>CM064333.1:4675000-7470000 GCA_032595735.1 Pelochelys cantorii
TTTTTGTTCCCCACCTCCAGAGTTCGAGATCATAGAACCCCAGGGCTGGCAGAGACCTCGGGAGTCATCGAGTCCAGCCCCCTGCCCAAAGCAGGACCAACCCCAACTCAATCATCCCAGCCAGGACTTTGTCAAGCCGGGACTTAAAAACCGCTAGGGATGGAGATTCCACTACCTCCCCAGGGAACCCATCCCAGTGCTTCCCCACCCTCCTAGGGAAATTGTTTATCCTAATCTCCAACTTGGACCTCCCCCACTGCAACTTGAGACCATTGCTCCTCATTCTGCCACATGCCACCACTGAGAACAGCCTCTCGCCATCCTGAGATGATGGGATAAGTCCACAGGCAGGTCTCCTTTTCATCAGGGCAAGAAGGGATGAGGGGGCGGGCTTGAGAACAATTTTGTCCTCTGATGCTCCATAATGGTTTGTCTGGTGTTTATGGGTCTTCTTGTGCCAGCCAGCAGATAACACCTCCTGGTAGCTCACACTTGGTACCGCCTCTCTCCTCACCGTGGGGGTGAACAGTTTTCAAGCACACACTTAAATATTGCCTCGCGACACGGGACATGGATATTGCATGTGAGAGTTATACCTGGAACACCGTGCAGGCATCTCACAGAGTCCAAATTCATTCTTCTCAGACTAACACCTATTTTGAGTAAACCTAATATTCCGGTGGCCTGATCCGGCTAGGAAATTGTACGTAGTGACTGCCTGCGTCTGGCCTGCCAGCGTCACAGAGGGGGCCAAGTGTTTGCTTCTCAGATCGCTGACCTGGGGCAAAAAAGTTTGGGTAGGTGGCTGTCTGGCTGAGTTCACCTGAATTCGTATTTTCACACTGCTCGGTTTGATGTGGGGACGATATTCAGGATGTCTTAGGCTGCCTAGCGTGAATAGGTGACTTTTTTATTATTGAAATCAGACTCAATCAGTCGTGTTTGCCTCTCCAACCCCCAGATGTTATTCCAGAATTACAGGTTTCCATGTTACCCCCCAAAAACCTTTGTCAATGGAGCTTAAAGCTACATGCATCCCCTATCATGGAAGTCAATCGCTCCCACGCCTGACCACACTCATTTTGCCACACACGACAACAACAAGCAACATCCTTCCCTATAAAATAATTGATTTCTCATCTCATCAGGGCTTCCACTTTCCTAGTCCAGCCCTTCCTAACAGGCACTGGGTCCCCTCAAAACAGTCGGTCACCCCCGTTAAATGCAAATCCCATTAAGTGGGAGCAACTTGATTAAAATGTTCTTGCATAAGAAAAAAAATGTTTTGTCAAGTCCCTGGCAAAGCTTCATGCTAGCCCGACAGGATCCTGGCCTGAGCCCAAATGCTCAGCAGACGTTTCCTTCAGATGGCGCTGGGTGCGGAAAACAAGCGGTCCTGCCCCGTGGATATTTTAGGCAGACAGGCCTGATACAACACAACCA
This sequence comes from Pelochelys cantorii, assembly GCA_032595735.1. Lineage (NCBI taxonomy): Eukaryota > Metazoa > Chordata > Testudines > Trionychidae > Pelochelys > Pelochelys cantorii. The sequence goes on from CM064333.1 coordinate 4,676,444, forward strand.
CACAGGAATCGGGGGACCAGGGTAGACTCTCCTGTTATCTTCAGACACGCCTCCCCCCCAGGTCTGCAGGAGGCCAGGGTCTGAGGTTAGCATGGGAGAATGCTTGTAAATGTGAGCCCCGTTAACGCACAGCATTGTTTACATTCATCAGCTCATTCATTAAATGGCCCAGCTGCCAAAACGTTCCATTTTTTTATTAGGGACAGGGAGGGAAACGGGCCAAAGAGTCGAGAGGCCCAAATTAGTTTTGATAGATTAGAAACAAGAGGACTCTCCCCCCCCCGATGGTATTAAAGAACCTTTTATTATGGGCAGGGCAGCCTTTTAGTGGCCTAGGGCACTGGACTCTCTCTCTGCTCCAACCAAAAAGCTGCCAGTCATACCGTCTGCAGGGCCTCTCCGTCTCATTGGCACGACAGCCGGGTAGCGCTGACCAGATCCTGCCAAGTGCTGTGTGCCCTCAGCTCATCTCTTAGTCAGATGCGTTTGTTCTCCATTTAATTTCTTCTACATTACTAGGTGCTCTAAGAGCTGCTCTCTTTTGCTAGAGGGCTATTAGATTGCTGTCTGGTCAGTCTGCTCAAGATGGAGGCACATGTGCACCCGCCAAGGGGCAACATTCCCTCTACATTTTTCCATTAGCATGCAGAATAAATTTTGTTATGTGCGCCAAGACATGTGTGGATGTGCACCACCAACATAAACCCAGGTTGGTGGGTGCTCTGCTAATCATCTGGGCAACATCCAGGGTGGCCACCCACACACTCAGCTGACAGGGAACACTGTAGAGGGGTGTGAAATACAAGGCTCAATTCTAGAGTGCAAAGCGGGCAAGTCACCCCCTGGCATGACTTCTGGAGAAAGCTCTATTTATTGATCTGCTGGGACCTACTCCCTTGCTGGCTCGGGCAGGGGGCAGAATGCCAGGGGAAGGCGTTGGAGCCATTGCTGGATTGCAACCCTTTTGTCCGTGGACACAGGTGCGGCCCCATCACGATGGAGAAAGGCATCCCCGCATGGAACTCAGCAACCAAAGGCCATAACATCTGCCAGTGAATCCTGCCCGTGCCCCCTTCTCCCATGCCACTGGATGACAGTCGCAGATGAGCGGTGAGGTAGCGGCTCACAGATGTCTACATGCAGAGATGCTAACGTCGGAAGGGACTCTTTTGCAAAAGGCTTCTTCCTTGTAGAAAAAGGAAGACCAACTGCACAAAAAAACCCTCTGTTCTTTCGATTCTCTTGTGCAAAAACGCACTTGAGATGTGGACGCTCCATGAGTTTTTGCGGAAAAATGGCCGTTTTTCCGCAAAAACTCTGAAGTGTAGACATAGCCTGAGATTCAGAGTAATCTTGACCAATCACATTGCACACACAAATCTGGATTGATGGCAGTCATGTTCAATACAATCTACTATTCACGTCTGATAAGGCCAACAAATAGCAAATAGCAAATCAGAGGTGAAGAAAAGTTTGCTTCTCTTTGGATCTCTAAATCAAAATAGTGTTTAAAAGGGGAGTTAAGTGGAAAATTTCTGGAAACTAGGAAATGTTCAAAGCAACCCCAGTGTTCTCCTAAATCTAACTCTTGTTTTCTTTACTCACCAAAGAGATTTCTGAGTGAATATTTCAGGGTTTGTCCCCTAGATGCCACAAATCAGTAGAGAATCCAATTTTGCCCTGAGACAGACACATGTGGGATCTACACATATTCATCTCCAGGCAAAATTTGGCTCACAAATACATATAAGTAAGCCTAAGAGATTAAGCAAATCCCAATACCCCTGCACATGTTTCAGAGGAGGAATAAAGTTCTTTGCATGTTGGAACTATAATAAATTCCCTTTCCAAGGCGATAGACACTTTCTAAATACCTGTGACAGATGGAAAGGAAGGAATGTGCAGCTGTGGTCAAGTGGCAAACAAGATGTTAGGGTACATGACAAATGGAGAATAATACAGAGAACATCTAGGCCATCAAATAAATCAGTGATATGGCCTCATCTGGAATATTATGTGAACGGCTGGTCTCTGCTTCTCTCAAAGGATACTGAAGAACTAGAGAGAAGAGAGGGCAATGGAGAGGAGCAATGAGAATGATCAAGACCCTGGAAAAACTCTCCTAAGAGGAGAAGCTGGAAAGATAGAGGCTGTCACCTTAGAAAGGAGACCAATAAGAGGGGACACTTTTATAAAGATATAAAATAATGACCGGGGCAGAGTGAATCACTAAGGAGAACAGAAGCGCCGAGATGCCTAACAAAAGATGAATGGGACATTCCACCACATTACAAGGTGAGAAATTCAAAACCAATACAAGGAAACACTTTTTCACACAATTGATAAATAAACTGAGGAACTCACTGCTACAGGATACCACCAAGGCCAAGAACTTAGAATCATAAAATCATAGAATACTAGAACTGGAAGGGACTTTGGAAGGTCATCAAGTCCAGTCCCCTGCCCTCATGGCAGGACCAAGCACGGTCTATATCATCCCTGATAGATGTCTATGCAACCTGCTCTTAAATATCTCCAGTGATGGAGATTTCACAACCTCCCTAGGCAATTTATTCCAGTGTTTAACCACCCTGACAGGTAGGAAGTTTTTCCTAATGTCCAACCTAAACCTCCCTTGCTGCAGTTTAAGCCCATCACTTCTTGTCCTATCATCAAAGGCCAAGGAGAACAATTTTCCCCCCTCCTCCCTGTAACACCCTTTTAGATACCTGAAAACCACTATCAAGTCCCTTCTCAGTCTTCTCTTTCCAAACTAAACAAGCCCAGTTCCTTCAGCCTTACCTCATATCTCATGTTTTCTAGACTTTTCATCATTTTTGTTGCTCTTCTCTGGACCTTCTCCACTTTTTCCACATCTGTCTTGAAATGTGGTGCACAGAACAGGACACAACACTCCAGTTGAGGCCTAATCAGCGCAGAGTCGAGCAGAAAAATGACTCCTTGTGTCTTGCTCACAACACTCCTGTTAATGCAGCCCAGAATCATATTTGCTTCTTTTGCAACAGTGTCACACTGTTGACTCATGTAGCTTGTGTCCACTCCGACCCCTAGATCTCTTTCTGCAGGACTCCTTCCTAGACAGTCGCTTCTCCTTCTATGTGTGACACGGATTGTTCCTTCCTAAGAGGGGCACTTTACATTTGTCCTTACTGAATTTCATCCTATTTGCCTCAGACCATTTATCTAGTTTGTCCAGATCATTTGAATTACGACCCTATCCTCCAAAGCACTTCCAACCCCTCCCAGATTGGTATCATCTGCAAACTTAATAATCATTCTCTCTATGCCATCATCTAAATCGTTGATTAAGTTATTGAACAAAACTGGTCCCAAAACAAACCCCTGCGGAACCCCACTTGTTTTGCTCTTCCAGCATGACTGTGAACCGTTAATAACTACTCTCTGAGAATGGATATCCAGCCAGTTATATGCACCCACCTTATAGTAACCCCATCTAGGTTGTATTTCCCTAGTGTATTGATAAGAAGGTCATGCGAGACCATATCAAATGTCTTACTAAAGTTTAGGTATACCATGTCCACCACTTCTCCCTTATCCACAAGGCTTGTTATGCTATCAAAGAAAGCTATCAGATTGGTTTGACATAATTTGTTCTTTACAAATCCATACTGGCTGTTACCTATCACCTTATTTTTTTCCAGATGTTTGCAGATTAATTCCTTTATTACCTGCTCTATTACCTTTTCTTGCCAAGATTCAAAGGCTAGCAGTACATTTGCATGGACAATAGGATAATCCAGATCCACAATATTTAATGTTAACATATGTTTTGGAAGACATGTCACAGCTCAGCCTTCAGTGCTGCTTCAGCTGATCTGTGATAAAGGGGAGGTTTTCCTAAGGCGTATCTGATACAGAAGACCATTAGAGTCAAGATCCCGGATTAGATGGATTTCAGTCTGAGACAGTGTGGCAATTTCTATCTTCCTCCAGAGAATTCCCCTTAACCAGTCATCAAGTGAGAAGAGAACAGTGGGTGTAATTTTCAGTTGTGATTTAGAGATATGCCTTGAGACAGGAGTAAGTTACATGTGAGAGCCAAGAATAATTCCACAGAAAGGGTGAATCAGAGGCATTCATTTGAGAGCCCAGGGACCATACAAGACACTGTGCCAGAAATAGGCCATGGCTTTGCAGGCATGGCACTAACCATTGGACCACAGTGCTCGATAGAGCTTTAGACAAACGACTCCGTATAAAACACGCTGCACTCTCCGACAGTGAAAATCTAAAGGATCAAGACAATCAGATGAAGGTGTTAGATCCTATATGGCTGGAAGTCTGAGCCCAAGATTTTTGCTTGTCTTGAAGCAAATCCAGTGTCTCTTAACAGCAGCTTTGCCAGGAAACCTCAGGTGTGTGAGATTAGTCAGGTGTAGAGAGGACGGTTGGTTGGTTTTCTCGAGGAATGATGTTTGAACAGTATCAGCACATCGCAGGGCTCCGGTGAAGACGATCCCACCTCCCACATGCCAGTGTTGACTTGATCTCTTCTGCTAAACAGTCTGCTGATTAAAGAAGAGCCAAAGCCCTCCCCCGCCCACGCACATTCTGGTTTCTTGCGAGATGGGTTTTTCTTAGGAAGCCCGCCTGCTTTCTCTGCGCTGGATCATTGCCTAGCTCCAGTTCTGGAATCTCCATGAACCAGATTCTTAGGAATGTACTTGCCCTCCATACACACAGGCCAGCCAAGCATCCCAGCTGCTCATGTGACTTTCCAGCATTTCAGGCTAGTGTCAATGAGATTTCATAGAATCACAGAACCCCAGGGCTGGAAGAGACCTCAGGAGTCATTGAGTCCAGCCCCCTGCCCAAGGCAGGACCAACCCCAACTCAATCGTCCCAGCCAGGGCTTTGTCAAGCCAAGATTTAAAAACCTCTAGGGATGGAGATTCCACCCCCGCCCTAGGGAACCCATCCTAGTGCTTCCCCTCCCTCCCAGGGAAATAGTTTTTCCTAATATCCAACCTGGACCTCCCCCACTGCAACTTGAGCCCATTGCTCCTTGTTCTGCCATCTGCCACCACTGAGAACAGCCTCTCGCCATCCTCTTTGGAACCTCCCTTCAGGCAGTTGAAGGCTGCTCTCAAATCCCCCCTCACCCTTCTCTTCTGCAGACTGAACAAGCCCAAATCCCTCAGCCTCTCCGCATAGGTCATGCGCTCCAGTCCCCTCATCATTTTGGTTGCCCTCCGCTGGACCCTTTCCAATGTGTCCACATCCTTTGTGTAGTGGGGAGCCCAGAACTGGACACAATACTCCAGATGTGGCCTCACCAGAGCCGAATAAAGGGGAATAATCACTTCTCTAGATCTGCTGGCAATGCTCCTCCTAATGCACCCTAATATGCCATTAGCCTTCTTGGCTACAAGGGCACACTGTTGACTCATATCCAGCTTCTCATCCACTGTAATGCCCAGGTCCTTTTCTGCAGAACTGCTACTTAACCAGTCGGTCCCCAGCCTGGAACAATGCTTGGGATTCTTCCGTCCTAAGTGTAGAACTCTGCACTTGTCCTTGTTGAACCTCTTCAGATTTCTTTTGGCCCAATCCTCCAATTTGTCTAGGTCACTCTGGATCCTATCCCCGCCCTCCAACATATCTACTTCACCCCCTAGCTTAGTGTCATCCACAAACTTGCTGAGCGTGCAATCCATCCCCTCATCCAGGTCATTATTAAAGACATTGAACAAAACCGGCCCTAGAACCAATGCTTGGGGCACTCCGCTTGTAACTGACCGCCAACCAGACCTCGAGCTGTTGATCACTACCTGTTTTCCCTGACAATCTAGCCAGCTTTCTATCTACCTTATAGTCATTTATCCAATCCATACTTCCTTAACTTGCTGGCAAGAATATTGTGGGAGACCATATCAAAATCTTTGCTAAAGTCAAGGTATATCACGTCCACCACTTTCCCCACGTCCACAGAGCCAGTTATCTCATCATAGAAGCTAATCAGATTGGTCAGGTATGACTTGCCCTTGGTGAATCCATGTTGCCTGTTCCTGATCACTTTCCCCTCTTCCAAGCACTTCAGAATGGATTCCTTGAGGATCCCCTCCATGATTTTTCTGGGGACTGAGGTGAGGCTGACTGGTCTGTAGTTCCCTGGATTGTCCTTCTTCCCTTTTTTAAAGATGGGCACTACATTTGCCTTTTTCCAATCTTCCGGGACCTCCCCTGATCTCCATGAGTTTTCTCCCTGTTTGGCACTGGGGTCAGGAGCACCGGCTAGCTGGCTCTGCTCCTCAGCCTGCGTTTCTGTGGGCATAATACCCTTCCGGGTCCTGTCCATCAAGACGCTACGGGAGGCTGCGAACCAGGGGGCCACTTTGGTCCATTTTCTTGGCCTTTCCTTTCATTTCCTTCCTGAGGGGCCCCCAGAGAAGGCCTCCCAGGGGCTGCAGGATGGGATGGAGATGGGGGAACTCAACCCAACCCCTTCATCTTCCCCCTGCCCCACTCACGGGCCTCCAGGGGCCTGCACCAGCCTTCACCGTTCCACCTCCCGCCACGCGGAGCCGGAGCAATCCACAGCCCCACATGGGATAGCGAGGCGCCCCACCCATTGGTCACGAAGCAGCAGGCTGAATGCAGAGCCACCTCAGCTCGCCAGATGTGAGGGAGGCGCCCAGCTCTGCTCAGGAACCTGTGGGAGCCTAAGCCAGCCCAGGGCTTTCTCTTGAAATGTGAGAGAGAGAGAGCACCCTTGCATGGCCAACAGCCCAGCAGCCAGGGCACTCACCTGGGGCAGAAGAGGCGGGGCTCCCTTCCCCACCCCAAAGCAGGCCATGCGGGGAGGTGAAAACAGGCCTTTCACATCCCAGAAGCCCTAATGCCTGGGAGGCAGGATGTTCTGAGGGACACGCTGGCTGTGGTGGGATGCGCACGGTCTCCGCTGGCAGATAAGCCAGCAAACACCTGTTCTGATCATCTCACCAGGCTGCAAGTAGCTCTGAGAAGCATTTCACTATGGGGTGGGGTGAGGACTTAGGGAGCTAAGTCACAGGTGAGGCTACGCAGCAGCGGAGTGTAGAGTGTGCGATTGTTGGGGACACCTTCATGCTGGACTTTGGGGAATCCAGCCTCAAATCCCACTGAAATCCCCGAGGCTCCTCCGACATGCCCAGCCGGGTTCTGCTTTCGAAATTCCCCGAGCATGGGGCGAAGCCAGGTGTGTGTGGGAACTGATCTCCTCTGAACGGGTTTCCCTAGTCTTTGCTGCGGCGAGGAAAATGGTCCGAAGGGGGAGGGAGCTGGACAGGTCTTCAAGGGATGATCACCGCTAGGCACCATGCTATTCTGGTGACAAGAGAGAATGCAGAGCGTTTGAGGCCAGAATTCTCGGTGAAGAGGCCAGAGAATTTCACTCAGTTCCTTGGGATTGACAAAAGAAATCGTCCAGAAAGCCTGGCTCTGAAGATGTCAAGAAACGGAGAATCTGCTTTGGCGTAGGGAATTGACTCCAATGGTTAATCAATCTCCCACACCCGGAAAAATGTGCCTTCGACATTGGAGGGTCTAATCATTCTACCTCTGTAACCAGCATCGTGAGAGAGGAGGTCATTGTGCAGTAGTGTTTCACTGGGATGTGTGTTCAATGCTACACCACTGCCTTCTCAGCACAACACGGAAAGGTTACGTACTCTCAGCAGTCGCTATGCCTTGGAGGAATGAAGATGTTACTTTCCCTCATCAGTCATGCTCAGAGCTTTTGTGGTCTTTAATAAATTAGATTAAATTAAGGAACTAACTTCTGGTTGATGAGGCTCTCTGGAAGAGAAGTCAGAAAGAGCCTTCTTGCTTGCTACCCACGTTATCCTAATTGCCTAATTATTCTTATCGCAGTAGCAAATGAGGCTGACTTTACAGCGACCCTCATAAACAGCCTGCAAGCCGTTACAGCCTGCAGCCAGCTGGGCCGGGAGGAAGGGGCCTGGAGAGACATGTGGGCCCTGGAACTCTTCCTGGAAAAGCGGACTGAGGACAACTGTGACACAGAGGGAAGAACTAATAATGCTTCGGCCGGAACGCAGAGAGAGACCGGGCCAACCACAGTGAATCTGCACGACCAACGGTCTGAAACAACCCAGGAGGTGCCCATATCTAACCTCACCCCCCCCTCCTAAGGACAGGCTCAAATCCCCAACCACAACCCCACTACGGAGAACCTTCCCCTCTTCTCCTGGAGCAAGGGCCGGCTGACCACGGACTATTAAAGGAAAATATCCATGGGCAGCGGGGATAAGAGGCGGGGGAAGAGAGTGCCTTCCCAAACGGCCAGGCCTGGACCCACCCACGCTCCACCCCCAGCATGCTCCCTACTCCAGCACGTCTCCCGGGCTTCTGCCGCATTGAGGCAGGGGATCTTGGAGCAATGTGCCCTCTCCAATGCTCTAGGGTCAGGAAGGCTGGGGTCACATGCCACCCACCCTCCCTATTCTCCAGGGCCGGAGAGGTTCCCATGGGAGGCTGGAGGCTTACCCTTGTGATGGGGAGGGGCTTGGCTCCTGTGGAAGGCGGGGCCTCTGGCAGAAGGGGCGGGGCTTGGGACGTGCCTCCCCCAGCCCTACATTCACCCCTCGCCCATGAAAACAATCGCCAGTGCTACTCAGGTGCTACTGTGCATGTCTGCCCATCTGCTAGCGGGTGCCCAAGTCTAAGCCTGTCTGCCTCCCTGGGTCGGAGTTGGGAAGGCGAGCCCAGTGTCCACGTGGCTATTTTAGCCTGCTGGCTCAAGCATATGTCTGTCTAACCAGGTGGGGGCAGTGCAGACCTATCTACAGTGTCTTTCCTGACCAGGGGACCAGACTCCCTTGGTCTTATTGCACACTGGTGCATTCACAGAGCCTCAGCTAATGTAAGTCAGTGTCACTCCGCAGCCAGCGACATGGAGCCCTCGAATGAGGCTTTAAAGCAGGAAGTGATGGCGCTCGACTCTCATTTGCATCAGTGGGAAAACATAAGTCCTGAGGTGGCCAAATTCCAGCCTGTGAGCTGTACAGCTCAAACTCCCCTGCAGGGGGCTGGGTTATGGAACAGGGGCGCCAGGTAGCTCTGAAATCAAAATACACGTTGCACCTCTCTAATCTGACACCCTCATAAGAACATAAGAGCAGCCAGGCTGGGTCAGACCAAAGGTCCACCTAGCCCAGTGTCCTGTCTGATGACAGTGGCCAATGCCAGGTGCACCAGAGGGAGTGAACAGAACAGGGAATCCTCAAGTGATCCCTCCCCTGTCTCCCATTTCCAGTCTCTGGCAAACAGAGGCTAGGGACACCATCCCTACCCATGCTGGCTAATAGCCATTGATGGACCTCACCGCCATGAATTTCTCTAGTTCTTTTTTGAACCCTGTTAAAGTCCTGGTCTTTACAACATCCTCTGGCAAGGAGTTCCACAGGTTGATTGTGCGCTGCATGAAGAAAATCTTCCTTTTGTTTGTTTTAAACCTGCTAGTTCTTAAGTTCTTAGGTTCTTACCCTTGGAACCTGACCGGTGCCGAACCAGAGAATTTTCAGACCACAGGATGTCAATACGGTCCTAGCAGCATTACCAACACTTCCACTGCTTACTGGGCTCTGAGAAGACATGTAGGGGTAAATTCAAGCTAAATAACAGCACAACACACTGAGAGCCACGACTGGCGGCTGTAACAAACTTTATGGGACTGCGGGAAACTTGACCACACCCATGATAAGTGGACATGCAGCTAACTCAAATCATCCTGGACCACAGATGTTTCCAGCCCAGAGAGTTCTGGATTAGAGAGATTCAACCTATAGTTGCCAAGTTCTATTACAGGGGCCTCCCGGTCTGGGATGAGAGAAATGACTTGCAAAGGCTTTGACATCCTTTGAGATGAAAGCTTCCCCATAAGCATAAGATCTAGTGTTAGAAGTCATGTCTATTACTCAATCTTGGCTCCCAATGAGAAAAAGGCTCATTAAAGTCCAGAATCTAAACATTATGACACCTCCCAAGTAGCGTCCTTTGTGGACTGTTTCCGGCAGAGGAAGGAATATCTGTTTCTGGCATTTGCCTTTGCCTGAATGAATCAGTTGACGGTAAATAAAGGTCCCTGCATTTTCCTGCTGAGGTAGGTCTCCAGCTGTCGGCAATTTGAATTCCTGTAAAAGGATTTCCACTTCTGGAGGGATGTTTAAATAGAAACCAGAAATACTCTCCGAAGGGCGACGAACACACAATTCAAAGACAGCCCAACGGAGTTGTCTTTTTTTTTTTTCCACAAAGCTACAAAAGTCTGACCTCCCTCATTCCAAAGGGCCCAGTTTGTCTGATGACCTCTGTCCCCTCTTGCCTGTTTCCTGACAGGAATAAACCGTAAAGTATTCAGCCACAGCACACAGAATCGCAGGCCAAACCGGGCCAAGAGCAGCATGCTCCTTCCTGAGTGAATTCACCCTTTTCCCGCCATGCCTGCGCACCTTTTCCTGGCTGGGATCTGAGGTAGCAAAATGATGCTCCTTAGCAAAGAGAGCTGCTGGGCTCCCAGCCCAAGATGGCGTGGCTACAGACGTAAAGTGGCAGCTTAAAGTGACCCCAGCAGCCTTTCACAGAACCTCATTCTTTCGGAAGTTAATAGACACCCATTTTTGTTTCCTTAGCCGAGTACAGCATGTGCCTCTTTACTTCCTATGCGGGGATGTTTTCAGATGTGCTGTTTCCTCCTGTAATGTGCCCCGCTTAAAGAAGTATTGCAAAAGAGCGGTCTCGCCTGTCATATTGGTTACACGTTCAGAACGGAGATGCCTCACGTTTCTCTTGTACACCTAGTAGCTTCCCAGCCAGGCATGACCCTGGTCTGGTTGGAACTAATCAAATGTACATATCCCCCTGTTTATGCCCTCTGGTATGGATACATGCAGTACAGGTTGAACCTCTCTAATCCAGAACTCTCTGGTCCGGCAACATCCATGCTCCAGCATGATTTGAGTTAGCCAGATGCCCACTTAGCATGGGTGTGACAAGTTTCCCACGGTCCCAGAAAGTTTGTTTACAGCCCCCAGTCCTCACTCTTAGTGTTCTGTGCTGTGATTTAGCTCGAATTTACCCCCCCCCCCCATGTCTTCTAACAGCCCAGTAAGCTGTGGCTGTGTTGGTAACACTGCTAGACCATATTGACCTCCCGTGGTCTGGAAAACTCTCTGGTTCAGAATCGGTCAGATCCCGAGGGTGCCGGACTAGAGAGGTTCCACCTGTACATGGAGAAGTTTGCCATGATAGGAGGGCTTAGAGTTGCATAGTTTAATACTCGCCGAAGTGCTGAACGGGAAAAGCACTTCAAGGTCTAGAAAGCCCCAAAGGCTGAGCAGTTCTAGACGCAGCTCAGTTTTACCTGGTGGTAATTTACAGAGGGTGTCAGGTTACTCTGTGTAACTTTCCCCACTGACTGGCGGGGAGCACAAGCGGAATGGGCTGGCCCCCACAGCTCCTGCTGTCCCCGTTCCTAGGGATACCGAGGGCTCAGAGCTCGAGAGGGGGGGAAGGGAGCTCAGCGTCCTGCGGGAGGCACTCTGTGCTGGGCAGGATGGAGTCCTTGCTGCCAGGGAATATGCCGGGAGCTGGAGTAGGGCAGCCAGACGTGACCAGCAGGCCGACACAAGGGGAAAGCACTTCGCTGTCACTCTGAAGCCCTTTGCAAGAGACAAGATGGGCCAATCTCTGCATCTGTTTCAGCAGGGAATGTGGGGGGAAGCGCAGGGCCCCTGGGAAAACCCCAAGGAACCTGGCTTGAGGCAAGGGTCTGGAGAAGCTATCCCCCTCCCCTGGGCATCTGGAGATGGAACCCAAGCATTCCACCCCTGCTTGGCATTTCCATAGCCACAAAGGGTTTCTCTGCTCATAGATCTTAAGGCCAGAAGGCCAGGTACCCCACAGGGAATAAACAGAACAGGGAATCATCAAGCAATCCAACCCCTGTCATCCATTCCCAGCCTCTGACAAACAGAGACTAGGGACACCACCCTTGCCCATCCTGGCTAGCAGCCATTAATGGACCTAACCTCCATGAATTTCTCTAGTTCTTTTTTGAACCCTGTTAAAGTCCTGGTCTTCACAACATCCTGTGGCAAGGAGTTCCACGGGTCGACTGTGTGCTGCATGGAGAAAAACGTCCTTTTGTTTGTTTTAAACTGGCTGACTATTCATTTCATTTGGTGACTCCCAGTGCTTATGTTATGGCCGTACCAGGCAGCCTGTCCCTAGCACCATACCTTGCTTTCAGTGGTATATGCACTGAGCATGCCGGTTCTTAGCTCCCACCCCAGATTCAGCATTTTGTGCCTGCCCCACGCAGCGGCACAGACCCAGTCCCCCAACCCAGCAGGAGGTCAGCTCACATATCCCAGGAGAGCTGATTTGCCCTGGCTGAGACTCCTTCCCAGACCTCTTGAGTGCTACAGTGCGGCAACTGGTTCCTTCTACATCATCACAGCCCCCCACAGACGTCCTCTCCCTCACCCAGCACTGCCTACCTACAGCAGATCCATTTCTTTTCCTCTCTGGCAGAAAGGACCACGCGAGAAGTTTTTTGCTTTATGGCCAACTCCCCTACTAGATCTGCTGGCACCTGGGCAACGCCAGGCCACACAAGTCACCGGGTGTGGGCTGAGTTTACAACCTCACACGGCTCGGACTTTTGCATGTCAGTGCAAGATAAGATTGCGCATCATTATTCATCTCCCGGTTTTTTTCCCCTTCTCAGCCACAAAACTCACCCTGCCCTACCACTACCCCGTTAGGCCTTTGGAGCTTTTAAACATTTCCTTTTCTTTTTTAATTGTACGACACTCAAGCCAGCTAATGTCACTTACTCAGAAGCCGGAATTGTACTTCCATGAAATCCAGGCTGTTACACACAGCTGTGGCTTGAGGAGACCTACCCACCACTGTGGTTGTCAGCGTGTTGAAATCGAAAGTTTCTTCCATTTCAGCTGAAATGCCTCAGACTGTAGCAACACACACAGTGACTGCCATGGGTCTGCCTGTGTTTTCTCCAGTCTACGTTACCGAGATTTTCCAAAGGGGGAACCTAATGTTATTTTCAGACACACCACGTAGGACTCTAAACATGGCTAATTTTCACAAATGCAATGCACCTCCAAGTTTGCTCCAAATATTTACCTCCAAGTTTGCTAAATATTTGTCAAGTAAACAGTTCCCAAAACCTTCTCGTAAAGTAAGCGGGTGCTGGCGGGAGCTCAGGTTTATTTTGAAAAATCATGCCACTTAGTTATGAGCCTAAGTGTGGACTTCACAACTTACCTCTAGGGTCCTGAAGCTTCAGGGGGTAGCCAAGTTAGTCTGTTACAGAAAAAAACAACAAATGGTCTGGTTGCACTTTATAGACTAACAAAACATGTAGATGGTATCATGAGCTTTCGTGGGCACAGCCCACTTCTTCAGATAACTGGAGTTATGAGTTTAGGATGTGCAGACCCAAAATAAATAGGAGAGGGGAAGGGGAGGGGGGAGGGAAAAAAAGGAAGGGGGTGGGTGACAGGGAGCTGGAGGGAATCAGTAAGTATCTGAAGATTGGGTCGTTAAAATGAAGCAGATAAGAATCAAAGTCAATTGATAGTATCCTTCCTGACTTAGTCCTGTTTGGTAACATTATGCCCTCTCTGGGTACGGCTACGCCCCCCGCTGGCCTGGGTCAGCCGGTGCAGAAGTTTCATTGCAGGGTAGACATACTCTTAGTTTCATAGAATCATAGAGCACTAGAACTGGAAGGGACTTGTAGCGGTCATCATGTCCAGTCCCCTGCCCTCACGGCAGGACCACGTACCATCTAGACCATCCCTGACAGGTGTCTGTCCGACCTGCTCTTAAATATCTCCAGAGATGGAGATTCCACAAACCCCCGAGGCAATTTATTCCAGTGTTTAACCACCCTGACAGGTAGGAAGTTTTTCCTAATATGCAACCTAAACCTCCCTTGATTTACAGGGGTGGGGAAGCTTTTTTGGATTAGAGGCCACTGACCCACAGAAAAATCACTCAGGGGCCGCACACAAGTGAGAAGCAACAAAAAAAAATCCCTCACTGATGTGGCCCCCGACCAAGAAGCGGAAAGACGCTCCCCACATTCCCCTCGCACACCAGAGCCTGGAGGGGCCCAGGCTAGTAGATTTTGTGTGCTCCAGCCCCATGGTAAGGCAGCGAGGGGGCTGGCATGCCAGTGTGGGCTCCCCAATGCTGGGGGTGAGGTCCTGAGTCTGGGGGGCCGGATCCAGGCAAACCGGGGGCCGCATCCGCCCCCCGGGCCTTAGGTTCCCCACTTGTGGTTTAAAAGTAACACAGTGACCGGAGATGGATCCTGCCGCTCTTCCCTGCATACTACACCCCTCCTGTCGTCGCCCTACAGCCGCGATGGGCAATCAAGGCTAGCAAATGGGCCGCAGTAGGGGGCCACAAGATTGAACTCGGGCGTGTGCACTAACCGTGGCCCCAAGAATGAGATGAAACGCATTGCACTTGGCTCTCCTTCGCGCCACTTGGCTCTGTTCAACACCAAGTGGCCCATTATTAGGGGCAAATTAATTTGCTGGCTAAAGTGCCATAGAGAAGCGGAGGGAGCGCACGGTTCCCACAGCATTGTGGGTCGTCAGCACGCACCTTGCACGGGCCCTGGCTTTCGATGTGTCTCTTCTCGTTTTGCCAGGGGTTGCTGGCTCCTCCCTGCCACTGTAGGCCCCGCCCCCACTCCCACCCCGTCCCTCAAATCCCCGCCTCCTCCCTGACTGCACCCCATCCCTCCTCTTTCCCCCCCTCCAAGAATTCCTGGAGCACCATGAACCCCATCCCCACTTCCCCCTTGCCTCCCAGAGCTCGAATGCTGCGAATCAGCCAATCCCAGCCCCCCAAAAGGGCCAGGAGGGAAAGGGAGGAGTAGGTTGGTCTGAGGCTCCCAGTGTATGAGAGGCACGGGGGGAAGGGGTAAAGAGGGGGGTGCAGGCCTCATCGAGAGCCCTGAAACATGTGGCCCGCGGGCCATGGATTGCCCACCGCTGCACGACGGCAAATCAATTCACATGTCTGAGTAGGGACGGCTCGCAGGGGTGGAGAAGTCACAGCATCAGAAGCGCGGTGCCTATCCAACTCACCACACCTCTCTGAGTCTAGCCACGCGTAGGAGGGGGCATCGTGTCGGAGCCACTGTAATATCTTACCGTGGCCAGACTGACGACAGCCCAGGCGAGAAACAGGCGTCTCGTCTCACATATGGTTTCCTTTAATTATTGCACAGCTAGATTTGGCTTTTCCAGGCCATTTCGGGGGTAAAGATTGGGAGATACTGCACATAATGGGATATATCCCTTGAACGGAGGCCAATATTCCCAAACGAATTCCCGATCCTCAGAATAAGGACTTTCTCCTGGGGATAGCACTATCTGTGGTTTCAATCTCTCACATCCTACCCAAACGTTTCCTCATTACCAGCTCCGGTTTCCTTGTCACCACACAGTTTATCCAAGCTCAGATTTAATCAGTAGCAAAACATTCATCCGCATGAACCAGGGCAGGGTGGTTTTTTTTCACCCGTTCTCAAGAATACCTCCAAGTTTGCTAAATATTTGTCAAGTAAACAGTTCCCCAAACATTTCCTCACTCCTTCTGGCCTGTTGCAATCTTTGGCTTCTTCCCTGGGCTTATATTTATTTATATTTAATCGCAAGGTTTGAGAGAGGTGGTGGAAAGCTATTTTTGCCCTTGGGCTGGGGGTTGACGAGTTCGAGACCGGGCTATAGAACAAAGCCAGGCATTGTATGTTCACTTCCACCCTTTATTGGTGTGAGGGAGCATTGGGCTGGTAAAAATATTTAACCTATGCTCTGCTCTTCAAAGGCAGGAATGTGCAATCTCCTTCACTATCTCATTTGCAGCTCTGTGGCCTATGAATACAGCTCTGTTAGATTTCAAAGTGCTTTACAAACATGATTTCATTAAGCCTTACACCACCACTCTGAGATAAGAAAACAGCCTCATTTCATAGGAAGGGAAACAGCGTGCAGAGCAGGTCAAGATTATCCACCGATTCAGTGCACCAAGCCCGGGAATAGAACTCGGAATTCACAGGTTCCTTCTCTAACCACTAGACCCCACTGCTTCTGTTTATCACCTACATCTTCTCTTGTGGTGTCTGCTTATCGCTCTTTTGATGGGTACATTTGCACTGTCAAGTTTCCTTCAAGGAAAATAGTTTGTAGGGATAGCATCATGGTTGGACTTTCTTGAAGTGGCAGTAGCATCCGCTTTTTCCAAGCAGTTTACATTCCCCTTAAATATTTCCAGGCGCATGAGTCTGAAATTAGTAATAGAGTCAACAGTGCCAGTAATCCATTCTAGAGCCTACCACAGCAACAGCCGATAAGCAAAAACCTTCTGAGATTCTAGACAGAGGACTGCTACAGTTTCAGAGATTTTCCCAGGATGCATCCTGGTGGATGGGGTTTGTTGAGTACACTGAGTTTTGTCTGAATGAACAGAGCATTGCTCCCAATGCTACAAGTTGCGTCCACCTGGTGGTTTTTAGTTTGTTTGTTTCCCAGAGTTTTTACTCTAGCCCAGATCTGAGGAGAAGTCGTCCAACTAGAGGTTGGGTGACATTTTTCAGCCAAACGTTTTCGATGAAAAAAATGCAGATTTGTGACACAAAAGACCTCTCACAAAGTCTTGTCAGTTTGGCTGAATTGTTTCCGGTGGGGAAAAAACACAGAAAACCAGAAATGCTTCATTTCAACATTTTTGAAACAAAATGTTTTGCTTTTCCAGTTTAAAATTAATTTGCCTTGGAGTAGTTCCTTTAATTGTATTTAAAAATAATAATAATAAATTCAAAATGGTTAAAATCTAACCAGGTTCTTTCCAAACATTCAACATGAAAAGCTTCGTCAGATCAGCATTCATGTCGCACTCCTTGTCCGTACCGGGCCGGCCTGGGTAAACTAGCGATCCAACCACTGGACCAATTCAGTGATGAATCCGGATCACATGTCATCGGGGACACATCACACAGATGCTAAGATGACCCAAAACTTTTTTTTATAAAACAACTCTTCAATGAGATGACCATTTTGAAAAAAATCATTTTTGGTTTCACCTGAAAATGATTTTTTCATATGGACAAGCTGGCGAAGGTCATGGCTTTTATTGGGCCAACTCAGAGGGAGAGAAGGAGACCACCTTAGGAGCTTCCACCAAGCTTGTCTCTCTCGCTACAGAAGTTGGTCCAATAAAAGTTATGACCTCATTCAGCTTGCCTCTTCAATATCCCGGGACCAACATGGCTATGACAACACTGCAAACACATTTCTGATTTTTTTGGACTTGCCTGTAAACTGACGCATCGGTTATTGGCTTAGCTCTACATCCAACAATCTCTTCTGGCCTTCAGCTCTATGAACCCATGTGCCCTGATGAAAGGCTGGCAGATTGGTCAGCTGGCAGATTGCGTGTCTTGCCAAGGAGGCTAGAGTCAACAAATCTCACGGGCTTTGAGAAAACGTTTATTGCCAATGGCCTTTTGCATTGGACGTTCCCTAGCACTGGGGTGCAGCCGTGGTCACGGAAGTGACTCTCTAAGTGGCAACAGCCTAGTGAAACGTGCTGATCCTCCCGGATTGCACTGACTTGCCGTTAGAGCTGTGGGCTTGATTTTTGTCAACTGCCAGAGCCGCAGCTCCAGCCGCGTGTCAGTAACTCCAGATGTGGCCTGGCTGCTTCACATCTCATCCCCCCAGCCCACAGGCCACAAGCAGTAGAAGATCTGTCATGGGAGCCTGATGGGAACTGGCTGGCAGGAAGAGAAGTCAGAATCAAGTTCTGCATTTCTGTCAGCTCTGCAGGGCGGGGAGAGCTGAGAGGCACCGGGCCACCATGCACAATGACAACGAGCCACTTTTCCAAGCATAAGCGAGTCAAGACAAGCTGGCCCCTCCCCAGAATTTCCTGGAAGCAGAAAGCTGGGCACAGCTGCTCTCTGGCCAGTCCTACTGACCCATTTTAAACAACAATTTGAGCAGCCCGGCGAAGGATGGACTTCTCAAGCGAAGCCCCGGATTGGGATGTGTTTCTCTGGCTGTCAAGGGCTTTCTTTGGAGCTGTGGCGAGGGTTGAAAATTTCCCATCAAAACGTGTTTATTGTAGAAAATTGGGATTTTGACTTTATTACTTTTTTTTTATGAAAAGAGTCTATTTTTAGGAAAAAATCACTGAAAGCCTGAACTTCCCAAAATACTTTTCTGGGGCCAGTTTCTAAAATCTATAGTAAGATTAGAATGGCTGGAATATGAGGGGTTGTTCCACGCCCCCCCCCCCCACCCATGGAAAATGGTGATAGTTTAGCAATAAATCAAAAGTCAGTCTCGTTCAGCCATAGTCTGAATTTTTTCTGTTCTGAAACGGCACCACAGTATTTCATGGGAGGTGCATTTGAGGTACCCCTTTCTCCCATTCTTCTCCATAGCCTGGGCTCTGTGGTCCATGTGGGACTCCCTCTCGGTGATGGAAGATGTGGGCCCACAGTACATCGCAGTGTCTTTGTGAGGGACCTGGAGGGCGGCAGGAGCATGAGATGTTCACACGACAACACCCAGGAGCCATTTCAAAACATTGGCTTGTCTCTCTCGCCAGCAGACGCTGGTGCAAGACAAGAGATCAGCTGCTCTGCCTTGGCTCTGCACTATGCTAGGCCCGACAATGTTACAACAACACCGTGTACAACAGGGTCTACGTGTGGGCCAGCGTTACGGCCCCGGGAGCCGGCAGCAGGAAGGTGAGAAACTCATCAGTTTCGGTTTATGGCTCAATAGAGAGAAGTGCTTCTGGCCCCTGGAAACATCTGGGCAGTGGGCGGAGCCAAAGGGTGGCGTTTCCCTTTCCGATGGGGCATGGAGAGCAGGCTGGAGGCAAATGCCAAGCCGCTGCTGGTGTAAATTAGCCCCAGGCTGACACTCCCCACCACCCATTAAGCCTGGATCAACCAATGGACTTGTACAGGGCTCCCCTATCTCCCAATCACTGGGGGGAGCCTCTATTAAAAAAAAAAACAGGGTCAGAGTGGGGATGCGGCATCACTCGGGCAGGCCCCCACTCACATGCTATGGTGACCGCTTTTTTCAAAATGCAAAATTCGGACCCATGAAGGAGCCCTGCCCCCTCCATAGCCCCGCCCCTTGCCCCGCCTCTTCCCTGTGGCCCCGCCCTCTGCCAGCCCAGAAGCTGGGCAGTGGTAAAAGCCGCCCAGGGACCCCAACCCGTTGTGGGCAGGGAATCGGAGGATTCCAAGAGCAGCCCCCAGCTCACGTCCCTGCCCCAAAATCTTTTTCATCTGGCCCCGGCAGCTGATGATGTACCTCTCCCGCGTGAGAGTGGCACAGAGGAAGGTGAGGAGACAATGGGACGAAAGCATCTGGAACAGCAATGCTGCATTGGACCATTAAGCCATTCTTTTTGGGCATTTGGCTCCGTGCAGGAATCCCCTCGCTCTGCGTGGTTATATCCTGGGCCTCCAATCTCCAATCTCCGGAGGGCCAGATCCCAAGGACGAGGAGGGATAATGCTGCAGGGATCCCGAACTCTTCAGGGTGCATTGTTATTGGCCAGTTTTTTTCTGTTCAATGCGCAGCGAGCATGAAACCAAACCCTTCGTTTGTAAGGCATGGGGCTGCCTCCGGGCAGAGGGAGGTATCCGATGGCCTCCCCCAGGGCCCAGCCCTAGGATCTGGAATATCCAGCCAAGTTCATTAACAAACAGGGCGGGAATGAAATTCCACAGGGATCAATTTTACAGATAGAACCGAGCCAACAAGAGCAGCGATAACTGATCAGAAACAGAGATCAGGAGAGCCCGGAGGTTTGCGCAGACCTGTGGGAAAAGGGGGTTTAATGGGACAATTAGCAAGGGTAAGACAACACAACAGCGCGCTGGCATAGAAAGAAAGAGGCTTCAGGCGTAATTCAGGCGAGAGAGAGTCTTGGCAGATATTTATTCCTCTGAAGTACGTGTGAGTTCACCATTCCACAAGGAGATTGCGAGGTTCTCACAGACGCGGCGGGGCACAAGGAAGGACTCCACTGAAGCAAGTAGATTTACGGGTACCAAACCAGCGTGCGAGAGACCAGAATGGTTCTGTTCACAGCAGAGGCGCAGAGACGTTGGATAAAAACATAACACTCTCTCTGGAAAGTTGCCCACTCACATGCCATTATGTCTTAAAAGGTAGGACTTTAACACACAAGAAGAGACACACACAAAGCAGGCAGCTCCCTCAGGCACAGAGGTAATACTCATCCACCGTGCTCTAGGCTGGCTTTCTGCCAGCTGACTGCTGATGACCCAGCTCACTCTCTGCCCTACCCAGCCGGGCCAGGAAACACCCCCTGCAAATTTCCTAGTGCCTACGGCAGGGGTGGGCAAAGGAGCCTCCATGGGCCAGATCCAGCCCGCGGTCGCCCTGCCATTCCCCCGCCCCCAGGCCAATCGGCACCTGGAGATGGGAGGAGCACACAAAGTCTCCTTACCCCGCCAGGGGAGCGTGGCATCTGTGGGAACCGCTGGCTGTTTTAAAACAGCTGGCGATTCTCTAGGCACTGGGAGGGCAGGAGGCAAAGACTTCACGCACTCCTCTGCCCCCAGGCCAATCAGGGTCTGTGGGTGGGGGAGCAGGAGAAGTGTCTTGGCCCTCACCCCTTATGGGGCAGCCTGGGACAACTTCAGAAATTTGTGAAGTGGCCCCCTCTTAAAGATTATTATCCACCCCTGGCCTAGGAAAAAAGTTTAGGGCCGCCAAAAATTTAGGGACTTAAAAAAATTCATAATTGACCTGAAAATAAGAAAACTACTAAATCAAACTGAATAATTTGCCAACTCTAGTCAACAAACAACACCCTGTTACATTGTAGGTGATAGGGCATTTCTCCCTTATATATTTATACATAATCCAGTTTAAAGGCCAACGATTATGAGAATGTCTAGGGTTGCCAGATGCTTTCACAAAAAATCCCAAACATGGCGGGGGGGAAATATTGATTGAGCAACAACAACAACAAAAAAAGGTTGCGGTGCCTTTAAATTGCCATGCTCCCTACTCACCCCGCTCCTGCCAGACACAGCAGGGGAAAAATGTCTCTGCGGCCTTCCATCTGAGAAAAACAGAAGATACCAGACATTTTATATGTCCGGTATTTTCTGGGGGTTTTTTACAGGACAGAAGACACAACTACCAGACCCCCAGGCGAAAACCAGACACCTGGCAACTCTAAGAGTGTCTAGGGCCTACAAAGGCCTTAATCCAGCCCTGCTCACAATGGGAATGTGATCTGAAATGCGCCACAAGGACCAGGCCTGATGTGCCATACTGGCCTTACGCTTTGCCTTAAAGAATCAGCGCCGGATGCATGCTACAACACTCTAGTCTCCCCCCGTGCGACAATCAAAGGACGCGGATCGGAGAAGAGGGACTAACATGAGTGAACTGAGTGAGGCCTGTATTCCTGTTTGTGTCCTGCAGGAACTATAACGCTTCCTGCCTTAGAAGGACCAGGCAGGATTAATCACAGAATCTTTGTAAGGCATGGGGCTGCTTCAAGCAGACGGAGGTATCTGATGGCTTCCCCCAGGGCTCAAAACTAGGACCAGGAATATCCAGCCAAGTTGGATCTGGAAGGGACCTCGAGAGGTCATCAAGTCCAGTCCCCTGCCCTCACGGCAGGACCAAGCACCATTTAGATCATCCCTGACAGGTGTCTGTCTAACCTGCTCTTAAATATCTCCAGCGATGGAGATTCCACAAGCACTGCGAGCCTTATAATATTATAACGCATTGATACAAACGATTCATCACTTAGATCTATATGAACAACGAAAAGTCCTGTGGCACCTAAGAGACTAGCAAATACATAAGACCCACTTCATAAGATGAGTTGGAGTGGAAATAACAGAATCCAAGAGATATATAATGGCAAAAGCAGTTATCTGTCAATTGTAGGAACTGTGGTAATGAAGCTAATTAAGTGGGCTGTATGTGTCCCATTCATAGCTTTTGATGTGAAAATGTGGATGTTAAAGGCAGGGGAAATTGGCTTTGTAGTGTGCTGACCAGTTAATGTCTATTCAAGTCGAAGCTGATAGCATCGAAATTGTAAATAAACTCCAGTTCAGCCATCCCTCTCTGTAACTGGGTGGTAAAATTCCTTTGCAAAAGGATGGCTACGTTTAGATCCATGATTGAGTGACCAGCCTAAAATGCTCCCCTACAGATTTCTATATGTTCCCATTTCTGATGTCTGATTTGTGTCCCTTTGTCCTTTGTCACAGGGACTGTCCGGTTTGGCCCATACACTGGCAGAGGGCCCTGGCTGGCACTGGATGGCGTAGATCATGTCAGCGGATGTGATATATGATACATTATCTATTCTAGATGGCCTATTTGCCTCTTGAAGGAAGCTGAGGTGATTTATGAACGGATTGATTATTCTAAATGACACCAGCATTGTTGGCAGTGGTCACAGATAGATAGATCCTGTCAAACTAATTGATGCCCTTTTTTTGCCATGGGCAGGGGCAGGAAGGAGCAGGCCAGCTGCCAGAAGAGAGGCTAGTGGGGGGGGGGAACTGGTCCCCACAGGACCTGGCAGCATGGGGAAAGCACAGCAAGTGGCCCCAGCTTGCTCTGCTCCACCCGCTGTGTTGCTAAGGGGAGGGGAGGGACCGCCCCCACACTCCCTGGCAGGAAGCAGAGCAACGTGGCGGGGAGAGCAGAGCGAGCTGGGGCCATGTTGCTCCACTTCTTTTGCTGCTGCCATTGAGTGGGGAAAAGTCCAGGGGGGTCCCAGCCCCCCTGCTGACGGCACTGGTGCCACAGCCCTGCTAATCAGTTGGGGAATGAGGGTGAAGATGGTGGAGCAAAGGTGGGGATGGGGCGGAGCAAGGATGGCGAGAGGCGGAGACTGAGGCAAAAGACACCAAACGAAATTAATGGGTAGCAGGTCTAAAACTAATAAAAGAAAGTTCTTCTTCACACAGCGCATAGTCAACCTGTGGAACTCCTTGCCAGAGGAGGCTGTGAAGGCTAGAACTATAACAGAGTTTAAAGAGAAGCTAGATAAATTCATGGAGGTTAGGTCCATAAAAGTGGATAGAAATGGTGTTCCTGGCCTCTGTTTGTCAGAGGCTGGAGCTGGATGCAATGAGACAAATCGCTGGTGCTGGCCACTGTCGGCAGCGCTGGCCACTGTCGGCAGCACTGGGCTACTGGGCTAGATGGACCTTTGGTCTGACCCCGTACAGCCATTCTTATGTTCTTATGTTCTTAAAGGGGGGTTGTTCCTGCTCTTTCCTGTGCTGGGCGGGGGGTCACATGGCCAATGGCCCCCTGTCCCTCCTCACCCATCACCCCTGGCTGAAACTTTGTGGGAAAAAACCAGCTTGTACTCCCTTTGCATTGGGAAGGAGTCTTGGCTCCAGGATGAAAGTTCTACTTCGAGAGCGAGGCAGAGGCCTGCTCCAGATTAGCAAACAGCCTGCTAGCCAGGGCACCCCCCTGAGATGGAGGAGACTGATTCAGGAATTTGAACCTGTCTCTCTCACCTCCTCAGCAATGGCCCCAAGCACCAGGCCATGCTGGGGCAAGGCTGTCTCTGGTATTTTTGCGAAAACATTTCCAAAGGTCTCAGTTTCCTTCGAGTGCAGAACAACCCCCAGTTTCAAAACCCGGACATCTTTCCTGAAAAGGAATTCTTGTCTTTCAGCCAGCCCGACTCAGGCCATGAAGAAATACCACAGAGATGCCCCTTTCTGAACCCAGCAAATTCGGCTGTCTCTGGACCTCCCCCCCCACCCCTCACTCAATTCATAACACGGCCTGTCATACGGGGAATGAGTTCCTGTAATTGTGAAATCCGAGACCTGCTAACACAGAACGAAATAAACTCTTGCCTGAAACGGCCGGTCCCCTGCCACCCTGTGAAACACACAGACCAGCTTTTCTGCATCGGGCTCGGAACCACTTTATAAAATAGTTTTATAGAAATGTGGCTACATTATTAAAAAGAAAGTGGCTGTGTCAATGAGCTTCGGAATCCACCGGGAGAGAAAGCATTTGGCGTTATTTTAAATAAAACAACCCCGGTTATTTCCCTCTGTGGGATTCTTAAAATAAAACTCTATTAGAGGAGAGGGATTTGGAGGAGACGATCTCTTCTTCTTCCCCGTAATTAAAAATGTCAGTGGGAAGTAGCGCTTAATAATATTTTACGGAGCTTTTAAATGGTCTCATCTTACCAGTTAAAAAAAAACAGCTTAGAAAATATGTAAGAGACCAAATCATGATCAAATTCTGGGTTCTGTATGCATCTGACTAAATTCCAACTGAAGCCCAGAGTAAACTCTTTCGGGCACACCCTGTCTATGTATTTATTACTACGATGGGGCATTCGCTACGCTTTATGAAAATATGCTTGTGATGTGAATAGGACAGAACAAGAGATACAGTGTGCAAGATGGCTCATGTAAAGCATCTTTGGAGAGGTTATGATGTACTGACTCGGCTATCCCATTTGTATGCATGTATCGCATTTGGACCTGAAGTGAAGCATCTCTCCCATGCATATTTGCTGCTTTAGGTCCTACTCACGGCTGTTATTTCAGGGAATTACAGCCAGACAGGCCAATGGCCCACCAGTTAGTACAATGCATTGTGAAAAGGCTTGGCCTTTGCGTGGCCATTCCATAATGCAATGGTGTTCCACAAAACCCCGGGGTTCCGGAAAGTGAAAATAAGGGATCTGCAAGAAAATTCTATTACAATAACATTTTATTATTTAAAAAAAGAATTAATATTTAAGCATTTATACATTTTATTGACAATAATTTTCATTTGTGTTTGCCACGATATGTGTCCCTGTGTAACGCCAGCTTAACCAGAGAGTGGGAACGATGTCACTACTCAGCGCTGTGCACACAGTCAGTCAGTGGTGCGATGGCCTGTTATATACCACCGTAAATCCCCACACTCACTCTCAGGGAGTGTGGATCATGCGGGTGACTGAATACGAATAGACTAGCATCACATCGGACAATGTCGAAGCTTCAGCTGTCAAACCAGTTGGTTGTATGGGAGTGCGCAGGCAATGCTCTCGTGAATACTTTACTTCAGTATAGTCTCATGATTTCGTGTATTTAAAAATTTAACTGTGACAAATATAAATTGACTATGATCGATTAATCTATGTGCAGTTCAACTCAATGTTGATCTCATGACCTGATTTAGCATTTGTTTTATTATTATCCTTCCTTATTTGTGGTCTACTGTCTCAGCTCCATATACAAGACTGTTATTAGGGGTTCCGCAAAATTCTTTTGAGTTTAAAAGGGTTCCGTGGCCAAATAAAATTGGGAAACTCTGCCATAATGCCATTGACTCTCAGATGATGGAGTCAGCTGACCTGGTCACCTGATACTAACCGGCATCTTGGACTGCTGAAGTGTTCCGGGGGGCAGATCAAACAAAGAGATCCGGGACTGCTTTGTGAACATTTTGGCTAGTCCTCTCCTGGCCACCGTTTCCCAACTTTGGCCATCCCTGGCAAACTTCTGAAAGCTAGTCGACTGAACTGACTTACCATTCACTTAAGATATTTCTATGCCAGCGTGGGGGGTGGAAGGCAGGCCTGTATTCTCTAAGGAGTCTATCCGAACTACAGTAACACTTTGCACGTACAGCCTTTGTAACGTGAGGGTTTCAAACCACTTTCTAGAAGCTGGCTCAAGTATTATCCTGAATTTACAGATGGGGAAAGTGTGGCTACATGATTAGCCCAAAACCATACAATGAGTCAGGAGACGACCCCATGTATCCTGCGTCCCATTTGAAACCCCACCACACTGCCAATCTAGACAGCAAGAGAAAGAAAATGAAGATTGTGCCCCAAAGGAAAGAAGCGGAAAAACAAACATTCAGGAAACCAAGTGCCCAGGAGTTACGTGCTTGTCGGAGCCACAATGCATGAATTAAACCAAGCCGATAACAAGTTTGTTTCAGTGTCAAGGCAAGTTGCAAATTAATACAAGTGTCTTGCAAGACATGGAAAAGTTATTCTAGCATGGCTCTTCGGCAGCAGACAGAGGGAAGTATGAGAATCCACAATGAAATATTTTGTTCACTAAGCTGGGTGTTCTGTTTATTGGTTTTCCAGCAGCTGTTTTATTACTCTGAAAGTTGCATGTGGATTGGTTTGACAAGATACATCAGTGGATTCCTTCCCAAACCCAATGACAGCACATGACTATTGAAAGCAAGTGGAACAGCACTTGAGAATGGGCCAAGTAGAAAATTTCTGTATCTAAATCAACATGTACAGGGGAATTTTGGCAAGGCTGAAGGAGTTGAATGTAGCCAGGACACCACGATTCACATCCCTGTGCTTTTGGAAAGAAATCCTCAGTGAACAGGGTAGGCCTTCTGATTTCCACTCAGTCATGGACAATGTTCCCTCTCATTTTTCCATCTGCTTGGAATACATTTTGTTGTGTGCACTGAGCTGTGTGTGGATGTGCACCACGAGTAGGAACACATGCTGCCAGCTGTGGGTGCTCTGCTAATTAGCTGGATGATATTTGAATCTCTCCTGGGAGACCACCCAAGTACTCAGCTTACAGGGAACACTGGCCATGGATGCTGCTTCTATTAGTATGGCATTTCTTTACCACTGTGCTATGCAAGGAGCATTTTACCCTGCAGGTGTGCTCAGTAAAGCAGGACAGATAATATTTTTGGAGTGGAAAATGTTGCGGAGAATGAAAATACATTTTTTATCCACATTTTCCATGAAAAATCTAAATGTTTCCCTCTGATGCCCCAAATGGTTTTGGGCAGCCAAAAAAAAAAAATTGGCCAAAATCTGCTGCAAACTGAACATTTTTTCAATGTTCAACCCAAAGGCTGGTTTCCCAAGAAAAAGAAAAAGAAAACTTTGCAAGGAAAGCAGATGATTTCTGCGAACATGTGATGTAATCAACACCCCCCGCCCAAATTTTTCATCAAAAATTTCCAATCAGCCCTAGTGCCCTCGGTGTCCAATGGGAATTGAGGCCCCACATCATGTTGCAAAACTAACTTCTTGTTCAGGGAAACATGTCTTATATAGTTGGCCATCAACACTGCTTCCCAAAGCTCTAGGGGCCTTCTACAGCACAGCTACCCAGGACAGCCTGTACTCAGCTTGTGAGATGGAACCGGCTCCCAGCACAGAAGGCTCTCACACAAGGGAATAAGCAAAGAGAAGCCTACGTCCCCACGAAACAGCCGCCCATCACACATTCTGTGATGGCAGAAGGTGACGCTCGCTCCGGTCCTGGACGTGATTTCACTCTGACCTCGGTGAACCAAGTTCAGAAGTGATGTGGATGGTGTAAATTCAACCCCTTTGATTAACTCAGGACGTGTCTGCGTCAAACACCCTGCCGCCGCGGGAGGAACGGAGCCTAGCTACACCCACAGAAACGTGCAACACGCACACTTAAATTGGACTTCCTGGATCAGTTTAATTCAGTGATTAACAGAAGAAGTAGGAGCAAGATTCCAGACTCCTTGTCCCTCCTTTAATCAAAGCACCCCCCTGCCCCTGTGTAAACTGAACAGGCTGCAGAAGCCCCATGTGTTTAGTCTTTTTGCTTCCTCGTTTTGTTTTGTTTTTTTCAGTGAGATCCTCTTGGATCTCCAACAGATCATGGGCCTTTGCCAAATCAGAGATGGCCCCTACCACTGCCTCTGCGCCAGCTACTTTCATGTGGGCAAGCTGAGAGCCGATGTAACCCACACACCTAGTGTGAGTCACTGTCCCATGGAGTGGCACTTAGACCACGTACAGCGAGAGACAAGAACAAGGGAACTCTATAGCCGTGGGTCTCCCCTGCTGCGCTGCCTCTTCCAGGGGAGTGATCTACGACCCTGGCCTCTTTCCTCCCACGCGGGCTCTCTTTTAAGTGGCCAGCCCGGCTCGGAGGGCGTCCTCGCGCGCATGCTTTGAAGAGAACAATCAGCAGGAGCCGTCCTGGCAGCTCAAGGGGGCCAGGCAAATGGGACCAAAGAGTTTGACGGGGTGGGGGACTGGGTAATGCGATGAGCGTGGATATTACTGGCAGGCCCAGATGCCGCAGCAGTGATGCCCAGGAATTCACCCATCAGGTTAACCACCAGCAAGGCTGAAGAGCAATTCCACGCTCAGCACCTCCACATCAATGGCATGACATTCCCGGGCGGTGTCCCAGGCCTGGCCTGAGCAAGGAAAACTGGTGCTGTGGCCTACAGGCATAATTCTCCCCCCACTCAAGGCTTTCACCAGGGACGCTGAGTCACAGATGTTCTGCTTGTGGCTCAGCACAGCTGTGCCTCTTTCCCCAACTCTGATCAGCGGTTCAGTGGCATGGCCAGGCTGGGGTGTCATTCCCACCCCTGGCTGATCAGCAGTGGAAGGGGGAAGATCCATCACCAGGAGGGGTGGGGATAACCTGTGGAACTCCTTGCCATAGGATGTTATGAAGGCCAGGACTTTAACAGCGTTCAAAAAAAGAGCTAGATAAATTCACAGCGGATAGGTCCATCAGTGACTATTAGCCAGGATGAGTAGGGATGATGTCCCCAGCCTCTGTTTGTCAGAGGCTGAAAATGGATGACAGGGGAGGGATCACGTGATGATTCACTGTTCTGTTCACGCCCTCTGGGGCACCTGGCATTGGTCACTGTCGGCAGACAGGACACTGGGCTAGATGGACATTTGGTCTGACCCAGGATGGCCATTCTGATAACCTGAAAATCGTGCCATGTAATGGGAGGAGAGGGGTTCTAAGCACTTGTACAAAGGAGGCTCGGCATGCACATGTCCAGCCCATGCAGTCTGAGCTCGCTGGATTATTTTGTTCTATTGTTTCCATCCAGCTCTGGGATTTGCCCGTTTGGGGTCTTCTCTCCCTCACTAGGGTCCCAGAGCAGCACCTCTCTTGTGCCGAACATTCACGCTGCCCCACCTGAAAAATCAGCACCACAGGACCACAGATGTGTAGGACCGGAAGGGAGGTCAGTAGGCCAGGCCCTGGCACTCAAGACAAGGTTGCATAATGACCAGCCCATTCCTGACAGCGGCTGTCTCACCTCACTGCCAATGGGACGCTGGCCCAGCCCTGCGGGGGTGACGCAAGGCCCTCGCTCCCTGAAAGGTGCTGGCTGCTTTAGGGGACCCACCAAGCTAAGGGCTTTGGTAGGATGCTGGGTCACACCACCTGCGGCCCTCTTCTGCCCATCCTCCGCCACAGACCATTGGCAGGCTCACAGCTCCAAGAGAACCAGGAGCTACGCCCAGCTCTGCTGAGACAGAGACCAGCTGTAACTCAGCGCTTTATGTGCAAGAGTCCCTGTTGGGCCAGACTGCCCTGGACCCCCCCCCTTTGCCCCATGGCTTTGCTCTCAAGGAATTTCACAGCCCCCCAGGAAGGGCCCTGCTGGATCTCCAAGGACCACAACATGACTGAACCCTGTAGTGCTTAGCCAGGCCGCTTCAACGCCCTTGTCACCCACAGACATCCCAGGTAACTGCCCAAGATTTCTGTCCACCCACTTCAATGGGGCAGCCACTACTAATTACCCCCTGAGCCCATTAATTCCCTGGACCCTGGGCCCTCACAAGGCTGGTAGTCACAGCATTTTCGACGCAGGGGTCCCTCAAGCAAGGAGCCGTTGCTGTTCTAAGCAGCAGATGCATTGCCATCCCCCCTGGTTTTCCTCCCTCTCTCTTTGGGTTGATTTTGAGCTGGGCCCTTTTGTTGCTGGGCGCTTGAAATAGGTTGCCAGATGGTTGAAACAAAAATACCGAACACCCTCCCCTCCCCCCCCCAAAAAAAAACACCAGGAAAAAATTCTGTTGAAGGGGAAAAAAAAGTGGGGGGAGACCAAAGTTGTTGAGCAAAAAAAAAGGTCTTTTGGCCATTTTGTGCCGGCAGCCTTGGGGAACCAGGTAAGCATGGGGGCTGGGGTCGGGGAGCTGGGGGAGGCCGGGCGCTGAGTGTTTGTAGGGTTGCCAGGTGCCCGGCATTTTCGCCTCCTAGCCGGGGAAAAATTCAGAAAATACCAGACATTTTAGGTGTCCGGTATTCTCTGAATTTTTTTACCGGACAGGAGGTGAAAATACCGGACGGTCCAGGTGAATACCGGACACCTGGCAACCCTAGCTTGAAATGTCAGTGCCAGCTTAGAATACCACAGGTAATTTGATCCCTTCTGATTCAGGGCTGGGGCTGTCCGGCTGGGGTCAAACCAGATTGAACTCCTGAGGCATTTCGCCATCAACTTTAAATTACAATGAATCCCAGAACCCTAGGCCTGGAAGAGCGCTCAGGAGCCATCCAGTCCAAAGCAGGACCAGCCCCGACTCAATCATCCCAGCCAGGGCTGTGTCAAGCCAGGCCTTAAATCTAGGGATGGCGATTCCACCCCCTCCTTCGGGAACCCGGCACTGCCTGACGACTGACATAGGAAGGGCCTAATCGGCTGGCGGAGCTGCTGTTTTTATGCAAGACGAAGGGTCCCCTGGGAGGTCCTGGAAGGAGGCCCTACGTAGAAACTGCTAACCCCCCAAACCTGCAGATTCCCCAAGATCTGGCTGGATCTCAGGGATCTGAAGAGAGCCTGCATCTCAGTGTTGGCTTCTCAGGTGGGTGGGTCAGACCTGACGTACCCCCCTGAGCCCTGCAGTGTCAACATGAGCCAAAGCCACTGGTGTGACCAGGCGCAGCCCAGCAGGCAGGGTCCGGTAACTTAAATTCACTTGGATTGTTTATAGGATCCCCTGAGCCCCCGGTGAGAATGATAGGCCTGTCGCTCTGCTGCCAACTGCTTCTGCGGCATTTATCACCGTGCCATAAGAGCTAACGCACAGCTCTTGTGAGCAGACAGCCACCTCCATGCAGAGGCTGATCCCAGCCATTCCAGTGAAAATCTGGAGTTTGAAGGGCAGAATGGCCCATGGGGGAGCTTAGCACTGGGGAGACCATGGTGAGGTCCCGTCTCTGCTGCTGGCTTCCTGAGCGAGCGCAGGACATTTTCTGACTTGCTCCATGCCTCAGTTTCCCCCACCTGTACAATGAGGAGAATCGCGCTTCCCTACCCCCGAAGGGTGTGGTGTGAGGATACATGGATCGAGAGGGTCTCCAAAACTAGGTCATGTATCTGTGAGGATCTGAACTCTCAGGCTATGTCTAGACTACACCTCTCTGTCGACAGAGGGATGTAGATTAGGCACGTCGAACTTGCTAATGAAGCAGAGATTTAAATATCCCATGCTTCATTAGCATAAACATGGCTGCTGCTTTTTTTTGACACAGAGCTTTTTCGAAAAAAAACGGCAGTCTAGACGGGGATCTGTCGAAAAATAAACCCTTTTTTGACGGATCCTGTAAACCTCATTTTTTGAGGAATACGGGATCTGTCAAAAAAGGATTTATTTTTCGACAGATCCCCATCTAGACTGCCGGGGTTTTTTTTGAAAAAGCTCCGTGTCGAAAAAAAGCGGCGGCCATGTTTATGCTAATGAAGCGCGGGATATTTAAATCCCTGCTTCATTAGCAATTTCGATGTGCCTAATCTACATCTCTCGATCGCCACAGAGGTGTAGTCTAGACATACCCCTGTTGTCCTGTGCTCACCACATCACGGAGAAAGGAGGCAGCGGCTGGAGATGGATTTTCTTCCCCGCACTGTTTGAGTTCACAGGAGCACTGCGTGAGGCCCCCGTTTTGCAAACACTTTCAAACATGTGGCTCAAACACACCCACATCCGTAAGTGTTTGCAGATTCAGGCCTTAATCAGAATCGTAAGCAGTGACCGTACCAACCGCTGGCTTCTCAGTCACTCTCCCAGCTCTGTCCCAAACATGCAGGGCTGAACACAATTTGTGGCCAACACAGGCAGCTTTTCCCCTGTTGAATAATTGCGGGATAATTAGATTTTTTTTTTTGCACAATTTGTCCTGTGCCATGTAGTATCTGCAACCAGATGGAGACGCGTGATGTGGTACCCCTCCCTGGAAATTGATTCATCCTGGCAGAGCAGGGAAGTTGTCATCTCTGTTTAAGGCTAAGTCTACACTACAGAGTAGTGGGATACCAGCGGTACCCCAGAAAAACTCTGCCACATCAAAGGAATGCGTCCGCTTTTTCAGAACAGTTTCCGAAAAAGCGGGCACGTTCTTTTGGAAGCCCCATATTCCTCATTTTATGAGGAATAAGGTCTCTTCCAAAAGAGGAGGTTTTTCCCACATTTGGCGCCTTGTAGATGGGCCAAATGTCAGAAAAGCCTCTTCCGAAAAAAAAGCAGAAAATAGTTCACAGTTTGCGTATCTTTTTCCGGAAGAAGATTGCAATGGAGTCGTAGCCTAACTGGGCTAGGCTATGCTCAGATCGGCCAGCAGAGGGTGCTGTGAGCCAGGGATGGGGAAGGGGCTTTTCATGGTTGGGTGGGTGTCAGGACCCCCCCAGGACGGGAACAACAAGGCAGCTGATTGGCCTAAAAATCTGAGCGCAGATGCCAATGGGTGTAAAAAAGGCTAAAATGGGAGGAGTGACAGGGTATCCCCAAAAGCTTCAGACTAACAACACACGTCGATGGTGTCATGAACTTTCGTGGGCACAGCCCACTTCTTCAGATGACCGGAGTATTAAAAGTCCAGATCCAAGGATAAAATGTATCCCCAGACACTGTACTGTGAAGTCATGGATCATGCACGTGGAAAGGTGCCAGGCAATTAGGGCCCAATCTTGGAGCTCTTTGAAATAAGCAGGAACAGGCAAAGAGGTGGATGTTCCCAGAAATGAGAGACAGTTCAGGTACATAACGGGCTGGGGGCATTGGATCCCCCAGCTACAGGGGGTGACTTATCACTGATGTCCCCCTTCGCCCTCTGAATAAGAAGAGAAAAGCAGGCTTAGACGGCAGCGGCAGGGTTGCAGAAATGTTGGTGGTGCCCAGACTGCCCAGATCCCACCTGCCTAGGGCAGTGGGAGGGGGTTTGGGTGCTGGGGGCAGGTTCTGGGCTGGGGTAGGGCATTGGGGTGCAGCACTGAAAGGAAGTTTGGAGGCAGGAAGGAGTCTGGGTGCAAGCTCTCACTCAAGCATAGCAGGCAGGCAGATGATGGGCAAGGGGGGGGCGGATGTGAAGGGTCAGCAGGTGGGGCCTGGGGGAGAAACCCGCCCCCACAGCCTCATATAACTTTCTGCCTATGGGCTTATATGGGACTTAAGTGATGTGTGGGCCTTATGCTAGTCATCTACACAGGGGCACATTCCCCCCAGGTGATCAGCAGCTGGAATCCTCTGTCCGTGGAGATGGGAGAGTCTGTCAGGCCAGGATTCAGCACGAAAGCTGCTTGGATTTCAGCGAGATCTGGGGCTGTCAAGGGTGGGATTTTCAAAGCACCTACATGAGTGAAGAGCATATGTCCAGAGCTGACTGAAATGGCTGTTAGCCAGGCTGGGCAGGGATGGTGTCCCTAGCCTCTGTTTGTCAGAGACTGGAAATAGGTGACAGGGAAGGGATCACTTGATGATTCCCTGTTTCTGTTCACTCCCTCTGGGGCACCTGGCGTTGGCCACTGGGGGCAGACAGGACACTGGGCTAAATGAACCTTTGGTCTGACCCAGCCTGGCTGCCATCTTCTTGTCTATCAATAATTCTTTTGACTGAAATTTGTGTTTTTGTCTGCAATCTTTGTGGGAAGCCTCCACTTTCTTTTTTTTTTTTTTTTTTTTTTTTTTGCGTGTGAAAAGCAGAACGTTTCCTCTTCCTTCACCAAAAAATGTCCAAAATGCCCCTGGACCGTTTACACAAGAACAAACATGTTTTTAATCCACATTTTCTATGGGAGGGCTTTTTTTTTTTTCGTGCAGCCAGCGTGGCACAAACCTCATTGACAGGGCGCGTAACTCACTTGGGAGCTTTGAAAATCCATCCCGAGGAGGGACAGGGTCAGGATTCAAAACAGTTCTCCCCCCGCCCCCCAGCCAGCCCATCATTTCTACACACGCTCTTACTGACGTGCCTTCTCCAAGGGAAGTGTGTGTTAAATGACCTGCTGTTCTCAGCACTGTGTAGATACAGAGACCGTCCCTGTTCTGAAAGCTGGGATGCTAAAGCCACAAGTAGCCAGAGGGCATCTGGAATGGGTACACAATTTACAAAGGCGAGAACCTACCGGTTGAACTGCGGGGACTGTTGTTCGCAAGCAAAACCGCCCGCTCTGACCCAGGCTTAAGTAGGAAGGACGTTTCCCCCTGGAGGTCTTTGCTACTTGCCTCTGGAGACTTGAGTGTGGAGCATCTTGATAGCATCCATTTCCTACCACCCCACTGGTGCTGCAGTGGGGGAGGTCTAGGTTGGATATTAGGAAAAACTATTTCATTAGGAGGATGGTGAAGCACTTGGATGGATTCGCTAGGGCGGGGGCGGAATCTCCATCCCTAGAGGTGTTCAAGTCCTAGGTTGACAAAACCCTGGCTAGGACAATTGAGTTGGGGTTGGTCCTGCCTTGGACAGGAGGCTGGACTCGATGACTTCTGAGGTCTCTGCCAGCCCTAGGATTCTACCCTTGGTCCTGCTGCCACCTTCGCTACCACTAGACTTTCCACTGCCCCTGCTGGCAGTCTCAGTAGAGAAGCCAAGGAGACAGTGGGCCATGGAGACTCAAGTCCCCCCCCTCACCCTGAGACCATGCCCCTGGATGTCCTGGTGGGAACTTCTGCTGGACCTGGAACTTCTGCTTGATGTCCTGGTGGGAACTTCTGGTGGGAACTTCCCGGGACAGGCCAGCTCGCAGCCCTGGAGATCCCAGTGCTCCGGCGCGTGTCACGAGCACTGAACTCCCAGGAAGTATTCTATGAAGAACAATTTTCCTCCAGGTCCCCTGACTCCCACCCCCAAGCTTAGCACACACCGTAACCGCCTTGGAACGGATCCCTATACGGTCCGAAAACGGGGCCGGCCCTGTGATATCACAGGCCTTTCAAGCAAGGTCACCATGAGAAAGCAGGCAGATTGCCATCACTTGAACGGATGAAGTCATTGCGCAGAAGGGTATATTAAATCCAGACATGTCCAGCATTTAACTCCAATTAGGCTTTGCCGGCCCGGGGCTTGGCAGGGAGCAGGTCTGTGCTAGTGATCTGGATTGTGTCAGCTTCCCCGCCCCCCAACCCCAAACTATCTGGCAAGCTGACGGTGGAATGACCCGAAATAATAATGGCCTTGACCTTTGACATTATTTTGGCTATTACTCACACATGGTGTTTTTCTGCTCACGGATTGTTCACCATTTTCATGGGCTACAAACAAGCCAGGCATGTGGGGGTTTCTCTCCCCTCCGCCATCCAGCCCCGCTTACCCCCTGTGTTCATCTCACCGAGGAATGAGCTGCAAGGGTTTGAGATCATGCCTGCAGAACCAGTGACTCAGCACAATCCTCTGTGGGTCCAAGCTGAGTAATAGGAGAGGCAGGGTGGGGTCACGCACACGCCCGGAGTGTGGTCATTGGCTATACGTTCTGTTCCTCGAGAGTCTCGCTGGAAGGCACAGTGGTCAGACGGATGCGTTTCGCGCCGGGCTCTATGCCGGCAAAGGGGGTTACAGCTTCATTCCATCCAGAAACGGCCCGGTGGCTGAAGGATCCACGTGCTTCCTGCACAGAGACCTAGGCAATTCATAAATAGTCATCAATGCATCGGTCGCTCTCAAAGCGCTTCGCAAAGGCGGTCGATGTCACCACTCTCAAAGTGGGTCTGTGGACCGCTAGTGGTCCACGACTGTCTGGCAGGTGGGCTGCAGGCTCGGGGCTCTTCCCGTCTCCCCCATAGCAAGGAGTCTGTGCTGGCACTCCAGCCCCACACCCCCTCGTGAGGTTGGAGCACCCGCACCGGCTTCCCGCTGCAGGGTAGGGGACCAAGCATCGTGGGGCTGGATCTGGAATTGGCTCCGCATGCTTCCTCCTGCCCCTCCCCACCCAGCTGGGGGAAACAGCAGCCCAGGAAATCGCTCACCTGGAGGCTTTCCCTGCTGCTCCCATTGGCCCCTCCCCGTCTGGCCGAGTGTGGGTTCCCGCACAGCCTCAATTTGGGGGCCGAAATCCTCTTGGGCAACTCAGCCCTCGGGCCAAGTCACACTCCTACCCGTCCCAAACCCTTCCGGCGTACACACGTACCGGGGTACATCCCGGTGCCTCTGCAGTGTCTCTCTGTCTCTCCATCTGTTGCCCCACTCCGGATGAGAGTGGGGGTGGCCAGCTTCTGCTCCCAGCCCTGCCCGCGTGGGGCAGCCGGCTCCTGATCCCCATGGAGGTGGAGCAGCCCTCCGCCCACGGCGTGCTGCGGGTGGGGACCGCTCCCAGGGACTGGTTAACCGGTACCCAGGCAGGGTCATGCTTACAGTTACCCCTTCTCATCCCTACTCAGAAGAGCGACTGCCATTTGACACTGCACATCAGCTATTGCAAAGCGCCTAGACACTCGAGCGGCTCTTCAATTCGGCGCCTCCGGCTTTTTGCCGCACGTGATATTAAACCAGCGCGACTGCAGGACTAACCAAGCGATGTGACTAAGCAACCGGGAGGCTTTTGCTACAAAATAGCCACCCTGGGTCAGTCATCGTGCTGTGAGGATTATACATGTGTATGAACTAAAGACTTCCCATCGTCCTGTTTACATATGAGTCTAGAGCACCGCTGTAAACGAATCCCTGAGGTTTGGGTATCACAGGTCTAGTCTCTCCTGCGCTGGCTTCAGAAAATAGCCCCTGGGCACTCGAAAAGCACCAAATTCCAGGTTCTGAGCTCAAAAGCTCAACCTACACGAAGAGGGTGTTGCCCAGCTATTTGCTGGGCGAATAATTAATACACACTCTATCTAGCTGTACAGAAGCTACCCTAGGGGAACATTTTGGGGAGAAAAATCAGTCGGGGGATTGCACAAAAGCGAGAAGCAAAAAAAAAATAAATAAATAAAATCCCGCAACCAAACCAAACCCTGACTGAAAAGTAGAAAGATACTCCCCACATCCCCCTCGCCCCCTCACACATCAGAGCAGTAGATTCTATGTCCCCCCACACTCCGGGGTGGGGACAAAAATGAGGAGTTTAGTGTGTGGGAGGGGGCTGCCAGAAAGCAGGCTTGGGGTCTGGGCAGGAGGGAGGGTGCAGGAGTGGAGGGGGGTGTGGGGTGTGGGCAGGGTGCAGGAGTGGAGGGGGTGTGGGGTGTGGGCAGGGGGGGGTGAAGGAGTGGAGGGGGTGTGGGCAGGGGGAGGGTGCAGGAGTGGAGGGGGTGGAGTCTGGTCAGGGGGAGGGTGCAGGAGTGGAGGGGGTGTGGGGTGTGGGCAGGGGGAGGGTGAAGGAGTGGAGGGGGGTGTGGGCAGGGGGAGGGTGCAGGAGTGGAGGGGGTGTGGGGTGTGGGCAGGGGGAGGGTGAAGGAGTGGAGGGGGGTGTGGGCAGGGGGAGGGTGAAGGAGTGGAAGGGGTCTGGGCAGGGGGAGGGGGCAGGAGTGGAGGGGCTGTGGGGTCTGGGCAGGAGGGAGGGTGCAGGAGTGGAGGGGTGTGGGGTCTGGCACAGAAAGAAGATGGCTTCCATGCTGGTGGCCATGCTTAGCCATGCTGAGGCGAACGTGCGTCTCAGCCGGGGACCGGGGAGCAGGGGCGGCGTGGAGGAAGGTGGCTGCTAGCTAAGCCCCCTCTGCCCCGTTGTCAGAGTTGGAGTATTTAAAAAAGACTGAAGTCCTGGGAGATTTCCTAACCACCACCCAGCTGTCCCAGCGAGGTGCGACCCTGCAAAGTAGCATGGCCCACGAAAGCTCATCACCTAATAAACCATCTTGTTAGTCTTTAAAGTGCTGCATAGTCCTGTTTTTTGTTTCAGCTAGACTAGACTAACACGGCTACATCTCTATTACACCTCAGCAGTGAGCCAGGGACCCACAAGTGGAGAAGTTCCAGTTCCACCCAGTAGAGGGCAGTAGTCCCCCTACACTCGCCCACCTGAATCCTAGAATCATACCTAGAGCATTAGGACTGGGAGGGACCTCGAGAGATCAAGTCCGGTCCCCTGCCCTCACGGCAGGACCCAGCACTGTCTAGACCAGAGGTGGGGACCCTGACGCCCAGGGGCCAGATGTGGCCCCCAGCTTGCCTGGATCCGGGCCCCCAGGCTCAGAACTGGGGAGCCCATGGTGGCACTCCAGGTCCGTCCCCCCCCACCTATGCACAGGGCTGGAGCACACAGAATCTACTAGCCTGTGGGGAAGGTCTTTCTCCTCAGTCAAGGAGCTTCTCACTTGTGCACGGCACCCGACTGATTTTTCTGTGGGTCAGTGGCCCCCAACCCAAAAGAAGTCCCCCACCCCAGTCTAGATCATCCCTGATAGATGCCTCTCTCACCTGCTCTTCAATATCTCCAGAGAGGGAGATTCCACAACCCCCCTAGGCAATTTATTCCAGTGTTTCACCACCCTGACACTTAAGGAGTTTTTCCTAATGTCCAGCCTCAACCTCCCTTGCTGCAGTTTAAGCCCCTCACTTCCTTGCTGTGTTTTAAATTCCTTTTCAGACTTGGGCCAGTCGTGAGGTTTGCTGGGCAATGTGAGACTGATTGGGAATTAAACAGGCTCTCTCCTTCCCAAGCCTACCCAATGTAATTCCCACCCACCCTTTCCATGGCTTTCCTAGGCGGTATGCAGGTAGATTTTACATGGCTCTGTAGATAGCCTGAGGTCAGAGTCTCTTTTTCATGCCTTCTTCCCCAGGCTGGCCTGGCTCCCCTCCACTTCAGCCTGGGCTCTGCGGCCTATGAAGCATATAATCCGGTTGTCAGTTCATAAAGCGTGGTTTACTGCCCAGAGAGCGGAGGTCTGATGCTAATCAGTCTGTAGAAGGTGTGTTGTGGTGGGCCGCAAGATTATCCTTCCCCACGAACAGGGAAAACAGCTGCTGTCCTCACCATATGCCTGCCCCTCTTGGGACACGGCTGGGTTAGAGAAAACGAAAACCAGAGCCCCATAAAGGTTGCTGTGTTTTTATTGGCCAAAGGGGCTCCATGGCACAGTGGATCAGAGAGGTACATAGGGAAAGTGGAAAGGCTGCCTGGCGGTTACCCTGTCATCCTGTCCTATTCCATCACCGCTCCTAGTGCTTGCAGGTATTTTGTGGAATGTTTTCATTTTTACTCAGTTGGCTGTAGAAGCGTCCCTCCTTTTCAATGAAATCAACTCTTTTCCCCCCAAAAACTCCCCACTGTTAAGGGTTTGTAGCACAGATTATCACCTGGTTGGGGTTTTTTGTTGTTATTGTTGTGGCTGAAAAACCAGAAAAAAATACAGGATATTTATGCTCAGCACAAAGCCCATTTTTTGCCAGAAAAATAGTTGCATCTTGGAAGTTCCCCTCACACTGGGCACAGGATTCACTTCTTGATGACACCCTAATGTATTAAGTGCGTTCAAAGCATAAGAGCAGGTCTGCTGGCAGCCCCCCAAAGCTCAAATTCTGAAAAAGACCCACAGAGAGATGGAGGGTAGGAGAGAGAGGCCCAAACCCATAAGGTTTCCCGATGGAGGCTGGCCACAGGCTGTTCACAAACACTTTGACTGATCTTATATGGTGGGGCTGGCTGCCGTCAGATTGGCTGTGGGCATCAGGAGCCAATGGAAAGGTAGCAACCATGGACAGAGACCCTCCCCTGCGTGAGTGATGGAGAAGCGTTTGGGCCAATGAGAGGCGTTGTAACAGGGCTGCTCTTCCGGTCCCAAGTTCCCCTTAGTCCCCATTGACAGGCTCCAGCTCTGAACCAGAGCACCCGGCTCTGTTACTATCTCCCATTGGCCCGGGTATGTCCTGTCCCCACCCCCCCAATGCGGAGGCAGTGACTGGAGCAGGTGGAAAAACACCTGGGCCTGGTGCTCAGATGCGGGTGGGCCTGAATGTTGTACTCCTCCCCAGCCCCGCTGCAGGGCCAGATCCTCTCAGGATTGGGCCCTCGGGTGGGAAATGGGCAAAAATCAAACAGGGCTCCCTCTGTGATTTCGGCACTTTGACCTCCTGTCTAGACACACCCGCGGCTCTCCAATTCTTTCCTCAGCTCTCCTTTCGGCACTTTCTCTTCCAGGCCCAGGAGGAAAACAAACCAAGCCCTCCCTGACGTTTCAGACTCTTGGGAACACGTCTGCTGCGGCCAGGGGAAGGGTTTTTTGGGAAGTCAGGGGGTCCTTCCAACGGGCTGACAGGTCTTTAATCGGCAGAGGGTTTGCTGCCTGCTGTGCTCCGAGAGGGAGGCCATCTCGCCGAACACGTCTGAAAGCGCTTTCAGCTGGACTTGGGAAATCCACCGGGCAGAGTGGCTGGAGCATTCTGCGCCGCCTACAGACGGCATTCAGAGGGAAGCCTTCGCAGGCCGCAGGCTGAAAACTGAATTAAACCGCTCCAACGCAACAAGCAGAGAACCCGCTGCCAACACAGGAAGCTTCTGCGGGCACCTGATTTCCACGCTCGTCTGTGGCAACCAGTCAAAACATGTGTAGCCTTAGCGACAGATACAATGACAAACCAACATCATGGAATGGTGCTGGTTTAACCTCTCTAGTCTGGCACCCTCAGGACATGGCCGGTGCCGAACCAGAGGAGGTCGATACTGTCTAGCAGTGTTACCAGCACTTCCACTGCTTACTGGGCTGTTAGAAGACATCTAAGGGTAAATTAGAGCTAAATAACAGCACAGAACACAGAGAGCTAGGACTGGCGACTAACTTTATGGGACTACAGGAAACTTGGCCACACTCATGCTAAGTGGACATCCGGCTAACTAAATCATGCTGGACCACAGAGGTTGCTGGACCAGAGAGTGCCGGACTAGAGAGGTTCGACTCATACTACACAGCAGAGACTCCAAAGGACGGTCCAGTGTAAATAAGCCTCCTTAGAAGCAGCCGCAGGTAAAACTGCCAGCCTTAGAAACAGGTGAGATAGGAGCTGCCAGCCTTAAGGTCTCCATCCCTGCATCCTCCAGGGAGCCAGCTGCCAGATGGAAGGACCCGGACAGGAAGCCGTGCTGACAGGCCCTGCCCGCTCTGCAGCAATGCCCTGTAAGCCGGTGCGACTCACCACTGCTGCACGTCCTGCGGGTCCCTCTGGGAACTGGCTCTGCTCAGTGCTGGAGCCCCCTTTTCCAGCTGGCGTCTCGTCTACTGTTTTCTGTTAAAGGCTCCGCCACCTGGGGACCCATGTCCCCCTCAGACTGCAGGGCCCTCCCCTTGGGGGACTGCCCTGCCGCAGCACCCCCACACTCTGGGGTCCTCCCCGTCAGAGAGCCCCAACCTCCTACACCCACCTTGCCTCAGTGACCCACGGCCAGTCTTCATCTAGCCCCTGCCACAGGGGAAAACCAGTCTGACATGGCCACTCAGCATTGGCAAGGGGGTGTGGAGCTGCTGCCTTTGGCTGCCCTGGCTGCCCCTCTGCAGCCTTAGTAGCCTCCCCCTGGAGCCTGGCAGTGAGGTCAGACCAGAGCTCCCCAGCTCTGCCTGCCTTTCTCCAGCCCTGCTCTGTCTCAGGTACCCTCTGTAGCTTCTTGGCAGCCAGGTCCTTCCTGCTCCATGGAAGGAGCAAGAGTGAGTTTTCCTCCCCTCCAGGAACCCTTAAGTATACAGCCCCAGCTGGCCCTTCATTACCTGCAGCCTCCCCTGTGGCTGCCTGTCACTCAGCCTCCCTAGACTGGTTTCAACCCTTGTAGGGCCAGTGCGAGGCAAACGCCCCATCACACCCACCCATTAAGAGCTGGTGGTTCTGTTTCTCAGGCCAGCCTTCTGTGCACCCCACGCCTCGGTCTGGGTCCCCTGCCCTCAGAGAACTCAGTGACTGGTAGGATCCAAGTCCAGGACAAGAATATGGTAACGCCGGACTCCCCAACCCCAGCGCCCGGTTCAAACAACCTAGCGATCCAGGAGAACCGAGGAGACCTGGCTTTCAAGAGGCTGTTAGCAGGGAGCAGAGGATGGATGTGGGGTGGTAATTCTGTCCTGATGACTATCTAGACGCCATTCATTGTGCAAATACCAAACAGCAGGACCACTGTGTCCTGAGCAGTTACAAACCCTACTCCACATGCAGGGCCCAGACCGATCAGCTTTTGGAAAACTTTGGTCTCACATGGATCAGAATTATTCTCCTTCCTCTCCCTGGCAGCCTGATTTGCCACTCTCTGATTCCAGTTTTTCTGTGCTATGGTGCTAGGGTCTGAGAAATAAAGTTGTCAAACATTACTCCCTTCCAGAAAGAGTGTTTTATGTTTGAATCTAACTTCTGGGTATCTATGCTGGGCACATAACCCTCCCAAACACATGAGGAAGCATTACACATGCTGTCTGGTGTCATGCTGGAAGTACGTCCCACCTCAGCCATGCTCACGACAGCAGTTTTACCAACTCTTGCAATTTTATCACAAACCTTGTGATCTTTGGTGGCATTGGTAAGCCCCCCGTTACTGGAATCACGTGATTAACATGAACATCTCAGCTTGCATTTTTTGATTTACCAAGTAAATTTCCAGACCAGTTATGAGGAAAACCGAGAAAACGTGAGCCCTAAAGGCTCATAAACTAAAAGACAAATAAAAAGAACCCATATTTATTATTTTTTAAAATCTCATTTGGGACGTGTCTTGTGAGTTTTTTCAGTCCTTGAGGTCGGAAATACTCTACATGCCATAGACATCTGTGCACGGGTTAAGTGTGCGAAGCATTACGAGTCCATGGAGGAAGTATGTGGTACAAGTTTAGGTTTGAGGGGCTCGTGCTGGGTCTATGGGGCAGTGAAAATCATCTCTAGCATGACCTTGGGGGATGTTTCCGAGGGAGTCTTATATTGTGACACTAATTTATCAACAGCTCTAATTTCAGCCAGTGCTGTGGAAGGCAAAGGGGACTGTAAAGGGCAAACAAGACAACATCGTCCTTGACTTCTGTCCCTGGAGGTATTCCCAGAAGCCATCTTGATCCATACCTGTCTTATTCCTCCTTATTCCGAGGACTTCTCTTAGGAGACATTAATACAAATCAGACAACAGGATGTGAAATAAATAACATACCCGCCAGCTCAGCACAGTGCTGATCCATTATAGAGCTACTGATAGCTATAAATATCTATAGAATGCATTCAAACACACCTCAAGGAGGTTGAAAGTCAAACATTCAAGGAGGTGACACAATTAAGGTTGCTTGCATAACCTTAATTTGACCCCTTTGTGTGTATATGCTGTGCTCCAGCCTTTAATTACATGATCACATAGTATTTTTCTTTCTGCAGAACCCAAATCTTTGCACGTGTGAACTGAATTTTTCAGAACTTTATAATTTGGCCAGATTTGGGCTGATTTTTACAGGGATGGCAAAAGGTACATCCCGGTCAGTGGGGCAACCCCACAGCTAATTTTCAAGACCCCACTCTGACATGAGATGCTAAGTTTCCCTAAGCAATGGTTGTAAGAAATTTTTAACATGGGCAAAACAACATATTTTCCCCAACCTCATTCTCTCAAATGGCTGAACTGCTTTTGTGGAAATTTTCCAGAAGAATTTAGTCGGAGGCTGATACCTGAGATGGGAAATGTCAGCCCAAATGGTTAAAGTTCGGGAAAATTATAAACAACTCAAAAAGGGGTCTAATAGGGGAAAATGTTAGGCAATCCTAACTTTAGGCATTGCCACCTATCCTACCTGTAATAACTACCTATAATTAATAATTGGGAGGGTGGGTAGGTCAGTAAGTAGAAAGAAAGAAAGAAAGAAAGACTGGGAATAGAGCGAGAGGGATAGATAATTAGAGTGTATGGGAATAGACAGATCAGAGAGACACACACAGAGGAGTGGTTGTGCTTTGTGCAAAAATATTTAACCCCTTTCTTCTAGACAACAGTTATAAATGAAACAAAAATAGAAAAACGCAACCCAGAAAAGGTATAAAATGCCAGTAACAGGAACAAACCTTGCAAGGATGAGAGAATGTTACTCACTATTCTTCCTAATTACTCTTAAAAAAAAAAGGACAAATCCAAAATTCTCTCAGAAAACAGTCTTAAAATCTAGCCGACGTTTCCATATTTGCTCTCTCTCAACACACTTTTGTTTAAAGAGGCTGCTGCACAAATTCACACACCTACCATGGAGGAGTGTTAGCTTTAGAGCAGTGTTTCTCAAAGCAGGCTGCCGACACACTGAGAAAG
The DNA here is from genome assembly GCA_032595735.1 of Pelochelys cantorii. Taxonomy (NCBI): domain Eukaryota; kingdom Metazoa; phylum Chordata; order Testudines; family Trionychidae; genus Pelochelys; species Pelochelys cantorii. The sequence continues at coordinate 4,720,801 of CM064333.1, forward strand.
CCACCAATGGGCCACTCCGGTTTGTTGACTTACTGGCTCTGCAGCCATGTAGCGATCATGGCTCCCAGCACCCCTCAGAGCTGTTATTTTAGGCTGTCTGTAGGCTCAACCCCCTGAGGCTCTCATTGGCCAGGAATCGTGACCAATGGGGGCTGTGGGGGCACTGCCCACAGGCGAGCTCAGGACAGCACCCAGAAAGACCTACCCTCCTTCCTCCCCAGAGCTTGCACCACTGAAGGGCAGCTGCCCCATGTAAGCGTCCCACACTCCAGCCCCTTACCATAAGTCCCTGCCTGCATTGCAAACACCTCATCCCAGCCCCGTCCCAGAGCTAGTACCCCGCGTTGTCCTCACCCCTTCCCTCACCCATTCTCCTGCCTTAACACCCAGCCCCCTCCCGCACCCTGAACCCTCATTTCTGGTCCCACTCCAGAGTCTAGGCAGCCCCACAAAATCTAATCACCCTGGGCCCCCAGATTTAATCCAGCCCTGGAGATGCAGGGACGAACCCTGCCATGCCTCACAACCGTGACGGCTGGAATTATTTTGTTCTTAAACGAAAGCTGTAGCTCTCCACTCTCCATTTGGCAACAACGCTATTCGACGGCCATTATATCTGAGGAGGATCGTTGCAGTGGGGCTAGAAACAGGTCCAGGGAAAAATTCAAATCCTTGTGGGTTAAAACCTAAATTTAGCACACGGAGCCATCGGTAAGCACAGAAAGTTGGAGGGCTAGATGCTTTCTCAGCATTCAACCAGACCGCGCCAAAGAAATGTCATAAAACCAGGGCAAAACTTCAAACAAGGAATCCCATTTCAGCGCTTCTAACTATAACATATTCAGTGGATGGTCTTAAAGCTCTCTCAGATACTGAACCCTAACCCTTTCAGTGAGGGGAATGGGCCTGCGGAGGAAATATTTTGTTTTTCTTTTCAGTCCCAGGAACAAATCTGCATTTTATCAGCACTTCCCAGTGCCCCTTTCCATATGAAGTTGCAGGCATGGCTCATGTAATCTAATCTAGCCATCTAACTATCTACATGATAGATGGAAGGAAAGAATATTGTATTTACTTTCCCATCTGAGGCAAAGGGCCAAACTTTGCTCCTCTTAGTACCACTGTAAATCTGGAGTCACTCTCTCAACTCTACCTCACTGTAAGGGAGAGTGGAATTTGGCCCCAGAGGTTAACCAGCGCCAAAAGGCAAATCATTTGCTTTGCTAATGAACCAATGAATTTCCCCTCTTCTGCAGCTACACAAACAGCAACCACTTCATTACCCAGTCAGGGAGCTAAAGAATGAAAATGTATTTTCTGGGATAACAGTCCTGGGATAATAGTCATGCCTGAGAACAGTTCAGGGCTTTCAAAAAGTTACCCATGGATCTGGACTTTTAATACTCCAGTTATCTGAAAAAGTGAATTATACCCACGAAAGCTCATGATACCATCTACATGTTTTGTTAGTCTTTAAGGTGCTACCAGACTATTAGTCTGTAACTAGAAAAATTTTTAAAAACCCAACGAACTCAGCTATTCCGAAACCTTAAACCCAGTTAATCAGATCTTTCAAAGTAGATGAGAAGCATCCAACTCATCGTCCTAATATCCAAGTTATTTCAGAAAGTGCACTTTGTATCCAAAAAGCCCCATGCCTATTTTACATGCTGTATTGAGAGAATATTCCTGGTTCAACCTTCCCTGGGAGGTTTGTCCCTGGGAAACTATTACATTTCTGTACTGTCTTCTAACCTAGATGTATACCACTCTTCTGCACAAATGCACATCCACATCTAGACCTACACAAACACAAATGGGGTTTGTAGTAAATTGTGCTCCTAAATTTAGCACACAGAGCCATCGATAAGCATAGAAAGTTGGAGGGCTAGATGCTTTCTGAGTATTAACCAGACAGAGCCAAAGAAATATCATAAAACCAGGGCAAAACCTAGAACCAGGAACACAATGGCTACGTCTAGACAGGCTTGATTTTCCGCAAATGCTTTTAACGGAAAAGTTTTCCGTTAAAAGCATTTTCGGAACAGAGCGTCTAGATTGGCACGGACGCTTTTCCGCAAAAGCACTTTTTGCGGAAAAGCGTCCCTGGCCAATCTAGATGCGCTTTTGCGCAAGAAAGCCCCAATCGCCATGTTAGCCATCGGGGCTTTTTTGCGCAAAACAATACCACGTTGTCTACACTGGCCCTCTTGCGCAAAAGCATTTGCGCAAGAGGGCTTTTGCGCGAACGGGAGCAGCATAATATTTCTGCAAGAACACTGACGATCATACATGAGATCATCAGTGTTCTTGCGGAAATTCAGGTGGCCAGTGTAGACAGCTGGCAAGTTTTTCCGGAAAAGCGGCTGATTTTCCGGAAAAACTGGCCAGTCTAGACACAGCCAATGTGTATCTCTATTTCATTGAGCAGGCACCATGAAGACTGCTTCCCAACCTACTGACCAGAGGTAAACGTGACAGATTCAAGTACGTTTGAAAGATGTGCTATTAGGGAATAAAAATATCCTGGAGACATAGGACACAGACTCTGAGCAAATGCTAAATTTGCACCATATGGTACTAAAATCTGGGTAATATTTATCTTTAAATATTATCGACAGCTACATACCTCCAGTCCCTTTTGGGCTGCACTGTAGTTTAGTGGCTAATCATGATTAACTTCTTAGATATTCATCAAAACACACTCCAGATATAAAGTCCTCATTTTATAGATTTCTAGTTCTTGTTAAAACTGACTGATGAGTGGCGAAGTTTTCATCCCAACAAATTTCTATAACATTCCATTCACAGGCACAAACCTCTATATGCTTTCAAGGAATTAAATCTTCTTGCCTTTTCACTGATTGGGCTGCGAATACTCAGCAGACACCTTGAAGCACTAGAAGTTAATACCTGGGACTATTTTTTACTTTTTATGCTAATTTTCTACGAGACAACCTAGTTTGATAGAGTGCATATTTACATAGTTATGTGAGTGCATGGGGGTGAATGTTATATGAAATGGACAAAAATGTCATTTTCCTATAGACAAAAGGCAAAGGAATCCTTTCAGTCAGAACGACTTGGAGTTTTAAACCGAGAACAAGAAAGAACAAAAGTAAAGTCTCCTCTGACTGTTTGCATTGAACTGAACACAAAATGGCTGCCTGTCTCTCCAGAAAAGGAAGGAGAGAGGTCCAGTGATCAGTGCACGAGCCAAGGTTTCCCTTCTCCATCACAGTGTTTTTGTGGCCTTGGGCAAGTCACTTAGCTGCTCCATGCCTCAGTTTCCCTTCTGTGTACTGGGCCTAATAGCACTGCCTTGCCACACAGGCCTGGTGTGAGGCTAAAGACGGTAGTATGTGAAAGGGGACATAATGGGGCCAGATAAGTAATTTATAAGTTTCAGACAGCAAATTTCTTACTGGATTAATGATGAAGTACATGTCTTAAAACTCCACCCGTTCTACAGGAGATGCCGTGGACAGTGAGTGAATTGCACTGAACAGCATGGAGGCCCTGTAGGACAGATGGAATTTTAAGGCTGTGGGACAGGACAGAGAAAGCAAAAGGCAAATGTCAGCCAGCTAGATCCACCACAGAGCAGCACTCTTGAACGTAGACTGTCCACCACATCTTGTCAGCAGCAAGAAGTTCTAGGTTCAGGTTTCTAGGGATTGTGTCTGAAAACCTGGAATTACAGCTGCTTGAACCCACACCCAAGAACTGGGAACCTACATATACCACCCTGAGCTCCCTTGACGGGCAACACTTCCCTGCTCTCATGCACATAGTCCAAGGCTATGTCTACACTGGCGGCTTCTTGCGCAAGAACTGCTGTTCTTGCGCAAAAACTTGCCGGGTGTCTACACTGCACACGCGTTCTTGTGCAAGTAAATTTACAGTCTAGTGTTGGAAAACAGGGCTTCTTCCAGAAAAGTTATTCCTCTCCCCACAAGGAATAAGCCCTCTTGTGCAAGAGCTCTTGAGCAAGAGGGCAGTGTAGACAGGCAACATGAATTTCTTGCGCAAGAAACCCCTATGGCTAAAATGGCCACCAGAGCTTTCTTGCGCAAGAGAGCGTCTACACTGCAATGGACACTCTTGCGCAAAAGCACATGCCAGTGTAGACGCACTCTTGTGGAAGACTTTTTGCGCAAGAACTCTCCCTCCCCCTCCTATTGCAATTCTCCTCCATATTTAACCCATAGCCTAAGCCTGGTTCTCCAGTCCAACCGTGCCTGACTCTGCTTTAGCTCACAGTGACCCCACTGAGCATGTGCTGTCTATTTTCTGTCCTTTCATTTCCCAACAGGGACAATAGAATTGTATTGACCCCAGACTCAAAACTTAACCGTACATGAAGCAAAATGCCCCCAAATGTCTCATAGCTGATATGCAAATGAGGGCAGGCCCATTCAGTCATTCCTCTTGGTCTCCAATAGGTGGCAGCAGAAAGCCCCCTTCCCGATGACCCCCCACCCAGCTTTTTGCCCAGTTCTCTAGCAGGTGTCAGTAGAGAGCTCCTTCTCTGTAGGGCAGTGGTCTCCAACCTTTTTAAGCGTGAGATCACTTTTTTAATTCAAGTGCAATCTAACATCTACCTCAAACCCAAATACCCTGGCCCTGCTTCCTTTGTGCCCCTTCCCCGAGGCCCCGCCCCCTGCTCACTCCATCCTCCCTCACTTTCACCAGGCAGGGGCAGAGGGTTGGGGTGCAGGCTCTGGTCTTGGATTATGAGATTTGGAGCGTGGGAGGGGCTCTGAGCTGAGCTTGGGGCAGGCAGTTGGGGTGCCGGAAGGGGTTCTAGGTGCAGGCTCTGGGAGGGTGTTTGGATACAGAGTTACTCAGGGCTAGGGCAGGGGCTTGGAGTGCTAGAGGGGGTTCATGACTGGGGTAGGGTTTCGGGATGTGGGCTCCAGCTGGGCCCTGATTACCTCAGGTGGCGGTGCAGTGGGGCTAAGGCAGACTCACCCCTGTCCTGGCTCTGCACCGCTCCCAAAAGCAGCCAGGAAACTCCCTCCGAGTCCTCTTGTGCCCCCCTCTCTGCTCTGGTGAGACAGGGTACAGAGTGGGAGGAAGCAGCTTGACATGAGCAGTCCAGCCTCTTGGCCAAACCAGTCAGGGTCCCCTGTCAGAGGCTCCAAGATCTGCCAATAGATCCCCATCTACTAGTTGGTGACCCCTGCTGTAGGGCTTCAAACTATGGTTCCTACCACGTGCCTTACAACACAAGTCACTGCCCCGAATCTATGGGGTGTGGATCAGTTAGGGCTCTGTCCCCCTCTAGGAGCTGGGCCACACAGTGAAGCTGATGAATTTGCTGCCGCCACAATGCTGATGGAGGGAACAGAGTTTCTAGCTCGGGCAGTAGAGACTCGTGCTTTTAGATTCAGAAGTCGACGGTCCACCCAGAAGACTCGCGTTACCCAAGGTACGGAGCACGCCAGCTCAGATCTGGTGAAGTGCTTAACTTGAATCACATAAAAACCCTATTGGCCTCAGCGGCGTAACTCACGTGTGTCAGACTAAGCACCTGCCTAAGTGTTTTGCAGCATCAAAGCCGTAATGAGCCGGGGCGGAACCAGGAATAGGGCCTAGCGGCCTCCCTCGCTGAGCCCTGCTCTAACCGTGGGGGCACTGCTTGTCTAATGAATAGCAAAGGTAACAGGGTGTATCCATCGCAGTGGAGCTCCACAAAGACTGAGCCTGGCCCATGGGCTGTGCCCCTGGAAATGCTGTTCTACAGATGAGCCCAAAGAGACCAAATGTGCAGGGAAGTTCAGATCTGGAGGTAAACGCCACAGCCTCACTGCCTATGCCTCCAGGGTCGACACCAGCCTCCCCAGAGGCACCATTTGCACTGCTGGGAGGAGGGTCTCCAGGGGAGACACGGATGCTCCTTCTCTACAGAGAGCAACAGAGATGTCACCAGCTGGATGGTTTCTTGTGACCTTTCTTTCCAGGGCCGGGCGACGACTGGGACAGCTGCTACACAGTCATGTCAGCGCCAGGCACCTGACGGTTCCCAGACTTCCTTTGGCAACGCCATTCTGATGACTGCTTGTGTGTATCGGTTCACTCCCCGGCTGCTTGGGAAACCAGGGCTCTTTGGCACCATGCTCATAGGACATCTTGCCAGAGTCCCCCATGAATTGCAGCCCTCCTGGGTGGGCCCTGGATGGGTCCGTTGCGGGGCCTCATGGCAGCGGGGAAATCCCACCCACGGCACCAAGTGCAGTCTCAGAACAGGTGTGAGCTGTGCGGCCTTCCTGGACACGGACACATCTGCACTCCGCCAGTCGGTCTCACCAGTGACTTCAAAGAAGAGAGGACCAAGCCAGCGGGTCTCCATGGCCCATTCAGTCTGTAGGAGGCACCTGCCCACCGGAGACAGTGGTTGGTCTGAGATAACTGAACAGTTCTGGAGTGCGTGGCCAACACAGACCCCACCCAGAGCCCATAGAAATCAGTGGAAAGCCCCATTTGCTTCAGAGGACTTTGGCTCAGTGGATAGGACTTGGCGGGAGTGGTAAGCACTGGGGTAAACCAGCTCGGAGCCTTGACACGGGGGCCGACTGCCTTCCCCACCCACCATCTAGAATGCACCGGTGTCTCCATCGCCACAAGCTGGTGAATGACACGGAACCTTTGTACCCTAGACCTGAGCCTTGCCTCCCACGTCAAGTGATGTCACTCCACTTCTACACACCTGCCAGGCGGCCCACTCCAGGGTGGCTCAGGCCTGGCGCTGGCTTTCTACAACAGTGACTTCAGTAACTGGTGAAATAGTCTGCAGGGAAGATGGGAAATTTTTTCAGCCAATGCTGATTCGTTGAATTAACATGGCATCGGTGTCATTTGGCCAGTTGGAAGGTGGCCAAAGGGAGGACCTGCCCTATGGAGCATCGTACTCCAAGATCTTCAACACTGATGCATCCTTCTTAATGACCTCGGCGTAGGAACAGGGAGCAGTGTATGGACCAAGGCTATGTCTACACTACAGAGTTTTTCCGGGATACTTCCGGTATCCCGGAAAAACTCTGCCATGTCCAGGGAACGCATCTGCTCTTCCAAAAATTTTTTTCAGAAGAGCAGACACTCTCTTTCAGAAGCCCTGTAAACCTCGTTTCACGAGGAAGAAGGGCTCTTCCGAAAGAGGAGGTTTTTCCAAAATTTGGCCCAGTGTAGATGGGCCAAATATCGGAAAAGCCTCTTCTGAAAAAAAAATCGGAAAAAGGTACACAAATTGTGGAGTGCAATTTGCGTACCTTTTTCTGAAAAAGAAGTGTAGTGTAGACATAGCCCAAGTTGGCAGAGGACACAAAGCACAGGAGAGGTTCCCAACACTTCGGAGGACAAAGCCATAATCCAAAGGAAACTTGATGAACTGGAGAACTGGGTTACGGACGAGGAAATTAATTTTAACTAAGGCAGAATTAAGGTGCTACGTTACGGAAGAAAACTCCAACGCGCACAGAGTGGCAGGCGAAATGGCTCGGCAGCCGCACTGCCAAGAAGGATCTGGGAGTTGCGGTGGATCCTGACCTCAACGTGAGTCAGCACTGCGATGCCGTTGCAGAAAAAGCGAATGCAAGTTTAGGTCCCATTAACCGAGGCGTAGCCTGCAAGTCACGGGAGGGGACAGCACCATGGTGCTCGATCCTGGTTAGGCCTGAGCTGGAGTCCTGGGTCCAGTTTGGGTCACCAGTGTCTAGACGGGATGGAGAGGACCTGGAAAGGGTCCAGAGGTGCATGACAAGGCTGATCCAAGAGGTGGAATGCAAGACATGGGAGCAAAGGATGGGGGTGCTTAGCTTGGAATATAGGGCAACAGTAGAACGTGGTAGCAGTCTTCAAACACTTCTCTCTTGCCCCAGACAGCAGGACACATGGGTCCACACACACCTGGAGCTGTCTTGGGCAGTGGTTGCAGCAGAAGCCCATGGGGCAGCCCATTGCTCAGAGCCAGGGTCAGCACAGATCTGCCCCTCAAACGCCCCTCTGGGGGCACTGCCTGACTGAGTTGCCCTCTGCTCCAACTCACATGGGACCTCAGCTCTACTCAGCATCTCATCCTGAGCGGGCCCATGGAGCCCTGCGATGCATCTGACGCAGGACCCCACACGCCTGAGCCACAGAGAGTGTGAGTCTCTTATGCCCCCACGAAAGCGGGTTTTCAGCTCCTGCATTTTGCTCTAGAGGTCCCTGGTTCAAGTCCCAGCATGTCAGCCAAGGTGGTGACCCCATTGCACAGTGTCTGCCAAGCCCCACCCCTACAGGTCGGTAGAGGGAGGGGCTTACGGATGCACGGCCCTCTCCCTCTATAGCTGGCTTCTCCAGGTTGGGTTTGAGAGACACACTTGGGATGTCTGAAAGGAGTTTGCAGCAAGTGCTGCACCTGAAGATGAAGAAGGCCCCAACACTGTCAAACCAACATTCAATTCACCCCAAAAGCATGATTTCAAAACTGGGACTCATCCGCCTGGCTAGTGCAATGAGTAGCCAAGATGTAGCATGGAGATGCTGTAAAAATACCAGTGTCAAGTCACCTCACTGTTTTCCTGAACAGATGTCCGGATTAGCTAGCATCTCGGTACAGCTCAAAGCCACCCCGCTCTTGTCTGGGGGGGCCTAACACAACTGGCTAGTGACCAGGAACTATTCAGGAATGATTAGAAAACATCTGTTCCCATGTCACATGTCCCAGCTGCATTCCACCAGGTTTGGCTCCACATTACTCTTTCTATAAATGTCTGGTGAATTGCTCCCTCTGGGAGCCCGCTCAGCTTTGGAAAAACAGAAGTAGAAAAGGGGGGAATGACTGGAGGGCACGGGCTGCATTGCAGATTTGGGGAAGGCAGTTCTCTGCTGACATATCTCACCAAATGAATTCCTTTCTTCTGCTCCTGGAGGAAAGATTTATTGCTCTCAAACAGTGTAGTCGTCCCTTCCCTACACCCATAAACTGGAGCCAGGCCTTCCACTGCCTCTGCGCTATTAATGTCACTGGTGATAAGCAAAAACAAACTGAGGGAAACAGCCTCAGAAAACAATCGGAGGAGGCATGTCTGTAAACGAGTGCATCTGGAGACTTAAGTCATATCTTCACTATGGGGAAAATCGACACTGATGCAATCGATCTTGCAGAGTTTGATTCAGCAGGTCTCGTAAAGACCCGCTAAATCAAACTCAGAGGGCACCCCCATCGGCACCGGTACTCCTGCTCCTCATAAGGAGTAAGGAAAGCCAATGGGCACATTTGTTCCTGTCAGCTTCCCACTGTGGAGACCACGCAGAAACTGGAATTAAAATACGTCGACTCCTGCTGCGTAATTAACGTATCTGGAGTTGCATATCTTAATTCAGCCTCCCCCTTTAGTGTAGACCCGGCCTTAATCTCACCTCTTGTAGTTCTGTATTTATACTACCAATCCCAGGCTCAAAATATTCCTGGAGAACTAAGTGACAACCTGGCCTTCTATTTCTCAGTGCTTTGCAAACATTTTGCTACCTGGCCCGGGCACTTTGGTGGCTTGCAAGGCTAATGCTTCATCCGTGGTTACTAGACTTATAAGTGACCCTTAGTTCTTAGGCCAGGAAACATGAGAGCTGCAATGTAGCTGACAGCCATAAACACAAGGGGCAGCGTGGAAATGTTCCCTCTAATCTTTTCCATCCATGTGTGGAATAAATGTGTTATGTGCACCGAGGCATGTGCGAATGTGCACCACCAGGAGGGACACAAACCTAGCTATGGGCGCTCTGGTAATCAGTGGACATTAAGACTCGGTGGTGCCCCAAATTTTCAGGTGCCCTACGGGGCTGCATATTTTGCATATGGGTTAGGATGGCCCTGAATATGGACTCTCAACCTTAACGCCATTTTTGTCTAGGTCGTTATCAGGCCAGTGTTGCCCTTTATGGACCTTAAGGGACCTGTGGACCTCACTAGTTTCCAACTCATCAGTGAGTGGGGGATTTAATCGGATGAGACGGCTGTTTGCTTTCCCTGCTCCCAGGAACACCACCACAGACCACGCCTTGTAGTGCTAGTGGGGGGGGGAGGGGGATCTAAGACCTCCATTTCAATGGCTGACAAGGAGACCTAACTATGCTCTTCAGTGAGTCACAGCATTTTTCTCCTGCATCTGGATTCACGCGTCATGTCGGCACTGAGTCATTCCTGGCCACTGGAAGGGGAGGCAGTCCCAGCTGCCTGTGCTCACACACTAGAGAATTTTTCCGAGTCGGGTTTGCCCCCCTCTGGGTGTTATCAGGAAATGGGAATGTTTGTGATTATGTCTAGCAAGAAGGGCTGTCGGGAAGATGTCAAAGCCTGCTGCGTCTGGTTTCGCTGCAGATAAGCACTTGGATAAACGCTGGTGAATCAGCCCCAAGCCTAAGTGATCCCAACTCCTGCAGTGACCACATCAGAGCTAGAAAGCTCTTGAGAACAGAACTTTCTCCAGAGATTTCTGAGTGGTCTGGACGCCGCGCCAAAACAGCTGCCCTTACAGTGAGGTACTTCTGTTGCCAGTCCTGGCCAAAATTCCTGATTAGACAGTTCATGCTAGGGTTATATGGAATAATGCCCTTTCTTATTTGTCCTCTTTCTAGAAGAACCCAGTCCTTTCAATATCTCCTCAGACAGAATTTTTCCAGCCCCTCATCTTGCTTGTTGCTTGTCCCTGAACTCACGTCTAAATGTGATAGAGGGTTTTTGAGGTGAAGTGCCCACAATTGAACACACTGCTTGGGTTGACCCCATCCGGCGAATTGATATGATGGCATTACAATATGGTCGATATTTTCCTCCATCCCATCAGTCTCATTGGAAGGAGTCATGAATTAGGCTAACCAGGTTAACTCTGCCTTGCTTGGACATGACTGCTTAGGCCTGGGCTACTTTTAGATATTAGCTCAACCTGCCTATGTTGCTCAGAGCTGTGAAAAATGTCACTTCCTGTGTGCCATAGTTAGTCTGGCCTAACACCCAGTGTAGACATGGCCACTCTCAAAGAGATGGATTAACTCCCTCAGTGGAAAAACGATATGGGCAGAGTCAACACAACAGCGCTACCACATCCCAGGCGCAATGCCGCAGACATGCCGTTGTGCCAGTTCCGGGGTAGACAACCCCTCAGGCCACTTTACCCCATAGCCCTACGCAACCTTTGTGTAGCAGTTTAATATACCTCAGCTGAGGGGTCATTGTATGCTAGGTAAACAGATACGGCGGCTCGCAGGGAACCAGTTATAGCACATGAAAGGTGCTTCACACTGGCAAAACATATTCCCCTTCGCTATGGGAATAAACCATTTTCTGGTATAAAGGCCATGTGTACCACACTGTGGGTTCTACTGCTTTAGTTACAGTGGAATAGCTACAATAGTGACTTCTTTTGGGTAGGCATCTAAAAGTTAGTTTGACACAGCAACAGCCATCGGAGGTGTGAAAAAGCCACACTCCTGATAGCTGTGCCTAAGGCCACGTCTCCACTTGTGGGAAGATCGACACTGTGGTGGTCAATCTTCAGGCATTTAATTTAGCGGGTCTAGTGAAGACCCTCTAAATCAAACGCCTAGGGCGCCCCCATCAGCGCCGGTACTCCTACTCCTCATGAGGACAAAGGGAAGTCAACAGGAGCGTTTCTCCCATCGACCTCCCACTGTGGAGATGGGGCCAAAGCTCAGCTTAAGGTGTGTTGACTCCAGCTACGTAGTGTGGTCCTGGCCTGGGATGTAGATGCAACTCTGCCAGTGAGAAAATGCTTCCATTTACATAGATGCTATCGCCTGGGGAAGTGCTGGTCCCCAGAAAAGCCCTCTTCCATTGGTGTAGGCTGTCTACACTACAAGGTTTGCCAATATAGCTCTGACAGTGCCATTTCTGCAGTGTAGACACAGCCTAAGTGGGCAAAGATTTGGAGGAGGGGGCATTTGGTTTTGGTCTAAATCTTGCTTCTTCTTCTTCTTTTTTTTTTTTCTAATTGACTTTTTGACCAAATTGCATCTTTTTTGTTCTCACCACAATTTTCCAGCTTTTCAAAGTAAAAACAAGAAACTGAAAACTACAGATTTGGAAAAACTGACCACTTGTCTGCTTTTGGTGTCCATTTCTCATCAAAAACCTGGTTTTTATTTATTTAGGACACTTCTGAAAAAAATGCCCATTATTCTCCATGGGAATTTTATTTTAAAAAATACGTTTTTCAGCCAGTTCCAGAGGGATATTTTTAAGGCAACAGCAGGGACTGAAAACCAAGGGTCCTAAGTTGCTTTTTGCTGGGTGTGCACAATGGGAAGCACAAGCAGGGTGTGAAGGATCAACCAAAGGGCAAAGACAGGTATCCACTTTTCTTCCCTTCACCCCATAGTCTCCCACAGCCTCTGTGCACCAGGGATGACTCATAGACTCATAGACTTTAAGGTCAGAAGGGACCATTATGATCATCTAGTCTGACCCCCTGCACAATGCAAGCCACAGAATCTCACCCACCCACTCCTAGAATAATCCTCTCACCTATATCTCAGATATTGAAGTCCTTGAAACAATGGTTCAAAGACCCCAAGATGCAGAGGATCCTCCAGCTGTGATCTGTACCCCATGCTACAGAGGAAGGCGAAAAACCTCCAGGGCCTCTGCCAATCTACCCTGCAGGAAAATTCCTTCCCAACCCCAAATATGGCGATCAGCTGAACCCTGAGCATGTGGGCAAGACTGACCAGCCAGACACCCAGAAAGTTCTCTATAGTAACTCCTATCATCCCTCCATTGACCTATTTACCACTGATAGTGAATGGCCAATTAGTTACCAAGATCATGTTATCTCATCAAACCATCCCCTTCATAAACCCATCTAGTTTAATCTTGAAGACAGATAGATCTTTTGCCCCCACTACTTCCCTTGGAAGGCCGTTCCAGAACCTCACTCCTCTAATGGTTAGAAACCTTCATCTAATCTCAAGTCTAAACTTCCTACTAGCCAGCTTATATCCATTTGTTCTTGTGTCCACATTGGTATTAAGCTTAAATAATTCCTCTCCCTCCCTGGTATTTATCCCTCTAATATATTTAAAGAATGCAATCATGTCCCCCCTCAGCCTTCTTTTGGTTAAGGTAAACAAGCCAAGCTCCTTGAGTCTCCTTTCATAAGACAGGTTTTCCATTCCTCGGATCATCCTAGTGGCCCTTCTTTGTACCTGTTCTAGTTTGAATTCATCCTTCTTAAACATGGGTGAAATGAACTCACTTTCAAATGGCTGCCTGCTCGAACTCCGTCGGTCCTGGACTACTTTCTAGAAAGTTCATGAATGGATGTGTCAGGGGACCCAAAACCAACCCCTAAAATATGACCAAAAAATCCTTTTCAATCCAAAATATAGAAAATCCCTGTCAAGAACTTGTATCTCGAGATGGAGCACAGAAAAAAGGTGAAGTGGGGAGGGAAGAGGTTTACAACAGAATCTGCAACTTGGCCTTAGTGCTCTAGTGTCTCTCTGGCAAGTGTATTTCCTACGAGGATGACTCCTAAGGCAAAAGAAGGCAAATAGGGGGCTTTTCAGCCCCACCTCCCCCCAGTCAAGGTATCTCATTCCAGGCCACGCCGTCTGGAATGTGGTGCAACCCAGGTGCCATTTCACAAATTCTTGAGGTCACCAGGGTTAGGTGTCAGAGCACTGGAAGAGAAAAGGGGAGCGGGGGGGAGGGGGAATATATCATCAGCCATTCATTGGCTTTCTTCAGACTCCGCCGGCTGAGCAGCAAAGCCGTCGCTGGTAATAAAGTGTAATACGACGGCTTGAAAGTGCTGCTCCACTGCGTCACCACCTGCTTGATTTCCCCAGGGTGTAAACTGATATGCCAACAGCCTAGATCATTTCCATGTGCTGGGGCCAGCGCGGGCAGGAGGGTTCCTCTAAGTTTTACTTACAAGCCATGTGCTGAGGAGACGTTGTGTTCGGAGGCAGCTCTTTCCCACTCACCGCGGCGTGTACGCTCACAAAGAGGCGCGTCGGTCTGCGGTTTTTGCATCAGAAAACACAATTCCAGCAAAAGCCCCATTTCCAGTGGGGAAAAAGGTCCATTTGGGCAAAAAAAGGTTTGGTTTGCCGAGAGGGAGATTCGCAAGGAGGCTTTTGTGTCGGGTTGCTCTTTCAAAACACCAACAGGCCATTTCTTTATTACGAGAGGATTCGGGAGGAAAACTGTTGCCTTGGCGTATTAGGACATTTTCGTTCTATCGAAAATGCCAGCGGTTTCCATTCAACCCATTCGCACCTCGTCAGAAGGCTGTGCTCCGTGAAATATGTCTGTATTGCGGCTTTCCTTTTCAATTCAGGGAGGAAATGGGTCTGGAAGGGACTGGATTTCCTGTCTGATGATAATTCCGTGTTCACCCAGCTCTGACCAGGAAACAGTGATCAGCGACAGACTCAAACTAACAGAGGCCAAGCCTTTGAGAGGGCCCCAAAAGACTCAGCTTTCAATAAGCATTTGCTGTGTTTCTGATTCACTGCTTTGCCAATACAGGTTGAACCTTTCTAGTCTGGCACCCTCAGGTCCTGACTTGGTCCGAATGAGAGAATTTGCCGAACCATGGAAGATTAATATTGTCTAGCTGCACGACCAACACTTCCACTGCTTGCTGGGCTGTTATAGGACATTTAAGAGTAAATTAGTGCTAAATAACAACACAGGATGCTGAGCACCAGGACTGGTGGTTGTAAACAAACTTTATGGGATGGCGGGAAACTTGGCCACATCCATGCTAAGCGGACATCTGGCTAACTGAAATCATGCCGGACCACGGAGGTTTCTGAACCAGAGAGTTCTGGACTAGAGAGGTTCCACCTGTACTACTTCCTGGGTCCTGAACGTGATCCGTGAGTTCTGCCTTAATCCACTCTTGGATATGCTCTGTGTTTCCTCACCAGGGCTAGGTTAGGAGAAGCCACCATCCAGCAGGGATGTGACCGAGGTGTCAGGACATTCGTGTCGGCGATCCGCAGTGTCTAGCACAATGGGCACTCCTCTCAGTGTGGGGCACCAATATATAAAATAACAATAAAACACTAAAGCACAAGAAAAAATAAATAACATGTTTCAGTGGAGGATTTCAAGGACCGCAGACGGCCTGTGTCATGGTAACCATGTGTGGGGGTGCGGGGGCTGTTCTGGACATTATAAATGTAGACCAAGGTCCAGTGTGTTTCAGGAGCAGCCCTGGAAACGACAAGTTGTGGGCTACAAACTGTGGCATGTTGGGAGAACTTCCTGGTTCCTGCCAGGATGTGCCCTCTGCCCCCAGCAGGTCTGAGTCCAGACTGAGCTGGGAGCATGTTGGCTGCAAGCAGAGAGGAGGCTGCTGGACTGGAACCCTGTTCTGTGTTCGGTACAGAATACAGTCAGGTCCTAGTGCTGTGTCTGAGCGGGTCTGGTCTGAGGTGCGCACACCCTGACACACAGTGCAGTCCTCCAAGGAATGTACCATCTACATCGATAAGCCAGACAAATGGTGTGAAGGGATTTGCCCAAGGTCCCAGCCAGTTCATGACAGAACCAAGACCAGAATCCACATCTATCATCCAGGTCAACGCCTTGTCCGTAAGACCACACAACCACCCAACCTTAATGGAGTTACTCCTGATTTACACCAGAGGAGAAATGGTGCAAAATCAGGTCTAGGTCCCTTTCTTTAAGATCCAGATTGGACACATCCAACCCGAATGGCATGCTGTGCTTCTTTATGGATTAGGCAGCCACACAGGGAGCCTATCTGACCAGTGGAGGTAAGGACACATGTTCTTCTGAAGACTCGTTTTCTTCATAACATGCCCATGGGAAAGCAATATTGTTAGTCCTTAGTATTACAGATGGCATGTGCAGCCAGTGTGCTAGGCAGGAGAAGGCACTGCCTTCCCAAACTGCCAACCTGGCCCCACCCACCCTCCGCCCCCCTGAATGCCTACTGTATAAGTACTGGGGGTGGAGTGTTGTTGCCCCAGAGTGCCCGCCCTCCTCATGCTCTGGGGCCGGGGAGGCTGGGCTACATGCCCTCCTCCTGGGTTCTGAGGAGGGGAGGCTGTGTGTGGCCCTGTAATGGGGGGTGTGGCCTGGGCAGAAGGGGCGGGGCTGGGGGCAGGGTTAGTGGCTTGCCTCCCCCAGCCCTGCCTTCTCCAGCCGCCCATGACCGATGGTGTACTGAGGCACACAGAACGGTGAATGACACACATTTCCATGGGTATCAAATCCCAAAGTATTCCTGCCCCCAACCTCCCTAGGCTCATGGTACTTCTCCTGGTCATAATAATCCAGATCACGGGGTAGAGAGCCCCTACATTCGTCTGGAAAGGTGGCCCAATGAAATGCCCTTTTAAAATACATTCACAAGGCTGGCACCTGCGGTTGTATTTTGCCGGCATTCCAACAATCAGTAGGTTAATATCAGAATCAGCTGCTAGCAAGAAAGAGTGGGTTTTTTTCCCACCTGCTCCTTTCCAGACAAAAAGCCCCTCTCAAGTAACAAAAAGCCCCTCTGAAAAAAGCACTGAAAAGAAACACACAGCTGGAAGTGCTAAGTCTCCATCGAATTCGTTGTCAGCCTCTTACTTTTCAAAATGGTTGAATCCCATGGCTGGGTCAGTTTGAGGGTTTGCTCAGCAATCCAATTAGGCAGAAGCAGAGGAATTTTTATTTAATAAATAACTCGGCTGAGCCATGCATCGGTGGGTTGCTCCGAAAGAAAAAATAGAGGCTGAAACTCATGATTGATTCTCCAACTCTCCAGCTGGGCTCATGTGAATTTCCCTAGTAAATCCAACGCTGGCAACCAGCCGTGAGGAATAATGGGGAGGAGGAATAGGAAGGGTCCGTACAGATGCATGCACTGTGTGAGCTGCTTTCAGAGAGAACCTGTTTCTTCGAGCCACAAGTCGTTCATTTAACCCAGGCTATCGAATTGCTTCACAGAGCGCAGTCTTTGGCAGAGATGTGTCGTGCTTATTGGACCTAAACACTTGCCCCCGTTGTAGGCTCAAATATCGAAAGTAGGCAAAAGTTCATAAAACGGCAAAATGGCCTTTGGCTGTTTGGCCTGCTCAGAAATTAACGGTGGGAAATAGGCCAAGCTGTTTTTGGTCAAAGAATGTTACCTACTATATATTTGAGAGCGTTTGTGCCTCTGTCTGTCCTTCCGTCTGTATGTCCGCCTGTGAGTCTGTCTGTCCAAGAACTCCTCTTAAACAATAAGAGCAAGGGCCATCCAAATTCAGGATGCGGCTTCCTCTTAGCCTGACTTACAGCAAGGTCAGGGCTTGGTTGTGCCAGGACAATGGGATGTGTGCAGAATGGGATTGTTTCTCATCACATGGAAAGGGAGGGCTGTGATAGCAGGGACAGTTATACTGCAGAATGATCACAAGGGGGCAGCAAGCACGGGGGGCAGCTATCCTCCATGATGACCACGGGGGGGGGGGGGAACAAGCACACCCCCACTGCCCTAACAGCACCAGAGAGCTGTGAAGCAGCTGCTGCCAGGCAGCATGTCCCCCCACACCTCCCAACCCCCTGCCCTGACTCCTGCCCCACATACCCTCTGCCCTATGCCCCTCCTAGCCCTTCAACCCTGACTCCTGCATTCCCCCTGCCCTGAGCCCCTCCTCACTCTCCAACACTGACTTCTGCACCCCCATATCCCCATCCCCCACCCTTTACCTCCCTGCTCCCAAGGACCCAAGGAATGCCGAGTAAATCTAATAAATAAATATAAGAAAACCAGAAGAAGAAACTGGGTTAGCCCAAACAAAAGGGGACTAGGGATTTAATTCAAGGACTCTTAAAATCATGCTTAACACAGAACATGTGACACTGGACATTAGTCAAAACTGGTATGAGAAATATCTGGTGGATAAAATAGCAAGGGGCCAAACGATCACAGACACTTTTCCCATTGTCGAGTTTCTTTAGAAAAGCAACAAGAATGATGAAA
This sequence comes from Pelochelys cantorii, assembly GCA_032595735.1. NCBI lineage: Eukaryota > Metazoa > Chordata > Testudines > Trionychidae > Pelochelys > Pelochelys cantorii. Next base: position 4,738,794 of record CM064333.1, read on the forward strand.
GGTCTAGAGAACATGAGCTATGAAGGAAGGCTGAAAGAATTGGGCTTGTTTAGTTTAGAAAAGAGAAGATTGAGGTGGGATCATGATAGCCGTATTCAGGTATCTAAAAGGGTGTCATAAGGAGGAGGGAGAAAACTTGTTCATCTTGGCCTCTGAGGATAGAATGAGAAGCAATGGGTTTAAACTGCAGCAAGGGAGGTTTAGGTTGGACATTCGGAAAAACTTCCTAACTGTCAGGGTGGTTAAACACTGGAATAAATTGCCCAAGGAGGTTGTGGAATCTCCATCTCTGGAGATATTTAAGAGTAGGTTAGATAAATGTCTATCAGGGATGGTCTAGGCAGCGCTTGATCCTGCCATGAGGGCAGGGGGCTGGACTCGATGACCTCTCGAGGTCCCTTCCAGTCCTAGTATTTTATGATTCTATGATTCTAAAAGACTTTGGGGGAAATAAACATTTCATCTCTCAGCCCAACTTGCATCCCAGCCAGCGACTTCTCATCTCCCTGGACCTCAGGCCAGCAGGAACAGATCTGACTGAAAGGCTGCCTTCCCGAGAGGAAGGCCAGTGAGTATTGATCATCTTCAAAGAACATTAGTTTTCACTCATCAGTCCTATGATCGTATCATGATCATGACATGCCATGCTGAGCCCACCCATGGGGGTATGTCAATGCCAGCACCCCAGAGGCATGTAAGTCCCTGTTTTGCTCCTTCCCCTTGTGCTGCTTTTCCTCCCCACCTGTCTCCTAGCCCCCCAACTTCACCAGATCCGAACACTTACGGCACCCAAGCTAAATGAGAGGACCACAGCCCTGTCCTGTCTCCGAAGAAAAGACATAACCAGATGATGGTCCTGACTAGACCCAGGCCTAACCCACAGGCGACACTGTCCTTTCATGACTCGTCCAGTGTTCCAAAGACACCAAGAAAACTGGTATTTGTCACCTTTTCTACCCTCTCCTCCCCTTTGTATCTGTCTGGTAGACACAGGAAAAGCCAATGCCCTTTGCACAGCAGGACGGAACGCACACTTTACCGCAAAGAACAGTTGTTCTCAAACAGGGATCTGGCCTCCAAAAGGAGAGAGAGATAGTTCTGATTTTAATTACGTTTGTTTGGCATAATCACCTTGTTCCAGTTTCAACACAAACGCCTGTCTCAATTTTTTGTGTGTGTTCTTTCTTGTGTTTAAATCGATATACTTTCACGTTTAGAATGAAAGTCTTTTCCAAGGGATATGGTTAAATCCAAGGCCTCTTTAGGAAAATAACCCCCCCCCCCAAACCTTAGATATCACTATTTTAATGTAGGCCGGGGTTGTTGGGTGATGCTGTTGCTGGGGTAGGCATTTCCCCAGCTTGTGGCCCCACCCCTAACTCCAGCCCTTCTCTGCTCAAACCCCGCCCTCTCCCCACTGTCACCCTCTTCTTTCTGCTCATCCTTTCCAGCCAAATCCCTGAGCCCAAATGTAGCAATGACATTTGGGGGGAAAGACCCACTCTTCTCAAATTTCTTTCAACAGAAAATGGAGTGTATTTCCCACAGTATGCCGTTGTGAGGACTGGACTTGCAGAAGGTACCTAATTAAAAGCACTAAATCTGGGAACAAAAAATGTCAGTCACAAGCTTTTTGATATAATTTATCAGAGATTTATTTGCAAAAACCTTGTAGTAAGAGCAAGTCAGCTCTCCTGCTGAACACAACTTTAAATATTATGGAATACATGATGCAGCCCTTCTCTGTTTTACATTTTCTTCATCACTATCTCTAAACTGATTTTGTATTTTAAATATCCTCCTAAGCCTTCATGATGTAATCACTCCAAATTACTACATATTTCAACTCACTTGAAACAAAGACATTATTTTTAATTAATGAGTCAGAGTGTTTTAGTGTGTTCAGAACAAAGTTTGTTGCTTTTAGAAAAAGGGAACGCTCCACTCATTTATTTTGTGTGATTTTCATACCAGGACATGTTTATAAAATTTTACGCTATGTTTATGTTAAAAATATGTTTCCAAAGATTCTAGGCATAACAAAGGATTTTATGTTTTAGTAAGAATCGTAGAATACTAGGACTGGAAGGGACCTCGAGAGGTCATCGAGTCAAGTCCCCTGCCCTCATGGCAGGACCCAATACTCTAGACCATCCCTGATAGACATTTATCTAACCTGCTCTTAAATATCTCCAGAGATGGAAATTCCTCAACCTCCCTGGGCAATTTATTCCAGTGTTTCACCACCCTGACAGTTAGGAACTTTTTCCTAATGTCCAACCTAAACCTCCCTTGCTGCAGTTTAAGCCCCTTGCTTCTTGTCCTGTCCTCAGAGGCCACGGAGAACCATTTTTCTCCCTCCTCCTTGTGTCACCTATTTAGATACCTAAAAACCACTATCATGTCCCCTCTCAATCTTCTCTTTTCCAAACTAAATAAGCCCAATTCTTTCAGTCTTCTTTCATAGGTACTGATTTTGTGGAGGGCTTTCTTAAAACTAGTTCAGCAAATAGTCAGAAGTGAAAGGAAAACTCTTTTGTCCAGCTATCTCGAAGAAAAGGAATGGAATCATAGAACACTAGAATGGGAAGGGACCTCAAGAAGTCATCCAGTCCAGTCCCCTGCCCTCACAGCAGGACCAAGCACCATCTAGATCATCCCAGATAGATGTCTGTTTAACCTACTTTTAAATATCTCCAGTGATGGAGATTCCACACCCTCCCCAGGCAATTTATTCCAATGTTTAACCAACGTTGTCTCTTTAAGAGCTCTCTTCAAGGGGGTGGGAGGGCGGAGAGTAGGGATGGATGTAATGGCAGGAGGACTTTGGACACAAGTTGTTGTACTACAGTAGTTAAAATTAAAATGTGTATTTTAGAGGAGGCTGGTCTTTTGAAGAATTTATTTTAAAACCTGTATGTCTGAGATCCAAGCATTCAAAGGTAAAGTCGAATACTCAGATTGTGCATCTAAATATCTATGCAAGGAATCTTTAGAGATATGATTTTTACAGTCTTCGGCCACAAACGAAGGAAATATTTAAGGCAAATTTGAAACCCAGGTCCTGTAGACAGAGTAATGCACAACTGGTTTTGTCAGTAAATTCAGGATTTGCTCTTTCACACCTCATCCCCAAACGGCATCACACACACAGACTGAAAGGCCAGTGTTGCTGTGCATGTGACAGGCAACCCTCGTGGAGATTGGTTTGCACTGAAGACCCAAAAGACTGCATGCTAATCAGGAATTTAACCTGGATTCAGGAATCTGCAAGAAGATGGTGGAAATCTGGCAAATATGCTCTCTTGAGAGATTTCAGCCATTCCCACTTCCAGGCTGACTGGGAATATCACCGGCGTGGCCTCCTTTGCAGGATATTTGTGGTTCATCTTTCAGACTGGGCACGAAGACAGAAGCTCAGCGGATTATGAAAATGAATGAAGAAAAAAAACTAGTGGCATTTTCTCAAACAGGGGAGCCAACCCTGGGCAAGATGGGGGTGGAGTTCTGTGTTCCTGGAAGGGGCAGGGCCAGGAAGCCAGCCCTCAGAGCTCCCTGGGCCATGGCGCAACTCCCCCCGCCCCAAAAATCCTCAGTGCTCCAGCAGCGATTTAAAGGGCCCAGGCCGCCAGCTGTGGGAGCCCCAGGCCCTTTTGAATTGCCAGGCCCTGGGTAATTGTCTCCTTTGCCCTCCCGTTACTGGGCCAAGTCTGGATCTTGACTGTCCCTTGATCGGGAAATTTGGATCTTAAATAATTGATTCCCCCTGGTCTATGATATTCGAAGCCAGGTCTTTAGACGTAGCTGGTTCTAGTACGGCCGTGTGGCAAAGGTTTTGGTCCTGAGCACTTCATTTGGCCAAATCAAACTTCCTCAGTTACCTCAGACTTCTTCCTCTCATGCAGACTTACTGACGTCTGAGAGCTGACATGAAACAGGAGCAGCCTTTTACTAGGGCACTAAACACAGTGGAGGAAGGGCTTGGTTTTTCAGTTACCACTAGGAAATTGAGGGCCACCACATCTGAACTCCCCGTAACTGGCTTTAAAGTCCCTCTCAAGCCCCTTTTTAGCCCTTAAAATGGGCTGGAGTAAGAAAGCTGGAGGTGCAAGTTCTGGTTGGGGAGAGATACAGGGGGTCAGAGGCACGGCTCAGAAAAGGGACCTGTTTAGCAAAGAAGAGAGGGGGATTTTACTCAATGGGAAATGAAACAAAAAAATTCAGATGAAACAAATTTCTTTTCATAAAATGTTCCCACTGCTCACGGACCTTGGTTTGAGCAACTCTGCTCTGTAAACCAAATGTAAATTGTGTCTTAGGGTACTTATATGACCCTCATTAACACAGCATCTGAGCACCTCAGCCTAGGTCTACACTAAAGAGCTTTTGCACAAAAACTCGCGAACATCCACACCTCAAGTGCGTTTTTGTGCAAGTAACATGAAAGAACAGAGGGGGGTTTCCGGTGGAGGTATTCCTCCTCCTATGAGGAATAACTTCTTTTTGCGCAAAAAGGTGCGTGTGGACAGGGAACAGGGGATTTTAGCGCAAAAAACAACCTATCAAAAGAAGCACAGGTGCCCTGGTGGCCATTCTGTAAATAGCTATCAGAGTTTCCTCTCGAGAGAGCATCCATGAACTCTGGACGCTCTCTTGCACAAAAGCGCATCAATTTTTCGATGCACTTTTGCCATGTGGACACGCTCTTGCACAAGAAGCCTGTAGTGTAGACATAGCCTCAGATACGTCACTGTATTTGGCCTCACACTGCTGCGAGGTACGGCAGAGATCTTATCCACTCTGTACAGATGGGGAAACTGAGGCACGGAGAAGCTCTGGGTCGCAAAGAAATTCCATGGAGGACCAGCGAGCTGATTTCTAGTTTTCCCATGACTTTGACTAATGCTCATAACCAATGGGCCATGTTGGCTCTCTAGCGAAGAGGTGTGCCTTAAGAGCGGCCATTGGAGTGTTGGAGGGTTCACCTGCCATGCAACAGGTGGAGTTTCTCAGCACTGGCTGCTAGAAAAATTGTTTTGTGCTTTGTGAACTCGGAGTCGGTGTGTCACTGGGAAGGAATACAGATGGCACTCTGTTAGGCCATGGAGTTGTATAGCTGCACTGTAAGGGTACATCTAGACAGCAGCGCTATTTCAAGATACTTCCAGTATTCCAGTATTCTGAAATAGCTTTTTGCTTGTCTTGACAGCATGCCTGTTATTTCAAAGTAGCTTATTTCGAGCTGAGGGGGCTGTGTAGACGCACCCTCAGTGAAACAGCATCAAGACAAGCTAGACTCTCTCCTTGATGCCATTTGGGCTCATGTGCATTCTCTACCCAGCTGCCTATGTTACTTAGACCACATCTCCACTGGCTGTGCCGGAGATCAATCTTTTTGCATTTGATTTAGTGAGTCTAGTAAAAGACCCTCTAAATTGCACACTGAGGGCACCCCTGGTCAGCAGCTGTACTCCTCACAGTGTGGTATAGACTGGCCTGAGATAGTTCTGTCCTCTCTCAGGCCGTGTCTACACTAGGAAACCATTTCAAAATTAGTAAATTTGACTTAATAACTCCCAATTTAACAAATTCAAAAGAGCATGTCCACACTTCAGGGGAGCCTCGAAATTATCCCAAGGCAGGCTCCATTAATGTGGATGAGCTACTCAGACTTAGAGCGCCAGGAAGCCCGGGGGAGTAATTAATTCGAATTACTCTGGGGAGTTGTTATTTCGAAATAGCGGTACCGGTGCGTCCACACTACTGCTATTTCAAAATAACTATTTCGGAATTAGCGTTATGCCTGATGAAAAGCAGGAGTACAGATTTTGAATTTAAGCGGCCCTTTATTTTGAAACAACAGGCTTGGTAGCATGGATGCTTCTCTTATAAATTTGACCTAAGGGAGGTTATTTCAAAATAAAGTCCTAGCGGAGGCAGGGCCTGCAAGTACACTCAGTGTGTACTGTGTATCCTGGGGGCGTGTTTCAATGCGTCCAACAGCTAACAGGGGAAAAGACCGACTACACCTGGCCATTTTCAGGGCGTGAATCTCTCTGTGCTCTGTGAACACAACAGCGTTCAGACTTTCGCAGGACAAAGCATATTGTATCCCAGACAGGCATGGAGTTTCCAGACATTTGGAGAAATCAGGGGCCTAAATGCATCTCACACATCATCTGCGCTACTGCAGGCAAGCTAAAAAAAGTGTGTGTTTGAGGGCATTTGTCCCTTAGGTTTGAGTGCATCCTATAAGTGAAATACTTTCCAGTATGACGAACAGAGGTCAGTCCCCTGTTGTACAAGTATCTGGATTAAAATGTGCTGGCTGATACATTGCAGCTTCCGCAGCTGGGGGACTTAGGAAGGATGCCCTATATGGAAAGCAGGTATAGCAGCAATGACTGTCCGAATGGAATGGAGGTGGCCACACATTGGTGGGGACCTGTGGCCACCTCACGCTAGAGCACTCTGGGATCGTTCTGGATGACCAGATGGGCCATATCCTGGGCAGGTGTAACTCAGGATAGACCTCTTGGGAATCAGTGGTGCTGTCACAAATTATGCCAGCAGAAGATCGGACCCGTAAGGTATTAGGATTGTAAGAAACATCAAATGGGAATTAGACGACCTACCAGAAGACCAGCCGCTGACAGCCATGGCTGAAGACACACAGTGTCCCGGTTTCTCGGTGGTGAATCTACACACACACGGAAGCAGTCCAGCTGGGAGGACTTGAGCCGCGGCTGGTCATTGACAGAGACCAGAAGCTCGGAAGTGGAAGTCGTCTGTAACTCTTAAATGTTCATAACGCTGAACAAAGTGCCGATTCGGCTCCAGATCCAGCAGCTGATCTGCCAGGCCAGCTGAGTGCCCTACTCAGCTCTGGCGCGATGAATTTGCATACTTATCGTGTGTGTGTGTGTGTGTGTGTGTGTGTGTGTGTGTGTGTGTGTGTCTTCTCCAGTTTCACATGGTGTCCAGGTGACTGGTCAGATTGTAACTCTGGTGTTCATATCTTGGAGGTTCTACTATAAATTAGGTAGCTAGTGTTAACATACCTTGTTTTGAGTTTCCCCACCCTCCCGAGAGTGGGAGGCTGACAGGTGTAAACCCTCCCATCGGCTTCCCTTACTCCCCACAGAAGTAGGAATACTGGGCACCTACCGGGAGCACCCTCTGAGTTTGATTTAGTGAGTCTTAACTAGACCTGCTCAATTGCACTCCGGAAGATCTTCCGTTTAGCAAAGACATGGTCTCAAGGAACGAAGACTAAGGAAACAGGAGGGGGATGTGCCCCCAAGAGAGCAGAAGCCACTTGGCAAGAGCATTTCCAGCAAGGAACTGCCTCTAACTGTGCTACAGGCAGGAACAAAGGTGTGAAATGGAAGAGCAACCAGAACCAGACACTGGGGAAGGCAGGAATGTGCGAAAGGAAATGAGGGTGGGAGGGCTGATGCTCCTGGGGCCCTTCTGCTTCCCCGCACTGGTACGGGAATGAGAAGGCTGCAAAAGCTAAAAGGTGGCGGGACAAGGCTGGGTCCAATATCCTTCTATTTCCCTTCTTACCCGGCACGTGCACCTGAGATGACGTCACTAACGAAGTGCCCATCGGTTTACTTCTGTGGTTTGCACTGGTGTCGCAGCTGCCGGAGTACCGCGTCCCGTCCCGGTGTCTGGAAGGCTGTAGGCTTGGCGGCCTGAGGGAGGTCACTACTGACACCTGCTGGTGAAGAGGGAGCAGAGCGGCCTAGGCCTGCTTGAGACCTCCAGCCGGGGAGGGGCTGCACAGGGGAGGGAGCTCTCTGCTGCCATCTCTTGGTGAGCGAGGGAAATGACTGACTGGGCCAGGTCTCATTTGCATTTCAGTTGTGCAGCAATCAGGGGTATTTTGGTTAAAACCCAGTTCTGTTTCGAGTTTGGGGGACAATAAAATGCTACTAACCCTGCTAGGAAATGCAGGGACAAGCGATAGACACCGGATGTGCCTTTGGTGGGGAGTCACCCTGACCACAATCACAGCCAGGCACAATGAAATAAGGAAATGTGGACAGAGGTGCAAGAAAGGGCCTATCTTTTACTGGGAGTGCCTGTGTGACAGGCAGGATCCAGTGTACCCCTGAGTCCTAGAGAGGTGGGCTGAGGTAAATACAACACAGTAGGGCTGCGTCTAGACTGGCATGATTTTGCGCAAATACTTTTAACGGAAAAGTTTTTCCGTTAAAAGTATTTGCGCAAGAGCGCATCTACACTGGCATGTGCCTTTGCGCAAAAGATTTGCTTTTGCGCAAAAGTATCCATGCCCAGTATAGACGCTCTCTTGCGCAAGAAAGCTCCGTTGGCCATTTTAGCCATCGGGCTTTCTTGCGCAAGAAATTAACGTTCCTGTCTACACTGGCCCTCTTGCGCAAGTATTCTTGCGCAAGAGGGCTTATGCCTGAGCGGGAGCATCAAAGTATTTGCGCAAGAAGCACTGATTTTGTACATTACAAAGTCAGTGTTCTTGAGCAAATTCTCGCGGCCAGTGTAGACAGGCGGCAAGTTTTTGCACAAAATCTTGCCAGTCTAGACGCACCCTAGATGTTGGAGAGTCAAACAGCCTCTGAAGTGCCAGATGGCAAAAAGCTGAGATAATGCTGATGCCGGTGATGGCAGTGAGGTAGCTTGGGCTGACACTGCAGAGAACTGCAGCTTACCTGAGGCGTTTTGGTGTGGGTCCTCCCGCCCCAGCAATCAAAGCTGAAGTCACTTCAGGTGGGTCAGGTCACAGAGGGCCTGCAGCCACCGAGGCCTCACCAACCTGCCAGAATCCTTGGACTTCTCAACCTTGGGCAGCGAACTAGTAGGAGGGAGCATTAGCCACTCCCAACCGCCAGAGGAAGACTTAGGTGGGGACTGTAGGTCAGAGTTCTCTGAGATGGGATGGAGGGAGCCTGACCAAATATAGTTTAGTTAATTGCTGGCTTTCCTAAATTCATTCTCTTGTCCTTCCCCCAGGAAAGTTCTTGATTTTATGCCCCTGGACTGAGTACATGTGAGTGGGGAAGTATTGCCCGCCAAAGGCTCCCAGAGTGGAGTTCATAGTTTCCCAGGCTTGGGGGCGGAGCGGGGGTTTGAACCGGTGTCATGTAAGTTTTCCAAGGGACCCCAAGAAAATTGAACTCAGTGCTTTTTATTGCCAACACCACCTGGCACAGGGGTTGCACTCCGACCCACGAGGTTAAAGCATTAAACGATTAAAGGGCTGGAAAACATGCCTCATATTGACAGACTCCAAGAGTTCAATCTCTTCAGCTTAACGAGAAGGTGACGAGGTGATTTGATTACAGGCTGGAAGGGCCTGCACATTTGACAGTGGACATTGCAAGCCAGCAGAGGAAGCTGTAACACGATCCAAAGGCTGGAAGTTGGAGCTAGATAAAGTGAGACTGGAAATAAGGTGTAAATTTATAACAGTGACAGTAATTGGCCATTGGAACAACTTAGCAAGGGCCATGGCGGACTCCCCGTCGCTGATGCTTTCTAAATCGAGACTGGATGTTTTGTTAAACGATTGGCTCTCGGTCCAACAGAAATTGATTCCAGGACATCCTACAGCCCAGGTTCGACTGGAGGTCAGATCATGGAGATCCCATCTGGCTTTATAATCTATGCATAAGCTACTCATTGAAGGGAGACCCGGCAGCAGCTGGATGAGAAGTCAACGCAACCCCAGGCTACTCAGTGGGAGCCATGGGGTGCCTTATGGCAGTAGGTCAGTCAGCCCCACAGAAAGCACAGCTGTAGGGTTTGTGGGCCCCACAGGCTGGCTATGGTCTCCTGCGTTGGGGACTGTGAACAAACTGTGCTGTTTGTCTCCAATGCCACTGTGAGCATGGTGGACAGGCAGAGGGAAGGAACCTGTCCCATGGAGCTAGATGGTGTCCTACACCCTTTCATAGCATCCTAGGGCTGGAAGAGACTTCAGGAGGTCATCAAGTCCAGCCCCCTGCCCAAAGCAGGACCAACCCCAACTAAACCATCCCTGCCAGGGCTTTGTCAAGCCAGGACTTAAAACCTGTCAGGATGGAGATTCCACCACCTCCCTAGGAAACCCATCCCAGTGCTTCCCCACCCTCTAAGGGACATAGCTTGCCCTAATATCCAACCTAGACTTCCCCCCTGCAACTTGAGACCATTGCTCCTTGTTCTGCCATCCGTCACTACTGAGAACAGCCTCTCGCTATCCTCTTGGGAACCCCCCTTCAGGTAGTGGAAGGCTGCTCTCAAATCCCCCCTCGCTCTTCTCTTCTGCAGACTAAATAAGATTAAAAGGCTAAGGCCCAGTTCCTCAGGAGGGGTGAATGTGCCTAGCTCCTCTGACTTCCGTGATGCATGGTCATTGTGCCAGTCAAAGACCATGGGCTCTCCCTACACCCAGCTGCTGGCTGGGCAGCAAGCAGGTGCTGGCGCCCGGCCGTCCGTGGCACACGGGACCTGGAAGACGATCTCACCTCAGACGGATGCTGGGATGGGGATAGTGCACGGGAGGCCTCCAAAGAGAAAGGCTGGAAGCCCCCCGAGGCACCACCCGCTCTAAGATCTAGGCCATGAGACAACAGCCTGGCCAAGCGGGTGGCCAGGATCCCTGGCCCGTTGCAGAGGGACCCAAGCAAGAGCAAGGCGGTGAGGGATATGCCAGCCCCAGCGGAGGTGGAAGGGGCCCTGTCCTGCCTGGGAATGAGGCATTGTCTGAAATCGGGCTGCAGGGTCACAGGCTGGGTGCGGAGGGGTGCTGCGGGGGTGCCCCAGCAGCAGGCAGGGAAACGCTGACACAAACGCGAAGGGATGCTCCTGTTCTCCAGCCAGGAGAGCCGCTGACGCTCCAGCGTGACGCCTTGGAGACAGGGTTGGGTGTAGCTCTTTGGCAGGAGTGGCTGGGCATCTGTGCAGCCGAAGGCTGAATGGGGATATGCCCAGATAGAAACCGTTCCTGGCAGCAGTCGCTGGAGTGGTGCCATTCCATCAGTGCACATACGGGCAGATCCATCCCCAGGGGGGTTTCGGGGCCTGGGGCAACCCCCTCCAGTGCCCCAGACGTAGGGCCCAGGGCAACCCCTCCCCCCATGGTTAAACTATAGGTTGAACCAGCCAAGGGGCACGGGAGCAGCCCCCTGTGGCGCTGTGGGCCCAGCTGTACTGGAGCAGCCCCCCGCCTGTGGCACACCCACATAGGCTGCTCCGGCTGGGCCAGACACCGGTTAACCAGTTACCCCAGTAAGTCAATGCTTATACGTTAACTGGTGAAACCTTTACCTCCCTAGTGGGGAGCAGGGGGGTTGGATAGGAGGTGGGGGGATTTGGTTCTGGAGTGGAGAGCTGGGGGGTTGGACAGGAGGTGGGGGGATTCGGTTCTGGAGTGGAGAGCTGGTGGGGTGGACAGAAAGTGGGGGGATTTGGTTCTGGGGGTGCAGAGCAGGGGGGTTGGACAAGAGGTGGGGGATTCAGTTCTGGGGGTGCAGAGCAGGGGGGTTGGACAGGAGAGACCCCACAAAGTTCATCACAGACCAGGCAGAACCATGTGGGGGCCAAGCCAAGTGGGAAGAGAAGAGACGCCACACAGAGAGCTTGCTCAGCGCGGAGAACGGGCCCATCTGGCGCGGCCGCCTGCCCAGGCAGCCAAACGACAAAAGTTAGGTGACAGCTGTGCCAGTGGAAAAGACGATACTTCAACACGGCTCCATGCTACATGGTGGAGGGGGCATGGCGAGTGGGTTTGGGCACCCAATTTCTGCTTTTAATATGTATATTTAAATGTTTGTAAGGGAGAGAAGACGTGTCATGACCAGTGGAACTAGACTCAGGGCTCATGTTCCCTGGAGGGACTGTTATTGGCTGGGCACCTAGAAAACAGCATTGGTGAAGGGGCTGGACACGGGGTGAGTAAAGTTCCCAGCAGGCCACTTAACCTGCAACTTCACTCTTTGCTAATGAAACACGTTTCCCATCTGCAGCGCGGCCACCCCTGCTGACATGACTTACACCCCACACACACGCACACTCCGGTTCTGCGCCAAGTACTGAGTTTGGAGGATAGGGAAAAATATGTTACAGCATCTTTCCTTTAACCTCAGCCTTAAAACATTCACTCTTCTGTATTGAGTCCCATCTATTTTTCTGCAGTAAACTTGCTTTGACCTGGTTATCTATTACACTGATAATTGGGCCTTTAATTAATCCATCTGCTAACTTAAAATTCCCATGATGACTGTTTATTATGGGAATCTGTAACATAATAGTCTCATCTGACATATGGTTCCTTGCAAAGAAAATGTGTGTAAGAGTATTCTGTTCTTAAAGCGTCCAAATGACCAGAGCGGATTGAAAATGGTATTTCCTTGATACAGGACAGTCTGATATTGAAATACTTGTTTTCTGTTTGAAGCAGGATAAAATATCTAAACTTTGCAAGGAACAAAACATTCCATCGGGGTTTGGGTTTTTTTTTTCAATTTGGAACAGTCGAAGTTGTTTCATGTGCTGGGTAATAATATGGAAGGCTCCATGTATCTAAAACGAAACGGGCTCTTTATGATGAGAACTGTTTACGGAGATGTTGCATCTGTAGCCAGCACTCCTGCCATGTGCACACAGACTGGCTTCCTGGTGCCACCCCCAAACTCTGCCCTCCTGCAACCTGTGCTCCTCCCTCCAAGTTCCACGCAGGTTGCAAGAGGAATGTTTTCTTTTGGCTTGACATGGATCTCGCCATCTGCCTGTGCCACCTCGGTGCTGCATGGGCGTTGCGGTTTTCTGTCCCTCCTCTTTCTAACCGAGGGCCCTGCAAGCCGACTGGACTGCATCTCACAGTCGCCTTTCCCTCTGGCTGAGCTGCTGCCGGGCTGCCTGGGAAAGGAAACGGCAGCTCCCATGAGGCCTTGCAGCCGCTCACGTGGATAGAGAGATTAAAGGAGCTTGGAAACAAAAAGTTTTGTGTGTCCATTTCCCTGCCACTGGGGCTGCTTAGCTTTGGCTGTTCTAGCAGAGCGGCTCTAGATCCGAGAGGAATTCTTGGGCACCGGTGGTCTCTTGGAATCCAGACATCTGATGGACAATTGTACCGAAATCGATCTTGTCCCACAGAAAGCTTTGATCTCCAATGAGATGTTGTGCCATGTGGCTTTCTCCCATCAGCCCTTTCACCTGCCTGGCTACCTGCTGCTTGGCAAGACAGCCTTCAGGAGAGCCCCAGGAGTCGTCTTCTTGCTGCAGCGCCACTCTGGGGCGCACTGGCTTACTGTCACCTCTGGATCTGGGACCCTCTGGCTGTGGGCCCACATGTCCTGCCTGCCCCCTACTTGTGCCCTGGCTGGTGCGTTTCTGCATCTGGGGTGTTTTTAAAAAGTAGCTTTCAGTTTGCTGAGTGACATATCCCTGCCCTGTGCGCATGTGCAGAACTTTTATCGGTGAAACCAGCGACAGAGCTTGGAACAGAACCTTCTGCTTACCTGGCCCCACCAGGGGAATAGCTGAGCATTGCAAAGGCTTCACTGTGTCTGCCTCACCTGCCCCCCCATGCTGTAGGGAAGGGCTACAATATCTGTTGTGAAGAGGGGAAACTGAGGCACCAAGCAAATGACTTGCCCAAGGTCGTGCAGGAAGGTTGTGGCAGAGCAGGCAACTGAAGGAGGGTCTCTGGAATTGAGTTTGGCACCCTAAATACCGAGCAAGCCTTCTTCTCCAGTATACATGACTTCCTGGGGTCTGCGTTGCACAACACCCTGTGCCAGGATGAATATACTTACTAGAGCGGGCTGGGAATTTTTTTTTAACTGTTTTGTTGTCGGAAGATGCTGATTCCTCCAAATGGAAGCTGTTTATGGGAACCTCCCGGGTTTGATTAAGCATTTCTCGGGAGGGATTTTTGAGGGGCAGACTGGCACTTATGGTCAACACCCAAGAGAGAGGCCAGCCCCTGAAGAGCCAACAGTTTGAGCCCCACACCTTTGGCAAGTGAGAAACACAGTAACACAACTTCCACTTCAAACGAGATAAAAATGACGCACCCGCCCCACCGGGCCGGCTCCAGGTCCCCTGCTGCCAGCACTGTGGCATTACAGCTGTCACGGGATACCTCTGTCACTACCCAGAGCGCTTCCCGGCCTGGCCAGGGTGCGTGGCCTCACAGTCCCCATCACACACCAGGTTGTCACTTTGTGTCTATTTATTCTGCCAGGCCCGGTGGCACCGTGTGACCCCGTGCGCCAAGTCGCAACACACCTGAGACAGAAGCCACAGCTGTCAGGAGAGTGTGGGAATGTTCCACAACTCCCCCCGCAACCGCATCCCACCCCTGGACACAGGATCCCCCTAGGGGTAAGGCCCGACACACACACACACACACACACAAACCGGCCTCTCAGTACTCAGCCCCCCTCCCCAGCAATAGGGCCTCACCCCCAGAGGGCTTCCCTGCCACAGCAAAACTGGATACCTCCCCTCCCAAGAGGGTGGAAATGGGTCAAATGAAATAACAAGAAATTGCCCCCAAAATAAAATGAAAAAAATATAAAAATAAAGAGAATTTCCCGGAGTTCTATCAACAGCCCAGAGGTTAGGGCCTGTGGTGCCCACGTCTGAGCCTGTTACTGGCTGGTGGGCACTTTCTGTGTAAGACACTCTCAGTTTTACCTGGATTTTGAATGGGAAAAAATGTGGAACTTGTAAATTGTTAGGGGAGCAGGACGGGGGCTGTTTCCTGCCCAGCTCTCTTTGTTACAATTCCTGTCAACATTTTTCAGATGAAACCTTTTCCTTCTCAACAATTAAGCTTTGGAGAACATTACATTTTTCATGGGCAAAGAATTTATGTTATTTTTCTCCCCAGTTGGATGGTTTTGAAATGAAACCAAAAATGTTCATTTCTGTTTGTACTAAAAAAGTTGCTTCATTTCACTTAGGAAAAAAAAAAAAACTGGAACATTTCTGAAATTTGAGAATTTTGGTTTTCTCCTCTCTCCCACTTTTTTCTTCATTTTATTTTAGTTGGCATTGGCTGCAGCAGAATGAATGACTGGCCAGAGGGCTGGAAGGGGGGGGGGGTTCTGTTTAACTTTTTTCTTTTTGTGTTTTTAACCAAAATATCACTTTTTAGTGAACATTTTCAAAATGAAACAAAATTTCCTTTTGAAATTTTTAAAAAAACATTTGTCACTTTTTATTTGTTTTCTCAGGCTATGTCTACACTGTGGATTTTTTGCGGAAGAGGATATGCAAATGACGTGCTCATTTGCATATCGTCTTCTGATTCTTTTTGTGGAAGAGGTTTTGCCGCTAAAAAGCCCTGTGTAGACGGGGCCATCTGTCGGAAAAAAAACCCTTTTTCGCAAGATCCCTTAGTCCTCAAAAATCAAGGTTTACAGGATCTTGCGAAAAAGGGTTTTTTCTGACAAATGGCCTCGTCTTTCTGTCCCCTCCCATTCCCTACCGGAAAAAAAGAGAGCAGGAAAGAAGAAAAAAGAAAAAAATGGCAGAAAAATACCTATGAAATTATTGAATGTGAAATAAAACAAAAATGTTATGCTTTGATTTGAATTTTTTCATCAAAGACACAAAAAGCTTAAATTTTCTAAAAAAATTATTATTTTTTGTTTCCTTTAAAACTTGGCACAAAAATTCAATTTTACTTTTCTCCCAGCTCTGCATTTCGTGGTGATATTGTTGTGTCCCTCCCAGGCATCTCTGGGAAACTACAGAATTTTGAGCTCCAAAGGCTTGTTGAGTTACCAGTGACAATCTCTGCATGGCGTAATGAGCTCGCTCTCTCGTTTTATTTGTTAACATTGAACATATGGTTGGCCTGAGAAGAAATCTTTTCTCTGTGTCTCTGAGCAGGAAAGCCTGTGGAGAGGTGAGTCCCAGGCCCGAATGGCAAATACTTTTCAACAGGAGTCCAGCCAAAGCCTGAGAAACTGCGACGGCAAGATGAAAGTGAGAGATAATCTAATTATTTCTTCTGAGGACAAATGTTCGAACAGCTCAGATTTGTGGGTCCTGAGTCATCACGAAAACTACATAATTGAAAGTCATTTCAATAAGATAATGGGTCAACCCCAGTCTCAGGCCTTGTCTACACTAGGACTTTAGTCCAAAATAACCCCCAATAAGATTGAATTTGTAAGTGATGTGTCCACACTACCAAGCCCATTATTCCGGAATAAGGGGCCCCGGAATTTGAACTCAGTACTCCTGCTTTTCATGAGGAGTAACACTATTCCCGAAATTGCAAGTCTGAAATAACGTTAGTGTGGGCACGCCAGTGCTGCTAATTTGAATTATTGGCCTCCAGGAGGCCTCCCGCAGCTCTGCAGAGAGCTTCCTAAGGCTGAGTCTAAGGTAGCAGGTCCACATTAACGGAGCCTGCCTCGGACTGGATTTGATTCTTCCCCGTAGTGCAGACACGCAAGTTCGAATTTGTCAATTCCCAGAAGTCGAACTTAGTACATTCGAAATAATCTCCTAGTGTAGACATAGCCTCAGTTATACGCCCCTACCTTCAGTCGCGTTACTTTGTGTTTAGATCTGTCTCTCTGAAATCAGTCAGGCCCTTGGTTTCAGTTCATAAGCAGAAGATGGAGCAGCAGGTCTGTAGCTTTTCAGACAAACCTGAATTCTGATTTTGAGGGAGGGGGGAGACATAAAATAAGATGATTTTGAGCTCCCGGAGACTAGTGTAAATGAGAAGTAACTCAAGTGCAGTTTTACCAAAATAAAGCTGGCTTGAGTGAGGGGAATAAAAGGGTCTTATTCTGCTTTCTTTCACTTGGATGTTTACTTTCATCTGTAGTAAAATGAGGGCCTGAAACAGAAGCCCATGTATCCCAGGCCTGGTGTGAGGCCTGAGGCTAGCTAACGATGGTCAAGACTTTGCTAATATAAAGCAGAGCTGAGCTGTGAACAAGAGGCAGGCTCACAGAATGTGCCACGAACACTGATTGGTACGAGGCCCGGGTGTAAAACAGTCCTTGGTACTGGGCACGGGTTGGAAGCACATTCCAGAAGGATGGGAGCAACCCTTCATTAAGAAGCACCTTGGTACCCACACACTCCCCACAGATAACAGGACATACCGGCCCAGGTTCAAGACAGGTCCAAAATGATGGCTAGAGATGTTTGGCTCGAACACCCGGTGCAAGGTGATGGGTGGTATCTAGGTAATGTTAGAGGGTGGCAACGTGATATGTCAAGGAGTGATGTGTAACTCGTTTATACCTGTGTATAAAGCTGTGTCTTGGAAGGGCTATCTTTGTCTAGCCTAGGGGGCAGTGGGCCCGCTCGCTGACTGAGCTGGTCCATTGTCAGGGGGTACAGATGCGTGGTGATTCGGTAGAGTCTACTGACAACTATTACTGTACTTCATTTGACAATAAAACTGGCCTGGTGTCTTCCAACCTTATGTGATGGTGTGGTCTTCGGGGGCTCTCTCAGAGTCGGTTGTGTGGACTATTGGCGCACAGTCAACACAACACACAGGAGGAGCACACGCAGGCAGCTGAACCGTTGTCATCATTGGACAGATCCAGAGACCTGTCAAGGCACCGCACCGGCGACTTCTGACACCCGCATCCGCCTGTACCTTTCGGGGTTTCAAAGCTACGTGGCATGAGGGAAGCAGCGGAGAGAAGATGAACCCTGTTTTAGCTTTAACAAATCTCGGCCTATTTTGTATTTCTTTATGTATTTCTCCCCCACGTCTTGGCTTTGCCAGAGACAAAGCAGAAATGCAAAAAAAAGTTCTGCCTAGAGCTGACTCTTCTCATGGTGGTCCCAAGCACAATTAGCACCCGCCACCTCACCTGATTTTAATTGGTTAACTGGTTAAAAATGACAGTTAAGTGGTTAACCAATTAAAGGGGGGCAGGTGGGGGAATTGCTACAGCCAGCTGGGCTGGAGCGGTTCCCCCACACGCAACTGGGCTAGAGCAGTCCCTGCCTATGCCCCCCTTCCTTCCCCCGCCATGGGCAGGGGATGCTCCGAATGGCAGACCCCTGCCTCTGACGTGCCTGGGCCCACCATAGACAGAACCTGCTCCGGCCGGGATGGAGTGCCCCTGTCCACAACAGGCCCCATGGGGCTAGAGCAGATCCCTGTGCACGGCTGGCAGGGAGTACTCCGGCCCCCACCAGTTAACCGGAACTGGTAAGCATGTCAGTTCCGGGAAGCCCGGAGGAAGGTGACAATGAATTCCAGACATAGAACCTCCCCTTCCTCTGATTCATCCTGCGCTCTCTGGTGGCCAACACCGCCCACCTCTTCACTGCTCCGCCGTCTCCTCTGGTAGCTCATTAGTTCTCCGATCCCTTAGCTCATCGGGGGCTGAAATATTTCCCCTTCACCCAAGTCTGGAGATGGGGAAAGGGGAGGGGGCGACGTAAAATCAGATGAGTCATATTTTTTACTAGTTTGGCAAATGGTCTAGTGTTATCTTCTTCAGGCACTGAGAAGAGACAGATGGTTGCACTCACTGTAGCCTGCATTTGAGATTCAGAGACCAGCAAACCAAGAATGAATGTAGTCAGACTGCAAACGTAACTTTGGGTGGGCTAGATTTGCTCCTCTGCCCTTCTCCAGTGCCTTAAAAAACCCCAAAACGTAGCCAGAACCCCAAGGTTCGGTCTCTAAAGATTTTCAACAGGGTTTGCACAGGGTCAGCCTCGCTGCATTCAGGTCCCAAAAGGAACTAAAGAAATGGCTGTAATTAAATAACTTTATAAAATCTTATGTAACAAACACATCTCATTTTTACACACGTGCACATTATTTTCAGTTACAACAAATATAAAGAAAAAAAATAACATGCAGACAGTTCACTCCACAGAGAACACAAGCCCGGAGAAACTGAGAGATCCCCAAAGCTTAGGTTTAGTTCACCTAAGTCTCCGTGAGTGTCTCTGATCCCCAAATCTGCACAATCCGCCGAGTTTGAAACATCTTCCCTCCACTTGCTTGCAGGAATCCTCAATTGGAATCCAGGCAGACTCTTTCTCTGCCGTGGATCGCTGCTAGCCAGCCAGCTCACTGTTTAACCAGTCTGATAAGTCACCGGTAAATAGAGGTACAGAAAACCCAAAGAAAATACAAAAACGGAGACTAACAAAATAGAAATGACTCTTTCCCGGTTGCTACATGTAAAGAAAAGCTGAGGAATCCCACTAGTTGAGAAAGTAACTAGAAAGTAACTTTGGCTAAAATCAAAACAACATTCCAAGGACGTAATTAAAACAGGAAAACAAGGAGTAATCCTGGGGCACCTTAGAGGCTAACAAAGATTTACATTGTCCGGTCTGAGAGCCAAAGTGGGGTGCCGGATACCCCAAGATTCTGCCGATGTTCTGAGCCAAATCCACGCTCATGTTCAAAGCAGCCCATTTGGAGCGGGCTGTTTTGTGCCTGTCCCTTTGCAAAATGAAGCCCAAGGAGAAAGGCAGCGGGATGGGATCTACATGGCTGTCGGTTCACGGAGTGAGGGAACGCTTCTGCACCCGTCTCACTCAGGAAGAAACGCTCTGATCCAAACCCTTCCCCGTGGGAGGAGGACATGGTTTAGTAGCCCAGCAACGGAGCCTATTGGGCTATTTGTGTCTGGTGTCAATATTCGTGAAGAATTCCCGGAGCTGAAATGAAAGGCCACCACTGTGCATGGGCGGCCGATACGCTAGGCATGGGAAGGCGTAGCCTTCCCAAACCACCAGCCTGGCCCTGCCCACAATCCTCCCCCAGAATGCCTGCTGTAGGAGTACCAGGGGCTGAGTGTTGCTGCCCCCGATCACCCACCCTCCCCATGCTCCAGGCCGGGGAGGCTGGTGCGGTGTGACGCCTGAGGAGGCTGGGGGCCGCATGCTGCTCTGCCTCCCTGTGGTGCTGTGTGCGGGTGGGCGGCTTGGCTCCTGTGGCGGGGCGGGGACTGGCCAGAAGGGGTGGGGCTGGAGGCAGGGCTTACCTCCCCCCCCATCCTACCTTCACCCACCACCCATGCCACCCTGGAACCCAAGGGGGCAGCCAACTCCAGGGCCTTTCTAGCTTCCAGAGGGGTTGTTTTGCTTGCGTGGGGATTATTCCGAATCACGTGTGAACTGCGGGTGTCATGGAAACCAGTCTGGATTGAAAGCACTGGCCTAGGAGCTGAGTGCGTGTGCTACAAGCCAGCTGGCTCTCCGGGGAGGCTGTAGCGGAGATTCATTCTCCCTCTGCACGCTCGCCGGGACAGTGCCCCACGCCCAGCAGCTGTGCGAGTGACACTAGGCCAGTGACACTAGGCCAGAGCATCGGGGAGGGGGCAGAGTAGCTAAAACCTCTATTTGGAGGGAGTGGTCTTAAAGCCCCAGGATGGGGGGGGAGTGACTAGGCTCCCTCTACGGGAAGAGCTAAGCTCTGTGACGCTTTGCACCCTCCCTGTGTCACCAGCGTGCGAGGGGGAAAGCCCCCTTCGGCACAGAATTGCTGCCCTCCTGAAGGGACTGGCCTGAGATGCCGCCCACCAACAACAACGCCCCTACCCCCATGGCTTTGGCTTCCTTCCACGCGCCGTCCTGTCCCGGCCCGGCTCGGCCAGACAGGGGGGCGTCCCCTGAAAGACCCCATCGTCCCACCCCCGGTGGGCGCTGGCCTCCAGACGTGCGCCGGAATTTGCTTCAGGGCTCGTGGGACTGGTAGTCACCAACGGCCGTGCTGCAGGCTCGAGCCTCTGAGCAGGCAGGCGCCTCCGTCCAATACGGAGCTGGCCGCTGCATGGAACACATGCCATCCATCCACATGTCGGCAGAGCATTAACGAGGACTCCCAGCATGCACTGGGGCGCATGTCAAATCTGGAGCGGCTCACGGGCGGGGGAGGCGAAATAAGGGAACAGGCAGTATAAATTCTGGCAAAGTTCCCACGTTCTGAGATGCTTGAGGCCCTTGCTGATCTATTTATCTCTTCCACCCCTTTCCCATCCCTCAGCACATCTCCTCGCCTGCCCTCCCCCCCGCCACTTAGCAACCGGCTTGGATACTGGATAATATCTTCCCTACCCATCTTATTAACCCTTTCATGTAGGTCTCTTAAGCTCTCCTCCCCTTCAGCGCCTCTGCCCTGTCCCCACTCTCCCGGACTGCTCTACTGGTTTGGACCACTAATAATCGTCTGGAGAACCAGGTAAACAGGGAGGGGGCAAAGCCTGCAGAGGATACAAAAGGATTCTGGCATGTTACGTCCAAAGCAGTCCGTGAAAGGTTACAAAGGGGTCCCACACAAGTGGGTGATTGGACCCCAAAATGGCAAGTGAAGAGCAGTGTTGATAAATGCAAAGTAATGCACACTGGAAACCACCTTCCTCACTACACGTACAAAATGGTGGGCTCCAAATTAGCTGTCACCACTCATGAGAGAGAGATCGTGGAGTCATTGTCAATAGTTCTCGGAGGGTATGTCTACACTGCATCCCTCTTCCGAGAGCGGAATGCAAATGCAGACACCCGAAATTGCACATGAAGCGCCGATTTGAATTTCCCGCGCTTCATTTGCATAATCACGTTATGACGCTATTGTGGAATAGTGCTATTTTGAGAGAAAAAACGGGGTTATTTTGAGAGAAAGCCCTTCCTTCGAAATAACCCTTACTCCTCAAAGAATGAGTTTTAAGGGTTGTTTTGAAGGAAGGGTTTTCTCTTGAAATAACCCCGCAGGGACCGCGTTTGTTACTTGAAAGACGCTATTCCAGAAAAGCGGCAGTCTGCGATTATGCAAATGAAGCGCAGGAAATTCAAATCCGCGCTTCATTTGCAATTTTGGGTATCTGCATTTGCATTCCTCTCTCGGAAGAGGAATGCAATGTAGACATACCCTGAAACTCAATGGGCAGTGGCAGCCAGAAGAGTGAACCGAAAGTTGGATAGTGCATGTAATTCGGGTCACGCCATCTCAAAAACCATCTACAGCTGGTCCCCGACTTAGGAACAAGTTACGTACCAAACACTAGGTCAGAACTCAATCTGTTCATAAGTCAGATTACATTCACTTACGTACGGCCGCGCTGTTCGTAAGTGCGGATCTCGTTTGTAACTCGGGGCCCAGGCTGTATAGGAGGTTGGCCGTAAATACGAGCGGTCGTAAGTCGATGTGTTCGTAACTTGGGGACCGGCTGTATTCGAAATGGAAGAAGGACCACAAAAATTACGAGGGGTGCGGAATGGCCTCCATTTTAGGAGAGATTAAAGAGATTGGCAGCCTTCAGCTTGGAAAAGAGACCAGACTAAGGAAGGCTCTGCTAGAGGTCCATAAAGGCATGACTGCTGTGGAGAAAGGGAAGAGGGAACTGTTATTTGCCCCTTCCCAGAACCAGGGGTCGCCCCATGACATTAACAGGCAGCAGGTTTCCGAGTTCTCCTGCAACCTCTCCAGATGCTCCTTCACCCCCCGCCCCCCACTTTCCATGACAGGGCTCCGTTCAGTCCCCTCTCCTCACCCACTCCCTCCACTCCACCACGGACACCAGCCTGGCTACCCCCCCGTGTCTGTTCTCCCTCAGCCACCTCCTCCCACAACAACCTCACTGCAGGGAACACCCTGCCCTTTGCCTGGCCCCAAATGCACCCAGCTCCTCTTTCAGACCCTCCGCCCCCACCTCAGGTTACCTGCCGCCCACTTGCCTTCTTTTGGACTTCGCTCTGCCACCGTGTAAGGGTACCTGTGCTGTGTGTTGACTCTAGGAACCACAGACCTGTACCGATCTTATCGATCGGGCCGCAATCCTTCCTCCCCGCCCTGCCCCATTGCTTTGTCTCCTCTTGCTCCCAGAACTGCACTTCTGTCTTGGAGGATCATCCATGGAGCCATGGAGGTAACTGGGCCCAACTCCTGCCCCTCTACAGCCTTTGAAGATCTGGGCCGAGGCCTTGAACAGCAAGGGAGATGGGTCAGCCAGTGGGGGAGGGGAGCCTGGGAGATAACATGCTTATAGGACAACGGAGAAGCATCCCCTATTTCCCATTGAAGGGTCCAAACCGAGAGCAGGTTCTTGCTGTAGCTGGGGGCAGTGTTTGACAGGCAGCCTGGTCACTGCATGGTCTGATAAACAGGGGGATGTGGCCTCATCTGGGTTTGGCCATTTCTTCTAGGGAAGCGGAGCTGTGTCTGCTGACCGGGCGGCCCAATGGGGGAGTGATCGGTCCTGAGTGGCAGCTTGGGTCTCTTTTTACAGTCTGGGCCTAGCACGAAGGAATCACCCACATCACCTGTAAAGGCTGATGTAGATGAACCAACTGGAACCCAACTCCTCTGAGGTCAGCAGCAAACCTCCCACATCTCAACTGCCCTCACCGTGGCAAGGTACAGACCCAAACAGCTAATGATGCTTTAAAATCTCTCCGCATTCAGCAGCCTGCAAAGTCAGGTGGCCATCCTGTGTTCAGGTCAGCCTGAATCTGTGTGATCTCAGGGAAATGTCACTTGAGACTGGGAAATCAACCAAAACGAGAAAGAACAAACGTAACTGCCCTTCTAACTATAAACACTTCTTTGTGTGGGTGTGTCGGGGAGGGGGATACACCATTTACTAATCTGAAACAAGTGGAAGTTTCATCTGAGTATAAATTTTATTCAGAAAATTATAAGTGCATACACATTTACCAAAGACATGATATAGCTATTCAAAGTGTTTATTTTCCAAAATACTATACAAAAGGAATTATTTTTAAAAGCACAATGTATATAATACCTCCATAAAGCTGCCGTTCAGAAAAACTTTTTCACATTATCTGGGAAGGTTTTTTTTTCCTTGACAACAATACAAAATACAGTATTCGCCACATTCTTATAACACTCGGTTCTCAATGATGAGAGCTTGGAAGAAGCATGCAACCCTTCCATGGTGATGTCCATGCCTCCTTCTTTGGAGTCCATAAAGATCTGGAGTTGCAAACAAGGCTGTTCTGTGATTGGATGGTGGTGAAGGTTAAGTTTATATTCTGGGACTGAGCACTGACAAGTGCCTATAAGCTGTAACTGACATAGATCTGGACAAGTTTTCAGAGAAGAGGAGATCTTCAAGATCCCAATAAAGGCAAAATAGCAAGAAGAAATTATATAGGGATTGAATATTCAATCAAATGTGCATATTCAACTCAGAATACAACCTCCACTGGAAAAGACCAATAGTCACTCTTTGTCAAACACCACACGGGTCAATCGCACACTGAAAATTCACCCTTCATGCGTTCTCACGCAGGACTCACATAAGACATCAATGTCTAAAGCTACTACACCTCTACAGCTTATGTAAACATGAGTATTGGCACCATGATCGATCCCACATCCTCTTTCCTTTCCGGTTTTCAAACCTGGGAGTCTATGGCTGTCACTTAGAAAATAGCCACTCGTGAACATTTCACATTTGCGGGAAATGCTTTTTTGGCACCATTTCAGTGGGGTTTTCCCCCTTTCTCTTCCCATTCACGTGTGGCCAGCCACGGCATCACTGCTGGATGCCCCTCCTTCCTTCCCCAGAATGGGTCTTTGGTCGACAGCCAAATTTAAGAAGCAATACGTGCCACAGAGCCATCTCCGTGGAACTAGATTTATTAAGCTGATGCATGGCCACTTGCTAAGACTACAGAGGGACACTGGACCCGTAGTGGAAACGACCTCGAGAGGTCATCTAATCCAGGCCCCTGCACTCAGGGCAGGACTAAGTGTTCTCTAGAAGCGGAGCCCAATTCTAGCAGTAGTGCAAGAAGTTTTCAGTCATACAGGGAATGATTTCTCTAGTGTAAGTTGCCCGTTTTGGTTGCCCGATGAACGCTTCTGATGCAAATCCTGTCAGGCAAACAATAGACCCCTCAGACACCCCAGTGAGTCATTTGCCCGTCGCCCATACAATAGATCAATCATGTGCCTTTCTCCACAACACATCTACATGGCTGGGACGGCCCTCCAAGTGACAAATGCCCTTCCATCAGTGCTACAGCACTAGCCTTGCTGGCTGGTTTTGTCTCCTGCAGGGGGAAAATTGCACAGGGGCCAGGCTTGGCTTACAGAGGCCTGTCTACACTAAGGTTAGCACCAGTTATGATGGCCAAAGGGGAGGCTGTTGGCATAGCGGATGGTCAAACAGAATTCTCTGTGTATTCGCCCCTGGAGGCCTGTCCAGGGCTAGCTCTGCCACCCAGTCCTCACTGGGGGACCATTTAAAAGAGATCATCCTGGAACGCAGAACCTTGGTTCTGTGTTTTAAAGGGCTGCGGGTCCCATTCACGGTGAGCGTGAGGAGTGCTGAATCAGAGAGAGCTTTCCATCTAAACTGGCTTCAGTGGGAGCAGGATCTGGAGATATTTAAGAGCAGGTGAGACAGACATCTATCAGGGATGGTCTAGATGGTGCTTGGTCCTGCCATGAGGGCAGGGGACTGGACTGGATGACCTCTTGAGGTCCCTTCCAGTTCTAGTGTTCCAAGATTCAATGAGGATTCTATGATTTTATGAGGATTCTATGATTTTACGAGGATTCTATGATTTTATGAGGATTCTATAATTTTACGAGGATTCTATGATCAATGAGGAGTCACTGCCCAGTGGATAAGGGAGGCTGGTTATAAATCTGGGTTCGAATATAAATTATTCGGCACTTTCCCCAGGGTGTAACTCCTGCCTCTCATACAGGTCTGCACTCTCCAGCCAAGTCACTGGCAACTGCAGATGCCTGTATCAGGAAGGAGTCTGGCCCCAGGTGATAAAATACACAATATGGAAGATGCACTAGTCTATGATTTTCTCAGACACATACGCTCTTTTTGCCTGTACCCAAATGACAGAGGGTCTGATCTTGCTCCGACTGAAATCCCTGTGGTCCTGGGTCCCTGCTTACCAAACGCACACAAAAGAGGGTGCACAAGTCGCACCAGCACCAGCGTAGTTGGGAGAAAAAAAACGCTGGGTCAAATCATCCGCTCTGGTTTCAGACAGGGCTCTGGCGTGGTTTCTGCTTCAACACTGAAGGGGCAACATGGTGCCAAACAGACGCCTCCCCCCGCACTAGCATGACCATTTTGTAGAGAGGGGAATATGTCATTTGCTACAGTGGCCCAAGTGGAAAAAGAAGAAGACATCCCTGGGCTAGACCAAAAGGTTCTTTGGCAGGAAAGTTACTTGCAACAGAAGAGAGAGCTTAGTATAGCAGCCCTTCCATGCCCAGAATACAAGCTTCAAATAAAGAAAACAAGTCCTTCTGAAGAAACCTGCCATACACAAGGTTGGGCCTTTACGATTAGGACGTGACATGCTTTCCCATTCCTCAGTGCTCAGTGGAACAAAGAGATTGCCCCATTGCTAGGACCCCTTCCTCTGCATTTCATATTTCATACATCTGTATGCACGGGTACAGAGGTGGGAATGAAGGGGAAGAAACAACAAACGTGGGTGGTCGCCGGAAGTTGCGTGTGTCCCCTGGGTGACACCTGGTTACAAATGGAGCTCGGGACACTAGATCATTTCGTTTGTCAGCAGAGGCATTTCTGCCTGGGAACATTTGCCGGCTCACGCGTGGGCCAGCAACAGTATGACTCTCCTGCCCTGTGTCCTGTCTCATGTCCGGCTGCAAGACCAAGCTCTGCTTCCGGGAATGAGACAACCCCACGGCTGTGTGTGTTCTCTTTGGGGGGGCCGAGGAATTACACGATCTAATTGCATCTCACAGCTCATCTCCTTCTAGGTTAAAAACACTTGACTGCTGGCGCGAACCTAACAGCGATCGCTAAATAATACAGGCAAAGAACGCGCTATTATAATGTAGGGTTAGTCTACATTCATCATGGCCGCCAGTGCAAGATGATAAACCAAACGATATAAAAAGAGGGTGGTTTTCGAAAACACCTTACTCCATAACGTCGTATGGTGAAAGCAAGCCAATTTGTGAAAAAAAAAAAAAAAAAGCCTTTGGAAATGCCTGAAGCGTTGCCTTTGCGCTGCATGATAACAGTGAAATGCTTTCATTCCCTACTACTGGGGATGTGCTCTCAGGGTCCTACAGGAAGACATCCTGTAGCCGGCTTACAAGGCTCGCCTCTTACATCTTGAACCTCCTGTTGACGAAGAACAAAGTGAAACACTATTAAGGTTTCTGTCCGCGGAAACGAGCGTCGTTAGCCCATGCGGGCTGCCGCGAAGCCCCCGGCAAAGGCGGCAGGGCGGCCTGGTGCCTGCAGGAGGCGCTGTGGCCCTGGCAGGCGATGCTGCACAGTTAGTGAGCTGGCCAGAGCCCAGGCAGGAGGGCAGCTGGTGAGGGGGCTTGTGCTGGCCTTTGTAGCCAGGTCCAGGAGTGCAGCACAAAAATGCAATGCAGGGGGTGGGGAGGGGGGTGAGGAGAGTACGGGGTGAAGAGGTGAGCCGAACAGGCCCCCGTAGCAAAATGTGTGGCCCTGGGACCCCCCCACACAGATCTGCAGAGGGGGATGGCGGGGAAGACAAGGAGCAACGCATGCTGCCCCTCCCCCACATTCCCTCGTCCCTGAGCCGAGGGGCGGAGTCTCGCTCTGAAAGGGGCCGGGCCAAGCTCAGCTCCTCATGGACCTCACAGTGGGGCAGTAGGCAGGGGTCTGCCTTGCCCTGGAGTGAGTGGGGAGTGACCAGCTTGGGCGGGGGTGAAGGGCACAACAGCTCCCGGGGCAGGCTAGGTGTGGGGGAGGCTGACTCTGTGTCCCCAGAAGGGGGGGCTGCCAAGACCCCTCTTCACCACCCTGGCGATGTAAAGTGGCCGGCAAGTGGAGAAAAGTGACAGTAACAACCGCTGCCAGGCAGTCACTGCCGCAGTGACAACCAGGACCCCAGGGTCCCGGTGATGAGAAATTCCCGCGTTCCAAGTAATCGCCTTCAGAAGACTCCAATAGCCCCCGACCGATAAGCACACAGCAGCATACAAGCAGCAATTAACGGAGGGTCTGGCTACCCTACACACGCCGCTCAGCAGTCTATAGGGTAGGGGTGGCTGCAGCCCACAGTAAAAAGCATCCCACGATGTGGCGCTGCTCAGTGGGGGGGCCATCGGTGGGAAAGGCTCCACTTTTCCCCACAGCCTCACCCCCATGGGAGAGTCTTCTTTGTGGCAGAGGAAGGCTCCAGCAACCGGGAGGCAGTGCTGGGAGGGCTATGGAAGTGCATACACTGTGCACCCCTGAGAGAAGCACACAGGAAAGATGTCGCCTCAGCCTCCCAGCACCCCCTGGAGGCTGATAAGCGTCACCATAATAGCCCTGGGGAAACTGAGGCACAGCAAGCTCAGTCGTGTCACTTCCCGCCCACAGCTCCCACTGAAGTCAACGAAAATCTGGCCACCCACAAGCGATCGCACTGGGAGACTGTGGCCAGGGCCTCGGAGAGCATCAGGAGATACGGCCCATGGCTGATTAGCCTGAGACATTATTCACAAATGAGGAAGAGCTGCCCCTAATGGATTTACAAGGGCTCGGGCTGAGGTTTCAGCCCTTTGCTGACCAGTGGAGAGTTGGAAGCTTCCTTATTCCTCTCCCCACCCCCAGCAGACTTCAGGGGATTCTTTCTATTTTACCTCTCTCTCTCTCTTCCAGATCCACCCGATTTCTCATTTGTACCAGACCTGCCGGCTGAGCCTAGTGAGATCCAATATCTCAGCCTAAGGCAGGGCCTGGATTATGGGCTACACTCACGCTAGATAGTGGGGCAAGGTGCACACTCCAGCCTCTATTTTATTCTTGCTTCTGCTAACTCCTAGAGGGCGTGGTTTGGCTTGAGTGAGGAAGAAGGGTTACCAAGGCTGGGCCGGTACGTGATTACGCGAAGGGACGTATGGCTTGTTAGCAGCTGCGAGAAAGATCTAACTTGCCCTGTGCCCATCAAAATGGATGAGAGTGTAATAATGTTGACCATTATGGTTATGCTGTGGTCTTTAAAGCCAGAAAGACGATCAGGGCTTCTGATTCCCAATGAGAGCCATTTTCAAGTATCTAAGAGGGTATTACAAGGAGGAGGGAGGAAAAATTGTTCTCCTTGGTCTCTGAGGATAGGACAAGAAGCAATGGGCTTAAACTGGAGCAAGGGAGGTTTAAGTTGGGCATTAAGAAAAACTTCCGAACTGTCAGGGTGGTTAAGCACTGGAATAAATTGCCTATGAAGGTTGTGGAATCTCCATCACTGGAGATATTTAAGAGCAGGTTGGATAGACACCTGTCAGGGATGATTTAGATGGTGCTTGGTCCTGCCATGAGGGCAGGGGATTGGACTTGATGACCTCTCGAGGTCCCTTCCAGTTCTAGTGCTCTATGTTTCTATGATGATGTTAATATGAGCTACTGATGGCACATTACTGTGTAGGTTACATGAACGGGCAATGAATATAAAGCAGTAATAAAGAGTAAAGCAGGATTTGCAAGCAAAATCCTTTCCTACTGAAAACCACCCTTGGTATTTCACTATCAAATCAAACCCCCTCATTTTTCCAAACAAGTTTTAGACTGTTGTTTTCTGAACACCTTCCATTCCCCAGAGCGGAGGGATCGTGGCATGGAAAACACCTAAGCAGTTAAGCGCTGGCATAGAATAAGCTTGATATTTTAGGAAACGTTAAGCAATTTGCAAGAGGCCCTTTAACAACATCTATTCATGTTTTTCCAGAAAAATAAATTCCCACATACAGTTGGGGTTTTGTATCATGAAACCATTAGCCATTTTTATTGCTGGTGCACAGAGAGTACTGTCACACTTGATACAATTTCAACACAAGTGAAAAAATATAATATATGGCTGATTGAAATTGAAAAGCTACATGAACATGTATACATCTATAAAATTATTTTATTTTATAAGCTGCCAGTAATTTCAAGGGGTAGCAGGTTTTAAACTATCAACGTTCGTATGGCTCCAATTCAGAGATAGGACTCGTTTCACGAACTATAAATATATTCTGAAATACATGTCCTTGAAAAAGTCAAAGCTGTGCGTTAAAATATATCAAAAATATGCCCCACAGAAGTATTGGAAAGAGAGCCTGGATCATCTGTGGATTATCTCGGGGCATGAACATTTCCTGGTTGCCCGCATTTCTGATTGGAACCGACTGTGCCACAATCGTAGGCTTAGCAGACACAAACATACGCTTTAACTGAACCAAAGTCTCAGCTGGTACCCTGGTGTAAATTTGGAGTGGATCTACGGAAGTGGTTTCAGAATTACAGTAGGGTATGTAAGGCCGGAATCCAGCCTGAGACCAGAATTCAGCCCTTTGTCCTCAGCGGAGCAGGCCTAGGTCTCCACTGATGTGGAAGCAGAAGATGACCCAGGAAAATTGCTCTGCGAGTTCAGCAAGGGGCTTCACTTGGGTCTGCCTGTAACGGGGCTTGAGAACCTTGCTGCACTCGGGCCTGCGTGCAAGGCACTGCCGCTTAACGGCAGGGGGAGCTGTCCCTGAAAGGTCACGTTCTGCCCTCAGCATCTCCTGACCCGAGCTTCATCAAGGAAGGCCCAGAGCATCGGCTGTGGTGGGCGGGGCTGGAATCGTCAGTGATTTGCATAGTGGTCTCCATCCGCCCCTCTCTCTATGGCCTCCCCCTGGTCCCAAAGGGGTTTGCCTGCCTCTGGGGGAGGGGGCGCCCGTTCCCAAAGCCCTCGCCGGGGAGAATTTTGATCGCTGGCTCCGGCAGGTGCTTCAGAAAAGCAGAGGCTGGAGTCTCTGCAATGCACAGCCCCCTCCTTTCCCGCTCTGATACCTCCGGCCCTTCCCGCCGCCCGCTGTTTCCGCCCCTCCGCAAATGACTCGATTCCAGCCCCACCTCACACAGCGAGGAAAGCAGCAGCAAGAGCAGGATTCAGCATGGTGGCAGGAGGCGCCGCAAGCGGGGGAGAGAGGTTCTGTGCACACAAGAGGCCTAGCTGCTCGGAAGGTGGCCACCGACGAAGCCCTTATCCGAGCCCCCCCTCCCCTCCTTCCCTTGATTCATTCCCCAGCAGGTTGCAAAAAGACCCTGTCTGCACAGAAATGACGGGGCCGTCTCGGCTCTGCGCTCACTCACAGCTGCTGCCGCTTGGCCTGGCTTCTCAGGAGCCTGGCCGGCTGGGGTGGGACTCCCAGCAGGAGAGACAGGCTGAGGTAAAACAGGCCTGCACATTCCCCAGGTGTGGCTGAACCCCATCTGGCACGGATGGAGAAGGCTGGTGCTTAGCAATGAACTTGCCTTGGCAAAGCTTAATGGCAAAAAAAGGTGGGATTTCGGCCTGCCAGCCCCTGCTAGCTGTCAGCAGCCTGTGCACACAGAGTCCCAGCATAAAGAGAAGGGACTCCAGAGATACGCCATGAGCAAAGATCTGGAGATCATGGTGGATTGGGTGTCAGGAGGGGAACCAAGGAACCCTTTTCCTGGGGAAAACAGCCCTTTTAGAAAGAGGATGATTTAGGGACCCCCGGTTTCTGACTTGCTAGGATCCCTCCTGCCCCAAAGCCTGACAAATCTCTTAGTATAAAGTATAAAAAAAAAAATACTGCAAGCTGCTGTTTTAATATACACTGGGTAAACTCAGACCCCATCTTCGGAGGAATGCCTGAATTCACTGAGTACTTGGTCCGTATGGGTAAAGCCAGCCCCGAATGTCCTACCCTTTAAGCGCTCAGGGTGCGTTATCTGTAAGTCCGTATGGTTTCTTGCCTTACTTGTTTAAAGCTTTCTCCAGATATTCCTGAATCCATTTTAGCTTGGGGTCGAGGCACACTTGCTTACTGTTGTTCTTCAGCCGGGCGCTGTGGAAGGGGAGAGAAGAAGGGGGTGTAAAGACCAGGGATAACGCTGCCCAGAAAACCTCCTGGGCCAAAGTCTGCTCTTGGTTCTATCTGCACAATTCAAGCGAAGACAATGGGGCTGCCAGCATCAAATTTTGCTCTCAGCGTCCCTAGGGTGAGTCTGGGGTAGCCCCAGTGACGTCACTGGAAATGCGCTGGCTTTACACCCATTTTAACCGCTAGCACAATACAGCCCCTCAGCTGAGTCTGATTGGCTGGCAGCCGTGGGGTTGCATGAGCATGAATGAGGAGCGAAATTTAGTCTGCGGAATTTATTATTGGCATCCGCGTGGCTGTCCGTGCAGGGCCCGTGGGAGCCGTATTGAGTTTGAAAAGAACTGATACGCACACGCTGTCTCGGCAACGGATTAATTGAAAACCCCTCTGAACCTTGCCCGAGGCTCAACCCAATCTGAACTTTCACCCAGTTTTAGCGCAAAACCAAATTGGACTTTCCAGAGGATCCAAAAGATGCTTCTGATCTTTTTTTTTTTTTTTTTTTAATTCTCACACGGGTTCAATGTCTGGTCCCCAAACAGGGAAAGAACTGGAAATGCCAGATTACCAGAGAAGGGCATCCCCTCTTGTCTTTTCCAATGAGCCCGGGAAACGGACGTTCCAGAAATCTCCAGAGAAAGCCTGTTCTCATGAAATTTCCAACCCACATGCGCAGACTCAAGAGGTTTAGATTAAATATGTTTACAGAGAAGGAGCCAAACTTCTGGATGCTTTATCTGAACCAACCTCCACCGCTGGGAAGTCACCTCGGGCTGGCTTCTAGGTAGAAACATGAGAAACGGCACTTTATCCAGAGCACTGAAAGCTCAGGAGAGCCTAGTGCCGACCCCACAGAGGGCTGAGTACCTGTTCCAAATTGTGAGGCCAATGGGAATTGCCCAGCATCTTGCAGGATCCGGCCCACCAAAGCAATACGAACAGGGCTGGCAGTATGTTGTAGAGGCATTAATGGCCTCTCCAGGCATGTCTGCCAGGCATTGATGTAGACAGGCCAAATTCTCCTCATTAAGGACTCAGTTCTGCCAGGTCCTGAGCACTAGATCCAAGCAAGAATTTAAGCACGTGCTTAACTTTAAGCACTTAAGTCTCACTGGCGTGGGCCAGGCTCTTTGGCTGCTTACGTAAAGCATAAGAGCCATCTTGGAACAAGGCCAAAGTTCTCCACACTTGCAAGACTGCGCCCTTCACGTCGTAAGTCAAGGAAAGAAGCAGAAGGCTCTGAAATGTTGCTCGTATCGCTGTGGACCCGATCCTGCCATCCCTACACCAGCAGGGTTTCCATTGGGTCTGGCTCGGATCTCGCTCTCCCCGCCAAATTCAGCAAAGTTACAGCAGAGAGCAGAGTCAGACTCATTGCCTTCGCATGGGAAGGGCAGAAGTGGGTAGAGGAGAGAAACAAACCGAAAGCACAACTAACCCTGCTCCACGCACAGGGCCGTGAAAGATAAAACTGGCTCCATTGAAATTTACTGAGGCAAAAATGCCCTTGACATCAAAGGGAATTTGGCTTGGGTAAAAAAAAAAAAAAAGAACCCACAGGATCATTTCACAAATCCGCTGACGGGATTCCAATTAGATGTTCCAGTCTTAAAAAAATGACAGATTCCAAAGCAAGCAGCTTTGAATACTTATTGAAATTACTCACAGCCCCCTGGCAGAACCCAGCGCGCCACATCGCAATTGAATTCAACGTTTTACATAAAATCGGCTAACATGGGATTTTTAGACCTTCACATTGTTTTAAATTTCTGGTTTTAAGAAAAGTTGGCTCCAGAGTTCAGCTTTCCCCAAATTTCTGGGGCATTGGAACTGAGGTTCTGTTTCAAGTACGTCACTTTCAGGTAAACGATTTTGGGGGCGGGGAGATCGGATCAGCTGTTCTGCAGACCTTAAAATACACTGCAAATGATAAACATGTTCAGACCATGCAGGGGGAAAGAACACAGGTTTTTTTCTATTTCAATGTGTCACAGTCTTTAGCATCTCTAATTACTTCGCTCTCATGTTAATCAAGAGAAAAATGCATATTGCATCGAATCTCAAATTTCTGACATTATGTTGAAACGACTTCAGATCATTCCAAATCCCCTCCAAAGCCTTTGCAGTGGGTTTCTCTGACTCTCACGATATGTACTAGGCAGTCCCAGA
The DNA here is from genome assembly GCA_032595735.1 of Pelochelys cantorii. NCBI lineage: Eukaryota > Metazoa > Chordata > Testudines > Trionychidae > Pelochelys > Pelochelys cantorii. The sequence continues at coordinate 4,772,770 of CM064333.1, forward strand.
AGAGCTCAGATCCAAGCATTATAGCTTTTCAGATGCATGCCTCTCCATTCCATCTCAGTAGTAACCAGAGCTACTCACAGCTGGTGAAGCACGCCACCCGCCAGATTTTTGCCATTTGCATGAGGAGCAAATGATTTCTCAATTTGGATTGAATTGTCCATTGACCTCCACAAAAATGTAAAGCAGGAAACTTTGTGGGATTTCCTCAGCTTGGATTTTTTTTAATAAATATATTTTTATTTGAATATAAATGTGACTAACTATGTGGATTTTTCAGGAATTGTGTGCAACTTTACGGGATTTTTGCATGCAAAACTTGGGAGTTTTTTACCACTCTCCTGGTGCACTTTCAAGGGCCGTACTCAGGCCTAAATCCAGAACAGTGGATGGTAAACAGGAACACAAAGGATCGGACCATGCAAAGAGCACCCAATAGCCACGCCTCCCGCAGGAGCTGAGGTGACTTAGCCCCTGGGGCTGCTGGGGGAATGATTTTTTCCCCAGGAAAATTTGCAACAACTTTTTTTTGTAAGTTTTAAGGGGTTTTTTAATCTAAATGTGTCTTTGGAACTGTGGAGGCTTTCATCTAAACACCCAAAATATGTTTTTTTATTAACTGCTCTTCCATCAACCAAAATAATGGTGGTTTTTTTTCTGAAAACAGTCCAAAAGCTATTTGGAACCATGTTGACTGAAACTGTCCTACCCCAGCGCCAAGCAAATTCCAGCCTCGGCAAGGGCACTGCATGGACCTTTCACACGGGTTGGCACGATCCTTCATCTCCCTCCCTTGCCCGGCTTAGCATCTAAGATGGAGAAAAGCCTTTAAAAAAGGGCCCGGCCACTTACACAATCTGCAGCGAGCAGTTCGGGGTGGTCAGGATTTTGAGGTGCTTGATGTTGGCTTTGGCCACGTTGCTCTCGTAGAACCTGCAGGGGCATCGGTAGGTCAGGCTGACGGGTTTCTCTGCGGGATGCAGCAATAAAGAGGACACACGTTACTCCTTCCCCCTTCGCCGGCGTGCCAACCTGCAGCTACCGCTCCTCTCCTAGGTAGGCCTGGAGATGCAGAGGGCCATGGAACAGCTGTGTCAAACCCCTCTCCAGTTCCCATTGGGGGCCATCTAATCCCACAGCTTGTGATTTTAGAAGGGAAGGGGAGGGGTGAGAAACTGGACCCTAAGAAATGGGGCCGAGATTAGAATAAACCTGCTCCATTGTCCTGCACCCCTGCTGGTAATTAGAGGCGATAAAGGCTGGAAGAGCCAGGCACTTGTCTGCTCTGTTATTCTTCCCAATGGTTTTGACCTGAGGCCAGATTAGAAGGTAGGCAGCAGAAAGCCGGGAATTCCAAGGGGTCCAAATCAAAACAAGCAGCTCTGCCCAGGTGCAGGCTCCAGGCTGGGAACTGATCTGGGACAGAACCTGCCAAGGTGTCAGGGAGCTTTCCCAGGGTCCGGCCGCACAGCCTGGCCTACGCTCCTGCTGCGGAGCACAGCGCCCGCTGGCCGGGGGCTCCCCCCTGAGCAGGTGCCCCCCAGTGGGAGATAGGACATCGCTGGCTCAGCAGGTGGTCAGGGTGGATTCGAATCCTTCCGAAATCCCTGCCCGCGCCACGATCCCAGTCCTGCGTGGCCGCCAGGTGTGAGTCCTTCCAGGCGCCACGTGGCCCGATTCCAGACTGCGGAGTCCAGTGAGTAGGGGGCCCGCAGCTTTGATGGGAGCAGGAGCAGAGCTAGGCCCTGAGCTGAACTCTGCAAGTGATGTGTGTGTAGGGCAGCCTGGGTCGTCCCGGGGCCTGATCCTGACCTCTGTCCCCAGCCTGAGCACCCACTGAGGTCTGGAGGGGGCCGCAGGATCCTGCCCCCAGTGCGTACACCCCTGAAAGGACAACTCCTTCCTGAAACTTCTGCACCCTCCCTAGCATCTCTGGAGCCTGCAGGACCTGCCTCGGGGGGCTGTCCGGGGGGCTGACCCGTGAATTTGGCCCAGGGTCTGGCTAGTTCCCATTCAAAGGCCCCAGGACCACTGGTGCCTTCCATGTCTCTGGTTGTTTTGCTGCCCAGCAGTGCTCAGCACCCAAACAAAGCTGCCCTCCCAGGCGAGGGGGCAGACAGGGCTCTGAATCCCTGGCAAGCTGCATGCTCCTTACACGGCCGTCTGGGAAGGTCAAAGAGGAGGCTGCCAGTCACACTGCACCTGATCTGCAAACACTGACGGGGGGTTGTCTCCGTTTACCCTCCAACACTCCCTGGGGCACGACCACTGGAGGAAATTACAGGAGAATTCTTCCCCCAAGCAGCTCTTACGTGTGCGCCAGCCCCCGATCCCCACTGCAGAGCGACTGGGGGAACAAGCGCACAGCAACGCCCTGGGCTTGGCAGAACCCGCCCATTTCCCGGTGGGGGTCAGGTGCTGGGCCAGTGTGTAAGGACCATGGAGTAACTGATGCGCGATGTTATAACCCCGGGAGCCCGTATCAACGTGAGGCTGCCTGCAAGGTGACTGACAGCCTGACCCCTGCTCCTGTAAAGCCAGCCGCTCACTGCAGGGTGCGTGGCAAGGTGCACCGCGGTGTGGGCAGCATGTGCATCAGGTCAGCTCTCCGCACCCCCCCCCCCGGGAAGCCAGGGGGCTTCTGCCTGCACCTGCCCTGCTGGGGCTACAGCCATGACTCCCCCGGACCTCCCCTGTCCCAGCTCGGAGGGACACATGCACCGGCTGTGTCTCCACAAAGGCCGGTCTCTCTCCCAAGCAGTCCCTGAGACAGAGGAGCTTCGCCGCTCCTTCAGGGATCTCACGAAAACATCGGCACTGCCCCCAGGCTCTGACCCATGTGCCCCACCTGGAGCTGGGGGTGTAACCCACCCACCTCGCACCTGCTCCGACCTAGCCAGCAGGCCAAAAGCGGATGGAGATAGAGCAGCACAAGACACTAAGCCCATGGGTGGGATGGGGCAGCTAGGCCCTGCTTCCCTGTGCTCAGCCCGCTAGCGGATCCCAGCTGGGGCGGGTACGTCCCCCTGGGGAATTTACCTCCTCCATCCCCTCCCCTTGTTATCTACCTGTAAAATCCTGTGCAGAGGCCAGGCCCTTGGTGGCCAGGTGAGTACCTGGTGATACCCCGAGGGCTGACTGCACCTGGCGTAGCCCACAGTAAAACCAAGCCTCCTCCCTCCCCCATGCGTTTACAGCGTGACAGCCATGGGACAGCTGTACCCATTACACCATCACCGGCACACACAGATAGCAAACCCCATCCCGCCCTGCAGGCGGCTCTCTTATTAGTCTGGTTGTTCCCGCTCTGGCTCTGCCCCCTTCCAGACACACACAAGACAAGCTCCCCAGAAAGGCCCCTTGTTTTGGAATGAGGGTGTCTGCACCAGAGTTACAGCCACTTCGATTCCCACCTGAGCCCATCACACTCCCGTGCAGAAAAGCCCTGACGCCTGTCTCTGGCCCTACACCCCCACATTTGGGCACAGGGGAGAAGAGGCCCGACAGCACTGGCCGAGCCCACCGTGTCTGGAGGCAAGGGGGGGTTGCCTGGGTAAGGGGCAGCCCCCAGGGAACTCTTTCACCAGGACACTATCCCATCTGTGCCAGGCGACTTTCCCCCAGGGATCAGAAGCCAGCTGAGAAAGCCACCATGCCAGGCCAAGCGTAGAACCATCACCCTCCTTTCTCACCACAAGCAGCCTGCCCCCCCCCCCGACACCCCGATGCTATGAGACCTCTTCTCGCCTACGGCTGCTGCAACACCGCCCACAAGTGCTTCCCTGGGTCCCGGGCATCCCAGGGGTTTGGGGCTTCATTCCCATGCAGAGGGGAGCTGTGGAATATTGCTGTGCCGAGCAATTGCTAGAGTGAGGTGGCAGGGGGCCGGGGGGGTGTCTGCTCCCAGCTCAGTGTTCCTGGGAGGGATTAATGCAACCCCTGACCCACGCCCCCCTTGGTCGTCTAAACCCTCCGGCTCCATTCACCCCTTCAAGGAGCCTGCCTGGAGCTGCTGTGGCAGAAGGGAGGCCATCCCCAGAGGAACAGGGAGCTGGGTTCAGAAGATCACCACCCCAGGCGGCAGCTAGTTACAGTTGGCCCAGGGGGTACAACCAGATCTGGAAGACAGCGTGTACGGGAGGCTGGGAGCTTCCAGGAGTCAGTGTTCCCAGTAAGCTGGGTGCTTGGGTGGCCACTCAGGAGAGAGTCCAAGGCTACCCAGCTGATCAGCAGTTAGGTTGTGTGTCTAGGGATGGTGCGCATTCACACGTGCCTGGTGCACCTAGAAAAAATTATTCCGCACAGGGATGGGGGAAAAATCCACTCCTGGAGGGAACATTGTCTGGGACCCGATCTCGCACCTAGGAAGTCAATGCGAGTTTCGCCACTGGAGACAACGGGCCCCAGGATCGGGCCCCTTGTCAATATCTTGCGAGTGACACTAACACAGCGAAATCGCCCGTCTGCTTTTGGGTTTGCTTTCCAGTTCCGCGGAGGCAGCTGAGGCTGGGGGCTGAATTTCGGCCAGGGAGCGAGCAAGTCTCAAGGAGCCGTTTGCGGAAACAACTCCCCAGCTAGAGCAGGGACTTTGGGGGCAAAGAGAAGTGAGAAAGGCGCGTGTGACCAGCGGCCCCTGTACCCACCGAAGAGCCGCGGGCTGGCCGAGGCTGACACACGGTGCGCAAAACTCCAATTATTAATCTAAATCTGAGGCCAGATCATCCCTCCCCCCCTTCTTAATTACAAAGTTGCGCCTCCGAAGCGTTGTTCAGCCGCTGTCTAAACAGGGCCCAGGGAAGAGAATCCGAATTTAAATCGGATCAACCTGCACGCCGATCGGTTTTTGGAACGCACACGCCCGCGGGATCGGGCGCCCGATTCCTGCCGCTGTTGCGCTGGTTTCGTTCTCTCGCCCGGCTCGGGGGCTGCTGAAAGGGACCACGCTGGTTTGAACCCCTGTGGCTGCGGGGGGAAGCGGCAGCACTAGCCGGGCTCGGGGAAAGGCAGCCAGCTGCAGGTGACGGCAGCGTCTGGCCCCGGGCGCCCCGGGATCACACGGCTTCGCGGGCGCACGGCTCTCCGGAGCGCCCAGACACCGGTGTGGGCTTCCTCTCCTCCCGCCTCCGCACGCAGCCAGAGACCCGCACACACGGGTCACCAGCAAAGTTACCCCCTGGCGCCCCCAGAGCCACCCCCCGGCAGCTCTAGCCAAGCGCAGGGCCAGTTCCTCGGCCCCAGGAGGGCGGGTTGGGTTTGCGCCCTGCGCCGCGGAAGAAGCCCCGCGGACCCGGGAGCTCGGCTGCGCCGCGGCTGGGAAGGGGCCGCGCTTGGGCTTGGGCTGGGGGAGTTTCTGCTCCCCCGGCTAGTCCGGGGCTCTTGTGTGTCCCCAGCGCCCCGCGGCGTCCCCAGCCTTGCCGGGGTGCGGCGCACCGAGAGGCTGCGCGCTTGGCACAGAACCGGCCCCCGCTGGGCACATGCTGAGTGGACGCTGCGCCCCGGCCGCGCGGTGATCGCCCCGGGGGGCGCACAAGCTCCGCAGCGGGAGGCCAGTGGGGGCCCGGAGCCCCGGCACTTACCCTCCGAGAGAGACAGGGCGAGCAGCAGGCAGGCGAGCAGCGCTAGCTCCTGACGGGCCATCCTGGAGAGGGGCGGGCAGGGAGCGTCCGAAGGCTTCAGCGACCAGTCGCGCTCTGCTCAAATGCCCGGGTCCCCTCCCCTCTATAGAGGGGGGCGGCAGCGCGGGGCGAGGGGAGGGGAGCAGCGAGCGATGATTTATGGCCCGTGGCGTGTTATTACATCCGCCAGCGGCTCGGCTCGCTGGAACCCGACCAGCGCTCCGCCTGGCCCGGCCCGCAGCGAGCTGCGCCCTGGGACAGAAGGGGGGTAGGCTTGGGGGGCAAGCCATGGCGCCCCCATGTACCTGCCACGCCCGGGAGGGGGGCTAGGGCCTCCCCCGGCCTGCAAGGAGGGGGACATCAAGTTTAGAGCCGCCCCCTTAAACTGAGGGGGGGGCTGCCCACGTGTGGGGTGGGGGGCTACGGATCGTCCCTGATCCCGTTGCTCCCACTGCGCGCCGGGCCAGGGTCTGCCGTGGGGCCAGTCTCCTGATTTCCTGGGGTCACCCCCTGCTCCCCTTTCACTTCAATGCGTTTACACTGGCCGCCTGCAATCCGTAGCAGCCCCCCCCCCCAAATCTGGCCAACAGCCCCGTCCGGCCGTCCCTTGCTCTAGTGTAAACAACAGCTGAGACCAGCCCTACCCCGGCTGGCCCATCTCCCTCTTTGTCTTGCAATTGCGGCTGGGGTAGCCCCCCGCCCTCCCCCAATGCCTAATGGGGCCACTTAGCGCGGCCCATCACAGCATTGTCAAGTGTAATTGACTCGAGAGGGGCCTGTCTGGCTCCCGGCCGCTCCCGGGCGGGGAGGGGATTGGAGCCTTTACATAAACACAAACACAGGGGCTGCATTTCAGAGGCGCCCCAGCATGGGAGGCTGGGGGCGGGGAGGAATAGATGCTTCACCCACCAACGCCTGAAGTCAATGGAAAGGCCCACCAAGCTCAGCACCATGGGGCTTTGGGTCTGGAGACCAGTCAAGATGAGACAGATGGATCCAGCAATGGATGCAGCCCCCTTCCATCCAATCTCCCATCCCCATGGCACTAGACCCACAGATTCATAGGGACATGAGAACAGCCAGACTGGGGCAGACCAAAGGTCCATCTAGCCCAGTGTCCTCTCTGCCCACAGTGGCCAAGGCCAGGTGCCCCAGAGGGATTGTAAAGAACAGGGAATCATCAAGTGATCCCTCTCCTGTCATCCAATCCCAGCCTCTGGCAGAGGCCAGGGACACCATCCTGGCCCAGCCTGGCCAACAGCCATTGATGGACCCAACCTCCCTGAATTGATCTGGTTCTTTTTTAAACCCTGTTCAAGTCCTGGCCTTCCCAACATCCTCTGCTCTGGCAATCATAGAATAGACAGGCATAATCCAAATGACCTGTTCTTACCATAGCTTCAGTGGGACCTGTGTAGTGTTTGGTTCCCAAGTCCCATTGAAAGTCAACAGCATTTGGGTTCCTAAATCAGTTAGGCCCTTTGGAAATTGCAATCAATTTGCATCTGGTGACATCAAACAGCAATTTCTATGACTATTTACAAAAGGTCGGCTATATTTTTCCTTTTCCATCCACACAAAAACCAATGAAACGTAACAACCTTTTCTCTCCCGACTAATGCTGGAGCAAATTCCGAACTGCACCACAGTCTACACAGTTAAAGGTTAAGAAAGACATCAAACCCCAATGAAGTCGCTGGCCAATCTCTGTTTCTTAGGATTGGGGTGGACACAAACTTGCATGGAAATAACTGAATCCCTTTTAACTCCCAGCTTTTGTTATTTTCTGAATAACAGAATCCTACGTCCGTTTTGCAGAACTGACATTAGCAAAAGGAAAATAGGATCCTGAGATTATAAATCCTTTGAAGCAGGTTTTACCTATGAAAGTTTAGGCCCTAATAAATCTGTTGGTCTCGAAGGTGCCGCGGGACTCCTCCTTGTCTTTGAGATAGGATGGGACTGCCGTTGTGTTCTGTGTTTGTACAGCGCCTAGCACTGTGGGCCGTGACTGGTGCATCTGAAATAAGAGTGTCCAGACAGAGACTTGCACCAGAGGAACAAAGGTGAACCTTAACACGGATGAAGTTTTTGATCATTGCTCTTTTGTGTAGACCGTAGTGCATCACTCGGGGATATTCATTATTCACCACAAGAAAATTATCACAATAAAAGTCTATCACACACACACACACACACACACACGACAATAGGGGTCAAGTTACAGAGCTCTGCACAGTCCTCTGTTCAAGCCCACAGCCCCTAAGCAGGCAAACCAGCCATCCGTTTCTAATGTCACTCACCCCTCAGCCTTGCTACTTTGGTATGACTAACACGGCTGCATCCCTATAACTATTCTACTCTGGTATGAGAACACGGGCTCCCTCGTGTGACAAGCTGGTGGAGGCACATCCCTCAGCCCAGACAGCAGCAGATGTTGTTTCTTTAGACCCAAGAGCAACATTTAACTGTGCCCTAGCCTCAGATCTGGCTGGAAACACTGGGACAGAACCATTTGGCATCAGAGAACACAGTGCCCTTGAAATGTTTCGGGAAATCAGGTTAGTGTAACCGACAATGTCATTTAAGAGAAAAAAAAAAGGGGGGGAAACCCACAACTTTCTGCCCGTGTCAAAAGGCCCCATGTCACCCTGTTCAGAACAAAACATTCCCATTTTACAGCCTGAATTCACTTCTCCTTTTGGAATTGTTTATTCTGCATAATAATGGAAGAGCACTTGTAAACTCAAAATCAAAACAAAATGTTTCATCATCACTTTGTCACAACACATGTTTGGATCAAAACCCAATTTTTTTAAAAAAATTCCAGGGAATTTTAAAATGTGTGTGTTACCTTTCAGGTCAGCACCCAGCCAAATTTCAACATCTCATTTTGAGATCTTTTCCAGTAGATTTTTTTCTATCTCTTGCACAGCTCAAAAACAACCTGCAACTAGAAGAAGATGCTTAGGGGAGTTTTTAAAGGATTTAGTTAGACAGAAAACGAGGATTCTTTAAATCCCATAAAGATGTAATCTACTGAAAACCATGTTTTTATCTGCCGTACTGAACTAACTACCTTCCAAGTACTTCCTTGTAATAACATTAGGAAAGAAAAGCCAGCAAAGAAGGAAACTGCCTACTGATTGAGCAAAATTTTGCCAAATTGTAAATAATGTTTTCTTATAGTAGCTAATCGGGAGAAAATTGTTTATGCTCAGCTAAAAAACCTGCATGAAACAGAAGTAAAGGTTGACATTTCAAAACGTCACAGGGGTGTTGGATTATCCCTAACCCTAATATTACAATCCAAGGAAATTCAGAGTTAAAGTTAATCTTAAAACAATCTAAATTAACTGGCAGTAGGTGTTACGTTTCTTTAAAAAGGTCACTCTTAATTCAGCTCAATTCCCAACTCAGTAAGCTAGTCTGTTCTCAAAGAGAAAGTGTGATAATTCTAGGCTGATAACATGTATTTTTCATGAGAAACAGAATGGGTCACTCACTGCTTTGCATACAAGACTCAGCGTAACTACGAAACCGAAATTGGATTTTTCCAATGTATTTTGGAGGTTTTACCCCACCCCCCACCCTGGTAGATTGTAACAAAACATAAGACAATCTACTTTTTATAGTGAATAAGACGACATTGTTATATTATAATAAGTATTTCTGACAAATATCTGTATGTGCTATAGTCTTTGTCCCAGAATACTATTTGGATCACATTAACTTTTACATCTAGTGGATTTATTTTATATAAAAAATTCTGTTGTGTAGATCTTTAGATGACAAGTTCAACCTTATGTGTTTTATTATGTAAGGTTTTTTTGAAAATACCCTATAGATTTTGCCCAAATAAAGCGAAATCAGAAACCTGCATGTCTCCATTAATTATGTGTGATAAGAAGTTCTGGTCTCAGACTGGGAAAAATGTATCCATTATTTCATATTGTTTTCATTAATTCAGTAATATTACCCAGTATTTCATGGTTTTATTATCCATGTGCTAATATCAGGGACATGTAGGGTGCGTCTACACAGCACTGTAACTCAAAATAAGATACGCAATTTGAGCTACGTAAATTGTGTATCTTATTTCAATGCTATTTCGAAATAGCTTATTTCGTCCCTTGGTGCTGTCTACACAGTGCCAAATTTCAAAATAAAGCGCTATTCTGAAACGTCCCTTAATCTTCATAGAATGAGGTTTACAGGGACATCGGAATCGTGAGCCTAAAATAACAGGCTTGCTGTGAAGACGCGGATAGCTATTTCAGAATATTCCAGTATCCCGAAATAGCATTGCAGTGGAGATGTACCCATACTTGTCTTGTTAAAATTGACAAATAAAAACTATATTAAAAACTACTACTATTAAAAGTTAATCTTAATTCCCATTTAGGGTAAAATACATTGCAGGAAAATTATAAATATCCCCAAACTAAGTGTTGTAATTTCAGGAAAATCAGAGTGAAGGTTAATTAAATTTAAGTCATCCAAACATGCTGTGGGATGGAAATGCCCCATTAAGGCATCCAAACAACCTTAACTCTGCCCTGCCGTGACACCATGAAATAGCCAGGCCATTATGATTAAAGCATTTTTGTGTATCTGTTTCCAAGTTTGATTACAGTGATTTTTAAAGATGTTTGTTTTTTTCTCTCCCTCTAGTGACAACACGACAGGGCAGAGTTAAGGTTGTTTGCCTGCCTCAGCTGTATCTTTACATCCCTTATGATTCCTCGGTATGAAAAAAATTAAAAACTCTCTCTTTAAAAATCATATTAATCTAAAGTGGGACCACATACTAAAATATTATAACCGTAAGCATGGTGTAATTACAGGGCAACATTTAGTTTGTTTGGGTGTCTTATCTGTGCACTTTCCTATCTTGACATATTTGCATTCCTTTGACATTTAAACTTCACTCTACATTTTTTGTAATTATAACCCAAACACATATTTTAAATCAAACATCCCTGTTGTGATTTTCACCCTTGGGTTACTGATACATACTATCATACTTACATCCATCATAATGTTTTTTTGTTTGTAGCAATTGTATATTCATTTTTATTATGACTTACATAGCAACCAAGTCTGTGCATTTTAAAGCCAATAGAAATAAACAGGTTCTGCCCTGCAAACCTAAACCAACGTACTGACAAAGGGGGAAGCAACCCAAAATATGTTTAAATTATTACTGGGCCAAATTTCCCCCTTTTCCTACATAAAACTAAAAACTCTAAAACAACCCCTATCCTCTTCCTCATTACTATGTCTGGCTTACTGCATAACGGCCTTTGGAAAAGGTAGTGAGCCCAACAATCAAAATTACGTATTTGTCATTAAAGCAACACACCCTCATAGAAGCATGTGGTTGGATTTGCCTGCCTTACTCAACACAAAACAACCAGATTTCAGATGCTGTTCCAACAAGAAGTCTGTTCCCACTGCAGTAAAAAAGACTCATGTTTTCACGTATATGTCAAGATTCCTTAGGGAGCGGGCAAGCCGAGGTCAAGTGCGTAACAGTCGGTATACGGTTAATTCGAGTGACAGAGAACGATGGCCGTGGCTTTTCTGTGCAATATTGGGAGGTTTCATCTCACTTTGCTGGGAGGTTGGCTACTGACTTCAGCGAGAGCAGGATGGGTGTAATAAGGTTGAGTTCCCCTCTCCTCCCCAGCTGGCTACCATTCCCAAAGAAACCCCAAAGCAAGTACAATTTGCCCGCTTTCAAGTTTTGCTCCAAACCTCGTTCCTGGCCCAGGCCTGAGGGAAGTGTTGAGCGAACCCCGGCCAAGCGTGCACACGCAGCTTATTTCCCCTCACAAAGCCAGCCTCCAGGAAGGATTTACGGCAGCGTGCCCAGACCGTGCAAAACCTTGGCTTTGGCTCTGCGTGGCTTTCGCTTGGGGTTTCAGGGCTCTTGACTTTGCAGGCCTCTACAACGGACCAATGCTAGAAGCAAAGGTTGATAAGTCCCCATGTAAAGAGAAACCAGCCAGCACTTACACATACTATTTCTCCGCCTCCCATCCAGAACCCCTGCCTCACAGAATCCCAGGGTGGGAAGAGCCATCAGGATGTCATCAAGTCCAGCCCCCTGCCCAAAGCAGGACTAATCCCAACTAAATGCATAGGACAGATGGGCTCTGGCATGGCCGGTAATGTAGGCAAGAGTAGGCATTGCCTTCCCAAAACTGCTTACATGCCCTGGCCGCCAGATAAGGCTGGGGATGTGGGCACAGCAGCCCTGGTGGCCCCCCCAGGAAGGATTGGGCTGGGGATGGGCGGGGCTTGGCTCCAGGGGGGAAAGGTTGCCAAAGGGGCGGGACCTTGGGCAGAAGGGGCGGGGCTGGGGCTTGCCTTCCCCAGCTTGGCCTCCACCTGCCGCCCATGGGCTCTGGAGATAATCAAGGCTGTGTCGGGAAGCACTCTTGTTTCCAGGACCTCTGCTTCCTTTGTTGCAGCCGAGGGAAGGTGCATACTGCGTGTAGCACTAGGGCCGGTGGGCCGAGGCCTGCCCGTCACTAACGGCCACAGTGCTAAGCTTAGGGGAGAGCCTGGCACAACAGGAGAGCAGAGGATCAGACTGGAGGTCTGGCAGCTGTATCCGAGAGGAGATGGAGTAGCAAAGAAATCTGGTTTCCATCTCATCGGACACACATTTTTCCTTTGTCAAGCTCTCGGCCGGGGGCCCCTGCTCCTCTGGCGGCTGGCAATACGCAGGCCCCAAAGCCGCAGCGCAAACCCTGCAAACTGTGGGGCAATCCAGACCCACAAACTTCCCAGCCCTCTAGTCCAGATGTATAATCAGCAGGCTGGTAAGCCAAGGTTCAATATGCTGCCCGGTCTATATGTGTCATACTGCCTTCTAGTGGCTGGAGACCAGAGAAGCCTGAATTGATGTTTTAAAAAATGTCACAAAGACACATTCCACTATTTGCAGCGTTGTGGAAGCCACGTTAGACTCTGGATGCGAGAGAAACAAGGCAGGGGAGATATTATCTTTCATTGGACCATCTTCCATTGGTGGCAGGGACAAATTTCTCTGGTTATGGTCTTCTCCAGACCTCAGAAAGAGCTCTGTGAAGCTTGAAAGCTTGTCCCGTCCACCAACAGAAGTTGGCCCAGGAAAAGATACTAACTCGGCCACCTTGTTGCTTACAGAAGTATGTATGATTCTGGAGAGGCAACCGGCCCATTCCACTGTGTTTTTAAAAGGTTTCTCATTTTTGCTTCTCAGAAGTTTTCAGGTTTTTGCTTTGCTTATGAAAATTGAAATGTTTTAAGTCTATTAAAGGTTGAACCTCTCTAATCCGGCACCCTTGGAACCTGACCGGTGCCGAACCAGAGAATTTGACGGACCATGGGAGGTCAATATTGTCTAGCAGCACGACCAACACTTCCACTGCTTGCTGGACTCTGAGAAGACATTTTGGGGTAAATTAGAGCTAAATAACAGCACAGAATACTGGAAGCCAAGACTGGTGGCTGTAAACAAACTTTATGGGACCACAGGAAACTTGGCCACGCTCATGATATGTGGGCATCTGGCTAACTCAAATCATGCCGGAACACGGATGTTGCTGGACCAGAGAGTGCTGGACTGGAGAGGTTCAACCTGTATTACAATTTTGAAATAAAAAGTGTTCTCTGTCAATTCAATTTCGGGAGAAAAGAAGTCCTGCCATGTAACTAAGCCCCCCAGCCAACACTGTCACTTGGGGGACGGGGGGTGGGGGTGGAATTAAAACAAACCAACCAAAAACACCTGAAGCACAACAACTGTTTGACCATTTCATAGGTTGGAGGTCTGGGTTTGATCTCCTGTATCACACGGCTGGAAGACTTCCCCACAATCATTCCTGGAGCAGGTCTTTTTTTTAGAACAACCATCCAATCTTAAGTTTATAATGGTCCGCAACGGAGACTCCTTTGACCCTTGGTAAATTGTTCCATTGGTTAATTGCTCTCACTGTTACATGTTTACATCTTTTTTCCACTCTGGATTTTTCTAGCTTCACCTTCCAGCCATTTGGATCATGTTACACATTTCTCTGCTAGATAGAAGAGCCCAGTGTTAAACATTTGTTCCTGCTATCTATACTTATAGGGACTACGATCAAGTCACCCCATCTCTTTGTGAGACTAAATAGATTCAGCTCTTTGAATCTATCGTGGTCAGGCAGGTTTTCTAATCCTCTCATCTCTGGCCATGTCTTCACTACAGGGAAGATTGATGTTGCCGTGATCCATCTTCCGGAGTTTGATTTAGCAGGTCTAGTAAAGACCCATTAAATCAAACTCAGAGGAGTGCCTGAAGCCAGGAGTCGCCTCCCACCCACCGCACTCACTGGTGGTGGTGGGAAACCAAGAAACCCGTCCCTGTCCCACTCCACTCCCCTGACTCCCACTCACATTGCTCGGAGAAAGGGGGTTGGAAGAAGGGATGGGACCACCTCCCAGTGTCACCAGTGACGGGAAGTGAAGTGACGCAGCTGGGAGAGCAGAGTGGGCTGGGGCCGAGTTGCTTTGCTTCCCGCTGCCACCAATGAGTGCAGGAGCGGGAGGGGGCTAAACCCTGCTGCCAGCACCAGGCACCCCTATAGCCCCCTGGACCACATCACTCAGGGATGAGGGCTTGGGGGAAGGGGTGGAGTTGGGGGGAGGAGCAGGAAGATGTGGGGAAGGCAGAGCAGGGACGAGGGCTTGGGGGAAGGGGTGGAGTTGGGGGGAGGAGCAGGAAGATGTGGGGAAGGCAGAGCAGGGACGAGGGCTTGGGGGAAGGGGTGGTATGGGGGGCAAGGCTGCTGATGGGGCAGAGGGGGCAGTCACATGGCTGGCGCCCCCTTGTGTCGCTCCCCAGCAGTCACCAACGCATGTATCACACACACTAAGTTCCAGGGGGAATAATGAAGCACATAATGTGAATATGGTCTATTTTTCAAAGCCCTTTCAGCAAAAATTATGGTCCAGGCTGCCCGCAGCTGTCTGAATCTCAGCCTGCCACAGGCCCAGGCCAATAATTGGAAATATTTCATCGGCTGGAAAAGTGCTGACATTTGTCCGCCGAAGTTGCCAGATGGCAGAAATATTTCCTTTGGAACAAACACTCATTAACAGCACTTAACATCCGTGTCAGTCAGACACCAGGCACACGTGTGTCTCACCGCACGGGGCTCCTGGGGTGGGCAGACGCGAGGGACAACGCCGGCCACCCTCTTGCGCACAGAGACAAACTCCACTCACATCAGTAACCAGCTGACTTGCTCATGTCACTCCTGACTAGTTGCAGGAGTTAGGGTTTCCAGCCTAAACCTTTGCATAGAGCGGGGATGGGGGGGTTGAAATCTGCATAGAAATAAGGCCGTGAAGTATGCAAATGGGAACTGAAGAAAATACATTGTTCCAAAGGGCATGAAAACAGCTGGCCAACTCCCCATGTGGCTAGATCAGTGTCAAGCCATCAGCCCCGCCCCTTTTGCCCTGAGCCCCACCCCTTTTGCCCTCAGCCCCACCCCTTCTGGGATTGCGGAGCTGGCCCTCCTCACCTGTCCAGGGCCCCCTGATCAGTGTGTAGCTCTGTGAATGTCAACGGAGCTAGACTGTCACAGTCCTCAGCATCTTTCCCTTATGCTGTCGTACCGCTTGCTAATTTCTCCAGCATTTGCACTGGGTAACAAATTGGAAGGTGCACCGATTCTACAGTATGTTCATGCTAATGGCGACCAATCCAAATCCTTATGCAAACCTAACAGATAAAAACCTCTTATAACTACAGTCTTTCACCCTTCCGCAGCCCAAACGGCTTAAAAACTGAAACCAACCCAAAAGTCCCCCCAGAGAATGGAGAATGGTCAGCTCATGTAGCCCAGTTCTTTGGTGTGCAGATTAGTTCCCTACTGAAGAGTCACTACCATTTTGTGCAGCCTGATTTAAACTGTCTTGGGACATTTAGCTTCTTGCTGTTCTATGCAATGCTACCCCACAGTCCAGTAGATCTCACCATCCTAAAACAGCCTAATTTTTCCCCTTCTTCTTTTGATCCCATTACTCCTAACTCTGCCCCCATATGCTACCCTAAAATTCCTCACGCTGGACTTTCATGCTTCCCCTTAGGCCAGGTCTACACTAGACCTGACAGCTCAGCTTAAGGTATAGAACCTACACAGCTTTAGCTGAGCTGAGTGGTTCCCTTAAGGCCATGTCTTCACTCCTAGAAGATCAAAGCTGCCACGATCAATCTTCCGGAGTTTGATTTAACTAGTCTAGTTAAGACTCGCTAAATCAAACTCCGGAAGATCGATCGCAGCAGCGTCGATCTTCTGGGACTGAAGATGTGTTCTTAAGGGAACCACTCAGCTGAGCTAGAGCTGTGTAGGTTATTTCATTTCCCCATTTAGATCTGTCTCTCTAGCCGGACCCTACAACTGGTGTATCTCAGACACACAGACCATTTCTAGCATTCATAACAGGGTTATCTGGCCATCAGGTTTCAGTTTGCAGCCTTGTTGTAGCTGTGTCAGTTCCAGGATATGAGAGACACAAGGCGGGTGAGGTAATGTCTTTTATTGGCCCACCTTTCTGTTGGTGAGAGAGACAAGCTTTCAAGCTACACAGAGCTCTTCTTCTGGGCTGGGAAAAGTCTCAGGGTGTCAGAGCTAAATACAAGGCAGGTGGAACAGAGAGTTTAGCATGAGGAGTTAGTCCATATTCTATGGGACCATTCAAAGCAAAGTGCCTCATTAAGACCTCTGTAGCCATAGGTCGCAAAGGGGGTTAGTGGGTTACACATTGTAATAAGCCATAAATTGTTTCTGTTCAGACTAATTTTTTGTGTCTAGCAAAGTTATGAATGGAGGTTCGTGGGCTCGTCTTTTGAAAGTGTTGTGCGGTTTTCCTTCGAGGAGGAAGACAAACACCTGTCTGGGATGGTCTAGATCAGTGTTTCTCAATCAGTGCTATGAGTACCCTTAGGGGTACTCGAGAGAAATCTGGGGGATACATCAACACAACTGACATTTGGAGAAAGCTGAATTTTTGTTGTAAGTTTTACAGCGCTTTATTATTACTGTTGTACTTTTTACACCCAAATATGTCATCTCCTGCCCGGCTACAATTAAGTTGTGTAAACAAATGTGTTGCAATGGTAGAAGAAAATTGTGTGTGTCTGAAAATTGTAGGTATTAGGGGTACTTATACTTTTATTTTTTTTTTAAAAGGGGTACTTTATAAAAAAAGGTTGAGAAACACTGGTCTAGATCATATTTACTTCTGCCATGAGTGCAGGGGACTGGACTAGAAGATCTCTCGGGGTCCCCGCTAATCCTACAATTCTGATACAGCACGGTCACTTTGCCAGAAGTGCTCACCCGCAGGCGATGGGGCGTTTTTGTCTTTTCTCATTTCCCGGGGTGTGTTCATCCCGGGGTGCAGCGATTGTTTGATTTCACCCACACAACTCTCTCGCCGGCATAATTAAACCACCCCCAATGAGCGCCAGTAACCATGTTAGCAGGAGAGCGTCTCCCACAACCATCCCACTTCCCCCACCAGCACTTCTGTTGGGGAAACGTACTTCGGTCAGGAGGCTGTCTTGCCAACAAACATGGGAGTGAAGACAAGGCCTTAGCTAGGATACTCCGAGACCTTTCCCAGTCCTGAACAGAAGCTCTATGTAGCTCGGCAGTTTGCCTCTCTCACCAACAGAAGGGGGGCCAATAAAAGATATTGCCACACCCTTCAGGGTTTTTTTGCGTTTGCTTTTTAGCTTGACAAGGCACATATTGTACATGAAAGGCTAATCCATTGCAAATTCCATGTTAAGAACCCAGCATGAAATATGACCATTCAACTTTTGGGGCTCTTTTGTCTTTTTTCAGTGGGAAAAGTGTATTTTCCCCCATGTTAAATCCAACATTGACAGAAGGATTTTGTTCCGTGCTTGCTAGAAAATATATTACGTCTGGGTAGCAAACAAGCATGGGAAATGCATCCCCAAAGATTAGAATTTTAGGAACTTACGAACATCTGAAAAGAGGGAGTTAGAATAGAATCTACTTTCAAACCCTAATTTTAGGGGCTTTGTTTCACTGAAAGTTGCTTTAGGCCGTGCCTGCTGTACCAGAAACCTCAGACACGGCTTGTTTTGTAGATCTTGTTGAGATCTAAACACCAAGTGTGTTTGAAGAATACGGGCTGAGGTTTTTAAAAGTTCTGCAAGTTTACCTTTCATTGGTATGGTCTCAGAAAAGGGACTTAGCTCGGAATGTATGCAGTCAAAACAAAAAAAACCCTGCAGATCTGCTCCGGCTAGAAACTTTAAACTACTCTTTTTTTCTCACTCTAAACATGAAGTCAGGTGACATGACATCAAGCCGGGTTAGTGAATTAGGAGAGTAGGTGTTTAGATCTGGCAGATTTCCCAGCGGGATCCCATTCACAAAAAGGGACACCAGTTTCCATTGTATACAAGTATCGGCACTTTTCTCGATATTTATATCTCCGTTGATTTACAACTGCATTTTTAAAAGTTACCAAAGCACACGCTGTACACAAACAGCTGCAAACATCCACATTTCAGGTAGCCGCATGGCCTGCTCCAGCCCCTTTATGTGCCACCAGAAGCACAAAGAGGATAGAAGTTTCTTGGCTTGCTAGAGCTGGGAATGCCCTATGGTGTGCGAGACACAGCGTAGCTAGCTTCTATGCCACCCTGCTGTGGCTCCCAGCATAGGGGGTGTGTCAGGGGCGGGGAGGGGGCATGGCCAGAGCTGGTGGATGGTCATTTGGGTGTGCAACCAGCCAACATATACAGCAACAACTCCCCTGCTCCGAGAGCTGCAACTGGCTCTCTGGCACCCTTTCCCCCCAACAGAAGTTGCACGAGGCAGAGAATCGAGTCAAAGCGCCCTCTGTTTCTATGTGAACTCTGTGGGGAAAGAAACATCTCCAAGGGGAGGGCGATTATTTTTGCCCCAATGCGAACAGCCCCTTTGCCCACCCTGCACAGCTCCAAGACAGCAGCCGGGCCCGACTTCAGCGAGAGGAAGCTAGGCTTGGAAAGGGAGCGACTTCCAAAAACAGTGATGTTCTAGCATTATCATGGCACCTGATTTGCGGCCTTAGTTATAACCGGAGCCTGCTATCATCCCCCCAGGAAAACCAAAACAGCAAAACCAAACCAAAACCTTTGCAAGCCAGCAGTAAGGTTGTGAGTGCACGAGCGTCAATTTGGGTATAGCCTGGCGATGGCCAACCGAAGCCAGAGAGGCGGTCGCATGAGTGGCCCCCTTCCTCTCAGTGGCCGCAAGCTTGTGGTAACCAAAACGGTCTCCCAGGTTAGGCTGGTTTTGCTCACTGCGTGTGTGTATCTAGAATATGCGGGATGCCCTGCCGAACCATAGCAGAACTGTGATTGGCTGCAGAGGGAGCACGCAACTCTCACCATCAGCGTGGTGTGCCTCCGGCTCGCCCCTCGCAGCATGTGCCTTGGCTTTACGTGCGTGTCCCTTTGGTAAAAACGTTTGGAAAAAAAACAACGGAAACCAGCAGAAACAGGCAACTCTGCGTGTGGGCAGCAGTAACCAAAATGTCTCACGGGTCACACATAGGACCCCAAAGGGCCATGTGCAGCCCACAGGCTGCGGGGTGCCCATGACTGGTGGTACTTTACCGCCGGTGGTACTGATTAAAAAGGTACGTGTCAGAAACTCAGCCTGGAGGTTAAAATATAATAGAAAGGCGAGTCTGTGACAGCCTAGAAGGGCCGGGTCGCAGGATCAGGACCAGAAGGGAAAATAAGTCCCTTCCTCTGCGCCCATGCCTGAGTGTATCTGAGGCCCCCTTTTGCACTGGTCCGTCAGGAAGACAAATTTCCAGGGGCTCACCAGAAAGTCACCGAGGATGCTCTGTTTGGCTCCCTTGCGGGCCAGGTTCTCGGAGCAGCTGCCCGGCAAGCGCTGGACGCGCGAGTGTCGTTAGGGATGTGTTTGTATGTGTCCCTTTTGCACAAGGGAAGCCAGTGTGTGACAGGCTCGTAAACGCCAAGGTAAGGTCTGGGGGGGCCTGATTTACAGCCTCAGCGGGGCCGTGAGGATACGTCCTTCACTTTGCCGGTTCTCGGATGCGGTCGAACAGGCGACCTCCAGCGGAAGCAGCGAAACCAAAGCCTTTCAGAGCTCCCTCGGACCAGAGTTCGCTCCTCTTATGCACATGCCACTGCCACGTGGGCTGTCGGCAGCTGGCCTGCAGGGGACAGGAGAATTGGTTTGAAGGTCATAAAACTCCCTCGGCTCCCGGCTCTACTTGCACACGAAGCAGGCGGCCGAGGCTTCCCCCAGGGATGTGTGTGGGCAAGAGCCAATTCAAACCTGCTGAGGGCAAAACACCCCCGAGGAACAGTGCTGCCCCCGGGCAGCTCCAGACGTGGGGCAGTCGAGTAGCCCGGGCCCAGCGAAGGTGGAGGGAACAGGGCAGCACGAGAGCGTGAGCGAATCGCCGAGTTCACTCGTGGACAGACACCTGGTTCGACGCTGACGCGGCTGCCTCCGCCAACTCCCTGTGCATGCCCCCGTCTCTAACGACCTGCTCGCTCACTGTTCGGTCCACAGGCCCATTCCCTGCACGGATGGTCGAGATACCGCTGCTGCTCAGTGTCGTTTTTTTACAGCCCTGTCCTCCACTGGGTAGCCCCTGCCTCTTTCACCACACATCCCGCACAAAAGACGATATTATTCATGCCCACCTGGGCGTCTCTACAGGGCTCATGCCTGCAGGAGCTGAGCTCTTCATTGAATATCCGTGTATTTACCCTCACACATGGGCGGGTAATGCAGGCAAGGGAAGGCATTGCCTTCCCAAAACTGCCTACGCTGTCCATCAAAGCCCGGGAGAGCTGGGCCACAGCGTGGCTGCCCCAGGTGTTCGGGCCGCCTGGAAAAGGTGGGATCCTGACACTCGCTGGGGTTGGGGGCAGTAATGGGGCCGGGCTTGACTCCACAGCGGGAGGAGGTTGAGGAAGGGGCGGGCCTCAGGCAGAAGGGGCGGGACCTCGGTCTTGCCTTCCTCAGCTTGGCCTTCCCCCACCGCCCATGACCTCACACCACCCCCGAAGGCAGGGCAGGGCTAATATTCCCCCCTGTACAGACGGGCCACTGTGGCACAGAGACATCGAGGATGTGTAGAAAACTGTCCACTCATTCCGGGTGCTTGGCTTGAGTGACTCGGGGCCTGATTTTTCAGAGATGCTGATCACCCGTTGCTCCCACTGACCTCAGTTTCGGGTGGGACCGCTCAGCCCGTCTGACAGCAGGCTCCAGGAGCCTCAAGGAACACAGCACGACTGGCCACTTGGGAAAGTTTCGGCTTAAGTAACTCACCCAGCGTTACCCAGAAAGTCAGTGTCAGAGGTAGGGCTCAGCCCCCTGCTTTTGCCACTAGAGCTGTGGGGTTCCACCCGGGGTCTGTGGCAGAATATGTGTAAGATTCCCAAAGGGGCCTGCACCTGTTTGAAATAGTTTAGGGGTCCGCGAATGAAACTCCCAAGACTAGGCCATCTTTACATCCCCCCCCCCACTGTGCCTAACCTGGGGACTTATGACAGGCCCAGGCTTGCTGGGAAACTTCAAATTACACTGCATGTTTGCACACAGAGGTACTGTGCACAGTGCAGACTGTCAGCATGTCACATACACGCATATGGCATAGTACATGCACGCACACACACACTGCACAGTACATGCACGCACACTCCACACACTGCACAGTACATGCACGCACCCACATTCCGCACACTGCACAGTACATGCACGCACCCACATTCCGCACACTGCACTGTACATGCACGCACCCACATTCCGCACACTGCACTGTACATGCACGCACACTCCACACACTGCACTGCACAGTACGTGCATGCACACTCCACACACTGCACAGTACATGCACGCACCCACATTCCGCACACTGCACAGTACATGCACGCACACTCCACACACTGCACTGCACAGTACGTGCATGCACACTCCACACACTGCACAGTACATGCACGCACACTCCACACACTGCACTGCACAGTACGTGCATGCACACTCCACACACTGCACAGTACATGCACGCACACTCCACACACTGCACTGCACAGTACGTGCATGCACACTCCACACACTGCACTGCACAGTACATGCACGCACCCACATTCCGCACACTGCACAGTACATGCACGCACACTCCACACACTGCACTGCACAGTACGTGCATGCACACTCCACACACTGCACAGTACATGCACGCACACTCCACACACTGCACTGCACAGTACGTGCATGCACACTCCACACACTGCACAGTACATGCACGCACCCGCATGGTGCACACTGCACAAACACACACACGGCACAGTACATGCATGCACTTACACTCCTCACACTGCACACACACGTGCACTGCACAGTACACACAAGCCCTCACGCGTGCTGCACTCTGCATTTACCTGTAGTGTGCACGCAGCACACACACACAACCCCGCACAGCAAATGGCACAGCACTGCTTTAGACTTTGCACACACCGGGCACTCACACTTTCCCCCGGCCATAGGATTTCACCCAGCTCCCCCCGGGTCTTGCTAATCTTCCCAAAAGACTCCAGTCTGGAGCGGAAGCCATGGAGAATCCGCCACTTCCCAAGGTCTGACCCAGTTTGGTTTCCTTGAAGGACAGCTTCCTAAGACATGATTGCAAAAATCATCCCTTCTGAGCATCGTGTTTCGTTCATTTAAAGAAGGGAAGGGAAACTGCTTGTCCTCGAAGATCGCGGTTCTAAACGTGTGCTAACCTTTAAGCATAATCTAAGCGTAGCTGTTCGGGGTGCTTAAAGTTAGGCCTATGCTAACATGCCCTGCTGAGTAGAAACACACCCTGCCGGTTGCGGGCCCTCTGCTAATCAGCTGGGCGGCATCTGAATCTCCCCTGGGTGGGCACCCAAGCACCCCGCTGACAGGGAACCCTGCCTGCAAGACCTTGGATATTTTCTCCTGCTCAGCAGAGGGGCCACGCTGGTGTCAATAACAGGCCACTATTGGAGGAAGAAAGGTATCAAAAGAGCCCAGAGGCAACTCCCTCTGGGGTGTAAAACAGCTCAGCGGCCAGGAAGGCAGTGCTTTCTGGCAGGAGGGAATTAGGGGCGCTCATTCTAGGTTCAAGCCTCTCCCCTTCGCATTTAGCGGGGGATGAACATTGCATGGCGGCGCTCGGCTTCCCGAGGCTGCAGCTGTTTATTTTGAAATCCCCGTTGGTGCTGCAGGGGATTTACAAGGCAGCAATATTTCTCCTTTACAGCACTCCCTTCACTTGCATTCCTTCGTCTGGTCAGGCACCGGGGCCGGGCCGGCAGGGAGAGGTCAAGGGGCGCACAGGCGATTGGAATGGAAACATGTTTTCTCACGCAAAAATAAATAATGGAGAAAGAGCTCAGCTGCAAAGGGGAAACACACTCGGGGCTAGCAGCAGAGACCTACCAGAGAGCTACAGGCTGTCCATCGAGGAACTTACCAGCACTTAGTGACTGACACATGTTGCACAAAACATGTGCATCCTGCCGACTCCCTATTCAGCCATCTTGGGCTTGAATTGTGGAGGTTTTTGTCGCTTCAGAGGCCAGCCGAGACCACGCTGCTCATCTAGTCTGAGCTGTATCACATAGGCCAGGGAATGGTCCCAACATCTTTTGTGTTCCAACGAGAACAGATCGTTTAGAAAACGACCTAATTGTGGCTGAAAAAATGGCCAGTCCTGAAAATGGAGTGGAGCCCAAAGGCCGTAGGCAAGATCTAGATATTCCAGAGCCCAATCTGGACCCAGGTCTAGAGCTCTTCTCTGCCATCTTAACGATCAGCCGATTTCGAAGCAAAGGCATTGCCCAATGAGAGAAGCACCAGGTGTGTATGGCCGTTCGGAGAAGGCTGTATCTGAACACAATGTGATGGAATCCTAGAACCCTAGAACTGGAAGGGACCTTGAGAGGGCATCAAGTCCAGTCCCCTGCCCTCACGGCAGGACCAAGCACCATCTAGATCAACCCTGACAGAACTGGGGACTTCCTTCCATTTAAAGACACTGTCCCGAGAAACTGGCTCAGGACAGATACGTACACCACAGTCATGGGCTGAATGAAGATCCCAGCAATACATACGCTTCAACTCGACTCGCATTGCATAGCTGGAGCAGCTCTCTGTTTTGTAATGATCTGTGCATGTAAACGGGCGTGGCAAAGAAGCAGTGGGCCGGATAATGGGCGGCGGGTAATGTAGGCAAGGGAAGGCACTGCCTTCCCAAAACTGCCTACACCCCAGCTACCAGGAAGGCTGGGGCCATGGCATGGCAGCCCTGGCTGCTAGGGAGGGCTGGGGCTGGGCCCGCAGCATGGCAACCCCGGCTTTCCAGGTGGCCAGGAAGGATTGGGATGGGAGTGGGTGGGGCTTGGCTCCAGGGGCGGAGCCTCAGGCAGAAGGGGCGGGGCTGGGGCTTGCCTTCTCCAGCTGGGCCTTCACCTGCCGCCCATGGGCTAGAGATGAGGGGGGCTGCCCTGACGGTTTGAAATGGAATCACAGGTATGAATTCTAGCAAAAGGAGCATTTCCCTTCACCTCTCCACGGCAGATCAACCAAACTCCACAAAGCTGACTGCTTGGATGCAGTTTGCACCTTCAAAAGGACATTAAAAGTCAACTGACAGCTTTTATAGGAGTGGGGGGGGGTGTCTTTCCCAATAACCTTAGCTGCATTTAGCCTTCCCCGCCATCCTGACACAATGTGTTATGCGTTGTGTGTCTTGCTATTCATCTCCCCCCCCCAGAGATGGCTGCATTTCTCCTCTAGAGGACGCAACAATTCTCGCCGAGGGTATCTGCAAGGTGCTTCACCATGAATGGTAACACCCTCCAAAGCTGCAAAAGCTATTACATATTGGGAGTTATCTGCGCCCACACATGGCTTCTAGCGTGAGCCAACCACAGCCACACAGCGATAACGGCTCCTGGTTTCATGCCGACAAGTCCATGGATTATGGAAGTACCCAGAGGTCGGGTCAAATTCAGCAGAGGTGGCCAGTAAGCCCTCGGGAGCAGCAAAATCATGCAGCACGCACGGATCTAGCAGTCCAGGGCTCCTCTCTGTGTCCTGCCAACCTGGACGCCATGTTTCTGCACAAGAACCTCTGGCCAGGGCGAGCTGCAGGGACGTCTGCAGCCCTGAGTTTGCAGCAGCAGCTACGAAATGACTCCTGTGGCTCTCTGGAGGGGGTCCCTCCACCCACCCCCTGCCGAGGTCCCTGGCAGCTCATGCCGCAGGGGCAGGGTGTGTCCCTCGGCGAGTGGGCTTTTCCTCCCGCCCTGGGGCCTGGCGAGCGCACTGGGGAGCTCTGGGAAGAACGTGGGACTGCAGCTGGTGCTGGGAGGAGGCGGCGGCCAACGTATCCAGCTCCTGGGGTGTCTCTGTGTTTTATTTGACCCAGCGGTTCGTGCCTGGCCAGGTCAGGGAAACACCATGGTGGGACCCAGTTCAAATGTCTCAGCGCCAGGGAACTCCCGGCCAGTCTGGGACCAAGGATCCAACACCGCTACTGCTACTCGCTGCCGCATCGCAACCCACCCTCTCTGCAGCACCTGGAAGCCACAAACACCTAGCCCCAGGTTCTACCCGGGACCGGCTCTTAAGATGGGGGCGCTCCTGCACCGACTTGGGAACAGCAGGGCTGGGCTTGTCTCTTACCCTCGGGCGCAGGCCTGCGCTTAGCGCAGAACATCTGGAGCTGTCGGCAGGCCGGATCCTCCCTCCACGCACCCACTGCAAACAGCCGCGCCAGCCTCCCGCATGCAGAGGAGGGCACAGCTGACTCAGCGCACGGCAGGCTGTTGGGTAGGCCTCAGTCGGCGGCAAGGGCAGCATCCGCCCTGACAAAAGCTGCCATGTGTAAGGAGGGCTTGGTCCTGGCAGTGTCCTTTTCATGTGCATAAGAACATCAGAACGGCCAGACTGGGTCAGACCAAAAGTCCATCCAGCCCAGTACCCTGTCTGCCGACAGTGGCCAAGGCCAGGTGCCCCAGAGGGAGTGAATTGAACAGGTAATGATCAAGCGATCTCTCTCCTGCCATCCATCTCCACCCTCTGACAAACAGAGGCTAGGGACACCATTCCTTACCCATCCTGGCTAATAGCCAGTTATGGACTTAACCTCCATGAATTTATCTAGTTCTCTTTTAAACCCTGTTATAGTCCTAGCCTTCACAACCTCCTCAGGCAAGGAGTTCCACAGGTTGACTATGCGCTGTGTGAAGAAGAACTTCCTTTTATTTGTTTTAAACCTGCTGCCCATTAGTTTCATTTGGTAGCCCCTAGTTCTTATATTATGGGAACAAGTAAATAACTTTTCCTTATTCACTTTTTCCACACCACTCATGATTTTATAGACCTCTATCATATCCCCCCCTTAGTCTCCTCTTTTCCAAGCTGAAAAGTCCCAGTCTCTTTAATCTGCCCTCGTATGGGACCCGTTCCAAACCCCTCATCATTTTAGTTGCCCTTCTCTGAACCTTTTTCTAATGCCAGTATATCTTTTTTGAGATGAGGCGATCACATCTGTACGTAGTATTACAGATTTGGGCGTACCCTGGATTTAGATAAGGGCAATAAGATATTCTCCGTCTTATTCTCTATCCCTTTTTTAATGATTCCTAACATCCTGTTTGCTTTTTTGACTGCCACTGCACACTGCGTGGACGTCTTCAGAGAACTATCCACGATGATTCCAAGATCTCTTTCCTGATTAGCTGTAGCTAAATTAGCCCCCATCATATTACAGGTAGAGTTGGGGTTTTTTCTTCCAGTGTGCATTACTTTACATTTATCCACATTATATTTCATTTGCCATTTTGTTGCCCAGTCACTTAGTTTGGTGAGATCTTTTTGAAGTTCTTCACAGTCTGCATGCTTTGGGAGTAGCTTTCCGGTGGGAACGGCTGTCCAGGGCAGACCACATCCGTCCCAGCTCGCTTCCATTTCGGGAGAGCAGCACCGGGTAGGCCAGCCACAGTGATGCCAGCTGCCATGGCGTGCCCTGGGGCGAGGTGTACCGTGAGGGCATGGACAGAGCCTCCCTGTAGCAGCGGGCCCTCGTCCAACAGCATGAGAGCACCGCCTGTCTCACGGGAAAGGACTGCCCCGGTAACCTCGGGGCGAGAGTGCCCCGTGTAACGGATGGGCTGTGACTGGATGGCATGTCTCCCTGCTCTCCCTCCCGACTGCCCACAGGCCTGCCTCTTGGCCTGGGGAATGCTGCTTTTCCGGGCCCTCTTTCCCTCCCAGACAGAGCAAGCGGCATTTCCAGCCCTTCCCAACCCCCCTCGGCCAAAATTCAAAGCTGATGCGCAAGCGAGCGCCCGAAGCCTCCCTTCTCCCCGCGTCCGGTGTGGGGGGGATATGAAGAGAGGCCGCGGTGGCGTCCAGACCTACCTAGGAGCAGTCGAGGTGTCAATTAGACATGACTTGCGCCCCACCGGTAGCTTTATTCACCACAGCCTTCTTCCCTGGCCCCTCAGTGTGTAAGTGACATCAGCACTCACACAACCTCCCGGGGACACAGCGGGCAGGTGGGTGTGAGGCGAGAGGATGGGGGGGGGGGCTGGAGGATGGGGTAACTCATACCCAGTTAGGCGCACGCTACACCCAGACCTACCTCCGAGTCTGGCTCCTGATGCAATTGCGCACTAGAAGTAACAGGGCCACGCGACTGCCTGACGTTAGGATCTCGATGGGTCCAGTCCATGCATTGTGTCAGAAGCTTGGGCCCGTCTTACTGAAAGCAGAGCACAAGAACAAGCTGACCCACTGACGTCAAACACCAGAGATGAGCTGGTCAGGACAAAACTGGGGTTTATTTTCCTTCACGAGAAAACAGGCAGGATTTTCATTGTAATCTGTATTGTGGCAGGCTTAGCAGGCCTGGACCAGAACTCCACTGGACTTGGTGCTATACAGACATAGATTATAAGATACTAGCGGGAGTTACCCGGCATTGCTCGGGAAACCGGAGGAACAAAATGTAGAAAAAACAGTAGTCCGTTATCTTTTTTTGAATGGTAGAAAAGTTGCACTGATTTCTATAGGGATTAAAATATAGGTCCGCGTCATCCCGGGGGGGGGGGGGCCCGGGTGGAGGGGAGGTTACACGCAGGAGGGGTGCCCCAGCTCACGCCCGGGGCTGCAGGTGCCGCGGGGGGCAGGGCGGGTGCCCGAGCCATTGTGCACGTGGGGGTCAGGGCACTGCATGCCAGCATGGGGGGAGGGGGAGAATGAGGGTCGCTTATGTAACCTCGCAGGCGGGAGGGGGCGAGTCCCGGATGGCGCTGGGGGCCGCAGGAGGCAGGCATGGGACCTAGGGTGGGCAGGGCAGAAAACCTTCTCCTGGATGAAAGGTTACCCCATGCAAAGTTTGGTTGCGGTAGCTCTTATAGCGTCCAAGTTATCAGTGCACAAACTTACAAACGTTCTCCTTTCTATATTAGATATGGGGCAAGGTCTGGTGGGTTTTTTTTTTCATTCTAAGTAATTTTTACGTTGTGTAGCTCCCCAAACTACTGCTGAAGCTCAAATACGGTAGCTAGACTGTGCTTTGCATAGTTTTATCAATAAGGTTGTGTCTAGACTGGCCGCTTGAATTTACGCAAGAACACTGACTATCTAATGTATGATCGTCAGTGTTCTTGCACAAATACAATGACTCTCCCATTCGGGAAAAAGCCCTCTTGCACAAATGTATTTGCGCAAGAAGGCCAGTGTAGACAGGGGAGGACTGTTTTGCGCAAAAAAGCCCCGATGGCAAAAATGGCGATCAGGGCTTTCTTGCACAAAACCACGTCTAGAGTGGCACGGACACTTTTCCGCAAAAAGTGCTTTTGCGCAAAAGCATCCGTGCCAATCTAGACGCTCTTTTCCACAAATGCTTTTAACGGAAAAACTTTTCCGTTAAAAGCATTTGCAGAAAATCATGCCAGTCTAGACGCAACCTAACTGTTAGGTCTGTACCTGTGCCGGTAAAATAGGGTTAAACAAGTCTCAAGCTTCAGGTCATCAGCTGATCCCTGGAAGGGGTCAGGAAGGATCATTTTCCTCATGTGTAGCCAGCTGGCCAGGTGCAATTGTGGAATTTTCCCTTCCTCAGAAGCCTCAGGGTATTGGCCGCCTCCAGCGGTGGGTAAATGGATTTATTGGAGCAATAATTTTGTCTGATGTGGCAAAATCCTAAGGCACTCAATGCAAAAAGGGTTATAGGAGGGTGAAAACATGTTTGGTAAAGATATTTCCTCTTCCTAACATTGAATGGATCATCCTTTAGGATAAAGGAATGGGGATAAGATAAAAAGGGAACCTGAAGACATTGAATTGTGAGCGTATATGTCATTTAAATCCCCTTACTCCAAATCTGACCCTACTGCTTTAACACAGGGTTCATTCTAAAAATCAGGAAGTACCTAATTTTTGTTTCAATTTAGATGCAGCTGATTTCTCTTGTGAAACTGAAGTGATTTGAGGCCCAAGATCTCATGGGGAAAACTGACCAGATTTCAGCACCATTGACCCTCATTCCTGTATCTGATTCAGCATCAAACCTAAGATCTCCACAGGCAAAACTTCTGTTGACTTTCATGGACCCAGGATTTCTCCCACCCCTCCCCAAAATGTAGCTCTGGGGTAACATTTTCCCCAACGCTCCTAAATGACTTAGGAACCGCAGCTCGCATTTTAAAGCCATTCAGCGATTGCTCCACTCCGGGTTGCCAGGCAAAAGTGATGTAGATGGCAGAGTCCCATTTTAAAAGTGACCAATCGTTTAGGTTCCTTAGTCTTAGAGAAAGCCACCCAGGGGCTTTAGAAAATGTTACCCCTTGTCTCCTAGAACTCCGAGGGTGCTGTTAGAACAGGTGACAAGACATCAGAAGCCACTGAACACTGGGTATGTCCTGCACTGTACAACCTATGGATTTTTTTCCTCCCTATTTGCCTTTGATTGATTGATTGATTGATTGAGTCACTGAAATCAATCAGTGCTACCCAAACAAACACCCGGGAAAACACTCGTGGAAAAGCAATTCTTTGAGTTTCAGCGTTCCTCCTTCTTATTCCGCTGAGAGGAGAGAAAACAGCCAATACACATGGAATTGGTTTGCCATAGAAAGGTCTCCCCTCTGAAGACTGATTAACACGAGGCCTTCAAGCCATATGCTCACAGGCAAGGAAGTTAATCGCGTCTCTATTTCTAGGGCCTCCCGATTCCATCCTCTTGGGGCCTATCTCGTTCGTCGAGGTGGGCCAGTCAATGGTCCATTTGGCTGAGGCATCAGCCAAAGTTTCCCACTCACATCAGACGTTCCAAGGCGTGCGAGTCCCAGAGGTCTTGGTAACGGGACCTGCTTCCTCTGCCACAAACGTGGAGTAAGAACAGGACGTCATTTTCTCTCTGAGCAGCTGAGTCATAGGGGACATGTGCCGTGTACACCACAGGAACAAGCAAGCAGCTCCCCACACATCAGTGGGAAGGAGTCATCACACCCACAAATCACCGAGAGGAGTGTATACCCACGGGCACCCATGTGTTCGCACAAAGGTACATACATGACATGTACACCCCTAGGGGAGCAGATGCTGACTAGCCTGTATTACCCACTGACCTAAGGGTACGTCTACACTGCGGTGCTATTTCGGGATACTTCCGGTATCCCGAAATAGCTATTCCACATCTTGACAGCCCGCCCGTTATTTCGAAATATCTTCAAAATAATGAGCTCGCTCTTCCAACAGCCCTGTAAACCTCGTTCCACGAGGATTAAGGGATATTTCGGAATAGTGGTTTATTTCAAAATTTGGCTCTGTGCGGACAGCGCCAAATTACAAAATAAGCTATTTTGAAATACACTTGAAATAAGCTGCACAATTTATGTAGCAAATTATATCGAGCTACGGGTGCTACGTAGATACCCCCAATGTGTCTGTGAGAAATGGCTCATCTGTTTCAGCCCGTCCCCACAGCTGCCCAAGAAATACCAGGACCCTTGCAGGCTAACCCTCTGAGATGCGTCCATCCTGGCACACAACAGAGCTGTGCTAAGGGAATCCAGCGTATTGCTCTCCCAATACAGACACATCCTGGTTCTGCACCCAAGCCACAAGGGGCTTAGGTGGTGATGCCCCAAAGGGGACCAGCCTGGTACACATGCCAAAGCTGCAACTCACCAACAAGCTGGCCCCAGGCTCTCCTTAGGGAAGACACCAAATGCAAGTCCTCCAGGCAGACCCCTGATCTGGGTTGGTGGGTCATTTGATTTGTAAAGGCTGGAGGACGCTAAACCCGCTGCCATCGGTGCTCCCTCAAAACCACACACAGGGCAATGGGGGAGCAGTGAAAATCCCTCCCCAAAATACACAAAACGAACAAGCAGCCTGTGACCGGATGTGCTGAGTCAAGGGGCCCATCCTAGTGAACACTGGCTCCCCTGTGAAGCAGTACATAGAGCATAAGAACATCAGAACGGCCAGACTGGGGCAGACCAAAGGTCCATCCAGCCCAGTGTCCTGTCTGCCAACAGTGTCCAATGCCAGGTGCACCAGAGGGAGGGAACAGAACAGGGAACCATCAAATGATCCCTTCCCTGTCACCCATCTCCACCCTCTGACAAACAGAGGCTAAGGACACCATCCCTGCCCATCCTGGCTCACAGCCATTGATAGACCTGTCCTCCATGAATTTATCTAGTTCTTTTTGAAGTCCTGGTCTTTGCAGCATCCTCTGGCAAGGAGTTCCACAGGATGACAGTGCACGGTGTGAAGAAATACTGCCTTTTGTTTGTTTTAAACCTGCTACCTATTAATTTCATTTGGTGACCCCTAGTTCTTATGTTATGGGAACCAGTAAATAACTTTCCCTTATTCACTTTCTCCACACCTGTCATGATTTTATAGACCTCTTTCATATCCCTCCTTAGTCTCCTCTTTTTTAAGCTGAAAAGTCCCAGTCTTTGCAATCTGTCTTCATATGGTGCCTGTTCCAAACCCCTCGTCATTTTTGTTGCCCTTTTCTGAACCTTCATAGCGCGTACCTGCCCCGTTGTGTGCGTATATGGAGGCACATAGATGTCCCTGCCTCTGTGCAGGTGTCTCTGTGTGACTCGGCCGTGTGGTGACTTCTCTCCACTTTCAGCACCTCCTCCTGCCTCTACCCACCACCGCTCCCCATGAATCGGGACCTTCCTAGGAGGTAACTGACCAAGGGCGTCAATTAACGAGCAGAGCTACAGCGGATGGGTTAATTGGAAGCCAGCCACAAGCAGCTGGGATTATAGGAGCTGGCCAGAAGAGAGGGAGCCTGAGGGAAGGCAGGATTGGCGGCTGCTGCGGTCCCCTTCTTCACAAGCAAAGGGGGCGGCTAGTGAATCCCTGTAAACAGAGAACACAACAAAACGTGGGTGGCGGAGGAGAGCGGCAGTGGTTGTGGTCTGTGCTTGAGGCCTGAAGGGAAATTCTGGGAACACCCCCCTGAGAGATATCCCCTCTTCCTCCTCCCCCGCCCCATGTATCCAGTACTTACAAGAGAAACGCTCTGCACCTGTACAAAAAAAGGCGCCTGTCTTTCCTGGCAGGAAATCATTCTGGCTCGAGAACTCCACGCGAGAGAGACGCTTGTCCCTTCCCTCTCCAAGCCAGCCTGCCCATGCACTCCTGCCTGCTCCAGTCTAGACTAGAGCCATGTTCCCTCTAACATGTGCAGAATACATTTTATGTGCACCGAGGCAGGTGTGAATGTGCACCACCAGGAGAAACACAGAACCTAGCTGTGGGCACGCTGCTAAGCAGCTGGCCGGCATTTGAATTTCTCCGGAGCGGCTGCATAAGCGCACAGGGAGCACTGGGCTAGACCATCCATCCCCCACATCAATGCACACAAGGGCCCACCTCAGCCCCCCCCAAAACCTCCCGGCGTCATGCCCCATCCTCCGGGTGACTGCGATTGCCACGGCTCCAAACTCAGGAGCTGAGAAGAGTCCAGCAAGGATGCAAGACAAAGAATTCTTGGCTCTGACCCTTCCCCCGGCATCACCCCAGTTACTGCTTGCCTGAGCATGCTCAGTAACATCTGCAGAAGCTGCTGCCCTCCCCTCTGCCCCCCATCTCCCACTCTCAATGGGTCAGCATAGATTTCTTCTCCACGAGGGCCCCAAAACTGCATGAAAAGCCAGGACTCCTGAAGGAACTGGCTTGTGAGATTAAACACCCAGGCCCTGAGCCTGCACACACGTGGGCACGTCAGTAACCTCCGAACACCCCAGAACACCACACTGGGCAAAGCAGCGCCCGCCCACGAGCCGTTGTCGGAGCAGGGCCTCGCCCAGGGATTGCTGGGACACGTGATTTGGGGGCGGTGGGGACCAGCCATTTTATGGTTATATGCAAATGCCATTGGGGAAAGGGGCACGAGCCCCGGTGTTAGGAAATACACAGAAACAACAGGAGTAAATTCAGTCCCACCGTCACAATACCGGGCAGCGTTCCCAGTAAGACACCCTGGAGAGATGCAAATGCCACACCCAGCTGATGAGCGGAGCGCACAGAGCCGGCAACGTGTGTTTCAACTGGGGGTGCACATTTGCACATACCCCAGTGCACATCGTGACATTTATTCCGCACACACACAGAAAAAAAATTAGAGGGAACATGGATACCAGGAGAATGTATTGTGGCCCATTGCTCTGTGGAATCATCTCTCCATTGGACTGCGCAGATGACTAGCAATCTATAGGATAAGCAGTAATGCAGCACCAGCCCGTCGGGAAGGGCTCAGATCGCCTAATAAAGCTTTTCCAGTCAGAATTTCTGTGAAATTGAAACTCATCTGGAAACGTGCCCTCAGGCCGAGCAGAATTCAGCGATCGTTCTTCTACCACGATACAGCCCAGCCTGCCACTCACCCCAAAGATTGGCAAGATTTTCTGCAGGCCTGGATGGTCTCGTTACGTGAATAAGCCACAGGGATCCTCCTGCCAGAATTTCATCACTGGGAGAATTTTCCAAGACTCCTTCCCAGCAGAGTGTGCCTGGGTTAGTGGTGTTCTCTGTAATAAAGAAATATTCCTCAAAGGTTCATCTCAATGGATGCACCATCCGCATTTCCTCAATCTAGGGAGCATGTCCTGAACCATGCTGGAGGCTGTTTACCACTGTTTTACGTCAGCCTGTCCCTGATGGATCGACTGATTGTCCAACGGTGTCCGCCTGCCAAAGATCAATGGTTTCCTCACGGAAAAGTACCCTGGGGGGAGAGGAAGGTGAGGACCAAATAGCTTCCTGATCTCATGTGTGGTTTATGCGTTTACTTCTCTTTCTTCTTATCACAAGGCAACACCTGGGCTCATCCCAGACTGGATAAGGACATGCATCGTAGAGGGACTTTCACTGAAGACGTTGCCTCTGGCTTGAAATCCTATGGGTTAGGCCTTGGGATTCCTCAGAACTTTCTTCTCCCAACTACGCTGGAAAAGGACAAAAGAACGTGGGGGTGAGCAGACCGAGGTCCATAGTCAACTGATGCTTGGCAAGCCTCTCCCCCACCAAGGTTTGGAGTAGGTTTGGTCTGGGTGCTGACTTGAAGTTTATATAAGCTCTCAGCACCACAGGAGAACAGGGCTGGAAACGTCATAGAAACAGTCATTCCTTGTGGTATTTTGCCAAGTCTTTTTGGTCTGGCCCCATCTGGACTATGGTCGGGCAGCGTATGAATTAGGTGCTAGAAGTGAGAAAAGCTTTGAGGAGGTTCCAGTTGGTCCCTCCTCATATTCAGGGCAGAAACCATGTGTCTCTGCCCAAAGATCTCATGGGAACAGGCTTGGGTGGGATTATTCCAGCACTTCCGGGGTCCGTCCAAACAAGGATACCCTCAGAGTGACCTTTCTAGTGGTCTCTTGGGATCTCTGCCTGGTGCACCTCAGAGATGTTTCCAGTCCAAGTTCACATCAAGCTTCATACCAAGGTCCAGGCTGGTTCTCGTTATTCGATTTTGGAGCTGGATGTAAATATCTCCTCAATCCCGGGGCTGGAACAACAATCCCACAACCGAGTCTCCTTGTACACTGGCTTTCCCTCACCGTGCTCCCATTGAGTTTGAGGGAGGCATCGCTGATCTACATCAGGGTACGTGGGAGGCGCAGCTACAAACCTCTGGCCAGAGATCGGGGCGCCAGAGATCAGCTCTACTCATTCCAAGGAAGCTCTGCTCCTGTACGCCAGCGAAAGATCAGGCCCGGAGACATCTGACATCTCCCCCGGCGGGAAGGCGGGGGATGCGGCATGTGCCCTAATCTGGGTTTTTTTAAATGAAAATAAATGTTATTGCTTTTTAATTGGGGCGGAGGGGGAGTGTTTCCTTCAGGATTCACTTCAAAGCGGCAGACGCTGTGGCATTGAATACCGGGCCTCTGATCTCGCCCGCCCAGCAACATGAGCAGCGGTGGAGGCGTCCCCCTGCTGTGGAGCTCCCTGCTCAAAGGTGTTTATTTGGAAAGTGAGAAACTCCAGCGTCCAGTTTCCAGCCAGGCGTTTGCAGCCGGTGGCCTCAGATGGGACCTCTCCCCTCCAGCGTGAGGCTGCCTGCCACCAGTCAAAACAAAAGTACAGAGGCCAGAAGTTGGCCTTTGACTGCCTTCTCCTGCCCCGTGGGGCATGACAACCACCCCTCTCAATGGACACAGGGCGGCCCAATTATACACGGGGCAGTTCTCTTTTCGTGCCCCGTTCAGTGTGGAAACAAAACCAGATGGGGCTTCTCCGGTATCGGATGG
Organism: Pelochelys cantorii; assembly: GCA_032595735.1. Classification (NCBI taxonomy): domain Eukaryota; kingdom Metazoa; phylum Chordata; order Testudines; family Trionychidae; genus Pelochelys; species Pelochelys cantorii. The sequence continues at coordinate 4,808,272 of CM064333.1, forward strand.
GGACACCATGCTGCTCTGCCTGCCACCCACCTGACCTTGCTTCCATGGTCACCAGCCAGGCCAGGGTCATGTCAGCCTGGGCAGGCCCACACCACTCCTGAAATTGCCAAACTAGCTGGAGCTCCAGGAGTGGGTGCGTGGCCATGCTCGTGGTACGTCTACACAGCAAAGCAAGCCCGGGATTGGACACAGACTGGAGCCCAAGCTCCACTCGGGTCTACACTCAGTTCTGTCTCATTTCCCCCCCCCGGGTAGAAGGTTCTATCTGGGGTAGAAGGTTCAAGCAACTTGGGCCCCAACGCTGTTATTCTGCAGTGCGGACGCAGCTCGGGCCTGGGCCCCTCGACTGAGGTCGTGAGAGTCCACCAAAGCTATCCCACAATCCCATGGGATGGACTCTTTTGTCCTCTCTGTCCCAAGACCAGCCAATCAACTCCCAGGACATGGAAACGATGTCGCCCCTTCCCCCCCCCCCCGGAGCTTCCATTTTGTTCCTCCTGCAGAGCGGTAAGGGGGTACTGTGGGATGGGGTGAGCAAACAGGGCTTCAGGCTGGCCACCGGAACGCCAGGGCTGAGAAACTCTGCAAACACGCCCCCATCCCGCCCCTTTCATCAGGAGTTTGGCTGGGTGGCCGGGGTCCTGCACCAAGGTAACAGTACTTCACACAACAGCCCCATCGCCCAGGACCACGACCTCCCCCCGAACCCAGCCCAGCACTGGACCGACGCCAACAAGCCACCGCTCATGGACTCACACCGGTGATGGAGGGGAGGCCGGGGAGCCAGTACAGAACCACTCTTGGCCCCTTTGCGGATCCCTCCTTTTAGACTCGGTGCAGAGGGGTTGTACATCACCCCAGACACCGGGATCTGCTGCTCCTGGCGCCATTCCGCCTTTGGTCACTGATGTCCCTCTGTCGAGTGTTTAAAGGGCGGGTGTCTCGCATTGTGTTCGCAGCAGAAAAGCATTTTGCCAAACCTCAAAGAGCTAATTTGCTCTCAGTCTCCAGGTGACAGCACCCTCTGCTAGCAGCTGCTCTTTGCTCCTCTGGGCGCACCAGAGCCCCAGGTGAATGCTCAGAAAAGGGCAACAAAAATCATGAGGGGTTTGGAACGGGCGCCATCTGAGGAGAGATTAAAAGACTGGGATTTTTCAGCTTAGAAAAGAGGAGACTAAGGGGGGAGATGATAGAGGTCTATAAAATCATGATGGGTGTGGAGAAAGTGAATAAGGAAAAGTTATTTACTTGTTCCCATAACACAAGAACTAGGGGTCACCAAATGAAATGAATAGGTAGCAGATTTAAAACAAACAAAGGGAAGATTTTCTTCATGCAGCACATAGTCAACCTGTGGAACTCCTCGCCAGAGGATTTTGTGAGGCCCAGGACTAACAGGGTTCAAAAAAGAACTAGATAGATTCATGGCGGTGAGGTCCATCAATGGCTATTAGCCAGCATGGGTAGGGATGGTGTCCTTAGCCTCTGTTTGTCAGAGACTGGAAATGGATGACAGGGGAGGGATCACTTGATGGTTCCCTGTTCTGTTCACTCCCTCTGTGGCACCTGGCATTGGCCACTGTGGGCAGACAGGACACTGGGCTAGATGGACCTTTGGTCTGACCCAGTATGGCTGTTCTGATGTTCTGACATCCCTCCTCTGACACGTGCTGCAATGGCACTGGGGACAGTGGTGTCGAGCTCCCAGACCTCCCAGCCAATGGTCCCACTTGTGGCTTTAACCTTCCGCTGGCTCAGGAACAAGGTCTCTACCCCTCCCCCTCTCCACTGCTTTGCCCTCCCGGCCTGGCCCTGAAGACGCCACATTCCTACTAGTCCTTCCGGAGGGGACGCCCCCCCCCCCCCCCCCCCGGATCCTGCCCTGGGGGGAGCATCAGAGAGGGGCTCATGTCTAGTGGCCTCTCCCAAAGCCCCAAGCCCGGCGAGCCAGAGGCCTCCCTCAGAGCCTTGCCTGCTTGAGAGAGCAGCCGCAGGCCGGCTCCCGCATCTGGCCCCAGCAAGGCCACCTTGAGGAATTGAGACTCCGCTATGTCCTTGATTTCTCTGGAGACTGACCCCACACACACACACACACACACACACACACACACACACACACACTTCCTCAACAGGGGTGGGGGCACAGAACTCCCCTCAAATGACAATTGCCCCTGGTCACCCCGGGGCTGCATCTGAACTGCGGCGCTACAAGCGTGTCCCTCTTAAATCACCCCACAGAGTGTGGCTCTAATTGCCAGTCCGCGCTCAGGGGGTGAGTAACACTGCACAGCCTCCGGCGGAATGGCAGCCTAATTAGCGATGAGGTGATGAACACAGGGGGAAACGGCCTGTGGGGAGGGGGCAACCTGCCAGTGGGAAAGGAGTTGCTGCTTCCTCGCGGGGCTTTTCCGGTCCCTTTCGAGGACCTGGGCGTGAGGCCTGCAATCCCAGAACGTCATCTCCTCCCCATGTGCGAAGGGAGCGACAGCCTGTGCGGCTGTATCCACCAAAATGGGGCTCAGGTGGGGGGCACACACAGAGTGACTTTGCTGTTAATACTTAAAAAACAACAACCAGTCCCGCAGCACCTTAGAGAGTAACAAAAATGGTAGGTGGTCTCATGAGCTTTCGTGGGCACAACCCACTTCCTCAGATGACTGGAGCTAAGAGGTGCAGGGGACAAATAAATAGCAGAAAAAGAGAGGGGATGGGGAGGGAAACAAAAGGAAAAAATCTTGTCAATTAGAGTGTCCGTGCAAAATGAGGCTAATAGAGTAGGCTGTCCGTACCTGGTGCTTGGCTTTTGATGTCATTAGCATGTGGAATGTAGTGGCCCATCCAAGTCAGGTCTTTGTTCAAACTTTCATTCCAGGAGTCCAATTTGTAAATGAAACCAAGTTCTGCAGCGTCTCTCTCCAGCTGGTTTCTGAAATTGCTTTGTAAAAGTGTAGTCATGTAAGTGCCCAAGCAAGTTAAAATGTTCCCCAACAGGTGTCTGCGTGTTACCATTTCAAATATCTGATTTGTGTCCATTCATCCTGTGTCGTAGAGACTGTCCAGTCTGGCCAATATCCATGGCCGAGGGGCATTGCTGGCACTTGATGGCATAGATCATATGGGTGGATGTGCAGTTGTAAGAGCGGCTGATGTGGTTGGGTCCTGTGATGGTGTCGCTTGTGTAGATGTGTGGAAAAGCTGGCACCAGGGCTGACTGCAGGGGTGGGTTCCTGGGTCAGTATGATGGAGACGTGCTGCGTGGTTACCGGAAAGACTTTGTTTCGGGTTAGGGGGCTGTCTGTAGGCGAGGACAGACAGGCTTGTGAGAGCGGCGGGTCGTTTTCCAGGATAGGCTGTAGATTGTTGATGCGCTGGACGGGTTTACCTTGGGGGCTGTAGGTGATGACCAGTGGTGTTCTGTTATTTTCCTTGTTGGGCCTATCTGAAGCAGCTGATGCCTGGGGACTCGTCTGGCTCGGTCGATCTGTTTTTTCCCTTCTCCGGGTAGGTATTTTAAGTTTTAAGAATGCCTGACAGGGGTTTGTCTCTGTCTGCGGGATTGGGGCAAATCCGATTGTATCTTAGGGCCTGGCTATAAACAATTGATCGGGAAATGCATCTTGGATGGAAGCTGGAGGCCTGAAGCTAAGTGTAACGGCCGGCAGGTTTCCGGTATAAGGTGGTGGCACTTTTCCAGGGTGACTCAGAGCAGAGTCCGGACCCTGGGTCATGGGGAGCAGAATGGGATCTAGGCCCAAATCCCCCTCCACCTGCCTTTGAGGGGCATGCGGGCCGAGGGACACACGGCTTAAAGGGCACTAAATATGTCCCATGTGTCACAGGAAACTAGCCTCTTGAGTCAGTAGCCCCAGCCTCCAGCCCCGGCCTCTCGGGGCAGGCCCCACAGAAATAAGCCACAGAGAGAGGCCGTGGGGTTCGCTCTTCTTCAGCGGCAGCCGGGCTCTGCCGCAGCCAGGGCGGTAGGGATGGGAAGTTGTAATGGGAGGGTCAGCCTCAGGGCTTTTCCGCAGGGACAGGGCCTGAGAGGAAAGAAACCAAGGGAGGAAGGAGCTATGGGAAAATGGGCTGCCGTCTCCTCGCCGAGAGAGGGTTCCCTCCCTGTCCTTGCTAGGGCAGTGTGGGGAAGCTGTACAGCCAGCAGTGAAAGGTCTCCATGCTCCAGGGCTAACAGGTTGGGACCTCCCACCAGCTCAGGTGAGATGGTTCAAAGGAAAGTGCCCAGCAGGGTCCCAGTCACGCCAGGGTGGGGAGATAAGAACATAAGAATGGCTATACTGGGTCAGACCAAAGGTCCATCCAGCCGAGTGTCCTGTCTGCCCCCAGTGGCCAATGCTAGGTGCCCCAGAGAGAGTGAACTGAACAGCGAACGATCAAACGATCTTTCTCCTGCCGTCCATCTCCAACCTCTGAGAAACAGAGGCTAGGGACACCATTCCTTACCCATCCTGACTAATAGCCATTAATGGACTTAACCTCCATGAATGTATCTAGTTCTCTTTTAAACCCTGTTATAGTCCTAGCCTTCACAACCTCCTCAGGCAAGGAGTTCCACAGGTTGACTGCACGGCGTGAAGAACAACTTCCTTTTATTTGTATTAAAAAAAAACAGCGAGAAAGGTTAGAATCATAGAACTGGAAGGGACCTCGAGAGGTCATCATGTCCAGTCCCCTGCCCTCATGACAGGACCAAGTACCATCTAGATCAGTGGTTCTTAACCTGGGGTGCGAGATGCCCTTTCTGGGGGTGCAAGACATGCCAGATTTTTTATGATATATCTTAGGTTTAAAGAACTGACCTACTTCAACGATTTTTAATAAGGGCTGAGAGAACATATTTTGAGAACCAAAGGGGTGCAGGCTGCAGTAAGGTTAAGAACCACTGGTCTAGATCATCCCTGACAGGTGTCTGTTCAACCTGCTCTCAAAAATCTCCAGTGATGGAGAGTCCACAACCTCCCTAGGCAATTTATTCCAGTGCTTAACCACCCTGACAGGCAGGAAGCTTTTCCTAATGTCCAACCTAAACCTCCCTTGCTGCAATTTAAGCCCAATGCTTCCTGTCCTAGCCTCAGAGGTTAAGGAGAATCATTTTTCTCTCTCCTCCTTTTAACACCCTTTTAGGTCCTTGAACCACAACTCCCATTAATTGCAGCATAGCCCTGAACCCCTTAGAGGCCTTCAACAAACTGCAGCTTTGAGTTCTAGCTGGTGGGGGAAGTTTCCCTAGCTTGACTTAAATTTGTCTTTTCTTAGTCCAACGGAAGACACGGAAAGAAGGCTCTTTGCTTTCCCTTCCAAGTGAGCGGCTCAGAGAGGTCACCACACATCCTTCTGCTTTTGTGGTCATTCTCCCTGCTGCGTTCTCTCCCCGACACTCATCTCGCGGCCCCTGGATCCGGCTCGTTTGCCATGCTGCTGAGAGAGATTGTACAGATCACTTGGGGGAAGACCGTAAATCATAACTCTATGACAAGCCGCTTCTGACAGCCAGTCCCCTTGCCCGGCTCCTGGGGCTTTCCGGGCTTGGTTTTATGTGTTTTTGTGGTCTGAAATGTTCTATAAATCTCCTTGAACCTTTCAGAGCCTCCTTTCTATTTCACTCACACAGCCGGGCAATTACCTGTTGGATCGGGAAGGTTATTGCACAAGAAAGACCAAAGCTGGTAACTTAACTGCAGCTATTGGATCATTTAAATAGACATGTTGCCCCTCCTGTTTTTCTTAATACAAATTTAATACAGAAAATAAACATGACCCATTCCCAAGGATGCTTGGTACTTGAACACGGAAAACATAACCTCCCACCCATGCGTACTTCTCCAAAAGCATCGCCACTCTGAACATTCAGGTCCAGTTATCAGAAATAAACCCGTCCCAGACTGGAGACACACACACCAAGCCATGAAAGCTATTTACACTGGCAGTGTGGTCTGGTCACTGCGGGGGAGAAGTCAGGGGTGGGTGGAAGAGAGAACTCCTGGGTTCTAGACTCCAATATGCCCCTTTAACAGCCCCATGCCTCCATTTCCCCACCTGCCGTACAAGGATAATCATAGGGCTAGTTGAAAAGTCTCCTTCAAAACTGCTTTTGGAAGGAAAATTGGGTTTTTGAGAAAGTGAAAATTTAAATAATTTTTCAGCTGAAACCCCCAAATCTAAAAAATTACGGGCTGAAATAATTTGTTAGTTTTCAGTGGTTTGGAGCCAAACATTTTCTGTTTTGATTTTTCAACTAAAAAGTCAACATTTGCCATCAGACCCACTGGGCCTTCCTATTGTCCAGCCAGCTCTAGTTAAGGTGACCCTTTGTACCTATCTGAAGGTATCAAAGGGCTGTTTACAAAATGTGGTCGGTTTCATTAGCTCCATTTCACAGACTGCAGACAGGTACCTAGAGATTAAGGGATTTGCTCAAGGAGTGACACTGCAAGTCACGAGGCCCGTGTTCTAGTCTTGAATCTCCCCTGACTCACAGTGAAATGTTTTAGCCACAGGCTCATGCTGTCTCCCCTCTGTTCTTGTGCCTTCACCAATAGCTAGTGTTGAGCAATTCAAATAAAGGTGTAAAACAACCCAAAGAGCCCAGGGCCCACAGGGCAGCTGAGAGAGGGTCGTGTGTGTGGAGAGGTAATGCTTTTTCTGCCCACAGTAGCAATCCGCTAGCTCCCTGGAACATGGTGTCCACCAGAACTGATTGAAAATTGGAATCTGTCCTGAGGGGGAATTTTGATATTTTGTTCTTTGTTTCCACCCCAGTTTTGGAGGAAAATCTGAAACAGTCACATTTCCCCCAGAACAAACAGTTCATGAGCAGTTTGACTTGGAAACAGCGCCACATTCATTTCATTCAGAGCCCATTTTGACCTTCCCTTTCGCATTTCCAGAAGCTGCCTTTCCCACAGAAAAAAGCGCGGCAGAAGGAAATTCCACTTGCCCTTAACCTCTTAAGGCCCAAGACTGCCCCATTTAAGCAGGTGGGAGCAAAGCAGTCATGGCTGATCTCAAGCAAAGGCCAGCTACCCACCTGCACATATGCAGCAAGGTCTTGGCTTGATAATTAAATGAGAGTTGGAATGAAGGACCTGAAAAGTAGCTTAATATCTGACGGCCAGCGTGACTGCCTTCGCCTCCTGCTTTCCCGAGAGGCACTCGGCCACGTGTGCCCATACTAGTCCTATCCTGCTGGTGTCCTTCCTTCATCCTCCTTACACCTTGCCATGCCAGCCTCATCTCCTTCATGTGGCAGGTAGGGGTGCTGAAGCAGAGATGGGTTACATGACTCACCCAAGGTCACACACTGAGACTGTGGCAGAGAGAATAATGCCCAGCTCCCCACACTAACCATTAGACCGCATGACCTGTTCCAGGCTGAGGCCAGCATGTAGCTCCATATGCAGTATTGTGCCAGGAAGGACTTTTCCTTTTACAAGGTTCCTGTCAATACAAGAGGCATAGAAAAGAAAAGAAAAAATAATATAAGAGCTATACCATCTCATAGAAAGCTCAGTGTGTGACTTGGAGCATCAGTTCCCAGTCTGTGCAAAGGGTGACACTCACTGCGTTTGTCTTGTCTATTGAGGCAGAGAGAGCTCTTACACGCGCTCCTCCAGCCCCTTGCTCAATGGCATTTTGTACGTGTCTGGGGCCTCCAGGCATGACTGAGGGCAGTTCATAACTCAGAAACAAACTTCTTGGTTCAATGTTCCTTAAGGTGGCTCTCGTCAAGAAATCAAAGCGTGAAAAAATTGGGACACACAAATGTACGGATGAACAGCCAAGTCCAGTTTCTAATGAGAGAACGCATACCCCTGCCATTCACAACCCCACAAATGTAATCAAAACAACGTGCAAATACAAAATCCACGTTGGAGATCATTCCCTGTGCCTACAAATTAGCAGCTAAACTTTGATTCTGATTCTTTGTGGCATGTTTACAAAAAGAGAATTCTCCAAATGGGACCCAAATCCATATTCTGGCCTGTTTTTAAACATAACGATTTCACCAAACAAAAGCCAGCTCTGTGTAATGAATATGTAGAAGAGAAGAGGCCTGACCTCTCTTTGTTTCAGGTTTTATTATTCTCAAAAGATTGAACAAATCACTATCCAGAGGAACTGAAAACTTTGATACGACTTTATCTATGATCTTGCATCTGCTCTGCCATAATAAGGCTGACCCTCAGGACAGATTGGATGGGACTCAGAGGGTATGTTTACACAGCAGCATTATTTCGGAATAACATCAGTTATTCCAAAATAACATAGTGCGCGTCTACACTGCAAGTCTTTACTTCAAAGTAATGTTGAGCCTGGAGAACTTCTTACTCTGATTCTTGGTAACCCTCATTTCACAAGGAGGAAGGGCAGTCGAAGGATGAGTGTTCTGCCTTTGACTGCCTGCTGTGTAGACGGCGCCAAAAGCCAAATTGAGCTATTTCGACTTCAGCTACACAATTGACGTCGCTCAAGCTGAGTAGCTTAATTCGACTTTAGCCCTGCCTTGTAGACGTACCCAGAGTCATAATGGCCTGCTAAGCTTATAGAGTAAGGGGAACTTCCAGGGTTCTATTTGGATCTTAGGCCAAAACAGGGTGGTGGCGGTGTGTGTTTCCCCACATTGGGCGCCAACACCAGCTTCAGCAGTCTGGAAGAGCTGGTGCCGGCCATGTTCTTGGAGAAGTTCTAAGCTTCTACTTCAGACCAGGGATGGGGTTCATGGAGGGTTTCACACTCATGCTCCAGTTTCGGCCCATTTGGACTCCACACTGCACTCTCGGCAGCTCAGGGAGACAACCGCTGCTCAGAAAGCCAGCCTTGTCGCCCAGGATGTGGAAAGCTTTTGTCCATGCGGAGCGGGTGGGATTTGTCCTCTCCTGGTCCCAACAGTGACCGCAGCACCACATTGCTCTCCACCGAGCCAGCTTTTTTGGCTCTGTCGATCCCATCAGTCACAAGCAAGAAGGGAGATGCCCAAGCTATTCCACCAGCACCCCGAGGTGTAACCCGGGGGCTATGCTGGCTCTATAAAAGCAAGAGGCAGCTAACCTGACTCCACACGGCCATAAAGCACAACCCTCTTAATAACAACATCTCTGGGAAGACAGCAGCCCGGCTGTAAAGGCTGTTGAAGATCTCCGGCTGCATTCTTCGGAACAGAATTCAATCCCCCCACCCCCAAAAAAACCAGCTGCTGCTGAGATTCCGGAACCAGGGGCTGGAGGACAGTAAAGAGATAACACTGTTGACGATGCTCCAAAGTCACGACCCCAGCTATTCTGCCTGTCAAAGGAGAACAATGCCCCCTTGAAAGTCCAGCATTCCACGCCAGGGCTATGAATCGCTCAGGAGGGAGGGCTGCCAAACTGCCTGAGGACACTCCAGCCCTGAATCTGATTCTCATCTGCCAGCCGCTTTCCCCCCGTGCCACCCCTCTGACTCCTACTCTGCAGCCATGCACATAAGGGCAGATCCAGGCCCCTTGATCTCAAGCTGCACCCTGTTCTCCAACCCAAGGCCCCGTCTGCATTTCATCAGCTGGCTTGCTCCTTCGGTAGCCTCCATGTCAGTCGGGGCAGTTCAGGTCAGAGGAAACATTCTCTGATGTGGGTCTCTCAGAGCATAGGGTCTGGAACGAGGGGCGTGGGGCTGCAGCATCTTTTGGCTTACATATCTATAGGGTTCTGGTTCAATGGCTCCCCCCCAGCAGGGCCTGGAGCAAGGTGTGTGGGGTACCGGCTCCATGCCCCAGAAGGGGCGGGGCCTCAGGCAGAAGGGGTGGGGGCAGGGCAACCAGCCCTCAATGCTGCCTGGACCACAGTGTGCGCCCCCTCTCCCCGGTCCTCCAAGTGGCCCTCCAGCTGCAATTCAAAGTGGACCAGGAATCCCAGGTCCCTTTGAACTGCCGGGCCCCAGGGCAAATGCTCCTCTTTGTTACCCCCCTTTTGGCAGGCCTGCTCCCCTACTACACAGATTGTGTCAGCACCTCTGTCTCAGAGCCAGAGAGCGGAAGGCCAGAAGGACCGACCAGACAACAGTCGGACCACCTGCATCTCCCAAGCCATCATCCACTCGTTAACCCCAACCACCAAAAGACCACCAAAGTGTTACAGCCCGCCGGAGACTGGCCTGTTACGTGCCACCGGCCGAGAACAAGTGGGTCTGTGGCTCCCGCAATGGAAGGGAACTGACTCAGAGGTGTCCCATTGCCCTGTGACATCGTTCGGGTTGCTTACATGTCAGGTTCTGGGGGGCGGCATGAGCGAGAGGGCACTGTTTTCACACTGGCTGAGCGTTCTCCCACCCCAGTGCCATTCAGATCGAGCTGGTGTCTGGCTCCTTTCTGCTGCTCAGGCACCACATAGGAGCTGAATCCAGGACACATTAATGTTAAGCCCAAAAATGTGCCACTGGGTTCAGTCAATAGCATTATCCTCATGTCACAGGGAGGGAAACTGAGGCATGGAGGGGTGACAATCCCACAAAGGGCCAGCAGGAGCACCCAGATCTCTTGCCTGCCAGCCCCTCTATGTGTAGCCAGACAGTACCACCTCTAGTCGCCCTAGATTTCACTCCCCCCACACGCCGCCAGGGGCACAAATTTCAGATTTCACCTAGGAAAGCAAACATTACCCGGGATTTCATAATCTAACCTGAGCAAGACAGACAGACCCAGCACAGCCCAACTACCAGGCCAAGCTGAGTTCAAAGGAACCAGTGGGACAGAGCAGGAATGCAAGGGATCAAAGCAGCAGACTTGACTCTGACCCTGGGGAGTGGGTTGGTAAATTGCCCCTGCGAGTCCTACCCTGGAACAATGGGTGGGGATGGTCCCTTTCTTCGGTGAGCCGTGGTGCTACGCCAGCCCTGCATTTTGCGGGTGCACCCAGCTGAAGCCAGGCTGAAAGGCCTGCATTCCAAGCGAGGGCCGGGGTCTGCGCCTCCTGCTTCCACGTGTCACAACCGTCGCAGGCACGAGTCACTGAGCACGAATTGAGTTCAACACGCCTGTCACACAACCTCCGATGCTACCCCAAGCGGCCGGGCCCGGGGTGGTGTGACAGGGGAAAACATTAGGACTGAGGAGATTTAAGTGCGAAACCAAGGATGGAGGAGAGACTTGGTGGTCGGTACGCCGCCCGCACAAGCAGAGTGAATGCATTGCCAACAGGCTGCCGACCATGCAGCTGGCTATTTAACGCTCTGAACAGCTGCGGCTCTCGGTGGAGAGAGTTACTCGGCATTTGCATCCGCTGAACTCGAGTCAGAAAGTGGCCCAATGCCTCAGTCCCCACCATCCCACCGGAGGAGACGTGGGCGGCATTTCCTCTGAAAAGGGAAGAGCTGGATGCCCCGCCCCCTTTCCCAGTCATCATGGCAGTGCTCGCGTTGTTCCCCATTCGCTGTGCCCCCTTTGTCTCTGTTCCAGCATCATTTCCCGTCATCCAGTCAGAGAGCAGAATCTGGGAAGAGCGACCAATAACACCCCACGAAGAGCCAAAAGAAAGAGTCTGAGACTCAGGGCATCTTAGCTTGGCTGAGAGAGCTCCGTTCACTTCCAGCTCTGCCTTAGCTTTTCAGTGTCTCCTTGGGTGTGTCACTTATCCCCATTACACAGATGGGGAGCAGAAGGACAGAGGGGCTAACAGCCCTGCCCTGCCTCACAGGGTGTTGTGAGGTGCTCAGGTAAGAGGGTTCCAGAGCACAGCTAAGCACCACAATACATCCATAGAATGGCTCTATTGATGGACTGGTACATGCCCCTCGACTGGACAGACAGACAGACACACAGAGAAACAGAGACACAGACAAACTCTAATATATAGTAGTTAGCTGTCCCTTTCTATGACCGTGTCTTCCTGCTGGCCTTAGCTGTCCTAGTCACCATCTCTGTCCCCTTGCTGCCCCCCCGTGGCCATTCTGCAGTATAGCGGTCTCTCCTATCAGACCCCTTCCTGTCCATTTTATGAGAAATAATGGAATTCCAGGCACAGCCCATTGTCCTGGCACAACCAAACCCTGACCTTCCTTTAAGTTATGATCAGAGGAAACTGCCTACCAAATTTGATGATCCAAGCTCTTACCATTTAGAAAGAGTTCTTGAACAAATGGACTCGCAGCCAGATGGACAGACACACAGACAGACAAAGTTTCTAAAATTTATAGTAGATCATCCAACATGAAACTGCAAACAAACACACACACACACACACACACACACACACACACAAAACCCACTGAAATCTGAGAGTCTCCTTAACAGGGACAGCTACTGCATTGGTGGCTGCCACATACGCTCCACTGCCACCATCATTTGGGATCAGGTGCTAAGCTCCTGAGAGCAATAAACTCATCTCCATGGTTTTGGCCTGTCTGATGAAACTACCAACCGGAGGGTGGTTTAGTGTCCCTTTCCTAACAACACTACTCTGCATGTACATAGCACTTTCCATCTTAGGCTCTTCCACAAAAATCAGTTCTGCACCCAGGTAACTATGATTATTATCCCCACTTCACAGATGGGAAGACTGAGGCCACAGAGGGCGTCAGTACACCAGGGGATTCTGGGAGTTCTGATCCCTAGGACCAAAGCAGGCCTTCTGCTGGTGAAGTGAGGAGGCCTAGGGAGGTGAAATCCATGGTAACACAGCCCCCTGGGCAGATCAGGAACTGTAGACCCATGGTGCCACTTATATAGCTGTTAGAGTGGCTGATTTCTTTAACCGTAGCTCCTATGATGCCATTCATGGCTCACCATGGAGCTGCTCCATATTTGCCTTTCCCAGATGCAGGTCAAGTCTACACTGCGGTGAGGAGGTCGGCTTCAGGTATGCAACTTGTAGCTACATAAATAACGTAACTGGAGTCCACGTACTTAAGCCAAGCTTGGCGCCATCTCCACAGTAGGAAGTTGATGGGAGAAACTTTCCCATCAACTTCCTTTACTCCTTGTGACATTGAGAAGTACTGGCACTAACAGGGGTGCAGTCAGCATTCGATTTAGCGGGTCTTTACTATACCCGCTAAATCGAACCCCAAAAGATCGATTGCCAGAGCATCGATCCTCTGGTAAGTGGAGATGTGGCCTCATTGCTTCTTCTGTGCCTAGGGAACCCAAGTGATGAACTAAAGATTTCACGCTGTTTTGCTTAGGTGACGCGTAGAACGAAGGCGAAACACACACCCGCACCGAGACAGCCTGTTCAGACTGATCCAGCCATTGAGCAAATAAATGACTGAGTTCGGTCTCCGTGGATAACTAAATAGTCTGCCAGGAAGGCCATCCTGAACAATGCACCATATGCTAGCTCTGGCAACAGGCTCAGGGTTTCGAGCTTGGGTCAGAAAAATTAGCTGCTGTCACTAAGGTGACTTTCTGACTCCTGTGTTTATTTTTTCTGATTTTTTTTCCCCCCATCCCCTCCAACTTTTCAATTAAAACATAATTGCCTGTCCTATCACTCACTGCGCAGGGGATTGGGAGATTACAGGCCCTCGTAAAACCTTCAGTGTTATCATATTTCTCCTTGCCAACACACCAGAAAGTTAATTTGAGGTGTCAGAGTACATGCTGGAAGGAGACTTCTCCTTGCACTGTTGTGGTTAAGGTGCTCACATTACAAGAGAGCTACACATGAGGCCTGATTCTAAATTTGCTCCGGTTTTGCACCGGAGTAACTCCAGTGGATTGCTCCTGATTTTTATCACCATGAGTGAGATCAGAGTCAACCCCATTGGGCTCAATCCCACGCTTAGTTTTTCACCATTGTCTAATCAGAGTTACCTTACGGAGTAACTTGGACCGACTCCGCATTTATATGATGCGACTGATGGCAGAGCACGGGCCTTTTTTAATTTATTTAAATGCTTCATTCCTGAAGGGTGGGCCCCACACCCGTCACAGTGCCGGCAACAGCACAAAGACATCAAATGTATCCAGGAACGCAGCAAAAAGCAGCCATGCACGGTAATTACCCATCAGTAATGTATTAAAGCGGAATGGCATTTCCATTGTGACATCTGTGATGTAACGGGAGTTTTGATGGGAATGTGCAGAACATTGTGGCATCCACTGTTGGGTGTTTGCCACAAATTTTGTACAAAGTGGGTCAAGTGAGGTGTCTATTGAAAGCTTATCCTTTGCTGATTCTGTTTATACTACTCATGTGCCTGTATGATTTTGGTATGTGAAGTTATGAATATTGGCTACATGCCGATATTTCAAGGAGAACTCTCTAGTCTGGCACCCTCCAGTTCCAAACCAGAGAATTTGCCAGACCACAGAACGTCAATATTGTCTAGTGGCGTTACCGACACTTCCACTGCTTACTGGGCTGTTAGAAGAGTTGTAGGGATAAATTAGAGCTAAATAACAGAACTCTGAGAGCCAAGACTGGGGGCTGTAAACAAACATTATGGGACTTGCGGGAAATTTGGCCACACCCATAAAAAATGGACATCCGGCTAACTCAAATCATGCCGGGTCATGGATGTTTCTGGACCAAAGAGTTCTGGATTAGAGAGGTTCAATCTGTATTTGCTGCTGGGGGCAGCAACAGGCATCACCTACCTACTGTGAAGGGTGGCTAATCGAGTGCATAGCAGCATTTCTCTGACAATGGACCTTAAGTGTTGCCAATATGCATCGGAGGAATTTTGGAGTCAAGCAATCACAGCCATGGCTGTTCGCTTAAAAAGGACATGGATGGGTGACTTGCCAATGTGACAAACTCCCTTTTGGGAGGTACCTTCACACAGCAAGAACGGGATTCCCTCCATGTGAGTGTGGTTATAAAACAGGCCTCATTTGTCCTCATTCCAGCTCATCACTTCAGAAGCATCTTTGCTATGAATTGGGCCGGGAAGAACTGCCGACTCATCCAAGACAGCTGTTTGTTTCATCTCTGCTATGAGCCTGTGTAACCACCACCAGGTGGATTTGAACCTGGGACCTCTGAAGTGGAGCATAGGAGTCTCTACCTTCTGAGGGAAAAGCCAGCTCGCTTCTAGCCAATGCTGTAGAGGTCTCTTGATCTTAGCTGTTGCTGTGGTCTAGGTGCCACTGCATGGTAACCACAGTAGGTGTGTGGGTTACACCTTCACCGGGAACTTTGTCACTGGTGTATCCTTCAACAGTCCTGCTCTCAACTTTTTCTTTCTTCTTTCATTCAATAAAACCACTAGATTTTAGATTCTAAAGGATCAACACAGCATGGTCTTTTGGATACGCTCCGAGGTATAAATTGACCTGGGAAGGTGGTTGGTCCTTTGGGATCGTTAGAACCAGTTTGGATTTGGTGAGATTGGTTTTCATAACCCTTCATCTGAGCAGGGTGCGGTGCTGGTTGTGGCACAGGAGAAGCTGGAGTGTCTGAGGGAATTGCTGGTGTGACTTCTTGCTGGCTAGCATGGTGAATAGAAGTGTTCTTTGTAACTGGTCTGGTGTTCCTTATAGGGAAGGAGCCCCAATCTTGGGCTGTAAGTAGCTCTGTTTCTAAGCGACTTGTCCTGATTTGATCCTTTCACTGGTCCCCCAGAAACTGTCATATTGCCACCTCATTACCTGAATGTGAAAACCGGGCCCAAAGGCAGTCAAGCCAGGAACAGAACCACACGGCATGTTCTGGTCCACTCTCTAAATCAGCCTCTAGCACAGAGAAGAGGGCTGGCGTGGGTTCGTAAGGGAGCAGTGGCAGAGAAGCCATAAAGGGGGTTTCTATCTGCCCGCAACCATAGCACAGAAGAAGGGAAGAGATCAGATAAACAGAAGATCAATTACACCATGGGCAGCCTCACAAACCTCTCCTGGCAGGAGACGTATTACACCCACTCCGAAGCAATTAGCCAAGCTGACAATCCGGGAGTCGTCACTGGTGGTAGGTAGCTGGGGCAATTTGTCAGAGGCCCCTAGGCTGTCGGTAAAAGCCCCGAGCAGACTTGCTCTGAGCTCTTTTATGGCCAGATGTTTACTTTGCAAGCTTTAATTTATTCCCTCCCCTGCAGTTGGAGTCGCGCCTCTGCTCACAGAACAGCTCTTCGGGCTGCCTTCCTTGGATGTGAGCCAATGCAAAAAAGGGTTGAGCACAAGGGATTTTTCCAGTTTCCTACCTGGGTTTGAGGTTAGCATCTTAGCCTCCTCTTTGTGAGGAGAAGGCAAAGCCCACAATCACTGCCCTCATTCTCGTGGTCTTCAACTTGATTTGTGGGTGCTCAGGGTCTCTGGAAACCAGGCCCAGATTGAGAGTAATAATTTCGGTGACACCCTTAGATGATGTCAGGGCAAACGGCCCAGAAGGGAAGTCCCAAGTGGTTTGGCTAAGGTTAGAAAGGGAGTGACTTGCAAAGCTGGTAATGGAACCCTGAGGTCCTCTCTCTGCCACCCAGACAAGGTCCCTCTTCCAACAACCAGA
The DNA here is from genome assembly GCA_032595735.1 of Pelochelys cantorii. Taxonomy (NCBI): domain Eukaryota; kingdom Metazoa; phylum Chordata; order Testudines; family Trionychidae; genus Pelochelys; species Pelochelys cantorii. The sequence continues at coordinate 4,824,696 of CM064333.1, forward strand.
TCCTGTTTAGCTCCCTGAACCCCTTTAGATGACACATTGCGGGAGTAATGGAGAAATGGAGCTGTACCCCATGACTATAAATATACAGCGGGACCAAGCTGAATAATACTCGAGACGGATTTAGATGCTCCTTTTGTTGGCAAATCATTTGTGGTCTGGCCCTGGGTCGTGCCACGGGGTTCCCCAAATTGTTAGGAAGAAGCATGCTCAGATGACAACTGTTGCCAAGCCATTTGCTGCAGCCATTCCCTCTCCGTTCTGCGTGCCACGTGGCTGGTCCCTTAAATCGCCCGGCGCAGCACCTGCCTGGAAGTCCTGAAATGTTCTAAAGAGCAGGCAGGTAAACAGCGGAGAACCGTGGGTGGAAGGGTTACTTTGTTAGCAGCAGTAGCACTGCCAGGGTCAAGTGATGCCGACTGCTGCCATCCCCTGGCTCAAACCTTTGCCTTGCCCTCCTGATTTAAACACCTGCTCCCCTTTAATGCCACTTGTCTGCCCATCTTCCATACACACACAGAGCCTAGACAACACCAAGGTGTTTTTTCCGGAGGAAAGTTCACCAAACCAAATGGGGAGATGGCTGGCCACCAATCCCTGGGAGAATGTTCCCTCCTGGATACGACCCCATTTAATTATTCACCTACGTGGCCCGTGCCTCCTAACTCATGCACAACGGGTGCTGTTTCAGCGGGAGACCTGCTCCATCCGTGTCTCCTTTCGACAGTAGACTCAGCTCTCCTATACGGGGCTGTCCTTGCTTCCCTCTCGCACACCCAACTCACCGCTCCCAGCCTTCTTGGCCAAAGAAGGGCTGAGAAATCAAAACATGATATCTTTTCTCAAGATGACATCTCAGACAAATCCGGCCCGATCCACCCCTGGGCCCACCACTGCGCTGCTAGGGTAAACCTCTTCCCCCATTGGACAACCTTCCCCTCAGGTCGGGAGGCAGCTCTGCTTCTTTGCCAGCCAGCCTCCCCCCTTTTCTCTCCCTTGCGGCCTGGCACTGGCGGGATACCTGGGCCCAAAGGCTCCCCTGAACTCCTTCCATGCTGGGGAGTGGTTCCACTGCTGCTCCACGAATCCCCGGACCAGCATTTCCTCCCGCCGGCACGTCCCTGGAAAGCTTGCCTCGCTCTGATAGTTGACATCAGGGGTCCTGGCCCAGCGCGGAACATAACAGACCAGGTGGGAGCGCCCTTCTCCCTGCCAGTGAACGCTTCAGCTTTGCTAAGGATGCTGAGGCTGTTTGAGAGGCGGCAGCCATTTCCGGCTCCATGCCCCCCTCTCCGCTTCATTGTCAGGGAAACGGACTGCTCCATGGTAGGGGCTGCTGTCCCAGGGAGGCCTGGGCCTGATTCCCAGTGGATCTCCCCTCCCTGAGAATCACAGTTTGCCGGGTGAAGAACTGGCAAGCCCAATACACAGATTCCTCGTGATCCCAGCTTCCAAAGCCTGTTGCCTCTGGTCACTGGTTTGAAATCAGGCCGGGCCAGCAGTGGCTGTGGAATGAATTCATAGGCCTCTGTCTGTGTCCTAGCAGAGCAGGACATGAACCTGGATTCCAAAGCCCCCAGACCTTTGGGAAGTTTGCATCTGAACACGGTAGTGAAGGCCTGTCGCTTGTTCCTGGTGCAGTCGTATTTTCTGAGCAGAGCAAACAGACAGAATTCTGGGGCGTGAGGTGATTTTCTGTTCGGGGGAGAAACGGATGCTGCATCAGGTTATTTCTTTGTCTATTCTTGTAAATACACAGAATTGCAGCAAAGCCAGGTTCCCCTCAACGTAGCCGGACTCCAACAGGGGGAGACGGACCCTTTGCTCACAATTCCAAGCCCCTTTCCAGCCAGCATTTTGCTCAAACACTTCTACCTCTGTCTCAGGATCATGCTCCCCTGCGTCGGTGGCTGTCTCTTTGGCTTTCTGCTGCTTCTTTTGTGTCTTCTCTCTGCTCCTCTCATGCACACAGGTATACACCACTTCACTCGGCAGTGGCTTAGCCCCTGCATTTGTGATATCAGAACACAAGGAAACCCCTTTGGGCTACACCGTTCAACCTCTACTCAAGTCTTGCCAAGTGCCTGGCATTGGGCGGAGGCTCCTTTAGTTCCGGCTACCTAAAGGAGCTCTGAACGAGGAGGGCGTGGTTTTCTATATTCACCGTAAAGATGGGTCCGGCTGCAGCAGAATCCTGTGCAGAATTCCCAGCATGCCCATTTTTACTCCAGCAAACGAATTCCCCATTGCACGTGAGGTTTTTCTCTCAGGGGGAGGATGGCCTTTGTGGTTGCAGCCTAGCAGGCCCTTGGTGGAAAGCGCATCGACTCAGATCAGCTCCCCGCCAGAGCGTGCTTGATTTCTGCAGTGCTGCTAGGCTCTTAGAACAACCATCCCACTTGCTGTGCTGTCTGCATCAAAAGAACCACGATGTCTGTTTGCGAAAGCTGCCCTGGCGTTTACAACCCCACTGAGGTTCAGGAGAAAAGGCATCCACACATCTCCAGTCCACAGCTGTGAAACAGAGCATATTTTCCCGTTACACACATGCTGTTATAAGGAATAGAACCCACCCCCTCCAGAATCACCCATCTCTGCTACTGCAGGAACAGCAGCTCATTGGTCATGTCAAGGAATCAATTCATTTGCCCTAACAGTGGTTGTGACACAAAATTCAAGCGGTTGTCTCTTCCAGTAGAGCCATCCTAAGATTTGAACCCAAAGCCTATGCTATCCTGGAGCAGAAGCCAACTGCCATGCCCCCAAGCCACACAGATCGTGATTTTTCTCTCTCGTTATAAGGACTTAGCCTTGCCACAAGGCATCCCCCATTTCAAAAAATCCAACAGCACCATACATTTTGCACAGTAATATCTACGATCTGGCAAGCGGCCAGAGATGGAATCAGGCCTGACATGCAGAAAGCTGCTTTCCACAGAGTTCTTTGATCCAGAAACGATCGCTGAACTTGTAAAAGCGAAGCTCGCCCTTTTCTCAGGGTAAAGGAAAGGAGCAATTAAACCCCTCTACGTTGTGAGGCAGCTGGAAATAATTGAAACCACTGCCCAAGGCAACAGGCTGCATGGTGAGGCCTTGAATCTTCCTTGGCAGCAGTTCCTAGCGAGGAAAAGGGAAACTGATCACCATGAGCCTTGTAAAGTACAGCTCTGTGTCTCATGCTCATGAGGGAAGAGGGGCCTTCTTATCTCAGAATGACATTTTTGAACAATTGGCACAATTGTTACATTAATTTTATGAAACCAGGGAGATTGGCAGAAATGCAAAAATTAAGGGAAGTCGTTCAGATAAATGCTGGTACTGTGTAAAAATAGGCCACACAAAGAAGGGTTTTTATAAATATAAGGCAACCAGGACTGGCAATTTCTCAGGAAAAACTAGGGCAGGGCACTGGTCAATGGAGGGTTAAACCCAGTTTAAGCTGGGAAACCGGGGGAGGGGGAAACGTTAGAATATTCTAATGACAATTACTGAAAAAGTATTTCACAATTTGAACATAGATTTGCAGTATGTATAATATTGGAAGCTGAGATGAGTCTTGACATATGTAACTTCCTGGAGAAAACACTGTACCACAATAAGGGATGTAAAAAAATCTTTAAAAACAATAACTATGTAACCGTTAAAAATCCTAACAGTTACGTGGTTAACTGTTTTCCCTAGGGGTGTACAGCCGGTGGGACTAGGGAGGGAAGGATGGTGAAGGGGTACCCCCATGGCTCACAGGAAGCCGGATGCCCCACGCTGTGGACTCTGCCAGCCCCACTCCCAGGGAACGAGGCTGGCAGCCAGGACGCAGTGCATGCCAGGAGCTGGCTTATACTGTGGAGCCTGCTGCATGGGGCAGACAGCTCCCCAAGAGCATAGAGCAGTGTTTCTTAAATTGTGGCAGTCGGAGGCGTGCTGTGGAGAAGAGAATTCAAAATGGCCACCCTTAAAGGTGCAGGCATTTTTTTTTTTTTTTTTTTGCTCAACAAAAAATCCTTGGTGTTCCTCATAAAAAAAATTGTTTGGTGTTCCTCAGTCTTAAAAAGTTTAAGAAACACCGGGGCAGAGCTTAACCAGTAACAGAAACCAATAAGCATCAGCTTATCAGTTAACCAGTTGAACTTTTACATCCCTAGCCACAATGTGCACATTGCAATGTGAATATTTGCATTGTGTCGACTGCAGTTTTACTTCAATTTACCTCAGATGCTACTGCCTTAAACACAATCGGAATTTTCAACAAAAAACTGGTTCATTAATGCACAGCATGTTACACTTAGTTTCAGAACAGAAAATGCCTTGAACTGGGATGAGCGACTTTTAACCAGAGCAGTAAAAGCCACGATTTTACCTGGTTTAAAAAACAACAACACTTTTTTGTTTAGCTCTGGGCAGTTAAACTATGGGCATCTGCCCACTGAATGTGTAATAGAGTCTGTGACATGCACATGGATAGTGGACCCTGGCTCAGATGTAATAGTTGTTAAACCAGACATGCTAACAAAGCTAGAAAATAAGGAACCCAAAATTGAATCATCTACTTGGTCTCAAGTGGAGACAGTGACTCTGGGAAATATGGACCCATCCAACGTGAAAATTGGATCCAGCAAGAAGCCTGGAGAGCCCCAGTATTAGCTTATGCACTAATTGGTTTGCATTTCGTTATGATTAATAGCGGTGTAATAAACACCAGGAAAGGGGGCTCACAAATTTAGTCTGTGGAAATTCCCTTTTAAGTGAGTGAAATAAACGATTTCCAGGCCATTGGTTGGCAGCCAGCAAACTCTTCCATCTCCAGAGGCAAAAACCACAGTGCCAAGCTAAATGCTGTTGTAACCCTCTGGCACGGGAAAGATAGGACGTGATTGAGTTTGCTTTGAGACCCAGGCTCTTGGAGAAGATATAACGGCTATAGCTCTCGAGACTCTGAAGCAGGAATGGGTTCCTTCTGGTTTGCTGAAAGAAAAGGGACCCACCAAGGCAAAAAAAGGAACAAGTCAGTCAAATAAATGTTGCCAGAGAAACAAAAACAACAAGGGGAAGGGAAAGGAAAGCGAAGGCCCCTTGTTTCTCCTGTTCCAGTTGTGGGGCGAGAGTGGGGGAGGACGGATGGGTAGTTACTGGCCTGTGACATGGCAGTCCCTCCTGGCCTTAAGCGCTGACTCCCCAATTTGATCAGCGTTTGTAGGAGCCCTGCTTTCCAGAAGCTTCGCAACTTGTTGTGAAACGTGTTCACTGTCCTCAAATGACCCTTTATCTAAATTTCAAGGCTGATCCAATAGGATTCATTTTGTTGACTTCAATGCACTTGGAATCTACACTATATGCAAGTAGTTTTGCAAAACAGCCGTGCACAGCCCCTGTGTTGTACCTCTCAATGACACTTGCATGGTCTCAAAGACTTGCTGGTTCGGAAGCAGGAGTAATCCTTCTGAACCAGCAAAGGGCATGTGCTGGACTAATGCAGGACCACCTGAGATTGACAATGCTGGAAACAGACCCGTTCAACAGCCATCTCACCATGTATGGCTTCTTCTCCATCACCAGGAGGAGATGGCGTCGTGGATGCGGGAGCAGGTTCAGTCTCGTTTCCACGCTGGATCTTAAAGTTGCATGTTGCCAAGCGGAAGAGGCTCCAAAAGACAAAGGACAGACAGCTGTCATATCAGGACAAGCAAAGCAGCTTTTAAAATACAGCACAGCATTCCACTGGATGCAAAACCAGGCACAGCTTCTACTGTTTTGTAGATGTCTGAGCTCCATTTCCTACAGATGAACTAGATGCTAAAAATCACAGCATCTATGGAGCAACAAAATGCACCTGGTATGAGTCTGCAAAAACTGGAGTGAGGGGGTTCAAAAACACCCTCTCCCTGAGGGTAAAAGGGACACTTTGAGGGATCCCCTGATTTGGGGGAGGAGTCCTGATATCCTATGTTTCGGGGCAGGCTGTCAGCCCTTGAATTTGCAATGCCAAACCCCTTACCACCCGTCAGAAACCTCGTCAGAAAGCCTTCTCCTGCGGGGCTAAATGCTGACCCGCACCTACTCGGGTGTCACTGAGCAATGCGCACAGGAAAGGAGGCCTGAAAACGCCAACCTGTGCAAACGTATCTTGGGAGGAAACTGTTCAGGGTGGTTCAGAATTTGTCACCGGGCCTTTCACGGGCTCATATTTCCATCTCCTCGCGTGGTGCCCCTCTGCACCTGGCTGCTCTGGCTTGTTCATGTTTTGGGTGGGTCTCTCTTCATTGGTGGGTCTCTCTTCTTTCAGCAAACCCATTCCTGCTTCAGAGCCTCGAGAGCTGTGGCAGCTAAATCTCCTCCATTCACTCTGACCTCTTCTCGTTTATAGCATGAGAGAAAGGCAGGACTGGAGGGGACTCGGGTAGGTCATCTAGTCCAGTCCCCTGCATGGGGGTAAGACTAAGTATTATCTAGACCATGACTGACAGGTGTTTATCTAACTTCGTCTTAAAAACCTCCCGTGATAGTTTTTGTCATTTGTTCTAACGTTTAACTACCCTGACAGTTAGAAAGGTTTTCTGAACGCCCAATCTAAGTCCCCCTTGCTGCAATTTAAGCCCATTGGTTTCTGTCCTGTCCTCAGTGGTCAGGAGAACAATTTATCACTTTCCTCTCTATAACAGCCTGTTACGCACTCAGAGACTATTATGTGCCCCTTCAGACTTTTCTTCTTCAAACAGAACAGACCCAGTTTCCTTATAGGGCATGCTTTCTAGACCTTTATCATTCTGGGGGCTCTCCTCTGGACTTTCTCCAATTTGTCCACATCTTTCCAAAGTTGGCACCCAGAAATGGACACAATACTCCAGTGGAAGCTTTATCAGCAGCACAGAGTAGAGCAGAAGAATGAAATTATTTGTCTTGCTTACAACACTCCTGCTAATACATCCCAAGATGATGTTCACTATTTTTGAAGTGTTAACACTGTGCGTTCATATTCAGTTTGTGATCCACCATAACCCGCAGACCCTTTTCCACAGTACTCCTTCCTAGGCAATCCTTGCTTGTTTTCTATTTGTGACATTAATTATTGAATTGTAGCCTGTTTATTTCAGACCATTTTTCCCGTTCGGCAAGATCTTTTTACATTCTCACCCAACCCTCCAAAAAGCTTGCAGTCTCTCCTAGTTTGGTATCATCTACATACGTTATAAGCAAATTATCCTCTATGCCATTATCCAAATCACTGATAAAGATACTGAACAGAATCAGACTCAGGACAGATCCCTGTGGGGTCCCATTCACTATGGGTATGTCTACACTGCAGAGTTTTTCACGAAAAACGGCCATTTTTCTGGAAAAACAATATTTACGTACACAGTACTATTGCATTCTTTTGACAGAAAGGAGGGTTTTTTGCTGACGGCAGTAAACCTCATTCTACGAGGAAGAAGCCTTTTTCCGAAAAAGCTTTTTCAGAAAAAGGCGTGTGTGGATGCGGAAGAGAGCATTTTTTCGAAAGAAGAGGCCTCCAAGAAAAAGCACAGGTGCCCCGGTGGCCACTCCGTCCACAGTAATCACAACTGAAATGAGAGCTAGCATCCAATCAACACGGATGCTATCTTTCGAAAAAGCACATCTCTTTTTCACTGTGCTTTTGCTGTGTAGACGCTCTCTTTCGGAAGAGGTTTTTTTTGGAGGATCTCTTTCGGAAAAGCTTCTTTGAAAAGAAGCCTACAGTTTAGATGTAGCCTATGTCCCTCCAGCTTGCTTGGGAACCACTAGCAACTACTCTCCGAGTCTGCTTTTTCAATGCCTTGTGCACCAACCTTATAATAGGTTCCTCTAGGTTATGTTCCCCAAATTTGTTTATAAGAATGTCATGTATCAAAAGCCTGACCAAACTCACGACACATCACACTGATGATACACCAATGTGCATGAGGGCTGTTACCCTGTCAAATAAGTTGGTTTGACATAGGGTGGTCTTGGCAATTCTATGTTGCCTGTTGCTTTATCATTTTACTAACGGGAGTTACCCGGCATTGCTCAGGAAACCGGAGGAACAAAATGTAGAAAAAACAGTAGTCCGTTATCTTTTTTTGAATGGTAGAAAAGTTGCACTGATTTCTATAGGGATTAAAATATAGGTCCGCATCATCCCCAGCGGGGGGGGAGGGGGGGCGATCCTGGGTGGAGGGGAGGTTACACATGGGAGGGGCGCCCCAGCCCGCGCCCGGGGCTGCAGGTGCTGCGTGCAGCAGGGCGGGTGCCCGAGCCGCTGTGTGGGGGGGAGGGTCAGGGCGCTGCATACCGGCGCAGGGGTGGGGGCAGAGGGTCACTTACGTAACCTTGCGGGCAGGAGGGGGCGAGTCCCGGACAGCTCTGGGGGCCACAGGCGGCGGGCACGGGACCTAGGGTGGGGGGAAGGCCCCTGCAGCGCAGCGTGGCGGGTTACTTTTTGATTTTTACAGCTTGAGCTCGGGCCTGATCGGGTCCAAAAGTACCTTAAAACCTTCTCCTGGATGAAAGGTTATCCCACGCAAAGTTTGGTTGCGGTAGCTCTTATAGTGTCCAAGCTATTAGAGCACTAACATACAAACATTCTCCTTTATATATTAGTCTTCATTGTTTTCTTATTTACTCCGTTATCTTTTCACATACCAAAGTGAAGTTTACTGGTCAATTCCCTGGGTTGTCCATATTCCCCTTCTGAAAGACAGGGACTAAGGTGCGCTTTTCAGTCCTCTGGGATCCTTCCCATTCTCCACAAGTTCTCAGAGGTGCTCACAGAGGGCTGAGAGAGCTCTGTAGCCAGTATTCTGGGACATATTTCATCAGATCCAGGCAACCTGGAGACACCTAACTTGTCTAAGGAATTCTCAGCTTCTTCTTTTCCCATTTTAGCTTCAGCTCCTGCTTCATTCACATGGAGAGTCACCATGCTAGTTGTCACCAAGCACTGCTAGCTTTTTTGCAACTTTATTTCTTCCCCATCCTTCAAAAGACTGGCCTCTGGAGACATGGCCATGCACAGGAGTGATGTATAAGGGGTGGGGGGAATCTAGTCCCCCAGGCCACCATTGGAGAAAGAGGCAGGGAGGGGGCAGAGCAGAGGTAGAGGGTGGAGCAGGAGTGGGTTAAGGTGCAGGACTTGGGGCAGAGAGGGGTTGTCCTGGCCCTTCCCCAGACTGGGGGGGTGGGGAGTGGGGGAGTCACATGGTTGATGGGCCCTTGGGTCTCCTCTCACCAATCGCATCTGGCCAGGCCATGCATTTATGCTGCTTTTTACTTACAGACCAACTGGACGGTGAAATGAAACTAAGATGATCTCACAGCAGCTGACGGTGGAAACATTCGGAGCGGGGGGAAGGGGCTTCGTTTCCCCCTTGTGCTCTAGCCCAGACCGGCCCATACGTTCCCAACGGCTCAGCCATGTACAGAGTTAAGCCAGAGAGCAATAAGGATCCAATCTCCGACGGTTTCACAGACTTGCCAGCGCAGGCCAAGCTTCCCACGTGCTTCCCGCCGGGAGGCATTTCGATTCCCGAACAGGTAGATACCTGGCAGTGAGATCTCCGCTGGGATGTGCCAAAGGATCAGGTTTCCTTACTGGGGGAAGAGGGAGATTGGATTTCTGCCTTGCAGCTGACCAAGCGCTGAGTAACAGCCACCAGAGAGAAGGGAAACCACACAGAAACACTCCGACTCTGCTGGGCCGTGGCGGGACGACAACTTCACAGCCACTCCCTCCACCTCTGCCCTGCAAAGAAAAGGGCAGCAGAGAAACGGGAAAATCCCCGTTGTTCTTTGGACCAGAATCAGGCCTCCTACTGCTGGCAAGTGTGATGCAGCTGACAGATACTTTACTGCTAAGATTCCAGGTGTTTATTCAAGGAGCCCAAAATAAACCCAGGCACAATCACACCCGTGGCTAGGCCGGGCTCCATCACCTCCTCTGAGTGCTCGGAGTTAAAAATCCTGTTTCCAGCTGATGCAAACAAAGAACAGCGATGATACAGGTTGAACCTCTCTAATCTGGCACTCACTGGTCCGGAAACATCTGTCATCCGACATGATTTGAGTTAGTCGGATGTCCACTTTTCATGGGTGTGGCCAAGTTTCCCGCGGTCCCATAAAGTTTGTTTACAGCCACCAGTCCTAGTGTTCTGTGCTGTTATCTAGCTCTTATTTACTCTCGTCTTCTAAGAGCCCAGTAAGCAGTGGAAGTGTCGGTAATGCTGCTAGACAATATTGACCTCTTCTGGTCTGGAAAATTCTCTGATTCAGCACCAGCCAGGCCCTGAGGGTGCCGGACTACAGAGGTTCAACCTGTAATAAGCAGAGGAAAGAATTATGTAATGGACAGCAGACTGGACATGGCCTTGCTGCAGGGGATCCAGGAAGGAAGTTTTCTTTAGGGAGTAACAGATGTTGTCTCTTTTTCCCAGCAGCAGGCAGCTGTTGGAACTCTCCAGCTATTTTTATTTCCAAGCGTTGAGATTAGAAACCTGAGCCCTGTGGATAAGGACCTTTTAATTAGCGGCCTTCATGGACCAGAATCAAGCATCATGAGAGGATTTCAGTTCAATCGCCATCTTGCGTTGGTTCCATGCTCACCTCCTCCAAAGGATTTTCTCCTGGAAAACTCACAGGCAGCCCCCCCCCCCCCCCCCCCCCAAAAATGAAACTTGGTTTTCATACCTTCAGCCAGCTTCTCGGAACAGCCCTGAAAAGACTGGGAGTGTGTGTAAAAGTCAGTCTGCAAAAGCTCTCTCTTCGGCTGTCCTGGAGTCAGTCCCCAAAATGGAGCATCATAACAAGTGCTACATCCCTCCACTGACCTCACTGGACGGTTCCTAAATTCCAGTGTCAAAAGGGGTGGCTGTGGTCCTCGAGCTAGACAGCACAGGCCAGAGAGCTTTCCTCAAATAATTCCTGTTTGAACGAGAGCCCATTTCTCCTTCGCGCCCTCAGTCAAGCAAATCCCGTCTTGATTTACAAAGTGTCCATGACGGAAACTACACTGTGACCCTTGTTTCAGCAGTGAATGACCCTCACTGGAAACAAATTATGCCCGGAATCCAGCCGTTAAGTGGCAGATATTGGAAATCAGATATTGGGTTCCCTTTGATGGCCACATTAGAGAGTCCAATGACACACCACTCTGTCTTTGTAGCAGTCAAATGTGTTACAATAATTAAATATTCTTTGCTGAATCTTACAGCAGAGCTCTCACTTGGTAAAAGGAAGTTCAGCCTGTGGCAGGCCTCCTAGATTTGGCCTAGTCCATATAAACAGTGGCAGAAAAGTACTACCTATATTCATCATCATCTTGACAGTGTTCCCTAATCTGCTGCCAACATCCCAGCTGCCAACGGACACAAAGGTTTATTCCCTCTGCAAACAGACCACTTGGAACGCGGAGGGCGAGGATGGAAAGGGAGAGGGGAAGGTGCCAAAAGAGCAACGCGCCAGATTCCTCCCTGCCCAAAGCAATGAAAGCGCAGGGAGGAATCCAACAATAATAAAAACACAGTCACCCAAATGTCAACTGCGCAGAGGAAGAGAGAGGAGGAATCATGGCAGGTGCCCTCTGTTAGCATCTCTGGGAGTCAGGTGCTAGGTCTTACATGATTTGAAACATCTGATCTCTGCTGTAGTACGAAATGAACAGGCCCCGCTTCGGGCACGGACTTACTGGTGGCATTTGCAGGGCGTAAAGCTGAGTGGGTTTGAATGCTGGAACTGACAAATTCCTAGCAACGGCAGCGGTTGCACTGGAACCGACATTCCCATTGTGGAGGGAATATCATGTCAGGAAAATGGAAATCAAGACCGACATTCTGAGCCGTCGTCTCCCAATGAAACGCATATTGATTCCATCTCAAAACAATGCCGGCGGACGCCCAATGTTTCCTTTCGAACGGGCACGTTGTCGTGGAAACTCTCCTCTGGCGATGCCAAGACGGACAATGGGGAATTTTTTCCACTTCCTCCTTCCCAAACTGCATTTTTTTCAGCATGTTTCAGCCTGTGAAACGTGTTGACATTTCAGCGTGTCTTCCTGATTTGGGACCAGGGCCGGCCCACAACATTTTGGCATCTGAGGCGGGGAGCTCAAATGACGCCCCATTCCCCCTCACTTGGGCCAAAACTTTGAAAGGTCTCAATTCTCTGGGTCCTAGTGGCGCCCCCACAGTCTGGCACCTGAGGCGGCCGCCTCATGGTAAGGCCAACCCTTTTTGGGCAAAGCATACCTGAATTCCCCACCAGCCGGAAACGCCACTTCCCAACCAGCTCCATTCGGAGCTTGACTCTCCAGGAAGGAAAGGCAAGTTCTATGCCCCATGAGGAGCATCCAGACAAGGCCCTGACAGCTCCCAATGGGTGGCTGTGACAGAAGGAAATTGCATGTGGGCTTGCCATCTTAGAGGGCACCTCTTTGGGTCTGCCCTGGCCCGCCCTGGTCCACACAGCTCCCAGGGCCTCTGGCCCGCTGGGGCGAGAATGAGCACACCTGTCTCCCAGCACTTTATCATCATCTTCTGGAACTAGAGAGGCCTTTGTGAATATCGGCACTCATTCTCCATCAGAGACCAGGAGGCAACAGTGCTGTGTGTGTTGACGGTATCCGGGCAAGGGGAGAGGAAGAAGAGGTTCTTACCACAGTACCCCCAGCATCTGGGGGGCTAACTGCCTTGACTCCCCATTCCTTCCCCAGCGTTGGAGGCATCCTACCTTCTACTGACCTTTCCTTAAGCCGATTGTCTCGAGTGTCCCATGATTCTCCTTGCGCTAGTGGCAGAACATACTTCACTTACCCCCAAGCCTCGGACTGGCTGTGTGACCCGGAGAAACTCCCTTGTCCCTGTTTGAAGGATGGGAAACGGAAGGGCAGAGAAGATAAGTGTATGGCACACAACATCCCCTCCTTGGAAAGAGCTTTGAGATCACCAGGACCAAGGCCCTGGGAGGGGACAGGCAAAGGGGTGCTACTGTGACTGCTGATGATTATTCAGCATAAATCACCGTTTGGCTTCCATCTAGCTCTGAAATTTAAAAAACCTGCTAGCGATGCTTCCCAGCAAGGAGAAAGGGCTCAGGCCAAAAGGCGCCTGTCTGAGTCTGGAGGGGGGGAGGCAGAGCATTTGCTGCTGGACCACAAGTGATGCGGGAACAGCAAGATGAAAATTGTCATCACGCCAGTAAATCGCAGTTTCCACCAGCTGACGACATGCCTCCTCCCGGCCTGAGTCAGGGAGCGCAGGATGCAGTCTCAGGGGACACCTTCTTGCCCCTCTCTCAGCGCACCAGGCCCATCCCTTTCTGTGTGGCTTCAAAGGCTCCTCGGGTCCATTCACTGGCCGCTTTCTGAGTCATACTGGGGGAAGGACCATGCAGTTCCTGGCTTACACTCCTGCCTCGCTCCATTCTGCAGCTCACCCGTCAATAGCAGGGAGCCTAGCATGGATGGTGGGTGAAGGCAGGGCTGGGGGAGACAAGCTCCCAACCCCGCCCCCAACCCCGCCCCTTCTGCCCAGGCCCCGCCCCCAGCATCACAGGGAGGTGGGGCAGCATGTAGTCCCAGTCTCCCCACCCCGGAGAGCCAGCGGGTAGGCACAGGGTTGGGCATGGGCGAGGCAGTCTGGGAAGGCAGTGCCTTCCCCTGCCTAGGATACCCACCGCCCATGAAGCCTCGCTTGAACGCAGGGCATCAGAGACAGCACAGCGGGGGCCTGGTGGCAAACAAGACTGGAGTTCTCCAGTAATTCCACCACCTGCCACAGAACCAAAACCTTCAGAAGACCTAGGCCGATCCTGGTTCTAACGAACCCCTGCAGATCCGGCCTGCCTGGTGGGCTGCTCAGGAATCGGTTTCCTTTCCAAATGCGGCCGAGTTTTGCTATTTTTCCAGGGCATTCCCAATACCATTGTACTGTAGGATCTGGAAGTGCTGGAACTAGAGGTGCGGGGGTGGGGGGTACAGTTTACAGGTGTGATATGCAGCCAATGAGAAAGTGTGACCATGCATATGACTGGATGGGAGTTGTGCGTTCTTGGGGTGTGTCAGGATTAAATAAGGGGTCTGGGTATTCTTTATCATGGTGATGGGGGTACAGCGTGCGTCTGCACTGCACCATAACTCACAGGAAGATACGCAATTTGAGCTACGCAAATTGCATAGGTTATTTCAATCTTATTTTGAAATACCCTAGTTTGTCGTTGGCGCTGTCTACACAGCGCCAAATTCCGAAACAAAGCGCTATTCCAAAACGTCCCTGACTCATCATAGAATGAGGTTTACAAGGACGTCGGAACAGCAAGCCCAAAATAATGGGCTTGCTGTGCTCACTCGCAGCATCCCCAGGTTCGGGGGGTCCAAGACAGAACAAGTATCCATCTCTGGGTCGCCTGTTCTTTTCTAACATCTGTTTGTGTCTGTGTGCACACACCGGTGAGCTTGTGCATGGCAGAGTACACTTGTGTATGCAGTTGCCTTCAGTAGACGCAACTATCACGAGCCCTGGTGGCTAATAGCCAAGGCCGCAAGCTCTGCTCTGTTTTGTCCTGGGGCGTGCCGGGAGCCTGCTTTCAAGGCCACTGGCAGGAGTCAGATTACAGCCCGCGTTAAGCTGGACTGTGTTTTGACAACCGATCTGACCCCACGCCCCGCTCCAGCTTGCAACAGGAGAACTGCCCTTTGACGACGTGTTCTTGGCCGCTCCGGCTCGTATTTCACAGATGCAAGAAATACTCTAATATCCTTGGAGCACAATTTTTGTAAGGAAGAGAAAATCCCCTCGACTTCTAACTTCAGCGAGGAGTAAAATGAACAGTTCTGGCCTGTCTCAGTGAATCGCCCTGATGCGCAAGCAATCCAGTGGAACATAGTTTTGATATTTTTGAGACACTGGCTAACAGGAGCTGGAGGGACAGAGGATCAGAGGAGGTAACACGAGCAATTTTTTTTTGCCCGTTCTCCTCCTGTGCAGAATTCAGCTACAAGTGCCATAAGGAGCTGGTGATAATCCAGAAGCTCTGACAGCTAAAAGCCAGAGAGCAGCCATCGTGTGATGCTGCCGTCAGCGAAGGCCTTGTCCGGTTGGTAACGGAGGCAGAAAGAGGCACAAGTGCTATGTATTTATTTATTTTGAGTCCAACCTGCAACACACAACAGAACAGCTGTCCACCGAGCTCTGACAGATCAGCCCAGCTGAGATATAAACAAGCAGCAGCAGCCAATCCACAGCCTCTCTGGATCCAAGCCACACCCATCCCCAGATGGGAACTGGTCAACCCTCACCTACTCCAAAACAGAGCCTTACCTGGGACGGTTTTCTAAATCCTGCTTCTCTCCTGCCCCACAATTTCATCTTCCATTATTTCTTGCATTTTTATCCTGGTCCAACAAATGTTCCCTCTAATTTTTTCCAGCCACGTGCAGAATACATTTTGTTATGTGCACCAAGACATAGCAGATGTGCACCACTAACAGAAACACATGCTGCTGGCTATGGACGCTCTGCTAATCAGCTGAGTGGCATTTGAATTTCTCCTGGGTGGCCACCAAGTGCTTAGCTCACAGGGAACATTAGCTCCAACCTGCAAAAACCTTAGATTGTGCATATCCCACAAGAGAGACAGATTCCCCCACGCTACAAAAAAAAAAACCAAAAAAGTCAATTAATATCTATAAATTCAATCCAGACCCTTTTTACCTCTAAAAGGGTAAAACAAATCTTGCTGAAGTAAAAATACTTTTAAAACTTTTCACACTTGAAAGAGATTTGAGGTCTATCATAACAGGAGCAAAAGTGTTTTCCTGCAAGTTAACAGAGTATGGTTTTTAGCCCTACCTAATCCTGCTGGCAAAGTATATTTTACCCACCCAGTGGAACCTGCAGCCGGGCTCCGTTCTCAAACCATCCTCCCCGCAAAACAAATACTCACAGCCTCTCCTGCCCCCCGCAAGCCTCAATCCCCCAGAAATGGATAGAGTACACCATTCACCTCAGAGGTGAACAAACCCA
This sequence comes from Pelochelys cantorii, assembly GCA_032595735.1. Lineage (NCBI taxonomy): Eukaryota > Metazoa > Chordata > Testudines > Trionychidae > Pelochelys > Pelochelys cantorii. The sequence continues at coordinate 4,840,700 of CM064333.1, forward strand.
GGCTATTTCAGGCCCCAGTGAGAGGTGGATTCCAGAGCAGTGTGAAATCCTACAGCGGAGAGCTCCTTTCAGCAGCCCCCTCTGTTAGATGTGACAGGCATCCCCACTTAAGCAGTTTGGCTCATTGGAGATTCAGCCTGGTCACGGGTCGGGGGTGAGTTCTCCCATAGGCAGGTCCCAACCGGGAAAAATTTCCCAGTAGAAAAATCTAGTTCAGTGGAAGAGGCGCATGCTGACGGGCAAGGTCTGTTTGGAGAGCGCAAGAAAGAATGGGTAGGGTAGGTTCGCGCCCCACTGTTTTACCGCTTCCCAGCTTTGTCCAGGAACAGCACGTGGGAGAAGGAGGATTTCCCCCCACCTTCCGAGGCTTTTACATTTTCCCATAAGAAAACCCAAAGTTCCCAATGGGAAACGTCAAAGCAGTTCTCTGGCCAAGTCTCTCCTGCCAACCCCGTGAAGGAACATCTCAGCCTCCATCCAGGAGCTGGGACCGAGCCAGAACCCGGGCACCTGTGCTCCCCCGAGACCTCTGCCACATGGGGCACCAGCCTCCACGTCTGGCAGGTTTCCACTGGAGCGATCTCCAGTCACCCCAGAGCAGGACGTGCATCGAGGCATCCTAAAGACACTTGGGTTGCTTTCCTGGCCGCTGGACTGCTGGGACTTGACCTGCCACATCACCTTTGGACTCTACTGAACAGGTTCCAAACAGGCCAAGGAATATGCCCAGCACATCTCTCCCCACGGGGTCTGTGCTTTGGCAGTGTGAGCTCGGGCAGTCAATGGTGGTCGAGGAGGGCCATCTAACCAGACACCATGGGGGCCATTGGGCCCTTCATTCTTCTGCCTGTGAAGAGGCTGGCCAAGTGCTGCAAGCTCCAGAAGACAACTGCAATTACTCGCCCCAGGCAGGATCGCGGCTTCTCGCAGCTCTGGCGCTGGGCCAGATGGTGCCTAAGAAGTCGGGCCCACGTTCGGGACGGAGCAGGGCACCGCTGCTCCATGGGACGCGCCAGGGGAACATGTTAACTGGCATGCTGACCAGCACCCCTCACCTGGGATGGGCTTTTGTGCCGGGGTGCAAAGGATAGGCCGCCTCCAGCCCTCCCCACCGCTGGGCAAGCTTGCAAGCGGCTGGGGGAATATGACCGGTGGAGATGATAAACTTATCGCAAGCCTGGTTTAATCTGATGCAGCTTGAATCCACATCCGCTGGGCCAGAGATGGTGAACAGAAACCTCTCCGAACTCCAGGGGGAGAGCAAAGCCCAGCCTCCTGCTTCCTCCTCCCCTTTCTGGGAAGCCCAGCAGATCTCTTCATCTCCTTCGGAGACTGCCTGGGGGCAGGCGTCAGCAGCTGTGAGGGTGTATTTGGCCTGCGCCGGGCCAACCAAGCGGCAGCTTCTCTCTGCAGGCAGCAGAACCCAGAGTTTGGAAGGTGCAGGACACAAGGCCACGTAGGGGGCCACACCGCAGTTACTCCGGCAACGAGAGACTCGACGTGGCTGGGAGGCCACATCAGGCCCAGCCAGAAAATGGCCGCCGCACTAGACGATAACTGGCTGCTGTGGCTGGAAAGCAGCCGGGTGGCCCCCACAACTCCCAGGGGCACATAATGAAGCCGTAAAACGCTCAGCAAAGCTGCCATGCTGGTCCGTGCTCGCTGCCACCGAAGGGCTACGTGGGTCACTAGGCAGCCCAGGCCTCTGGCGGTACTAGAGTTGCACCCAGCTGCCTAGAGTCAGAAGGACCCCCAGGCTCCACACCTGGAGAGAGGATCGTGGTTCCCCTCACCTGCACGGTCCCCCCCCCCCTTGCTCCAGAAGTCAAGGGAAGGGGGGGAGGTTGAGTGCCCCAGCACCTGCTCCACACCTGGAGTGGTGGGCCTTCCACACCCCTCAAGAGGCCCAGCTTGGCCATTCTTAGGTTCTGAGGCAGCAGCAGCATCTCTGATTATCGTATTGCTACAACTTGCCTTTCCTCCCCCCCCCCCCCCCCCCGGCCCCCATCAGCTCCCCGCAGAGACACAGAACTGATCCCTGGACCCTGTGGGCTGGCTCCAGGTTGCCCCCGCCTCCTCCTGCATGGGATGGGTACTCCAGTTAGTTACTACAGGGGGGCGGTCGGCCATGCTGGAGGTCCCCTCTGGCTCCCCTGCTTTTTCCCTTGCCCCGGGCCCTCCCCACAAGTAAACCCCAGCCTTTCCCCTAAGAAAGCAGCCGTGCCTCTTTAAAACTTGTTTTGGTGCTTTTAGTCCAAGTGCCCGAGAGGTTACAAGAGCTGCATAGTAATGGATTCACCCGGCCACTAGGGGGCAGTACTGTCCCATGAGAGTCCACTTCAGGTCCAGTGGCCCTGGACAAACTCGGGGCTGAGAACCCAAAGCCCAGAGCCCAAGTGGGGGGGGGGGGGCAGATGCGTGTAAGAAGAAGGAGCCACCAGGCTTTGGTATTTGTGGGGATTGGGATGCTCCAAGCCAGGGTGACATTTATTTCAGCCTCACCATTGGACCTGTGCTCCCCACTGCACCCCCAGCCACCTCCGACCTGACTGGAGAAGGGCAAACCACTTAGCTCAACAGCCCCTCACACTGGGACCTCATCTGCCCTTCCCGGCCGGAGAAACATCATCAGAACGGGGTTTTTTCCCCCAACAGAAACGGCTTTATAAGAATAGGAACTTTTCATCAAAAATGTCTTTTTCTTTAAAAAAAAAAATGCTTTGCCAAAAAGTTGGGGGAAATATTTTTCAGTGAAAACAAAAACTAGCTAGCATTTTTTGGATCAAAATGACAACATTTTCTTTTTTTGTTAACATTTTGAACAGGAAAACTGAAGCCAGTTCCAGCCCAGCTTCAGAGCCACTCTTGGCCCCGCGAGGAACTTGTCATTAGCAAAGGATGTCTCTCGGCCTGTGGAAGCAGGCGGCTGTACTGTCCGTCAGCCCAGCGCAGAACCACTGCCTGGGTCCAGAAAAAAGGGTCACGAGATGTTGGCAGCAATGCTGAAAAAGTAGGGGAAATGCTGATTTTAAAAGGGCTCTGTTTAATATCTTCATCAATGATTTAGATATCGGCATAGAGAGTACACTTATTAAGTTTGCAGATGATACCAAGCTGGGAGGGGTTGCGACTAATCTGGAGGATAGGGTCATAATTCAAAATGATCTGGACAAATTGGAGAAATGGTCTGCGGTAAACAGGATGAAGTTTAATAAAGACAAATACAAAGTGCTCCACTTAGGAAGGAACAATCAGTTTCACACATACAGAATGGGAAGTGACTATCTAGGAAGGAGTATGGCAGAAAGGGATCTAGGGGTCAGAGTGGACCACAAGCTAAATATGAGTCAACAGTGTGACGCTGTTGCAAAAAAAGCAAACCTGATTCTGGGCTGCATTAACAGGAGTGTTGTGAGCAAGACACGAGAAGTCATTCTTCCGCTCTACTCTGCGCTGATTAGGCCTCAGTTGGAGTATTGTGTCCAGTTCTGGGCACCACATTTCAAGAAAGATGCGGAGAAATTGGAGAGGGTCCAGAGAAGAGCAACAACAATGATTAAAGGTCTAGAGAACATGAGCTATGAAGGAAGGCTGAAAGAATTGGGTTTGTTTATTTTACAAAAAAGAAGATTGAGGGGGAACATGATAGCAGTTTTCAGGTATCTACAAGGGTGTCATGAGGAGGAGGGAGAAAACTTGTTCATCTTGGCCTCTGAGGACAGAACAAGAAGCAACGGGCTTAAACTGCAAGGGAGGTTTAGGTTGGGCATTAGGAAAAAGTTCCTAACGATCAGGGTGGTTAAACACTGGAATAAATTGCCTAGGGAGGTTGTAGAATCCATAAGAGTAGGTTAGATAAACATCTATCAGGAATGGTCTAGACAGTATTTGGTCCTGCCATGAGGGCAGGGGACTGGACTCGATGACCTCTCGAGGTCCCGTCCAGTCCTAGTATTCTATGATATGTGACAACTGGAGTGAGGCAACATTTTCCTAATTTAGATTTTGTTTTTACTAATATTTCAATCCAATGTTTCCCTGAATTCAGAAAACTGGGAGAAAGTGTCAAATTTTTCAGGATTTTTTTTTCCTCCTTATTTTTCTAACCGAGCCAGCCAGAATATTTTTTATTAAAAAAAAAAAAAAAACCTCATCACACAATTTCAAACTTGAGAGAAAGTTTCAATAGTTTTGCAGATTTTTTGGCTCCTCTTTTGCAACCCGTGCTGGTGGCAATGAATGCCAAAGGGATTTAGGCACCCAAAGGCACCAACGGCAGCTAGTATTTGCAAAAGTGCCTATGGGGGTTAGGTGCCCAACTCCCATTGACTTCATGGCTAGTTAAAGCGGAGATGCATGCAGCTTCTCAGCACCAGCTACGTCACTGCACCACATCTCTGAAAGCAGCAGAGAGCTTGTTGAGCATGTCTGAATTCTGGGTCGCCTACCACGCTAGCTACTTTTAGCTTGGCTTGCTTGCTGAGGCTATTCGGAGCATTCTGGGTGTCCCACGGAGAAATCCATCACTCCCATCTCCTATAACTCCCTTCGCTGCACTGCAAACAGCGCAGGCTCCGTGGTCATTGCAGCTACATGCTTAGCCTGTCACCTCTCACTGCCTCGGGCTCCAATTTGCCCCCGTTTTGCAGGTCACGGCAGCTGGCTCAGAAAAGCCGCAGCTTCTGCAAACGCGCGTTCCTTGGCGTGGCTGCTGCAAGGGCGTTATTCAACTCAGCGCCACTCTCCCTGCTTTGGGACCACATATTCCCTGCCTCCTAGGCAGCCTACCTCCCAAGCAGCTTCCCTGGCCCTGGCCATTATTGCAAGCAAACTTCTTATATTCCTTAGCACATAGGGTTCCACCTGAGCCGGTGAGGTCATTCCTAGGTTACGTTTCCTCTCCCTTTGCATCCTGTAGCCTGGAACCAGAGACCAGGGAAATCACCGTCACATTTCATGTTGCAGTGCAGCACACCAGCTGTTCCTGGAATGAGAATACAGGAGCAAATGCTGGAAACCAGGGTTCCCTGTAAGCTGAGCGCTTGGGCAGCCACCCAGGAGACATTCCAGTGCCACTCAGCTGATTAGCAGAGCACCCAGAGCCAGCAGCAGGGGTTTCTACTGGTGGTGCACATGCACACATGCCTGGGTGCACACAACAAAATTTATTCTGCACCAGAATGGGAAAAAAATGGAACATTGCTGGAAACCCAGCAGTTCTAGTACGTCCAAACACCACCATAAGTGCTGGAACTAGAAATGAGGGGGTTCTCAGTGGGGGCTGCAGCACCCCTCGGCTTGAAGTGGTTTCCATTATATCCAGGGTTTACACTGTACCGATTATTCCAGCCCCCCTGGTTATCACTGGAACAGAGGATGAAGACGGGCAGGTCCGCATTTCCCAGGTCTCCTTGGCTTTTTCTTGCTCGTATTCTAGACATAGAGTCTGTCTGCTAGGAGGCGACTGTACCCCATCACATTACTTGGATTTTAAGAGGAGCAGCCACATCTCTGCTGCACCCACAGGGGGTGTTTGCCCCAAATTCTGTACAAAGGGGGCCATGTGAGGTGTTGAATGAAAGCTTATGTTCTACTGATTCTATGTATGCTACTCAGGTACTTGTGTGATGTCTGTATGTGGAGTTATGAATGTGGTCTCTGTACTTATACTGGGAATGTTCTCTGCCTGAGGCAGAGCAATGGGCTCTGGACGGCCTGTTGTAAAGAGCAATTGTTCAGTCAATGACTATGCTAATTAGCGAGGCTCCAGGAACAATGGCTCTCAAGGTGCCCAATACACCTGAGGAATGCAGCTGGAAACCTGCAAACCAGCCCACACCATGGCTGCTGGCACGGGACACAGGGATAGGTCACTCGACCATGAGACCCGCTCTGACTTGGGAGATCAGGAACAGATATAAAGTGCCATGTGGCAAGCTCCAGCTGGTCTTCAATTCTGCCACTGATCCCAGATGCAGCCTTGTGAGGGACAGCGAGCCGGGAAGAATCGGGGACCCATCCTGCCAGAGGATGTACACCAGAGGCTTTTAAGCCAGCAGTTTGTAACATCGCTGCTGAGAGCCTGCACCAAGAACTTGGTGATTGGTGCATGTAATGTGTATTCTCCTTAATAACCTTACTCTCCACCTTTTCTTTCTTTTATGAATAAACCTTTAGATTCGAAAAGACTGGCCAGCGTGCTCTTGTGGGAAAGACCCAAAGCGTAAATTGACTAGGAACTGTGGCTGGTCTTTTGGGACCGGGAGAAGCCAGTCGGGGTAGGTGAGATTGGGTTCTATAACCCCTCACCTGTGTGCAAGCCCGGGGCTGATTGGGGCACAGGGAGAGCTGGGGTGCCAGAGGGTTTTGCTCGTGAGGCTTCCTGCTGGCCGGATTGGCAGCTGAAGCGCTCGGTGTGACGTGTGAGAGCTGTTTGGGAAAGGGCTCCAGTCTGGGGCTGCAAGGAGCCCTGAGTTTGAGCAACTCACCCTGAGCGGATGCCTTCAGCGGTGCCCAGTCCATCACACTCCCCACCCGTCCCATCTCAGAGCTCTTCCATGGGCTGAGCCTCTTGGACCATCCAGGACCAGGTTACGACATGGGGATCTTTCACAGAAACATAGGGCTGGAAGAGACCTCAGACCTTTTCTCCTCCAAGACCCCCGACTGCTGTCCAAGCGGGTGCCTTATGAACCAGCAAAGCCTTTTTAGTCAGAAGACCCTAATGCAAAAACAAAAGGGGCAGACAGACTGTTAGGAAGCAGGACAGACAGAAAGACACACACACCCCGGATGAGTGGGAGGTGCTCGACTTTGATTTCCCCAGCCAAGTGTGAACTCCTATGCCAGCCTTAGCGTGCCATCACAGGCAGCCCCCTTGGGTTCGCCAGTGTCTCACCCCAATGAGCTAAACTTTGTGCTAGATGGTCCCTTGCACCGAGGAGCACAGAAATATTCAGGTTCCTCCCAGTGTCAAAGGGCCAGTCACTTAACTCCGGGACAATTGCACCTTCACTCACACCTTGTAGACAATCCTACGATTAAATTACCAAAAGATTAACTGATCAAATGAAATCAGAGTTGAAGTCATTTGTGTATCTGTAATAGAAGCATTTGTAGTCTGCAGCTCTAGGTATCCTTTACAGTTAACCCCGGCTAGGTAGCTGGTGATCTCTTGCTTATGCCTAGAAATATAACTCCTCCCAGAGTCAGAACAACATGTTCCTCTGGTGTAGGGTTTTCATCCCTTTTGGGCCACGCGTGCTGACTCCTGTGCATGAATCCTCTTCATTAGGAGCAGAACAAAAGTAATTTGTCCTCTTGTTGATGGTCCATAGGGACGTTCCAGTTGCAACTGTTCCACAATAGCCTATTGGATGTTGATGGACCTTTCCCTGCGGGAAGGGCGTTCCATTTTCTGTTGAAGATCAACCCTTCGCACTAATTAATAATGATGTTGCCCCTCATTTGGTGATTTGCAGAGTCACAGAGGCTCACAATGCTGCTGCTCAAGATTACCTCACTGCCTGGGATATGGATGTCATGGGAGAGACTAGCGTTTAGACTTTCGTAAATGCTCATGAGTTGCTACATGCATGGCCCACATTCTAATGGCTATTTTAACACACCTACCGCACGTCAGCCAGACACATCCCAGCTTGTCAGGGGTCAGCGGAGATGTGGGGATCTGGGCTGAAGCTAACACTTCAGCTACCAGGTCACAAAACTCACAGCAGGTCCTAGTGTAACTCTGATGGTGTGACGCTGACAGACCCGGTGCCAAGTCCTCGTGTCTCCACCGAACACCGACAATGACAAAGGTGGAATCAGTCCTCCTCGTCATTAATATCTGGTGCTACGCCACCAACCATAGGCTGGGATGCAGGGGGCGGTGGTTCAGAGAACTGACTTGTCCACATGCCCATAAACACACCCTGCTTTTCTAGGCATTGGACACTGGTCCCAGCACAGTCTGATCTCACGGACACCGGTTTGAATCTGGAGTGACTCCGGATCTGCAGTGGTCAGAATCTGATATATAGTTGCTAAGCCAGTAGCTTCCCCCGCAAACACTGCATGTATACCACAGCGTTTGCCTCTCCTTTGACTCGGCACCTAGAGATATCATGCCAGAGCTTTTCCTTATCCCCTGTTGTTTACTGATAAATCACACAGCACAGTAACTGGTCTGCTCCTTCCACTGCACTGCAGCTGGGCCTTGATGCTTATCTCAGGTCCAGTAATGACCTCTTATTTCCCACCCAGGCCCAGCAATGATCTTTTATTTCCCACCGGGGTCAGAAAATCTTCCCAGCTCTTTAGGGAAATAGCCGAGATTCCACTGAAGAATGGATCTAAATCAGGCGAGGCTGGACAGCCCTACAAATAAACACTCTCCAGCTGGTCGCTTTGCCTTTTTGGATTTCACTCAGCACCGGACAGCCCTGGCAGGAGACACAAGCCATATTTCAGTCAGCAAAACCAGCCTATTCGTCACGAGGTGGTCGTGAAAAGCTCCAGCCGAAACGCAGCTTGAGAACCAGTGGAAACGAGGCAGGACACGGGAAGCCACAAATAAGGGGCAAGAGGGATACCCACTGACTCATTTATCAGCTGGCAAATAGCTAGAAAATAATAAATATGGACTCAGATGACATGCCCGCTCACTGAGAGACACTTTATTACAGTTGTACCATTCCATGCAAATGGTGCTGATTTACGGGCGCTATGGTGAATTTGGCTGTTTAGAATTTATTATACTAGCAGGTGAGGCCCATCTTTGACTGGGCAAAGTCATTTGGCGTAGATAACACTTATAGGAATGATTAAGAAATTAAATATAGGTAATAGAATCCTTTATTAAGGTGCTTGCAAAAGGGAAGTAAAAGAACAGTTTTAAATGTGTAGGATTTCAACATGGAACATTATTCATTTTATGGAATCATGACCATACCTAGTAGATTTGAATCAGAAACCCGCAATGCTGCCATCACGCTTTCCGTAACTAATTTGAGTTATTTTGTGATGCGTAACAGTAAAACAAAATGTTTGCATTAAAATTACAGTTGACTAGGCGACACGATTTTAATTTTGCTAGCAAATATTGTTTATGAACTCTAATCGTAAGAGTCATGACTTTTTTTTCCTCCAATGAAAAAACAAAAAATAATTATTTAAACCTTTCACCCAGCATATTCCGGTGTAAAAAGCAGTGCAATCAGCTAATTTAAGTAGCAGGATTGTTTATGCAAAATTTGGCACCTGTAGGTAATCGTGAAATATGACTGTATTTTGCACAAAGAAATCCACAAACAAACAAAGAATGGTAATAGAGATGTAGCCGCGTTAGTCTGGTCTTGCTGAAACAAAAGACAGGACTTTGCAGCACTTTAAAGACAAACAAGATGGTTTATTAGGTGATGAGCTTTCGTGGGCCAGACCCACTTCTTCAGATCATTGTGTAGAAGAAAATTGGCATGACCATATATACCAAAGTGATACAATCAAAAAAAGTGAACTAAATAGACAAATCAGATTTTAGAACAGAGGGGGATGAGGGGGGGAGGTTAGTGTCTATGAGATAATGATATTAGAGGTGATAATTGGGGAAGCTATCTTTGTAATGGGAAGATAAGCCTCGATTTCGATTCCTAGGAAGTGGATTTTCTCTCTATTCCGGGCAGAAAGCATTGCACATTTCCCACGGGAACCCTTTCCTGCCCACACCGAGGCTGCATCTATATGGCAAGCCTCTCCCGCAAGAGGAAATGCAAATGGAGCGCTCCTTTGCGGAGGTCACATTCTCATTTGCATTTCCTTGTTGGATCCCTTTTGCGCAAGAGGTTTTTGCACAAAAAAGTGCTGTGTAGACTGCTCCTTTTTGTGCAAAAACCCCCTTTTGCGCAAGAGCCGTTCTTCCTCAAACACTGGACTAAAGGGCATTCTTTGGAAGATCCTATTGCATGGAGTTCTTAAGGCAAGACCAGGGGGTCCACTTCCTCCCCAAACAACTGCTCCAATGTCGGCCCTTATGGCTAGGAACTTGCCTCGGACTTCAGTTTGTGTAACCTCAGCTTCCAGCCGTTGGATCCTGCTTTGCCTGGGTCAGCTAGGCGGCACAGCCCCTGTTCTGAGAGCTCTCCATCCAACTGGAGTAGAGGTTGTGAGAACGGAGCAGAAATGTCAGGGGAAGAAACAGCAGGGGGAGAGGGGAGGTGATAAAATTATCTCCAAACCAAGAGTTATAAGCCCAGGAAATTCAGTGTTTGGATTTCTTTTCCGTGGAACCCTCGTGCATTGGGGTAGGCACCCGGACAGCTTTTACTCCGCGCTGCCGTGACCCCGTGCAAGACCTAAGGCACTGCAGGTTTTGATGGCTCCATGCAAATCATTAGAGGAGCACAAGAAGGGTTGACATTTTTCCCCCACTTCATGTAGTCATGAAAGGGCAGAGTTAAGGTTAACTGTGCATTTCTTGTTTGGGATTTTTTTCCCCCCCATGTAACCTCAGCTCTGAATTTCATGGGTTTAAAATGATTGTTTGGAAGATAATTATAAATTCCCTGTGCTGTTTCTTAGCTGAATGGTTGTAGTGCTGACATGGGAGAGAATTACTGGTAAAAAAGCATTATAGGGACATAAGTTACTGGTACGTATTCTCAGCTTTAACTCCATGTTAATGGGGCTGGGGCCAGGAAAGGGTCAGTGGGATGGAGAGAGAGAGACAGTAAGGATAATGGGAGGGGTTGGCAAGCAGAGAGATGGAGGAGAAGAGGCAGACAGTGGGGAGGCCATGATCGCTAGAAAAAGCCCAGCCCAGAACATCTCCAGACCCTGGGGAAGCTCAGACCCAGACCCGGGCATGGACTTTATTAGGCACGCCTGAATCCCCCGTTAGTTCCGAGGGGTTTGGCTATGGAGAGACTGTCCGATCAGCCCGTTTCAGACACCTGGCCTGGGCACAGCTCTCCCGGCTGGAGACACAGAGGGACCCACTAAACTAACAATGTCTCTTCCAGCCTGCGTCCTCCTCTCTGCCCCTCGCCTTGCTCTCCCACCCAACGGCAAGGTGCAAATTCTTCCCTCAATGCACTGCCGGCAACCACCGGCTGCAGTGCCGGTAACGTGAGTGCAGAATCTCCCCATGTGTTTGCAGTGTGTACTGTCAGCCAGGCAATTTATTACATACCAAACAGGACAGGGCTGTGGGTGACCTGTAGCCCCCACACCGCCATGGGAATCGTCACTGGCCCAGTACTTCTGGGATCAGGTGAGAACAATGTAGAGGGCTGGGGGTTAAATCAGAGGACAGGAGTCCTGTGAATTATTCTTGCTTTGACAAGGATTCAGTGTGACCCAGGTCAAGTCCCTTAACCTCAGATTCCTCTTCTGTTATCAGTGTCTAGTGACACTTCAGTTCTCTCTCACAGGGATATTGTAAAACGTGACTTGTAAAACATCTTAAGATCCTTCAGCAAAAACGCTCAGTGACTCCCTATCGGCTCGTTAGCCGAGGACATAACTCCATGCCCTCATTTTCGGACTTAAATTAATGCATGTGAAGGTGATTAATGGGATCAGCAGTACTCTTTGCCAGAGAGTACCAACCTAGGACCGACTGATCTTTGGGGGGCAATAGAACATTGACCTATGTTAGAATAATAGGGCATGTTTATCCTTGACCATGAGGGTCTTTGCAGAAGTCTCCTACGAGATCCATGCACATAGCTGTTTTTAAGGGATGTGATGGGCCTGAAGCGTAAATTATGACATGCAGTAAGGACCACCCGCAGCAAACAGGCAGTCGTCAGGGTGTCCAGGGCGAGCTGTGAGTGAATTCCAGAGTCTCCCCGGCTTGGGTTTTCATAGACTCAAAAATTTCCAGGTCAGCGGCGCTGTCTGCTTCTCATACAATAGGTTCTTTCTTTCTCTCCCCCCTACCTCTCACGGTCTCTCCGCCGCTGCTGTTATTTATGGGGCGGCGTGCCAGCGTGTTACCGGACTCGGGAGCGTTTCAGGAGACGGCGGGTGGGAGAGTCGGAGGCCCGCTCCCTTTGATAGCAATTGCGGAATTACTGCTCCAGAGATGGTGATGAGCAGATGCAGGCTGTAGAGCTGCGCTGTACCTGCGCCATGCAAAGGGCCAGCACATGCCGCTCCAAGGGCTGGCTTAGGGGAACCAATGGCAAATGCAGAAGGGGGAAACTGAGGCACGGGGAATCACTGATTGGCCCCAGACCACAGAGTCAGCCAGAGACCTTGGAAACTGGTGTTCTACATTCCTAGTTTACTATTTTTCAGTGGGGCCCAGGGCAAGGTGTGTGTGTTGGGGGGAGGAGGGACAGGCTCCACGCCCCCAGAAGGAGCAGGGTCTTGGGTGGAAGGGGCAAGGCTGGCAGTAAACAGCCCTCAGTGCTGCCCTCCCCCTGAGCCCTCAGAGCTGCAAAGGGGCCTGGAACTCCAGCCGCTGCCGCTACGATTCACCAGGCCCTGCTTTGCTCCCCTTTTGCTGCCGCCTGTTGGCGGGCCTGCCCGTCTTGTCAAGTGGGCAACAGGGCCCCCCTCCCACTACGCTGGCCAAGGAAGAGGACTGTGGTCCCGCCCCGGCAGCTCCTCCCGACAGTGTGACTGTACCACCCCCAGCCTTGCCCCCAACCGCGTCTCCTGTCTCCCGGGCACAGCAGAACCAAGCTCCTCTCCATTGGCCACAGTGTCTCGTGGGAGTAGAGCCCTGCAGATCAGTGGACACCAATATCTATCTGCAGATATCCATGCCTGCAGGTGGACATCAGCTTAGAAAAGAGCAGACTAAGGGGGGGGAGGGAAATACGACAGAGGTCTATAAACTCATGACTGATGTGGAAAAAGTGAATAAGGAAAAGTTATTTACTTATTCCCACAATACAAGAACTAGGGGTCACCAAATGGAATTAATAGGCAGCAGGTTTAAAACAAACAAAAGGAAGTTTTTCTTCACTCAATGCACAGTCAACCTGTGGAACTCCTTGCCAGAGGATGTTGTGAAGACCAGGAGTTTAACAGGGTTCAGAAAAGAACTAGAGGTTAGGTCCATCAATGGCTGTTAGCCAGGATGGGTAGAAATGGTGTCCCTGGCCTCTGTTTGTCTGGAGATGGATGGCAGGGGAGGGATCACTGGATGATTCCCTGTTCTGTTCCCTCCTTCTGGGGCATCTGGTATTGGCCACTGTCGGCCAACAGGACACTGGGCTAGATGGACCTTTGGTCTGACCCAGTGTGGCCGTTCTTATGGTCTCATGACATTTGTATTCATGCAGTGCTGTAGAAATTCTCAACCAAAACACACCGTTTTAGGTAAAATATAAAGCAAATTTACTAACTACAGAAAGATAGCTTTTAGGGGAACTATCCTCTCTCAAAATGGCCACCATGTCCTGTTCCCAATAGAAGAGAGACTACAAGCGCCCTCAGCAAAGAAGCCCTCTTTCAAAGAGGTCACTCCGGGCAGACAGTGGCCGTTGGACAGGATAGAGAGTCACTATCTTCACTGAGGACTCTTGGCTTTATTCTCATGGGGAACAAGGAAAGGTGATGGCCATTTTGAAAAAGGGCAGCTTGGCTGAAGTCACCTGTAGCTTCACTGAAAATAAAAGGAGCCATTTTGGAAGGGGCAGCTCTTTTCAACCTTCTCTGAAGAATGTTCTTCATCAACTTCTGGTGAAGGAAAATGTCGCGTCATGAAGAGTAATGCCAAAATATGGCCAGTGTTACTGAAATGGAACCGAGTGTAAATAACCATTGCACCCACGAAGACAAGGAGAAAATGGGGAAAGGGGCAAGGGAAGTTTGAAGGGCAGGAGGGAGGGGGTGTGCCTCGCTGCAGAGGAACGTGAGGTCAGAGATGGGAGAAGGTGACCAGTAGAGTCTGGCTGCTTTACAGTATTTAGAGTGGGGTGAATCGTGTGCTGGAGAATCTGTCCCAAGAAGATAAAATGAGGGTGGAGCAGGAGTGATGACCGAGTCAAGGTTGCAGGAAAAGTTTTCATTTTGATGGGAATTCTGAACCGTCATTTCTCAACAATATCGTAAATGTGGCAAAAACCCCCAAACACAGGGAATAAACACCCACACAGTGTTGGAACTTTTTCTGGTGGCTTGGTGGAGTAGGTGGTGGGAATATGAGATAAGAAGGCATCAAAAGTGACTATTTAAATAAAAACCCAATGAGGTGTTTCACTTTCCCGGACTTCTTCTCAGCCGTTTCCTGGGCTTCGGCTGTTGCCTCACACATTGTCCATGTGCCAAGCAGGACAATTAGAGAGACAAGCTTGTCTCTCTCACCAATAGACGTCAGTCCAATAAAAGATAGGCTTACCCGCCTTATCCCTCTAACGTCCTGGACTGACACAGCTACAACTACGCTGAGTACAAGCAGGACAACAGATTGAAAACGAAAGAGAAAGAGCGACACTGCCTCTTTCTGCAACAATCCCTGTATTAACTACACCAAGTGGCAGCTGGAGTATTTCCCACTGTCACCACTCGCCCCCCACTGTCTGCAAATAATGGTCAACGTTGCAACATGTCCTGCTGCTCCCACCCAGCCTGGAGAAAGAGACCTTGCTCATCTGATACCCTTTAGCGAGGAAAAAGGTGCCTTAACTAGGAGCCAGGAGGTCAGAGTCAAATCTCCCCCCTGCTGACCGTGTTTTATATTTCCATGCACTTCATCGCCTGTTCTGCTCAGCGGTAAGACGAGGTCAATCTTAGACAGCAGCCAAGCTCGAACGACTACACCTGCTTCTACGTTACTAGGTCAACGAAAGTGATCCGGGAAGCATTTCGGAATAGAACTCTAAAATAGTAACCCCCAATCTTAACCAAGCAATATCACTGCCTTTCAGATTGATGATGCCACCGAGATGTGCTTTGATTATCTTTCCCCTCCTCCAGGACAGTACACAGCCTCTCTCAGCCAAGCAAAGAATCTAGGTTTCCTGTTCTCCAGCTTTCTACTGGGGTCTCTAGTCAGTAGGGACGTAACCCAATGGGGAAGTGTCAGTTAACTCCCCTGCTTGTAGCTGGCCCATAAAGATGTTAGCAATGAGTCCTGTAGGGCCTGCTCTAGGGGGTCTGAGTTGGAGGACTGAAGCTCATGGGCTCTGATTAATAGGACGGGGCTATTATAATTGCATCCCTTGATCCTTTTAGTCTGCAGAAGGGAAGAGCGAGGGGGGATTTGACAGCAGCCTGCAACTTCCTGAAGGGGGGGTTCCCAAGAGGATGGAGAAAGGCTGTTCACAGTAGTGACAGACGGCAGAACGAGGAGCAATGGTCTCAAGTTGCAATGGGGGAGGTCTAGGTGGGATATTAGGAAAAACTATTTCACTAGGAGGGTGGGGAAGCCCTGGGAT
Organism: Pelochelys cantorii; assembly: GCA_032595735.1. Classification (NCBI taxonomy): domain Eukaryota; kingdom Metazoa; phylum Chordata; order Testudines; family Trionychidae; genus Pelochelys; species Pelochelys cantorii. Next base: position 4,856,092 of record CM064333.1, read on the forward strand.
GGGTTTCCTAGGGAGGGGTTGGAATCTCCATCCCTAGAGGTTTTTAAGTCCTGGCTGGGAGGACTGAGTTGGGGTTGGTCCTGCTTTGGGCAGGGGGTTGGATTCGATAACTCCTGAGGTCTCTTCCAACCCTCATCTTCTCCAATCCACTTCAACAGCCTTCCGATCGCTGTAACTCCGTGGAGAGGCGTGGACAGATGCCAACGGGCCAGATTCCATCCAGCGCTAGATTTGCAGTCAGTTGCTGTTCCAAGAGAGGTGAGCCCATTTCCCGGTTATAAATAGCAATCCGGTGTAACACGAATAAAAGCAGAGACATCTGGATGGAATCACATGTGCGCTCACAGCCCAGGCATGGCCCCAGCTCTGCTGCAGTTGTTGGTACGGAGGAGCCAGAGTATTTCACGAAGTGAGAGGGGGGGCAGCCGGTCAGGAAGTGCTTGAGTTCTCGTGCTACTTTTAAACCAAACATCAGTGCGTTTCTGCTCCTCTCTCCCCTTCTGCGAAGACAGCTCTGGGGGAACGGCAGACTGCTAATGGAACCGGCCTTGGGGAAAGCAGCCAAGCCCTATAACCCAGCCAAGCCCTATAACCCTGTCCAGAAATTGGTTCTCCCCTGGCTTAGTCAGGTTCTGACTCCCCCACTCCCCATCAGTTTCCCGGCCTCTCTGCAAAGAGCCCATCTTGATATCCTTTCGATTCGTCTTGCCTCACACACCTAGCTGCCCCCCCCTCCCCCCCCCCGATCCCAGCGCCTCCTTTCGCAGTCATTACAGGGAGCAGACTGCAGCTGCTTCTCCCTTCCAAGCCCAGGACAGCGGTTTTGCCTTGGCAGAGAGAGGAGCTGCCGGGATCCGATGGCACAGAAGAAGCAGGGAGAGGGTCCCATGAGCCTTCTCAGCTGGATCTTACTGGGCCGGCTTGATGCTACAGGGATGCCCACTCTGCCAGCAGGCCCCAGGCCTGTCCAGCTGATCCTAGGTCGGGAAAGCAAAACCCTCTCGTGCAACTAGCCAAGCGTGCTGGGTCCCCTCCAGGAGCGGCTGAAGCCTGAGCCGCAGCTGGGCCGGGTTTTTGCTGCAGTGTGGCTGTTAGCCAGCAGGGCTGCCCCTGCCCACATTCCCAGCTCTGGCTCAGAGTTGTGCTTGAGCAGCTCCGTGCCTCAGTTTCCCCATCCTGAAACCGTCACACTTTTACAGCCATGCAGGGCAGGGGGAGGCTCGCAGCTAAGAGGGGGGTGAAGGAAGTCTTTGCAAGTCCAAAAGGGAGGTTAAGATAGGGCGCCTCTTTCCTGCAAGCCTCCCACGGCACGTGGAGCGAGGGGCTCAGGGGGCCGTGAATTCCACAAGCTAAAACGCACCGTGTGTGAAATTCCTTTGCTTTCCGCTTCTCCCACCCGACACTGGTTTCATGAGGTGGTCTTTGTTCACAACTTCTGGGACAAAGCCGGGCCCCTCAGGGCTTTGTAGAATTGTGAAACACTGCCTGGGGCATCAATGGATATTGGTTAAAGGCCGGCTCTCGGTCTTCTCCCACCAGTGATGGGGTGCAGCTCCCTGTCTCAGGCGTGGGCTCCCGGGGGGGTAGATGGGACAAACCCACCACAAGCACAAACAGCAGAGAGACCTGCACTCTTGAAACACAACCTGGAGAAACGAGTCACCGACACTTCCAACACAAGGGCCCAGAGCCTCAAAGGTATTCAGGCTCCTCTCTTCCACTGGGGGGTAGCTCTGGGCCCAGACCCTTTGTGAACCAGATCAGATTGTTCACATATACATGCAATGACCCAGGGCATTCTCAGTCACACCACAACCCTCAGTCAGCCCCATTCAACTCCGCGGACATCTCACTCACCCAACACGAGAGCCTACGCCCTGCCCAAACTGCCTTCAGCCCCCTAAGCCACTTGGCTTCACTCCCCTTGGGATTCAAGGGAGGGGATAGCCATTTTGAACACAGGTCGGGCTTCGTTCAGTTCTCTGGAGAAGATCATAATGGACAACTGAAAACCCTCAGTTATGGGGAAGCAGGCTAAAAAATGACCAGGAACTCTATAAATATTCTTCAAACAAATTTCAGTGAGCTCCAACGCTATGGCAACAGCTGAGTAACTCAAACACTTCAAGGTTAAAACCATTCCAGACACCGAGTTTACACATTTCTAAATGCATTAATTTTAAATTGAGGCCCCATTAATACTTTTAAACATCTTTACTTGCAAATGCGCCAAAAATTCATTGTGTGCTTGGAAAGCCAATGCTTAGAGAGTTGGAAGAGAGTTCTGCTGCATTTTCCACTTTCAGCGCAAACCTCAATTCAGCCTTGACAGGCAATTGTAGGCAATGCTTCCTTAACAGTACTTGGAAGTTTTCACCCATGAATTCCAAGATGACCCAGCCACCCCCCAATCAATCCCACCCCAAGTTTTGCTGCTATTTTTGTTTTTTAGCCGCAGCCCTTTTCTTCTTCTAAACAAGCTTTGCTGCTATTATTTTGGGTGAGGGTTACTCAAAAATGGGGCATGACGCCGAAAAGTTTGGGAACCACTGCGCGTAGACCCTCCCCTAGCTGCTCCTGCTATAGACCCTTAGCCTCTGGCTGAGTTACTGAACTCCTCAAACCGCGGTTAAAAACCACTTCAAATTGCAGAGAATTCGATAGTTACTCTGACTGGCAGCTGCAAGCTATCTGTGCCCCACAGTGCAGGGGAAGGAGAAAACCTCCTCACAGCTCAGCCAGTCTGCCCGGGGGAAATTAGTCCCCATGGCTCACGACAGGTCCTGTGCATGGGGATGAGTTCTACAGCTACTGGAGAAAGTGGCAAGGTCTTGGAGGAAGGGGCAGGGAGAAAACAGGAAGAAGGGAACAGGAACAGCTAACAGGGAGTTTGGAGAGGGAGTTTGGAGGGGGAGGTTAGAGGGCACTAGGGACTTCTGACCTTCTTAAAAACAACTCTTATAATAATCGATATTCCAGAGGTTTAAAAAGAATCCCAGTTACTGCTTAAACTTATTCATTAGAAAAATGGAGACAGAAGCCCAGCAGCAGAGTGGGGGCTATCCTGTTTATTGCGTCGAGTGTCACATGTATGATTACCTGCCCTGTGGGCAGGTGGCATATGTGTGCACCCGTTGCAAGGAGCTCCTGCCCCTCAGAGACCGGGTTCGGGCTTTGGAGGCCAGGGTGGCTGAACTGGAGAAGCTAAGGGAGGTAGAGAGATATGTTGATGAGACTTTCCAGGACATTGTAGTACTGTCCCACCTCCAGTCTGAGAGCCCCAGTGCTCTTAAGGAGGATGAAAGTCTCAAGCGAACAGAGCATTCAATGGGAGCAGAGGGAAACCATCCCGTAGTTGGGACCCTCCTCCCAGAGGATGTTGCGGTATCCTCTCGCACTGAGGATACCTCTGAGGGGGAGGGAATGCCAGTTAGGAAGAGGCAGGTGTTAGTAGTGGGTGATTCGATTGTTAGAAACATAGATAGTTGGGTTTGTGATGACCGGGAGAACCGTATGGTCACTTGCCTGCCTGGTGCGAAGGTTGCGGATCTCTCGAGGCATCTAGATAGACTTATGCGTAGTGCTGGGGAGCAGCCGGTGGTCGTGGTACATGTAGGTACCAATGACGTAGGGAAGGATAGGAGAGATGTCCTAGAGGCAAAATTTAGGCTGCTAGGAAAGAGACTGAAATCCAGGACCTCTATGGTGGCATTCTCGGAAATGCTTCCAGTTCCACGCGCAGGGCCAGGTAGGCAGGCAGAGCTTCAGAGTCTCAATGCGTGGATGAGACGACGGTGTAGGGAAGAGGGGTTTGGATTTATTAGGAACTGGGGACACTTTTGGGAGAGGGGGAGCCTATACAAGAAGGATGGGCTCCACCTAAACCAGGGTGGAACCAGACTGCTGGCACTAAACATTAAAAAGGCTGTAGAGCAGTTTTTAAATTAAGAGATGGGGGAAAGCCGATTGGTGCGGAGATGCACGTAAATCGGAGGGAAACTTCTCTTAGAGGAGAATCCATTGATAGAGATTCTCTAAGCTGTAGTCAGAAAGAGAGGTGGGGAGAGGGCAAACCATGGGCCAGAGCAGACAAACAACCGCATACAAAGGAATCCAATGCACCAGGGAAGGGCAGACAAATAAGCAGTGGCAAATTTTTAAAGTGCTTCTACACAAATGCTAGGAGTCTGACTAATAAGATGGGTGAACTAGAGTACCTAGTATTAAATGAGGAGATTGACATAATAGGTATCACTGAAACCTGGTGGAATGAGGAAAATCTGTGGGACACTATCATACCGGGATATAAAATATATCGAAAGGATAGAGCAGGCCGGGTGGGTGGCGGAGTGGCACTGTATGTGAAAGATAACATAGAATCAAATGAAATAAAAATATTAAGTGAATCAACATGTTCAATAGAATCGCTATGGATAGTAATTCCATGCTCCAATAAGAAGAAATTAGCAGTAGGGATATATTACCGACCACCTGACCAGGACAGCGATACAGACATTGAAATGCTGAGGGAGATTAGAGAGGCTACCAAAATAAAGAACTCTATAATAATGGGGGATTTTAATTATCCCCATATTGACTGGGTACATGTCACCTCAGGAAAAGAAGCAGAGATAAAATTTCTCAATGGCCTAAATGACTGCTTCTTGGAGCAGCTGGTGCAGGAACCCACAAGGGGAGAGGCAATTCTTGATTTAGTCCTGAGTGGAGTGCAGGATCAGGTCCAGGAAATAACCGTTACAGGACCGCTTGGGAATAGTGACCATAATATAATAACATTCAACATTCCTGTGGTGGGTAGAACACCTCAGCAGTCCAGCACCCTTGCATTTAATTTCAAAAAGGGGAATTACACAAAAATGAGGAGGCTAGTTAAACAGAAATTAAAAGGCACAGTGACTAGAGCCAAATCCCTGCAAGCTGCATGGAAACTTTTTAAAGACACCATAATAGAGGCCCAACTTAAATGTATACCCCAAATTAAAAAACATAGCAAGAGACCTAAAAAAGTGTCACTATGGCTTAACCACCATGTAAAAGAAGCAGTGAGGGACAAAAAGGCATCTTTTAAGAAGTAGAAGTCCAATCCTAGTGAGATAAATAGAAAGGAACATAAACACTGTCAAATCAAGTGTAAAAATGTAATAAGAAAAACAAAAAAAGATTTTGAGGAACAGCTAGCCAAAAACTCAAAAAGAAATAAAATGTTTTTTAAGTACATTAGAAGCAGGAAGCCTGCTAAAAAACCTGTGGGTCCCCTAGACGATCGAACTGTAAAAGGCGCAATCAAGGACGATAAAGCCATTGCGGAGAAACTAAATGATTTCTTTGCTTCAGTCTTCATGGCTGAGGACGTTGGGGAGATTCCCAAATCTGCACCATCCTTTGTGGGTGATGAATCTGAAGAACTGTCCTGGATTGAAGTGTCATTAGAGGAAGTTTTGGAACAAATAGAAAAACTTCATGTTAACAATTCTCCGGGACCGGATGGCATTCATCCAAGGGTTCTAAAAGAACTCAAATGGGAAATTGCTGAACTATTATCTGTGGTTTGTAACCTATCCCTTAAATCGGCTTCTGTACCTAATGACTGGAAGGTAACCAACGTGACACCAATATTTAAAAAGGGCTCTAGAGGCGATCCGGGCAATTACAGACCGGTAAGTCTAACTTCAGTACCGGGCAAATTAGTTGAAACAATAGTAAAGAATAAAATTGTGAAGCATGTAGAAGAACCTAATTTGTTGGACAAAAGTCAACATGGTTTCTGTAAAGGGAAATCCTGTCTTACTAATCTATTAGAGTTCTTTGAAGGGGTTAACAAACATGTGGACAGGGGGATCCAGTAGATATAGTATACTTAGATTTTCAGAAAGCCTCTGACAAGGTCCCTCACCAAAGGCTCTTGTGTAAATTACATGGCCATGGGATAAGAGGGAAGGTCCTTTCTTAGATTGAGAACTGGTTAAAAGACAGGAAACAAAGGGTAGGAATAAATGGTAAATTTTCAGAATGGAGAGGGGTAACTAGTGGTGTCCCCCAAGGGTCGGTCCTAAGACCAATCCTGTTCAACTTATTCATAAATGATCTGGAGAAAGGGGTAAGCAGTGAGGTGGTAAAGTTTGCAGATGATACCAAACTGTTTAGGATAGTCAAGACAGAAGCAGACTGTGAGGGGCTCCAAGAAGTTCTCACTAAACTGAGTGATTGGGCAACAAAATGGCAAATGAAATTTAATGTGGATAAGTGTAAAGTAATGCACGTCGGGAAAAATAACCCCAACTATACGTACAGTATGATGGGGGCTAATTTGGCTACGACAAATCAGGAAAGAGATCTTGGAGTTATCGTGGACAGTTCTCTGAAAACTTCCACACAGTGTGCAGCAGCAGCAGTCAAAAAGGCAAATAGGATGCTAGGAATTATTAAGAAAGGGATAGAAAATAAGACCCAGAATATCTTACTGCCCCTGTATAAAACTATGGTACGCCCACATCTTGAATACTGTGTACAGATGTGGTCTCCTCACCTCAAAAAAGATATTTTGGCCTTGGAAAGGGTTCAGAAAAGGGCAACTAAAATGATTAGGGGTTTGGAAGGGGTCCCATATGAGGAGAGGTTAAAGCGACTGGGACTTTTCAGTTTAGAAAAGAGGAGACTGAGGGGGGGATATGACAGAGGTATATAAAATCATGAGTGGTGTGGAGAGGGCCGATAAAGAGAAGTTATTTATTAGTTCCCTAAATAGAAGAACTAGAGGACACCAAATGAAATTAATGGGTAGCAGGTTTAAAACTAATAAAAGAAAGTTCTTCTTCACACAGAGTGTAGTCAGCCTGTGGAACTCCTTGCCAGAGGAGGCTGTGAAGGCTAGGACTATAATAGAGTTTAAAGAGAAGCTAGATAATTTCATGGAGGTTAGGTCCATAAAAGGCTATTAGCCAGGGGATAAAATGGTGTCCTTGGCCCCTGTTTGTCAGAGGCTGGAGAGGGATGGCAGGAGACAAATCGCTTGATCATTGTCTTCGGTTCACCCTCTCTGGGGCACCTGGTGCTGGCCACTGTCGGCAGACAGGATACTGGGCTAGATGGACCTTTGGTCTGACCCAGTACGGCCGTTCTTATGTTCTTAAGGGGAGCTCTGCACACCAGAACTCCTTGCTCCCTAGCCCCTGGGCCCTACGGAGAGATCTCCTGCCTGGCTCCCACCCCAAAGCGGGTCACAAAGCTGCTAAAGAAAACGAATGCAAATGTTCAGTCCTGCTAAAGAGCTCCCCCGACAGACGGCTCTGCTCAGCTGAGACACTAGCAGGTGGCAAGCGTCAACCACTTCTGGGCAGAGCCATGCACTCGCGAGGCGTGATCCAAAACAGCCCCTGGGAACCCGGGTAGTCCAGAGCTTCCCCCTTCCCTGGCAACAGGGCACGTTCTTCCCTGTCGGACATGAACAACGCCACCCTTGCTACGTTCCACTCCCACCACGAGAGAACCATTCCTGCTGGTGAAGCTCTTTAAGGCATTATGGCCACAACTGCCAAGGGAATTAGTACTAATCCGACTGGCATATGGGCACCTAACTCTCATGGGCTGCTCGGACAGTCTCAGCCTCCCATGTGTTTTGTCACTAGTAGAGACCAGCTGCATAAGTTCATGCTATTTTTTATTTGCGGTGGTGCTTATGGGCCACGGGCAACCATAGATCGACACCTGGCTACAGCTAGACCGTGACATACATGGGAGTGCACGGAGGCAGCGCTGATCACAAAACTGGGCATGGCTGGTGTGTTATATACACACAGTAGTTCCTCCATTGTTGCATAGGACCCCAATTCCTCCGCTCATTGTTATCGGAAGCTATAGGGCATGGGGGCCAGTCTATGACTCATGACAAGTTTGAAACTAAGTTCAATGAATCACTTCATTTTCCCTTTCTTTGGTTTCCCCAGGTGGGGGAGGGAATCCGGGATACATGCCTCCCAAAAAGGTAGGTTTGAAGATAGTTCATGGTTTTCCCATCTCTTGGGGGGGGGACAGCAGTAAGCATAGGCTACATATTAGATGGAGAAGTCAACAGCAGAACAATGAAAGTGTACGTGTGCAGAGACAGTTTGCTCCTAAAGAACAAGTCCCTTTAAAAATGTTGAACATGGGCTGAGGTGCTGTTAGAAAAGCATAAACCAAACAATTCATTACCCCTCCAATAGCAAGTGAAAACATAAGCAGTGGGGGGTTTGGCTGCAGGCAAGAACTACTGCTACTGAAAAAATTGCCACTTTTTTGCAGACATGAGAAGGGAGCACATACTAGGTATTGGAGATCGTGAGAACCAGAAAAAAAAAAAAAAAAACACCAAACAAAAAACAAGTCTCCATTAGAGAACAGAGGAGACAGATGGAGACACATGTCCCAAACACAGACTAGCTGCCTGTCTCTGCAACCACGGGAGTCCTTTTCGATTTAAAGATTAACTATTACTTGTGGTAAGTAGCAGAGGGGTAGCCGTGTTAGTCTGGATCTGCAAAAGCGACAAGGAGGCCGGCAGCACCTTATACATTAACATGTATTGGAGCATAAGCTTTCGTGGGCAAAGACCCACTTCGTCAGATACATGTAGTAGAAGTTTCAAGAGGCAGGTATAAATATGCAGGCAAGAATCAGGCTAGAGATAACGAGGTAAATTCAATCAGGGAGGATGAGGCCCACTTCTAGCAGCTGATCTGGAGGTGTGAACACCAAGATGACTCCAGCTCAGCTGCTAGAAGTGGGCCTCCTCCTCCCTGATTGAATTGACCTCGTTATCTCTAGCCTTTCTTGCCTGCATATTTATACCTGCCTCTTGAAACTTCCACTACATGTATCTGACGAAGTGGGTCTTTGCCCACGAAAGCTTATGCTCCAATACATCTGTTAGTCTAAAGGAGTCCTGTAGCACATTAATTACTTGTGGTAGTTTGTACACTACCAGCAATATAGTTTGTCTTAATACACTAGACTAGAGCTTCTACCAGCCTCTTCAAATATCATCTGCTCCATTTATCCATCCACAGTTCATTTCAAAGCCAAGAACCCAAGACACAACAGATGCCAGCCCAACCTTCATCCCCCCCGGCCAAAGCAGCAGGTCTCAGAGCAATTGTGGAGGATAATTAGGCTCCTACTCAGACACGGATCCATGTTTATGTTCTGACTGTCAAGCAACGTAAGTGGGCTTTGGATCTGCATAGGTACCCACAGGATCTTTTTGCTGACTCCACTGGGTTTTGGATCAGAGCTTCGTTGTGCTTCTTGCCCATCCTGATCGGGACAGTCCACCTCACATGTAACCCAGAGGCACCAAGACCATTGACAAAGGAGAGCGAAGTCTGTTCTACCACCTTAGCTAGGAGTTTAGTTCATGAGCCAAAGGATTAGCCTTAAGGTTGCAGGTTCAAACCCTCCTACAGCTGACCAGGGTCTGTCGGCTTTGCACAAAATCATCCAGTTCTGGTCCCATTCTGTGCCTTCTGACCAGCTAGTCAGAGCTTCCCTCATCACCCAAGCTAAGGAACTTTGCACTGCACAGCTTTTTGGAGACAGGCCATCTTGATTTACTGACCCCAAGTGCTGGCACCTGCACCCCCTCCCTACATAAGGTGTTCCCATGGTTGAGAGCCACATCAAAGCCTGATCTTCTCCACGGGAGTGGTGACATACCAGACAGGATCAGCGTTCCCTGTAAGCTGGGTGCTGAGTGGAAGGGGTCCTGGTGGTGCCCAGCTGATTAGCAGAACACACACAGCAGGTGCTTCTTCTGGTGGTGCACATCCACACATGTACCCAGAGGCATAACCTTTATTCCACACATGGATGAAAAAGTTTCGAGGGACCATTAGTCCCTACTCCATGATATGGCAGCTTTAGGTACTCAGCCCTGGATTGCCCATTTGGTCCCATAACACATGGACAATTCCGGTTTTTCCTGTTTGTTCCCACACCTGCAGCAGATGACCAAACTTCCCAGATTTCCTCTTCCCATTGGGTATGTGTATTATTCTCCCTCCTCCAGCTGTGTTTCTCCCAGGGAGAAGGGGGGGATTTCCTTGTTTCTAGTCTCATATTTCTACCTCCTATTGCAGTCCTGAATTGTAAATATACTGTAGTTAACACAAACTCAAATATCTAGGAAGAGAAATGTATTTTCCTACTTGGGAAGTTAATGAACTTGGGGGGGGGGAATAGAAGAGAGAAGGGGAGGGGTTTTGCTTGCCCCCCCCCCCTTTACAAATTATGGTAGGCAAAGCAGCACAAACAGGGTTTCTAAGTCTGTGAGAGACCAGCCCATTTCGTGAGCAATATTTTCCAGGCCATGTGTTGAGTGATGCAGCTTGGACCAGAAAGTCTAGCAACATCCCTGCCTCTCATCTGTCAGAGATTGCAATATCTTCAGTAAATCAGTCCTTTAATAGCTTCCCCTTTTCATCTGCCGAAGGCTCACGTTCCTGGGGTATCTATTGAGTGTGTCATACAAACTAATCACATCCTGTCCACTGCTTCCGCTAAAATGTATTTTGACTCCGACCCAAGCTCCTTCTACTGTGAAGTTAGGTTTTTTTTTTTTTTTTAAGAAGGTGTGTAATTGTGTGTTGAAGTCTGATTCAAATAAAGTAGAGGCTCAGAGCAGGTTCTATGGTAAAGTCTGAAAAAAGAGGGGGGGGGAAGGGGGCCCTTGCAGTGAAGATTATTTACATGACTTTCAAGTCACTTTTGGGGGCATTTAAGCAACACTTGGTAATGGTGGTATCTGTTTTCCTCCCCCCACCCCCCCCCCTTGCATGGATTTCACTCCTTAGCATTATGCTGTGGTTGTACATCCAACAATGCGACTGTTGTGTTTGTGACCTGACATCCAGTATGTGTACCCCCCCACCCCCGCTTTGGTGCTGCCAGCCAAGCTTTGAACCCATTTTTATTGTTGAAAATCCAAACTGTATCCAGGATGAAAGAGACATAGCACAGGCTTGGGAAGGTTTTACTAGTTTTTCCACTAGAGAGATGATGTTTTACATAATTTTCACTTTTGAAAAAGCTTGTGTGTTTTTAACACTTTCTTCTAACTAAGAATTCATGCAGGGGCCAGCCTTCTCCCTAGAGTTACACAAGTGCTAGTAATGTGCAGTGCGTCCTCTGTCCCTCATGAAAGTTTTGAGTTCCTGAAGGAAAGACTGCTTTCCCATAAAAATTTGTTTGACAAAACCTCCATTTACACAGGGGGGTGGGGCAGCATGAGAAGCTAAGCACCACTTTACAAACACACAGCTGAAAAGTCTAGTGAGCCTCTAACACTGCAGCCTTGGAACAACTGACAGGCAGAATTGAACCTGCAACCTCTAGAGCTTAATGGGCGAGTCTCTGCAGCATGAGCTGAAGGCCAGCTGGCTCTCAGCTAAAGCTGTAGAGCACACTCAATATTCTTTAAGTGGTCTTAGTGCCCCTCTATGGTACAGTGCTCCACACCCAGCAGTGTGTGGGTTACACCATGTGCCCATTTATATACACTGCAGTTCTACACCCACACAAAAAATGCGTACAGCTGCTTCATTCACATTTATGGTGAAACAAGGCTGACAGTGGAAATTTAATCATTTAAATATCTGCAACTGATTTCCTAGTAGATCATAGGGCCCTGTGCGCTAAAATGTTGCCCAGTGAAAGGGATGAACTGACCACAAGCAGATATCTTCAACCCTTTGGATTTTGCCCAAGTCATGTCCAGGTCTATTAGTTTGACTAAATAGCTTTCCTGCCGAGGGCTACAGGCATTCCAAGTTGCCCTAGCAGGTGTGCTCGACTCTGCCCTCTCTCTCTCGGCTCCATCTTATGTGCCTTGCTCATGTGTTACTGTCCATAAGTTACAGCGACAGAACAGTTGGGAAGAACAAACCGCAAGTAAATGCACGCAGAGGCCATAACAGAGCAGCATTGCGAAGACAGACACACAATGTAAGGTGACTGAACTGACAAATATGGTCGGACTCCATTCTATTATTTCCAGGCAGGAGGGGGAAAAAAGTAAGGGATCAGAGAAGATCCTCTGAACTAGAGCTCTGCCCTGAGAGACAGAGACCTGGGAAGCCATAATGCTGGAGAAGAGCCCATGATACCTGAAGCCAGACAGGGATACCTGTGACCAGCCCAGCATGTCTAAGAATGAGGGTCAGGTTTTGCAGAATGTAGAGAACCAAACATTAGCCTGTCTCCCACTGCGGAGATATTCAGGGACCTGCCCCGTGCACAGAGGAAACGGCCGTGTGACAGGAAAGATGCCACAGATACAAATGCCAATTGTGATGCAGTGCATAGCGCGATCCACATGATGAATGGAGGCAGCTACCCATCAGGAGCAGCACAAACTGACCAGGGTTTCCTCAGGAAGGAGTTCCCCACTGAATTGCTTCCTGCCATGTTGGAGAGCCAGGAAAGGGTGGAATACCCCCTGGGTACTTGCCCGCTGGTTATTACCCCCACAGCCCTTCCCGCTCAGTGGTAAAAAAAAAAATGCTAGTGCCATCAGTGATTCTTAGCACCCCCAGACCAGGCCCCATGGTGCGGGAGCCAGAGCAAGCCCCTCACCGAGCCACAAACGGCGTGGTACAGCACTTGGAAACCACGAAAACTCCAGACCACTCCTGACCCTCAAGGGATTCAGCCAGAGAATCTCCCAGCCCAGCCCACAAGCCCGAGGAACCTTCCCCCCCACCCAAGCAGCTGCAAGCCCAGCTCAGCAGCAGTCCCCAGCCAACTCAGGATTCCCCCTGCAAAAAAAAGCAGCAACTGGCAAAAGCTGGCCCCCAGGCTACCCCCTGCAGAAACCAGAAGAAGCTGGAGGAAGCCCCACACCACATAAGACAAACCAGAAACACCCCCCGGCCCAAAGCAACACACACAGGGTGGCAACCAGAGAAACCTCCCCTCCCTGCCGGGGCACAAACCAGAGGAACCCTCACCCTGACAGCAACCCTCTGGCACCAGCAACTCCCAGGCCACCCAGGCCCTAGAGCACCTAACACCCCCCCCCCCCCCCCCAGACACACAGGCTGCCAATCACAGAACCCTCCCCAGCCGCAAGTATAGAGCAGCAACAAGAGCCCAGGGCGCAAGCCAGCTCAGCCTCCTGCCACCCACTGCAGCAGCCCCCAGACCACAAAGTGGGGATTGTTCCGCCCCCAGCAGCAGAGAACCCCCCATGATCCAAGGCGCAAAAATGAAAATGCCACCCACACCCCAGCAAGGAGAAAAACCCACAGAAACAAAACTGCCCCCAGCCCACCCGAGGTGCAAACCAGAGAACCCCCCCTCCAGGCACAAACAAGACGAACTGCCACACTAAACCCGGCACAAACCAGAGTAGCCCCCTTGGCCCAGTAAGTCCCAGAGAAGCCACGGTGCAGACCAGGGCAACCCACCCAGCTCACACTGGCAGCACAGAGAGAAGACCACCAACATCCCCACCCTGCTCTCAGCAATCAGACCACAAGCCAGAGGAACCCCACCCCCTCTGCTCCCCTCACTCCCAGCTGAAAGCCCTGGACCATGCAGGATGTAAACCAGAGAAACCCACTGCAAGCAGCAACCCCCCCCCCCCCATATCAGCCCCCAGACCACCCAAGGTGCAAGCCAGAGAACTGCCCCCAGCAGTAACCCCCACCCAGAGGAACCGCTATGACCGAAAGGTTGCAAAGAACACCCCTCCCCTCAACACAGGGCCCAAAGACCCACCCCCCCCCAGCAGCAAACAGGGTGACAGCCAGAGAAGCCCCCCTTCCAACAAGCCAGAAATCCCCCCACCCCTCAAGACTGCATCATGTAGACCAGAAGTACCCCTCCCACAGCAACCCCAAGGCGCAAGCCAGGCAAACCCCCCCACCTCAGCACAGACCACAGCGTAAGTTCCCCCCCCAAACAGCAAGCAAAGAATGCCCAGAGCAGCAACCCCCGGAAAACCCCAAGGCGCAAACTAGAGGAACCCCCACCCAGGGCAGCAAGGAGAGAAAACCACCCCCACAGCAAACATCTCTCCCGCCCCCCCCCCCCATGGCCACACAGGACGCAAGCCCGGGAAAAGCCATCCCCCAACTACCTGAGGCACAAACCAAAACCACCCCCTCCCCCCAGTCAAACAGAAAGAACCCTCCACCCCACAGCAGCAACCCGTAGACCACAAAGGGCACAAGCCACAGGACTCCCCCCCCCCCCCCAGAGCACACAGAACCACCCCTAGCAGCAAGCCACAGGACTCCCCCCCCCCCCCCCCCAGAGCACACAGAACCACCCCTAGCAGCAAGCCACAGGACTCCCCCCCCCCAGCAGCCATCCACCTCAATCCCAGCAGAAAGGCCCTGACTACACAGGGTGCAAGCCAGAGACAGCCCACGCACCCCCCCCCCCCCCGCAGCCCCCAGACCACACATGGCCTAGACCAGGAGACCCTCCCACCCAGCAGCAGCCCCAGTTCAGCATGTTCCAGGCCACACTGAGAAGCAACCAGAGACCCACCACCACCACCCCGGCGCAAGCTGCAAGCTCCAGGGTGCAGAGTGGAGGAACCCTGCCCCAAAGCAACCCCCTAGCGGCAGCAGCTGCCTCAAGACCACCCAAGGCACATGACAGAGAAACTCTCCCACCCTGTGCTGGAGGGCCCCCCCCCCCACACACACACACCCTACAGACTAGAGATACTTCTCCAGTAGCAACTGCAGGGCACAAGCCAGAAGACATGCCCCCCCATCCCTGCAGCAAGTCCCAGACCACACTGGGGGGGCACAGAGAAACCCCCTCCAGACCCTGTATAGCAGCAGCCAGAGGAAGCCTCCCAGGCAGCGAGCAGAGAGCCCCCCAGAAAACCCCAGGCGTGACCCCAAGGAACCCCACCCCACCACACACACCAGGCAGCAAGGAGAGGAAAAAAATGCCACTCCCCCCCCCCCGGCCAAGAGATCTCACAGGGCAGCAGGGAACACCTCCTCCAAAACACAAGACAAAGAAGAGCCATCCCCAGACCATCCAAGGCACAAAGCAGGGGCACTGCTGCTGTGTAGCCCCAGACCACACAGGGAACTTGAGAACCTCCCTCCCAGGACCACACACAGCAGCCAGAGGAACCCCCCCCCCCAACCAGCAGCAACCCGTAGACTACACAGGACCCTCCACACACACCCCAGCAGCAGCCCCCAGACTGAACTAGTTGTCAGAACCCAGCCCACAGCAGCAGCTACAGGACACACCCCAGACCAGCAGCATGCCATAGACCATGGGGCGCATGCCTGAGGAACACCCCCCTTACAGCAGCTCCCCTCAATCCCAGCAGAAAGCCCCAGACCACACAGGTTGCAAACCAGAGAAACCACCCACAGGCCCAAGGCACAAGCCCGAGAACCCCACTCTCCCACAAGCAAACAAGGCAGCAGCCAGAAACCCACCCCCTTCCACCAGCAACCCATAGACACCCCTCAGTCCACACCAGAGGTATCTGACAGCAACCCCAAGGCACAAGTGAGAACCCCCCATCCCAGCAGTAGCCCCAGTCCACACAGGGGGAGGGCAGAGAAACCCCTCCAGACCCCATACAGCAACCAGAGGACCTCCCCAATCAGACCACACTAGGCTCCAACCAGAGGGCCCCTCACCCTGAGCAGCATCTCCCCGCCCACACCAGGCACTTGGTGAACCACCCCCCCAGGACCCATGCAGAATGCAAACTAGAGACGACCCCCCCCCCCAGCAAGTACAGACCAGCAACAGCCCCAGGCAGCAAGCAGAGACACCACCCCCCCCAAGATGATCCCAGGTGTGAACCAGAGGAACCCACCCACACCACTCAGGGCAGCAAGGAGAGAAAACTACCCCCCCCCCCCCCACACACACACACACAGAGCAACCAACAGGGCACACGGGGTAGCAGAGAACACTCCCCACCCTTCCTCTGAGCAGAGCGCAAGCCAGGGAGAACACAAAGAAAAAAAAATCCATCTGCAGACCATCCAAGGCGCAGACCAGAGGAACCCCTGCCAGTACACAACAGCAACCCACAGGGCACACACAGGGAACTCCCACACCCAGCAGCCCCCAAACCCCACAGGGTGCAGACCAGAGGAACCCATCCAGCAGCACCTCCCCCCCCCCAACCCCAGCAGAAAGCCACCCACTACACAGGATGCAAACCAGAGACCCACCCAAGCAGCAACCTGCCCACCCCTCAGCAGGCCTCAGGCCATGCAGGGCAGCAGCCAGAGGGACCCCCCCGCAGCGATCCCCAGCCCACGTACAGCCCAGCCACAACCCCCACACCAGAGAGCTCACCCCCCCTGGCCACAGGGCACAAGCCAGAGATCCCCAGACCACATACAGCAGCCCCCACAGGACTATCTCCCAGCCCAGCAGCAACCCATGGACCACACAGGGTGCAAGCCAGAGGCACCCCTGACCCCCCAGATCACACACTAGAGAACCCCTCCCCGTAGCAACCCACAGACCACCCCAGGCACAAGCTAGAGGAACCCACCCAGACCACTCAGGGCAGCAAGCAGAGAAAAAAGCCAACCCCCACTGCAACCAACAACTCCCCCCCCCCCCAACACACAAGCCAGAGGAAAAAAAAAAAAATCCATCTCCAGCCCATCGAAGGCCCAAACCAGAGACACCCCTCCCACAGCAATCCCAGGGTGCAAGCCAGGAGGAACCCCCCCCATCCCAGCAGCAACCCCAGACCACAGCAGGGGCAGAGAAACCCCTCCAGCCCAGACCCCATACAGCAGCAACCAGAGGAACCCCAGCAGCGAGCCCCCCAGATGACGCAAAGCAGAAACCAAGAGAACCCACCACAGCGACAACCCCAGACCACATTAGGGAAGCAGCTAGAGAACCCCCCAGACCACCCACACTATGGAAACCAGAGAACCCCCCCACAGCAGCAGCCCACCCACCCCCAGACCACACTGGGCACAAACCAGAAAAAGCCCCCCCGCCAGCAAACAGGGCAGCAACCAGAGATTCCTCTCCCCCCCGCCCCCTCAGAACAGCAGCCTACCCACCCTGAGCCCCAAACCACTCAAGGCACAAACCAGAGGAACCCCTCCAGCACCCAACACAGCCCGCCCAAAACAGCAATCCTCAGACCACACAGGACACCAGGTAAAGGAACCCTCCCCCCAACACTGCAGCAACCCCAGAGCGTGAGCCAGGAAACCCCCAGCAACAAATTCCCCCCATCCCAGCAGCATCCCACACACCACCCCAGACAGCAAGCCCCTGACTAGGCCCCCCCAGCACAGCAACCACATCCCAGCTGCCACCGGAGCCAGCCCAGGTAGCAGCTGGCACAAACCACACAACGCAGCGGAGAGACAGCACCACCCCCAGAAGCATGCCCCCCCCAAAAACAACTTCCTCCCCGCAACAGCCTCCAGCTCAGAAGAGACCCCGGAGCACATCAACCCAGCCACGCCCCCCCAACCCCAAACCAAAGCCCCTGGGGCAGCAATCAGAGGAACCCCTGTTCCCCTCACACACACACACACACACACACACACACACACACGTTTGCCATACACCCAAGACCCACTTTAAGGCCCAAAGGGATGACTAGGATCATCTAGCCTGGCCTCCTTCCTGGCAGGCCACAGCCCCTCCTGCCCCACTGATTCCAGGGGGCACCCCAGTCTCTGGCTTAACACCTCAAATCCTGACCACAGAGCCCCCCACGGACACTAGCTTCAACCCACAGAGCCCCGTGCTGCAGAGGAAGGCGAAAAACCCCCAGGGCCTTGGCCAATTTGACCTGGGGGAAAATTCCTTCCCGACCCCAAATATGGCGATCGGTCAGACCCTGAGCACGCAGACAAGAGCAGCCTGGCAGAGCGTACCCCCCTCCTGCAACAGCTGCCCCCCCCCCCAACCCCACCCCAGCAGCCACCTCACACCAGACCCCTGGGGATGGCAGCCAGCACCCACCACAGCCACCCCTCCAAATCCCAGCCCCATGGGCACCCAGAGAACACCCACCCTCCAACATCATAACAGCCAGCACCTGCAACAACTCCCAGGCCAGATTCCTGGGTCTCACCTCCTCCCCCCCCCCACACACACCCCTGTAGTAGTCCCCATACCCCAATGGGCCATGGCCAGACATCCTTATTTTGACAGGCCTCCCTCCCCACCCCCAAGGAGTCCCAGACACCCCACCAGTAACCCCCACACCAGCCTCCACACCACCCCCAGGCCACACCCTCCCCACAATCCATGGAAACGTCAGGTGGGGAATTCACATTCCCTGGCGAGTGTCTTCACAGAGACTTCTCCACCCCCTGAGATCCCCACCCAGTCAAGGGGGCACTCACCACAGCCACACCTGCTCACAGCCCAGCATCTGTAGCCACTGTCTTTGAGCCACTTCCTTTGGGGGGGGGGGGGGGTGGCAGCTCTTCCCTTGACTCAGCCCTCTGGCCAGCTCCATTTCATCCACCTCTCTTGGGGTACCAGAGCCCAGAACCATCCAACAGTCTCACAAGAGGGCCAGCTCCAAGCCTGTGGGCCTCACTCCCTTGCCTCAGGGCTTCCCAGCATCCTTCCCCAGATCCTTCCACAGCCCAGATCTGCATGGTCCCCTGCCTGGCTCCATCCCCAGCAGCCTAGCCTGCCTCAGGCCTTTCCCCACCCCTCCTGGGTAAGGGCCCCTCAGCACCATACAAGCCCCCAACCACTGACTGCAAGTGGGTCTGCTGCCTCCTCTTCTTATAGGAACAACCCTGCTGCAGCTGCCCCATTAGGCCTCAGGACCAATTAAGCCCAGCTCTCCCCCCAGCTGCAGGTAGGTAACCTAACTGGCTGCTCAGGCCCCCATTAAGCCCTTCGGGGCCGGGGTGGAGCACCTCACCCCACCTGCATGGTGTCCTGCTGGGGCCTTTTACTCCCCCGCCGCCCTGCTCAGGCATCTGTAGCAGACTTGGCACTTTTACCAGGCCTCTGCCTCCCCCCTTCCTCGGTGGGTGAGAGGTGCCAAGCGGGACCACTGCCCCCTCCAGATCAAGCCCACCTGCCCCACACACTGTAGCCGGGAGCAGTTGAGAACCCACCTCCACAGGGCCTGCTGGCATCCAGGGGTGTGGGGCAGAGATGTACCCTAGAATGATGCCCTTGGGAAACCCCTAGGCCTGCACACCCCAGACATGCCTACACAGCCCCAGCCTGGCCAGTGTTCAGTGGCAGGCCGGATGCAAACTCTCCTGCACTCTGGGGACCTTTGGGTGTGGGGCTGGAGTTAAGTCTGCAACCATCTCCAGGGATCTTCTTCTTTCCTTAGCTCACCCCAAAAACCAGCCCCCTTCCAGCATTGCGCTCTCTCTCTCTCGCTCGCTCTCTGACTGGGTCATGTGTTTTTCAGTGAATTGTTTTTTCCCGACAGAGAATGGAGTGCCACCAAGAAAATGTGGGCAGAAAAGAAAATTGGTTTGGCAATATTTTTCATCTCCTCCTCCCCCCAGAAATGTGGAAATATTGTGTGGGGGGGTGTTAAATTGTAGGGAAATGTACCCCATGGCTAATACTTCTTTCTTCTCCCTCTAAAAAGCTACCTCCCCTCCCACATGCACCCACAGTCTCTCCCCCGGGGCTGGGCAGCCCCGTACACAGCGAGGAATACTTTGTGGTGCGGCTAGCGAGGAAGGCGGTCACAGCCCTGCCCTCTGTGCGCCACTAGCCATGCAGGAAAAGCCCGGCCTGGCCCAAGGGGCAAGTGTAACATTGTGGAGCCCTTGCCGGCATGCAGCACTTTCATTCACACGCACCCCAGCCCTTAACGCTCCCCACCTTGCGTTGCAGCCTCGAACCACCGTGCTCGGCACAAGCCACGGGGCTCGGCGTTGCCCGAACCTTGCAGCCCGTTTCCGTTCATAGCCAGGCTCCGCCGACTTGCCACGCTGGCTAAACTCCCACAAACAGCCCCCTATATCGAAATACCACGACGGGCACACCAGCCCCTCCTTGCTATGCAGTGCAAGGGCAACACGTCCCAGAAAGAGGCAGGGAGATAGCCATGAGGCGCTGACACATCATAGTCATGCCCTGGTGGGAGCCGGACCAGCCTCCCCAGACCCTGTCCCTCCAGAGACTGCTTCCTGGGCTGCACTGCTGCTGTGAGAAGTGTGTGAGTGGATGAACCCGCTAGTATTCCACTCCTGGTCACCCCCACAGGGCAATAATAATGTCCTGGCTTCCGTGGCGCCTGCCTCCAAGCTGCTTAAACGCTCTGACAAACATTAACTAAGCCCAGTGCTGGGGGTGATTCATGCTGTGCAGAGTGGGAAACTGAGGCACCGAGAGGTCCGGTGACATGCCTAAGGATACACAGGAAGTCAGTGGCAGAGACCAGAGTAGAACCCAGCAGTCCTACAGTCTTGCTTTCAGCTGGGATTTTTAAAGGTGCCTAGGGGAGTTTGGTGCCAATGGGGGCTGGGCCTCTAGTTCTCTCAGGGTCCTTTGAAAGGCCATATTTAACCACTAGACGGCACTCCCTCAGGGGAAGAATGGATTCTTTGATGCCTGAGAGACTCCACTCCTGCCGGGAAGCTCTTCCTCCCGGAACTACAGGCCTGATTCCCAGCAGATTGTTTTTATCAGCCTTGTATGTAATCGAGTGCTCTCTCATTGAACATGAGCTGCAGTTCCTGTCTCTGAGAGGGTTGGGGAACAGCCAAGAGCAGCCCTCGTAGCTGAGCTGATGGCAGAGCATGAGGAATTATGGTGGGAAGGGCAGGTCTGGGGGAGGGAGAGGAGCAGGCAGTGCGGGGTGGAAACATGCTTTCTCCCCCAGAGAGTCTTGCGACACACGCGGGGCCTGAAAATCACAGAGGTAAGTCGAAACATCATAACATAGAACTGATTTTCCCAAAGGAACAATGTTAGGAATGGACTGGGGGTCATCATGAAGTCGAAACAGACGTCGGACAGTCGGAACAGGGCATCAATATATAAATGCCGTATGTGCCATTTGTTGAGACTTGAACATCATACCGGGCTCCGAGGAAAGGCAAGTTAGTTCCTTGTGGGGATTCTGCTCCAGTACCGGCTCTGATCCAGCCCAGAGCTCCTGAGTTGTTAAAAGGAGAGCAGAGGCAACCGCCAGCTCTGGATGGAAGAGTTGCCGTCTGTTCAGGAGAGGGAGCTCCTCACAGCCTTTCCGTCACCAAGAAGCCCAGTGAGACTGCAACTCAAATAAGGAACATTAGGGGAGAGGAGGGAGGATTTTCACCTGATGTTTCAGCATCTTTCGACTTGCGTTTCTTCCCATTCAAAAGCAAGTTTACCCAAATTCCTCAGCCAGCTGGCAATCCCTGAATATTTTGTCTCGGAACCACTAAAATACACTGTTCCCGAAACAAAACGTGAAGTCGGCGGGCTTGTCAATTTCACACACACTCACCACTAGGTTGCCTTGGAAAATTTCCAACCGGCTCTTCTGGTTATTACAGCTAAACAATCCCAGTATGGCAACCTGACTCCCACTCCAGCCGCTTCTCAGCCGCCTTGGAATGGCCCCAGTACCATGCACGTGACCGGAGCATAAACTAGAAACAGAGCCCCTAAGCCTTCTGCCTCCCGCAGCGCCCTGCTGCCTCCTTCCACTCACACACTCGGGCCTGGTCTATGCTACAGCAGAAGGTTAAATTAAGTTATGCGATTCCAGCTACGTTAATTACGTAGCCGAAGTCAGCATATCTTAAATCGAGTTTCCGCACCATCCACACAGAGGGAAGCCAACGGGAGCAAATGCTCCCGTTGGCTTCCCTTACTCCTCGTGAGGAACAGGAGTCCCAGCGCCGATGGGGGCGCCCTCTGAGTTTGATTTAGCGGGTCTTCACTAGACCCGCTAAATCGAACCCCGGAAGATCAATCACAGCGGCATCCATCTTCCCAAGTAGTGAAGACATGGCCTAAGAAGAGCACCAAAACACTCCTGCCTTTGCCCACAACCCTGACCATGAAAAGAGGCTGGCTAAGGAAAACTACAGAGCAGAACAAGGACAGAGAAGTGACAAGGTGACAGCACTGACAGGAAAACCCAGTTTTGAGACTGCGAGGTAACGAGCTGAGATTCCAGGACAGAATACACATTTTCCCACTAAAAATACTGCATAAAAATGGCAAAGGCTACTGGTGTCCAACTATCCTCCAACAGGAGCAGTAAACACATTTTTCCCTAATCTCATTCTGCTTCTGCTGAAACCGAATACAAAAATCAGCCCGAGGCAAGCACCTGGCAGAGAAAATTCCAGCGCAAACGTTGGGCTGAGCCCTAAGGAAGTGAAAATACAGCCTTATCGTGGGAAATGTCAGGCACCCTTAGCTGTAGCTTGTACTACCAGAGCCACCTGTAACAACACATCCGTGCTACTTCCCCAGCCGCACACGGGGGCCCCCCCCTCACTGCTCCATCAACCGCACGGACGGCTTTCACGTGGGGGACAATGGGATGTGACCCTTTCATAAAAGACTTCATCATGATGCATCTGCTCCCGGGGGCTGAAGTAAGGCTGTACTCTCGCACTGCCCAGCCACTGAGTGTTTGACTTTACAAACATCACTGGTTTAACATATTGCTACTGTGATTTCCTAGGGATCTTTCATAAAGAAAAATATAAATGGAGACCATCTCCGCACACACTCAATAGTGGCAGGGTACTAGCTCAAGACTTCCCAGGGAAGGCCTCCGGTCTGAGAAGCAGTGGTGTGTGCCAACTACAGAGGTGGGTAATAAAACGGCGGCGGCTCCCTAGGGTTAGCCCTTGGTGGGCTGCCACTGCTATATTTGCCTGTGCCTCTGCAGGTATCGACAATCGCAGCTCCCATTGGCCACAGATCACTGTTCCCAGCCAATAGGAATGGCAGGAAGCAGCGTAGACCGGGACACCGCTTCTCGCTGCTCCCATTGGCTGGGAACGGTGACCCGCAGCCAATGGGAGCTGCGATTGCCCATAGCAGCAGAAGTGCAGGTAAATATAGTGGTAGGGGCCCACCAGGGGCTAACCCAGGCGGATTGGATCTGGCCTGCAGGCTGGTATTAGCCCATCCCAGCCTTCTCTCTACCACTGCCACTGAACTGCTTGAAAATTTGGCCCTGCTCACAATAGCTGGCAGGAGCAGTAGGCTATTATACTCTGCACCAGCCTCCATAACATACTGAAACAGTGGGTTACATCCGCAGGAGTATCCCCATTTTACAGACCGCAGACCTGAGTGTCACCCACATACCTGCTGGGTGCAGTGCACTGTCCCATCGAGTGGCAGTGAGACCACTTCCAGGGAGAAGAATGAGTTTGCTCTACAGTGGCTCTTAGCTCTGGTATTAAGCTCCAGAGGTCCCAGGTTTGGTGCTGCATGCAGGCGAGTGGGGTCTATCAGCATTTGTGTGGGCAAGTCCTTTGTCTGGGGCAATGTGGATAAGTGGTAGCAATTCAGTATTGCTGCCTTAGAACCATGAGTTCTAATTCCACCCCTCCCCCCAAAAAAATACTTTGCACTGTTTCACTTTGTAGCCCCCCTTCTCCAATAAAAACAGTCTATCGTAGAGAGGAGATTCCAGCTCACAGTTTCTGTATCTGCTTTGCTTTTCCTCCGAGAGAACAAGGCTGCCAGAGGCCAGGCACTGAATCTGGAAGCACTCAGGGTACAACATTCAGTAACCGGCCAGAGCAACGGAGAAAAGAAACACTTCTTGAGGTTGTAAACTTCAAACCCCTAGGAGAGAATCATTGCCCAATAAGCCAGCACAGAGGAGGGACCATATCAGAGAGTAACCGAGTATTATACGTACAAATGATGAGGACTAATTTAGCTATAACCACTCGAGAGAGAGATCTTGGAGTCATTGTGGAGAGTTCTCTGACAACATCCACTCAGTGTGCAGCAGCAGTCAGAAAAGCAAACAGACTGTTAGCAATCATTTTAAAAGGGATAGAGAGTAAGACAGAGAATAACTTATTGTCTCTATATAAATCCATGATACGCCCACATCTTGAATACTGCAAATAGATGTGGGTGCCTCATCTCAAAAAAGATATCTTGGCATTGGAAAAAGTTCAGAAAAGGGCAACAAAAGTGATTAGGGATTTGGAATGGGTGCCATATGAAGAGAGATTAAAAAGACTGGAACTTTTCAGCCTAGAAAAGAGGAGACTAAGGGGGGATAGGATAGAGGTCTATAAAATCATGACAGGTATGGAAAAAGTGAATAAGGAAAAATTATGTACTTGTTCCCATAACATAAGAACATTTCACCAAATGAAATGAACAGGTAGCTGGTTTAAAACAAACCAAAGGAAGTTTTTCTTCGCAGAGCACAGTCAACCTGTGGAACTCCTTGCCAGAGGATGTTGTGAAGACCAGGACTTTAACAGGGTTCAGAAAAGAACTAGATAAATTCATGGAGGTTAGGTCCATCAATGGCTATGAGCCAGAATGGGCCAAGATGATATCCGTAGCCTCTGTTCACTAGAAGCTGGGAATGGGCAACAGGGGTTGGATCACTTGATGATTCCCTATTCTGTTCACTCCCTCTGGGGCACCTGGCATTGGCCACTGTCAGAAGGCAGGACACTGGGCTAGATGGACCTTTGGTCTGACCCAGCCTGGCTGTTCTTATGTCCTTATGTTAAACTTCACAAAACGACTTATGCTGGGCAGACAAAGGCTGAATTGGCCGAATGGTGGTGTTCATGTGGTTTCATAGTTAGCCAAGCTTTCCAAGAAAATCATCTGCGAGATGTGGTAGTGAACCCAGGTGTCTCTTACACGCATCCACCCATCTTCTCCTGTAGCAATAGCTCAGCAGTGGATTGGTTACATAACTAGAGCTAGGGAGCAATTTTTCAATTGCTTTGTCCGCCGAGCATTTTCCGGTTGCTGATTTTTCTCCAGGCCAAGCCCGATTTGTATTGGTTTTGCTCATTTATTGTAATCGTCCAACAAATAATGTTCTCAAATGTACCAGAGCTATGGATGGCTGATCAGAATGAGTGGTCTGTCTGCGACCTGAACGCTCTGACTTGGTGGCATGTCTCAGGGCGTTATTTCTGTTCTCTGATAGGACGATCTAACCTTTGTAAACTACCTCCCCTTCTCAGTGAAACAAACAAATCTTATTCCTTGATTCAAAGATCCCTTGTGCCGCCCCTCTCTCTCCCCCAATCACTCTCTGCAAATACCGGTGTGAGCAAAACTTCACAGGGGCGAATGTTCATCAGCCGCAGTTAAATACTCAAACAAGTCAAATGCAACCCTTGCTTCGCATTCATTGAACTGCTGGCATGTATACAACTAGGGCTACCCACGGCCTCCCGGTGACCTGCCTCCAGCCACATGAGAGTCAAGACACAACATTTAGAGCCAGGATGTGAACCCCCAATATTCTGGGATGTGCAGGCCCTGTGCCTTGGCTTGGTCTGTTAGAAAATTCAGATGGGGCTCACTCGCACACTCCAACACTCAGGATACACCCAAGTGGGATGAGAACATTCAGATCTAGGAGTTTGGATTGGTTCACCTTTCCCGGAGGTCAACGGCACATCAGTTGTTGGATGACAGGAGAGGGATCCCGTGAGGATTCCCTGTTCTGTTCCCTCCCTCCAGGCACTTGTCATTGGCCACTGTCGGCAGAATGATACTGGGCTAGATGGACCTTTGGTCTGACCCAGTCTGGCCATTCTCATGTTCTTATGTTGTAACCAGAAGACTTCGAATCAGTGACTCTGGCAGGGTCACCTTGGACCTCTCTGTATTACATTTATTCCTCACCATCATTATTGTCTGGTTCGTGATGATCCAAAGGAAGCGTCCCTCTTTAAGACCCAGCAACCCAGCAAGTAACTGAAAACAATTCTTGAACTCTCTCAATCAGGGGACAGAAGAACAGTTGAGCACGCAGCCAACGACATGGTAATCCAACCAGATCAATGTGTATCATTTCCCTGTGCATGTGTCTGATAACGTAAGGATCCAAGTCAGCGTTTTTGAGCCTCCTGGAGGCCACTGACCTCTTAGGAAAAAAATCAGAGCACCAAATATTGCATTTGTCGTGATCCCATGAGCAGTTAACTCTACATCGGACCGAACGCTGCAGTTAGGTTTTAACATACCAGGATAGGGGCTATGGTCATGTGGTGCAAAAGGTAACTGGCAGTAAAGTCACAGTCTCCCGGGGTACTCCGGCATGGTTCCAGAGACCTTTCGAGGACTGCCAATGTTATCCAGGGAGGGGTAGTCATTTGTCAATGACTTACCTGGCATAGAGGAGGCTGGTTTTTCACAGAGCACTGAAGAAAGATAAGGAGTTATTGGTGCCAGATTTACAGCCCCAGCTGTCTTGCATCTGGATTTCAGCCAATGCAGAGAATCCCTTTTCAACAACGGCCTTAAGTATTTCCCCTCTCGGGCGGATAATTCTGGAAACTTTGCTGGCAAAGGACGCCAGGCTGCAACACATCATGCCGGCTGAAAGGTACTTCCAGCGAATTCTCGCCTGCTTGTTCCCTCGCGTCCCTGCTGGAGAACTGGGGAACTACCAGTCAGGTCTGCAGAGAGTCGACTGTCAGCATCTGCAAGAGGGCTTTGTGTCCCTGGGTCGTTAGCAGCTTGCAAGGGAAATACGCACAAAAGTGCTTTTGGAGGCAACCGCGGGGATCGCTTGTAGACCCGTGATCTCTCTCTTGTGACTTCTCTTCGTGTTTGGGAACAAAGCCAACGTCTTCTTCGTCGTGCCATCCTCTGGTCTTCTGTGGTGAACACAATAATGGGGAGCCCTGGGAGTCACAAATGTACTTGGTGGGGATGAGCGAGACGGTCTACGAAGCAGCTAACCTCACCAGCCGCCCTGGGGCTCCAGAATTCTGGACATCTTCTCTTGGACACTGCTTGGCCTTCTCTTTCCCAGGCACCAGGGCTTATGGGTTCCTCCTGCCACCCGCTGCTATAGCATTGGGGAGCTGACCCTACAAGCCAGCCCCATGGCACACCAGACAACCCATGAACCCCTTTCTGCCTCGTACCCGCCCCACAGACCTCACAGAAACATTCAAAGTGCCTGAATTCTCCACTCTATTGCTACCTGGAGTGCCCTCCTGCAGCAGGCCACAGCATGGCAAGCGTGCGTGCTTCAGTTTCCCTCCGGCAGACTCTCTCCTCCCGTGCTTCCCATCGAGGCAGGCTTTACCCACACTGCCTCCCTGACTCAGACAGCTTTCTCTAAGGATCACCCTTGCTCAGGGATTCCTGCCCCCGGGGCTTTCTGTCTGCAGGAGAGCCCTGCCTTCTCCAAGCCCTTCCCAGCGAGCGGGAACTCATCAACCTCCTCTCTCTGCAGAGCCCCTTTAGCTCCTTCTGAGATGTGGATGCCTCCTGGGTCCTTAGCTCTTCCCTTCGGCCGAGGGGGCAATTAGCTAATCAGCCCCAGGTGCAAAGCCTGGCTCTAACTGGGCACCTTTTCTTTGTCTAGCCAATGGTGGGCGTTCACCCCATAGCTCATGCAACCAGTTCTTTAACCGTGAAAGCAAGAAATGTGTAAACAGGGTCACTCGGATGAGGTCCTAGTCACAGGACGAAATCTCATGCACATAAGGCAGAACAAGTCCAAGATGCCTCCCAGCGTTGTCCAAACAGTACAGGCAACCTCCCTCTGAGGCAAGGTAGCCACCAGCAAAGCCATTCGGAAGCCTGGAAAAGGGGCCGCTGACCCAAAAGCGACCGGCCCATCTCCTTCCTTAGCAGTTGCTACGAACTGTGGGAGCAGCTCCTGCTTCAGAGCTACAGGCGACACTGGAGCAAAACTGACCCCCAAAGAGCAGGCTGGATTTAGAACCCTTGCAACAGCCGTGGCCAGCTGCTGGTGACGGAGAATTCAGCTACCAGCAGGAATGAAGAGCTGACTTTTCAACAGCGTGCGACACTGCACGGAAGCCATGCGCGGCACCAACTGGCCGTACCCAACTTAGGAGCAGCAGGGACATGTCACCACTTGGGAGGAGCCGCCCAAGTTGAGCCCTGACAAGATCTGGCACCCCAGAATCACTCCCACACACCAACCCCCAGCCCTGAACTCCCGCCCATACCCAAGCTTCCTTCCCGAGCCTGAACACTGCACCCCTCAACCCCTGGAGCCCTCTCATGCGCCCCAGAGCCCTCAGCCCCAGAGGTAGCCCTCACCCCCTCCTGCACCCTGTACCCCTCTTTTCTGGCCCCACTCCAGAGCCTGCACCCCCCAGCCCAGAGCCCATACCCCCTCCCACACCCAATTCCCTGCCTGAGCCCGGAGCCCCCTCCCACACTCTTGGTTAACCAGAATATTTGACTAACCAGCACCCCCATTCCTCTAACATGCTGGACAACAAAGCTCTTACTGTAAGGAGCAGCTGGCAGAGCTGACTGCCTAGGGCAAAATGGGGGATCCAGCATGTCATTCGCTGCTGGGAAACATTCGACCAGGGCTGGAGCAAACCATGACACTAAACGAATGGCAAGAAATATTCAGTGATTTTATTTTTATGCTACAAGGAAGCTGAAATCGGAAAGTGCTTTACCATGACTCCAAAATTCTGTTTGTAGTTCTGGGCATTCCCTTGCAGCTAGTGGCCAGGGTAAAACTTGCCCCTCTTAGCCCCCAAAATCATCTCCGCAAATAGCCCTCTAGAGTATGAATTAGGAAGAACGTTTAAAATACAATCTCCTTTTCCACAGTGGGGGCTGTCGCTTGTTTTCTCAGGGCGTGTCTACACTGGGGAATTATTTGGAAATAACTTATTTCAAAATATTAACTCCCGAAATAACTCTTTCAAAATACATGATGGAGAAGCCTTGAAATTACCCCAAGGCAGGCTCCCTTAAGATGGGCATGCTCCCTCAACTTTGAACCCCAGGAAGCACGGGGGAATCATTACTTTGAATGATCTGGAGGTTGTAATTTTAAAATAACAGGGGAGAAGCATCCATGCGATCGCTATTTTGAAATAACTACTTCAAAATAAGTGCTATTCCACATGGAAAGCAGGAGTTATTATTTCAAAATAACCAGCCCCTTATTTTGAAACCAAGGGCTTCACAGTGTGGACACTCCACTTATTATTCTAAAATAAGGGGAGTTGTTTCAAAATAACTCCCTAGTGTAGACCAGGGCTCCATGGGCAGTGTAGTTCCACTTTTGTCCATTTCTGATCCTCACACAGCCCTTTGGACTGCAAACAACACAGCAGCATGTTTGTTATAAATGCTTGCCCACAGAGGTTTCAACACAAGCAGCTTCTTCTAAAGCAGTGTTTCTTAAACTTTTTAAGACCAAGGAACACCAAATAATAATTTTTTTTTTATGAGGAATACCAAGGATTTTTTGTTGAGAAAAAAAAAAAGGTCAGGGGGAAAAAGCGTTGAGGGGAAGGTAAAAAATAAAAAAAAAGTCGCCTGCTCCTTTAAGGGCGGCCATTTTGAATTCTGTTGTTCTCCGTGGCACACTTCCGACTGCCATGTGCCGCGGAACACAGTTTAAGAAACACTGGTCTAAAACCAAAAGCTTGACAAAATTGTCCTAGTGTTGCCACCTCCTGTGATTTTATGGCAACCTGTGCAATAGTTGAGTTTTTTCCTCAAATCTTCAGCAGCTGGAGTCAGGGGAATTTATTAGAATTTCAGCTTTCATATAAAAAATAAATTTCTGGGCATCTTGGTTACAGACAAAAGCTGGAGACTGAGACCCCTCAACGGCTCAGAAAACAGATGGCAAATAAAAAGAACTCCACATCTCTCAGGTTTTGAAATTCATGAATGGTGCACCACAATCGTGGCTTGGGGGCATGACTCATCAAATGGTGAAGACTGGCAAAACTCGCTTCCCTTTGAAAATGCCCACAGCGGCCAGCCGCAAACAGGGTTTCATTCTCCAAGTTCCTGCAAGGTTTACAATGCACAGTAGATGCCGGCTTTGAAGCGTAATAGATTTCTGCCCACTGCATAAGAGCGGGATTCAGTAAATCGGTCTGGAATGTGAAATGCTTCAGACTGGGAGGGGAACGGTTGGCTCCACATGCAGCTGGCTGCTAAAGCAAATGCTGAAATTTGCGCTCTGCTGCCTTGTCCATGTCGCCTTTTCACGCCACTCGGCTGTGATTCGTATGCCTCCGGAGAGGCAGGCCTGGCTTCCAACAGGCAGATGAAGGCTTGTCCTTGCTGGCTGTTCCCTTGTCTGTCAGGCGTGTCACAAAGCAGTTATTAGGATGCTGCTGTAGCCACAGAAAGTTTAAAGGTTTAATCAGCTTCTCAACAGAGCCCATTTGGGATGCACTCAACTCCCTCCAAGCCAGCCTTTCCGCCTGGGTGGTCTCCACTAAAGAATCGGAGGAAAGGTGGCGGGGAATCAGACAAGGTGCTCGGAGCTCTCTCAGATTTGGAAAAGTCTTCTCTGTGTCTTGGGGTAGTCACGAACCAGGAAGGTCTGGGCCTAGAAACTTCCTATTTCTTTTCTTTTCACTTGCCCTCCTGCAGAGCTACTGGGCGAAGACGAGCCGAGGTCTGAAAGGTTGTTTTTGCAGTAATTTGCTATGGGTTTTTGAAAAGCCTCTGAGCTCCTAGTGGATTTCACTCCCCCCCTCAGAGGAACAACGTGGCCCACTAATTTGCTGTGTTGTGCCAGCTCACAGCAAGAATATAAGCCACAGAGATTTAGCCTTACTTATCTAGTTTAAGATTTTCAGGAACATAGAATCGTAGAACACTAGAACAGGATGGGACCTGTAGAGGTCATCAAGTCCAGTCCCCTGCCCTCATGGCAGGACCAAGCACCATCTAGACCATCCCTCATAGATGTCTGTCTAACCTGCTCTTACATATCGCCAGTGATGGAGATTCCACAACCCCCCCAGGCAATTTATTCCAGTGTTTAACCATCCTAACAGGAAGTTTTTCCTAATGTCCAATCTAAACCTCCCTTGCTGCAATTTAAGCCCATTGCTTCTTGTCCTATCATCAGAAGCCAAGGAGAATAATTTTTCTCCCTCCTCCTTATAACACCCTTTTAGGTACTTGAAAGTTGTTATCAAGTCCCCTCTCAGTCTTCTCTTTTCCTGAGTAAACAAACCTGGTTCTTTCAGTCTTCCCTCACAGGTTATGTTTTCTAGACTTTAATCATTTGGGTTGTTCTTTTCTGGACCATCACCAATTTATCCACATCTTTCCTGAAATGTGGTACCCAGAACTGGACACAATACTCCATTTGAGGCCTAATCAGGGGAGAGTAGAGCAGAAGAATTCTTTCTTGTGTCTTGCTCACAACACTCCTGTTAATGCATCACAAAATATTTGCCTTTTTTTTTTTGTAACAATGTCACACTGTTGACTCCTTAGCTTATGATCCACTATGACCCCTCTATCCCTGTCTGCAGGACTCCTTCCTAGACAGTCACTTCCCATTCTGTATGTGTGCAACTGATTGTGCCTTCCAAAATGGAGAACTTTGCATTTGTCCTTATTAAACTTCATCCTGTTTACCTCAGACCATTTCTCCAGTTTGCCCAAATCATTTTGAATTACGACCCTATTCTCCAAAGCACTTGCAATGCCTCCCAGCTTGGTATCATCTGCAAACTCTATAAGCATGTTCTCTATGCAATTAACTGGAGATCATTGATGAAGCTATTGAACAGAACAGGACCCAGAACTGAGCCCTGCAGAACCCCACTTGTTATGCCCTTCCAGCATGACTGTGAACCATTGATAACTACTCTCTGAGAGCTGCTATTTAACCAGTTACACGCCCTCCATATGGTAGCCCCATCTACATTTTATTTCCCTAGTTTATTGAAAAGAAGATCACATGAGACTTTACTAAAGTCTAGGTATCCCACATCTGCTGCTTCCCCCTTATCCACAGGGCTTGTTATCCTATCAAAGAAAGCTATCAAGTTGGTTTCACATGATTTGTTGTTTATAAATTCATGCTGAATGTTATTTCTATGATTATCACCTTATTATCTTCCAGATGTTTGCAGATGGATTCCTTAATTACTTGCTCCATTATCTTTCCTGGCGCACAAGGTAACCTGACTGGTCTGTAGTTTCCTTCATATTGTCATCTACTCAAGAAAAGTCTTCCTTTGATTGATTAGCTGTGTCTCATAGCTGCATCTTTTCTTGAACTCTGCAAGCATATAATAATTGCACTTTGTTTGCTAAAAACTGAAATCTCAATTAAACTTATGATGAAATTATGCAGTCCCTATTTTACTGCAATACACAGATGTTACCATTTATATCTGCCCTTCCAGGAAGGGCTTAACTTCTTCAGAAGAAGTTCCAAAGAAATCTAATAAATATGTCTCTACAAATATTTACATTACCTCAGATCCCTGTGGAGGACAAGAAATTATTTGCATCATAATAATAGAAAGTTAGCACAGTGTACTTTGTATTCTGCATCATAATTGAAATCCATATTTCTGAAAATGTAGAAAGACAAAGTATTTAATAGACTAGCAGATTTCCCTGGAATTGCTCAGATCTGTAACTCAATTACATTTTTTTAAATAAAAGGGAAATGTCCAGGCGTTATTTAAATGCTTGCATTTTTCAAAAATATAGTGTTATTTTTATGAAGTTAACTTTTATTTTGGATTTCTTTTTAAAAGGGATTGTTAAAATTTGTCTATTTAGTTTTTTTGGTAATATTTTTTAAATGGGAATTCCATCAAGTGTATTTTTTTCCTTCATCCCTGTAAACTCTTATCATTCACTATGTTTTAACAAAAAAGGGCTATAGTCAATTTGGTTAGCAATAACACTTTCTTCTCATTTTCAAACCTTAAGCATTGATTCAGCCGTGCCAAAACAGAGCACGACTCCAATTTGCTCTGTTTTATCTCTTTTCTGTACAGTTTATTGAGAAGCAGTCCTATTGCTGGTTCATCCTATTTTTCTGGTTCATCTTGCCTCAGTGTCTTTCACCATTCACTCGGGTATGTCAGTTTTGAGGACAGTATGGTTTGCACCTCTCTAGTCCAGGCTGACCGGTGCCAAACCAGAGAATTTGCCAGACTACAGGAGGTCAATATTGTCTAGCAGCATTGCCAGCAATTCCACTCACCCTAACCTGTCTCTCCAGAGCGCTCACACAAAATTCCTCCCCTGGAGCTCCCCATAAGCGACTCCCCGAACCTGGGTGCTGCCCCCACACCGCACCCACCTATGAGCCAACCCTATGGCTCTCGCCCCCACCCTGCTTTGCTCACCCAAAACCACGACCCCAGGGGCCTGCCCTATATCGCTCCCCACCAACAGGCTCACCCTAACCCAACGCCCTGCGGTGCTCATCCCGAGCCTCTCCCCTCACCCTAAACTGCTTCTCTCAGTTGGGGGCTTGCTCCCACTCCAAGATGCTCAGCCTAACCCTGCACCCAGTCTCCTACTACCCATTCACCCCGCTGTGTTCCCTGCCCTGGGTATGCCCCCAAACCAGTACCCCACCAGGCTCACTCCCAACCTCTTCCCTCCCCTGGCACTCACCCCAAACCACTCCCCCATGGGTACCTGAACATCCCCCCACTCACCTTAGCTGGCTCTTATCTTTCTGTCTAGCCCCCCTCCCCCAGCCTACTACCTGAGTGTGTGCTCACTCTGTCAGCTGGGAGATCAGCAACCCTTTGCGCTCAGACACAATGTTCCTGGGACGTAGCCCCCCCCCCAAAACTCTGCTAGGAGAGCATCCTCCCTGTCATTTTGCCATGCTCTCCTCTCCTTGTCCTCCCCTGGTCCCCCCCACCCTCCTACCTCCCCTTGGCAGGCACCCCACAGATATGTGCTCCGGTCAGACCCCGCTGACAGCCACTAACCAGCCAGCCAGAGGCAGCCCATTACCCGTCTGCCTGGGAGCCCCACCGACTCCACTCCGCTCCCTCCGTCTCCACTGGATGCTTTCATCAAGATGGATGACCAAGGCCTGAGCTTGGAGGAATTCCTCAAGGCCAGGGCAAGCTTTTCCAGGGGCTCACAAGGCAGATTGTTTGTTCAGCTGCCGGAGCCCCTTAGAAGCTCGGAAGAGGCCCTTGTCTGTGGCAAAAGGGCATCGAGCGGGAGCCCGGGGATGGGTCGGAGCCAAGGGGAAGGAAAGGGGGACCGCAGGAGTAGGTGGCTAACCCTGCAGTTCATTAGCCTGGCAGGGGACAGGATGGGGTTCTGATTCCTTGGGCACAGGCTAGCAGTCGGGACTCCACGGGACAATTGCATTGAAGTAGCTTTTGGCACGCCCTGGAAGAAATAACTCTGGCTTCTGCGGTGGGCGGCTGTGTTCCAAACCAAGCTGTCGGTGCCTGTCTCGGGGTCCTGTGCGTATCCTTCCAGAGAAGGCAGCACATGTTTTCCCTCGCATGGTGCCTCGCACTCACTGGTAATGAAGCGTTTCAGCTTTCGCGCAGGGGACGATCGGACTTGGCCGTGCCTCCCTCTCCAAACAGCACCGAGAGAGGCTGCGGTCAGCAGCATTCAGAGATCAACACACGCCTTGCTGCTCAGGCAAGTCTCCCAGGGCCGCTGTCACGCCGGGGGACACGGCACATTGCAAACGAGCTGTGAGGTCGCTCCCAACGCAAAGAGCAGACAGGGCCTTTCTGTTGGACTCCTCAGCTCCTCCTCTCCAAGCACTTCACAAAGCAGATTGGAACTTGTAGCTGCTTTTTTGCAGATGGGGAAACTGAGGCAGGGAATCACGTGGCCCAGGACAGCAGCTAAGTAAGGAGTAGCATCATGGCCTCTGGAGACCCAGTCTAATGTCTGAGCTATTAGGCCTCACTCAGAGAGCAACACAACAAGAAAGAACCAAAGTAAAGTCACCATACGAGAGCACAGCATGTTTCTCTTCTGGGACAGACCCTGCATTTCATCCAGAATGACTGTCTGCCTGGACAGAGCCCGAAGAGATTTAAAGAAGCAGTAACACTGGAATAACAGCTGCATAGCTAAATAAGCCACGTAGCTATTGCTTTCAAGGGGGTTCTTTAACAGGACATGATGGTGCCCAGCAGCAGCGGGTGTTGTGGCTTTTTGGGGCTCGTCTCACTGTTGTCCAGCCAGTCGTAGCCCAAGAATTCTGAGTGGTGCTGACCTTGCCAAAGAGCAGCGATAAGGCCTCTGTCGCAACTTCAGCTTAACTAGCCACTCTGGGGCAAGAGGCGCCCACAGAGATGGAGATTCCACAACCTCCCTAGGCAATTTATTTCAGTGTTTCTCCACCCTGACAGCAAGTTTTTCCTAATGTCCAACCTAAACCTCCCTTGCTGCAGTTTAAGCCCCTTGCTTCCTGTCCTGTCCTCAGAGGTGAGGAAGAACAATTTTTCTCCCTCCTTCTTGTAATACCCTTTCAGATACTTGAAAGCTGCTGTCATGTCCCCTCTCCGGGTATGTCTACACTACAGAGTTTTGTCGGAAAAACGACCATTTTTCCAACAAAACCTGAGTAACGTCCACACTGCAATCGTATTCTTTTGAAAGTAAATCAAAAGAACAGAGGGTGTTTTCTGGCATTGGTAATCCTCTTTCCACGAGGAAGAAGTCTTTTTCCGAAAGAGCTCTTTTGGAAAAAGGCATGTGCGGACGGGGAAGAGGGAGTTCTTTCGGAAGAAGAGGAAAGAGGAAAAAGCACAGGTGCCCTGGTGGCCATTCCATCCATAGCAATCACAGCTTATATGCGAGAGAGCGTCCATTCAGTGTGGATGCAATCTGTCAAAAAAGCGGATTGCTTTTTTGATGCACTTTCGCAGTGTGGACGCGCTCTTTCAGAAGAAGTTTTTTCAGAAGATCTCTTCCGGAAACGCTTCTGAAAGAAGCCTGCAGTCAAGACATAGCCAGTCTGTCTTCTCTTTTCTAAACTAAACAATCCCCATTCTTTCAGTCTTCCTTCATAGCTCATGTCTTCTAGACCTTTATTCACTTTTGTTGCTCTTCGCAGGACCTTCTCCAGTTTGTCAGGGGCCATGAGATTGCAGACTTCACAAAGCCGTATCTGGCTTAAACTTCTTGTTGAACTAGCGGCTATTGGTGACTGACAAGTTAGGTAATATGTCTCACCATGAAAAGGTCTGCGTTGAGTGAACTCCTCTGTGGATTCATCTTAAGAGCCCCCGGGACAGCTGGCCACCAGAAACCTGTCACTGACCACTCAAAGACCACTCCAGACTTTGGGTAACTCTAGATTTGGGGTGTACACGTGTCTGCTTGAGACTAAAATAAAAACGTTCAGGGAAAGCACTCTTGTTTGTGCCAATCATGTATCAGACAGAGGAGCTGTGTCCCCTATTGATTTATTTCCTGACACCGCCTCGCAAGGAGTAAAGTTACCAGGAATTTTAGGTTCAGAAAAAACCCCAGGTAACAGGACGGATGCACCGTCTGGGGGAGCTGGGCCCAGGAAGAGTGGGTAGGGCTACACACTCCAGATAACCATGCAGCCCTAGTAACACAAGCTGAGCTCCCCCTGAGCAAAATGGCCTCCGTGAGGTTAGAGCAAACTCTGTCCTGCCTGCTGTGGGTGTCATACGCTGCTCCCTGTCACCAAGCACAGTTAACTGCTCCATCCCCAGTGGAGCAGGAGCTGGGAGCCTGGATTAATTGAGGTCGGGTACCATATGCAAACCTGAATGAACATCTGCGTTCCTCTAACACAGCATCCTTCTCACAGTGAGACCTCAAGCCCTTTCTCCACTGGATGTTGGGGGGTGTTGCTACTATTTCCAGGGGCAGGAACACCTGAAACACATCTGAAAAACCAGTTGAGGCCTGGCCTTGTGTACAATGCTGGCCGTCGGCTTCCTGAGCTTACGACTCCAGCAACAGTGTCCAGAAAGCACCACCAGTGCCAGTGTAGCCTAGAGGCGTTGTATTTTACTGACGGCCCTGCACACCCGCACTTCGGAGCGTTCCCCTAAGTTCTGCTGGTTTTATGAGACACACAACTACCCGCTGGGACAGAAGATGCACCAACAAGGCCATTTCAATTAGAAATCAAACTATCGCTTGCTCAGGTGAAAAGGTCAGAGCTATATTTAGCCATGCAGCTGGATGTTAGCTTTGCATTCAGCTCCAAAAACGCAGGGAAATCCCAGTGAAGGCCAAAACCCCCTGCGTGCATTCACAACTCTCTGCCAAACACTGAGTCTAGAGCAAGTTCTGAAGAGGATTTCTGCCTGGCTTTACAGCTTTACACACTGCCTGGCTATAGCAGGCTGAGTGTGCAACTTAAACAAACACATTCTTTACAGAATGTGTTTCACTCCAAACTTGGATTTAAAAAAAAAAACTCCACAATTAAAATAAACAGATTAGCGTGGGTGGCGGGTTCCCACCTATCGTGTTTCAGAAGCGAGCTGGAGCAAATATGACAAAGAACATTCAGTGAGTCCACTATTTAAATGACAGTGTAAGAAGTCAAACAGGAAACGAAAGAGAAGTCAGTTTACTGTCAATGGTGAGATGTTATCTAAGAGCGCCTCCTAGAGGACACAGGGTGAGAGAACACCCGAGAGGGAATTGGATGAATAGTTAACCTGGATTTTGGAAGGGTTGGGCCTACGGGGGCACTTTGAACATTTCCAAATAAAGACACACCTGTGACATGCTCAGCCGGCTTGATTTCCTCCAGGTATGATAGTTGTTCCACATCAGGAATCAATAGCCAGGCTGCCGTGTCAGACAATGGGAGGCAAAGCCCGAGGCTGGGTAGGGGAAGCAAAGGGGAAATGAGGTGGGAATATTTCAGGTCACAATGTAGCTGTCAGTGGGTGGAGGAATTAGGTCAGGTCTACACTAGATCCAGAAGCTCGGCTTAAGGCATGAAACTCCGGCTATGTAGAATACGTAGCTGGAGTTGGCCTACCTTAAGCCGAGCTTGGCGGCGTCCCCTCAGTGGGAGGCCGACCGGAGCAAATGCTCCCGTCTTCCTCCCTTACTCCTTGCAAGACCAAGAGTGCTGCCAGCAGGGGCGCCCTCTGAGTTTGATTTAGCGAGTCTTAACTAGACTCGCTAAATCAAACTCCGGAAGATTGATTGCAGCAGTGTCAATCTTCCATGGAGTGAAGACAAGGCCTGGGGCTCGCTAGAGGGGCTGGAGCCATTCAAAGCCCAATGCTCTTGTTTTCTCTCCCTCTTCCCTTTGTAGTGGAAAGTTGCTAGGGAATATGCCCTGGGGCAGTTGTTCCCCGGGTAACTCCAAGGTTAACTGGTTTTTAGAAATGGGCTCTCACCAAACCTATGACTTGAACCTCCCTAGGATCCCAAGCCAGATTTTGTGGCTCATGCCCACCTGTGGATTATCCCTTGCCCACCCTCAGCCTCACTACAATAAAGGAGGCATCACAAAATCCATCGGTAGGAATTCGACTGTCCCACTGAGCGACCTCCGGAGGGCAGATCCTGCACCAAACACCCAAAGACATGCACCGCGCTGTACATTCTCAAGGCCAGAAGTGGAGATACACACCCCCAAACCACTCAGAGACCTTGGGAAAAACTGGAACTAACGCCAGCGTCCCATCATGCCTGCCCCAGGGACCACCCAGAACGAGGGGCCCTCTCTTGAATGTAACAACCTCCCAAAAATCGTTAGAAGTAACTGATGAGAAGAGACAAGTGCTCTTACGCACTGCCCCAGTCTCAGGAATAAGCCAGGTGCAAATGCAGCATGCAGGCTGAAAACCGGGGGAAGCAGCATAGACGTTCGCTCTGTGCCGGACACCTCCGCAAGGCCTCACGTGCCAGCAGGGCCATCCGTTGGGGCATGCAGGGCCTGGGACAGGCTTCCCTCCCTCCCCCTCCCCCCCCAGGGCCAGCTTTCAGAAGTGCGGGGCCCAATTCGAACCACATTTTGGTTGAGCAAAAAAGAAACACAACCCAGCACATAAAGAAACAACTCACAGCCCCTTTAAATCCCCAGCTACAGGGCAGAGTCCCGCCTTCCGGCCAAACCCACGGGCCGACGCCCCCTCCCGCGGCGCACAGAAGCCGCCGTGCTCCTCCTCCGGGGCCGATGCCCCCTCCCGCAGCGCGCCCGACACGCCAGCACACTTCCGGGTTTAGGGCACGGGGCCCTCTGGCTTTAGGGCGCGGGGCCCTTTTAGGCGCGGAGCCCAATTCGGGGAAATCGGGCGAATCGGCCTAAAGCCGGCCCTGCCCCCGCCCCCTACGCACACCCTCCACCCCAGGCCCCGCCCCTGCTCTGACCTGGTGAGTGCGGGAGGCAGTCCCACACCTGCCCCCCAAACCGTCTTGTGGACGGGACAGCTGAGTGGGGGGAGCGTAACGCTCCATGGAAGACACCCCCCCCCCCCGCCTTGGCATGGCTCAGAAGAGGCAAAGCAGCCTCCATGGCGTGGCCTGCACCCCTGGGCCCCCCCGCCAGCAGGCAGAAGCGGAAGGCCGGCTCTGGAAGGGAGAAAGGAAGCGGCACCCACACGGCGGGTAGAGACGCTTCTCATGAGCCCATCCCTCCATGCCGGGGGGGGGCACGGGATGCTCAGTGGAAAACGTGCAATCTCCCCCCCACGCAGACTGATATCTGAACCCACCTCGCTCTGTCCCGGGGGAGGGGGGGGAGGGCCTCTGTAAGGATTCCCACCTGCGGAAGAAAGTGACAAACGCCTGCTCTGCCCTTGGCTAGTTAGGGGCAGGGTCTTTCTCTCGGGGCTCAGTTCATCCTGCCGTTGTTACGGTAACCTCCAGTCCGGCTCCCCACGCGGTGACTCCAGCCAGCTCCTGCCCTCCCCTGTCCTCTCGGGGGCCCTGGCTGTGACGCTGAATTCCAGATTGCCGCCTGCCCACCCCGCGGGCTCCGCTCCCCCAGGCCCGAGGGCCGGATGGGGAGCGTCCAGCCTTTTTGCTTTGGATTCCACTCGGGCGAAAAGGCTGCACCTGGGACGGGGAGCTGGGGTCTGGCCGTTGGAACGGCTCGACGTGGACGGCGCGCAACCAGCCAAGGAGCAGCTACAGCTGCCGGAAACACCCGGCGGTAGCAATTAAGCAATTGGTCCTTCTCCCACTGAATCCACAGCAGAACTCCCATTGACTTCCATGGGAGCAGGATGTGTCCCTCGTTCAGCGCGTGTGGCCCACGCCTGTATCCAGCAGGGCTGACAGCCACCGTGGCCCCTGGGACATGGCAAGGGGGGCGACTCCACTCCCCCTGGAAGGGGCAGGGCCTCAGGCAGAAGGGGCAGGGTCTGAGGCCACCCTTAGAGCTGCGTGGACCTGGCTTTTTCTAGCAGAAATTCAACGTTTGCTCCAGAGAACGGGAAAGAGGGAAGAAGATAGCAGGCCACTGTGTAGTCCAGCCTCATCTTCTCACCCTCTGACAGAAGAGCCCTCTCCGAAGGCCATGAGACCAGGTTCCCATGAAAGGTGCCTGAAAAGGTTCATCGTTTCTGAGAAAACCTATCCCTGTGCACGAGGAAAAATCTGAGGCCGGGGTGGATCAAACCATTCAGATGGGACAGGGCATGCTCCGCAAGGGGAAAAAGAAAGATTAGTGGAAAATCTGAGAGGACACTTTGCTGAATCTGTGAGGGCCAGTAACTAGACGCTACTGCGGCTGAATAACTCTCAGCTTTCGAGGGAGCGTTTGGAAGCACTGAACGGGGAGGGGAGGCTATATTAAAATTCCAGACCACCCATCAGGACCCCCAGGAGAAGCCGTCTCAGTGTCCGGCATGGATGGAACAATTCCTGCGTTACAAGAAGGGCATTGTGGGGCGTGATTTGGGTCTCCCCAGACCGAGCAGGGGAGCTACACGGGCTGGATTGATGCTGCTCCAGTTGCAAGGAGAGGACAGAAATGAGCATCCCTCATCTTTCGCTGTGCTGATG
This sequence comes from Pelochelys cantorii, assembly GCA_032595735.1. Taxonomy (NCBI): domain Eukaryota; kingdom Metazoa; phylum Chordata; order Testudines; family Trionychidae; genus Pelochelys; species Pelochelys cantorii. Next base: position 4,897,012 of record CM064333.1, read on the forward strand.
AGACGGCCAGGCAGCGGGAACCGCTGGGCTCGGAAGATAACTTCTCCGGAGGGACTGAAGCGAGGGTGTGTACTCTGGAAGCTGGTCAGTGTAAACACCCCTGCTGAAAGTGATCATGGAATGAAGCAGACCCGTGAGGGGCAAGAGAAAGTAGCTGACGTGGTAGTAAAACAGCACTCAGGGTGGCTCCCTTACCGATGACAAACAGCTGGGTCCTTTGACTCCCAGAGTCAACATAAGCTAGACAGCTGTGCCAGAGAGGCAGACAGAAAGAACAGAACCGGGCCTTGGTGTGGTAACGGCAGTAGTGCCATCCAGCCTGCAAGTCACACCACCCTCAGAGCGGATTTCCCTGGATCCACGAGGCTCTCAGTCACACGGTGTGAAACTTCAGATGGAGCAGCCAGGATCCCATAACCACCTGCGCTCCCCCCAACTCAAAGAGGGGAAGGCTCAGTTTTTGCCTCCAGCTATGCCCGGCTTGCCCGCAGGACCATGTGAACCAAAGTCTGAGGCTGGAGTGACTATTAAGAGAACACACTGTCCAGCTGTTCTAGACAGTAGCTCTCATGTCACTAAAAGCATCCTACCCTTTTGCCAGCAAGATCTAACCCATCCACCCCTAGGCAGGTTGCCCACATTGGGGTTAGGAGATGGCCAAAGCCCACACCTGGGATATGTGCTAGTGAAATTAAAATTCCCAAGGGCTGGAATTGAGAAAGAGAGAGATACTCTTGCACCATGGGGCGAAACTCATGTATTGAAGGAAGCAACAGAAATGCAACCAACAAAACCAGGGAGGGTGCAAATATAACCACCATTGCATGGATTCAAACTTGAGACCTCAGGAGCTTTGTGTAGGAGCCTCTACAGCTTGAACTATAAAGCCAAATGGGTCTCAACTTAGACTGTAGAGTTCACTCATTCTTAGCTCGCTGCTGTAAGTGGTCTAAGTGCTACTACAGGGAACCACACCCACTAGGTGTGTGGGTTACACAACCAGTCGTGGGCACTGTAGAGTCTTAGCATTCTCCCCCAATCTCTGAATGCTCAGGGGACTAAATGATGGATTTGGACAGAAGAGAAAAGCCTTCGATCCTTCCCCGGCTGAAGAGACGATCCAAAAAAACACAGCATTTGATTTACACCCTAGTAAATCTTCCCCAGATGAATCCACCCCACTCTGTGAGAACATGTGGATGGGTTTTACGGGGCCTTATATAAACACATCTTTCATGCAAAGTGAATTCACCAAAGGACAGGGAAGAGAAAAGCAATTTGGAAACATGTTCTTTACGGGGAATGGAAAAACACTTTGTCTTCGGCGCTGGGAAAGGCTTTCAGAAGTGCCGCCGGGATGTTCGCGGAACATTTGATACAATCAATCTGCTACCAGGAGATCTGTTACACCCGGAGAGCTGCTCCGAGGCCACTGGTGACCCCAGGAACAATCGCAGGCCTGGCTAATGTCACCACACCCGGAGCTGCTCTCGTGATTGACTTATGGTGGCAGGCGGATTTAGTTGGCTGCTCCTACTTGAAGATAAGACGGACTTTTGCAGTTGAGTGAGTCAGAGTGATCGGCCCCTGTAGAAAATTAGGCTTTGAAGATGGCTCAATTGTGATTTTCTTTCTGAGTCTTTCCTACAATGGTCAAAATCAGTCCAACGATTCAGCGTCGTCTCCAATCTTTCTGCAGCATCAGCACACCCAGCTGCATGTCTGTTTGTGATGGTCCATCGAGGGTATTTTATCCCCAAGATGGCACACGAGACTGCAAGCAAATTCTTCAATGCATGGGAGGAGAACACAAGAGCAGAATCTTCACAGCCCTGCACCTCGGCTCAGTATATCTGGGAAAAACCCTGCTATACCACTCTGGCAATGATCCGTCCTCACCCGGCCGCGGTGTAAATGACAGACAAGGCACAGGGTGACAGATGGTTCTGCTTTGGAAATTGAGGCCAGGGTCTGGTGCTTTCCATAGAGCAATGCCAGATGGGAGATGCACCATACAGACAGCTGTTGTGCACAGAAACCTGTTCTAAAGTCTGATTGTTACAACTCCCCATCCAGGCTGCCTAGGAAGGAGTGCTGCAGAAAGGGATCTAGGGGTCAGAGTGGACCACAAGCTAAATATGAATCAACTGTGTGACACTGTTGCAAAAAAAGCAAACATCATTCTGGGCTGCATTAACAGGAGTATTGTGAGCAAGACACAAGAAGTCATTCTTCCGCTCTACTCGGCGCTGATTAGGCCTCAGTTGGAGTGTTGTGTCCAGTTCTGGGCACCATGTTTCAAGAAAGAGGTAGAGAAATTGGAGGAGGTCCAGAGAAGAGCAGCCAAAATGATTACAGGTCTAGAAAACATGAGCTATGAGGGAAGAATGAGAGAACTGGGTTTGTTTAGTTTAGAAAAGAGAAGACTGAGAGGGGACATGATAGCTACATTGCTCTGCTCCCCCACTGCTGCTGCAGGGGGGCAACCCCCCATTGCCAATACCAGTCCTCTCACCCTGCTAATGAGAGCAGCAGAAGAGAAAAAGATGAATCAACTTGTGGAACTCCTTGCCAGAGGAGGTCATGAAGGCCAAGACTTCAACAGGGTTCGGGAAAAAAAACCTAGATACATTCATGGAGGTTAGGTCCATCAAGGGCTATTAGCCAGGCTGGGCCGGGATGGTGTCCCTGGCCTCTGTTTGCCAGAAGTGGGGAATGGGTGACAGGGGTGGGATCACTTGATTCCCTGTTCTGTTCACTCCCCCTGGGGCACCTGGCATTGTCCTGGGGCACCATCCTGTCCTGGGCTCGGTGGGCCTTTGGTCTGACCCAGTCTGGCCATTCCTATGTTCTTACTATTCTCACATTTTGGAGAATGGAAATCCTGAACCGCTGCAGGTCCCTGTGTAATTCTAGAGCTCCACTGGGAAATGCCATGGGACCTGATCCTGGCCTCCTAGCAGCTTTCCACTCAGGTCAGAGAGTGGCTTGAGGGGCGCTCGCTCCGATCTGCATGGGAGCCAGTAAGAGCAGAACCAGCAGCCGGGAGTTCAAAAGTCAGCAGGTGGCTGGCATAGCCAAAGCATGGGCCATGCCGTGAGTGATATGTCTCTGCCACAGGGGAAGGGACGGGAGCGGGAGAGGAAGGGCTTGAAAAGCCCGAGACTGGCTGTAGCACAACAGGAGAGCTCATTAAAACAACCCGGCTGAATGCTGAACAGGGTGACCCTGGATTTAGGGAGGTCTCAGATCAGTGAGGTTTTAAGTTAACATGCAGAGATTTCCCTCTGTCCCAGAGGGCTGCGTTTCCTGGACTGCTCGCCCTACCACAGGGGGAAATTAGTTTTCTCCTTCATCAATGTCTGGCTCGTTCCCACAGGCTTTGGCTTTCGGTCTACACAGGAGTTTTGCAGTGGGAACTGCCTTTGGGATGTTTGTGTTCTCTTAGCCCCCAACCCTGAACTTAGCAGGGCACCAGGAGCTGCCCTCCACGTGTTCTCCTGGTGTGATTTAGCTAACGAGGCCCACGTCAAAGAACAGAAGAGTTGTACTCACTGCCGAGCTGAAAGCTAGCTAAGAGGCGGTGGAGGGTGGCATGGTCTGTGTGCTATGGAGGGTCCGGCTTTGGTTCCAGAGATAAAGTTGAGTTGAGCATTGTACTTAAAGTAGCTATGCGGCTACTATATTGCATACTGGCATTGCTCAGGTCCTTAATTCAATTAAGGGTGGTTTTTTAATAAAATAAAAGGAAAGTGCATGTGGTTCATTTAAATGACTGTATTTTCCAAAAATTCAGCATTATTTTGATTAACTTAATTTTTATTTCTGATTTCTTAAATTGTTAAAATTTTTGTTTAATTTTTTTTAGTATTTTTTTTAATGGGAATTCCATCAAGTGTAGTTTTTTTTCTTCATCCCTAATAACTCTTATTATTCACCATGTTTTAACAAAACAATCAGTTTGGTTTCCAATAACATTTTAGTCCAGTTTTCAAACATTAAGCATTGACTTAGCTGTGCCGGAACAGAACATACTCCAAATGTTTCCGTTGTATCTCTTTTCCTTGAGGTTTATTGAAGAAATCCTCTTCTGGGCTCATCTTGGTTCAGTCTCTTTCAACATTCACTCAGTTGCGTCAATTTTGAGGACTGCACTTACTTTGGTGATTCTTTTCCTGTATGCTTCTCATAGAACCAGTCTCATTTCGGGTACATCCTATTGTCCTGACACAACCAAACCCTCGCCTTGCTTTATGTTCTGATAAGAGGAAGCTGTCTAGCAAGTTTGGTGGTCCTAGCTCTTATGGTTTAGGAGGAATTCTTGATCAAACAAACTTTCTAAAATAATCAGTAAATGAAGAGCACAGTGTATCCACTCCAAACTTCCCAACCTCTCACCATGCTGCCAGCCTCACGTGAACAGACAGGAGTCAGACACCCCCTTGAAATCCCAACAATGGCCCCAAAATCTTGAGTTTTGTTTTTAAATACTTCAAATCATGTTTTTAGCCAGACTTTGGACTTTTTAACTCTCCTCCACTTCTCTGTCAAAGTGTGGGTGATGATTTCAGGTGGACAAGACAAACTTCAGCATACCCAGAGATCAGCAGGGATCTCACTGAGATCACTCGGGCCATCTATTGATGAACCGGGAGGAAAAGCCTTCAGGAGGAGACCACATTTGCATAGACACACCCACTTTGCCTAAGTAATCAGCTGACCAGCCCGAGCTTCCAAAAGGCTCAGTGTCCCTTGTGGTGAGTTAAAATTCAGTGTAATCTTAGGTGCAGGGTAATGCAATGTTGGTATCCCTGTGGTATGAGGAAAGGGCACCAGAACTGTAGCTAATATGTCCTAATTGCAGGGGGTCCCCCTAATTTAACCTCCCTGGCTAAGCAGGGGGTAAGGATGCAAAATCCAAGCAAATGGGTGTAAGCTCTGGTTAAAGAGTTTCAAAAGCCATTTGATCATCTACCTCCAGCTGAAATCACCCAGAGGATGGCTGGGGGGCTGAGCCTGCAGTGGGATTAGGTTCTGGTGAAAGGGAACTCAAAGGAGGTGGGCCCACCGGGGTTCCCATATGTAGGGAAATCAGCTGAAGTCCCTAAACTAGGTGGAGGATCCTCCGGTGCTGGCAAGCAGGACAGAGATGGTAGCATTGCCCAGGGGTGGGAGGTGAACCCCTCTGAAGGCACCCTGGGGATTTCACGGGCTTCAGGCAGCAAGCTGTGAGGAGGGAGCAGCAGAGGGGAGAGATGTGTGAGAGGGTGTGACCCAGAGAGCACCCCGGGGCCAGCTGGCACCCTGTCAAGACTGTTGCCTGGCCCTTTGTGATGGCTGATTGTAATTGTGTTGATTGCCAAGAGGCACTAATTAACGAGCTGTGGGTAATGGGGCTCACGGCCCAGAATACGGCTCCAAAGAATTAAAATGGAGACGTTCGGTATCTCGTGGGGGACCTGGGGCGTATGGCAGAGATGCCCACACAGAGGGCAAGGCAAAGCCTTGGTGATGTCTGTTAAAACAGTCGGTGAAGGCGGAAGAGCTCCAAACCACCGCCAGCCAGCAGTGCTACAGCGTTATCGCCTCATGCCCGCCTGGCCATTCTGGAAGGGCTGGGAGGAGTCCATGCCAGAGAGAAGCCATTTGGAGGAGGTAGGGGGAGGGAAGGTGCTGGGCAGAGGCCATTTTGGGGAGGTGGGGAAGAGAGAGGAGGGGTGGAGGCCGTTTTCGGGAGGTGGGGGAAAGAGAGAGGGGAGGGCAGGAGACATTTTGGGGAGATGGGGACTGGGGTCTGTGTCAGGCAGAGGAGATTTTGGGAAGTGGGGGGAGGACTAGGGAGGAGTGGGGCCAGTTTGGGCCAGACAGGGGAGGGGAGGGGAGGGGAAGGGAGAGGGGGGCAGAGGCCATTTTGGAAGGGGAGGGAAGGGACCTGCTGGGCAGAGGCCATTGTCAGGATCAAAACTGGCCTTGTAAGAACCCTAGTTTGGGGACTCCAACCCTCCAGACTCATGGGAGATCTTGGGCCCTGCCGTGCTGCACGTCACACCGCCCCCCCACCCCCACCCCCACCCCCACCCCCGTCCTGCTGCTGGGCAACCCCAGGACACTTGGGACAGCGGCCCATCTCCACAGCGAGCGGTGGGCGCAGGAGCCCCCCGGACACACCCAAAAGGGACAGCCAGAGGGCGGCTGCTCAGCGTTTCTGCACCCTCGGGTCCCTTTCCGGGGTCACCATGTGGGCAGACACCCCAAACTCCTGGCTGCTTGGACCCTCTCGCCTTGGGACTGTGAGCAGGCAGGCAAGCCGTGTTTGCTGCTGACTCCTCCTGGTTCTGCCCTTCTCCCAATTGGAGCTTTGGTGGCTCCCCCCAGCGGGCGCTACGTGGACTTATCTTTCTCTGGGGGGGCTTTGCCGGGGGGAAACGCATGGAACCACCCTGTTAATGGGTGGGCTGCAGACCCGGGCTGTTTCCACCATGCACGGCTCCTCCACCTCATTGACCATTGTGGCAAGCAAAACCCTGATGGGGCCTGAACAGACACGACCTGTGTACGCTGGGCATCTCTAGGGCAGAAGGAGACTGTCATTCAGCCTCCAAGCTCATTAAATCTCCGTGTCTCTGCTGGGACGGCTCATCAGAGACAAATTGTTCCGGCGGTGGAGTCGTTTCCGCACAGCCTGGTTTTGCTGGGAAAAGCCATTTGCTGAAACTGAAACCTCCGGCAGAGCTGTATCAATTGTCAGGCCCTTTTGGGAGGGCTGCTTCCTGAGATGCCGGCTGGACTCGCTGGTCACGGCGAGAAAGCGAGGGGCCGACGATCCGACTCCCAAACCTGACCCTTTCTTTCTAGAAATGGCCATTTCCACCACGTTCGGCCTGGCCAGAGCTCAGGAACACTGTCGTTTGCAATCCACACCAAACCCATCCAACGTCCCGGCCTCGAAAGTCTTTGCTGAGTGGAACTGTCAGTCTCCACCCAGTGAGGACCAGCTCAAGGAATGACACCCCAAGCTTATATCCCAGCAGCCACCTCACCGGGGACAGCAGGTAGCAACTTTCACTCCCCACCAAGCTGGGCTGACTAGAAGGTCCTGATGCTGAAAGTCCCCCGCCCAACGGACTCCTTCCTGTGCAGAGGGATGGCATGATGGGGTGACCAGGGATCTGAGCCCTGGGTGCTATGACAGTGGCGATACAAACCCACATTCAGCCACACAACAAACCAAGCCTGTCAGCTGAATGGCGTTTGCGGTGACAGCTGTTGCGGATGATGGGTTGTTGCAGGTGTGTACTGGGAGAGCTCAAAACTTTGGAAGCGGTACGAGAGTTGCCTTCTCTCCCCCCCCAGCACGGGTGTGAACCAGGAGTAACTCAGCCCATGGCTGCAGGCCGGCTTCACTGCACCGCTCTGCAGTGCAGTGAAGCCGGCCCTGGGCTTTGTGCCATGGGCTGAGTTGTGCCATGGGCAGGTACTGTCGAACTGATGCACTGCACCGCTCTGCCTGCGCTTCACCCGGAAGCCGCGTGCTAGCACGGGAGGAATGGAAAGTGATTCAATCCGGGATTGAAAGCAAGGTTAGCTTGCGGCGGTTTGCAAGGTCGCATTAATCATTATTTACTAAAACAAGAGGGGGGGGGACTTTTTCAGGTTGGCTGACTTGCTGACAAATCAGCTGGGGGCCGCACAAAAGTAAGAAGCAAAAAACAAAATAAAACAAAAATTTCATTGACGTGGCCCCTGACCGAGGAGGAGAAAGCCCCTCCCCACATTCCCCTCGCACCCCAGAGCCTAGAGGGGCCCCGGCTAGTAGATTGTGTGGGTCCCTCTACACTCTGGGGTGGGGCCAAAAATAAGGGGTTCAGTGTGTGGGAAGGGGCTGCCAGGAAGTGGGCTTGGGGTGTGGAGGGTGCAGGAGCAGGCTGGGGATGGGGGTGCGGATCTGAGTGGGGGGGAGGGTGCAGGGTCTGGGCAATAGGAAGCGCTTACCTGGTGCAGCTCTCCAGGGATGCACGTGGCTCCATATTCCCTGCCACTCCCGGGCACCGCCCCCTGCTGCTCCCATTGGCCACAATTACAGCCAATCAGAGAGCAGGGGAAGGAAAGCAACAGCACGTGAGTCGCTTCCTCTCCCTACCTGGCACAGCCCATGGGTCGGATCCTGCCCTGGCTTGCCTGAATCCAGCCCACGAGGCTTGGGGCTCTCTCCCTAGAGTGGGGAGCTGGCACTGCAACCCTGTGGAGGGGGGAGCCCTAAGCCTCAGGGGACAGATCCAGGCAAGCCGGGGGCCAGATTCGGCCCCAAGACTGTAGGTTCCTCACCCCGTATTAGAGGGTCTCTGATGTCATTGCCCTTGTAGCCGGAGGTCGCTGCACCCGCCAGGGCTAGTGTGGAGGGAGCCACAGGGCTGTACCAACCCCCAGCATCCCAGTCCTGAACCCCCAACCTGGATCAACACACCTTAGATGTGACCTGCGGTTTCATTGGCTGGCTTATTCCAACCAATGGGATTGAAGTATGCAAATCAACGGGAGGGAGGCAATGGTGACTGGTTGCGTTCTCTCCGATGTCACAATGCTCCTCCCCCTGCAGTGCCAGAGGGGCTCAGTGTTGCCCTCGGGATTTCCCAGGGTGCCAGTTTTCCGACAATCCCCAGAATCAATGTTCCCTGAAACTGGAACTGCCCGGCCCCGGTCAGCATGAGTGATGAGTTACAGGCAGACGAGCAGAGAGCTGCTGAGGCAGGGGCCGGGTCGTGGGGGCAGGGTCGCCCCCCCTTCGCTCAGCCCACGAGTGTCACAAGCCCTGGGTCCCAGGGGTTTCCAAGCTGGCTACTTCTGCACTGAGGCTAGTCACTGTTTCTAGCTCTGGGTCTGCAGGGTACAGGCTCAGGCTTCTTACCTGAGATTCTTCCTGGACTTGCTCCCCCAGCCACCTTTGACCCAACTCCCCGCTGAGGCCCCAGGGACCAGCCACGGTAGAAGCCTAGTGCCTCCTGCTGGACCCCGAGCAGCCTTGCGAGGATGCACCCAGCCACTCCTGGCCTTGCTGGGTCAGAGCCAGGGCACTGGACCGTGAGGCTGGCAGAGCTACATCCCGCTGCTGCTGCCATGCATCACTGTCACCGGGGAGCTGGGCCCCGGGTAGCTTCAGGCTGGATGGCTGGAACAGCCTAGTCTCTAGCTGTCTGTGCGGGTTTGACAGGTCCCCCAGACCCCATTCACCGAGGATGGGAGTCTGTGACCGGGCCCATTAGGAAGCCTATCTCTGTAGCTGATGCCACCGGCTTTCATCTGGGGCCCTGCTCAGTCCTTGGGGTGTCAGCCAATGCGCCCTCTAATCTCTTCCATCCATGTGCAGATTTTTTTCCCATTCATGTGCAGAATAAATTTATGTGCACCGAGGCATGTGCAAATGCGCACCACCAGGAGAAACAAAACCTTGCTAATCAGCCGGGCAGCACTGGAGTCTCTCCTGAGCAGCCGCACAAGTGCACAGCCAACAGGGAGCCCTGCTGGTAAGTGGCCATCGAAAGGTTTTCCGGGGCATGTCAGTTTGGACACGTTTTGCCGCAGCAAGTTTTGAACCGATCAGAAGGTGAAGGGGCGCATTTCGTTGCGACTTTCATTCCGTTTCATTGCAGCTCTTTTTTTCAGCAGGTCGAATCTTTTCCTTGACCGTATTTCATTAGGGCTTTTCCATTAATATCTGTTGCTTGGTTACAGTGGATATGAGCTTTCCGGTCTCCAACCAGTGTGACAATCATTCCCTGGAACGTCTCGTCTGGATGCTCTGCTCAGGCTAGGAGACCCCCGTGCTCCGCACACTGACCAACAGCATAACAACAGCTGGGCTGGGTCCGACCAAAGGCCCATCTAGACCAGTGTCCTGTCTGCCGCCAGTGGCCAATGTCAGGTGCCCCAGAGGGAGTGAACAGAACAGAGAACCATCCAGGGATCCCTCCCCAGCCTCTGGTGGGCCTCCCACCCCCTGCCCCCGGCGATGAGACACCCCGTGTGCTGCGGGTGACACAGGTGGACCGTGAGGTAAGCTGACTCCCTGGCACAGCAGAGCCGCGGCGGAACCTCGGTGGCCTGCCTTGGCGAGCTTCCCACATGGCAATTCGCTTCAGCGCCTGACCTTGGCAAGGGTGGGAGCCACCTTGCCATTTGCACACAGGTGCTTTCCGCCCAGCCGCCCTGCAGCTGCTGCAATGATTAACCGGGACCTCCGAAACCACCTCCCCAGCCAGCGAGGGGTGAGCCACGGAGCCGGCCCGCAAGGAACAGTGGGCACAGGACTCCCCCAGGTGCCCTGACCCTGCTGGGAGAGAACAGCCAGCTGGGCAGGAGTCAGGGGCTATCTCACATTTCCCCCTTGGGCACCTTCCTGGAGTCTGGCAAAGAGGGTGGCTCCTGCTCGCCATCCGTGCCAACCTTTGCTGGCAGCATGTGCCGGCTGGGGCTCCCCTCTGATGTGGGGCTCACGGGCATGGGGTGTCCAGTGCCCCTGCAACCAGTCGCCGCTGCTCTGCCCTGGGCCCCCCATCCGTGTGTGCTGAGACCACCCTGTGCCCACCCAGGCGGCTCCCCCTTGCCTGGCACTTGCATGGGGGCCGGCCCAGCAGCAGCGAGCGAGTCCTGTCCCCCACCTCGGGGTGCAAGCAGGTTTGAGCAGGCCGCAGAGACCCACCCGGGGCACAAGGGCTGGCCCCATCCGAGGCAGGCAGCGGAGGGGAGGTTCAGGACCTTACAGCCTGCTCTGGCCCGGCTCAGCGCCCTGTGGGGCATCGGCGCTGCCAGCGCAGTCACGGTGTACCCCAGCCCGGCAGGGTTCGGCGGCCCAGCGCCCACAGCGCCACCAGCCCCCCGCAGGGAGCTGGGCTCCGGCACCAGGGCAGGCGCATGTTGGAGCGAGTGCCCTTTGAAACGCCGACCGCTCGTGTGGTTCTGGTCCGGCCCCTCGCTGTGCCCGCTCCGACGGTGCCCTTCAAAGTATGGCCTGCCCCGGGGTGCGTCTCTGTGGCCTGTTCAAACCTGCTTGCACCCCAATGCGGGGGAAAGGACTCGCTCGTTGCTGCTGGGCCAGCCCCCATGCAAGCGCCAGGCAAGGGGAAGCCAGCCCGGGTGGGCGCAGGGGGGTCTCAGCGCACACGGATGGGGGGGCCCAGGGCAGAGCAGCGTGGGGCACAGCAGGGCAGCTTTGGGCTCCTGCCCATGAACTGCCCCTGGACTGGATGCGTGGCCCCAGACATCGAACCACGGAGCCTCCTCTCGTGTGATGCCGGGACCCTGTGCAGGCGCCAGAGGCGGCACGGTGCGAACGCTGGCAGGGGCTCTGCTCCCCGGAGTGGACCGGGGGCTCCGGGTTTGTCTGTGGGGGAGGCCAGATCCATTGGACTCGCCTTACGAGTGTGAAGCTGTCAGTCCTCAGTGCCAGCCCGACATGCACCCATTTCCCTCCCCCCGCTCTGCAGGGCCTAGAGTTGAGTGCCTGGCCTGGCCCTGCGCCTGCTCCCATGGCAAATACTGCTGCCCCCTGAGAGGTGCCGGGTGCCCCCAGGCAGGGAAACCCTCGGCCAGCGGCCTGTCAGCACGGAGCGGGTGGGTTTGGGTCTCTAGGACGCCCTGGGTCCCTCAGGAGCTGCCAGCAACATGCCGCTGTGGAGCGGAGACCAACCCCCCCCCCCCCACACACACACACACACACACACACACAGACGTGGTTAATCTGAGCTGCTGGAGCAGCAGGCGCATTAAGGCCATTCGGTGGCATTGAATCTGACTGCTCTGCCCCTGCCAGGGGAGGAGGAGAAAGGCCCCGTGGCCCCTGCTGCGGCCGGTCCCCTGGGCAATCATTAATCGCAGCCCTCCAAACACTGCAGGAGAGCAACCAGCAGCCTGGAGAACGCCAGCCCTCTCCAGCCTCGCCGGGAGCTGGAACGGGCAGCGCCGACCGGTTCCCCGGGACGGCAGCTTGTGCCCCTGCCAGCCCCTGAGCCAGGTGGGGCCTGTGCTTGGGAGGGTCAAGCAGGGCAGCAGAAGGCTGGCGGCGTGAGGCGGTCGCCCCCCGCAGCCATGAAGCCCGGGGTGTGTTGGACTGCGCTGGAGTACACCTGCCGGCTGCTGGGCATCGCCACGGCAGCGGGTAAGCGGCCTTCGGGACTGGGGCGCTCAGCAGCGGGAGAAAACGGCCAGGGGTCCGGAGGCCTGGGTTCTGTGCCTGCCCCGACGGTGCCCCCCCGGCTGCCCCCCATCTGCGTGACGGGGATACTGGACCTCAGGGCCTAGGAAGCGACGTGGGAGGTGTCACTGCATGCCGGAGGGCGCGGCCTTCCCCCCACAGCCCCGCCTACGGTCACAGACTGACTCCCAAGCGCTGTGGTGGGGGGCTCAGCCAAGCTTGGACGCTGGGGGCCCCGTGGCCAGGAGGGGAAGTTAGCTCCCCAGGGCAGGGGCTGGGAAAGCGTGGTAGGAAAGTCCCTCATGCTCCGTGGAAGGGGCTGGGAGAGAGTCTCCAAATCCCGAGCAAAGCCGGGGGGGGGAGGGCCCTGACAAGCTGTCCTGAGCGGAGCCCCGGCCCTGCGAGAGATGCTGTGGCAGCGTCGCTCTCTGCCTTCCTCCAAGCTGCGGGAGAGCAGATTCGGGGAGCTGTTTGCTCTGTCCTCACCATGCAAGGCTCCTACGCTCCTCCCCACCCTGCTTCCACGGCTCCCTGCTGGGCCCCCGATGGTTGTGTTTGGCTGAGGGGAGAGCTGCAGAGGGGCTATTTGAGCAGGCGTCCCCAAGGCTGCATCTGCAAGAAAGCACCCCTGCTCACCCCAATAGTTGGGAAGAGCTGTTGCATATAAAAATTGCTGCATTGTGGCTGTTGGGGAGGGGGTTAGTGCAAATGGGCCAAGCCAGGGTCCGGCACCACAAATTCTATTCATGGCACTGGCACTGATTTGCTGGGGCCTTGGGCGAGTCACTTAATCGTGCTGTGCCTCAGTTTCCCTAGCTCTGTGCCTCAGTTTCCCCAACTCTAAAGCAGGGTGCATCAGAAGTTCTTGGCTAGAGGGTGCGGCGGTACAGCATCTCACTAGAGCCAGAGAGTGGGCCCCATTGGTAGACCCTGCTTCGTTGCAGATGCTAGTTCACGGGAACAGGGTGTTGCTTTCCCACGTCCCTCAGTATTTGCTGTGGGAGCAGCAGCGGCTCCAGAAGGCACCCCACATAGCCCTGGGGCTACAGGGGGGCAAGAGACAGAGGGCAGTGCAGTCCTGGGGCTGAACACACGGAGGGGTCGCACCCCAGGACGCTGTCTGCTTGCAGTTTTGAGATGTCTCGCTGGGCCATGATCCTGTCTCTCTCATTGTGTGGGGCATTACACTGGCTCCTCTGCACGTCAGCCCCCCTAAAACATGGGCTGCGGAGTCCTGGGGGTTCCCATCTCTCTGCTCCGGGCCTGCCCGGCTCCCCCTGCCTTTCCCAAAAGGCCCAGGAAAGAGCTGGGGTCTCCATGTTTCCTTTCTCCCTGCACTGTTGGAGGCTGCCGCTGGAGGGAGCAGCCCATGCGGTACCGTGACATTGGTTTTGCACGTCCACATGACCACCTTCTCGTGTTGGCGGTGGCCAGCTGTCCAGCCTCCTGCGTAACACCAGGGGGAACGTCTCCAAACAATGCCTGGGGCAGATCTCGTATGGATTAAAAATCGGCTAATGGTTAGGTCTCAACATGTGACCTTAAGGGAGGCCTTGCTTAGAGGATGGGGACCAAATATTTAATATGTTCTCTATCCAGCGGGGAACAGTGTAACTCCATCCAGTGGTTAGCAGCTGAAGCTAGACAGATTCACATTGGAAATAAGGTGTCCGGTTTTGAATGGGGGGGGCCGATTTTTAATTCATGCAGCGTCTGCCCTGTAATCTTATACCCGTCTGGTTCTTTTAATCAAAATGTCCTGCTATCAATTACCTTGCAGAAGTCTCAGGGGGTAGCCATGTTTGTTGCTTTTAAAGTTACAGGCCAGTAGCCCTGTGCCACCTTGGGAGACTAACCAAAATATGTGGAATCAGGAGCTTTCGTGGGCAAAACCCACTTCCTCAGATGAATTGGAGTGGAAATAACAGAAACCGAGAGAGAGAGAGATCAACAGCAGAAGAAGTACCTGTCAATAGGACCGGTGTTAATGAAGCTAATTAAGTGGGCTGTATGTGTCCCATGCACAGCTTTTGATGTGAAAATGCGGGTATTAAAGGCAGGAGAAATTGCCTCTTTATTATGTCAACCCTATTCCCGTTATTTACCAAATTTGGTAATCTCATCCAAAAAAGCTATCATTTGACAGGGCCTATTTTCCATAAGCCCATGTGTTGTTTTGCCTTAATTACATCTTAATTTTTTACTGAACGCTGTACTAGCTACTCCATTATCTTGTCAGGCTGGGAGGCTTAGATTTATCCAGGGCATGCCATTTACCCCTTTAAAAAAATGTCACTTGGCCTTTCTTTCCATCTTCCAGAACTTCCCCAGTGCTTCAAGAATTTACTGTGAAACAAAATGAACTGTCCACTTAGCTCCTTGGTCAGCTCTTCTTAAACTCTTGGATGATCTCAGGCTCCGCTGATTTAAAATGACTGACTTTAGATGTTTCTGTTGAATGTGTTCCAGAGATGCCAGTGACCTGGAGAGAGGGCTATCATTACCATATGAGAAAACAGTATCATCTGTTTTCTCGAAATACAGAAAGGAAAATTAATTGAACGTTCCTGCTTTTTTCTGCATTATTATTAATAATTCTACCCTTTACATCTACCATTGGGCCAACACCATTGTCAGGATCCTTTCTGTTCCTAACATAGTTTAAAACCTCTTTCTTACTGTCCTTAGTTGTTCTGGCCAATTATTTCTTTTGTGTCCTTTTGCTTCCCACATCAGTTGTCTACAATTCCTAAATTCTGATTTATATTAATTATTAACACTCTCCCCTTTCTTCCATTTAGAGGTATAACTGGTTTGTGTGCGCTACTGCTCTCTACAGACAGGAACCCAGACCTGTGCCCTAGCCCCTAGACTGCTGACAGTGGTTCTCTGTTAGCGGGAGTGGAAAGGACCTGTGATTTTGGAGCAGGAGTATCTAGGTTCTAGCCATCTTTGTTTCTAGAACCTAGCTGCGCTCTTAGCACAAAGTTCATTGGCTCAGCTCGGACTCCCCCTGGGTGTGGTTGTGTTGTGTATTACACACCCATCCCACCCGTCCATGCAGGGGTTAACAAGGCAGACTGGAGCTGCTCCTCCCTACAAGCCAATAAAGGGTCTCCATACGTTCAGACCCTAATCCACCTTCGTGCTTAATCCCCCGCCTGGCTGTGCTGGCCGAGGGGCCCTGCTGCAAAGCACGGAGCAAAAAGCTCATTCCAGCCGGCTAAGCCGCCTGCCCCGTCTTTGTGCTTTTCGGGTGTTTGGTAAGTGGCATTATCGCCATGGCTACAGCCGCTATTGGCATGGCTGGCATGCTTCCCCCCGCTGCTACTGAGCAGCCCCCCCAGGTAACCAGGGCAGGCGGCCGAGGTTGGGGAACTGGCCCTTCCAGTGAGGACAAGCACCGTAGGGTGGGGAGGGTGCCATGGAGGGTGGCTGGCAGTGATCCCTCTCCTTTTGCCCATCCCTGAACAGATGTATTTTCTTATGGGCACCAATGTGGGGGGGGCGCGTGCGACATGGAAGGGACGTGCAACACAGAAGGAACGTGCGACACGTCACCTTCATGTTACTGCCCATAACAAAATTCCTGTGGTGGTGGTGGAGCCCAGGGGTTCTGAGGGGGGCGCTCGGGGCTGGGACAGAAGCTAGGGACAGCGAGGAGGGCCCCCTTTTCCCCAGTGCAGCAGGAGTGTGAGAGCTCCGACAGCGGGGAGGCAGGTGTAGGGTGGGGCTGGGGTTGAGGGGCTCGGACAGAGGGTTGGGGTGCAGGCTCTGGGGTGGGAGCCGGGGGTGAGGGGATTAGTGTGCGGGGGGGCTCCTGGTTGGGGGAGGGGCTCGGGGCTGGGATTTGGGGTGCAGGAGGGAGTCCAGGCTCGGGGCTGGGATTTGGGGTGCACAGGCTCTGCACTGGGGTGCAGGCTTACCTGGGCAGCTCCCTGCTGGTGACAATGAGTGGCCTTTTTCCCCAGCATGACAGCTCAGTGCCCGGGTACCCCCTGCCGTCCCTGGCAGCTCCGTGCTGCGGCCTGCAGAGAGGGGCTCCTTCCCGCCACCTTCCGTGTTGGGAAGAGAGCTCTCCCCGCTGCAGCCCTGAGCCCCTGCGCCAGGCTTAGCGGGAGCTTGGGGCGGGAGGGGAGCTGGACGCAGACCCAGGCGAAGATGTTCTGGGTCTCAGTGCTGGCCTGGGGGGAGCCCAGTCATGGGGTCTTGGGGCACCCCCTGCAGAAAACGTGAATCCGCCTTGCACTGGTCCCGCTCCGGAGGGAGGCCGAGCTGCCTCCCTGCACTGGGAACAGGCCAGTTAGTTGTCCCCTAGAGCCCTGCTCGGGGCTGGCCCGCCACCGGCGAGGGGGCTCCGGACAGTAGTCCGTCTGCCCTGGCCCTCGCTCGTAAAGAGTCCTGGGGCTCAGGCCGATGCTCTGGCTGAGCAGCAGTTCAAAGGCCCGGCCCTTGTTCAGTTGACTTCGATCTCCGCAGCCAGCAATAGGTCGCCTACCCCTGGGCCTCTTCCTGGTTTCCCCGGGGGCCCATCGGGCTCAATCCTCGTCGCTCCGGGTTGGCAGGGGGCACTGGCGCTGGCAGGGTGTCCATCGGCTCCGGCTCTGGGTCCAACCACAGCCTGGGTAGCTCCAGCCACTTCTCCTCTCAGCGGTGGGACGGCTGAGCCTGCCTCCTGCCCCGCTGGCCCTGCCCCGGCAGGCGGGTGGCTCCGGCAATAGGAGAACAGGCCATGCCCGGGAGGCATTAGCCAAAGCCAGGCAGAGGTAGCCAGGGTCGACCCAGCGGCCAGTCGCCCGGCACAGCACCATGGGAAGGCGAACAAACCGCAACGCCTCGTGTGCAGCCACGGCACTGACCAGCCGGCCTCAGGCGCCAGCGAGCCACAAGCCAACCCCTCCCCTGGCCTGCAGCCCCCAGCGCCCATCCCCTCCCCTCAGGGAAGGGCCACACCCAGAAGGCCTGGCCAGAATGGGAGCCAGGCGCCCTTATCCGGTGCCACTGTGGTTGAGCTGCGGAGGAGGCCGCCAATGGGGCTGTGTGGATGGGGGCCAGGCACTGTCACATCCCGGGTGGGTCACTGCCCATGGCTGGGCCCCTCTGCCATGCCCAGGCTGGCTGACACTCTCACCGATAGCCAATGCTTCCCCGGAGGCGCAGGGCCGGCTGCCCTCCCAAGGCAGCCGCTGTTGGTGGCACAAATGCTGCAGCAGGAGCTGCGGGAGGATTGCTGGACCCTGCCACCCCGCACAAGGTCTGCCCAGGTGCAGGGCCTGGGGCCTTTGGCCTATCAAGCCCTGTCCCCTTTGGCTGCAGCCGCCATGGGGCACGGGCCGCATGGGGGCCTGGCAGGGGTGCCCGGGGGCTGAAAGCTGAGTGCAGAGGCTCAGCTGACGAGCCTGCCCCCTGCCCTGCATGTCATCAGCTGAGTGGTGTGGGGCTGGGCTGCTGGCGAGGCCGTGGGGCATCATGGTGAGGGGGACACCACCCCAGGTTTGCCCCAGGCCAAGACAGGCCCCACTGCCAACCCCAGCTCAAGGTGTTTCCAACACATGGGAGCAGGGAGGCTCCAGTGCCCTTGGAGCACTAGAGGGTCCCAATGCTCTAGGCAAAGAGGGGGAGCAGCAGCACTACCCCATTAGGGAAACTGAGGCACGGAGCAGTGTGGTGATCGGCCAAAGGTCTCTGGCAGCGCCAAGAACGACCCAGCCCTCTCAGCACTGGACACTCCTGCCTTCCCTCCTCACCCCTCCCTCGCCAGGGCTAACGGGAGGGCAGGCAGGGCGATGCTGGGGCGGGCACAACGCTGGGCAGCAAGCCGCCGTGAGCCCAGGGCTGCCTTCTCTCCGCAGTGCTGGTCGGAGTGGGAGCGGAGACCCTGCAGCGTGGGCAGTTCCAGAGCCTGGCCGTCTATCTGCTGTGAGTAGCGCGGCCCCTCCCACGCCCAGACCAGCTCCTGGTGTGTGAGCCCCCTGCCCCGCGCAGCAGCCGATGGGGAGCAGCCACCGTGGGGACCAGCCCTGTCTGGGGAGACACAGGCAGCAGCCCTGCCAGCTCATAAGAACGGCCAGGCTGGGTCAGCCCCAAAGTCCATCTAGCCCAGTATCCTGTCTGCCGACAGTGGCCAATGCCAGGTGCCCCAGAGGGAGTGAAGGGAACAGGGAACCATCAAATGATCCCTCCCCTGTCACCCATTCCCAGCTTCTGACAGACAGAGGCCAGGGACACCATCCCTACCCATCCTGGCTAACAGCCATCGATGGACCTAAACTCCGTGAATTTATCCGGCTCTTTTTTGAACCTAGTCAAAGTCCTGGCCTTCCCAACATCTTATGGCAAGGAGTTCCGCAGGTTAACCGTGCGCTGTGCGAAGAACTACGGCCTTTGGTTTGTTTTAAATCTGCTACCTATTCATTTCATTTGGTGACCCCTAGTTCTCACATTATGGGAACCATTCTGTGCTGCCTGCCCCACAGAGCTGGCCATGGCTCACTGCACGTCATGGCCTCCACATGCCACGGCTGGGCCAGAGGGAGCTGGGGCTCTGGTGCCCAACTGGCCAGCACTGGTAGCGGCTCCAGCCCCATGCTGGCCCCGCCACCCTTTGGCTATGGCCACAGCTGGCCCTCATGGTCCCCCACTTCAGTTTCTCAGGGGCAGCGGTTTCCATCTGGGAAGTCTCCTTCTTTGTCTGCCTGCTCCTGGGTGCATGTGGCACGTGAGTACTCCCTGCCCGTGTCCCGAGTGCCGTGCCCACGCCCCCTGCCACGCCCCCAGTGCCCTGCCCATGCCCAGCCTGCCTGCACCCCTCATGTGTCCTGCCTAGACCCCTGTACACTCTGCCCACCCCACACCCCTGTGCCCTCCCCTGCATCCCAGCTCTGCCCCCATGCACCTGCCCACCTCCCTCCGCCTGCTCCCCACCCCACCCACACCCACCTGGGGGGAGATCCTGCCCCTGCTGGCAGCCCCGGTCCTGCTGCTGGCCAGGCTGGGGCCTGCCTGTGCCACCCACTCTTCCCTGGCATTGGCCCCAGGGCCTGGTGTCCCGGGCGCGTCCCCAGGCCGGGCAAAGGGTGAGAAGGCTCGGAGCCCAGCCCTGTGCCCCCCATGCCCTCAACTTTACCCGGCCCCATTGTCTAGGCCCAGCCTGGGGCTCTGAGCTGGGGGGCTGGGGTGCAGCAGGGGGGCATTCAGGCCCAACCCTGCCAGGCATGTGGCTGGCTCCCCCCCACCCCCACGCCTGCCCCTCTCTCCCCAGCTACCCACCGGGCTCCCTGGCACACGGCCTCTGGAAACGAGTCAGGCGCCCAGCCAGCTTCCAGAAGTTCCTGGGCTACGCGCTGCTCTCGGTCGCCTGCTTCCTGCACCCTGTGCTGGTCTGGCACGTCACCATCCCCGGTGAGCAGCGCGCCCGGGCCACACGCACCAGGGGCTGGGGCAGGGAACTGGGCTGGGGGTGGGGGCCAGCCAGGCTGGGGAACCTTTGTCCCAGCTCTGACGTCTGAGGGTGCCAGGCTGGGGACCGGCTCTGATGTCGGGGGAAGGTCGGGCTGGGGGCCAAGGCCTGGCTCTGATGTCCAGGGGTGCCAGGCTGGGGACCAGGACCCAGCTGTGACCTCCGGGGATGCCAGGCTGGGTGGGGGCCATTGCCGGACTGTAACAGCCAGGAGGGGCCAGGGCCCAGTTGCCCTGACGACCCCTCCCACCTCTCGTCTCTGTGCCCGACGTGCCGCCTCTCCCCAGGCTCCATGCTGGTGCTGACCAGCCTGGCCTACTTCCTGCTGAGCAAGCGGCGGAAGAGCCCCGCACACGGGGCGGCACAGGGGCCCCGGGAGCTGTACGTGGAGCCCTGCGCCGTGGACCCTGGCGGCGACACCGAGCGGACCTTCACCTTCGCCAGGGGCCGCAGGCAGCAGCGCCCCTCCCTGCTGGGCCGCCTGCAGAACTCCCTGAGGGGCAGCGAGCGGCCCGCCCCGCCCGGCCTGGCCAAGCAGGTGCACTTCCAGGAGGCGCTGGTGAGGATCATCCCCGCCGTCAGCGAGGGGGAGAGCGAGGCTGAGGAGACCACGTCCGACACGGCCCCCATTCTTGGGCCCCCAGACTCCCCGCTCCTGGTCACGCCCCTCGGTGCCACAGGCCCGTTCTGAGTGTCCGCCGCGAGTGGCGGCAGCCTCCAGAGCTCCCCGGCGGCTGGCCGCAGGGCTCGGACGTGCCCAGGCCCACAGCCAAAGCCCCACAACTCCCGCTTGTTGCTGCCGGCCGCAGGGCAGGGCTGGCAATGCCCTCCTAGCTTCTCTGGCTGGCACCCGATGGCATTCAGGGATCCCTCCCGGGGCCGGAGCAGCCCTGGGGCACGGCCTTTGGGGCCCCGTCGCTATTCGGTTTTACGGTTCCCAGGACGGGATCAGCCCGTGCTCCAAACGACACTCCCGGGGGCCGTCGGGGCAGGCAAAGCCGCGTCTGCGTTTTCCAGGTAAATATCTGGGTAAGCATGCAGGGGGAGGAGGGCCAAAACCAACCCAAGCGGTGATGGGTAGAGCCCGGGACGGATGCGCAATGGGCATCCGCACCTCTAGTCGCGATCAGGGTCCAGCCACCCCGAGGGAGAGTCCCCCCCCCCGAACAAGCAAATGACCCAGGCAATTGTGTGCGGTCAGCGTGAACTGGAAGTGAAACACAGCGGTGACGTGCCAGGGGCGAAGCTGGGTGACACGTGTGAACACCAGGGGTGGAATTATGGACACACACAACCGGGCTGCTTTCAAGTCTGCGCCCAAACAGCGGGGCGGAAGGTGGCCAGCGACCGGTGAGCAGCACAGAGCAAAGTGCTGGCAGCCCCACGGCCACATGGACACACAAGAGCCCCAGATCGACCTGCCCCTGGGCCGGGACAGAGAGGGGCGGGAAACACATGCAGGAGCAAAAAGCAGCTGGTGCCGTGGGCCATGGGGTACCGCCTGGGAGAGCGGGGGGCCCTGTCCGCAGGGCAGGGGAGGGCTGACCCGTGGGTGGGTGTGCGCCTGGCTCCAGTGAGGGTTTTGGCACTAGGCGGCGGACTGGGTCTGGCGAGTCTGTCTGGGCTTGGTAACACTCACGTCTCCACCCTTTGGGAATAAACGTTGCCTTCATTTCACCTCAAGCAGCCCAGTGCGGTTCCCTTGGGGTACCCGGGAGTCCTTCCGCGAACCCGCCAGGCTGGGGGTTTTGGCACTAGAGGGCAGGTCCCACTGCCCTGCCCCTCGGGCGGGCGCTGATGCCAGGTGCTGGGAGGCTGGTGACTGGCACAAAGGGGCGGGAGGAGCCCGGCCATTCTGCTTGTGTGCTGAGCTCTCCCCCACACGCTGCTGGCCTGGGGCCTCCCAGCTGCTGGGCAAACAGCTGGGCTGGCCTGGGCATGGTCCATGCCATGTGCTCCCAGCCCGAGCCGGGTCCCAGTGCCCGGGATGAGGCTGGGCTGACATCTGCCATTGGTCACATGGCCCTACAGCCCCTTCCCTGCATCACCAGGCAGCATCACCCTGGCACCCGGGGCACTCCCTGCTCACCCCTCACTGCCTACAGGGTGGGAGGCCAAAGGGGCCTGGTCCCGCCAACCCAGCCCAGGGCCCCCCGCTGACCCCAGCCCCACGCCAACCCAGCCCAGAGCTCCCCACTGACCCCAGCCCCAGGCCAACCCAGCCCAGGGCCCCCCGCTGACCCCAGCCCCAGGCCAACCCAGCCCAGAGCTCCCCGCTGACCCCAGCCCCAGGCCAACCCAGCCCAGGGCCCCCCGCTGACCCCAGCCCCAGGCCAACCCAGCCCAGAACTCCCCGCTGACCCCAGTCCCACACCAACCCAGCCCAGAGCTCCCCGCTGACCCCAGTCCCACGCCAACCCAGCCCAGAGCTCCCCGCTGACCCCAGCCCCAGGCCAACCCAGCCCAGAGCTCCCCGCTGACCCCAGCCCCAGGCCAACCCAGCCCAGAACTCCCCGCTGACCCCAGCCCCACGCCAACCCAGCCCAGGGCCCCCGCTGACCCCAGCCCCACGCCAACCCAGCCCAGGGCTCCCCGCTGACCCCAGCCCCACGCCAACCCAGCCCAGGGCTCCCCGCTGACCCCAGTCCCACGCCAACCCAGCCCAGGGCCCCCCGCTGACCCCAGCCCCACGCCAACCCAGCCCAGGGCCCCCCCTCACCCCAGCCCCACGCCAACCCAGCCCAGGGCCCCCACTGACCCCAGCCCCACGCCAACCCAGCCCAGAGCTCCCCGCTGACCCCAGTCCCACGCCAACCCAGCCCAGAGCTCCCCGCTGACCCCAGCCCCAGGCCAACCCAGCCCAGGGCTCCCCGCTGACCCCAGCCCCACGCCAACCCAGCCCAGGGCTCCCCGCTGACCCCAGCCCCACGCCAACCCAGCCCAGGGCTCCCCGCTGACCCCAGTCCCACGCCAACCCAGCCCAGGGCCCCCCGCTGACCCCAGCCCCACGCCAACCCAGCCCAGGGCTCCCCGCTGACCCCAGCCCCACGCCAACCCAGCCCAGGGCTCCCCGCTGACCCCAGCCCCACGCCAACCCAGCCCAGGGCCCCCCGCTGACCCCAGCCCCACGCCAACCCAGCCCAGGGCTCCCCGCTGACCCCAGCCCCACGCCAACCCAGCCCAGGGCCCCCGCTGACCCCAGCCCCACGCCAACCCAGCCCAGGGCCCCCCGCTGACCCCAGCCCCACCCCGGAGCCCTGCCCCCAGCCAGAGCCCCGCCCCGCCCCAGGCTGTCCGTGCGCAGAATGAATTTTGCGAAGTGCCCCGCTGCGGGGGTCGCTTTGCCCCCCCAGCTCCCTGCCGTGTGGATGGGGGCGGGTTCGGACTCTCCCATCCGCCCGCGCTGAGACTGTCGCTTGCCCGGCTGTGGCGCGGAGAACAGCCCCCCCATCTCCCTTCCCTGCTTGCGGGCCCCCTCCGGGGTCCCCCCCCCCCAGGGAACCGGCCCCGCCCTGCGGTCTCGCCACAGCGGGGCTCCCGCGCAGCCTCCCCGCCCCGGCCCGGCCCCCGCCGCGTCCCACAGGAGCTGAGCGCCGAGTCCCCGCAGGAACGCGCCGGGCGCCCCACGCCTGGGCCCGCAGCCTGTGCGGGGCCGTGGCGCGGTGCGGCCAGAAGGTGGCGCCCTGGCTCTGCCATCGGGCCTGTGCGGGGCCGTGGCGCGGTGGGGCCGGAAGGTGGCGCCCTGGCTCTGCCATCGGGCCTGTGCGGGGCCGTGGCGCGGTGGGGCCGGAAGGTGGCGCCCTGGCTCTGCCATCGGGCCTGTGCGGGGCCGTGGCGCGGTGGGGCCGGAAGGTGGCGCCCTGGCTCTGCCATCGGGCCTGTGCGGGGCCGTGGCGCGGTGGGCCGGAAGGTGGCGCCCTGGCTCTGCCATCGGGCCTGTGCGGGGCCGTGGCGCGGTGCGGCCGGAAGGTGGCGCCCTGGCTCTGCCATCGGGCCTGTGCGGGGCCGTGGCGCGGTGGGGCCGGAAGGTGGCGCCCTGGCTCTGCCATCGGGCCTGTGCGGGGCCGTGGCGCGGTGGGGCCGGAAGGTGGCGCCCTGGCTCTGCCATCGGGCCTGTGCGGGGCCGTGGCGCGGTGGGGCCGGAAGGTGGCGCCCTGGCTCTGCCATCGGGCCTGTGCGGGGCCGTGGCGCGGTGGGGCCGGAAGGTGGCGCCCTGGCTCTGCCATCGGGCCTGTGCGGGGCCGTGGCGCGGTGCGGCCGGAAGGTGGCGCCCTGGCTCTGCCATCGGGCCTGTGCGGGGCCGTGGCGCGGTGCGGCCGGAAGGTGGCGCCCTGGCTCTGCCATCGGGCCTGTGCGGGGCCGTGGCGCGGTGCGGCCGGAAGGTGGCGCCCTGGCTCTGCCATCGGGCCTGTGCGGGGCCGTGGCGCGGTGCGGCCGGAAGGTGGCGCCCTGGCTCTGCCATCGGGCCTGTGCGGGGCCGTGGCGCGGTGCGGCCGGAAGGTGGCGCCCTGGCTCTGCCATCGGGCCTGTGCGGGGCCGTGGCGCGGTGCGGCCGGAAGGTGGCGCCCGGCTCTGCCATCGGGCCTGTGCGGGGCCGTGGCGCGGTGCGGCCGGAAGGTGGCGCCCTGGCTCTGCCATCGGGCCTGTGCGGGGCCGTGGCGCGGTGGGGCCAGAAGGTGGCGCCTGGCTCTGCCATCGGGCCTGTGCGGGGCCGTGGCGCGGTGCGGCCGGAAGGTGGCGCCCTGGCTCTGCCATCGGGCCTGTGCGGGGCCGTGGCGCGGTGGGGCCGGAAGGTGGCGCCCGGCTCTGCCATCGGGCCTGTGCGGGGCCGTGGCGCGGTGGGGCCGGAAGGTGGCGCCCGACTCTGCCATCGGGCCTGTGCGGGGCCGTGGCGCGGTGGGGCCGGAAGGTGGCGCCCGGCTCTGCCATCGGGCCTGTGCGGGGCCGTGGCGCGGTGGGGCCGGAAGGTGGCGCCCGGCTCTGCCATCGGGCCTGTGCGGGGCCGTGGCGCGGTGGGGCCGGAAGGTGGCGCCTGGCTCTGCCATCGGGCCTGTGCGGGGCCGTGGCGCGGTGGGGCCAGAAGGTGGCGCCCGACTCTGCCATCGGGCCTGTGCGGGGCAGCATCCGCAAGGGGGAAATCCCGACCCCAGTCACCCCGCTCCCCTCGGGGAACCGGGACGTGGAGTCCGCGTCCGGCCCTGCGTGTCTCGGGGGCTGCCCCGTACCCAGGGACTGCCGCCCCCCAGCCGCCTCCTCTTCTCCCTGGCGTGGGCTGCTTGCCCACAGGCACGCGGGGGCACCACCCCATCCCCGGGCAGCTCCAGCCGGGCCAGACCCTGCCCACCTGTTCCGCCCGGGCCGGCGCGGGACGCTTGCAAGGATCACAGGCACGTTGCTCGAGTACCCAGCGTGATTTATTTGCCCAAACCGGGCAAAGGCCTGAGAGAGGGAGGCTGAAAAACAAGAGAGACCCGCTTGCCTGGTGCCTTCCCTGCGGCCGGCATTGCCCTCG
The DNA here is from genome assembly GCA_032595735.1 of Pelochelys cantorii. Taxonomy (NCBI): domain Eukaryota; kingdom Metazoa; phylum Chordata; order Testudines; family Trionychidae; genus Pelochelys; species Pelochelys cantorii. The sequence continues at coordinate 4,922,170 of CM064333.1, forward strand.
GCCCTGGGCACCGCATTAGCCTGCAGGGCCTGGCTTTCTGTCCAGGGGGGCAGCGCCCAGACCACTGCCCCCTCCCACTCTGCCAGCCCCAGCGTCAGCTCACTCTCCGCAGTGCTGGCTATGCTGCCCTGGCACGGGCTAGAGGCCTCAGGGCCCCCCCGGGCAGGGATGTTTTCCACCGAGAACAGAGTGGCTTCCCCACGCACCCAGGGCAGAGCTGCCACCCTCCCGACACAGCGAGGGAAGGTTTATTGAGCCAGGCCCTGGGGGCGCAGGAGGGGACACACTGGGAGTTTCCCAGAGCTCTTCCTTCCGAGCTAGGGAAGGAAACTAAGGGGAGAGGCTGCGGCTCCTATGGGCTTCCCCGGGGTTGCAGGACGCCCCTCTCCAGACCAGGGAGAGCGCCGAAAGGGGAAGCGCCCACCGAAGCTGGTCCCAGAGAGGAGGCCAACCTCCTCCGCCTTGTCTGACAGGTGTCACCCTGAGCCATCCGCTGGAGGAGCCTGGGGCCGACCCAGTGGGAAAGGGGAAAGGGGAAAGCAAGTTACAATTTAACTCTCCCAAGGTGGCTGCCAAGATAAGGGCAGCCTGGGATTGATCTTTCTGGGCAAGGAGCCCTAAACTGTCTTTGCTATCTCAGCTTCTGGGTCACAGCCAAGGTGGGGCTTTGCTTTCTCCTGCCACCCTGCGGGCGCAGCTCTCCACGCTCCCTGGGGGCATGGGGCTGGCCTGCTGGCTCCGCTTGCGCAAGTTGCTGGTAGCTGGGCCAGGATCCCAGCCTGCCCCCCAGGGTCCAGGCCCAGAGGGTGCTGGGGTCTTTTCAGGGCCGGGTGTGTTTGGGCCGTGGTTGGAAGGGGCTTGGCTCAGGGCATAGGGTGACAGCCGGGGTGCTTTCCAAGCGAGAGAGGTAGCAACTGAGAGGTGGTGGGTCAAAGTCCTGCCCTAGGCGGGGTGGGGAAGCAGTGCCAGGCCTGGCCCTGGTGCCCAGCATGTGGCCTTGTCTGTGGATGCAGGGCTGGCCGTGCTCACAGGTTAGGCCTGGCCTCCTCTCGCTGCCCACTCCTCATGCAGCGGCGCAGCCTCGTGGTGTCCTGCAGGTTCCTGCAAGAGAAGGAGGCTCCTTCAGAGCAGGACCCAGGGCCTGTCGGCCACGGGGACCCAGAGGGACGAGCCAACGGGCCAGCGCAGCTCTCCGAAGGCTGGCAGCAGCATGCAAGGACCCCCCTTGCCCCCGCCTCGCAGTCAGGCCGAGCGCAGCCACTGGCCAGCCTGGGAGGTGAGGCCAGGGGGACCGCGGCCCATTACGCCAAGCACTGACCTCTCCCAGCAGCGGAGGAGGTTCTCCCCTTGCTTCTTGGACGTGTCGAGGCACATTTCCCGCTGGCCTCCCGGGACCTTGATGGTTAATCTGGAAGACAAGCGGCTGCGTTTGGTTCCCCGGCAGGGACCGATGCCCCCCGGTGCCACCGGACCTGTGCTGGAGCCAGGGGCCTGATTCGGACCTGGGGAGTTGCTCCTGATTGACACCAGGTAGGTATGGACAGAATTGGGCTTGTTGCCCAACGTCCCACTCTGGAGGAACATTGGGGGGCATCGGGCTTTGGCGCCCCGAGGCTGCGGTGATGGGCTCGCCAGTGACATGTAAGAGGGAATGGACAGGGCAGAAGCGTGAGCAAGGCCTGCAGGGCAGGGACGGCGCCTCGGGAGCCAGCTCGGGGGAGCTGAGGCTGCCTGGCAGGGATGAGAAATGCCCTAAGATTCTTGCCTCCCCAGCTCTGTCATTAACCGGAGCCCGGGCCGGCGGTGGGATGCCAGATCCCCTCCGGCAGGCTGGCCAGGCTGCGGTGCAGCTTGCGGGGGGCTCCACACACGGGGGCTGCATTTTGCCCAGAGGCGTATGTGACGAAGTGGGAATGTCCTGCCTCAGTTTCCCTCCATACGATGCATTGCTGCCCAGCGGGTGCAGAGGGTTAACACTGCACCTGGAGCCGTGCGGGAGGTGGAGGGGGAGGGGTTGCCTCCCATTCCAGGTTTATGCACAAGCTAATAAAGCTACATTCTAGGGCCTCTGATTATGAGAGGGCTGGAAAAACCAAAAATGACTCGTGTGTAGTTGCATCCTCGCCTGTGTACCAGGAGAGCTGCAGATGTGACACTTCATGCTTTCTATCTGCACTGTCCTTTCTGGGAGAAAGTACCTCTCTCTGCTCTCCTAGGGACGCAGTTCCCTGCGTGTGTCTGAACACTGCCATGGCCTGCCTTTGTGGGGCTGAGGAGTGGCCGGGGCCCAGCCCATGGCAGGGGTCACTCCCCGGGGACGGGGGACATGCTGGGCACAGACCAGCCCCTGGGACCGCGGTAGCCTGGCACGGAGGATGGTTCCCTGCCTGACGGCACCAGGAGGAGTTTGCACTGGGACTTGCTGCAGCACGCGGAGGGTCGTGCCCGGAAGCAGCCAAGCCCAGTGGTGTTTGTGGATGGACTCGTGGCGCTGGGGGGAGGATAAAGGCTGGAAAGTTGACAACTGAGAGAGAGGGTCAGGCCACAAGTCACGGGCCAGTCCTCGGCAAGGCTCCGGACCTCCACCAGGAGAGATCTCGGTCCGCCCCAGGAGTCTGAAGGTGGTTGTGCCAGGACCCAGGGAACCTGTTCGACATTGCCTCTCCTGGGGAGACTGAGGCAGGGCTGGGCCCTGCCAGACAGCTCTGCCCAGGAACGCCAGAGGGTAACACAGCTGAGCAGCCTGGTGCTGCTAACAGAGACACTGGCCCCAGGGTGGCCACGGCCGTGCGGGTTCCGACGCCCGCCCCACCAGGAGGGGCCGAGAGCAGTCACGGGGCTGGACGGTATCCGAGTCCCTCCCTGCCCCCCGGCGCTACTCACATGATCTCATGGAGGTGGCAGTGGGCTCCCTTCTCCATGATCTGGAAATGGACGATGGCTCCGAGGCGCACCCTCTCTTGGAACTTCAAGCAGAGGCACCTGGTGGGCACGTGGTGAGACGGGGCGGCCCAGGCTGCGTGGGAAAAGTGGCATTGGAGAGTGCGGGGGTGAGCGGCACCGCCTGCCCGCCCGCCCACAGGGAGCCCACGCTGCCGCTTACCTGCTGGTAGCCTGCTGTACAGGCAGAGGAGGAGCATGGCACCGAGGGCCACTCTGGGCAGAGGAAACATGCCGGCTGGGGGAGTGTTGGCGCCGCAGCTCCCTGGGCCCCCGTGCAGGGCTTTATAAAGCTGGGGCAGTCGGGTGGCATTCCTGGCCTCGCCCCTCCCTGCCTCAGGCGCAGGGGGCTAGTACCGCGGTGCAGAGTTCTGCTTTCCAGGGAAGTGGGCGCGGAGGCTGCAAAGCCACAACGCACGGCGGGGGGAGCGCCCGGCCTGCTGACTGGCTCTTTGAACAGAGCCGCCGTGGAGCGGCTGAGTGCCCAGGGAACAAGCACAGTCGCTCCCCAGAGGAGTGGCAAGGGGGGTTAGAAAGGGTCGTGCGCACCCCCAGTTTAATAACCATCCCTGCTGCCAGGAGCCGGTAGATGAGACGCTGGCGGGAAGTCCCCAAGCCCCTCAGGCCCTGGCTCTCCGCCCTGCTCCTCGGCATGGCTGGGGGCTCCCCAGGCACAGGGCGGAGCAGGGCTCTACCTTGGGCCCCTGACACGCTCTTGCCACAGCTCGAAGGAGCCCAGTGCTGGCTGGCAATGCCCCAGCACTGGCCCCTGCCCCGCGAGCCTGGCTGCCTTGAGATGCCCCCCGCAGTGCTCAGACCTGCTAGGGTCCCAGGCACACCCCGCTCGCTGCCCAGGACCGCCACTGCAGCCAGGTCCCGCACCTCGCTCCGGCAGCCCTGGCTCGCCCTGCCCTGCCCCTCTGCAGGGTGCCAGGCAGGGAGCTAAGCTTAGCCCAGGCCACTAAGGGTATGTCTACACTAGCTCGTTAGTTCGAGCTAGGTAGGCAAATCAGGGAACCAGGCTTGCAAATGAAGCCCGGGATTTAAATATCCCGGGCTTTATTTGCATGTTCCCGTCCGGCTGTGGAATGAGTAACAGGTAATCCGAACGAAGGACTTAGTTCGGATTAACTTTAAACTGCTGCGTGTAGCTGTGGGCAGTTAGTTCAGACTAAGGGGGATTTAAAAATGGCGGCTGGATGGGAACATGCAAATAAATCCCGGGGTATTTAAATCCCGGGCTTCATTTGCAACCCCAGTTCCCTGATTTGCCTACCTAGCTCAAACTAACGAGCTAGTGTAGACATACCCTAAGGAACCAGTCACGTTTAAGTTCTCACCCCCACCGCGGTTCTGTCTCTCTCACTGAGCGTGGGCCCGACCCTCCCCTGTTCAGTCTTAGAGGCTTCCTGCAGGCATCTCAGGTGGGAGGTGGGGGTGGGGGTCTCCTGGCATCTGACCGCCCCTCTGTCATTTGCGTTCCTCCCTTCACATCCCCTCTGCCCCAGGTGGGGTTTCTTCATGCTCAGTTCACATTTTTCTCCCCTTGAGTGGCAAAGGACCAGATCCAAAATGGGTTCCAGCATCAGGCAGCCAGTCCACAGGTCTCTAGGACCAGCCACAGTTTGGGCTCACTGGGCAAACAAAACCATCCACAGCTCACTGAGCCTCAGGTTCCTAAAGTATCACTAATGGCTTTTACTAGAATACCCGGAGGTGTGGGAGGGGTTATTGGAGGAGCTGGAGGGAGCATTGGAGGGGGTATTGGAGGTGCTGGAGGCGGTATTGGAGGTGTGGGAGGGGTATTGGAGGGGCTCCTGGAGGAGCCAGAGGGGGTAGTGGAGGGGGTATTGAAGGTGCTGGAGGGGGTATTGGAGGTGTGGGAGGGGTATTGGAGGGGCTCCTGGAGGAGCCAGAGGGGGTAGTGGAGGGGGTGCTGGAGGGAGTATTAGAGGTGCGGGAGGGGTCTTGGAGGGGGTCCTGGAGGAGCTGGAGGGGGTATTGGAGGTGCTGGAGAGGGTGTTGGAGGGGGTACCGAAGGTGCTGGAGGGGGCATTGACGCTGCTGTGTCCTATCCTGAGCCACCCTGGTTTTCCACCCTGGGCAGCTGTCCTGCCCTGCCCACCCTGCCAGGTTACGGCCTGTGCTGGCACCAGGCACTTAGACACATGGAGACAGATGCAGCAGTGATACCCGTGCAATGCACCACAGCAGGTATGTGCTACCAGTGATCCCTCCAGTCTCTTCCATCTGTGAGCAGGGTCTGCGGGAAGTTCCCTTCCAGCCAGGTGGAAGCAGGGGGAGTGGGGATTCTGGGCATGTCTATGTAAATACAGTTTGCTCCTGCTTGGCTGAGCTGTGTTGGCTAGTCAGCAAACAGAGGGGCATTTTGCTCATTGTAACCAACTTAATTCGTGACCCAACACCAGCCACATTTGGATTAAATGCAGGGGCAGTTAAAATAGGGTTGCCAAGGCTTGTCATATTGTGGGAATACAGAAGAGTCGGGCTGTGAAGGGCTCACAGCACAAAGAATCTTGCTAATGTGCGGACTCCTCTTTCTGAGCCCTATGGGAGAAGAGTGAGGGGAGGTTATTTTGATCAGGGATCTATGCAGAGCATCCCCTGTCTGGCCTGGTTTGAACTGTTGTCCCCGCCCCAGGAACAGCACTTAATAGGCATCCTTAGGGGCCTGTTTGTTTATGTTAATGGGGTTGAAGTTGTGTTTTACTGTTATGTTTGAAATCAATGGGAGCTGAAATCATTTGAAACTGAGGGGTGAGGCCAGGAACGTGGAGGCCTAATGAGCGGCCAGCAGGGCAGTGCCAAGGAGCACTGAAGAAATGGCCAGCAGGGCGGCACCAGGGAGCAGAGAGCGGCCAGCAGGGCGGCACCAGGGAGCAGAGAGTCAATGGCCAGCAGGGCGGCGCCAGGGAGCAGAGAGTCAATGGCCAGCAGGGTGGCGCCAGGGAGCAGAGAGCGGCCAGCAGGGCGGCGCCAGGGAGCAGAGAGTCAATGGCCAGCAGGGCGGCACCAGGGAGCAGAGAGCGGCCAGCAGGGCGGCGCCAGGGAGCAGAGAGTCAATGGCCAGCAGGGCGGCGCCAGGGAGCAGAGAGCGGCCAGCAGGGTGGCACCAGGGAGCAGAGAGCGGCCAGCAGGGCGGCGCCAGGGAGCAGAGAGCGGCCAGCAGGGTGGCACCACGGAGCAGAGAGCGGCCAGCAGGGCGGCGCCAGGGAGCAGAGAGTCAATGGCCAGCAGGGCGGCACCAGGGAGCAGTGAGTCAATGGCCAGCAGGGCGGCGCCAGGGAGCAGAGAGCGGCCAGCAGGGCGGCGCCAGGGAGCAGTGAGTCAATGGCCAGCAGGGCGGCACCAGGGAGCAGAGAGCGGCCAGCAGGGTGGCACCAGGGAGCAGAGAGCGGCCAGCAGGGCGGCACCAGGGAGAAGAGAGTCAATGGCCAGCAGGGCGGCGCCAGGGAGCAGAGAGCGGCCAGCAGGGCGGCGCCAGGGAGCAGAGAGTCAATGGCCAGCAGGGCGGCGCCAGGGAGCAGTGAGTCAATGGCCAGCAGGGCGGCACCAGGGAGCAGAGAGTCAATGGCCAGCAGGGCGGCACCAGGGAGCAGAGAGCGGCCAGCAGGGTGGCACCAGGGAGCAGAGAGTCAATGGCCAGCAGGGTGGCACCAGGGAGCAGAGAGCGGCCAGCAGGGCGGCGCCAGGGAGCAGAGAGTGGCCAGCAGGGCGGCACCAGGGAGCAGTGAGTCAATGGCCAGCAGGGCGGTGCCAGGGAGCAGAGAGCGGCCAGCAGGGCGGCGCCAGGGAGCAGAGAGTCAATGGCCAGCAGGGCGGCGCCAGGGAGCAGAGAGTCAATGGCCAGCAGGGTGGCGCCAGGGAGCAGAGAGCAGCCAGCAGGGCGGCACCAGGGAGCAGAGAGCGGCCAGCAGGGCGGCGCCAGGGAGCAGAGAGTCAATGGCCAGCAGGGCGGCACCAGGGAGCAGAGAGTCAATGGCCAGCAGGGCGGCGCCAGGGAGCAGAGAGTGGCCAGCAGGGCGGCACCAGGGAGCAGAGAGTCAATGGCCAGCAGGGCGGCGCCAGGGAGCAGAGAGTCAATGGCCAGCAGGGCGGCGCCAGGGAGCAGAGAGCGGCCAGCAGGGCGGCACCAGGGAGCAGAGAGTCAATGGCCAGCAGGGCGGCGCCAGGGAGCAGAGAGTCAATGGCTAGCAGGGCGGCACCAGGGACCAGAGAGCGGCCAGCAGGGCGGCACCAGGGAGCAGTGAGTCAATGGCCAGCAGGGCGGCACCAGGGAGCAGAGAGCGGCCAGCAGGGCGGCACCAGGGAGCAGAGAGTCAATGGCCAGCAGGGCGGCGCCAGGGAGCAGAGAGTCAATGGCCAGCAGGGCGGCGCCAGGGAGCAGAGAGTCAATGGCCAGCAGGGCGGCGCCAGGGAGCAGTGAGTCAATGGCCAGCAGGGTGGCGCCAGGGAGCAGAGAGTGGCCAGCAGGGCGGCACCAGGGAGCGGAGAGCGGCCAGCAGGGTGGCGCCAGGGAGCAGAGAGTCAATGGCCAGCAGGGTGGCGCCAGGGAGCAGAGAGTCAATGGCCAGCAGGGCGGCACCAGGGAGCAGAGAGTCAATGGCCAGCAGGGTGGCGCCAGGGAGCAGAGAGTCAATGGCCAGCAGGGCGGCACCAGGGAGCAGAGAGTCAATGGCCAGCAGGGCGGCGCCAGGGAGCAGAGAGTCAATGGCCAGCAGGGCGGCGCCAGGGAGCAGTGAGTCAATGGCCAGCAGGGCGGCCCCAGGGAGCAGAGAGCGGCCAGCAGGGTGGCCCCAGGGAGCAGAGAGCGGCCAGCAGGGTGGCACCAGGGAGCAGAGAGTCAATGGCCAGCAGGGCGGCGCCAGGGAGCAGAGAGTCAATGGCCAGCAGGGCGGCGCCAGGGAGCAGAGAGCGGCCAGCAGGGTGGCACCAGGGAGCAGAGAGCGGCCAGCAGGGCGGCGCCAGGGAGCAGAGAGTCAATGGCCAGCAGGGCGGCACCAGGGAGCAGTGAGTCAATGGCCAGCAGGGCGGCGCCGGGGAGCAGAGAGCGGCCAGCAGGGCGGCACCAGGGAGCAGTGAGTCAATGGCCAGCAGGGCGGCACCAGGGAGCAGTGAGTCAATGGCCAGCAGGGCGGCGCCAGGGAGCAGTGAGTCAATGGCCAGCAGGGCGGCACCAGGGAGCAGAGAGTCAATGGCCAGCAGGGTGGCACCAGGGAGCAGAGAGTCAATGGCCAGCAGGGCGGCACCAGGGAGCAGAGAGCGGCCAGCAGGGCGGCACCAGGGAGCAGAGAGTCAATGGCCAGCAGGGTGGCACCAGGGAGCAGAGAGCGGCCAGCAGGGCGGCGCCAGGGAGCAGAGAGTGGCCAGCAGGGCGGCACCAGGGAGCAGTGAGTCAATGGCCAGCAGGGCGGCGCCAGGGAGCAGAGAGCGGCCAGCAGGGCGGCGCCAGGGAGCAGAGAGTCAATGGCCAGCAGGGCGGCGCCAGGGAGCAGAGAGTCAATGGCCAGCAGGGTGGCGCCAGGGAGCAGAGAGCAGCCAGCAGGGCGGCGCCAGGGAGCAGAGAGTCAATGGCCAGCAGGGCGGCACCAGGGAGCAGAGAGTCAATGGCCAGCAGGGCGGCGCCAGGGAGCAGTGAGTCAATGGCCAGCAGGGCGGCGCCAGGGAGCAGAGAGTCAATGGCCAGCAGGGCGGCACCAGGGAGCAGAGAGCGGCCAGCAGGGCGGCACCAGGGAGCAGAGAGTCAATGGCCAGCAGGGTGGCACCAGGGAGCAGAGAGCGGCCAGCAGGGCGGCGCCAGGGAGCAGAGAGTGGCCAGCAGGGCGGCACCAGGGAGCAGTGAGTCAATGGCCAGCAGGGCGGCGCCAGGGAGCAGAGAGCGGCCAGCAGGGCGGCGCCAGGGAGCAGAGAGTCAATGGCCAGCAGGGCGGCACCAGGGAGCAGAGAGCGGCCAGCAGGGCGGCACCAGGGAGCAGAGAGTCAATGGCCAGCAGGGTGGCACCAGGGAGCAGAGAGCGGCCAGCAGGGCGGCGCCAGGGAGCAGAGAGTGGCCAGCAGGGCGGCACCAGGGAGCAGTGAGTCAATGGCCAGCAGGGCGGCGCCAGGGAGCAGAGAGTCAATGGCCAGCAGGGCGGCGCCAGGGAGCAGAGAGCAGCCAGCAGGGCGGCGCCAGGGAGCAGAGAGTCAATGGCCAGCAGGGCGGCACCAGGGAGCAGAGAGTCAATGGCCAGCAGGGCGGCGCCAGGGAGCAGTGAGTCAATGGCCAGCAGGGCGGCGCCAGGGAGCAGAGAGTCAATGGCCAGCAGGGCGGCGCCAGGGAGCAGAGAGTGGCCAGCAGGGCGGCACCAGGGAGCAGAGAGTCAATGGCCAGCAGGGCGGCGCCAGGGAGCAGAGAGTCAATGGCCAGCAGGGCGGCACCAGGGAGCAGAGAGCGGCCAGCAGGGCGGCACCAGGGAGCAGTGAGTCAATGGCCAGCAGGGCGGCACCAGGGAGCAGAGAGTCAATGGCCAGCAGGGCGGCACCAGGGAGCAGAGAGCGGCCAGCAGGGCGGCGCCAGGGAGCAGAGAGTCAATGGCCAGCAGGGCGGCGCCAGGGAGCAGAGAGTCAATGGCCAGCAGGGTGGCGCCAGGGAGCAGAGAGCGGCCAGCAGGGCGGCACCAGGGAGCAGAGAGCGGCCAGCAGGGTGGCGCCAGGGAGCAGAGAGTCAATGGCCAGCAGGGTGGCGCCAGGGAGCAGAGAGTCAATGGCCAGCAGGGCGGCACCAGGGAGCAGAGAGTCAATGGCCAGCAGGGCGGCGCCAGGGAGCAGAGAGTCAATGGCCAGCAGGGCGGCGCCAGGGAGCAGTGAGTCAATGGCCAGCAGGGCAGCGCCAGGGAGCAGAGAGTGGCCAGCAGGGCGGCACCAGGGAGCAGAGAGTCAATGGCCAGCAGGGCGGCGCCAGGGAGCAGAGAGTCAATGGCCAGCAGGGCGGCGCCAGGGAGCAGAGAGTCAATGGCCAGCAGGGCGGCACCAGGGAGCAGAGAGTCAATGGCCAGCAGGGCGGCGCCAGGGAGCAGTGAGTCAATGGCCAGCAGGGCGGCACCAGGGAGCAGTGAGTCAATGGCCAGCAGGGTGGCACCAGGGAGCAGTGAGTCAATGGCCAGCAGGGCGGCACCAGGGAGCAGAGAGCGGCCAGCAGGGCGGCGCCAGGGAGCTGAGAGTCAATGGCCAGCAGGGCGGCGCCAGGGAGCAGTGAGTCAATGGCCAGCAGGGCGGCACCAGGGAGCAGAGAGTCAATGGCCAGCAGGGCGGCGCCAGGGAGCAGAGAGTCAATGGCCAGCAGGGCGGCGCCAGGGAGCAGTGAGTCAATGGCCAGCAGGGCGGCACCAGGGAGCAGAGAGTCAATGGCCAGCAGGGCGGCACCAGGGAGCAGAGAGCGGCCAGCAGGGCGGCACCAGGGAGCAGAGAGTCAATGGCCAGCAGGGCGGCGCCAGGGAGCAGTGAGTCAATGGCCAGCAGGGCGGCACTAGGGAGCAGAGAGTCAATGGCCAGCAGGGCGGCACCAGGGAGCAGTGAGTCAATGGCCAGCAGGGCGGCGCCAGGGAGCAGTGAGTCAATGGCCAGCAGGGCGGCGCCAGGGAGCAGAGAGCGGCCAGCAGGGCGGCACCAGGGAGCAGAGAGCGGCCAGCAGGGCGGCACCAGGGAGCAGAGAGTCAATGGCCAGCAGGGCGGCGCCAGGGAGCAGTGAGTCAATGGCCAGCAGGGCGGCACTAGGGAGCAGAGAGTCAATGGCCAGCAGGGCGGCACCAGGGAGCAGTGAGTCAATGGCCAGCAGGGCGGCGCCAGGGAGCAGTGAGTCAATGGCCAGCAGGGCGGCGCCAGGGAGCAGTGAGTCAATGGCCAGCAGGGCGGCGCCAGGGAGCAGTGAGTCAATGGCCAGCAGGGCGGCGCCAGGGAGCAGAGAGCGGCCAGCAGGGCGGCACCAGGGAGCAGAGAGCGGCCAGCAGGGCGGCGCCAGGGAGCAGAGAGTCAATGGCCAGCAGGGCGTCACCAGGGAGCAGAGAGTCAATGGCCAGCAGGGCGGCACCAGGGAGCAGAGAGCGGCCAGCAGGGCGGCACCAGGGAGCAGTGAGCAGGCGGATGGCGAGTGACCAGCGGAGTGAGTGAGATGCCTCTCTACCTGCCCCCCTCAGGGTGGGGGGTGAACTCTGTGGGTCTGAACTCTGGGTCTGCCCTAGCCAACAGCAGCAACGGTGAGTGTCCACGCTGAATGTGTCTCGCTTCAACTTCCAGCCACTGCTTCCTCTTCTACCTTCCTCGGCTGGCCTGAGGCGCTCACTGGCGAGGCTGGAAGGGGTTTGGGAGCCCAGGGAGGACAACTGATGGCCCAGGCTGTACCTGGAGGGGGAGGGATTGACTGTCTGCTGCTCGGCTGGGCAGGAAGTGGGGGCCGCAGAGCGGAAGGGAAAAAGGGAGAGGTTTCTAGGGCTATGGAAAGAGGGAGTCTTTCTACAGCAAACCCAGGGAGGCAGGGAGAGCCCAACAGGTCGGAAAGGCTCTGGGGGAAAGCAGCAAGGGGTGAGGTAAGATAGGGCAGACCATGGCTGCTGAAGAGGGGGGCCCTGGCCTGGAACCAGGAGTCGGGACAGGCCTGGGTTTCTCTGCCAGCCACCGGGGAAGTGGCACAGAACCGGCAGTAGGGAGCAGGCTGCCTGGGACAGTTGGCCTGGGGAGCTTTGGGTGCTCCAGTCAGAGAGAGCCATAGGACCTGTCCCAGGAGGCCACTGCAACTCCGGAGGGGCCACAGGGTGACACAGGATGGTGAAGCGACCATGAGAGGAGGGTGCAGCACCAGCAAAGAGCTAATCCCCGGAGCCACCAGCAGGAGGCACTGCTAGCGGTGCGGGGGCTCTGTGACAGGGCTATTATGTGGAGGGCCAACCCGGGGATCACAGTGGTGCCTTCTGGCCTTGGAGTCTGGGAATCTGTGAACAGGGACCCATGCGTGCCCTCTGCTCCTGCCCCAGGAAGCTGCTCCCCACTGGGACAGCCAGGCCGGCCGCTGCCCCGCCAGGGCGGCCGGCCTGCCCCAGCGGGGGGTGGGTGTAGTACTGGGCCGGTCAGCGTGGCTGGGAGTGTGCGGCTGGTCTGCTGGGGTGAGGGGTGTCTCTGGGGAGAAGCAGGGGCCAGATGCGCCAGATGCCCTGCACCATGGCCTAGTGCTGGCGACTCACTCCCGGGGGGCTGCCCCAGCAAAGCAAGGGGCTTTCCTGGGGGACAGGATCCACAGCTGTGCCACAGACCGTTTTGTATGGCACAGCTCACACACTGTGGCCCCAGCTGCCGCCGTCTCCGTGGCACGAGTCCCCCAGCCCGGGGAGCGCCCATTCCCAGGGGAGCGCCAGGTGTCCACGCAGCGCTGCCCGCCCCGACACCCACAAGGCGCAGAAGCTCAGGGGGGTTGCAAAAATGAAACTCTCAGCTTCCCTTTAGGAAACTCCCCCCTCCCCCCCAAATGAGCAAACCCGCGGTGCCTGACCGGGAAGTCCTGGCTCGTGGCAGGGCGAGGCTGAGCAATCACCTGACCGCACAGCCAGAAACAGGAGTCCACGGCTGGCTAGGCCCGGATGCTCAGGGTGCCGGCTTCGGCTGGGCCTTCTCCTCGAGGTGTGGGGGGTGAGGAGGCGACCGACGTGCCCTTCCAGCCTGGGTTGTTGTGCAGCGGGAGAAGGGAGCTGGATTCCAGTAGCAGGACAAGCTAGGGGGGATATTTCCTACCTCCTGGGCGTTTACCTCGGCAGCCTTCTAATGCTCTCTGCTTACACAGCTTGGCTGGATGCCAGGGTATTGGCACGGTCAGAGCGCAGCGCGGCCCACCGTTATCCATGTCTCAAACCCCCTGGCTCTGGGGACGGGCTCCCCAGGGGATGGGAGCTAACAGAAACCCAGGCTCCACGGGGGGAAGCCTAGATCCACGACTGGGAAGATTTGCAACCCAACCCCAGAGCTGCACCCCAGCCAGCTACCCGGCGGCTGGATTTTAAATGCCCTGGAACTGCAGGGGCTGTAAGGCCTGGGGGCGGCATGTTCTGCCTGCTGTCTGCTGGCTACCCTGCTGGGCGTAGGTCTAGGGAGCCCCCAGCGCTTTGGGTTGTGCTCACAGGGAGTGGAGCTTGGACCAACGCTCAGGCCGGTTTGGGATCCAGCTTCTTTGGAGCTTTGGAGTGCTCAGCTCCAGGCAGACGCGGATCCCCCCCTTTGATTTTTGTTACTCAGATTGTGATCCCGGCCTGTGGGTTTGAGGGGGGAGGGGATCTCACAGGATTACGGCTCCATGGCCAGCCTGTCTCTGCTACAGAGCAAATACTTACCTTGTGCCCTGCTGCCTTGCAGCAGGGAAAGGCACATGCCTGAGCTCCAGAGCTCCCCGTCATGGTGCGGAAGTAACTCCACCCCCTCCCCGAGCCACAGTCAATGTTCTCTGGCCAAGGCAGCACCAGTGGGGACCCTGCATTTCTTACATCAGCTGTAATTGTCCTCCAGCAGGAATCCCACAATGTCCCATCCTGACCGCTCTGGTCACCACCCTGAACTCCTCTGCTCTGGGTCCAGACGCTCTGCGCACACACACACACACACACACACTCACTCTCTCTCAGACACACACATGCCTCTAAAGTCCTGTGGATGCTTGAAATTCCTTTGCCTGGTCACGCGGTGTGGCGAGCACCCACCCCCGCTCCATCACTGAGTGCCAATGCCCAGCTAACCCTGCTCGCTTCACCGTACCGACGCACTCCTCCTTGGGGAGTCTCCTGGGTCTGTGGGGGGAAAAGGCTGGGCAGGCCCAACTCCAGTCCAGCCATACAAATGTGGAGATCTCGGAGCCGAGCACTTCGGGGGTGCAGGAGAAGGCTACGCACGAGCCAGCGACAGGGCCGCACAAGAGCCACGGAGCTGCAACGGGCAAGGAAGGCCACCAGGCCAGCCACAGAGCGCATGCTTTTACAGCGCGGCCCCCCTCAGCCCCCTGGGTACCTACGGTCACAGGCCCCGCCATGAAGAGCGAGGAGGTGGCAGAGTACAAGCGACGGGCAAGCAGAGGGTCCAGCTCACCAGCATAGCATGGGTGAGCCTGGTGCAGGGGAAGGAACTGCACGTAAGTGTGTCAATAGATTTTCAGTGCCGAGTGCCCATCTCCCCCAAGCCGCAGGGCACCTCTTTGTGTGCAGTGTTACTCGGAGGCACCGCCGAGAGAGGCCAGGTTGGTAACGGCGTCTCATTCCCCGCCAGGGTTAGGCAGGAGAGGATGCTGGGGAGCCGTTGGTTTATGGGCGCTGGGCGCAGGTACTCTGCCATGCTCGGCTGCAGGGTTCTGGGCAGTGCTGCCTGGTTTCTTCCTCTGCGGCAGGACACATTCCCACGCCCCGGAGCCATCACATCAGCAGGCACCGTGGCAGCTGGACTCCGTGCCTCTGGCCCACCCAGGAAGGAGATCAGCCAAAGCCCCTGGAAACCGGCTCCAGCACTGTGCCCCTGTCCTGCTAGCATCATGCGGCCGAGCAATGCCTCCTTGCTTCTCCCACCCCCTGTGGGCTCGTGCTCACCACACTCGCCAGCCCAAGCAGAAGCGAGAATGCAGAGCTTGCTGTTTTAGGGCACAGGGGAGTGGCTGCAGCACCTCCCGCTTCATTTTCGGTAGCGAATGTGCTGACGACATGGGGCTGAGCCGCAGCTGCTGCCTTGGGCACCTTCTGAGTTTCCTCTTCCACGCAGGGGTCGGCTGAATCCCCTACTCCACCCCGTTCCATCCTCAGGGACCCCCCCCCCACACCTCCAACCAAGCAGCTGGTGGGAAGAGTCTGGGTGGGGGCAGGGTCTCGGGGCAGACGGCGAGTGGCACAGGGTGCAGGGCCACCATCCTGGCAGTCCTTCTGACATGGGCATGGTGCCATTGCAAACCCAGCCCTGCTGCCGCGCTTCCCAAATGCCTGGGCCAGATAAGAAGTCAGGGGTGCAGGAACATTAAATATCTCCCTCTCTGGAGATATTTCAGAGCAGGTTAGACAGAAACCTGTCAGGGATGATCTAGACGGTGCTTGGTCCTGCCATGAGGGCAGGGGACTGGACTTGATGATCTCTCGAGGTCCCTTCCAACTCTAGGATTCTAGGATTTTTAAGAGCGGGAATGCTGAAAGCCAGCCCCTTTGCCCCTCTCCACCCCCCATGGCACCTGAAGCCAGGAGCTAAGCCCCAGTATGCAGGGCTGGCAGCCGGGACCCCAGGTGCAGGGCCGGCCTCAGAGCCCCCTAGCGTGCAAGCGGCAAATGGGGACCCAGACATGGGTGGCAGCCTGGACCCCAGCATGCAGGATGGTGGCCAGGAGTCCAGGGGGGCTGCAACACTGCCCCCCCCCCACATCTTTCTAGTCGTCCGTTCCCCCCCATGTAAGGAGGAGCAAGAAGAGGGCTCAGGAGGACATGCCCCAGGAGATCTTGTGCTGCATCGGACTGTGAACTCAGGGCCTGAAGGACGGACGTTGTCGGCAGCCGGGAGAAGCAACAGGAGGAGAAGAGGTAGGCCCAGGCGTTCCAGCAGGGCAAGGTGAGGGGGACACGCCAGGGCACAAAGGGGCTTCTCAAGCAGCAAACAGATGCCACAGACTCTGTGGGACCTGCCAGCTCACCATTCCCGCTGAGACCTTGTTATCCGGATCGCCCCTGCCCTCCTGCCTGCACCACTCCACGTGGCATCGGGGGTCACGGCGCTACCCATTCCACGGCACCCCGGAAGGCCATCCACGACCCGCACAAAACCACGTACACCGAGCACAGAGCTCACCGAGTTTGCACACAGGTGTGGCTGATGTGGACATGAATGTTCTTGCCTCTTTGTACGTGCGGTGCCCTTACTAAACGGTGTGTTTAACGTCTGTGTGTTTTAATGGCATGGTGGGTTGTTTGGTTTTTCTGCACTGATTGTGTAACAGGATAATGCTCTCGTATTGGGAATGTAATTCAGCTCCGTTCGTTCACAATATGCCGCCGGATGCTCAGCAGCGTGGAACGCAGCCAAATTGCCTGTTCCTGGATCGTGTCGCACAACTCATAGGGTCATTCAGAAACACAATTAATAGGGGCATTGACAGTGATATAGTCAATTGCTACACAAGTCCTACCAGGCCACAAAAGGATAGGCCTGGCTTGACTTAAGTAACTCTCCTCCTTTCTTAGGAGGCGTACTTGAGAAGACAAAGGTAAGGTTCAGTGTGACAAACACTATGCTGCACCTGGGTGTCTGTGCTAGCTAGGACATGTGGAAACACCTCAGTGCAAGGAACTGTGGACAAAGTCAGCCTGAAATGTGACGATCAAGTTTCACGTGAACCGTACTTGGGACACGCTGTGTCAGGATTGGATTTTGACAAGCCAACTATGCAGGGTGTCATGTCGAGAAAATGAAATGGGTTGGGTCAATGTATCTAAAGGAAGAGGCTGGCTGGGTGGCTTTGGGTGTGTGCCAGGTAAAGGAACCTGTATGAGCAAATGTAGAGGCCACCTGAGGACTTTGGCTCCCGGGGAATGGGGTGAAACGTTCTCCCAGAAGCAGACAAGGCGCTCTGGATAAGTCGAATGGAAAGGTCTCCAAGGGAATCCCAGCAAGCAGGTGGAGCACCCTGCAGCAAAGCATGCTGCTCTGGATCACTGTTAAAATGGTCTTCCAAGACCTCCCTGAGCTGGAGAGCTCCATGCTGAGTTCTTCTAGTGGCCCAGAATCTGGCTGTTCAAATTCAGCACTTGGCCACTCTAGCCCCTCTGCCCCCCCCCCCCCGGCAGAAACGTCCCCTGCTTTTGCTGCACAGATGTTATGCAGAACACAGCAGGCACCTATGACCAGTGGGGAGTTCTCTGGCAGAAGTCCAGGCTGAGGCGTAAAAGCACGCCAGCATGCCTTCAGTCTAGCCACAGCGAGGGCTGCACTAGCTGAGAAGGTGGTTGAATTGTTCCGTGGTGCGCTCGGTGTGGTGGGCGTTCAGCTTGGGGCGCAATCGGCCAGCCAGGTCCCCTGGGATCACTAGTGGCATTTCAGCATGGCCAGTAGGAATCTCCTGGTTGGGAAAGAGTGGCCCTGCCTGCAGCCCACACTGATGGCAGTGAAGCACGCGTGGCCAGGGCCTGGGGCAACCCTTCCTCCCTGCCAGTGCCCCAGGTGCAGGGCTTGTGGCAGCCCCCCGATGCAGGCCCTGCACCCACTCCGCCCCTTCCCCAAGACCCACCCTTCTACGCTCCCACTCTGCTCCCTTCCCCCAGCAACATGGACCAGAAGACTACAGGGGCATGGTGTGGGGTGACAGCGGTGGTCACTCCCCACACAGGTGACAGGAGCCGGAGTGGCAGTGCCAGCCCCACTGCACCCCACTTCTCTGCAGCAGCGGGAAGCAAAGAGCCATGGGGCCGGGGCGCTCTGCTTCCTGCTGCTGCAGAGAAGCCAAGCACAGCAGGCCAGGAGGGCAGCATGGCAGGGCAAAGCAGACTGCCAAGCTGCTCCGACTCCTGCTGTCCCTGCTGTCACCCCCCGCCAGGTCCCCGGAATCTCCCGAGTCCCTCCCGCCCCCTGCAGTCACGTGTCTGCCAACCCCACACGGCGCAGAGACAGAAAGGGCAGGAAACCGTGGCCCCCGCTCATTCTTCTCGCAGTTCTGCAAACACTGCGGGATCGTGCACCCGGGTTTGCACTGTGGCTGTGCATGACAGCAGGGCAGAGCCGTGCAGGCTCCCTGCTTCTGTCGGAGATGGAGGGCACGGAGAAATCGAGTTTGTGTGATCTGGATGGTACAGAAATGATGGGAGACATGCCAGTGTGCCAGGGAGGCAGCAGCCAGCAGACAAGCTGACCCCAGTTATTCCTGTGCAACTCACTGCAGCCACATCATGCATCACTTTCTCACATACGGAATGGGAAGCAAGTTCTGAGGAAAGGGATCTAGGGGTTAGAGTGGACCACAAGTTAAATGTGAGTCAGCAGAGTGACTTGCCTGTAAAACAAGCAAACATCATTGTGGGCTGCATTAAGTAAGAAACGAGAAGTGATTCTTCCACTCGACTCTGCACTGATTAGGCCTCAGTTGGAGAATCGGGTTCAGTCCTGGGTGCCACATTTCAGGAAAGATGGGGACCAATTGGAGAAGGTCCAGAGAAGAGAAGCAACAGCAACAAAGATCTAGAGAACATGAGCTGTGAGGGAAGATTGAAAGAACTGGGCTTGTTTAGTCTGGAAAAGAGAAGACTGAGAGGGGACAGGATAGAGATTTTCAAGGACCAAAAAGGGTGTTACAAGGAGGAGGGAGAAAAATGATTCTCCTTGACCTCTGAGGATAGGACAAGAAGCAAGGGCTTAAACTGCAGCAAGGGAGGTTTAGGTTGGACATTGGGAAAAACTTCCTACCTGTCAGGGTGGTTAAACACTGGAATAAACTGCCTAGGGGGGTTGTGGAAGCTCCATCACTGGAGATATTTAAGAGCAGATTAGATAGGCATATGTCAGGGATGATCTAGATGGTGCTTGGTCCTGCCGTGAGGGCAGGGGACTGGACTTGATGACCTCTCGCTGTCCCTTCCAGTTCTAGTGTTCTAGGATTCTATAAATAAGTAAGAGTTGACAGGGTGGGGGTATCTAAAAGGGTGTTACAAGGAGGAGAGAGAAAAATTATTCTCCTTGGCCTCTGAGGACAGAACAAGAAGCAATGGGCTTAAATTGCAGCAAGGTTGGACATTAGGAAAAACTTTGTCAGGGTGGATAAGCACTGGAATAAATTGCCTAGGGAGGATGTGGAATCTGCATCATTGGAGAGTGTTAAGAACAGGTTAGACTAACACCTGTCAGGGATGGTCTAGACGGTGCTTGGTCCTGCCGTGAGGGCAGGGGATGGGACTCGATGACCTCTCGAGGTTCCTTCCAGTTCTAGGATTCTAGGACTCTATTCCTAAACTTCCCAAAAGACAATGCGCTGGATGGTGGTGAGATGCACGGTGGGGTTCCTACCCATGGTGCACCGCACTGTGCCATGATACAGATACTCCTGGTGAGTACACACTGCCGACACAAGGAGCCATGTGGGCACACACAAGCGATGCAGTCGTTGCCATGGCTGGCGCTGTAAGTACGCAGCGTAGACAAGTTTGCAGTGTAGACACGTCCGAAGGACCAGCGGCCAACGCCTAACCTCCGGGCAGCCAGAGTGTAAGGGCTGGCAGCTGCAGTTTGCTCTTCGCTCAGGCGTGGGGGGCTGGGTTCGGCTCCTCTGCCAGGGAAGGGAAGCTGGCTGAGAGCAGCCGTCTTGCCCAATGAGGCATGTGCTCAGCCCCTGCCTTCCTGCGCTTCTCGGGTGCCACCGCAGTCCCTGGGACAGAGAAACAGTCACTGCCATGCAGGGGCACTGAGGGGTGAGTGGTGGGGAGCAGAGGTCACTGGCCGTGCAGGAGACAGGGGTGGGAAGTTCCCAGCGAGTCACTGTGCCTCACCATTGTGCAACAGAGACTGGTTGTGCACGTGGGCAGCAGCTGCAGCTGCTTGTCCTTCAAGCTGGCCCTGCTGGGGCAGCCTGAGGAGCCCTCCCCCACAAGTTCACTGCGTGTAACCTGCAACCCGCCCCGAGGCTTCCCCTTGGCACCTGAGTGCCTCACACAGCCATGAATGTGCCTACCCTGGGAGGGGGGCAGACGGGGATCTGAGGGGCAAAGTGACCAGCCCAAGGGCACCCAGAGAGTCTGTAGCAGAGTCTGCACATCCCCGACTGGGACACTACACGCAGGGCTGTGAGGCATCTTCCTGCCACCTGTCCCTAGCCTGAAAAAAATCTCTCCTGGCCTTGTCCGGGGCATCTCCCCACCTCCCCTCATCTCTGGCAGCACAAGTCCTGCCCCCCAAGCCTCCGCGGGCCTCGCTGTCAGGGCAGGTGAGCGGCGGGCACAGTCCAGTCCTCGGAGCATCCCCGGAGCTCCCAGCACCTGCTCCGTTGGATGCTCTCCGGTTCACCACTCCCGAAGGAACAGAACACCCTGGTTTGCGAATTTCACTTCCTGCTTCCTGCTTGGGCAAGCCCCCAGCGAGTGGAGAGCGCGGCAGGGAAAACAAGGGCAGGTGAACCATCAAAGGGCAGTGACAGCGAGTCAGAGTCACCAGCAACGAGTGATCACATCACACTTGTTTGCCAGAGATTAGACTTAATCACCAGGCGTTCTGTGGTGGCTTACACAACCGCGTGCCTTGCCTTTATCCCTGCCCTTTCAGCCCATCTGGCTGAGAGCCATGTGAGCCCAAGGGGGTTCGTGTGCTCCCCACTTCCAGTCCCCAACGTTCATCGTCTTACCCCTAAGCAGGGTAACGTGGGGGGGGGCGTGAGTTGGGTTTTCCTCCCCCCCTGCCATCGAGTCATTTTGCTCAGCCTCCATGGTGCCCATTGTGAGCCAGATGATACACAGCTGGCGCACAACCAGTCAGCGTCAGAGGAGCATCCCTTCCCACTGCCTGCCCATGGATCTCCTTTGGGTGACTTCACCCACAGGCCTAGGGAACTGGACCATCAGCTCCTAGTCTGGAGAGCTGGGGTCGGCTCCCTGCTGCACTGGGAGGCCTGAGGCAACTCACCTAACAGCACAGCGCCTCAGTTTCCCTCTGTCCCCACCCCTGTGTGCAGCCTGGCACACTACCTGGAGTCAAGGCAGGTTCTTCAGTCTCAGGGCACGAAACCCAAAGTGGCTGCGAGTCCTCAACTTAGATTTTGTCCACGAATGAGCAAGCGTAAATTCCTCAGGGGCTATGCCAACCTAAGCATGGTGTCACAGACAGTTTCATGGCGTTCTCCAGTCCCTTGTGACAGATGGCCCCTTAGACCACGGATCACAGCAGAATTCAGGTGACTTGCTGCCCAAAGGACCAGCCACTTAACCCAGGTCTTTTCCGCTTTAGATCTCACACCAAAGGTAAGACTTCTGGTCAGTCATCTAATAAATGACCTAAAGATTTATTATACAGGAAAACAGAATAAGAGTTACTGATAAGATGAAAGGAGGTAAACATAGATAAGCAGCTGAATTCCAACCATAATTTTCAAAAAAACAATAGACACTTCCCTAGTAAGCAAACTTTATATGTTGTCTGGGACTAACACAGACTTAGTCATGCTCAGAAAATTTTGCTGCCACCCCTCACCTCCCACCCCAGTCCAAGTTGTTTGTCAAGAGGTAGACTTTTTCCCACATCTTCTTTCCTGCCTAGGAGCAGCAATTTAAACAAGGCATGAGACATTTGATTTTGTTGACACCTGGCGGCGGCATCAGTTTCTCTTTTATTTCCAAAGAATTGGTTTGTGGCCACTCCCCAGACTTGAAACATGTTTTACTAGAATCAGTAGAATTGATTCCATACAGTAGAATCCTACAACTTTGTGTACAGTCTTGCTACATAATATCTTATCAGGACAATAATGATCAGCAGATTATGAGTTTTTGAATGATCCTCACAAAGCATACTTTGTACAATGCTTATCACAATTCTGTTTAACTAGTGTCAGGTTTTTTTTGCTTAAGGAAGCAATTGCATGCTTCCTGTTATAATAACATAGTAAGAAGGCCAACATCTGATGCAACTGTACATAGTTCAAACAATTCGCCAAAATCAGAGCTAGTTAGTACAAGCTTTTCAGACAAGATCTTTCTTTACCTGATCAAATCCTTCCTGGCATGTTTTTCTCCAAAAGACTTTGTTTGGCTGGGACTTTTAAAATAAATTGTGATTGCAGGTACAATAATGTCCCTGAACTCCTTGCTCCCCTCCCCCACACCTTCTGTAATAGATTACTAGACGTATAACAACATAAGAACAGCCAGACTGGGTCAGATCAAAGGTCAATCCAGCCCAGTTCCTGTCAGCCAATAGTGGCCAATACCAGGTGCCCCAGAGGGAATGAATAGAACAAGGAATCATCAAATGATCCCTCCATTGTTGCCCATTCCCAGCTTTTGACAAACAGAGGCTAGGGACACCATCCCTACCCATCCTTGCTAATAGCCATTAATGGACTCAACCTCCATGAATTTATCTAGTTCTTTTTTTGAACCCTGTTAAAGTCCTGGTCTTCACAACATCCTCTGGCAAGGAGTTCCACAGGTTGACTGTGTGCTGAGTGAAGAAATACTTCCTTTTGTTTGTTTCAAATCTGCTACCTATTAATTTCATTTGGTGAGTCCTGGTTCTTGTGTTCTGGGAGCCAGAGCTCGTCTTAGGGGCAAGCCGTGACTGCATTTCGGCCCAACCTCTGGTTACTCCCTGGCCCTTCTTTTTTTTTTTCTTGACAAAATATTTGTCTGGTATTTTTTTTTAAACCATCTGGCTACCCTATGGGGGTAATTGGTTAGGACCGGCCCTGATGGGAGCAAGTACATAACTTTGCCTTATTTACTTTCTACATACTGGTCATGATTTTACAGATCTCTGTCTTATCTTATTGTCCCTATGCAATATTCTTATTGCTTCTGTATCTTATTGCCTCTATATCAATCCATGGTACATCCACATGTTGAATACTGCATACAGGTGTGGTCGCCTCATCGCAAAAAAGATATCTTGGCATTGGAAAACGTTCAGAAATGGGCAACAACAATAATTAGGGGTTTGGAATGGGTGCCTTATGAAGAGAGATTAAAAAACTGGGACTTTTCAGCTTAGAAAAGAGGAGACTAAGGGGGGATATGATAGAGGTCTATAAAATCATGACAGGTATGGACAAAGTGAATAAGGAAAAGTTATTTGCTTGATCTCATAACCTAAGAACTAGGGGTCACCAAATGAAATTAATAGGTAGCAAGTTTAAAACAAACAAAAGGATATTTTTCTTCATGCAGCGCACAGTCAACCTGTGGAACTCCTTGCCAGAGGATGTTGTGAAGACCAGGACTTTACAAGATTCAAAAAAGAACTAGATAAATTCATGGAGGATGGATCCATCAATACTTATTAGCCAGGATGGGTAGGAATGGTGTCCCTAGCCTCTGTCAGAGGCTGGATGACAGGAGAGGGATCATGCAATGATTCCCTGTTCTGTTCACTCCCTCCAGAAGACAGGACCCTGGGCTAGATGGACCTTTAGTCTAACCCAGTCTGGCCGCTCTTATGTTCTTATGTTTAGGGTGACCATCCATCCCATTTTTACCGGAACAGTCCTATATTTAAGGTCTGTTCCCAGAGTCCTGAATTTTTTTTTTAAATGGGCACATTGTTCTATATTTCCCTGCAGTGGGCAGGGAGCTGCTGGTACTCAGAGCTTTAGCCTCTGGAGCCCATGGGCGCCGGCGGCTCCTCTCCCCCACTGTGGGGTTGGAGCCCTGAGCATGGGCGGTTCCACCGCCACAGCCCCGAGCGCCACCCACCCGCCCCTTGCAGAGCTGAAGCCCCAAGACATGCACCCTGCAGGGCTGAAGCCCCAAGCACACACTCCCTTGCAGGACTGAAGCCCCAAGCACACACACACCCCTGCAGGGCTGAAGCCCCAAGCACACAACCCCTTGCAGGACTGAAGCCCCAAGTACCACCCCCTCACACTGGGCTGAAGCCCCAAGCACCCCCCTGCAGGGCTAAAGCCCTGAGCACTGCCCTCCCCTACAGGGCTGAAGCCCCAAGCACCAGCAGCCCTCCCTCCTTGGTGTCCCATCTTTGGCCTGGGGAAATATGGTAACCCTACTTAAGTTCTTATATCTTATCAGGTTTTTTTCTCTCTCCTCATATTGCAGCCGTTCCAAACTCCTTTCATTGCCCTTCTCTGAACTTTTTCCCATGCCAAGAGATCTTTTTTGAGATGAAGCAATCACATCTGCGCGCAGCTTTCCAGAGGTGGGCGTCCCATGGATTTATACAGAGGCAACAAGATATTCTCTCTCTTATTCTCTAGCCCTATTTCATGACTCCTAACATTCTGCTTGCTTTCTTGACTGCCGCTGCACACCGAGGGCATGTTTTCAGAGAACTCTCCACAAGGACTCCAAGAGCTCTCTCTTGAGTGGGATCAGCTCATTTAGTCATTATCATTGTACACATATAATTGGGATGATGTTTTCCAATAGGCATTACAGCCTCTTCCTGACTTACGAACCGGTTACGGACCAAGCAATTGGTTGTAACTTGGTTCATTCATAAGTTGGAGCCCATAGAGTTACACGCGACCGCACTGTTCGTAAGCACAGATCACGTTCGTAACTCGGGGTCCGCCATTTACGACAGCTTTGGTCATAACTGTGAACGGTCGTAAGTCGACTGTTTGCAACTCGGGGACCTGCTGTACTTTGCATTTATCCACATTAAAATTCATCTGCCACTTTGTTGCCCAGTCACCTAGTTTTGTGAGCTCCATTTGAAGCTCTTCACCATCTGCTTTGGACTTCACCATCTTGAGCTTGGTCTGTAAATGTAACTTGGTCCGTAGTCTCATCTGCAAAATTTGTCACCTCGCTGTTTACCCCTTTCTCCAGATCATTTATGAATATGCTGAATAGGATTGGTCCTAGTACAGACTGTTGTGGGACACCACTAGCTACCTCTTTTATTCCCGCTCTTTGTTTCCTGTCTTTTGCCTAGTTATCAATCCATGAGAGGACCTTCCCTCTTAACTCATGGTGGCTTACTTTGCTAAGAGCCTTTGGTGAGGGACCTTGTCAAAGGCTTTCTGGAAATCTTAAGTGCAACATTTCCATTGGCTCCCTCTTGTCCACATGCTTGTTGACCCTCTCAAAGAACTCTAGTAAATTAGCAAAGCATTATTTCCCTTTACAGAAGCCATGTTGACTTTTCCCCAGCAAATTATGTTAATCTCTCTGTCTGACAATTCTGTTCTTTAGTTTCAACCAATTTGCCCGGTACTGACATTAGACTTACCAGTCTGTGATTGCCAGGATCTAGAGCCAATATTAAAAATTGGCATTACATTAGCTATCTTCCAGTTATTTGGTACAAAAGCTGATTTAAAGGATAGGTTACAAACCACAGCTGGTAGTTCTTCGATTTCACACGAGTTCTTTCAGAACTCTTGGGTGAATGCCATCTGGTCCCGGTGACTTAGTGTTTAGTTTATCAATTTGTTCCAAACCTCCTCTAATGATACCTCAACCTGGGGCAGTTCGTCAGATTTGTCACCTAAAAAGAATGGCTTAGGTTTGGGAACCTCCCTCACATCCTCCACCGCGAAGAGCAATGCAAAGAATTATTTTAGTTTCTCTGCAATGACCTTGTCGTTCTTGAATGCTCTCTTAGCATCTCGATCATTGAGGGACCTCAATAGTTGGTTAGCAGGCTTCTTGCTTCTGATGCACTTAAAAATGTTTCACTTTTACTTTTTGAGGTTTTGGGTAGCTGCTCTTCAAATTCCTCTTTAGCCTTCCTAATAATATTTTTATACTTGATTTGACAGAATTTATGTTCCTTTCTATTTTCCTCACAAACTTCCACTTTGCAAACAATGCCTTTTTTTTCTCTCACTGCTTCTTTTACTTGATTGTTAAGCCACAGTGGCAGTTTTTTTCTCTTACCGTGTTTTTTAATTTGGGGGTATACGTTTAAATTGAGCCTCTCTTATGGTGTCTTTGAAAAGTTTCCAGGCAGCTTGCAGGGATTTTACTTTTGGTTCTGTGCCTTTTACTTTCCGTTTAATTAACTGCCTCATTTTTGTGTAGTTCCCTTTTCTGAAATTAAATATCACAGTGATGGGCTGCTGAGGTGTTTTTCTCACCACTTATCTCAGCACAGGGATGCTATGGTCACTATTTCTAAGTGGTCCTTCCTCCTTCTTGTAACACCCTTTTGGATACTTGAAAGCTGCTATCATGTTGCTTACATATTCACATGCTCAAAGATTCTTGTTCCCTCAAAGAAGAGGGCACTCTTGACTCATGTCACGGCTAATTTGGAGTGGGTGTATGTGCACCAGTACAGGAAGCCATGGTTGTGGTGTTGATTTGGCACTGCCCATAATGAACCCCTTGGTACTGATCTACTATATATATGAGAAAGTTTGTGTGTCTATGAGTCTGTTTGTTCAAGAACGCCTCCGACACGGTAAGAGTGAAGACCACCAAATTCAGTAGACAGCTTCCTCTTATAACTTAAAGCAAGATCAGGGGTTGGTTGTGCCAGGACAATGGGATGAGCCTGGAATGGGATTGTTGCTCATAAAATGGCAAGGGAGGGAGGCCTGCTCGCAGGGACAGTTATACTGTGCAATGGCCACAGGGGGGCAGCAAGGGACCAGAGATGGGGAGCAGAGAAAGGAACAGCTCTCTATTGTATATTTGTGAGAGTGTGTCTGTTGTGTGTCTGTCTGTCTGTCCCTGCACCCCTCCCCTGACCATGACTGCTGACCCTTCTCATTTGTCCCCACGCTGCTGCAGTGAGCGAGGGCTGGAGTTGTCCTCTCTCCCCAGGGCGGCCTGCCTCCTGAACCCCTCCTCCCCAGTCCCAGCCCAGAACACTGATTTAAATGAAGAAAAACAAAACTTATTTGAGTTAAGGACCCTGAGCAATGCCGGGTAAATCCTCCAGTAAGTTGACAAGTGGGTGTGAGTGTTGTGTGTCCAGCCGGATGAGCAGTATTCTGCAGGGATAGACACATCCCAGTGGAGAGGCCCCTAGAGTTCTGCATCCGTTCCCGCCAGTTTCTAGATGAGATTTACACACATCTTTATTTTGTTGTGGACATTGTGCAGGTGCTGCTGGGATGTGAGACTCCCACCGTGCATTGGGGTAGACAGTCCATGTGCCGCTGGGCCAGAGTGCTCTCTAGGTCTAGCAGCCTGGGCCCCATGGGCTAGGTTTTGATCGCATAGCATGCCTGTCAGGCACTTCGGGAACCCGGCTTCTGGCGCTCCTGACAGATGGGCCAAGGACATGGCTGGCCCCTCCTTGCTGCCAGCATGGCAGCCCTCATGTGTAACCCAGCAGCCATGGAGGGAAACAGAGCTATGTAGCGTGCCAGGCACTTGGCAAGCCAACTGCTCGTGCTGCCCCGCCCCACATGGCTGAATCTGCCCCCAGGGCCTTGCCTGACCCACAGGCGTGGGATAGAGGAGTGCGAGCCTAGCCAGTGCCTGTCTCAGAGTGCCAGCTGGCTGGCACATGCCCTGTGAATGTAAGTCCCCAGCCAGGCGCTCACAGAGTGCTGAGCCAGCTGCTGTGTACTTCCTGCCCAGCTGCATCCTTGTTGACCCAGGCCCCAGCCTGCTCAGCCTAAAATAGCCTGTGCCACATGCAGAGGAAACTGACCAGCTGCAGGATCGGCCTCCCTTGATAACTGCAGCTCCATGCCCTTGAGGCAGGTGGCCAAACAAGCAAACGGAGGGTAGCAGCCCACAACCCTCTGAGAGCTTTGGAACGGCCAATGGCCTTCCCCGAGCACCTCTGCCCGGATCCAGTGGGCCCTCCCAAATGAAGCCTGCTCCAGATTTGACAATGCCCAGCTGGTTTCCCCATCACGAGGGAGGCATATCAGAGAGATATCAGCTCCTCAAACTTGGGCGCAAACCGAGGTGTTAACCCTGTTCCTGGCAGCAGGAATGGGGGTCTAGTCTGGTGTCCCAGCTAGGAATGGTGGGTGTGGTTTGGAACACCCGCAGGGAAAACACATGCTGGTAGACGGGCGGTTCGAATGTTCACAAAGCACCGAACGTCTCCCCCGCTCCGGCAGTAATAATACCATGTAAGTATTGCACTCGTCCAGCATGCCCCAGCGTGGCCAGGAAATTTTGGGTTTTCTTGGGGGGTGGGGGGGGGTTCTGAGATTGTCGCCTCCTCCTGTTGTGACATTGTCCCTTCTCAAAAAAGACGTTCCAATGCAAGCCTGGCTCTTTATTACTGATCCAGTGCGGGGCCCTGCAGCTCTGTCACCACATCAAACAGGTGAAAAAAGCCAAGGTCGAAAGGAAACATTTCAATTCACCCAAAGCAGAAAAGTTTCAGGGGGGGGAAACTGTCTTTGGCGTGGGTTCCGCTCCGACTCTGCACAAACCCAGCTGCTGGAAACTCAACCCCTCCTCTCAAGGGACTTTCTGGCCCCTGGGTGGCTCACACAGCCCTGGGTAGGGTTACTGCCTGGCTGGTATTTGACTGGCCTGGCTGGTTTGTTGATGGGTTTGCCAGATGCCAGAAAAATCACTGAATCCACCTGGGTGGGTCTAAGATCACAAAACACGGCAGTGTCGCGTGTTCAAAGTTTCTGTCGCCAGCTACAAAGGCTGCAGCGTAGGTGATAACGGATGGAAAGCATTGAAGACACAAGTGCCCCACGAGTGTGTGTGATGGTGTGATGTTAGCTGCTGTATCCGTGGGGCCTCCCTCCAGATGCAACCAATGCTGTCGGGGGGTTAGGAGTCCCCTTGTGCTGGGTCCGGTGGACTTGCTTGGTGAGTATGCGTGGTGGGGGGTTGTGCCGGCTATTTTGGATTCCAGCTGGGGTAACCCTCACCCCGAGGCCGGCGGGGATGGAGGCGCAGGGACACTCACCCACAGTCACCCGTTCGGCTGCTAGGCCAGCTCCTGGGCAGGGGGGCAGGGAACGGTGACGCCCTCTAGTGACCAGGGCTATAGCACAGAGAGGACTGGGTTCAAGGCCTAGCTCTGGGGGCCGCAGGGGGCTTCTCCAGGGACCATGTCCACTGTCTGCAGGCCTCTCTCCTGCAGGCTGTTCCCTCCCCCCCCAAGTGCAAACTCTAGAGTCCCGCCGAGCCCCCACCCTCCTGCCTGCAGGGCCAAGGGACGAGATGCTGGCCTGCAGTGCAACATCAGGTCGGGGGAGAGGAGGAGGGGCCGGGGGCAGTGCAGCGTCAGGGCGGGGGAGGGGATGAGGGGCCGGGGGCAGTGCAACATCAGGTCGGGGGAGAGGAGGAGGGGCCGGGGGCAGTGCAGCGTCAGGGCGGGGGAGAGGAGGAGGGGCCGGGGGCAGTGCAGCGTCAGGGCGGGGGAGGGGATGAGGGGCCGGGGGCAGTGCAGCGTCAGGGCGGGGGAGGGGATGAGGGGCCGGGGGCAGTGCAACATCAGGTCGGGGGAGAGGAGGAGGGGCCGGGGGCAGTGCAGCGTCAGGGCGGGGGAGGGGATGAGGGGCCGGGGGCAGTGCAACATCAGGTCGGGGGAGAGGAGGAGGGGCCGGGGGCAGTGCAGCGTCAGGGCGGGGGAGGGGATGAGGGGCCGGGGGCAGTGCTGCGTCAGGGCGGGGGAGGGGATGAGGGGCCGGGGGAAGTGCAGCGTCAGGGCGGGGGAGGGGATGAGGGGCCGGGGGCAGTGCTGCGTCAGGGCGGGGGAGGGGATGAGGGGCCGGGGGCAGTGCAGCGTCAGGGCGGGGGAGGGGAGGAGGGGCCGGGGGCAGTGCAGCGTCAGGGCGGGGGAGGGGATGAGGGGCCGGGGGCAGTGCTGCGTCAGGGCGGGGGAGGGGATGAGGGGCCGGGGGCAGTGCAGCGTCAGGGCGGGGGAGGGGAGGAGGGGCCGGGGGCAGTGCAGCGTCAGGGCGGGGGAGGGGAGGAGGGGCCGGGGGCAGTGCTGCGTCAGGGCGGGGGAGGGGAGGAGGGGCCGGGGGCAGTGCAGCGTCAGGGCGGGGGAGGGGAGGAGGGGCCGGGGGCAGTGCAGCGTCAGGGCGGGGGAGGGGATGAGGGGCCGGGGGCAGTGCAGCGTCAGGGCGGGGGAGGGGATGAGGGGCTGGGGGCAGTCCAGCGTCAGGGCGGGGGAGGGGATGAGGGGCCGGGGCAGTGCAGCGTCAGGGCGGGGGAGGGGATGAGGGGCCGGGGGCAGTGCAGCGTCAGGGCGGGGGAGGGGATGAGGGGCCGGGGGCAGTGCTGCGTCAGGGCGGGGGAGGGGATGAGGGGCCGGGGGCAGTGCAGCGTCAGGGCGGGGGAGGGGATGAGGGGCCGGGGGCAGTGCAGCGTCAGGGCGGGGGAGGGGATGAGGGGCCGGGGGCAGTGCTGCGTCAGGGCGGGGGAGGGGATGAGGGGCCGGGGGCAGTGCAGCGTCAGGGCGGGGGAGGGGATGAGGGGCCGGGGGCAGTGCTGCGTCAGGGCGGGGGAGGGGATGAGGGGCCGGGGGCAGTGCAGCGTCAGGGCGGGGGAGGGGATGAGGGGCCGGGGGCAGTGCAGCGTCAGGGCGGGGGAGGGGATGAGGGGCTGGGGGCAGTCCAGCGTCAGGGCGGGGGAGGGGATGAGGGGCCGGGGGCAGTGCTGCGTCAGGGCGGGGGAGGGGATGAGGGGCCGGGGGCAGTGCTGCGTCAGGGCGGGGGAGGGGATGAGGGGCCGGGGGCAGTGCAGCGTCAGGGCGGGGGAGGGGATGAGGGGCCGGGGGCAGTGCTGCGTCAGGGCGGGGGAGGGGATGAGGGGCCGGGGGCAGTGCAGCGTCAGGGCGGGGGAGGGGATGAGGGGCCGGGGGCAGTGCTGCGTCAGGGCGGGGTGCGGACAGGAGAGGCTGGGCGCAGGGCAGTGAGCCCAGAGAACAGCCGCACGGCACCCCCTTTCCAACGAGCTTTATTAGAGTCCATCACAGTTCATAGATGACGGGCAGGCGGGCGCTCTGGGCCCGGCCGGGCCTGCCCCTCGCGGCGCAGCCAGGGAAAGCCGGCCGCCTGCGGGATCGCTGCCAGCGGCATCTCCGCTCCAGAGGCAGGGCTGAGCCACTCGGCTTGTGGGCTGCACCGCTGGGGCCGCCGGCGGCACCGGGGTTCCCCGGGGTGCTCTGTGGGGCAACCTCTGGGCCGCCTGCGTCGGTGGCTGTCGGGGAGCAGTGGGGCGTGGGATGCGCCCGTCTCTGCAGGCCCGGGCTCGGCTCCTTGGCTTCTGAGAGTCCGAAGAGCCAGGCTAGTGGGTCGGCGCCGGCGGTCAGCTCCGGGGGGCTGTGCTGCCCATTGAACTGGGCCGTGATGTCCTGCAGTGACGGAGCGTTACCCTGCGCCTTCTCAGGGCCGAGAGGGGCGACCCCGCTCCGGGGAGCTTTCCCCCGGGCCCGCTGGGACCTGTACTGCTTGGCCTGGCTGCTCTGGCACGGACAAGGCAGGGCGCTGGACAGCGAGCAGGGCTGGGCCAGCTGGCTAATGGACCGGACATACTCCTCCAGCCCAGCCAGGGGTTCTTCGGCCTGCGCAGAGCTCCCCCCCACACACAGCATCTCCCCCGTCGCACCGATCTAGGCCAGCGAGTCCCGGTGATCAGCTGCCTGGCTCTTGTGCTGCAAAGACAGGGAGAGAGAATGAGGCGCTTGGCCGGTCATTGTCCGAGCACCCTGCCCCCTCGGTCGCATCCGTTCAGCTTGCCTCCATTCCCTCCCCCCCTCGTGTAAATGCAGAGTCATTCCGCGTCCTCCGGGTTACCACTCGGAGAGCAGGCTCGGGCCCAGTGACTGCATGCCCTGATCTGGAGCTAGTCTTGCGCCTGGGAGAGCCATAAACCCCACGCCAGAAGCGAGCGTCATGGATCGACTCCGACCCGCCGCGAAGCACATGCTGGAGAACTGCTCCGCAATCGCTCCTCGGGCCAGGTCTTGCGTGGAGCGAAACGCCCAGGCCTGATTCAGACCTGCAGAATCCCCCAACCCCCTCGTCAATTATGCCCATGCCTGATGTGGCTGGGTTCGCTTACCCCGCCGCGCCAGTGCACAGACAGCTGGCCTTGTGAGGAGCTGCCCCCCACGCGCCAGCTGCCAGGTTGGTGTGCACCGTCATAGCCAGGGCTGAAATGCTCTGGCAGTCCCCGACCCAGGCAGCACTCTGGGATACAGAGTCAATGGCCCTGCTGCAGCCATGCATAAGGGATCGGGGAATTTCAGCTCCTCCTTTCAGTCTCAAGAGGCCCCTTGACTGTATGGGAGGCCGGAGGAAGGTAAGGACGCGTTCCCAGGCTGCAGAAGAGGGCTCTGTAGAGTTGCAGCTGGGCCCAGACAGCCGGGGGATCTGTTTTCTTTTGGACCCTTGCTCCAAAATGCCTTCGTTTCTGATCCACGCTGGATCAAGCCAGCTTCCGCAGCTGAGCTGTGTGGATACAAAGCACTGACCACACACCCCTGATTTTCCGGAGATAGCGCCTTAGTCTCTTACCTTGTGCGTGGGAAGTGGCTGTCTTCCTAGGGACTGAGATCCTACAGTGAGTCTGCTTGCTGGGACTCCAAGAGGGACAGAGAGCTTTCTTTCCAACCCCGTCTCCATAGATTGCCTACTGGATCCTGTATTGAATCCGGGCTAGGACATTACTCAACAGCCCTGCTCCCTGCGCCTGAATTTATCCTTTCCTGCCTGCGGCTATAACTCACTGCCAGCGGCTTCCTAAAATAGAAGCGGCAGTGAACAAGGCAAACTCAGGAAGGCAGAGGGCACGGTGTACTCAGAGGAAAAACACAGGCGAGCAGAGGGGGGGGCTGGGGTGATTTCAGTGACCTTTCAGCAAATGTTTATCTTTCAGATTAATATCCTGGCGGATTCTCTTATTGTGGATTTTATAAGGAGTCTTCACTCCATGCAAATCCGGGAGGGGGGTTTGCTGCTTTTGGGCACAGCCAGTCCTGAGGCCCTGACATTTTTGGAGCGCGCAGTGGAAAAACCCCACTGGAAATCTATTTTTGCAGAGTGGCAAGAGACGACCGAAATAATCACAGCAGCACTGAAAAGGCTGCACCCCAGAGCACGTTAGTGGCTTGGAATCTGCTCAGATGTTGCAAAGCCCCTAGCCTGGAACGGCCCATTTTGAGCAAAGCTGGGTTTGCAGTGGCTAACGGGCCAAGTTTCCATTGTCACAAATTCTGGAGAAACGTCCCCAAATCTCCCAGTGTTTGGAGGGATGAAATACCAAGAGCTGGGAGTGCCCGTGTGCGGCACTGGCCCTGGGATCTTGGCTCAGGCTTCAGAGCCCAGTCGGTTCTGGGACAAGGGGGTAAAAAGAAGGGGAACGGGACCATGTTTCAGAACCGCTCTGCAATTTCAGAGTTAAAAACGCCAACGGGAGAGTCACCCTTTTTAATGTGCAGGTGGGGTAAAACCCCAGCTGGTGCCAATCTGGGGTGGAGCCCATGGACTCAAATGGACCTGATCCTGTCTGGCGCCAATGGGCAGCACTGCTTTGAAGTCAATGGGCTGGATTTCCACCGTGTCAATGGGTATCCCTCCATTAGCATCAGTGGTGCTCTGGAGCATTATACCAGCTGGCAGTAGTGGAGGATAAGGGGCTGGTACTATCAGGGGACCCTCTTTCCAGGGCCTGATCCCGTCCCATGGGGATGTTATAGGGCTACCTAGCCAGCCCGGTGCTCATAACTCCCTTGTCTACTAAGAGGAGGGAGGGGCACAGCAGCTGGACTTCCCTGGCCATGCCCTCCCCAGGGGCACCTCCTACTGAAGTGGCTGCAAAGGGCAGGGCTGGAGGTCTGGGTGCAGGGAGCCGCAGGTCATAGTGGGGCTGGGGGCTGCCAGCTTTCGGCAGGGCCCTCTCCATTCCAGGCAGCCAGGGAGCCGAGGGGGAGGGTGCTGGAAGCGCCCTAGGGCTGCATGCACGGCGAGAGTCAAGCAGGGGCTGGTTCCCAGCTCAAGCACCTATCCTCAGAATAGGGCCCCGGGAGTCAGAGCGTGCCAGCGGGAAGGAATTCACAGAGCCGCAGCTGCCGAAATGCAGCCCAAAATCCCAGGAGCGAGCGAGAGCCCAGCCTGGCCCACGCACAGGGCAGTGCAGCAGCACAAAGGGCTGACCCCCAAGCGGCCAACCCCCAAGCAGCCAGGGGCCAGATGCATGTCCCCTTGTCGTGTCCCTTTGGTGTGGCATCTCCTGCAGCAGAGACGGGGGCTTGCCAGCTGCTCTCAGCTCAGTGCGGTGCTGGCTCAGGGGCTGGTTTCCACAGGGCCCCAGGGCCTGGCCACTTTGGGGCGCAGGCAGGCCCCTGCTTCTCCCCGCGGCTCACTCCCTACGTTGCCAGCTCTACGTGACTTGGGCTGAGTGCAGCTGCTCTCCAGGTGGGCTGTGACCCCGCTCATGCGGCTCCGTCCCAGCCAAGAGCGTGCGGAGCTGCAGGTGGAGCGGGCCGGGGGGGGCGCCCTTCCTCTGCGGAGCCGCGGTCCTGCTGCTGAGCACGTAGCGGCTGGCCAGCCGGCCCTCCTGCTTCCCCTCCACTCAGGCTATTCCTGTCTGCGCTGGCCAGGCCCGCAGGAGAAAGGAGCTGCCAGTGAGGAGCTGCTAAATATCGCCCAGGCCTGCGAAGGAAGGAAAGAATCCACCTCCTCTGCCCTGAGGCTGGGATGTGGAGACTCCCCGGGGGGCCAGGGCCCAGCATGCTGCTTCTGGGCTCTGTGCTGAGGGAGGGGCTGCCCTTTCCCTGAGGTAGGAGCCGGTGAGGAGCACTTATGGCCAGCAAAGTTCCCCTGGCATTCGGCAGGGGCGTTACCCCCACGCCTCCCAGCCCCGTTGCAACAGAGCCCCGCCCGAAATGCCCACTGCAGTTTCAGCCGGCTACGTTATTCTTCACCGCCTGCCCTAGCTGCGTTCCACCCCAGAGGTGGCTGCCTCCCACTCCCTGCCCCATGCATCTGCATATGGACTGCCTGGGCCACACAGGGCCGTTGGGAATAGCTCTGTGTCAGGGCAGGCCCTTGGGCCCTGTGGGAGCAGGTAGCACATCCGAGGGTCCGCACTGTAAAGCAGAGGCCAGTGGTGCAGAGAGACCCCTGCAGGCCCGGAGCCCTGCCTCCCCCAGCTGCTAACCTGCCCCCTCCCACCCTCATGCTGCTGTCTGTTCCAGGGGCGGACCCGCGGCGTGGGGAACTGGGGAGGGATGGGACCGTGAGGCCGTGGACTGAGCCTGACAGCAATAAGCAGAGCTGGGGCAGGGGCGGGGGGAGCAGACCTGGCAGCTTGGGACAGCGCCCAGGCCCTGCCGGACAAGTGGGGCTCCTTGTGCCCCAGGAGGCAGGACTGGCCACTGCCCGAGGGGCTGAGGGAGGACGGGGCTCTCCACCACGTCTGCTCTCCTGGAGCACAGGATGGGTGCAGCCGCCCTGGGCCCGTTGCCACCGCCAGGTGTGTGCCCAGGAGCAGTCAGAGCTGGGTGAGTCGCAGCTGGCATGGGGGGGGGTACGCTGCCCAGCACCGCGCCCTGGCTGCCATGGTAACAGCCAGAGGGGGGCAGCCGGAAATCTCAGGCCCCAATGGAAAAGGATCGTGCCCCCTCTCTTCGGGGCGCAGCACCATGGCACCCAGTGGAGCAGTCGCCTGGGTGAGGCCCCTCGGCCAGAGACGCACGCGCTGGGCCAGGGGGCCGGCTGGGGCTGCCCAGGGGAGCAAGGGCCAGGCTGAGGAGATGCTCCTTGTGCAGGAAGGCTCTGTGGTTGTCCTTGGCTGTCCCCCCTGCAGCGCGGAGTCTCTGACACACAGCCCGGCCTGGCTAGCCCTGCCTCATGCCCATGCTGACGGTATGTGCAGGCTCAGGGGAAGCTGCATGGCTGGCTGCCAGGACAGCTGTTTGGCCAGCCACGGCCAGGGTACAGGGCCGGCTGCCGTTGTCCCATGGGGGTGGTGGAGTCTTACTCAGCTCCCAGGCAGAGAGACTGTAGCTGGTTCTGGAACTGACAGGGGTCAAACTGACAGACTTGTGTGTGTGTGTGCACGCCTGTGCGGTCCCCGTGTGTGCGGATGTGGGTGTATTCCTGTCTGTGTGCGTGCGCGAGCACTCAAATGTGTGTGCAGTATGCCTCAGTGTGTGCGTGTGTTCTGTCTGTACACACATGCATGTGCATTCCCTTTGTGTGCACAAACAAACATATGTTCCCTGTGTCTGTATGCACATGCATATGTATTCCCTTTATGTGTGTGTGTATGCATGTTGTACTCTGCGTGTATGCATGCATTCCCTGTGTGTGTGTGTGTGTGTGTGTGTGTGTGTGTGTGTGTCTACACATGCTCCCTTGGTAGGTGGGTGTGCACTCATCCCATGCGTATGTGTATGTGTGTATATGCTCCCTCTGTGTATGGGTGTGCTCATGTCCCTTTCAGCGTGCATGTGTGTCTATCTGGATCAGATGGGTGGGTGGGTGTGTGATAGGGCTGGCACTTGTGTCGCTGCACAAGCCCAGACAGACACCGCGAGGCGTTAAAACAGAGCCGAGCTTTCCTCTGTAACTGAAGGGCAAGGCCGCAGCTTCTAGTCCCGGGACCCGTCCTCCCTTGGCAGTGGGATCCCGCCTGTGTCTCTGCCCAGGCAGGGCTGACGCAATAGAAAGTCGGTGGCTTCTGCTTTTCTTTCCCTCCTGAGCGAAGCTCTCCCAGGAAGGCACCAAAACCCACCCGGGACTTGACGGCAGATGAGCACATCACATGCCACCTGCCTAGCTCAGCGGTGTGGGAGCCCCAGCGGCGACATGGGCCCGCCCCGGCCCTCCACGGGCTGGAGTACCGCAGGGGGCAGCCGCAGCCCGGTGCCCGACGCTGCTGCTCTGTCGCCGGTCTGTGCTGCGCTGGGCTCAGCCAGAGGCCCTGCCCTGCGGGGGGCAGCCCCCCAAGTCGTATCTGTGGAGAATCCACACGCCCGGCGCCAGCTGACTCATCCGACAAGCAGGTTCATTCAACCCAGCCCAGTGTGCATATGCCAGGGGGAGCCCTGCAAGCTGCAGCACAGGGGCCGTGCCAGCGTCGTCCCCCCTTGCAGGACACTAGCCCCTCTCCTTAGACCCAGGGAGGGGGCACTCCACAGCCCCCCCTTCTGCTCCCCGATCTGGGCCTGCTGCAGGGGGAAACCCAGCCAGCAAGACTTAGAGCAGCCTCCCCAGTTACCCGGTCTGCAGGCAGAGGATCCGGCAGACTCTGTGGCCTCCTCCTGCCCCACCACCTGCCGCCTCGCCCATCACAGGCCCCGCGGCTGAGCCTTGCACCCTCGGGCCGCCCCACAGTGCAAAGCAGAAGGGCCCAGCACAGAGCTGCTCTCCCAAGAAGGGCCCATGCGTCAAGGGAGTTTGCACGTGCCTGTTCTTCCAAAGAGCCCTGGCATGACAAGGGTGACCTGCCCAGCCCCCTCCCCCCCGCCCCAGGAACCAGCCTGACCCACCGGCACCTGGAGCACAGCTCCTCAGCCTGGCCCGGTGTCCTGCCAGCCACACGACACCGGAGCAGCTGGTGTCTCCCGGCGCTGTGCAGACAGGAGCAGAGACGTGCCCTCTGCCAGCAAACGGGGTCTCCCCAGGGGCTGGGGAAGCCTGGAAGCCTCTGATGCCAGCATTGGCTGGTTGGTGACTCCTCTCTTGGCAAGGAAGGTAAAATCCCTGAACCCCAGCTCACTGCAGCTGTCAGGAGGGACCCCTTCTCCACAAACGCAGCCAGTCACACCAGTGCGCTGCGCACAGCTGGGCACACCTGCACGTGCACCCATGTAGGCGTACCCAGGCCCACGTGCACACCCTCCCATCGGCCCACATGCCTGCCGGCATGCACACCCGCACCTGTATGCAGTACATTCACAAATGCACTCCCGCCTGCCTGCCCACATAAGCTGTGTGCACACAGTCACACTTGGCGCACACCCACTCACACCCACGTGAACCCACCAGCAAATTCCCATCGGCACACATCCACTCCCACCAGTATGCACACACTCACCCATGGCTAGCGGTCACATGCTACTTCTCGCTGACCCAGCCCAGGTGAGTGTACAGGATGCATTCTGGGAGGGCAGGTCTGGGGTTTCGTTCTGAGCCGGGAAATCCCGATTCCCGGCAGCGAGTGGCTCTGTGCGGTGCTAGGTCACTCGGGCATTTCTCAGAAGTGGCTCCATAGCAGAGCGGGGTTAGTTCCAATTCTCGGGCCTGCCAGCAGGAAGTGCGGGGGTTTGCAGTGTCATTCCTGGCTGGCTGGACCCAGATCCAGCAGAAAGGGAAGGAATCGCCTTAGAGCGGGGGCTCCATCACTGGGTTTATGAAGCCCACAAGCCCTTGCTCTGGGTTTAGTCCAAGGGGGCAAGTACAGATTGTGTCAGGGGCCTGTTTCCTGTCTGGGCCTGACCCCTCCTTCAGGCTGGTGGGGGGGTGTTCTGCATTCAGGGGCCCAAGGTGCCATCCAGGCATCTTGCCCGTTGCTCCCTCAGGACCCCCTGCCAGGAAGGTCCGGGAGGCCAGGAAGAGCCGTGGGGTGTGGTAACGTTTCCCTCCCAAAGGAGTTTTCAGAGAAACAAAGATTTGCAGGGCGGGGGTGGTTTTCTGTTTTCCAGCTGATCGCAAGGCGCATTTCAGACTCAAACGGAAAATGCGCCTTTGGGTTTTCTGTCTTAGCACTGTTCATACTGGCCCCGCCCACCAATCCCTGGCCTCTCCTGTCCCAGTTTGTGGCACTCCCTGGTGGCGAATGGTGGCGCAGCTGCCCCAGATCCCAACGCCTCCACCAAAGGTTAAAGCTTGCTGACTGGGAGCTGAGATGCTTCCCCTGAGCAGAGAGGCCCAGAACAGTTGGCCCCCCACGCTGCCACACACCATCACCTGTGCAAAACCCACAGTGGCCTGAGCCCTTGGCCAAGCCTAGTCTGACAAGGCCCAACCCTACCACACTGGCTGTCAGCAGGGGGGTCTGTCTGGCAGTGTATAAAATGCTGCTCAGCAGGACGGGGTTAGGATCTCTGCTCCTGGCCGAGCCGCTGACAGGTGGTCTCCACGCAGCTGTGGTACTTTGGCCTGGGTGGCTGGGGAACTGGGGTCCCTCAGGCCCGGGAGACAAGCTGGGGTTGTGGGATACCAGCAAGTGGCTGTGTGCCGGGCTGCCCCCCTCCGCCACCGCTGTGGGCAGCTTCCCAGCCTGGCCTTGCAGGCTTACTGTGTGCCCTCTTTGTCTGTACCCTTGCTGATCATGGGGGCAGTCGGTCACCCCCTTGGGCACGGGCTGCAAGCGGACCTCGAGGGGAGACCCAGACTCCCGCCAGCTGCGCTGGCTGGGCACGGTGGGCCGGCGGGAGCAGCCTGTGAAAGGTGCGCAAACGTGTGGCCCCACGCACAATCACCGCCCACGTGCCATCTGTGTGTGTGTGCCCCACACCCAGCCTCTCTAGCCCGCTGCTTGCTCCCCTTGGCCAGGAGGCTGTGCCAGCTGGGGCGACAATTCGCTGGTGCTCTGTGCAGGTGAGAGTGTCCCCCACCGACAGGCGGGGGAGCTGTTCCTGCGGACGGACGTACAGCGCTGCGTGGCAGAGCCCCGGCCGTTCCGGGCAGACACACGCTGTGCTCGTCCTTTGAGGGACTTGACGTTGGTTCTTTCTTGCTTGGTCCGAGCTAAAAGGCAAAGGCGGGGCGGGGGGCTTGGCACAGCCCGGGGGCGCAGGCCCTGGACAGAGGCAGCGCGTGGGCCCCAGCTGAGCTCTCTCTGGCCACGGATGGGAACGGGGAAGGACAGCTGCTGCCGGGCGGGGCGGGGCCGGAAGGGCGGGCTTTGCGGAGCCCAGCGCGCCGGGATGGAGGAGGCCGGCGGGGCCCGGCCCCGGGTGCTGGTGGTGGGCGCGGGGCTGGCGGGGCTGGGCGCTGCCCAGCGGCTCTGCGGCTCCCGGGCCCTGCCCCACGTGCGCTTGCTGGAGGCCACGGGCCGGGCCGGGGGGCGCATCTGCTCTCGGCGCTACGGTACCTGCCGCGCCCCACGGGGCGGGGATACGCCACGCGGGGGGAGGGGCTGTGCCCGGCTGGGGGGCAGCAGGTTGGGGGGGGTCTATGCCCAGCTGGGGGGCAGCAGGTTGGGGGGGGCTATGCCCGGCTGGGGGGCAGCAGGCTGGGGAGTCTGTGCCAGGCTGGGGGGGGGGGCTGTGCCAGGCTGGGGGGGGGGTCTGTGCCCGGCTGGGGGGGGAGGGCTGTGCCCGGCTGGGGGGCAGCAGGCTGGAGGGCAGCAGTCTGTGCCCGGCTGGGGGGCAGCAGTCTGTGCCCGGCTGGGGGGCAGCAGTCTGTGCCCGGCTGGGGGGCAGCAGGTTGGGAGGGGCTGTGCCCGGCTGGGGGGCAGCAGGCTGGGGGGGGGTCTGTGCCCGGCTGGGGGGGGAGGGCTGTGCCCGGCTGGGGGGGCAGCAGGCTGGGGGGGGGGTCTGTGCCCGGCTGGGGGGCAGCAGTCTGTGCCCGGCTGGGGGGCAGCAGGCTGGGGGGCAGCAGTCTGTGCCCGGCTGGGGGGCAGCAGGCTGGGGGGCAGCAGTCTGTGCCCGGCTGGGGGGCAGCAGGCTGGGGGGGGGGGCTGTGCCAGGCTGGGGGGCAGTGTCTCTCTGGCATACAGCTCCCTCTTGGTTTGCATCCCAGCGCCTGTTCGGGGGGGGGGGGGTTCTCCCTGGGTGTGTCTGTGCTCAGTGGGTGAGCGACCCTCTGCCCCTGTATTCACAACCCTCTGGTCGTGTCTTAGCCCTCCCCAGCCAGTCTGTGCCTGTTACTGACCAGCGACTGCAGCTGTGGGGGGCAGCCTATCCCCGGCTGCTCCTGCGGGTCTGTCAGAGGCTGGACGCTGGGCCCGCCTGGCAGTGCCTATGAGCTGTGCAATGTCCCCCTGCCCCCTAGGGAGCGAAGTGGTGGAGATGGGCGCCCACTGGATCCACGGGCCCTCCCAGGCCAACCCCGTCTTCCGGCTGGCATCCGAGTACGGCCTGCTGGCCGAGGAGGCCTTGTCCGAGGAGAATCAGCAGGTGGAGGTGGGCGGCCACCCCAACCTGCCTGCCGTGTTCTACTCCAGCGCGGGGCGCGCCCTCAGCCCGGAGCTGGTGGAAGAGGCGCAGACGCTGTTCGCCGCCCTGCTGGACCGGTCCCGCGAGTTCCTGCACACGCAGCCGGCCCCCGTGGCCAGCGTGGGCGAGTATCTGCGGACGGAGATTGCCCGGCGGCTGGAGGAGTGGAGGGGCGATGCCGATGCCAAGCGGCTGACGCTGGCCGTCCTTAACACGTGCTTCAAGCTGGAGTGCTGCGTGAGCGGGACCCACAGCATGGACCTCGTGGCGCTGGGGCCCTTTGGGGAGTACACCATGCTCCCCGGCCTGGACTGCACCTTCCCCGGGTGAGTGAGTGGGCCCAGCCGGGGCTGGCAGGCTTTGAGGGCGACCTGGCACGGCGGCTGCCCCTCTGCAGCAGAGTCCGGCAGGGTGGGAGAGCCCGTCCACGCCCAGGTCTGGCTCCTTCAGCTGCACCCTGCACTGCCCACCTTGTGCCTGCTGCAGCCGTACCCCCCGAACCGGTACTTTGGGGCTTTGCCAGCCGCACCTGCCCTCGCCAGCTCTGTCCTGGTCATGCCGGCAGCAGCCCACTGTGTGCCCCACACAGAGGGAACCTAGCAGCCCTTTGCTTGCCCAGGCCAGCTGGAGCAGCCGGGGAGGGAGAGAAGGGGAGTCAGGCTCCCCCTGCGGAGCCAGGCTCCCCATGAGACATCTCT
Organism: Pelochelys cantorii; assembly: GCA_032595735.1. Classification (NCBI taxonomy): domain Eukaryota; kingdom Metazoa; phylum Chordata; order Testudines; family Trionychidae; genus Pelochelys; species Pelochelys cantorii. The sequence goes on from CM064333.1 coordinate 4,963,503, forward strand.
GGGGACAGAGAGGGGGGGATTAAGGCCCAAGCTGCTGCCCAAGCCTGGGTGCTGCTGGGGGCCTATCCTGGTTGGGAGGCAGTGGGCCTCGCGGGCAGGTCCGTCTGAGCTCAGGGAGGAGGCCGTGGGCCCCAGAAAGCCCTGGGCCGATGTCCTGGCGCTAGGCCCTTTCTCTCCTGCAGTGGCTACGGAGGCCTCCCGGACTGCCTGCTGCGCTCCCTGCCCGAGGGGACCGTGGTGTTCCACAAGCCAGTGAGGGCGGTTCGCTGGGGCGGCTCCTACCGGGAGGAGGGCCACGAGGGGCGGCCGTTCCCGGTCCAGGTGGAGTGTGAGGACGGCGAGAGGTTCCTAGCAGATCACGTCGTTGTCACGGTGCCGCTAGGTCAGTGGTTCCCCATCTTTTTGATACTGGGGACCGTTCACAAGCTTTTGGAGGACTGGTCACATTTATTTGCGTATTCATTAAGCAAATGATGAATATGCAAATAAATTGTTTCGGGTTCTCCCAAAGCCCCCAGTGCCAACAGGAGCGGGCCTGGTCAACTGCCCTGGGCAGTTTTCCGACCCCAACCCCGAGGTATCTACTTCACCCCTTTTGGGACCGGTAAGGTGAGAAGGTCCTTCTCAGGCCTGCCGGGTGACTCGGTTTGTATGGGCCCTGGAGGTCAGGTGAGTATCCCCGTGTCTTCTCCCCCAGTCGTGCCTGCGTTCCAGTGGGTTGTTCGACCACCCCACCACCCCCCCCCCAGCCCCTCAGGGGCTGGTGCTACAGTCGGGGTAGTGCCAGCCCCTGAGGAGCAGCTGGGCAGCGCAGGGACGGAGTTCTCCCGGCCAACGGACCGCACACAGAACTGGCTTCCGGGGGAATTGGGTGGGCGTGATGCTCGGCCAGCGCCAACACAAAGGGGTGCAGGCCCCCTGCCTTGACTCAGCCTCCCCGTGGCAACCGCGGGCTCTGGCGGGCGGTGAGGCTGCGACTGTAGCACCGGGGGGCACTCGTGCCATGCGAGAAGCCCAGGTAGTTCATGAAGAACAAGGTGTTGTAGCTGCCCGTCTGGATCAAGGGCCTGGCCGTGTTTGCGGCTCCGGGAGACGGGGAGGCTGCTGGCTGCGGGGCAGGCCTGGTGCTCAGTGCTGTGTAAAAGTGTTTCCACCCGCTCTGGGGGAGGAAGCTCTGTCTCTCAGTTGTGGGTGTGCAGGGCTGAGGACCCCTCTCCCCATCGCAGCTGCGCTCCCCCAGCTCTCTGCAGCAAAGAACCCCTCCTTTAACGCTCTGCCAGGAGCAAAACGTGGCCCGAGCCTGTTGTCTGCCCCGTGGCTGGGCCCCGGATTGACAGCTGCCTGCCCTGCCCCAGCCACGCGGGGCGGGACTCGCTGCCGTCCATCTGGGGATGAAATCCAGCCTGTCCAGCGGGGTCAGATCCCATCGCCAGTGCAGGCTAAACTCCATCCCGGGCTGCTGCCTTCGGCTCCTCGGGGGCATAAAGGGCTCTTTGTCGGCAGGACGACAGGCACTGCCAGTGTTTCCCTGACCCCCTCGCTTCGCCGCCCACGCCTGGGCAGCTGGCAGCACGTAGCCGTAGGCAGCCCTGTGCCAGGTGGCAGCGGCAGTGAAGACAGGTGACCTCCTCTCCCTTTGCAGGGTTCCTTAAGGAGCATCACGACACCTTTCTCCACCCGCCGCTGCCACCCCAGAAAGCAGCCGCTGTCCGACGCCTGGGCTTTGGGACGAACAACAAGATCTTCCTGGAGTTCGAGCAGCCCTTCTGGCCGGCGGACTGCCAGCTGATCGAGGCTGTCTGGGAGGACGAGTCTCCCCTGGCCGAGGCTGAGACCGACCTGCAGGCCGGCTGGTTCAGAAAACTGGTTGTCTTCGTGGTCCTCCAGCCGCCGGAGCGGTAGGCGGGGAGCTGCGTTGGGATGCGGGAGCCGTCTTCTGGGGTGCTCGGGGGTTAGAACGTGCCCGGCCCCAGCGGCCGCCAGCCCCACGCTTCGGGGGACTGGCTCGTGGTAGCGTTGTGGCTTTTCTCACTCCACCAGCTCAGCCCCTTGAGAACTCGCACCCCATGGGCCCCACGGGCGGGGGGGCGGGACTAGCTATGCTCTTTTGGAAGGGGCAGAGGGCGGGATACCAGGAGACAAATACAGGGCAAACCGTAGCTTTGCCAGACCCTAGCAGTTGTCTTTGCTCTCTGTGGAGTTGTGGCCGCTGCTGTTTGCCTCCCCGGCTCCGAGCAGCTCTCCTCTCTGGATTGAAGTTGTTCCCCTAATAGAAATGGCCTTTTCCTAGGTATGGACACGTCCTCTGTGGCTTCCTTGCTGGGAAGGAATCGGAGTACATGGAGACCCTGAGTGATGCTGAAGTTCTCACAGTCTTGACGGACGTCATCCGGCGACTGACAGGTACCCCCTCTCCCGCAGGGCCTGGCCCACGAGTGAGCTGTCCCGCACCTCGCCCTGTGCTCTCCAAGGGGCCAGCAGCCTGGGCCCCCGCTCGATGAGCCTTAAAGGGACCTGGTTTTCAGCAAGTGCCAGGCACCCCCAGTCCCCATCATCAGGCCTCTCCATGGTGACTCCAGCTGAGGGCCCCCCCCCCGAAAAGCTCTCGTCCCTTTTGCAAACGAAGGCCTTGAACCGGAAGCCGAGGGTTCTTTGCCATCGGCAGTGGAGCCGGGGCCCCTGGGCAAGGTGGGGGAAGGCCGATGCCAGGCTTTTGCAAGGGGTGGGGCTGAGGGCAGCCGACCCTCAACGCTGCCCGGAGCACGGTGCTGGACCCACTCCCTAGCTCTTAGCACTACCCGGAGCATGTGGCACAGCGCTCCGCTGGCGATTTAAAGGGCCCAGGGCTCCGGCCCCGGACAACTGAACCTTCCCCTCCCCCATCGGCGGGCCACCCACCCCGCGGAGGAGAGCTCGCAGTCGAGGTGCTGGATTAGCTGCGCTCGTCCAAGCGCAAGGCCCTGCCTTGGTTTGCAGAGCTGCCTGCCGGGTGTGGAGCGGCAACCTGGCTCTTCGGACCTGGCCTGGTTTGTGAGTGATGCCTAAGCAGACGGCATCGTCCCTCTCCTTATCCGTTAGCACAGCCCCGGCACTGCGGGTGGGACCCCAAATTGCTTCCGGCATGCCCCTTCTCATCCTGCTCCGGTTGCTAGGGTGAGTGGTGGGACAGCTCTGCATGCCCGGGCCGGGTCCTAGCACCTGGTGCTGGGAGATGCTGGGCGCTCAGCTGCCGTGTTTGTGGTGCAGGGGACCCCGGCCTCGCCCCGCCGAAGAAGGTGCTGAGATCGCAGTGGCACAGCGCGCCCTACACCCGGGGCTCCTACAGTTACGTGGCCGTGGGCAGTTCAGGAGACGACATTGACGCTCTGGCTCAGCCCCTCCCCGAGGACGCCGCTGACCCTAGGGTAATGGCCTTGCTCGCCTTGCCCCCTTGCACGAGCGCAGCCGGAGCTCTGCGGAGGGGGGGGACCACGCCCCAGCTGCTGGCATTTGCCAGCTTTGAGCCCAGCTGGATGCCCGGACGGTGGCGAGCATGCCAAGGGCAATGGGGTGGGTAACTTGGCATGGAAATGCCCAGGGGATCCGCTGCTTCGGGAGGCCCCACTCGTTGACGGCTTAACGAGAAGGTCGTGGAGCTGGGCCACCCCCGGCCGTAGTGCAGCCACCGGGCGTGGGGCTCCCGCAGCAAAGCCCTAATGGTGCATACTCCTGTTTCTGTCCCTCCCGCTGCAGCCGCTTCAGGTGCTCTTTGCCGGAGAAGCCACACACCGGACTTTCTACTCCACCACGCACGGGGCCCTGCTGTCGGGCTGGCGAGAGGCCGACCGTCTGCTCGGCCTGTACGACCCGTCCGAATCCCACCCGCACAAGCCTCGGCTCTGAGGCCGCCTGCTCGCTTCTCCCTGCTGCCGGGAGGCGGCGGCTTCCGGTCTCCAGCTCATCCCTCCACCTCCAGTTCCCTCGGGCCCTTGCCATGGCCAGGGGAAGGGGTTAGTGTCTCTAGCCAGCTCGCTCGTTCTTCAGGGCTTGTCTCTCAGCCTAAAGGCAGATTTGGACCCAGCTCTAGGAGCTTTGGCACCCACTCAGACAATGGAAAGTGGGGCACGGAAAGGCGACCTGGCTATGCGATGGAGGGCTCAGTCGTAACAAGTAAATCTCTGTCCTTAGGGCTTTGTGCGTCCAGCTTGTCTTCCCTGCCTGCTCCTGAGAGGAACAAGTAGCCAGGACACTTCTGAGACAGAGCGTGTCAATGTAGCCCCTAGCCCCAAACACACTTGCGACAGGCAGTGTAAGTGTGTGACCCATGCACCAGGCCCCAGCCCCAGATGCTCCTGAGACAGGCACTGTAAGTGTGTGACCCACACGCCCTGCTGCAAGCACTGGGCAGGGGCTTGACACCTACTCAGGCCATAAGGGACAGTCCCATTGCGAGGGTCGAGGGTGTTGGTACATGGAGGGGCTGTAGGAAAACGGCCATCGGAACTTAGAGAGGACAAAAAGTGAGAGGCCCCTTGCCTGCCGGGGGGGGGAAGGGGGTGTCAGTGCCCCAAAGGCCTGGCGGCCCTATACCCGGTGTGGGCAGGAATGAGCTGTGTGCGGTGCCCCACAGCCACCAACCCTGCATCCAGGCAGTACAACCCAAGGGAAACCAAGGGGCAGCTGCTTCTGCTGGCCAAAGAGCGAGTTCTCTGGTGTCCAGGGGTTTGTTCGCAGGATGGGCGACTGCGACAGAGAGAAGAGCGGGGTCACCATGGCGCTCTTGGTGCCCAAAGCCCTGGGACATGCTGCCACTCAGGGCCCGAGCGTCCCCTCCTGCTGGCAGCCGGAGACGCCCGCACCCGTCTAACCACATGTCCTGAGCAGCAAGCAGTCTGGCCTCAGCTTGCCTGGCTCTAGGCAAAGACCAGTGCCAGGTTAGCCTTCCCCCAAACACAGCTGGGTGGTGTTACTCACTACGCTGACATGAGCTGAGGACGTGAGCTAGAAGAGATGGGGCTGAGAGAGCCAGGAATGCCAAGGTTATGGAGTGAGGGCAAGTGGGAGGTTGAGTTAGCAGGGACAGACATGCAGCTGTGGGTGGGGGCTCTTCTCCGCCTGGAGAGTTGATGTCCAGCAGCTTTCATCAGCAGAGGCCCGGAAAGGGTGCGGGGCGGAGCCATTCCTAGTCAGCAGGGGTTATTCCCAGCCTGATCCCAGGCGCTGAGGCTCCCAGGAGCACGGAGAGAGAGGAGAAGCCAGCGGTGAGACTCCACAGGGGTTGGGGCCCTGCAGTCCCCTCCGGTGCTATTAAAGCAGCTCTTGCTTTGGAGGGACAGCAGGGAAAGGAGATTATTGGTGTGAGGAGCAGGAGAGTGACTCCATTGGGACGATCTAGGACAGAAGGAGGGAGCCAATTCCGTGTGCTTCCACAAGAGATGCATGAGCTGGGCACGTGGCAACGGGAAGGACAGAGGGTCTGAAGCGAGTGGGGGATGGTGGTAAGGGATGGGACCACCAGCCTGGTTCTGTGGTACTGTTCCATCCGGAACAACCCCAGGAACTATTCTGTCTCCTCAGCCGGGAACACCAATGGCCTTCTGTCCCTGCCCACAGCACCCCCAGCTGGGTGCGCTTAATCACCAACGGCCCAAGGACGACAGAGGCGTCAGAGGATCTGCTACAAACTGCCCAGGCAGTAAATCACTGCAAAGGGGTGCCCGCTGGGCAGAGCCCCTTGTGGTTGGAACACAGTGGACCCACTGGGGCTGTCACCTGTAACGTAGAAATGAGCACTGCCAGGCATGAGGGAGAATCCAGCAGAATGCTTGGTGATGGGCTAAGGCCGTCTGCAAGGTGGGCCGCATAAGGGGCAGGTTTCAGGCCAGTACACTGAGCCCCAGTTCTTTGAAAACTAAAGCTGAACAAAGTGCCACGCTCTGCTCCCCTCCTGCCCAGGAGGAAGTGGTGTTACACCAGAGGTTTTCAAAGTGGGGGGTGAGAAATGTATTCTTGGGGGGCGGGGGTGCATGAGAAACTTTAGGGGGAAAATATTCAGAGCTGGAGAGCGCTGGCTGCTATCTGGGACTCCGAGTGGAGGGGAGCATGAATTAATACGCACACAAAGAAGGGAAGTGTGATTAAGTATGCAGGGGAACCACTCTCTCAGCGGTTTTCAGTAGCCCTACGGCACAAGCTCAGATCTCACATGCACTGAAAGCCCAGCCCTGGGTGATCCCCCATCATTTGAAAGACTGTGCATTTCCGCTGGCTGGAGGAATTTTACTGCATAGCCGAAGTAAGCATGCTTTTCTGCTTTCCCCTGTGTACAAGGCACTGGTAACTTTGAAGGAGGTCTGCATGTGGGTTATTTCATTCCTTTCCCACATCTAGCATTTCAGGAAGTGTGCAGCAAAAATGATAGCAGAGACAGCCCCAACCTCTCCAGATAAGACTACATGGTAGTTTCTGTTCTCACCCCACTTCTGGTCACTCAGGGCTCTCCAACCCTCATGCAGTTCTTTAGGCTTTCTTTCTGGCCACAGGCAGTATTTTAAAAAAAAGCTTTTCCCTGCTTTTGAGTATCAGAGCAGTGGGTGAGGGAATGCATGCCCATTATTTAAAAAAAAAATCTGGCTCTGTGTGTTGAACTCTAGCTCAGGTAGGTAGGGTGTGTGTTGGAAGGCACTATCTTTTGCTGGGGTAAAGTACAAATCCAGCAAAAAGCAAAGTTGATTCTGAAAATGGTGCAGTCAGCATACTGTGTGTACATGTTCTTGACTTAGCTGATAAAGCACAAAGCTCAGAAAAGCAACGGAGAGCATGCCTGAGAGAAGCCACCAAGGATAGCTTGTTGAGGGAGGTGGCTTTTGCTACCTAGCAAAAAGTAGAATGAAGGAACAGCAGTGAAGCTTAGCTCCTCCAAAAGGCTGTCGCCATCTGAGACTCCTATACTCCCAGAAGCCTGGGCCAAAGGAAATGTGTGCATTTGTCCCAAGTTTTCTGGGGATATGGTTAGCAACCGCCCCCTACTGAACCCGACACAGCTGTTCTCTGCAATCTCACAGGCCAAATGAGGCTCCCACCACAGCACACTTCCTACACTCTGTGCAGATGTTTGTGCCCACTAGATTTTCAGATGCAGGGCCCCCTATTGTGTGACTGGGAGGAGAAAGGGGAAGGGTGACCACAGTGGAGAGGGGTCTGACCTATGGAAGTCTATGAGCCCTGCTCTCCCAGGCTCTTCCATCTCTGCTGCACCAGTGAAAAGGATTCTGTATGGGTGAGAGGCTTCCCTCAAGCAGGAAGGCCATGTGCATGGGGGGGGGGGGGGGAGGTGCAGAGGGGGATATGGCCCCTCAAGAGGGACAGCTTCTGTGGTTGAGGGGACAGATTAAGGCCCAATGGGACAGCCAGGGCCACTGTCCAGGTGACCTGGGAAGATCAGCAGGAAAACTAGAAGAACTCGGAGTCTAGAAGCAGGAATGCAACTGCCTTGATCCTGGCTCTTTATTCAAAGCATCGGATGCAGCAGCAGCAGGACGTCTCTTCAAGTGCAGTGACTCAGGGGCTGCTGGGGACAACATGGTGCCCGGTCTGGGACTTGCTCTCCAGGTAGCATGGTCCTGGGCAGCTCTAGTACCAGTTGGTGCAAGCGATCTGGTAGCGCACGTCATCCAGTGGCAGTAGGGGCGTTGCCTCAGCTGGCGTGGGGGGCGTAGCTTCAGATGGCTTGCGAGGAGACCCCCCAGCAGGGGGAATTATGCCGGGCAGAGGGGGTGATGCCATGGCAGGAGAGGTTGTGGGGGGAGCTGCCCTGGGCAAGGGGCTTGTGCCCAGCCCAGGGGATGTGGCCCTGGCAGGGGGGGCTTTGGGAGGAGCTACCCCAGCTGCGGGGGAGGTGGCTGGCAGGCCAGGGGATGAGTCCGTACATCTTGCGCCACACCCTGGCTGCCCCTCACGCTGCGGCTCTGCCATCGCTGCCTGGGGAGAGAGAAGGGGGTGTCATGGGAGAATGGTCAGTATCCCGCCTCGCTCACGAGCCAGCCTGCACCTGGCATCAGCCCCTTTCTCTCTGTCCCGGGTACCAGCCCGTGGGGCCCCCCCCCCCCGTCCCGGGTACCAGCCCACCCCCTCCCCCCCGGCCTGTCCCGGGTACCAGCCCGCCCGCCCCCCCCCCCGGCCTGTCCCGGGTACCAGCCCCCCCCCCCCGGCCTGTCCCGGGTACCAGTCCGCCCCCCCCCCCCGGCCTGTCCCGGGTACCAGCCCGCCCGCCCCCCCCCCCCGCCTGTCCCGGGTACCAGTCTGCCCCCCCCCGGCCTGTCCCGGGTACCAGTCCGCCCCCCGCCTGTCCCGGGTACCAGTCTGCCCCCCCCCGGCCTGTCCCGGGTACCAGCCCCCCCCCCCGCCTGTCCCGGGTACCAGTCCGCCCCCCCGCCTGTCCCGGGTACCAGCCCCCCCCCCTCACAGAACTGCAGCTTCCGCCCCGCTCCGGCGGGTTCCCACAGGCCTCAAGCCCCGCCCCTAACATCGTACGTCACATAGCCGCGCCCCAATGGCCAGAGGTGGCGTGCCGAGATGCGCCGCGCCCGGCCCTGTTGCTAGGCGAGGGGGGATCCCGCGGTCGCGGGGCTACTGCCCCGCGCGTGACACTTTGGCTCCTCCCAGCCGTCCCAGCGCAGCCGAGTGCTCAGGGGGCGGGGCCCGTGGGCGGCAGGAACCGGAAGTCGGGCGGGGGGAGTTGCGGAAGGCGCGCTCCGGCCGCGGCCGTCGCCAGGCGCGCTGGTTCCGGCGCGATGCGGCTGGCGGTGGGCGCGCTGCGGGCGGCCTGGCGGCAGAGCTTCGATTTCGGCGGCCGGAGCGTGGCCGCCTGGTTCCCGGGGCACATGGCCAAAGGTGGCGGGGCGCCGCGGGCCAAACCCCGCCTGGGCTCTCGCGATACTTGGGTGGCGGGAAGCGCCGGCTCCGGGAGTCGCGCGATGAGGCCTTAGGAGCGGGGCGCGGGACCCCGCGGGGGGGCAGGGGATCAAGTCGGGGCCACTGGTGAGGGCACTGGACACGTGACCCCCCCAGCCTGAGGAAGGCTTGGGGCAGCCCCCCCCCCCGCTTCCCCAAGGGATGGGCCGTTCCAAACCCCCCCACCCCCACCCACCCCCTGCTCCTGTCCCCCTTGCACGAGGCTCCGGCCCTGCCTGCCCCCCCTTTGACCTGCTGTGCATGGTGTTGGGGGGGGTCATGCCCCCCTCGCATCCCTCCCTGCCCCCCCTCCCCCCCCGATTCAGTGATGCTTCCTGATTCGCTTTTTCCCCACGGTTTTATAGACCTCTGTCCTGTCCCCACTTGGTTGCCCGTTTCCCAAGCTGACAAGTCCCAGTCGTCTTAATCTCTCCTCCCGCTTCATATCCTTCACTTGTACTTAGTAGCCCTTCTCTGAACCTTGGCCAGCTCCAATGGGTATGTAGTTTTGGGGATAGGGTGACCAGACGGCGCATGGTTTTCAAGATGTGACCGTGCTGTGGTTTTATAGAGCGGGCGTTGTCATGTTTTGTCTATCACTTTTCTAATGGTTGTTGAGATTCCCGTTGGCTTTTTTGACTGCTGCTGCACATTGAGTGGATGTTTTCAGAGAACTTTCCACAGTGTTGCCAAGATCTCTCTCTTGAGTGGTAACAGCTATTTTACTCCCCATCATTGTATAGATATAATTTGAGATTGATAAATGCAAAGTAGTGCACATTGGAAAACATACAGCCCACCTTTATCCTCAACAGTCACACCCCTCGTTAGCCCTAAACCCCCTCCCCTTAATTTCCTGGGAAAAACACTGGACAAGCCCGTCTCTTTCCTCAGAGGGTATGGCTGACACTTCTCTGCTTTGGCAGGCCTGCGGCAGATGAAGGAGACACTGCGCAAAGTGGACTGCATCGTTGAGGTGCACGATGCCCGCATATCCTTTGGTAGCTGAAACCTAAGCAGCACAGTGGACCCTGATTGTGCAGAGCAATGTGTAGAGCCACAGCCCAGACGGTCCCCACTGCCTCTTTCCCCAGACAGGGCCTCACGGGGTGCGGGACCTGCCTTGCGGGAGGTGAGAGTCTCCGATGGGGTGGAACTCTGTGGGATTGGCCCTTTCCCATCATTGCGGGTATCTCACTTGTCTGGCTTCCTTAGCGATGACACATCCCATTCTCAGGCCGAAACCCAGCCTTCCACGAGGCCCTGGGAATCAGACCTCACTTGCTTGTGCTGAACAAAATGGACCTGGCTGATCTGACTCACAAAGCGGTAAGAGCCCAGTTCGAAGTGGTTCTCCTCTCACGCTTCACCAGCATCTTCCTATTGTTTAATGCACTGACACGGCTTCACTTTGTAATCCAGAGGCAATGTTTGACTGAGCCAGGTCTAGACAATAAACTTACCTCGGTATCAGTGTGTTGCACCACATCCCTAAGCAACAGTTTTACCAACCTAACCCCCTGTGTAGACAGCACAGCTAATCCACCTTTGTGAGAAGCAGTAGCTATGTCAATGGGATAAGCCCTCCTGTCAGTGAGGTAGCATCTTCACTGAAGCGCTACAGTGTTTTAAGTGTAGATCTGCCGTGAGGGCATTAGCCATATGTTCCCTCCTGGCAGGGCAACACACTGTCTGCAGTGGCCATAGGCAAGGAACCTTGTGCACTTGCATTTCCTGTTATCACAGGAGAATTGGGGTTTTCACTGAGAGCATGGTCAGGTCTGGCACCTATTGTTAGAGGCCCTGGTACCAGCCTATGGGTCCACAGATCCCCTAATGGATCTGTTGTGTTAATGTGGTTGGAATTTGTGGACCAAATATGTTAATATGGTCTAGTCGCTGTCCAACATTAAACAGTGTTAAACAATGTTCGGAGTTTGGTATATGGAGGCCTTGGCCTGCTTATTACTGTGTCAAACACACCACGAAACATTCTTTTGCCCTTTTATTAAAGACCCCGAAGAAAGGGAAGCTGGTTGAAGTGTTTGAAACGGGAAGTGTGGAGTAAGGCTTTCACCTAAGCAACGTCCCTTGCTCCGTCCTGCTTTAGCCCTCCAACTCCCAGCACTTGGCTGTGGCGGCAGGATGCGGCCAGCAGTCCATCGAGATGGCGCTAAGGAGATCCAGCTCCCCCGACTGGCAGGCCATGTCTTTCATGTGCTGTGCACAGGTCTGAGCTAGGGATGTAAAATCCCGATTAATCAGTTAACCAGCCAACCATTAGGCCAACTTAACCGTTAACTGTTAGGTTACCCGAGTGGTTAACCGGCTAAAACGAGATCCTGGGTGAGAGACCACCCCTGCCCGTCTGGAGCTGCTGCTGGCTCCTAGCCCCAACCCAGCCATGCAGGATGGGCTGTTGGCTGGCAGCTTCTCATGGGGGCCCCATGGGCAGGGGGCGGCTCCCGAGGAACCAATTAACCTGTTTGCATTCCTAGTGTGAGCGAGCTGCAGCTTTCTATAGAGACTATCCAGATGGGGGCTCTTAGCCAACTACTGTGTGCAGTGGGGGAGCTAGCTTCCTCATGGGCAGCTCCTTCACTCAGCTGGCAGCAATGCCCCCTGACTGACCATACTTGGCTGTTCAGTGACCTGTGTTGGGCACCCTTGCCGACAGCTTGATCTGCTGCTAGCGCTGTGTTTGTACCATCTCTTTGCACTCTGCTAGACTGCGAACAAGCAGACAGGCCAAGTCCAGAGAGCTACCCCTCTGGGCCAGGCCAGAAGCCCCACGGGGTCGGGGTCCTTGTGTGGCGGAGGCAGCAGAGTTGCTATTGCTGTTGTCATATACCCCTGGGCTGAACGATGCTGTATTCGTCCTGCAGAGAATGTGTCCATATAACACTCCCTACCCCTCACCACACCCCTGTGCGCTATGCTGGCTTGGCTGTGTGGTCACCCCCATTCTCCAGACAGGGAAAGAGAGGCACAGAGCCAGGGAGCTAGACACCATGTCTCCCACAGGAGCTGTCTGCCCTTCTGAGCTGGCCAGCGTTTGTGCTTTCCAGGCAGGTCGCGGGGAGCTGAACAGGCATTTGCGTTTTAGCATTGTGCCTGCTGAGCGAAGTGGGACTCGGAGAGCTGGGGGCGACTGCTCACTTCAGCCCACTCAGCTCGTGCCTGAGCGACCTTACCACAGTTAACCCTGTGTGGCTAGGGCAAGGAGCCCCGGAGGGCAATGATTGCTTTCTCTGCCTTGGAAATCTCTCGCATTCCTTTCTAGAGAATTCTGGAGCGCTTGGAGCAGGAAGGGCTCAAAAACGTCCTCTTCACCAACTGCGTCAAAGATGAAAATGTCCAGAAGGTAACGGCCCATCTTTTTGAACAGCAGCTCCGCCACGCGACTGCTTGGGCCTGAGGGCAAGTCGTGCTGCACTGAGCTGTTCAGCACCCCAGTGAGACCTGAGCCCATTAGTGCCTGCCTGCAGCGCGTTTTTACTCCCGGGTTCTGCTAATGCAGTCTCGGAGTTTGAATCTCTACACCCAAGGGGACTTGCGTTGCTGGCAGTTGGAGCATCTCTTCTACGTGAGTGCACGTGCCCCGGGCTTGCTGAGAGACCACATGGGCAGCACGGCCTGCTGGCATTGGTACAGCATGCCTTTCAGAGCAGTGCCCTGAAGGCAGGCACGGCTGCTGCGGTACATGCAGATGTATGATTCTTTTAAACAAAGTGGCCCTACGGGTCGTGCAGCCACATCTGTGGCCTCTCAGACCTGCAGGCCGTGGGGCGCCGAACAGGCATTTGGGTTTTGGCATGATGCCTTCTGAGCAGAAGGTGTCAGGGAGCTGATGGCTACAGTGCCCATATTCTGCCCTGCCAGGGAAGTCTGTGCATGCAGAAGGAGCTTGGCATCCAGCCTGTTCAGGGCAGAGGAGAGGCTTCCATTTTTGGGGGGACAAAACCACCTGTGTGTTTCCTGCTCTCGGCGTATGTGGTTGGCGGGGCCCCGAAATAATGCGCCCCGTAGCCCTGCAGCGTGGACAGAATGCACTGGCTGCAATGAGGCCTGGCTAAGATTAACACTGCCCAGCGGGTTTGTGATTCACAGCAAGCAGCTGACGGACTGGGGGTGATCATCGTACATTTCAGCGTTAGTGTGCAGAGACTAGTCCAGATGAAGGATAGTTACCAACTGAAAAGGCCTGTGGGTAACAGCCCGTCTCTGTAGGAGAGCTTTTCCCTGGTTGGCTGATGATAGCTGTTGAACTAGTAGCCCTCCAAAACACTGCACCCCTGTGGGAATGATGGCTCCCAGTCTCCCCTGCTTTGTCTGCCTTACAGCTGTGCATCAGTTCTATCCGAACACAACTGGAAGCAAAAGCTGGCTAGGGAGGACTCACCCACCCTATCTCTGTCCGTCCTGCTGGCGCCTTCATTTAGAAGCCGCTCCAGTTCTAGTTGTGTTAAAGCACAGGCCAGCTGCAGACCGGGCCCGACTTTCCCGCTATCTATTGTGTTGCAGCAGGAAGCAAGCCTGTCCCTCTGATAAGCTCTGCCTGGCTGCTCCTAGCTCCACCGGACATGAGGGGTCTCACTGCAGGGTCCTAGCCTCTCGGGACAAAGCCGCCTGCGCTTTGCTTAGCCTCTCTTTGTACTGCCTCACAGGTCATCCCCCTCGTCACCGGCCTGGTGAGCCACAGCCAGCGCTACCAGAGAGCTGAGGTCAGTGTGAGAATGGGGCAGGTGCGCTCTCCCCTGCCTTGCATGTGGGGGTGATACCTGGAGGGGGCGGGGAGCCTGGCGCGGTGCCGCCTGCCAGATCAGGGTGGTGGGGAGCCTGGCGCGGTGCCCCCTGGCGGGTGGTGGGGAGCCTGGCGCGGTGCCCTCTGGCGGATGGGGCGGAGCCTGGCACAGTGCCCCTGGCGGATGGGGGGAGCCTGGCGTGGTGCCCCCTGGCGGATGGGGCGGAGCCTGGCACGGTGCCCCTGACGGATGGGGGGAGCCTGGCGCAGTGCCCCCTGGTGGATGGGGGGAGCCTGGCACGGTGCCCCCTGGCAGATGTGGGGGAGCCTGGTGCGGTGCCCCCTGGCAGATGTGGGGGAGCCTGGTGCGGTGCCCCCTGGCGGATGGGGTGGAGCCTGGCACAGTGCCCCTGGCGGATGGAGGGAGCCTGGCACGGTGCCCCTGGCAGATGGGGTGGAGCCTGGCATAGTGCCCCTGGCGGATGGGGGGAGCCTGGCACGGTGCCCCCTGGCGGATGGGGGGAGCCTGGCACGGTGCCCCTGGCGGATGGGGGGAGCCTGGCACGGTGCCCCTGGCGGATGGGGGGGGCCTGGCGCGGTGCCCCTGGCGGATGGGGTGGAGCCTGGCACGGTGCCCCCTGGCGGATGGGGCGGAGCCTGGCGTGGTGCCCCTGGCGGATGAGGGGAGCCTGGTGCGGTGCCCCCGGCATTGCTGCCGAGGGAGGAGGGCTCATCCATCTCCCTTCCGTTCCAGAACGTAGAGTACTGCATCCTGGTGATCGGGGTGCCCAACGTGGGGAAATCCTCCCTTATCAACTCCATGCGGCGGCTGCACCTCAAAAAGGGTGGGTACTTGCGTGCCTTGCCATTGCGTCCAGGGCCCGGAGGGAGAACGTCCCCTGCCTGCCTTCAGGTCACAAATCCCTGCAGGCCTGGGGGCTGTGAGGTGGCCTTGGGGTGGCTTCGTCAGCCCTCCTCGTGGTTCAGCCCTCTCCCGCAGGGAACCGGCTGCTGACACAGCCCTGCCGGCAGCCTCCTTCTCTGGCTGTTCAGTAGCCCAAGCTGAGCAGGGCTGGCCTGAGCCAGGGTTTAGCTGGGAGGCCCCAGGGGCAGCAGAGGGCGTCTTCCTTCTCCTGCTGATGCAGCCTCTCCTTTTCCCCAAGGGAAAGCCTCCCGCGTCGGTGGCGAGCCGGGGATCACCACGGCCGTGCTGACCAGAATCCAGGTACTGTTCTTGGGAGCCCTGCCCCAGAGCGCGGCCACAGGCAGGGCCTGCGTGGGGTAGCCACTGTGTGCGCTGTGCAAGGCAGCGGGGCTGAGTGAGGCAGGGTTGCCAGGTGTCCGGTTTTGAATTGGACAGTCCGGTATTTGAGGGTTCTGTCTGGGGGGAAAAGATTGAGAAAATGCTGGACATAGAAAATGTCCGGGTATTTTCTACTTAGGTAAGTTTTAGTATTATTAGGAGTATCAGTCCATAGCTGCGTACTGCCTGGCTGGTCGACACGCTCACGCTGCGTCAGTGTTTCTACCAGCCAGGCACTTCGCAACTACGCAAGGGGGGGGCGGGGCTGTGGGTCCAGGGCGGGAGGGAATCCCCAGGGCCGGGCTCGCTCGTGGTGTGCCGGGACCGGGCGCAGGATGGGCAGCACCCCGGGATCTGCGTGCGCCCAGGTCAGTCCCGCTCCCTGCTGGCCGATTCCCCCCGCTCCCTCCCCCTCCCGGCCAGCCCCACTCCCCGCCAGCCAGTTCCCCTTCCCGATCTCCCTCAGCCAGCCCTGCTCCCCAAGACCAGCCCTGCTGCCCGCCGGCTGGTTCTCCCCACGTCCTCCTCCCAATCTCCCCCGACCCCCTCCCGGCCAGACCTGCTTCCTGCCGGACGGTCTCCTTCCCCCCACCTCCGGATCTCCCTCGGCCAGCCTCGCTGCCCCCGACCACACCCCCCGCCAGCCCTGCTTCCTGTCAGCCGGTCCCCCCCCCACACACACATCCTCCCGGCCAGTGCCCCCCCCCCAATCTGAGATCAAGTGTGTCTGGTATTTTTTTTGAAGCCACCTGGTAACCCTAGCATGAGGCCAGTAGCTGTTGAAGGGAACGCGGTTCAGAGAAAGCCCCGGGAGCACGCAGGGACGGCAGCCCGCAAACGAACCTGAGGGTGCCGCCTTGCTGTGCTCCCGGCAAGGCCTCCTCATGGCTGCACAGTCCGAGGATAGGAGGCTGGGCCCGGCCTGGCTGGAGGCCGCAGGGCTGCGATGAAGTGCACGCCAGGCTCTGCGGTCTGCAAACCGCTCGCTAGGAAAGGCCTCCTCTGGGCTGGCCCCAGCACCCCACCGCTGGGGTTCAGCCCTCTTGGGCTGCTTTGCGGGTGACCCAGGTAGGAGGGGGCTGGGATCTGCCCCGCTTTGTGCTTTGCTTTGGCCCTTAGTGCCAGCGTCTGTGCCCCGGGGTCTCTGTGCCGGGCTGCGGGAGCCTGGAGCTGTC
Organism: Pelochelys cantorii; assembly: GCA_032595735.1. Lineage (NCBI taxonomy): Eukaryota > Metazoa > Chordata > Testudines > Trionychidae > Pelochelys > Pelochelys cantorii. The sequence continues at coordinate 4,979,656 of CM064333.1, forward strand.
GCGCGTCGTTCCCAAGCCAGCTGGGGGATCCCCTCCGTCCTCATCACGCCGCTCAGAGTGCTGCGCGGGCCCTGCTCTGTCCCCGCAGCCCCTCACCGGCCCGTCTCTGCTGGTCTAGGTCTCCGAGAGGCCCCTGATGTTCCTGCTGGACACGCCCGGGGTGCTGGCTCCGAGAATAGAGAGCGTGGAGGCCGGCATGAAGCTGGCCCTGTGCGGTGAGAAAGGCTTCGGTGCTGCAGCTGCTTCTGGCCAGGAGCTGTCCTCACGCTCGGCTGGGCGGGGCCATGGTGGGGCGGGGGTGGAGGCCGCATGGCCCCTGCTTTGAGATGTGCCATTGCTGGGTGCTGGGGGCAGAGCCACTGCCTGTCCCCTTCCCTGAGGAGCCCAGCTCGGGGCAGGCTGCTGCTTCCAGCTGTCTACGGAGGGGAACGTGTGCTGCAGCCCAGAGCGTTCCTGCCCCGCCCGCCCCCGGCCAGGCTGTTTGATCTGCAGCTACTGGTGCTGGCCGGCCATGGCTGGAGTGGCCCTGTGGGCTCTAGGGCTCAGCAGGAACAGCCCGGTGCTGAGGTGGCCCCGGGGATCGGCGTCTCCTGCGCGCACTCTCAGGCTGGCCACACTGGCCCCAGAGCGGGCGGCTGCAGGCCTGTGGGGGTGGGGCCGAGGCCCAGCTCCCAGGGCAGTGCAGGGGGCCTGTCTTGCCCCCTCTGCCCTGCATGGGTGGCTGGCACTCAGGTTTGCGCTGTCTCGCAGGGGCTATCCGGGACCACCTGGTGGGCGAGGACGTCATGGCTGACTACCTGCTGTACACCCTGAACAAGCAGCAGCTGTTCCGGTGAGCACTTCCTGAGCGCCAGGCTGGGGAGGGCCTCAGGGGTGGGTGGGGAGGGGCTGGCTGGGGCTTCCCCAGTCCTGGGGGACACGTCTCCCCAGTGCCACCCCTTAGCTCTGCCTCGGCCTCTGCTCTTGTGCGTGCCGTTGGCAGGGAAGCGGCGGGGGCGTCTTCCCACTCGTGCTGTGAGCTGGCTGGCTGTGCCCCCACTGTGAGCTGCCAGGAGGGGCTGGAGGAGATGGAGGGGTGCCCCTGAAACAATAGGCCTGTCTTACTACAGCCCGTCCCCTTGGGCTCTCCTCCGTCTCGTCAGAGTAGGCGGGTTTATTAGCTAGGCAAAGAAAGGGGAGCTCTTCCCAGGCAGGTGTAGAGGCGGCCGAGGGTCTCTACAAGGGTGACTGGTGTAGCGATCTGTCAGCGCGGAGCGTCTTTCCGCCCAGCCCAGGCTGCCCTCCAGTGAGGAGTCCGGCCCTGGCGGAGTCCAAGGAGATGGGCGTTTTTCCTTAGCTATGGTTACGCCTTTCTCCCAGAATGCCGGCCGGCGGGGCGGGCCCCTGCCTCTCGGCGGGTGTGAGGGGACAATTAACCCAGGCTCTGCTGTGCAGCCACACAAGGGCTCGTTGAGTTGTGGGACACCTTCCTGGCGGGCAGGAGACGGCTCCCCCCTACTGAGCAAACCTTGCTGACCCTGGAGCAGGCGCTAAAGATCTGACAAGTGTGTGATGCAGAGTCCCCGCCCATGGGGCTCCCGCACACCAGGGACACGGGCGGTGTCCTGCAGTGAGTTTGTCCGGGCTCAGCTGAGGCCTAGCGCCTTGGCAAGCGTTGGCCCCATTGGGCAGACAGGAGCTCTTGGCCCAGAACTGGCTCCGGGGTACCCTGGGCAGTGACCCCCGCTCTGGGCTGCAGCCCCCTGCCTGCTGGGCCCTGGCTGAGCTGCTCTGTGCAGGGAAAGCACCCGGTGGGACTAACCTGCTCTCGCTGCCCGGCACAGCTACGTGGAGCACTACAGGCTGGGCGAGCCCAGTGACAACATCGAGAGCGTGCTCAAGCAGGTGGCGCTGAAACTGGGCAAGACGCACAAAGTGAAGGTGCTCACAGGGACAGGTGAGTGCCCCGCAGGCCGGGGACCCCGGGGAGGCACAGGCAAGAGCCCTGAGCCCCAGCCAGCGGGGTGCGGGGACAACTGTGTGCCCCTCCCGACGCCAGGTGGTGAGTCTAAGGGGAGGTGAGTAAGTGCCCAGGGTGTGCCATCTGGAGGCCCCAAGGGAGGGGGGGGGGTGAGGGATGGAGAGCCTATGGGTGGGGGAGAGAAGCAGAAAGCCTCACCCACTGCCAGCTGAGTGTTCTGGGGAGCGCCCCAGCCCGAAAATGGGGGGCTGGGCGATGGGGAGCGGCCCAGTTGCTGCCAGCTGCCGACCCTCTGTTCCGGTGTTTGCTGGAAGAGCTGTGGCCAGGCCATGGAGCTGGCAGTAGGGAGGAGGAGGCTGGCGGGAGTTGCCTAGTGGGGCAGTGGAGGCTGCCGACTGGGTGTGGGGGGGCCGGTGTGTCCTGGGGAAGCCATCCAGCACCTTGTTGGTTCGCTTAGAGCCAGGGCCGGGCAGCGCCCGGGGCCACCTGTGCCGCCCCAGCCTGCATGGGGGCGTCTGTGCCGTCGCGGGCTCCAGCCTGTCAAGAGGTACAGGGCCGGGCCATGGGCTCCCCCCTCCCTCCAGCCTTCGCCTTCTCTTGCAGGGGACGTGAACGTGATTGCGCCTGACTACTCTGCGGCCGCCTACGAGTTCCTGCGCACCTTCCGCAAGGGAGAGCTGGGCCAGGTGCTGCTGGACTGAGCCCCACCCGGCCTGGCTCGGGGCCCCTGCCAGCGCAGGGCAGTCGGCGACCTGCTGGGGGTGCCGTGTCCCCTTAATGCTGCCCCGGAGGGCTGAGTGCCCGGCCTCCGGGCCAGCGGCCATCCTCTTGCCCAGCAGATCAGGGCATGGAGTGAGCTCCTGGGCCAAGCAGGCTGGGATGGTGCCCGTGCTGTTCCCCTCCCTCTGTCCCAAGCACATGCAGCTCTGGGGTCCATGCGGCCTGGGCCCCCATCATCGCCAGGGTGGGCTCTGCCCGCCCATTGCCCCCAAGGTGTGATCAGAGCCTGGCCCAGGGACTCCCACGAGCTGTGTTGCAGGTTGGGGGAGACCTGGGGGCAGAGCAGGGCCCTGCCTTGTCCCTGCTCCCTTGGGTCTGCTGCCTTGGGCATCTACCCCCTGCATCTCCTAGAAGAGCGGAGCACGCCCTGCAGGGGCCCCTTCAGCAAGCCAGCCGCCCCATCCCGCGGCGTGGGCCTAGGGGCTCCGGGCGAGCCCTCGTCTGCTGTCGCTGCCGGCCCAGTGCGCGCTCGGGGCTGGGGCCGGGTCCCGGGGCTGCTACAGCGCGTGGTGCAGCTGAGTTTAAAATAAAAGCTGGGGTGTGTGTAATGAAACCTGAGCCCTCTGCTCCCACGCCTGGTGGGCCATTGAATTCAGTCCCCCCCGCCCCCGCGTTGGCCTTGTGAGTGCTCCAGCGCGCGGTGGCCGGCTGGGGGCAGCGTGCCAGCTGCTGTCTGTGCGGCACTCCCTGGGGGCCTAAGTGCTGGGATGTAAGTCCTCCTTAGGTTTCACACATGACCCCAGGGGCCACAGCAGCTCTCCCCTCGAGGGCAAGGGCTCCCTGCACACCCAGGTCCCTTTCCTGGTTCCCTGCAGGGGCGGGGGGGGGAGGAAGCTGCCTCTGACCGTGATTCCCATGTAACGGGATCCTGCCGTCACAGGGCCCGTGTGTCCCTTGGGCAGGGGCAGGGGGCAAGTCCCGGCAGAGCCCCGTGGGGGTGGGCGGAGCTCTCGCTGGGGTAGTGATACTTGCCTAAATCCAGCAGGCTGGAACCGGGTGCCGGTGATTAGCAGGGAGGCCAGTTTGCTCCTGGAACGGCCCAGGCAGCGGGGGGTGCCCATCGCACAAGCCCCGACTCAAGGTGCGAGGGCTTTAAATAAGCCCCTGTAGCTCGCCCGCAAGCGAGGGGCTGGTGCAGCAATCACGGGGCGGGTTCTCCACAATGGTCCCATCTGACCGTACCCCATCTCTGGCTGCGAGGGCGAATGAACTCGGGAGGGGCTGCAGGACGGCCACGGCCATTGGACTGGGAGAACCCTCGGCCCGACTGCGTCCCTGGGCACTGCCTAGAGGGCACTGGTGCCGGCCTGGCAGTTGTGCCTCAGCGGGGCAGCCTGGCTCAGCAACTTCCCCAGCCCCTGGGGCACGCCACAGCGATTGCACCCAGAGCCGCGCAGGGTGACAGGTGAGATGCCTGCAGCCCTGCAGGGAAAGGTTCCGTGCCGGGGGGCAGCCCCAAAGAAGGGGTGTCTGCAAGCTGCCCCACCCTCCCTCTGGTGCCAGGAGGTGGCACCGTTCGGGCACGTCCCTCCCCCGGCTCCCAGCGAGTCAGACTCTCCTCCTAGGCTTTATTTCCACACACGTGTAAAACCGTCACAGACACAGAACGTTACCAGCAGGTGAGTGTAGGAGCAACCCCAGCCGGCTGGCCGGGCCTGGCACAGGGGGTGCTCGTGGGTTAAGTGGGGAGTTTGCTTGAGGGCCTTCAGAAAAGCCCAGTGATTCCACGGACAGCCCCCACTCCCCGGCACCGGAGGGGCCAGAGCCTGCGTGTCCGCGCCAATGCCAGGCAGCGTGCCCCACTGTGCCTGGGGAGCCCAAGCTGACCGATGGGAAGTGTGTAGCCCCCTCCCCCGGCCTATGCAGAGCAGGACCTGCCCCCCTCCTGGCCGCAGACCCCCAGACTGGGGAGAGCACATCCCCCCCTTCCCGGGGACAATGCTGCAAGGGCTGGGAACGCGTGAACTCCCCTGGCTGTGCTGGGAAATGCCCCCTGCGCTGCTGGCTGGAGCCAGAGCAGGGCAGAGGCAGCTTCCAACCAATCTGGGTTTGCCTGTGTCCTGCCCCCTTTGCCCCAGTTTCCTTCCCTCCCGGGGTGCTTCTCAGATTGCGGCTCCCCATCCCCTGCTCCCAGTTTCCGGGGCGGGGTGCTCCCTGGCAAACGTTTCCAGCAGCGGCAGCTTCCCAACCCCGCTCGTGGGCACGGAGGAGGCACGAGGCACCTGCCAAGGCCTGCGAGCCTCTCCCCGCCCTGCCGGCGTGGGACAGCGGCTGCACCGAGTCTAGGTTTCCAGCAGCACAGCCCTGCTATTAGTTCTCCTCTGGCTGGGGCCTGCCGCTCCAGGGGAAGGCTGTGGCTTGGCCACATGCTAGACAGCGCGGGGCTACGGGACAGAGGACTCTTGGGTTCACTCTCAGTTGAGTGCGCGGGCGGCCACCCAGGAGAGATGCAGCTGTCAGCCAGCATGTGTGTTTCTATGGGTGGTGCATGTGTGTACATGCTCAGGGCACAAATTTGGCTCTGTGCCTGCCCAAGGAGGGGCATGTCATCTCCTGGCGAGAGGTAGGCTAGCCAGGGCACATCTGTTTGGCACATTCCTGCTGCCCAGCAGCATGGCCCAGTGTGGGCCTGCCAGGCCAGAGCCTGGGGCATTAGGCCCCATTTGCTGGAAGTGACTTTGTGCAACCAGTTAGCAGGGCAAGAGGGCGGGTTAACCCTCACCTGCCTCCTGGGGCTGGAGTGGAAGGGGGAGGCGCAGGATGTGGGGCAGACACGGGAAACAAGCCCTGAGTTCCAGCCTCAGCTCAGTGCAGTGTCCCCAGGCCACAGGGCAGAGGCCGCTGGCTCCCGGAGGCCCACGGAGCGTGTAGCTGCCAAGGATGCTTCTGTCTGGCCCGTGCCGCAGAGGGCCGGCTTCCCTGTACGTTGCCCCGTGTTTGGCTTAACATCTTGGCATTTTCTTTAGCAGGGGCCAGGCCCAGCCCTCCCCATGCCCACTGCTCCAGAGGGCACAGGCACTTCACTTTCCCACAGCCCCAAGGGTAGCCCCCTCTGCAGGGACGAGGTGGGTCACCCGCTGGGCTGGCTTTGCAATGCAGCATGTCCCCCTCTTGGGCCTGCCCCCCCTAAGCCACGGCCTCCCCCGCCAATGGGGACAGTACCGCAGAGCCCGTTTGGCTAGCCCGGTCGCAGCCAGCCCTTCAGCATCGAGACTGGATTTCTGCTGCCTGCAAACCTGAGCCTGCCCTTCTCCGGGGCGGCCCCGCCCAGTAATGGCCCCCGCCGCCCAGCTCCTGCCAAAGCAGCCGGAGTAGTTGCTGGGACGCGGCCTGGCGCGGTGGGACGTGGTGGGCAGTGAGTTCACAGATGCCGGTACCTCCGGGGGGGCGTCGCTGATGTCCGTGGGACTCGGGCCCCCGTGGCCAGTGTCCGGCACGCGGGGGAGCCTGTGAGAGGCGAGGAGGCAGTGGCTGGGCGAGGAGCCAGGGACTTGCAGGCAGCTCTAAGCCTTGCCTCCAGAAACAACGGGCACCATGCTCCCCAGCTAGCGCTGGGGTCTGACTGGTTAGGAGGGGTGGGCTTGTCTCCCGCTTCACACCCGGCACCACCAACCCCCCCCATACTGTGCTCAGAGTCCCAGCTCCCCACAACCCCTCCCCTGCCCCCCCCCGCCCCACTGGCCCTGGACACCTATGGGCATCCACATGGAGCTGTTCCCCCCAGCCTGCCTTCGCCGCCCCATGGGTGCATGGAGCCACTCTGGCCTCCCTTCCATACCACCGCAGCTTTGCCGGAGAGCGGGAGCCCGACGCAGGGGACTGGCAACAGCTCCTTGGTGCTGAGACATGGCCCCACCGCAGCCTGGGGGCCCAAGCTCCACCCCTTGGGGCCCCACCCAAGCCCAGGCTCCGCCCCTCATGGCCCCACCCCAGCCTGTGGGCCCACATGGCTCAGGGTGGCAGGGCTGCCTTGGGAAATGTTCATGTCAATCAGTGCAAGTGGGGACGTCCCAAGCTGCAGTGAGGGCAGCGCCCAGCAGCCTGGTGCTGCCCATGGCATCTGCCCCAGCTTGCCCTGGTCCCCATGGGTGCATCCTGCCTTCCCCAGAGCCACCAGCATAGACCCTGCGGGATCAGGCCCTAGCTGCTCCCTGACAGCTGCTCCGGCCCAGCCCGCTAGGCAGTGCGGGAACTGGAGCAGACCCACCGGTGTGGGGCTGGCTCTGCAGGCTCTGCCGGAGGGGCAGGCGCCGCGGGCCCTTACAGGGGCAGGAGCTGGAAGAAGCCAGTCACCAGGCAGAAGGAGATGACCAGGTGTGCAGTATCCCGCGCCCGGGCTGCCGAGGTCCACGAGCGGTAGCTGTACAGGCCGCTGCCCGTCCTGTTGCCATCCTGGAGCGCGGAGTCATCGTCCGGGCCGAGCTCCCCGGCCAGCCTCAGCCTCCTCTCGGCCGCTCCCGCCGCCACGCCTGCCGCCGCGCCCGCCGCCGCCGCCGCTGCCACCCGCAGCCCCGCTCCCGAGGAGCCGTAGCGAGGGGCGGACTTGGCCCGGCTGCGGGCCATGCCCCTCGCCCCGCCCCGGGCTGCCCCCCGGGCGCCGCCCCGCCCGCCCTTGCAGGTGACGCTGTCACAGAAGAAGGCGGCCAGCAGGAGGAGTGTCCAGCAGGTGGCCGTGCGCCTCTTCATCCCAGCGCTGCCCCGCACCTGCAGCAAGAGGGACCGAGGGGCACGTCAGCACCAGGCTCTGGGCAGGGGGTGTCAGCGCGAGTGGTACCCTCCCCCCGGGCTGGGCCAGCTAGGCGCTCTGCCAGCGCTCAGACTGGGCTGCGGAGGGCCCACGCCCCTGCCCAGAGCTGGGTGCCCATGGTAAAGCCCCCTTCTCCTCTGGCACGGCTGGGCCAGCTTGGGACCGTGCTGTGTGCCAGGTCCCAATGGTCGCCTGCACCTCTGGTCTGGCTGTGCTTGAGCTGCCCTGTGCCTGAGGGATGGGCTGCTGGGCTCAGCTGGGGCTGACTGGGCGGAAGGGCGGGGGGTCCCCGCGGCCTGGATCCCAGGCAAGCACAACCACCACCCCTCAAAGCCAGCCTGGTCGGCTTCAAACGGAAATCTTTGATTCCAAAATCCCGTCCCCCCCCCCCGCAGCGCCTCCTAGCCACGATCTACTGCCTCTCACTGCAAGGGGTACAGAGGGGGGCTGGCCCAGGAATGTGGGTGGGTTGGGGTAGCTCAGAGAATACAGGAGTACAGGGGCTGGAGTGAGGTTGGGGGGTCTCTGCAGAATGTGGGGGAGCAGGGGCTGGAGTGGGGTTGGGGCACTGGGAATGTGGGGGCACAGGGGGCTGGAGTGGGGTGCTGGGAATGTGGGGGGCAGGGGCTGGAGTGGGGCGCTGGGAATGTGGGGGTGCAGCGAGATGGGTCAGGGCAGCGGGAATGTGGGGGGGCAGGGGCTGGAGTGGGGTCCTGGGAATGTGGGGGTGCAGAGAGATGGGTCAGGGCAGTGGGAATGTGGGGGTGCATGGGGCAGGAGTGGGGTGCTGGGAATGTGGGGGCACAGGGGGCTGGAGTGGCGTGTTGGGAATGTGGGGGGCAGGGGCTGGAGTGGGGCGCTGGGAATGTGGGGGTGCAGCGAGATGGGTCAGGGCAGTGGGAATGTGGGGGGGCAGGGGCTGGAGTCGGGCGCTGGGAATGTGGGGGGCAGGGGCTGGAGTGGGGCGCTGGGAATGTGGGGGTGCAGCGAGATGGGTCAGGGCAGTGGGAATGTGGGGGGGCATGGGGCAGGAGTGGGGCGCTGGGAATGTGGGGGGCAGGAGCTGGAGTGGGGCGCTGGGAATGTGGGGGGCAGGGGCTGGAGTCGGGCGCTGGGAATGTGGGGGCGCAGGGGCTGGAGTGGGGCGCTGGGAATGTGGGGGGGCAGGGGCTGGAGTGGGGGCGAGGAGCTCATGAAATGGGGGCTGGGGGCTGCAGGGCAGGAGATAACATTGACCATCACATGCTGTTTCACTCTCCCCGGCCACTCCGTGCCTGGGCGTTTCCCTCGGCTTGGGCTTTGCCCTGGCCCTTTGGCTTTGCAGGGGCTCGGGGGGGCTGCCACGGGCCCTTCTCGCGCGGCAGGACGTGGCGAGGGCCCTGTGCACAAGAGGCCGGGTCCTGGCTGGCGGCAGGGAACCCCGAAGGCAGCACCTCGCGCCCCGCCCTGCCAGGCTCGGTCCTCTAGGGCCCGCCCTGCATCCTGCCCACCCACGTTCCCACCTCGCCCTGCGGAGGGGGAGCCCAGGGCTCCAGGCTGTCGTGCAAGGCCAGGGACGACTGGGCGACGCCATCGGCTCTGGCCACCCCAACCCTCCGCGAGCGACGCTGCTGAGCAATGCGAGGCAGCAGGGCTGGGGCTCCGTGGCCGCCCCGGGGGCAGCAGGGCTGGGAGCTGCGGGGCAGGGAAGGGATGCCCCAGCCTGTGGCGCTGCACGCCGGAGCCAAGCTGCACGGGTCCGGGGCCCTTCACAGAGGGGCAGCCAGGGGTACCCCTTGGGCTCAGCCACGTCCCCCCGGGCACAGGCTGGGCGCCAGGCGGGCAGGGCTGGAGCCACAGGGGCCGGCTGAGAGGGGCAGACCAGAGAGCCCACTGCCGGGGCAGGGCACTGCGGAGCCGGTGATGCGGGGAGCCGCGCCAAGGGGGCGCCCCTTGGGGACGAGGGGAGAGGGCTGCCTGCCGGGAAGGGGCGTTGGGCACAAAGGGGAGGCTGGTGTCCGGCTCCCGGAGGGGGTGAGGGATGGGACGCTGCCCCCCCCCCCGATCCCTGCCACAGCCCCGGCTGCGCACGGCACAGGCCTGGCCCCTTCGTCCCGAAGCAACGAGCACTAGATTCAGCTCCAGCAGAGCAGCAAGCCCCTCCCCAGAGCCGAGGCCTCAGGGTCCCTTGGCAGCGACCCCCAGGCCGGGCGGGCGAGAGGCCAAGGTGCCCACCCAGCCCTCCTGGGGGCTGCCGCATCCCCCGCCCCTCCCCTCCCAGAGGCCCCCTGTCCCGAGGGGAAATCTGCTCTCAGCACCTCGACTCCCTCCTTGTCCCCACTGGCTCCAGGCAGCCAGCCTGTGCCGGAGACCCATTCCTGCCCCACATGCCGGGCTTGCCTTGGCACTGCGGTGCCCCCGTCCCTGCTGGTCCTCTGGGGCAGGCAGCTGCGGGCATCCCCATATGCTTTGCAGCCAGGGGCCCATCCTCTGCCCAAGTGGCTCGCTGCCCACTCGCCTGGCAAAGGCAGCCCAGGGCATGGTCCCACTGCGCCCGCTCCCAGCCTACTGAGCCCCTCACCATCCTCTGCACACCCCACCCCCCACAAATGGCAATCCTCTGTGCGCGCGCACGCACACACACACACTGCCATGCTCTGCACACACACTGCCATGCTCTGCACACACACACACACCATCCTCCACACACCACCACCCGACATGCACCCTTCCATCCTCTGCACACACAGCGTCACACAGCCTACCATCCTCCACACACCCCACGCCAACAGTCCTTCATACTTGTACACATACACATGCACCATCATCTTCTGCACACACCCACACACATCCCTCATCCGTGGCACCCACACACACGCATGCTCACGTACTCCACCATCCTCTGCACCCCTGCACCCCCACCCCCGCATCCTCTGCACCCCCACCATTCTCTGCCCATACTCACACCCCAACACACACACCGCCATCCTCTTCACCCCCACACCAACATCCTATATACCCCATCCTCGGCACACGCTCACACACACACACAAAGACACAGACATGCACATACACGCTCACACACACACAAAGACACATACACGCTCACACACACACACACACGCGCCCTCGCGCACACACAAAGACATGAACACACCCCCCCCCGCACACACACACACACACAGGCGCTGCCCCCCCCCGCGCACGCACACACACACACACACACACACACACAGGCGCTGCCCCCCCCGCGCACACACACACACACAAACACACACACACACACACACACACAGGCGCTGCCCCCCCCCGCACACACACACACACACACACACACACACACAGGCGCTGCCCCCCCCGCGCACACACACACACACACACACACACACAGGCGCTGCCCCCCCCCCGCGCACACACACACACAGACACACACACACAGGCGCTGCCTACCGGGCAGGGGGGGCCGAGCCCCGCGGCCGAGGCTCTGCTCCGCCTGGGCTCCGCGCTGCCGCTCGAGGCTGCGGGCACGAGGGACCCTCCGTCCTGGGCTCCACTCCCGGTCCCGGCGCCGGCAGCCCGGCCGCGGCTCGCCTGCTCCGCCCTGCGCGGGGGCGGCTGGGGGCGGGGGCTCGCGGGCAGCGGGGGCTGTGTGTGGAGGGGTTGTGGTGTGACACGGGTGCTCTGCGTATGGGGGATTGTGGTGTGACACGGGTGCTCTGTGTGGAGGGGTTGTGGTGTGACACGGCCGTCCGCTCTGTGCCCTACTGGAGGCCCCCCCCAAGGATCTGTGGTGTGGCACGGGTGCTCTGTGTACGGAGGGGTTGCTGGTGTGACACGGGTGCTCCTGTCCCCCGTGGAGGGGTTGTGGTGTGACACGGGTGCTCTGTGTATGGGGGGTCGTGGTGTGACCCACGGGTAGGTCTGTGTGGAGGGGTCGTGGTGTGACACGGGTGCTCGTGCTGGAGGGGTCGTGGTGTGACACGGGTGCTCTGTGCTGGAGGGGTCCGTGGTGTGACACGGGTGCTCGTGTGGAGGGGTCGTGGTGTGACACGGGTGCTCTGTGTATGGGGGATCGTGGTGTGACCCCACGGGTGCTCTGTGTGGAGGGGTCGTGGTGTGACACGGGTGCTCTGTGTACGGGGATTGTGGTGTGACCCCACGGGTGCTCTGTGTACGCAGGGGGTCGTGGTGTGACACGGGTGCTCTGTGTGGAGGGGTTGTGGTGTGACACGGGTGCTCTGTGTATGGGGGGTTGTGGTGTGACACGGGTGCTCTGTGCCTGGAGGGGTCGTGGTGTGACACGGGTGCTCTGAGGGGGTTGTGGACACGGGGTCTGTCCCCCCCGGGGGTGTGACACGGGTGCTCTGTCTATGGGGGGTTGTGGTGTGACACGGGTGCTCTGTGTGGAGGGGTTGTGGTGTGACACGGGTGCTCTGTGTATGGGGGGTTGTGGTGTGACACGGGTGGTCGTGTAGGAGGGGTTGTGGTGTGACACGGGTGCTCTGTGTAGAGGGGTTGTGGTGTGACACGGGTGGTCGGTGTGGAGGGGTTGTGGTGTCCGACACGGGTGCTCTGTGTAGGAGGGGTTGTGGTGTGACACGGGTGCTCTGTGTGGAGGGGTTGTGGTGTACACGGGTGCTCTGTGTATGGGGGGCTGTGGTCCCGTGACACGGGTGCTCTGTGTGAGGCGGTGGTGGTGTGACACGGGTGCTCATGTGAGGCGGTGTGGTCCCCCGTGACACGGGTGCTCTGTCATGGAGGGGTTGTGGTGTGACACGGGTGCTCTGTGTGGAGGGGTTGTGGTGTGACACGGGTGCTCTGTGTGCGAGGGGTTGTGGTGTGACACGGGTGCTCGGTGTGTGGAGGGGTTGTGGTGTACACGGGTGCTCTGTGTGGGGGGTTGTGGTGTGACACGGGTCCGGTCTGTGTGGGGGGTTGTGGTGTGACACGGGTGCTCTGTCGCCTGGAGGGGTTGTGGTGTACACGGGTGGTCTGTGTATGGGGGGCTGTGGTGTGCACGGGTGCTCTGTGTGGAGGGGTTGTGGTGTGACACGGGTGCTCTGTGTGGAGGGGTTGTGGTGTGGCACGGGTGCTCTGTGTATGGGGGGTTGTGGTGTGACACGGGTGCTCTGTGTGGAGGGGTTGTGGTGTGACACGGGTGCTCTGTGTATGGGGGGTCGTGGTGTGACACGGGTGGTCTGTGTGGAGGGGTCGTGGTGTGACACGGGTGCTCTGTGTGGAGGGGTCGTGGTGTGACACGGGTGCTCTGTGTATGGGGGATTGTGGTGTGACACGGGTGCTCTGTGTGGAGGGGTTGTGGTGTGACACGGGTGCTCTGTGTGTGGGGGGTTGTGGTGTGACACGGGTGCTCTGTGTATGGGGGATTGTGGTGTGACACGGGTGCTCTGTGTGGAGGGGTTGTGGTGTGACACGGGTGCTCTGTGTATGGGGGGTTGTGGTGTGACACGGGTGGTCTGTGTGGAGGGGTTGTGGTGTGACACGGGTGCTCTGTGTATGGGGGGGTGTGGTGTGACACGGGTGGTCTGTGTGGAGGGGTTGTGGTGTGACACGGGTGGTCAGTGTGGAGGGGTTGTGGTGTGACACGGGTGGTCTGTCTATGGGGGGTTGTGGTGTGACACGGGTGCTCTGTGTGGAGGGGTTGTGGTGTGACACGGGTGCTCTGTGTGTGGGGGGTTGTGGTGTGACACGGGTGGTCGGTGTGGAGGGGTTGTGGTGTGACACGGGTGGTCTGTGTATGGGGGGTTGTGGTGTGACACGGGTGCTCTGTGTGGAGGGGTTGTGGTGTGACACGGGTGGTCTGTGTGGAGGGGTTGTGGTGTGACACGGGTGCTCTGTGTATGGGGGGTTGTGGTGTGACACGGGTGGTCGGTGTGGAGGGGTTGTGGTGTGACACGGGTGCTCTGTGTATGGGGGGTTGTGGTGTGACACGGGTGGTCTGTGTGGAGGGGTTGTGGTGTGACACGGGTGCTCTGTGTGGAGGGGTTGTGGTGTAGCACGGGTGCTCTGTGTATGGGGGGCTGTGGTGTGGCACGGGTGCTCTGTGTGGAGGGGTTGTGGTGTGACACGGGTGCTCTGTGTGGAGGGGTTGTGGTGTGGCACGGGTGCTCTGTGTATGGGGGGTTGTGGTGTGACACGGGTGCTCTGTGTGGAGGGGTTGTGGTGTGACACGGGTGCTCTGTGTATGGGAGGTTGTGGTGTGACACGGGTGGTCTGTGTGGAGGGGTCGTGGTGTGACACGGGTGGTCGGTGTGGAGGGGTCGTGGTGTGACACGGGTGGTCTGTGTGGAGGGGTCGTGGTGTGACACGGGTGCTCTGTGTGGAGGGGTCGTGGTGTGACACGGGTGCTCTGTGTATGGGGGATTGTGGTGTGACACGGGTGCTCTGTGTATGGGGGGTTGTGGTGTGACACGGGTGCTCTGTGTGGAGGGGTTGTGGTGTGACACGGGTGCTCTGTGTATGGGGGGTTGTGGTGTGACACGGGTGGTCGGTGTGGAGGGGTTGTGGTGTGACACGGGTGCTCTGTGTATGGGGGGTTGTGGTGTGACACGGGTGGTCTGTGTGGAGGGGTTGTGGTGTGACACGGGTGCTCTGTGTATGGGGGGTTGTGGTGTGACACGGGTGGTCTGTGTGGAGGGGTTGTGGTGGTGAGGGTGCACGGGTGGTCTGTCTATGGGGGGTTGTGGTGTGACACGGGTGCTCTGTGTGGAGGGGTTGTGGTGTGACACGGGTGCTCTGTGTGTGGGGGGTTGTGGTGTGACACGGGTGGTCGGTGTGGAGGGGTTGTGGTGTGACACGGGTGGTCTGTGTATGGGGGGTTGTGGTGTGACACGGGTGGTCTGTGTGGAGGGGTTGTGGTGTGACACGGGTGCTCTGTGTGGAGGGGTTGTGGTGTAGCACGGGTGCTCTGTGTATGGGGGGCTTGTGGTGTGGCACGGGTGCTCTGTGTGGAGGGGTTGTGGTGTGACACGGGTGCTCTGTGTGGAGGGGTTGTGGTGTGGCACGGGTGCTCTGTGTATGGGGGGTTGTGGTGTGACACGGGTGCTCTGTGTGGAGGGGTTGTGGTGTGACACGGGTGCTCTGTGTATGGGGGGTCGTGGTGTGACACGGGTGGTCTGTGTGGAGGGGTCGTGGTGTGACACGGGTGCTCTGTGTATGGGGGATTGTGGTGTGACATGGGTGCTCTGTGTATGGGGGGTTGTGGTGTGACACGGGTGCTCTGTGTGGAGGGGTTGTGGTGTGACACGGGTGCTCTGTGTATGGGGGGTTGTGGTGTGACATGGGTGGTCGGTGTGGAGGGGTTGTGGTGTGACACGGGTGCTCTGTGTATGGGGGGTTGTGGTGTGACACGGGTGGTCTGTGTGGAGGGGTTGTGGTGTGACACGGGTGCTCTGTGTATGGGGGGTTGTGGTGTGACACGGGTGGTCTGTGTGGAGGGTTGTGGTGTGACACGGGTGGTCAGTGTGGAGGGGTTGTGGTGTGACACGGGTGGTCTGTCTATGGGGGGTTGTGGTGTGACACGGGTGCTCTGTGTGGAGGGGTTGTGGTGTGACACGGGTGCTCTGTGTGTGGGGGGTTGTGGTGTGACACGGGTGGTCGGTGTGGAGGGGTTGTGGTGTGACACGGGTGGTCTGTGTATGGGGGGTTGTGGTGTGACACGGGTGCTCTGTGTGGAGGGGTTGTGGTGTGACACGGGTGGTCTGTGTGGAGGGGTTGTGGTGTGACACGGGTGCTCTGTGTATGGGGGGTTGTGGTGTGACACGGGTGGTCGGTGTGGAGGGGTTGTGGTGTGACACGGGTGCTCTGTGTATGGGGGGTTGTGGTGTGACACGGGTGGTCTGTGTGGAGGGGTTGTGGTGTGACACGGGTGCTCTGTGTGGAGGGGTTGTGGTGTAGCACGGGTGCTCTGTGTATGGGGGGCTGTGGTGTGGCACGGGTGCTCTGTGTATGGCGGGTGGTGGTGTGACACGGGTGCTCTGTGTGGAGGGGTCGTGGTGTGACACGGGTGCTCTGTGTGGAGGGGTCGTGGTGTGGCACGGGTGCTCTGAGTATGGGGGATTGTGGTGTGACACGGGTGCTCTGTGTATGGGGGGTTGTGGTGTGACACGGGTGGTCTGTGTGGAGGGGTTGTGGTGTGACACGGGTGCTCTGTGTATGGGGGGTTGTGGTGTGACACGGGTGGTCTGTGTGGAGGGGTTGTGGTGTGACACGGGTGCTCTGTGTATGGGGGGTTGTGGTGTGACACGGGTGCTCTGTGTGTGGGGGGTTGTGGTGTGACACGGGTGGTCGGTGTGGAGGGGTTGTGGTGTGACACGGGTGCTCTGTGTATGGGGGGTTGTGGTGTGACACGGGTGGTCTGTGTGGAGGGGTTGTGGTGTGACACGGGTGCTCTGTGTATGGGGGGTTGTGGTGTGACACGGGTGGTCTGTGTGGAGGGGTTGTGGTGTGACACGGGTGGTCTGTCTATGGGGGGTTGTGGTGTGACACGGGTGGTCGGTGTGGAGGGGTTGTGGTGTGACACGGGTGCTCTGTGTGTGGGGGGTTGTGGTGTGACACGGGTGGTCGGTGTGGAGGGGTTGTGGTGTGACACGGGTGCTCTGTGTGGAGGGGTTGTGGTGTGACACGGGTGCTCTGTGTATGGGGGGTTGTGGTGTGACACGGGTGGTCTGTGTGGAGGGGTTGTGGTGTGACACGGGTGCTCTGTGTATGGGGGGTTGTGGTGTGACACGGGTGGTCTGTGTGGAGGGGTTGTGGTGTGGCACAGGTGCTCTGTGTATGGGGGGTTGTGGTGTGACACGGGTGGTCTGTGTGGAGGGGTTGTGGTGTGACACGGGTGCTCTGTGTGGAGGGGTTGTGGTGTGACACGGGTGGTCTGTGTATGGGGGGTTGTGGTGTGACACGGGTGGTCTGTGTGGAGGGGTTGTGGTGTGACACGGGTGCTCTGTGTGGAGGGGTTGTGGTGTGACACGGGTGGTCTGTGTATGGGGGGTTGTGGTGTGACACGGGTGGTCTGTCTATGGGGGGTTGTGGTGTGACACGGGTGCTCTGTGTGGAGGGGTTGTGGTGTGACACGGGTGCTCTGTGTGTGGGGGGTTGTGGTGTGACACGGGTGGTCGGTGTGGAGGGGTTGTGGTGTGACACGGGTGCTCTGTGTGGAGGGGTTGTGGTGTGACACGGGTGCTCTGTGTGTGGGGGGTTGTGGTGTGACACGGGTGGTCTGTATGGAGGGGTTGTGGTGTGACACGGGTGCTCTGTGTATGGGGGGTTGTGGTGTGACACGGGTGGTCTGTGTGGAGGGGTTGTGGTGTGACACGGGTGGTCGGTGTGGAGGGGTTGTGGTGTGACACGGGTGCTCTGTGTATGGGGGGTTGTGGTGTGACACGGGTGGTCTGTGTGGAGGGGTTGTGGTGTGGCACGGGTGCTCTGTGTATGGGGGGTTGTGGTGTGGCAAGGGTGCTCTGTGTATGGGGGGTTGTGGTGTGACACGGGTGCTCTGTGTGGAGGGGTTGTGGTGTGACACGGGTGCTCTGTGTGGAGGGGTTGTGGTGTGACACGGGTGCTCTGTGTATGGGGGGTTGTGGTGTGACACGGGTGGTCTGTGTGGAGGGGTTGTGGTGTGACACGGGTGGTCTGTGTATGGGGGGTTGTGGTGTGACACGGGTGGTCTGTGTGGAGGGGTTGTGGTGTGACACGGGTGCTCTGTGTGGAGGGGTTGTGGTGTGACACGGGTGCTCTGTGTGGAGGGGTTGTGGTGTAGCACGGGTGCTCTGTGTATGGGGGGCTGTGGTGTGGCACGGGTGCTCTGTGTGGAGGGGTTGTGGTGTGACACGGGTGCTCTGTGTGGAGGGGTTGTGGTGTGGCACGGGTGCTCTGTGTATGGGGGGTTGTGGTGTGACACGGGTGCTCTGTGTGGAGGGGTTGTGGTGTGACATGGGTGATCTGTGTATGGGGGGCGGTGGTGTGACACGGGTGCTCTGTGTATGGGGGGTGGTGGTGTGACACGGGTGCTCTGTGTGGAGGGGTTGTGGTGTGACACGGGTGCTCTGTGTATGGGGGGTTGTGGTGTGACACGGGTCCTCTGTGTGGAGGGGTTGTGGTGTGGCACGGGTGCTCTGTGTATGGGGGGTTGTGGTGTGAAACGGGTGCTCTGTGTATGGGGGGTTGTGGTGTGACACGGGTGCTCTGTGTGGAGGGGTTGTGGTGTGACACGGGTGCATCTGTGTATGGGGGGTTGTGGTTTGACACGGGTGCTCTGTGTGGAGGGGTTGTGGTGTGACACGGGCGTCTGTGTATGGGGGGTTGTGGTGTGACACGGGTGCTCTGTGTAGGAGGGGTTGTGGTGTGACACGAGTGCTCTGTATGGAGCGGTTGTGGTATGACACGGGTGCTCTGTGTATGCGGGGGTTGTGGTGTGGCATCCGGTGCTGTGTGTGGAGGGGTTGTGGTGTGACACGAGTGCTCTGTACGGAGGGGTTGTGGTGTGGCACGGGTGCTCTGTATGGAGGGCTTGTGGTGTGACACGAGTGGTCTGTATGGAGGGGTTGTGGTGTGAGCACGGGTGCTCTGTGTGGAGGGGTTGTTTTGTGGCACGGGTGCTCTGTGTGGAGGGGTTGTGGTGTGACACGGGTGCTCTGTGTGGAGGGCTTGTGGTGTGACACGAGTGGCTCTGTATGGAGGGGTTGTGGTTGTGGACACGGGTGCTCTGTGTATGGGGGGTTGTGGTGTGACACAGGTGCTCTGTGTGGAGGGGTTGTGGTGTGACACAAGTGGTCTGTGTGGAGGGGTTGTGGTGTGACACGGGTGCTCTGTGTGGAGGGGTTGTGGTGTGACATGAGTGGTCTGTATGGAGGGGTTGTGGTGTGACACGGGTGCTCTGTGTGGAGGTGTTGTGGTGTGGCACAGGTGCTCTGTGTGGAGGGGTTGTGGTGTGACACGGGTGGTCGGTGTGGAGGGGTTGTGGTGTGACATGGGTGCTCTGTGTGGAGGGGTTGTGGTGTGACACGGGTGCTCTGTGTGTGGGGGGTTGTGGTGTGACACGGGTGGTCTGTATGGAGGGGTTGTGGTGTGACACGGGTGCTCTGTGTATGGGGGGTTGTGGTGTGACACGGGTGCTCTGTGTGGAGGGGTTGTGGTGTGACACGGGTGTCGTGTGGAGGGGTTGTGGTGTGACACGGGTGCTCTGTGTATGGGGGGTTGTGGTGTGACACGGGTGGTCTGTGTGGAGGGGTTGTGGTGTGGCACGGTGCTCTGTGTATGGGGGGCTGTGGTGTGACACGGGTGCTCTGTGTATGGGGGGTTGTGGTGTGACACGGGTGGTCTGTGTGGAGGGGTTGTGGTGTGACACGGGTGCTCTGTGTGGAGGGGTTGTGGTGTGACACGGGTGCTCTGTGTTGGGGGGTTGTGGTGTGACACGGGTGGTCTGTGTGGAGGGGTCGTGGTGTGAGACGGGTGCTCTGTGTGGAGGGGTTGTGGTGTGACACGGGTGCTCTGTGTATGGGGGGCTGTGGTGTGACACGGGTGCTCTGTGTATGGGGGGTTGTGGTGTGACACGGGTGCTCTGTGTGGAGGGGTTGTGGTGTGACACGGGTGCTCTGTGTATGGGGGGTTGTGGTGTGACACGGGTGCTCTGTGTGGAGGGGTTGTGGTGTGACACGGGTGCTCTGTGTGGAGGGGTTGTGGTGTGACACGGGTGCTCTGTGTATGGGGGGTTGTGGTGTGACACGGGTGCTCTGTGTGGAGGGGTTGTGGTGTGACACGGGTGCTCTGTGTATGGGGGGTTGTGGTGTGACACGGGTGGTCTGTGTATGGGGGGTTGTGGTGTGACACGGGTGCTCTGTGTGGAGGGGTTGTGGTGTGACACGGGTGCTCTGTGTGGAGGGGTTGTGGTGTGGCACGGGTGCTCTGTGTATGGGGGGTTGTGGTGTGACACGGGTGCTCTGTGTGGAGGGGTTGTGGTGTGACACGGGTGCTCTGTGTGGAGGGGTTGTGGTGTGACACGGGTGCTCTGTGTATGGGGGGTTGTGGTGTGACACGGGTGCTCTGTGTGGAGGGGTCGTGGTGTGACACGGGTGTCTGTGTATGGGGGGTTGTGGTGTGACACGGGTGCTCTGTGTGGAGGGGTTGTGGTGTGACACGGGTGTCTGTGTATGGGGGGTTGTGGTGTGACACGGGTGCTCTGTGTGGAGGGGTTGTGGTGTGACATCGGTGGTC
Organism: Pelochelys cantorii; assembly: GCA_032595735.1. Lineage (NCBI taxonomy): Eukaryota > Metazoa > Chordata > Testudines > Trionychidae > Pelochelys > Pelochelys cantorii. Next base: position 4,999,350 of record CM064333.1, read on the forward strand.
GTGTATGGAGGGGTTGTGGTGTGACACGGGTGCTCTGTGTATGGGGGGTTGTGGTGTGGCACGGGTGCTCGTGTGTGGAGGGGTTGTGGTGTGACACGGGTGGTCTGTATGGAGGGGTTGTGGTGTGACACGGGTGCTCTGTGTATGGGGGCTTGTGGTGTGACACGGGGGTTCTGTGTGGAGGGGTTGTGGTGTGACACGGGTGGTCGGTGTGGAGGGGTTGTGGTGTGACACGGGTGCTCTGTGTATGGGGGGTTGTGGTGTGACACGGGTGGTCTGTGTGGAGGGGTTGTGGTGTGACACGGGTGCTCTGTGTATGGGGGGTTGTGGTGTGACACGGGTGGTCTGTGTGGAGGGGTTGTGGTGTGACACGGGTGGTCTGTGTGGAGGGGTTGTGGTGTGACACGGGTGGACTGTGTATGGGGGGTTGTGGTGTGACACGGGTGGTCTGTGTGGAGGGGTTGTGGTGTGCACGGTGCTCTGTGTATGGGGGGTTGTGGTGTGACACGGGTGGTCTGTGTATGGGGGGTTGTGGTGTGACACGGGTGCTCTGTGTGGAGGGGTTGTGGTGTGACACGGGTGCTCTGTGTGGAGGGGTTGTGGTGTGACACGGGTGCTCTGTGTAGGAGGGGTTGTGGTGTGGCACGGGTGCTCTGTGTGGAGGGGTTGTTGTGTGACACGGGTGCTCTGTGTGGAGGGGTTGTGGTGTGACACGGGTGCTCTGTGTAGAGGGGTTGTGGTGTGACACGGGTGCTCTGTGTGTGGGGGTTGTGGTGTGACACGGGTGTCTGTGTGGAGGGGTTGTGGTGTGACACGGGTGCTCTGTGTATGGGGGGTGGTGGTGTGACACGGGTGCTCTGTGTGGAGGGGTTGTGGTGTGACACGGGTGCTCTGTGTGGAGGGGTTGTGGTGTGGCACGGGTGCTCTGTGTATGGGGGGTTGTGGTGTGACACGGGTCCTCTGTGTGGAGGGGTTGTGGTGTGGCACGGGTGCTCTGTGTATGGGGGGTTGTGGTGTGAAACGGGTGCTCTGTGTATGGGGGGTTGTGGTGTGACACGGGTGCTCTGTGTGGAGGGGTTGTGGTGTGACACGGGTGATCTGTGTATGGGGGGTTGTGGTTTGACACGGGTGCTCTGTGTGGAGGGGTTGTGGTGTGACACGGGCGATCTGTGTATGGGGGTTGTGGTGTGACACGGGTGCTCTGTGTGGAGGGGTTGTGGTGTGACTCGAGTGGTCTGTATGGAGCGGTTGTGGTATGGCACGGGTGCTCTGTGTATGCGGGGGTTGTGGTGTGGCTCAGGTGCTGTGTGTGGAGGGGTTGTGGTGTGACATGAGTGGTCTGTACGGAGGGGTTGTGGTGTGGCATGGGTGCTCTGTATGGAGGGCTTGTGGTGTGACACGAGTGGTCTGTATGGAGGGGTTGTGGTGTGGCACGGGTGCTCTGTGTGGAGGGGTTGTTTTGTGGCACGGGTGCTCTGTGTGGAGGGGTTGTGGTGTGGCATGGGTGCTCTGTGTGGAGGGCTTGTGGTGTGACACGAGTGGTCTGTATGGAGGGGTTGTGGTTGTGGTATGGCACGGGTGCTCTGTGTATGGGGGGTTGTGGTGTGGCACAGGTGCTCTGTGTGGAGGGGTTGTGGTGTGACACAAGTGGTCTGTGTGGAGGGGTTGTGGTGTGACACGGGTGCTCTGTGTGGAGGGGTTGTGGTGTGACATGAGTGGTCTGTATGGAGGGGTTGTGGTGTGACACGGGTGCTCTGTGTGGAGGTGTTGTGGTGTGGCACAGGTGCTCTGTGTGGAGGGGTTGTGGTGTGGACACGGGTGTCTGTGTAGGGGTTGTGGTGTGACAGGGTGTCTGTGTAGGGGTTGTGGTGTGACACGGGTGCTCTGTGTGGGGGGGTTGTGGTGTACACGGGTGTCTGTTGGGGGGTTGTGGTGTCACGGGTGCTCTGTGTATGGGGGGTTGTGGTGTGACACGGGTGGTCTGTGTGGAGGTTGTGGTGTGACACGGGTGTCGTGTGGAGGGGTTGTGGTGTGCACGGGTGCTCTGTGTATGGGGGGTTGTGGTGTGCACGGGTGTCTGTGTGGGGGGTTGTGGTGTGCACGGTGTCTGTGTGGGGGGTTGTGGTGTGGCAGGGTGCTCTGTGTATGGGGGGTTGTGGTGTGACACGGGTGGTCTGTGTGGAGGGGTTGTGGTGTGACACGGGTGCTCTGTGTGGGGGGTTGTGGTGTGACACGGGTGTCTGTGTGGGGGGTTGTGGTGTGACACGGGTGTCTGTGTGGAGGGGTTGTGGTGTGACACGGGTGTCTGTGTGGGGGGTTGTGGTGTGACACGGGTGTCTGTGTGGGGGGTTGTGGTGTGACACGGGTGTCTGTGTGGGGGGTTGTGGTGTGACACGGGTGTCTGTGTGGGGGGTTGTGGTGTGCACGGGTGTCTGTGTGGGGGGTGTGGTGTGCACGGGTGCTCTGTGTGGGGGGTTGTGGTGTGACACGGGTGTCTGTGTGGGGGGTTGTGGTGTGCACGGGTGCTCGTGTGGGGGGTTGTGGTGTGACACGGGTGTCTGTGTGGAGGGGTTGTGGTGTGACACGGGTGTCTGTGTGGGGGGGTGGTGTGACACGGGTGCTCTGTGTGGGGGGTGGTGTGACACGGGTGTCTGTGTGGGGGGTTGTGGTGTGCACGGGTGTCGTGTGGGGGTTGTGGTGTGCACGGGTGTCTGTGTGGGGGGTTGTGGTGTGACACGGGTCTCTGTGTGGAGGGGTTGTGGTGTGCACGGGTGTCTGTGTGGGGGGTTGTGGTGTGAACGGGTGTCTGTGTGGGGGGTTGTGGTGTGACACGGGTGTCGTGTGGAGGGGTTGTGGTGTGACACGGGTGTCTGTGTATGGGGGGTTGTGGTTGACACGGGTGTCTGTTGGGGGGTTGTGGTGTGACACGGGGTCTGTGTGGGGTTGTGGTGTACACGGGTGCTCTGTGTGGGGGGTGTGGTGTGCCGGTGGTCGTTGGAGGGTTGTGGTTGCACGGGTGCTCTGTGTGGGGGGTTGTGGTGTGGCCGTGCTTGTGTGGGGGGTTGTGGTGTGACAGGTGTCTGTGGAGGGGTTGTGGTGTGCAGGGTGCTCTGTATGGGGGTTGTGGTGTGACACGGTGGTCTGTTGGAGGGGTTGTGGTGTGCACGGGTGGTCGGTGTGGAGGGGTTGTGGTGTGACACGGGTGTCTGTGTGGGGGGTGTGGTGTGACACGGGTGGTCTGTTGGAGGGGTTGTGGTGTGCACGGGTGCTCTGTGTATGGGGGGTTGTGGTGTGCAGGGTGTCTGTGTGGGGGGTTGTGGTGTGACACGGGTGGTCGTGTGGAGGGGTTGTGGTGTGACACGGGTGCTCTGTGTGGGGGGTTGTGGTGTGACACGGGTGGTCGTGTGGGGGGTTGTGGTGTGCACGGTGTCTGTGTGGGGGTTGTGGTGTGCAGGGTGGTCTGTGTGGGGGGTTGTGGTGTGACACGGGTGGTCTGTGTGGGGGGTTGTGGTGTGACACGGGTGTCTGTGTGGAGGGGTTGTGGTGTGCACGGGTGTCGTGTGGGGGGTGTGGTGTGCACGGGTGTCTGTTGGGGGGTTGTGGTGTGCACGGGTGCTCTGTGTGGAGGGGTTGTGGTGTGCACGGGTGCTCTGTGTGGGGGGTTGTGGTGTGCACGGGTGTCGTGTGGGGGGTTGTGGTGTGACACGGGTGTCTGTGTGGGGGGGTGGTGTGACACGGGTGTCTGTGTGGGGGGTGGTGGTGTGACACGGGTGCTCTGTGTGGGGGGTTGTGGTGTACACGGGTGCTCTGTGTAGGGGTTGTGGTGTGGCACGGGTGCTCTGTGTTGGGGGGTTGTGGTGTGACACGGGTCCTCTGTGTGGAGGGGTTGTGGTGTGGCACGGGTGCTCTGTGTATGGGGGGTTGTGGTGTGAAACGGGTGCTCTGTGTATGGGGGGTTGTGGTGTGACACGGGTGCTCTGTGTGGAGGGGTTGTGGTGTGACACGGGTGATCTGTGTATGGGGGGTTGTGGTTTGACACGGGTGCTCTGTGTGGAGGGGTTGTGGTGTGACACGGGCGATCTGTGTATCGGGGGTTGTGGTGTGACACGGGTGCTCTGTGTGGAGGGGTTGTGGTGTGACTCGAGTGGTCTGTATGGAGCGGTTGTGGTATGGCACGGGTGCTCTGTGTATGCGGGGGTTGTGGTGTGGCTCAGGTGCTGTGTGTGGAGGGGTTGTGGTGTGACATGAGTGGTCTGTACGGAGGGGTTGTGGTGTGGCATGGGTGCTCTGTATGGAGGGCTTGTGGTGTGACACGAGTGGTCTGTATGGAGGGGTTGTGGTGTGGCACGGGTGCTCTGCGTGGAGGGGTTGTTTTGTGGCACGGGTGCTCTGTGTGGAGGGGTTGTGGTGTGGCATGGGTGCTCTGTGTGGAGGGCTTGTGGTGTGACACGAGTGGTCTGTATGGAGGGGTTGTGGTTGTGGTATGGCACGGGTGCTCTGTGTATGGGGGGTTGTGGTGTGGCACAGGTGCTCTGTGTGGAGGGGTTGTGGTGTGACACGAGTGGTCTGTATGGAGGGGTTGTGGTGTGACACGGGTGCTCTGTGTGGAGGGGTTGTGGTGTGACATGAGTGGTCTGTATGGAGGGGTTGTGGTGTGACACGGGTGCTCTGTGTGGAGGTGTTGTGGTGTGGCACAGGTGCTCTGTGTGGAGGGGTTGTGGTGTGGCACAGGTGCTGAGAGGGTGGCTTGTGTTGTGAGGGGTTGTGGTGTCCCAAGGGTGCCCTGCGTGTGTGCGATGGTGGGATGGGCTCTGCTTTCAGTGACACCCCTTAGTTCCCACGGGCGCCCCCTGCCTCCCCCCCGTCACAGTGCCGGAGGTGCTGAGGAAGATTGGCGTCCATATCTGGGGCACGGCTGGATTATACTGCACAATGCGATGGCGGGGCCCTGTGTTTTCTCGGCAATGTGTGTCAAGTCGTTGGGATTAGAGGGGGCAGTGAGCTGGGGAGCCCTCGGGGGGAGGAGAGGATGGGGAGGGGGGTGTGCAGGCCGGCAGGGGGTGGAGGGGAGACAGGCCTGAGTACGTCTCTCCTGCATGTTTCCTTGGCTTCCTCCTGCTCCTATTAGGACCCCCCTCCCAACTGTGAGGGGGGCTCAGGAACGCTGCCCAAAGGGGGTTGCTGCAGGGGCCTGGCATGTCCTGTGCACCCAGCCTGGGCTTTGGGGCCTTGCAACAGCCCAGCCATCCTACAGGGACAGCCAGCACACCATGCTGGGCAAAGAGACCAAGAGCCCCATCCTGTGGGCCTAGGGGCTCTCTTTATCCTGGTGTGCGTGGGTGCTGGTGTGTGCGGGGGCACGCATTCATGTGCACACGTGTGGGGAGGCTTGCATGCAGGGGACGGTGAGTACACGGATGAGTGCATGCAGACGGGGGTGGAGACATGCGTGGAGATGGGCGGTGGGGTGCCAGCACACACGTGCAGGCCTCTGTTTGGGGGACGTGTGTGAGCAGGGCTGTGCATGTGCCCACGCAGAGCGGGTGGAGTTGTTATTTATAGAATCACAGAAGAGATGGAAAATTCCTCCACTCGGCCGCCGGGGTTTGCCCAGATTGTTCTGGTGACGGATGCATTCCCCAGCACATCGTCCACCCCAAGCCACGGTCCTCCACCTGCCTGATGTGTCTCATCAGCCGGCTCTCAGCTGCTGTGTGCGGAGAGCTTGGTTATGAGGCTGCCTTGCCTCTGTGTTCTGAGCACCGCGTGGCTACCCTGCAAGGACTCTGCCGCCTGTAATGCTGCTGGCAGGGGCGCGCACGCTGTCTCTCTGTGGGATTAACCTGCCTTGTTCCTTCAGCAGAACACCTCTTGTGCTGCTGCAAGCCCTGAAAGATGGCTACGTGGTCCATGAATGCACAACCTCTGTCCCTTTCCTTGCGAGGCGACAGAAAGGGTGTTTCCTTTACAAACGATTGTCGCATTAGAGGGTGACACGAATTGTTATGACACCCGGAGGAGGAAGAACATTGAAAGAGATAAGCACTTAATCAGTGTAACTTGGGAATACCAAAAGAAATCGGGCAAGCAAGGGGAAATCCCATGCACTAGGAGGGGGCTAGTAGATACATATAGTCCTTAAAATAAAGAAAACAAGAAAACCTTGTAAGTGCAGGTCTGAGATTTGCTAACCAGCAGCTCCCTCTACTGGGCTCAGCTCTAAGGGCTCAGATGGCCAGGGCCCAATAGATATAGGTCACTTTTCAGCCCTGAAAACAGGGCATCAGAACTGAAGTCATTGGGTGGGACCAGGGCTGGCCCGAGCCATTTTGGCGCCCCGCGCCCGGACGTGTGATGCCGTCCCCAGGGCGCACAGTGTATGCACGGGCCCGCCCCTGGTGCACATGGCGCATGCGCTGCTCAGCCCAGCTGGTGGCGCGCAGCCTGGGGCCCACCCCCCAGGGAGCACGGGCCTGCCCCCGGGGTCGCACGGCGCATGCGCTGCCCGGCCGGGCCACGGCTGCTGGCACACAGCGCCTGGCCGTGCAGGGCCCCGTGGCCGTGGGGGGAAGAGTGCTGCTGGCCAATGCTGCGGGGGACCGGCACTGCGGGAGCCGGGCGTGCGGCACCTGATGGCAGCTATAAGGGACGCCGCGCACCCCTTACAGCTGCCATCAGGCGCCCCCCATTGGTTGGCGCCCTGGGCAGCTGCCCGGCTCGCCCACCCCTTAGTCCAGTCCTGGGTGGGACTTCACAGGCGGCCCAACCCACAAAGAAGCTGGAGAATCTAGGCGTGGTGCCGGACGCTTGGCCCAGCAGGGACTGTGGTGCTATGACTGCGTCAAGACAAGGGTGGCCGACCCCTCCCTCCCTGGAAGCCTTAGAATACGGTTAGGGGCTAATAAACATCTGTCTGCAGTGGGTAGGGCCCAATAGAAATAGCTGACGCAGGACCAGAGCTGGGTGGTGCTGCCCTAGGGGAGCCAAGGCCTCCCAGCTGGGCTGCCCCCAGAGGGTTCAGGAGGATTGAGTGGGTGTGTGGCTGTTTATTGGCTGGGCAGGCCCAGGTCCAGGTGGCCGTGACGGAGGTGAATTTCAATGCTCTGTCCCAGGGCCAAGCCAGAATACCCTGCCCCCGGCCAGCTGAGGCAGAGAAAGGCAGCTCAAGAGCCCAGCAGACCTGGGAAGGGCCCAGCCTCCTGTCAGGAGTTAGCACTCTGGCTCAGCCAGGGCTGGGCTAGTACAGGCCACACCAATGTGACTGGTCAGGCTAGCGGGAGCCTGCAGCATCTAACAGCACCTCAGACACCAAGAAACTAGCCACACTGACACTTCATAGAATCATAGAGCACTAGAACAGGAAGGGGCCTTGAGAGATCATCAAGTCCAGTCCCCTGCCCTCACGGCAGGACCACGTACCATCTAGATCAACCCTGACAGGTGTCTGTCTAACCTGCTCTTAAATATCTCCAGTGATGGAGATTCCACAACCCCCCTAGGCAATTTATTCCAGTGTTTCACCACCCTGACAGTTAGCAAGTTTTCCTAATGTCCAACCTAAACCTCCCTTGCTGCAGTTTAAGCCCATTGTTTCTAGTGCTATCAGCAGAGGCCAAGGAGAACAATTTCCTCCCATCTTCCCAGGGACATCTTTATAGATACCTGGAAACCACTATCACCTCCCCTCTCAGTCTTCTCTTTTCCAAACGAAACAAGCCCAACTCCGTCAACCTTGCCGCATAGCTCATGGTCTCTAGACCTTTCATCATTTTTGTTGCTCCTCTCTGGACCTCCTCCAGTTTCTCCACATCTGTCTTGAAATGTGGTGCCCAAAACTGGACACAACACTCCTATTAACGCAGCCCAGAAGCATGTTTGCTTTTTTTGCAACAGTGTCACACTGTTAACTCATTCTTACACCACTATGTACCTCCACAACCCCATGGTCCTGCCCACTCCCCTCAACCCACCCACTGCCCCCCCCATATTCCCCTCAACCCACCCACTGCCCCCATCCTACCAGTGTCGCTGAAACCACTGCTGGGCCCGCCCCCTGAGTCTCCTCCTCCCCTGACCGCACCCACAGGTTGAGAACTGGGGCGCTAGGGGCGGGGCTACCCATATTGGGCAATGCATGGGCGGAGCTATGCAAATGAAGGCTCTGGGCAGGAGCTATGTAGATAAAGGCTCTGGGACGGGGCAGGGCGCGACGCGAAGGGGCGAGCTATGCAGATGAAGGCTCTGGGCTGGGGAGAGACGGAGCTATGCAGATGAGAGCTTTGGGCGGAGCTATGCAGATGAAGGCTCTGGGAGGGGGAGAGACGGAGCTATGTAGTAGATGAAGGCTCTGGGCGGAGCTATGCAGATGAAGGCTCTGGGCTGGGGACAGACGGAGCTATGCAGATAAGAGCTTTGGGCGGAGCTATGCAGATGAAGGCTCTGGGAGGGGGAGAGACGGAGCTATGCAGATAAGAGCTTTGGGCGGAGCTATGTAGATGAAGGCTCTGGGAGGGGGAGAGACGGAGCTATGCAGATAAGAGCTTTGGGCGGAGCTATGTAGATGAAGGCTCTGGGAGGGGGAGAGACGGAGCTATGCAGATAAGAGCTTTGGGCGGAGCTATGCAGATGAAGGCTCTGGGAGGGGGAGAGACGGAGCTATGTAGTAGATGAAGGCTCTGGGCGGAGCTATGCAGATGAAGGCTCTGGGCTGGGGACAGACGGAGCTATGCAGATAAGAGCTTTGGGCGGAGCTATGCAGATGAAGGCTCTGGGAGGGGGAGAGACGGAGCTATGTAGTAGATGAAGGCTCTGGGCGGAGCTATGCAGATGAAGGCTCTGGGCTGGGGACAGACGGAGCTATGCAGATAAGAGCTTTGGGCGGAGCTATGCAGATGAAGGCTCTGGGAGGGGGAGAGACGGAGCTATGTAGTAGATGAAGGCTCTGGGCGGAGCTATGCAGATGAGAGCTTTGGGCGGAGCCATGTAGATGAAGGCTCTGGGCGGAGCTATGCAGATGAAGGCTCTGGGAGGGGGAGAGACGGAGCTACGTAGTAGACGAAGGCTCTGGGACGGGGCGGGGCGTGACGCGAAGGGGCGGAGCTCGGGTGCTCCAGGCGCCGTGGCTCCGCTCCGCCATGGCTGTCCCTCTGCGCGCGCTGCTGTGCCCGGCCCGGGCCCGCCTGCTGCTGCTGCGAGCCCCGGCTCGGCCCTGCTCGGCCGGTGAGCGGCTGCCGGGCCGGTGTCCGGGGGTGCGGGGGGGCTGGAAGACGGGGTGCGGGGGTGCAGGGGACAGTGAGGGCTGGGGTGGGGGGGGCTGGAAGGCGGGGTGCGGGGGTGCAGGGGACAGTGAGGGCTGGGGTGGGGGGGGCTGGAAGGCGGGGTGCGGGGGTGCAGGGGACAGTGAGGGCTGGGGTGGGGGGGGCTGGAAGGCGGGGTGCGGGGGTGCAGGGGACAGTGAGGGCTGGGGTGGGGGGGGCTGGAAGGCGGGGTGCGGGGGTGCAGGGGACAGTGAGGGCTGGGGTGGGGGGGGCTGGAAGACGGGGTGCGGGGGTGCAGGGGACAGTGAGGGCTGGGGTGGGGGGGGCTGGAAGACGGGGTGCGGGGGTGCAGGGGACAGTGAGGGCTGGGGTGGGGGGGGCTGGAAGACGGGGTGGGGGGGTGCACGGGACAGTGAGGGCTGGGGTGGGGGGGGTGGAAGACGGGGTGCGGGGGTGCAGGGGACAGTGAGGGCTGGGGTGCGGGGGGGCTGGAAGACGGGGTGCAGGGGACAGTGAGGGCTGGGGTGCGGGGGGGCTGGAAGACGGGGGCTGGGGTGCAGGGGGACAGTGGGCCCTGGGGTGCGGGGGCGGGGGGTGACTCAATTCCCTGGAGCCTGCTCAGCCCACTGACTCTCCACCCTGGAGCCTGCTGCGCCTGCCCGCTTGCTCCCCCTTGCTGGGCGGTGTGGGGAGCCCCTTTGGGTCCGGGGCTCCTTTGTTGGGGGCACTCCCCCAGCCCCCAGGAGAGGGCCCTGCCCCACAGAGCTGGCTCCCTGCACTGCCCCATGCCTGTGTGAGCCGCGACCCTGGGGCCTGGGGGCTCCTGGCTGCAGGTCCGTGGGGAGCCCCCGGGGGGGCTGGGCCACGCTGGGAGCTCACGGGCTGGAAGTTTGCTCAGGCCCCACCGGTGTGGCCACCTCGGGAGCTGTTGCTGCCCGAAAGCAGAGGGCAAAGTTCTCCGGCCTGGAGCCCTGCTCTGTGCCTGCGACCCGGTGGTGCCTTGCTGCCCAGCGCTGCCTTGCTCCGGGGGGCTGCGCCCACTGCCCTGTCTCCCCTGAGAGCTGGCAGGGGAGAGGGGATGGGACTGGACAGGCAGCCTGCCCCCTCCCTTGGGCAGGAGGCCAGGCCTGTGCCCCTGTCCTGACTGAGCAGCCGCAGTGGCTCTGCTGACGGGGAGCTGCTGCTCTACGCTGCAGCCATCCTGAGGTCCCGATCCAGCCTAGCACGTGCTGAGCATCCAGCCCGTGGGCCATCAGTCGCGTTGATTTCCGGGGCCCTCCTTGTACCCACAGCGCTTTGCGGGCATGAGGCCTAGTGCGCTCAGGACAGCCCCTGGCAGCTGTCCGGCCGGAGCCTGGTTGCGGGGTGCCCCCGGGCGTACCCTCGCCCGGCACAAGCAGCTCCCGCAGATGCTGTCAAAAGCCAGGCCAGCAGGGCTCAGGGTGACTCCACATTCAGTTCTTTTCTCAGTTAATTCAGGGCGCGTTGAAGGGACTAGAGACGTGAACGGTTAACCGGTAAGCATCGCCCAGCCTGCCCCCCCTTTAATTGTTTAACTGGTCAACCAACGATCTGACATCCCTAGAAGGGACCAGCCATGCTGCTGTGGAGTAGGGATGTGAATGAGTACCGGGTAACCAGTTAATCGGCAGCCCCCCTGTGGCCAGGAGCCCTGCAGGCAGGGGGTTACTCAGGCTGGGCCCAGCCTCTTGCCCACAAGCTCCCGCTTAACCAGTGAACCGATTAAACATAACAGTTAACCCATTAACTGAGTACATGGGATTTTATATCCCTCCTCTAGAGAAGGAAACCTGTATCCCAGGCCCAAACCTCCTCCTCCACTGGTTCCATGGGGAGGAGGATAGTAAAATAAGGGGCTGTTTTGTTTGCCCAGAGGGAGACAGACCCCAGCCGAGCTGGGCTCTGGCAAAGTCTCAGGAATGGTAATTTCAGTTCTCAAGCACTCCTAGCTCAGGGTGTGCCGAGTCTTTCGCAGACCCCTCCGGCTCGGTCCAAGTGGGCGTTGGTTGTGTGCTCTGGCGGGCAGATTGTGTTGCCCTGGGAAGGCACGCCCCATTATTTGTCCTAGTACAAGGCACAAGCAACGACAGCTCGTGCCCCAACGAAAATACAGTGTCCACAGACGGACGCAGGCTAGGCTGAGCGCAGCAGGAATCTCTCCGGAGGGAATAACTTCGTGTTACATGTGAGAAATGAGGCTTCAGGAGAGATTTCCATGCAGCCCAGACGGGTAGTTTCTTGGCTTGGCAGACTGGAATACAGGAAGTGGGTAGGGGGTGAGAGGAGAATGAGAAATGGTAGTAAAATGGGCGGGACAGAACTGGGCACCTGAGTTGACATTACTGACCGGGGGAGAGGGCTGTGCGATACGAGCTGGGCTGATACGCGGGGCCTTGCATAAAAATATTGCTCATGTCTTCTCAACAGACTTTTTTTTTTTTTTCCATGGTGAGAAAAGAAATTCCAGCCCAATTCCTGTGAGGTCTGCTGAGTGGTGTCAGTGGGCTAGCAGTTCTAGCTATTGCAGCTGCTGGATAATCCGTCCACATGGCCTCTGTAGTATGCCTGGGATGCTTTTCCTCACCAGCGTGTGGCGGTCGGGGAAGGCCTGTGGATGGCTGTCAGAAGCGCAGGTGCCTGCATGATTGGCTCCCAAACCTTTTGGACAGGGAACGAGGAACAGGAGTTCTTTAGGACAACGTTCTTTCAGATCCAAGCCGTGAAGCAGGATTCGGGGACGCTGGTGTCTGCGGGACATTCGGTGTATCTGAGTTGATGCTCGGGGTGTGTTTGTGAGAGCCGCAGCTTGTCCGTTGGCAGCTGGAGCTGGTTTTGTGTTCCTTTGAACGTGGAGGTGGAATCCTAGTGATTTTGCCTTGTATTCTTCTCCCCTTTCCCAGTTACTCATGCTAGATGTGAGCCATCCTTGTTGGGGCAATAAGACTGTTTCAGCCTAAGTAAACCTCCTGCAAGACCTGGGGTGTAAACAGGATGTGTGTTCCTTTAGGCCTCTGCCTGCTAACGTCCTCACCTTGGGGTTGCTGTGGAGGTGACCGTGTCATCCCAGGTGGAAGGTTATGATTAGGGATGTTAAGCAAGTAACTGAGTAAAAATGTCAGCGGTTACACAGTTACATGTACCTGCAGTGCAGGGCGGCAGCCAGCTCCCTGGGAGCTGGTGGCCACCGGGAGCTGGCTTTTAAGCCAGCTCCCAGCACACACCGGCTCCCGCCCCATGCTGCTGCCTCTATCAGAGCCAGCACAATGGGGTGGCAGCCAGTTTCCCAGGAGCAGGGTGGGAGCCTGCGTGTCACTGTTCATGTAACCGATAAGCTCAGGTTTATTGGTTAACCGTGTAAACGGGTTATCCTATTACATCCCTAGTTATGATGCCCATTGTAGTGTAAGCAGCCAGCACACCTGCCACCTCTAAGCAGGAGAGCACAACGGGCCATGGAGTCTCCCCCCCCCCCCTTCTGTCATCTGTGCAGTGGGGGTGATGAGCCTGGCCTTCTGTTGGGAAGTGACTTGAGGGCAGGGAAAATGGCATGTGCATTGCACCTGGCACCACTTGGGTGAGATACAGAAACATGCCCAGGAGAGAGGCGACTGCAGAACGCTTGGAGCCTGCATGCACGAGATAAGATCTGCTGCTCTTTGGTGATGCTTTCCTACTCCTGATGCATGAATCCATTTCCTTGAGCCATCCACTCCCATTTGATGTTACATGCAGTTAATTCGGGAGTTGGACTTCTAAGGAGGCAATTTCAAGGTCAAGGTGAAAATCACCCCTGCTGCCGTGGCACGTCAGTCGTGCATGTGACAGCCCTTGGCAGAGTCAGTTTCCATGCCTGGCTAGAGAAGGGGAGGGGGCTGACTGGGAAAAGTTCCTTACAAAACTCAGCAGAGGTGCGGGAAAAACCTGTATGCACGTTTCAGAAGGAATTAAAGAAGAAAACCCAGATTTGTGGCGCCCTGGGAAAGCGCATCAGAAAACAGGGCTCGAAATAGTTTTTAAGAACTCCGATGGACAGTGCCCGTACAATGGGCCTTCGCTTTCACGCCTGGCTGCCTGCCCGCCGGCTCCCACAGCCACGTTTCAGCCCCTGGTTAAAAGCAGCCTGACGTGCACTGTTTATGGGCACGCGTCACTCGCGCTGACTCCAGTAGGCCACTTCATTAGGAGCCTACATGTGGATCTTCAGGTTTGAAATGTTTCCCTGCATGGTTCCCCTGATATTCAAGAAAGCCAGGGCGCTCGGCTTTACACCATCAGAATTCAGCTTGTGCAGAATTTACACTTTTCCTTTGTTGCTCTCCTCTGGACTAAGATCCGGGACTGGATCAGTTCGGAGCTCTGCCATTGACTTTTGGGGTGATCTTGGGCCTGCCGCAGGAAGCCATAGCCTATCTGTAACGGGGTAATGATACTACCTGTCTTGGTAAAGTGTTTCTAGATCCCCTGCTGCCAATTGCCCAGTAAGAGCCAAGTGGGAATTGTTGAAAAGCAGGTTGCTGGCCTCCATGCTGATGGAGCCCTGTCTGTCTGAGACTGCATGCTCCCTCGTGCCTCTGCTGCTGTCCCGAGCGGCGGTTCAGTGAAATTACCAAGGCGCTGGTGGATTTGGGCAGCTGTCTGGAACCAGCCCAAGTATCCCTCGGTGTCGCTGCTTCCGGGGGAAGCTCTGAGCAGTGACCGAGATGGGCACTAGACCTAATCTGTGGGGAGGGGGCCCACGCTGAAGGAAGGGACAGAATAAGAGGCCAGCTCTCCCCACCGCACAGCAGCTAAGGGGCTCTAGGAGAGAGGCCACTGCAGCGGTCAGGCATGGGGAGGGGCAGAGAGACAGAGAAAACTTCTCTGTTCCAGCAGAAGGGAGTTGAAAGAGCTGTCAGCCAGAGGCTGAAATGAAATATGGAGCCACCCCAGGTCTGGGGTAGGAGTTCCAGCAGCCTGAGGCGGGGGTGTGGGGCTGCTTACTGGGCATTTCCCCAGCCCCTGCTGGAGGGCAGCCCCCCACAGTGCGCCTGGCTCCCCTGGCCAGGCTGTGCTGTCCCCAGCTAGCTGGGGCAAGGCCAGCGCATTGCAGAAACGCCAGGGAAAGCCGCGGGCAGGTGCAGCGTGTGTGCTTGTAGCCAGCCCTGGCCTGGGGCGCTCTCAGTGCAGGCCGCTAGCCAGTGGACCAGAGTCAGCAGCCTGGGGCCTGACAAGTGCATTGTGGGATTGGCAGTGGAGGGGCAGGTGTTTGCGCTGGCAGGACAGGCGGGAGAGCCCCGCCCGTCGGATGCTGCGGGGCGGTGACGGTGTCTCTTCCCCCGGCAGGCGCTCCCTTCCAGTACCTGGTGGTGGAGAAGAAGGGGGCAAAGCAGAACGTCGGCCTGATCCAGCTGAACCGCCCCAAGGCCCTGAACGCCCTCTGCGACGGCCTGATGAATGAGATGAACCAGGCGCTGGACGCCTTCGAGAAGGACCCGCACGTGGGGGCCATCGTCATCACGGGCAGCGAGAAAGCCTTCGCGGGTAGGCGGGGAGGGCGCTGCCAGCAGGCTGGGCTGGAGGCTGCTTTGGGGTAGGCAGGACTGCTGGCCAGTGGCGGGCGGTCGCCTCGAAGGGGCTTGAAGGGGAGGGGAATCGGTGACTCCTGTCCTGGATCCAGGCTTGGATGGAAGAGATCCCACATGATTGGCGGCTCCCTCCGCCATTCAAAGACTCGTGGGCGTTAGAGATGGGAAAGGGCCCCTCGTCCCTAGCGAGGGCCGCTTCCCAGAGCTGGCCTGCAGTGCAGAGCTAGGGACACTTCACCACATTCCCCCGGCTGAGAGAAACCTCGTCCCGGGGGCGATGCAATGAAGCCGACCTTCACCCCAGCTGCCAGCTCGAAGGGCGAATTCCTGCGTCCACCCAGCTCCTGCTTCGCAGAGGTGGATTTACTGCGGCGCCAGAAGAACCCCTCTGTCACTGCAGGCCGTGCTGGCGGGCCAGCACTGCGGGGGCACGGTGACTGCAGTTCTAGTGTAGACATGCCCTCCATCTCTGTCCCCTTGGATTTTAAATGCCCAAGCACTAGAGCTTCCAGCCCTTCCCCTGGGAGAAAAAATAAGTCACAACTGAGTCATGGCTAGGGCCTGGCTGGGCCATTGAGAGCCCAGTGTGAAGCCCCAAGGGCGGGGAATTATTTTCAAGGCCAGGATGCTGTAATCACGTCTTCCAGGTACATTGTGACAGCTGCTCTTGTTGGGGAGGGTCAGCTTCCACAGGAGAAGTCCTTCTTCTGCTCTACTCCACGCTGATTAGGACCCAGCTGGGTTACGCCCAGTTCTGGGCACCTCATCTCAGGAAAGATGTGGACTAATTGGAGAAGTCTGGAGAAGAGCAACCAAAATGATTCAGAGTTGAGAGAACATGAGATACAAGGGAAGACTGAGAGAAATGGGTTTATTTAGTTTAGAAAAAGAAGACCGAGAGGGGGTATGATAGCAGTTACAAGGAGGAGGGAGAAAAATTGTTTTCCTAGGCCTCTGAGGATAGGACAAGAAGCAATGGGCTTAAATTGCAGCAAGGGAGGTTTAGGTTGGACATTAGGAAAAACTTCCTACCTGTCAGGGTGGTGAAACACTGGAATAAATTGCCTAGGGAGGTTGTGGAATCTCCATCACTGGAGATATTTAAGAGCAGGTTAGACAGACACCTGTCAGGGATGATTTCGACCATGGGTTCCCAAACTGGGGGGCTTGAAGAAATTCCGGGGGGGGGGGGGGGTGAGGCAAACCAGTCCCCCCCCCCCCCCCCCCCAATCAAGTTTTGCTTTGCTGCCCTGGTCAGTTTTTGTTTTTTTTTTTTTTTTGCTCAACAAGTTTTGCTGCTATTTTTGGGGAGGGGGGGCGTGAGGGTTTTTCAAAAATCAAAAAGGGGGCGTGATGCTGAAAAGTTTGGGAACCACTGATCTAGATGGTGCCTGGCCTTGCTGTGAGGGCAGGGGGCTGGCCTTTTGAGGTCCCTTCCAGTTCTAGTGCTCTATGATTCTGTGATCATGTCCCTGTCTCAGCTTATTTGACCTACTGCTTCTCTTACAAGTAACCCCAACGATCCCTGTGTGGGAAGAGAGTAGAGAAAATCATATTTCTCTCTTCAGTGCAGGAGTTCGGAGCAGAGTCAGTTTCACTGGTTCCTCAGCACAGCCCCTGAGCCCTTTTCTCCCATCTGTCCGCCTCTCACACAGGAACAGGAGGAAAGAAAACGCTTTCAAAATAGGACGATTTCGGTGACTTTTTTTGCAAACCACAAATTTTAGCAGGGCAACTCCGAGGCAGGGATTGGACCTGCCAGGATTTCAAGTATAAAGACAAAGCAGTCCCATGCTAGCCATGCTAGGGAGACCAGGTGCGGGAGGTAATATCTTACGGGACCAGCTGTTGCTGGTGAGAGAGACAAGCTTTCGAGCTTCTGCAGCGCTCTTGTGTTCTCCTGAATAACATCTCCTCTCCAACAGAGCTACAGCAGCATGGGAGGACTGGTCGCTTCCCACGTCACCCTCTCTACCCCCTCTTTTCTCTCTCAGCTGGAGCAGATATCAAGGAGATGCAGAACCGAACCTTCCAGGAATGCTACGGGGGCAATTTCCTTGCAGATTGGAACAGAGTCTCCATGGTCAAGAAGCCGGTCATAGCAGCGGTGAATGGCTACGCCGTGAGTTTGGCTTTTCTGTTCCTTAATCCACCCCGCACCCCTGGGTAAATATTGTACTGTGGTGACTTCCCACGCCGTTGTCTCAGCCAGCTCCGTGCAGACCCCAACGCCAGTCTTACCTGGGACTCCAGATGGTCCTTTTATGGAGAGGGCTAATTGGAGATTTCCCTGTGTCAGAGCAGCAGGATAAGGGAATTGCATGCACATACCTCGGCATAAATAACCCCCTCCTGCTGCCCTGCGGCTCTGGCTGTGGGGTGTTTTGCTCCTGCCTGGCTCTGGAAGCAGATCTGCCTTCCTCCCTTAACCCACGTGGGGCATGTCCCATCCCTCACCCCCACTCCCTCCCGATGCGCCCTGGAATACTTTCCACTGAGTTTGTCGCTGGGCTCCTTGAGTGAGTTCTGTAGCTCTGCGCTGGCGAGGGCATCGGATGGGAACTTAGGGTCAAGTCCTGGCTATGGGTGACTGGGTGGGTGACGTTACCGCGTGCCTCAGTTTCCCCTCCCCTACTGCCCAGGGTGTGGATGAACACAGCACGGACTGCGAGGTCTCGGGTCCCAGGGGACCTAGACACCCTTGTGTGCTGGCTGGTGCTGTGTTCGTTCTAACCTGCACCCCGCTCTCCCCTGCAGCTGGGCGGTGGCTGTGAGCTGGCCATGATGTGTGATATCATCTACGCTGGCGAGAAGGCGCAATTTGGACAACCTGAAATCCTTCTGGGCACCATCCCAGGTAACCCCGGTGGAGTATACGCCCGCCAGCCAACCTGTCGTGGGGCCGAGCCACTTCCCAGCCTGGACGCTGTCCAGAGGCTGAAGGAAATAAATGCTGCTAGTTACTGCGAGCCTTCCAGTGACTCCAGTGTGGAAACTGACCCCTTCCTGTCACTCAGAAATACGAGTGGGACCAGTTCAGACCAAGGCATCTCTTGTGGGCTGGTTTGTTTGGAATCCCAAACTACATCAAGTGGCCACATTGGGTCTACCCCAGGGTTCTCTCTTCTGATAAACAGAGGCTAGGGACACCATCCCGGCCAATAGTCGCTGATGGACCTATGTTCCATGAATTTATCTAGCTCTTTTTTGAACCCTGTTAAAGTCCTGGTCTTCACAGCACCCTGTGGCAAGGAGTTCCACAGGTTGACCGTGTGGTGTGTGAAGAAAAACTTCCTTTTGTTGGTTTTAAACCAGCTACCTGTTCATTTCATTTGGTGACCCCTAGTTCTTGTGTTATGGGAGCAAGTAAATAACTTTTCCTTATTCTCTTTCTCCACACCCATCATGATTTTATAGACCTCTATCATATCCCTCCGTAGTCTTCTCTTTTCTAAGCTGAAAAGTCTCAGTCCTTTTAATCTCTCTTCATATGGCAGCAGTTCCAAACCCCTCATCATTTTTGTTCCCCTTTTCTGAACTTTTTCCAATGCCAAGATTTTTTTTTTTTTTTGAGATGAGGCGACCACATCTGCACACACTGTTGAAGATGTGGGCATGCCATGGGTTGACACAGAGGCAATAAGATAGTCCCTGTATCATTCTTTGTGGCTACTGATCGACCTGCATGCCTGGGTCTGAGCCCAGGGCAGCTGTGCATCACGTGGTGGCTTTCACAGCTCGTAAAGGGAAAAATTCCAGAGCGTGCCCCACTGTGAGATCCCAGAGCCTCGAGAAGTAGACTCTCCGGGGTCCAGAACACACCCTTTGCCTAGATCTGTGCAGAGCATAGTGCTGACATACAGAGGGACTGGCAGGTAATTCCACGGCAGGGGAGCTTAGGGTGGCATCCGTAAGCCCCAGGACAAAGCTAGAGCCCTATGATGAAAGACCAACCAACTGTATGTTCTGTAAGGATCCGGCAGTGTGTTTCCCTGCCGTCCCCTCCCACTTCCTCTTCTCCTGGCCATGCAGCCTGGGGGCACAGACCTGACCCGTTGCAGGTGTGTGTGATCGAGGGGTGTTATTTAGGAAATGCCTCCTGCCAGCTAATTGCAGCCTTCCCCATTCCCCACAGGAGCGGGCGGGACTCAGAGGCTCACGAGAGCTGTGGGCAAGTCCCTGGCCATGGAGATGGTCCTCACCGGAGACAGGATCTCCGCTCAGGAAGCCAAAGCAGCAGGTACGGGCACGGGTGTGAGCGCCTTCCCGCCAGGCCTCTCCCGCGGCACTGGGGGCCCAGCCAGTCCTGGAGCGAGATGGGGGCTGACTTCCCCTGGACTGGGGGCTAGCCAGCCCGAGGTGGTGACCCTAGCACCGTGCCTGGCTGGAGGCAGCTGGGGATACGCAGCCTGTGTCCCATACAGCCGACTTCCAGTAGAGACAGGCTCGGCGTGGGCATTTGCCCAGCCCCTCTCCCCGGCGTGCCCAGTGCCGTGTCCCAAGGAGGCCCTGCCTGGCCTGGTTTCTCCCCCGCCGTCCCAGGATGAACCATGCAGAGAGACATTCCCGGCCAGGGTTCCCTTCCCCATCAGTGTGACTCCCCCGCTGCGGGTGTGCTGATAAGCCAGCTCAGGGGCTGTTTGGCCCGGCCAGC
Source organism: Pelochelys cantorii (assembly GCA_032595735.1). NCBI lineage: Eukaryota > Metazoa > Chordata > Testudines > Trionychidae > Pelochelys > Pelochelys cantorii. The sequence goes on from CM064333.1 coordinate 5,018,846, forward strand.
AGGCGAGGCGTTCCTGGGGGCCAGCCAGGAAGGCGGCAATTTGCACGCTGCAGCCTTACAAGCGGGGGGGTCCAGAGCCCCAGCGGGAGGGGGTGCGCTCAGCCGCTGATGTGGGTGGAGGGGGCCACGTTGCTCTGGACCGGAACAGCCGCCAGGGGTGCGCCGGCCTGTGACGCTGCATGGAGAGCAGCCCTCTGCCCCACAGCTACACTAGGGTAGCGACGCTTCCCGGGCAGAGTTGGGACCATGGAGGGAGCCCGGCCTTGGGCAGGCATCACTCGGGCATTTCTCTGCTGTGGGGGCACAGTGGGAGCTTGCCATGGGCGCTGCAGGGGCGTCCCGCCGCTCCCTCCGCCGTGCTCAGTTGAGAAGTAAGCGGGGGTTGCCAATGGTAACGGCGGCCTGGACTCCGAGGCCTGCTGGCCCCTTTCTGGCTCAGGCCCCAGCAGCAGCACCCGCCCCGCAGCTGGGGCTGCCGTTGGCCCAGGGGAGATCCAGCGGGCTTTTGCTCCGGCGGGATGTGTGGCCAGGCCGACGCCGCTGGGTTCAAAGGCTGATCACGCCTGTCCGGCCCCTCCGCCCTGTGGCACTGGGCTCCCGCTTGCGTGGTGGCAGGCGTGGCTCTGGGAGGTGGGCGTGCGTGGTGAGAAAAGGGTGCCTTGCGCCTCTAGCCACAACCTGGCTTCACTCCCACGTGGCTTTCTGCCGTGTGCAGGGGCTGCTGGCGGAGCAGAGGGTCCTGCGTGGGGGCTGTTGGCTAGCAGCTACTGCCACTCTGCGGCGTGCTGGCCGGCCAGAGGCTGGGCTCACAAACGTGTTCTCAGGTGGCGGCGTCTGGGGAGGACCCAGCAATGCTGGGTGCCAAGCGCTGACGGGCCCGTCACTTGTCCCCTCCTCCCCAGGCCTTGTCAGCAAAATCTACCCAGTGGAGAAGCTGCTGGAAGAAGCCATCCTCTGCGGGGAGAAGATCGCAGGGAATTCGAAGCTGGTGACGGCGATGGCCAAGGAAGCTGTGAATGCAGGTACAGGCCACGCTGGGCGTTGGCTGAGCACGGGGGGTGGGGGCACTGGGCTGGCAAGGCCCCCCCCCCCCCCGGGGCTCAGGGGGAGGCTGGCATGCGGCTGAGGAATAGGAGCTTGCATGGAAAAAGTTATAGTGGGTTTCTAGGGCAAACTCCTGCATGGTCCACCCCTGCCCCGTGGCACAGCGCCACCTAGTCCCCTGTGGGCACGGTACATCGCTCTCATGCGGGTTGCTGGTTGGTGTGCGGGGAGGGTGGGCCGCGGGCTCTGGGCCCCCCTGCTCCACAGGCTCCCGTCTGGCCGCTCGCAGGAGGATGGTCTCTGGAGGGAAGCCGGGGTTGGTGGCCCAAGGGCCGTGCTGCGGGGGCAGCCTAGGGTTAACGGGCGCCGCAGGCAGGCAGCGTTAACCCCATCACTGCCGCTGCTTTCCAGCTGGCCTACCACCTGCCTGTCCCCCAAGAGCTCAGCGCCGACTGGGGCTCGCACAAGCAGTGGGGGTGGGCCGTGCGGTGGAGCAGGCGGAAGAGCCCCCCGGCCCTGCCGCCCAGCAGCTGGTGAAGAGCGGGGAGAGTTTCTGGCCTTCTCCCAGCAGAGGGTGCGGTGGGGCAGCGCAAACCTGCGAGTCCTTGGGGGACTCTCCTCCGAGGGAGCAGGCCAGATGTGCTCGTTCACAGCCGGCCCCTTCATCCCCCCTCTCCCCACCCCCACCCCCCTGTCTTCCAGCCTTTGAGATGACGCTGAGCGAGGGGACTAAAATGGAGAAGAGGCTTTTCCATGCCACCTTCGCTACGGTGAGTAGAGGCACGGCCCAGCGGGTGGCTTGCCCTTGGAGCAGGGTCAGCAGCCTCCAGCACACAGCCCGTCGGCTGGAGGCCCAGAGACCTTCTGTTTAGATTGGCCATCCGCGGGCCTGGTGCCTGCAGTTGGTTTCCGGCCAGTGGGAGCTATGGAAAGTGGCACAGGCCACATGGACGTGCTGGCCACTGCTTCCCGCAGCTCCCGTTGGCCAAGAACAGCAAACCCCGGCCAATGGGAGCTGTGAGAAGCGGCACCGGCCACACGCACATGCTGGCCATCATTTCCCACAGCTCCCATTGGCCAAGAACAGCAAACCCCGGCCAATGGGAGCTGTGAGAAGTGGCACCAGCCACACAGACATGCTGGCCACCGCCTCCTGCAGCTCCCATTGGCTGGCCACGGCAAACCCCAGCCACTGGGAGCTGTGGGGGGACGTGCCTGCCGATGGTCAATGTACACAAGCTTCTCGCGGCCCACGAGGCAGGCATGATGGGCCATGTGCTGAGCCCTGCCGTAGCGCAACCGCGGTATGGGCTGTGGTCCTGAGCCCCTGTCTGTCTGTCTCAGGATGACCGGAAGGAAGGGATGGCAGCCTTCGTGGAGAAGAGAAAGGCCAACTTCACAGACCACTGAGCGCCCGCCTGCCTGGTCCTCTCGGAGCCGCTGAGCCGGAGCCTGTGCCTTGATCCCCGTGCAGCGTGGGACTGACTAACCCTCTCGGGCAGGCTGCGCCCGGTGCCACATCCTGCACCGCGGCCCGGGTGGAAAGGCCCTTGGAGTCACAAACGCTGCATTGCCCGGGGAGAGGGAAGGAGCTGTCCTAAGCTAGCCTCCTGTTTGGCCCCTGCCATGGAATCGGGTGATGCGGCGGGGGCGGGGAACACGCTAGAGCTGAATATTCAGGGCCCTGATGCTTTTGTCCGCGGTGTGAAAATCGGAAGTGGAGGTTGTCGTGTGATCTTTATTAAAGGGCTTCCTTGGCTGGGTTGGCACTCTGTCCTCGCCGGGGGAGGCTGGTTCTGGCGGCGCGTGCCAAATGCTTTGGGGAGCTGGTTCCGAGAGGGCTGGGGCTGGTCACAGGAAGCAGAACGCTGCTGCCCCAGCCCTGCTGCTGCCTCTCCCCATGGCAGAGGCTCGTGGAGGTGCCTGTGGTAAAACGCGTGTCACCAACAATAGGAAACCTCCAACTCAAGGGACAGTCTCTGTCCAGACTCCTCCCTGCTCTGCCGGCCCAGCTGCACGGGAATCGGGTCCTTCCTCTCCCTGGCAGGCCGTATGGGTGTCAGCTTCTTGCTGCAGCGCTTGCCTGCGGTTGGCTGTGGCTTCTAGAGCCAGGTATGCAGGGTCCTCTCTGCAGCAACAGCGGCCGGTCCAGCCATGTGTCCGGGTGTGAGCGTTCTGCCACCGTGCGCTCCCGCCCCTGGGTCAGATGCCCCAGCAAGATGCGCCCTGCAGCTCGGGGCAGGCGTGCCGCGTGGCGGGTGGATCACAGCCAGGCCCGTGCTAGTGTAGACGCCGAGGCCAGGCCAGAGGTGCTCGTTGGACAAGGGTTTTCTGGCCCCCCAGCTTCTGGGATCCGAGCGTTCAGTCCCAGGCCCGGTGGCTGCTCCTGCTATCTCCTTCCCTCTTGTTGGGCCCTGTGGTACCTTGTCTGGGCTTGTGAGGGGCTTTTCCGGGCGAGTTTTACTGTGCATGTTCCTGTCTTGGGGACCATAGACAACTCTGTGGATAACTGCAGCCTGATAGCCTGGCCAGCTCAGGACCTTTAAGAGGGGAAGGGGGTTCAGTGGTTGGGGTGCTCCTCTGGGATACACTAGAGCTGGGCTCGAGTCCACTGTCCATTGGAGAGGGTCCAGCGGAGGGCAACAGAAATGAGGAGGAGGCTGGAGCACATGACCTACGAGGAGAGGCTGAGGGGTTTGGGCTTGTTTCACCTGCAGAAGAGAAGAGTGAGGGGGGATTTGGTAGCAGCTTTTAACTCCCTGCAGGGGGGTCCAAAGAGGCAGGAGAGAGGCTGCTCTCAGTGTGGACAGGTGGCAGAATGCAGAGCAATGGGCTCAAGTTGCAGTGGGGGAGGTCTATGTTGGATATGAGGAAAAATGATTTCCCTAGGCGGGTGGGGAAACACTGGGTTGGGTTCCCTAGGGCGGAGGTGGAATCTCCATCCCTAGAGGTTTTGAAGTCCCAGCGTGACCAAGCCCTGGCTGGGATGATTGTCGGGTTGGTCCTGCGTTGGGCAGGGGGCTGGACTCGATGCTTGCAGAGGTCTCTTCCCCTCATTAATGTCCTGAGCAGACCAGGGCGTCAGAGGGGCTGGTGCCGTGTTTCAGTGAGAGTGACTCTGCTGTTCCAGTTCTGATAACACCCTCCTTCCCCCAGTGCCTGCCGGGGGGCACTGCGCCACATGCCTGTTACCCCCAATGCCTGTGGGGGGGCACTGCGCCACATGCCTGTTACCCCCAGTGCTTGCGGGGGGGGGCACTGCGCCACACGCCTGCCAGCACTGGTTACCTGTCACTCCCCCCTCTGGGGAAAATAGCATGAGAGTCGAGGGGCACTGGTTTTAGTGTGGAAGGCAAGTCGAAGACCCATGCAGAGGCCTGTCGGGGCAGTTCTGGGGGCTGCCACGAGGTGGGGCACAGAACTGTCTCTTGGGATGTCACTGGCCCTGGCCTCGTAACTGGCGAGGGAACAATTGAGGCTTCTGGCTTTGTACATTAATGAAAGTAGATGAGCCAAAGCATGAAAGTGGGGGGCTGCAAATTGATCCGATGGGCGAAGCGGGGGAGTCTCCAACCAGCCATTTGAGTTGTGAAAAACCATCCCATAAGCCAGCACTCCCGGGTAAGCGTGTTACCATGTTACAGCCCAGGCCGTGTCCCTTCACTGCTAACGCGGGGGGCAGCGGGCAACCCTCAGAGGCTGGTGCCAGGCTTGTGTGCTGGGGGCGAGGCGGCAGGGTGCAGGAAGCAAGGCCCCGCCAGCAGGCCACGTGATGTTTCGTGGCCAGAGACCGGCAGAGCCAGAGGCCAATAGCCAGCATGGGCAGGCTGCTGCTCTCCCTTCAGTTCATGGGGATGGGCCCTGGGAGCTTCTCCACCAGTGCGGTTTGTTTGTAGTGAGGGGGCCAGTCCCCTTCTGGGCTGGCCTAATGCAGGCTGATTACGTCACCTTCATGCAAACCAAGGATCTCCCCCTGGAAGTAATTGTGGGTGCAGAAAATCCCCAAACCTGCAGTTGCTTCCCCCAAGGGTTTGAGGCCTTTGAGATCAGGGCTGGCTTGGCCATGTTCGCCCGCCGCCCATCCCATCCCCCAGTGCAAAGCTAGCCAAGAGCCGAAATAATGGACGAATAACCCGGCCCCCACTGCACAGCCCACGGGGGCTGAAAGGTGAGGGCTCTGAGTACAGACTCTGCCAAGGGCAGCTGGGGGGGTCAGTTTTCATGCGCTGGTCCCTCTCGGCAGCTGGCCTGGGGAGCGAAAGGCAGCAAGTCTGAGGGTGGTGCCCAGCCCTGGTCTCCGAGACAGCTCCGGCTCCTGCCTGGACCAGCTCCCGCTGCTCCTTCCATCCAGCCAATGGCCCCGGGGAGGCAGACGCTTGGCCAAGGCTGCTTGGAGAGGCGGTGGCAGGGCGGGGGCTAGAACTCAACTCTCCTGCCTGCTGGGCCAGCGCTCAGCTCCCCACCCTCTCGTCCGTGTGCTGATTTCCCCCTGCAGGCTTCAGCAGCGGGCCCTGGCAGCCCTGTTCCCCTGCTGCAAAGCCGTCTTCCCGCACACAGCCACCAAGCCGGTGTGCTCACAGGCCAGCAGTTCCTGGCAGCCCAGGCTGCGGCAGGCGGGGGTGGGTGAAATCCTGCCCTGCCGCCATCCTCAGGCAGGAGCTGGCACCGTGTGCATCCAGATTCCTAGGGCCTGCTGGTGCTCTGCCCTTTGTGCTGGGCTCTCCTGGACCAGAGGGGGGTCTCTGAGCACCCCCCAGCAGCAAGACTGCCTTTGCCATCTGGCACGGCCCCACCTGTGGCAAGGTGGGGGTGCTGGGAAGAGGCTGGGCCGAACTCCTGCGTGGGCTGTGGCGGGGCGGCAGTGGCAGACTCTTATGAGGAGTTGCTCCAGCGCCCGCGAGACTCGTGAGGAGTTGGGCCTCTCGGCGGGCGCTGGGAACGCCCCTCGCCAAGGCTGCTGGGGGCAGAGAAAAGCTTCACACGGAGGCGAGTGGGTGAGCTGCAGCCAAATGCGGCCAACGCCGGCTGTACCTTGGCAAGCCCCCCTGCTCTCTGAGCCTGGCGGGTGCCTTGTGAGCCCCAGCATTTGATACTGGCTGCAGTGTGAAGCCGACCGCCTGGGGCCACCGACCCCCCCCCTTGCTAATCAGCATTCCATCTAATTAGCTAAAAGCACTTGGGCATTGACACCAGCCTGGGCTGCCCGCTGGCCCTGCCTCCCTGCTGATGGATGCTATTGTGCGGGGCGCCTCGGGTTGCACGGCCGGGCGGGTGCCTGTCAGCGGCTGCCATCGCCTCAGCCTCTGCCAGGGGGTTCACATGCTCACCCAGGAGGGCCCATTGTTCCCCCTCGCTGGCCAGCCGCTTCCCCGGTGCCTCTCGTTAGCTGGAATGGCCGCCTGGGCAGGCAGGCTCGTGCTGGGCGCAGGCCAAGCCAGATCTCCTTTCCGGCCGGGGGGCAGTGGCTTGTGGGCACAACAGCGCTGCTTTGCCGCCGAGAGCCCCATGGCTGCCACGAGGGGGGCCCGTGGGCGCCCCGGCCAGCTGGCTTCTCCATCCCTGGGCATGTCAGAGCCTGAGAGGTGGATGGGAGACGGCTCAGGGGGGACACTGCAGGCCGGGGGGGCTGAGGGAAGGGGCCTGAGCTGGAGTAGAGGGTGACCGGGGGTCCCCTGCCAGCTTGGGGGAAGCGGCACCACCTACCCCTGCCCCAACAACCTGTCCTAACCCCCTGGGCCCAGCTTCCTGCCCAGGGCCCAGCCCTGCCGAGAGGCCGGGCCGCCTGAACAAGGGCGCAGGGGCCTTCCCCATGAGAGGCGTGGCCCCAGGTGCAAGAACAGTGTCGTTAAGCGGGGCAGGGTCACACCCCAGGCCCCGTGGGGCAGGGAGCAGCTCCAGCCAGGCCAAGGGGGCCTCTCCCACCGGTCCCAGTTCAGTGCCTTAGCCCCAGAGCCGCCCGTGGCCCCCACCCCACCCCAGCAACGTGCACCTGTCAGAGCTGGGCTTGGCTTCCCCTGCACGTGAGCAGGGCTGTCACTAGGTGGTGCCCAAGGCTCAGGCATGGGGCTGGGTATCCTCAGTCCAGTGTGGGGCCCGTGCTTCCTGACCCACTGACCAGCCCCCTGCCCCAGTCACCAGCTCCAGGCAGGTCCCAGGGCCCTCTGCCCCCATGACCAGCCCTCTGCTCCCAGCCATGACCCCCAGGCACCTGCCCCTGCCCCCAACCACCCGCCCTAGCCCCAAGGTCCTAGACCTTCCCAACCCATGGGTGAGGTGACAGCGAGAGAAGGGGAGGTGAGGTCCCTTGGGGTGTGCTGGCCCCTCCCTGTTAGCCAGCCCCCCTTTGAAATGCAGGCTAGCCCTAGATACAGTTCCTTCTGACTGCAAGGATGGAGACAAGGAGGCTGCTGGGGAAAGAGGGTCCAAGTGGCTGTTTGCTAGGCTGCAGGCCGGTTTGTTCCTGCCCCTTCCTTCCCAAGGCATGGCTGTGTGAGAGAGGGTGGCCTGTCGGCTTGGATGACCCTGGGCTAAAAACAACGGCCTGTCTTCTGAGACACGGGTTATGCCCTCCCCTGACTCGCCTGGTAAACCCACCACAGGGGTGACTTCAGTGCGTGTGGGTGGCTTGACGCCCCGTGGCGACCCGCCTCTCCCCGTACGAGCGGTGACCTGCCAGTGAGGTTGCAAGTGGTCCCTCGGGGGGCATCGTTTGTAGAGAGCAGCTGCCAGCGGCGTGCTGGGGGTGAACACGGTGCATTCGGCCAGGGAGACCAGAGCCACGGTCTCAGAGAGGGAGCCGGGTTAGTCTGTAACTGAAAAAAACAACCCAACAAGAACAACTTAAAAACCAACGGTCCTGTAGCACCTGAGCGACTAAGCAGAAATACGTGGCTGGTCCCGGGAGCTTTCGAGAGCACAGCGCACTTCCTCAGATGGCCCCTGTGCTGGGCCTGCCACGGGGGGGCACTCTTCATGCACCACTGGGTTCAGGAAGTGGCTTAGGATGTCCTGGAGGGGGGGAGGCACTGCTCCCCTTTGCCGGGGGCTCTAGGTTTCTGCGCACGGGGAGGCCTGCTTGGTCCAGGGGCACAGGAACACTTTTAAGAGTGTGTGTGTGTGGGGGAGGGGGTGGGTGCTGACACCCTCCCTGCCCCCAGCTGTGGCTGGGAGCAAAGCCCTGGGGTGTGGGGCCAGCAGCTGGGACTGGCAGCAGAACCCTCCTTCCCCGCCAGCATGGAAGGGCCAAAGCAGAACCCCCCCGGAGCACATGGCAGCCACTGGGATGCTGGTTGTGAGGCTGGAAGCCGGGGGAGGGGAGGCGGCAGCAGCCCTGCACCCCTAGTTCTCCCACACATGGCCTGGGCCTACCAGATTCCTATGCCTGGTACCTGCCCGTGGTCGGCACGGGGCATGGGGCCCTCTCCAAGCTCACAGGCCCGGTCCTGCTGCCTGCCGCTGGCCAGCAATGGGGCTGGAGGCTCTTCTCACCGAACCCCCTCCCCCGGGAATGGTGGGCCCAGTGGGGGGGTGGGAAGGAAGAACTGGCCTCCCCAGCTTTACCCAGGCCACATCCAGCCCAGTCTCCCCGTGCCTTGGGCAGGGGCTTTGTTTCCCGGCATAGGCAGGAGTGGGCCGTGCCCAGTGTCCTGCAGCTGGGGAAGGGAGTGGCAGAGCGGCGACCCCCCTTGTGTGCAGGGGAGCTAGCAGGGCCTGTTGCCCTCCCCCGGGGGGCATGCTTTGGGCACGATCTCTGCACCCCCTGCCCTGGCAGGCCCCGGCACAGGCTGAGGTACAGCAACACTCAGCGCTCCACGGGGCCGTGGGTCGGCCTCCCTGCCGCCCCTGTGAGTAGGGCCTGGCAGACAGTGGCGTGCAGGAGCCCTGGTTCTGGTCCTGCCTCTGCCAATGGCCTGCTGCATGACCAGGGGCATCTTCTGTGCCTCAGTTTCCCCATCAGTAAAATGAGACTCATGCTGCTGTCCTGCCGGGAGGAGGCCGGGATGAAAAAGCCGGGGATGATCGCAAGGGTGCAAATCATGCTGACGTGTGCCAGGCACGAGGGCCCCGCGCTTGTGAACTCACACGGGGGACTTTAATCCTGCCGCTTTCCCCTGCATGCTGTGCCCAGGAGGGTCAGGTCTCTCCTGACCCCAGAGCTTGGGTCCAAGGAACGGCTCCGGAGCTGCCCTTTGAAGCTGGCCAGTGCCATGTGTGTCCAAGGTCCACCCAGCCCCGGCTGCAAAGCAGAGAGTTCCAGCGCCTTCAGCAAGGGGGGGCATGAGCGGTTTTCCAAGCAACATCAGTCAGAAAAAGGGGGGGGTGACTTTGGGGCTTCTCAGGCAGCGGCTGCTGTGTGCCCTCGTGGGGTGGGGGATGGAGGGAAGCTTTTCCTGAAATAGATGCTGACAAGCGAGCAGGAGGGGCGTTGGCGTCTGGCACTCGGGCTGAATATTAACTGGCTGGGAGATGGCAAGGGAAAGGGATGCTTTGTCCCTGCAAAATCCAAGGCAAAAATACCCACCCAGCTTGCCTGGTGAGGCAGATTAGCCCTGGCCACGGTGGCTAGTGTCCAGCCACCCCTGACCCAGCCTCTAGGACCCTCCCCTGGCCTGAGGGGCCAGCCCAGCCCCCAGCACGCTCCCTGCCTCTGCAGCATTTACAGCCCCGCAGCCAGGGCAGGCAAATCGAGGGCCCGGGTCTGAAATGCAGCGAGAGAAAGTCAGGAGGCAGGGCAAGAAACGGGGGCACTGCAGGGAGCTGGGGAGAGACCCAGCTGGGGAGACACCGCCACGCCTGGGGCCGGGAATGGGGAGCCTGGCTCACCCCCTTGCCCTGGCCAGGACTTGCTAGAGGCAGAGGAATGAGACCTAGAACACTCCTGGCTGGCTCTGTGCCAGGGCCCACCCGGGGCCGGGTCAGCCCGGGAGGCAGTAGGGTTCCCATTGGGATTCATTACTGATCATTATTAACACTGCTGAGCCCTGGGTATTAGTGTTAATTGCTCCCCCGTGCGCCCCCTGGGTCCTCCCTGGATGCTCTTTGGGTGGCAGGGGTGGGGGGGGGGTTGTTCTCCCCGCCCACCCTGGGGTGCTGGCAGATGCTGGGGACCCCTCACAGCTCAGGCCAGGGGGCTCTGGAAGCAGCCTGGCGCCGGCTGCTCAGGGAGGGGTGACGAAGGCTGGCGGAGGGGGCAGTGGGACCCAGGCAGGCCAGAGCTCTGCAGGGAACCCAGCTGGGCTAGGCTTGGGACTGGCGAGCGCCCTGTGTGTTTGGTGGGCTGAGCTAGCTGGCAGTGCCAGCGCCCCTCGGCCCTGACTTACACCCCCCCTATTGGGATCCCCACTGGGGTGACAGCCCAGCCCCATTGTCCTCAGAGCTGGGGACCACACTCCTCCCCCAGTGACGCCCAGCTAGAGCAGCCCTGTCTCTGTGGGGCCCACAGCTGGGACCCCCAAGGCCTGGCCAGGAAGTCTGGGGGCTCCGTTCCCGTGGCTGCACACAGGAGGCCGCCCGTCCCCGCACCCCAGTTGCTGCGCGGCTGGCACGGCGGGATTGTCAGGGCAGCCCCCGAGAGGGTGCCCCCGAATGCCCCGGTGAAACGGGCACCTGGTGCCCGGCTGCCCACCGGTGGGCTGGGCGAGCTGTGTCCGGCGCGGGCCGGCCCGCCCCACGCGGCACAGCCCCGGCACCATGGCGGATCTGATTAGCGCGCAGCCCCGTTCTCAGCCCCCCTCCCCGCCTCCGCGGGCCCGGAGACAAATCGATTTGTATTGGCATTCAGGGCCGGCCCCGAGGGAGCTCTCTTCTCAGCGCCTGGGACAAAAGGCCCACGAAGCGGGGCGGGGCGCTCCCGCCACAGAGCCCCTCGCCAGCCAGCCAGGGCCCAGCGGCTCAGCTTTGATGGCTCTCTCCTCCCCCGGCGAAAGGTCAAACTAATAAATGTAGGGCCCTTGGCAGCGCTCGGGGCACACAAAGGAGGGGGGGGAGCGCTGCAGCGGGGCTGGGCAGCCCCTCGGAGCGTGATAAATGCCTCCGGCAAAGGGCGAGCAGCATGGGGCCTGCCCCAAGAAAGGGGCTTTGAGCCGTGCAGCCAGCCCCTCCGCTCCCCGGCCTCCCCAGCTCGGCAGCTGCGTCCCTGGCAGGGATCATGCACGGGAGCTCGTGCCGTCCAGCCCCGGGGCTGCCCGCCGAGGTGCCCGTGGCAGGCGCAGCCAGCTGGGCCTGGCAGGCTGGGTGGCATGATGGCTTCCTGTTGTCCTGGGCCACCAGAGTAACCACTGCCCACGCGGAGCCACCTGCAAACCCTGCCCCCCTCCCAGCCCTGCCCAGGCCCCTGCACCCGCCTCCTGGGCCGCGGTGCCTTGGGTTGGTGGGTCCCGGGGGCTGCCCTGCCCTCCCAGCCCTGGGCAATCACTCGCCTTTCCCTCCACCCATGAGGCGAGGGGCGGCCAAGCTGTTCCCAGCGTACGCTGCTGGGTCGGGACAGAGAGTTTGGCCCCAGAGCCAGCGGGGGCCTGGCAGGGTCACACCCTAAGCCCCCCACCATGCAGGGCGATTGCCCCAGAGAGGGCGAGGCTGGGGGCTCCGAGGAGCAGGGCTGATGGCTGAGTCTTGGGGCGTGTTTGCACAACAGCGCTGCAGCTCCGTCCCGGGAGAAGCGCTGGCTGCACGAGGGGTGAGGCCCGTGTCGCTCCGGGCGCTGGGCTAGACCAAGCCCCAGTGAATGGAAAGAGTGGGATGTTGGCTAGAAATGCCCCATGGGGAGACCGAAGCTGGCCTCCCCACGGGGCACGGCACAGGGGCCCGCAAGGCCAGGCTTTGGGGGAAGGGGGCATGAGCAGAGCAAAGCAAAGCTGGTGCATCGAGAGCATAGGCGGAGGCAACTGCAGCAGCGATACCAGGGCAGCCCGGCGCTTCTGGGTCTGCCTGAGCCGCCTGCAGGCCGGGCCGGCTGGGGAGGAGCAGTACTGGCAGGGGAGGCCGGGAGGGGGCACTGTTGTCTTCTGAGAGCTGCCAAGAGCTGCCGGGTGCAGGTTTCAAGCCCAGCCCTGAGGAGCAAGCGTGGCTGCTTCCCCTGGTCTAGTCTGGCTTGCCTGAGGGGGGCTGCCTAGGCCGGAGAGACTTAGGCCGCAGCCTGAACCAGAGGGGGTTTTCCCTCACCCTGGCCTCACTGCCGGGACAGTTCTTTGGGTTTCTCCTCTTTGACCCAACTTCCAAATCCATGCCTCTCTCTCCTGTCAAACCCGGGCCTGGTTGCCAAGGAAATGACCCTCCCTCCATGCACGGCTTCAGGCTCGGTGGCCTCTGCAAACAGTGTTTGGGACCCACAAAAGGGGGGCGTAGTCGGGAGCCATGTTTCTCAACCTTTTTTTGTAAAGTACCCCCTTTAAAAAAAATTAAAGTACCCCCAATACCTACAGTTTTCAGACACACAACATTTTTTTCTACCATTGCAACACATTTGTTTAAACGACTTAATCGTAGCCGGGCGGGCGATGAAATTTTTGGGTGTAAAAAGTACAAAAATAACAAAGCGCTGTAAAACTTAAAACAAAAAAATTCAGTGTTCTCCAAATTTCAGTTGTGTTGACGTACCTCCCCCAGACGTCTCTCGAGTACCCCTAAGGGGGCTCGTACCACTGGTTGAGAAACACTGGTCTGGAGAACGCTCTTGGAACCATGACTTGGAAGCCAGGCCCCACTGAAGGCAGTGGGAGTTTTGTATGGGCCAGGATCTAGGGTTGCTAGATGGTGTCCCAAAAAATACCGAACACACGGGCTAAAAAAATTTGTCGAGCAAAAAAAAAAAACAACCACTGCCACGAACACACATGCTATGCTTAATACTTAACTTTATTATAAACAGTCTTCATCCTACACCATCTCTATGTAAAGAGGCTTAGAAGTAATTGTGCAAATGTGCATGCTATTTTCACTGTTTTCTATGCCTCTAAAGCTAAGGTTATAGAAGAATTTCGAAGAACTCCTTTTTATCCTGCAGCTGAAATGATTGTAGAGAACTCCCAGTGCCAATCGCACCCCGCCTCCCGGCCACTCCCCCCGCCCCCGCCAGGCTTCCATCCAATGCGCAGCCAGAAGAATCAGAGAATACCAGACATTGCACGTGTCTGGTATTCTCTGATTTTTTTTACCGGACAGCGAGCGCAAATACCGGACTGTCTGGTAGAATACCGGACACCTGGCAACCCTAGCAGGATCTCACCTGACTTGCTGCATTCAGCTCTTCTTCATATTCGATCAGATGGGCTCTCAAGCTGGCCCTCACATACCGCCCTGAATGAAACTCCTACAAACTGAAGGACAGCTCCTCCGCTTATTAACCCTGGGATTCAGACACTGGCCGGGTGTGTGCCTGCCACAGTTCCACCCCCACCCCCTTAAATGTGTCCTCAAGGCTCAGACAGAAAAGCCACATAAAAAGACCCAAAATGAATGATTTGTTTCTTTCTCCTTGATCTCATTATTTTAAGCCAGTTCTGTGATTTTTTTATTTGGATCCTGATGCCAGTCCACCTGAGGTTGGCCGTGCTCCCAGGATGAAGAATTTTGCATTGACACAGTGTCTCTTAGAGGCTAAGTTTCATTTTTGCTGTTCCAGGAAATTAAGGAGAAGGTAGCAGGAGGTAGAAGATGACAGTTAGTAAAAGGCTGTATACATTCAGGCTGATACAAGTGCCACGTACACACAATATTTTTGTTCCTGCATAAGTAACAGTTTTCATTGCACAAAGACGTATATGCCCACTTAATGCAGGGGATGCTGATGTTTGACAGGCGTACCATGCACCTGAGTTTTTCCTGGACAGGACCTCCTTTTTGATCCCCTAGTCTCCATCCAGACAGATATTTGCAATATGAAAAACTTCCTTGAGAACCTACAACCACTTCCATGGGAGTTGTGAGAATCAGTCTGCCAAGAACTACTGGCCATGTTGGACCCCAAGGTTGCGGAGGAATCCTCTAGCACAGCGTTTCTCAGACTGGGGGGTCCCACCTCAAAAGGGGGTGGCAAGGCAAGTGCAGGAGGATTGCTAGTAGGGTCACCATGTGTTTGGGTTTTCCGGCCATGACCTCTTCTTTAGTCCTCCGATCTCTGTCCACGTGGCCTTTGGAAATACAAAAAAATGCCCATGATTTCTCCTGGCCTTCCGAGCTGGGTGTCTGGAGTGGCAGCTGCTGTCAGCTGCCTAGCCTGGAAAACATTGCCCCTGCCAGCAGCGGCTCAGAAGGAAGGGTGGCGATACCATCTCTTGCTGCGCTTCCTTCTGCACTGCTGGTAGTGGCACTGACTCCCCATACATGCCACATCACCCTTCCTTCTGCGCTGCTGCTGGCAGACGGGTTGCCATCTAGGTTGGGTACCTGATCAATTGCCACTACCTCCCGGCCACCCTCTCCCGTAGATGGCAATGATGCTGCCATCATGGGCACACAAGGAAGGGAGACAATACCACAGCCTACCACCCTTCCTTCTCCGCCGCTGCTGGGGGTGGCGCTGCCTTTCCGGCTGCCCAGATTGGCAGGTTCCTCCTCATGCTCACGCACATTAACCCTACTTCTCTCTCCGTCCCAAGGAGAGACCTCGAGAAAAAGCTTTGCTGCTGCAAACCCACGGGGGTCTCTGAGCTTGCCTCTCTGCCCTGCCTGGTTGATGTCAGGGTCTCTCTGTGAGGCTGCCACTACCCCATCTGTCAAGAACCAATCAGCTCTGGGGTTTGGGATCAGAGCAAATTGTAAACTGAAGCCCATACATGTATTTGTGAAATGTCTGCACCCCAAAGTAGCAACTAACCTTCTCTCTCTGTGAGAAAAGTGGGTTGTAACCATGAAAGCTTAGGCCCTGATCAATCTGCTAGTCTCTAAGGAGCCACAGGACTCCTTTCTGTTTTTGTGATTAACTATGTTCAGCAGAAGACAGAGCCTGGGATGCAAATCAGGGTTCTCTGGCCCATCCGCCATCTCCGGAGCTAAAATTGCATCACACGCCAAAATCAGTTCTTTGTCAGCTTGATCGGGATTTCTGAGGGCTGCTGCAATAGTTAAAATCCAGAAACACGTGTTCTAGAGCTGAGTTCCAATACCATGGAACCCCTTTTAAAGTAATGAATACTCAGGTATGAGGGGGTGGACTAGGCCCAGAGGCCCTGCGCTGAAGGGCCCATTACAGGGTCCCATTACACCTGTCTCAGGAAAGGAGCAGTGGAGGAGTCCTCCAAGCAACCTAGAGTGGCAGCAGGGAGCAGCCAATCAGGGCCCAGAAGGGCCATATAAAAAGGAGCTGCAGCGCTGGAGACAGTCAGGCTGTGTCTAGACTACACCTCTCTGTCGACAGAGAGATGTAGATTAGGCACGTCAAAATTGCTAATGAAGCAGGGATTTAAATATCCCGCGCTTCATCAGCATAAACATGTCTGCCGCTTTTTTTTTGCAATGGAGCTTTTTCGGGGAAAAAAAGGCAGTCTAGATGCGGATCTTTCAAAAAATAAACCCTTTTTTGACAGATCCTGAATTCCTCAAAGAATGAGGTTTACAGGATCTGTCGAAAAAGGGTTTATTTTCAACAGATCCATGTCTAGCCTGCCGGGGGGGGGGGGGTGGTTCCGAAAAAGCTTTGTTTTGAAAAAAAGCGGCAGCCACGTTTATGCGAATGAAGTGCGGGATATTTAAATCCCTGCTTCATTAGCAATTTCGACGTGCTTGGTTTGCCTCCCTCTGTCGACAGAGGGATGCAGTCTAGACCTTGCTGGAGCCGGAGCAATGCGGGTGGTGTGCCCACGCTGCAGCACCATGGACAGATCAGTGCGGGCAGGGGCAGGGCCTGGGGGAGGGAGAGAGAGAGCGCTAGCTTTCGGCTGGCTGGCTGCTGGGCCTGTGTGTAGAAGAGCCCTGAGGTAAGGGTGGGGCTTTGGTGAAGGCTGGGGCAATGGGGAACAGAAAGGAGTTTAGTTGGGGCACCCTGGCATGTGCCTGCTGTTCTGAGTTCCAGGGGTAGGACCTGGAACAGGTGGGTGGGCCCAGGTTCTCCCCGCCCCACCCCCAGGCACGGAA
The DNA here is from genome assembly GCA_032595735.1 of Pelochelys cantorii. Classification (NCBI taxonomy): domain Eukaryota; kingdom Metazoa; phylum Chordata; order Testudines; family Trionychidae; genus Pelochelys; species Pelochelys cantorii. The sequence goes on from CM064333.1 coordinate 5,034,959, forward strand.
GAAGTGACCTACAATTGGACATTGCACCGACAAGGGGTTCTGAACTGCAGAGTGCCCGAGCTGGGGCCGGGCCAGGGAGGGTGAAACAATTGCCTCTTGGGGGTAGGGCTTGATATCAGGGCCAGGACTGGCTTAAAGCCTGCAGAGCCACCAGACCAGAAGGGTCGCCCGCGAGAGGTGGGTGCCGAGCTGCTATAAGAGGCATTAGAAGTTTGGCAACTACTTCCTGCAGTAGCCTAGGAAGCCTGCAGCCCGGACATACTTACCGGTGCTGGGGCATCCCAAAGAGCTTTACCTTTATCGCTGACTGACTGTAGTCCCTGGGCAGCGGGGCCGACAGCCTGGCTAGGCCCTTGGGCAAGTTGTGTGTGTGTGTGGGGGGGAAACCTTGCTCCATGCCCTGGAAGGGGTGGGGCCTTGGGCAAAAGGGGTGGGTTTGGGGCTAGGCAGCCCCCAGCGCTGCCTGGGGTGCTCTGTGCCTGCCCCCAGCGCTGCCCGGGGCGCTCTGTGCCTGCCCCCAGCGCTGCCCGGGGCGCTCTGTGCCTGCCCCCAGCGCTGTCCGGGGCGCTCTGTGCCTGCCCCCAGCACTGTCCGGGGCGCTCTGTGCCTGCCCCCAGCGCTGTCCGGGGTGCTCTGTGCCTGCCCCCAGCTGTCAGTGCTGCCCAGCATGTGCCACGCCGCACGCTGGCAGCAATTTAAAGTGGTAGCAGCAATGGCAGCCAGGCCCTCTAGAATTGCAGGGCCCTGTTGGTTCTATCCCAGCCCTCATACCAGTTGCACCTCACACCCACTGCTCTCCCCCCTGCCTTGCTCTCCATTGGCCTCACCACCCAGCACCATGCTCTGAGCAGCCTCGAGAGGCAGGCCGCCCCGCCAGGCCCCACCGACAGCCTGAGCGTGGAGAGCAGCCCCGCCGAACGGTGCCAGGCTGAGGGAGCAGAGCCAAAGGCCAGCAAAGACCGAGAGGGAAGGGGGTGCTCTCCCTGCACCAGCGCTGCCGGCCGGGTACACGGCACAGGACCGTCAGCTACTCTGCCCCATGGGCGAACTCGGGGGCCCTTGTGTGGCAGTCAAACCACCACAACGCGGACGTTGGAAAGCCCCATGCCTCTCCCCCTGCATCGCACAGGCTGTGGGGTGGGAAATGGCTCTCTCCAGTGTCCGTCGCCGGCATCCACCCTGCCCGGGAGCTGGGGCCTGGCCGTGGTCTTAGAGGATCTTGCAGGGTCTTCGTCCAGCTGGAGCTGGGCAGAGCAATTGCAAACCCCGCCCCCAGGGGTGTTTGCTTTTTCTTCCATTACCATCTGCGAGTGGTTGCCCAGGGGGGTGGGTGCTTGTGGGAGGACGTGGGGGGTAGAATGTGCGGGGTGGGTCCCTGCACTTTGCAATGGCTCTTGGAGGGACACATGGGGCCTGTTCGCCCTGCAGCAGGAAGCCCCTGGGCCCGAGCCAGGCCAGACCTGGGCTAGCGACTGGAGCCCAGAGCCGGAGAGGGGGTGGGCCTGAAAGCCCGAACCACCATGGGCCAGGAAATCCACACGGCCCTTTTCAGCTGCCGCCGGCTCAAGCGAAGCTGCAGGAGGCTTAGTTATTGAGCAGGAGCTGAGGCTGCTGTCACTAGGGGTGTCGAGGCACCCGTTAGCCCCCATGGTTGGCCTGTGCCAGCTGGCCTGGGCTGCGGGGCTGTTCCATCACAGTGTAGCCATTTGGGTTCAGGCTCTGGGGCTCTCCCTCCTTGTAGGGTCCCAGGAGCCTGCCTCAGTTGGCCTGGCCAGCCAGGGGTGCCTCACTGGAGTGCAGACACGTCCCAGAGCCCCCACGTTTGGGGAGGCATCTGCCCCAGGGGCTGCCAGCTTGCTGCTGCGGTGGTGCCAAGCTTCCCGAGTCAGCATGCTGGGGTGGTGCAGCAAGAAGGACTGCCAGCACCAAACCACTCTCCAGAACAGCTCCCTGCCTAGGGGGAGAGCAAATGTCTCTCCCGTACCACCTGCCGGTCGCAGCAACCGCCATGGCTCAGAGCAGAGCCGGAAGCCAGAGCCCTGTCCATAGCCAAGACGCAGGGTCTGATGGGACAGGCCGGAGGAGGGGACCTGGTACACCCCCATCCGGGGAAGAGAAGGGTCAAGGGAACACACAACCCAGGAGAGGAGGTAGAGGGGACACTGGGCAATCCCCTCTTCCTTTATTGCTGGTGACTAGACAAAGTCACTTCTCACTAGCCATGGTACAGATGGTCTCTGTCTTCTTCTGGGCCGCTGATGGCTTCGGCTTGCAGTGCTGCTGTCCATACGGGGGCTTCCTCCTCCAGAGCTTCCTGCGGGGGGTGGTGGATGTGGTCACGGTCTTCCTCCGGCTCTGCCGCAGACTGGGCACCCAGCGGGGCCGGCCGGTCTCCAGCGCGCCTGGGTGCTGCAAAGGGAGGAGGCAGGGAGAGTGTTAGCTTTCTGAGCCTGCGAGGATACCAGTGGGGGAAGGAGCGTCATGCCCCCAGCTTGCTCACCTTGTGCATCCCTGGGCAACAGCCTCATTCCAGGGTCAATATCCACCGTATTTTCCTTGTCCTCTGGTGGCTCAATAGCGCTTATGCCCAGAATACTGTAAACAGAAAACAAAAAAAATAAGCCTAGCTAGTTCTTCTATGGCCCTCTCATCTGTGCATCGTGAAGGAGGTCAGCATCACCGCACAGCTGGGGAAAATGAGCCGCAAAGAGGTGAAGTGATGTGCCCAAGGTTACCTGATGGGTCAGTGGCAGAGCTCAGAATAGAAGCCAAGTCTCCCGACTCCCAATGGTTTTGTAACCCCCCTCGCCCACCCTAGTTTCAGCCAGGAAATCCCATGCCACATACATGGAGTAATGAGCCTCATTAGCATTTCAAACATCTTGCAGGAAAGTTTCACAGCCAGCTGTGTGACATTCCCTCCCTGCTGTGAGTGGATAGTTGTAAAGCCGGGTGCATTACTGGTGGCGGACAATATCAGCGGCACCAGAACTCAGTTTTCTTTGCATAGTCAGGGCTTGTAGCACTGACGATTATTTGGCCTTGCACACAATTCGCTGCATCGCTTGGCTGGCATGTTTCACACAGGTCAGTCTGCTATTTTTTTTATTCACAACACGTGATTGGGTACCTAAGTCACATTATACTGTTCCTGCTCCTTGACTGGCTACTGAAACCTATTAAGCAGGAGAAAAAAAGAGTTTACACTAGGGGGCAATGTTAAACTAAGGTACGTAACTCCAGTTCCATGACTGGAGTCACCGTACCTTAGTTCGAATTACCGCAGCGGGTTGAGAAACTCTCCCGTCAACTCCCCTTACTCTTCTCGACTCAGTGGAATGCCAGAGTTGATGGGAATGCAATCAGTGGTTGATTTAGTTGGTCTTTACTAGACAAGCTAAATGGATTCCTCAGAAATTGATTCCCCTCAGCACTGCTCTCCTGTAAGCGTGGACACAGCCTTAGTGTTAGGTCAAATAACTGTTAGTGCTACAATCGGTGAGTATTTCAGGATTCAGAAACATTTCTATGGAAACCCAGTGGTTATCTGACTGCTTGCAACTAAAGAGTACCACCCACCAGTAATGTGTGTGAGTAGCAGAGACTCACACTTGGGATTTGGATTCATAAATTCACGAACTAGGATTTGCATGATTCAACCAGCTGACTTATAACCAAGAGAGAATTCAAAAGGCAAAATGATGACTAGGCAATTAATTCTGGGCCAGTACCAGATCCACCAGCATGTTCATTCAAGCTGATTGTTCCTCTGATGCAGAATGAAAATTAACAGAGAAAAATCAACCTTTCCCGCCCTCCTCGTAGTAAAACGGCAAGTGTTAGCCATCTGTAAGGATGAAACATGGGGGAATATTTGACCCCAGGTAAATAATCTAGTGAATTTGATTTCATTATCATAAATCTCAACAAGGACTGATATGGACCCAGTGGCTCTGTGGTGTGACTGCACCGACCCTGCTCATAACCAGACGGTGTCTGTTTCAGCTTTTGGTGAATTTGACCCAATATCCCGATTGTTACATTTCTGAAGGGCATCCCTTTAAAGAGGTCTCAACCTTTCGTTGTGTTCCTGTCTCAGATGGCATGTGCAAGTAACAAGCTTTAGGCCTTTTCCTACTTGCTTAACAGATTCAGAGAGGGATGAAACACACACACAATTCTGGCACAGAAGCCAATTAGAAGCCAATTATCTGCATGGATGATTGAATTGGCTAATATTGTTCCAGGACACTCTGATGTCTCTCTGAAGGGATAAATAGTGGTGATTTATTGATATCCCATGATTATTTTCAGCCAATCAGAGCCCAGGGTTTTCAGCGGCAAAGGACCTGGGTATTACAGTGGATGAGAAGCTGGATATGAGTCAACAGTGTCCCCTTGTAGCCAAGAAGGCTAATGGCATATTAGGTTGCATTAGGAGGAGCATGGCCAGCAGATCTAGAGAAGTGATTATTCCCCTTTATTCAGCACTGGTGAGGCCACATCTGGAGTATTGTGTCCAATTCTGGGCCCCCCACTATAGAAAGGATGTGGACACATTGGAGAGGGTTCAGAGGAGGGCAACCAAAATGATTAGGGGGCTGGAGCACATGACCTACAAGGAGAGGCTGAGGGATTTGGGCTTATTCAGTCTGCCAAAAAAAAGAGTGAGGGGGGATTTGCTAGCAGCCTTCAATTTCCTGACGGGAGTTCCAAAGAGGATGGAGAGAGGCTATTCTCAGTAGTGATGGATGGCAGAACAAGGAGCAATGGTTTCAACAGTGGAGGAGGTCTAGCTTGGATATTAGGAAAAATGATTTCCCTAGGCGGGTGGGGAAGCACTGGGATGGGTTACCTAGGGCAGGGGTGGAATCTCCATCCCTAAAGGTTTCTAAGTCTCGGCTTGACAAAGCCCTGGCCGGGATGATTTAGCTGGGGCAGGTCCTGCTTTGGGCAGGGGGCTGGACTCGATGACTCCTGAGGTCTCTTCCAGCCCTAGGATTCTATGATTCTATGCTCTCAGTTAAAAAGCACGCCTCTGGCAACAAGAACCACAGGGTCACGACTGCTCTTTGCATCGGAAACGGAAGAGAAAACAGTGTGAGCTCAAAGACAGTTACAGGGTGGTAAGTGTTGGCTGATACCATCAACATGTGTGTGAAACACCCATGGAGCTGATGGGAAAAATGTCAAAGTTTTTTGTGCCAAATTTTGGGAAACAACCCCTCTTCCCCCAAACCAACATCATTCTTCCAAAATTTTCTGCAAATTATAATTTGTTTTTTCTTGGAAAATGGAACTACTTTGGGTTTCATTTTTTTTCTTTTCCAAAATAATTTTCAGTAAAAAAAAAGCGGGGGGACTGAAATATTAATTTTTTCGAAGAATAAAAGGGAAATTTGATTGGAAGTGAAATGTTGCCACGAACGCTTTCATTTTCGACAGAAGACGGTTTTTGGCAACATGACTTTTTGATGCAAAGACGAGCCTCAGATCTTCCGTGGGACAATTAATGAACCACGGAGATCCTGCCACGTGGAAAACAATCATCCACCCCTCGTGGCAAGTCCCGGCCTCATTCATTTTCACCTGGTCCCAGAGACGAGGGCGATGAACAAGAACCATCTTACATTCGCTTCTTAATGTCCTCTTCTGAGAAACCCTCCATTTCTTTGCCCTCTTGCAGAACCTGCAAGCAAAGAGCAAGTCAGCAAAAGGGGATTTTCCCTCTTCCCTGGGGAAAACGGCCCAGATGGGCCCCAGAGACAAGCTCCCCACCTCATTGCATGCCTCCCCTTTAACTCTCCAGCCAGCGGGGCCTGCAGACCGGTTGCCGTGGGAAACTGGGCCCAGCAGGGGTGGAGCCATGGAGGGGGCGGGGCTCCTGCATGTTAAAAAGGCCGCACCGTTCCCTCGTGCTTGCAGTGAGCCGAACCACGGGCTGGGATGCACACCTGCCTGAACTCTGCAGCATTTGGAAATCAGATCTAGAGCTGTGATTTGCACCTGGGACTCCCTTCGTTTCCTCAAACGAACCCAAGCAGTTGGCGGTTGGGGGAATCCGGCTTGGAGCTGCTCTGAGGGGCTGGAGCATAACCGGGCAGCTCACAAGTGAACTCAGCCAGGGGCCCTCATCTGCACGCTTAGGATCTTGGGAAGGAATTTCCCCCAGGTCAGCGGGACTCGGGGACAGGGGGCGGTTCACCTTACTTGGCAGCAGGGGTCACTTGCTGGTTTGCACTAGTCAGTGGTGGATTCTCTGTAACCTGAAGGCTTTAAATCATGGTTTGAGGACGTCAGTGCCTCAGCCAGAGGTTAGGGGTCTGCCACAGAGGTGGGGGGAAGGAGGCTGTATGGCCTGCGATGAGGAGGTCGAACATGAGGATCCCTACCGGCCTGACTGTCTAGAAGTCCCAGAGCAAGAGCGAAGTCATTTTGCTTCCCGCTGTGGCCTGGAGTCCTGCTCCCTGAGACACGCAAGGACCCTGAGATCACGGTGCTCTCCTACAAGCTTGGGAATTCCCCGCGGCCAAGCAAAAGTGTTCAGCGGTGTGCCTGGCGCAACACGCTTCCACCGGAGAATTTGAGCTACACAACAGAAGCCCTGGGGCTGTCGGCAGGGGCTGTGAGACAGTCAGGGCTGGGAAGGAAGGACTGATGGTGCCCTCCCTGGGAAGCAGGGGCTGTTTCAGTCCAGAGCCCACAGTCCATGGAGGATGCTGTTACGATAACAGCTACGTTACCTTGAGCCAGCCGGATGGGGGAAGGAATTGCAGGGCTCCCCGGACTATTGTGTGGGTGGTGGTGCCCTGGCCCATGGCAAGCCCAGGGCTGGGACCATGGAGTGCCACAGCTGGAAATGAGAGGAGTTTGGGGCCGACCTACCTGGGCGGTGCTGTCGACTCGCAGAGCAGCCAAGCCGATGAGAAGGAGGAGCCTGGAAGGGTTCCCAGAAGGAGAAGGTTAGTTTTTGCAAAAGGAAGCCATTGGCCCTGCACCTGCAGGCTGGCTGGGCCTGTGTGTCTGTCCTCTTCATTGGCTTCCACTACGCAGGATCCAACGTTCTGGGGCTCTTGCTGTTTCTAGCAGCGTTCCCCGGTGTGGCCGAGGCCGATACCATATAACTCTCCATGTGTGTCTGGGGAGATTGCCTCCCACTGAGAGAGAACACTAGAACAGCCAGACTGGGTCAGACCAAAGGTCCATCTGGCTCGGTGTCCTGTCTGCCCACAGTGGCCAATGCCAGGTGCCCCAGACGGAGTGACCAGAACAGGGAACCATCACACGATCCCTCCCCTGTCTCCCATTCCCAGCCTCTGACACACAGAGACCAGGGACACCGTTCCTGCCCATCCTGGCTAACAGCCGTTGATGGACCCAACCTCCATCTCTAGTACGTAACTTGTGGTGAGCAGCGATTCCTCTACAATGGGTCCTCTAGGGAAAACTGTCCCGGCCCATCGGCTCTGCTGACAGGCTAGCTACAAAAGCAGAGCCACCCCGCTTGCTCCCCGTGGACTGAGAACCGCTCCGACAGCGAGTGACCACGCTGGGGAGCAGTTTAGGGCGAACACTCGGGGGAGCAGTTTGTGGAGAGCACCTCCGGGGAGCTGCTTCGGGGGCCAAGCTGGGGAAGAGGATTCGGGGAGCCCCAGGGGTCCTGTAGAAAATCTAATCTGGGATCCTGCTGTCAAAGACTCTCTTAATGCACATGCACGAGGGGGGCAAATTAAGGCAGCGTGAAGGGCCACCTTCCTTCTGGCATCTCCTCTGTTTCCAGAGCCCAGCTGTGCATCGGAGCTCTTGGCACGTGGCTTTTGTGTGTCGGGAAATCTCCAGAGCCTTATCTGCTGAAGCTGAGGGGTGCAAGATGGAGCCAGGGGTTCACCAGGGGACAGCACGACCTAGCCCCTCAGCCTCTGCCCGGTCCAGTGTCTAAATCCTTATGCTGGTGCTAAGCTAGCTGGGAAGATGCCTCCTCAGAGCGCAGTCCCGGGCCTGACAGAACTGAGGGGGCAGGAGAGGCTGGCAGGCTGGCCTAAGTTATCTGTGCTGTCCCCTCACAGAGGCTGCCAGAAATGGAGGCACCCGCCCGTGTAGCAGGCGCTTAGTGGCAGCTCTACCTGCCAGCACTGTGACGTTGCTGCTGGAGACGGGGTCAGGGGCCACGCAGCAGACAAGGGCTCGCGTTGCTGCTGCTGCCGCTAACGGCGGCCAGGCTGGGGGAGTCCTGAGGCTGAGGGAGGGTCTGGCCAGGAGCTAAGCGCCGTGTGGTGGGAGAGGGTTGTGCCTGGCAGAGGAGCAGGGACGCCGTGGCCGGCTGCGCACACCTGCCCTTTGGAACGGCAGGCACAACAGGGCGCCAGTCAGCCGATTGGAGGGCGAAAGCCGCTGGCGGGAAGGGGGCGGCAGTGTCTGTCTCTGCCACAGCAGTGCCCTGCCCTGGGCTGCCTCGCCCGGCTGGCACCAGAGGGGGGGAACATGTCACTAGTGCTTGGCCAGGCCCTCACCCACCCCAGTTCAGGGCCTCGCCCCAATCACCAGCAGGGCACCCGCAGGTACATACGCCATCAAGGCATATTATGGGCTGCAATGCCTGCTCTGGGGGGGGGCGTAGCCTCTGCCACACCGTCCCGCTGTCCCAGGGCCCAGATGCTGCACAAGCCCCCGGGGATTCTAGAAATCAGCAGGTAGCTCGTCCCATCTCCCCTCCGCAGCCCGGGACCCTCCCCCGGGGGCAGGTCGGGGACACAGCAGCAGGGAGTCTCTCTGGATAGAGCCCCCTCTCCTCACCGGAGGGATGGGACCTTGGCACCAGCAGCACAGACCAGAAGGGGCCATGCTGATCTTCCAAGCCATGGGGTGGGCTGGAGGGAGGTTGGCTGTCACCCAGCCCGGTACCGCCCTACTGTGGAACCCGGCTCTAAGCAGGGCTAGCGACGAGGCAGGTGTGGGGCTGGGGGAGGGCACAGCTGGGCTCAGGGACACCCCCACGCCACCCGCAGGGCTGTACCCCACTGGGTGTCAACCAATCAGACGGGGGCCGAGGAATTGGCGATGCTGTGACCACTGCTCACCCTGGAGGGAGGGGTCAACAAGCAGCAGAATCCACCTCCCACCCACCCCCCCGATTTCACCATTAACAAACCTCCTGCTCTGGGGGGTCTGGTTCCCAGTTTCCGAGGGCCTGCGACTGCTGTGCCCACAGGGGAGCTGCCCCAGGGGGAATTATGGCTCAGGTGGCCGAGACCCCCCTCAGCTGGGGCCCAGGGGGCTGCCCAGCCCTGTCCTACCTGCGGTTCCCCGTGGCCCCTACAACAGAGGAACCTCCACCGCCCCCGGAGGGCCGCCCTCCAGCTGCTGGGGCCCAAACCAGTGCACCCAGTAAGGAAGGGCCGGGGCTTACCAGGCCATGTCTGTCCTTGCTGCTGCTTCCTGCCTTTTCCGGCACTGAGGGCTGGGCAGCCTGTCCAGAGTCCAGGAGCTGATTACAGGCCCCGATCTGCTGCAGAGGTGTCCCCGCAGGCACGCAGCTCCACGCAGGAGCCGGCTGCTACCCTTTGCCCCCGGGGCTGGGCTCCGCACTGGGGCGTGTTCCGATCCCCACCAATATCCCTTCCCCCTTCCCTGCCTTGCCGACAACCCGCACCCCCCGCCACTCCTTTGCAGCCAGCAACTCCGCACGAAGGGGCCCCAGGCACATCCCCAGCGGGGTCCGGCAGCGGCTGGCTCCCCAGCCGGCAGCTACCTCTGCAGAGCGCCCCGGCGGAACCACAGCTCCGACGCGGAGCAAGGCGCTGGGCTGGGGGTCGGCTGCGAGGCTCGGAGAGCAGAGCTGGCCTGGGCACCTGGCTGTGCATGCGGAGATGGGAGGGAGCGGCAGTTTTGCTTCCCTTAATGATGCCCCGATTAGTTTTTGTCGATTCACGAAGAGCAGTTTTCTCAGTCCCGGAGAGGGGAGGTGGGGTTAGCACTGCAAACACTGCAGCTCCTGGGCAAAGCTCCCTTTGGCTCTTTCAAAGCCATCTGCTCTGGGACAGGGCATGGGGGTCGGCCTGGGGGAGAGGGAATAGGAGATGGTGGGAGAGGAAAGGGGGCAGAGCTGGAGGGGGGGGAAGAGGGGTATGCCCCAGTGGGAGGGGATAGCAGCAGGAGAGGGGATGAGGCAGGTACTGGGAACATAAGAGCTGAAGGGAAAAAATACTTGCTCCTTGCACAAGGGGGCAGAGTTAAGGTTGTGAGACAATCTGAAACCTTGCATTTCCTACCTTCTTGGCACTAGAGTTTGCTACCTTAACAGTGTTCTCTGAACATCTCTCCCCACTGCCTCCCAATTAAGAGGAGTGGTATTTGTGGCATAATTAATAATTTGTGGAGTAATTAATAGCATCATTTGTGACTTGGCAGGGCATTCCTGACGTCCTGGCTTTGCAGCGCTCAGCTGGGCTGGGTGGTTGGTAATGGGGCAGCGACAGCATGGACTGTGGCTGCAGTCGGGATTCAGCAGCCCGTCGGGGCCGTTCTTTGTTCGACTCATGCCGTCTCCCCCCTCGTGGGAACGTGGCTTTGCTGATCGGCCTGGGGAGTCTGGGGAGTGGGGAGAGCTGACGTTCTCGGGGCGGCTCTCTCATCACCCTGGGGTCATGTGTTTTCACATGGCCATTGGCTCTGGGGCTCGCTGGGCTCTAGGGCTGCCACAGCCAGAGGGGGCAATTGTGCCCATTAAGTCTGAGCTGCTTGGCCAGCTCCTCTCCAGGGCCGCCACTGGAACCAACACAGGCCGTTTTCGGACAGTGTTGGGGAGAAGCAGCGGTGCCATCTTGCTGAGTTACTGGGGGGTGCTTGGCCTCTGCTCTGTCTTAGGTCCAGCCCCTCCTGCCCTGCCTCCTCCCGCCCTCTCCTCTGAGTGTGCCCCACCCCCCATCCTCCTCCCACCAGCACCTCTTGTAAGCCACTGAACAACAGAGCTGTGGTGGGTGGGAGGCATTGGGGAATAGAGGTGGAGGAGCTGCTGATGGGTGAGCATCTTTGGAATTGATGCCTATGGGGAGAAGGGACCTGGCCAGCACTTGGCAGGAGCCCTAGTCTGGGATCCGAGGCTGAGATGGACAAGGTCTCTGCTAACATCACACACATCGCGTGGGCCAGGCCGCGACTGTCCCATTGGTCTGCTCCGCCTTGGCATCCTCCCTAAAGAGCCACGTTGATTACAAATCACACACACCCCTCCCCCCCGCAAGGATTCCGTCTTCCTCGTCGAGAGTTGCCCCTATGAATATTGTATGAGCTGTGCTCACCGAAAGGGCTAGAGGCAGGAACTTGAAAGCTAGAGAACTTGATCAAAGAACATAATAGGCCTGTGACCGTACTTCAAACGCAGCTCAACCCCAGGGTAGCTGTGCATAAATATGTGCAAAGCAATCCCAGTTCCTGTTTGCTGCACGCTTCGATCTTTATATTTAGCTACTCGCCACCGTAAAGTGTGAGGGTTTAAAAATACGATCAGCGTTGGCATTCTGGCGAGAGGAGTGACTAGAATAGAGATGCAGTTATGAAATGCGAGGCCTAGTTTTATACAGTCTCGAGGCACCGTGAGGCGCTCCATAGTTCAGGAAGAACCAAGAGCTTCACTTGAAGCAGGAGATAAATGTCTTATGCTATTTGTGATGCAAAATAGATTTCCCCCCAATTCACAGCACGCGAGGCGAGCGTAAAGATTACATTTTCGAAGGCTACTCATGTGACTCTGTTAATTAGTTTGAGTTAAAATTAAATAAAAAGCCCTTATTTTTGTGATTTTTTTTTAACATTCTCTAAAGAGGCAAAAAAAAAAATCATCACGTCTCCTATGTAGCCAAGCCAGGATCCTACAAAGATCTATGAACATAGTTCATTTTACATGCTGCAATAGTCCCGTTGATTTCAGTAGGGCAATGCATGGGGTGCAGTCCTTCCCCACGGAAGTCAGTGACAAAACTCCCACGGTTCATGCCACGTAAAGTGACACACATGCCTGCATCTTTGCAGAAGCTGTGCAAGCCGTAAATTTCCTTTGAAGAAAAGGGGCTGTGATTAAAGCTGGTGGGAAAACAATATTTTAAATGAAACATATTGAAATTTCACATTTATTTCCATTCCGCTGGGTAGGGAATGGAGCTAAGCTTTGGGGCTGGGTGTTGTTTTTTTGTTGTTTTCAAAACTTGGAGTCACTTTTTGAAATAAAAATGTTTACAGAAAAAAACTTGGCGTTCAGGAAACAAGACACGCCAGCAGCCACATAGCGAATGCTTTGATTCAAACATTCCAGTGAAAACACAATGAACAATTCCCTTTAATAAAAGGCCTTTTGAGGGTGAAAAGTCTGCATCCCAGCACACCCAAAGAGTCTAACTGTAACCGCACCAATGTCGTTTGGATTCTTGCATGTGTGGTTGTGATTAGCATCCGGGCTGGGTCAACCGTCCAGGTCATTCTTAAGTGGGGTCATTGCTTGTGACATCCGAAGGCGCATGTCCAAACCTCACCATGCTTCTCCAATGAATTTACGTGCTTCCCCCTTTCTTTGGCTTCTACGGCTGCAGGGGGTGTGGGAAGGAGGGTCCCTGTGACAAGCCAAAGGGCCAGATGAGAGCGGTCTGGCCTCAGCGCACTGTCATCCTGATGTGAAGCAACCCTCGTCTAGAAGCCTCTGAATTCACCACCGACAGCCAGTGGCGGGCCGTCAATACAGGCGAACTAAGCGGTTGCCTAGGGTGCCAAGAAAAATGGCCGTTGAGGGCTTTGGAGGCAGGGGCGCCAATCGCGCATTTCGCCTAGGGTGCCAGTTGCCGGCAGCTCGTCTAGGGCCGCTCCTGCCGACAGCCCTCTCTGCCATTGCCTTCGTTCCAGCCGTGCTTCCATGGCGCTGCAATCCACGGCACTTTCCCAGTGCAAACGGCACCCAGCAGTGTGCACCAAATGTTTCTATGCCTGCTGGCATAGTGTGGGGCCGCTCCAATGGGGGAGGGGGAGTCTGCCTATATGAGTCTGCCGATCACTCCTCCCTCCCCATGTGAAATCCCAGGAGCCCGTTGCAAAACCAGCCACAGCAATCACCCGCCCAAGTCACAGCAGGCCGGTGTGTGACCGGCACCTTGGCTGGTAACATTTCCAGTGTTCCTTCCACAGTTCCTTAATCCCTCTAGGACAAGGGTGGGCAATAACCTTTTCTTCACGAATCTGGTAGGGGGTGGCGGACTGGCTCCAGCTAGCTTCCAGAAGGGGTGGAGCCTCAGGCAGAAAGGGGTGGGTCTTTGGGCAGAAGGGGCGGGACCGTGGGCAGAAAGGAGTGGGGCTTCGGGCAGAAAGGGGTGGGGCTTCTGGCAGAAGGGGCGGGACCTTGGGCAGAAAGGAGTGGGGCTTTGGGCAGAAAGGGGTGGGGCTTCTGGCAGACAGGGTGGGGCCTCAGGCAGAAAGGGGTGGTTCCCTCAAGGGAGTTTCATGCCCCTGGGGGGAGGAGACTTTGGGCCTGGGGGTGGGGGAGTGCGCAAAAGTCATTCTCAGTTCAAAATGGCTGGAGCGCCTTCTAGGCATCACGTGCCCCCGCTGGGGGGAGGGAGCCACCAGCCGCTTTGAACAGCAAATGACTTCACACACTCCCCTGCGCCCGGTCTCAACCAGCCTGGGGATGGGAACTGGCAAGGCAGCCGTGGCCAGATCAGACATCTGGGTGGGCCAGATCCAGCCCACGAGCCAGATCTTGCCCGCCCCTGCTCTAAGCACGGGCCTGTTTTTTCCTCCTATTTAACAAATTTGCTCTCTGTGCAGCAGCCAGTGAATGCAGTGTATTCGCATTGTTCCTGTCAGCTGGGTGCATCAGGATCTGACTTTGATTGAGGGCAGAAAGCGGATGGCACCAAAATGAATGCTCACACTTCAATTTATCAGCCCCTTGCGGCACCTTTCTTTTAGCACGGGCGGGCGTTTGTTTTTACCACTAACTTTACCCAGCAGCCTTCCGAGTACAGCATGCGAGTGATTAACCATTGAGCCTGGGCCAGGTGTACGTTACAATGGCCTGGAGCTGCCGGATGATGAAACCAGTCTGAAATTCATAACGGCACAGCGAGTTCCAGGCTGCTGTTTCCAGCGATAGCGATTTCGTTTGAGACATGATCGATTTTTTTCCCCAATGAAATGTCTGAAATAATATCAGGCTTCCAAGCCATTCTCTCCCAAAGCCTGACCTCCCGCATCACAATACCTGCTGTCCTGTGTGACCAATGAGAAATCAAAATCCTTCTGGGCTGTGGTCTCATTGGTCCACTTCCAATGTACCATTGTATCCAGACCCGACTCCCAGCTCAGCCTGCTGCTCGGGATGTGTCTTCTCCTTCTGATTTCTGCTCAGTGGCCACACGTCTCCTCAGCACATGGGCCACCCGCCACGCCTGCCCTTTCTCCACTGTCACAAGTACTGCACTTGATGTTTTCTCACGCTGTCCCGCTTTAGCCACCTCAGAGTTGGGAGCCGTGACTCCTTTAGGCCCCCTTTAACTTACCAGCCTCAGATCCCAGTTAGCAGTTCTTACTCCATTTAAAGTGTGCTATGTTAATTTTATATCATGCCCATTTATTCATCTCTGTGTTGTGTGATACCCAATCAAACCCCTTGCAGAAATGCATGACATCAACAGTATTACCTTTATCAACCAAACTAGCAATCTCATTTAAAACAAAGATACCAGGCTAGTTTGGCAGGATCTGTTTTCCATAAATCCATGCTGATTGGCATTACTTTCCCCTCCTTTAATTCTTTATTAATAGAGTCCTGTGTCAGCTATTATCTTGCCTAGGATCAATGTCAGGCTGACTGACCTCTAATTACCTGGGCCTTTCCATTTACCCTTTAAAAAAATTGGCACAATAGTAGCGTCCTCACAGTTTGCTGGAACATCCCCAGTGCTCCAAGACTTATTGAAAATCAATACTAACAGCCCTGGGACCGCCTCAGCTGGCTCTTCTAAAATTCTTGCATGCAAATTATATGCATCTCCTGATATAAAAGTGTTTAACTTCCGTAGTTTCTGCTAATATCATCTAGCAACCCTACTATAATGGAAATAATGTTATCCCTATATGCTGAAGCGCTATCATGTTTTTCCTCAAATTCAGAGCAGAAATATTTACTGAACATTTCTCCCCTTTTTTGCATTATAATCGGTAATTCTACAGTTTCCTTCTAGTAAAGGACTAATATCATTAGCAGGATTCATTTGGTTCCTAACATATTTTTAAAATTCCTTATTGTCCTTAGCACTGCTGGTCACAGATTTCTCCTTGTGTCCCTTTGCTTCCCTTGTCAACTTTCTACAATTCCTAACTTCTGATTTATATTTGTTACCATTAACTTTTCCTTTGCTCTCTTTGTTATATTTTAAAAATATTGCATTTTATATTATGTTTTGTATTTCATTTCTGCTCTAAACCAGGTAATTTTAAAAAACCCAGCATAGTCTTCTTCCTCAGTTGTGAAATTGTGGCTTTTTGAGTATTGAGGAAGGTGTCTTAAATTATTCCCAATGACCATTTACATTTTTCTGGTTTAATTATTCCTCCTTGCTGATTTGGCTCAGTTATTTTCAACTTTGTGAACTTGACCTGATTAAAGCACCAACCACATAGATTACTGGTCTGGACTTTATTCTGCTTGCACGTTATAAATGTGGTTAAGCCACGCTCACTTGTAACTAAGTTCTGGGATCATTTCCTCTTCTCTGTTAGGACAAAGTCCAAGAGACACTGTCCCTATGTTGGCTGCAAAACTTATTGCATTCAGAAATGCTCCTCTCTAATGTTTAGGAATTCCAAGGTTGTTTTGGGCCTGGGAGCACAAGACCTTCATCATACATCACTCAAATTGAAGCTTGCAGTAATCACTCAGAGTTATTTCCTACACATTGTAAATAGGCACGTAAGAGATTTGGTGGCCTAGCAGATATCAAATAGTCCCCCACCTTCAGGCTTATCTGCTAGGACAGTGGTCACCAACCAGTAGATCAGGATCTTCCGGTAGATCCTGGGGCCTTTGGCAGGGGTTCCTGACTGGTTTGGCTGGGAAGCTATGAAGTGCTGGCACTTCAGTTGCCTTCCCCCCATTGTCATGCTGCTCCTGCCCTCTGCCCCCTGGGAGCCTCCTGCTTGCTGTGCCTGATGGGGGGAGGGGGGCAGCAGCGCTGATGTCAGGATCCCTCCACTGCTGTCCCCTATCTCCACACAGAGAGAAGGGGATGGAGGCAGCTTGGCAATGCAACTCTTGTCACTCTCATACACACACTGTCCCGTCAATCTCATCTCCCGACCCAACACATATGTGGGGGGTTGCTGTTACTTCAGTTACTGCTTGCAAAGTGGGTTGTGTTTGGTTTTGGACTGGTCTGTGCATTGCATCATTTGCATTTCTCTCTTACGCTTAAATGTAATTCTTTGGGCAGTGAGTTCTAAACTGCCTAACCTGTCACGACTGGAGTGATTATCCCCGTGGTAATTGCTGCTCCTGGACGTGACTGGCATACCCCCGCAGCCCCTGAGAGAGGCAGAGCAGGGGGTCTCCACATGCTGTCCTTGCCTGCAGACACCGCTCCTGCAGCTCCCGTTGATCAATAACGGGGAACCGTGGCCAGTAGAAGCTGTGGGCTCAGTGCTGGTAGATGAAGGGCAGCACATGGTGCCATGGAGTCATTGTTGTACATGCCAGCTGCTTTCAGGGGTGGTGCAGGGCCAGGGCAGGAGTAAGCCTGCCTCAACCCCACTGCTCAACTTGGAAACCATCTCAGTTAAACAGCCCAGCCAAGGCCTGCCTCCTGAACCCCTGTCCCAGCCCTGAACCTCCTCCTGCACCCAACCTCCTGCCCCAGACAGGAGTCCCCCTGCACCCAAACTCCTTCCCAGAGCTTGCACCTTGAAAGCCCTCCTGCACCCCAATCCCCCACCCTGGGCTAAGCCCAGAGCCCCTCCCACACTCTGAACACTTTGGCCCAAGACCAGAGCCTGCACCCCAATCCCTACCCCAGCCTGGTGCAAGTGAGTGAGGATGGGGGAGGATGGGGGATGGAGTGAGCAGGGCGAGGCTTTGGAGCAGGGGTGGAGCAGGGGCGGGGCCTCAAAGAAGGGCGAGAAGAAAGTGGGGCAGGATATTTGGGTTTGAGGTAGATGATACATTGCACTTCAACTGAAGAAATGATCTCGTGGTTAAAAAGGCTGGGGACCACTGCGCTAGGATGTGGAAGAAAAAGTCTGGCATGCACCTGGACCAGCGTTATCAGTGACTCAGAAAGAGGTAATGACATGGAGTGCCTCTTCCCCTCCATTTTTGCTACGTTCTTCTACTTCTCATGGCTCACGTGCCCGGCGATGCGTGCTCAGCATTTCTGCCCGTGTGCTGTGCGGTGTGACGACACGCCGGCCGCCGTACAGCGTCTCAGTAGTGGCTGTGAGGCCTGGCTGGGTCTTGGACTGTCCATCGAAAATGTGTCCCCACGACAGGGTCATTCTGGGGTTCGCAGGGGAGCGGGTTCCATTTGGTTCAGAGATGGGGGGATGATGGTGGAGCGAGAGTACGAGGGTGGTGAGAAAACGGATTAGAGTGTGATGGGCAAAGGAGAGATTCATAGAGGCCAAGGCCAGAAGGAGCCATTCTGACCTTTCTGGGTATGTCAAATAGCCCTGTAGCCCAAGCCCTGGGGGCCTGAGTCAGCCGGCCTGGGCCAGCCACCGGTGTCCCATTGCCATGAAGACCTACCCTTAGCCTCTCCTCCTTGGGCTAGAGCCCTCCTCCCAGGGCTGCTTGCCTCCTGTCCAAGCACGAAGGGCTGAGCGGAGGCAGGCTGTTAGGGAGCCACGCCATCAAGGGGGGCTCAGACACAGCGCCAGTGTTAGCAGCGCCCGTTCCACGGAAGCCCTCCCCGCCCTGCTCTCTGCTTGGCTTCCAGCTCCCCAAGCTGCGGGCAGGGGCACTGCTTTGGCTCAAGGGGTGGCCGTGCGTGCTGAGGGGGAGGAGACGGGGGGGGGGGGAACCCCGGGATGGCACAGGGAGGGGGAAGGGGCCGGCTCACACAATGGAATTGCTGGGGAGGGAAGGGTTGAATTTCGTTTTGTTTTCCAAACCCAGGAAGTGCCACAGCAAAGAGCTATGTGGAAACCATTGCAGGTTGCCGCGTCCGCCCCCACGCACTGCTTCCAGGGAGAGAGGCGCCCCTGCTCGGCCCCTGAGGCCCCTTGCGAGATGGGGGGAAGCAGAGGGGACCATGAGCAGCAAGGTTGCGGCGAAGGACCCGGTTTGTCCCAGGGCAGTGAGCGGTCACATCGCCGGATGCCACCCGGCGCACAGTGCAGCGGGCACACAGCAGGGCCCTGCAGGAGCAATGTTCCCTCTCATCTTTCTCGCCCACGTGCGGAATAATTTTACGTGCCCCCAGGCATGTGCGAATGGGCACCACCGGTGAAACCAAAGAACCTAGGGGTGGGCGCTCTGCCCATCAGCGGGGCGGCACTGGAGTCGCTCCGGAATGCTACTCAGGAGGCAGGGACCAGCCTTGCCCTGCTGGAGAGGGCGGGCTGCAGCCGCCTGTGCCAGGGGGATGAGGGTAGCGCTCTGCGCCCATCCCGGCTGGAGCCCTCTGGTCATCTCAGGGCTGCCCGGCCCCCGCAGGGCGGCAGCGTCCAGCCACAGCGACGGCCCCGGGGGGCGCGGGGGGGGGCAGAGAGCAGTCCCAGCGCCGCAGCTGTGGGGGGCGCGCCTGCTCCAGGCCCCGGGCTGGCGCGGAGCCTGCAGGGTCTGTGAGCGGCTGCTCTTAAAGCGCCAGCCCAAGATTTCTTGCCTCCGCCCTGGGAACCCATCGCCTAGGTAACCGGGCTCCGGCAGCCGGTCCGCCCGCGCCCCGCCGCGCAGTCCCCGGCAGCAGCCGCGCCGGCAGAGCAGCGTGAGTGGCTCCGGTTCCTTCCCCGCAGGCCGGGCGGGGGGTGGCCCCGGGGCGCCGCGTCGGGGGCCTGCGCCTTGCAGAGCCGGGGGCCGGGGGCCGGGGGCCGGGCGGGGACACGCGCTGGCTCCGCAGATGAAATGCGGGGGCGCAGCGCTGCAGGGGGACAGGTCGCGCACGCTCCTTGCCACCCCCCAGGGGTGCAGAGCCCCCCCCCCCCCGCAGTGTGGGGCTGGCTGCCGCGCGGGGGGGGGGACCCGGGTCAGCCCCGGGGAGGGCAAACGCGGCCCCGGCCAGCTTCGCCGTGCGCCCCCGCGGCGCCCTGCAGAGCTGGAGACGCGGGGAGCTGGGGAGCCTGGCTACAGGCAAGGGAACTGGCGGGATGTGGGGCGTCCTGGCCCAGCCCCCCCGCGGAAGGGCTCTAGGGCGGCGGGGGGGGGGGGCGGCTGGCGCAGGCTCTTCTAGCGGGTGAAATGCGGAGCGCGACATCCCCCCCCCCCACCGCGCACGGGTTTGGGGGGGTTGCGCAGGAAAGAAGCCGCCGCCGGCGCCCTGCGTGTCCCCCACCCGACGGGCTTCGGCCGGGGCAGCATCTTGCTGGTGCTTGGCGCACCGCGGGGCCGCTCTCGCTGGCGCGGGGCGGGGGGGGGGGGGGGCTGAGAAATACCCCGAGCGCCCGGGTTGCGCCGTGGGCCTGTGGCCGGGTCTCTGGACCTGGTGTAGGGGGTTGGGCCGAAGCAGCAGATCCAGCTTGTGCCCCCCCCCCAGTCACTCACAGCCATTGTGCTAGCGTTGGAGAAGTGCTTGGGGGGGGGGGGGAGGGCAAGCAGGCATGGTGCAGCCAGCACTGTCGCAGGCGCGTGGAAAAGGAACCATCTAACTGCCCCTCTGGGCCCCCAGAGTAGGGTGGCCAGGTGTCCAGCTTTGAACCAAACAGTCCAGTATTTGAGCTTTCTGTTCCCGGAAAAAAATTGAGAAACTATAATTGAGAAAATGGAACTGTCCAGTATTTTCTCAATCAGATGTAATGTGGATTGTGATATCATGTCAAGTGTGTCCAGTACTTTTGCTGAAACCATCTGGCAACCCTACCCCAGAGCCGTCCTGTTCTGTGCCCCTGTTCGCAGGCTTGGGCCCGTCACCCTTTCCCCGGTGTTACCGCCTGTCTGGCCTCCGGAGGAAAGCTGTCACCTGCAGGTCCCCAAAGCTTTGGTTTAGTCAGGCAATTTTGGAAAGGCCTGGAGCCTGGCCAGAGGCTCTCTGCTCCAGGCTGTGTTGGATAATGGGGCATCTCTGCCTGGCCAGTCAGACCCTTGGCCTCTGGGCACCACCAGAGCCAGCCTTTGTCACAGGTCTGTTCTGTGCAGAGCGGTGGGTGTGAATCACAGGGTGCCCCTCGGCCGAGCCTTTCCTGGCGGGACAGGTAGGGGAGCAGAGCCGCCATCAGCCTCTGGGCTCTTTTCCAAGGGAAGTTACTCTGGGACCAAATCCATCTTCAGTGTAACTCCATTGAAACCCACCAGTGACTGTCCCCAGGGTTGCTGGACTATGTGTAGAATAGCCAAGGTTCTTGGCCAGGGCAGCCTTGAGTTGGCTGGAGACCATGGCAGTGCCCCACAGGCCCCCCGAGGTCAGAAGTGGGCGGGTGGGATTGTGCTTTTAGCCTCACAGGGCTAAGCCCAAAGTAGCTCTACCGGGATCTCTTCCCAACAAAAATGCTCTAGCCCGACCACAAGCTAGGGGCTGGCTGCAGGCATCCCTGGGTGACATTCCCTGGCCTGAGCCCTGCCCCAGCTCGGACTCCTCGCCCCGATATGGCAGACCTGTGACTTCCCTGGAGGGATTCCAGAGTCTGCCCTACAGAGCCAAGCCTAGCGGGTTGCGTAGCGAGAGAGCAAACGGCCGTGCCGCTGCTGGGTAGCAGGTGAGTGGCTACGCAAGGACTGGACGCCCCCAAACTTGCTCTGACATGGGAGGGCTGGTTTCCCACCGTGCATGCCTGTGTCTGTTTGGGGGTGCTAACGAGGGGATGAGCCATCTTCTCTGGAAGTGTCAGCTGACCATTGCCAGAGGGTGGGCACTTGTGGGGGGGGGAGGTCACAGCTGCTCAGGGGCCACACGGGCTCGCCTGGTTGTTTGCTGTGAAAGGGCTGGTGAGGGCAATGCATTTCTTTGATGACTCGATCGTAACAAAAGGCTGGTTGATAAGGAACCCGTCCTTTCCTCTCTGGCGGGGGAGGGCTGGCTGCACAAGGCACCATCGCCAACAGATCAATACACTGAGATTTAGACAACCGGCGTGAGCCTAACAAAGTACGTTGAATATGAGGGTGGGCATCATAGAATTGTCATAGGACACTAGAACTGGGAGGGACCTCGAGAGGCCATCAAGTCCAGTCCCCTGCCCTCACGGCAGGGCCAAGCACCATCTAGCTCATCCCTGACAGGTGTCTGTCTAACCCGCTCTTCAATATCTCCAGTGCTGGAGATTCCTCAACCTCCCCTGGGCAATTTATTCCAGTGTTTCACCACCCTGACAGTTAGGAAGTTTTTCCTAATGTCCAACCTAAACCTCCCTTGCTGCAGTTTAAGCCCCTTGCTTCTTGTCCTGTCCTCAGAGGCCACGGAGAACCATTTTTCTCCCTCCTCCTTGGAACACCAGCGCCGAGGGAGTTGCTGCAGGATCCGTGTGATGAGCTGTGAGCGCAGAAACACCCCCCCCCCCATCCCAGGGAGGGATCTGCCCGCCCGTCACTTCCGTGGTGGCACTGAGCAGCGTCAGTCGATCATTGCAATCGTCTGTGGACGTAGCTCTTTGGCTGTAGTTACAGAGGAATCCTGCCCCCCTCCCGGAGCCGATTGCTCCACGAGCAGGGGGAGTGTCCGCTCCCATCTCCCGAGATACAGGAGCGACGCTCTGGGGGGGTGAATGCGCTTCAGTGGTGGTCGTAGTCCAAGGGCACTGGGCGCTGCACAAACTAGTGCCGTGCCCCCAGTGCCAGACTGCCCTGCTGGTGCACACCGGCAAACGCTCCACATGTGTGCACAGCTGAGCCATGCACCCTGATGGGTCGCTCAGGCCTGGGCCCCAGGGATCCCGTTGGTTTCTTTGCAGGCAGCCTGTTGCCTCAGGACACTGGGGCCTGCCCCAGATGCCAGATTGTCCCCAGGGGCTTTGGAAGCTGCTTGTAGCGTTCAAAGCTGAGGGGCCCCGCCACCTGGCGCCCCATCCCCTCAATGTGCCACGGTGCTGGCCATTGGCTGGCAGATCCCAGGGCTATGCCTAGAGCCGGTCGCTTCAGGGAAGTGTTCTCAGCCATGGCCATTCACTGCGCCGACACCTCGGCCAGCTCCCCTCTGCCCAGGGCCTTCTCTGGGGGCAGGGCAGGGTGGGCGGGGATGGGCATGCCAGGGAAGTAGCCCTGTGGAGGGCCTTTCACATCTGCCTGGGCCCAGTGGCCTCATTGGTGGGCAGTTCTCGGCAGACGTTGTATCTCGCCCACAGCTGGCGCTTGTCCCAGTAGCTTCAGCTTTTTCCGGCTGTGCACGGCTCTTCCTCCCCAACTTCGCCAAACGTGCCAGCTCATAGGTGTACTTTGCGCAGCAGATAAGATGCCACCGAGGCTGGTGTTACAGCAGCTCCTCAGAGACAGTTTTCGCCAAAGGCTCAGCGCCTCCTCCGTCCTTTTGTCTCCCCACCGCTGCCTAAAAACGAGCAAGATCCAAGTAAAAACGAGGGTTTTGTAATCAATCAGGGCGGGATGTTGCATAACCTGTATGTTACATAACGACATGTGCGCCGTTTGCAGACGCACTCCAGTAATTTCTGGTGGGATGTGGATGTTTTAACCACAGCTCTGTAGGCCTAACGCACAAGGTGGAACATCCATACAGCCGAACTGCTCCTTCTTTGGCTGATAATGGCAAATCCACTGGAAGCGCGGCTTCCTTTCTTCGATAGAATCTGGCACTTCACAAAAAGGAAGCCGGTCTCATGTGCTGAGTATTAACTGTGCGGCATCAGGTGAGAACCACCATTTAACTCTGCAAGGACTGCTGGTGTGACAAGGCCCTGGTAAAGGAAATTTTAAAAAGTGGGTGGGGCGGAGGGATTAAAAGATGTTCTCAGCCGTGTATCTCCGTCCCTGATCTAGGGTTGCCATGTTTGGGAGAAGTCCTTTGGAATGATCTCAACCTACTTCCAATCGTACTATTCTCTGAATTTCCATCAGCTGGAGGAATTGGAGGGAGAGGCCATGCCGCAGAGGCTGGGAGCACTGACGTTACGACTGGGTCGAGTTTTCGGACTCAAACAGCACCTCCCTGACCGTCCTCTCACTGACTCACCCGCAGAATTGCACATGCTCCCAGACCACTGGGGAAATGTCCCCTTTCGGTTCTGCAGTTCTCGTCTCCGCTCCCTTGCTTAGAACGGCTGGCTCGGGAAAGGGAGGGGGGTAGACAAAGCATCTGCCCATCAGCAGCCCGGCGTGTTCCCCAGCTGGAGCTTGGAACCCAGAGACCATCCGTCCTGTGAGGCGGGCTTTGCCAACCAGCTGCTCATTAAGAAAAGAGCCAAGGAAAGATGGCTGGAGACAGGGGGTCTCCAGTAGTTGCACTAGCCAGAGAAGGGCCCACAGCCCAGATGTAAGCGTGGACTATAGCACTGTGCAAAGAGACCCCCTTCGCCACTGCCTTGCCCAGCAGCCTCCCTGGGCTGGGACTGGGATGTAGATGCTGTGCCCGGCCCAGACACCCCCTGTGGCTTTGGGCAGACCACGTAGCTCTCTGCATCTCAGGGGATGGAGTGACCAGAGAGGCTTTTGAGCCAGTCCACTGGACGTTGGGTGTGGTCAGAAGTGGCAGGGAGCCAGGGACTCCATGGGGATAGGCCCAGGGTGGGCCCAGCGCTGGGAACCAGCAGCTACTGGAGACCCCCGTCTCCAGCCATCTTTCCTTGGCTCTTTTCTTAGTGGGCATCGGGCCTGCAAACCCCGGCTCGCAGGACGGAGGGTGTCTGGGTGGCACCCTCTGCATTGAGCTGGGCTCTTGGGGATGGCTGGCTAGGATTGTGGTCTGCAGGAGACAGGATAAGTGCTCCAGGGCCAAGTCTCCCCCTCCTTCTCGGTGGCATCTGCTACCAGACAGTCTCTGTGGAGTTTGCACCTGGATGGAGACTCTCTGGGCTAGAGCCATAGCCCCTCTACCTGCCTGCTCTGCTGGCGTGAGGCTGACAGAGCAGGCTGGGGCCAGGGACAGGATGGGGGTGGCTGGAATGCACCTTTCTCCAGCCATCCCTGGTCCATGGAGAGGCCCCAAGTGGCTTGCTCAGTTCACCTTTGCCATCCTCACCAAATCCACCTGGGCTGGGCCTAGGCCCAGGGAGCGGGAGAGTGACTTAGAGTAACCCCCCATGCCTTTCTGGGGTCCTCCCGTGAGTGCGATTTGGCTGGGCTTGGCCATTAGCTTCTGTTCCCTTAGCCACTGTCCTGCAGTTCCTAGCTAACAGCAATCATGCCCATGTTTCTCAGGGAGGGGAGCTAACCACGGGAGGAGCCGGGCCTGGGACAGGGTGGATTGCCCTTCCCCTGGGGTCCGTCAGTCAAGATTGCACGTCTCTTTGGGAGTGACGGGCTCAGTGCAGGGTTCCTGGGCTGAGGTTCTCTGCTCTGTCTTATGTGGGGGGTCTCATGGCCACTTCTGGCCTTAGGCGCTACCAGTCTCTGAATTACCAGTGACGAATGTGTCCTCCCTTTTTTGTTCTCGAGCTGTTCACAAGCTGACCCTGATTTCTGAGGTATCCTCACAGTCCTCTGCTAGCTGTTCTCTGCAACGCTGTGTGGGATTGGTCACTGGAGGCCAGGCCTAGACTCAGAGAGAAGTTGGAATTAAGCTACACAACTCCAGCTACGTTCATTGCGTAGCTGGAGTCAACATACCTTGATTCGAACTTTGGTGCCATCCCCCCAGCTCCCACCGACTTCCCTTCCTCCTCGAGAGGAGTAGGTGTACCGGCGATGATGGGGGTGCCCTCAGCATTTGATTTAACAGGTCTTTATTAGACCCACTAAATCAAATGCCAGAAGATCAACCTGAGATGTGGCCAAGTCTCATTGTGTTGTTTCTGCTCTTTGGAAATCGTAAGCTCGTTTGCCTGAGAGAATAATGAACAAGCTTGGCCTTCTCGTGCACAAAATGATTTGTGGATCCATTTTTATCATTTCAAGCTTTAGGAATGTGTGTAGAACATGCTAGGGCCGTTTGGATCTTTTCCTAATCTGTTTTGCACATGAAATCGTTTTATACTTGGCTCTATAGGAGGACCCCAGATTTTGAAATAGCTGAGGTCCTTCCTTCCTGGTGGACAGAGAACAAGTATGTATTTGCTGTCTAAGAATTTTTTCAGCCTTTCCTCTTCCCCTCCCCCGCCTCCAAGAAAGTGGGGGCCATGCAAAGGGCTCACCTGTTTTATTCGCACATGAAAGCTCCTTGCCAAGCGATTGTGCAAACAGGCTGTTCAGACAGCAACCCAAAAGGGGTCTGACGATATTTAGAGCAAACCCCTCCTGGAATTGAGCAAACAGGTCTGTGGATCCTTTGCCCGGCTATTCAGTCAGCTGGAATGTCTTATCTGTGGGGTGCTTTACTGTGGTGTCAGGTGTTGGTCCGATCCTGCAGCCGGCTGCACCTTGTTGAGCAGATGCCGAATCCTCAGGCAGGAGGTAGCCTGCCAAATCGATTTCCTTTGGTTCTGGTTCCTTTTTGCATGGAAGCTCTGCAGTCAGGGAGCAGCTCTGCCTTCGTGGAGAAAAGATTCCTGGACAGCCTGGGGCACTCGTCTCGCGCCGCCTCACTTCAGAGCAATTTTAGATTTGGTCTCTGCCCTCTGCCTGTTCATAACAGGGCTGAGGGGCAATTTGAAAGCCAGGATCCGTGGTAAAAGGAGAGAGCTCAGTTGCTTGGTTTAAGTTACTCTCAACGAGACACAGATTAACCTTCGGTGTTGAAAGACACGTCTGTGCCAGAAGGCCATTGTCTGCATCCAAAGGCTGCCCCAGGTTCACCCAAACAGTTAAATTGCTGTTGTTAAGCTGTTGCGGCCACCAGCGCGGACGCACTCAGCTCAGAGACAAGTGGCTCGTGTCCACGGCATGTCACTTGATCGGTGGGGTTTCCGGGTGGCTGGGGATTCGTCGTTCCCATCGCAGGACCCCGACACTTACTGTCAGCGCTGAGATCAGTCGCGCTGGGAACAGCGGGAGGCTTTGCCTGCTGGCTCTCTCTGGTGCGGGCTCTGTCAGAGCCAGGGGGCCGACAGGTGTCAGTTTCCTGGTGGCTTTGGTCAGCACAGCCATTAAAAGTCCTGTCAGCGGTGCCGTGGGACTTGGGTAGGTTCCCTACCAGCCCTGGCTCCAGGTGGCCGGCCTTTCCCTTCAGCTCCTGATCTGAGGCACAGCCATGGAGGGCTTTGCACACTGTCCCTGCCCCAAGCACCGGCTTTGCAGCTCCCATTGGCTGAGAACTGCAGCCAATGGGAGCTGTAGGGGGGTGCACAAGCTGCCTGGCTGCACCTCCACCTTGGAGCCGGAGGGAAATGCCAGCTCCTTCTGGGGGCTGCCTGAGTTAAGTGTTGCCTGGAGCCCCTACCCTGAATTACCTGCCCCAGCCCTGAGCCCCCTCCTGCTCCCACACTCCCTTGCCGAGCCCCCTCCCACACTCTGAACCCCTCGGTCCCAACCTGGAGCCTGTACTCCACAGTCTGACAGTGCTGGCAGCGTGTTCCACCACTCCCCTCACACTTGACAGAGCCTTCTGTGCTCTTTGACAGTCGAGTCACTCCCCAACGACGCTGTTAGTCACAGCCTGACAACACTGTCTGTGCACTTGGATGCTCCCGTCACACCTGACAACACTGTCAGTGCTCTGTGACAGTCCAGACACACCTGACAACAGTATCCATGGTCTCTGACCCTTGAGTCACACCTCCACAACACTGACCACGCTCTCTGATGCTCACGTTACACCTGACAATACTGTTAGTGACCTGTGACATCCCGGTCACACTGCAGGGATGCAGTCAGTGTTCGCCGACGTTCCAGTCCTGCGCTGACAGCGCTGTTAGGACTCCATGACAGTCCAGCCACACCTGGAACGCTGTGTCCAGCTCTGGTGTTGGTCATGCCTGCTGACGGGAGAGGGCAAACGGGGCAATTTCCCCAGGGACTCAAAGGGGCCCGCTGCTCCCAGCCACCCCACCGCTGTTTGGGGCGCACTACAGTCTGGGCAGTGCTCTCAGCTCCACCCCTTCTGCTCAGGGCCCCGCCCCTTCTGGGGACATTGACCCCACCCCTTGCCCCGCTGTCAGCCCTGCTGATGGTGCTAATTGGAGGGGGTCAGAGGAGAGCCGAGAGGAGGATTAATGGAATACAAAACGCAGCTGACTGTGATACACTCAGTCGGTTTAGCGTGAGGAAGAGAAGGCAAAGGGGGCGTGTGTGTGTGATCACAGTCTGTAAATACTGTAAATACGTCTAGCAGAGGAAGGTCTGACAGGAGCCACTGGCTGGGAGTTGCAGAAAGACGAGTTGGGACCGGGGATGAGGCGTAAGCGTTTAACAGGCAGAGTAATTAGCCTTTGGCTCAGCTGACCAAGGGTTGCCGTCGGATGCCTGGGAAGGATTTGGGGGCCTGTGTTCTCCAGGCGCTCAGGCCAGGTGATCACCACGACTCCTTCTGGCCTGGGAATCCATGGGCCCGAACGCACCTGCCTCCTGGTTCCGAGGAGAGCAGGGCGCCAGACACCGACCAGATGAGTCTTTTTGTCTGTTTAAGGAATCAGCCCTGGAAATGCCAGTGTCTCACTCTCTGGGTGGCGCGCGCCGGCGACCCCGCTCCTCCCTGTGCTGTAGGCTTGAGCAGGGGACCAGGGCAGGTGGAATCTCTTGCTCATAATACGTCAGGCTGTGTCCATGGTGCAGGGGCTATTTATAATTGCGGCGTACAAGGGAGGAGCGAGGGTTATGACAAAAAAACTTGGAAACAGGAAGAGCAGGTGGGCGGAGGGCAGGTTTCACAGTGGTGCAGGGTACCCTCCGGAAGCGGAGATAGCTGGTTCATGAGGGGTCCCTGCTCCCGGCGCCCCTGTGCGTGGCTGGGTCGCAGGGAGCACACACGACTCCGGAGGTGGGGGGCGGGGGAGGGGAGGGAAATCAGCTCACTACTGAGCTTCCTGGCTCCAAATAATTTGGCGCCTGCCAAACGGAAGCGCCCACTCCCTGCGCCTGACCAAGTGGGCTCCAGCCCAGGAAAGCTGATGCCCAGATAAATCGGTTCGTCTTCCAGGGGCCAGAGGGCTCCTTGCAGTTTTTGCTGAAACTGACAAACACAGCTACCGTCTCTGAGACTTGCGTCCAAGGACGGTGGTGGATTCTCCAGCGCTGGCAAGCTTTTAAATGAAGCCTCGATGGTTTTCTGAAAGTTCTGTGAGGTGCTGAAAAAGGGGCTCTTTGGGGGGAATCTTCAGCCCCCTTTGCAGACCCTTTTTGCTGCTCACATTTCTGAATAATGCCGTAAAACCACGCTGAAAATGCAGCCAAAGCAGAATGTCTGAAGTCCGGCTCGGAAGTCAGCCATTGCTTAGACCCACAACTAGGCACCTGGGGCAGAGGCCAGATTTTCAGAGTTCCACATCTGACAGCTCCTGTTTAAAGTACCTAAATCGGGGGTGGGCAATCGTTTTTGCAGGGGGGCCACTTCATGCATTTTGATAGGCGGTGGTGGGCTGGCTCTGGCCCCCCCGGGAAGGGGCAGGGCCTCAGGCAGAAGGGGTGGGGCCTCAGATGGAAAGGGGCGGTTCCCTCTAGTCCCAAGCAGAGTATATGAAGAATCCCGGAAGAGGCTGAGCAACCTGCAAGCCTGGCCTCTGTATTTAAGCGCAGAAGAGGTTCCACTTGCTAGACTTCCCCACATCTCATGAACCGATCATCAGTGAGCTCAGAGTACTTTGCCTCTCTGCATGGGCTGGTTCTGCGCTAGGAGCCTGGCCCTGCCCTCAGAGCTACGCTCCAGCTGAAAGCTTGGCCTGCCAGCTCGGGTAACTGTCACAAGCCCGGCCGTAGTTGGTGCTCTCCTTGAAGCCCCCGCTCCCGGCTGGAGCCAGAGGGGTCTCAGCCTTCGCTTTCAAGCCATGCTGGTGGCGAAGGAAAGTCTGAGGCTGTCGGATGGGTTGTGAGACCCTGACACATCCAGGGTTCCAAGCTTTAGTTTGGCTCTAGCTAGGTCAGGGCCGCTCAGGCTGTGCCGTGTGTGTTTATGGCTTTGAGAGAGATTTTTGGGAGGTTCCCCCGAATCCTCAGGCCTGGGTGTTGGACCAGTAGCGCATGGCAGGAAGCACCAGGGGGCGCTGTTGCACAAAGCCTACAGTTTCTTCTCAGCAAGCCAGCGTGTTAGGTGAAGGAATTGTAGTCATCCCGCCCATGTTGCGGTTTCTTTTCAGGGGAGCTGTGGCCAGCAGCAAGGGATGGCCGGTTTGCTCTGCCCCAGTCACTCTGACTGGACCACTTCCGTGGGCCACAATTGCTCCCCAACATGGGCTCCCTGGCCACGCCCCTTCTGCCTGAGGCTCCATTCCTTCCACTGAGACCCCGCCCCTTCAGTGACCTCCCCACCATGGAACCAAGCCCCACCCAGCCTCAGCCTTAGCCCTGAAGCCTGATTCTTCCCAGCCAATCAGAGGGCCAGGCTGCTGCGCTGTGGCCCCAGCCCTTCTGGCCAACCGGATAGCGTAGGCAGTTTTGGGCACTGGATGTCGGTGTCAGACACTGGGCTGTGGAGCTGGGAAGGGGAGGCAGGTGGTGGGCGGACCCTTCCAGCACAGTACAAAGCACTGGGGCATCCTGTCCGTGGCTCTCCCTGCAACCTGAGCAACTGTCTGACCAGTCTCCTCTCCCTCCCAGCACCATGGTGAAAGTGGGCAGCAATCTCTGCGAGAAGCCGGGCAAGGAGCAGGGCGCCGGCGGGGACAGCGATGACAGCTTCGACAACATCCCTTTGATAACCCCGCTGGATGTCAGCCAGCTGCAGCAGCCCTTCCCTGACAAGGTAATGCCGGTGGTGCCCAACACCAAGTGCCCGGCCATCCCGCCTGGCTCTCTGTTGGGCCTATGTCCTTTCCAGAGCTGCCAGAAGGACTCTGGTGCTGCGTGAGCACCTCCCACGCTGGAGGCGAGAGGGCACCAACGCTTTCTTCACCTGCATTAGCATCTGTCCATCAGTTGCAGCAGAACGCTTCCTCGCCGGCCATGGCTGGGCAGCGCATGGCTGCCCTGCTGGGGACTCAGTGTGGCTACGAGGCATCTAGTGCCTCCGGGCGGCTTCAGAGAGCTCTTTGGGGTGCCTGCTGTTAGAAGCCAGTTGTTACCCTTCTCCCCCATGGGCTGGGGGGAATCCCTACCCTCTGCTCCTCATAGAACCGCACCCCCGGCAGAGAAGGGGGTTTCCATAGTTACCTAGAGTGAGGTGATGCTTCAGCATCCACAGGCTGCCGTCACGGCTGCTGGGCCCACTGGGCTCCCCCTGGGGAGGGGAAATCCCGTTGAACGAGCTGACCGGTTAAACGCGATGCTCAGTCGGTTCACCAGTTAAATGGGGCACATTGGCTGGAGCGGCCCCCGACCACCGCAGCTGGGCTGGAGCCCCCCTTGCCCATGGCAGGCGGTGGCGGGGGGGAGGGGGCTGCTGAAGCCCCTGCCAGTTAATGGTTAACTGACCGGTTAACGGGTTCAGCATTCTCATCCCTAGTTCCCACTGGTGCCGCTCGCTAACGGTTCCCCTCCATTGGCGATACCCAGGGCCCGCTCGCTCGGCTGGCCAGTACGGAATGGATGGCTCAGGGTTCGTCACTCTGGGCACCTCCCGTCCCTTCGGGGGCCTGATGCCCAGGTAGCCGGTGCTCTGAACTTGCTGACACCAGCCCCTCAGAAAGGGCCCCAAGTCGGGCTCCCAAGTCAGCTGTTACAATAGTGACCGTCCTTTCTGGCTCCTGCTAGCCCCCGCCCAGCCTGGCTCCAGCCGGCCACGCTGCATTGTCTCTGCACCCTGCACCGTGCCGGCAGCCAGCGCCCGCTCGCATGGGGGGGGGGGGGTCTGAACTGCACCCAGCATTTGCAAACGGAGGGACCAGAAGTGAGGTGCCTAAATCCACCCCGGGGCACATGAGGTGGAGACTGGCAGCGATGCCGAATAACCGGCTCCTGCTGGCTCCATCCCATGTGACCAGGGGGTTCACAGCCCCTCGGGCCACCAGGCCCCGTATGGAGTTAGGTGCCTAGCTGCAGACATCCACACTGGCAAAGGTGACCCGACCTGCATGGCTGGAGGGCAGGTTGCTTTTTGCCTGTTGGCCTCAGTGCCAAATGCACAGGACACCTGGGAGAGAGCTCTCTGCGGAGATACGCTGAGCTCCGCTGGGCCTGCCGGCTGCTCTGCACCCTGGGCTGGGGGGATTGGGGCAGGCGGTGGGTTGCTCTCTCTTGGCCTGAGCGTTGCTGCCCTCGGCCCCCCGAGCAGCAGTGGTTGAAGGGCGAGGAGATGCCCAGGCGCGGCCCAGGCCCCTTCCCCAAGCACCAGCAGAGTTGGTGCGGCTGGGTGCCTCTCCCAGCGGTCACGCCTGGTGGCCGCTCACGCCCTCCTCTCCCCACAGGTGATCGTCAAGACCAGAACGGAGTACCAGCTCCAGCAGCAGCAGAAGAGGAAGCTCCATGTCCCCGGCATTAAAAAGCTGAACATTAACCTGTACGACGAAGTGTCGGAAAAGGTCAAGGTGAAGCAGCCCCCCGCCCAGCCTCCGCAGGGCGTGTGGCAGGAGGGGTGGCTCTCCCGTGGACATGGGGAATCCAGAGTCACTCAGCCCAGCCCTGATTTAGCCAGGAGACGGCCACCTCTGTCCCCAGGGGAGCCGTCCAGTGCCCTGCAAGTCAATTTACATCCTCTGCAGGACAGTGCGTGGGCCGGTCTGTGCTCTCCACAGGCAGGAAACTGTGGAGAGCCGGAAGGGTTAGCAGTCCGACAGAGAGGCCAGGGGGAGGTGTTTGGCATGGGAGTCCCTGAGAAACAGCCAGGAGGCCCTGGTGTTGATTAGCAACCGGGAGGTCACTAAAGGAAGGTGCCCATGTAGGGGGAAGATAGGGGGCCGCTCCCTGGAACCAGGTCTGGTTTTATTCACCCCCCCCCCCACCTGCATCATGGGGAAGTGAGAGGGAAACGGGGCCTGCTGGGAGCGGGGGACGGCAGGGGAGTGTGGGGCTGTGGGGGAAGGGGCAGACTCAGACACGCCAGGGTTGAATCCTCAGTGTTTGGCTGAACCCAGCCCCAGAGCTGGGGTGTTTGCACATCCCTTGAGCCCCTCCACCTCAGGCCTGGGCATGTTGCAGGGCCCGGAGATCCCTGTACTTCATTCACCCAGGCTCAGAGGAGTGGCATGATGGAGCCCGGAGGGGAGGGGGTTGTAGCCATTTCAGCACACGGGCCACGAGCGCCTGGCTAGCTGGTCTCACTGCTCCAGGGTTATCTGGCTGTCCAAAGTCTTCTGCCCACAGGCCGTTGGGGGCCCAAGGCCAAGCGTTCTGTAGTGTCCCATTGAGCACAGCCAGGGCAACTGATCCGAACAGCAGTCCCGGAGCTGTGTCAGACTGTCTGAGAGCAATAGTGTTCCCTTGGGGTACACGAGAGACACACCCTCAGCCAGGGCAGGAACCAGACAAGACGGGTCAGGCAGACCCCCCTCTTCCTGGGCAGCTTATTCCGGACATGCCCATGAGGGTTTCTTGCCCCTCCATCTGCAGCCTCCGGTCCTGATGGCTTTTGGGGACAGGTCTATGGGCCATGCCACTTCCGTAGCTCACCGCATCAGGGCCGCACCTGTGCAAACTCAGCCCCGTTCTCAGTCCGGTCTCAACCTGACCTCCACTTTGATAGCCATCAGTCAGCTCCTGCAGCGTGGCCTGAGGGTGGGTGAAGCTGTTAGGGGAAGCTAGCGGTCTCTTTGCATCCCCGACTGAGAGCCCTGTCTGAAAACCAGCCTCCTGGTGCATTTCCTTCGTCCCTCCCCACACTGAGATTCCACTTCTCTTCTGCGGGAGAGGGAGCAAAATAAAGAGAAAAAATAGAAGAGAATGAGCTAATGTGTCTCCAAGGACTAGCTTCATCTAACCGGGAGCAGACCCACCTATGTGCATAATTGTAGGGAGATGGCATGGCATCCCTGCAGAGAGGGGAGTGAAGGTTGTTTGGATGATTTCCAGGCCCTACTTCTATGGAGGGATTTCTGTTAAGTTACATTTCCCCCCCTGAATTTCCTGGGTTTATAACACTTATCTGCACCCTCCCTGTACTGATTTTACCCTAAATTACTGACCTGTACTCTCAGCCTTTACTCCACCTCAGGGTCTCTTTTGGTCTGCCAAAAATCACACCAGTTCGATAGAACATTGCCAATAGCTGGGTTTAACCTCATTTCTTCAGCGGGAGCCCAGGCACTAGATTTCAGTGGGTTGTAGCGATGTGGGAAGTCTCCAGAGCCAGGGTGGCTCTCTTAAGGCCATTTGGGGCAAGAATGCATCAGCGGCAACAGGCTGCGCTTCCTAGAGGACCTGTGTGGAGTTGAATTTTTACTTCCATGCTAACGAATGGGTGCCCTTGTAAATTCCCGGGCAAGCCGTCCGGTATGCAAAGTCTGAGTGCTGAGGATACGGTGGCGCGTTTTTCTCTGCTAAGGATACAAAACTCAACTCAGCCTTAACTGTGGTGTCCTGACTAGCATCTGCATGGTGCACAGGAGTATTCTGGTCATTGGCCTGCTCCTAGAAGGCCAGTAAAACCCTGGACTGTGGCCTCCTCCTCTGCCCCCCTTCTCTTTGTTTAGGCATGTACCCAGCATGCACTGGTCACGTGGAATTCTTGCTTCCCACATGGAGCTCTGTGACTCATCTCAGCATCAAGTAAACAGCCCTGTGATCCACCTAGCAGTCACAATGATGGGAATGGGCTAGCTGGCCACTCCCTAAAGAGACAGCAGGGACTGGATGAGAAGCCAGTGAGCCTCCTTGAGAAGTTGTTTCCGAGTGAGGAGCTAGGGAGTAGGGTTGACCGAAGGGAGCCCAAGTCTTCTGCTGAATCTGCGTGTCCCCCGCAAAGTTTCCCCTGGCTCTAAGCTCCAGCTGCAAGTTCTCCCTACCTCTGGGAGCTGCCGCGCATCCCTGCTTGGAGCTAGGGGGATTGGTCCCAGAGCTGGGTGAAATTTTCCAGACAGAATTATTTTGCGGCGCAAGGCAGATTTGGATCTACGAATTTGTGTTGACGTCGCGGAATTGTTTGGATAAATAAAAAGCCCCCAAAGTGGAATGTTTCCTTTGCAACGACTTTGCATTTTGACGGGGACTTCAATTGTATTTTGGAAAAAAAAACCCTGGAAAAGTTGTAAGTTCAACAGTGAAACGAAATCTTTAGTTGGCCTCGAAACCATTTTTTGAACAACTTACGTAGGGCTCTGACCATGCCTGCAGCTACCCTGTACGAGCCCAGGGAGTTTGCACAGGACGTGAGAAGCTGGAGGCTGTCCCACAATTGGCACAGTCTGGGATGGGCACCAATGCCCCAAGAGGTCCCTGTCTTCACTGATCACACCTGGGCCCCGGTGCTTCAGTGCAGCTGTAAATTGCAGCTCTCACCTGATGAGTCACGGCCAGAAATAGAACTTCCCACCCAGCTCGCCAGCCCCCGCAGGAAGCGTTGTGTTGATGGAAGCAGAGCGAGCTCTTTGCAGCTACTCAGTGTAAGACAAACATCCCAGTGTGCACTGCCCAGAGCCAGCCAGGCAAGGCCGGGAGGTGAAACTCAGCCTGCCCTTGCACCTTTCTCTCTTCACCTCCACGCTGACTGGAGGCCTCTCCCTTCGCCAGCGAGCCTGACGCAGGCACTGTCCCATCCCACGCCAGGGTCCCGCTTCTCCCCCAGCAGGGTTTGAGTAACTTGCCAGTGCCAGCGACCTCACTCTATCTGCTTCTCTTGGGCCTACACACAACACCTTCCCCATGGCTACAGCAATGGCTATTTGCTTCCCTCCAGAATCCATAGTCCCAGAGGCCAGAAGGGACAGTTCTAACCATCCAGTCTGGTCTCTTGCCCACTGCAGGCAAGCGGGCTCCCCTCATGACTCCAGCAGGTAGCCCAGAACAGGTAGTTGAGTGACAGCAAATCCCTTAGCAAGAGACATGCGTTCCAGGCTCCCAGTGGTGAACTGTCCCAGGGGCTAAGTATCCGTAAAGGGAAGATACAGAAACCTGCTGGGGAACACTTCAATCTACCTGGTCCCACTTCAAAAGATCTCCAGGTGTCTGTCTTGTTTCAGACTAATTCTACAAGCCAAATACACAGAGTGGGGTTGGAATTACAATTCATCCACAAATTCAGTTCTCACACTTATGGCTTCAGTCGAGATAACGGATGGCTGGGACATTGTCAACCTAACATTCAATGAAGGTGCCAACAGTTCTTTGTCTGTGTAGATTCTTGCGTTAGTACCCTTCTTATCTAATTGCTATCCTATGATCCTTATCTGCTTCTTTTAACTAGCCAATCTTTAGGTGCTTATACCAGTTTTGCCTGTTTGGTTTTCCTTCTGATATTTACATACCCTCTGCTTCTTGTTTCCCGCCCCCTTCCATTTTTTTCCTTCCCCCCTCACCCTTTTCCCCTATTTATTTTGGGTCTGGACATCCTAAAAACTCAAAATTCCAGTCATCTGAAGAAGTGGGCTGTGCCCACGAAAGCTCATGATCCCATCTACATGTTTTGTTAGTCTGTACAGGATAAACTTAAAAAAACAACAAATAGTCTGGTAGCATTTTATAGACTCACTCGGCTACCCCCTGAAGCTCCATTTAAAATGTGCTCCTTCTTTCAAGTTTGTCTGGTGTTAGGTTCCGCCCACTGGATCTCGTTCTGCCCTTTTGTTGTTAGATAAAATAGCCCTCTCTTGTCAGAAACGTTTTCCCTAAGTAGACACTGGTAGACCACGGTCAAGTCACCTCTTAACCATCTCCTAGATAAACCAAACACACTGAGTTTCTGTTGCCTGTCACTGCAAGGCAGGTTTCCAGACTGGAATCGTTCCTGTTGCTCTCTGCTAAACCCTTTCCAGTTGATCAGCAGTGCAAACGCCAGACCTGCACACGCTATCTTGTGATGATCCCACCAGAAGTAACACTGCCTCTCTCACTATAAAGTCAGCATGGACACCTGGCCTGGATACAGTGTCACCAACGCAGGGTATCCTCTCTCATTGTTATTGTGTGTGTCTTCAGACTGGAGGCTTTTTCTCAAAAGCCCAACAAATGTGAATGAAAAATTCATTGTCTTTGAAGTACTTTGTGGGAAATAAAATATGTTTTCCGCCCAGCCCGACCAGTTAGGCCGTGAGCTCTTGGTTTTCGCAAGGCTTCTGATCCTGTCTCACATAACAGTCTCACACATCTCTCCATGTTGGCTAGTCCAGTGCCAGCAGCAAGACACACTGGTATGGGCTCAGTCGACTTGACACAACAGGCAGGGGCAATCCTCTTCCATACAGGGCTGGCTGAGTGACTCCATGCCAGGCAGTGGATTTGCGCTAGATCCCAGAACCATGACTGTAGGCAGTGCCCTCCTCTTTCCACTGGGTGCTCGGCTGTTTTCATCTGAGCTCATACCATTTTTCTGGTTTCTTCCCTTTCCTTCCAGCTGACGGGGTTGATTCTCATCACGATGGCCTTCCTGGCCTGCCTGCTCATGCTGGTCATGTACAAGGCGCTGTGGTATGACCAGCTAAGCTGCCCAGAGGGCTTTGTGTTTAAGGTAAGATGACCTCTGTCCAAAGTGCCCTCTAATGTTTTCCGTCCATGTGTGGAATAAATTTTGTTATGCACGCCAAGGTAATGTGCTGATGTGCACCATCAATAGAAACAAAAAACCTATACATAATATATATATATTTTTAAAAGTTACAATAGGGATAATTACTCCAGCCAGGACAAGTTAGGCATTTTGAAACTCACTACTCAAAGAATTAAATGTAACTGTAAGAGAGAACTAAAAGTTATGAAATGCACGGAGCAGTCAAAAAGCAAAAATAACACACTCTGGAAGAATAAAATCACAGAGAATATATGAGCATTGCAGGAAGTACCAAGAAGTAACAACAGCAGTAATGCGAGTGTGTGTTGGGAAGTGAGTGTGAAAGATTGTGGGAGTGAGTATGTGTGTGTGTGAGACTGTGTGAGACAGAGACAGGGTGTGTGTGTGACAGACACACACAAAGACTCTGGGGTTGTGTGTGTGTGACACAGAGTATGTGAGACACACACACACAGACACAGAATGGCTACGTCTAGACTGGCATGATTTTCCGCAAATGCTTTTAACGGAAAAGTTTTCCGTTAAAAGTATTTGCGCAAGAGAGCGTCTAGATTGGCACGGATGCTTTTGCACAAAAGCACTTTTTGCGCAAAAGCGTCCGTGGCCAATCTAGACGCGCTTTTGCGCAAGAAAGCCCCGATCGCCATTTTAGCCATCGGGGCTTTTTTGCGCAAAACAAAACTGAGCTGTCTACACTGGCCCTTTTGCGCAAAAGGTTTTGCGCAAAAGGACTTTTGCCCGAACGGGAGCGTCAAAGTATTTGCGCAAGAAGCACTGATTTCTTACGTTAGAACGTCAGTGTTCTTGCGCAAATTCAAGCGGCCAGTGTAGATAGCTGGCAAGTTTTTGCGCAAAAGCAGCTGCTTTTACGGAAAAACTGGCCAGTCTAGACACAGCCAATGTGTGTGTGAGACAGAGCCTAAGTGACAAAGAAGCAGCATGTATGTGTGACAGAGACTGTGTGTGTATGCGGTGGAGATGGTATGTGTGTGCATCGCTGTAGATGGTGCATGTGAGGGTGTGTCCCGGAGAGACGGTGTGTGTGATAGAGATAGGATGTGTATGTGTGTGACAGAGATGGTGCGTGTGCATGTGTGTCACACAGAAACTGTGCATGCATCACAGAGACAGGGTATGTGTGTGTGTGACAGAGATGGTGCATGTGTGTGTCACACAGGTGTGTGTGTGTGTGTGTGTGTGAATAGATAGGGCGTGTGTGAGAGAGACACACATAAAGACGGGGGGGGTGACAGAGATGGTGCATGTGTGTGTCACACAGGTGTGTGTGTGTGTGTGTGAATAGATAGGGCGTGTGTGAGAGAGACACACATAAAGACGGGGGGGTGACAGAGATGGTGCATGTGTGTGTCACACAGGTGTGTGTGTGTGTGTGTGTGAATAGATAGGGCGTGTGTGAGAGAGACACACAGAAACAAGGCATGTGTGTGACAGATGGTGCATGTGTATGTCACCCAGGTGTGTGTGTGTGTGTGTGTGTGTGTGTGTGTGTGTGTGTGTGTGACACAGACAGGGTGTGTGTGTGTGTGTGAGAATAGATGGGGCATGTGTGAGAGACACGCACATACAAAGCCAGGGTGTGTGGGTGTGTGTGTGTGTGTGACAGAGATGGTGCATGTGTGTGTCACACAGGGGGTGCAGCTGTGTGTGTGGGGGGGTGAGATACAGCGACAGGGTGTGTACTGACTGCTGGGGCAGTTTTTGAGGTTGTGCACTGTCTCTGTAGGACACTCACTGAATGCTCTCCAGCTCCTGTGAGCTCTGTCTTCACTCCCCCTCCCTCTGTGGAGATGGGGTACATGGGCAGGGGAGGGAAAGAGACAGAGAGTGTGTGTTATCAGGGGAGTACCAGAGGAACTGTGCTACCCCTGGAGTTAAGTCAATGTAAACAGATGCCGGATCAGCAGGCACTGCAGTGGGTGGAGCTAGCTGTATCGTTTCTCTCGCCACCTGCAAGAGCCCGGGCCAGTGCAGTTATTGGTTACAAGGGAGCGTGGGCCCAGCCTATTGTTAGCTAGGCCTCAGGCCTCAAACCAGGCCTGTGTTGAAAAATAACCATTTATGCACAAAGTTAACCAAACAATTTCAACACAGCCAATGTCACCTCCTCTCAGACCACGGCCTGCCAGTCAAAGGTCTCTCTCACTGATGGCGTCGTCTGTCCCTTTCCCTAGCACAAGCACTGCACTCCCGCCGCGCTGGAGATGTACTATTCGGAGCAGGAAGCGGGCCCGCCAGGAAGTCTCTACACGGCCATTAGCCACTTAAATCCAGGCAAGAAAATCCTGCCAGAACTGCCTTCTCCCTGGGTACCAGTCATTAATACCTTGAAGGAAGCTGAGAAAGGCAAGGAAGCTCCGTCTGGCGTTCAGCAGTAAGGGACAGGCGCCGGACACACCTGGACTGTGGTTCCGGGCGTGCGCGTAGTCACTCCAAGGAAAGCAGTCACCCGTTCAACGTTAGTTTTGTGTCCTGAACGAATCCGCAAAAGACAATGCAGCGAGGGTGCCTAGGGCAGGATCAGATTGGTTTCTTTCTGGCCCAGAGAAGAGATTTTGCTCTGTTCTGGGAGGTCCCCCTCCTCCAATCTCTTGAGCATAACAGTGTTGTCTGGACGGTTATTCTTAGCTTTTATTTATTTCTGTATTTATAAGGGGGGTTTTCCTGCATCTCCGCAGAAAGTTTGAGTCAGACTGAAGTAATACTCTTCTTTGTGCTATTCAGGGGTCAGCTTTTGCCTGCACACATTGCGTTAGCACCACAAGGACCTTTCGGTCCCTGGTCAGCAGTGTTTCTTTAGTGTTTTTTTTGACACGGTGTTGCCAGGCACCCATGACCTTTTATATGTCAGGAGGGAAGAAACTAGACTATGGGCAAACGGCAAAAATAGCAACCTTTTAGAGCAGCTACGTGCTTCTAGGTTCTCAGTGCCATCTGGCAGCAAATGTTCACACACCTTGCACATTCATCTGAACGAGCTTTGAAACGTAATTTATGCTTCACTCATCTCGGTTGCAATTTGATCGCTAATCGCCAGGCTCCACGTGATGCCATTTAATTACATTGCTGCTGGCTGGGGTAGCTTTTCGGTGTGGTCCTTAAGACGTCTTCAGGTCTGTGGGATGGGGGCCGGTGTGAAATCGTTGTGCCACTCTCGTTTGCACCGCCTATGCGTGCGTGTGTACTTCCGCTTGTAGGCCCTCGCGCTGCGGAGCAACATAGGCAGTTTTACCCCACTTTGTACATTTTTATAGTGATTGTGGTCTGTCACCTCGCAACATGGCACTTCCAAGTGTCTCCAAATGTGTGAATGTGGGGAACAGCAGCTTTTCTGTCAGCAAAAATAAATGTACCTCTTCACCCTGGCTCCTTCCTTCTTCTCCCGGCTGTTGTTTATTTATTTAGAATCTTTCTTTGCAAGAGCTCAGCAGTGCTGACAGCTGTTCCAACCTCAGCTGCCTAACACGGGAGTGGAAAAGGTGCTAATCAAATTCACTGTCACCGCAGCATCGTCAGGAGTCCGGCACGTGCATTGCTTGGGCAGGGGGAAAACTGCCACGCAAATGAATAGCAACAGAGCTTCCTAGAGGTTGAGGCCAGAGGGGGCTGTTCTAAGCACCCCGTCTGACCTCCTGGGAGCATCACCCTGGGACTCTTGCAGCCAGCCCTGCCCAGAACTCCTAACTGAGCTGGGGTGTGGGACGGGGGGCAGTCACAGAAGACCCCTTGGGGCTTCTTTCTGGTGTGCTGAGAAAGCCATTGATGTTTACCTTGCTCTCTGGGGCTCCTCACCGGCCTGTCCTGCTGGGCCAGATCTTCTCCCCAGCCAAGGCACAGAGCTGAGATCATCCCCACCCAGACACTGAATCACTTCAGCTCCGAGAGAATGCAGTTCCAGGCACAGCATCCAGGAAACCAACCCCCAGTTGGGATCAGAACCCCAGATAAATCTGTCTGGCATTGTAGGAAAGTTTCCCACGTTGAAAGCCCATTCAGGCAAGAAACCCGATTAACAGTGCAAGGAGGATGCACACCCTGATTGCACTGGAGACCACCCCAGAGTTACACTCATGTGGATTTATTGAATGAGGAATCAATAATCCACTACAGGGTTAAACTAAAGGGGAACAAGCTATCACACACACACACACACACTCTCATTCATCCATGCACACACACACACATTCATTCATCCATGCACACACACACACACACACACACACACACATTCATTCATGCCCTCAGGCACTCACACACTTACACAGGCAAAAGGTTGCAGAGCAAGCCAAGGCACATTGATTCCGGAGGTTTGCCTCTAGCCATGGATTCCAGCCAGGGAGCTGATCATGAGAGGGCTTCTGCCATGGGCGCTCTCCTTTTTATTGGCTCCTGTCATGCTTGCAGGGTCCTTCCTCCACATTGATCACCGGGGAGCATGCCCAGACCTCCTTCGATCCTGGTCCTTTGTTTGCTTAGAGTGGGGGGGGGGGTCTCAGTGATTGCTTGAATTAGTCATCACCTGGCTCCACGTGTCAGCCTTGTTGTTTTCCTGCCCAGACACATTCACAGCCTCCAGGAGCTTCAGGGGGTAGCCAAGTTAGTCTGTTACAGAAAAAAACAACAAATGGTCTGGTAGCACTTTATAGACTAACAAAACATGTAGATGGTATCATGAGCTTTTGTGGGCACAGCGCTCATGATACCATGTGCATGTTTTGTTAGTCAATAAAGTGCTACCAGACCATTTGCTGTTTTCTTCACAGCCTCCAGTCATGCTTTCTCTCTTATCACAGAATGGAATGTAGCTTAGAGCAAGTTACAAGCAAGGTGGCTGAGAGTTACAAAGATTACAAAGTTGCAAAGCTCACCAATCACCAAGCTTACAGTACTGTAAGGTTCTGAACTTACAAAGCAAAGTGGCCGAGAGTTACAAAGATTACAAAGTTGCAAAGCTCAACAATCTTGCAACAAGTTGCAGAATGTAAAAGGCAAAGTAGCTGAAAGTTACAAAGAAACAATTACAAAGCTTCAAAGCTCAGTAGTTACAAAGATACCTTCCAAAGCACAGCAGCTGACTGAAAACAATGTCCAGCTTAATTACTTACAAATCATCAGTAATAAAGTGATTTAGAAGACAACAGTCCCCCCTCAAACAGTGTTCACAGCAATGCTGTCAGCAGGTTTTGTTATTCTCTAAGTCATGTGTTGGCAGGACCTTACAGTTTAATGCATTTCCAGAAAATGTATGTGTAAATCAAATAATAGCTTGGGCGGAAGCTTTATACAACAAGTGGTCGCAAGTAAAAATGGAGAGAGCAAAGTAAATTACCAAGTTAAAATAACAGAAAATGCATTGCTAGTTCTAACACTTATTGCTAGTTCTAACACTGCTTATTGCAGACTTACCCTAAAACTGTTCTTATTTCGGGCAAACCTTCAAGCCAAGGGAGATCTTTTTTCCCCCTGAGATCTGTGGCTCTCCTTTTGGGTGTGTTATGCCATCCAAAGACAAAGGGGCTGATAGCTTCTCATTGGTTTATAGATTCCACTTTGGGTAGGAACTAGTTCTCTCACACACTTTCCATGGGAAAGTACCTGGTCAGACCCTACCAGTTGGGGTGGTCACATGTCTTCCTAAAACCAACCACTGCTTAGACTTAAAAGATGAAGAAAACTGTTCTCAAATTGTTAAGTTGATCACTTTGTCATTGGGATGTCCAGACATTAGAAACATCCTATATGGCTTTCACTTGCACATTTAAACCCATAAACCATTCCGTACCCCATATTTCTAACTTTACATACAAGAGCGATACATGCACCAAATTAAGATCTACAGATCCAGCAGATTGTGACATTAAAACTGATAGGTTACATGAGGCATTTTGTCCAAAGCATCTTTGAGTTATGCATATTTGTATCCATAAGTGACGGCTATCAGAAGACAGGCTACTCAGCTAAGCGGACCACTGGTGTGACCCAGTCTGACCATTCTGATTTTTTTCTGTGTACAGTTCCATTTACATGTAAATCAACAGGAAGTGGAGCGAGGAACCGGATATTCCATGTAGTCTCACGAGTGCAGTAATAACGCAATTGGAGGTATTCGGCTCAGACAGGTATTCTGTAACAGAGTACAGTTACAGAGGTGAGCACACAGGAATTAGACAGGAACAGAGGGTCATTTCAAACTACAGTACGTTTCCAAGGGGACCTTATAAACCTCAGGTTCCATCTACACTGGGAAGGTTTGGCCAAGAAAGTGCTGTCGACATGCAAAAGTTGCCAAAAGTGAAAACCGGTCAACCTGATTTTTCTGACTCCCGTTGGTGACATTTCATGGCCACATTGCTCTGTCGATGGGTTGCTAGCAAGGCATTGTGGGTGAGCACCCCACAGTGCAGTGTTGTGGGAAGGCAGAGCTGACCCCTGCGCTCCTTGGAGCTCTCCATGCTGAAGAATGTCAACGCAGCACAGCTGTCTCTCCAGCCCTCCCCCTGTAGCAGCAGCCTGCCTGCCACTGTTCCTCGCAGAACAGGAGCATGCCAATGATTTGTCCTTTGTTTGTTCCCCAAAGGGAGCAGCTCACTCAGCTGTCAGACACTTCCTGGAGCTTTGAAAGGGGAGAGGCACATGCCTGCAGGGCAGCAGAGATCACAAAACACTGAGCAGAGCCATCAGGGCCGGTATTGTGGGATACTGGTGGAAGCCAGTTCTCCCAACAAAACAAACAATAGAGTCCACACTGGTCCTTTGTCGACAATAAAGTAGGGAGAGAAAAAAAAAGTCTCTCGCGGGGGGTGGAAGTTTTTTGTCACCAAAACTGAGTGTTTTTCCCGACAAAAGTTGCATTGCAGTGTAAACGCTCTCACTGTTTTGTCGCCAAAAGGCAGGTTTTGGCAACACAACGTGCCAGTGTAGACAAGGCCTTAAACATCAGGCCTTCTTCCATGAGCTGTTTCTCTAACTGTGCACAAGGCCACGTTAGAATTACCAGGCTGAGACTTGCCTTTCCTCTGTACTAAGAGAGTGAGGTGGGAGGGGAATTCACAGGCACTCCCATGAACCTAGCTAAGCCTGCCAGTTTAACCGTGGTGTGTAGGATTTTGCAGTAAATAGCTGTATCAAAAAGAATATCTAATAATTAGCATTTGCTGCCATGTAGGTAACGTACCAGCATTCTTACAAATACACGCTCAACGTGAGACCAAAGGGACAATGTTAAGTAACTGAGGCATTAAAATGAAGTTTCTCATTATTCGCAGTAGTGTTAATAACATCTCAAAAATGAGACACACACACACACACACCC
Source organism: Pelochelys cantorii (assembly GCA_032595735.1). NCBI lineage: Eukaryota > Metazoa > Chordata > Testudines > Trionychidae > Pelochelys > Pelochelys cantorii. The sequence continues at coordinate 5,079,194 of CM064333.1, forward strand.
CCCGACTTACAGAGTAACTGGGCTGTGATCAACATGTCTCTCTTTCATTATTTCAAGGGCACATGGAGCTAAATAACAAAATCACTGCTCCGAAGAGCTGGTAGCATTAGAGTTACAGGCCTTCTACTCAGACATTTACCAGTTGTTTTCTTTGGGAAAATGCTGAGTCTTAAGAAGAAAACATACTCCAAACAGCCAGAGTAGATCCAGTCCCTGAAAGCTGTCCTCTCCAGCAGTCAGATCCTGCACTTCCCTCCCTTTACAGAAAACAGGGACGTAAACATGGAATACTAATCACTTCTCCAGCTGTGGGGCTCCTCTCCCTCTGAGTGTCATCCTGTTATACACACGCTGTGTCCCATCCCCCCCATGGAATGTCGTAGGAATGGGGATCGCATACTAAAGCCCTCCGGCTACCTATGCGCATAGGCCAGGCTTCCATGAGCCGTCCCACTAATGAGGCCAATGCCTGGCAGAATGAGGGCTGCAGAGTCACTGGGGAAAAAGCAATTCAGGGGACGGCCGCATCGCAGAATACATGGACCCTTCACGTGCCAAGAAGAACGCACGGCCCCACGGGCATCAAACAGCTGAGTTCGAGCAGACACGTAGAGTCCTGAGCAGATGCAAAATGTGTATCCACATCCGTATTTGCAAAAATGGGCCATGGATCTAAAGCGGAGAGCTGCAAATTTGCAGGGCTCTAGATACAAAATTTGTATCCGCAGCTGCATCCGTCTCTGAACGAACGAGCCATGGACATCCGTAGCCAAATCTGCGGATGTGGATACCCGCGGGTACAAAGTGGCTACCTGTGCACTCTACAGACATGCTCCGGCCTCTACCTAGCATGGTGTGCACCTCTCCCAGGAGCGGGAGATCAGTGTTGCAGAGAAAGAGGCTGCTAGAGCTAGAAGGTGAGGAAACAGCCGAGGCACGACATGGGGGAAATCCATTGTAAATGGTGAGTTTGCAATGCAAGCAAACGTGGGCTATGCTCGGTATTACTGCTGAAGGAGGCCACAAAGGGAAAGCTCTGTCTGTCTCAGCTACTCCAGCCTACCTTTATGGGATAATCTCTGGGGCTCAGAATGGCTGAGAGTCAAAAAAGCGAGTGCCCAGGTCAGTGGTTTAAATATTTAATTTAACCCAGTCCAACGAGGTTAAATTAACCCTCATTGTTCCTATAACCATCAGCTGCAAACCCAACCACACCTTCAGAGCAGCTGTTGTCTGAGATTGCTGAGGCCAAGTCTCCACTAAAAGGGGGCTTCATAGCTACCTTGGTCAGGAGTGTGAAAAACCACACCCCTTAGCCAAACTAGCTAAGCCAGCAAAACCCTCAGTGCAGAAGCAGCTAGGGCTTCTGTCAGCCTAGCTAATGTCATTAGAACAGTGTTATTCAGCTGCACAAAAACTGCCGCCTGTTGGCATAAGCCAGCTGTGCACTAGAGGGCTCTGCCAGCATAGCTTAGTACAGGTCTAGCCGGTAGCTGTACTGGCAAAGAATTGGTTATAGGCAGGGCCCGAAGCTCTAGCTGCATCAGATGTTGAATGACATTTGTAGAGATGCCTAGAGAGCTGGGGTTTTTTCCTGGGGGGATATTTGAATCCTCTTTCAAAATTTGCTGATTATGAATTTCCAAGCCTTATGCTGGAGAATTTGAAAAAGTAAGGACGAGGAAATCCAGCCTGCTTTCTTGCATCGCCGTGCGGCTTTGCAGCGGTCGCCTCTTAGAAATCAGTCAGAAAGTGGAAGAAAATGGGTCGTCCTCACTGTCTCACGCTTGGGCGCAGAGACAGGCCATGCGTGCTCAGGAGGCCACTGTGCTGCAGAGGCAGGGCAAGGGGCAGAAAAACTCATGTTCCTGGCTGGGGTCCCTCTCAGGCTATTTACAAAGCACCAGGTGCATCCATGGGTCCCTGATGTGCTGGGCAACCCTGCTACCCAGGATGGCTTTCAGAGACCCCGCTGAAGGGCCCCCAGGGGGTAGTCAGGGGTAGCCGTGCTCCCGGTTGCTATGGGAATGGGCTGAGGAGGCTGCAGGAGCAGCATCGGAAGGCACTGTTATGGGGTAAGGGGGGAATTCATCACGCTCTGAGTAGGCTGCTGTGACCCACATGGCTATTCCAGCATCAGACAGCCCATGTGTAGTGGCTTGTGTCACTCTGGAAGCAGTCTAAGCTAAGGGCTCGTCTACACTAGGCAGTGGATGGACGCTGCCACGATCGGTCCCCCAGCAGTCGATTTATCATGTCTGCTTAGACATGATCAGCTGACCTCCGAGCGCTTTCCCATCAACTCCGGTACTCAATCAGGACGAGAAGAGTAGCCAGCCATGACGGGAGAGCAGCCCCCGCTGACCTTACCACGCACAAGGTGCCGCGGTAGGTATGCCAACTTCAGCAACGCTAGTCGCATAGCTGTAGTTGCATGGGTTAGATCGACCATGTGTGTGAGTGTAGTGTAGATTAGGCCTAGCTGGAAAAAGCCTCACTTATTTCACATGAAGAGTGTCCACAAATGGAGAATTGATGGTACAGATACACCAGTATCTGCTCGCAGTGACAGGCCATGCTCCCATGGAAATCAGCGGCAAGTCGGCAACCCCCCAAGAATCAGGTTGTTTGACTGCATTATGGTCTTCTCAGCTGGGTGCATCCCAAGGAACCGACACATGGCCAGGCTCAGCGTGCCATGCGGGCTGGAGAGGGGGCAGCCGCCCTGCGGGCCTGGGGACAGATTGCTCCTAAGGATGTTGGATAACCAAATGACCTGCAGCAGCTCTTTCCAGATGGCCAGTTCCAGGCGTCTCATGTCTAGGAGCTGCATTTGCAGAAGATAAATCAGCAGGCAGCTTAGCTGCATCGCTGCGGGATCTTCTCTCCAGACAGAGGCTGCAGGACCATCCGACAACTCCTCAGTCTTTCAAAATGCAATAAACCGCCACGGACTCATCTTTACTGAGTTCCCAAGGCAGCGCGTCATGCTGGGCCAAGCTGTTCAAAGTGCCGGGCGGTTTTAAAACCCCACAGCGCTCGGACCAGTGCCTGGCCTGCGAAACGTAAGATAAGGGGGAAACTCAAAAGATGCCTGCGGTCTGGGGGCTGCGTTTGATCCAGGTTAAATCGATGGTGCGCGTTCTGAGCTGCCCGAAGCTGAGGGGAAAGCGGCGGAGGGTGGCGGAGGCCTGCGAGGAGAGTTATCTTGATGAAGCCTGCACTTTGCAAGATTACGTGTAATGAAACCAAAATGGAATTCCTTCTTTTATCTGAAGGTTGCAAAGAAGCGAGTCTGGGCGTGCGGTACCTGGGCAACTGTTCTTCATTAAGGAGGGCCTGCGGCCTGCTGAGCACAGAAAGCAAACCCCAGACCGACAGGGCAGGCAGGGGTTGACCACAGCCTCTGTTCTCCTCGAATGTGCACGCCGGTACCTGGGCCCAGCAGAGAAAATGCCTTTTATACCCTGCCAAGCCACGGACAGCCTGAGCTCACTTTTTGAAAGAGACAGGCTTCTGTAGGGTGGGGGCTTGAAAGCTGGTAGGAGGTGGGGGTTTGAAAGCAGGGGTGGGGTGAGAGGTTGAAAGCTAGTAGGAGGTGGGGGTTTGAAAGCTGGTGTTTAAAGCACAAGGCAAAGGTGGGAGGGCTGACTTCGGTGTTACGTGACCAGGTCCTTTTCCTCGAGCCAGTGAGGGGATCAGTTGATGCCGGCATCCTTGCCCTGCGCTATGTGGTTCACACAGTTCCGGGAGGAGATGGCACATTAACCTCCTGCAAAATGACATCTGAACAGGAACAGCCAAAGCCTGTCATTGCACATCACACCTCTGAGGTACCACTGGGTGACCACAGTGACCCTTGGTAATGCTGCTACACCTTTAACCTGGGGCTGGCCTTACAGCCCCCCTGTGCTTTTCAAACACCACTGAGAAGCAAAGCTCAAAGGCCCGAAACCCCCAACTTCAACCAGCCCTGGCCCCCTGGGTCTGCCATGAGTCACAATTCTTCTCAACGGCGCAGAAAAGCCCCCAGGCATTAGGAATTTCAAAACAAGACTGAAACTGCGAGCCAGGCTGATCTTGGGGTTCGGGCTCCAACCTGACACTAATCTGGGGTCAGTTCCTTACTCAGCTGGACTCCCTGAGGGTGCCTCTACACTGCACTCATCGCTCAAAATAAGCAATGGAATTTGAGCTCTGCAAATTGCGTAGCTTATTTCGAGTTAATTTCGAAATAGCTTATTTCAAAATTTGGCGCTGTCTACACAGCACTTATTTTGAAATAGAGCACTATTCCAAAACGCCCCTTACGCACAGGAACATCAGAATAGAAAGCCCGTTATATTTCGAAATAACAGGCGCGCTCAAAAGATGCGGAATAGCTATTTCAGGATACTTCCGGTATCCCTAAATAGCACCGCTGTGTCGATGTAGCCTAAATGACTTGGAACAAGGCGTTTAATCTTCCTAAGCCCCAATTCCCAGCTGTGAAACAGAGATGATATCATGCTTTCTTTGTCGACTTAGAAGTGAAGTTGGTGAGGGCGAAGTCTGTCAGACCTAGCCGGACACCTTTGCACAGAGAAAAGGGATTTTGTTGAAAAAAATCACAAGAAAATTCAACTTCAGTTAAAATATTCAGGGGTTTTCTTTTTTCCTAAAAACTTGAAAAACCATCAGTCAGCATTGTGTCCGCCATGCAGATACCTGTTCTGTGGGCAGCTGGACAAGGCACAGCTTGTGGTCTCATTCTAGAGAAAGCACTTGTATAATTCACCAGTGGATTCCTCTGGTTCCTCTCCTCAGGAAACTGCCAATTCTGCACATAGAGGCAGATTTCCAGCTACTGAAGGGATTTAGATACCAAAGAATTTAGCAGGATTTGATCCTCTGGCCCCCCCATGGGCAGATTTGAAAATCCCAGCCAAAGGCAAGAGGCAAACACACCCACAGGTGATGGGTTTGGTACTGCGGAATGCAACTCGCCCATAGGTGGCACTGGTGGGATCAAAGCGTGAGGCGCACGTATGGACATTTCAGAGAGAAAGGTATTCTGGGAGGTGCCTTCACAGCGCCATGGGCCGTTCCAAACACCGTTTATTGTTCATCACCTCTCTCCACAGCATTAATGAACAAGTCCCTGGAGGAGTTTTGCGTCAGTTTAAACCAAATAACTGAAAAACTAGAATTTCTGTCTTGACAGACATTCTGGTATTTCCACATTTGGTGGGTTGGGTAAAGAGGAAAAGACACAACACTTTCCCTTCTAGGTCACTAGCTGCTGTTTAGCTAAGGGCAGTAAAGTGTGCAAGCCACTGCATGATGAGTGTGTAAGTTGGCGAGAGGAGGGGGTGACCGCTATCAAAATACTGTCTCCTGCACAAACAATCTACCCTTGACAACATTCTCCTTCATTTCTCTTCATTTAGCTGACTCTATTCCAAGGAGCAGATAAAAGCACCATGATCCCAAATGATTTATTTCTCACGTCAGCACGCATGGTTTCATGTGTTTTTTCAGAGACACGGGGCTGCTAATACACCACATACAGACACTTGGTGAGAGCAGTCCTCATTAAACACAATGATTAATTTCAGAATACTTCCTTATCTGCGACTCCTTGGATAATTTATTTGAACCATCACAAAAGCTATTAACGTCCTTCCCTTTCATTAGTATTTACTGGGTTTTTAACTCAAAACAGGCAAAGCCAATTGTGCTGTTGTAATGATCTACATGACTTAGAGCATATGCACATGGAGTAAGTTTTGTACTATCCGCAAAGGCCTACAACTTTTCTAGAAGGAAGGGTCAAGCTGGACACACAGATTTTTTTTTCATATCATCATTTCTTGTTCAAGGAAGACTTGACACCGCAAGACGTTGGACCCTTCGTAATTAGACTTCTCCAGATTTGATGGGGGACATGAGATGCACTAGAACTTGCTACTCCTTGAGGAGTCAGGGACATGGTTGTGGTTTTAAAGACACTTGCTTTTGTAAATAGCAAGAGAAGGGGACTACAGACAAAAGGCTTGGGCAAAGTGGTATTTTTAGCAATACGCTTTTTACAATCAGAAACCAAAGCATCCGCAGGAGCAAAGATTAAAGCAGGCAAATCCGCAAATATTCAGAAAAGTCTCCACAGATTGATCCTACAAACATGCTCTGTCTGTCTGTATTTAGTTTTAAAGACACTCTTGTCATTAACTAGACAAAACAAGAGACGACGTCGGATAGAAGAACCTTGAGTCTCCATCACCCTGAGCCTTGTATATCTAAAATTTCCCATCTTGCATTAGGATGAAAAGTTGAAACCTTGAGAATGTTTGTGAGCCTAAAATCTAAATAACTTTTCAGTTGGGGGCCAATCAAAAGGTGTTTTTCTTTTAGCCTAAGTTTACTAACATACCATTTGGACTCAAAACACTTAAAACCTTCACGTCCAAAACCATTGAACCAGGACAACTTGACAATTTCAGCACTTCCTCCACTTCACCCCACCCCCCAAAAAAGAAAAGTTTTCAAGACAGGAGATTCATCAAAAGTGACCCTCTTTTTGGAGCAGTTTCATTGTTAATAAATTAGCATTTTTCTAGAGGGAAAAGACTCGCAAAATTTCTGACCGGTTCTAGGCTATGCTCCTGCCAGCGAGCTCACTTATGTTTAGCTCTGTGTCACAGGTTACTGAGCTCTGTGGCACTTGGCTGGGCACTTTAGAGGTCCAATCCTGCACTGGGGCAGACGCCAAGGTAAGAAATCGATTCTGCGAGCGCTGAGGTCACTGAGGTGCAATGGGATTGTCCCTGTGGGGGAAGCAAAGCACCTAGGCCAATGCTGGCGGGAATGGAGCCTCCATAAGACCAGTGGAGGGGGATCAATGAAGGACGAGAGAGGCAAATCTTGCAACGTGCAAGGCTCTGAGCCGGGTACAACACGCCAGAGGGTAGCTGTAGATTGTCTGATGGAAGAAACGTATAATAGGCTGGCCAGGGTGAGCCTGGTCATGGCAACAGGGCACTTCCCCCTGTGACAGAAGAAGGGGCGCTGGGGTGCAGAAGCAGGCCCAGCGAGCGTCCGGTGGGCAAGGAGAATGCTGCATGGCGTCTCTGACCCAGCCTACACTGGGCTTATTGAGCAGGGAAAGTTCTGGTGGGGCTGGCATGTCAGGGCAGCATCTCCACCTTCACTGGGGCTGCATGTGGGGCTAATAAACGGGGTGGCCACGTGATTTCAGTGGAACATCTCAGCTCTATCCCACTGCTGCCAGAGCTTCCCCTTGCTGTTAACTCCAGCAGTGAGGCGCGGGGGCTAGCTCTGTTCTAGCTGGAGGCTTATCCCCGGGCCCCGGAGATCAGGGCCCTGGCCACACGTGTAACGGCCAAGGCAGTTTATCATCCTAAGAGCACATCACTAAAAACACCAGCCAGAGCATAGGAGAAGCAGGTGCAGAGTGCAGTCAATGGGACACCCCTGTGGATCCAGCCCATGCGGCCTCCCCTTCTTCTCTCACCGTGCTAGGGCACCGCTGGCAGGGACCTGGAAGGCAGGCGGGAGGGACTCGGGGGAGGCGCTCTACCTGGGACGACGACTCCACCATGTCTGACATTCACAGCCTGATACCCCTGGGGGTTTGGGGCAGCAGGAGACGGGACGAGGGCAGAGGAGCAGAGCACACGGCACCAAGGCGTGCAGCCTGCACTGCGCCTCTGGTGGTTTGGTGCGACCCCTACCTCTGCCACTGACCTGCTGGGAGAACTCAGGTAAACCGTTCTGTTTCTCTTTCGGCTGAATGTGAGCCCGTTGGGGCAGGGCCTGGCACACCTCAGGGCATGCCAGCTGGGTGCAGTGGCTGGCCCATTTGGGCCCTGAGTTCACCCGAAGCTTTTAAGTCAGTAGTGGGCAACCGGCGGCCCGCGAGCCGCAAGCCATCTGGGTTCAATGTGTGGCCACAAAACGTTTTGTTCACTGTTGCCCATGCACAGGGCTGCCAGATTCCGCTGGGTTCCATCCATGTCGGGTTTTTTCCTACCGGTCTGACTGAAGTGACACGCATGTAAAGCAAAGGCAGGTGAAGTGGTGTGCGTGCTGCTTACACAGCTGTGGCTGGGCGGCTCCCTCGGCGTCCAATCACAGTGCTGCGACCGTTCAGGCTGTGTTTGCCCCGCAAACTCCAGCGAGGCAAGTGCTGTGAGCAACACTGCCCTGTCCCAGGAGGCTGTCTTGGTTACCACAACCCTGTGGCCCACTGAGAGGAAAGAGGCCACTCGTGCTGCCCACTCGCTAGCCTGGGTTGCCCATTGCTGCTTTGCTCATGAAAATGAAAACAGTAAAGAACAACAGACCAGCTCCCTGGAGACACAGGAGCCTTGGTGGGATTCTGATAGAGACGGCCTCTGCAGGTCTGTGATGACCGGTGCCCCTTAGCGTGCCCACCCCTGTACATGGGCTGAACAGGTAGCCTCAGATGATTCAAGTCATGACACCAGTTTTTCACACTTCCTAGCAGAGCTGGTCAAAAACAGCAATTATTGTTCAGCAAAATGCCAAAGCCGTTTTCATGTCATTTGACGTTGCGGCTTTTTCATTTAAATCACGTTGTTTGTTTGGCTTAGTGACTCAATGAGAAATGGCCTCCGACCTGGATTTGAATCATATTCAAATGGTTTCTGTGTGCGGCTGTATCTGGGAGTCTTCTCCACTTTCTCCTTTATCGCGAGCAAAAAAATGAAATGTGAACTATTCTCTTTTTGAATGGACTCAAATTGCATGACAGTAATTAAAAAAAAAAAAAGATTGAATGAAATCAACATGAAAATTTTCATTTGGACCAAAAAAAAAAAAAAATCAGAACGTTTCAAATGCTTCTGTTGTTTCTTGGAAATATCATTTGAGGAGCCGTTTTCGGTCAAAAAAAGCCTTTTCAACCCAAAACAATGTGAAAGGTGACACTTGAAGGAATTTGCTTGTGATTAAGTTCAGCGATGAACGCTGTGATTATTCTGACTATGAACACTAGACGGGTTTAGGCCAGTTCTCATGTGACTCTCATGTGATGCTTTATGACGTCAACGTAACTCAACCAAACATGGCCCTTCCTCTTGGACTAAATTGCAAGCTGCAATCCTATTGGTTGAAACGAGTCAATGCGGCACAAGTGACTTTCTATGTGACAGATGTTCCTTTTGGTAAAAACAAGGAGTCCTGTGGCACCTTCAAGACGAACAGATTTATTTGGGCATCAGCTTTCGAGGGTAAAATCCACTGCACCAGATGCAGGACTCCTCGCTGGTTTTGCAGAGACAGACTAACACGCCTCCCCCTCTGAGACACGTTCCTTTTGCAGTATGACGTGGGCACAGCTGTCTCTGCTCTCCAGGGGTCCATGGCCACACGCTGCGCCTGCAAACTCACTGTGCCCCTTTGCTGTCTATGTGATTCATCCAGGAGCTGCTCCCTGCCAATCCACTATGGGCAAGAGGCATTAATACACTTGAGAGCTTGTTTCACATCTGAGCTTCTCTTTTCAGGGTCTTAAATTACAGCCTCAGTGGCACTGTAGCCAGAAGAAAGGAGTCAACATACGGCATTCCAGCCAGCTGACTTTCCAGGGTCCCCCCTACTCCCCATTTGCGAATGCTCTGTGTTTACTTTGCCTGTTGCCAAACAGAAGGGTAGGCATGCCGATCTCCCAGTGAATGCCGGCGTGATTCCACAGCAAGGGCGCGAAGCTCGCCTCGCTTGTTAGACTCTGCTCCTGACAAATCGTTTTGGACCGGGGCCTGACAAGCTGCCTGGGCTGTAAGTGCTGCTGGATTGGTTCCCACAGCCTTCTGGTGTAAATGGGAAACAGCGGCCGACGGGCACACCAATCACTGCCTCTGCTTTCAAAAGGATGGCTCCAGATCGTCTGCAGTGTACAGGGCTGGCTTCCCAAGATGAAAGCCATATGGGGTTAGGGAACCGCTGCTGTTTGCTCTCTGGCCTGCCACCTAGAGGACATCAGTGAGCCTGCTGCACCCCCGCAGGGGCTCTGCTCCCCTCTTCTTGGCCTAGGACAGAGAATGGGAAGGAATACTCCAAGGACAGACACGCAGCTTGCACGATGCAAACTGCCTTGTAGCTTTACTCTGCCGTTGGGGAGCAGTGAACTTGCAGCTTCAGAGGGAATTATACCGACAGCTGTCCCCTTCCTAGGTGCTCAGGGTCTTGCAATTTATCAGGGAGGGGGTATTCTCTCTCTGACATACCAATGTTCTATTTTTTCCCATTTGTGTGCAGAATACATTTTGTTATGTGCACCAATGCGTGGATGGATGTGCATCACCTATAGAAAATCATGCTGCCGGCTGTGGGCGCTCTGCTAATCAGCTGCAAGGCATCTGAATCTCTCCTGAGTGGTTGCCCAGGCACTCAGCTTACAGGGAACACTGCCTTGCTGCTGGGAATCCCCTCCTAATAGCCTCAGATGAATTTGGGGGGGAATTTGGCAGCTGCGCACATCCCTCCCCTCAGACATCTCGCTATGGCCAGCTGGGAATTTTTTGACAAAACTTCTATCAGTTGGAAACAGCTGAGTCATCAAAACTAAAACTTTGTAGGCTACGTCTACACTGGCAGCTTCTCCTGGAAGAACAGCCGTTCTTCTGCAAAAACTTGCTGGCTGTCTACACTGCACGAGCATTCTTCCAGAAGTAAATTTACAGTATAGCCTTGTAAAACAGGGCTTCTTCCAGAAGAGTTATTCCTCTCCCCACGAGGAATAAGCCCCCTTGTGCAAGAGCTGTTCCAGAAGAGGCCAGTGTAGACAGGCAACATGAATTTCTTGCGCAAGAAGCCCCTATGGTTAAAATGGCCATCAGAGCTTTCTTGTGGAAGAGAGCATCTACACTGGCATGGATGCTCTTGCGCAAAAGCACATCTCTTGCACAAAAGCACATGCCAGTGTAGACGCTCTCTTGTGGAAGAGTTTTTGCACAAGAACTCTTCTGCAAAAGAGTTCTTGCTCAAGAAGCTGCCAGTGTAGACGTAGCCAGAATGGGAGAAGGTCGGTGTTGCTACATTTCCCTGTCAAAACCCATTTGTTAAAAACCAGATTTGGAATTGCTGACAAGTCCCAAACAGGTTCTGGGGGTTTGGGTTTTGTTTTAGAATAAATTTCACTTTGGGAATGTACGTTTTCAGTCAAAACGGAAAGTCAAAAATCGAAACAAAATGTTTTATAATGATCAAAATGAAACACTTCAATGGACCGAATCTGATTTTTTTTTTGGTCAGTTCATACTTTCCTCCCCATGTTGGGCAAGTTGGGAACCACTTCCAGAATCTCGCCAGGCCGCACAGCCTGAGAAAAGAGTGTCCTGCCCGGCACCTCACTGAGCACAGGTGAAATGTTTTACATGGCATCAACTCGGAGTAGCGTGAATGAAATGCTGAGCAGCAGTGGCCCTGCAGGAAGTAAGCTGCCTGAGGGCGAGTGACCAGTGCCAGCATTCAAACAAGTTGGATTCTCAGCTCAGCTCCTCCCTGATTCATGGTGTGACAGTCCCCTCTGTCGGCCTCTCTTCGCCTTATACAATGGGAATAAACACCCACCTCCCTCACAGGGGTACTACGAAGGTGTGGCCATTACCGATGGAAAAACACGCAGTCTGGAGTAGTCCACGGGTGGGGGAAATATTCTTGTTGGAATAACACTGAGGAAGCCAAAAAGAATTTCTAGTTCACAAAGGAATGATTTGGGGGAAGGTTTATGGCCTAAATCAGGCGTGGGCAACCTGAGGCCCATCGGGGTTCTACGTGTGGCCCACAGGGCTGGCTGTCAGAGTCCGCTGGTTTCTATTTGCCCGTTGTGGTTTTTTTCCTAGTGGTGTTACTAAAGCGACTTGCCCGTGAAGCCAGGGCACGTGAAGTGAGACGCGGGCTGATTGCACCCAGCACTGACCGTGAGAGCCGGGCGCTCCCTCTGCAGCCAATCAAAGCCCTGCTATGGTTCAAACGACACACCCAGTGCATTCTAGGTATGCACGCGCCATCAGCAAACTTACCCTCTCCATGGAGACCCTGCTGGTGACGACCATCTTGCAGCCCACTGAGACAAAGGAGGGCCAGTCATGCAGCCCACTCACTAGCCTTGGCCTATATCATACCAGAAGTCAGACTAGATGACCGCAACGGGTCCTTTCTGGCCTTCACATCTAGGAATCTACAAAAATGGAACCACTGGGCCTGATTCAGAGACTCCTGGCTCACATGGATCTTCAACGACATTTGGGCTCCTACTTTCCACTGACCTCGGATCCTTGAGGAGCTGGGCCTGACTACTCAGGCCCTCTTAACACAACGCAGCCTGCAAGCAGAAGGTGTGTTAGGTTTTCCGGGGCCTGAGCTTTAAACGTCAGACCCGAAAAAGAAAAACGCGCCCCAGGACTGTTAAGTGTGTCTGTTCTCCGGTGAGTGGAGTAGACCTTTTATGTCCAGCCCAGGCCTGTGGCTATGGTTGCCAGGTGTCCGGTATTTTCTGATTTTTTTTCCTGACCAGGAGGCAAAAATACTGGATACTTGGCAACCCTAGGCCCAGGCCCGGGCCCGGGCCCGGGCCTGGGCCCGAACCCAGCCCCCAGCATCCCCCCCACCCAGGCCCCGACACCCCCAGTCCCCGGACCCCATGCTTACCTGGTTCCGCAGGGAAGCTAAGTTCTAGTTTGAACAAGAACACAAACTGGCTGCCGGCAAAAAGCCTAAAGACCAAGACTTCCCTGGGTCTTAGTGCTCAACTTCTCCCCTGTTCCTATCCCTAGTCTAACTCTGCACTCACTTTTTTTTTGCTTCATAAGTCTCTGAGTCCTTTTTTTTTTTTTTGTTCAACAACTTTGGTCTTCCCCCGCATTTTTTTCCTCAACAGAATTTTTTCCTCAGTGTTTTTTCTGGGGGTTGGGGATGGGGGGGGAGAGGTGTTTGGTATTTTTGGTTCAACCATCTGGCAACACTACCTGTGGCAAACAGGCCCACATGTGCACCCCTTTGGCCTCGGAGCTCCACGAGCGGGCAGCAATCCACGGACATATGCCCTGCAGAATCTCCCCCCATGCCCACATTCCTGCCACCCCGCCAGATGCTCACCACAATGTGCACAACATGGTGCGGCTTTTGGCTTGGAACGAAGAGGAGCAGGTGCTGAAGGAGGGGCCTGACGTCCCGGTCCTGGAAAGCTGTTTGCAGCCTGAAGGGAGATTTTCCAGCAAACTCCCACCCTCATTGAGCGCCTGAGCTGTGTCACCCCCTATCTGCCAAAGCTGTGTCTGCCGGCACGAGCTGCAGTGCCTTGACCTGACCAGAAGGAATGAGGATTTATGAAATGACAGGGATCTGTTTGCCTGGCTCTAGGCTGGGATCACCCTAGGGTCTCCAGCCCCAAATGTTCAAAAATTGGGAGTCAGGCCCTGGAAGAAAAGAAAAGAAAAGAAAAGAAAAGAAAAGAGCCAAATAATAACATGACTCCAGGAGCTGGGGCTTTAAGTAAAACATCAGTAGCACAACCCACAATAAAACTACAAGGGCTGGCAATGCAGCTGCTAATATGGCGCAGGATGTGCCAGCCTCAGCATCGCAGAACTGATGCTAAGCAGCAAACCACCAACCACTCCTGGCCAGCCTTGCACTCGTCCTACCCACCTTGGATTGGCAGGGCTGGCAAGAAAGTCCTCTCCCTTGAGAGCTTGGCGTGGCAGGGGTTGGCTTTGGAATGAGCACTGGGCAAAGGGCAAATTAAAAATCACATCCATGGTGCCTATTTATTCAAGGCTGGGAGGAGTTAGGGCCCCCCACCCCCAGCAAAGTCCCAGCTCTGTCTGCCATTCCTGAGATACTGTCCCCGCTGTCAATGGGGCTGTCCCAGTTCATCCCAGCTGAGGAACCTCGACCCATGTGGCGTGTGGCAGCAGGAGGCACATCCAGCAGCTGCCACGTTGGGACCCAGCTGGCACTGTTGCCCCAGGGCCGGGAGGTTCCAGTGGCTGTTATACCCCACATGACCACAGGGGGGTGCCCACTGGCACTGGGAGCTGTTTGAAAACAAACATTTCCCAGCACAACAGTTTGACCAAACAAACATGATTTTGGGTAGGAAATTCTCACAATAAAATTCCGGGTTTCTTTTAGTGCCAATGGAATTTGTTGTTTCAGGTTTTTGGAAATAAACCTACATTAAAAAATGGAGAGATGGGGGGAGAAAAACAGAGCGGGAGAAAATGTTGAAATTTCAATTTTTATTTGCCACAGGCTGAACTTTTCCAGCAGGCGAGAAGTTACAGAGCAGCAAGAAAAATGGGAAAGAAGAAGAAGCAAAAAGTGGCCAATAAAAAAACTTGGCTTGTCCATCTCCTTTTTGTTCCCTGACTGTGAAAGACTGAGAGTGGGGGGAGCCAATCAGCCATGCCCTTACCTCAGTATATGCTGTCCTGCTGGGCCATATGATTCCCAGCCAGGCTCCTCCCAGAAGTTCCCCCCTCCCGCCCCCGTCTATTCAGGGCCCATTGACAGATGGGGAAAGCAGCTGCGATTCTGACAGTTCAAGATTTTTTTTGGTTTTTATGTTGTTGGGTTTTTTCCTTTGGTTTTTGTTTCACATCAGAATTCCCAGAATCACGCGGTGCAGACGACACATTTTCACTGGAAATGTTGAAACGTTCCCGACCAGCTGTCGTGGGGGCTGGACCCAGCTGGAAACAGCTGGCTGAAGTGTAGTGGCAGAAGTCATGTGCTCTTTGACTGCAGCTCCTGTAGGCGATGGTGTGTGTGTGTGCACAAGCTCGGGGGGCAGCAGGTGTGGTGGGAAAGGAACAAAGCTGTCAGGCAGCAAGAGGGATGTGAGTGTGTCATGCAATCCAGCTGCACAAATGGCCAATGTGAGTCCGGGCTGTGATGAGCTCCAGTCCAGCCTGCTGGGCCTGGAGGAGGAGGATTGGCCGTGCTGCCAGGTACAGCTAAGTGAGGCTCCTCGCAGAAAGTCATGTCCGAGGACAGAGAGGGTTGGCTCTATCCGTGCTGGCGGCAGCGTGGTCTGGGGTTTGCTGCACCCTGATTTGTGATGCTCTGGGGGCGGAGGATGCCCAGGAAATAAGGGGAAACTGGTGAAAGGCTAGAGCCACGGGCATCGAGGACATCTGTTGAAAGGAAAGAGCCAAGGTTGGCTTTCTGAAAGCTCCTAAGTGATTTAGGCACACACGTGCCAATGGGGTTCCATGGGGCTGGTGCTCCCATGCGCCTGGAGTGTTTTTGACTCTCCCCCCAAAGGAAGCTACTGCTGCAAAGTTCAGGGGTGAAGGCAGTGGGGTGGGGGAGCTCACGGCTCTGTAGCTAATGGAGGGGGCAGCACAAATCGCTTTGCACGCTGAGACGTTTTCCCTAAATGGAGCGATGCTGCCCCAATCCCCGCCCTGCAGTTCCCCTCAGCACGTTGGTGGGGCAGCCACGGCCTCGTTCCGGAGAAGAGAACCACCAGGCCAACACGGAGAAGCCTGGGCAGTGCCGGGCTGCGAAGCTCTGCAAGGAAGCAGTGGTCCTGTGTGGAAAAACCCTGCCGTCCTCTACCCACTGCTAGAATCCAGGCCCTCACCAGCATGTGATGCCTCTGGGTTTGCCACAGCGCACTTTCTGCACCTTTCCGTGCTAAGCATGTGCCAGAAGGTGCGTCACCCTCCTGTTCTGGTGCTGGCACTGACAGGAGACATGGGCCTTTCTGCCCAGAGTGCAGTGTCCCTCCTATTGTAAGTACCATGCTCACGGTACTGCTGCACAGCCTTGAATTAAACAAGGTCTCTGTGTGTGCAAGGGGCACTTTGTTACAGTCCGGTGGTTCCTCTCCATGCCAAATATAAACTAGCTAATTCCCCCGAACTCCAGTCTCATATCCCCCAGTCAGTGTATACGGGTGTTTCGAACACCGCACACTGAATTACAACCTGCAATCAGCACATATGGGTGTTCCGAAACCTCACTCTGAATTACAACGTCTAATCAGTGTATATGGGTGTTCTGAACACTGCACTCTGAATTACAACCTCCAATCAGCACATACGGGTGTTCCGAACACCACACTCTGAATTACAACCTCTATTCAGTGTATACGGGTGTTCTGAACACCGCACTCTGAATTACAACCTCCAGTCAGCATATATGGGTGTTCCAAACACCACACACTGGCCGCGTCAAGACTGGCAACTTTTTGCGCAAAAGCTGTTGCTTTTGCGTAAAAACTTGCCAGCTGTCTACACTGGCCGCTTGAATTTGCGCAAGAACACTGACAATCTAATGTAAGATTGTCAGTGTTCTTGCGCAAATATTATGATGCTCCCGCTCAGGGATAAGCCCTTTTGCGCAAATGCTTTTGCGCAAGAGGGCCAGTGTAGACAGGTAAAAACTGTTTTATGCAAAAAAGCCCCGATGGCGAAAATGGCGATCGGGGATTTCTTGCGCAAAACCGCGTCTAGATTGGTACGGATGCTTTTCCGCAAAAAGTGCTTTTGCGCAAAAGCATCTGTGCCAATCTAGACGCTCTTTTCCGCAAATGCTTTTAACGGAAAAACTTTTCCGTTAAAAGCATATGCAGAAAATCATGCCAGTCTAGACGCAGCCTCTGAGTCACAACACCGGATCAGCGCCTACAAGTGTTACAAATACTGCACTCTCAGTCACAATTCCTGCTCAGGGCCCGTGGGCGTTACGAACACCACATTTTCAGTCACAACCTTTCATGCAACAAGTGCATGTCACCTGCAGGGCTCAAAACCTACACAACTGTCTTCCTTCACGGGGGACACCCACTCAACAGGCCGCTCTTCATTTTGTGGGCCATGAACAGGGCTAGGATCTAGGTGAAGGGGACCAAAGAGCGCTCGGCCGAGGAGCTGGGCTCTCTTACCTCCTCGGACGGCTTTCATTTGGGTCGAGAAAAATCTTGTCTCCCGGCCTCTCCCTTTCCCCACTGAGCTCCGATCCTTCTGAGCCTGCTCAGAAATGTTCTTGACTCACTTCCAGGCCTAAACAAGCCAGGCACAGGCAGCCAAGTGACTCCCTGGCCTGTGAACAGCAGCTGCAGGGAGCCTGACCTGCAGAGAGGAGTCAGATTGGGCCTGTAGCAAGAGTTTTGCCTCAGCCAAGCCAGGAGAAGAGGCTCTGAGAGACTCCACCCGCCTCTCGGCCTGTCAGAAGAGAGCTGGAGGAACCCGGACTTTCCAGATCACAGGGCCTTTTGAATGTTTATCCCAGTCCAGGAGGAAAAGCCACAATTGGGTAATGTTTCAAGAAACAATGTTTCCCCCGTGTGGGGTCCCTGGGAGAGCTGCATTTCCATTTGGACCATTTACAGCGTGAGCATAGAAACTACATTTCAAAATGAAAAATGGGACCTTTCCATTCTGGAGATGCCAAGCTGGGCCGTGCGGACATTTCTGAAACACGGTGCGTGTGGAAGTTGTGTCTCCTGACCTCTCTCCCGGCATCTTGTGGGCCATATTCTTAAACCACACGGCTGGCTAGCCAGGGCCGGGACTGGTTCTCTGGGGTGTGTAAGCAGCGCCCAACTCAATGGGCGCAATCCTGCCTGGGGCGTTGGGCACTGCCACAATCACAGTAATGAAGCAGCTTTTCTACGAGGCTTGTGGGGCAAATAAAACCGAATGACACACCCACAACCCTGAGACCTCACCTCGTCATCATCAGGGCAGCTCCTGCCTCACTGGAGAGCGACTGGGCCTTTCATCGCATCTTCTGGAGGAGCTGGGGCCAGCTCCAGACAACAAGACTCTCCCAGCTCGATTTGTGCCCCTTGCCCCATCTTCTTGTCACTTTCACAAAGGAGCCGTAGTTTCCAATAGCTCTGGCATTGATGTCACTGGGAATGAACTTCCCCAGAGGGTTCCGAGCTGCAGGGCTAGAAACAACTACCTTGCACGGACTCCATGCTTTTCACAAAGCCCCGTTATTCCACTCTGAGGGCAGGATCACATAGTGCACCAGGCAGGCATGCTCCCCTCTGGGGTGTGGCTGACTTCTGCAGGGTGTCTGCTGTGTGCAGGCGGACTGCCGCTGTAATGCGGATTTTTGGAACTCGCAACACCCCAGTTCCTACCCCGGCTCCGATCCTTCGGCCCTGCTCTGGCACAGGGCAAGCGGAGTAGACTCCAGCTGACAAGGAGTCCTGCTGATGCCCAAAACTGAACATATGTCATTTCCCCCCAGCCTGCCATCAACTCCAGAATTCGGCAATCACAAAATGGCAACAGTGTGCCCCAAGGCACTTCTGTGGGGTGATTTCATGTTTGTGCAGCAGAACCCCAGACAGCATCAATACATTGCTTCTGGGAGCAGGAGAATGCTCCATGTTGAGTCTGGGCCTGCAAAGAATTCACACGTCTGAAAACAATTTAACAAGTCCACGGCTCGCTCCTCTTCGTCCCGGAACAAGGTACTCCTCCTGCAAAAGGTGGAGAAGCCCATGTCAGCTTCATGACCGAGTCTTCCTCTGTGCCAATGCAGTTTTTTTCCAAAAGTTTTTTGGTCCATCCCCGGCCAATTTTTCACCAAATGTTGGAGACAGCATGTAGGAAAACGTTATCTTAGTCTTTACCTCCGTCCCATTCTGACAGTCTCCGTGTTGCTTATGACTGCAATGAAGCTTTTGATAAACATGGTGAGTAACAGAAGTCTTGATACCATTTGAAAAAAAATGTGCAATGAATTTATTCAGATCTCTGTGTTTTGGAAACAACTCAGGCACTTTCTACGCATCTCACCCATATTTTGGTTGGTTATCACAATAATTGCAGCAAGAATCATAGAATGCTAGGGCTGGAAGAGCCCTCAGGAGTCACTGGGTGTGTCTAGACTACAGGGTTTTGTTGACAAAAGTGGCCTTTTGTCGACAAAACTATACCTGCATCTACACTACCGCTGAGTTCTGTCGACATAACGTCAACAGAACTCGGCAGTTTTGTTGACAGCGGTAAACCTCATTCTATGAGGAATAACGCCTTTTGTCGACAGAAGGTGTTATTGCATCTACACTGTCCTTTGCGTCTACACTCTCATGTCGACAAAGCGGCTTGCTTTGTCAACAGAACTGGATGTAGTCTAGATGCTCTTTGTCGACAGAAGCTTTGTCAAAAGTATGTCGACAAAACTTCTGTCGACAAAAGCCTGTAGTCTAGATGTACCCATTGAGTCCAGCCCCCTGCCCAAAGCAGGACCAATCCCTAAATCATCCCAGCCAGGGCTTTCTCAAGAGCTGGTACCATGCATTGAAGCTTCATGCAGACAGTGACACCTGCTGGCAGCACAGACGGACTCCTGTCTGTGAATGGAACCTCCTGGCTCTTGCAGCCAGCACCTGGGTAACAAGTCAGATCATACCCCTTCCATACGCCTCCCTGCGCAGGAACCTGCTGTGACATTGCATGCCCATATTTTAATGGAAAAATGCTTTTTCATGTGAATATGCCTAATTTGAATACGCTTTATGCAAAATATTGCATGTCACCTCTCACTGGAGAGCTTGTAGTCCCCTGAATGTGTCTGTTCCGTTTGTGTGCCTGTATCATCCCTGCATTTGAAATTAGAAGTATGAAGTACAAATCTGTTTGTATAGCTAATGATGCTAATGATGACCCTTAATAATACTCATGGCACTTAATGGTCTGGTACTTGTGACAATGATCTGTGAATAGTCTTGTTCTTCCTGTCAGCCTGGACTATGATTGGTCCTGCCAAGACATGTGGCCAGGTCACCTGATGCTGGAACTCATTTTGGATCTGGTATTTTTCCTCAGGAATGTGAAAGGGTTGGAACTGAACACCGAGGATTCCCGCCTTGGGCAAAATGTATTAATAGACAGGAAACCAAACATTAGGGGCAGTTGCCAGATGCTACCACACCCCCAAGTTACCACCTAAGATGATGGCTGGAAACATCTAAGACTGAACAGGGAAAAGGATCGGGCCCAAGTCAGGAGGCTGCCTCGTTTGTAAGAAAAGAGGATTAGAACTACTAATTGGGGGTAAGAAATTGCACGTAGCAAGTTTCTTAGAATATTAAGCTTAGCTGGCGTGCTGTGTTTTATTTAGCTTGGTAACTTACTTTGATCTGTCTGTTATCACTTGCAATCACTAAAATCCCACTTTTCTTATGGAATACAATTACTTTTGTTCATTATTAGATCTAGTGTAAATAATTGTTACCCAGGTGGAAGGACAACAGCTGCATATCTCTCTCTTTCGTTGAGAAAGGGAGTGCACAGCATATGAGCTTGTTCTGTATAAAACATTTTGCGGAGTAAGATGAATGTATCTGGGGTGTCGATCCGATTGGGGCCGTGCACCTGGGTGCTGTCAAGTCCCTGGGACTGAGCCTTCCCAGACCTGAGCTGGTCTCAGTGTTTGTGTTGCACTGCGGTGGGCTGTGACCCCCAACTCTGTGCCTTTGCTGAGGGAGACCAGAGGGTCTGGCCCAGCAGGACAGGGGGGTGGGCAGGGAGGCGGGCACAGTGGTAGTTCAGCACATCACGTGACGGTCTCCAGGGGGATCCCTGTGACCGAACCCGCCACACCCTCACTCACCAGCACAGCGATTCCAACAGGTTTTGTCTGAGATCTCCCAGACACCTCAGCGATGACACAGACAGACCTGGGCCACTTCAGTCTGGGTTTGGGCAACGGCCGGGCCTCAGTGAGGCAGCGACCCGCCAGGCCAGGGTCCGAGACTGCCAGCTCCGTGGCACACTTCCAGCACAATGTGGATTTGTCCCCGTCTTGATGGGCACGGCCCCTGCCTGAGTGTCCGCCCAGCTCCATGAAGGCGGAGATCTGTGAGTGGAGCAATGCCCTGGGTTGCCCCGAGGCAGGCCCAGAAGTGCGGCAGAGCCCTGGGTCCCCCTGCGGCAAAGGAGAATTTGCCACCAGTGCTCTTGCGTGAAGCTCTCTCATTTGTTTCATGGGACCCTGTTAGTAGCCAGGAAAACAAGACAGGCATGAGCATGGCCAGCGCCTCGGCATTCTGGCATGAACGCGTTCCTCCCCCGTGCAGCCCAACGGCCAGGAATAGCTCCCGTTCAAAATTCCACGGGGAACCCCCCGCCCCCTGGCCCCAAGGGCCAGTCTGGTTCCTCCTCTCTTTACAGTCTGCGTTGGGGAGATTCCTGAAATGCTTTTTATTACCACAGCACAGACAGAAGCAAGGAGATGAAAGGGCTCCCCTACACCAGTCATCTGCTGGTTCCGCTTTGATTTCGAGTGACCAGACTGCCTGTCTCCTGCCGCAAACGGACTCACATTCCCCATCAGCTGGGGACCTTCTTTAATATCAAGGAAAACAGACGCTTTCCTGAGGCCTGACAGCCCCGACACCCGCCCAGAACTTTACTGCCCTTTGTTCCACCGGCCTGCGCTCGGCGTGGTTTCTGCTGCTCAGCACATTCTTTCACATGAAACTGATCCCTTTAAACACTTGGAGATGCGTCCTCCTTGTCCCTAGGCCTGGCGTTCTCTGCTTGGTTCCTTCGCTGGGCCTGGCCTGCGCTCCAACCTCAGGCCGGACGCCCAGGAGGGATGAGTTTCCTTGGGGTCAATTCCACGGTTACAAACAGGGGCGTCTCAACGGCCAGGCTGGGGCAGACCAAGGGTCCATCTAGCCCCATGTCCTGTCTGCCGACACTGGCCAATGCCAGGTGATTCCAAGGGAATGACCAGACCAGGGCAATTATCAAGTCATCCCTCCCCTGTCGCCCATTCCCAGCCTCTGACACACAGAGGCCAGGGACGCCATCCCTGCCCATCCTGGCTAATAGCCATTGATGGACCCAACCTCCATGAATCTATCTAGCTCTTTTTGAACCCAGTTATGGTTTTGGCCTTCACAACATCCCCTGGCGAGGAGTTCCACAAGGGTCGGAGTCACTCCAACAGCCCCTGCGGTCAGGGCTGTGCAACCCAATGGCCGAATGAATACAACCGCCCCTGCGGTCAGGGAAGTGCAACCCAATGGCCGAATGAATACAACCGCCCCTGCAGTCAGGGAAGTGCAACCCAATGGCCGAATGAATACAACCGCCCCTGCAGTCAGGGAAGTGCAACCCAATGGCCGAATGAATACAACCACCCCTGCGGTCAGGGAAGTGCAACCCAATGGCCGAATGAATACAACCGCCCCTGCAGTCAGGGAAGTGCAACCCAATGGCCGAATGAATACAACCGCCCCTGCGGTCAGGGAAGTGCAACCCAATGGCCGAACGAATACAACCGCCCCTGCGGTCAGGGAAGTGCAACCCAATGGCCGAACGAATACAACCGCCCCTGCGGTCAGGGAAGTGCAACCCAATGGCCGAACGAATACAACCGCCCCTGCGGTCAGGGAAGTGCAACCCAATGGCCGAACGAATACAACCGCCCCTGCGGTCAGGGAAGTGCAACCCAATGGCCGAACGAATACAACCGCCCCTGCGGTCAGGGAAGTGCAACCCAATGGCCGAACGAATACAACCGCCCCTGCGGTCAGGGAAGTGCAACCCAATGGCCGAACGAATACAACCGCCCCTGCGGTCAGGGAAGTGCAACCCAATGGCCGAATGAATACAACCGCCCCTGCGGTCAGGGAAGTGCAACCCAATGGCCGAATGAATACAACCGCCCCTGCGGTCAGGGCAGTGCAACCCAATGGCCGAATGAATAAAACTGCCCCTGCGGTCAGGGAAGTGCAACCCAATGGCCGAATGAATAAAACTGCCCCTGCGGTCAGGGCAGTGTACCCAATGGCCGAATGAATACAACAGCCACTGTGGCCAGGGCAGTGAGGCCCAATAGTCCAAGTCCCTACAAATGGTGGGCTGGGCCACCACTCCGGAGTGGGCGTTGACCAGGGTAGGGGGACCCGGGTCCATCCTCTCCAGTGGGTCCTGTTCCAGGGCTCTGTCGTTGGGAGTGCGACCAAAACACACTGGGCCTTTATCCAGTTCTGACTCCATTTCCCCGCAAAGTTTCTCTGGGCCTCTTCCTACCCGAGTCTCTGGAGTCTTCAGTCTCTAGGATCCCTCAAGTTCTCTGCTGTCTGCAATGACCCCTGTCTGTAGGTCCACATGGCCTCTGTGCCTTGGAGTGCAGGCAGTCCTCTCCCCGGCTCTAGTGACACACCTCCTTAGACAGGCCTGCCCTGTGGCCTTTTATACCCTGGCTCCAGCTGCAGCAAGCCCAGAAGAGCTGGGGGAGGGGAGTTTCTTCAGCTAAAAGAGGAGGGTTAACCCCTGTTGTACTAGTGTGGGGCTGATATGCTCCGTCACAGCACACAGGGGCCTCTACAGGTGTAACTACCTCCGCATAGTATCACCCCATTAGCAACACAGTTACTAAGCCTGTGCATGGACCAGGCCTGTGTCTTTGTTAAATTAACCCCGTCGACAGATGTTAAACATCCAGAGCTCTTGACTCAGCAAGGTACATGTAACGAGTGAGGTCACCACTAGATTTCCCAGCATGCTCTGCAAAGCTTGAAGGTGGCCATTGTTCAGAAAATTTGACAACAGTGTCTACATTTCTCCTTCCTTCCCTGGGTAAAAAAAATAAAACTGCAGCTATAAATCCCCTAAATCAGGTATTGGGAGGATCTTTGTTATTTCTGGGGAGGCTGAGGAGTGGGTTTGCTCAGTTGGCTTTCGAAGGAGCAGATCGTTCACCCAGCTATTCCTCAGTGATGGGACCAACTTACGGCCTGCGGCAAATGGGGCAGGAACAGAACCTCCAGGACAATTTGAGACAGGCCCAGCTGCTGTGTTTGGATTCAAGCTCCCTGGTGATTCCGTTTGACCTCATGCAGAGATGCGACCATCTTCCACGTCTGAATCTGGATGCAATCCAAACGTTCCCAGATTGCAAGTGTCCTGGACCATTTCTGATGATCACAAATACTGTCGGAATCCTAGAATCACAGCCGGGCAGGGCTGGAAGAGACCTCGAGAGGACATCAAATCCAGCCCGCCGCTCTGAGGCAAGACTAAGTAAACCCAGACCATTTCCAAACGGTGTTTGTGAAACCTGTTCTTAAGAACCTCCAGTGATGGCGATTCCACAGCCCCTGGAAAACTGCTGCAGAGCTTACGTGAATGAAATTTTTTCCTAATACAATAGAACTTCTCTAATCCGGTAACCTCGGGACCTGACTGGTACCAAACCACAGGAGGTCAATATTGTCTTGCAGCATTACCAGCATTTCCTCTGCTTACGGGGCTGTTAGAGGACATTTAGGGGTAAATTAGAGCTAAATAATGGCACAGAACACCGAGAGCCAGGACTGGTGGCTGTAAACAGACTTTATGGGACCGTGGGAAACTTGGCCACACCCATGCTAAGTGGACATCTGACTAACTAAAATCATGCTGAAACATGGACGTTGCCAGACCAGAGAGTGCCGGACTAGAGAGGTTCCACCTGTATCTAACCTAACTTTTCCTTGCTCCTCCTAGGCCAAGTTTGTTAAACCTTCCATAGTTTTTGTTGCTCTCCTCTGGACTCATGCCAATTTTCCCCTATTGCTGAAAGTGTGGCACCCAGAATTGGTCAGAGCATGCCAGCTGAGTCCGCACTGGGGCAGAGTACAACAGGACAAAGACTTCCTGTGTCTTACATTCCTGCTCATACACCCCCTGGATGATGTGAGTCTTTTCCACAGCTGAATCACTGATGTCGACTGATGTTCAATCTGTGATGTGCTATAACCTCTTTTCAGCAATGCTGCGACCTAGCCAATTATTCCCTCTGTGGTAGCGGCATCTTTGATTTGTCTTTCCTGCGTGAAATACCTTGGACTTGCCTTTATTGAGTTTCATCTTGTTGGTTTCAGACCAATTCTCCACTTTGTCAAAGGTCATCCTGAATTCTACTCCTGTCCTCCAGCGTGCTTGCACCCCCTCCCAGCTTGCTGTCATCTGCACGTGTCATACAGATCCTCCCCCTCCATTATCCCAATCAGGTGTGAAAATACTGAATAGTAGCGGACCCAGGACTGAGCCCTGCAGAGCTCCACTCGATGGAGCCGCCTGGTTTGACAGCGAATCGTGGCTGACGACTCAGTGGGTACAGAGTTTCAGCCAGTTGCAACCCCACCTCGCAGCAAGTCCATTTAGACCCCATTTTCCTGATTTGCATCCTTCTCCCAAGGAAGAGTCTGACTGTCAACCTGGGAACAAACAGGAGCAGCAACGGCATCTTTTCTAAACCTGCATCTTTCATCTTGTTCGCCTTCCTGGCCAGGAGCCCTGCTCCAGGAGCTGCTGCATTCTTACCACAATGAGGGATGTAAACTCCCCTTAAAAGATTGTCTCGTTAAATGATATAATTGTAATAATTTAACCAGTGCACCAGGGGCCAGACAGCCTGCAGGTGTGGGGGGGGGGGCTCTTCCAGTTCTCCGTGGGCAGGAGAGCAGCTCCAGCTGGCCAGGGTCCCACGGATCCAGAGACAGGAGGGCATCTCCAGCTGGCCCAGGTCTTGATCCGCAGGGCTGCTCCGGCTGGCCCCAGCTCCGGCTGCACCCCCAGGTTAACCCATTACTGGGTAAGCATGCTTCTAAGGCTCATGCTTACCAGGTAACCCGTTAACTGGTTAACCTTTTACATCCCGAATCACAAAATCCTTTGCAGCCCCAGGAAAAGGCTGGTCCCCATGCTCAGCTCCTCCTCTGTCCAAGAGTGGACGACTTTCCCAGCCTAAGGTTTGATCTTTGTTCTCCCGGAGCCATGCTGCTGGGCCCTAGCCTGCGGGGACAAGTCATGCACTGTGCCTGTCTCCTATTTAAACTCTGTCCCGCGCCACCTTTGTGTCCCACAGAATGGCGCGGGGCCGTCTGTCATTCGGGACAGCTGACAACGGCAGCACCTGTCTGGGTCACAGGCCCGCCAGGCACCAGAGGTAATAGCTGGTTTTGTACCAAGCTGCGGCTGGGCCTTATTGAACGTCCTGGCGCTGAAATGCACACGGAACGATGACAGCTGAGTCGGCCGGCGACAATGGAGCGCGATTTGTACTGGCCGCAGTGTGTGAGCAGAGGGGGGTAATTAAGAAGCTGGTGAAGACACAGGAGACGCTTGCTGACAGGCGGCGGGTGAGCGGAGTCCAGGCAGAACAGCACCCCCACATCTGTCCAGGGGAGCGGGGCTGGCTGGGGGATTCCAGCCTCCTGCTGTCAGACACCAAGGGAGAGGAAATCAGGGCAGAGGAGAAAGGTGCTTGCAGAGTCTCTGGCCGCCTCCCAGGCGAGGGGATGAAATCGTCAGGTTTGCTCCAGGCAGGCCTGAGGACTTTTGGCCCCGAGCCGGACTCCTGTCTCGGATGGATGGGTTATTTTCAGACCAACAGCAAGTTCCCTGTGGCTCATGGTCCAGCGACATCGGAGGCTGGAGGGCGCAGGGTGGGCCCTTCTTTCCGCTGGATTTGCTGTCCGTTAGTCATCATCAAGCAAAGTCAAGAGCTGTTGGGCTCTGCTTCTCCCCCTCACCACCCTCCGCTTGCATGCGCAGGCAAACAGGCGAGCACCGGGGGGCGGGGGGGTGGGCTGTTTAAGGAGCAGGCATCAAAGGCATGCAGTGACACAGGGGATGTTGTGTATGCGTCCTGTGGGCAAGGCAAGCTGAAACCAAGTATGTTAAGCATGGCCAAGTGCATGTCACAGGACAGGAAGGGATTCATAACACTGAGTGCTCTGGGGCAGTGTTTCTCAACCTTTTTTTTTATAAAGTACCCCCTTTCCAAAAAAAAAAAAATTATAAGTACCCCCAGTACCTACAGTTTTCAGACACACAACATTTTTTTCTACCATTGCACACATTTGTTTAAACAACTTAATTGTAGCCGGGCAAGTGATGAAAAGGTACAAAAATAATAAAACACTGTAAAATGTAAAGCAAAAATTCAGTTTTCTTCAAATGTCAGTTATGTTGATGTACCCCCCGAGCCTTCTCTCAAGTTACCCCTAAGGGTACTCGTATCACTGATTGAGAAACACTGCTCTGGGGTGATCAGAATGGTGCAAAGAGGAGACAGGCCCTGCCTCCCCTAGACCCTGGCTCCAATAGCCTCTGCCTCCTATAGCTCCTGGCTCCAATAGCTCCTGCCTCCAATAGCCCCTTCTTCCAATAGCCTCTGCCTCCCATAGCCCCTGCCGCAATGGATGTAGCTGAAGTTGTGCAGCGGAATTCGACTTTTGCCCTGCAGTGTAGACGTGCCCATTCAGAGTATATGCAATCAGAAAGCAAGCTTGTCAGCTGTGACAGGCTTAGTGAGAAAGGTGGAAGAGCTAGCCAGAGTATTGAGCGAGTATTTACCGATATCGTACTGTGACCCAGTACAAATAATGTTCAGAGATGATCCTGAATCATACAGTGAGCAGATACTTCAAGCGATTCCCATCCTGTTGCTTCATAAAGTAGAAACTGAGCTAAAGGGAATGCAATCGATGGCCCTAGAGAAAATCTCTGAGCCAACAGCAGGGGGCACCCTGGTGGTAACGGTTATAAAGAAAAACAGAAAAAAATACAAATTTTTGGCTTTTAAAAGTCAAAGAATCAGATGTGAGAAAAATATATACTCCCAATACTGGATGATTTCCTCCCTAAACTGAAAGGAGTTACAATATCCTTCAACCTGGGTGCTTCAAATGGATTCTGACTAATTCCTTCAGTCTCCGAGCATGCTAGACTAATTACATTTATCATACACTTTGAGAGGTTTTGCATTTCGTTATTATCTTTTGGGACTACCAGTGCACTTGACATTTTCCAACGAAAGATGGCAGAATGCTTAACCAACACAAATGGAGCGGCAGTTTTCATGGACAATATTTTGGTACGCGAGACATCGATGGAAGAACACAACTAAACGCTCAATGAGGCTGTAAGCTTAATTAGTCAGTATGGACTGAAGATAAATAAGTTAAAAATTAGGCTTTTGCCCACAAAAAATTGAGCTTTTTGGTACAGTCAACAAACAAAGGTGGAATCAGTCCTAGACCTGAAAAAGTAAAAGCAATTTGATAATTGAAGCCATATATCTATAAATATATATTTTAGAGATTTGTGCACGTGTCTGTAAGTCCATCCATCTGTCTGTGAGTTCATTTGTTCAACAACTCCTAAATGGTAAGAGTTAGGACCACCAAATTTGGTAGGCAGCTTCCTCTTATCCTCCCATGAAGCAAGGCCAGGGTTTGGTTGTGCCAGGAAAATGGAATGTGCCTGGAATGCAATTGTTTTCCATAGAATGGGAAGGGAGGGGGCTGATCAGAGGGACAGCCATAGAGCAGAGTGACCACTAGGGGCAGCGTGTGCAGGGGACAGTTATATTGCCCAGTGGCCGCAGGGGGGCGGTCACACAAAGAAGACAGTGGCCAGCTGGGGCTCACCATCTTGCTGGCCACCAGCTCAGGTCAGTGGCCTCTCTACCCTAAATCCCTCCCCCCTGCTCTCGGCCCCATCACTGGAACGGGGGGGAACACTGCCGAGGCCAGGCAGTGCAGCCCCTTGCCCCCATGAAGCCACAGTTCTCATGCCCCCAGCACTGCTGGGCCACCCAACATTCCTGCCCCCAACCGGCCTGTGCACCCCCTCCCTCCGCTCTCCCAGGCTGACCTGCATAGCTCCCTCCCCGCTTCTCCACCCTGCAGGCTGGCCTGGGGAGTACTTTTTGAGCTCAGTCATTCAGCCAGTTCTCAATCCAGTTAACATGGGCTCCACTGATGTTAGTGTCCCCATAACATTCAGATAACAAAATCACTGCTATGTGAGCACATGCCATCTGTGTAAACACAACGAGGAGTCCTGTGGCACCTTCAAGACGAACAGATGTATTTGGGCAGAAGCTTTCGTGGGCAACAAAGTGGTTTTGACCCACCAATGCTTGTGCCCAGATAAACCTGTTAGTCTCTAAGGTGCCGCAGGACTCCTTGTTGTTTTTGCCGATACGGACGAACCCGGCGACGCCTCCGAGATCTGTCTGCGTAGTTACCTTTACCAACCGAACTGTAATCTCCTCAAAGAACACTCCAAATGAGCATGACAAGCCCTATTTTCCATAAAGCCAGGCTGACTGGCATTAATTACATTCCCGGCTTTTAATTCGTTGCCAATGAAATCCCAGCTCAGGTTTTCGTGCACGTGCTTTGCCCAGGGCTGATGTCACGCTAACCGGTCCATAGTGACCTGGGGCATGCAGCTTGCCCATTTTAAAACCTGGCACGTTAGCCCTTGCCCAGCCTGTTCGAATTTCCCTGGTATTTCAAGACTCATGAGCAGTGAACAGCAGTGGGCCAGAGATCTCCTCCGCCAGTTCGTTTAGCTCTCTTGGGTGCACTGGGTCTGCCAGCTTCAAAATGTTTCGCCCCTCTGGATGCTGTCTACCATTCTTCTCCGTCAAAAATGGGTTGGACAGTCCCTCAGCCTCATTTGGTCTGAATATACCATCCTGCTGCTTTCCAAATTCAGACCCGATTTATCAAGCTCGTCGGCCTTTTCTGCATTATCGTTAACAGCTTTACAATCGCTATCCCATCAGTGCCCTATGCCACTGCTACAATTTCTTTTGCTGCAAGTTTTCCCCAAATCTCTTTATCGTGTCCATTTTCGACCCTTCATCGATGGTTGCTGGCTACTTCCCCTTTTTGCCATGTATGCTACATTGCTTTTTTAGGTCTAACTGCTGCCGTCACGCCCCCATTCAACCAGGATGGGTTGTTCTCTTTCTTTGATTGAGAAGCTGTGGCTTTGGGGCTTTCTAATAAACTCCCCATTTTCACTCACCCTTTTGTGCCAAATTTTCCTCCCTGTGAATTTCACTCATTTTGTTCCACTTCAGGAAATTAGCCCTTCTGAAGGGCCAAATGTCTGTAATTACAGGTTAGGACAGGTCCTTGGTGGCCCAGAATCACGCCATAATCACCGTACCCGGTGCAATGATCAAGTGCTCTGTAGCCATCACAGTGGGGTTCAGTGCAGGTTACCTCCGGCTGGGGGTAATACCTGCTGTTTCGGAAAGTTACCTACAATGTTTAGCTCTAAGGCTGTTTTACAGTTCTCTGCAGGAGGCCTCCGGCACATCTGTCAGAACAATGCAATTATTCTTCCCACCGATCACAGATGTTCATGTCTGCCCTCAGGCCCGATGACAGGGGAGGGGCAATTGCCCCAGGGTCCAGGGATTCAAAAGGGTCTAGGCCTCAGGCTGCCACTGGAGTCCCGGGCCCTTTAAATTGCTGCTGGAGTGCCGCTGTGGTGTATTCTGGGCAGCTGTGAGGGCTGCCGGGTGGGGTGCAGTGTGCTGCAGGCGACCCTGAGGGCTGGCTGCCTCAGCCACGCCCCTTCTGCCCGAGGCTCCACCCCCTCCTGGGAGTGCTAAGCCAACCCCACTCACACACCTTGCCCAGGGGCCTGGTTAGGCTTTCAGCCCTACCGTCCATCCTCCTACGTGGACTCACACACACACACACTTGTGCATGTACACACGCGCCCTTATCCATTGACATACACACTGACTTACTTCACCTTGGCGATACTATTCCTCATCCAAAACTTAAAGGCAGCTCTAAAGATGGGCCTGCATTGGACACCATTTCCTGGAGAGGGTGAGCGCAGAATGGCCCTTAGATGACCCACACTCTTAGCAGTCAGGCATTTCTGCAGCCCGGGATATCGTCCTGGCATTGCTCTTTTAAACGAACTCCTGGCAGAGTTCTGCTGACGGCAGTACAGAGTCAGTGGGCCCCACACCACATCCCAGGCCGCAGATGTGCGGAGCCAGTGTGCCCCACACTGGCTGGTTCTCTTCCTGGAAGAAGAGAGGCAAAGGCAGTGTGAAAGGCAGAGGACACAGATTCAGAGCAGTTTCCTACTGCTACCACCGCTTGCTTGGCCACCGTCCCCCTGCCAGGGATGCGCTGCCAGGGGCTGCAGCAGAGGGTGGATTTAGTCCTTGGTCTCTGGGCTGGTAAGTTAGTTTGCAAATGGAGTTTGTGTCTGAACGGGAAAGACCCACCCCCCAGACCTGTCCCCAGCATCATGTCCCATCCCAGCCGTAGGCCCCGCAGTGTGCAGTGCCCCAGCCATACGCCTCGTGTGGTGCACAATGTGAGCCCCATGTGTCCGGCACATGCACCATCCCAGCCACATCCTCTGCCTGCCACGCTGTCTCTGCCATGTGGCTCTTCAGCATCGGGGTGAAGCAGAGAAATTCCTAACACTTCCACAGGGTGACTCTGCGAGCAGCAAAAAGTCCATCCAGGGCTCCAGGCCACTGCCCTTGGGAAAAAGTGGGTGGGGTCTGGCTGTGGGCCCTCCCAGAAGGGGCGGGGCCTCCGGCAGAAGGGATAGGCTGGAGCTAGCCTCCCTCCACCAGCCCTTCTGCGCTGCCTGGACCACATGGCCGGGAGCTCCACCAGTGCAGGGGTGGCACCTGGAGCCTCCGGCCCTTTTAAATCACCAGGTCCTAGGGCAGCTGCCCCCTTCTTCCCCCCAACACGGCAGCCCCGCCGAAGACCAATGGAAGGGTCAAGTCTCTAGGCAGGAGACCAGTGCTAACCAATTCAGAGCGCAGTGGTTGTTACTTTCAACGTTGTCTCCTAGCAGTTGTAAACACCACGTTTCCTTCACTCCCACCTGACAGTCGACGGGTGACCGCATGCGACTGAAGCATGCCCTCTCGAGCATGCATCTCCCGCGCACAACATGCCGTCTGCCCTCCCTTAGGTGCTCTGGATTGGCTCCTTTTGGGGGTGGGGCCTAGGCAGAAGGGGTGGGGCTCGTACAGAAGGGGCAGGGCTGGGGCCGGGCTGGGGGCTTGCCTCCCTCAGCCCGCCCTTCCTTCACCGCCCATGTAGAAGGGATTTAGATGTTGTGATGCTGAGTGTTACACTGCTCAACGTTTAGGTTCCTAGCAGAATTGCAGGAACAACAAAGGGAGCCACGTAGCCTGAGTTTTGTGCCGTAGGATGGGACCCATACTAGCCAGCTGGATAGGCAGGTTGCCACCTAAGCTAGCCAGCAGGAGACGCTGATGAATGCTCTCTGGTAGGCAGCCAATGGGCATGGCTTCTGGGTTGCTCTGGGCCTTAGGTGGGAGACAGATGTCTGGACACTCTGCATAAACTCAAATGCTTGTCCTCCTCACCCCCCACACACACACGTTGTGTCTCTCCGGACGCCTGAAGCAGGCAGCAGGGTACGTGCCCAGGGACAGAAACACAGGTCCCAGCCAAGGGAGATTCCACCCTGAACATGGAGGTGCCAAGCGACGTTAGGCACCTCTAGGGTTCAGGCAGAGTGTTGTGGGCACAGTGGAGCCTAAAACTAGGACTTTCGGCACCTGAGTCCCAGACTTTGGCACCCGAGTTTGGAGTTTAGGCACCCAAGTATCTTTGTGAGTCTCCCCCTCGTTTCTCTACACAAACTTCTGAGGGCTCACAGAGTAGGAACGTTAAACAGGGCTGGTTTGGGCTCATCTGGTCCCACAAGGCAGGGAGCTTAGGGACAGGTTGACTCACACAGCAGATGGGAGGGGAGGGTTCATTGGCACAGAGTAAATAATTAGCCTTTGGGGAAGACTATAACAGAGGCCTGGATGCAATTGAGACAACTTAGGTTGGCAAAGGAACAAACAAGAAGGGAGGCAATAAAAAGCTACCAGATAATGAGTAGGTCTGGAGAAGGGAGCTTGGGCGTTTCTCTTCCCTTACTTCGTAACACAAGGACAACGTTTCATAATATTGTCCTTGTGTTATGAAATAGGGGGAGGAGAAAGAAAGGGAAATTCAAAAGCAAATGTAGGAAAAATATTTTCACACAATGCACAAGAGACCTGTGGGACTCACCGCCACAAGACATGACATTTCTGTGGGGATTGAGAACAGAGGTTACTTCAGCAAGGATTTTTTTTTAAACAACTACCCACAGAAACCAGTGCTCCTAAGGGAAATAACCCAGCTGCTTCAGGGCATGAGCCAACATCTAGTCCCAGAGGGCAGGCCCAGCGCTGATTGGATGTGTTGTGTTGGACAAGTTTTGCAAAGAAAAAATGGCATTTTTGCAAAATCGACACATTTTGAAAAACGATGCGACTCGGAAAAAATTTTGTTTAGAAAAACCACAAGAAGCACTTCCGACCTGTTAAAACAGCCCTGTTCTGACATTTTTGGAAGGAAACATTTCAATGTTTCCATTTCAAAACAAGCTTTTGAAACAAAATTAGGGCTCTTTTTAATCAAAAAGCATTCTCCCAAAGTTAGAATGAGAACAAAATGTTCCCATGGTATTGAAACGAGATCTTTCCATCACTGCGAAACAAAACCAAGATCAGAATTTTGCCTTTTGGGAAATTGTAATTCTTTTTGTTCTGTTGGCGAATGGGTGGGGGAAGGAGGAACCTGAATACTGGACCTGCTCATGAAGTGGAAAACCCAGTTCCCAGCCAGGTTGAGTCAGGACCAGTCTCTGTCTCCATGGAGAAGTTGCTACAGTTGCCCACTTCAGGGGGTTTTGCACTGTACCCCGAAGCATCCAGTACTGGCTCAGTCTTAGATCAGGTCTAGCTGCACTGACATGCATAGCTGGAGTCGGCTGATCTTCAGCTGCGCTTGGCGATGTTGTCTTCCTTCTTTAGCCTAGGGTTGCCAGATGGTTGAACCAAAAATACCAACCCCCCCCCCAAAAAAAGAAAAACCACTGGGGCAAAAATTGTGTTGAGGAGAAAAAAAAGGGGGGGAGACCAAAGTTGTTGAGCAAAAAAAAAAAAATTTAAATAATAAAACAGCATTAAAACAGCATGGCCCCTTTCAGAGTGAGTGCAGAATTAGAATAGGGATAGGAACAGGGGAGCGGTTGAGCACTAAGACCCAGGGAAGGCATTGCTTCCCCTTGATCTCTAGGCTTTTTGCTGGTGGCCATTTTGTGTTCTTGTTCAAGCCAGAATTTAGCTTCCCTGCGGAAACAGGTAAGCATGGGGTTGGGGGGCTGGGGGTGTCAGGGCCCAGGGAGGGAGACCAGGGGCTGGGCCCAAGCCTAGGGTTACCAAGTGTCCAGTATTTTTGCCTCCTGGCTGGGAAAAAAAAATCAGAAAATACCGGACATTTTAGGTGTCTGGTATTTTCTGAATTTTTTTTACCGGACAGGAGGCGAAAATACCGGACTGTCTGGATCAATACTGGACACCTGGCAACCTACTTTAGCCACGTGGTAACCTCAATGTCCTGTTCTCCATGTGGCCTTGCAGTGGAAGAGACGCTTTTCCCCGGGACACAGCCTAGCACGGCAGACACAGCACGTGGCCAAAGCGCTTTGCCAGAACAAGGTATGCCATGTTCTCAGTGCTTCCCATGGGCCCTTCCTGCATAGCCCATGCAGAGACCTGCAGCCGGTGCCTTGGGGGCTCCCTGCCGGGCAGATTCCGGGTGTCCTCGGGATTAGCTCCCCGGCACCCAGCCAACAGGGCTCTGCTGAGCCTGACCCAGCCTTGCTCAGGCTCTGCGAGGCTTGCCGAGTGCGTACAGCCGGCACACACTGCACAAACCCAGGGATGCAGCCAGATCCGGGACTGCTTCCCACCTCAAGCACACCGGCTACTTGGCGTAAAGGCCCTGGCCCTTTGGACAGTGGGGCTGGGACTGACCTTGTTCACAGTACGTCTGTACAGTATCCAGCCCAATGGGGCCCCCATTGCTCTGAGGTGCCCCCCAACAAATGGTAAATCATTTGCCCAGGCCCATCTTTTCCAGACCCCTCTGTTCATGGGTTCTGGCTGGGATGGTGCTGAGTATCCACACCAGCATTCCGCCTTGCTGTAAATCCCTCCCCCTAGGCCTAGGGTTGCCAGGTGTCCGGTATTGACCCGGACAGTCCGGTATTTTCGCCTCCTGTCCAGTAAAAAAATTCAGAAAATACCAGATACCTAAAATGTCCGGTATTTTCTGATTTTTTCCTAGCCAGGATGCAAAAATACCAGACTGTCCAGGTCGATACCAGACACCTGGCAAGCCTATGCACACACAGCAACCGAGCCCAGCTCCCCCCGCTTAGCTGGTTCTGCAGGGGAGCTGTCTGGCCTGGTGCAGTGAGACAAGATGGCCGCTGGCTGCCAGCAGCCTGTTAGGGGAGGCAGAGCCCAGCCTGTTCTTAAAGGGGCCATGCTTTTTTTTTTCTTAATAACTCTCAGGGTGGGGAGGGTGTTCAGTAATTTTAGTTAAACCATCTGGCAACCCTGCCTGGGCCAGCAGCTGCCAGCTTCCAAATCAGAGCAGGGAGGGAGGGGAGTTTTAGTATCTTCATTCCCTCTTGGTGCTCCCCGTGGCTTGAGAAAGGGGTGGACCTGGGCGTGCGAGCTCTGTGACCTCTCTCCAACACCAAGAAGCTTCCCCCAAGCCCTCACTGGGCCAGGAACATGGAGATTTAATCCCTCCCGGGTTCTCCTAGGTGCGGGGTGGATCTGTGCACTCTCTCACATAATGCAGGGCGAGGGAGGTTTTTCGGAAGAGAGCATCATGAATCTGTGAATGTTTTCACCAGCTGCAATGCACCATTTGTCAGCAAGTCGGCCTTGGCCCATGTGACGGGCGACAGAGCAACCTTTCGGAATGATTTTATTAAATTATAGCATTAGCGTATTAAGGCGTGGAGCAATTCCCTGATACAGTCCAGTGAGAGCTGTGATATGCTTATGTAATGGGAAATGGTAAAAACCAGCTATTCCCCCTCCTTTTCAGAGGAAACTGGCATTAGGCTGTGGGTATGCAGATGCAAAGAGAGAACTTTTTCCTTTCACTGGCAAACTGACAGCACGCGAGCCCAGCAGTCAGTACAACAGAGCAGAAAAGTTAGAGAAATGTCACACTGTAATGGCATGCTCTCAGCCAATCAGAGTGGGGTTACTGGCCAATGATGATGCCCAGATTTCAGCAATACGCAATTGCCTGTCCTGATTGGATACGTTGAGCCACTGTCCCTATACAATGGCAGAGAGAACGTTTTCATCTGTGCCCGGCATTCCACGCCACATGGACACGGCGTCCACACAGTAAGAAGAGGGTTGAAAAACCGGAGAGGGCTCAGAGAAGAGCCACAAGAACAATTTGAGGTCTGGGAACCCAGCCTGCGAGAGAGGAACTTCTGAAGCTCCCTGTCTGTAGCTTAACAAAGAGGTAGGGGTTGACTACCATGGTGTATGTGTCTTCTCTTTGGCCAGGTCTGACAGTACAGGGTTTGCTAACCTAGCAAAGGCAGAACAAGATCCAGTGGCTAGAGGCTGAAATTAGAGACACACTCAGGCTAGACAGACGACCCACATTTCTGTCAGGGAGGGGAATTAAGGAACACTTGCCCCAGGGACCCAGTGGAGTCTCCCTCACTTGAAGCCTTTAAATCGAGATTGGACGCCTCTTTGCGTCCACTCTCGCTCAGCCACAGACGACGTGCTGGCTGCAGGAAGTGCTGGATGGGGCTCGCTGGCCTGAGACATGCCGGGCGGTGGGTGTGACCTCAGTTACATTCGTGTGAAGCAGGAGTCACTCCAGATTCACACCTCAGGAACGGCGTTAGAGGCCGCTGCTCTAAGCCAACACTAAGCCATGACCAAAAATCCATCCTGCCTGTCCCGACCCTGCCCTTTTGATGATTTAAGTTACAATTTGTGGGTTCATCTCCAGCCCTTAACATGTCACCGGGGCCCATAAAACCTGCTGGGTTTCCATGAGCAGCAATGGAAAGTGCTCCCCAATTTACAGGAGGGCCTGGCTCATGATGGATTATGCCAAAGCCACCAGCCAAGCCAGTGGCTCCGCATTTGCAGGGAGCCAGGACTCCGCCGAACTGAGCAAAATCGTATTGTAATCGTCCTCCACCGGGTCCCTTCCCCTGCACTGGGCGCCAGCAGATGTCGATTCCGAGAGGCTTTTTTGCTCTGCATTTGTGAATGCAAAGCAAACCAAAGTGTTCTTGGGGTGCTGTCACCGGGCCCTAGCCCAGGGGTGAGAGGCGCTGTGGCCGCACTGGGTTTTTAACACTACTTCGTTCTGCCACCACCGATGCTACAGATTATTATTTCTGGGGATTACAGTAGCACTCAGAGCAAGGACCAGGACTGCTTGTCCCCGGTACTGTGCAAATAAGAGAGCGCTCAACACTGCCTACCAAAGCCTTTGTCCCTGCAGGCCTATGCATGGGCAGTCGGTAATGTAGGGAGAGGAAGCCACACCCGCCCCAAAACCAGCTGCAGGGGAGGACTGGGGCTGCGGCACAAGATGGCAACCCCGGCGCTCCAGGTAGCCAGGAAGGATCAGGCTGGGGGTGGGCGGGGCTTGGCTCCAGGGGCGGGGCCTCAGGTGGAAGGGGCGGGACTGGGGCTTGCCTTCCCCGGCTGGGCCCTCACCCACTGCCCATGGGCCTCTGGATTCCTGGGTTCCACTGCTCCATGCGCCTGGCTGGCTGATCCAGACAGCAAGAGGAAATCATCCCCTGTTTTGCTATCAGCAGCTTGATGAAGAGCGGGAAACTGTCATTCTGTGAAGTGAATGTGAGTTAGGGCCCTGCACTACTAGGGCTCTGGGGTCTCTTAGGGCACATCAACACAGCAGTAGAATTAAGTCAATTGCGTAGCTGAAGTCGAAATAGCTTAATTCAGCTTTTGGTGCCGTCTACACAGCAGGAAGTCAAAGGAAGGACACTCATCCTCCGACTGCCCTTACTCCTTGTGAAATGAGGGTTATGGGAGTCGGGGTGGGGGACAGGCAGGATACACACACAAGAGAAGCAGGAACACTTAGGGTTGCTGTTTCACAACCACAACCCCACGCCCATCGTGCTCTTTCTATTGCGCTGGCCAACCTCTGCCCGGAGCCTGGTTTGCTCTGCACTCAGCTAGCAAGGCAGCCACCCTGGTCAGTTCCCAAGGAAGATCAGATGCCTGCAAAAGAGACTAGAGTGTCCAAGGACAACACCTCTGCTCCAACAGCTTCTTTATTGTGAAAACAGCTGTATTCCTCCCGACTCCTGCAAGGGTCCCGCGTGAGACCCACCAACATTTCTTTCCAAAACTCCCCTTTAAAAACAACAACAGGGCCGAGCACTGAGCAATAATAAACGGAAGTGGAACCTTATTTTTATCATTAGAGACAGGGGAGAGAACTGAATGACTCAGACTTATACAGATCAGCTGGTCTGAGCCACCAGCATCCTTGGGCATTAATGGGATTTGCTAATGAGCATGCAGTATTACAGCTTGAACCTCTCTAGTCCGGCACTCTCTGGTCCGGCAACTTCCGTGGTCCAGCATGATTTGAGTTAACCAGATGTCCACTTATCATGGGTGTGGCCAAGTTTCCTGCGGTCCCAGAAAGTTTGTTTACAGCCCCCAGTCCTGGCTCACAGTGTGCTGTGCTGTGATTTACCTCGAATTTACCCCTAAATGTCTTCTAAGATCTCGTAAGAAGTGGAAGTGTTGGTAATGCTGCTAGACAATATTAACCTCCCATGGTCTTTCACATTCTCTGGTTCAGGTCCTGGGGTGCTGGACTAGAGAGGTTCAACTTGTATCATGATAATTAAACTCTGGGCAAGTGCTGAAAGAAGGTTGGAAGGAAAGAAGTGCTATTTTTCACAAAAGGGAAGAATGGAAATCCCTGTTCCTAATTCTGTCCCAAGGAAACAAGTGTTACAGCTGTTCATAGACTCAGACTTTGAGTCCATAAGGAGTCATCCGGTCTGGCCCATTGCACATGACAAGCCAAAGAACCTCCATACCCCCTCCTGTAATAGACCCCTAACTTCTAGCTGAAGTCTTGTTTTACAAGACTTACCTAAAGTTAAATTATCTAGGAAAGAGGACTAAATATGCCCCTGGAGTAGTCTTTCATGGCTCACTTCATAGCTTTGCATGCATTTTAAACTTCTTGCTGGAGTCAGCAAACATGCTCATTATGTAATGAAACAAAGGCATACAACTAGTTAATGCATAAAAAATGGAAGTGCCTCCAGTTCTAAATACTTCAACTGCTTGATATTTACAGGATGGCCATAAAATCCTCATGGATCAAGTTAAAGAGATTTTCACAATTCTTTCCTCAAATTAAATAATTTTGTTTTGTTTCATGAGTAATGGACAGAAAAAAATAGGCTCCCGCCGGGTTGACGTATGATTTTAAAATGGTTTGTTTCTTAAAGCATTAAAACACTGTTGCCATTAGTTCTTTAAATATTTCCAAAACAATCACACATCATGTCGATTATTTTGTCTTTTAAGTAATTTAGGATGCGTACAGAAAGGACTCGTATTCCAAAACACTGAACGCCAGTTAAAACAAAAGCTAAATGAACGCTGACTATTGCAGTTTTTCTAGTTTAACCTGAATAATGTGGTAACACCAAGTTAAGGAAATCCAAAGGGAATGATGTATGTTATGGATTCCCACCAACATCCTGACTTTGCTGTTATATTTTGAATTTAGTGCGTCAAACACTTTCTGGGCATCATTTTTTCCGATGCCCCAGAAAAATGTAATTCTGTATCAAACCGAGATAACAACCAACAGGTTTCTGGTGCTTCTCTTCTACTTTGGCTCATGACACACTTGTATGGAGAGAACTTACTTCAGTCACAAAAACAATGAGGAGATTCCCCTCGTCAAAACCAGATTGTTCCACTTCGGTCCCAACTAGCCAGCATTCAAAACAAGAGACATGTTCACTCATGAGGAGATTATCATAGGTGGGGCTTACGGCCCAGAGCCTCATAGGGGTTTGGACTTATTGATGGCTGTGGGAAGTAGGCTCCCTAACACTTCTGAGGATCTGGTCCTAAAGCCCCAATTCAGCAAAGCACGTAGGCCCAGATCCACACAAGCCCTTGGGTGCCCAAGTCAAACAAACACTGGCCACCACTGAGAGCCACAACACCCCCGCTAGGCTGCTACTTACCGCCATAGGTAACTAAAGTCCCTCCATGTCTACATTGCTGCCATTGAAGTCCCCTAGATGCCTATGTTTCTACCAATGAGCATGCAGATGCCTCAGTCTTCATGGCCAATGTTCATCTAAGCCCTGGGGGAGGGGGGTTCCTCAGAGTAGGCATTTCCCTGTCTGTCCTGCCTGCAGGCCTTGATCCAGAAGCATTCCCAGAGTCCACCTCACTCCAGACAAAATGGCTGGAAGGGTTAGGCTCACCCAGCATCCACACGGAGTGTGGGGAGACTGCAGGCCAATTCCGGCCTCTGCCTGCTGACGAGAAGGCATTTGAGCTGGGTTTCCCACATCTCAGAAAAGTGCCCATCCTCCTAGGCGACGGGATATTCTGGGAGGCGCTGTCTCCCATGGAAGCTGTTCTACTGGGTAGCACTAATTGGGCCAGATAAAGGGTGAAAATGACCATTTATTCCTACCCTTTGCTTCCTATCTTTTAACCAACTGTCAGTCCATGAAAAGACCTTCCCTCTTACCCCATGGCAGCTTATTGTGCTTAAGAGCCTTTTGTGAGGGATCTTGTCAAAATCTTTCTAGAAATCCACATACAATATATCCACTGGATCCCCCTTGTCCGTATGTTTGTTGACCCCCTGAAAGAATTCAAGTACCCTGGTGAGGCGTGATTTCCCTTTACAGAAACCACGTTGACTTTTCCACCACAAATTATGTTCATCTCTGTGTCTAACAATTCTGTTCTGTATGATAGTTTCAACCAATTTGCCCAGTACTGACGTTAGACTTCCTGTAATTGGTCCCGATTCTCTGGGGGAAGAAATGAAGCTCTTTAGGGTGTCCGGTATCGCCAGAGGGGGGCTCATGTGGCAGAGCTGGATCTAAACCTCTGCCAGTCTGGTGTTCACATCTGAACCCACTTCCCTTTTTGTCTACACCCTCCCCCCCATGCTCCAGCATG
Organism: Pelochelys cantorii; assembly: GCA_032595735.1. Classification (NCBI taxonomy): domain Eukaryota; kingdom Metazoa; phylum Chordata; order Testudines; family Trionychidae; genus Pelochelys; species Pelochelys cantorii. Next base: position 5,120,129 of record CM064333.1, read on the forward strand.
GCCAGCTTCCGGCTTATTGGTCTCTCTTACCGGAGACTTGTCAGCCATGTTATACTGCCCAGACTAAGCTAACATAGTGGACAGACACACTGCAGTAGTCACGAGATCAGGCGGGGCCTTGCCCTAACACTCTGGGTAGAAACGGAGAAGCAATGTTTGTGCCTGTAGGAAAGGGCTAGAAGTGAGTTTCTCCTAGACCATGATGAGCTGGAGATCTCATAAGACATAGTGTTGTGAGCAAGACATGAGAAGTCATTCTTCTGCTCTACTCTGCGCTGGTTAGGCCTCAGTTGGAGTATTGTGTCCAGTTCTGGGCACCGCATTTCAAGAAAGATGTGGAGAAATTAGAGAGGGTCCGGAGAAGAGCAACAAGAATGATTAAAGGTCTAGAGAACATGACCTATGAAGGAAGGCTGAAAGAATTGGGTTTGTTTAGTTTAGAAAAGAGAAGATTGAGGGGGATCATGATAGCCGTTTTCAGGTATCTAAAAGGGTGTCATAAGGAGGAGAGAGAAAACTTGTTCATCTTGGCCTCTGAGGATAGGACAAGAAGCAATGGGCTTAAACTGCAGCAAGGGAGGTTTAGGTTGGACATTAGGAAAAAGTTCCTAACTGTCAGGGTGGTTAAACACTGGAATAAGTTGCCTAGGGAGGTTGTGGAATCTCCATCTCTGGAGATATTTAAGAGTAGGTTAGATAAATGTCTATCAGGAATGGTCTAGACAGTATTTGGTTCTGCCATGAGGGCAGGGGACTGGACTCGATGACCTCTCGAGGTCCCTTCCAGTCGTAGTATTCTATGATTCTATGAAAAGTCCCTCTCCCCAGGAGAAAGCAGGAGAGATGCAGAGCTACTAGAATGTTGTTCATTTCCAAGGCTATAAATTCCTGACAGCGATGGAGAACCAGGAATGGTTCTAAAAGGGATCTGCCCTCCCAAAGGGACGGTATTTCTTCCCCCTCACGTTTCCCTTATAGGTTGCGGAGCAGAAGGCAGCGTCCAAGTCATACATTTGAAAGGATTTTTCTATGGGACGGTGGTATAAAGCGCTTCATCAACATGCCGGTATCCCACAGCTACTAGACTCACTGCTCCTGCTTCTCTGGTAATTCTAGGAAATGTAAGAACACAGGTCAGAATGTGTGATTGGATCTCCCCCGCCGTCTACTTACTGCTCATGGCCCCATTACCTGTGGAGCCCTAATCCTTCCACTGATCTCATGACAGAGTTGGGCCCACATCTGTTTCTTGTCCTTGGTGGTATGGGGCACTTGCTGAGTTGAACTACAGTGAACGATGGTAAGAGCTTGAAGCTCAGGGCCTCCATGGTAGCATTCTCTGAAATGCTTCCAGTTCCACGCACAGGGCCAGGCAGGCAGGCAGAGCTGAGGGGTCTGGATGAGATGACACAAGGACGATGGATTTAGGTTTATTAGGAACTGGGGAAACTTTTGGGAAAAGAAGAGGCTATACAGGAAGGATGGGTTCCACCTAAACCCAACCAGAACCAGGTTGCTGGCACGTACAATTAGAAAAATCATAGAAAAGTTGTTAAATTAAGGCCTGGCAGAAAGCCAAGAGGTGCAGAGGAAAGGACAGTTGTGATAGACACGCCCCTTCAGGGAGGAGTTATAAAAGAAGATACTCCATATCCTTGATCAGAGGAGAGGATAGAAGTTGATATAATAAAATAGGAACTGAAGCGAAACAGTCAAATGAAAAAAAAAAGTCTCATTCAGTGTCATCACATAAAGGCAGACAACTACATATTGGCAATATAAATGTTTGTATACAAAACAGAAAAGTCTAAGATGGGAGAACTTGAGGGTCTGGTGTTGAAAGAGGATAGTGATAGAACACGCATCACAGAAACGTGGTGACAAGTAATGGGATACGGTAACACCAGAGTCTAAAACATACAGGAATGACAGAGTAGGTCAAACGGGTGGGACAGTGGCACTATCTGCGAAAGAAAGCACGGAGTCAAATATGGTACAAATCCTGAAAGAATCAAACTGTACCGTAGTCTCTACGGGGAGAAGTTCTATGCTTGAATAAAAAGAATATTGCAATCGGAACACAATATCAACCACAACAACAGCAGCAGCAAGTGGAGTTAAAAAAACAACCCTCACCACGGCTACACAAAGTAAAAGAGGCAGTTTGAGGAAGAAAGACATCCTTTAAAAATTGGGAGTCAACTCCTACGGGAGAAAATAGAAAGTAACATGAACTTTGGCAAGTGAAATATAATTAAGCCATAAAGAATTTGAAGAAGACCAACTAGCAAAAGACATCAAAACTTAAAAAAAAAGACAAGAGTAGATTGGAAGGCAGAAGCCTGCCAAATCATCAGTGGGGGCATTGGATGATTTCTGTGCTAAAAGAATGCTCAGGGAAGACTAGGCCATACCAGAGAAGCTAAATGAATTGTTCTGTGCAACAGTCTTCACTACGTAGGATGAGAGAGAGATCCCCACACCTGAGCCGTTCCTTTTAGGTGATCAATTTGAGGAGTTATCCCAAGCTGAGGTGTCAACAGAGAAGGCATTGGAACAAATTTATAAACTAAACAGTAACAAGTCATTAGGACCAGATGACTTTCACCCAAGAGTTCTGAAGGCACTCTACTGTGAAATGGCAGAATTACTATCTGGGGTATGTAAATTTTCACTTTAATCAGCCCCTGTAGCTGATGACTGGTGGATAGCTAATGTGACACTGATTTTTGAGGGAGGGGGGAAGCTCCAGAAGCAATCCTGGCAACCTAACTTCAGTAGGAGGCTAGTTCATTGAAACTATAATAAAGAACATGTTTGTAAGACACACGGATGAACATGATATGTTGGAGAATAGTCACAACTTTTGTAAAGGGAAATTATGCCTCCGAGTTACTAAACGTGTCAACATGCATGTGGACAAGGGTGATCCAGTGGATATAGTGTACTTGGATTTTCAGGGCACATCTACACATCAAGGCTACAGCTGAAATAAGCTACGCAACCACGTCCATTGCGTAGCTTAAGCCAAAATAGCTTATTTCGGCTTTCGGTGCTGTCTACACAGCAAGAAGTCCGAGGAAGAGCACACCCTTCCTTCAACTTCTCTTATTCCTCGTAAAATGAGGGTTACCATGAATCGGAGTAAGAAGTCCTCCAGTTCGACATTATTTCAAAATAACGGCTTGCTGTGTAGACGTTCTCTTAGTTATTTCAGAATAACGTCTAAAATTACACCGCTGTGTAGACGTACCCTCAGAAAACTGTTGACAAAGACTCTTAAGCAAAGTAAATTGTCCTGGGAAAAGAAAGAAAGGCCTCTCATGGATCAGAAACTGGTTAAAAAGGCAGGAAACAAAGGGTAGAAATAAAAATGACCAGTTTTCACGATGTTGAGATGTAAATTTCAGCATCCACTAAGAATCTGTACCGGGACATGTGTGAGTCAACATAATCATACATATTCAGACAGGGGGCTGCAGACAGGGGAGTTTGAGAGGGAGTTTGACAGAGGGAGATCTACGATGGTCAGGAAGACCCGCAACACCTGTGCCAGCGCTGCTTCTGTCTCCTCCACCTGCGCCTGTAGCCAGACAGAGCGCCTGAGCATGGATGCCTCTACCCAGATCCTGGTGTGGTTTTGCAGGGACTGTGGCTTGCAATTCCCACTTACTGATAACCAGACTGGGGAGATCATCCAATGTGAAAGGTGCCTGCTGGTGGAATCTCTCAGGCAGCAGGTTGGAGAGCTACAGGAGGAGATGGCCAGGTTGAGGAGCACCCAAACCCATGAGCAATTCCTGGACCGTGTTCATGAGGAGATTGCTGAGGTAGCTGTCCCAGTACACAGGAGTGTGAACACACCACTGGTGGAGGAGGAGACGGCTCAGGGTGGACAGTGGCAGCTGGTTACTTCTGGCAGCAGGCACTGCTCCACTCCTGCTCCGAACCCTCCTGCCGTGGTACTAGGAAACCGTTATGCTCTTCTTTATACAGGCGATAAGGAATCGCCCCCTACAACAGAGGAGGAGAAGCCTCGTACCCCTGAGGCTGGGAGGTCTGCTGCCACCACTGCGAATAGGAAACGTAGGGTAGTGGTGGTCGGAGACTCTCTTCTGAGGGGGACGGAGGCACCCATCTGTCGCCCTGACATTTCATCTTGGGAGGTATGCTGTCTGCCGGGGGCCCGTATCCGAGATGTTATGGAGGCATTGTCGAGGATTATCCGGCCCTCTGACTACTACCCCATGCTACTCATCCATGTGGGCACAAATGATACTGCGAGGTGTGACACTGAGCGGATCAAGAGTGACTACAGGGCTCTGGGAGTACGGGTGAAGGAGTTTGGAGCTCAGGTGGTATTCTCTTCGATCCTTCCTGTCGAAGGTAGGGGCCCAGGCAGAGACAGGTGCATCCTGGAGGTGAATGCCTGGCTGCGAAGATGGTGTCGCCAGGAGGGCTTTGGCTTCCTCAACCACGGGATGCTATTCCAGGAAGGACTGCTGGGCAGAGATGGCGTTCACCTTTCGAGGAGGGGGAAGACCCTATTTGGACACAGACTGGCTAATCTAGTGAGGAGGGCTTTAAACTAGGTTCGACGGGGACAGGTGAGCAAAGTCCACAGGTAAATGGAGAACAAGGAGACCTGGGAGATGGGTCGGAAACGGGAGGGAGCATGGGCTATAATGGCAGAGAGAAAGGAGGATCAGGGCAAAACTGGGAGGCAAGGTCAAATCAGTATCTTAGGGTATGTCTACACTAGCTCATTAGTTCGAACTAGGTAGGCAAATGAAGGCAACCGGAGTTGCAAATGAAGCCCGGGATTTAAATATCCCGGGCTTCATTTGCATGTTCCTGGGCGCCGCCATTTTTAAATCCCCCTTAGTCCAAACTAACTGCCCGCGGCTAGACGTGGCAGTTAAACGTTAATTTGAACTAACTCCTTAGTTCGAATTAACTGTTACTCCTCATTCCACGAGTGGAATTAATGTTTAAGTGGAATTAACTGTTACTCCTCATTCCACGAGTGGAATTAATGTTTAAGTGCCGCGTCTAGCCGAACTAACGAGCTAGTGTAGACATACCCTTAGATGCCTATATACAAATGCGAGAAGTATGGGTAATAAGCAGGAGGAACTGGAAGTGCTAATAAATAAGTACAATTATGACATTGTTGGCATCACAGAAAGTTGGTGGGATAATACACATGATTAGAATGTTTGTATAGAAGGGTACAGCTTGCTCAGGAAGGATAGACAGGGGAAAAGGGAGGAGGTGTTGCCTTATATATTAAAAATGAACACACTTGGGGTGAGGTGGAAATGGACATAGGAGACAGAAGTGTTGAGAGTCTCTGGGTTAGGCTAAAAGGGATTAAAAACAAGGGTGATGTCATGTTAGGAGTCTACTACAGGCCACCTACCCAGGTAGAAGAAGTGGACGAGGCTTTTTTTAAACAACTAACAATATCATCCAAAGCCCAAGATTTGGTGGTGATGGGGGACTTCAACTATCCAGATATATGTTGGGAAAATAACACAGTGGGGCACAGACTATCCAATAAGTTCTTGGACTGCATTGGAGACAACTTTTTATTTCAGAAGGTTGAAAAAGCTCCCGGGGGGAAGCTGTTCTAGATTTAATCCTAACAAATAGGGAGGAACTGATTGAGAATTTGAAAGTGGAAGGCAGCTTGGGTGAAAGTGATCATAAAATCATAGAGTTCACAATTCTAAGGAAGGGTAGAAGGGAGAACAGCAAAATAGAGACAATGGATTTCAGGAAGGCAGATTTTGGTAAGCTCAGAGAGCTGATAGGTAAGGTTCCATGGGAATCAAGACTGAGGGGAAAAACAGCTGAGGAGTGTTGGCAGTTTTTCAAAGGGACATTGTTAAGGGCCCAAAAGGAAGCTATTCCGCTGTGTCGGAAAGATAGAAAATATGGCAAAAGACCGCCTTGGCTTAACCACGAGATTTTGCATGATCTAAAGATAAAAAAGGAGTCATATAAAAAATGGAAACTAGGACAAATTACAAAGGAAGAATATGGGCAAACAACACAGGAATGCAGGGGCAAGATTAGAAAGGCAAAGGCACAAAATGAGCTCAAACTAGCTACGGGAATAAAGGGAAACAAGAAGACTTTTTATAAATACATTAGAAGCTAGAGGAAGACCAAGGACAGGGTAGGCCCACTGGTCAGTGAGGAGGGAGAAACAGTAACAGGAAACTTGGAAATGGCAGAGATGCTTAATGACTTCTTTGTTTCGGTCTTCACCAAGAAGTCTGAAGGAATGCCTAACATAGGGAATGCTAGTGGGAAGGGGGTAGGTTTAGAAGATAAAATAAAAAAAGAACAAGTTAAAAATCACCTAGAAAAGTTAGATGCCTGCAAGTCACCAGGGCCTGACGAAATGCATCCTAGAATACTCAAGGAGCTGATAGAGGAGGTATCTGAGCCTCTAGCTATCATCTTTGGAAAATCATAGGAGACAGGAGAGATTCCAGAAGACTAGAAAAGAGCAAATATAGTGCCCATTTATAAAAAGGGAAATAAGAACAACCCAGGAAACTACAGACCAGTTAGTTTAACTTCTGTGCCAGGGAAGATAATGGAGCAGGTAATTAAGGAAATCATCTGTAAACACCTGGAAGGTAGCAAGGTGATAGGGAACAGCCAGCATGGATTTGTAAAGAACAAATCATGTCAAACCAATCTGATAGCTTTCTTTGATAGATAATGAGTCTTGTGGATAAGGGAGAAGCGGTGGATGTGGTATACCTAGACTTTAGTAAGGCGTTTGATACGGTCTCGCATGATATTCTTATCAATAAACTAGGCAAATACAACTTAGATGGGGCTCCTATAAGGTGGGTGCATAACTGGCTGGATAACCGTACTCAGAGAGTAGTTATTAATGGTTCACAATCCTGCTGGAAAGGTATAACAAGTGGGGTTCCGCAGGGGTCTGTTTTGGGACCGGCTTTCTTCAATATCTTCATCAATGATTTAGATATTGGCATTGAAATTACACTTATTAAGTTTGCAGATGATACCAAGCTGGGAGGGGTTGCGACTAATCTGGAGGATAGGGTCATAATTCAAAATGATCTGGACAAATTGGAGAAATGGTCTGCGGTAAACAGGATGAAGTTTAATAAAGACAAATGCAAAGTGCTCCACTTAGGAAGGAACAATCAGTTGCACACATACAGAATGGGAAGTGACTGTCTAGGAAGGAGTATGGCAGAAAGGGATCTAGGGGTTATAGTGGACCACAAGCTGAATATGAGTCAGCAGTGTGATGCTGTTGCAAAAAAAGCAAACATGATTCTGGGATGCATTAACAGGTGTGTTGTGAGCAAGACACAGGAAGTCATTCTTCCGCTCTACTCTGCGCTAGTTAGGCCTCATTTGGAGTATTGTGTCCAGTTCTGGGCACCGCATTTCAAGAAGGATGTGGAGAAATTGGAGAGGGTCCAGAGAAGAGCAACAAGAATGATGAAAGGTCTAGAGAACATGAGCTATGAAGGAAGGCTGAAAGAATTGGGTTTGTTTAGTTTACAAAAGAGAAGATTGAGGGGGAACATGATAGCAGTTTTCAGGTATCTAAAAGGGTGTCATAAGAAAGAGGGAGAAAACTTGTTCATCTTGGCCTCTGAGGATAGAACAAGAAGCAATGGGCTTAAACTGCAACAAGAGAGGTTTAGGTTGGACATTAGGAAAAAGTTCCTAACTGTCAGGGTAGTCAAACACTGGAATAAATTGCCCCGGGAGATTGTGGAATCTCCATCTCTGGAGATATTTAAGAGTAGGTTAGATAAATGTCTATCAGGGATGGTCTAGACAGTATTTGGTCCTGCCATGAGGGCAGGGGGCTGGACTCGATGACCTCTCGAGGTCCCTTCCAGTCCTAGTATTCTATGATTCTATGATCTGGAAAAAGGAGAGAACTAAAACTTTCTTAGTTCTCACAAAGCAGGCTCTCCCTCAAACTGGAGCATCTAAAGAACTACAGCATAGAAAAGCAAATGCTTTCACTTAAAATAGCTTTGAAAGGCATTAATTGAATAGTCCTCAGTCTCTACTAGTCTGTTTAAAAGTTTGTTTGCTAGACTAGAAGCAGTTTATAAATCTCAGCTCATAAAGCTTGAATCTCAGAGGGTCCACCATGTCTGCTGTGGTTCGTATTTAATCTATGTCTGGGATTTAGCTTCAATTTCTACTTGTGCACTCAATCTGAAACTGAAACAAAATGCACTTAGAGAGCTCTTGAAGCTCTTTCTCCACATGCATTATTCTTTGGCACATTATCCTGTCAGGTGATATCAATGTTGTGTAGTAAATCCGCTGCTGAAACTACCGTGGACCGAGTTTCAACAGAAAATATTTACAACATTTGGACTTTCCCCCTTTTTATTCCTGATTCTAAATTATTCACGGCTCCTTTCCAATCCTTATTTCAAGTGAGCACCTTTAAAAATCACCCCGCTCACACAGCAAGGGCAAAAGTTTCATGTTAGGCTCCAGACAGTCCCAATAAATTCTCGTAGGATCCCTTCCAAAAGTTAGTAAGGAGAAAACTATGATCAGAAATCCAAGCCAGCCAGATCACGTGTGGGGAAAAGGTTCTTAAGTGAAAGAGTTGTCATGTTTTCAACTACATTTCTAATGCACCATCTGTAAACATCTCAGAGACAACGGCGAAGTCCATCACACAAGAAAGAGGGGCTCTAAAGGACGTAGCCATGAGGTGCCTGTAATGAAATCATTCTCTGAGATCTGGAACTGCCCAGGACTTGGGATCTGTGACCAATCTTAAATGAGATGATGAGGTCACACCACTCCTGTCCTTCGCTTGACTTTATCGGAAAGAGCCAGAAGTCCTAAAAAGCCCCCTGCCCCAGCCTTGTGGAGGCAGCAGGGCCAAGTATGTCTAACACAACATGTCTACACAGAAGAAGAACTGTATGTAATCTGTTGGCAGGGAACATGATCTGCTCTGGAGAACAGAAAGCTGATGAAATGAGCTTCTTTCACACCATGGCTCAGACAGCCCCAGAGTCCTTGGCCTTCTTCTGCCATTTGACTAGCCCTCAGTGAGGCTGTCATTGCTCAGTTTGAGGGGCACTGTCCCTCACAGGATGGCTGTTTTACACCCTTTGGTTTGTCTGAATGGTTCCCCTCAAGCCAGCTCTCCCACTCAACATGCACCCCAGGCCACAGAGCAGCCATTACAGCTAAGGGCCTCTTGCTTCAGGCCTGCTGGATGCCTCTGGCACAGGGGAAGAGGGAAACAGGCAGCTCTGGAGTCTAATCTGAGGATTTCATGGGAGCAGCCAACCCCCATGGCTGCCTAAGGCTCAGTGTCCTATCCTGGGAGGAAATGACCATCAACCCCCCCCCCACTCCTCCATCTACAAACCAGGTTCTAGGTCACTTCAGGCAGAGCTGGGACTAGAACCCAGACTTCCCACGTGACAGCCAATCTCACCTCTCAGAGCAGGTGTGCCCAGCGCATGAGCTAACCACCAGCCTGCTTTCTGCTCCTGGAGCAGGCACCAGACTCAGGAGTCTTAACACCAGAACATGGTTCGGGGTAGCCACTCTGGGCCTCATGCTTTGGGGGGCCCTACAGGGCCCCGGGCGGCCAAGGGATTACCAGAGGGCTTGGTGCTGTTGGGCTCGCGCCCACACTCACCCATGAAGGTGGGAGCTGTGGGAAGCAGAGCAACCCGGCCCTGGCCCGCTCCACTCCCCCAAGCAACATGGCTGGGAGCCAGGCTCGGGGCAGCAGAGCAGACTGGGTCTGGGTCACTCCACCTACTGCTACCACGGCGAGTGCAAAGGGGGGAGACCCCTGCTGCTGGCACCAGCCTCCCCCCTCCCCAATCCCTCAGGTTGTGTCACGAGGAGGAGGGGGCTCGGCAGAAGGGGCGCAATGGGGCTGGGAGTGAGTGCAGCAGGGGTGGAAAGAAGCAGGGCCATGTCTGGACTAGAGGGGGGTTGTCCCAGGCCCTGCACTCCCCCCCCCCCATATCTCAGAAGTGTGTCACACCCTATAGCCCAGCGGTGTGACACACATACACTTGTGCTGCTCACTGGCGAAATGTGAGTAACCAAAGAACCCCAGGGTTAGACGGGACCGCGAGGGGCATCTAGTCTAAGCCCTGACACGATGCAGGGTTTGTTGTGTCTGAGGCCCACAAGGGAGAGGGCTGTCCAGCCTCCTTTGGGAAACCTCCAGCGAAGGAACTTCCACCATCCCCCCTAGGCATCTGGTCCATTGTCCGACTGACTTCAAACCTTGCTGAACAGCCAGGTAGGTGTTCATTAAAGATCTGATCATTAAAGACATTACCATTGCCAGACAACAATGGCATAAAGCTAGGCATCAGGTGGAGGGCACAGCAGTCAGTCATTCTGAGTGAAACACATGGTAGCGATAGTGTATTAACCTCCCAAACAAACATTATTAATCCAGGATATTCAGAGTTAAGGTTGAATTTAAAAGAACTCCAACCCTAATTCTGCCCGTCATGAGACTATGCGATAGTCAGAACTGTGTAGCTCGGGTATTTTACTGTTTGTGGTCCCAGATCAGGTTAAAAGGATTATGTGTGCTCATTGGAGATTTGCACAAATTTGAGCTTTGTTTGGCCTCATTTCATGAAACTTCGAGCTCCCCACACGTCTTGGGGGAAAAAGCAAAACTAGCAACTGCAATGACGTGCATTTGCCTTTTGCAGCATTTGCCTTTTGCGGTTTAATCTCAGTTTCTGTACATCCTGGAATTCCCCCGGGGACCAAAACTTTTGGAAAAAGCTTCAGCGAGACCAGCCCTGTGCTGTACTGCAGAGCAAACTTTGGCAGACTTCCGGAGCTCCGTATGAAGGACCGACGGCCTTAGGAAGCATTCGAGTTTATCTTGGATTTGCAACCCGAAACCCCACATTTAGCAAAATCTGAACTTCATCAGGGCCAAAGCACATTGAGCTGTTTTAGGATGAGTCTTTGTTTGTAGAAGTCTTCGGATATCACACAGCTAGCCCCCTCTTCAGTGTTTCCAGGCTTTGGAGTGGAAACTTGGGGGATGCTGCCAGTCTGAGTCAGTTATAAGTGGATTAGTTAAAAGTTTCCCTCATGTTCGGCTGTGCCTGGTTTCTTTCAGTGAGCAACTGGCTTTGTCATGACAACATGCCCTTCCACATGCTACAGGAGCATCCTTCTGTGTCTTCGGGGATCCACAGTAGCCTGCAAGGGCAGCCAGGAGAAGCTCATTGCTATCAAGCTATGGCTCAGACACTGCGCATTTCAGTCTTCCACAAAGAGTAGTTTACACATCATGGGGGGCCCTTCCCAGTGTGCCGACACAAAGCAAAGCAAAACCTTGGGGAAAGGGCACGAAGAGCTTTTCTCGGCTCCCCACTCCCCAGTGATTCGCAACCGGGAGTCACTGGCATCCGTGCAGCAAATGCAACCTGCTTCTCTGCTGAGAGCACAGCCCTCGTCCCATGTCCTGGCACCGCTGGTCAAGGGCCAGCTCCAGGAAGTTTGCTTTATGCCTCTGAAAGTTCCATAGCCGCTGCTCTTCCTCCCACCCCCACGTGACCGTGCGGTCCCACCACTCAGGGCTGGTTTCCCGCGCTCAAAAGCGACGCTGTGTGGTGCACAGCTGCTCTGTGACAGGCCAATGCCGTGCCACGGCCACATCCCAGTCTGCGTCCTCTGCTATTAAGTGCCTACGTAGTTCAGTGCCTGGCCCCGTTCTCACAAAACCTCCCCTAACTTTGGACCTCGGCTGTCTCCCTGGCACTACGTTTGCTTGATTCCCATCTGACGCTGAGCTCAACAGCTCCTCCTCGAAGGGGCACGTGGGTAAACATGTTCACAAGCCCTGGAGGGATTTAAGAGCCTGACTCAATGAAAGTCATCGGGATTTGGAGTCTTCAGCGCCTGCGTTCCTTTTGAAAATGGGCTGTTGGCTCCTGGGTCAACTGGGAGCTTTGGAAGACGTCCTCCTTCTCTCCTTGACAACAATGGGTCCATTCACCAGCCTTCACGGGTAGAGCAGCACTGGTGCCAGCTGTTGCCCGTTTATAGACAAGCTGAAATTGGACAGCTGCAGTCACCCCTTTGCGGCTGATCTACCTCCTGACGTGGTTCCTATAGGCACAAACAATTAACCACATGAAGAGGTCTCCCTGTAGTGTACGTCCCAATGCAAAGCCAGCCTCGGCTCTAAATAAAGAGGGCTAGTATTAAGGGACAAGTGCTTTTTTTACTCCAAGGAACATCTGTTTATTATGAATCATTGAGATCTCATTAAACTGGGAAAGCATTTTAAGTAGACATTTGAAAGAAAAATACCGATTCATCCGTCTGCAGGCTTGTCTATGGCCTAAGAGAGTCTCTGTCTTCATTAAGTGACCGTCTAAGCGCTGCTGGAGTTTTCCCCCAAAAGAAGGGCCGTCGGGGTGTTTGTTAGTAGGCTGACAGTTTGCTGTGGGTGGAGTTATGGAGACTAATAACTACTTCCTGCTGGTGTTAGCGCTGTGCCCTGGGTCCCCACAGTCCCAAGAAATAACCTGACTTCTGCAAAGAGCATCTTTATCTGTCAGTAGGAAGCAGACAAGTGACCAACCCCAACCACTGCTGGGTGGAGGTGTGAGATCACCTGCGGTAGAGCATGAGGCTGTGAGGGCCAGTAAAATAAACAAAAGGAAGTATTTCTACACACAGCACAGAGTCAACCTGTGGAACTCCTTGCCAGAGGATGTTGTGAAGACCAGGACGTTAACAGGGTTCAAAAAAGTAGATCAATTCATGGAGGATAGTCCATCGATGGCTATTAACCAGGATGGATAAGAATGGTGTCCCTAGCCTCTGTTTGCTAGAAGTTGGGAATGGATGACAGGGGAGGGATCACTTGATGGTTCCCTATTCTGTTCCCTCCCTCTGGGGCATCTAGCATTAGCCACTCTTGGCAGACAGGACACTGGGCTAGATGGACTTTTGGTCTGACCCAGCCTGGCCATTCTTATGTTAGTGGCTCAGAGCTACGGATCAGTTTGGAGCCAGGCAGACAGGCTGATACGAAGTTTATTCCCCCCCTCTCTGGGGCTGCCCAACTGAGTTGGGGGAAAAATCATAGGCTGTCTTCCAAGCTTTCTGGTGCTCCCTGCCCCCATGGCAGGCCAGCAACATCCTGGATAATTTGCACTGTATTTTCAGCCTTCCTGCTGCTGGTCCCAGCCAGACATGGGGCCTCCTGTATTGGCCACTGATGAGTGCAAACAAAGACCAGATGGGAGCCTGGCGCACACCCCAGAACAGCTTCTTCTGAAGTTGGGTTGATGCCTTCATTCCTCCAAACTGCTTCCCCTCTGGCACTGGCAGCCATGGTGCAAACTCCAGACCCAGGCCCTGCTAGCACCCTTCGGTTGACATGGCATGACATGGGGCCCATTCCTGGGAGCTGGAATGGAGGCACCTAACTCCTACTGAAACCAGTGGGGCTGAGGCACCCAACTCCCCCAGGTGCTTTTGAAAATCCCACCGAGCATCTATCTCCAGCTTCAGGAGCCCGAGTAGCTTTGCAAATCCAGTGTTTTACCACTACAGAAGTGTAAACGCTTCTAACGCACCGCTGCTTGTTTGCTTGTGTATTCCCCGACCTGTGCTGTGGGGAGTGGAGGAGGCAGAGACTTTGTGACAATACTATTGTGCTAAATGTGCACTGTACTGACAAAGAAGGAGGCGAAACTGTGTTCCTATTTCAGCTCAAGACAATCGCCCTTCCCTTGCTTCGAGCGTTTGGAGTATAGATTTCCCCAGCTTCTACAATCTGCATCATCACACGTTTATTCGGAGTTTCCACCCTTGCTGGAGACTGCCCGTTATGCTGAGTGAAACATGTGGAAGCAATAAAGGAATACAAGGCTATAAATAAGACGAGTAATAAGGATACATCGTGAAGGCCCATTCATCACAAAGCTCTAAATGCATATAAATGTGAAAAGTCTGGAAGAGATAAATACATACATAAAAAAGACATTTTAAAATTCAGAAAGAGCGCCCCAGCGGTAGCGACACAGGTTCTTTTCCTCGCTACAGCATGGCAACACGTGAATTCCTGGCTTGACACACAGTAACTCCTAGCACATGTGGAGCTAAGTTTAGAGGCAGCGTCAATGCGGGCATTTTAATTTGCTTCTGTGTAGCAAGGCTCAGACACTTTCCCCGCACGTCCAGCAGTTGTCTCGGCAAAGGGAAGTGCATGGCACTTTCGACAAAGGACATGTGGTGCAAGTTTGTGAATTGGTAGATTTCTTTGTCTGCTTTAACTTCTTCGATGAGTAGTAGGTCACCCGTAATTTTAAACTACCTATTTTTCCTGTGTCATCTATATCCTGTATCCATGTCACTTCCATTTTGGATAAAAAGGTCTCCTCCGGCCATATACCACGCATAAGAACATAAGAACGGCCAGACTGTGTCAGACCAAAGGTCCGTCCAGCCCAGTATCCGACAGTGGCCAATGCCAGGTGTCCCAGAGGGAGTGAATCAAACAGGTAATGATCAAGAGATCTCTCTCCTGCCATCCATCTCCACCTTCTGACAAACAGAAGCTAGGGACACCATTCCTTACCCATCCTGGCTAATCGCCATTAATGGACTTAACCTCCATGAATGTATCTAGTTCTCTTTCAAACCCTGTTATAGTCCTAGCCTTCACAATCTCCTCAGGCAAGGAGTTCCACAGATTGACTATGCGCTGTGTGAAGAAGCACTTCCTTTTATTTGTTTTAAACATGCTGCCCATTAATTTCATTTGGTGGCCCCTAGTTCTTATATTATGGGAACAAGTAAATAAATTTTCCGTATTCGCTTTCTCCACACCACTCATGATTTTATAGACCTCTATCATCTCCCCACTTTGTCTCCTCTTTTCCAACCTGAAAAGTCCCAGTCTCTTTAATCTCTCCTCATTTGGGACCCGTTCCAAACCCCTAATCATTTTACTTGCCCTTCTCTGAACCTTTTCTTATGCCAGTATATCTTTTTTGAGATGAGGACACCACATCTGTACGCAGTATTCAAGATGTGGGCGTACCATGGATTTATATAAGGGCAATAAGATATTCTCCGTCTTATTCTCTATTCCTTTTTTAATGATTCCTAACATCCTGTTTGCTTTTTTGACAGCTGCTGCACACTGCGTGGACGTCTTCAGAGAACTATTCACGATGACTCTAAGATTTCTTTCCTGATTAGTTGTAGCTAAATTAGCCCCCATCATATTAATGTATAGTTGGGGTTATTTTTTCCAATGTGCATTACTTTACACTTATCCACATTACATTTCATGTCATTTTGTTGCCCAATCGCTTAGTTTGCTGAGATCTCGCATGCAAAATGTGAGGTGGAAATTACGTTATTTGATGGCTGGGGGTAGGGCAAAAATTGAGCTTTTCATGGAAAGCAGGTTGCACTGTTACATTGCTCCTCCATAGTGAAAGGCCATTGAGGGCTGGTAATGTTTAGCCCTCATCCTTATAGCTCAGATAAAGGGGTGAAGATACTGCTGACGTAACAGCCCTGAGCGGACCAGATCCGTGGTTGCCGTAGCAACTGGAGAGCGAGGCGATGTGAGGACTGGTGTACCGGACTATGCCAGCCTTTTCTGCCACCGAGGACATAAGAGGCAAGTGGACAGGTCCCAGGAAAGGCAGCTGACATGTTAACATCCCTGTTGTCTCTTTGATTTATCCAGGAGCTGGTGGGATTCGCCCTGACGCCAGGGTGCCCAGAGGGCTGGCCAATGGCCTGGCATCTCCTGGCACAGCTTGCTTTGGCAGAGGACATGGCTCAGATCTGGACTCCATCCCCCTGGTGATGCAAAGTAAACTGAGGCAATATTAGGCAACGTGTCACTGGAAAGGTATTTCCGTCTCCTCCTGCTTTGTCTAGGGAATACAATGCAGTGTGATAGCCAAGGAGTCTTCAATAGCCCCTTCTGGGACTCCTGGGCTCTGAATTACCTGTCTATCAAGACTCCTGCCTCTTTAGAAACCTGGAGCTCCAGCAGGAGGAGGTGGCTGTCAGGGTTTCGAGCAGGGGTCCGCTGCACACAGACTAATCCAGTGCTCCCTTTCGCCTACCCAGAACCAGAGAGAACCCAGCACACTTTTCCATTGTCAGATGCCGGTCCATGGATCTAAGCTGTGATTGTTTTTCAGCCTGCCGTGGTCCCGAGTTTGGGCGGCTAAGGGCCAGTAAAGTCATCCTTGTCCCTGTCATTGCTGTTGGTGCAGAACAGCTACCGAGTTCTGCCAGCCTCATGGGAAGGGCGGTGGGTTCCTTTCCTTCTTTTTTCTGAAGTCCCAGAAACTCCTCAGCATCCCAGGAAACCGTTTGGAGCCTATCAGACAGGAAGGCCTGTCAGAGCGAGCTGAAGAACAGGGGTTACACAGAGGGGCCATTGTGACTTCTGAACTGTTTTACCATGCAGAAGCAAGCTGGCCTCATTTCTCAACCAGGCTGCCCACAAGGGGAATGTATTAGGAAAGAAGCGATGGGCTTACATTGCAGCAGGGGAAAACTTCCTACCTGTCAGGGTGGTGAAACACTGGAATAAACTGCCTAGGGGGGTTGTGGAATCTCCACCACTGGCGATATGTAAGAGCAGGTTGGACAGACATCTATGAGGGAGGGTCTAGATGGTGCGTGGTCCTGCCGTGAGGGCAGGGGGCTGGACTTGATGACCTCTCAAGGTCCCTTCCAGTTCTAGTGCTCTATGGTTCTATGACGTTGTCTAGCTATAGGACAGAATATGACTTCATAGGAACTGTTGGCCCATCTCCTGACTACAGGAGCGTTTGTTGGACTTTAAGGAAAATGAAAGTCCGGGCCAGGGACTGCATCACAACCATTTCCCTAGGGTTTTCAGCTCCGTCATTTCGTTTGCTTCTAATGGCAGTGGAGACACTTTGCCGCACCGTGTCAAAGTGGAGACCTATATAGGTCTGAGCCTGCCCCCGTTCAGCAAGCAGGCTGGATGAGTGGAAACTGAGCTTTGATGTGTGGAGCTTTGCTGGGGTTCTTGTGCTGGCCGGGGGCAACAATGCCGGCAGCTCATGCTTCCCCTTGGTCCATTTCTTCCAAACGTCGGATTTTGACTTCCCACCTCCCCCTGCAGACATGTTCTCTTTCCGACAGAAGGGAGCCCAGGCCAAATGTCCCATTATAAAATCAAATGGCTTGACTCAGCCCTGTTCTGATGAAAGTGGCATGTTTACAGGCGCTAATCACAATCCTCTTGTGACAGCGCGTGGCCGACAATTTCCCACCAATAACGGATAAGTTTGGTTAAACTTTCCAAAACACAAAAACAAGAGTTCTGGGCTGCGCCCAACTCTGGGAAAATTCCACTCAGTTGGGGTGCATGGGCCAAACCAGAAGGCCCCAGTGAAAGCTGCGTCCCAGCGTCTAATGACCACTCAGTGCCGCTTGGCTCCAAGTCCTGGGCAATTGCTGTCTGCCACTCCTCCGAAGACAATGTCGAGAGGAAGAGGAATATACACAACGGCAGCTTTCTGCTCCTTCGGGGAGAGAATGTGATTTTGTTTAAAAAGCTCACTAACCCAAATGCATCTATCATCAAACGGCCTCTGCAAAATTATCCCATTCCTTACTAGGCAATCAGGTTCCGTTGTCAACTTGTCATCAGTCAGAGCCCTAATTGATCGTGCCCACAGAGGACAGGACTGGTTTTTCTGGGACCTCCTTGTCACCAATTGAAACAACAATCTGACTTTGTTGGCTCTAATAGACCAGACCAGACTAATTATAGAGCTGAGATCTGAAAGCAACATCCCCGAGCCTTCCCCAGCCCCCTTTGTACAGTAGAGAGGAATAATGTTTGCACAAGAGGCGGGGGAAAATAAGCTCTCCTGCAGGAGTCCAGAGGCACATTTCAGGGCATACAATAGAGCTAAGTACATGGCAGAGTAGACGGGAACTCTAGACGGAGAAGAGCACAAGTGTCAGGTTTATTTTAATTGCTCTCTCTGTGAAACAGACAGGAAAGTATTCATCCCGCATCCCTTTTCTCTCGCTGCATTTTGAGTTATTCAGTGGGAGAGGCCCGAAAATTGCCCCGGCAAATGTGCTATTGTGAATGTCCCCGGCAGAAGTGATTAGAGACAATCAGGCCAAGCAGTAGCCACTCGGAGGCCCTCCGATGACAGTTCCTGCGTGTTCAGTGAATGATGTTTAATTAGAACAGTAAGGGCTTGGGAGGCCAGAGCCCTTTGAAAGTCTAAAATTCCCCCAAATCAGCTGAATTATACTCACTTGCTGCTATTACATTACCGCATGCCTTTCTTGTGGCTTGCAGAGACTCCCCGCTCTTCCAGCGGGGCCTCGAGGCCAGAGCTGGCCTACATTACAGTGCCCACTCTCCGGCAAGGTCTCTGTATTTTTACCCTTCCTCAGCCAGCTGCAGAGTTCCAAGTGGACCAACAAACCCGCGTGGGGTTCGTTTGCGTTCTGCTTCTGAGTTCCCCCCAGCGCCTCTTCCACAACAGCTCGCAGAAAAGTCTCATTAGCCTCCAGGCCTGACTCCAAACCATGGGGGGGCTCCCTACAGCCATTGGGAGGGGAGAGGGACCTAGCAGGGAGCAGAACTCCAAAGTTCAAGGCTGAACGGGGCTCTGCAGACCCCCGGGCCAGCATCACCACGGTGGTTTTGGTCCATGTTCAGGAAAGCCAAAAGGAACCCCAGCATGTTCCTGTCCCCGATCGTATTGGGCCAAAGCCTTGCGGAAAACAAGCTCACATAATAGTGCTCTTGATGTGGGACATCCCCCACGGACAGCTGATTCGAGCGCCTTTCCAGGATGGCAGACACCTCCGGATTTCTGCCATCTTGGGCTGACATCTCATAAACTGTTGTGAAGTTTTTGCACTCCCCTCTCCCAATCCCAGTCCAAGCCCTCACCCTGTTTCTTCCCGTCTGTCTCTCTTCTAGATTCTGGCAGAAGACTCATAGCAGCGTGTCAGCTGTTGCACGGACAGTGCTGCAGGAAAGCCATGGAGCTGGTGGCACAAAGAAACCGGTGGGCAAAACCCGCAGCCTGGATCTGGCTCGCCAATTCGCCAGATCAGGCACTTCTAGAGGGTCTGATTTGTCCTGCATTTCCTTAGCCGGCCTAGCCCAGACGCCTGCCTCCTGAGCATGGGCTTTCCCCATGGGGTTGCCCTGCCTGGCCTGGAAGGTGGTTAGCTCACTGCAGATCGCTAGCCAGTTCTTCACGCTGAATTCTGAGTGCTTCCCTTCTTGGGCTGTTACCCGGAGATGTGTAAGTAACTGATAACAACGCCCAGTGAGCAGGATCAAAGGGAGGACAGGCTAAAAAGACCATATTCTCCGGGAGGGGGCTCTCTGGAGGAGGGGCTCTCAAAGGAGGCTTTGATCTCCCTACTTATCTTTTCCCTTTTTCCTTTGGGGTTTTCTGGTTTGTTTCAGGAGACGCTGTCATTCCGGTGGGACAGGCAAGAACAATTAGAGCCCTGTGCTTTGGACCAGCCCAACTGTTATCAGCTGCAGAGGACCAGGCGGGCCCCGCCACGAGGTGACGTTTCTACGAATCTGACAGACCAATCTTGGGAGTATTACAGTAGTCTGCCTGCATCAGCGCCAGACGCAGGGACCCCTTCCTGGCCTCAGCCTCTGCTCTTGCAGGGATCTTACACATCGGCAAGCTTGTCACGCTTTGCCCTCTTTCTGCCAAGTCCCCCGCTTCAGTGCTCCGAGCGAGGTCCAAGCTGTACGCCCTTCAGAAAGCCTTTGACAAGGTCCCTCACCAAAGGCTCTTGTGTAAATTACATGGCCATGGGATAAGAGGGAAGGTCCTTTCTTGGATTGAGAACTGGTTAAAAGACAGGAAACAAAGGGTAGGAATAAATGGTAAATTTTCAGAATGGAGAGGGGTAACTAGCGGTGTCCCCCAAGGGTCAGTCCTGGGACCAATCCTGTTCAACTTATTCATAAATGTTCTGGAGAAAGGGGTAAGCAGTGAGGTGGTAAAGTTTGCAGATGATACCAAACTGTTTAGGATAGTCAAGACAGAAGCAGACTGTGAGGGACTCCAAGAAGATCTCACCAAACTGAGTGATTGGGCAACAAAATGGCAAATGAAATGTAATGTGGATAAGTGTAAAGTAATGCACATCGGGAAAAATAACCCCAACTATACGTACAGTATGATGGGGGCTAATTTGGCTACGACAAATCAGGAAAGAGACCTTGGAGTTATCGTGGACAGTTCTCTGAAAACTTCCACGCAGTGTGCAGCGGCGGTCAAAAAGGCAAATAGGATGCTAGGAATTATTAAGAAAGGGATAGAAAATAAGACCCAGAATATCTTCCTGCCCCTGTATAAAACTATGGTACGCCCACATCTTGAATACTGTGTACAGATGTGGTCTCCTCACCTCAAAAAAGATATTTTGGCCTTGGAAAGGGTTTAGAAAAGGGCAACTAAAATGATTAGGGGTTTGGAACGGGTCCCATATGAGGAGAGGCTAAAGAGACTGGGACTTTTCAGTTTAGAAAAGAGGAGACTGAGGGGGGATATGATAGAGGTATATAAAATCATGAGTGGTGTGGAGAGGGCCGATAAAGAGAAGTTATTTATTAGTTCCCTAAATAGAAGAACTAGAGGACACCAAATGAAATTAATGGGTAGCAGGTTTAAAACTAATAAAAGAAAGTTCTTCTTCACACAGCATGTAGTCAGCCTGTGGAACTCCTTGCCAGAGGAGGCTGTGAAGGCTAGGACTATAATAGAGTTTAAAGAGAAGCTAGATAATGTAATGGAGGTTAGGTCCATAAAAGGCTATTAGCCAGGGGATAAAATGGTGTCCTTGGCCTCTGTTTGTCAGAGGCTGGAGAGGGATGGCAGGAGACAAATCGCTTGATCATTGTCTTCGGTTCACCCTCTCTGGGGCACCTGGTGCTGGCCACTGTCGGCAGACAGGATACTGGGCTAGATGGACCTTTGGTCTGACCCAGTACGGCCATTCTTATGTTCTTATGTTCTTATATATTCTTCCGCCTAGACACACATTCACGTCATCTGACCTACACACGTGACACATGTACACTCCCCAGTGCTTCACTTGTGCGAGGGCTTGTCACGGCGCCTCCCAGGGTGGCCTTTTAGAGCCATGGCACCTCTGGGCTTCTGGCATCCATTATGAATTAAAAAAAAATGGTGTGCACCTCAGCACCTCTTTAATCACCAGTTAAGCATGGATGCTTTCTCACTCACATGCACACACCCTTGCTCACACACACATGCACCGGGTCAGACCTATCCACGCTCACAAGCAAGTGCTCCCACACCTATGTTCCCCTCTAGCAAGAGTGCTGACAAAGATGACGCTTCAAGCCATCTTCTTGGAGATCCGTCCTGTCTCAGGAGCAAAGGCAAAGAGAAGGTTGATGGTTCTGGCTAGGGAAGCGGGAGAAGGTGGAATAGCGGACCTGTGACATCCCCCTCAGTAGAAGGGGGACCACTCTTCAGGGGACCAGGTGGGTGAAAGCAGTGAGGAGGGGGTTACACTAATGGCGAAGGAGGAGGGCAAACGGAGGGAAGATATGATTGTTCTGCACAAGATCGAGAGGTTGAGCACAACATTAAATCGAGGACCCCAAGGACACGAAGAGAAGAAATTCTTCACTTTCCCAGGCACCAGAGCTAGGAGCCTGGCTAACAAGCAGGAAATGGACTCTCACATTTATGAAAAGAAATGTGGTTTCGGTGGCATGACCGAAACCTGGCAGGATGATTCGCATGACTGGAATGTTCAAAGCAATGGCTGTAGCCTAGTTAGGAAGGCTCCAGTGGGCAAAAGGGGGAGGGGAGGGCCACTCTCTGTCGAAAACAGCATTACCTGTCTCCGAGTCACGCTCCCGAAGAAGGAAATTAGCTTGAACGCTTCTGAATCAATGTCCC
This sequence comes from Pelochelys cantorii, assembly GCA_032595735.1. Taxonomy (NCBI): domain Eukaryota; kingdom Metazoa; phylum Chordata; order Testudines; family Trionychidae; genus Pelochelys; species Pelochelys cantorii. Next base: position 5,142,154 of record CM064333.1, read on the forward strand.
CACCGACAAAGCACGAGACGGGGTGTCTGCTAGCGACCACAAGATCACACTAGGGAACTGGATGGCCGCCTCTTCAGATGCCAGTCTATAATGTGTAGGGAAAACTCTGCGTGATCCAGGGGGGCTTTCAGCCTGAGTGACGTAGTCTGGAGAGCTCAAGCCACTGGCACGTCAACTTCCTTGAATTTTCCACACAGGATCAATGACAATTTCCTAACTCCAACAGCAGTGCAGCCACCTCGCAGGGAGCCCTGGTGAGCCGCACTGCCTGGCCAGTTCAGGTGCTTTCCCTGTCACAAACACATGCTGGGTTGTTACCTTTCTCCAAGGGTGTTCAGTCTTCTTTTCCCTAGTAACACTGTGCAGTGCCAGGGTAGGCTTCCCGGTAGCTCTCGCTTCTCTGCCAGACTCATCCTCTGAGCCCCCTTCTAAACTGCCCTTTGCTTCCTGTATCTTTCCCTTAGGATGTGTCTAGACCACATGGCTCCGTCGACGGAGCCATGTAAAGTAGTTTACTTGACGTGGTCAATGAAGCGAGGATTTAAATAATCCCCGCTTCATTAAAATAAAAATGGCCGCCACGCTGTGCCAGATCAGCTGATTGTTGGCACAGCGCAGTGGCCATTTTTATTTTAATGAAGCGGGGATTATTTAAATCCCTGCTTCATTGACTATGTCGAGTAAACTACTTTACATGGCTCCGTCGACGGAGCCATGTAGTCTAGACACACCCTTATAGTCTCCTGATTACCAGGTGCTCACAATCCCCCAACGGAAATTGTTGCCCATATTGTTGTGGCCTATAATGTTTCCTAGACTGTCCAGGACTGAACAGTCCCAAGGACTTTAGCATTGCCATGGAATTTTTAAGGCTGCCTGTCCTGATATCTGTTTGCACTGAAAAGAGCAAGGAGCCCTCAGATGGAAGGCCCTGTACAGTTTGTTGAACTTCCTGAGGAAACTCTGATACCTGCAGCCACGAGTGTCTGTGCGCAGTGACAGTTGTGGCCAATTGACTGGCTGCAGAATCAGTGGTGTCCAGAGAAGTTCTGGCCACTGACTTACCCTCCTCCACAAGGGCAGAGAACTCCGGATGAGTTGTCCTAGGACAGTTTGTCCTTAAATTTGTTCCTCCCTTCCCCCACATCAAAATTATAGCAACCCAGCGAGGCCTACCTGGGGGTAGCCTTTCCTCCCAAGTCAGTCCAGCTTATTGGGCTCCTTTGCCTCTGGCACAGGCCCCACATGGCCTTGATGGTTCCTTCCATCAGCAGCCGGCCGCCACTAGTGAACCAGGAGGAGAGTACGAAAATAAACATTTGCAACCTACGGCAGATACAAAACACCTCCCCTGCATCCAGCTAGCAGTAGCAGGGAGTGATGCTGGGTTCTGCCACGGAGTCTCGAGGGGCTCCGTAATCGCCTCATGAAAGGGAAGAGCCAAGAGGTCCAAGAAGCCAGGAGGTGGCTCCTTCAGGAACTGTGCCTGGATGCCCAGGTTTGACGCCACCCACTTTAGTAAGTTCTGGTGGGCCTTAGCGTCATCCTGGGGTGGAGATGTCCAATAGATACCAGTGCAGCATCTGGCAAAAAGGAGGAAGAGGCATGCACTGTTGCCCTAGGTCCTAGGCTGTCCTCTGAATGGGGAACCTGTTCAGTTGTTCAGTACCTGTCTCAGTAAGGGGTTCGGCACCTGTCTCTCCAAGATAACTGAGTAGAAATGCCTTGAACTGGTGCCCTGACATGAGAGGACCCCCCCACAGGTTCCAGGAAGCCCACTTCAAGGGTGCTGGTCCCCATGAGCTCCGTAACCTGACCACGTCATCAGGTAGGGACCGAGAGCAGAAATGTATCATCCTGAGATCGCAAGCGCGCAATAGTTGCCAGTTCTGCTTTGACTAAAGAGCACATTGGTGGGCTCTGACATGGAGAAAGTGTTTAATCTGCGCCCTTCAGCTTATGGTGGCAGCCAGAGGCTATTTGACATGGATGACGTATGGACTGTCGCGCACAGTGCTGGCCTCTGGGACAGGCAGGAGCCACGGAAGCGTTTCAGAAGCCAACCCTTGTGTGTGTCCTCAGGAAGCCGAGCTTTTTGGGTCACTGTGTGTGGGCAGGGTGGAGAGCAAACACCAGGCGGCCTTGCCCAGTCAGAGAGCACATATGATCTACAGGCCACACCAGCCCATTAGGAGGCTCTTGTGCACAAGGCTGGCTAAAATCAGCCTGGGCGGCTCACACTCAGATGTGCGTAGCTCATTTGAACAGCAGTGACTCCACCTGCCGAGTCAGACGGATGGGATTTGCCCTGCTCTGCTCTTCACAAACACAGCCAGCGCCCAGGCCCTACTGCCTCCACATCCCCTCACCGGCTAGACCCCAGAGTACCACGGGGCCTAGCGCGACACTGGAGTTAGCACCGTGCCTTGGGCTGTGACTGGGCACCAGTAGCATCATGTGCTGTCCGCCCCCTCTCGCTGCATGGCCAAATAAACTAGCACAGCCTGGTGATTTCTGTCTGCTGCTAGGCCAGGTGGTCTCTGGCACCAAGCCCACCAATGTGGGGGAAAGGGGCCCTTTAAATCACCACTGCTCCTGCTCCTTATGCCTAAGGCCCCCCATTTGGAGCATGGAACTCCCCCCACACATTGCCCAGGGGCAGGGCTGGCTCAAGCCATTCCTGTTCCCCAGACAGCAGGCACACGATGCATACATGGCTCTGCCCCGAGTGCATGGCGCATGCGTGGCCCCGCCCCCCCGGGGTGCTGCGCCCCTTAGAGCTGCCATCACGCACCGCGCCCGGGGCCAGGGGCCGCGAGACCACTGATGGCAGCTCTAAGAGGCGCCGCACGGCCGGGCGCACAGCACCCCTTACAGCATCAGGCGCCCCCCCATAGGTTGGTGCCCCAGGCAGCTGTCCAGCTAGCCCCCCCCTTAATCTGGCCTTGCCCAGGGGCCCAGTGAGTCCACTGGCTCCCCTGTCTAGCACACACTCTCAGCGTGACCTTGGTACTCAGCCTTTCAGTGCCTCAGTTCCCCATGGACAGGCTGAGGAAAAAAATACCCAGACGTGGAGGAAGGGACTGCAGCTATGTTTTTAAATGGCATCCCCGTGGCATTATCTTGCCTCAATCCCAGTGAAATACTGTAGCTTGGTGACAATTGACCCCTCCGCAGGAAAGGCACAAATTGGCGGCCCCCGGAGCTTCCTCAGTCAAATGTGAAGAGAAGCAAAACACGAAGGCTTTAAAAGTTCTGCCCCTCAAAGGGGAGATGACCATGTGATTGGCTCATAGTTAAAATGCCACTCAAAGCAGAGTTTCAGACAATGGAAGGTGAAGGCACGTATCTAGAAATGCCTCCGTCTCAAGATGCTCCCTTCTCCGGGCTGGGCGTTAGGAGGAAATACTTCACATCTGCTTGCTGCTCTTCCAAACATTTCTTTTGACTCCCATCCAGACCACGAACAATAGTTCACAGAGAAACAACAAGCCGGTAATGTTCAGCTTGTTTTGCACATTCTTGTGGTTTGAGTGGATCAGGCATTATAAGACATTTTGTGTCAACTTTAATCTGTATCAAATGTGAAATTGCACAGTAGAGCTTGGTAAAGGCAACATTTGTTAATTTGATCTGTTTTATAATTTGCAAATTCACTGCAGACGGTTGATGTTAGTTTATGCCCCCTTCTCATTTAGTCTGTCAAATGTGTTTTGAAATGGGCTGGCCTAGGAAGACAGCTTTCCAGAAAGAAAGCAATTCAGAGTTTTGCTGTGGCGGAGCACGGAGCCATTTGGAAGATGGGGCAAAGAATAAGGCTGCTTCTGTCTTAGAAGTGCTAACAATCATACACCACCAATCATGGCGGAAAGAGAGGACCTGCTATCCATTTCTCCAGCAGTGGTAAGGTTTCCCCCAGAGCTGTCCTTCCAGTGAAGAGTTAATTGTAAAAGGAGGTGAAGAAGGATCCAGACACACCAAAGCAAACAAATTGATATTTGGTTTGGGGTTTGGCCTGAGGTGTGTGTGTGGGGGAGAGAATAATATAGCATTCGCTAAATGTGTTGCCCATGACACAATATATCACATCCAGCAACATGCAATGTAATTCCAGTATGTCAACATGGCCAGATAGCTGGTCATATGTCTCAAGGTTGGAATATTTTACACTTGGCTATACACGCGGTATCTATCTATCTATCTATCTACACACACCCTATCTATCTATCTTAGAAATGTGCATCTGTCTGTCTGTCCGTATGTCTGTCTGTCTGTCTGTTCAAGAGCTCCTCCTAAAAGGTCTGAGCTAGGACCATCACATTTGGTAGGCAGCTTCCTCTTAGCCAAACTTAAAACAAGGTCAGGGTGCGGTAATGCCAGGAAAACAGGAAGGGCCTGGAATGCGATTGTCTTCCGTAGCGCAGAAAGGGAGAGGTCTGCGAGCGGGGACAGTTATGCCCCGCAATGACCATTGGGGGCTGCAGGCCAGGGGACAGTTATACTACAGAGTGGCCACAGGAGGGCAGCTGCACCAGGAAGGGAGTAGGCAGAACGGTGGAACTGGACAGCAGAGCCCCGCCCACAATCCAGAGGAGTCGTGGGGAGGGGGACAGTGTCACCCCAGGCACCCCAGCGAGCTGCTATCACCAGAGCAGCACTACCCTCACCGCCACAAGTGGCCCTGGTGAGCCCCCTTAGATGTCCCATCCCCCTGCCCCGAGCCCTGACTCCTGTACCCCTCTCCCTCTATCCTGAGCCCCCACAATGATCCAAGCCACACCAGGTAAATCCTCTAGTGCGTGTATCTAGGGTAAAATGTGGGGTAATACAATATATTTTAAAGCTATTGAAAAAAAGTGTCACACCATCTTTTCAATGGAATAAAACCAGCCAGTTCTATAACTGCTAATATCTTATGTGGGCAAATACATTCTAAAGGCTTATGCAACACAAAGCAATCATCTGCATAACAAACATGTGGAAAGTCCTATATGAGACATGTGTGTGTTTTACCTGGGAAAAGTGCTGCCCACCACTGTCCTATCTGAACCCATCCCCGTTTATCCTCTCGGCCCCCCAGAAGGAAGGGCAGAGCTACGACCCCCACTGTGCAGATGGAGAACACAGATCCAGAATAACTCAGTACCTAACACCATGGAGCTCACATCCTGACTGTGACCCTTGTCAGCACTGCGACGCTAATCCTGATGGCTGGCTTGCACCCCAAACCCACTGACCTTTGATGAGATGCCTTTGCAAGTCTCAGTGATGAGCTATAGCAGGTGAGGTGGATCCTGCCATCCCAGTGTACTCCACGCTCCCGTGTTGGCCGGCATACATTTGGGAGCACAAGGAAAGGAGTGTCGAGCCCTGGTTCTGCAGAGAGTCCTCTGCACAAACCGTCTCCCACACACACAACACTGCCTTCCTTTCTCTACAATACACACTGGTACAATGTGCTTGGAAAGCCCACAGTGAGGAACTGCCACACCCATAAGCAAGGTTTCCTCTAAGCTGCGCAGCAGCTTAGTCCCATGGCTGCTTAATGAGCACCGCCCAGAGGCTCAGAGCTGCCACCCATGGAGGTGCCTGGCTGGAGGAGGGACACTTCTCCCTCAGCAACAGCAGCAGCTTCCTGCTGAGGACAAAGCAGCGAGTCTCTCTCAACCCGAAGGGACATTTCCCCTCCGTACCAGCTGGGAGAAACTCGCTCTGAGCCTCTGAGCAGGGCTCATTAAGCAGCTGCAGAGCCATGCTGCCACACAGCTTAGAGGGAACTTTGCCCATTAGGAGAATGCAAGCTTTGGGCTTTGCAGGGAAAGATTGGCAGTCTGGGCTATAGTATGCACTAGCCAAGCAACTGGCCCTCTCTGTGAATTAGCTAATTTCTAGTGGCTGGAAATGAATGACGGTTGGCATCTTCTAATAAACATGGTCCCATCCTCACAGCAACTGCTTTATCCTGGGAAGGGAGACAGGAAAAGCCTAACCTGATCCCCATGGTGGAAACTCAACATTACAGGACAGAGATCAGGTGTATGTCATCACACAGCATGGAATATTCCTTACAAGACTACATGAGCACCAATCAGCCTTCCAATATTTCATGACACTTGGCTCCCCTCACTCACTAGAGTAGAGTCTTTGGCTCACCACACGGACAGTGAGTGTTAGTAACTGATTGGTACCACATGTCCCAGGCCTCAAAGTGCAACACTGCCAGCCATGCTCAAGTGTAATAAAGTCCTTTTCCTCCAACCAAGGAAATGAATCCAGCCACCAGGAGAGCCAATGGAAGATACTCTGCATTGCTATTCTAAAAAAATATTTTCCAAACACAAGAGCAACCGTCATGACCATGAGGGTTAGCCAGCAGACTGGGGACTAAGGGGTTAACTATGTCCCTTACCTAACCAGGTAGCAGGCAGCCAATAGAAATGTAGGTAGGAATTTCAAACTGGGACAAAGGAATTTTTGGTTTTTCCCTCCTTTGTCCCTGGGGCAGTTTCTCTCCAGATACTGAGGGACACAGACATGTCTCTCTCTCCAAGAAAAGACTCTTCACTATCTGTAAGTAGGGTAAAGTTTAGATCAATCCGTTTTATTGTTTTATGGTTTGGGAATGGGAATCTGATGTCTGTGCATTTAAAAATGGATTTTCCTCCCCTTTGTAATTAAGCTTTTGGCCCATGGGGGTCTCCCCATGAGTGTATTAATTGGTGATTCTTCTATCTAGTCATTATGCTTGTAACATGAGTATTGTGGTGATAGTAAAAGTTCTTTCTCTTTCTTTTTTATTAACCTGGTATTGGTTAATTTTTTTGTGTCCTGGTTTTACTTTAGGGCTGAGATTTCCCAAGTGGTCTCTTCCCGGGTTTCCTTATCATTACTTGGGTGGTGGCAGCATATTTTTATCCCCAAAATCTAGGTTTTTAAGATTTTGGGGGGAAGCTTTATACCAAAGCCTGGAGAGAAGGTTTTGGGGTACTTTTGTGGGCCCCCACTTCTGCATTCATCGTGCCAGAGTGGGGAAAAAGCCTTGACAGCAACTTTTTACTTTTGATGAAAGGACAAAGCAAGAAAGAGCTAAAGACCAAGTGTCTGTTACACAGCTACAAGCAGTGGCATAGCAGAAGCAAAACAAGCCTTTTCTCTGCCCTAAGATGCAGCACACAGGACGGAGCCAGGTTTCTCATATTCCCATGAATCACAGATTTTCTCTCTTAAATGCAAAGATCCACTTATGTTTCAAATTACAAATTCAAATATGTACCAAATGCCTAAGGAAATGACATAACTAGCCTCTATCCAGCTGAGATATATGGTGATTAGCTGTGGAAGAAAACATTTCATTCTATGGGCTAGTCTGATTGGGAGAGGATAACCTCTCAGCTTTCCTGTTAGGCCTTTGAGAACAGCCCCTGAGTTAGGTTATAAAGTCTAAAGAAAACGGCCATAAACCTTCTCACCCTGCATATTTACACTTGGGTGTAATGTGACCTGGTTATTAACACCGGGTCTGATTAGTAAAACAGTTGGGGTATTTCCACCTGGTTTTCATACTTTGTGTTTGCAAAACTTGCAGAAGCTTCTTGTGCTAAGTAAAAGCTAAACAGCAGTGAAATGGACACATTTCTACAGCACCAACCAAGGGGAGTATCCCAAATAAGCAATGGAATCCAACCAAGTAGAGCAAAAGAGGTCTGGCAAGAGGAACATAAGAACATAAGAACGGCCAGACTGGGTCAGACCTAAGGTCCATCTAGCCCGGTATCCTGTCTGCCAACAGCTGCCAATACCAGATACCCCAGAGGGAAGGGACACAACAGGTAATCCTGATCCCTCCCCTGTCACCCACCTCTGGAGAACAGAGGCTAGACATCATTCCTACCCACCCTGGCTAATAGCTATTGATGGACCTAACCTCCATGAATCTATCCAGCTCTTTTTTGAGCCCTGTTAAAGTCCTGGCCTTCACCACATCCTCTGGCAGAGTCCAAGTGCAAGTGCAACGATAAGTGTAACAAGGAGGAATGATGGTTTGAAAGCCCCGCCTGCAGAGAGCTGACATTAAAGACGGTGAGGGACACACACAGCGTGGCGGATAAGGAGACACTGGGATACCCACATTGCGATACCTGAATACTGTGCATGCAGGTGACCAGTGGGTGAATGGATAAATGCTGGCAGTGCCCACTGCCTCTGAGCCTGCGGTTGGTTCCACAGAGATGCTGAGACAGAAGTGGCTTTGGAGAAGGGGGTCTGACTGGGGGAGTGGTGGCTCGGCTCCATGCCTCAGGGAGCAGAGGGGAAAGCAGGAAGCCATGGCTGGCACTGTGTGGAGAGTGGAGAAGTCAGGGAAAGACAAGACAAGGGTTGTATTGTGTATCCCGCACACCTGCCGGGTGTGGTGCACTATTCCATCTAGTGTTACTGAGACCACTTATAGAGAGAATAATGAGGCTGCTCTACAGCCTTACCTAATAGCCAGCTGGCTTTTGGCTCATGCAATAGAGCAGAGGTGGGCAAATACTCCAGCCAGATCCAGTTCCCCAGGGTTAGCCCCTGGCAGGTTGCCACCACTATATTTACCTGCGCTTCTGCACGTACGGGCAATTGCAGTTCCCATTGGCTGCGAATCGCTGTTCCCAGCCAATAGGAGCTGCGGGAAGCATTGTCCCAGTCCATGCCACTGTCTGCAGCTCCCATTGGCTGAGGACAATGATCTGCGGCCGATGGGAGCTTCAATCACCTGTTCTTGCAGAGATGCAGGCAAATATAGCAGTGACCTGCCAAGGGCTAACCCTGGCAAACCACCACTGTTCTATTACTCACCCCTGCAGTAGAGGTTTGTGCACTAATCTCCAGAGGTCCCTGGTTCGAGGCCACCGGTTGGCATTACAATTAATTGCACCAGTTTGTATTGTCTTGGAGAAGTGACAGCCTCCCTCAGACAAGTTTGTTCTCCCAGAAAGCTGTTAACAGAGTTTGTTCCAGGCGGGCATTCATTCAGCGTGTGGTGTTGCCAATCACAAAGTCCTCCCCCCCCCCAAAAAAAAACCCCACCACTCAGGTCACCAAAAAACAAAACAACCCATCTTATTTTGAAAAGGAATCACATCAGGAACACGACCTGAACCTCACAGTGTTCCTGCTAGGAGGCGCTGGAGTGACTGTACTTATTTTTCAGATAGGAGCTCGGCAAAACGGGATGCTAAATGTCCAAAGTGAGTAACGACAGCGCTAGGAACAGAACCCAGCAACCATGACCAGCCGCTCTGACCGCTAGACCACTCCCCTCCGGCCGGGCCATTGCGTGTTTATCATTTGTTTCCATGGCTGCACGCCAGGTTTGAAAGCAAGGGCTGCCAAATGAAGCATTAAGGAGATTGCAAAGGGCGCAATGCAGGCTGAACTTTCTTCTCGCTGAAATTAAGGTGGGAGCTTTGCTTCTGGCTTCTGTAAGAGCAGGATCAGACCAACCCTGAGCACTTCTGAAAATCTCCAGCTCCAAGATTAGAAAATGCCCCTCCAACTTGAACACAGTGTGTGTTAAGAAGCTTCAGAGGGTAGTCGAGTTAGTCTGTACAGGATAAATTACAAAAAACCAACAAATGGTCTGGTAGCACTTTATAGACTAACAAAACATGTAGGGTTCCCAAACTTTTCAGCATCACGCCCCCTTTTTGATTTTTGAAAAACCCTCATGCCCCCCACCCCAAAAAATAGCAGCAAAACTTGTTGAGCAAAAAAAAATTCCGCCCCCGGAATTTCTTCATGCCCCCCCAGGGGGGGGCACACCCCCCAGTTTGGGAACCCATGATGTAGATGGTATCATGAGCTTTCGTGGGCACAGCCCACTTCTTCAGATGACCGGAGTTTTGCGTTTAGGATGTGCAGACCCCAAATAAATAGGGGAGGAGGGAGATGTTGTACATTATGACACAGCCTCTATCGGCCTGGTCGCGTGCTGTTCTACCCTACTGCAGGTTTGACAGGCCCGGGCCCCAGTTTGCTTTGTGCTGCACAAATACAAAGCAGAGACAGTCTCTGCCTGAGGGAGCCTACAGCCCTGGCCTGCTTTTGTGTCACCAGCCTTGCGACAGCCCATCCTCCTTGCCTGGCCTAGCACAAATATTACACTGTAGCTCTGCAAGCTGGATGTTAGCGTTGAGTGCTGAAACGGACTTCAGTAGTAAAGGGCACAGCCTCCAAAGAGAAATCCCTGGCAAACCAGCCCCCAGAATTTCTCCAGCATGAAGTGACAGCACCAAGGCCTACTGGGCGCCAGAATTTCCATCAAACCTCCCTCCATAGCGGGGAGGCGCAGATTTTTGCCACTAGTCCCAAAATTCAGCCACAAGAGCCAACCACTCCATTTCCCATTACATGTATCCCGGCGGCAACGTTCCAGTAGGACAAATGCAGATGCCCCGGGATTCCACCAGGGAAGGGAAAAGATGGGGCAGTCGCGAAGAACCACCCAGACCTTTGAGCCATTTGGGCCTGGAAAGAGGATGGAAATCCAATGAAAACCTTCGCCCGGAATTCCTGGTACCTCCCAGGTGAGGTCAGACCAAAAGACTCATAGAATTGTAAACACTAGAACTGGAAGGGACCTCGAGAGGTCAAGTCCAGTCCCCTGCCCTCACGACAGGACCAAGCACCATCTAGAGCATCCCTGAGAGACGCCTGTCCAACCTGCTCTTAGATATCTCCAGTGATGGAGATTCCACAACCTCCCTAGGCATAGGATCAACCTTCCTCCCTAACTTTCACAGTCATCCATATTCAGTCTGATCTGGAGCCACAAAGAGCTGAGACTTGGAAATTAATGAACAGAAATGAATCCCCCCAAAGAACTAGCTGAATTTCCCACAACTCCAGTGGTTGGTTTCAAGCTCAACTTGGCCCTGGGGTGAGCTGAAGCTGTTTTTTTTAATCCCGCCTCCTTTATCCTCCTGCCTACATTGGCCCTTGGTGCACATGCTGCTGGAAACTGTTTAATCCGTGTGAATGGAATGGAGGAAAACCTACTCCAAAAAGTCTCACATCCAAGTCTCACGTCCCATAAGGGATCACTTAATGCACAGGTCTGCACTGTTTTGAGGATGGTGCAACCGTAGAAGGAATTACTAGCCATTTTGGATCCCATGTCCCCTACTCCTTCATTGCACCAAATAGTGTGAGTCTTTATAACCACATCCCCAGCTTTCCCTCGTACCCATTGTCTCTGTCCCCTAATCCCCACTGTTGCCCAGGAATGTGGCTCTGAAGCCTAGCATGCCCAGTGAGTCAGCCTAAAGCAAGGGAAGCAGCTGCCAGCCTGGCTGAGAGCTCTTCTTCAGAATATCCCCGGGTTTAATCATCACGGAGCTTCGTGGTCTGTTGCCATCCAAAGTTCTCAACCCCTGTGGCTATACACGTAGACCAACGCCGCGCACAGCCAGAGTGAGGCCTGTCGCTATGTCTTGCCAAAGGCCTAGAGCTTCCTGAGGTAACCCAACCAATCACCACCTTTCCCTTACAGCTAATTTGCATGCAAAGGTTGGATGAGGAAAGTTTCACAGATGGTGGGATGACCTGGCCCCATTTGCCACCCTCTCAGAGCACAAGTTTCCCAGCACAACCCGTCCCCAGAGACAGGTTAACACACCGACACAAACCCCTCCTTTGACACACCCACACAAACCCCTGAGCTCTGTGTAAACTCATAAGCATGTCTCACAATAAGGCTATGTCCAGACTACAAAGGTAAGTCAGAAAAAGATACGCAAATTGCGTATCTTTTTCCACTTTTCCATCGCGAGAGGCTTTTCTGAAATTTGGCGCATCTACATGGTGCCAAATTTTGGAAAAACCTGCTCTTTCGAGCCATCCCTTCTTCCTTGTAAAACGAGCTTTAGAGGGATGGAGAAAGAGTGCATCTGCTTTTTGGAAAAAATGTTTGAAAAAGCGGACACATTCCTTGGACGCAGCATTGCTTTTCCCGGATACCTATGGTGTCCCGGAAAAGCGCTGCAGTCTAGACGTAGCCTAAGAGATTACCCAGTCTGTCTCTAATATTTGTCGGTCACCAGGTGGTGCTGTTGCACACAGTCCGACATGTTCTGTGTAACTGGGTGTACGGGCAGTCAGACCTACGTGTTGATCCATATGGGACACATTCCCTTCGGAAGCTATCACATGCATGGCCCCGTTGTTCCATTGCTTGAATCTCTACGACTAGAAGCATTCTCAGGTGCTGAACACAGGATATGTCTCCTATAATAACTATATGGTGTCTGAGACTCGCTCATTCAGGAAACAAAGCAGCAGTTTTCACTTCTCCCCGCTGCGGTAGCTTTGGAGGCGGCTATGGGGTGCTTGCACTAGTTGTCCAGCTCTGCTCCGTTGTGACACTAGGGGCAATGTGTCTTTAAAAAAAATCAGTGGCATTTAATCTAGGACTACAAACTCTGTTATACATGAATCATAATCATATGGTCAGAGCATGATGCCAGTACAGGGCAGAGTTAAGGCTATTTGGGTGTATTAACTGTATGCTTCCATACCTTCCTACATCTTGGTGTCTTGCCCTCAATTTCTTAGGTTTATAACTTTTGTTTGAGGGTGTGATGGATAGGAGGGGTGCTGGCCTTTTCTGAACATCCCAGCATTCAGTAACTAAAGGGTTAAACCCAGGTAGCTAGAAAATGTTGGCAGGAAGCCAGGAGAACCAATAAGAAGAACGTATGAGATTTGAATTGAAAGAGATACCTGCCTGCTGTTCTTCTTTGTGTGAGTTTTAAGCCAGGAGTTGGGGGAACAAAATGAATTGAACCAGGCAGAACGACCATGCCGACAAAGAACACCGGGCATGAAAATGGACTGGACCTTGAAGCATGGATCGTGAATAGATAGGGAAATGTCATTTAGATGTGATCAGGTTATTTTCTTTGTTTTGTTGTTTGGTTAAACATCTCTGTGCTGAGTCCATGCACCCCATCCTCCCATGTTATAACTTTTAGCTGTGTCCCAGGGATGGAATTTCTCTGTGTTTTTAAATTATTCTTTTCTCAATTGCTTTAAAACACCTAACAACCAAGCATGCTTTATCAAGCATATCTTTTTGTTTTGTTTATAAATTCACCTTTTTTAAGGCGATGATTCGATTATTGTGTCCTGGAAGGTAACAGGAGGTCTCTGTGTGCATGACTCAGACTGAGAGGTCAGCTACCAGAGACTGCAGTTTGTTTTCTCGTTTTTCCAAGCTCTCTTGCGGTAAAAGAGCTTGGGGGTACCCCAAGTGCTTTCTTGCTGGGTTCAAGAAGAAAGAGGGTTTTTGTTTCACTTAGGGTATGGCTAGACTGAGAGGCTCTATCGGAAAAAGATATGCAAATTGCGCTCCGCATTTTGTGTATCTTTTTACGATACTTTTGTCGGAAGTGGCTTTTCTGAAATTTGGCCCATCTAGACTGGGCCAAATTTTGGAGAAAAAAAAACCCTCTTTCGAAAGCCCCCTTCTTCCTCATGGAATGAGGACTATAGGGGTTTCTGAAAGAGCGTGTTTGCTCTTCCGCAAAAAAAAAAAAAGCGGAAGAGCAAATGCATTCCCTGGATGCGGTGGAGTTTTTTCGGGATACCGAAACCCCCCCCCGCAGACTAGCCATACCCTTGGTGGTGGCAACTACCTCCCAAGGCCAAGGAATCTGTGACCTTAGGGAGCTTTTAAGCAGAAGCCTATAGAGACAAGGTATTTTTAAGGTCTTGTGTGGGCCCCCATCTTCTGCACTCAGAGGGCCAGAATGGGCAACAGCCTTGACAGAGGGATAGGTGACCATCTCCATGGTTTTAACTCTTTAATGCTGACAAGTGAGTACCATCTTAACTCCACCTGGAGGGGATTGTTATATGGGAATATATTTTATATTTGCTGAACACATTTCGGCAGCCACTGCCTTGGCACCTTTTGCAGCCAAACAAAAGCTGTAGGGAGCCCACAACTCTGGCACCCCGAGGGAGGACACCTGGTTGCCCTGCAGGAAAGTTCCCTCCTCTTCCCACTGACACCATTGCCTCTTGTTCCCCCAGTTGCCTGCTTTCTCCTTTGCTTTCCTCCTCAACGCGGTGCTGCATCGCAGCTCCCTTTGCCACATCTCTTCACGTCTGCCACGCGCTCTCAAAGCTAACAGGCCCCCGCTTGGCAAGGAAGCACCCGCTGCAGAAGACAACTGGGCCGCAAACTGAAACACCAGTTTGTTCATCATGTAGGGACCCTCCAAATGTAGATGAAAGGCGAGGTCAACATTTTCAAGCATGTAGGTGGCAGCTGCTCGAAGCTAAGCCCTTGTGCAAATCAGCCACTTAGCATGGTTGGAAATCAGTACAGCTGTAGGCTTAATGAATACACGCTGACAGCCAGCATGCTGAAAGCCACTATGTACCTAGCACTCAGGAAACAGGCCACGGGAAGCCATATTTTTGTCAGCCATGATCTGCCTAATGCTTGCTGAAGGGTACTGTCTATGGCAGGGGTGGGCAATCATTTTTGCCCGGGGGCCACCCCAGAAGGGATGGGGCCTAAACGGGAAGGGGTGGGGCCTAAAAAGGAAGTGGCGGGGCTACCGCACTCCCAGATCATGATTGGTCTGGGGGCTAGGGGAGCCCCTTTGCCCCCTCTTCCCACTAGGCACCCATGCCCTGGAAGAGGCTTGGCATGCTCCCCCACCCCTAGGCCAATCAAGGCCTGGGGGCGGGGGGGAGCGTGGGAAGCCTCCTACCGCCCTGCGAGGAGCTCGTGGCACTTTGAAGTGCCGCGGGCTCCTTGCAGGTCCGGGACAGGGCGAAAGAAGCTTCATGCAGCTCCCCCGCCCCCAGGCTCTGATTGGCCTTGGGGTGGGGGGGCAGCAGGGCCTCTGCGGGCCAGATCCACCCTCTTGGCAGGCCGGATCCAGCCCCCAGAGGCCCTTTGCCCACCCCTGGTCTATGGCAAGGAATAGCTATGGTCCTATTTCACAAGCAGGCCAGGAAAATCCTGGGTAACATTGCTGCACAAAGAATGTATGTCTGTGTTGGAGACAGCCACCAGCCCCGCAGCCTTTCGCAGGCAAACCATCCCCCCCCCCCCAAACTGATGGGGAGGGAACGGAAAGGCCAAGCCCCTTGCCAAAGGGCCGCGGCGGGTCTCTGGGGTATGAAACCCTTTGACACAAACCAACAAACCGTAGTGGACACGCACAAAAAACGCAATCAAGGAGTCCTTCCTCCTGCATTTATTAATTAGCGCGGCAAGCCAATCCGTGGGCGCCCTCACTGCTGGGAGATGCCAGACCGATTGATGTCACCTGTGTTCTATAAGGCTAATTGAAGCAGCCTGTCACACCGAGAAAAGGGGGAGGGAGGCCTGGAAGACCATGACAAAAATGAAGTAGATGCAGGAAACAAGAATGCCATTCTGAGAGAGAGGCAACCAGTCTGCCTAATGCAAAGCAGAGCGGCTCTGCAGCTTGGGCTCCCCAAACCTCAGATGTGAACTCTTTGCCTTCAGCGAAGACCTATAAATAAAAAGCATGCTGGCGAGCCAACACATACAGAATAGTCTGTTTCATCCTTCTCGCCGCATGCCGAAAGGACAAGCTTCTATTGTGGAGGGGACCCCTGATACTGGAAATTGGATCCAGGTGCCGCTCTTCCCAAAGGGTATAATGCTCTCTCTGTTAACCAGATAGCTGGATGGTAAGGAACCAGCTACCAGCGCTACCAAGCAGAAAGGGACTAGCAGGAGACCTCAGAGCTCCTGTGCCTGGAGAAAAGGAAATAAATAGAACCAGGAAGAACCCATGTGTGGACTCTCGGCTCCATTGGACGTGGAGTTCTCAGCTGTGTGTGAACAGAACATTCGTCACCCACTCAGCAGCCAAGGCTGGGACATGGAGTGAAAGCTTCATGAAGAGAAAAAACTAGCTACCCAGTAGCTTCCCAAGTCATTTCCCAAGTGGATCTGCTTTGTCCCACAAAATCCAGGCCCAAAGAGCAGATTAGAACCACATAAGAACAGCCAGACTGGGTCAGATCAAAGGTCTGTCTAGCCCCATCACCTGTCTTTCACCAGTGGCCAATGCCAGGTACCCCAGAGGGAGTGACTAGAATAGGTAATCATCCCAGGATCCATACACTGAACAGTTATCTGAGGGGAAGATTTAGCATTTCTCCTGGCAGTGATCTGGACAGCTACCCCATTGGAAAAGGTGGAAGAACTAATCCAGGTGATCTTTGGCAAAGAAAGATCCTGAAAGAAAGACTCCTGCAAGACTGCCTGTATGTAAAACTCGTGATTGTGCAGTCAGACTACTACGGACAATCTTCTTGGCAGTATGAACAGAGAGCTGCTTTTCAAACAGTAAAAACATCCATCCTTGTCCAGAAAGGAAGAAAGTTTTATTACCCACTGCAAAATCGATGAAGAAGGGTTGATTTTTAGCTGGCTTCTTGATATCGGTCTGCCTGTTTCCTGGGTCCTGACAGTTCTGACATCAGGACAGTGGTGAACAGACCATGCACAACATGAGTCAAGTGACTGTATCAGTCACACAGGAAAAGGGCTGTTTATTCAGCATTTATAACTAAGAACTAATTAAGGCCGTAATGAATCGCTCTTGCATGATCTTCAGTGTAGCCTGGCCCTGTGTCATGCACAATTGCATGTCTGCCCAAACCTCCTGCAATAATATGTTATAATCAGGGCCACTTTTAATAGAAGCCTAGAACTGGAAGGGACCTCGAGAGGTCATTGAGTCCAGTCCCCTGCCCTCACGGCAGGACCAAGCACCATCCCTGAGAGATGTCTATGCAACCTGCTCTTAAATATCTCCCGGGGTGGAGATTCCACACCCTCCCCAAGCAATTTATTCCAGTGTTTAACCGCCTAATGTTTTTCCCAATGTCCAGCCTAAACCTCCCTTGCTGCAATTGAAGCCCATTGCTTCTTGTCCTGTCCTCAGACATTAAGGAGAATCATTTTTCTCCCTCCTCTTTGTAGCACCCTTTTAGGTACTTGAAAGCTGCTATGTGTGTAGTCTCTTTCGCATATATTGATAGATTAATAATGGCATCTGATCCTACAGCCCCTCTCACAAGGAGGCCCTGCTGAAGGTAAAAGGGGAGTCCTGCATGCAGGGGCAGACCCAGAAAAAGCAGCTTAAAAACTACTCATGCAAGATCTTTCCCATAGATGAGAGAGCCTGCAAACACACACATACCCGGTAAGGCAGAATATTGCACAATGGAAAGAGAATTCATCTTAGACACCAGCTCCCTTGCATGACCCTGACAGGTCCCAGTGCTCAGGTACAGAGCAATTGTTTTCAACTGGGTTTTAAACCCCCATCACAGAACTTCTTTCGATAGTTATTCAACAGTAAGTGTATGGCTGGGGAGAGGGGAGGATTTGCCACCCTGGACTTTGGGCCAGTTTGTGCCAATAACAGGTACCAGCCTGACAGCTGTAATTCAGAAATTTCAGATGCCCAGGACATTGTACCTAATCCGCATTTACATTCCTTCAGATGCTGCAGCTCCCGCAGTCTGTGCATGTCAGGAATTATACTGGTGATAGGCATGCAGGAATATAGGCATTGGTAGATAGGGTCAGGATCACAGTACATCTAGTCCCCTATCCTGTCTGACGGTAGGCAGAGCCAGATGCTGCAAAATTACCCTGCAGTAGCACATGGGGGAATAATCTGCCTCCCAAGTTGGGATCAGGATGAGATCTTGTAGTGAGAGATCGTTTTAAACCCCGAAACAGAAGGTTTCATATCCAAGCACCAGGGCTGTCAATTAATCGTTATTAACTCTCATGATTAACTCCCAAAAAATGACTTGTGATTTGAATCGCACTGTTAAACAATTGAATACCACAATTGAAATGTATTGAATATGTTACAGTTTTTCCAGCATTTTCAAATATATTGATTTCAAATATGACACAGAATACACAGTTTACAGTGCTCACTTTATGTGATTTTTATTACAAATATTTGCACTGTAAAAATGATAAACAAAAGAAATAGTATCTTTCAATTCACTTCATACGAGTACAAGTAGTTTAATCACTATATTATGAAAGTGAAACTTACCAATGTAGATTTTTTTACATAACTGCACTCAAAACAAAACAATATAAAACTTTAGGGCCTACAATACAAGTCCACTCAGTCCTACTGTTTGGTCAACCAATTGCTCAGACAAACAAGTTTGTTTACATTTACAGTAGATAACGCTGCCCGCTTCTTATTTACAATGTCACCTGAAAGTGAAAACAGGTGTCTCTGTGGCACTTTGGTAGCCAGCATTACAAGATATTTATGTGCCAGATATGCTAAAGAGTCATGTGCCCTTTTGTGTTTTGGCCACCATTCCAGAGGACATGCTTCCATGCTGATGGCAAGTGTTAAAAAAAATGCATTAATTAAATTTGTGATTGAACTCCTTGTATGTCTCCTGCTCTGTGTTTCACCTGTTATATACTGCAGATTGGACAAAATGAAAGATGGTACCAATATTAGATTTTTAAAGACAGCTGCAGCACTCGACCCAATGTTTCAGAATCTGCAGTGCCTCTCACAATCTGAGAGAGATGAGGCATGGAGCTTGCTTTCAGACGTCTTAAAAGAGCAACTCTCTGATGCAGCAACTGCAGAACCAAATCACCAAAAAAGAAAATCACCCTTCTGCTGATGGCATCTGACTCAGAAGAGGAAAATGAACCTGCATTGGTCTGCACTGCTTTGGATCATTATCGAGCAGAAACCATCATCAGCATGGACACATGTTGGAATGATGGTTGAAGCATGAAGGGACATATGAATCTGGCACATAAATATCTTGTAACGCTGGCTATAACAGTACCTTGTGAATGCCTGCTCTCATTTTCAGAGGACATCAACAAGAAGTGGGCAGCAGTATCTCCTGCAAGTATAAACAAATTTGTTTGCGCAATTGGCTGATCAAGAAGTAGGACTGAGTGGATTTCTAGGCGCTAAAGTTTGACATTCTTTTATTTTTGAAAGCAGTTATTTTCGTACATAATTCTACATTTGTAAATTCAACTTGCATGACAAATAGATTGTACTACCGTTCCTGTACCAAGTGAATTGAAAAGTACCGTTTCTTTTATTTTTACAGTGCAAATGTTTATAATAAACAACAAATATAGAGTGAGCACCGTACTGTATATTCTGGGTGGAAACTGAAATCACTTCATCTGAAAATGTGAAAAACACCCAAATATATTGATATTATTATTTTATTTTATGTATAGTGCGAATAATTGCACAATTAATTGCAATGAGCTTTTAAGCGCTTGACAGCCCTACCAAATCCCTTTCTAAAAGTGTTCTTACTCATAGCAGTTGCAATTCTGAATGGTTCGGTTACCCATATACAGGTCTGATCTCTTTGTGAACCCTGCTTCGGTTCTGGGCCTCGATGATGACAACATTCTAATTCGGTGTTCCGTGAGAAAACATTTCCTTCTGGCAATTCTGAACTGGACACAGTAGAAGAACATCGAAAGTGTTCTTGCTCTTGTGCTGGAGACAGGGAGTAAAAGCTCCATTCTGCCTTCTCTAGGACCATCCTAGGCCAGACACTTGCCCAGTAAACAGGCTCCTTTCTAGCAAACCACTGCCTAAATTAGGCTATGCCTAGACTGCATCCCTTTTTCAAAAAAAGAATGCAGATTAGGCACACTGAAATTGCTAATGAAGCCGGGATTTACATATCCCGTGCCTCATTAACATAAACATGGCCGTCACTTTTTTTCTAAATGGAGCTTTTTTGAAAAAAATAAATAAATACCGGCATTCTAGACATGATCTTTCAAAAATACAACCCTTTTGGGTTGTATTTTTGAAAGATCACATCTAGACTGCCCTGTTTTTTTCAAAAAAGCTCCGTTTCAAAAAAAAGCGGCAGCCATGTTTATGCTAATGAGGCGCGGGATATTTAAATCCCGGCTTCATTAGCAATTTTGATGTGCCTAATCTGCATCCCTTTTTCGAAAAAGGGATGCAGTCTGGACATAGCCTTAGAAACGCCAGAGACGCGCCGTCCCTAAACTCTGCCTTCCTTTCAATAAGACAAAGACCGAAGCTAGTGCCGTGTGAACTGACCATCTCTTTCCCCTCCCAGACCTCACTGGGCGTGCCAAGATCTGCAGTGAGCCGCTCACCCTTCTAAATGGAAAAACTTTCCCTACAAACACATTTGTTTTTTAAATGAATCATCCTGGCGAGAGAAAACTTGGTTTCAAATGACAGAAAATTATAAGGTTGGTCAATTCAAACAAGGCTGGGAAACTGGCAGGGTCTTTATCACCAGTTTTCCCATCTGAGTCACAGGCGCCTTCTTTAAGTCCGAATGTCGATGATTCCCCCTTTGCTTCTTCATGCTGCAACGTCAGCGCATCCAGCCTCCTTCCACATGCTGCAACGTCAGCGCATCCAGCCTCCTTCCACATGCTGCAACGTCAGCGCATCCAGCCTCCTTCCTCATGCTGCAACGTCAGCGCATCCAGCCTCCTTCCTCATGCTGCAACGTCAGTGCATCCAGCCTCCTTCCACATGCTGCAACGTCAGTGCATCCAGCCTCCTTCCTCATGCTGCAACGTCAGTGCATCCAGCCTCCTTCCACATGCTGCAACGTCAGTGCATCCAGCCTCCTTCCTCATGCTGCAGCGTCAGTGCATCCAGCCTCCTTCCACATGCTGCAGCGTCAGTGCATCCAGCCTCCTTCCACATGCTGCAACGTCAGTGCATCCAGCCTCCTTCCTCATGCTGCAACGTCAGTGCATCCAGCCTCCTTCCTCATGCTGCAACGTCAGTGCAACCAGCCTCCTTCCACATGCTGCAACGTCAGTGCATCCAGCCTCCTTCCACATGCTGCAATGACAGTTTCCCCACACAGACTACGGCCTGCCCCACAAATTGTTCTCTTGCAATCAGTTGCCCCGGAAGAGCTCCTGTCTCTGATCTCATATCTAATGATGGTGCATTCAAGTCCTTCATAGTGATGGCGCCAAACTCACTCACAGTGTATCCTCGTGCACCCACAACTACAGTCGTTTCCCTCTTGAAACGTCAGACACTCAAAACTCACCCAAACCACACTCACGTGAAGCAAGGCCACGTACTGCCCTTCAGTGAGCGGGGACTCCATGCTAAAGCACAGCACTCACATCTGTAAATATGAGGTGTAAGGTGGGGGTGCTGGTGGGGACCACGTCTTTGAAAGAGTATGACCTCAGCTGCCACATTAGAGGCATTAGTCTCAATGACATTAGGTCATGCTGGGTTAGGAAGGACCAGGATGGGAACACGGGTAAAGGTATCTTGAGTCTGCCAAACACTTGCTGGGACTCTGGAGAGCATGTGGAGAGGATGTTTTTGCAAAGAAGCCCTCTGAATGGGGCAATCTGGCCTGTAAACCCAGAAATACCCAGGGCTGAAATGTTGCAGGGGTGTTTGTGAGACCAAATGGCATTACCTGGCTAGCTCAGTCCCCTTCAAATTCCTTATGCGTGGGGCGAGGCCTTGCCAGGTAAGTAGACTGGGCCTGAACCTAGCTCTGAGCCCCTGAGCCACAGTGAAAGAAGTGCCCAAATATTGTCCCTCGCTCCGCTCTGCTGTGTGCTTTGCTTGGTTTTTATTTCAGTGATGGGCAACAGCAGCTAGTGAGTGGGCCACCAGACTGTCACAATCTAGACAGTCTCCCGGGAGAGGGTAGTTTTACTCACTGCGCTTGCGTGCCTAGAATTTGCGGGCTGTGCCGACTGATCCGTAGCAGCGCTTTGATTGGCTGCCGAGGGAGCGCCCAGCTCTCACAGCCAATGCTGTGTGCAAGCAACTCGCACCTCACTTCAGGTGCCCATGAGTTACATGTGTGTCATTTTAGCGATACCGGTAGGAAAAAACCCAACGCGGATCGAAACCAGCGGAATCTGGCAACCCTGCACATGGCAACGGTGAACAGACTGTCTCATGGCCCAGGGGCCGCAGCTTGCCCGCTGCTGGTCTATCTGTGACAGAGCTCTGTGAGCCTTTTGCGGGTCCCTAGCGCACAGAGGCAGGATGGTGTTTGTGGCCTTAATTCCCTGGCTGAAAGAGCAGGGCCCGCATGCATTCCAGAGGCTCTTTTTGATCTAAATTACAGCTTTATAATCTCCCTCCACTTTCCCACAACTCTCCCCCAAAGTGGCTCCGGCACTAGCGCACCCCTAAAAAAAACCCCCCACACTTCTCCGAGCCCTCTGGCTCACTGTGCAAAGTTGTCACTGGATACAAAAGCTGTTTTTAATAAAGTTAAAAAGGAAGGGATGAAAAGAAGATGAAACTGAGCAGCCCGGGCTGTATTATTGCTTCTCAGTATGGGATCTGCCCTCTCCAAGGGCTGGCAGCTTCCAGGAAGGGGGCGATGTGTTGCCATTGCTGCCTGAGGGCAGTGCAAATTATTTGCCTCTGTCAGGCTTCAAAGAAAGCAATTATACTTAAGTAAAGCAATGAATAGTATTACAGCTTGCCAGCAGCTTTGAAAACAGAAAAGCCCTTTGAAGGAGCACCCACACCTTTGACTAATGCAGAGGATAATTGTAAGAGTGTCCTGCCCCTGAACCAAGGGAAACAGCCCATGTTAGCCAATGGCTTCGAGGGGACACAAAAAAAGTCCAATGGCCGCACTCAGTATGAGCTGCATATTTAGTGGGGGCAGCCCCATTGTGAAGGCACTTTGAGCAGTGGCATATACAAAGTCCGCTTCCTAGTGATGTTCTCAAAGAGCCTTTGATTGGAAATTGCTTTGGCAGGGGGGCTCACCTGCAGAGAGGAGCCTATAGTCCTTTTGAAAGCACAGCAGCTGCCAGGGCTGTAAGTCTGGGCACCTAGTGGGAAGAAGAATAGAAGATGGGGAGCCTTTGAATGAGAGGCCACTTAGTAACAGAAGGCATGTGCCAAGCTTGCAAAGTCAGAAAGAAAACTGCTCTTCAGAGTTTACTAAATATTTGAAGGAGACGTTTTTTCTCAGCTATTCTGTCCCCCTCATGTGAATAACAATGCAAGCAACCAAGTCACTGCACGGCAGAAATATACAAACAATCAGCCCATGAAAAGGGCGAAGAGTGAACTGAAGTGTGGAAGCCATCAATTAAAGAGAGCAAAAAGCGAAAAACACAGCAGGAAATGCACATTCGAATGCAGAGTTCTGTAGGCGCAGTGAGCAGAGGCCCCGTCCCTGTGTTTCTATAATTATTTATTCTGCAACAGCAAAGTAATGTGCATTTCACATCTGCAAGAAGGCGCTGCTGCATTTTATATTTCTCATTCCGCTCTCAATAGTGTTTTTTCCTCTTGCCTATGTTAGCATCAGTATCGTTTCCATACTGCAGCCTGCTCATCCAAACCATAAATTGACATGTTTTAAAAGAAGGGATCATATTCAGCATCAGTCATTCAGACAATATATGTTAAAGTCAAGATTTTTTTTTAGGGCAGTCTAAAATTAGGCTTCTAAAGACATATTTAGGCTTCTAAAGAAGTGGCCATAAAAAATGAGCACCCAACAGCTCCCAGATCCCCAGTTGAGCAAAATGTTCCAGCTCATCTGAAGAAGTGGGTTTTGCCCACAAAAATATTTGTTAGTCTCTAAGGTGCCACAGGACTACTCATTGTTTTTAAAGTTACAGACTAACATGGCTACCCCTCTGAAACTTAATTTCTTGAAAATCATCCCTGAAATATTTTCTCCTGCAAACACAATTTCACATTTCAGCTCGGGGAAAACCCTCGAAACCCAACTTTCAACCAGGTTGACTTTCATGAGTCTGTCGGGTTTCTTTTTATCCAGTGTTTGAAGGGAAATTTACTACACTGGTGTTAGCACATTTGCTGCAAATATCCCATTACTTAGTGTAGACTCTAGCATCTTCATGGAGGAAGAATTGTGGTTTTAAGTATAGGCTGCTGTCCTAAGAAAAATGAGGTTGGTTCTCTCAAATAAATGAAAGCCCATACGAAAAGGACACTGCTTGTATTCTTACATGATTTCTTTGGCACAGTTGGAATTAAGGGTCTCCAGAAACTTGAAAGAGGAAATGGACTCATCCCTCATCTGACTCCCAAAAGGAAGCAAATGAGTTTTGTGTTTGTGTTTTGTGTTATCAGCCATGTTCTGCAAAGCATTACATTTTTTAAGAGCTCTATCGAGCTCTGTCCCGAGCTGATCCATTGCAGAACATTTCAAAAGTAACCTGAAAGAGCAATCATCCCAACAAAACAGCTTTGTAACAGCTGGCTTTCAGAAGGCAATTTGTCTGTTCATTAATTCCCTAAGTACATCTTACTCTGTGGACTAAAAACAGGCCAAAGTGTGCAGAATAACTGTCTAACCAATTATTCTAGCATTTGTGGCTGCTGAGAATTTTAAATCTCTTTGTTATGGATGGAGATAGCTGTCTCCAATTTATTCAGAGTTTATCCTGGCATTGTTCTAAAGCAGAGTTAAGGGTAAGAATTTGCTCATGCATGTGCTGAGCGACACGTTTTAGAGGTGCTAGAGGAGGACTGTACTTTCTAGAAGTTGTTGCTGATTGGTTATTGTGGATTCCTAGTTTATTTCATTTTTGTTAATATTTAGATTTGTGATTATTGCACTTAATTAACTTATGTGGGACACATCCCAATATTTTTGTATTAGAGTCTTCTTTGTTTTATGGAAGCAATCAATACACGTTAGAATTATGGATATAACTAACAGTGTAGATATTACTTTTAATTTATGTTGAGTTAGAAACAAAATATTTAATATTAGGGCTGTTGATTAATCACAGCTAACCCATGTGATTGACTCAAACACTAATCATAATTTAAAAAAAATAATTACAATTAATCGCAGTTTTGATCACACTATTAAACAATAGAATACCGGTTGAATTTCTTTACTGTTTTTGGATTTTTTTTTACATTTTCAAATGTATTGATTTCAATTACAACACAGAATACAAAATGTACAGTGCTTGCTTTATATTATTTTTATTACAAATATAGATTTTTTTTTGTTATGTATCTGCACTCAGAAACAAAACAATGTAAAACTTTAGAGCCCAATCAATTGCTAAGAGAAACAAGCTTGTTTACATTTACGGGAGACAATGCTGCCCTATTCTTATTTACAATGTCATCTGAAAGGAAGACAGTCACTGTTGCAGCTGGTATTGCAAGGTATTTATACACCAGATATGCTAAACATTTGTATGCCCCTTCATGCTTTGGCTTCCATGCTGATGACATTCATTTTTTAAAAAGGGTGTTAATTAGATTTGTGACTGAACTCCTTGGGAAAGAATTGTACATCTCCTGCTCTCTTTTGTCTGCATTCTGCCAGATATTTCATGTGATAGCAGTTTCAGATGATGACCCAGCACACATTCATTTTAAGAACACTTTCACTGCAGATTTGACAAAATGCAAACAAGGTACCAATGAGATAGCGACAGCTCTCGACACAAAATTTAAGAATCAGAAGTGCCTTCCCAAATCGGAGAGGGGCACGGGATGGAATGTGCTTTCAGAATTCTTAAAAAAGCAACTCTCTGATGCAGCAATGACAGAGCTCGAACTACAAAAAGGAAAAGAAAAAGGAAAAGAAAAAAATCAACCTTCTGCTGGTGGTATCTGACTCAGCTGATGAAAATGACCATGCATGTGTACGCCTTGCTTTGTATTATTATCGAGCAAAATCTGTCATCAGCATGGACATATTTTCTCTGGAATGGTGGTTGAAGCATGAAGGGACATATGAATCTTCAGCACACTGAAGCATGAAGCAACATATGAATCTTTAGCGCATTCTGGCACGTAAATATCTTGCAACACCAGTAACAACAGTGCTATGCACCTGTTTTCACTTTCATTTGACATTGTAAACAAGAAGCAAACAGCATTCTCTCCTGCAAATGTAGAAAAACATGTTTGACTGAGTGACTGTTAGAGCAAGAAGTAAGACTGAGTGGACTTGCAGACTCTAAAATTTTACATTTTTGTTTTATTTTTGAATGCAGTTATTTTTGTACATAATTCTACATTTGTAAGTTCAATTTTCACAACAAAGAGATTGCACTACTGTACTTGTAACAGGTGAATTGAAAAAAATGTATTTCTTTTGTTTTTTTTACAGGGAAAATATGTATAAATTGAGCACTGTACATTTTGTGTCTTGTGTTGTAATTGAAACCAATATATCTGAAAATGTAGAAAAACATCCACAACTATTTAAATAAATGGTATTCTATTATTGTTTAACAGTGCAATTAATTGCACCATTCATTTTAATTGCTTGATATTAATATTTTCTCCTGCAATAGCTGATAGTGGTCTTTCAAAATCCATATTTACATGTCAGAAAATATCAATTTTGCAAATACTTTCTGAATCTAATGTGATTAATTTAAAACATTGGTTTTTAACCTTGATCTGTGGACCTGCGGGGTCCACAGACTGCATCTAAGATTACCGAAGGGATCTGTGCCGCCACTTGAAATTTTTTAGGGTTCCACAGATGAAAGCAGAAGGTTGAAAACTGCTGATCTAAAATGTTCCGGTACCTGTGAGATGTTTCCAGCAATTTGTAAAAATTAATTCTTGAACAGTATGTGTCATCATCATGATTCAAGAAGCACTTAGGAACATGCTTAAATAGTATCCCTGTCTAGAAACGCAGTTAGCATCCACCTAAACGTAAGCATGTGCTTAAGTGTTTTCCTGAATTAGGGCCATAATGTTTACCACAGATGTGCAATTTCTATTTTTCTTTGCATTTTACCAGCTACAAAAACTCTTGTTGAAGCCATTTGTTGACTGTGTAACACTCCATTCCAACCTGGGATGCTTTTCAGGGTGTTTGCTTCCCCACCCACTTTCTGCTTCTCTCTACTCATTCGCTGTTAGGTTTTGGTCTGGGCTGTGGTGTGTGCTGTCAGTTTAAGCTGCCTCCAGCATACCAAAGATTTGCTCTGGGGATTCCTTCAGGGGCTTTATAGAATGTCCACGGAGCAAGGTAGCCCTGAATTTGGTGTGCCACGAACCTCAGCAGGACATGGGAACCACAGCAATTCATGGATCAAAGAACTCATAGAGCTCAGTTCTGTAGCTCCTCAGCCAGCCTCAATGACCCAAGCTTCCCAGTACCCCCACAGCTTTCCCTGCTCCCTTCCCCATCTCCAACTCTCAGCCCTGCTCCCCCTCCCAGCTCTGCGCTCCAGGGGACGCCCCCCATTCTTAGATTTGGTAAGTCACACACCTGCCAATCGGCTCTGTCTGGAAAACAGGAAATTGCAGGTCTGCATAAATATGCAGCCCTTTGCATATATTTAAATAATTTGCATTCATTCACAATGATCTGTGCTGAGACAACAGAGACAACAAGGAGAGGAACTGGAAAAAAAACCTGGCATTTCGTTCTCTCCTGCCGCATCAGCTTTCCTTCTCCCCTTCCCTCTCCACCAAACCCTTTCTCTGGTTCCCACCAAAAGCAAGTGGATTTTAAAGCACCTTCCTCTCCCTTCCCAAACACAACTGCACTCGGTCCCCGCCCTCTCCAAACCTGCCCCCCCCCCACATTTTCCAAACACTCCCCGATATGAGAAGTCGCTTCTCCTTCCACAAACCCATGCTGGCTGAGAAACCAGGCCGCCCCTTGGCAAATGCAGGAGGTCTCTGACTGGCTGTCCTGACCCCACAGCCAAGGGAAGGGCAAAGGGCAGCCAATCAGAGGAGATTTCCCTGCAGATCTATAGAACCGTCTGAACATGTGTAGTCTGCCAGGAGAACTTGTCTCCTGTGAAGTCAGCCAGACTCACAGCCCCAGCAGGGATGGTTTGGACGTCTCTCTAGGGCACATGTGTGTAGCCAGGCAAAGGCCTGTGCACCAGGAAACAGGGAATTCTCCAGCGTCCCAGCCATGCGTGGATATGATGACTGGTTGTAGAACCGAGCAGAGACAAAATGGACTTGCGTATCAGACTCGAGGGGTGATCGTTGTCCCATGTCTATACTGTGGAGCTTTTCTGGGATACCGATGTCCAAGGAACGCTTCTGCTTTTTTGGAACAGTTTCCAAAAAAGCAGACATGTTCTTTCAGCATCCCTGTATTCCTCATTGCATGAGGAATAAGGGATGTTCCTAAAGAGGAGGTTTTTCCAACATTTGGTCCTGTGTAAAGAGGCCAAATGTCAGAAAAGCCTCTTCCGAAAAAAGAGTGGAAAAAGATACGGTTCGCAATTTGCGTATCTTTTTCCAATAGACTTCTGAAGTCTAGCCATAGATCCAGAGGGTGCAGTGGAATCCTATTTGTGCCTGATCCTATTTGTGCTGTGCCTATTTGTAGAAGGAAATACTTGGGGAGGTAAAATAAGAAGTAAGGGGATGAAATTATGCAAAGGACAAGATAGGCCAAATATCAAGGAGATGACCTGGTTTCTACTACATCTCTGTAGTAACACAAGAAATGTGACTGGACTTGAGAGCTAGAATTTACAATGCAGGGGAGGGACCAGTTCTGGCCATCCTGAACATCTGCCTTTATCTGATTCAAACAGTTGCAAAAGAAGTTAGGCTCAAAGCCATCAACGCCACTGGATGTGTCGGGCCTGCGCAGAGGCAAATTAAAATTTACTGGGGTCCTGGGCGCAAAGAACATTTGGGCCTCCCACATCTAGGGTGCAAAGGGCCTGGAACAATGGGTGGGAGTATCAGCTTCTTCTGGGGGGCTGAGGTACGTCTTAGCATCCCTTCTCCACAGGGCCTGCCCCCTGTTCCCCTTCTCCCTTCAGAGCCATCCGAGGAACCTGGGCCACTACGGAGAATCCTGGACCTGTATCTGCCCTGGATGGTATGCGTTGGGGGCAGGGACACAAGCAGGGAGCTGCTCTCAGGCCCCCTGGCTGTTCCCCTAGGGCATGTGGAGGGTGCAGGGCTTTTCTCAGCGAACCAAGTTTCCAAGGCAGCTCTTACCTCAGTCCGGCTCCAGCTTCCAGCCTGGCCAGAGGGCAGGGGCTTGTGGGGAGGGGGAAGAGGAGGAGTACGGATAGGGCCACGGGGGGACGAGGAGCAGGAGCTGGTAGCTCTACCCCCTTCTTCCCATGTTCTGGCTTCCCTGGGTCCCCCCAAATTGACCAGAGCCCCTGGACACAAGTCCAGTGAGCTCATGCATTAATCTGCCACCACATCGGCATGATGTTGGGGACAGTCGGGAGTGCCAAAGAATTCTGTTGGTGAGAGACCACGGCTTGGCACGGGGTATACGTTTGTTTAATGCTGAGGTATTATTTTTGAAATGTTTATGGGACAGGAAGCAGTGTAAATGCTGCCTCCTTAAGCTCTCTTCAGTTTGCAGATCTAAGCGGTACTAAATAACCTGGATTATTCATTCGGAATCCAGGTTGACAAAGTATTACTGATCACTGATTTGGTAGATAGCCAAAGAGTATGACTAAGGCACAAAAAGACATTTAAATCTAGTGCTTTTCATCAGCTAGGTTTCCCAATTCATGTCTCAAAGAGAAATTCTTGCAACTACTTCCTTCAGTGATCCCACAGTAGCAAAGTCCGTCCAGCGTAAAAGAGAAAAATCTGCACTGTCAAGTTAAATATTCTGGTGCTCTTTCGGCATTTTTAAATATCCACAGAATCCCAAGTGTGTCCTTGTATCCTGGAAAGTGAACTGACCGAGGCTTCTTGCATACACTGTAGCCTCACACAGTTTGGTGTCCCCTAACGTGAGCACAGCTGTACAATGCTCCTTTTGGTGTCAGCGGTGGGATGCCTCCCTGCACTGATATCCAGGTTCACATTTGCTGGGGCCTCAACGAAGCTGAGCACACCGTGGAGGATGTCAGGTCTCAACTGACAAGTCGACAAGAGCCAGCTGGGAGGGCAAACACCATCACAGAGTTTAAGGCCAGAAGGAATCACAGGGTCATCTAGTCTGATCTCCTGCATAATACAGACCAGCAGCACCATCCAGCAACTGAAAACTAACCCCAGAAATTGCCTCCCGCCCAGCGAGGATGCAAGAACACACTAGAGGGACATTACCATGAAGCAAATCTCGTTGGGTTGTTTTCACTGTCAGCTCCTGGCTGCTCCTCACCAGACGAGCCCCGGGTATCTCCTGAGGAGCCCGAACTTAGTTGTGCTCAGCTGGTGGCTCCGTGGGCCACCAACTCCTCCCAGCCTGTCACTGAAGTGCCCTGGGTGTGTCACGTCTGTAGAGTCCTCCGAAGGGTCAGCACAAGGCAGGTCTTGATGGGAAATGCCGCCCCAACAAAAGCCTGCCATTCTGCCAAGGGTAGGCTCTTCTCGCTGCGCTCCGATTGAAGCCGAAGGGAATTAGCCATGGCCCGAGGGACACGTTAGAACAAAAATCGCTAGGAAGTAGGTTCCCGTAGCAAATGGTGTGGGAGGGGGTTGGGGGGGGGAGGGAGGGTTTGCTAAGCCATTGCCGCGGAGGGCTTGGCAGTGCCGGGGGGATTCTTCCTGGGAGGCACCACAATGACATGATCCCCAGCTCTGGGATGGGGAGACCTTCCCCAGAGTAAGCAATGGGGCCGGAGCAGCATCCCCTGCTGTCATGTTATCTCTGTAGGATCTGGGAAAATCGGCTCTGGGGAACGTCGGGGGGCAGGAGGGAGGCCTGTGAGGTAGGAGACTGAATAGAAAATGAGACAATGTGGGCTGCACATGGGAGAGAGGAGACTGGGGCGCATGGATGGGAGAAATGAATGAACCAGGAGACTGGGGGGGCCTTGGGAAGGGCTGGGCGGAGCCAGGACGGCGATGGGGGAGTGTAGAAATGACAGCACCACAACTGCACTGGCTCAGTGACAGGGTCCGCTCTGGAATTTTCTGTTTTTCCATTGCAGCGAGCAAAGCCAGCCGTGGAGTTCCTACCCGGAGCCAGATCCCAGCTTCCCTGCAGCTTGGAGTGTTTTGCTCCTGGGGAGAAAGCCCCTCTCTGCATGGAGGCCACATACCACCTGTGCTGGGCAGCTAGAGGAAACAAGGAGGTGGCAGGCAGGCCAGAAGATGGGATGTGGGGGGAGAAGAGGGGAGTCCGGAACAGCAGAAAGAGCGCCACAAGGGGTCCGATACGGAAGGGTGCACTGAACACGTCCGCATTAGTTGTTACAATTCTACCACCTCCAGCTAGCAAGGGACCAATAAAAAAGGAGACTTTTAAAAATGTGCTTCACTAATTTTGTTTCCTAAAATTCTCCCCAAAGCGAGCAGAATGGCAAACTGCCCGGCCAAGGTGGGGCATCCGCCAGCGTGAAAGAGGGTCAGAAGAGCAACTGGGTATTTGCCTGGGCTATTAATTCAGAGGATTCAGCCAATCCTGCCTGTCTGTGCAGGGGGTTTATCCAACCAACCACCTCCACAGCTGACAGCTACCATGGGGCCCGGGGCAAGGTGGGAGGAGGGGCAGGGAGGTCCCATAGTGATGGAGGCCCCATAGTGATGGAGGTCCCAGCTAGTCCGATCCTCCACTGTGAGATGTGATACTTAATGCCTCCATAATGACACAGCTCTCAGATAATTCCACACTTCCAGCATGATGTAAACCCCAGCTAATCCCACACCTCAGAACTGTCATGGGTCCTGGCTAATCCCATCCCTTCGGAGTAATTTGGGCTCTGGCCTCTCTACCACCTCCACAGTACATTTGCCTGGGATTAGGTGTCTGGGTGGAAGAGGAGTGGCCGGATGAGGATTAAGTGCATGGAAAGATTGGGATTAGGCTAGACAGATGGCTAGGATGTGGATTAAGGGCCAGGCAGAGGAGAGGATTGGAATTAGGAGTCTGAATGGAGGGGAGGATTAGGGGGAGGAGGCTAGGTTTGACAGAGGTCTCCATGGAAAGGAAGTCAGATAGGGCAGTTGTCCCAAGAGACAGCAAGGCCTCTTCCCAGACTCACAGGACTGTGTGCTGCTGAACCATGTACCATCCTGGTCACATTTTGTCAGGCTGAGCAAGGAGCTTGCAGGGCTGGCACCAGGGGAAGCAAGCCCAGGTTTTATGGATGCCACTCAGTTTGCTCAGACGTGATTTGTCACTCAGACATGCTGCATATCGTGGCTCCCCGGCCCTATTGCAGCCTGGTCACCTGATGGCCCAAAAGCGTGTTCAAGTCGTTTCCTAACAAGTGTGGTTACAATGTTCTTCTTCTAGCCAGGAAAGCGTCTCCCTTCCTACTTTCTCCACCACGCCAAAACATCTGATTTCGCTTCAGTGTTCGGAGTGGAGGGGACTGAGCCATGGAAAGGGGCCAAGTCTGGACATTTTCAGCTCAAAATGTGAGTTTTAGAAAAAGTTGTGAATTTATAAAAATGGGGGGTTATAAGAGAAACAGCCTGATTTCCTAGAATCAGTGAAAAGCAACTGCTAGAATTGGATTTGGATCTGCCAGGGTTTGAAAGACATCTATGCCTCTCCGCTTCCGACAGATTGGAACGTTATCGAAGACGAGGAGGGAGAGACGACGGCACAGGAACAGGATGCCGTGCAGAGCTAAGCCTAGCTAAAAAGTGAGCTCACCAGCATTTTGCAAGTGAAAAAAAGAAGCTAAAATTCATCAGATAAATTATTTGTTCCCCTCTTGTCCTAGGAAACGACAGCACACAGAAGTGTCAGCAAAAAGCAGGCACTGCGTACCGTGCAAAAGGAAGCAAATCACTGCTAGCCCATTTGCAGACGTTTATATCCACAACAGGCAAGATTTTTTAACAGGTTCAGATTAGACACCAACTAGCTGAAGACTCCTGTCTCCTTCTGACAGCTGCGTCCACCGCTCGGCTCATCCTGGGTGTGTAAACCCACTGGCAGCAGCGGACAACTGTTTATTGTAAATCAAATGCTGTCCACCCAGCTGTTGAAAATTGATTCATTCCCTGTTGATAGCTGGAATGACTGCTGCTGATTAAAGGGCTGCAGAGAGTAAATGATTGTTTCTTAATGCCTGGCCTATGTCAATCGTGTACGTTTGTCGTGTTGAACATCTGGGCAAATTCAGAGGCCAGCTTCACTCAGTCTTTCCTTGGTGAGCGGTGGATTTATTCAATAGTATCAGCTGCCGATTATATCAGCAGTATGTGTACAGCAAGGAGCTGGTTATGACACATCATAGACTCAAAGATGCTAAGGCCAGAAGGGACCATTGTGACCATTAGCCCCTCCATGATTAAATACCCTCACAGTTCACAACTGTCATCTTATTTCCAGTGTAAGGGTTGGCCGACACTGAAATTTGCACTGGAAAATCCACACCCGAGAGATGTCTCTATGCCGACCTAACCCCTGAAAGAATTCTTCTGTCTGCCCAACTACCATCTTTCAGTCAGATGAATTATCTACAGTCACAGGAAACTCCTGGCTGTTGCTGTAGCAAGTGTCTACACTGAGGTGCTTGAAGTGGTGAAAGCACAGATATCCCCTACATTTATCAAGCTCTAGTTTCTAGCCACTGAATCTTGTTCTGCCTCAATATAGTAGATTAAATTGCCTTGTACTCTCAGATATTTCTCCCTAGGGAGGTATACATAGATGGCGATTAAGTCATTTCTTTACCTTCTCTCCCTTAAGTCAGGGGACTAAGGAGTGGAGTGTAGCACATGCAGGAGCCGTCCTGTCAATAGGTTAAATCTCGCACTGAAAGGCTGGTGTTCCAGATCCGAAATCAAAACCAAATTTGCGGAAGTGTCTTTTGCTGTTATTATTTGGGGAGAGAGGGGGTTGTAAGAAAAAACCTGGATTTATTTGAAAACCAAACCTGTTGAGAAAAATTTCATTTGATACATTTTTTTCATTTTTTAAAAGACATGACGAGTAATTTCAGGAAATCTGCCAAATCTTTTGATATTTTTCCGTTCAAAATCATGCCCGCTTTTTCTCATTGTTCTATTTCCCACACACACATCCAACTTTTCCCACTAAAAAGGTGAGGGAGAAAAAAGTGTAAATAAAAAAGGAGAGGAAAGAAACACGTTCTACTTTTTAACTTTCTCTTTGTATGAAAGAAAGACACACAATGAACTTTTTGCCTGTTTCTCCAGTGGGAAAAAAATGAAAAAAGGGACAAATAAGTTTTTTCTCTTCATTTTCTATTACTTTAAAAAAACCCTCCCTTTTTCCCCCACTGGAAAGCAGCAGGGAAAGTGGATTTTCCTCCCTCAGAAGGCCTTTTGTAGGTGTGCAGCACAGGCGTGGAGGTGGAAAGGGTGCTTTGGTGACTGGGATCACAGCACAAAAATGCTGTAGAGATTATGGTCAGTGCTGCAGGCATAAATTAGTCAGGCTCTGCCCCCTAAAGTATGTAAATTACACAAGGGGCCTCTCCAGAGCCAAGCCAGCTCAGCATCAGGAGGGTGCAAATGTGGCTTAAAGCTGCATTAGCCCTCCCTCCCCTTTGGCTGTGAGTTCTCTTCTGAATCTTGTATGAGGTGCAGCACAGAATGTGTCTTTCTCCTAGCTATGGGACGGCATGTTTGGCTGTATTAAGAGCACTCTATTTAAGTCACTTGTCCTCATTATTATTTTTTTCCCCCAGTCGGTAAAAGAGTTAAGAGGTGGGGAGAGTAAAAAAAAAATAAACAGGTGAAAGTGGGATTTTCTTTGAGAAGTTTCAAACGATGTAGATAGGCATCAAGGGGGTTTACAAAGGCACCTGGACAGTTTACTCCAACTGAACTCAAACTATTATCAGTTGAAAAGAAGATTGCCTTATGTTCACAGTGCTGCTGGGGCAATTATAAGCAAAGATTGACAGTATGGCTCCTGCACATGCCACACTCAACTCCTTAGTCCCCTGACTTACTCTGGTCCGGCCAGGACCCATATCAAAATGGTTCTGGGAAACATCCCCGCTGAGCTAAAAACGCAACGTTTCAGGTCAGCTCAACCACCATATGCCAGTGTGGGTCAAACTGACCTGAAATGAATTATTTTGTTTCAGTCTTCCTGGCATAAAATCAAAACTTTTTGACATCTAACCTTTCCCATGGAAACCTGTTTTGGCAGAAACTGCATATTCCACCCAAAAATCAGTTTGGTGAAAAATTTCTGACCAGCCCTAGATAATACCCTGAAAACAGGATGGATAAAAATTGTTTTTATAAACCCCAGATTTTTAAAGTTTAGACTGGATTTTTTTTTTTCATTTAAATTAAATACAAGGGGGGTTTAAATAAAAACCTATTTAAAATTTAATTTGAAATTATGCCAATGTATATTAAGATATAAATGCCGTATAATCTATTCAAATCATTCAAATTAAAAAATATCAAACAGTGCATGTTTTTGGCCACGTTCATAAGAAAGTCCAGTGACTGAAATGGCAGAAGTCACTGGCAAAGGCTTGAAAAGTCAGAAAAATTTGATTCTGTCTCCGGGGGAACTAGTCTCCCTCGCATACAGTACATGAGATGCTAAGACCCTACCACTCCTACACACAGACCACATCTACACTTTCTGCACTGGCGATCGATCTTCTGGTGTTCAATTTAGCTGGTCTAGTACATGGAGGATGCCCCGGTCAGCGCCAGTACTACTTGATTCATGAGGAGTAAGGGAAGCCGTTTGCTCCTGATGACCTCCCACTGTGGAGACGGATCCAAGTTCATCTTAAGATATGTCAACTTCAGCTATATTATTTACAGACCTTCTGGTCTAGTATAGACCTGGCTATGGTGTTCATAAGGAGCTAAACCCGCCATCACACACACACACAGTCTATCACTGTGTCTAGACTACATCCCTCTGTCTGTACTTTTTGAGGAGTACAGAATCTTTCGAAAAAGCCTGCCGTTTTAGAAAGAACCGCGTCTAGACCACGGTTGTACTTTCGAAATGGCGCTTGTTCGAAAGAGCGCCATGATGCGATTATACAAATTTAAATCCCCGCTTCATTTGCACTTTCGAAGTGCCTCATTTACATCCCTCTGCAGAGGGATGTAGTTTAGACACAGCATATGAGAATTTAGAGCCCTACTGTCTCCACCCTCCCACCTCCTTCCCCGGAATGTTGAACCATAGAAATGTTGGTCTGGAAGGGAGTTGAGGCAGGGTCAAGTAAATGTAGACCAACCCTGACATGTGTTTGTCTAACCTGCTCTTCAAAACCTCCAGTGATAGGTCACCCTTTGTAACTTAGTCCAGATTTTAACAAATCTTATCATTAGAAAAGCTTTTTCCTAATTCCTAACCTAAATCATCCTCGCTGCAGATTAAGCCCATACCTCATCCTACCTTCAGTGGACATGAAGAACAATTGATCACCACCCTCTTTACAAGAGCCGTTAGCATATTTGAAAACCGTTATCAGCGTCTCCGTCCATCTTCTTTTCTCATGACTAAACCTGCCCTCTTTTTTAACCTCTCATCATAAGTCAGATTTGCTAAACCTTTATTCATTTTTGTTGCTCTCCTCTTGTTGCAGTTTATCCACACCTTTCCAGAACTGAGTACAGCAGGACAAATATCTCCCACACCCTATGTACAACACTCCTGTTAAGACATCCCAGAATTATAGGAGTCTTTTTTGCAACTGCATCACACTGTTGACTCATTCAGTTTGGGATCCACTATGCCCCCTCTTTCCCGATTCTTTTCAGTAGTATGACCACCTAGCCAGTTATTCCCCATTCTGTAGTCACGCATTTGATTTTTCCTTCATAAATTGAGTACTTTGCACTTGTCTTTATTGTCTTTCATCTTGTTCATTTCAGACCAGTTCTCCAATTTTACAAGGTTGTTTGAATTCTAACCCTGTCCTCCAAAATTCTTCCAATGCCTCCCATCTGCAAATTGTACAAGCTTATTTTCCAATTAAGGAATAAAAATATTGAACAGTACCAAGCCCAGGACTGATCCCTGTGGTAATCCACTAGATATGCCCTCCCAGTTGGACAGGGAACCATTGATAACTTTTTGAGGACCATCTTTCAACCAATTACACACCAACTGTGATGAACTGCTAAATTGTATCATACCGTTTAGCCATTAGGTAGAGCTGTGTATAATATATTTAGCTTGAGCTCACAATACCCATTCTTGACAGTTCATTCAAATGTTTTATTGTTAGCAAATCTTTGGTGCCTCCGTTTGGGTAGGAAGCTTTGTATCCACTCAAATTCTGGTACAAAAACTTGACCTGCAACCTACCATGGGCATGACATGGTGTCAGAAGTAAACTAGTACCAGAAGGGAATAGAAACAGAAGGAATTTGGCAACAGAAGGAAATTGCAAGCCTCCAGGATCAACTTCAGCAACACGCCACTCTTCCGTGATACTGAAAACTTCAGTTTTGGTAGATCTACAGGATGGACAAACTAGAAACAATATTTTGCAAGATTCTGCATTGCAAACGAATTCCACAAGAAAACTGCAGACCTTCACGTATGTTCTTGAATTCATGCTATGGGAAAGCAGGCACAGCAAATCTTTACATCTTTTGACATGCCTAAAGACAGTCACCTAGACAACGATGCAAGAGTTCTAACTACGCATGATGCACATTTTATACCTCTGGCAAATGTGGGTTTTGAAAGAACACGTTTTCACCAGACAATTCAG
The DNA here is from genome assembly GCA_032595735.1 of Pelochelys cantorii. Classification (NCBI taxonomy): domain Eukaryota; kingdom Metazoa; phylum Chordata; order Testudines; family Trionychidae; genus Pelochelys; species Pelochelys cantorii. The sequence goes on from CM064333.1 coordinate 5,179,811, forward strand.
GAACCAAGAGAAAATGGTGAATCTTTTATAACAGCTTTGCATGCATTGGCTGAACTCTGTGATTTGGGGACTACAAAACATCAAAATATCAGCGACAGATGGGTTATAAACAAGAACCTTTACAAATAAAAACAGATTTAACCAAGACTATTAAGTGGGCTGCATGAGTGGTTCTTCTTCACCTCAGTGGGCCACATGACCGGGGTGTGCAATCTGCAGCCCACTGCACTCTGAGGTTCCTCGTCTGCTCCTTCCCCCATTCCTCTCCTGTGCACTGGGACACTGGAATCCTGTACTTCCTGTTTCTCCCTTTCCCTCCCAGCACTTTCAGAGAGCCATGAATCACGGACTCACGCTCTGTCCCCACTCTCCCTCCTCCTTCCCAGAGCTTGAACAGCTGTGAACTGCTGATTCGAGGCATTCAAGCTTTCGGCGGGAGAGGGGGGAGTGGGAATGGAGCATGAATCTGATGAAGTGGGTCTTACCCATGAAAGCTTCTGCCCTAATAAATCTGTTAGTCTGTAAGGTGCCTCTGGACTCCTTGTTTTTTCCCTAGAGTTAGGAACGCCTCGGGAATGGATGCCATTTGCAACCTGGCAAATGGTTGTAACTCTGAACAAAATGGTATAGTGGTCCTTCCAAAAGTTTACAACTGAACATTGACTTAATGCCGCTTTGAAACCTTACTATTCAGAAGAAAAATGCTGCTTTTAGCCATTTTTATTTAAATGAAATGAACAAACCAGTTGCCTTACCTCTACCTTGTCAAAACTTTTTTTCTTAAACTTGCCCTTTTGTAAAGTAGTTTGCCTTTGATTGAGTAGGGTACTGTACTGTATTCACTCTTCTTTTTCTCTCTCTACTTCTGCTGCCTGATTGCAAATGAGGTGTGTGGTAGGCTGATTAGTTTGTAACTCTGGTGTTCAGAGCTCTGAGGTTCTACTATACAGGTTGAACCTCTCTAATCCAGCAACAACGGTGGTCCGGCATGATTTGAATTAGCTGGATATCCACTGATCATGAGTGTGGACAAGTTTCCTGTGGTCCCATAAAGTTGGTTTACAGCCACCAGTCCTGGCTCTGTGTTCTGTGCTGTTATTTAGCTCTAATTTACCCCTAAATGTCTTCTAACAGCCCAGTAAGCCGTGGGCGTGTTGGTGATGCTGCTAGACAATATTGACCTCCCATGGTCTGGAAAATTCTCTGGTTCGGCACTGGTCAGGTCCCAAGGGTGCTGGATTAGAGAGGTCCAACCTGTACTTGAAAGACATAAGATGTCATAGGGTTGCTAAGTAACAGAAGTGCCCTTTTGCTCACTTTGGTATTACAGAACAACTAGTGATGGACAATGGACCACAACTCACTGCAGCAGCATTTAAACTATTTCAAACAAATATGATTTTGATTATATTACTAGCAGCCCATATTACCTACAGGCTAAGGGAGAGGTTGAGAGGGCACGAGGAAATCCTACAGCCAGAAGATCCATTCCTTGATCCTCAGAGTTACAGATCAACACGAATAGCTGGATATAGCACAGCAAAACTCCTGATGGGAAGACAACTCAGATCTACTGTTCCAAAGTTGAAACACAATCTATTTCCAAGCTGGTCAGAATTAAAGAGAGGAGCCCAATCAGATAAAAAGACAAAAAGAGTTTACAAACACTTTCATAACAGACATGGCTCCATTTCAGAACAGCCAGGTCTAGACGCTGATGACCATGTTCATGTCAAACTGGACAAGAAAAAGGAATTCGTCACCCAGATCAAATGTGCCTGGGACTAAATATGAGTCACTCAGTAGAATGCTGTTGACTTCGAGGGTGTGTTGCTTAGAAAGAAAAATGTGCAGAGCAAACTGTACAGATGGTTGACGCAAAACAAGAAGACGGCTTAAAGCTTCCAAACTGACTACCGCCGCTCATTGAAACTAAAAGACAGCCACATGACCAGGTTGTTACAAATTTGTGGTACATAATTTAGAGATACTTACCAGACTGCTCCACACTGAAACTTTAAAGAGAGCATGATCATGTAAATTATGTAAAACATACAGGGTTAGATGTGATGGAATGCTAATCTGTGTTATACCATTCAACCACGAGGTGGCAACATATGGAACATATTTCAGAAGAGCCATTCCTGGCAGTACATTAAGGGCTCCTATAGCAAAGATCTCTGGTGAGTCTCTAGGATGGAAGCCCTGTAGCCAGCTCATATCTGGTACAAGTGCCTAACCTGCAACCTATTGTGTACAAGGTGTAGGTGACACCTACCTTATTCTCATCAACTAGAGAAATGTGGGTCTAGATGAAATTATTGTATCAGGTATGACTTTGTCAAAAGCCTTACTAAAATCAAGGTCTATCACATCTCCTGCTGCCCCCTGTCTACTAGTCCAGTAACCCCATCAAAGAAAGAAAGAAATTGGGTTGCTTTGGCATAATTTATTCGTCACAAATCCATGTTAGCAATGCTTTATAACGTGAACACCCTCTAGGTGCTTACAAACTGACTATTCAGTCATTTGTTCCAGTGTCTTTCCTGGCATCAAAGTTAGGCTGACTGGTCAAAAATCCCCTCGGTCCTCTTTGTAAAATTAGATACTAGGTTTGCCTGTCTCCCATACTAGGACCTCACCTGTCCTCCATGTGTTCTCAAAGATAACCGTCCCAAAACTGCTTGAACTAGTTGCTCAAGTACCCTAGGGTGAATTTCCTCAGGCCCTGCTGAGCTGAATACATCTAATTTATCTAAATAATCATTACCGGTTCCTGCCCTTTTTGGGCTTGCATTTCTTCCCCCTTGCTAGTATTAATTGTGTTGAGTATCTGGTCACTCATCACCCACTTTAGAGAAGACTGAAGCAAAACAGACATTAAACACCTCCGCCTTCTTGAATGTCACCAGTTATTTGCTCTCCTTCCTCACTAGAGAACCTGCACGTTCCATCTTCTTTCTTTTCCTCCTAATGTAGTTAAAGAACTTCTTTCTGGCCTTCCATGGGTGTGACTCATATTGTACCTTAGCCTTTCTGACTTTCTTTCTGTTTGCTTATTCTTAGCTATTTCTTCACTTTCTTATAGGATTTTGATTTTCATTCAAGAGCTCTTGATGAAGCTATAATGGCCTCCTCCTATCTGTCCTTTGCATTGGGGGAGGTTACAGCTGTGCGTGTGCCATTTGCCAGTGCTTCTGACATCTTCTTTTTCTTTTAGATTTTCTTTCCATGGGACCTAACCCACCTGTTCTCTCAGTTTGTTAGCATGCTTTTTTGAAGTCCACTGTCTTTATTCTACCACTCTCGTTCCTTTCTTTCCTTGGAATCATGAAATCTGCTATTTCAGAATCACTTTCACCCAATTTACCTTCCAAGTCACGGCCAGTTCCTCCCTCTTGGACAAAATCAAGTTGAAAATGGCTGTCCTCCTGGTCACCTCATCCACCTTTTCTGGAACAAAAAACCAGCCCCCAGTACCTTCCAAGAACTTCCAGGAATGTTGTGTTTCACCATATTACATTTCTGACAGACGTCTGGCTCTCTGGAGTCCCCTCTTCCCTTTCTACCTGGACTTGCATTTTTACATTTCTTTAGTTTTCTCTAGCAATGCCTCGTGCCCCTCATCTTCCTGAATGGCTGGTCTATAACTGATCCTGACCATGACCACCTGGTTCCCCCCTTCCCTCTCCCCCGTTCATCTTCACCAGCTCACCTTCTGGACTGCAGACCTTGGGTATCTATTCTTGAGCTACAACGCGACACCTCCTGCCTTTCTATCCTGCCAGTCCTTCCTGAACAAGCTGTACCACACTCCTCTCCTCTGATATTCTAATATTCCAGGCATGAGAGTGTTCCCACCAAGTCTCTATTTCACCAATTGCCATCTCATGGACTAGCACTTCCTGTTCTTCCTATTTATTCCCCTTACTCCTTCCATTTGTGTATAGACATTTCCCCTCCAGATGCCCATGCAGTCCCTGGGAAGCTTGTCCCTAGGATCACACACCCATTCCCTGGGGAGCTAGTGCCCTGGGCAGGCTCCCCCCACCCCCCGGCCACGACAGACACATGCAGTCCATGAGGCACTAGGACCCAGCCTCCCCACCCCACCCACCAACACGCACACAGTCTCCCTGTATGGGATTCAGGAAGTGGGGAGGCCAAAACCAAACCAACAAAGTTCCTCATATACCTTTGAGGAAGGTCTCCAAGTCAACCCCCCCCCCCCACACACACACACATAAACACCCCACCCCACCCCACCGCCGACAGAGGTTCTCATTCCTTTCTGGTTCTAGCAGGCAGACTGGCTTTCCCCTTCCCTTCTGCATTAGGTCAGGGGAGAAGGTGCTTAACCCAGCTCATAAAACCCTTGCCTCTGAGCCACCTAAGTTATAGTCTGAAAAACAACCATCCCTGGGGATGTCAGGGATAATGACCTGGGATCTGCAGCCTGGAGCAGGCACCGTGGATTCTCTGCCCTGCTCAGCTTTCTTTTCCTGCTGAGATAGGCCACCCAGAAGGATTACTTGACTGCCTGACAGTACTTTCCTCACTAGCCCTGAAAAGAGTGGGCCGCTCTGCTCCCCTCCCGCGCTCTGTGAGGAGATCAGGTGCTAAGCCCCTGCCTAACGCTCTTTTAAAGATGCTTTTGGAATCCGACGTGGTGTTTTTACCTTTAATGACAGGCAGAGGTGAAAGGAAGCGGGTGCACCCTGGTGCCCAGGCCCAGCAAAGCCAGCAGGGAGCTATTTAAAGTGCTACCAGGAACCCAGGGTGCAATAGGACCATACCTGTAAGAAAATGTTAAGTTACTTTCACTGCTGAATTGACAAATGCCTAATGGACGGAGGCTCCAAGCCAGCAAGCGGAGAATCAGCATTTCATGAGGAAAGGGGCCACAGACACATATTTCTGGTGGCTGAGAGTTCTGGCTGGCTCACTTGCTTGGACGTGGTTTGTCAGGGGTGACATTTCAAAATGAAATTCCCTTGCGTTCATAGGTTTGAATGCACTTCCTTAGCGTTTCCCCCTGTGCCAAGTCTCTGGGTTTGCCGTGAGAGACGGAACACAGACTCAGACACTGCAGACTCATCTTCCAATCATCTTTGATCAAGAAGAAGAACGGAACAGATTTCTATTATGTAATTTAATTGGCTTCCCTCGATTTGTGTAAACACTGCCGGGGACTGCAAGGTTTCCCACACAGCTCTCATGAGCCCTCCTCTCCTTTCCCTGCAGCTTCCTATTATTCCAGTTCACATTGCAGTAACTGCATAGCTCCCGGGAGAGAACATGATGTTTGGTTTGGTTTGTGAGTTTACTTAACATGTAGACTAGCACTTCATTTTCCGTCTCAACTGGGGACCCGGCAGACATGTGCGCCGTATATTGATAAGTACATCTCAGTTTGAAACATTTCTCTAGAATAAATTTCACATTTACTTTCACCCCTGTGTCATCAAATCTGACACAGTTTTTTGTAATCTGTGGCGTTAATGGGGCTACCGTCAGGGGTAACGAAAGCTGGTTTGAATCTGCCCTCAGAACAGCAATTTTTTTTTTTTTTTTTTTTTGCCCCTCACTAATATGCTTTGCACATCTCTCGTTTTTATTTATCCAGGCTATTTCCACTTGCACATTTTAGGAGCCAATGGACATTTGAATAAGTTATCAAAACAGTGTGCCTTTGCTCTGCATTTAAAGCAGCACCCCTAGCCACTCAGCGTGAACACCTACTTGACTGGAAACCTACATGACTCTATTGTTGTGAAGGTTATTGTGTCCTGAGGAACAATTTGGTCGAGCCAGGACATGGCAGCTAATGATTAATACTCTGTGATTATCATGGTTGTACCAAAAGCCATTGTTTACCTCAGTTTTGTGGTTTACAAGCTGTCCAGAGGCAGCGGAGACCAAAGGTAGGTTATACAGTCATTCCAGGCAAACCACACCTCAGCATTCTTCTGAGCAGGGCAGGTGGGGGAGTAAATAGGGGAGGCTCCTAATGCCAAGGTAGAAAGTCCTCAACACTGTTACGTGCTGTGTGTGTCAGAATCCGAGCAAAGCTAATTTAAGGCCAAATCCTGACTTCACTTTGGGCTCAGAGTGCTCGGTTCCAAAGGGTACGTCTACACAGCAGCATTATTTCGGAATAACTGACATTATTCTGAAATAACATCGTGTGCGTCTACACTACCAGCCTTTCTTTCAAAATAAAGTCGAGCTGGTGGACTTCTTACTCCGACTCCTGGTAACCGCCATTTCACGAGGAGTAAGGGAAGTCAGAGGAAGAGTGTTCTTCTTTCAACTTCCTGCTGTGTAGATAGTGCCAAAAGCCAAATTAAGCTATTTCAACTTCAGCTACATAGTTGACATAGCTGAAGTTGCATAGCTTAATTCGACTTTTGCCCTGCTGTGTAGATATACCCAAAGATATTTGGCTCCTACAAGGGCAGGGAGGGGAAGGGTCTCTATTTTTAGGCTATTTAAGCCCACTCTTGGTTTCCTGAGTGAAATGGATACGTGCGTATGTTCACAAACGGAGGAGAATCTGTTGCTGAAACATACGAGGGGGTAAACGGGTTAAGTCCAGACTTTTGTGACGTAGCAAAATGTTGTTCATCTAACCCCAGGAGCAAACCGACAGTATTCAGAAAAGAAGAAGGGTGTGGCTGGGATTAAGGTGCAACCGAAAAAGAAAACAATTGCAGGATCAAGACATGTCCAAAGATGTGAAAGAAAAGAGAAGCTGCCTTGGAACATAAGAACATAAGAATGGCCATACTGGGTCAGACCAAAGGTCCATCTAGCCCAGTAGCCTGTCTGCTGACAGTGGCCAGCACCAGGTGCCCCGGAGGGGGTGGACCGAAGACAATGATCAAGCGATTCGTCTCCTGCCATCCCTCTCCAGCCTCTGGCAAACAGAGGCCAGAGACACCATTCCTACCCCCTGGCTAATAGCCTTTTATGGACCTAACCTCCATGAATGTATCTAGCTTCTCTTTAAACTCTATTATAGTCCTAGCCTTCACAGCCTCCTCTGGCAAGGAGTTCCACAGGCTGACTATGCGCTGTGTGAAGAAGAACTTTCGCTTATTAGTTTTAAACCTGCTACCCATTAATTTAATTTGGTGTCCTCTAGTTCTTATAGTATGGGAACAAGTAAATAACTTTTCTTTATTCACCCTCTCCACACCACTCATGATTTTATAGACCTCTATCATATCCCCCCTCAGTCTCCTCTTTTCCAAACTGAAAAGTCCCAGTCGCTTTAGCCTCTCTTCATATGGGACCTGTTCCACACCCCTAATCATTTTAGTTGCCCTTTTCTGAACCCTTTCCAAGGCCAAAATATCTTGTTGGAGTTGTTGAGAGCGGCTACTTGGTGAGCCCAAAAATTGGTTGTTTCTATGGATTGATTTTAATATACCCACCACTGTAACAACTGGGCTCTTTCCCTAGTTCCAGACAAATGGTATCCTGCTATGTAAGCAGCCATCCTTTGTCTTTTTGCTGGGTATGTAGCTGATGCACTAACTTCTCCATAACAATAACATGCCTGCCCTCTTTTTGACATCGTTCTGCTCATTTGGGGCAAGGAAGGAGTCTCTTTAGTAACAAAACGCTAACAATAGCCCACTACTAGAGATTAATTCTTCACGTCTTTCTGTGCGACCATTTCTGCCGAGACACTCCCATAGGAGTATCGACAGATCACCCCACAGTAAATGTCCTGCAGTTTGTAATATCAGATAATGAATCATATCTCGATCTATTTTAATGGCACAAAATTTACTCTTTCCCCATAATTTCTTCAACATTCACTTCCACACCCGGTCTGTATGAACTGGACATAAGTTAGTTGCATTTATTGATCTATTAGCCCAGAAGTCGTCACTTCGATTAAAGTTAGCTTCCTGTAAAAAACCCCCACTTTCTCTAGAAAAATGCAGTGCAAGCTGCGTTAGTGAAAGGTGTGGGTGACTGTGGGTGACGAGCCCTGCCCCCCACCATCACAAGAAATCCCATTACATAGTCACACTCATAACATTGCCCAACTCTTTCTTAATACTAGAGATCCAGGGGCCCCTTCTGGCTTTCATTTCTATGACTCAAGTAGTTGTTTGCATCCACTACTCCGGGTGGGAGGCTTTTCAGAACCTCCCCCTCGGATGGATAGAAACCTTCCTTTCATGTCAGCCGCGGTTTGTTCATGGCCGGTTTATTCCTATTTGTTCTTGGGCCCACATTGTCCTGTCGCTTGGGGGGCTCTTCTCCCCGCTGGGCGTTCACCCTGTGGATTTGTAGACAGCAGTCAGAGCCCCTACATGTGCCACTATACCTGGTGGAAAGGTGTGATGTGAGGGGACACGGGGGGACCCAGGCATGCCCACTACACTGGGTCAGGGCCCAGAGACCTTTTACTGCCTCTTGTTCCCCTTGGCCACTTCCCTGTAACCCTGCACCTTCCTGGACCATATAACAAGGCCTCAGCAGGTATCAGGTTGAAGCCTCTGTCTCTAGCCCCCTGAGCCTGCCCTGTACTGCTCTCTCTCCTCAAAGTGCTTCTCATTGAATGGCCCTGCACCCTCCCCGGTCAGGACCCACCTGCCTCTCTCCTTATATACAGGGCTGCCCCAGCAAGCTGCCCTCTGATTGGCTGCTGAAAAGCCCTTCCTTGATTGGCCAGGGCTCTGTGTAGCCTCCCCTCCACCAGCCTGCTTTATCTCCTTCCGGCTAGTATGAGGCAGAAGATGTCTGCTTGAGGCAAAGGATCAGCTGGAGGTCCCGGGGTGGAGCTGTGCAGGGATCCGGGCCAGGACTCAGGGGAGCCAACGAAACAACACTATTTGTCACATTTAAACGTCGCCCTGCTGGAGGAGAAGCTGTGACCAATGCTCAGTCTTTCCCTGCTCAGGGAGGATCAGGGCACGAGGCACTTGGGGAGTCTAATGGGACCCCACAGAGCCATGACAGCACAGCTCTTCAGTCCCCTCCCGGGCTCCATTCCGGGGCCCTCCATGACCACCCAGCACCAGTCCCCACCTGTGCGCAGCCTCCCCTGCACCTCTGCCCCCACGCAGCTCCAGGTCCGTCTCCATCCCCCAGCGTATGGGGCTGGCCTCAGATACTTTGCACACAGATAGGACATCAAAAAACTCGCACGCTCAGGCACACAGAGACCTGGAATATCTCTCATGCTAAAACTGCTTCCGTGAGGACATCCTCCTCGTTGAGCATCTGAGCAAGAAGGCTCTGAACAAACCCCAGAGCTTATGCAGCTGAATTTGTTCCATTTGGAAGTATCACAGACGTGAAACAGAGTGTGTCCCCCATAGCTCTATACCCGCCACCCCTCTCGTGAGAAACTTCGTTCTCCCTTTTCTGAATCCCCAGCAAGAGACATAGCTGTTTTGTGCTATGGAAGTCAATAACTGCAGATTCCTGCAGAATTTTTCTCGCTACCCAGGCGAATGAATCAACAGTTTAAATCTGGCACAAACCATGAGGAAGGGTCTTTATGAAGCGGAGACTTGCCCCACGAGTAGCACAAATATAGTACAGATGGGTTCCACTCTGAAATCTAGCTGGAAATTACAGGCTGAAATTGCTAGCTTCCTGAAACTAGAATTCATAGCAACTAAAAACAGTTTTGCAGCTCATGGCCCATTGAATTACCATTCTGATCCCAGCTTCTACATTTGGGTGGAAGTGGGGGGTTTAAGTCAGAGAAATTACTGTGTTTTGGCAACTAAAGAGATATGTTCAAGTTGGTTTTAAAAGTGGGAAACTGGAAAATCAGAGAAAGATCTTTAAAAAGTATTTTAGTAAAAGTCACCCAGAGGAATTACTTTTTACTCAAATGCAGCCAAACGCATTGAAATGCCTCCTCTTTGATCTCAGCTTGCCCAGTGGGTCCTATTGAAAGGTGTGCCGCAACACAAAGCTTGTATAAACTCTCCAGAAGAACATCAATGTAAGTATGGCCCAGCAGTTAAGTTATGATGCCTGTAAAGCAATTTTCACAGTCAGAGAAGTGCAATTGTATTTTCCAGCCCATTAATCAGCAGCCCAACAAAGCTACTGCAAATCTTAGCTTGCTTAAGAGCTAGGGAAGGGGGCTTAGAGAGATCGAACACGAATCTTTTTCTCCTCCTGAAAATCTCTCTGCCTCTTAACTTTGTATATTTCGCAAATCCCTCCCAACGGCTGAAACCAAAGCCACCCATTATTAAGAAGAAAATGTAGTGCTTGTTTATTCAAGGCGCTTTTAACATTCTTCCCCACCTATTGTTCAACATGCATGGGAGGAATTCTAAACTGCAATTTCAAGACAATTGGGCCCACATATTTGTTCTGGTCTCTCTCTTTAGTAATTAAAGGGGACCTCTAACCACACAAACATCTGTCACAGTGCCAATGGAGAAAAGGTTTTATGACCTTTTTATAGAGACTCTTACAGTGTGAAAGTGGCGGCTTGAAAGGAAATCTGCACAATGCACAAACTGGCTTGCAAACTTCTCTACAACAGTATTTATTTATGGGAAGGCTCCTCTGTGCCACTTGGAGCTGCAGGGCTCTGAGTGTCTCCCCAAATATGACTGAATGTTTCCTCACCCCCCAAAGATCAGATCTGGCCTAATTTTCAAGCTGCTCTGAACATCAGGGAATATATATGTTTCTTATCCAAGTCTTTTGGGACAGGACACATGGGCTGGAAATTGTCCATTCACTTCCTTTTTCAGCCAGGGCCAGAAGCAGTACAAGCACAACTTCTCATGGCCTGTGGGCACTTGCCCTGCCTTCTAAGCTTGCCAGATGCTTTTAACAAAAATCCCAAACGTGGCAAACTTGGTTGAGCAAAAAAAAAAAAAAAAACAAAATGCCCAGCATGAGGAACAGCTACAGACTGTTCCAAAATCATTCAAGGTGGGAGGTGAACTCACAAACCTCTGAACTCAGGGGAGCCGACAGCCACACCGGGTCCCTGGACAAGGTGCGGGGGGGGGGAGAGGGGAAGAGGCAGCTCCATGCTCCTGAAAGGGGCAGAGCCTTGGGTAGAAGGGGCAGGACGAAGGACCTCTGTGTCGTTTGGAGCGTGCCAGGCCAGCACCCTCCCGCAGCCCTTAGAGATGCCCGGAGCATGCCACATGGTGCTCCAGCGGCGATTTAAAGAGCCAGGGAGCCTTTTAGAGTTGCGGGGCCGCAAGGTAGTTTCCCCCTTTACCCTCTCCTTGTTGGCGGGCCTGTCTGAACTTGAGGTCTTTGCTGACCAAGGACAACACCGGTGAGTGAGGTGCGGTGGAGGGAGAGGGGATAGGCACATTAAAGGAACTTTTGTTTGTTGGACTTTCTCACCGCAAGGTGAGCCCTTGAGGCAGGGAACACAGCCCATCATACTCTGGAGTGGTTATTTTGCTCATGGTCACAGGCTTCTGACTAATGCATGCCGCCTTTTCCCAAATAAGTGCCAGATTTCTTTCCCCTTGTTATCACATGTTTCTTTTCTACACGTAGGCTCGGTGCTTGTGAGAGGGGAAATATTGCCTCCTGGAGGCACTCAAGGGTGCTGTGTATTTTCCCCAGGTTACTAGGGGGAGGGCTGGTGGCAATTCTGTGGAGTGGGGTTAAAAAGGAACTCCTGAATATTGAGCCTAGGGCTTGTCACTGCTGACTCCCCATAGCAAAAAGTTACATATGAAAAATACAGTGTCTCCTCCCCAACATTAGAGCGGTGATTCTTCTGAGTGGAGAATGGATCTGAGAAGTTACAAGTAAATCGGCTAATTAATTTTGAGTTCCACGGAATTTAAAAGTAGGTCCTCCCAGGTGTTTCTCTCCCAGAATCAGACCTTTTGTCCCTATTTAGCTTAATAAAGGAATAAGACATACTCTTCGAATAGCCGCTCTGGTTAAAAGTCTCTCCAGACTTGTGCATGGGCTACAGATTTCTTTAGGGGTGATGGGCATTTATTGCTGTTATTCGTCATCGCAGAAAGGTGTTTCCATCAACAGAGGCTAAGGAGTCATCATGTTCTACTTCAGAGAATTTCACAAGGGACTGGCCTTGCTCATAAAGGACTGCTGTCTCCTGTTGTCTTGCATGGGACTAGAGTCGCCTTCTGTCCCTAGCAAAATATATATCCAGCCCTCTATGTACCCAGCCCGCGCAGCACTCCTCTCTGACTCTGGACACCACAGGGAGCCACACACTTCCCAAGGGCCAGTTTGGCTTCACTTCTATTGGACGCATTCGGCAGTGTCGGCCGTTCTGAAAGACGGCATCGTAAATGATCTTGTCCGGTAGAACTGATTAGAGAAGGCAGGCAGCCAAGGGGCGTGTGGAGAGGGGATTATCTGGGCTAATGGAGCAGTGCAAAGTGGGCTGCAGGCCCCTGGTAAAGTCACAGTCGGCCTGGCAGTGAGCCGAAAGGTTCTGGGAACGGGAGGTAAGGTCAGTTGCAGGAACTGCTGCACTGGGTTTTGGTTGGTGAATTGCAACACCATGAGGTAGCCTCCTTTTCTTGGACATTGCTTAGGTGGGGGGTCACTGCAAGAGCCAGGGGCCAGAAGGAGTAAGCTTTGTGGCAAAGCTGCCACCTCCATCTTCTCCTAGGACTCCGGATCCATCGTGACACTTCTGGGCCTTCATCGTCCTGAACCTGAGACACGTCCTACATCACGTACCCCTACAGCAGAACAGCACCTGGGCTGGGAAACTTGGAATTCTGCAGGCACCTCCCTCCCCATCTGTCAGTTTCTTTTCCCACCTGATCACCCCCGGTTCCGGTCTCTCCCTTTGCCTCTGTCTCGTGAGCCCCCCAGACAGCTGCCCCTTTTGCAACAGCGCTGGGAGGCCGTGAGTGGAGAGAAAACGCAAACCAAGGCCCCCAGTAGCTCCCACTGGTACAAAGCACTTGCCAGAGCTCTGAGCACCTGAGCCAATCATGTGGCTCCCAGCAGCGAGACTGCGAGTCAGAGACAGAAGCCGTGGTTGGTTTTTTTGGTTTGGTGTTTTTGCTGTCTGTTCGCTCTCCCTTTGTTTGTCCTGATCTTGTTTCATCTTAAAGAAAACCGGATCCAATTCCAACAACAACAATAACAACAACAACAGAGCCAGCCCTTCCCAGTGGGAGTTTGCTTTTTTCTCCCAGAAGGCCAGTTGATGTTTTCTTCAATGCCCTCTAAAAACACTGTCCAGCTGGGACGGCCCCCAGAACAGGCGCTATGCAGCTAAAGGGAATGGGAGGTCAGCGCATTGTTACCGGGAGTGCCAAGCGTAACGTTCGGCATTCCAAAGGCTTTAACGGGTTCCTTCTTTTCCTGAGTGTGCAGTCGCAGTTAATAAAGAGTTTTCATGGGGCTGGCTCTGATGGGATTTGACACAAAACCCAGATCACACTGAGCTGCTTAATGGTGTAAGGTGAACCAGAAGGGCTTGCTGACCCAAGATGCCCCCTTTCAATCCAACATCTCCCTGCCCTCGTCCTGAGCCGGCACCGCCCAGGAACTCCCCGGTTCCTGGAGCAGAGTAGCAGCTTACAACTCCCTAGCAGGAGATGGCGAGCCTGGCTCTGAGATTCGATTTCCTCCAGGGAAGCCAAAGGTAGGAGCGAGGGAAAGCATGACATTCAGCTCACAAAGAATTCCATATGATCCCTTGGGTGCCGGGATGTCCTTCTTTCTAGCTCATTGCCGCCGTAGGAAACGCAAAGCAGAAATCTGCATGACAGAAATAACGGGCCATGTGCATAAAACTCTGTACCCTTAGACAACGTCTGCACTCGGAGCTGGAGGTGCAAGTCCCAGCTTGCAGAGAGGTACCCACACTTGCTCTGCTTCAGCTAGCATGCTAAAAACAGACGTCTCAGAGGGGCAGCCGTGTTAGTCCATAATTTTAAAGCCATCGAGCAGGCCTTAGAGACTAACATATATGTTACAGCATGAGCTTCCGTGGGCAAACCCGCCTCCTCACGAACGCTTGTGATAAAATATATGTATTAGTTGAAGGTGCCACAGGACTGACTGCTCATTGTTTTTAAAAACAGAAGTTCAACCAACGTACCACAAGTGGCAGCCCAGGCTAGCTGCCCGAGCACATACCCGGATGGGCTAGGTGACTATGTCCTCAAGCCGCTAGCTGGGCTACGCTGCTATTTTTAGTGTGCAAGTTGGAGCAGAACTAGTGTAATCCACACACCTTCTGGGCGTGGTGCACTGTCCCAGCCCCACACTGAGACCACGTACAGAGAGAGCAACGAGTCTGCTCAGCCTTCATGGAGAGCCGGCTGGCTTTTAGCTCCCGCGGTAGAGGCTCATGCACAGAGGTCCCAGGTTCGGTTCCGCCTGTTGGTGTTACACTCACACAGGTACAGCTAGTTGAGCTGGGAAACAAGCAACCAGATCCAACTGCAGATGCAGCCTATGTTATCTTCAGTGCAGGGAGACGAACGCACATGGCGCCCAATGCACAGGGTGAGAAGACTTCTGCCCACAGTGACACACGTGCCAAATGCTTCCTGAGCAGAAAGAGACTCACTCCTCCCAGCATCTGCAGTCCTCCTTCATCACTTGCATTTCCCCAGTCTTAACGTACTGAGACCCAACACTTCCCATACCAGCCTCCACAGGGAGAACCTACCAGATGACTCAGAACTTTGGGACTGAAATGCCCCTTTTAAATTAGCCCGTGCACAGAAGCGTTGCACATTTGCCATGTAAAAAAGAAAGTCAGTTGTAAGTCACAGAGATGCTCCTTCACTTTTTCTCAAAGGGTCATTCTCAACATACCGTACCTACAATCCATTCATTAATTTCCTGCAAACTTTCCAGAGGAAAGCTACTAACACTCGAGAGTAACCACATGATATTTTAGGCTAGAAGATTTCCATCCACAATTACAGATACAGTGAAAGTAGAAGGTACAGGTTGGGACCTCACTGGGGCTGAACCAGAGAATTTACCAGACCACAGGAGGTCAATATTGTCTAGCAGCATTACCAACACTTCCACTGCTTACTGGGCTGTTAGAAGACATTTAGGGGTAAATTAGAGCTAAATCACAGCACAGAATACAGAGCCAGGACTAGTGGCTGTAAACCAAACATATAGAACTTGGGAAACTTGGCCACATCCAGGATAAGTGGACATCTGGCTACCGAATCCTGCCGGACCACGGATGTTGCTGGACCAGAGAGTGCCGGATTAGAGAGGTTCAGCCTGACGGAGCCCTGATTTCAATCTCAGCTCAGAGAGACTAGGATTTTCCCATACTATATTAATAGCTGTCCATATTCTGTCCGGGTGGAGACCCTTTGGGCTGTCCAGCCTGGCCTAGCTCCCCACGCTTGTGCACAGGGTCCCAGGGAGGAAACAACAATCCATTCCCCTTTACGCGTTGCCTTTGTTCCACTGAACATTCAACGCCTACACAACTGCATTCTGTCATCCTTCTCCACTCTCAGCTCTCACTGCATTTCCCCCAGTGCCTTCAAACCGCCCTGATGTCTTGTCCCCCTTCGTTTCCATCTCCCACTCTGCTTCCTAGAACCCTACTCCTATGCCCACTTCCGGGCCCGGTCTTCTACACCATGTAATGTGGGTTGCAAAGACTCACTTCCTTCCACAATGCCCCCGAGCAGTGAGCCTTGTAACACTGAGCGGGCAGCCCCATGGGAGGTCAGTCGAGATAATCACAATGATCCCATCTCGCCCTGGAATCTATTCATTTTTGAGCCAACAGTAATAACACGACAACCAGCACAGAGTGCTTCCCCTCTGGGTTCCAGGCTGCGTACATATTCTGTGCCAGCCTTTCACACTCAGGACCACTCCCAAGGCTGGGATGTCTCCTTGCTGGGTCCCTCGCACCGCGCCGGGCTGATGTTGACCCCACAATAGAACCTCAGGGTGTTTACATTCAGGGGAGAACACCCGGGTAGGAAGTGTCTGCTCTGGCTTGGGCCAAAAGCAAGCTGAGCATTTTTCAACTTCTTCAGACTGGGGTTCAGAACTCCCGGCAGGGTGCCAAGGGTCAGCTCATCGGAACCTCGCCACTTCAAACCTGGGGTGTTCGGGGTTGACGGACGGACGATCAGAGGGCGACAAGGTGCCGCCCACAAGCACACCCACGTGGGGGGGGGGGTGAACTTGCGGTAGTAAAGAAGTGGTTTGAACTTGGCGAAGAGAGTTAGTACATGAGCCCCACGATTGGGGCTGACTTGTTTGAAATAATCTGGTCTGTGTAATTGACTGGGAGATCTCCAGCAGGTCCTGAGCACGAGGCCTGGGCACCGTGAGGGGTCACACAGGTTGTCTGCCTGAGCTAGAGTAGAATTAGAGCCTCCCCAGCCTCGGGCCATTGCCCCATCCTTCCCATTCAGTAGGCCCTCCTGATGCTAGCAGAGTGGGATTCGCTCAGTCCTAGGACATCCGGGACAGTTGCTCAGCCATCTGCTGAGGCTACGTCTGGAATATGGAGTTTTTCCGGGATACCGGAGATATCCCAGAAAAACTCCACCACGTCCAGGGAACGCGTCTGCTCTTCCGCTTTTTTTTTTTTTTTTTTTTTGCAGAAGAGCAGACACGCTTTTTCAGAAGTCCTGTCTTTCCTCATGCCACGAGGAAGAAGGGCTCTTCTGAAAGAGGAGGTTTTGCTGACATTTGGCCCAGTGTAGACAGGCCAAATTTCGGAAAAGCCTCTTCCGACAAAACTATCGAAAAAAGGTACGCAAATTGCAGAGAGCAATTTGCATACCTTTCCCCGAAAAAACATTGTAGTCTAGACGTGACCTGGGTAGCAGCAACTGCAGCCAGCACGTGACCAGGGCTGGCCTTAGGCTGATTTGCCTGATTCCCCTGAACTGGGCCCCGTGCCTAAAGGGGCCCCGCGCCCTGAACCCAAAAGTGTGCTGGGTGTGCTGCGGGAGGGGGCGTCAGCCCCAGAGGAGGAGTGTAGCAGCTGCTTGTGCCAGAGGAGGTGTGAGTTTAGCGCAGGGTTTCCCTGTGCCGTGGGGGGGGGGGAGGTGTTGGCAGGGGAGGTAGCTGGGGATTTTTTGTGTGCCGGTTTTTTTTTTTTTGCTCAATCAAAAAAATTTCTGGGCCCTCCGTTGAAACTTTTGCGTGTGCCTTTTTTTTTTTTTTGCTCAACCAAAATTGCTGCGGGGCCCCGTCGAAATTGTTTGAATTGGGCCCTGCACTTCCTAAAGCTGGCCCTGCATGTGACTTTGGGTGAACTGAAAACAATCAGAGGGTCCATTTAAAAAAAAAAAATCCAGACAAAATGATCTGAGCCAACCTGCACAGCAACCACCCAGTGCAGAAATCAGCCTGAACTGACTTTCTGGCAAGGTTTCCCTCCTCCCTGCTCTCAGCTAGCTCAGATATACTAATGTCATGGGATGCCGCATTATTTCAGCACCCCCGTTCCCGGAGTGAGCAGCAGGAAGGTCAGAGGTGCCAAAAGATGAATGACACCAGCAACGGTGAGAGGAAGAGAAATGGACTGTATCCAGCCCCACAGAAAAGACATAGCTTGTGTTCAGTTTGTTTCCGGCTAAGAGCCTGTCTGGTTCCAGGCCAGTTCCACTCACCCACCTCTGTAGGATTTTTATTCCCTGGCCCGACAGTTGAATTCAGAATCCAACATGACAAACAGCTGTAACTGATTAGCCTCTCTGCAAATGATCAGCCTATCTTTCAAAGTCAGTGTGTTGGTCTGTTCGTCGGAACATACAAAGACTGCACACCCTAAATATTACAGACACCGACTCACCCTGAGAGCAGTTTGGGCCGGACCAAAACAAGGGTTTTGCCTACATCAGGCATTTAGAATGAACCCTGCTACCCCATGGTAACAATAACAAGTGGCGTTCATGTGGACAGTGAGACTCGTGAGGTTCAGAAAGGACACCCACACCTGTGCTAGGGCTATGGGAAAGAAGAGCCTCTCTGATCAATTCCTTCATCCCATAAGAGCATTCAAATTCACATTAGGGAAGGTCCTCACCCTGAATCCTCCAGGCAACCACCACCCTTCCCAACCGTTCTGAAAGTTCTGACGTGGCTTGGGATGTGTCGGTCAGCTTCTGTCTCCTGCAGGAGCCAAACGGCCCAAGTTGAACATCCCCGGTTTCAAATTCAGATTCAGATTTTACAACCTTGGCATCTTTATCTCCTCCTTTACTCGGTCACTAGAGGACTAGTCTCGCTCATGCAAGACAACGTGCAGGCCAACCTCGTTTTGCAGACAGTTTCAGCCTGAGCATCTGAGTGCATATCTCCTTTAAGAAATGGTAATGTTAAAAACAAAATAACCTCCAAAACAGAGCAGAGGCTGCGCTTCTCAGACAATGCATGCAAAGTTCCTTCACTTACACAGGAAAGATGCTCCCAGAGGGATCGCAATGCAAGTCCCTTTCTCCTCCTTTTGTCTGTGCCCACCAAACTGCAAGAGTCCAATCCGGATTGGGTCAGGTGGGAAAAGAACCAGACTCTTTTGGTTTCAAGGAGATCCTCCTCTTCCTGCTCCTGCCAGTTGCCACCACCTCACTGCTATATATGTGCTGCATCCAGAGGGAGTGGACCTGCCACGGAATGCCTCTTACTCTATAGCGCACACACAGTGCTGCAGGGGGGCGGCAGACTGCAGAAGGGCATGCAGCCACAGTCGCACCAACCCTGGGCAGGAAGCTGCAACACCTAAAATTCAGGGGAACAGTCACAGATGGGTCAGAAAACACCACAACCCTCTTGGGCTCTGGTTGGCCGAACAGGCTAGACACATAAGAACGGCCAGACTGGGTCAGACCAAAGGTCCATCTCGCCATGTATCCTGTCTGCTGACAGTGGCCAATGCCAGGTCATAGGGAATGAACAGAACAGGGAATCACCACATGATCTTCTCCTGTTGCCCATTCCTAGCTTATGGCAAAGAGAAGCTAGGGGCACCAACCCTGCCCATCCTGGCTACAAGTCATTGATGGACCTTTCCTCTATGAATTTATCTAGCTCTTTTTTTTAACCCTGTTAAAGTCCTGCCCTTCACAACATCCTCTGGCAAGGAGTTCCACAGGTTGGACTGTGCATTGCATGAAGAAGAACTTCCTTTTATTTGTTTTAAACCTGCTGCCTATTAATTTCATTTGGTGACCCCTAGGCATGGCTCCTATGTCCATTTAGGACAGGGACCAGTTGCTGTCAGATTGGAGACATACAACTGCATCTCTCCTGTGTTTCCAGCTGCTTACCCCAGGGAGGCATTCCCTGACATGGCTTTGCTGCACGCTTCCACTGGCAAGTACTTCTGGAGCAGATGTAGCCTGTGCACAGAACTTGCTTGAACACAGCTGATGTGTTCATCATTGAGTTCTGAGGTTGGTTTAAAACAGGCATTTTACACACGGTGCCACCTCGTGGTGGAACGATATAATATAGCTTAACATTCCAGCACGTCTCCCCCTTTCAGTGCTACAGTCTCTCCATTTCTAATACTTACACTGTCACTATGTCTTTGAAGTTCAGTCCGTTAAGGGTCTCTGAATCATACTAGTTTTCTCATTACACCACCACTGGGTCATCTGACCTCTTATAAGTGCAACAACTGTCTGCAGTCCATTTGGAGTTCTAGAGTCATCTTGTTCAGCCATCTTCAGAGCGGGCTCTGTAGGACTTTCCATGGTTGGTCTCAATCACGTACGATCTGGGTGTCGAATTCTTTTTCTTTACAAGAGCTAGGGCTGTCCCTCTTTTTTCTCTGTCCAAACATGGGCACCAAGCTCTGGACTTGGCAGTTCTCTAAATGAGTGATGTCTTATGTCAGCATTCGTAATCTCTTTTTGCCTTTTCATCTGAGTTCACTCTTCTCTTCATGTCTGGCCACTTTGGAGAGAGAATCTTTTCCGAAGTTGGAGCAGTAGTTCTGAGTTCTCTTCCCAGGAGGAGTTGTTGTGCTGGACGGTATCCAGCAGCTGCTATCGGTGTTGTGAAACACAGAAGAGCAAAGAACGGATCTTCCTGCTGCTGCATTTTCTTGCACAGCTCCCTCATTCACTTTTTCCATTTGCTTGTGGGTAATGTGGGCTGTTCGTAATATGATCAAACTCATATTTGGTTTGGAATTATTTCATTTTCTCCTGTGAATTGTTGCTCCACTATCCATCACTAGTTGCTTTGGAATACCAAAAAGTCAGCAACAGTGCACTCTAGTTTCTCACAAACACCGTGACATGTTATGTCTTTCAAGTGCATTATTTCAACATACCTAAAAAACTACCGATATCCAGGGGTGTTGAAACACTTTTGATAGTAGGGAGGAGGGTGCTGAGAGACATTGACCCAAACTGTAAACCCTGTATCTCAGAGAAACTCCTTCAAACCAGGGAATACGGCAACCTCCCCTCTTCTAGCACCTATAGTGGTGTCTTCTGAATTCGCATACCTCTACAACTAGTCTCTTCCAATGTCTGCTTGGTAGAGGTGTTGTTATTAAAGGTTCTTTGTGTTGCTGTGTTAGTTTTGTAATGGTCACATGCAGATATGTTATTCTTTATGTCCTTGCTAATGTCCATCAGTCTGACTAGGCCATTCACAGCATTTCGTTAATCCTCAATGTCCTTCCTGGATAAGGGTTAGGAGATCCCCTCTCATTTCATTTGCAACTACGATTCAGTTGCCTTTATTTGTGATTCCATTTGACTTGCCTGCTTGTCCAGGAACCACAAAGTAATCTCTTTTCACCCTTTAGATACTTGGGCCAATTTCTCCAAATGTAACTTAGAACTTGCTGAAGTTGCATGTCTATTGAGAGTTTGCTTTTTGTAGCTGGAAGTAGTCTGTTTTCAGACACTGTTGTGTACGTGCCCACAGCATGCAGGTATGCCTTAACACCGCCTGGGAACTCACAGAAGTAGAATGCAATGCTTGGCTCTGTTGCAGAGTGTCTGCTACCACCAGATGTTTTCCAGCAAAATAGGTAGAAATAGGGCTTAATTAACCTTAGCGTAGACATGAGCATCTCAGTGGTGCTTGATCCTGGTCTTTTCCATTGATGAAGGTTATTATGGTTTTGTTATCAGTGTAAATGAATCCAGTCCATGAAGATAGCTGTAAAAGTTCTCACGTGCCCATTCACTTATCAGACACTCCTTTTCAATCTGTGCATATTGTTTGTCTGACTCAGAATGCGGTGTGCTTATTTAAAAAAAAATGCAGTGCTGTGTGGACCCAATGATTCATAAGGGAGACAGCTCAATTGGGCCTTAAAAAAAGCCGTTGCGATGCGCAGCTCTCAGAATTATCTGGGAGGAGGTGCAGTACTGTGGGCAAGTTAGTGATAGAAAAATCACAAAAATCCACAGAATCAGAATTTCAATAGTGTCCCCCTTTGCAGTGTGGCTGCAGTGAACTGCAATCCCCCCTGTTCTCAGCTCCACCTCCTCTGGAAATGTGGATAATACGTCAACAGCAACAGGTAGAGCGGGGCATCATTCAAACACAGTGATCCCAAACATGACACACCAGTTAAGTAAATATGTGAGGAAAAATGCTTAAAATCATCTTTAATTACACTTAAACACTGGCACGTCGAACACGCAGCCCTCACCAAGTGAAATGGTAGCCCTTGACCAACAGCGCTGTATGACTGTTGGAGGCTCAGAACATGAAACCTGATTAATTTTTTTAAAGTTATTGATCACCATAAATGGAAGAGAGGAGCTCTTCAAGATGATTTGCCATTACTGGTGAAGGAAAAAAAAAAGCAGTTCAGCGGTATGGTCAGCTTTGTTCATTATGCCAAAAGAGTTGTGAGGCGGCAATCAGCTAAGACAGCAGCATCCAGCCGGAAATGACCAGAATCCATCCACAAATGGTATGACCATAGTTACATGACGTATGTTGCATAATGATACTAACGACAGTCCCGTGGCTGTGTATTACAAAACCTTTGTTTTTACTTTGATCATCATGGGTTTTAGGCATCCATGGAGAGATAAGGAATACTGACACGTAGCTGAATTGTGGCAGGATACCACCACGGAGGACCTGGTTAAACACAGCACCTGGGCTGCTGTAATAAGTAAGCCCATGAACTGAATGTTGCGAGGCTGGAGAGGAAGCACACCGAGTGTCAGGATGCAGTTGAAGATCTGGGGCAGGTACCATGTGGCTTCTGCATGGAGCAGTCACTCTTCATGAGAAATGAGAAGGAAACAAGTGGGTGCCGTGACGATGGCAGACAAGGTGCTAGTTCATGAGAGGGTCCCCATGTCTCAGTTGACCACTGACAAATGCAGAGCTACAATCAATCTGGCTGATGTGCATGTTAGTGCTGTTAAAATAGATACTAGGCTTATAAGAACGTGGTTAGACTTAATTGAATGTCTTATTGAATGCTACATGTATTGATCTCGCTCAGAAGATCTGTATTGCATAACGCCTGGTAATATTTAAGCATTTCTATTGTAAGCCTCAGTGACTGTGTAAATCAGCAGACAGGAGAAAGACATTAACTAGTGTGACGTGCTGGTCTCCTAGGCTACATCTACACCACACAGTTATTTTGGAATAAGCTATTCTGGAATAGTTATTCCGGAATAGCTTATTTCAAAATAGCACGTCTACACTGCAGGGAAGCCTCAAAATTAATCTGAAGCAGGCTTCCCTAATGTAGACGTGCTATCTCGATTTAAAGCCCCAGGAGGGATAGCTTAGAATGGCCCAGGTGAGGCGTTATTTCAAAATAGCAGAAGTGGAGTGTCTACACACACCTTATTTCGGAATAAGCCGTCCGGTACTTCGAAATAACTATGCGAGTGTCTACACAGCAATTCTGTTATTTCGAAATAATTTCAAAATAACAGACGGTTTATTCCGACTTCTGTAAACCTCATTCTACAAAGAATAACGCCTATTCCGAAATAGCGATTTCAAAATAAGGCATGCATAGGCGCTCACCACCCTACAAACGTTTCGCCAGCAGCCTGCCTTGCACAGAGATGGGCGAGTGTGCCACAGATGAGGACGAGCGAAGTGTCTAGCCACGGTGTCCTAGACAGAAACACAACACGGCCGTTGACTTTACTGAACAAACATTTTCCATCCTACGCATCAAAGCGAATTACCCTAGGACTACCAGAGAGCAGTGTCTTTTTGTTCTGAAGCAATGCATCCGTGCGTGAACGTATGATTCACACCATGCTGGTATTTAACCCTTTTCTCAAATACATAGTGACATCATTGTGCGAAGCCAGGATGGCCTGTTTGGAACATGTGTTGGTGGGAGAAAGAGCTTTCAAACAATACACAGCTGGACCCATTTCCAATGACACTGTGTTGTTATCATTTCCACCAACTGGAGGACCTAAGGCTGGGAAGGGACAGCAAATTCTGCCTGCTGGTCTGCAGAGAGTGACACCACTGGATTTATGATTCGGTTGAAGTTTATGAATCAAGGAAATCTCCCTGACCTCTCTCATTCTGTCACCAAGATAGCAACAGATTTTACCACATCATGCTCCCAGGCTAACTAGTTTTATTGGATCAGCTCAAGCACTAACATATTTTGAAGCACTCTTCCCTGCGTAAACAAGTCCTTAGAAGGGCTCCCGGGCTAACAGTGTCACTTTGGTCAACCTGGGACTAGAGCTGTGTGAGAACTGAAACCAGATCCTGCTCCAGAGTGGGAATGATGTGGATGAGAGTTCACGGTGCCCTGATGATTTCTCCTGGGCCACCGAGACAGGCCAAAGCGAGTGAGGGCAGCTCTTGTTTGTGAAGACAGAGAAGGCAAGTCCCGGGAAGGATTTCCCCATAACCTCTGGGCTGCCTCCACAAGAAAGTGGAGTTTGTAATAACATGTCCCCTAAAGCTGTGACAGTATCGACTCTCTGTACCTTACGCAGCGTAAAACAAAAGGGCAAGGAGTCACTCTGAGGTGCCACATCTCTTTCATTTTCGCTTGCCTCGTGCCAGGGTGCTTGGAGGGCTGCCTGCCTTACAGCCATTGATTCCTTGGCAGTAATGCCTCCGGCGTGCAGGCTGCGGGGTTGGGGGGAGCTAGGCCCTCCCTGTCAACCCAGCCTAGTGCAGGGCTGTGAGCAAAGCAACCCTGAAACAGAGGCCTTCTGGCAGAGGGTCTAAATCCACTGTCCTGGGTTATTTCCTACTCTTGGCCTTTAAGTTTGGGGTGCGACCCCCTATAGTCCAATCGTGTGTTGTGGCTTGACCCAGGTTGGCATCCTGCCGTGCCCTCAGGTTCCTCTGGGCGGGCAGCTGCCGGTTTGGCAAGACCTAACCCAATAGTGTCTATTGTTCAGTCATTCACTCGCTCGCTCCTGGGTCTCCTCAGCCGTCTCCTCTGGACAGGGAGGCAGCGCAACTTGCTCGGTGGCTGTCAGGTTCCTAGCGATGCTGCCTTCAGGCAGGGAGGCTGCAAGTTCCTGCCTCTTTGCCCGTCAGCCCTGAACTGACCCAGGTTTCCTCCTTTTCTACTCCCTGCAGGCCTGGCATTGATGGCAGGTATAACGGGATGGAGAGAGCTGGGCCCAGAGGTTCTCTTTAACCCTTCACATGCCCATTTTTATGTTTAAATCAGAGGTTTCGGTAGCAGCAACGTACACAAGTTCTTCCACGAGGACAGCTTTATTTCACCCTTCGCAGCAGAGTGGCGATGCCTAGAAGGCTTAAATGATGCTGAAATTCAAACATTTTCTGGCCATGTGTCCTGTGATGACATCAGCAGGACCAGCAGCCTCACCGGGCCCCTGGGCAAAGGTGGGGAGGGGGACGGCTCTGCACTCCTGAGGGGGTAGGGCCGGGACAGCCAGCCCTCAGTGGCCCCTCCTCCAGCAGCCCTCACAGCCACCTGGAGCGCGCCACTCCAGCAGCAATTTAAAAGGCCTGGGGTTCTGACCGCCACCGTGGTAGCAGTGGTGACCCAGGTCCTGGCCCCTTTTGAATTGCCAGGCCCTGGGACAATGGCCCCCTACCCGTTGGTGGGCCGGGATGACATCTTGCCTGACTGAATCTCCGCATGCTCTTATTTATCTGTGGCCCTTTTTTTTTTTTTTTGGTTACTTAATAGATTACAAGCTGACGTGAATTGGTGTCTGTTCTCCATGTCTAAAGCCAGGATCAGACATTATTCTTGGCATTTCTTCAAAAGAATCCTTAGTTTATACTTCAAAAGGATACAGAAGTGACATATAATTATTGAAGACCATGAACAAGCACACAGAGTACATTCAGAAGCTACTGCAAAGGGCAGGCTGGTTGGGGCCTACAGTATAGAAATGTTTATTCCAGTAATGTTTAAGCCCGAGAGAGAGAAAGAGAGACAGAGAGAGAAGAGACAGAGAGACACAAATGGGAGGGCATTCACAGCTGCTCAAGGGCTAGAGGGGATTTCAGGGAAGGAAAGATTTAAAAGAGAGGTGAAAATATAAAACTTGGCCCAAAACTGATAAAAATGGGACTATGACAATCACAAAGAAATATTTGAAAGAGAGAAATATCACACAGGGAATGAAGTGCAAGGATGCATAACTAAGAGTTGTGGGAACATAAGGGCCAGACTGGGTCAGACCAAAGAACCATCTAGCCCAGTGTCCTGTCTCCCGACTGTGGCCAATGCCAGGTGCACCAGAGGGAGTGAACAGAATAGGGAATCATCAAGTGATCCCTCCCCTGTTGCCCATTCCCAGCTTCTGACAAACAGAGGCCAGGGACACCGTTCTTGCCCATCCTGGTTAGTAGCCATTGATGGAACCATCCTCCGTGAATTTATCTAGCTCTTTTTAAAAGCCTGTTGAAATCCTGGTTTTCACAACATCCTCTGGCAAGGAGTTCCACAGGTTGACTGTGCGTTGCGTGAAGGAATAGGGAGGAAAGTAAGGAAGAGAAAATGTTGGGTGGGATTTCCTAACTGTAAGATCTGTTTGCCTGGGGCTAAAGAATCAAAAGGCAAAAGATTAATTGCACCTTTCTCCCCCACCCCCTGTCCACAGCCCTTGGGAGCTAGAAGAATGTCATTCCATATCCCATCCAGTTTTAAATGACTTATGCAATAGAGTTCCCATCTCTTTCTTTGTGTTTCACAGGGCTGGCCTTACCATGAGGCGAACTAAGGTGGCCACTTCAGGTGCCAGACTGTGCGGGAGGGGAGAGTGGGTGCCACTAGGACCCAGAGTGTAGAAAATTGTGTCTGCTGCTGGTGCAGATGTATTCTCTCTGCTCTAGAGTAGAACAGGAAGAAGGCAGAATTGAGACTTTTCAAAGTTTTGGCCCAAGCGAGGGGGCATGGGGGCATCATTTGAGCTCCCCGCCTCAGGTGCCAAAATGTTGTGGGCCGGCCCTGGTGTTTCAAGAAGTCCTATGTAAAAGTAGAACCTCTGCATTGTATGCATTGAGATGGCACTCTTTATATGAACTAGCTACTGCCATATGCAAATATAAGCATAATTCATACGTTATATAGGAGCAATAAATTCATTGGTGGAACACACTGCAATCTACTTCCTGACTCTGCTCCCAGACATAAATCAGCGTATGCTGTTTGAGTGCTTTGCTGATGCTGAACAACGTCACTTTGGCAGGACAGTCTGGCTACAACTTGGCTTGATACAGTAAGACCTGGCAACTGGAATGGCCATGCTGAATACAGCAAGGGCTGTTGCTAACTTGTCAATGTTTACAGCTAGCAGATGGGTAAAAAGCAAGGGAACATTAAAACCATAGATGCTTTAGTGAATAATTTTGTACCTCAAAGAAGTGTACCACATGAGAGGGATTTTTAATATATAAGGCCTGACCAAATGCATGGTCCTTTTTGGTCAAGTTCACGGTCATAGGATTTAAAAAATACTAAATTACGTTATTTCAGCTATATGAATCCCAAAATTCAGCATTGTAACCACAGAGGTCCTGACCCAAAACAGAGCTGGGGGGGGTGACAAGGTTACTGGGGGAGGTTGCGGTGCTGCTACCCTTACTTCTACATTGCTGGGGAGCAACAGCATCTGGCGGGGAGTAAGAGGTGGCTAAGTGAGTAATTGTGTAGTTGCTACAATCTGTATCAACTACACGATTAGTCGATAAGGGAAGGCGCTCTCTCCCGGCTCGTGCTGGTCCAAGAGCTACCCCCGCTGCAGCTCTGCTGTGGCCAGGTGGTTCTTACTACATTTAAAATGCAGAGCTGCAGTGGTCCTGGACCAGTGCGAGCCAGGACTGAGCCAGGCTCCAGCAGCCCCTGTCCGTGGGGGTCCGAGGGGGTAGCAGCCTCTGCCCGCAGCCAACCCACGCCACTGTGGCCAGGGGCTGCTTCGCAGCAGCCTCCCCTATCTCCTCCCAACCCTGCTGCCTCTATCAGAGGCAGGGAGGGGGCAGGTGGCACCACAGAGACAGTTCTGGGGGGAACCAGCTTTTAAGCCGGCCCCCCCCAGCACTGCCTCTGATACAGAGGCAGCAGGGGAGGGGAGGAGCAAACAGTCAAGTAGTCGACTACTCGCTTACATCCCTAGCTGGGAGCCCAGCTCTGAAGGCAGCACCCGGCCCTCAGCAGCACAGAAATAAGGCTGGCATGGTATGGTATTGCCACCCGTCCTTCTGCCCTGCTGCTGGCCGGGTGCTGCCTTCTGAGCTGGGCGTTCAGCCAACAGCCATTGCTGTCTAGCTGCCCAGCTCTGAAGGCAGCAGAGACGTAAAGGTGGCAATCCCAAAACCCCCCTAAAATGAATTTGTGACCCCCCTTCCCCCCCCACATCTCCCTTCTGAGTCAGGACCCCCAATGTGAGAAACACTGGTCTCCCCCATGAAATTAATACAATATGAGGCAAAACCACAAAAAAGACCAGATTTCATGGTCTGGGATGCGATTTTGGCTGTGAATTCGATAGGACCCTATCAAAATATCTGAGCAAAATGAAATTGAAACCATGGACTGATAAGCAGTCAGGCTCTGCCAGTTAGCATCCTCATGCCAACCCTGCTTGCTTGTATCAGTTTAGTACCAAAGATAAGGACGCCAGAGAACGTATGTTGCGCCAATCAGAGCCCTGAGTCATACTGTTGCTAACACCTGTCACAGCAAGGAGGCAAACCATTCCAAAACTGAAAAGTATCTGAGACTGCGGAAGATCTACATCACGCAGCAATAGAAGAGCCACATAAAACAAAGTATTCAGCTAGCAGCGGGTTGCAAAGGCGTGCAGGTGATGAATGCTTTGTGGGAGAAAACAGGAGTAAGGCAAACATGCAGCCTAGGGTAATGTACGTACTTATTGCTTCTGTTGCTGCTTGCACATGGCAATTCCCTCGTGCCATGCACCCAGCACCCACAACTGGGACTAGATCTCCAGATGGACTCGGCTCCCATTTGTAGGGTTGCCAGATGGTTTCAGCAAAAATACTGGACACACTTGACGTTACATCACAATCGACATTATATCTTATTTAGAAAATACCGGACAGTTCTATTTTCTCAATTTGTTTCCCGAACAGAAAGCTCAAATACTGGACTGTCCAGTTCAAAACCGGACACCTGGCCACCCTACCCATTCAGAGGTATAAACAAAGGCGAGTTTTCAAAAACAGCTGAGTTCCCTGCAGCTTCCATGGTGGCCCTGTGGGCCCTTGCACCACGCACCCAATATGATCAAACCTCTTGAAAATTTGACCCCGCCAGAACGTCAGGTATCATCCAGAGCTCCAACTATTGGCCAAATGTGAGAAGGCATGTCCAAGACTTCATAAGCCACGAAATATCTGAAATGAGTGCGCGGCAAATCAAAACCAATCAATTGAGGATGAACGAACTATCCGATTAACCCTGGAGCAAGCATGGCACAGATTTTGGCCCAGCGAGAAATCCAGGCTGCCTTGTGATGAGCGATTGTTACTCAGATTATTAACACACCACCTTTGTCCTGCCCCGCAGCCAAGCCAATGGCAGAGCAGGAGCAGCTGCCTAGAGAGAAGTATTACAAAACTACTAGAAAAGTCATAGTGGGATAATAAGGACCCATGATCAGTTCTGCTGGATACCAACAGAGGGATAGGCCCAGGTGCATGCAATGTCACGCCACATCACACCTCACACAGACTTGAGCAGTACGGAATATTATGATGGGGGATTCTTTACTTGGGGAACAAGATGCGTAAGAGGGAACAGGATACACATTTACAATACTCTTAGGATATATCTACACGGCAGTGTTATTTCGGAATAACAGACATTATTCCAAAATAACATCACTCACGTCTACACAGCTAGCCTGTTATTTCAAAATAAATTCAAAATAACGGGCTTCTTCCTCTGACTTCTGTAAACCTCATTGTACGAGGAGTAAGGAAAGTCGGAGGAAGAGCACTCTATTTCAAAATAAGTGCTGTGTAGACGTAACCACATTCAAAATAAGCTATTTTGACTTAAGCTATGCAATTAGCTTAGCTCAAATTGTGTAGCTTATTTCAAGTTTAGCCCTGCTGTGTAGACAGATGCACCTTAAATGGTCTACAGAAGGTAGATCAGGAACATCAGTCTTCCCTGTCACACCACACAACAACAAGCAACTGAAAGGGGGCAAATTCAAAACCAGTAATAGGAAATATTTTTCACATGGTAGTTGATTTGTCTGTGGAACTCACTGCCACTGGATATAGTTGAGCTCAAGAACTTAGCAAAAAGGAATAGGACATTTACATGGATAGGATTGGCTACTATAAATTTAGGATATTTTTGTTAAGCTGAAAATCATAGGGTTTTATATTCCTTCCAAAATTAAGCCAGCCTTTAATGACTAGGGACTAGAGCTGGAGGAACAACTGATTTTTGAGTTTGCTGACAATTCTGAAAAAGAAAGAAAATTTGTTTTGTGTTGAACTGAAAACTAATTTTTTTAAATGTGTGGTGAAAAGAAAAGTAAAAAAGAAAATAGATTTTGTCTAAGCAAAACATTCATTCAACCCAAAACTATACATGTCATTTAAATTTCAACCATTTTTAAATGTTTCATTAAAAAAATAAGGAAATTTCCAAATGAAAAAGTCATCTTGAACTGAAAAAAAAAAATCAAAATCTTTCAACAGTTTCAGACATTTACTACGATCTTTTTTCCAACAGGAACAATTTGACAAAATTAACATAAATTCACAAAATAAACTGGTGTTGCTCAATCTACATATTTCATCAAAAAACATTCCACTGAAACATTTTGCCCAGCTCTACTTGGGCATGTCTACACCAGGAAATTATTTCAAAATAACTAAATTCGAAATAATAACTCCTGAAATAACTATTTCAAAATAATCTAATTCCCTGAGGAAAGTAGGAGTACAGATTTTGAAATAACCAGACCATTATTTTGAAATAACGGGCTTAGTAGCATGGACACGCCACTTATTATTTCAAAATAACTCCCTAGTGTAGACCAGTGCCGAGTTGTCAGGAAGATTATCCTGTTGCCTGTCTACTGCAAGGCTTTTACATCTTCCTCTAAAGCATCTGGTGCCGTGTCCTATTGGACCCACGATACAATTGACTGATCCAGTCTGCTCTGGATCTAATCTATCTGGGTCCATCCTGTGTTCCTCGATTGTCCACAGCAAATCCAGAACAATGTCAAGCATAATACTACAACGCCAGATGCATCTGCACTTCAGATAGCACAGCCAGCCAGATACCAGCAGCCCCTAACAGACACAAATGATGGAAGGTAAGGACATATAGACAAAAAGCAGCACCAAGTTCGTACAAGGTAAAAGTAGAGAAACAACTCTAGTGCAGCAACTGCCACTTTCTAAGGCCAGGTCTACTCTACATCCGGCAGCTCCGCTTAAGGCATGGAACTCCAGCTACATACAATATGTAGCTGGAGTTGACTTACCTTAAACTGAGCTTGGTGGCATCCCCACAGCAGGAGGCCAATGGGAGCAAACCTCTTGGCTTCCCTTACTGCTCACAAATGCAGGAGTACCAGATGACGCCGGCAGGGGCACCCTCTGAGTTCAATTTAGCAAGTCTTATCTAGACTCACTAAATCAAACTCCGGAAGATGGATCGTGGCAGCAGCAATCTTCCATTTACTGTAGACAAGGCCTGAGACTATGGTCCCCAAACTCTGGGAGGAATGTTTGGGCCCAGGCTGCAGCCTGACCTCTGAACCCCTCCCATGCAGAGTCCTAGAGGTTGGGCTCCAGCCTGAACCCAGAAATCAGCACTTGCCATCGAACAAATCAGTTGGCGCAGGCAAGCTACAGGTGTCTCACTGCAGTGTATCCACACACACATACCCAGAGACAAGGAAACTGGAGCACCAGCTGGGAACATGGTGTAATGTTAGATGTGAAAAGACAAAGCCACTGTGGGGGGTGTAAGCAGAAAATAAAGTCACCCTGTTAATCACCTCCAGCATGGCGTCCTGAGTCTCTGTAAATGCCACATCGTGTCCACCCAGGGCTGCTACATGTGACTCAGCATGCTGCAATGCCGCCCCCCCCCCCTCAGAATTTGATTTTCAGCACCCCGAGGCATGGCCACTCTGGATAAGCAGATGGCAGGGATTTTGTCTGAGCGGAGCCAGGAGTGATTCCAAATGAGGAGGACAGATGAAGACGGATGCAACAGGAGAATGAAATAATATGACCTTTCATAATGAATAGCTATATTGTCCAATCCTGCCTGTAAATTGGAAAACTCGTCAGCCCAGCCAGCTACTTCTACGCATAACACATTCTGTAAAAAGCACACACCATTCAGCAAAGGGAATTTTCACCAAGATGAAAGTGAGTGTGTACGAGGGACTTGGAAAGCAAATAATGATCGATTGGGTATGCTAACGCTGAGTCAGGGCATGATAGTCAGCTGCTGACATGGGACCAGAATGGCCACTTTCAGTCTATGGAAAGACCTAATAAAGTATAAAAACCTCTAACCAAATTATAAGTGGCAGGATGATCATAGGTTGGGATAAGGGTCCTGTGCTGGAAGAAATGTGGTTATGCACCAGGCGGGGGGGAAGAGCCTAACTCCTTGGTGCTGGAAAGACTCTACTGTGCATGGGGAGGCTATAAAATAAATTGTAGCTGGCATTATCAAAAGGTTAGCCTGTACTCAAAGAATCATGGATTCATAAAACACTGGAGCTGGAAGGTGCCTCGAGAGGTCATCGAGTCCAGTCCCCTGCCCACACGGCAGGACCAAGCACCATCTAGACCATGCATGATAGATGTCTATCTAACCTGCTCTTAAATATCTTCAGAAATGGAGATTCCATAACCTCCCTAGGCAACTTAATCCAGTGTTTCACCACCCTGACAATTAGGAAGTTTATTCTAATGTCCAGCCTAAACCTCCCTTGCTACAATTTAAGCCCATTGCTTCTTGTCCTATCATTAAAGTCAAGGAGAACAATTTTTCTCCCTCCTCCTTGTAACACCCTTTTAGGTACTTGAAAACCGCTATTATGTCCCCTCTCAGTCTTCTCTTTTCCAAACTAAACCAAGCCACTTCTTTCAGTTTTCCCTCATAGCTCATGTCTTCTAGAGCTTTTATCATTTTTGTTGCATGACAGATGCCATGACAGCCATGTGGCGGGCATTTTACATTCTCAGAGCTGTTCAGAACTAGAACCATTGCTAGAGAACAAGGCTGGGAGTGACTTTCTCCCCCCTTTTCACATGTGGAGACTACGGAGCAGTAAGGATTTGCACACAGCAACAGAACTAGAGCCATGTGCTGGCTCTGCATGTAACATCACTGGCACATTCCCGAGTGACCCTTAGGGCATAAATGGGCAGCAGACTGGCTTTGTGAAAAAGATCTCAACCAGGCTTGGTTGGAAAGGGTGGAGAAAGCTTTGGGTTAGATCAGCTCCTTTACAGAGGAAACTGTTTAGTCCCTAGAGAGCACGTTATGATTCTGTGCTATAGGTCCCCTTTTGTTGCCTGTGTTCTTACTCACTGCCCATTGAATTTGTTCTCTGCTAATCAACTTTTCCTTGGCAAGCTTCACTATAAATAGACTGAATTGCTATGTGGGAAGCCCAGTCGTGATCAATGGTCTCTCTAATTTTCTCCATCCATGGGCGGAATAAATGTTGTTACGTGCACCAACACGTGTGGATGTGCACCACCAGTAGAAACACATGCAACTGGCTGTAGGCACTCTGCTAATCAGCGGGGCGATCTCTGAACTGCTCCTGAGCAGGTGCCCAAGTGCTCAGCTTACCAGGGACACAGGTGGTGATGCTGAGCTGAATCTTACAAGGGGGCTTGCTCTGTTCCTTTGGGAACAGCAGCTCTGGTAATTCTGAGTGTTCGGTGGCTTAAGGCCTGGACACTGGTGGGGGATGCCCTGAGGTCTTAGGGGTTGGTGTGCGCCTCTGACTGACTGTCCAGAGAGTGAGGCTGGCAAGACCTGGAGGGCTGTGCTTGTGTGGCTAGAGGTACCAAGCAGGCACAGAGAATAGTGCTTCATGCAAGAAGCAGGTGGTGATGAGTTACCTCACAGCCCTACTATCCTAGGCACATAACACTTTCTTCACCAACATGTCTTTGCTTCCTGCACATGTGCCCATATGCCATAACCATACACAAAAATTGCTGATGTGTTGGGAGGGGGAGGTTTTCCTTCTGCCTCTGCTGTTATATAAAGAATATCTGGCCTTGTGGAAGCTCTTGCGGGTGGATTTGTCGATACCCCCTCCTCCCCATCTCTTATTCCTGCTGGCATCCACCTGCACATCACCAGTGTCTCGTGAGAGACTCCTGAATGTTACCAATCTGCTAGAGGAGGCAGGAGACAAGAGGAATCAGGGTTTGGGGGGGGGCAAGCAATTTGGCTGGGGTCACAGTGGAGCATGGCTCCCTTGCCAGAATTATTAGTAGGGGGTGTGGCAAAACTGTCTCCATGCCCAGGGGTCCTGCACTTCTAGGTGGTTATTTCCCTCAGAGGCTTGCTGGAACCCACCACACTGCCACTGATCTTTTCTAGAGACCAGGGTCACCGCTTACTGAGCCAGCCTCACCATTGGCCACATCATAAGATTGAGGGGGAAGAAACCCCCCCTGGAATCCTGGCCTCCCTTTCCAGGAGCAGACTTTTTTAAAGAGTGGTAGGGGGAGGGTTGGGGGAAACCCAGGGCTGTCCACTACTCAGGGCTCCAACACTGGGGCCCAAGGTAGTGATTACTGTAAGGCTCTGTCTACAGTGGCAGCTTCTCACACAAGAAGATCTTGCACAAGGGTTCTTGTGCAAAAGCAGTGTGTGCAGGGCAGTGTGGTTGTTTTCTTGTGAGACTTCTTGCACAAGAGCTCTATGGCAGTGTGGACACTCTCTTGCACAAGAAAGCTCTGAGAGCCATTTTAGCCATAAGGCTTTCTTGCACAAGAAATCCCTGCTGAGCATCCACCCTGCCTTCTTGCACAAGAGCTCCTGCCCAAGAGGGTTACACCTGATAAAGAAGAGCATAACTCTTGCACAAGGAGCCCTCTCTTACCACACCATACTGTAAATTTCCTTGCACAAGAGCAGGCAGGCAGTGTGGACACTCTGCAGATTCTTGCACAAGAACAGCTGTACTTGCACAAGAAGCTATAAGTGTAGACATAGCCTAAGGGGTTTCTCCCCCCTCACTCCAATACAGCAGCCTTTTCCTTGGGCCACTTCCCCAAACACTACCCTAGTATCCTCTCTCTGATACCTGAGCAAATCTTTTCTACTTAGCCCAAACACTCCCCAACACACTTCCTCCTTTCAGTCTTTCACTCTTCTCCTTACCTGAGGGGGGGAAACCTTTTATAGTTGCACAGCTTAATTGGCTGTTTAGCCTGCTGCTTCAGGCAAGCTCTTAATTAGCTTCAGGTGCCTGCCTGCATTGATTACTTCAGCAGCCTCTGGCAGTTAACTCAGGAAACAGAAAACCATTCACCCAGCTCCCAGGATGTCTATCCTTCACCAAATTATTGTAGCCAGCTGCCCTGGGTTTGTCACAGGAGGTACAAGTGATTATGACTTGATCACATTTCTAATGCGTAACCAGAATGAAGTCCAGACCCATAATAAGAACAGCCATATGGGGTCAAAACAAAGGTCCATCTAGCCCAGTGTCCTGTCTGCCAACACTGGCCAATGCCAGTGCCCCATAGGGAGCGAACAGAACAGGGAATCATCAAATGATCCCTCCCCGGTCACCCATTCCCAGCTTGTGACAGAAAGGCTAGCAGCACCATCCCTGCCTATCCTGGCTGATAGCCATTGATGGACCTATGCTTCATGAATTTATCTAGCTCTTTTTTGAACCCTGGCCTTCACAACATCTGGCAAGGAGTTCCCCAGGTTGACTGTGTGTTGTGTGAAGAAAAACTTCCCTTTGTTTGTTTGAAACCTGCTACCTATTAATTTCATTTGGTGGCCCCTAGTTCTTGTGTTATGGGAAGAAGTAAATAATTCATCTTCATTTACTTTCTCCACACAACTCATGGATTTACAGAACTCTATCATATCCTCCCGTAGTCATTTCTTTTTTAAACTGAAAAGTTCCAGTCATATTAATCTCTCCTCATATGGCAGCCATTCCAACACCCTAATCATTTTTGTTCCCCTTATCTGAATCTTTTCCAGTTCCAATATATCTTTTTGAGATGGGGCGACTGCATCTGCACCCAGTATTCAAGATGTGGGTAAACCGTGGATTTATATAGCGGAAAGAAGATATTTTCTGTCTTATTCTCCATCACTTTCTTAAGGATGCCCAATATTCTGTTTGCTTTTTTGACTGCTGCTGCACATTGGGTGGATGTTTGCAGAGGACTCTCCACAGTGACTCCAAGATCTCTCTCTTGAGTGGTAACAGCTAATTTAGACCCCTTCATTTTATATATAGTGTTGGGATTATATTTTACAATGTGCATTACTTTGCATTTATCAACACAGAATTTCATGGGCCATTTTGTTGCTCAGTCATCTAGTTTTGTGAGATTCTTTTAAAGCTCTTCACAGTCTGCTTTGGAGTGAAATATACTGAGTATTTTATTATCATCTGCAAATTTTACCACCTCACTGTTTACCCCTTTCTCCAGATCATTTATGAATATGTTGAATAGGATTTCCTCTTTATTCGGCTATGGGGAGGCCACATCTGGAGTATTGTGTCCAGTTCTGGGCCCCCCACTACAGAAAGGATGTGGACACATTGGAGAGGGTCCAGCGGAGGGCAACCAAAATGATTAGAGGGCCGGAGCACATGACCTATGAGGAGAGACTGAGGGATTTGGGTCTGTTTACTCTGCAGAAGAGAAGAGTGAGGGGGGATTTGCTAGCAGCCTCCAACTTCCTGAAGGGAGGTTCCAAAGAGGATGGAGAAAGGCTGTTCACAGTAGTGACGGATGGCAGAACAAGGAGCAATGGTCTCAAGTTGCAGTGGGGGAGGTCTAGGTTGGATATTAGGAAAAACTATTTCACTAGGAGGGTGGTGAAGTACTGGAATGGGTCACCTTGGGAGGTGGTGGAATCTCCATCCCTAGAGGTTTTTAAGTCTCTGCTTGACAAAGCCCTGGCTGGGTTGATTTAGTTGGGATTGGTCCTTCCTTGGGCAGGAGACTGGACTTGATGACCTCCTGAGGTCTCTTCCAGCTCTATGATTGGTCTCAATACAGACCCCTTCAGGACACCACTAGTTACCTCTCTCCATTCTGAAAACTGACCATTTATTCCGACCCTTTGTTTCATATCTTTTAAGCAGTTATCAGTTAATGAAAGGACCTTCCCTCTTATCCCATGACAGCTTGCTTTGCTTGAAGAGCCTTTGGTGAGGGACCTTATTAAAGGCTTTCTGGAAATCCAAGTGCACTGTATCCATTGGCTCCCTCTTGTCCACATGCTTGCTGATCCCCTCAAAGAATTCTAGTAGATTGGTCACATGTGATTTCCCTTTACAGAAACCATGTTGACTTTTTGCCAATTTTTTTCATCTATAAGTCTAACAATTCTGTTTTTTACTATAGATTCATCCAGTTTGCCTGGTACTGAAGTTAGATTTACTGGCCTGTAATTGCCAGGATCACCTCTAAAGACTGTTTTAAACATTGCCATCATATTAGCTATCTCACAGTCATTTGGTACAGAAGCTGATTTAAAGAATAGGTAATTCTGCAATTTCACATTTGAGTTCCTTTAGAACTCTTGGGTGAATACCATCTGGCCCTAGTGACTTACTACTGTTTAATTTATCAATTTATTCCAAAACCTACTCCTATGACACCTCAGATTGGGACAGTTCCTCAAATTTGTCACCTAAAAAAATGCCTCAAGTTTGGAAATATCCCTCATGTCCTTAGCCAGGAAGAGCAAGGCAAAGAATTAATTTCATTTCTCTGTAATTACCTTATTGTTCTTACGTGCTCCTTTTGCATCTCAACTGTCTGGTGCCCCACTGGCTGTTTAGCAGACTTCCTGCTTCTGATGTACTTTAAAAAACTGCTATTATGTTTTGAGTCTTTGGCTAGCTGTTCTTCAAATTCTCTCTTTTTTTCTTCCTAATTATATTTTTGCACTTCAGTTGCCAGAGTTTATGTTCCTTCTATTTTCCTCACTAGGATTTAACTTCTACTTTTTAAAATATAGCCTTTTATCGCTCACTGCTTCTTGGCTATTAAACCCCGATAGCATTTTTTTGGTTCTGTTTTTATGTTTTTTTAAATTTGGAGTATAGATTTAAGTTGAATCTCTATTATGGTGTCTTTAAAAAAGCTCCATACAGCTTGCATGGATTTCACTTTTGGCACTGTATCTTTCAACTTCTGTTTAACTAACCTCCTCATTTTTGTGTAGTTACCCTTTCTGACATTAAATGCCACAGTGTTGGGCTGCTGTGGTGTATTTCTTGCCACAAGGATGTTAAATTTAATTGTATAATGGTCATTATGTCCAAGCATTCCAGCTATTTCACCTCTTGGATCAGTTCCTACAGTGGTGCTTTATAAGGACCAATTTTACAAAGCTGAAAAGAGTTATGAGCCAAATCAGCTAGAAGGAAGAATGTAGTCTGAAAATTGTGAATGCTAATTTGGAACTATAAGAACACTTTACTAGATGTTCCAAAAAGCCACAACTGAGGAAAAAGGCCATACTGGTTTTTAAAAAAAAGACTGACTGGGGGAAGTGAAGGCAGCTGTAACAAATAAAGATATATATAGCAAATAGAAGAAAGGGGAAGCTGATAGTAATGTATATAAATCAGAAGCTAGGAAGTGCAGAAAATTGGTGAGGGGTGCAAAGGGGACATAAGAAACTATGAAAAGGAAAGTTAGAGAGAATAAGAGGAAGGGTATTTTTAAACATATTAAGAATAAAAAGAATTCAAACAAATGGTGTTGGTCCATTACTAGATAGAATGGTAGAATTATTAATAATAATGCAGAAAAGACAGAAGTGTTCAAATACTTATTGAATAAGTATTTCTGTTCCGTATTTGGGAATCAACAGATGCTGTCTTAGCATCTTGCGGATAACCCTCTTTCCATTCCACTAATGTGTAACTGAGTAGATGTGTAACCACATCAAATATTATTGGTTACATGACTATTCGATAGTCCCCAGTGGCGGGGCGGGCAGCCAGTGCAATCCGGTCCCACTCCCGGGGAGCCCTCTGCCACCCTGCCCTGCTGCCTCTCTATCAGAGGCAGTAGTGTGGGGTGGCAGGCGGGAGCCGGTCTGTGAGGGGAGCTGGTTTAAAAACCAGTTTCCTGTGCAGACTGGCTCCCGCCTGCCGCCCCACGCTGCTACCTCTGATCCAGAGACAGCAGCGCAGGGTGGCAGCAACCCCTGTCTATGGGGGGGTCTGAGCTCCCAGTGGAAAGAGGCTGCTGCTGCGGTGCAGCCTCTGTCTGCGGCGAGCCCAGGCTCACCGCAGACAGCGGCTTCTCCTTGGACTGCTGGAGCAGCCTCTGTCCTCAGGAAGCTCGGAGCAGCCTCCATGTGCTGGGGAGCCCAGACTGATCAGTTAATCATGTCGTTATCTACATGTTGATAGTACTACTCTCAAGAGGCACTATTAAAGTTAGACACGTTAAAAATCAGAAGGTCCAGATGTGCACCCAAGAGTTTTAAAAGAGCTGGCTAAGGAGTTCATTGGGCCATTCACGTTGATTTTTCTAATTCTTAGAATATTGGGGAGGTTCCAGAAGAAAGTCAGCATTGTGCCAATATTTTAAGGAGGTAAACAGGATGACTTGGGTAATTAAAGGGCTGCCCTTCTGACTTCAATTCCAGGCAGGATAATGGAGTGGCTGATATGGGACTTGATTAATAAAGAATTAAAGGAGGGTAATATAATTAGTGCCAATCAACATGGGTTTATGGAAGATAGATCCTAGCCAAGTAAGTTGATTTTTAAGTGAGGTTTCAAGTTCAGTTGATAAAAATAATTGTGTTGATGTAAAATACACAAGTTTGGTACAGTGTGGCATTTTAATTAACGAGAGAGACCATAACATTAACATGGAACACATTCAGTGGATTCAAAATAACTGATGGGGCTCAAAATGTAACTTGAAACAGGCAATCATCATGCAGGTGTGTTTCTGGTGGGGCCCCTCAGTTCTTGGCCCAAAGCTATTTAACATTTTTATCAATGGCAGGAGATGGATGCTTCTTTCAAAGCTAACTAGTGCTTTCAGTCACCTCCCCAACTCCAGATCTAGAAGGTTCCCCGGTCCTAAGCCCTTTGTCCTGGGTTTGTGCAGGATTTGACACTAAGGGACCCTGAACCAGGACTGGCGCTCCTAGGCTCTGAGATTGTACATAATAATAAATATTTGCAGAGAGTTCTGCCGACAGGCTGCCTGTGGCAGTTGTCATGGAGCCACAGGTAGGGTTGACAAGTGTCCGGTGTTCGACCATATCGCCCGGTGGGTGGCACCTGACCTCTGGCCACAGCACTGACAGGCCAGAGTCGGGACGGGAGTGGAAAGTGGCACCCAGTGAGTATCGGCCCCCTACTGGACAGGGCCCACCACTGCCCACAGCCCTGTCTGCATTCCCTGCCCCCGCAAATACAAAAGTCAAGCTATACCTATGGCTGCACTGCGACTGCCATGAGAGGGAGATTACATTCCAGCCAGCCTGGTGAGTGCAGGGGTCTCCAGGACCCTTAGCCAAAGAGAGGAAAGGAGCCGAGAGCTGTAATTTCATCACAGTCTCACTCTCTCGTGTTTACAGGCCTCCATTTTTTTTTTTTTTCCCTCGCCGCCCCTGCTTGCTGCAGCAGTTGGGCATCCAGAGCAAATAGGCTCCATTTCTCTTTGTCCACAAACAGCCTTTGGAAAATGAAATGGAAAGCTACATGCCCAGGTTAATGATCAGGCATTTTATCTGGGCCCAATATACGTAACTAACAAGTAACCAGACACACACACACCCTTGAGCAATTCATAGTGCAATGCCTCTGAATATTAAGCATGCCTGGAAAATGCAAGTATTCTACACTTTGGTGAGATGCCAGTCCAGCTTTCAGCTTTCCTTCTGTGTTACTCCGTCGAACATGCCTTTGTTTCACAATGTCAAATCTAACTTTTCATTCAACTCAGCATAGAAAGAAGCTATCCTAAGGCAGTGTTTCTCAACCAGTGGTATGAGCACCCTTAGGGGTACTTGAGAGAAGTCTGGGGAGTACGTCAACACAACTGAAATTTGGAGAAAACTGAATATTTGTTTTACATTTTACAGCGCTTTATTATTTTTGTACTTTTTACACCCAAAAATTTCATCTCCCGGCCGGCTATGATTAAGTTGTTTAAACAAAGATGTTGCAATGGTAGAAAAAATTTAGTGTATCTGAAAACTGTAGGTACTGAGGGTACTTATAATTTTGGGGGGGGAAAAGGGGCACTTTATCTAAAAAGGTTGAGAAACACTGTCCTAAGGTGTGTCGACCACACATGTTATGATTATAAAGCCTTCATTCATTGTCCTTCCTCTTGAAAATATCATTGCATCTGGGTCCTTGAAAATGAACTGATAAGAACAGGGTGAAACAGAATGAAAGGTGCTACCAATTTTAAATTGGCAGGCAAAGAGTCTGAAGCTGCTAAAGAGACTGCACCGGAATATGCAAGTGTGTTTGTGTTGCTGTGTGACATAACCACTAGAAACAACAATGCAGGCAAACAGGGGGGGAAAAAAAACCCAGACGTAGAGAGACCAGAACCAACCTGAAAGCAAATGGTGTGTCATGCTGTTGGGAATGGAAAAGGAGAAGTCCTTCCCGTGCATACATGCAAAACACTGTGAATCTGTAGTGCCATGAATACAACCACAAACTGATGATGATAATGGTGGTGATGATGATGATGATAAAATTTACTGAGAAGACAAACCCCCAGTTGTATTTGATTTTAATGCTTTGTCAGGAAACAGGCAGTTCAATGTTAAGTACAGTGGCCAGCAAATTATTCTACACTATTTTCCCCATGAATCCAAGCCTTGTGCATGGTAAAATGGATGTAACCTTTGAAGACATGCCTATGGATGACGATCCAGCATTTCTGGGGAGTAATTTCATAATGATTTTTCTGTCTGTTTATTTATTTATCCACTGCACTTTTTTAGAGAAAAATAATTAACCAATTCCAGGGTATTCAAGTTTATATGTGTGTCCTCTTTGTTTCTCTCTCTCTCTCTCTCTCTCTCTATATCTGCACATATTTTAATTCATGTGTCAAAAAAG
Organism: Pelochelys cantorii; assembly: GCA_032595735.1. Taxonomy (NCBI): domain Eukaryota; kingdom Metazoa; phylum Chordata; order Testudines; family Trionychidae; genus Pelochelys; species Pelochelys cantorii. Next base: position 5,221,534 of record CM064333.1, read on the forward strand.
AATCTATCCCTGCAATGAAACTATATTCATTGAAAATTTCATCACCCTAAAGCACACTGAAATTTACTACTGCTAAAACAGATTAGCATAATTGCTAGCTTTAACATAACAGTGTTAACAACACAATTATCTACAATTAATTTAGACCCTCTTTATAACTTTACAGGAGTTCTTACAACATGGCATGAGAGCCACTCACAAGCAGGAAATTTACATATGTCGTAGGCTTTTCAGCCAACACTTCTATATTTGCACTGGGGACGACTTTGGGTTATTGAATTTCCTTGCCATTGCTGAATAATTGCAATAAATTGAAAACAAATCTGGATTTAATTAAACGGACAAGGTTTTCTTCAAAATAATAGAAATATTTTGTAGGTTTCCTGAACATAAAGCTACAGTTCTTACCTACACCTTAACCTAATTTTGTGTAACTATATAACATGGCTCAACAGATATTCATGTTCCTAAACTTCCTTCCTTCTCACCATGAGCCATCTATTGCTATTCAAACAATATTTTACAGAGCTGCCCTTAAATGGTCAAAATTACTCAGAATGATGTTACTGTTACATTTGTTTATCTACACATATTTTACATACTAGCTGGATTGTCCTGTGCCCTGATCATTAGAACCAACTGCTTACAAGCAAAACCAAAATAAAGCACTTTGGAAAACTCCCTCCCCACCGAGTAATTTGCAATATTGTGTGCGAGCTGTGGACAGACACAGTACATGCTGTCAGTGAAGTCTGGCAGCAGAGTCGTTAATGATACACATGCTAAATGTGTCAAGCTGGTGAACTTTTTGTCGAAGAATAAAACCTTGTCCCAGTGGCTGCTTGCTCAGCGATATATCGCTGCGGTTCTTACCTGTCCGCCAGCAGTCCTGCTAAGCCGTATTGTGTAGTGTTGCAAGTTTAGAGGGACTGAGCGCATAAGGGACAATTCCGAATGTGCAGGGTGTCTGTGAGTCTCTTTGGGAAGTTCTCAGCGTCTTGGAGTTGAAGGCTGCTCTGTCTCGACGGGGGCAAGGCAGGGATATAAGAACACAGACTGTGGCAAGAGGCCTGATCCCGCAATCCTTAGCCAGGCCAGACTGCCATGGAAGTGTAACAGGTTGCAGGACTGGCCCAGAATAGGGGCTAATGTACTTTCTTGGTTTTTCTGAGCAGCTTCAAAAATAGACTCCTCCAGACACTGGCACTGCCTATACAGTGCGCAGTCTGGGCTGTGCAGCCAATGATTCAGCTCACAAATTCTAGACAGGGATTTCCCCCCACTGCCAACTCTGGGTTTGAAAGCCAACATTTTGCTTTCTGTGTAATGTCCATCCCAGGAGTCCTGACAGCCCTCAGGTCCCATGTCACCATCCGGAATGTTTGTTGGACCCTGGGTCAGTTCTGATCAGCAGCACATGGGATTGCAATGTGCACTCACTGCGCTGACCCCGGAGTGACAGCCGTGTCAACCATTGACAATGATGTAATTAGTCTAATCTCACTTATAACACTAGTAGAGTGACCAGCAATCAGATAATGCCCAGGCTGTTTCTGCAAAAATGAGGATGCCTACGTCACAGCAAAGGGAAATTAGCCTTTAATCCTTTGTAGACATTTGTCTACATATGGACATTACGCAGAATGAAGTTTTACTACAATTCCTCGGGCCTTATTTGATCAAAATCAGAATAGCTGGAGAGCCTGACATTCATTTATTTTTATGACAGGTTTCAGAGGTAGCTGTGTTGTTGTTTTTCCTGAAACAGACTAAGGAGCCCAGAGGCACCTTAAAGACTAACAAGTGTGGCTTATGCCATAATAAAATTGTGACTCTTCTTTGTACTGATTTTTATACATACCAAGTCGATTTTTCTGTTCATTGCCAGCTCTTGGGTGAGCACAAATACATGTTTATTTAACTCTGCGAAGAGGTACCTGTGTTGTCCTGGAGCTGGTGGACTGCAGGGCTCTTCAGAGTCACAAATCCATTCCTCCTCGGATGTGGATTCCCATTAACTCTTGCTACTCTAGTTGACCAAACAGAGCTTTTTACCGAGTATAGCAGGTGGAGCTGTGTGTGCAAATGTTGGAAGTGAACACAGCCCTCTTTGAGTAGTGCAACCACCAAAAGAGCTTAAAGTAGAAGTGGAGGACTATTTTCTTACTTCAAAAACATTGCAGGCCAGTGCGGTAAATGGGGATTTTTCGCTCCAACCAATTCCCCCTTACTTTGGGTGGGTTATGTCGCCTTAGTGAATACATTTGGACAGAGACTACATTTAAAAAGGGGGGCGGGGGAATCCACCTTCCTATGAATGGATTGCAACCTCGTGCAGCGGGGTGTTGAGTTTTTAATTTTTTTTACAGCAGTACCATTTACAATCCCAAATGGAATAAACACAACCAACATTCAATCCAGCAGCTCTTGTAATAAAGAAAAAAGAAAAAGTAGCCCTTGCCAGCCTATGCACTAGACTCTCCTTGCAGCTGTATTTAACCTTGTCTCTCCGCGAAAATAGGACTAGGGGTTAATAAAGCCCCATATCCCTGCTTTTCAAAGCATCCCGGCAGCTCAACAGTTAACAGCCCATCCAAAAAAGTCCGCCTGTGCGAATCTCGCCCTTTCAGCCGCGCCCGAGGCGTTACATGTGGGGCGGACAGTGCAGCCGAGTTAGCTGTTGCCTGGGGCCCCCCGAGGTAGCTCCCCGCTTTGGGTCCTGCAGCGCCTGGCGCCTTCCAGAGCCGAACTTGCCCGCCTGGCTGCCGGGCTCCGAGCAAGGGGCGGCAGCGGCGGCCCGCAAGGGGCCGATGTCCTGCATTAGCAATGACCCTGGTGAGTCAAAGAGGAGACGGGAAGTCGCAGCAAAGTTCAGAAAACTGGGGAGGCGGGGGGGGGGGGACTCCGGGCTCCAGCCCAGCAAAGCAGCGGCGTGGGGGGGCTGCCAGGCTAGGGGGGGGCTGAGATTGGGGGGGGCGCTGCGCTCCCGCCCTGCTCGCCAGCTGCAGCTCCGGGGCGCTGCCCAGCCCTGCGGCCACCGGCCGCCCCCAGTCCCCGGCCAGGCGGCTCCGGCCCGGGAGCGCAGGCGGCCAATGGCAGCCCCTGGGCCGGCGCGTCACGGGCTGCAGGGGGGGGATTGGAGGGCGGCCACATGAAAGGGGAGCGGCCGAACTTTTATAGCTCTGCCCGAGCCGGCCGGGTCCCCGAGTTCCAGCCCGAGCCCGCCGCCTGCCCCGAGCATGGAGCCCCGCGGCCCAGCTCCCCCCCTGCGCCTCGCCTGGCCGGGGCTGGCACCCGGGAGCCTCGACCCCGCCCCTGAGCCTGGGAGCCTGGAGGCTGGACCCTGAGCCGGGAGCTGGTCCCTGGAGTCCGGATCCGAGCCCTGAGCCTGGAGCTGGGACCCTGGAGTCCGGATCCGAGCCCTGAGCCTGGAGCTGGGACCCTGGAGTCTGGACCCTCAGCCTGGAGCTGGGTCCCTGGAGTCCGGACCCCAGCCTTGAGACTGGAGCCGGGAGCCTGGACTGCGCCCCTGAGGCCGTGGCTTGGGCTGGAGGTCCAGAGTGGTGGTAGAGCCTCTGGGGGCGAGTACGTGGGGCTGACTCCCCCTTGCTCCCTGCAGCCGTTTTATGGCTCCCTCCTCCCTGAGGATGAATCCTGGCCAGAGGTCGCTGAGCCCGGAGACAGCCCGCCCGCAGGAGGCCAGCCAGGGAGCGCCCACCCTCGCCAAGGAGAGCCCCCTTGGTGAGGAGCAGCCGCCCAGGATGGGCTCCAAGGCACCAGGCTGCAGGGGCCCAACCACCTCCAGCCTGCTGCTGCCGTTCAGCGTGGAGTCCCTGCTGATCACGGAGCACAAGCTGGGCCCCTGGAGCGGCCGCCCGCACCTGCCACCCCCTGCTGCCACAGCTGACGTGCCACCTGGCCAGGCCCCGGGCAGCTTGTATGCGGCGGATTCAGGCCAAGACGTGCCGGAGCAACAGGCTAAGCAGCCGCCGGCGGAGGAGAGTCCGGGGGACAAGGAGCCCGATGCCTGGTTTGCAAAGTCTGCCAGTTCCCCACCAAGTAAGTACAAGTGACCCCGCACTGCCGCGTGTCTGAGCACGGGGCCAGCCTGGTAGCTGGCCGTCCAGTTAGAGGGGCATGGGGATCCCTCCCTTGCCCAGCACCTTCCCTCACTGGTGTGCGACCGTCTCCCCAGCACAGCCCGGGTCAGGCTGACCGGTCACCTCCTCTGAGCAGCAGAAAGGTCAGCGCCCAGCCTCACCAGTGGGAAAGGCACGTTGCCCGGGGCGACAACAGTTGTTCAAGGGGCCCCAACTCACCCCAGCCCCTCGCTTGCGCCGAGAAGCTCCAGCTTCACCCTTGAGCTGACACAGGTGGCTGCAGCGTCCCACGCTCTATGCCTGCGAGCCCCGTGTAAGCAGTGCATCCCGCCCCCGGCTCCTGCTGGGATGGACAGCCTCTCGGTGAAGTCCGCCCGGCCACTGGCCCGGCCAGCCCTCTGTACTCCCAGGACCCTCGCCAGCCACTCGCCTCTGAGCCGTGGAGGAAAGGCCCAGTCAGTACTCTCCCCGCAGATAGTGTGGTACGTTGCTAATGGCACACAGGCCTCCAGCACTCCTCCGTGGGTCCCACCAGGCCACGGCTCACACCACTGGGTGCCTCTGAGCTCGGCCGGGTGCACAGGGAACCCCATGGCTCTAACCTCAGGCAGCTCTGCCCTTGGAGCTGAGTGGCTGGGCACTGAGAAACCCACGGGCAGGGGATGAAGCTGCCCGCTCTCTCCAGCTGAGAGAGGAGCTCCTTGGGCCTGACATATGGAGCCTCCGTGCCACGGTGCCCTGCTCCCTGACCGCCACTGTCCCATCCGTGCCCCTGCACAGCAGGCCTGGCCCCACACCTGAGGGAGTTTCCCGGCCCAAATAGAGGCTTTGTGAGTAGCTGTTTTGCAGTCACCGAGGAGAAGGCCGGCTCCCTGCTGTGCTGGCTTCCCAGCCCCAAGAGACAGGCCCAGCACCACAGCTAACCCCGCTGGGAAAATGAGCATTTGTGGCAGGGCTGGAGCCCAGGGTGGGCTCCATGTCTGAGATGGGGAGGGGAGGAATACAGGGCTGGAGGGTCCCGAGGATCACGGCTGAGGCTTGGCAGCAGGGTCAGGCCGACACCGTGCTAACCAGCCGGGCTGTGTGTGTGTGTGTGTGTGTCTTCTTGCAGGGCAGTCCAGCCCCCCATCCTGCACGCTGAGGAAGCACAAGAACAATCGCAAGCCCCGCACTCCCTTCACCACCTCGCAGCTGCTGGCGCTGGAGAGGAAGTTTCGGCAGAAGCAGTATCTGTCCATCGCCGAACGGGCCGAGTTCTCCAGCTCCCTCAACCTCACAGAGACCCAGGTCAAGATCTGGTTCCAGAACCGCAGGGCTAAGGCCAAGAGGTTGCAGGAAGCAGAGCTGGAGAAGCTCAAACTGGCCACCAAGCCCTTGCTGCCCTCTTTTGCCCTGCCCTTCCCGCTGGGGGCCCACCTGGGCTCCCCCACCCTCTATGGAGCCACCAGCACTTTCCCCAGCCGCACAGCCCTGCAGCCCGTCCCAGGTCTCTTCACAGCACCAGTCACCTACGGCATGTACTACCTGTCCTAAAGAGCATGGCCTCTGCGCCAGGGCGGTGCGCAGTGCCTAGGCCCCAGTGCCCCCCCGGCCTGCTCTACTGCACAGGGGTCCAGCAGCACCGTATGTGGGCCCCCAAATCCACTTCTTTGCCAGTTGTGGACTAGCCCCCTTCTGACCAGCACGCACGGATGAGCGGCTCACAGCTGCCGCGCGAACCAGCAGCCAACAGTCTCCGGGGAACGGCGTTTGGGCTGCGACGCGGAAGGATCGCTGCCTCCCAGATTCGAGGCAAGGAAAAGTTCCTTCCCCATGGGCTCCCTCACGGCCGCACCTTGTGCGGTGCACTCGCTGCTCAGCCCAGCGGGCCCAGGGCTGCCTTTAGCTCTGAACTGTGTCTGGGGCCTCCTGGTATGAACTTGATCTTGTCTCCCAGCCTGTGAACAGAGGAGACCTGATCATGGGTAGGTCCCATGGTATCAGTCTCTAATTCAATAGCCTTTCCTGTGAGTGTCTCCCCCAAGCATATGCTAGTTCAGGGGAGCGTGTCCCTGAGTGTTTACAACAACCACCAGTCACTGGGCTCGCTGCTGGTGTTGCAGGGAGCAGGTCCCTGGCCAGTGCTGGCCTGGTGGACTCAATATGATGGTACCGTCTGGCCTGAACACCTGCAGCTGCGACTGTTTGACACTGCAGCACTGAGAAGCGCTTCCCCTGCTCCGGATGCTGCATGAAAAGCACAAAGCGTTGAAAGGCAGTGAGAGTAAAACAGCACAAAGCAGAGACCGCTCACCTTTCCCCCCCAATGCACATGTTCTTCCAGGACCAGATTGGGTGTGGTTAATCCGCCATCCCCAGCATGCCTTAATGATCTCTTCCCCACCCCCACGAACAACCCCGCCGCAGGGCTCCCCCAGGCATGAATGAGGCCTGACTCTGGCTATTATTCCCCTGAGCAGCTGGCCCTCCAGAGTCACCCCATAGAGGAACGGGGCTCTGCCAGGCCCATGCCACCTTCCCTAGGGCTGGCAGTGACTCTTGGCCAGGTCCCTTTGTACACTCTTGCTGTAAATAGGAGACAGTCTGATTCTGCATGGGTCCCTAGGGGGCTGTATTTGAGGGTGCTAATCTGTTCATAGGCCTCTCACCAGTCCTTCCAGGTGTGTCTGCGCTGTGTGTGTTTCAGCCCCCCAGGCTAGTTCCATGTACATACTTTGGGTTTTGTACAGAGCCCGGAATGGGCTGGAGCAAAAAGCTCCCTGTTTTGTACAAAGCAGTCAATAAAGCCTCTAAGTTAATCAAGGCAATGGTGCTGCTCGCAGCTTTGTCCTTTGTAAATAACATGGTCTATTTCCCTGCAAGGTAACAAAACCATCTCAGCAGAGCCAGTGTGGCCAGCCTGCACCACGAGGCCTGGCTGCTGGGGAGAGCGAGTAGGGGTTCCAGTAAAATACCACACAGATTAGCCACCTCTGCCATTGCCCCTGCCAGCTACTGTTAGAGCCCCCCACCCCTCCCCCCCCATCTCAGAGGAATGAATGGGATTGAGGTGGGCATCTGGCTCCAAGACTCACGCTCAGGCAGTGGCTCCAGCCTGTTCCCTAGCTCTCTGCAGGCCTGCTCCCCCTGCACCACAGTATCGGGGTTACTGCTCTTATGCCCAGGGTTCAAGCCAGGCTGGGGGGCAGCCTGGTGCTGCTTGCCATTGGCAGGAAGTGGGGCAAACCCAGGTACTGGTTAGGGCTTTAAAGGGTCTCTTAAGCTCTGCAAGTGCAGCCAGAGAAGGCCCCAGCCCTGTTAGGGGAATGCTCCTCTCCTGCTGTCCACTCACACTGCCTCTCCCCTTAGCAGGGGCTTTGGAAAGCTGAGGATCCCTCCCTGCTCCCAGTCAGGAGAGGGATCCTACAGCTCACTGCACCTAAGCCCCTGGGCTCCCAGGCACTTGCCCTGCTCCCATGCAGGGACGGCTTGGTGCCTAGCAGCCATTCGGAACTGGAAGCCTGAGTCTCGGACTCTGTGGTGATTTTAAATGTGTCTGTTTGCGCTGAGCAGTGTCAGCCCTTGGCACAGGAAATGACTGGTATTTCTTGGAGACCTGTCAAATTTCAAACTCTGCCTGGCTGTGCTGAGCCCCAAAGCTGCCTGTGCTCTTCCATTAGGCACTATCGCTACCTGCTGGCTGCCAGAGCGCTCTGCACCGACACCAGTTATTCTACCAGACTCCAGCCCTTGAAGTTAGTTCAAGTCTCTGTGGGAATGACTCTAGCAACAGCCATCCAATGCCCAGTCCTTCTACCACTTTTTCTCATACCTGCCCTCTCAGAGCCTGGCTGCCTGCTCTGCCCACACACTGCCTGAACGAGTTTTCCTTGCAGACATGTTCATGTCCATCAGTGAGTGAAGGTCAGCTCCAAACTACCCCCGCTTTACTGCTGCCTCTCTGGGAGTGTTGTGGAGGCACATCTGCATAGGTTGCCTTTGAGACTCTGGAGCCATAACCTCCAGTAGCAAATCTGTAACCTCGGGAACAATGACATTTTCTACCACGCAAGGGAAAGGTCTGAGACACAACCAGATCTCACTGTCTTCAGGACAAAACAAGAGGAACTCTTGATTTATTGGAGCGTAAGCTTTCAGATTTATTCAGGACAAAACATGAGACTCACTCCTTTGATGAAGTCTTCCCATTACAATGCTATGCAGAATGGTAGGGAGGCGCCTATTTCAAGTTGCCTGATCCTTTCCATTTTAATTCCCTTGGAGAAATAATTCCCTGCTTCTAACGTGGACAAACTTTTCTTGTGAAAGCTTCAGCAAACCAGGTGAGCCATTTTTAGATGCAAATCAATAAAAAATAGGTATTTTCACCAATGCTAAACCCATTTCCAGTGCTGGTTTGAATGGCCATGGGGCAGGAACTGGCCATTTAGCCAAGGGATGGGAATATCACTGTGCCTCATTTGCATAATTAATGAGGCTCCATTTTTGCACAAGAGGTTTTTGCACAAAACCCCCCTCTTGTGCAAGAGCCGTTCTTCCACATTTTTTTCAGAACAGAGCCTCATTAATTATGCAAATGAGGTGTGGCAATATGCCATGCTTTGCCTCATTTGCGTATTTTTTGCACAAAACGGGCAGCGTAGACATAGCCATGGAGTCAGAGCAATGCCTTTCACTGTCTCCATAAAAATTTCTTCAGAGTTGGAAGCCATCGGACATTTCCCTTTGCACACGCTTATTTGCTGAACAGGCTTACTGCATTGAACTTGCTTCCAAACCCCCCTGAGCCTTCTTCATTGTTTCCAAACAACGGACTAGACTAACAGCCCCAGCAAGGTGGTGTTGGCAGTAGCACTGACAGCCCTACAGCTGTTCTTTAGCTGCAAGAGAAGTAGCTAAGCTGGGAGACATGAACCTCTAATCATTAACACTTAATATCAATACAATACCTGCTTTAAGACAGATGCAAGTATCCTCTTCTTCACAGATAATAGGATCAGTAAAGTTGCACAAGGTCCTAGCAGAGCTAGGAAGAGCACCCAGGTCTCTGAAGTGGCAGACCTGCCATACTGGAACATCTGTGCTAAATCTGTGTGGTTGGCTAGGTGGCCCAATTCATTCCTGCCCAAGTGAAGTGTCTGCTATAGGGGCCAAGAGGAGACTGCGCGCATATCCATAGGTGCAGCCTGTTGCATAGATAAGAGTAGGAGTCTAGGGCTATGTCATTTAAAGCCCTTGTGTATTGTTACAATGTTAAATGCCGATAGGGGATTCTGGGGTGCTCCCATTGTGTAGAACCACCTTTCAAATCCTGGAAGCTCTTTTAGTAAGCTTGTATTAAAAAGGGAACCATCCCAACCATAAAAGGTTATGCACATTTTCATGTGAACTTCTCCCCATCTCCTTGCACAGCCTTTTAGTGCCTAGACCAGCGCTGTGCAAATTGTAACCCATGGGCTCATCGGGGTTTTAGGTGTAGCCTGCAAGACAATTTGTTCACCATTGCCCACGTGCAGGGCTGCCAGATTCTGGTTTCTGTCCATATCGGTTTTTTCCTACTAAGGTGACACACACCCCTAAAGCAAGGGCATATGAAGTGGATGCACACTAAGGATGTAAAAGTATAAGCCTAAAATGATTAAGCTAGGTTTAGTGGTTACTGTGAATGGTTACATGCAGGCTCCCACCCTGCTTCTGGGGAGCTGACTGCTGCCCTGCACTGCTGCCTATATCGGAGTCAGCAGCACTGGGGTGGCAACCAGCTCCCTGGGAGCAGAGTTGCAGGTGGGAGCCAGATGCCACGGCATGCTGTGGGTGTTTGTAACCCAGGGGTGGGCAAAAGCCTCTCAGCGGGCCGGATCCAGCCCACCTAGGGCTTAGATCCAGCCCGCGAGGCAGTTCCAGGCTCCACCCCAAGCACGTTGCCTCAGAGTGGGAGAGGGGCGCGAGCCCTTGAAACAGAAACAGGTGAAAGGGCTCGTGTCTCTGGCTCCCTGGCAACGTGCTAGAGGCGCAGGGAGCTGTGAGCCCTTTTACATGCTTCTATTTAAAGGTTAGCAAAACTATCCTATCCCAGGAGAGCCTCTTGCCTATGATAACCTTGCAGAGATGAAGGAGGGCCACTCGTACAGCCCACTCACTAGTCTGGGTTACCCATCGCTGCTCTGGACTCTACTAAAAGATATGACAGTCCTTGGCATCGTGTTCACAGGCCTAAGTGGGAAGAAGAGAGAGGCCCATTAGATCATGGGTGGGCAATACTTTTTGATGCCAGTCAGTCTCTCGCAGGACACACAATGGCAATAGCATACAATGGCCCACACAGTGGGCAGCTTTAGTGCCTCCTGGGACCAAAGGTGATGGGCCTGGTCAGGGCGCCGTGGGGCTTCCCCAGGCATTCTGCAGAGGTGTACAGCACACGGAGAAACTCCTTGACTGGGAGACGAAAGCCGAGTTCCTACAGAAATACCTGTGATCCGCCCTATCAATGGTATTCTTCCGGGCAAGGGACAGCAGGGCAGAGTGACTGACCATGCCTACTTGCAAACTGGAAAACATCTCCGACCAGACAGAGGGCGTCCGGATTTGACACACATGCTTCAGGGATTAATGCATCTCACAGGTTGTACAGTGACATTCCAGCAGTGTCTTCAAAAGGGTTAAGTTTATAAGTCACCAAGAACATAGCAGCAGAAATTCTTAGGTTGACAAAGACACGTGAAAGTTAAAGCAGAGTCCATTCTTATTGGCTAAGAGGCAGGGAAATCCTCCTCCCTCCGGGGGTCACTGGATGTTGGGTGTCAGTCATGGTGACTGGGCTTTCTAGTGTCTTGGATTTTCCATTGACACGGGCCAATCTTGTTCGGTCCTTTTTAACAGCATATCCAGCAGGCTCAGCTAGGGAACACACACCCCTCTGTCTCTTAGCCTGAGAGCAAAATCATCCCCCCATTGGGCAGCAGCAGAAGGTATAGGGGAAACTGAGGCACAGAGGGTTTGTTAAAAAATACAACAAAAACCTTCTAAATCTTCACAGCTATGACCTTACAGTGTAGGCTAAATAGTCATACTGGGCAACAATGCTTCGTGTCATGGAGGTCCCATTTTTCTGGACAGCAGGCAAGCATGGTACGGCATGAGGCACTCCCCACTCCATAGGGACTTGGTCCACACTATGGCGAGGTCTGGAGCAAGAACACTGCAGTATGCACAGCTGAACTCCACGTTCAGTCCACTGACGCCCGGAAATTTGTTGGTGGGCATCGGATGGAGGGTTTCCAAGAACTTCAGCCAGAGAAAGAAGAAGCTCTAGCCAGTCCTGGTCACTCTCAGTGTCTGTAGGGAGCTCATCTCACAGAACCCCATCAGCCTGGGTATTAGCTGGACCACGGAAAAGAGGTTGGAGTGGTAAGCTCCCACCCTTTTCTGCTTCTCCACTGTATCTGTAAAAGGGGTGCTGTCTTCTTCCAAGTGGCAGGAGACATGCTTTTTCGTACTCTTCTTTGCCATGGCATAGAAACAGGAGCCGCAGTCTACCTACTGAAGAAGTTGGATATAAGACCAGACAAAAGCATCCTGAGTCCAATGGTCAGCCAGGATCCCCTCTTCATCCCCACACTACCTGCCACAGGATGGATCCCCATGGTGAGTGTCCAGGAACCTCTCCAACTCCAAAACCTTCCACTTCAACTGCTCAATTGCCACATCCCTCCTCTGACTGGCCCGATAGTCATGGCAGAACTAGCCATGTACCTTCCCCATCTCTCCCCCCACTAGGGCAGCCAGAACCCTGGGAAGGATGCCACAGAATCCACATCTTCCAGGAAGTTGTTGTTAAAATGCTAGTTGGCCAGTCCCAGCCGCCCAAGCAACAAGTAAACCATCATGGATTCCAGATGGTGGTGCTAGAAGGGGCCCAAACTGATGCTGAAGGAGTGGGCCCACCAGAAGTTAAATAAAAATAAATAAAAAACATGAAATGTAAATACAGTCCAGGATGACTGAGTATCCTCCCCCCTCCCCCCCCACACACACAGTGGCAGACTAGTCCAGATGTTGCTTGCTCCAGACATCCACCAGGGAGTGATAATTTCCTTGAGGACATCCATCATGGCCTGGCACTTCCCCTACACACATCCAGGATGCTGTTAAAATTCCTGCTCTGGACTAGGTACTTACGAGACTCCAAAATGCCAAGGGTGGAAGATGCCCACTCATAACCCTGCATCCACTATGGGCTCGGTATCGGGGCACAGATATTGACCAGACTGAGGATCAGCCCCTCCATGCAGACCCACAGGTGCAACTGGCACCCTGGCATGACCTTAGTAACCCCAGTACCTTGGGCCACAGGTCTGGGGAGAACAGTGTGGCCACTCTACTCAAGAGCAAGCTGGGGTGGCTGAAGTGCACCAGTCAGCCCCACTCCAGCCACCAGTTGCTTCGGTGGCTGGATCTATACGGGTCTCCTGCAGGAAGATCAGGAGAGGAGAGTCCTTAGCATCTGCAGAGACTCATCCTACAGCCCTCTGTATTCCGTGATGCAATGGTAGCTGGTTAACTGAGGATGTTGAGGTTGCTGGCAGTGGCACCACATGCAACCTGTGTGCCCATGGACTCCCAGTTATCCTCCATCTGGCCTCCGTCAACATCCACACAGCCTGTTGGGCATGGGAGTGCTTGCCTCTACTCTGACGATGACAGAGCACCGGCATAGCACCACCTGTACCACATTGTCCACCTCGTCCCTGGCCGAAGGAGTGGAGGGGGTAAAGGAAAAAAACAAATACAGCCCTTTAGTTAAGTGTGCCTTCTTCGTGCATTTATGGAACCCAAACACCTACAAACACAAGAGTCCCATCTTCCTTCCTTCTCTCTTTTCCTTTGCTGCAGAGATTGCTGGTGTTGGGTGATCTATGGGCACAGTGGACAGTCCCAAGCCTGCCCTGTTCTCCGTGGACAGCAGATTCAATATATCCATTGTTGCGCTCAAGCAGGAGGAGCGAGCAAACAATCAATGAACAGCTGTATCTTTTATTAACCTCACAGAGCAAGGCCTTTTCTGCTTGTCTTTACTTGTCATTCTCTGGGAATCTTCTGCAGTGACTTTCACACTTTTCATACTTTCTTCTTCGAGCTTTTAAATCCTCGGCTGGCACCTTGCCCGAAGCAAACAGTTGATGGGATTCTGCAACAAAAACATACCAGTTTTTAATTAAAAAAAAAAAAACTCGAGGTTGTGTTTCTTTGGACTTACGTACGTGTCACTGAGGTTACACACAACTGGAACGGTCACTTTGCTGAAATGCATCACAAGAAACCAATGTAGTCTGACAGGGACTGACAATGCTGTTTAGCAGAGAGGGCATTAGCACAAGTTCTGCTTCACAGGCATGCAGTCAGCAATATAAAGGCAGGGTCTGAAGTGGGAAGGATAAGTCTGAAGATACAGCAGAGTTCCACCTCTCCTTGGCAGCCTTTTGGTCTCCACACCCTCAGCTCTTCAAAATCCTTTTAGTCCAGTGGTCTCTAAACATTTTACCTCACGTTCCCCTTACCTCCGTCTGCTCCCCCACCCCCCTGGAGCAGGGGCCAGGGCTCCAGGAGGGATACGTGGAACAGGATAAGGAGGCAAAGCCTGGCCCACAGCTGGTGGTAGGCGCAGAGCTGGCAGCTGGGAGCCCAAACACAGGACCGGGAGTCTGGGCCCAGCAGTCATGGCCACGAGCAAAGCCCCAGGCACAGGGTTGGCAGCTGGGCCTGGTAGCTACAGCCAGGAGCAGAACTCCATGAGCAGAGTCAGCAGCTGGGGCCAAGAGCAGAGCTAGATGGCGCTTCCTCCCCACACGCGATCGGGGCTGGGGCAAGCCCCAGTCGCACCCCACTGAGTTTTCCTCCGTGCCTCTCTAGGGGAGCACGCCTCACACATTAGGGACCTCTGCTCTAGATCTTATTAACGATATTTAGCATCTTCATCAATGACCTGGAAGAAAACAAAATCACAACTGATGTTTACAGATGATATGAAAATCAGGAGAGGGACTCAGTAATTTGTCCTCTCCATTCTTTACCAGAGTCACCTGGATCACTTGATAAACTGGCCACAAGCAAATAATATGCATTTTAATAGAGTTAGCTGTAAACTAATTCATTTGGGAATGAAGAGAGTAGGCCATAGCTACAGGATGGAGAACTCTATCCTGGGAAGCAGTGACACCAACAGAGATTTCAAGGTCATGATGGATAATCAGCTGAACGTGAGCTCCCAGGATGACGCTGGGGCCAAAAAGCTAATGCAATACTGAGATGCATAAAGCAGGGAATTTCAAGTAGGCACAGAGAGGTGATTTTTATCTCTGTATTTGCCACTGGTGCAACTGTTGCTATAATATTGCGTCCAGTTCTGGTGCCCATAATTCAAGAAGGATGTTGGTAGATTGGAGAGGGTCCAGAGAAAGACTAAAGAAGTAGAAAACATGCCCCTTATAACAATAAGCTAAATAGATTTTGTTAGACTCAACCTTCTCTGAGCTTCTTGAGGGGTGAGATGATTTTAGTCTATGAGAATCTACATTGGGCACAAATATTTAATTATGGGCTCTTCAACATAGCCAGTAAAGATATAATACAATCCAAAAGCTGGAATTTAAAGCTAGACAAATTCAGACTGGGAATAAAGCATACAATTTGTAATGGTTAGAGTAATTAATCACTGAACAATTTGCAAAGGGTCGTGGTGGATTTACAGACAATATTCAAAGCAAGAATGACTTTTTCTAAAAGCTCTGCTTTAGGAATTATTTGCAGGGAAGCTCTCTGGCCTGAGACATACAGGAGGTCAGGCTGAATGATCACAGTGGGCATTCTTGGCTTTGGAATCTATGAACGATCCATTCTGTTCACATTTTGAAGGTTTATAACAGTTACAGTGTTGTCTGCCTGCAGAAACCCAGAACAGCATCTCTAAGGTTTTAATTGCCTGTTCAGATCATCAAGTTGGAAAGTCAGAACTGACATGTCAACATTTAACTATTTCACTGCCCAAAGGAGAAGGGAGGGGGGAAAAAAGTTACATGATGAAGATCTACACAGGCTACTGTGAGTAACAGCTCATTGTGTCAGTAGATGGGCTCCCACCAGTGCTAATGCCAGCTCAACAGAACTGGTGGGAAATTTTTAAGTGAAAGTGACTTGCATTTTCTCTCAGACCTAAATAAATAATAAATCAGCAGGAATGCTGAGGAGTGAAACAGATCCCTAGTAGGGCTGTGAACTGGTAACGAGAGCTGCCCCCTGCCCTCCCCACTTTTCCAGCTAGAGTGGCCGCTCCAGCCACAGTCAGGAGCTGCTCTGACCAGGCTGCAGCAGCCCCTGCCTGCAGCCAGGGAGTGGTGCAGGGTGCACTCCAACCCAGACCCACCCTCACTAATTAAATGGGATTTTACAACCCTAATCCTAAGAATGACTTTAGAATGAAAAACCTCAGGTGGTACTAACAATACACATAATGAATTTCAGATGTGTAACAAAAAACCCCACATATATAGGAATAGATCCTGACCCCCATGCGGGCCCCTATCCACTGCTACTGCAGCATACGAAACTGTACAGGAACCACAACTGGCTCTACACTGCCCCTAGTAAGTCCCTAGGTTGCTCTAACAATACTGATGGCAATTTCAATCTACAGAGCAACCCAGAATTTGAGACACCTTTATACAACCTCACCTCATTTGTGGGAGGTGCAGCATAGGATCCACCTGGGTTTGACTGTAAGTACAACTCAAGAGAAGACTGCACCCCTTTCAGGTCCTCTAGGTTGGCCAATTATTTAAAAAAGGTGAATTACCACACAGATTTTGACTTATAACAGCAAGAAGCAAAGAAATGAATAACTATCCATGGACAAAGCATCCATTGGCTGCTGCCACCTGTTAAGTACAGAAACAGCAGTTTAAGCCTAGAAAACTGCAAATAAATGTTTAGCATTTGCTTTTCTTCTTCAACACTCTTTGCAAACTTCAATTAAAAGTCCTGTTAACTCTTCACAAGTGCTCAGCTATATGTATAAATATGCATTTATAAGGTGCTCCTCCCCTCTCTTCTTTGAGGTAAATACTTAAAGGTATTATTTCACAATATTTATATCACAGGAGCACCCAGGGCCACAGTTAAGATCAGGACCCTATTGCTCTAGGCACTGCACCAGCAAATGAAGACAAACAGTCTCCGCTCCCAAGGAGTTTACATAAAGGAAAACACACCTGGATTTATAGAGCTGTTTCTCCTGTATTGATGGGATTGGGCCACTCGCAAGCTGGGTAGGATTCTCTGTGCTCTCACTGGGACAGACTTCCATGGAATCTGCTTGCAACTGCTCACAAGTCTCCACATTCACATCCATTGGCATGCTCACGTCCCGCTTAGAGTGAGGTTTACTGTGCTTGATGCTGCTGCGGAAACAAAACCCGCCTGTTAGGAGCTGCCAAGCGTCTCCTATTCAGCCCAAATTCAAGGGCCCCAAGTCGCTGGATTAGGAGGCTACAACACAAGTTAAGTACCACAGGCTCAGGACAGTGAGGGGGAGGGGAGCGTATAGTGGAAAGTAATGAGTCTCCTCGGTTGCTGTGGGTGGCCTGTAAAATGTTCAAAGCAGCAGAGCATGGCACTGCTAAAGGGAAGACAGGCTTGTGGGTTGAGTTCTATTACAAGGGGGTCTGCAGAGTGGAGGAGTCAGAACGACTCTATTACACGACCAGATTCTGTCTTACGTCCATAAAGCACAACTGGGTTCATCTGGTAGAGCAGGGCCAATGATTCCTTCCTTCCCTAGCTCAGGGCGTCCTGCTTCAGAGAGATGAATGTTGGTGCCTGACCCGTGGCTAAGAATGACACTTTCTAAGTCAGCTGTTCATTTCCTTTCTAGGTGCTAAGCTGAAAACTAATGACAACAGAGTGGGTCTGATTGCCCACGTCATTGCTCAGGTCAGTCTGTAAGAGCCAATGGTTCAGCCCCACTGCCTGCTTACTAAACGGTTAAGAATAGAAATCACCCTTCAGTGCTAAATAAGCCTCCTTGGCTATCCTACCTTGGAATGGGAACGGCAACATTAGCGGAGCGATGGAAAAGTTGATTAGTGACATCACGGCTTCGCTTAAGGGTGTCTGTATCCAGAGTGCTATTACGTAACCTCTTACAGCCACCTGAGAAATGGGCATGCCCACACACAAGGGCAATCAGGGCACTGCCTCCTCAGCTGTTCAGGCAGCACCACCAGGGACCCTACGTAAGTGCTTATGCTAGTTTCTCTCTCACCTTTTCCTCCAGACGCAGCAGCACACTCACAGCTGGCTCCATGCTTCCACTGTTCCATGGCCAGGACAGAAGGCCAAGCAACAAGCAAAGGAACTTGCCTCTGCTCTAGCCATGGTTTTCAACCAGAATAGCGTGTGCAGCAGAAGAGGCAAGGGACTGGAGTCAGCTGGCTGTGGGCAGCACCCTAACTCACAGATATCAGGAACTGGGAAGAATGGCTCTGGCTCTTGCTTGTGCAGTGTTGCTGATCCCTTCTGGTAGACTTGCCAGCCTCTCCAGCAGGGATGAAATTCCTGAGCATGCATTGGGCTTTCCACGCCCACTCTAAGGATGGATTCCTACACCTGACAATTCGCCAGGCCTCTGCTGCCACGATGGAGACTGTTCGCCTCTCAGCCCTGCACTCTACACAGGCATTATAGGGAACAAAGGGCACCGGTAAGAGACAGAGCAGTGTGATGCTGAGATTGCAGCTCTGCTCACAGTACTTCAGGCACAGTGGAACGCAAGCAGAGGGCTGGCAAGAGCAGGGAGGCTTGGTTGACTGGTTCGCTGATGAGGAATCTTTTCAGCTCTCCTTTCACTCATGTGATGGGGGTGAGTCATCCTTGCTGGAAGAACCTGAAGGCCAATATGCCTTGGCTCATGAATTCACGAGCTCAGCTCTCACTTTGTTTTGCATTTACTAAACAACCTCTTTATACCCAGAGGACAGAAATAAACCATGCAATTATGGGAAGGGAACGCAGGAGCTCTGGAGTCTGCACGGTGTGTAAATATGGAGGTGCTGTTGACTAAGCCTAGAGAAGCAAAACTGCTTGGCTTTCAGGTGTTCTCTGCTTCTGAGGACCAGTCCCCAGCACACAGAAGGATAAATGCTTGCGTTTTCAGAGTATTCGGCACTTACCTTTTAGCTTTCTTTGGTCTATCAAATCGAAAATCAGAAGGATAAAGATGAACTTTGACTAAATGATCTTTTCTGTCTTTGCTGCTCTTGAACTTCTCTGTACAGCCTTCTACCAAACACTGATACTAAAAAGTGAGATGAGGAAAAGGTTAATTCTAGAAGTCATGCAGTAAAAGTATGATGGGAGTTATTCTCACTAGGGATGTAAAATCCCATTTAAAATGTTAACGGGTTAAACTATATTCTTAACCGGTTAACCAGCCCGCCACAGCATGGTGAGCTCAGCTGAGCTGCAGTGGTCCCCCACCCGCACCATGCCACAGGCAGGAGGCTGCTCCAGCAGGGCACTGGTTAACCAGTTACCCTGGAAAGCATGCCAGTAAGGCAATGATTACCGGGGTAATCAGCTACCCCTTTACATCCGTTATTTTCCCAGAATTTCTCCCACGCAAGGCAAGGTGTTCACCTGGCACTTCCATATTGATACACAGGTCTAAAGACGTATCATCATCATCATCAACTGGAAGTCCTTCTGAAAGGTGATTTGGTCCCATCACAAGCTATTGGGCTCTACAGATTTTGTTTTTGCAGGATGAAAGAGTCATCTCCTCCACTGCATGAACCAGTGGCTGAAGTATATTTTATAGGCTGTGTTATCATTAAGACCGTAAGATAGTATGGTTCCTTTTAGTTTAAAAACCTATGAAAGCCAATACAATCTACTCTTTCCAATCTCCAAGTTACATGAGAACACACAGACTGTTTCACAAAATTTGGAATCAGTTTAACTTGTTGGGAAACTATTTTCCTGATACTGCTAATGGAAGTATTGTTCACATGCAGGGTGGCAAAAAATAGTTTGACTGCACGTGTATAAGGCAGAGTCCAAACTGCTCAAGCCCATCAGGCAAAATTCCTGGAGAGTGCAATATTGGCTCCCCAAGTTCCTGCACATGATGACAGAAGGAAACTTCCTCAATCAAAACGCGTTGTTCACAAAAGACAGGAGAGAGACAGAGCTCAGAATGCTCAGATATTAGCAAAGTTGGAGGCTAGTTTGATTGAACTAGTTAACTATTCCAACTTCACAGATGAGGCAGACTTCACGTACAGGACAAAGCCTGTTTGACAAGAGAGCCATTTCCCAGGTTTTTTCCCTGTCTCAACTATCATCCTACGGAGATGTTAGCTCAAGTCAGACTTACACACTGGTGTTTATCCACTTATTCTTGTTTTTACAATAAGCAAAGCAGAAAGGAGGGCTAGTCCTATGGGCAGGAAATCTGGATTCTACTCCTGGCTTTGTGTGTGACCACGGGAAAGTCTCTTCCTCTCCCTGAGCCACAGTTTCCCTATTAGCAAAACAAGAATAATACATTGTTACATCACTGGACATTATGAGCCATAAAGCACATGAAGTGCTTAGAGATCCTTGGATAGAAGGCATTAGAGACTGCAAAAAATGTTATTGGTTTCCTTTAGGCATGAATCAACATATGTCCTGTACTCTGTCTATAGATAAAGGCTGTATTTGCCAATGTAGAAATAATACCATAAAGTTACTTCAGCACCTCCATCGTCCAAAAGTAGGCCATGTCCCAGTGATTATTGTTTTCACAGCATCCTAAAGCTTTCAAAGTATTTTAGAGAACAAATAGAAAAGCACGATCACTGCCCCATAGAACTGACCGTCTAATTCTGCATGAGATGCTGTAAGACAGAATGATGGCCATGACAGAAAGAACACAATGATTCAGTTAAGCTTGGGTACATGGTGATGACTCAGTTAAGATTATTCAGTTAAGTGAGAAATGTTTATCTCAAGAGCCGAGAAGGAAGAGAGGCCCCAATCCTGTAACACTTGTGCACGTCCTTAACTTTGTGCATTGAGTTGTCCCACTGAATTCAGTGTGTGAAGAAAAGTTAAACATGTGCTCGAGTCTTTGCAAAAAATTAGGGCATTAGATGGTATATTCTGTTACACTGTATGGGCCTGCTCCTGTCTCAGTGAAATCACCGTCAAAATGCCTACTGACTTTAACAGGCACAGGATTGGCAGAAGACTGACTACCATCTAGAACATCTCTTTTTACCCCACGTATCAGCTGGGATGATTTATGTCTGTAAGAAATCATGCCTCTGAGTACATGTAGTGACACACCTCTGAATATGTGCAGAGAAATTGACAGCCCTTATGTTCCATTAGGAGGTATCTGAAGTTGTTTCTTTTAAGGGAACAATTTGATCACATCCATGTTTGCATCTGAATAAACAGACGCTGAAAAGGGTATCTCTGAGTGCCAAATCACTTAACTTTTTATTAACTATTTGTTTCAGATCTGCAAAAGCAGTCATTCCCCATTGCCAAAGATGTGCCACACATGCCAAGTTTGAATTTCTGAAACAAAACAGAGATGTCAAGGCACAGAATAAAAGTTCACCTAGAAAGATATAAGCTTCTGAATACAAACATGCAGCTGTTACCAAAATGATGCTACTTTGGAAAAAAAGACATTTTGGAAATCCATACACAATTCTGGAAGATTTTTTATACAAAGTTTTCACATGCTGGATACACAATGAAATCTTTGCAACTCACCATATTTTGTTTCTCTGCCATTATCTGGAAAAGAGAGTCATGCCACTCCAGGATGTGAGTATCCAACAGATGCCCAGAGGGGAAAGAGCGTTTGCAGAAAGAGCACATATTCCTATGTAGTGTATTGTAGTGATGTTCATAACCCTCTAAGGTATCAAACACTTGACAGCACCCAACAATATGACAACTGAATTCAGACACCCTAGAAAGAAGCCATGAAAACATATGCATTTTTAGGTTATGTCAATGCCACACAGGGCGTATGGATCAGAGCCTCTGCACAAATCTAAATAAAATCTTTACATTGTGGTAGTTTTCACTATTAAACTGGAGACAATGGAATTAACTTGTGAGATAATTAAGAACTCATATTTGTGGCTCAAACTCCTTTTACATAACTCACAGCCCAGCTAAACCTGTGGAATGAATACTAAGCAGCAGTAAAAGATATAAGCTATTATATTTCAAAATCCCAGTAGATCCCTATGAAAGAGCTACCTCGCTTTCAATTAATTCTCTAGGTACCTTCAAGTTTTTTCTGGGATGATTACTGAACATTTTGAAACTAGGTGGAAACCTTGGGCAATGTATTAATTTTGACCAGAATATTTTCCCTGACTAAACAACTGCATATTTTCCCCTAAGCTCCAATTCTTTTTTTAACTGACTGAAGTAAAGAGCTATCATGTCATTTGCTCAGATCTTTTAACGGAGAGATTTAAATGCCCAGGTACTTTCGGGAATGCAAATCCCATTTATACCCATATTTTCTGAAGGGATGATTTCTTCAGATCTGGCAAAGAGATAACCAACATTTCGTTTTAAACCAGGCAGTCCCTCAAAACCTGAATCTCTTTCAATAACTATAGAGTAAACTTCAGGTTCAATATCACATTATCCACTTATAAGGCACTTTATGATGCCTTCCTAATTATTCTATTTCTTCTCCATCTCCACGATTAGGGCAAAAAATAAAATAAAAGGAGATTGCAGACATCTCTGTCCAGTATCTGTATAATTTAGGTCTTATCTCAACTTTCAGGAGATCATCACTGCAGCAACTGATCCACCGGAGTTATCAAAGCATGATAATGCTACTTTGAAAATTCCAGTACTGCAACAAGTTAACCTAAGCTATGTCTCCATTATTCTTGTAGCTGGAATTGTGTAATTTAGTTTGACTTAACCCCATAGCATAGACTTGATCTGACAGATCAGACTCAACTCCAATGACTTATACTGATGCTTTTGGACAGGTGTAAAGAGCAACAGTCCTCTGAGGAAAACAGGAGTGAAAGCTCAGGTGGAGATGCAACCAACCAACCAACAAAACTGTACCATCTATCAAAACGTCTCTTTTTGTCAAGAAACAACAAAAGGAAAACAGCTTACTTTGATCTGGTAGTAGGAATAATTCAAAGCACTCCACAGTTGTTATTCAACATTTGCTTAGTTTTAATTAATACAATTTGAGACAGATGTATACAACACCGACAGCATTGACCACAAACTGGTAGCCATGGGTAGTATTAAAAAAAAAAAAAAAAAAAAAAAAAAACAATCAAATGTGTTTTTGTTAATCGGACCCACAATAGAATTTATAAGAACGGCACCACTTACTTGGATCTTTCGGTCACTTCTGTAACATTTGTTAGGATATCTTGGAGATACAAATGTCTATGAATGTCCCCATCCTGAAACAGAGTAGTGATTATAGGAATGTTACAGCACTGAGTATTCAAAAAGTTAACAGGAAATTATCTTTATTTTCCAACAAGAAACTCTGTTAAAACACAGTTAAGATACAGAATACATGTTACTGCGAACTCCACTCTGCATCAAGGATGGTATGTTGATCTAACTTTGCTGAGCCCAGCTTGTAGAACATGAATAAAAGCGCAACCGGATGTACTCAACAGAGCCTGTGTAAACGTATACCGGCGTCCTTGACTATTGCTGTCAATTGCTTATCATAAGCCCTTTGTTGCTAACCACTGGAGACATAATTCTAGAGCAGGGATACTGAACACGTGGCCCGTGAGCCATGGTGCAGTTTGGATTTACGTGGGGCTCAACACGTGGCCCACAGGCAGGAGCCAAAACAAAAAGGTGGTCACTATAATAGTCTTCTGTTGATCTGAGTTTTAATAGTTACATTCCTGGACTGTCATTGCTCATTAAAAGTGCCATATGGGTGGAAACCAGGCAAATAGTGCATTTTATTAATAGCAACAGAGCTGACTTAAATGGGGCCTGCGTGTTGTGTAGTCTTGCCTTAAACTTTGTACTCATACCCGCCAGTGTGGAAGAAGCTATTGGCATATATTTGCATGTATAAGCAACCACACTTTAGTTGGGGCCCTGGGCATGTGCTGTGAGTGTCACTGTGGCCCCCCGGGGGCTTCCAAAGTTGAGCAGCCCCGCTCTAGAGACGCTCCGAGCGCCGGCAAGACCACGACGCCACAGGAGACCCTGCGCCAGCGGAAGGGGGCTGTAGCTTTGGGGCAGGAGCCGCCCAGAGGGGCTGCGCTCACGGGGCACAAGCCCACTCCGGCTGCCCGGGAGGCCGGGACCCTCACCTCGAAGAACTCGTGCTGGCGATGGAAGCGGAGGCGGCGGGGCGAGAAGCAGAACGGGGCCCGCGGCGGCGAGCGGGGCCGGACGGGCAGCAGGGGCCGCTCCACCTGCAGCGAGAGGCTGAGCCCGGGCGGCAGCAGCATCCTGCCCAAGCGCTGGGCGCGCTCACCGGGGCGGGAGCAGATCACTTCCGGGTCCGAGGGCACTTCCGGGTCACCTCGGAGCGGCTCGGGTCCAGCGGCGGAGACGCCAGCTCCACCCCGGGGCTCCCCAGTGAGACGGGCAGCGAAAGGGGGGGGCGGGGCCTTGGCAGGGCAGGTCCCCACGCGGGTTTCTGATTGGCTCCAGGGAGGCCGCCGTCTCTGCGGCAGCCAATCGGAGTCTGCGCGCTTCTTCCATCCCGCTCCGCCCCCTCCCGCGCGGCGCTTGCGAGGCCCCGGCTGTCGGTTAACGGCCGCGGTGTGACTCCCTCAGGAGCCCCGCCCCCCGATCCTCCCGCCCTGGGCGCGCGCTCCGGGACGCCACCTGCCCGCCCGCCCGCCCGCTGCCGCTGAGGGGCCCGCTCCGCGCGCGCGCCGCCCCGTCCCCCCCAGCCCCGAGGCGCGGCGGCGGGAGCTGCCCCGCCCCGGCACAAGGTACCCGCATCCCGACCGGGCGGGGTGGGGGGCGCTGCGGGCTCGGCCCTGTCACCCGCCGGGGCTGCGGACCCGTTATCGCCCCTCGCTCGGCGGGAGCGGGGCCCTGCAGCCCCCGGGCAGGCCCGTCCTTACGAATTGCGGGGCGAGGGGGCTGGAACGAGACAGGGAGGCGGAGCGGGGCCCCTGGAATCGATGGGGCGGGTGCCAGCGCTAGGCATAGGCAGCGGTGCCCCCAGTTCGGTGGTGCCCTGCTGCCTCAGGGCGGCCCCGGGAGCTAGGCTCTGGCGTGGGCTTTGGTTAATTAACGCAGGGTCTCCAGCACAACTCCATCGCCGCGTTCCCGCTACGGCTTATGTCGTATCAGTGATGTCGCTCAGGCGTGTGAATAAGCCACCCCCTTGAGTGGCCCCACTTAAGCACTGGGGTGAGCAGCGCTATGTGGGTGGGAGAGCTTCTCCTCCCAACCTCGGTCTGCTTAGAGCACCTGCACTAGCAGTACTGAGCTCTGTCATGGAGCTGTAACCATGTGTAAACTAGGCATAGGCGTGGCTAAACGGTAAGCAACACCTTACCGGCTGATGTTTACCGGTTACAGTTAACTAGCAGCGGGGCCGCAGCCCTCGCCTCACTGTAGGGTTTTGCATCCTTAGTGCAAACAAGCCCTAAATCCCAATTACAAAAATGATTTCGGTACTGAAGAGTCTAAATTAAATTGACTTTTAGTGAGGTTTATGCCGTGACGTGCCAAAGTCATTTTTGAAAATGAGACTTGGGCTCTGAGGCCACTACGGCAGTTTTGAATTTTTTTACCCTTGTTGATTAGCTTTGAGTTTCATCTGTTGTGCTTTGCATTCAATGTACTGTGAAATCTGTAATCCTAGGTGGAAGCATGAGTGAATTCCGCATTCATCATGATGTCAATGAGCTGTTAAGCCTGCTGCGTGTTCATGGAGGGGAAGGAGCTGAAGTGTACATAGATCTCCTGCAAAAGAACCGAACTCCTTATGTTACCACAACTGTCTCTGCACACAGTGCTAAGGTGAGCTAGTTTGGGTTTACTCACTGCCAAGCTGCAGTGATGGTTGAAATTCACTTTTTTCTTAATTAGTATGTGGGAATCTCCTGGAATTATTTACAAATTCTTTGACTCTAGTGATAGCAACATCAAGGTTAAAGAGAGAAACTAAGAGAAAAGGGACCACCTGAGTTTTTACTTCTGCCCTACAACCTAAACTCACCATGCCTACTCCTCAGAAGTTCCTGAACAGGACTCTGAGCTACCCTTCCTTATGTCCCTAATTAAGTGGTGAGATGTTAGGTTTGCCATCTAAGTAACTCAGAGCCACTCATCTACATTTCTGAAGGGATAGAGTGGAGAGGAAGCATCAGTACTGACAGCTTGATACTTGCTTGAGAGACCAAGAGACTGGCAGCATGACTACCCCTCCTCCTCCCCAGGCATGAGGACTTGCCAGGAAATGGTGCGAAGGTCAGACTGCATTGGGGAGGAAGGGTAGCCTTGTTGAAAAGTGCTTTATTAAGGAGGCAGATCAGAGGCACTCTGTCTTAGTGAAAGGGTTTGGTCTCTGCTTTCAGAAATTCTGATAAAATGAAGGGGAAAAGATTAAGATTAAAAAAGTCTGGGTTTGGCATCTGCCTCAGTTTGTCTTTCTTTTATTTCAACCAAAAGGGTTAAGATTTTGGAGAATTAGAAGTTTTGTAAATGTAATTTTACTTAGACATTTGAGTTGGTACTGTTTTGAAATGTTTAATTATACAAAATGAGCATGGCACACATTACAGGGATTAAAAACTGGTTAACTAACAGGTCTCAAATTGTAAACATAAACAGAGAATTGTCATCAAGCAATGGTGTAACCATTACAGGCCCGTAGGGATAATTATTGACCCTATGCTATTTTAACATTTTTATCCATTACCTGGAATAAAATATAAAATCATCACTGATAAAGTGAGCAGATGATACCCAAATTGAGGAAGTGCTAAATAATAAATAGGACAGGTCACTGATGCAGAGCAATCTGGATTGCTTGTTAAGGTGGGCAGAAGAAAATGATACACTCATTAATAATGACATGTAAATGTGTACGTTTAGAAACAAAGAATAAAGGCCACACTGATGTGATGGGAGACTATGCTAGGTAGGAATGTAAAGATTGTATAAAAAGACTAACTATGTAACCAGTAGAATTTAGATTGATTAAATGTTTACCTGGGGACTTATGGGTAAGGAGGAAAGCATACTGGAGGGCCATGCCCAGCATCCCAACTATCAGCCCCTTGCCTTATGCTCTGTTGCCAGCAGCATCTGGCCCTGCACCTTGAGCTCTCCTGCCAGCAGCATCCTGGCATGTGTGGGGGGTCCCAGTTGCTGGAACCCTGAGCATGTCAGGATGCTGCCGGTAGCCAGGTCAGAGCCTGTCCACAGGGCCAGCAGCTGGGTTGGAGTCTGAGGCTCCGAGATGGCAGGCAGCATCAGTACCTCATGGACCATTCTGGCAGCAAGGATCAACCCAGGCATGGAGTTGGCAGGCAGGACCCTAGAAGAGTTTAACTGTTAACAGAAACCGATAAGCATCAGTGTATTGGCTAACCAGTTACATCCCTATGCTGGGAAGCAGTGACTTCTGAGAGAGACTTGGAGTTGTTGGTGAATAATTAACTGAACACCAGCTCTCAATACAATACTGTGGCAAAAAGACCTAATGCTACTTTTGGATCCATAAACAGGGGACTCTTGAATAGCAGTATAGAGTTGCTGCTTTTCTTCTGTTTACACCCCCTTCTTCCCTGCCCCTAGAAGAATACTATTTGGCCTAGTGAAAGGCCAGGAGTCCATGAGTGCTTGCCTCACTTCTTCCACTTATGATCATTAATGGTTCTGTGCAGTTCCCATCCCTGTTAAGGATGTTAAGTATTGATTAATTGACTAGTCGAGTAGTTGATGGAATTTCCATTGACTACTCGAATAGTCGATAGGCACTTCCGCATTCCTCCTTTGAAATGTACAAGAGCCCCCACTGGGTCCTGTGGAAATGCCACACTGGAGCCCAGGATCAGCTGGAGTCTCCAGCTGACCCCGGGCTCCACACGCGGCAGTGCAGCACAGCTGTTCCCCAACTCAGCTGTGCAAAGCTGCCGCTTTGAAGTACCCTCTCTTTCCCCCCGCGACCCCCTTTGCTGCCTCTAGCTGATAGAAGCAGCAAGGGGAGGGGAAATTGACTAGTCCTTAACATCCCTAATCCCTGTTGTTGAATATCACCACTGCCTAGAGTATGGGTATCATTCCCTCCCCATTTTACAGACAGGGTGCTACGAGGTGCGGTCACAGAAGACCCCTTGGGATTGTTAGCTGTGTTCTGATCATGTCGCTGATGTCTGCTTTCTTGCTTTCTGGGGCTCCCCCACCACCCTGTCCTGTTGGGCCAGGTCTTCTGGTCTCCCCCAGACAAAGCACAGAGTTGAGCTTACCACTGCCCTGAAGAGAAATGCAGACATTGAACTAGTAATGTAAAATCCCACTTAATTAGTTGACCAGTTAAAGTTAAGTTTAACTGATTAAACAGAGATGGGCTGTGAGTGAGCAGCCTTGCACAAAGAGGAGTGGATAGAGCAGTGGAGGGGAGGGCTGCCGGCTCCCTGACTTCGTGGACTCATCACACAGTGGATGGGGCTAGGTGGTTGGAATTCACCAACAAATTTGACATGTTAACCTGGGTTTGAATAAAGACATAATGTGGTTAACGCATTACAAAGCCAATTTCCTCTGCCTTTAACATCCACATTTTCACATCAAACATTATGAACGGGACACATCCAGCCCACTTAATTAGCTTCATTAACACATGTCCTACAATTGACAGATATTTTTTTGTTATTGTGTACATCTTGGATTATCTTATTTCCACTCCAGCTCATCTGATGAAGTGGGTCTGACTCTCGAAAGCTCATGATACAGTATATTTTTGTTATTCTCTTAGGTGCTACAGGATTACTCATTGTTTCTTTAGTTATATGATCACATACTGGTTTTTGTACAGCATCTGTATGGCTCTTTGCATGTGCGAAAGTAGCCCCATTTTACAAACACCATAACAGAGATCTGATGTTTTCTTTGTTCTTCTAAATAGTGCATTTGAAACTTTCTCCTAAAATGCTAACATTTATGTTTAAATACTGCATTATATGATGCTTTACAGGTTAAAATAGCAGAATTTTCTCGAACTCCAGAAGATTTTTTAAAGAAGTATGATGAGCTGAAATCTAAAAATACAAGGAATCTGGATCCGTTAGTGTATTTGTTGTCAAAGCTCACAGAAGACAAAGAGGTAGCATATTTGTTTCTGCATTTGTCAGTCTGATGCATATTGGGAAGTAACAACAATGATTATAGTGCATCCTTTTAAGAAGCTGTTCAGACAAACCTGTCTGAACCAACTAGTTATGATTATAGTAGAGTATGTGATAGGGATGTTAACAAACATTTATTTGTGTAAACGTGTAACCACTGAAATTTTTAGCAATGACATGTTTACAGACATGGGGGGCTGGTGCTCGCAGGGAGCCAACTTAAAAGATACAGAGGCAGCAAAGGGGGGGATGCATGTAACCATTAGGAATAACCAATGAGCTCAGGCTTATTGGTTAATCATGTAAACAGGTTCACGCTAACATTCCTAGTATGTGAGGTCATTCATTCTAGCCCTCTGTTTTCAGTTACTCATGAATTTTGCAGCAAGTTTTGTACCTAAACAGGAATTTTAATTTTAACTTGGAGAAAAATCAAGCCATTTTGAATTATGTAATGGTAAACACATATTTTTTTTACCATTCGTATTAAGGGGTTTTTTTGCATAATATGTATACAATTGGAAAAATATCAGTTCTAAACATTTAAAAATTGGACATTTCACCAGAACGGGTCTTTTCTGGTGCTCGTCACTATACTTGCTAAGGCCCTGATCCTGCAATCTGTTCTGCACCTGTTAACTCCTGTCTCCTTGCAGAGCCCCATTGATTTCCGTTCCATATGGATGTAAGCATATAGATCATAGTGCAGGATATTGGGGCCTTAGTTAGTCTGAGCTAATCTCTGTGGGAAAAGTACTCAGTGTACAAACTTGATCTATAACTTTTCCATTCAGATTTTCTTCTTAGATCTTATTTGGAAGCCTTCAACAAAGTAAACTTGATGGGTGAAAAATTTTAAAGGTGATTTCTTATTTTGGATGTCTCAGTTTTTAGATAGCTAGTTTGACCCATGTTGGCCCCGATTTACAGAAGCTTTAAGCATCCATGACTGCATCTACAAGTACCATTGTTTCAGTCCGAAGTCACCTTCTCTTGTTACAAATAAGTTTGCAGACAATGTAATGAAGAACAGAGAGGGGAAAAAGTCTTTCTGTATGTCTACTCTGTGCATTTGACAGCTCTTTCTGTGTTCATCTTTACTCTTTCCCTGATGTAGCCAGTTAAAAACAGTGCATGAAACTGGATTTCACACAAAGGAATAGGGCAGGGTTTCTCAAAAAGGGCTGCATGCCCCCTTTGGGAAAGCTGCTAGTAGGCCCACACCTCTTTGTTTACCTAAAAGGGTCTGTTTACCTTGTGGCTCCCATTGACTCCAGTTTGCTGTTTCAAGCCAAGGGAATAGAGTAGAAGATGAAAAAAGGCAAACAGTATCGTGATTTTTAAATTGGTGTGGCCTTGTAAGCCACATCAACAGAGCTGTTAAAGTGCAGCTCTTTGGAACTTTTTTCTCCCTTTTTCCTTTGTGATTTCTTCTTTGAAAGCGGGTGGGGAAAATATTTTAAATAGAAAAACTTTAGTTAATGTAGCATTCATGTTGCACATTTAATGCCTGAAAGTCAAGAAAAGAACAAATGTCTCACTAAATTTAACTCAATCACATTGTATGTACATCTTCTTCATTTGAAAAAGTGGGTTGTATCCACGAAAGCTCATGATACCATCAACATGTTTTGTTAATCTTTAAGGTGCTGCTAGACTACTTGTTTTTTTTTTTTAATTTTTTTCCAGTTACAAACTAACTCAGCTGCCCCCTGAAGTTGTTGTTTGTACAGTTTGTTATAGTCCCAATTGCTTTTAAAATATATATCTTAATATATGACTGCTTGGTGTTTTTATTGCATATATTTAAAAGAGAAGAAACTTTTTTGAATGTTTAACTTAATGACCTTAATGTCACACAACTATATATTTTTGCTTGCTTTGGCAACACTAAAAAGAGGGTTTTGCACAAAGATAGATTATAAAATACTTTTGAATAAAGGAATTGTTGAAAGAGGAATGAGATGTGCAGCAACTATTTTAATTTGGATGATGGTCTTTGGTCTATAATTTTTTGATATTTTTTTAAAACATATTGTCTAAATCCTTATTCTGCAGCATTCATGAGTAAGTTCTTTTGTTGTTGTGTATTTGTAGACACTCCAGTATTTACAGCAAAATGCTAAAGAAAGAGCAGAACTTGCAGCGAATGCCACAAGTGGCAGTACCAGTTTTACCATTCCCTCAACCATTTCTAAAATATCCATGCAGGAGCTTGAGGAGTTACGCAAGCAACTTGGCAGTGTAACGACCAGCTCCAGTGTACAGCAGGTACGGTCTCTTCCACAGTCTGGAAATACAAGCCTACGTTGAGTGTGTATGGCTTTAATCATTACCTTTTATTGTCTTGTGGTGTAATTGTGGCAAAGTGGGAATTTTCTGTAATATTTTTATGAATCGTATGTGTGCCATGCGTTCCCTATGTACTTTGCATTGCTTCTCACTGGAAGAAAAAAATAAGTCTTCTCTGGGGAAGGGGGCCACATGCAGGCAATGATGTGGGTGTCACCTTGCTATCTGGCCTGCAGTAAATAGGATAGTTAAGGAACTAGTCAAAACTGAACCAGATCAATAGAAGGTTCAAAGGGACAATGGAAATCCCAATGACTGAACAATTGACGCTTGAGTACTGGACAACTGGAGTTGCAAAGTAGGGATGTAAAATGCCATTTCATTGGTTAACCAGTTAAACATTATGTTTAACTTGTTAACTGATTAAAGGGGGCACTGTTGGGGCGGTGAAGTGACCACTCCCCTACCTGAGGTTGTCCAAAGCAGCCCTGGTCTGCAGCAGGCTATGCACGGATCTGGAGCAAGCGGGGACCTGCTCCGGGCCCCAGGGTGGTGATTACTGCTTAACCTTTCACAACCCTGTTGCACCTTGCCTGGGACAAAGGACTGGGAGGGGAAAAGAGTGGGCTTCTAAAAGAAGCTAGCTACTTGTACCTGGGACCAAAAAAGAGATCAGGAGAGCCTAAAAGGGAATGCATTACAGCTTGGCTGGTGGATTGCTATAGCTAGGCCAATATGGACTATATTTTAACGTTTGTTTCTCTATGCTAACTCAAGGACTGCTGTATTCCAACTTGTGAATCGTGCTCAGTTTTGAAAATGTTTTTTGGTGTCACTGTAATTACTTGCTGTCATGTGGCCTTTCCTGAAGAGCAGTCTATTTCTCTAACCAGCAATCTATTGCAGTTGGACTCATTGTGCAGAGCTCACAATATAACACAGACATTCTGGAGCCCAGAGGTTCAGTCTGGGAGGCAATGAGGCAACATGAAGGAAGAGAAAGACACTTTGGTGTTCTGCACACTGATTAGAATCCTCCAAGAGACTGTTTAAAAGCTGGGGCATGGCACAGATTCTAACAGAATCCCAGTGCAGAAGGGCAAGGAACTGAGAGGTGTCAAGTGTAGTGATGTGAAAAGTTAACCAGTAAGCATCACCCTTAATGGTGGGAGATGGAGCAGCTCCCTGGCTGCCACGGGCAGGAGGCTGCTCCAGCCCCGTAGAGTCCACTGTGGACAGAGACTGCTCCAGGCATCTGGAACAGCCCCTGGCCGTGGTGAGCCCTGGTACATTGGAGGCAGAGGCTGCTTCATAGGCCAGTCCAGCCTGGCTGGGGGGGAGAGAGGGGGAACTTAACTAGTTAAACCTGAAGTTAACCAGTTAACCAATTACGCAGGATTTTACATCCCTAACCTGGTAGTTAATTTCATCTTGCCTGACCAGTTCAGTGTTCCTCTACTCCTTAATATCATAACCTGTATATAAAAGTGTCATGTAAGTTACTAGTTTCCTATTGATAACATACTGATCATTAATAATATTCTGCAGTGTATATGCACAGGAGAAATCCAAACTGTCGCTGCTGAGAAATAAAACTCTCAAAACTAGCTTATTCTGAGGACAATGGTAGACCTTACCTGAGAGTGGCAAAATGCAACAACGATGTCGGCCACTCCCTTGTCAGCAGGTTAACTCTTCTGCTTTTCAGTTTTATTATAGTGACCGTGTCCTAAAGTTGGCAATGAAAAAGTCAGCTGTTTTTCTTTAATTAGTCAAGTAAACAAATGTTCTAAAAATGCTTAGGAGCGTACAAAGAAAAAAGTCCTGGAATGCTGTAACCAATTGCCTGGTTCTGCATCCTTTTCTCTCCACCGTTGTCCTTGGATCGATTAGTTCAGCAGTTTGTAATTGGATGTCTGGTTTGAAATTATGCTTTTTCAGGTTGGTGTTTTTAAAAAAGCTCCTCTGTCCTTTCTGACAGCCTCTTGAGCTTATACGAAAGATGCTCCGAGACAAGCAAAACAAGAAGAATTCTGGCCAACCTATTCCAGTATTTCCAGCCTGGGTGTATGAGAGATCTGCACTTAATGGGGATTTCTTAACTGGCTCCAGTTTAAGCACTGACACAACAGTGCCTATCGGTATGTATCTCACTGACAAAAATGACGACAGTTACATAGTTGCTCTCTGGTCTTATTCAGATTTCATGAGATGTTGTCAGATACTTCCAACACTAGATGGGGCATCCTGTTTAGCTCTATTTACAATCCAAAGTCACTGGGCTTTTCAGGGAAAGAGCTTTGCATATTAATCATAGACTCAGCCATTGGTTTCATTCTCAGATTGGCTGGTCATTGCATATGATCTGAGAACAGAGAGAGAAGTATTCGCTATCCCGTCTGAACAGAACTTATCTTCAAGTGACCTGCCTTAACACACAGACCTTAAGAGCATAATGTATCTATTCTGAAAACAACTCCCTAAATACCATCTGTATATATGTCTTTCAGTGATTAGGATCACCAGTGCACTACTACCTATTGGTAGAGACCTCACATGCCACCCTTTGACATGCTGTTCTGTAATTATCAGATCTCTAGGCATTCCGTGTAAACCCCTATGCACGTCTTATTCCCTATGCCAGCTGGCACCCAGGCCTCCTGGATCCACAGGCCTTCTGTATGCTTTCATTCCTTTCCATTAATTCACAAAGTGGCAAAGAAGATTTGTCAGGACAGCAAATAAGATACTCCCCCATCCTGGCCAAGACAGCAGTGTTACTTGGATACATGGTATCAGCTGTCAGATGATACATGCATCTTCCTCTGTCTCCAAATCTCTTGTCAGAGCAACAAGACAGGTTTTTTCATTTGGGTCTACACTTGCTTCATCTCTGACAGGTTAGGCTACAGGATTTTGACTAGTCTTGAGCCATCATGTTCTTCATGGGTACAAAATGTTCTGTTTAGTTTTAAAACGCTATCTACAAGAAAGTGTTACATGTTAAAAATGAACCGGATTTGTTGGTTAGTTGAGGAATAAATTTGACTTTCCAGTGACAGATTCCGTACCCTGTTTTTCCACAATATTTAATGTACTTAACATCTGAAAGATTGTTTGATTCATCTTTAAAAGTGCATCTGGTTGCTATTTCAGCTTATTGTATTTTGGCCATTACTTGAATGCTTTGCGTATTGTTCTTTATTTTATTCATCTGTTAATATCAGTAACAAAGACTACTTTATGTCAGTCAGAAGGGTGAGCGCTTTGCATGCCCTGTTGGCTATTCTGCCACTTACGAATTTTGACAAAGATGAGGTGGTTCTTCCACCTGATCCCAGTTTTTTATCAAAAATCGTGTCCGAGTTTCATATAAAAAAGATAGTTAATTTACCAGTTTTCTTTCCAAAATCTCATGCTAATAAAGGAGTGTTTGCCTTACATACTTTATGTGCTAGGCGGGTTCTTGCATACTACTCAGACTGAAATCAGAGTTTTAGGAAGTCATCTAGACAGTTTATTGTGCTAAGTATCATGAGTCATGGTATGTCTGCTCAAACTACTTCCAGATAGGATAAACAATGCATTGTTCAGTGTGATGAGTTGCAGAAATTCCTGAGCTGCCTGTATTGCACTCTCATTCTGTTAGAGCTGTAGTTGCATATTTTGCTTGTTTTAAACATGTTCCTATTAGAGAAATTTGTAAAACTGATAACTGGGAAATCAGTGCGCACATTCACTAAACACTATGCACTGGATCGAATGTCTAGAGCAGATGCCATATTTGGTTGGTAGGTGGCCCAGTCATGATTATTGAGGGAGGCTGTGGAAACCACATCACTGGAGGTTTTCAAGAACAAGTTGGACAAACAACTGCCAGATGGTCACGTTTTATTTGGTCTTGCCTTATCACTGGGGGCTGAATTAAATGATCTCTCGAGGTCCCTTCAGTCCTATATTTCTGTGATTCAATGATGATTTAATTAGGACTCTGTTATCACCTTACAGTGTTTTTCAGCATCGCTTGTCAACTATATGTACAGTAAAAGTTCTATTATCTGGCACATTTGGGGAATGGGAAGTGCCAGTTAATTGAATACTGTATTATGATTAACTGAGAGTAATCCTTAAAAAAAAAAAAAAAAAAAAAAAAAAAAAAAAAAAAGCTTCCGGATTTCACAATCCTGCTCCCGTCGCCATTTGCCAGTAGGGCTTAGGTGAGTAGTGCACATCGGAAGACACCTGTGCCTGACTTATTTTAACATGGGGGGACTGTTGCACTGCAGCTGGCACATGATCCTTGACGGATAGAAGTGCCAAGTGCAAAGGCATGGAATCCATGACGATTGGGAGTCTCCTGTCCGCAGCAGCCTTCATCCGCCTTCACAGCCATTATAGCATTACCCTTGCTATCCTCTGCCTGTTCTGCCATTGAGAACTTTTAGGATCGTTCTTTGTCTGGTCCCTTCCCCTTGACCTTGCCACCATGGGTGATCCTGCCAGGAGTGCAAGACTCCCTACGTTACCGCTCTTGGGTTCATTGGAACATGCAAGCCCACTCACCACGATAAGCTGACTATCCGGAGAGTGAGAATTGAGCGTTATACTTTACCAATGGAATACCAATTTTCAAAGAATTACAATACAGTAAAATGAATAAAATATAAAATAGTATACAGGTACTCACCAAACCAGTAGTAGTACTGCTTTACAGAGCGGTTGGGTTTTCTGAAGCACTTAAGCAAATACACGTTAGGGATGTAAGGGTACATGTACACAGCAGGGCAAAACTCGAATTATGCTATGCAACTTGAGCTACAGCAATTGCATAGCTGAAGTCAAAATAGCTTAATTCGGCTTCTGGCACTGTCTACACAGCAGGAAGTCGAAGGACGAACATTCTTCCTTCAACTTCCCTTACTCCTCTTAAAATGAGGATTATGGGAGTCGGAGTAAGAAGTCCTCCAGTTTGCCATTATTTTAAAATAATGGCTTGCAGTGTAGACGCACTCTTTGTTGTTTCAGAATAACTTCAGTTATTCTAAAATAATGCTGCTGTGTAGACATACCCTAAAAGTGTAAGTGTTTAAATGGTTAATTGATAAGCATCAGCTTATTGGTTTCCATTATGGTTACATGCTGGTTCCCTGGAAGCAGGGCCAGCAGTGAGGCTGTGTATAAGCCAGCTCCCGGCTGCCAGCTGTACTGCACGCTCTGCAGTATAAAACTTATGTATAACCTTTGTACTGCAGAGCCCGCAGCACCACTAGGATTTTTAGCAGCTACACTATTACATTTTTAAATAAATTTTTACATCCTGAATACAGGTAAAGTTTTTCATAGTTCTCTTATGACACTAATATCCCTTTTGGCCACACATTGTGTACACCCAGATCTCTAAAAATACACTTAACACTAAAACGATACTGAACATAATTTAATCTTTCTTTGATTTGGAAGGCACTTTGGGATCTTTCAGTGCCACAGGATCATCATTATCAACATTAATTATCGTTATAGGTGCAGGAGGTTGGTCTGACTCTGTGATGCCCCTATGACATACCCTGGATACTACTTTTTTGAATAAATCCCTGATTTAAGCTTGCCCCTAAGTGTCTTCTAGAAACCCAGTAAGCAGTGAAAAAATTGGTAATGCTGCTAAACAATACTGACCTCCTGTGGTATGGCAAATTCTCTAGTTCGGCACAGGTCAGGTCCCAAGGGTGCCGGACTAGAAAATTTCAAACTGTACTAGATCAGAACTATGTGATTTAGTTTTAAAAGTATCCAACTCAGTACACAGGGGTCAATCTTCCATGAAGATTGCTTTGGTTTGCCTATCCTTCAAAGCCTAATTTCATTCCGCTTATACTAAAAGGTGGGAAAACAGCACTGCCATTAAGGAAAATGGTGCATACTGTCCCTTTAAAAGTATCTCATTGCCATGTTTCACTGTTTTTTAATCCAGCTTGAATATGCCACAGAGGAATGAAAAGGTGCTGAGATACTTCTGTTGTGTGTTCAGATTTTGTACTTTTTGTCCTCTATTTTCAAATAGGTACCTTACCCTTAGCGTCTCAAGAGTCCACAGTTGTGGAAGACTTACTGTATGTCTTGATTGGTGTGGATGGAAGATACATCACAGCACAGCCTCTCATAGGCAGACAGAATCGAGCTTTCTTAGTGGATCCCAATTTGGACATGTCAGTCAAAGAGCTAGTGACCAGGATTCTTCCTGTAGCTGCGAGTTACTCCACTGTGACCAGGTAGCCAATGTGGCCTTGTTTTTCCCATGTCTGCTTGGGTCTGACACCCACAATTGAAATACAGAATCTCAGTTTGTGATGTTTTATGCAGATGTTTTATTTGCAATTATGCTTTAGTTTAGTTTGGGACAAAATAAAAATTGGGGCTCCTGAAAGTTGTGCAGCCCTTACCTGAGTCTCTACTGAGTCATCTTAGTAACAGAGTGGAGAGGAGCGGTGATGTCCTAGCATCACCACTTTTAATGTGGTTCAGGGATTTTGAAGTCTTAAGTGGGAGCAGAAAGTGCAGTTTGTGATGTGTTGCATGCTGAATGTTCCTCTGAACTCCGGCTAGTGGGGTTGTTGGGAGCACTTTGCACATACTGCTGATGTAGATTAATTACTACACTTCCTCTAAATGTAGTCTTCATATCGCATTTCAGAAACAGAGGAATCAAGCATGTGTGAACTAGGGATGTAAGCGACTAGTCAAGTGACTACTTAACTACTTGCTCCCTCCTCCCCTGCTGCCTCAGAGGCAGCGGGCAGGGGGAAGCAGGAGCCAGTGCTGGTGGCAGGGGGGAGCTGGCTTAAAAGCCGGTTCCACCCAGCACCATATCCATGGTGTATGGGACGGGGGGTAGGGGAGGCAGAGCTGTGGTGGTCCCAGAGCCAGCGTAAGCTAGGACTGCTCATTCCCAACTCGTGCCACCCTCATGAGCTAAACCCACTGCGGCTCTGCACTTTAGATGTAGTAAGAGTCTAGTGGCTCTTACTACATTTTAAATGCAGTGCCAGAACAGCGGTAGTGAGCATCTCCCCTTATTGAGTAATTGAGCAGTCAATGAAAATTCCATTGACTACTCGATTAGCTACTTAACTGTTACTTAACATCCCTAATGTGAAGTCAGCGATACCTTATTCCCAAGGCTATGTTTTAGTTACAAGTATTTTTAATAAAAGTCATGAACAGATCACAGGCAGTAAACAAAAATTCATAGGCTGTGACCTGTCCATGACTTATACCCCTGACTAAAACTTGGGAGAAGGAGAGGCGAGGTAACCGTGGTGCGTCATGGGTGTTGAGCTGGGGGAGAGTCATGGGGCATCGTGAGTACTAGTGGTGCATGGCCTGAGGGGGCACTGTGGCCCAAGAGGATGATGTGGGTTCTTGGGGGGCACCATGGGTGCTGGAAGGGAGGGTTGGTGGACTGGGGCAGGCTTGTTGTTACGCAGCTCTGGAGAAGCAGCAACCTCCAGCTTCTAGCTCCATGTATTGTCTCTACTCCACCCCAAAGCCTCAGTTCTGCAGCTTTCATTGGCTGTGAACTACAGCGAATGGGAGCTGCAGAGGCTGTGCCTACAGGCAGAGGGAGCACATGGTGCAACAAGAACCCAGTCTTGAGGCTCCCCTCCAAAAAAAAATCCTCCTGCTGCTGGGCAGTGGGGAGGCCTGAAACAATGACGCCCAGTGCAGGAGATGCTCGGGCAGCTCCCGGGCCACGTGCAGCAGCCACTGCAGAAGTCATGGAAGGTCACTGAATCCGCAAGTTCTATAACAAACATGGTGCCTTACTTATTACCCTACCTTTCACACAGCGCTAGGGTGAGGGAATGCTTTTTAAAAAGCAGAACTGTGATTGTTAAACCACAGAAATTGACTGGAGGGAGTTAAGGCAGGTGTAGTCACTAAAACTACTTTAAATATATATTTTTAAACTGCATATATTTGAAGATGACAGTGCAGCTTCTAAGTACTGTAAGTTGCACTTTGCCCTTCATGTTTCTACAGTGTAGTGCAAGTAGAGCTTCTGAAAATATAAACACCGCCTTTTCCCAAACAATTTTTGTTTGGCTTTTTGCAGATTCATTGAGGAAAAATCTTCATTTGAGTACGGACAAGTAAATCATGCTTTGGCAGCAGCTATGAGGACCCTTATCAAAGAATACATGATTCTTATCACCCAGCTGGAGCATCTTCAGAGACAAGGGCTTTTGTCCCTACAGAAACTGTGGTTTTATATCCAGCCCACAATGAGGACCATGGAGATTCTTGCTTCACTTGGTAAGTGTCTGTACTTTGTAATGATGATAAATTTCTCATGCCTTTGTGATGAAGTTCCAAAAGCTGCATAGAATTATAAATAGTGCCCATATTACATACAGCAATCTACATCTGTACAGTGTTCACAACTCTATAATCATTCACTTTTGAATGTGCTTGATTTTAACTCCAGTGATTTGGAGGATTTGAGGGATTTTTAACATCACTTGTCTCTCTATATACATAAAAAAGTTTTTCCTGCAGCGCAACAGAATAATGTCATCATGTCATCAGCATATATCTGTGAAAGTGTGGCCAGAGAGAGGGGGGTTGGCAAGTGTAGCGAGCAGCTGGTACAGCCCCCTAGTTTCATTAAAAAATGTTTTCAGGTCACTTTTAAATGGAATGACTGCTAAGAACCAGGTAAATAATAGCATGTGTGCACTTTAAAAGTGAGGAGTGTGTTGCATTCCATGTAGCAGCTGAGTTAATAAGCCACAATTCTTATGGTGAAATTTAGCCAACTAATTAACTGATAACTCTTTTCATAACAAGATGTTTGTGTGAACTGCCGATAATTGAGCCAGTGTTTCAGAATCTTAAGTCTTTTCTTTTGAGTTTTTAAAGCCTTTAACAAAATGACTCATTCTGTATATGTGTAGACTTAAATAAAATACCTTTTGCTAAGCGGTTTTTCTTGTTTTAATCTTGTAGCCACTTCAGTGGATAAAGGTGAGTGTATGGGAGGGTCAACCCTTAGCTTACTTCACGACAGGACCTTCAATTATACAGGAGACAGCCAAGCACAAGAGCTGTGTCTGTACTTAACCAAGGCAGCCAGTGTGCCTTATTTTGAAATTCTGGAGAAGTGGATCTATAGAGGAATCATCAATGATCCATACAGGTAAAGAAACAACATTGAAACAAAGTTAAATCCTGCTTCTTAATTTTTCATTTTCTAGTGCATATTGATTTGCTTTTGAGTAAATGATAGTATCAGCAAAATAAAGTACTTCTTTTACATTATATTAAAAACACATTTGTACCAGCTAGCCAGTCCTCCTGCATCCCAAGTGTCTATCAGAAAACATCCCAAAATCCATTGCATAAAATACTTGCATCTTCTGCATAGCCTCCTAGCAAGGGAGACAGCCATTAACTGTCTGGAAGTCTAGCCCTGTTGGTGGAGCAGAGCAGTAAGTAGTCTTAAGTCCAGAGTATTAAGGTTAGGGCTGACACCAATCAAGAGTCTAGAGCTCTGGGCCGCTAGGTGTGCAGAGCACAAGCAATCTTATGCCTCCTTCTCCTTGCCCCCACCTCGCCTGAAGCAGACAGCATTAACAGTCTCTAAGGGAAACTCTTGCTCTCTGGGCAGGTCAGAGCAGGGAGCAATCTTTAGTCTAAGGGCATGTCTTCACTACAGGCTGGATTAACAGGCAGCAGTTGATCCAATGGCAATGGATTTATTGCATCTATATTTGACATGATAAATCGACCACCAAGCGCACTCCTGTCCATTTTGGTACTCCACCAAAACAAGAAGTGTAAGAAGAGTCGACAGGAAAACATTAGGGCTACGTCTAGACTGGCATGATTTTCTGCAAATGCTTTTAACAGAAAAGTTTTTCCGTTAAAAGCATTTGTGGAAAAGAGCGTCTAGATTGGCATGGATGCTTTTCCGCAAAAGCATGACTGTGCCAATCTAGACGCGGTTTTGCGCAAGAAAGCCCCGATCGCCATTTTTGCGATCGGGGCTTTTTTGCGCAAAACAAATCTGAGCTGTCTACACTGGCCCTTTTGCGTAAAAGCTTTTGCGCAAAAGGACTTTTGTCCGAACGGGAGCATCAAAGTATTTGCGCAAGAAGCACTGATTTCTTAACATTAGAACGTCAGTGCTTTTGCGCAAAATCAAGCGGCCAGTGTAGACAGCTGTCAAGTTTTTGCGCAAAAGCGTCTGCTTTTGCGCAAAATCATGCCAGTCTAGACTCAGCTTAGCTGTCTACACTGGTAAGAAGACCTAAGTACATTGACTTCAACTATGTTATTCATAAGCTGAAGTTGTGTAACTTAGGTCGATGGCCCGTGGTAGTATAGACAAGGCCTAAGCCTCCAGGTGAAGGTAAACAGCACTCAAAGATCTAGAACTGTTGGGGTAGAGAAAGGGGGTAGATTTTAGCCTAACCCTCCTGGTTAGGGCAGCCAGTAAACATACAGTCTGGGTCTCTGGCCTTCTGGGCAGGGCAGAGTGTGGAATAGGTTTTTGCCTAAGCCTTCTAAAGTCTGGTTTCACTGGGTTACTTCCTACCCCAGTCCAGGGGTCATGCCAACTCCTGTCCAGGGTCTCCTCTAGGACCAGAGCACTGCACAGTGCAGTTTCAGCTCCAGAGTTCTGAAGTGACCTGGAGACATCTCCCTCCTTCCATATCTCCTGCTCAGCTGAGCTGCAGAGCCCTCCCTTTTTATGTCCTACCCTCCCTGGGTACTTCTGGCAGGGAAGGGGAGGCAGGCTTGGCTCTGCCCACCAGGGGGAGTGTAGTGGTCCCTTGCTCTCCAGTTTGAAGGGAGGCCACTCCACCTCACTACATCCATTAATAGGATTATTTAACAGGACATATTAAACACTTCAGAGGGGTAGCTTAGTCTGTAACTGGAAAAACTTAAAAAAACAACAAATAGTCTTGCAGCACCTTAAAGACTAACAAAATATGTAGATGGTATCATGAGCTTTCGTGGGCACAGCCCACTTCTTCAGATTAATTTCTTCAGAAGAAATTTGCAGGGTTCTACACATTATCTGTTTGAGCTCAAGCTAAATGGTAATCTTGTTTGTACTTGTTATATCTAAAAATTAATTCATTCACATTCCCATGAATTCATTTGAAGAAATGGGTTGTACCCACAAAAGCTCATACCACCACCTACATATTTTGTTAGTCTTTAAGGTGTTATACACAGTTTGGGTTACAGACCCTCTGGGAACTGAAATATGAAATATCCTGGCTTTTGTGGAATTATGTTTTTATAAATGTATTTTTTGTAATGTAAAAGATTATGCAGTATTTTTATTATGTATGTTCAATGGTTGGATGACATTTTTAGAATGCTGGAAAACTGTAGTTCATATTTAGATGTTTTCAAAAGAGAAGCAGTGGTAATATACATGATTCACTAAAATTAATGCTAATTTATTAGCTTATTCCACTGTAGTTGAATTGTGCTTAGCCCTGGTAGAGGACTTCTAAAATTCTGTAATTACGAATAGTGCTTTCTGACACTTATTCACATTCCCCATTGGATTCCAATTTCTGATGTATCACATTATTAGAGTCCTGTGCAGAAACAAAATTCATATCTGCATCCATATCTGCAAACATGAGCCACTGATATCTACATGCACAGCTGCAGATACCTCTGGATATAAAGTAGATATCCGCAAATTTGCAGGGCTCTACACATTATCAGTTTGAGGTCCAGCTAAATGGTAATCTTATTTGTACTTGTATCTAAAAAACCTGGTTTAATTGCACAGCGAGTTCATGGTGGAAGAACATGAGTTGCAGAAGGAGAAGATACAAGAGGATTATAATGACAAATATTGGGATCAAAGATACACTGTTGTTCAGCAACAAATTCCATCTTTCCTACAGAAAATGGCTGACAAGATACTTAGCACAGGTAAGTAAGTGACTGACTGAATGAAAGCATCTAAAATGTATAGTGATAACTAAGGATGTTAAAAACTAGTCAGTCACCCCCCTTGCTGCCTCTGTGAGAGAGAGGCAGCAAAGGGGGGCAAAGAAAGGGCACTTCAAAGCGGCAGCACTGCACAGAGCCCGTACCCTGGGCTCTGTGCAGCACTGCCATGTTTCAAAGGGGCAGCGCCACACATTTCCGTGGAATGCCACGCATTTCCAGCTGATCCCGGGCTCCAGCGTGGCATTTCAAAGCAAGCAGAGCCCGCGGTCAGCTAGGGAGTCCGCAGCTGACCCCGGGTTCCACAGAAATGCTGTGTGGAGCCTGGGATCAGCTGAAGAGTCTCCAGCTGACCCCAGCTCCGTGTGGCATTTCAAAGCGGCAGTGCTGACCTCAGGCTCCATGCGGGAGCTTCTGCTTTGAAATGCACAAGAGCCCCCCGCTGGGGACTCTTGTACATTTCAAAGCTGGCATGCCCGTGCAGCTCGGAACCCAGCAGGAAGTCCCGCTGACTCTGGGCTCCACGCAGGTGCTTCCGCTTTGAAATGCACAAGAGCCTAGGGGCTCTTGTGCATTTCAAAGTGTGTGGAGCCCGAAGTCAGTGGGACTTTCCGCTGACCCCGGGCTGCAGGCGGAGTTCCAATATTGAAATGCACAAGAGCCCCAGCGCGGGCTCTTGTACATTTCAAAGGAGGAATGCGGAAGTGCCTATGGAGTAGTGGATGGAAATGCCATTCACTGCTCGACTAGTAAATTAATCATTATTTAACATCCTTAGTGAAAACACAGGAAAAAAGTGGTTACTATAAATTCTTCTACTATTCATCTCATAGTTGCACTAAACTACATTAACCATTTAAATTGCAATGGAGATTGCAGACATGCCTAATGAAAGTCAGTAATCATGTCAACTTTTCTGTTTCATATTGTTGGTGTACGATTTGGGGGCTATAGTCTGTGGGTTTAAGGATCTGTGAAAATTAATCAGCGTTTTTTATTATGTGAAGACTACAGTATGCCTTGGCATACTCCTTCCAGAGAAGAAGGATCAACTAATGGTTAAGCCACAGGATTGGAACCTCGGAGTGCTGAGTTCTATTCCTGGCTCTGACAATAGCATTGTATATGAACTTGGGTATGTCATTTCCCTTCACCGTGCCTCAGTTTCCTTATCTGTAAAACTTTGATAATTTGTACTTACGTCACACAAGTGAGTTGTGAGATGATGTAGACTGCTTTGAAATACTCACATGTAGCCTGGGGCCTGACTTTCAGCAGGGCTCAGCACCCACAGTAAATATGAGTTTCAAAATGGCCTTTGTTCTGATTTAAGTGTATAAATGAAGTAATCCAGTTTTTCACAAGTCTCCAACACCGATCATTTCCCACTGTTCTCAGTGAGCAGTGCTAGGTGCTGGGCACTTCTGAGATACTTAAAACCTTTGAAAAGTCAGGGATTGTATCTGCAGCTACCGATAACTTCATTGAGAGCTAAGGTTGCTTATCATTTTTGGGTATCAGGTC
The DNA here is from genome assembly GCA_032595735.1 of Pelochelys cantorii. Taxonomy (NCBI): domain Eukaryota; kingdom Metazoa; phylum Chordata; order Testudines; family Trionychidae; genus Pelochelys; species Pelochelys cantorii. The sequence continues at coordinate 5,265,839 of CM064333.1, forward strand.
AGTTCTGAGTGCCTAAATGTGGATTTAGGAGTCTAAGTTTAGATATCTAGGATAAATTTTTTAAAAGTGTTTAAGCCGTATTGACTTCTAAACCACATACAAGGGTAAAGTTTTCAAAAATGTCTATTTGAAAGTTTTGATCTAAATGTCTCCCTGTTTGAGAGAGTGTAAATTAATTACATTAATATTAGTTAGACTAAGCAACTCCTGTCATTTTTTGCTTTTAGGGAAATATTTAAATGTTGTCCGAGAATGCGGTTGTGATGTTACCTGCCCTGAAGCTAAAGAGGTCATCTACACACTGAAGGAGCGAGCATATGTAGAGCAAATAGAAAAAGCTTATAACTATGCTAGCAGGGTTCTGCTGGATTTCTTAATGGAGGAAAAAGAACTTGTCGCTCATTTGAGGTTTGATTTATTTCCTAAATGTATGTTAGGGCTTGTTTCAATAGCGAAGTAATGATTTTTTCACCTTTGGGTTTTTGCTGTGCCATGTTACCATTGCATCCTTGCAGTTCCAATAAAAATTCTGATCTGCAAAAATAAAGCCAACTAATTTTATGAGTTTAATGTGAAAAACTAATGGTTCTGTCAAGGATTAGGTCAGAAGTTTATATCACTTGGAATTCACAGAATCAGAGACGTTTTAAATCATCCAGTGTGTTCTTCAGGGCCAGTGCAGAGTCATTCTTAATAGTATGTTTTGTAGTGATTTGTCCATTCTGGTTTTAATGATTGTATATTTTTGTGTTATATGTAATCCATTCAGCCAACAGCAAGTGTATTCTATTTGAAATTTTCAATTGCCAAACACATTTGTAGATCTCCATGTCACCAAGCTTTTGGTCCCTCAAAACCATCAGAAGACACTAAATGGGAGAAAGCACCCAGCCAAAGAACCAATGCAAAAACAACCTAGTAGAAAATTGCAATTAGCTGCTGGCCAGAAACTTCAACAAGCAAGCCTTAAAATAGCTTCCCCCATATTGCCCACACAGATCACTTTAGTTCTCCAAAAGATCACATGAAATAAAGCATGAAAGCAGAAGGCTAGAGCACCTATGGTGCAACTTCTTTTTTGTATTTGCATTTTGTTGAGCAGGTCTATAAAGCACTACTTCCTAATGGACCAAGGGGATTTCTTTGTTCACTTCATGGATCTAACAGAAGAGGAACTGAAAAAGCCTGTAGATGATATTATACCTACTAGATTAGAAGCTTTGCTTGAATTAGCCTTGAGAATGAGCACTGCCAACACAGACCCATTTAAAGATGATTTAAAGGTAAGAGTCTATTTAAACAGAAAATAATCTGAAATAGAGAAGTGAGGCCTGTCCATGTCCTAGAAAAATCCATATGCTTTAAAGAGAATTGTAAAAGCAAAGCAAATAATACTAGAAAATATAGATGGAAGAAAGAACCCTTTCAGCTGTCTCAAGATAATCTTTCCACTTCCATTTCTGCTTCGTTATTGACCTCTCTTTTGACTGGTGGTGGTAGAAAGAGGTGGAAGCAGTATTGTTGAGTGGGTACTTCAGCTTTTGTTCCTAGCATTTTATTCCTAGGCTATAGCTACACTGTAGCCTTCTTCTGGAAAAGCTTATGCAAATGAAGCGCGGCGTATAATATCACCGTGCTTCATTTGCATAATTAATATGCAGCTGCTTTTGCACAAAAAGGATCTGTGTAGCTGGCTCCTTTTTATGCAAAACCCTCTTGCACAAGAGCCGTTCTTCCTGAAAAAATGAGGAAGAACGGCTCTTGCGTAAGAGAGAGGGTTTTACACAAAAAGGAGCCGTCTACACAACTCCTTTTTGCGCAAAAGCGGCTGCTAATTAATTATGCGAATGAAGTACGGTGATATTCCACACCGCGCTTCATTTGCATAAGCTTTTCCGGAAGAAGGCTACAGTGTAGCCGTAGCCCTTGTGTTTGAGTCAAATAGCAATGTCTGTCTACCTCTTATGTTCAGAAATTTTAGCATGAAGGTCCCTAGAGCGTCTTAATCCTTTATCCAGGTCTATCTGTCATGTAGTAACTGAGGGTGCATCTACACAGCACCCTAAACTCGAAATAAGTTATGCAATTTGCGCTACGCAAATTTTGAATCTTATTTCAAAATAGCTTATTTTGAAATTTGTCGCGTTTACATGGTGCCAAATTTCGAAATAACGCACTATTTCGGCCATCCCTTATTCCTCGTGCAACAAGGTTTACCAGGATGGCAAAATAGCATACACCTGTTATTTTGAAAAGTATTTCAAATAACGGACAATTTATATAGACATGGGGTACACCTACCCTGACATTCAGCAGAGATGGATCTTTACTCCCCTTGTTTAGCCCTCCTGATATCTCTACAGAATACCAAGATGACCATTCTATCTGTTCATGCTTTAGTATCACCAGAACTGATGCTGTTAATTTGTCATCATTATGATATATAATGAATTAGTTGCTGCTATTTATTTGTAGGGCTGCCAGTCCTGTTTATTTCTAGGGTTATTTGCTTTTACAGTTCTCTTTAAAGCAAATAGATTTTTATAGCAAATGGGTGGGCCTCACTGTTCTATTTCAGATTTATGATTAAATTTTAAAAATTGTGTGATTAAATTCAATATTTTGGATACTTTCTGCATTTTCAAATATTAATTTCAGTTAGAACACAGGATACAAAGTACACAGTGCACACTTATATTTATTTTTGTTACAAATACTTGCACTGTTAAAAAAAGAAGCCAAAAGAAAGAAAAAATTTTAGTTCACCTAATAGAAGTACTTTAGTTAAATCTCTTTATCATGAAAGTTGAACTTACAAATGTAGAATTAGGTATAAAGAAACCCCTGCATTCAAAATATAAAACTTTAGAGCTTATAATAAGTCCACTCAGTCCTACTTCTTTTTCAGCCAATTGCTCAGATGAGAAATTTGCAGGAGATAATGCTGCCCATTTCTTGTTTATGATGTCATCACCTGAAAGTGGGGGGGAAAAAAGCATTTGCATGGCACTGTTGTAGCTGATATTGAGAGATATTTACATGACAGATATGCTAAAGATTTGTATGTCCCTTTATGCTTCAACTACCATTCCAGAGGACATGCATCCTTACTAATTACTGCTTCTGCTCGATAATATTCCAAAGCAGAGCAGACCATTGCATGTTCATTTTCATTATCTGAGTTAAATACCTCCACAAGAAGGTTGATTTTCTTTTTTGGTGGTTCATATTTTTCACGTCAGAATGTTGCTCTTTTAAGACTTCTGAAAAGCATGCTCCATACCTCATCCCTCTCAAATTTTGAAAGGCATTTTGGAGTCTTAAACCTTGGGTCAAGTGTTGTTGTAGTTTTTAGAAATTTCACATTGGTACCTTCTTTGCGTTTTGTCAAATCTGCTGTGAAAGTGTTCTTAAAATGAACATGTGCTAGGTCATCATCATCATCTGAGACTGCTATCGTGAAATAGAGTAGTGGGTAAAACAGAGCAGGAGACATACAGCTCTTCCCCAAAGAGTTCAGTCATACATTTAATTATCAGCATGGAAGCATGTCCTCTGGAATGGTGCATGACTCTTGAAGGGGCATATGAACGTTTAACATTCTGACACACAAACATCTTGCAGTGCTAGCTACAGCAGTGCCATGGGAACACCTCTTCTCACTTTTAGGTGACATTGTAAACAAGAAGTGGGCAGCATTATCTCCTGCAAATTGTAACCAAACTTGTTTGAGCAATTGGCTGAACAAGTAGTAGGGCTGAGCCAGGGCTCTAAAGTTTTACATTACACTCAAAAGCAAAACAGTTATGTAACAACATTCTACGTTTGAAAGTTCCATTTGCATGATAAAGAGATTGCAATACAGATCTTGCATATGAGGTGAACTGCTAGATACTATTCTTTATCATTTTTACAGTGCAAATATTTGTAATAAAAATATTAAGTGAGCATTGTACACATTCTGTTCTGTGTTGTAATAGAAATCAATATAGTTGAAAATGTAGAAAACATCCAAAATATAAAATAAATTTCAATTGGTATTCTATTGTTTAACAGTGCATTGAATTGTGATTTTATTTTTTATTTATTTATTTTTTAGTTAATCACATGAGTTAGCTGCAATTGATTAACAGCCCTATTTACTTGGGTGTTGATTTGAAGACTAGAGAATGAGTTTAACAACACTGCATAGAATGCATTCTGGCCAGTCCTACTGCTGCACATGTCTACAGCCAAGCATTAATAGAAAATGTCCAGCAGCATCTTTTTCCTGCTCTTTGTTTCTTTACAGATTGACCTGATGCCCCATGATCTCATTACACAGCTTTTGAGAGTTCTGGCCATTGAAACTAAACAGGAAAAGGCCATTATCAATGCTGATCCCACAGAGCTCACTCTCAGTGGCCTGGAAGCATTTTCTTTTGATTACATTGTCAAGTGGCCTCTGTCACTCATTATAAATAGGTAAGTATTACTCCGTGAAGGAAAAACACAAACCTACTTCTGCAGAGCGCTCATACCGTATTTTAAAAAAGCAAGACAAAACAAGAGAATGCCTCTCTTTCTTCAAAGATGCAAATTACCTACATTAGTGATAGGTAAATGGGTAGCACTGTGGTCATTTTCTTCCATTTGCTCTGTCTGTTAGAACCTTAGACCGTGACCTTTTCTGCATTAAAACCTTCTAAATTGTTGGCTAAATGACCAAAATATCTGAGGAATCTTTAAAACTTCAGGCTTCTGTTTTACAATGTATAAAAACATAAAATTAACTAAATAAGATAGGCAATCTTAAGTTATAAAAGATGTTGCTAAGTATTTCCAATCTAACCCTCATGGCCTTCTGTTGTCAGACACTCATGATTTTCTGCAATGATTACCTTTCAAGCAGAAATATTCCAGATCAGGTCTCTGCTTGAAAGTGAATTCTTGTTTTAAAGTTTGAGCAAATGGATCAGTCATTCTTTGAATGATAGAAGAGTTGGGAAAATACATTTCCCCCCATTATTTTTTAAGCAGCACTTCTGTAGTAGCTATAGCATCAAACAAGGGGTAGTACTGGTTAACCATTGTCATTGAGAAATGCCTTGAGTGTTTCGGTGAAAGCTGATTTTTATTTGACCAAGTTATGAGGGTTTGAAAATTTCCCTTAAGTTGTGATAGTCTCCTGCCTTCATCAGCAAGTATCAACAGTCCTGCCCATGATATCCTAATAGTTTGGAGGTTGCTCTTGCAACAGCGAGGAACAAAATGAGTTCCAGTGAATTCACCATTAATAAATGACCAAAATTGTATATCCCTTAATCTGGGCCTCACTTTTTAAAAATCAGCAAGTTTGTGGGACTTTATTTTTTAATCATGCTTATAAGAAAATATTTCTGCTCTCTACAGGTGAGTGGTGTAGACTTGATCCATACTCTGGGGTTTAGGCTTAAGTTAGAGATTGCTCTGTGCTGTCTAAAAAACTCATTGAGCTGAGTACTTAGGAGAAAAGCTGTCAGGGAGACTATCACAGCCTCTAGATGTCAGACCCTTTTCTTCCATGATAGCAGATGCTCTGGACTAGAGTCTGCTCTGTACAGAGGGCTGTGCTTAAAAAGCAAACCTTCTGGGGGGTGATCTTTTCATGTTTCTGTTTGAGACGCAGGTCTCTGCTGCAGAGCTTTAGAACTCTGCAAAAAGCTGTATCTGTTGAGTGGGGCATAAGCTTCTCTGAACATTTGGTGCCCAAAGGTATTAACAGAAGGGCCAGTCCCCACTCACCTCTGTTCCCCTGTTAGTGCATTGAAAACACATAAAACAGCTGTCAGTGTGTCCAGAGCTGGGTCCTTGGCCAAATGTCTGTTTCTTTCTCTTAAAAAATCTTAGTAAAAAGTTGAAGAATTAATACTGTTTTTTAGTGTAGTTGGTGCATTGTTGCATGTTTTGGTATCTGCCAGTGTTTTGGTACTCCTTCAAACAGACATGAGTGATTTTTTTTTTCTAGAACTATGCAGAACAGTCAGGTAGGGGGTGGGGCGGGTTAGCAATTCATGGTGTTGCGGAATTTGAGGAGGGAATACTGGAAAGCTGGCCTTCTTAATGGGGAAGTTACTAAAACAACCACAATAATAATGAGTTGTGCATCTCTAGATGAAGGAGTAAAAGGTACGTTATGTGAGATGCCTTAGCTTTTATTTTGTTGCTTTGTGGTTTGGTTTTGTGTTGGGTATACAGAGCAACCTTATCTTGCTTGCTGATTGGAATGGTATTTAATCTTTATTTTTGCTTTTTTCCTGTCTTCTGTTTCCAGGAAAGCTTTAACCAGATACCAGATGCTTTTCAGACACATGTTCTATTGCAAGCATGTGGAGAGACAGTTGTGCAATGTTTGGATCAGCAATAAAGCTGCTAAGGAGTATTCATTGCATTCAGCTAAGTGGTATGGCTTGTTTTTCCTACTAAAGCATTATGAAGGCTTTTTTTTCTCCTTGCTAGTGGTTACATTTTTAAATGTTCCTCATCTTGGTCCCTTCCTTGAATTGTTATACATGTTTCTGTCAGGCAGAGAGCAAACTACAGTTGTTCGAAGCACCATTTCAGCATCAAATAGAAAACTTGCTGATTAATTCAAACCTTGAACTTGATGGTTCTTCTTTAAGGAGAATTTAGTGCTAGAAAAATATTAGTAAAGTGCGCACATGCACACGCACCCTCCCCCGCTGAGATCTCTTGTGGTCTTAATCGCCAATAAGAAAGAGGACAGAGCAACAGGCATATACCCTGAAATCAAAGTGTGTTAAAACACTCAACCTGGCCTGCAGTTCAGGATCATTAACTAGCTGGCGTTGAGGGAGAACTATGACTTTAACTTCTGGGACAATAGATTAAAATGTATAGACAGAGTGTAGACAGATTGCCAGAGGATGTATGGCAATACTTTCTCAGTTGCTGGAGGAGGGAAAGCTAGTGGATAGAATTTCAGTTCAGATGGGGATGGATGCCACTGACTCTACTACTAGGGCATGGCATCGGCCATTTCATTGTGCATGGTTGTGGCTCCAGTCATCAGGTGTCCTTCAAGGGCTCCAACAGACTTGCCCCTTGGAGGGTTGCCCCTTTTCTCTAAGCAAATTATATGACAAGCCCCAGAGCCTGAAGTACTTCAGGTCAACAACCGGGTTTTTGGCACATGTATATCTGTCCAAAAGAAGAGGCAGTTTTGTTTTCTGCAGCCACACTGCTATCTTGCTTTCTCACCTTGTCACTATGACCTAGCTAGAAAGAAGAGCAGAGGATGTAGGGGAAGGAAGTGGAGCTCCCCTTTCTTCAGCAGCTGTTAGTTCTTGTAAGCCATCAGGGAGTACAAAGCAAACACTTTGTGTCTATCAAAGCCAGCCAGCTTCCATTGCGCCAGCCTCTTCTCCTCCTGTGTATCAACCAACTGTCACACTACCTGAGTGCTTGTTCTTGCATCACCATAGACCGGTGGGTCTGAAGCACAGTGGAATTGGAATATACTGTTCAATTCATTTCTGTCCTCCCTTTCCCATGATTCCAGAAAGACACACTTTTCTGCATTCTGGGTGGTTGTCTTCATTTGTGCTTCATTTGCCTCTTCAAAGTCAACAGCCATTTCTGAGCTTGCTGTTTGTTGCCTCTTTCAGGTTTGCTGGTGCTTTCACGCTACGACAGCGAATGCTGAATTTTGTACAGAATATCCAGTATTACATGATGTTTGAAGTGATGGAACCAACATGGCATATCCTTGAGAAAAACCTGAAATCGGTGAGCTTAGTGGTTGGACCTGTGGCCATCTGGATAAGAGTTACAAGTCCCTGAACTGTCATTTCTATCTCTTCTGTTTAAGAAAAAATTCAGATTTTAATTACTTAAACTATATATTCAACTGTAAATATTTGTTGTGTATGTTCACTTCAATCTTCCCAACAGTCTAGAGGACTGGAATGTTAGGAAGGTTGGGTGACACATGCATTGCTTTTGTTTGTTATTACCATTGGTTATGAAATAGAATCATCCTAATAATCAATTTGCTAATTAAAGGAAAGTAAGGGAGTTGTCAGCAAGGGTTTAGACTTTCCCAAGCACCTGGGCAAAACTTCCTTTCATTTTAGTAAGGCATGCTTTGCAGTACAGATTTGGAGCACAAAACTAGCTTTTAATTACACTTTGGGATTGTTTGGGCCAGTTTCCCTACTCGGTATTCCATGAATTAGGATCACTGAGATAAGGAAAGAAAAGGGCAGTCCCTCTCAGCTTTGTGCCAGTCTTCCCCCCTCTTCCCGTTTTCCACGTCAGAGCTCTTTCTTGTCAGAATCCACTTGTTGAAAAGGATCCCCTTAGCATTAAGAAAGAAGCAACATCTCTGACTAGTCAGGAAATGGGGCTTAGCCCTATTCCATTCTAGTCCTGGGAAAGATTGTGCTTTTGACCCCCTGTTGGCCCTGGAAAATCTGAGCAGATGTCTTCATTTTGTTTGCTATAATAACCTTCTCGAGATTTGATTTGTGTTCTTAATCTCTGCACATTTTGAGTCTGTAGAGTTTTATCTGAATGTGAACTTGTTAAAACTTAAACCATATCCGTTGAGATGGCTAAAAACATGTAAAAGCCTACAGAAAGTTAGCATTTCCCAATCTCATTTTGTTCTTATAACATACTTCCTGACTGAGTCTAACCTTACATTTCAAGCACTATAATTGTCTCGATATCTGATAGCAAATAGTGTAAGGAATTGATTGATGTGGTGGTTATTGTTGTGTTGTCCTAAAACAGGCTTCCAATATTGATGATGTCCTGAGCCACCATACAAGCTTTCTGGATAACTGTCTAAAGGACTGCATGCTAACAAATCCAGAGCTGCTGAAGATTTTTTCCAAGCTGATGTCCGTTTGTGTAATGTTCACAAACTGTATGCAGGTATGGGGCCTCCCCGTGCTCACCAGGGTGTTCACTGCTGTTCAAAGTGTCAAATCCCTCTTCTCACAGTGCCATTTCTTTTGACTTGCCCTTCTTTTGAAATACTTCACCTCTTTCGCTGCAGAAAGGGGGCATCCTCATTGTTATCTAACAGTCCCTTCCACGCATTGAGGTCTTGGGTAACAGTCATCATTCTGACAGCCTGTGGAACTGGGAACCATTGATGGGAGCAACTACATGAACCACTCCACAGCATACACCAGGCTGGGATTTTGCTGCAGAGCCAGCCAGCACTGCCACTTTGGGGGCACAGAGTCATTTGAATGGAGTCCAACTTTACCCATGCCTTTTGTGGCTTAGGTTTAACACTGTTCTCCCCTGTTCTTCTGAGCAGCCTCGTTAGCTTTCTTTTTACTATTCTGACAGCTGCTTTGGCAAGAAGAGAAAATATCCTACTCGAGGGAAAGTTAGATTTTTTTCCCCAAGCATGCTCAGAGTTTAACACTGATGAGAGCTGACTTGTGGTGTTTGTTAAGAATATAAAAATGGTTGTTCTGACTCATATCAATGCTCTATTTAGCCCGATACCTATCTTCCAACATTGGCTACTGCCAGATCCTTTAGAGGGAGTGAACAAAATTACAATTACTGAGTGAACCACCCCCTGTCATCTAGTCCTACCATCTGGTAGTCAATCCTTATGGATACCCAGGGTATGAAGTTGCATCACTGACCATCTTGGCTACTAGCCACTGATAGACCTACCCTCTATGAACTTACCTAATTCTTTTTTGAACCCACTTCTACTTTTGACCTTCACATCATCCCTGGGCAACGAGTTCCATTGTGTGAAGAAGTACTTCTTTTTGTGTGTTTGAAACCTGCTGCCTGTTAATTTCTTTGTTTGACCCCCTTGTTTACGTGTTATGCGAAGAGGTAAGTAACACTTCCTTATTCGCTTTCTTCGCATCATTCATGATTTTATCAACCTGTCTCTCACCCTCCCCAGTTGTCTTTTTAAAGTTGAACAGTCTTTTAATAAGGATGCTAGTCCAGCCATTTTTGTGCAGATAACGGCAACTGTTTTTGAGATGGGGTGACCAGAACTGCATGCATGTTTTGTTTCTGCCCCTGTCCTAATGGTGCATAAGAATGTTAGCTTTTTTGACTACCACTGGGTGTTGAGTGGTTGTTTTCAGAGAACTAACTGCAGTGACTCCAGAATCTCTCTGGAGTGGTAATAGCTGATTTAGACCTCATTGATTGATATGTATAGTTGGGGTTATAGTTTCCAGTGTGCATTTATTAACATTGAATTCCATCTGCCATTTTGTTGCCTAGTCACCCTGTTGTGTGAGATCCCTTTGTAACTCTTCACAGTCTGCTTTGGACTTAACTGTTGACTAATTTAGATGCGGAGAAATTGGAGAGGATCCAGAGAAGAGCAACAAGAATGATTAAAGGTCTAGAGAACATGAGCTATGAGGGAAGATTGAAAGAATGGGGCTTGTTTAGTTTGGAAAGGAGAAGACAGAGAGAGGACATGATAGCGGTTTTCAAGTATCTAAAAGGGTGTCACAGGGAGGAGGGAGAAAAATGCTTCTCCTTGGACTCTGAGGATAGGACAAGAAGCAAGGGGCTTAAACTCCAGCAAGGGAGGTTTAGGCTGGACATTAGGAAAAACTTGCTAACTGTCAGGGTGGTGAAGCACTTGAATAAATTGCCTAGGGAGGTCATGGAATCTCCATCTCTGGAGAGATATCTATATAACCTGCTCTTAAATATATCAGGGATGGTCTAGACGGTTCTTCGTCCTACTGTGAGGACAGGGTACTGGACTCGGCCCCTCAAGGTCCCTTCCAGTTCTAGTATTCTATGATTCTATACAAAATTTGCCACCTCAGTGTTTACCCTTTTTCTCAGGCCATTTTATGAATATGTTGAATAGCATTGGGGACCTTGCTGTTTACCTCTTTCCCTTCTAAAAACTGACCATTTATACCCACCCTTTGTTTCCTGTCTTTTAACCAGTTACTGATCAATGAGAAGACCTTCCCTCTTATCCTATGATTGCTTACTTTGTGTAAGATCCTCTGAGAGACCTTGTCAAAGGTTTTTTGAAAATCCATGTGTGCTATATGCACTGGACCACCCATGTCCCCATTTGTTAGTGTCCTCATAGAATTCTAATATATTGGTGAGATATATTTTCCCTTAACAAGGGTTGTGTTGACTTTTCCCCAGCATACTGAGTTCATGTGTTTGCTTGATGATGGCATTCCTTTCTATAGTTTCAGCCAATTTGCCTGGTACTGCAGTTCAGCTTACTGACCTCCAGCTTAATTGCCCGGATCACATCTGGAGCCTTTTTTAAAATAGGCATTGCATTAGATATTCTCCAGTCATCTGGTACAGAAGCTGATTTAAATGATAGGTTACATACAACAGTTAGTACTTCTGTCATTTCATAATTGAATTCCTTTAAAACTCTTGGGTGAATACCATCTGGTCCTTGTGACTTATTACTGTTTAATTTATCAATTTGTTCCGCAATTTCCTCTATTGGAGCCACAATCAGGGACAATTCCTCAGATCTGTCATAAATGCTTGATTGATTAGAAGAGTCGGCAGACTGGCTGTTAAGCCCAGCAGCAGCAGCAGCATTCAGTGACTTCTCCAAGCATTCGCCCACAACTGTGGTGATTCTTGCATCTGCTTGTTCCTAGCCTAGTTCTAGTCTGTTCCTCCTTATACCCAGCCTTCTAACCTCATGTCATGGTTAGAACATACGTCAGTATTCAGCTGTATATTGTGCAGGTTCCCTGTGTATCTCTCTCATTGTATCTCAGCTCTAACCCTCAGTACCCTAGGCTCTTCCATTCTGCCCTCTTCACCCAAACTCTGCCAGTGCATCTCTGTCCTTATCTGTTCCAGTCATAGGCACCCCACACAGGTCTGCCCATGCACCTCAATCCTAACCGGTAACACAGCTGTGTTGGTGTATCATGAGCCAGCATGGGTGTGTTATGCAAAATGATGCTCTGTGCTAGTGATGAACTGAAATGGGCAGTGACAGGAAACGCCAGCTTCATCGCTGCCTTACTCAGGATTTGAACCCCTGCACCCCACCGCTATGGATAAAGGTTGTTGTGAACTACTGAAGTTCTAAAGTCCTGCCTGAATCTAAACAAGTTCTTATGCTTCATTGTAACTATAGAAATGTGCTTTAACCTTTATAATGTTTTATCATCTACTCTTCCCACAGAGATTTACCCAGAGCATGAAGCTAAATAATGAGATGGGCCGGCTGACGTTAGAGCACGGCACAATGCTGGGCCCACCAACAGAGCAGGAGCGTGCTGAGGAAGCTTTGAAGAAGCAGCTAACTAATAAAGTAAGGCACTCGCTTTTCAGAATATTAATGTACTTGTTCTTAACTGGCTAATTCTTCCTTCCAGACAGTGCCTTGGAAGCCAGGTTTCTCTTATTTCTATCTCTTCCATTGCACTGAAAAAGCCATAGAGATACTTCACAGTCATTCAGGCAGCAGTGTGTTCTGTTCCCATTAAAAAATACTTCTTTATTACCAAAACTACCAGCCAGGCTCCTTTTAAGTGACACACCTCAAATGTCATCTAATCACAACAGTCTGAAACTAAGAGGCTGTTGAGCCACATGGCCTTGTACCCATTGTCGTACAACATTCAAGGCTATACTTCAGACCCTTCCAGACTTGGCTGGTCTCAGAGTACTTGCCAACCCATCTTCCCCTGGACCTTGTATTCACATTTCCTTCCCAGGTTCTTCTTTCTCTGAATTGGTGTTTGCATCCTCTCAATGTTCCCTTCATCCATTCTCAACTGTCAATGACTCTGGTCTCAGATGTGTCAGCACTTGGGTGGCTCAAGGTATTTGGTCATTGACAGAGATCTGTCTTCATAGCAACATCAGAGGCTCAGTTTGGTTCATCCTACCTGTCAGGCATTCCTGCCTCATATCAGAAGGAGAAACCTTAGTTCTTACTGACAATGCCGTAGCCCATCCACCTTTCGGTCTCTTACCTTACAAGGGTGCAGAACGATGTAGCAGATCACCTGAGCAGGTCTCTCTTCAGTCACCTCAAGGTGACTCTTTTCCCAGTTTTAGTGAGAAGCATTTGCTAGCAATGGGGGATTTCCCAAGGGACCTATTTGTGAACAAGTACAAAGATATGCCATCATGTGCCAGCAATGCCCCTCTGCTATATACATCAGCCAAACTGGACAGTCCCTACGTAAAAGAATAAATGGACACAAGTCAGATATTAGGAATGGCAATATACAAAAACCTGTAGGAGAACACTTCAATTTCCCTGGACACACAGTAGCAGATTTACAGGTAGCCATCCTGTAGCAAAAAAACTTCAAGACCAGACTTCAAAGAGAAACTGCTGAGCTACAGTTCATCTGCAAATTTGACACCATCAGTTTAGGATTAAACAAGGACTGTGAATGGCTAGCCAAGTACAAAAGCAGTTTCTCCTCTCTAGGTGTTCACACCTGCACATCAGCTGCTAGAAGTGTGCCTCACCCTCCCTGACTGAATTAACCTCATTATCTCTAGCCTTATTCTTGCCTGCATATTTATACCTGCCTCTGGAAATTTCCACTACATGCATCTGACGAAGTGGGTCTTTGCCCATGAGAGCTTATGCTCCAATACATCTGTTAGTCTATAAGGTGCCACAGGACTTCTTGTTGCAAATACAACAGAAGATGTCACCAGTTCTGCTCCTTTCAAGGCTGCAGTCTGGGTTCCATCACTGATGCCTTCCTGCTACCCTGTGTGGTAAAGCTTTATTATGCTTTCCCCCAATTCTACACCTTCACAGACTGCGTCTAAAGATCCAGCAGAACAACATGTGGGTTATACTAATAGTCCTAGCATAGCTGTACCAATACTGGTTCTCCATTCTCTGGATCTTTTAGTGGTGACTCCAGTCTTATTTCCATTGCACCTGGGTTTGATCTCTCAAGACTGCAGCCAGCTGCTTCACCTGAATCTGTGTTCCCTACATTTAGCAGCCTGGCAGCTCCCAGAGATCTATCATCCTACCCTTTGGGTCAGTTTCTGAAAAGAAGGAACTGAGGGGAGCACAGGTAAGCTAGGTGTTTTATAGCAGTGTGTGGCAGCAGAGGGTGATGTCCCAGTAGGTACCAATGAGAGAAGATTCCAGCAACTGGCTATGGGGTACATGCACTAAGAATGCAATGAACAAATGTAACTGTTGTTGTCCAAGATGTGTTGCAAAAAGTTAGTAACTTTTTTCATGGCATTTTCCTTCTTCCTTTGTGATTTAACGAGAATGCTGATCCTGATAAAAATGTATGTTACCTAACTGCAGCCGAATTGTGTTGCTCACAGCAAACATTAGTCTAATTACATAGTTCTGAACAGTTTTCAGCAAGGGCAGCATGCAACAATACATGGCTTCTGTGTGGCTTGGCTCCTTTGGAGATGTGAAAGTAGTGTCTCATGGTGAGTGAGCCAATTGGAGTATAGACGGTGAGACTCTTTCCAGCCCATCCCTTTTAGAGCTAGGACACCTGGTTTTGTTTTCTTTCTTTTATTTTCATATATATAATGTATAAGTAACTTTTCTCACCCTGCAGCTCTCAGTCTGCTTTCTGCTGATTCTTGAAAATAGCCACTAGGGGGCCAGCATAGACTAGTGCAGTATAAATGCTTGAAGGTGGTCTGTTGGTGGTCTTTGCTGTTTGCCTGCTGAACCTGTCTTTTGTACAGCAGGGAGTAGCTTTTGAAAACAAGCCACCCACAGGATGCTTCTGAGCATAGTGCCTGTGTTGAAATACTGTAGAGATCAGTTAAAGCCACACTGCTGCTAAAGATAAGAAATGCTGTTAACATTTATTATTGAGAAGGGAGATAAGTCATCAGTGGCAGGCTTTGATCAGGCATGTTCTTGAGGCAAAATAGCACAATGTCATCAGGGTTCATTTCAGGGCTTTGGATTGTCCCCCAGACCAGCAGGACAATATTTTTAAACTCCACAAGGCATGTCTGCTAAGTGCCATTACCTTGCTTGGGGAGCATGCTCTAGGCTTGGGTAATGCAACTTACCTGTGAGGAAGCATATAGAATTAATTTCATAACTGTTCATCCTGTTGTGTGCTACATGAGGAAAGGTGTGTCTGGGATGGAACAGTTTTGAAATATGTAAGTATTCTTGCATAGAAACAATAGTTTGAAAAAAGAAAAGGCATTCTTTTATGCCAAGTACAGTATGCATCTGATTGACTCACAGACACTCTCTCTCACTGTGGCCTTTTCTTGATAGCTTTTAGCAGAGCATGCAGATGCCTTCCAACTAACATCTGGTTTTGAGGCAACTATCAACAAGTTTGACAGCAATTTCTCAACACATCTCCTGGATCTTTTGGACAAACTGAGCGTTTACAGCACCAATGACTGTGAACACAGCATGATCAACATCATTTATAGGTGAGTAGGATGGGACTATCTCTGAGTAATACATGCAGGAAAGAGTACAACTCAAGATCAGGCTGAAGTTTGTTCCTTATTCCTTTTTTTTGTCGTATTGTGGCAGCCAGCTGCTCTCTCAGTGTAACATGCAATAGAGAAGTAAAGGGGTAACCAGTTACCCGGTAGGCATAAAGGGATTATTAGTAACACTGGGTCTTTAAGAGCTCTCTGCAGCTACCTTGCAACATGGGGCAAAATGTGTAGGGCCTACTGAGGTGCTGCCAGCTTCTCATTCCTACATGCTATGCACTGGGAAGTTCCTTCTCAGTTGAGCTTGGCTGATGTGCATCAAACAGTAGTGCCTCTCGCTTTATGCACCCCCTGCCGGTGGGTTTTTTCCCCTGCCCAGAAGAACTGAAACTGTTTGCTGTTGCTGTCCACTGGTGACAAGACATTTACAGTCCTGGATTGGGGTTATTTTTATGAGAGAGTTAAAATTAAATGAAATCCAAATATAATATTTGGAAATGCATCGCTAAGGCACCAAATAATTGTAGGAGATGCTTGAGGATGGAGGAGGGTGAAGAGACTGGCATTCCAAATCTGGTGTGCCACAGAAGGAAAACCAGTGGGGTTACAGCCTGGGATACTTACCATCTTGGACCTAGAAATGTGCCTTGTATTAACCTTTCTAAGTGGACATAACTACAGTTACAGAACTAATGGGCAGATGTGAGATGCACAGCCCAGCGGACCATAGGCTGTAGCTTTGGTTCACAAAGTATAGTCTTGTTTTTTCCCTTGAGGGGACAGGGTGTTGAATGTTCATAGAAGTAATTTTAAATGGCTAGTAGTAAAGTATATAATACCTGTTTGTTACCTCAAGACTCTTCCTAAAACACATTGTTTTGCTTGTTGTTTTAGAATCCTGTTTCCGTAAAAATAGCTGATTCTTGGATTAGTAACATTCAGTTTTACAGCATAGTTTGGGCTGGAGGTTGGGAATTCTGGGATCTATTCCCAGTTCTGCCACAGTCTTTCTATTTGACCTAGTGCAAGTCATGTCAGCCTTCTATGCCTCAGTTTTCCCTCTGTAAAATGGGGCTAATGCTGCCTACCTTCCTTTGTAAAGCACAATGAAGAGCTCCAGATGAGAACCCTTACAACTTACTTTTACTGCATATTTGTGATCATTCTACTTTGAACACGCTGCAACAGGAGGGGGAGGCCTCTGCCAGCTCTATCTGCAGCCAGATGGAAGCTGGACCATGAAGCCTGCCCAGGATTGGGGTTGGAGACAGGATGCTGCCTGATTGGGGCCTTGTTGGCCAGGCTGCCAAGGGAGCAGCCGCACCACAGCCCCGGCCCCAGCTCCGGTACATGGCCAAGGCGGGCCATGTGGTGGATGTCTGGCTGCTCCCACCCTGGCCACAGCACCAGCCCTAGAGAAGCTTGATTGTCAGAAAAGTCTTCCAAAATCAACATTTTTATTTACAAAAATTCCAATTTTGGCAAACTTTTTTTTTTCCTGAAATTTCAATATGCTCCCACCCAGAGCCATTTAGGTAACTGGAATTTACCTGTGTGAGATCTCCCGTAAATACACCATAAATCATAAATAACGTTAATTGTGGCAACTGGTACATTTTAGAGGTATGCCCAGGAAGCTCTCATTTTTTGCTTCGGAATTTTGAAATCACTGCCTGTTACCACTTCTTTCCGTTTTCACACTTCTGAGCCATTTGTGGGAACACTATTGAACATGTGTTTGCTTTCCCCTAGGCTGGACTTCAATGGATTCTACACAGAGCGGCTGGAGCATATTTCTGCACAGAGGAGTCAGAAAGTAGTTTCCCAAGCTCCCCTTCTTCCCAGGGTGGTTGTACCCACCCAATGAAACTTCTGTGTTATATATTTTAGATGCTGCACCTTTTGCATCAGAATACATTACTCTTGCCCAGTTGTATCTGTGAGTAGTTTGCACTTTAAACTCCATGAAAGCTGTAAAACAGTAGTCATCTAGGATGATCGTGTTTGAGCTTCTGAAATCTAAACATGGAGAGGATTTTGAGATACTTCTGTTAACTTTTTTTAACAAATATTAAACCTGTGTGTTGTATAATATATAAAGAAATAAATTGTCAGAATTATTTGGTTTCTGTTGGCCTGAACTTACAACTCACTTTAGTCATTCTGGGTGACTAAAGCTGTGTCAGCTTATGAAGTTCTGCTAATTCACAGATATAGCTATAAGGTGGTTCCATTTTGCAATTTAAGGCTTGAAGCTCACTTAAGCCCAGTGGAGTCCTTTTATTGACTTAAGTTTGGATCCAGGCCCTTTTTCAGTGTCTCTCTGTGACTCTGGCAGTGACAGACGTTTCAGTTCACTGGCCAAACTAAAAAATTGAAAGAGAAATTCAATTTCAGATGATCTGAAACAAATTTTTGGGTTTTAGCAATCTGAAAAAAAACAGTTTTTGATTAAACTAAACTTTTTTGTTCCATTTTTAGTTGAAACTTTTAAAATGAAATTGAAATAAAATCAAAAACAAAAGGTCATCTTGAATGTTTGGACAAAATAGTTCAGTGAATTCCACAGAAGTCTGCAAATGTTTTGGTTGACATGAATCCACATTTCCCATTGGCGGGAGAGGCTCATCTGAAATATTTTTCCCAAGGTCTAATTGATACAGAACATCTATCTGAGGATCAATCAGTTCATTCAAGAAAATAATGTTGCTAGGTTGGGAGATGTGACCCAGAGAATTGGCAAAGGTCATTATCTCCATTCCTTTCAACTCAGGCTTGCACATGGAGCGTCTCCAGTTATCTAAGTCTTTGTAAGCTTTGCAAGAGACTGGGGGCCTGCACTCCACACAGGGCTCTCCTCGGGACTGCTTGTGTATGCCATGTGCAGGCAGCTACCTACACATGGCAAACACAAAGTTGCCTGTGGTGTTTTGTGTAGAGTCCTGTGCTCTGTGGGGCTGTACTCTAGTTGCTTTCCAGGTGTAGTTCATAGTGTTGGATTTGACCTGTAGAACCCTATGTGGTTTCAGTTCTGGCTACATATGCCTGTTTCTGCAGAACCTTCAGAGCATTCTGTTTTTCTGGGACAGTCTAACAAGTGGAGACTGTTTTTCCTCACAGTAGATTAATTCGTTAGATGATTGATGACTGACTGAAGCCTGAGGCTTACAGGAACCATCACTTCCATCACCAGCTCAGGAAAGTAGTGTCATTTCTTTCCCCTTCCCCTCTCACCACATTCATTAAACTTTTAACCACTTTTGATCATACCGTTTCTGGCACGGATGCTCTTTGGAGCATGCTATTGGGAGGGGGAGAATAATAAAATCCAAGCTGATGGAGAGTTACGGGTGCTGTACAGTCAGACATATCTGGCCTCTCTCAGTGATATTCACTTGCCAGTGCCTAAGAGACTGCAAATCTCCCAAAAACCCAGGGCCGAGGCCTTGGAAGTCTGCTGTGAAGGCACTGAGCAGAGGCAAGGACTCATAAGTGCCACCAAAGATGTAGCCCTCAGATGCAGTCTGTAAGCCAAGAGAAATCACTGACTTCAGAGTCCAAAAAGGGACCATTGAAACCAATCCCTGAAGGGTCATGCACCTTTTGGTACCACAAGCTCAAGGGCCTTCCCGGTGCCATCTACACCCCAAGCATTTGAGGCAGCCAGGGAGTTGCTTATCCAGTTGGTGCTGGTTTCTCGCACAATTCAGGAGTCTTGGCCGGTACCAGGATTGGGGCTACTCCCTCTAGTGAGTCCATATCCAGCCCTGGAGCGCTGTTAACCAGTCGTCTTCAGGTGGTGGTCCCTGCTATATTCCACTGAGGATTGTACTGTTGGTTTGCAGATGCACCATGGGTCCACTCATGGTTTCATCCACAGCGATAAGGGATGACTGCACACAAATCTGGTCTCTATTGTGCGGCGATCAACACCAGAGTTACAGTATTTCGTTCAACCCAGAGATGTCTTGCTGCCACTCCAACACCACTCCTAGTAGATGTAGCACCTAGCCTGGGGTGAGCAATAATTTTTGCCCGGGGGCCACTTCAGAAATTTTTGAAGTAGTCCTGGGCCACCCTGGAAGGGGCGGGGCCTAAACAGGAAGGGGTGAGGCTACCCCACTACCAGACCATGATTGGTCTGGAGGTGGGGGAGCCCCTTTGCTCCCCCTTCCCACTAGGCACCCATGCCCTGGAAAAGGCTTGGCACTCTCCCCCACCCCCATGCCAGTCAGGGCCTAGGGGCAGGGGAGCACGGGAAGCCTCCTCCCGCCCTGCAAGGAACACGTGGCACTTGGAAGTGCTGTGGGCTACTCGCAGGGCTGGGGCAGGGCAAAGGAAGCTTCACACAGTGCCCCTGCCCCCCAGGCTGTGACTGGCCTGGGGGCGGGGGAGCATGTGAAGCTTCCTCCACTCTCCCTCCCACCCTGCAAGCTTGCGCGGTGCTTCAGAGTGCCACATGCTCCTGGCAGAGCAGGAGGCGGCTTTGTGTGCTCTGCTGCCCCCAGCCAATTAAGGCCTGGGGGCGGGGGAGTGCATGAAGTCGTCTCCGCTCTGCCGGCACCCTGCAAGCAGCGCTTGGAAGTGCCACATACTGCTTGCAGGGCGGGGGCAGAGCGTAGAAGGCTTTGGGTGCTCCCCTGCCTCTAGGTCCTAATTGGCTTGGGGGTGGCGGAGCAGCAAGGCCTCTGCGGGCCAGATCCATCCACTTGGCGGGCCGCATCCAGCGTGCAGAGGCCTTTTTGCCCACCCCTGACCTAGTGGCCTGAGATCAGATCCCAGGAGTGCCCGAAGCCGCACATGCGCAGTGAGACAGTGCCTGACCCAAGAGCTCATGGGCTGAACAGAGCAGGCAGATGGGGTGGAGGCCCACAGCAACGGAATGACTGGCCCAGAGGCAGGAGCAGAGTGGGAGGTACCAGCACCTGCCACTTACTCTCATCTGATCTGCTGCAGCTGCCTGGGGTCTAGCCCTCAGCTCACTATGGCTACTGTTCTCTGAGCAGCATGAATACCTCAGCCTGGCGTGGAGCCTGGCTCGGTGTGGCAGGGCCAGGCAGCCTCCTCCTCTGTGGCTCCAGTGTATGCTGCCTCCCACTCAGCTCCCTTCCCTCAGAGAGCAGATGGTTTCACACACCTGTTGGCTGGCTGGGACAGGGCCATGTTGGCTCCACTGCCTAAGGCCCTTGGCACAGGCCTGTTGCATTGCATTTGGCCCCTGCTGCTGCTCATTGTCCCCACGGACATAGGCAGGTTGTGGTAGCACCCAGGAGATGGACTGCCGCCCCTGTGCCCCTGCCAAAAGGGGTGCTCCTTGTGCCCTGCCCCTGTTCCTCTGGGGCCCCCCCAGCACCCCTTCCCCTTGCAGGCCCCAGTGGCCACTTGCAGCACAAGCTGTACAAGGTTCTGGAGCTTCTCCCCCAGGCACTGCTGGAGCCCAGGGTCGAGCCAGTACAGCTCTACCCAATGCATTACAGGGAGCAGTGCTGGCTGGAGATGGGCTGCAGGGGCCGGGATGGGGGGGTGGGGCTCTCTGCTCTCCACCCCCTCCTGCTACCACCCTAGGGATATGTGCTGGCTCATTTCCTGAGAGGCACTGGTGATAAAATCATACTCTCTCTTCATATCCTCTGCAAAGCAGAAGTGACTAGAAAGAGCCAGGAAAGGGAGGTGTTTTTGGTGTGGTTTGTTGCTGTGCATGTGCCAGAAAGGCCTGCCCCTCCCCATGCTTTGTGCCCAGTGTCCTGCAGGTCCTGGTAGCCAGAGCTGCGTGTTGCAGTGACTTGGGGGGGGGGGGATGCTGTGATATCTGGTGCTGTGCACCTGCAGAGCAATCCAACCCCAACGGGGAAACACTTTGTTCCTCCCCTTCAAGGGCGTGTGTGGCAACCCTCCCAGGGCCAGAGTTCTCTGTTCTCAGTGCTCTAGTGGGTTAATAAACTTCTATGACTTGCTACAACAAGAAACCAGCTACGGCAAGACCCAGCTACCCTGCCCAGGCCAGGGGAGCTAGAAGAGAAAGGGAGCAGGCAGGAAACCAAGGAACCAAATAAATGAGGAGTTAATCAAAGCCCCAGTGACCTGCCCTGACACCCACAGAGCAGGTCAGTCTAATCTGAATGCATTCCCTGGAGCCTGTCCACAGGCCTTGTCTGGGGTACTGCTGGCCCATGATGCAGAGCTGGGCTCCCTTCCAGCTGGAGTGAACCCCTGGCTGCTGGGCGCTAGTCTCTGGGCAAGAGAACGAAGATGGAGTCTCAGGGCTGTGCATCAGAGAACCGCTGTGCTGCTGCTCCAACCCGGGACCCTGCAGCCAGCGAGTTCACAGTCCAGCCATCTGCAGACTCTAGAGCCTGCCACCGCTGGTCACTGAGTTGGTCCCTTGGACTTCCGGCCCACCTCCAGCCCAGGCCAGCTCCTTGCCATTCTTTGCTGCCCCCAATGGAGGGAGCTGCTTCTCTCCTGTCACAGAGCTAGCGAGGAGGTTACACATGCACAAGGCTGAGGTCCAGGGGGAGCCAAGGGCAGTGCGGTGTGAGGCAGCAGCTGGGGTGAGCAGAGAGAGGCAGGGTATGCTATATTTTTGTCTGTGTGCTTGAGCTTCCCTCTGCTGTCAGAGGCAGGAAAAGTTACATCTGGTCTTGTGGGACAGGAGGCGGCGGGGGGGTCCCATTGTCCTCTGGGCCTCCATGAAGGGACTGGCTGAAACTGACCCCATGTCAATGCAGAATCCCAGGGAGACAACAGAACTTGGAACTTAATTGGCACCTGGGAACCAGCCACCCAGAGGCAGGAAATGTTACCTCCCGCCCCCGCCTCTCAGCAGGGAAGCTACAGAGAGATGAGCTTGAAACCAAAGGCCTGAGTGAAAGCGCGCTGCTGGAGGAAGCTGGTGCATGAAGGAGGAGTGCTGGAGCCTAGAGGCACCACCCCTCTCCCCTCTAATCTAGGCCAGGCACTGAACCCCTGTTGCCAGGTCAGATGGTCTCTGGATCAGATGAATCTGCGGGCTGTGCTTTACTCTAGTCACACATGGGGCCTCCGGTTCCTCTTCTGCAGACTCCAAGTGGTATTTCTCCTTATAGGGACTTGCCAGACTAGCTCAGCTGCATGGGCATGTCCTGTGCCCTTCCGGAAGCCCAGCTGAGTTTGCCATTTTAACAGGGTAGTGAGCAATCGTGTGGTACAGCTGCTGCTGTGAAACCACTTTGGACCATAGAGCGCTCTAGTGTTTGCTTTGAAAATCACTTGCTGCTCACGCATTTCCTTTGTCACAGATCAGTCCGTGGTAGAACGTTGCTTTTTAGAGGTATAGACAAGGCAGGAACTCACTTTCTGCATCTGCAAACTGAACTCCTGTACATATTTTTGCTCCTGTATTTCTCAGCTGTTTGTGCTGATGTTGAGGGGCTTGCAAAAATGATGGGGGGGGGTTTCTGCATTGTGAGGGTGATCCTTCCCCACAGTGACCTTGCTCTGAACTTATTATCAGTTATAGCACAAGTAATTCAGTCTCTTAGTCCTCAGTGGATCCCAGTGAGCTCGTTAATCTAGTTGACAAAGGCAGAACGAGAGCCAATGACTGGAAGAAGTCAGAAAAGTTCCAACTGGAAATAAGAGTCAAACTTTTGAAGTCTGGTATCCCAAAGCATTTTGGAGATGACATGGGAATTTTCTGTAATTGTATTATATCAATGAATGCCTCCATTTCCCTCTGTAAAGTGCATTGCAATCTCATGAGAAGGGGGCAAGAAACAGGAGGCATGTATGTCACCTAACTTTTGGGGAGAATGACACAATCAATAAAGAATTGGTTGAAACAAACCCAGATGAACAGCGGTTCCAGCAAGACAAAGAGATCTGCCCTCCCACTGATGTTCCCTCTAATCTTTTCCATCCATGTGCAGAATAATGTTGTGCATATGAGCCACCAGTAGAAACATAAAACTAGCTGTGGGCGCTTTGCTACCCAGTTGGGCAGCATTTGAATCTCTCCCGGGCAGCTGCAAAAGCACACAGCTTACAGGGAACACTGCCTCCCACCTCCAAGCTGGAACAAGCAGCACCTGACAGTGGACAGCTGGAGAACAGAGAGGAAACGGCATCAGGTGAGTGGAATAAGGGTTGCCCTTTTGGGGCCTGGAGCTCTCACCGGGGACTAAGAACAAGGGCACTAGGAGGGAACCAGAGGTAGGGGTCATCACAGAGTGGCTGGCTTGTGGCAGACACCCCACCTCTCAAGAATGAATCATAAGAAGCTCAATTTCTAAGTAAAATTGAGCATAATTTGTGATCTCACAGCTGAATTCTCAAACATCAAGGGTTGGGGGTTTTTTTTTCTTTCCCCAGACATGGCTGAGACTTATCTTGAAACCATGAGTCAGGCTTAATCTTTTTACTGAGAAATCTTTGTCAGCTTCCAGGTACTGGTAGTCGGCCACAGCCCTGGGCAGTCTTGGTGCTTGCTGTCGGGGTTCCCCTGCCCGGATGGGAAATGGGAGAGGGGACCCCCAAGGCTGGAGAGGGTGAAGAATCCCAAAAGGAGCAGAGTTAAGCCTGGAAGGGCTGAACTATAGGCTGGGGGGCTACAGGGGAGCTGAAGTGAGGCGGGTGGGGGAGTTGTATTGGTGGTGGACTCTGAGCAAATGGCACGAGTGATGGGAGGGCAGTGTCGGTGCATGGGGTAGAAGAACTTCTACGTCTACACTGGCAGCTTCTTGCGGAAGAAGAGCCTTTCTTCCGCAAAAACTTGCTGGCTGTCTACACTGCACGAGCGTTCTTCCAGAACTAAATTTGCAGTCCAGCGTTGTAAAACAGGGCTTCTTCCGGAAGAGTTATTCCTCCCCCCACGAGGAATAAGCCCTCTCGCGCAAGAGCTCTTCCAGAAGAGGCCAGTGTAGACAGGCAACTTGAATTTCTTGCGCAAGAAGCCCCTATGGTTAAAATGGCCATCAGAGCTTTCTTGTGGAAGAGAGCGTCCACCCTGGCATGGATGCTCTTGCACAAAAGCACATGCCAGTGTTGACGCTCTCTTGTGGAAGAGTTTTTGCACAAGGACTCTTCTGCAAAACAGTTCTTCCAGAAGAAGCTGCCAGTGTAGACGTAGCCATGGGGTGGAGATGATGGGGGCTAAGGGGCATTGGGTAGGGACAGGACTGACGGGGGACCAGACGGCAGGATTAATTGCAGGAAGAAGGGCAGAAGTCGGGATGAACACTCCTGCTGCAGGGGCTAAAATCACCATCCAGGCTAATGGGAGAGTGACCACCACTCACTGTCACATGCACGCCCCTGGGATGGGATGGGGAATTAAAAAATCAAGCGATCTAAAAATACCCTTTTTAAAAACACCTCGTGATTTGGTGGGGGGTCCAGCTTGTGATTTTTGATCTCTTGAAGTTGACAACACCGGGCCTAGCCGGCACGATCGACCGTTTCACCGTTGCCCCTCTGTGCTCTCCCAGGGGCATGCAACATCTGTAGCCAGGTGTGGTGTAGCAGGGGTGCTATTTGCTCTGTATCCCGGGGTCCCCCTGTGTTGTGATGTGTGATTCCCACTGACTTGCCCACATGTTGTGATGTAGTGTCAGTACCTTGCTGGTTGCTGTGCTTGGGCGGTGGGCTGCGGAGGACCCCCACTGGCGGTTGTCTGTAAGCACGGCCCGGCAAGAGGGGCCTCAGGACAGTGGCCAATCCGGTTCTACTGGTTAAGGGAAGAGACAGGAAAAGGAAGTGGGTGCTGGGGGAAGGGTCAGTCTTTGGGATGGAATCATGGAGGAACCAGTCTAAGGAGAGGGCTGGAATCCAGGGGCCTAGGGACCCCATCTCAAGGGGTCTGAGGTATCCCGGCCCAGACTCCTGTGAACACATCACGTCTGTGCTGTGCCGTATCCTGGAGAAGCAATAACCCCTCTCTGTTCTATCGGCTGGCAGAGTCTGTTCTTGCTGCTACGGGGGTGCAGGATGGGGGGAACCCCGAGTGCGCCGTCACACCAGCTGACTGAGAGGTGGTTCCCTGGCTTTGCAAAGGCTGCCTATGTCTGTACCTGAGAGCACTGGCCCCAAGGGCAGCTCATGCCTCCTACAGGACTCTGGCTTAGCTGCAGACATCCCCAGAGGGCAACAGAGGTTTCCACGGCTCAGTCTGGAACACAGCCAAATTCTAGTGCCCTTGGCATAGGCCGCCTTTAGGTCAGTGGCCGCTGGCCATTACCAAGGCAGGAGATTCACTAGGTTTGCAGCTCAGCCGACAGACTGAAATGAAGGAGGTTAAATGCTGAGCTGCTGTTCTTCCTGCCAGTCGACTGGCCGGTATTCTTTTCTGTCTGCCCACGAGTAGCCAACGTCATTGTGGGATGGTGCAGGTGGACTATAGAGATCTTGTGTCTGATGGTACGGGGGGGAGCCCACAATGTAAAGGAGGGGCCACATGACCACCCCACATGTTGCCTCTAGGACAGTGGTTCGCAACATTTTTGGCCTGCAGCCCACTTTGCTCAACACAAGCCTTTCCCGGGATCACCAGTCAGCCACCCATGATGATGAAACGACTGCAGGAGCGGGCTGGGGGTGGGGGAGTCTGGCTGGGAGGTGGGGTGCAGGAGCGGGCTGGGGGTGGGGGAGTCTGGCTGAGAGGTGGGGTGCAGGAGCGGGCTGGGGGGAGGGGGAGTCTGGCTGGGAGGTGGGGTGCAGGAGCGGGCGGGGGGTGGGGGCGTTGGTGGGAGTTGGGATGCAGGAGCGGGCTAGGGGTGGGGGAGTCTGGGTGGGAGGTGGGGTGCAGGAGCGGGCTGGGGGTGGGGGAGTTGGTGGGAGTTTGGATGCAGGAGCGGGCTAGGGGTGGGGGAGTCTGGCTGGGAGGTGGGGTGCAGGAGCGGGCTGGGGGTGGGGGAGTCTGGCTGGGAGGTGGGGTGCAGGAGCGGGCTGGGGGTGGGGGAGTCTGGGTGGGAGGTTGGGTGCAGGAGCGGGCTGGGGGTGGGGGAGTCTGGGTGGGAGGTTGGGTGCAGGAGCGGGCTAGGGGTGGGGGAGTCTGGGTGGGAGGTTGGGTGCAGGAGCGGGCTAGGGGTGGGGGAGTCTGGGTGGGAGGTTGGGTGCAGGAGCGGGCTGGGGGTGGGGGAGTCTGGGTGGGAGGTTGGGTGCAGGAGCGGGCTGGGGGTGGGGGAGTCTGGGTGGGAGGTTGGGTGCAGGAGCGGGCTGAGGGTGAGGGGGTCGGGGTGGGAGGTTGGGTGCAGGAGCGGGCTGGGGGTGAGGGGGTCTGGGTGGGAGGTTGGGTGCAGGAGCGGGCTGGGGGTGAGAGGGTCTGGGTGGGAGGTTGGGTGCAGGAGCGGGCTGGGGGTGAGAGGGTCTGGGTGGGAGGTTGGGTGCAGGAGCGGGCTGGGGGTGGGGGAGTTGGTGGGAGTTTGGATGCAGGAGCGGGCTAGGGGTGGGGGAGTCTGGCTGGGAGGTGGGGTGCAGGAGCAGGCTGGGGGTGGGGGAGTCTGGCTGGGAGGTGGGGTGCAGGAGCAGGCTGGGGGTGGGGGAGTCTGGCTGGGAGGTGGGGTGCAGGAGCGGGCTGGGGGTGGGGGGGGTCTAGCTGGGCTTCCAGCCAATGGGAGCAGCGGGGAAAGCCTCCAGGGGAGTGGTTTCCTGTGCTGCTATTTCCCTAGCCGGGGGGAGGGGGAACAGCAGCCCCCAACCCGTGCCAGTTGGATCCAGCCCAAAAGGCTTGGGGCTCCTCCCCCCCCCCCCCACTGGGAAGCCAACCTCCCCGGGGGTGGGGCGTGTGGGGCTGGAGTGCCAGTGTGGCCTCCCCACTGCAGAGGTGGGGAGCCCTGGGCCTCCGACCTACCTTCAGGATGGACCCTCAAGAACCGCTGCTCTCGGAGGAAGCTTCGAGCCCCTCCTCCTTGGGGCCGGGCACCCAATCCCACCTTCCCCTGTGGGGGGAGGGGCTCTGTTCTGCTGCGCGTCCCCCTGGCACCTCCAGCTGGCTTGGCCCCTCTCCCTGGCATCCAGGCCTCACAGCAGCTCACTTGGCCCGGGGTCAAGCCTCTGCCGCCTGCACAAAAGCCTGGCTGGGGAGGGGGTCCCTTCACTCCCTGCCCAGGCCTGGCTGCTGGGGATGGGCTGTGAGAGCTGGAGGTCCCCCTCACCCCAGCATGTTTCCAGCTCACTCAGCCTCCCGGCCCAGGCAGGGAGTGGGGGAGAGCAGAGCAGGCCTCCCCTTGGGTGACAGGCTGAACAGAGCAACCTTGCAACTACTCAGTGAAATGGGGAGGAGGCACTTGACCCCACAGCCCCCCCTTGTCACCTCTGCTTTAGGGCCTCTGACTGGGGTGCCGGGGCTGCAAAATGATGGCATTTGGGCTCCAGTCCCAGTAGGGCCTGGCTCGAACCCCCCCACCCTGTGGGCACAGGTCTGACAGAATTGTGAAAAGCGGGTTTGGGTTCAAGCCTGAATCTGAAGCCAGTGTAGACGCATCCTGAGAGGCCAAGGTCCCTGGGGCTGGCACATGATAGGGATTGCTCCCAAGAGACCGTTACAGAGGCCAGACCCAGTGCAGTCTGTGACCGCTTCACTATGGCATTTCCGGGTGTTAGGAGCAGGCCTGTGCGGGTGGAAATCAGGGTAGGACTGATGCTAATTAATCCACCAGCCCCATGTGTGAGCCCTTGTATGGTAAGGGAGCTGAAACGGGTAAGGGGTGGGAGGGGAGAAAGTTCGGGTGACAGGTCTGGCATGTCCTCTGCGCCATCCTTGTTCCTGCCCCAGACTCAGTTCCCTCCATAGGGACAATGCTGGGACTGGGAGGAGCCATGGCTGGATGGCCAATATGTGGGGCAGGGACGGGACGGGCTAGGTAGGGGATGTATCAGTGTAGAGGATGGGCAGGAGTGGGAGGGGTGGGGAAAGGGTGGGGGTCAGTATGAGGTGCAGGACAGGGAGGGGAGGAGGGAAGGAGGGGTCAGTATATCTGGAGGACAGGGATGGGAGGGGATCAGTGTGTGTGTCAAGGAGGGGCACTGGAAGAGGAGTCAGTGTGTGGGGTGGTTCCAGAAAAGATGGGGTCTGTGTGCAGTGCAGGTCAGTGTGTGGGATGGGGGCATCTACAGAGCTGAGTCAAGTGTCAGGGAAGGGAAAGTCAATGTGGGGCAGTGTGCAATGTGGAGCAGAAAAGGATAGGGGCCAGTGTGCACTGTAGGGCAAGGAAGGGTTGGGAGGTGCAGGGTGGGGGGGGTGTCAGTGGGCAGAGCAGGGAAACATTAGAGCATAGCATGCAGGGCACTGTAGGGGTGCTGGAATCAGCATGCAGGGCAGGGGGTCAGTGCAGTTCTGGATGTTGATCAGCGTGCAGTGAGGGGCACTGGACACAGGGGTCAGTGTGCAGTGTGAAGCAGGGGACACTGGGGTCAGTGTGCAGAGAGGGGTGGGGGTGCTGGGGTCAGTGTGGGGGTAGGAGTCTGTGCAGTGCGGGGCAAGGGGCTCTGGGGTCAATGTGCAGCCTGGGGTAGGAGGGCTGGGATCAGTGTGCAGTGAAGGGGCAGAGGATGTTGGGGTCAGTGTGCAGGTGTAGGGCTCTGTGCAGTGTGGAGCAGTGAGCACCGGGGCAGTGTGCAGTGTGGGGCATGGAGAGGCAGGAGGGCAGCGGGGGGCGCTGGGGTCAGTGTGCAGCATGGGAGTAGGGGTCTGTGCAAGGCAGTGGGCCAGTGGGCGCTGGGGTCAATGTGCAGCCTGGGGTAGGAGGGCCGGGATCAGTGTGCAGTGAAGGGGCAGAGGATGTTGGGGTCAGTGTGCAGGTGTAGGGCTCTGTGCAGTGTGGAGCAAGGAGCACCGGGGCAGTGTGCAGTGTGGGGCATGGAGGGGCAGGAGGGCGGCGGGGGGCGCTAGGGTCAGTGTGCAGCATGGGGGTAGGGGTCCGTGCAAGGCAGTGGGCCAGGGGCGCTGGGGGCAGTGTGCAGGTGTAGGGCTCTGTGCAGTGTGGGGCAGTGGAGCACCGGGGCAGTGTGGGGCATGGAGGGGCAGGAGGGCGGCGGGGGGCGCTGGGGTCAGTGTGCAGCATGGGGGTAGGGGTCTGTGCAAGGCAGTGGGCCAGGGGCGCTGGGGGCAGTGTGCAGGTGTAGGGCTCTGTGCAGTGTGGGGCAGTGAGCACCGGGGCAGTGTGGGGCATGGAGGGGCAGGAGGGCGGCGGGGGGCGCTGGGGTCAGTGTGCAGCATGGGGGTAGGGGTCTGTGCAAGGCAGTGGGCCGGGGCGCTGGGGGCAGTGTGCAGGTGTAGGGCTCTGTGCAGTGTGGGGCAGTGAGCACCGGGGCAGTGTGGGGCATGGAGGGGCAGGAGGGCGGCGGGGGGCGCTGGGGGCAGTGTGCAGCATGGGGGTAGGGGTCTGTGCAAGGCAGTGGGCCAGGGGCGCTGGGGGGCAGTGTGCAGGTGTAGGGCTCTGTGCAGTGTGGAGCAGTGAGCACTGGGGCAGTGTGGGGCATGGAGGGGCAGGAGGGTGGCGGGGGGCGCTGGGGTCAGTGTGCAGCATGGGGGTAGGGGTCTGTGCAAGGCAGTGGGCCAGGGGCGCTGGGGGCAGTGTGCAGGTGTAGGGCTCTGTGCAGTGTGGGGCAGTGAGCACCGGGGCAGTGTGGGGCATGGAGGGGCAGGAGGGCGGCGGGGGGCGCTGGGGTCAGTGTGCAGCATGGGGGTAGGGGTCTGTGCAAGGCAGTGGGCCAGGGGCGCTGGGGGCAGTGTGCAGCATGGGGGTAGGGGTCTGTGCAAGGCAGTGGGCCAGGGGCGCTGGGGGCAGTGTGCAGCATGGGGGTAGGGGTCTGTGCAAGGCAGTGGGCCAGGGGCGCTGGGGGCAGTGTGCAGCATGGGGGTAGGGGTCTGTGCAAGGCAGTGGGCCAGGGGCGCTGGGGGCAGTGTGCAGCATGGGGGTAGAGGTCTGTGCAAGGCAGTGGGCCAGGGGCGCTGGGGGCAGTGTGCAGCATGGGGGTAGGGGTCTGTGCAAGGCAGTGGGCCAGGGGCGCTGGGGGCAGTGTGCAGCATGGGGGTAGGGGTCTGTGCAAGGCAGTGGGCCAGGGGCGCTGGGGGCAGTGTGCAGCATGGGGGTAGGGGTCTGTGCAAGGCAGTGGGCCAGGGGCGCTGGGGGCAGTGTGCAGCGCAGGTGCAGCGCAGAGGCAGCGCAGAGGCAGCGCGCACTGTGGAGGCAAGGCAGGCAGTGTGCAGCGCGGGGGCAGTGCAGCCGACGTGCCTCGCGGAGCATGCAGGGGCAGGAGGGCAGCGCGCAGAGCCGCGGTGGGGCCGGCCCAGGGAGGGGCCGCTGGGGGGTAGGCTCAGCCCCTCGGTTTCCTGGGCGGGAGGGAGGCTGAGTCAGGCGGGGGCTGAGTCAGAGGGAGCCGGGCGCTGGCAGCCGGCAGGGACGAGCGCTGCGCTGCAGAGCGCGCCATGGCCCGGACCCTCGCCCTGCTGGCGCTGTGCTTGGCGCTGGCGCGCCGCGGTGAGTGCGCTCGGGGGCGCTGCGGCCGGCGCGGGGCGCGGCGGGGCGGCTCGGGCGTGGGGAGCTGGGGCCACGGGCCGGCCTTTCCGCCCCTGGGAGCTGGGGGGCTTGTGCCCCCTGGGAGCGGCTCTGGGGACTGGCTGCGGGGCTCCCTGGCTGCGGAGAGTCGCTCGCTCGGCCCCTGGCAAACTTTCCCCGAGTGGCACAAGTGGGAGAAGGGAGAAGGGGCAAGGTCGGTGTATTTCCGACGGGCACCGTAGGGCCAGGAACCAGGCAGAGGGCTTGCCCTGGCCACCTGGGTGCCCCTGGATGCTCTAAAAGAATAAAGGAGCGAGAGTCTTCCGTAGTACAAAGGCTGCCAGCCGCTGTCTGGCTGATCTCACTGCTGAGCGCTGGTCAGAAAAGCTTAGCTAATATATTTACCCATTGCTCCAAACTCCCTCCCAGGGCCTAAGCCACAGCGCTGGCATCGTGCCTCAGCTTTGAAGGGCTTGTTGCCTGCCCTTAAAACACAACAGCCTTGGTGCTTCAGTGTAGACACCAAAGCTGCGGATGGCAGGAGTTCTCTTGTCCCTCCAGGTAACCCACCTCCCCAGGCAGTAGCTAACTCCAGGGAAGAATTCATGTCCGCAGCTTAATTACTTGTTGCTCAGGGGTGCGGATTTTTCACACCCTTGTGCGAAGTAGTGACGATGACCAAATTTTCTACTGTAAACCAGGCCTCCAATGTCATTGCAGAAATCTTTCCCAGACTGAAAATTTAAAATCTGTAGGCAGCACAAAATAAAGGAACCTAACTATCAAAATAACAGGGGGTGTAGCACTGAGGTAATTATACATTTTTCTCATTTATTCCATTAAAAGCCTCCGTTTTTTAGTGGAGGGGTTGCATAATTTCCAGCACACTCAGAAGTGAATTGGTGGGAATGTGACCCCCCTGTGTGAGATAATGCTACTTGCATGTTTTCACACAGACTATGCTTGCTTCACTTCAGATGGGTGAGTTAATCTGGTGCAAACACTTGTCTGCATACTTTTTAAAAGATGCAAGCTTGGTTCATATTGGTCTAACAAAATAAGTGAAATGGGTCCAAGCTAGGTTTCAATTAAATTGTCCACACAGGGGTTTGCAATTGCCTCAACTAAATCCATGTAGACCCACCCCGGCAGATAAACTAGTGGAGTTTTATGGGTAGAGGAGGCCCTAGAAAGAAAGCTGCTGCATTTTTTGCTAGCTGGAGTTTCCACGTGGCTCATGGCAATAACCCCACCTCAAGGAAACAGAGGCCAGGATCGCTGTAGCAGGATCCTGTACTGATTGAAGCAAATTCATATCTTCCAAGGGCCAGTTGTGATACAGGAGACTCTCACGATTCACGGAATTGCTGTTTGTGATTTCGTGTATACACAGATCCCCTTCCTCCCACTGCCCTACCCTTGCCCTCTCCCTCCCATTGTACCTTATCCCCGGGGGGAGGGTGTGGAGAGGAACGCAGCCCCGGGGGGCTTGTTGTGGGGCAGCAATGGCGGTCAGACCCCCCCCAGCACAGGGGCTGGGAGCTGTGGGGAACTCACCACAGGGGTCGGGAGTTGCAGGGAAATGGAGCACTCAGTCCACTTCCTCCCGCCTCCAGTATTTGTGGATTTGTGGGAACAGACCCACCGTGAATGGTGACGCTTTCCTGTAATCTAGTCCAGTCGTTTTCAACCTTTTTTAATGTGAGGGCCCCATAAAACCTGCAGGTGCCTCAGAAAATCTTAGACATTGCGGGCCACAGGCTAAAAAGCACTGATCTCCTCTGAGTGTATCGATTCCAAATCATTCCTTTGGAACTAGAAAATCCAGTCTTGATTTTAAAACGCCATCAATGGTCAGGCCCCGCAGCTGTGCAGCTGTCTAATAAGCCCCGTGCAGAGGCTCAGGGCTGCCGTGTATGAAGCTGCTGTGGCCGGGGGAGAGGCTGCTTGCCCCCAGCCACAGCTCCCTCCTGGGGCTGGAGGAGTGACCTGACCCCCAGCCACAGCAGCTACGTGGACAGGAGAGAGACATGCTCCTCTGGCCCCAGAACCAGGACCGGATTAAGAAAGAGGCTCTGAGGGTTGCAGCCAGTAAAGCCCCTGTGTTCTGGGCCAGCCCTGCCTGGTGGGAGGGTGGGGTGGGAGGGTGGTGCCTCGTGCTGCCATTCCTCCTGCTGGAGCCGCGTCTTGCGAATGCTGGGAAGCTCTGTTCCTGCCCTGCCCTTACCTGCAGGTGCTGCCCTCACAGCTCCCATTGGCTGGGAATCGTGGCCGTTGGGAGTAGGGGGAGCGGGGCCTGCAGGGGAGAATGGGGTGGGGCCAAACCATCTGTTCCCCACCACTAATTGTGAGCTGCTGCGCCCCAACCCAGAGCCCCAGCCCTAAGCCTGCTCTGCCACCCTAGCTCCCACCCAGACCCCACACTCCCTGCCCGAAGCCCACTCCCACACTCCACACCCCTTGGTGCCACCCTGGAGCCCCCTTGTGCACCCCAAATGCCTCACCCCCACCCCAGAGCCCGAAACCCTAGCCACAGCCCTCATCCCCCCCAGCCCTGAGCCCCCTCCCATGCACCGGACCCCTTGGCCCCACCACAATTCGTCCATGTGCAGTGATGTTGGTGTGAGGCATCACCTCCATAGTGGTGCACATAACAAAATTCATTCTGCACGCAGGCATAAAACTTTCAAAGTACACTGGTCCAGCCCCCCCGGCCGTGCGTCTGCACCGCCGCTGTCTTAGCAGTACCTGCGGTCAGGGGTGGTTCTTACGATCTTGCCAACGGATTAAGTTTGTACTGTGTGTCTGGGTCACCTAGTCATTGATCCAGACTGCCAGGCTGGGATATCTAGGTATGTCGACAGGCTGCTGCTGTGGTTTGACCAGGAAGTGCTGTGAGCAGATGCCTTCCTGGGGCCATCTGCTCTAGCCCAGATGAGTGGCCGCTTTGGAGAAAGTAGCTGTCTCATGTCAGCCAGAGCCGAGCCTGCACTGACAGAGACGGTGACTCACGAACGGGAGGGGGTAGCAAGAAGAGCACCTTTGGTTTTGGCTCAGGCATGAAATACGCTTTGGGGAGGCTTGTTCAGCGCCTGCAGGACGACACGATCTGCTCTCTCTCTGCTGCTCGTTGTCCTTCAGGGAGCCCAGCGCTCCGCCAGGTAACTGCCGTGGCCAGCTGACACGGGGACTTTCGGCTTTGTGCAGCCATCAAACCTGTCAGCCTGGGTCATGCTCCCAAAATACGTGACTAGTTGCCATCCGGGGCATGCCAGGGTCTGGAGCAGGGGTGGGCAAACTTTTTCTTTGGAGGGCCACGTTGGGGAGGGAACTGGTAAGAGGTGTGTAGGGAAGGCTGGCTCCCCCAAACAGCCAGATGCGGCTTGTCCCCTGATCCCCTCCCCCCCCCGGGACTACCCCTGCCTCCCATCCAACCCTCTCTGGTCTCCATCCCTTGGGATCCCCCACCTCCTATCCAACCCCCCCATTCCCCACTCCTTGACTGCCCCCACCAGGGCTCCCAATCTTCCAGCACCTTGACCCACAGAACCTCCATCCCCTATCCACCCCTCCTTGCTCCCCACCCCTTGACTGCGTACTGGAGCACTGGGGGAGAGGGACCGGAGCTAGCAGCCCATGCCTGCTGCACTGCCCAGGAGTTGGGCTGGCTTCTCTCAGGAAGCCTGTCTGTTCCTCACTCCCTGGCAGGAGCCCGGGGGCTAGACGGAAAGGTCCAATGGGGCGGATATGGCCCATAGGTCGGAGGTTGCCTCCCTCCGGGGTAGAGTGTTGCCCCAGAGCGGGGAGGTTATAGAAAGGTTTCCACGGCTCCATTCTGCTTCCGAGTCCCTTTTCCCACAGTGTGATTCAGACAGGCCGGTTTACAAAGAAGAGAGCTGGCAGAATAAATCACATCATGTGCAGTCAGTCCTGTGGGCTTGGCTTGCCTGGGGGAGAACACGGGGGGGATACTCAACTTGCCTTCGAGTGCAGGGCGTGACGTGCCGGACAGCACCGTGGCTTATGAACGGCACAGGATGGTGGGAGCGGGGGAGGGGCTTGCTGGCTCTCTCCCCCCCCGCCCCCCCTCAGCCATTTCCTCTCTGGGTGAATCAGGAGGCCTGATTCAGCTTAAATGCAAAACATCCCACAAACTCCACCGCAAAGTATCGCCAGCCTCAAGTGTTACGATAGCATGAGTCAGGCCACTGCAGCCAGGAGAGATTTTTCAAGTGATACATGCGGGGCCCGGTGGATTTGCCGTCTGCTTTCCGAACGCTTGGGCGCCGGACACGTTTTCAGGCTTTGCTTTCGAGGGACCGGGCCGAAACTGGCTTCGGAGCCAACTCCAACGAACCCCGAGGTTACGTTGTAATCAGACGTGCCCGGAGTAAAGACTAATCCCCGGCTGCATCAGCCGTGCCCTCTAAACTGAGGTGCCCTTTCCACAGTTTTGCTGCTGTAGCCTCCAAGTCTGGCCTGTTTCCAAACAGACTCCAGCAATGACTGTGTGTGCGCTGCAGGCAGCTCGCCGTCCCTCAGTTATACTGCAGGGTGGCCCCCCAACATCTCCTCAGTTCTAGATTCCTCCCCCCCCCCGAAATGTGGATTCTGTGCTGTCCACCCCCTCCTCCCCAGACACGACACATTCAGACAAAGGTCATCTCTTTATTATTAGAAATAATACGCACACGGCTTCTTATCCCAAGTGGAGTTCAAACGTCAGTTTAAACTCACGGGATTAGATCAAACAACAGAACACGTGTGTTAACTACCAGGAGGGGGTACAAGAAATGAGGCCTAACAATCAGAAATGGTTACAAGGAAAGATAAAACACAAGGAACGAAGCTTTCCCCCACCACATGCTCTCCACAGTCTTACTAGGCAAACTTCTTAGGACAGAATCTCGTCTTCTGGTTAATGGCTGCTTCCTTTGTCCCTTCTCATGCAGTGAATCAAGAGGGAGCGGAGGAGGGAGCTTGGGGTGTTTGTTCCTTGTTTTCATACTGTCAGCCTCCACCCTTGGGAAACATTTCCAACCCAGATTCAGGAGACAGTCTGCCGGAAAGGGCTTCTTTGCTGCTCACCTTGGTTTCCACTCCTACTTCATAACTCTCGTTTGCTGCTTCGGTGCAAATTAAGCAGAGCCCTTACCCCTTGGTTGGAGATAGACGTGTTTGCCAACCTCCAGTTGGGACATGGCTCCCACATCATGAAATCTTACAGCTTCCCGTACAATGCTGCCCGCGCGTTGTGTCAGGACAGCGTTGCCCAGCAGACTGAGTTTTCCAATGTCACCGTACAGGCCCTACTTTGGTCAAAGATGATTTCAGTCATGTGTCGCCTGGGAGACGCCAGGTTTTATGGTTTTTTTCACTCCGTTTCAGATTTTCATTCTCTTTTGTAAAGCTCGGCCTGGCCTTGCCCATTTGGGGACTCTGTGGGCACCAAAAATGCAGAATGCAGGACAAGAGAGCTGCAAATGCATCTTTGGCATTCGATGGCTGCCCACAAGTGCCTGGGGCTTGTGGGGGATGGGACATGCTTTGCGTATACAGTAAGGAAGTAGCAGAACAGCAGACCACAATGAGCGGTGAGGGCAACATGCAGGAGCAAGGGAGGTAACAAGCCAGCTGAGCTCTGTCTCTGGGGTCAGGAGCGAGCCTTACCGGGGTTACCGAGAACAGCTGCTCTCCCACCCCGTAACATCATGCAGCACTGTACCCCTCTTTAGAGAGCCCTGACCCTTTGAATGTCTTTACAGGTGTCTTTGCCAGCCCGTCAGAAAAACTCCCACATGTGGCCCAGTATGAAAGGGTGATCCCACGCAGGGTGCCTGCAGCTCCGGGGAAGAGAGACCTCTCTGCTCAACTCGTAAGTACCTGTCACCGCTGAAATGTTGGGGACAAGAGGAGCTCAGCACCAGGGACCCCAGACTCGGAGGCGGTTGATCTAGGGCTTGGTGCTAGCTCCCAGGTCAGCCAGACATTGCGCAATCGGAGAATGACTCTGGTTTTAGTTTAAGCACGAATAATAACATCCGAGAGAACTACAGTCAGGTCTCTCCGTGAGCGTGTGCACCGTGAAATCAGGAATCGGCTACCTCCGTGCGGCCCCGTGGAACAGACAAAGGGAAAGGCGCGGAGAGAACAGGATCTCAGCACTCGTGAGCTGTCGCGGTCTGTGGCCCCAGTCACCCCTTCATAATCTTTCATGCCTTTCTCCTCACAGCTCCTACAAAGTGAAGCCACTTGCCCAGTGTGACATAGAAAGGGTGCAACAAAGCCAGGCCTGGAGCTCAGGTCTGTCAGAGTCCCACAGCAACACCCTTTCCAATGGGCCACCCCTCCCTTCCCAGGATAGCCAGGACATACCCAAATCGACAGAGGATGCCCCAGGAGGTGTACACTGGTTCAGAGAAAGGAATTCTCTCCCTCTTGATCTGTTTGGCCGGCCCCGGGAATGAATGACACCAGGTAGTGGGAGCTTTCTGCATCACCTCCTCCTTCTTCTCTTTATTTTAGAAAGGTGGGTCTGTCTGTCTGTCTGAGTCCATTTGTTCAAGGACTTCTCCTAAACGGTTAGAGCTACGACCACCAAATTTGATAGGCTGCTTCCTCTTCTCCTAACCAACTAGTTATGGTTGCCCAGCGGCCCAGCCAGGCTGGAACAGCTCCCTGCCCAGCTCCCAGCTGGAGCGTGCTCCCCCCCCCCCCAGCCCGTGGTGTGGTGCAGCACAGCATGGCTTAGCCGGAGCAGGCCTTGTCCACGGCATGGCATGGCCTGGCTGGAGCGGCCCGCCACGCCACAAGGGTGGGGGCCTGGAGCAGCACCACCCACCCCTGTTTAAGCAGGTAAACGTAACATGACATTTAACCGGTTAACTGATGAAACAGGATTTTGTATCGCTAGAGAAAATAGTAAACCAGTGCTTCAGTCCAGGGCTGGCCCTACCATGAGGCGAACTGAGGTGGCGACCGCCTCAGGTGCCAGACGGTGGGGGGTGCCACTAAGACCCAGAGTGTAGAAAATTGTGTCGCTGCTGGTGCACATGTATTCTCTCTGCTCTGAAAGTGAAGTGTTACTTGACATTTTTGAACAAGGCATCTTAAGTTGTTAGTTCTCCTTTATTGGGGTAGGTAGCAGAGCAGTCCCATGAGAAGAGCAGAACAGGAAGAAGACAGAATTGAGACCTTTCAAAGTTTTGGCCCAAGCGAGGGACGTCATTTGAGCTCCCTGCCTCAGGTGCCAGAATGTTGTGGGCCGGCCCTGCCTCGGTCAGCTAAGGTGGCATCTGATGAAAAGAAGTTTGGCTGAGGCTGAGGTCGTGGGTCAGTAGAAGAGCCACCAGGAGACTGGACATAGAGCTTAATGGAGTGAAACTAACCCAGACCGACCAGTTCCGGTACCTTGGTGGGTGGGTTATTGAAATAGGCAAGTGCGAACGGGAGACCCCGTGCAAACTGGGGAGTGCCGGACGAGGGTGGGATACTATCTCAAGGGCTGGGTGTAACAAGTGGCTGCCTCTGAGCCAGAAAGCCCAACTGCGGAGAACAGTGACGTGCCCCATAATGCTGCATGGTGCAGACACGTG
Source organism: Pelochelys cantorii (assembly GCA_032595735.1). NCBI lineage: Eukaryota > Metazoa > Chordata > Testudines > Trionychidae > Pelochelys > Pelochelys cantorii. The sequence goes on from CM064333.1 coordinate 5,304,339, forward strand.
GCCCAAACAGAGGCTGAGCCAAGTCCCTACAGGTGTTCGAGATGAGATGTTTTCACGCCAGAAGAGGAGTTACACAAAGCGAGCGGTGTCAGAAGGCAAACGTTAGCATGGAAATCAAAGTCTGTGATGTGGCTGATAAAATCCAGGAAGTGGGACTTTGCCGGTGCAGAAGATCAGTGACAGGGAGCTGGTGAAAATAGCATGGTAGGAGAGAGACCTTGGGGGAGTGATGGATCGCATCAAAGGAGATGGTAAGCAGGTGGACCTTAATGCTGCCGCAGAGACAAAGATGGCAGATGTTTATGTGATGACCTGACCCCGGTTGTGGGGATGAAGAGAAGAAAGTCACAAAATGGAGTCTGTGTAAGCAGGAGGGATGTTGGCATCCATCCGTGTGGCCATCTCTCATGATTTAGCGCAAGTTTCGGCGTGTGTTCTTAAAGCTTCAGCCCCTGGAGTCCTGTGAAGGCGGGAGAATTTCAGCTTTCATTTTGTTAAAAAATAAATTCAGACTCTAGTTCTTGCGGTTGTGGAGACGAGCAAGAAAACATGACCCCAAAAGACTCAGACCAAAGATGACAAAGAAGATCCCCCATGTTATTATTCTGAAAAAAATCTCATGATTTTCAAGCCACTCTTTTGTTTGTTAGGGTGTGACTCAAGGTTTTCGAATGCTTCGGGTCAGCAAGGTTAGATTTGCGACCTTACCTTAAAGGCAGTTTCTTGATGGCATTTTTGTCTTTTAAAATCCAGAAAGTACCTCAGAAGACCTAAGCATTGTGTCCGTTCTGAGCCACAAATTGCCTCGTAAATTCTTGGTACAGCATGTTCACTTGTGATTCAAACCCTTTCAGATAAAATAGCTTCAAAAAATCTTCCCAAAGGCATCTGTTTTCTTTGCTCCAGAAACCTAAACTTGTCCGTGAGAGAAACATTCTCCGGGCTATTTTAGAGATACCATCTGTGCTGCGCACGTTGAACAACTTTCCTCCTTTTCTTCGGTACCAACGGGAGGAGATCACATGTAACGGCACATCCATCTGTTACATATCTTGCATACAGTGAGGGACTGCAAAGCATGGTGGGATGCAGCGGGGCGCGAGGGGTCAGCGTGCACATGTCTAGGATGGCCGGTTGACGTAGGGGGAAGCTGGCTTGCACGGCCCGCTCAGCCATTTCCCCAGGACTGTTTCTAATCTCCCCAACCCGACATGTTAAAAATATACAGCAACCTGCCTTCAAACTGCTTTCTTCCTCCTGCTGCAAAGGTGGACTCTGCTCCCCGAATAACATTGCTTTAGGGATCGCCTCTCTCCCCAGGTCACGCTATCACAGCTGCAGTGAGCAGGGACTCCTGAGTTGGAGCTTGTTCTTACAAGATGGGGTGGCTATCGGGGGACTCTCTGGCTACATCTACACTGGGGAGGGGGCAAGACCCGCAGCAGGTAGGGGAACTGGCGGAGCGGCACTCTAGGGCAGAGGAGGCGGGGCAGGGTAAGGTGATGTTGACAACTCTCCACCAGCACAAAGGAGGGTGCTCCCGAAACGGCTCTCACTTGTGCCAGGGGCAGGTTTGGCCCCTAGATCGTGGGGGCAGAAAGGTGACATACACCTCCCCTCTCTGCCATCCTCTCCCCCCCCCCCCCCCGATGAACTAGATCCTCCAGAGCCAGTGCCGTGTGCTCTGTAGAGCCCAGAGTCCCTTCCGCCCTGGGGAAGAAAGGATCAAACTTCCTTTACTTGCTGTTGCACATTACGTTCTTCCGAAGTGTTGAAGGGCCAGGTAGCTGTGCGGCCGGGATTGCTCTTTCATTGATGCTGGTGTCTCTCCCGCTGACTCACCAGGGGGAGAGGGGTTCCAAGACTGTAGCTCCTAGTGCCCGAGCCTGTGCATCCCAGTTTTCTGCCTTCCCAGAACTGCTCTTTCTGAACCTCCGGTCGAGTCCCTGCAGCCCTCGGAGCAGGCAGGAGCGTAACCGGAGTCCAAGCTGCTCTGAGTCAGACCCGCAGCCTTGGACATGCTGAAAAAGCCCTCTGGAAGCAGGCCCTTGGGGGAAACTTTATCGGGCTTTTAAAACTGCTTTGCGTTGCTTGTGGTTTCTCAGAGAGAGGCTCCTTGCTCTTCCGTTCCCATCTGACCAGCAGGCAGAGTCCCCCTGTGGTGACTTTTCTGCAGGATTGGGTTTTGTCTCCGAAGTTGCCAACACTAACAAAGCCTCCATTTGGAGGCGAACTCGGAAACGTTCATCTCAGAAGAATTTATCACAAAGCCCCCTGGGCAGTTCCTGCGTCTCCCGTGGAGGCAGGGCGTTGGGGCCGGTGACGGCACTTTGCTGACGTGCCCCTCCCGTCCCAGGGCCGCCCCCTTCAAGGGGGCAGTGCGACCCTTGGCCCTTGCTGCATTGCTCTCAGCAGGCAGAGGGGCCTTTATAAAAACCGGAAATGGAGTTTTGGAGCCCAAGCTGAAAGCACAAGGCAGTGCAAAGAGAGCAGGTGACTCACGAGGGAAATCATGCTGCTTCTCCCAGCTGGTTCTGACTGTGGCACAGAGATACTTTCCATAGAACCCCAGCCTCCCTCTGATTGCAGCTTCCCAGTGCTTTCCCAGGGGGAATTCCAGACTGTCAAGTGGTATTTTATATCATCACCCCCTCAACTCGCCCCCCAAGAGGCTAATCTCCCCAGCGAGGAGCAATCCCCAGCCAATCAACGGCTCCTGACTGTGCCTTGTGCTGTCCAAGGACTTCATCTCACCACTCCCACCAGCTGTGGTGTCCATTTGGGAAGAGCCTTAGCCAGCGACTCTGCTGTGAGACGTTCACTCGTCCCGTCAGCTGCCGGGGGGAGGCCTCCGGGCTTCCAAGGGTGCAAATACTCATTAGCGTGAACGGTCAGCTGAGGATCTGAAAGCGATTTACAGCAGCAGCTAACATTCCCGATACTTGCCACTGGTCGGTGGAGGTGTCCCCATTTTACCCCTGGGGAAACTGAGGCAGTGAGCGTAGTGGCTTGCCCAAGGTCATACAGCAAGTCATTGGTACAGACAGGGAAAGAAGCCAGGAGTTCTGACCCTGGTTCCTCGCTTTCTGGCCTACATACATGTCCCGTCTCTTGTGGGGCTGCTGTACACCCCACCATCTGGCATGGTAGGCCAGCCATGCCCCGCCGTGTGAGCCTGGCAGACCATTGCCGGGAGCATCTCGGATGGCCAGAGGCGGCAGCTTTCCCGCTTGTTTGCATCACAAATGATCTCACCGAGATGCCTGGCCCCGTAGGTTCCCGCATGTGGTTGACCTAGCCGCCTGTGTAGCGTCCCTTTTACTGCACCCGCCCACCCCTAGGCACATGAAGGGCGGTAGGGGTGTGTTTTCACACCCCCGCGCCAGAAACGTAAGGAGAGTGATCAGTTTCACTAGGTGAAAAGGTGCTTTTCCTTCAGGGCTGCAGGAGCGTGCAGGAATAAAGCCTGCCTTGGGGAGCACAGTATTTCTTCAGCCAAGTGGCTGCAGCAATGATTTCCTGACCATCTCCTTTGGGGAGCACCCCGGAAGCCACGTTGATGCTCACACCACAGGGATGTGCGTGAGAGCAGCCAAAGAGAAGGGAGACGTTGCTAAGGGAAGATTAGCAGGTCAGGGGGATGAGTTATCCAGGGAATCTGTGGTTCTTGATTTTGGAGTAAGGGCTGAATTGAAGGCCAAAAAAGGCGTTTTGATGAGCTGTAAGTTCCTTGGGAGGCAGCTAGTGGCCCCGTGCCAGATGTGAACACTGTGTGTGTTTAGCTTAATCTCCGTGTGGTCTGTAACCCCAGTGACGCTGGGCTTTGCAAACTGGGATTATTTCTTTGCTGATGGAGTTAGCTGTCGTGCTATGTCTGTCATGGATAAATTGGCGGTGAGTTTTGGGAGCCTGGCTTGCAGAGGGGCTGATTGTCAGTCCTAAGTCAGTGGGAGCCACAGGTGTGCAACGCTTTTTTTAAGCAGGGCAGAAGTATATCCAACCAAATCCCCCTGCGACGAGAGGAACCTTGTACAGGCTAGGGTGGATGAGTCTGAGGTCCCGTGTGACGGCAGCACGCAGAATCGAAATCTGCTCCTTCATATCTCGTTAGCTGGGGGCTGACAGTTTCTGTGATTGTTTTCCCCTGGGCAGACCACATATCCGGACCACGTTCATTACAGCATCCATGCGGAAGGGAGGGACTACGTTCTCCGTCTGGAAAAGAACACGTGAGTGTGCCGTGGGGAGGGTGTCTTGCGGGGTTGGTACCCTCGGGAAAGCACAGATTTGAAATCTAGATTCCTTCCTAGGCCACTGTGCGTGGAGCATTGCAGGGCAGGAAGTTAGGAGAGAGTCAACACCTGGGCTTTGGCTACACTTACAAGTTTAAAGTGCAGCTGCGGAAGCACTGAAAACATGGCCACAGCACGAATATTCTCCCAGCGCTCTGTGTAACCCATCTCTGTGAGGGGAGTAGGCTGGTTCACACTGGTGCTTTACAGCACTGGAACTTGCTGTGCTCGGGGAGGGAGGGGGTGTTTCATACCCCCTAAGCCAGAAAGTTACAGCGCTGCAAAGTGCCAGTGTAGACTTAGCCCTATGGCCTCTAGCTGAACCTTTTCAAAGGTCAGTCCCCGGATTGAAACTAGCCCCTGCAGCGGTTGAGATCCAGATCCAAAAAAAGAGGCTTCTTTTGTATTTCTGATACAGGAGGATCTCTCGGGATTTCAGAACCATCACATATGACCCTTGCTCTGACTCAGCCCCAGATCCAAGCCCCTTGCCTGCCTCAATTTTTTTTATTCTGCCCCTACCTCAATAGTCTCTAATTTTTACGCAGCATCAAATACCAGCCCCTCAGCGCATCATGGTTAGGAGGAGAAACTCTTGCTCAACTTGCCTCGATCTCTCTATGAGCTGTGATCGGCAGCTGCAGCTGCACTGCTGCTTCCCCAGGGGTACCAGGGGTGCTCTCAGCTGCTGGACCCGTTTCCCACTTGACCCCCATTCTGCAGGAGGCCAGGGTCTGTCTCCCCCTGCTGCTACTGTTTGCTGCAGAGCTCATTGTAGGGGAAATTCATCTGCCCGTTTGCAGACTGATGGCAGGGAAACAAAATGTTGTGATCCGTGGGTCTGACCCCCATCTAGCTGCCCCTCCCGTATTTAGGCCGGAGAAACTAGTCCCAGCGCTCCTACTGGCCCCAGGCCTGCAGATGCAGGGAAAGCAAAGGGACCAGCTGCCCCCAGATCTGGAGATTCAAAGGGGCCTGGAGCTCCCAGCTGCTGCAACGGTAGTTGCAGCGGCCAGGGCCATGGGCCCCTTTGAATTGCCACTTGGCTCTGAGGGGCAGGCATGCTGCTGTTTGGGCGACATGAAGGGCTGACTGCTCTTGGCTCTGCCCCTTCTGCCTTAGCCCCGCCCTTCTGGGGGTACAGAGTCAGGCCCCACACACACACCTTGCCCCAGGGCCTACTGTGTCCATCAGCCCCACTGACTGGCCTCTTGCTGCATTTGAAAGGCTCTGTCTTCTTGCAGCCTGTGGGGCAGTAAATGCTGGTGATGGTCTAGGCAATAGTGCAACTGCCCCAGCTTGTGTTCCTCAAGGGGGCAGTGTCAGGTCTGCTGACTTCCTTGACACCCATTGGTGTGGGGCAGACAAGCAGGATTTGGCCAGAAGGCTACAAGGTAATGCTGTCATGGGGTTCTCTGTCCCGGGGAGCTGCGAGTGGCGCTGTGGGTCTTAACTGCTGCTGTCTCTCTCTTTTCCAGGGGACTGATGGGGGAGCACTACACTGAAACCCATTACTCAGAAAATGGCACGGAGGTCACCAAGAGGCCAGACACTCAGGTATGAACCCCAGACATTTGGGGTCACCAAATGAAATGAATAGGTAGCAGGTTTAAAACAAAACGAAAAGAAGTTTTTTCTTCACTCAGTGCACAGTCAACCTGTGGAACTCCTTGCCAGAGGATGTGGTGAAGACTAGGACTTTAACAGGGTTCAAAAAAGAGCTAGATAGATTCATGGAGGTGAAGCCCGTCAATGGCTATTAGCCAGGATGGGTAGGAATGGTGTCCCTAGTCTCTGTTTGTCTGTAAATGGGTGACAGGGAGGGTTCACGTGATGGTTCCCTGTTCTGTTCCCTCCCTCTGGGGCACCTGGCATTGGCCGCTGTTGGCAGACAGGACACTGGGCTGGATGGACCTTTGGTCTGACCCAGTCTGGCCGCTCTTATGTTCTTAATCCAAGTGCTGTGCTGTACGATCTGGCGCGTGTTTCTTGGAGGAGACGTGCCGGGGCTGGGGGATTGCGCTGCAGCTTTGGGCTCCCAAGACAAACTCACTAGAACCTGTGGTGTCTCCCCCAGTCCCTTTCACCCCCCGCAAAGCAAGACCTCTTGTTTGATGCTTCCCATTCTTGGTGCTCGGTGCTAGGCTCCGAGTGCCCGACATGCTGTTGGGCAGATGTGGAGCAGGGGACTTTCAGACCCTTGTGGTACGTGTTTCCTCTGTCCCTGGGGGGGCTCCATGAGCAGAGATGGCTGCTGGATGGACTGAGCTGCTCATATGATCCGTGGTGTGTTTGGGAAATGGGCCCCCAGCTTCTGCTCCGTCCTGCACCCTCAACCTAGTTGGCAGTCACCCTGCTGTCTCCTGTGTTCCTGCCCCGCCCTTCGTGTTCTGAACAGAGGGGTCCGCCAGCCCTTGCTGGAGGCTTTAGACACCGAGGTCATCTGTCAGAGAGGGGCTAAAGGTGATTTGCCCACCTTGCTCCCCACCACACTGGTTTTCTCTACATCCATAGACCTGAGGCTGGAAGGGACAGGCCAGACTGGGTCATAACACAGGTCAGAGAACCTCACCCAGAAACTCCCATGTTGGGTCCAGTAGCTTCTGGCTGAGATAGACCCTAACGTTACTGTGCCCTCTTCCGGCAAAGGTCTCCTCACCAACGGATGCCTCATGTCCCCAGGAGAGAGAGCCCAATAACATTGTTAACCCCATGTCACAGCTAGGGAAACTGAGGCTCGGCGAGCACACAGTCACGTGGACACCACGCATAGACAGAGCCCGGAGCAGAACCCAGTTCTGCTGACAACCTCCCCCTCCCTCGCCACTGGGCCATGCCTCCTCTTTAGTACAGGAGTGGAGTGCCCATTGTAGACATGGTCCCACAGAGAAGAGCAGTGAACTTGGTCTCAGCAGCGAGTGGTCAGAGCAGCCCTTAGGAGGATGCGATTTGTCTGGTGTCGGCTTGTTGCTCTGCCCTGCCCTGCCGGAGTTCTGAGTTTTCGCTAATGTGTCCAAAGGGCTCTGGAAGCTCTAACTGTTAGTGGGCAAACCCGGGGCGCTGCATGGTGGGTCGTAACCCCAGCCCTTCCCTGGCAGGTGCTGCCTGTGATTTGACCCCAGCAAAGGAAATCGTTGGGAGGCTCTAGTCCTCATCCTACAGGCTCCCCGTCACCAGGGCAACCAGGAGGTAGCACAGCCGCTGTTGGCCCTCCAGACTTCAGCCAAACTTTGCCGTGACTCCCATCCTGGGCCAGCTGCTGTGAGGGACAGTGCCCACACTGTTCCTTGGATGCTCCCTCCCTCCGTTGGCTTGGTCTTGGGGGACAACACCGGCGAGGTTCCTTGGACACCGAGTCCCGCTCCACGCCCCGGCCTGCTCTGGTCCTGAATTCCCTCCCCCGCCTACCACCTCGTCTTCTGTGGGGATAACGCCCACCCTGTGCTCAGATGCTTTTCCTTCCTGGGCCCTCCCTTTACTGGGGGGACAACACCTCTGTCCCTGGGCAGTTTTCCCCTCCAGCCAACTGGCTCTGACAATCAGATCCTCTTCCTTCTAATCCCAGTCTATGACCTTGGTCAGGTTACTTCCTCTGTCTGTGCCTTGGGGCTTCTGAGGATTTGCTGGTTTGCTGCGTGCAGAATTCTGAAATGCCGAGTCTTCCGGGTGTGTTCGTGCTGGTTACGTTTTCTGTGCCAGGCACCAGGGCCGTGTGGTGTATTGTGCGGATCCAGTCGGCCCATGGATGTTCAGGCTGCCCATGTCACTGGAGTACGTTGCTTGCTCTTTGGGTGTGCAGTGTCGTCGTAGCTGTCTTGGTCCCAGGATGTTAGACAAGCTGAGGGAGAGAGACAAGCTGTTACGCTGTCACACTTACCTCTGGAAGAGTTGGTCTCTCTCACCAGCAGAAGTTGGTCCAATAAAAGTTATTACCTCATACACACACCCCTTGTGCTCTTCAGGGGACAGCTGAGAGCACTTGTGTGTGTTGAATGATCTGAAAATCGCGCATGGGTTACGGAAGAGGCGGGCAAGGCTTGTTTTTGCCTGGAAAATGCTCTGAGGCAACCGGTCTCTGCTTTCCAAGCTCTGTCCTTTGCTAATGGCTGCTCTTCTACCCTGACCGTCACCAGTATGGAGCTGATCGGCTTTTAACCTCTGCTTTCTCTGCTGCAGGATCACTGCTTTTATCACGGGCATGTTCACGGACACAGGGATTCAGCGGTCAGCATCAGCACGTGCCAAGGACTCAGGTAGGAGTTTTGACAGAGGGGAGGAAGCATCGGGACCCAAACGTTCAGAGCAGAAAGCACGAGGAGGCCTGAGTGTGTCTTGCCCCACACTTTTGTGCTGTTTATGTTCCCATCTAGTCGCATTTTACACCCATTTACCCGGTAGAGTAAATTACATGGGCCAGTATGTGTCACTGTGTCAGAACAGTGTGGCGAGGGTTTGTTTACAGCCGGGGTGTCTTCATTGCACCGTGGCCCCCTTCTGACAAGAAGCATTTAATCATTTAACTGGTTAACTCTTTTGAACGATGTTTACAACCCTAACTTGGACCTGTTCTGGGCACCACCGAAATATCTACAAACCCGCCATCCCTCCAGGGTCCTGTAACCTCAGCCAAAGTGGGGCTCAGGCTTTGGCTTTGACCCCAGACCCCAGCAAGTGTAACGGCAGCCCTGGCAACCCCATTAAAGCAGGGTCGTGACCACCTTTGAGAGCCTGACCAACAGTTTGAGAACTGCGTGTTTATAGGCTGTCTGGGTTCGGTTGTGCAGTAAAATCACGATATATGGGTGTCACACTATATGAGTATACTTTCAAACCAGCGTGGCCAGCCCTTGCCACATGGCAAAACCTCTGGACGTTTGGTGTTTCTATAAAGCCCCGCTCACTGGAGTCAGGTGTGTCAGGGTGGAATTTCACCTTTCATTTAGGCCGGAAAAAGTCACTTTGCTCCTGATTGTGTAGAATAGGTTGAAAATGTGATTCCAGAAAGCTCAGAAACTCAAAAGGAAATGTACTGAATGAAACATTATTACAGATTGAACCTCTTTAAACCGGGACTCTCTGGTCTGGCAACATCTGTGGAGAGTCGCAGCGGAGAGCTGCGGCTGGGGGCCCGGTGGGGCTGCCTGGCAGGGCCAGAAAGCATGGCGGGGCTGGCAGGCAGCTGGGTCGATGGCAGGGGGGAGAGCCGGCCAGGGGTGGGGGGGCCGGCGGCAGAGGGGCTTGAAATTACTTCTTCTGGTCCGGCAAAATACCTCATCTGTGTCCTTCCGGTCCTGTGGGTGCCAGACCAGTGAGGTCCAACCTGTATGTTTACAATCTCATGACTTTTGTGGCCAGAGTCATAGCGTTATAGATTCCAAGGCCAGACGGGACCACCTTGATAATCTAGTCCGATTTTCTGTGTCATACCGCCCAGAGACCTGCTCCCAAATATTTCCTAGAGTGGGTCTTTAAGGAGAAACATCCAGTCTCGATTTTAAAAGTGGTCAGGGATGGAGAATCCGCCATGGCCCTGGGTAAAGGGTTCCCCGGTTAATTATTCTCGCCATTCAGTATGTACGCCTTACTTCCCGTCGGAACGTGTCCAGGCTTCAACTTCCAGTTGTTGGTTCCTGACAGAGCTTTCTCTGCTAGAGAGACGAGCCCATTATTAAATATTTGTTCCCCATGCAGGTGTCCTCCCTTGTAACCTTTAGCTGATTAAAGCTCTCACCTGGGATTTGAGGAGAGCCCCGTTTGATTTGAACAGGGGCTCCCCCCTCTCTCAGTTGAGTGCTCTCATCACCCTCATGGCCAATCCCAGAGGGGCCTGGCCTCCTTGCAGACAGAGAGCCATATGGATTGATCTTTGACAAGGGCTTTAAGGTGGTCTGGCTGTCTCGCCAGCTTGTGTCCCCTCGTCACAGCCCCCAGACTTGGGTGATGTACGGTCTGATGCGTCTTGGGGTACCAAGAATTAAATCACCTTGTTACTCCCTGTCTTTAGTGAGAGAGCCTTGCCTGCTCCCTGACCCCGCCAGCCTATCCGCTCCTCTGGGCTGCACCAGCTCAGTCTCTGCCCTGCAGCTTAACACTGAGATTTTGTCCCTGTGGGGTATGCCCCCCAGGGAGTTACAGAATAACTGGGGGGGGGGCCTGGTTGGGGTCACACCTGCATCTGTGGATCTGCTCCCAGCTGCCCACTACATGCCCAGGGTCCGGGCTGCCTGCCTCGTGTGGCTGCAGGCCTTGGTCCCTGAATGAGTGTCCGCTCCCACCCCGCAGTGGTCCTAGCCTCTGCCCTTTACCTCTGTCCACATCCCCCCATTGCCAGAGATGCGACCCCGTACCTCGCTCCATGGGGGGGGTGTGAACAGGGGTAAGGGGGTGCATGAGGTAAAAAATGTGGAGACCACTGGGTTAACAAAAAGTGTACCCCAGTCCCGCAAGGTTCCCTTGTGATATCAGACTCTGACACTAGCTGCCCTCAGAAATCCCACGTCCTCTGCCCCCAAAAGGCCCGTTTTTGCCTTAAACCACTGCTCCTGTTTCGCACCAGCCCCCGCGAGCACTTGTAGTAAAACAACCGATGGTTTATTGAAGAAGAAATAGAGATTCCACGAGAAACAAGAGTGATGGAAACATTGTTACAATATACATAAAATGCGAGCTTGGGTCTCCACTGTATTAATTACCTTTCCTAACCAGTACAGTAGGTTCCTCACACTTCCCCGCAGCTCAGTCTGCTGCAGAGCTGGCTGGCTTCCCGGCGTCCAGTCTTTCATGGAACGCTCCTGTTCAACAAGATGTCTCCACGGTGAATGGATGCAGCGTCTTCCTTCCCTCTGTGTGATACTGAAGCAGTCCTTTGTCTTTATTGGCAGGGTGGTGCCTGCTATGGCACCACCCCTACTGAGCCATTCCTAGCAGGTTTTGTGAGCTACCGGAGGCAGAGTTAAGGTCATGGCACATAAGGTGATGTGCATTTTAACTCTTTTTCCTAGTGTTTGGAAGTTTGTCTGAGTTACCTTAGCGCTCCATTTCCTGGCTTTCAGAGGTTTGAGAGTAGTGGGACTCAGCATTCTGGAAAGGCCCCAGGAGTCGCTGGGCAATTGTAACTCCGTTCTTGAAGTTTTGGGGCAGTTAATTTTAATCCTGCGTTTTTGCTGTCTGCCTCCTAGCTTGTTTTTGATCCAGGACAATACTTGTTGTGGGTTGAGTGAAACATCAGTGACGCTGGTAGGTAGAATCACCACCCTTCTTTTAAAATGGGTGTAAGAAATGATTAAACTCCTTTAGAGCAGCCTCCACTTAAGACAAAGGCCTGTGAGAATCTCTCTAGGAATGAGAATTAGGTGGGTGGGAGCTTTGCTGTGTATTGTCGGGTAAGGATATGGATGGGGAACAAAGCACAATGAAACAGAGAAGAAAATAGTGTGAACACAGACAAGGGGGAGCTGGCTGAAAGAGACTTGGGGCTGCAAGCTAAAAACTGTTTTGTTGGTCTCCAAGGTGCTGCAAGACTATTTGTTGTTTTTTAAGTTTTGCCTCTCCTTTTGCTGGGTTCCTCTTGTGTTCAGAGAAGCAGGACTTTGTACTTTCCTTGTAATTCAATGAGATGACATAATTCCTTTTCTCTTCCCAACTTGAACAACCTATAAGACTCACAATTTTTGGCTAGCTGCGCAGGCCAAAAAGGGGTAACAGTATTTTGCCTCTCACCCCATAGCAGAAAAACCTCTTTAGTAGCCCTTGTAAGGGACTTCATCAAAGGCCAAATGAATTACATCCAACTAGCTTTCGGCTGCCTACTGCTTTATTGACATGTTTGAAGAATTCTGAGAGTAGCGAGAGACAGTTTCCCTGTGTAGGAACCCGAGTGATTCAACCCTCTCCTGTTCTCTTATTCTATTTTTAATTATTGTTTCTACCTATTAGCCTGCTACAGATGTTCAGTATTTTACTAAATCAATCCTAGAGCCCTTTTAAAAAATAGGTACTTGCATTGCTACCTTCAGTCTCCCAGTAGAATAGCTGTAAGAAAATGACTTTTAAAAACAAGTAGTCCTATGGTACTTTAGAAACTAACGTGTGTGTGTGTGTTAGTCTCTAAGGTGCCATAGGACTACTCATTTTTCAAAGTTATTTTTAAAGTTACAGACTAACAGGGCTACCCCTCTGAGACTGTAAGAAAATGAGAAAGTTTTGCTTCCAGGAATTGTATTTCTTTCCCCTCTCCCTGCCCCCATGGCTGAGGGGCGGGGAACGCTGCATCCTCTCAGTGCCCCTGAGGGGAAGGGAGCTACCCTGCCCAGCTCTGCCTACCCCTCTCCACTGCCCTCCTGGAGGTCAGACACCTCTGGCTCTTGGCAGAGTATGGGATCTGTTACTGCACCCCATGTCGGTCTTGGCTCTGCTTCGGAGGCTGGAGAACAGGAGATTTCTCCTTGGTGCATGGGCAGGGCAGCTCCCAGTCCAAGGTGCCCTGACACGCGGGCCCAAGCTCTTGGCATGATTCACGAGGGGCCCGCCCGTCTCCCATTTACGCCAATGGCAAATCCCGCCCCCCTTCAGTGCGACAGCCCCTTCTCGGGGAGCCCACTCCAGTATAGCGGCAGTGTCACAGCCCTTTCTCGGGGAGTCCACTCTCACCTGGGGGTCTGCCCCTCCGTCGCAGGGCCTTCAGCCTGTCCCTGCCGTGAGCCCCCTTGGGGAGTCCACTCCCTCGGGACCCCCGTTCCTAGCAGGAATAGCGCCACCCTGTTCTCCAGCTCAGAGCGACTCTCAGCCGGCACCGAACAGGAGGGTTTCTTAAGCTTTGAACGCAGCAAAGGCCTGTAGCCTGGCCCCCCTCAGCCCAGCACGTCTGAGTCTCCCCTGCAGCCAGGTGGGCTCTCCTTGCTCTCTCACTGTCCAGATCAGAAGCCCCCTTCTTCCAGCTGAGCTCCCACTGTCCCCTCCAGCAGCCCCTCCCCTGTCCATTGTCTTCTCTCCAGGTATAAACAGGGTCGCCTGGGCCCCTGGGAGTGAGTTAGGACCCAAGCTGGCCCAGCTGCTCACCTCTGAAATCAATCAGCCAATACACCCTGTCTTTGGGGGTGCACGTGGGTGCCTGCTAACCCCCCTGGCCAACGCACCCGATTCCACACGGAAGTGGGCGATTCTTTGGTTTTATCCCTGAGGGGCGGGTTGTGTTCCCCGTGAGCAGGGAACCGGGCTACCTGTGCGGGAAGGTGCTACGGTGCGTGAGCAGCGGGGCTGCGGGCCAGGGCAGCGCGAAGTGGGCTTGCCCCGTGCGTCGGAAGCCAGCGCGCTGGGTGGCTCCAGCTGGAAGTACAGAAGCCGCAAGCGCCTGGTTTCCCCCTAGCCTGCACGTTCTCTGTGCTCTGGCGCGCTGACATTTCTAACGCTCCCCAGATGGTTTGCTCCCACAGAGAATCTGCTTCCCCGCGCGTCCCAGCGTTCAGCTTCTGCTCCCGCCAGCCATTGCCTGGAGAGGGTGAGGTGATTTCTCCCTGGGATGCAGGACAGTTAGACGAGAGAAGATAGAGGGCCAGTGTGTAACCCTGTGTAACTTTGGCCTCCCCCTGGCAGAAGCCCCTTCAGGTGTGTTTACCCAGCTACAGAAGCGAATCTCCCGGCCCCAGTCAGCGTGTGAATAACTGCGCAGACAGCGCTGCCAGGCTGTGAAGCCTGGGGATGGGGGTGAGCATGGGTGATGGGTAGAAAAGGCAGGGGGAGGCATTGCCTTCCCAAACTGCCAACCGTGGCCCCACCCACACTTCCCCCCCGCTTCAGCATGGCTCCTGAGCTGCCCCTGGAGAGGCTGGTGCCATGCACCACCCACTCTCCCTGTGTTCTGGGACTTGGGGGTGGAGGCTGGAGACCTGCCCCTGCAGTGGGGGTTGCTTGCAGATGGGGAGCTGGAGCCCTGCCCCTGGGGTGGGAGCTTGGGGGCGGGACCTTGGGGAAGAGGCAGGACTGAGGAGTTGCTTCCCCTAGCCCTAGATTGACCCACCACCTATGGGGGTGACCGTCAGAACCTGAGCTCCATCCTGCACTGTAACTTTCAAGAGCGGCCACACAACTATTTTTAGAGCACTAGCGTGAGCCCCACTAATCCAGAGGTAGCCAACCCACGGCTCTTTAAAGAAAAAATTGCGGCTCCCGCACCTGCACCCGCGGCTCTTAAAGGGGCAGTGTGTTTCTGTCTGAAAGAGACACAGCTGGAGTCACAGCGTCCCCTGCAGACTTTGAAAAGGAAAACACAGTGGCTGGGGCTTTTTTTTTTTTTTTTTTGCTCAACAGTTATTTTTCCTCGGCTCTTTGCACTGTATCCATGACTATTTTGGCTCTTCATCTGTAATGGGTTGGCCACCCCTGCACTAGTCCAAGTGCCGTGCCTCTGGCTGGGAGGCATGCACCCGTGGGCTGTGCAGACACATCTTTAGCCTCCCGGCCTGAACTCACTCACCCATTCTCATCGTGGCTGTGACGTTGCTGGAAGGGAGCAGCATGGCCAGAAAAACATCAGCAGTCACCCCCTCTTATTAAATGTAAACTCTCCATCTGCCTTCCTGTTGCTCCCTGGTGTGTAAGCCACCGTGATTTAGTCTTGTGTCTCTGGGAGTTAGATTCTGGGCAGGGCTAGCTTACGTCTCCTTACGCACGGCCTCGGAGTCTGGCCCCCTGCCTTCTGTGGAGCAACCCAGAAGCGTTTTTCTCCCAATTAGTACTTGAGAACTGGTCACACTACCAGCCACGTTGTAGATTAGATCTGAAATAGACTCTCCTTGCAGGGTACTGCTGCAGATTTGTTTCTTGGCTGCTAGAGAGAAGGACACTTCCCTGTAACTCAGCCTGCTTTATTGTCTTTGCTAAATAGCGCTTTGATGTGAAGAGCCCAGATTGTCTGTTAACAGCATCAATAATCTCTGTCCATCTTTCACAGAGCAACTCTAATGGGACCTTAGTCCTTGCAGTGCTAAATCTAGAGTTTATGTCCGGGCTGATAAGCCCGCCATACAGGCTAGGCTGTCTTTGGCATCTGATTTTGAAAGGTACGCAGCACAACCACACGCCACGTGGCTTTGAAATCTCTCTCCTGTTTTTTTCCACTGTCTGCGCAGAGACATGCAAGAATTCCTTTGTGGAGGGACGGGAAATCCAATATATTCTTGGAGGAAACTGTGAATAAACTAGAGCGGAGTGCTGGTTGCTCATTGAATTAGTCAGCCAAGAGTTAAATCATTGTGAGCGATCGCGGCTTAGTTTCCTGGTGCATGTGCTGCTGCCATCTGGGTGCTTCGGAGACCAGAATAAAAGTGGTAATGTTATGACTAAGCCAACTCACCACCCCTCTCCTATCACCCTTCCCAGAATGAACCCAGCAAGTTTTTTCCACACCAGAAGTTTAGACTCTGCAGAAGGTAACGGAACTGTATTGATTGTGTCCCTGTAGATCTCTTTCGCTGATCACTGCTTCTAACACGGATCAGCAGCCTCACCCCCACGCTGCCTTTTGGCGACCATTTGTGTAGTTTCCTTTTTATTTCTTTTTAATCTCGGTGAAGAATGTAGGACTTGCTCATCTGGTCACTTCACTGGGACGTACGGCCAAGCGGCCCGCCTCACAGTCCTATCTGATTGGCGCCTGGGCACACCTCATCTGGTCTCTCACCTCCCTTCCATGCTGGACTGAATCAGTTGTGCTGGGAGTTTAGTTTTCTGCCACCATCGCAGGCCGATATGGATGGTGCAGAGGTTCAGAGGATGGTGGAAATGTCTCTTCGTCTCCCCTTTGTTCCTGCACGTGCAGTGAATTGGCTTGCAGCCGAAAGCAGAACTCTTCTCATCATCGCCTTAGCTTCTCTGAGAGCAAACCCAGCTCTTTTAGACTCGGCTTCGTGCACCGTTAGCCTCTCTGGCCCCTGAGGCCATGGGTCTCTCATACTTAGTGGCATGCAGCAGCCCTGCCCTTTCATCTGATTTAAGGGCAAAGGAGGGACTGCTTCCACAGTGCCTTTCATTATCACATACCAGCCCTGGGGGCTTCCTGCTGTTCGTCTCTTCCCCTTCTTCCTGCCCCGGGGCAGCACAGTTAGTTAGGCATTGTGTTAACAGTATCAGAAGAGGCATCTTATGAACTTCCCTTTGAGATTGCAGCTGACCAGTGAATTCTGTCTGCAGACAGTTCTCATAGGGCAGACCCGGTTTTCCTTGATGGACCCTGTGAAGTTCCATTTCTCCTGCTTTGTCCCTAATCAGACCTCCCCGTCAGCTGGCCTGGGGCGCACTGTTCCGGGGCTGACAGATAGTTGGATGCACCATCTCCTGGTCCGCGTGCTTTCCTTCTTCCAGAGTCCCGGGAGGATGCGCTCCAGACCTGGTGATTTTCTGCACCCCGATCTCTCCAGTTGCCCCATAGCTCCTCTGTTAGAGACTTTGATGAGTGCCAGGAACATGCTCCGATTCCTTGTGACTAGCTTTCCGGAATGGGCATTTTCCCTGCAATGAACACTGCCCAGGTATTCCTCCTCACCCACTTTTACATTGCCCTCTTCTCCCGGGGGGACCAGTACCTTCTTGCATTCATAAGTCGTTGAATCCGAGGTGGGCCAAGGAAACGACTCTCAGAGGGGCAGCCATGTGAGTCAGTAACTGAAAAAACTTAAAAAACAACGAATGGTCCTGCAGCACCTTAGAGACTAACAAAACATGTCAATGGTCTCATGAGCTTTTGTGGGCACAGCCCACTTCCTCAGATGAATGGAGACTTGGCTTCATTGACACGTTTGACACCTGTCAGATCTTGTTCAGACCTTGATTACCTGGATGGACTGCTACATTTCACAGCCGAATGACATCAAAAGCCAAGCACCGGGTATTTACAGCCCATTCTATTAGCCTCATTTAGCACAGAACTCCAATTGACACATTTTTTCCTTCTCTTTCCCTCCTCCACCCCTTCTCTTTCTTGGCTATTTATTTGTCCCCTGGACCCCTTAGCTCCATTCATCTGAGGAAGCTAAGATGGCTGTGCCCACGAAAGCTCATGAGACCATCGCCATGTTTTGTTAGTCTATAAAGTGCTGCAGGGCCATTTGTTGTTGTTGAAGTTTTTCCAAGGAAAGGAGTTTGGCTCTGGATTGGGGGAACGATTAGATGACTGCACAGGGCAGATTCAGGTTTGTGTTTGGTTTGGAGTGGATGGGGCTGCAGTGCAGTGAGCTGTTCTCAGATCATGGCCCAGTTTGGGGAGTCTCCTAAGATCAGCCATTCTCACGGGTCTGCCGCTCTGTGGGCTCCACCTGACCTGGATCTAGGAAAAAAACTCCGCTGTGCGGGTGTGGGGGAAGGTACACGGAGCGATCAGCTAAATGTTTTGGAGCTCCAGTCCCAGCTCTTCTCGTTATTTCTGCGACCTTCACAACTCCTGCCTACTGCAGGGGTGGCAACGGTTTCTCTCCGGGTTTGCAAAGCAGGAAGGGAGAGGCTGGCCGAATTTTCCACAGGCAAAGCTGGAGCTAGACCATCATGATCGTCTCGTCTGACCTCCTGCACGTCGCAGGGCGCAGAACCTCCTCCACCCGCTCCTCACACAGAGCCCTGACCTCTGGCTGTGACTGAGATATCCACATCCTGGCTTAGAGCAGTGATGGGCAGCCTAGGCTAGTGAATGGGCCACGGGAGTGGCCTCCAACGTCTCAGTGGGCCACAAGATTGAACTCGGGCGTGTGCACTAACCGCGGCCCCAAGAATGAGATGAAACGCATTGCACTTGGCTCTCTTCCGCACTCAGGCCTGTTCAACACCAGGTGGCCCATTATTAGAGCAAATTAAACTGCTGGAGCTTGTTGTGGGCTGTCAGCAGGCACCTCACACATGCCCTGGCTTTCAAGGTGTCACTTCTCGTTTTGCCAGGGGTTGCTGGACCCTCCCCTGCTCCACCCCTGCCCTCAAATACCTGCCTCCTCCCTGAGCGCGCCCCGTCCCTTCTCCTTTCCTCCCCCTCCCCCCCCACAGCCTCCCCCCGGCATTTCCAGAGCACCATGATTCGGGTGATGCACGGCGTTCAAGCTTTGGGAGAAGGGGGGAGGCGTGGGGTTGGGGCGCGAATCAGCTGATTCACAGCACTCCGGAGGTTCTGGGAGGGAAGGGGAGGAGCAAGTAAGTGCAGAGCCCCCGGTGTGAGAGAGGCGCGGGGGAAGGGAGCAGAGGGGGTTTGTGCAGGCCGTACATAGAACCCCAAAGGGCCACATAGGAAAAAATTCTCTGTAATTCTTAGAGGCCCTCCCCATGTAGTGTCCCATCGTCAGGGATTGTTGTGATTGGCAGTCACTTAGGGACCCCAGGGCATTGTAGAAAGTCCCATGCCATCCCCTCCGGAAATGTATCACGCTCGGTGTTGGAGCAAGTCAGATGTTTTGTCCTTGCTGCCCCCCTTCTCCAGTTTAACTAATAATTTCCCATGTGGAATTATATCAAATGCCTTACTGAAAGCCAGGTGGATTAGATCCACTGCATTTCCTTTGTCTAAAACCTCAGCTCTCTTCTCAGAGGCGACCGGGTTGGGGTACCTTTTGTAAAACCGTCTTGTATTTTATTCCGATTGCCATTCACCTCTACGTCCTTAACTTCTGTCTCTCTTTGAATCAGTGCCAAGACCTTGTATACAATTGAAGTCAAACTAATCGGCTTGTAGTTTCCTGAATCACTTTCTTCCCCTTTCTTAAAAACAGGAACTATATTAGTGGTTCTCCCGTCACAGAGCATGAACCCTGACTTCACAGATTCATTAGAAATCCTTGCTGGGGGTCTTACAATCTCATGTGCCAGTTCCTTTAATATTCTTGCAGGGAACCCTGCTCAGTGCCTCGTGCTCTTGTGTAAATCTCTGGAGCCAGTCTGAGCAGTTCCGTTAGAGCTGAAATGGGGGATTTTAATTATCCCCGTATTGACTGGGTACATGTCACCTCAGGAAGAGAAGCGGAGATAAAATTTCTCACTGGCTTAAATGACTGCTTCTTGGAGCAGCTGGTGCAGGAACCCACAAGGGGAGAGGCAATTCTCAGTTTAGTCCTGAGTGGAGTGCAGGATCAGGTCCAGGAAATAACCGTTACAGGACCGCTTGGGAATAGTGACCATAATATAATAACATTCAACATTCCTGTGGTGGGAAGAACACCTCAGCAGTCCAGCACCCTGGCATTTAATTTCAAAAAGGGGAATTACACAAAAATGAGGAGGTTAGTTAAACAGAAATTAAAAGGCACAGTGACTAGAGCCAAATCCCTGCAAGCTGCATGGAAACTTTTTAAAGACACCATAATACAGGCCCAACTTAAATGTATACCCCAAATTAAAAAACATAGCAAGAGACCTAAAAAAGAGTCACCGTGGCTTAACCACCATGTAAAAGAAGCAGTGAGGGACAAAAAGGCATCTTTTAAGAAGTGGAACTCCAATCCTAGTGAGATAAATAGAAAGGAACATAAACACTGTCAAATCAAGTGTAAAAATGTAATAAGAAAAGCAAAAAAAGATTTTGAGGAACAGCTAGCCAAAAACTCAAAAAGAAATAACAAAATGTTTTTTAAGTACATTAGAAGCAGGAAGCCTGCTAAAAAACCTGTGGGTCCCCTAGACGATCGAACTATAAAAGGCGCAATCAAGGATGATAAAGCCATTGCGGAGAAACTAAATGATTTCTTTGCTTCAGTCTTCATGGCTGAGGACGTTGGGGAGATTCCCAAATCTGCACTGTCCTTTGTGGGTGATGAATCTGAGGAACTGTCCCGGATTGAAGTGTCATTAGAGGAGGTTTTGGAACAAGTAGAAAAACTTCATGTTAACAAATCTCCGGGACCGGATGGCATTCATCCAAGGGTTCTAAAAGAACTCAAATGGGAAATTGCTGAACTATTATCTGTGGTTTGTAACCTATCCCTTAAATCGGCTTCCGTACCTAATGACTGGAAGGTAGCCAACGTGACACCAATATTTAAAAAGGGCTCTAGAGGCGATCCGGGCAATTACAGACCGGTAAGTCTAACTTCAGTACCGGGCAAATTAGTCGAAACAATAGTAAAGAATAAAATTGTGAAGCATGTAGAAGAACATAATTTGTTGGACAAAAGTCAATATGGTTTCTGTAAAGGGAAATCCTGTCTTACTAATCTATTAGAGTTCTTTGAAGGGGTTAACAAACATGCGGACAAGGGGGATCCAGTAGATATAGTATACTTAGATTTTCAGAAAGCCTTTGACAAGGTCCCTCACCAAAGGCTCTTGTGTAAATTACATGGCCATGGGATAAGAGGGAAGGTCCTTTCTTGGATTGAGAACTGGTTAAAAGACCGGAAACAAAGGGTAGGAATAAATGGTAAATTTTCAGAATGGAGAGGGGTAACTAGCGGTGTCCCCCAAGGGTCAGTCCTAGGACCAATCCTGTTCAACTTATTCATAAATGATCTGGAGAAAGGGGTAAGCAGTGAGGTGGTAAAGTTTGCAGATGATACCAAACTGTTTAGGATAGTCAAGACAGAAGCAGACTGTGAGGGACTTCAAGAAGATCTCACCATACTGAGTGATTGGGCAACAAAATGGCAAATGAAATTTAATGTGGATAAGTGTAAAGTAATGCACGTCGGGAAAAATAACCCCAGCTATACGTACAGTATGATGGGGGCTAATTTGGCTACGACAAATCAGGAAAGAGATCTTGGAGTTATCGTGGACAGTTCTCTGAAAACTTCCACACGGTGTGCAGCGGCGGTCAAAAAGGCAAATAGGATGCTAGAAATTATTAAGAAAGGGATAGAAAATAAGACCCAGAATATCTTACTGCCCCTGTATAAAACTATGGTACGCCCACATCTTGAATACTGTGTGCAGATGTGGTCTCCTCACCTCAAAAAAGATATTTTGGCCTTGGAAAGGGTTCAGAAAAGGGCAACTAAAATGATTAGGGGTTTGGAACGGGTCCCATATGAGGAGAGGTTAAAGCGACTGGGACTTTTCAGTTTAGAAAAGAGGAGACTGAGGGGGGATATGATAGAGGTATATAAAATGATGAGTGGTGTGGAGAGGGCCGATAAAGAAAAGTTATTTATTAGTTCCGTAAATAGAAGAACTAGAGGACACCAAATGAAATTAATGGGTAGCAGGTTTAAAACTAATAAAAGAAAGTTCTTCTTCACACAGCGTGTAGTCAGCCTGTGGAACTCCTTGCCAGAGGAGGCTGTGAAGGCAAGGACTATAATAGAGTTTAAAGAGAAGCTAGATAATTTCATGGAGGTTAGGTCCATAAAAAGCTATTAGCCAGGGGATAAAATGGTGTCCTGGGCCTCTGTTTGTCAGAGGCTGGAGAGGGATGGCAGGAGACAGATCGCTTGATCATTGTCTTCGGTCCACCCTCTCTGGGGCACCTGGTGCTGGCCACTGTCGGCAGACAGGATACTGGGCTAGATGGACCTTTGGTCTGACCCAGTACGGCCGTTCTTCTTATGTGTCAACCAACAGGTGTGGGGTTGGTGGGAAGGAGAGACACTTCCACACTCCGCAGCCTGGCGGTCGTAGGGGAAAACTTTAGCATTGATGGGGCTGGCTTGGCTGGTGAGCTTCCAAGCCCCCCTCTCTGGTTACCAGCGTGAGTGCAGGGTGCACCTTCCTGGCCCATCTCTCCAGCCCCACAGCACCCATGGAGTCAGCGCCTCTGCTTTCCCCCTGGTTCTTGCTTTTTGCAGAAAAATAGCCTTTAGGTCCGAGTTTTGATAGAGGCCCAGGGATTCGATAGGGTTATTTTTTTTTATTGAAATGTGTTAGAGATTCTACTAAGCTTAGGCCTTAACATATTTGGGGTTGAATTTAGATTTCATTTTAAAGAGGCAAAGAAATATGGATTATTAGTTAAATAACAAAATAAAAAAAAATCCTATTGACATTTTTTTTAAAACCCCTATTTTTCCTCCGCTCCCCCCACCCCCGTGGTAGACTCAGGCCGCCTTTCTGTTTCCGTCTGCAAAAGAAGTATCAGGTGCCACGCCTGGCTGCCACCAGCTCCCTGCTGTCTGGAGTCCCAAGCCACTCACTTCCTCTGCAAAGGGTGCTCCTCTTAGGGGACAGCCCCTTGTGCAATCACACTCTGCTCGGTGGCAGGCAGAGCCTCCGCAGGGCAGCACGGTAGGGTCAGGCCATGTAGGGATATCATTAGTCTTTATACCTGGTAACTCTGTAATGGAACTTAAGGGACCCCACTGAACCTGCCCATGAGCTCAGACGGGAATCAGGTCCAAAGGCTCAAAGTTGGTTTGATCCTGTGCTGGTTACAGGGACAAGATCTGGGTATTTATTAGGGACTGCCCTGTCCTGCCTCTTCCCCGTGTTGCAGAGACAGGATCTGGCCCAGGGCTGGCCTTACCATGGGACGAACTGAGGCAGCCGCCTCAGGTGCCAGACTCCGGGGGGGCGCCACTAGGACCCAGAGTGTAGAAAATGGTGTCTGCTGCTGTTAGTTTTCTTTTATTGGGGTAGCTAGCAGAGCAGTCCCATGCGAGGAGTAGAACAGGAACAAGGCAGAATTGAGACCTTTCAAAGTTTTGGCCCAAGCAAGAGGGTGCATGGGGGCGTCATTTGAGCTCCCCGCCTCAGGTGCCAAAATGTTGTGGGCCAGCCCTGACCTGGCTGACTGTGACAGGGCCTGGTTTGCTTCTCTCTCTCTAAATGGCATTTGACTTGGGGAAGCAGGAGTTAAAAGCCCAGGCTAACCCGGAATTCAGAGCAGGGAAGTCTGTTTAGATTTGTCTTTTGAGAAGACCCCCAAGCACAGGAGGTCAGCATGTCGCTGCCCCTGCTAACCAATCTGCACAAAGCGGGTAGTGAGCAGTGGCATGTGGAGTAGGTTTCTCAGAAAAAGAGCTCTGGGTAAGCACAAAAGCTTGTTTCTCGCTCACTCACTCACCAGAAGTGGGTCCAATAAAAGAT
Organism: Pelochelys cantorii; assembly: GCA_032595735.1. Lineage (NCBI taxonomy): Eukaryota > Metazoa > Chordata > Testudines > Trionychidae > Pelochelys > Pelochelys cantorii. The sequence goes on from CM064333.1 coordinate 5,327,612, forward strand.
GCTGCTTCCCGCTGCTTGTCCCTGACACACAGCTCCCTGCCTGGCGCGGGGGCAGGCCATGGTGCTCCCTCTGAGAATGTGTGCGAAATCCTTTCTGCGACCGGTCCCGGACTCACGTTGCCCCCATCTCTTTGCAGCGGATTTTTCTGGGCTGATCAGACAGTCTATTTAATTGAGCCCTTGGGAGGTGATGCTACGGGGGTGCACGCGGTGTACCGTGCAGATCACCTGAGAGCCAAGCGCGGGACCTGCAGAGATGCCAATGTCACGTTGGAGTACGACCATGAACCGAAAGTCGCTGCCGCCATGAAGCCCCATCACTGGGTAGGAAATCGCCCGTTCCTCCGGGTTGCAGTTTAATCTGTAGGAATGCAGGGCCTGATCGAAAGCCCACTGAGCGTCCATTGACTTTGCTGGGCCTGTGAGCAGGTCCCCGGCGCAGCGGCTGAGCACAAAGGTTCTGCATGCGCCGGCTGTCACAGTTGCTGCAGTTGTCACTGGGAAGTCTGGGCACCGCCTTGGGTTCAGGAGAGCTGAACCCAAACTCCCCACCCCGCACACAGCCAGCTGGTGGGGTTCATTGTGTGGGGAGCTTGTGAAAGCTAAAAGTAGGACAGGGTTCAAAAAAGAACTGGGCAAGTTCGTGGAAGATAGGCCCATCAATAGCTATGCCAAGGTGCCAAGGTGGTCAGGGATGCAACCTCCTGTTCTGGGTACCCTTCGCCTCTGGCTGCCGGTTGGTAGGACCAGAAGACGGGAGTTACTCCCTTGGACGCATCTGGCACTGGCCTTTGCTGGAAGACAGGATGCTGGGCTAGATGGACCATAGGTCTGACCCAGCATGGCCGTTCCTACATTCACCCTACAGATTCCTTTCCCTGCATTACTCAGCTGCCTGCCCTGCCTCTGCTCTGCCAGATGCCAGCCTGTCCTATCCATTAGTCCTCTTCCCCTGCACGTACACCATGTTCTCTGCCATGCTTCCCCCGTGCACAGGAGTTGCCCTTGTCCGAGTCGCCAGAGTAACTGCGTTGTCCTACTTCAAATCCCTACCGCTGCCTCCTGCTCTGACATGCACAAAGCACCTGGGAGCAGTGGCTTGGGGGTGGGGGTGTTCCCCTACCCCCTTGGGTTGTTAATTTTCTCCCCCTTGATTGTGAGCTCTTGGTACAGGGGTTTCTTTTATTGCCTGTGTGCGCTGCATCCTGGCTCAGACGGAGGGCCCTGGCGCTATCACGATGCAGATGGCTAATAAGAAGACGTGCCACTTCAAAATAGTGTGGATTTTTTATTGACCGCTCCCACCTGCACCACCGAGGTGTCTGGAGGTGGGATTAGTTGGGGCTTTTTGGCTCTTGGAAGGCAGCTTGGATTGGTGGGGTTGGCCAAGTGTTTCTGATGATCAACAGCAGCACAATGAATTATCTTTGCATTGAAATGTGCATTTCGGTTGTCATCCATCAGTTTGAGTTATGCTCCATTAAGCTGAACCCTCCCTGAGCGAGTGTTTCAGGCACGCCGCGCATGTGTCATTGCCCATAATTTAGCGTGCTGTTTTAGTAGCCCCCGGCGATTGTATCGAAAGAGTGTATAAGGAGGTGTTTGCAGTACAAGCCAACGTCCCTTTCGCCCAGGGACTGGAGAAAATTCATCCTAGTAAATTAAGTTGCTGTGCGCTGAGCCACTGAGGAAAGAAACAAGCATCTTGGGGGGGCTGCTTATGAATGATTTGTACCCCTTGACCAAAATCATAGTGACCGTATGGTTTGTGACTGGCTGGGGATTCGGGGCACTTTTTCCGCCGGTCAGTGTGGGAGGCAGAAGCTGTAAAGTCATCCGGCGCCAGAAAGTTTAGCAGCTAGAATAACTCACCCCAAAACAGCTCCCTCTGTGCTCACAGCCACCAGGGATGGAATTCAGGTCCCACATGGCATCTGCTCTTTCCTTTCCTTTCAGAAATCAGCTCCATTTCAGAAAGGGCCCCGCTATGTGGAGCTGGTCCTAGTCGTGGACAATGCAGAGGTAAGGGGGACAGCAGCTGTCAGGTGCTTCTTGTATACGGTAGGTTACCAGACTACACCTAGCAGGCCGGGTTTCTGCACAAGGGATGGAGCGGCTACAGAGAGATACACCAGGGCTGTTCACTACCAGAACCTTTAGTGCACTTCCAGGAAATGGCTATTGTGACTGTGAGCGTACATAAAGTATGTTCTATAGGCCGCCACTTGTGGCTGAACAGTCTAAGGCAGTGTAGCATTCCTTTACATCTCCCCCGTTAGCTTTGACATCCCTTCCATTTACAATATTTACACTATCACAAGGCTTTGAAGTTCAGTACAGATCAGTCTGCTAAGTGTCTCTGAATTGTACAGGTTGAACCTCTCTAGCCCGGCACCCTCGGGACCTGATCGGTGCCAAACCAGAGAATTTGCTGAACCACGGAAGGTCAATAATGTCTAGCAGCAACATCAACACTTCCACTGTTTACCGGGCTCTTAGAAGACATTTAGGGATAAGTTAGAGCTAAATAACAGCCCAGAACACTGAGAGGCAGGACTGGTGGCTGTAAACAAACTTTATGGGACTGCGGGAAACTTGGCCACACTCACGATACGTGGACATCTAGCTAACTCAAATCTTGCCAGGCCACAGATGTTGCTGAACCAAAAAGTACCAGACTAGAGAGGTTCCACCTGAACTGGTTTCTAATTGCACAACCTCCTCCTTGCATTTTCAGCTAGGCACCAGGAGTCAAAAAGTCTATGTGGAAGGATGCTACTTTTTTTCACACCTGTTGGAACTTCCTTTGTTTTCCTTCCTGCTTGATGACTCTGTTTACTGCTTAGAAGTAAATTAAGCATCGCACCTGTTCTTTTGTTTAAGACCTATCCATTTGCCAATTCAGTTTGGAACATGTGTTAATAACACCATACAATGGAATCTTACCACTTTATATACAAGGTTGCCACATGTATTTTCCCAGGACAATAATGATTTGCAAAGCCTGAGTTTTCAAATGGTTCTTCACAATGTACTTTGTACAGAGATGATTACAATAATGTGTAGCGTCTGAACATGGGGGTACATTATGTCAAACTCATGAGTCTGTTTGTCTCACTTAATTGTCCACGCACTGCACAAGTAGTCTTTTATTCTCCCTTAGATACTTGGACCAACCAGCCCTCATATCATTTAGATCTTGAAGTTGCATGTGTCTCAAGGTTGCTTGTTGTAGCTGGTGTAGTCTCTTTTCTGATTCTGCTCTGTCTGTAGTATCCATTGTCCACATACACCCTTACATCATCTTTGGCCTTATGGGTAGTTAAGTGTGATCCTGGGATACAGGACTGTCAGCTACTGTGAGATTTTTCCCAGGAATATATTTAGTTATTGGATTAAATTGCATTAAAATCAGCAATAGACGTTGATGAATCAGCAGTGCTGTATCTTTTCCATGGAGGAGGGAGGGTTACAAGTGGTTTGTGGTGTTTTATCAGTGTAAATGAATCCCGCTAACACAGATAGCTGTAAAAGTTCTCACATACACTTTCCAGGCCTTCCTTCTCAGTCTCAGCATATTCTTTGTCTGCTTCTGAGAGTGAAAGCAAAATGCAACTGGCTTTCACTCCGGTCCACGTCGTTACACCATAGTACTTAGGGTGTAGCTGCTTTCGTCTGCGCTGACCCGCATTGTGGGTTTGTTCACACCTCAGTATTTGAGAACGTACACCAGAAGTGTTCACTCTTAAGATCCTTTAATACCCTGCCAGGAATGGCTGTTGTGAACTTAAAAGTTTCAGAGTGGTAGCCATGTCAGTTTGTTGTATATACTCTGCAGTCTGTAAATTTCCACTCCAACTCACCTGATGAAGTGGGTTTTACCCAGGAAAGCTCATGATATAGTATATTTGGTTGTTTCCAAGGTGCCACAGGACTGCTCATTGCTTTTAAGTCAGGTATGCTGTCATGGCACACCTAGAGGCCGAACAGCGGTTCAGTTTATCATCCCATTGCAGCAGCTTCATTGGCAATCTCTCTGTTTCCCCCCTTAGTACAAGAAATCCAAAGACATGCGGACGATTCAGAATCGCATGAAGGAAATTGTGAATCATGTTGACAAGGTAACAGTGAGGTATCCCCAGGCTGCAGTGAGGACGGAGGCCTGTCCTGCAGTTCTTTCTCGGGCAAAGCTGCCAGCAATGCCAGCACTGTTCCCACGGACTCCCATGGAGCACGGCTGGTGGAACTTGTCCCATTGCTTGCTCGCAATAATGAATCTTGTTACACGCACCCGTCACAGTACGAGGTCAGCTTCCTGTTCAAGGGACCGTTGCTCATGGTTTCTGCCTATATAAGAATAGGCGCTAGGGCTGACTGGAATGTCTTCCTGTGCAAAGCACGAGCCCATCTCTATCCTGCCCCGCGACCAACCAGGCGGACAAATTATACACACTGACAGATGGTCCTACTGACCCAACCTCCCATAATGCAGAGCAGACACTCAGAGGAGCTCAGCTTTCCCCTGTCCCAGCTCAGCCATCTCCCTGGAATGAGCAGAGGTGCTTTGACCTTCTCCATCTGCTAGACCAGGAGGCCTGCTAAGCCTGGAGCGAATGGCTGTCCATTGGGACACCCTGACCCACAAACCTGGGCAGTGTCAAGCCAAGTGACCCCCGCTCAGGGAGAGTGGCTGGTCTCCCACGTGGCCAAAATGGCCGCCACAGCCCCAAAGCACACCTTGAGTGGCATTGAGGAGCTCTGAGCACTCGCTGACCAGATCCTTGTGCTGGAGACACCTCGGAGGGAGCGGGAGCAGCTGCTCTCTGCCTCAGGTGGCACAGGAATGATTTGCCACCCTCTTGGCGTGAGCAGTGCCGCTGAACCAGAGCGGCGGGGGTAGGCGCGATGGCGTCTGTGAATCCCAAGGGAGCTCAAGGTCTGATCCAGCAGGGTCCTGAGCACTCTGTCCCCGATCCAGGAGAGCCCATGAGGATGTGATTGCCTTTAAGCATGTGTGTTGACTCTTTGATTTCACAAGGGCTGGCCTACAGCTTAAGCCTGGTCAGGCTGCTGCTGGGCGCCCCATAGTCCCACACGTCCTGCCACTGTCTAGCCCTAAACTAGTGTGGGAGGGGTGAGCACAAGTGCCCTTCCCACTGCCTGTGGGATTGCCAGCCGGTGTGGCTGGAGAACGGGGAAACCGCACGAGTATGACGGGGCTCTCTGGATCTTTCCACTGGGGGCCACAGGCAGAGCCTGGCCTGGCGGGGAGCAGCAGTAGAGGCTGGGGGTTCAGAATCGCACTGAGTGCAAACAATCCAGCTCTCATACAGTTTCTCCCGGCCGTAGCTTTATCAGACTCTCAATATCCGCGTGGCCTTGGTAGGCCTGGAAGTCTGGAGTTACAAAGACAGGATCGCGGTGAGTCCCAACCCAGACACCACCCTGGACAATTTTCTTCTCTGGCGAGAGACTGAGCTGCTACAGAAGAAGAAGCACGACAATGCCCAGCTGATCACGTAAGTCCCTGCCATAGGAGCCAGAGCCGCTGGCGCAGGGAGCCCAACACTGGCGCTGAGCTACTTCCAGGCTCTGATGCAGTAGGGATGCCCAGATGTGGGTTTAGCGTGCGGATGCTGGGAGGGGTTGGTGGCACATGACACAGCAGCTCCGACTGGGTGGCTCCTTCTGGCCTTAGACTCTATCACTGTAAACTCTGCGGCAGCGCTAGCATGGCGGGCCAGGCCAGAGAGTGGTGCAGGCTTTGCTGTCTCTGGCAGGGTTGGGACCAGCCGCTTCAGAGGGTGGGGCAAGAACCGTGAAGACACCAGTTCTGGGCTAACCTGCCCGCAAGGGACATGCCTTCCTGGCCTCCACCAGTCGGGTCTTGGGCCAACCCTGGAGCGAGAGGATTTAGATCCCTTGCAAACTGTTGGTGGAAATGGAGTTGCTGCTGGTGCGAGTCCTGGTTTGCTGGGAGCCGCGGGTGTAGCTGGGAGGTGCTGGGGAGAGCCTGGGGGATAGTGCACGGGGGCAGCTGTGGGGACATTGGGGTAGCTGTCTGGGGAGGATCCGGCCAGCGGGGATATGGGGCGTGCCGTGTAGACAGGGCTATCGTTGAGGTGGTGCATTGTGTTTGGGGGACACTGCGCCACCCTTGGCCACGGACGTGACAATGCGGCACGAGGCCACGGGACTAATTGTGGATGACGTGTGTCCTTTTATGAGCGTTTTGCCTTCCTGCAGAGGCATAGACTTCCAAGGCACGACGGTGGGGCTGGCCAAGAAGTATGCCATGTGCACCCGGGACTCGGGAGGAGTAAATCAGGTGGGGCTTGATCACCGCTTCCATTCTAACCACTAGATGAGAGACGGAAGTGGGCTCCCCGCGCTGAGGGCAGACAGAGCACCCTCTGCTTCTGGCTGACCTGTACCTTTGGTTCCAGGGCTCCCCATCAAACTGGGGGCTCTCTGTGCTTGGCCGTCCTGGCGGCGAGGGAGGAGCTATCTACAGCTCTGTCCGTCTGCAGGCGCCTCTGTGCTGGCTCAGGAGGGTCAGAAAGGCCAAATCCTGCCCAAGTGGCACCGTCGATTATGCTCTGTGACCTAAACATTGGTTTGCGCAGAGTTTGCTCTTAGGGGAGCTGCTGTTACCCCCCCCCGGACACGGACGGAGATGTAAGGCGGGTGACTGGCCCGAGGAACTTGGCGCTTTCCCTGGGATGGAAGGTTCAAAGGGGCTCAGACTCTGTACAAATCTTCTAGGAGCCCCGCTGCTCTCCCAAAGCAGCTGTAGTGACACCAGGCCTCCCTCTGTCCTCTTCCCTATTAGCTGTCCCGGGACTTTGTGAAATCAGGCTCTTTGGGTGTTCCCCTTCTCCCTTCTCTGCCCCTCCCCAGCAGTGTTCCCTCTCAGCTGCAAGGCAGCACAGCTTCACAGGGGGTTAATCAGCCCCGCCCATCAGTCAGCTTCCTGCAGGGAGCCCTGAGCCTCTGACCGGGCGGGGTGATTAATCTCCTGTGAAGCTCTGCAGCCCTGCGGGAACACTGCTCCCCAGCCCTAGAAGTGAGCCCTGGGGAGCTGAAATTGTTATAAAATCTCCCTTTGGGCCTGCGCTGTGTTTACTAGAATTGATGTCTGCTTTGGCTTTTCTTGCCAAGTAGGGCAGCTGTGGCACTTGATTGAAGAGGAAACCTAAGAACTGGGTCAGACCAAAGGTCCATCTTGCCCCATGTCCCGTCTTCTGACAGTGGCTGATGCCAGGTGCTTCAAAGGGAGTGACCAGAACAGGGCAATTCCCGTGTTCACCATCCCGTCATTGAGTCCTATCTTCTGGCAGTCAGATGCTTATGGACACCCCTATCATGAGATTGCATCTCTGACCATCTTGGCTAAGAGCTCCTGATGGACCATTAACTTAACCCTCCATTAACTTAAACCCAGTTTGGTTTTGAACCCAGTTATACTTTGGCCCTCACATTATCCCTTGGCAATGAGTTCCACAAGTTGGTGGTGCATGGTGGGAAGAAGAAATATTTCCTTCTCTTTGTTTGAAACCTGCTGCCTATTCATTTCATGAGGTGACCCTGTTTCTTGTGTTATGTGAAGGGGTAAATAAAACTACCTTATTCACTTTCTTCATCCCGCTCTTCATTTTATACACCTCAGTCATATCCCCCCAAAGTCACCTCTTTCCCAGGCTGAAAGACCCCAGTCTTTTTCATTTCTCCTCACACAGAAGCTGTTCGAGAGCATCAATCATTTTTGTTGCCTTTCTGTGTAGTTCTTCCATTTCTAATAGACTCCTGTATATTTTATACCCTTGTATTATTGTGTCCTATTGATTTTCATCCCTCCACCAAGTTTCTGTGATGCCTGTTATCCCAATATCCTCATTCAATACCAGGCACTCACGTTCACCCACCTTAGTATGTAGACTTCTCGGCTGCGTCTAGACTGGCATGATTTTCCACAAATGCTTTTAACGGAAAAGTTTTCTGTTAAAAGCATTTGCGGAAAAGCGCGTCTAGATTGGCACGGACGCTTTTCCGCAAAAGCACTTTTTGCGGAAAAGCGTCCCTGGCCAATCTAGACGCGCTTTTGCGCAAGAAAGCCCCGATCGCCATTTTAGCCATCGGGGCTTTTTAGCGCAAAACAATTCTGGGTTGTCTACACTGGCCCTCTTGCGCAAAAGCATTTGCGCAAGAGGGCTTTTGCCCGAACGGGAGCGTCATAGTATTTGCGCAAGAACACTGACGATCATACATTAGATCGTCAGTGTTCTTGCGGAAATTCAAGCGGCCAGTGTAGACAGCTGGCAAGTTTTTCCGGAAAAGCGGCTGATTTTCCGGAAAAACTGGTCAGTCTAGACACAGCCCTCGTGCTTGGATACAAGCACTTAAAAAATTTGTCAGAATTTAGTTGTCTGCCTGCATGTTGATGGAATTGAATGGGATTCTTTTCTGTTTGACTGTTGCTCCTCAGTTTCTGTCTCTACTTTAAAAACTTCAATTCCTTCCTCTTCACCAGGATATAGAAAATCCCTAAGAGAGGTCTCTGTCTGAACTGAGTGTTTCTTGGCACCTGTCAGTTTTCCCCCAGGTCTTAGCTTGCAAAGCCCTCTATGGCCTTTTGAATGCTACGTGCCCATAGTCTGGTTCCATTTTGGTTTGTTTAGAGCCCACGCTTCCCGCATCGTCTCCTCCTTTCCCAAAGGATTCCCCAGTTTCTAATAATCCTAAATTCCTCCCCCCTCCACCATTGTCTCATCCACTCATAGAAACCCTGCAGGTCTGCCTGTCTAACTGGTCCTGCACTCAGAACTGGAAGCATTGCAGTAGCTTGGAGGCCCTGGACTTCAATCTCTTACCTAACAGCCTGAATTTGTCTTGACACGGAAGCAGGCAAGAAACTGTGGTGATGGGAATGGTAGAAACCCTGAGGAAGATAGGGCGGAAGCTGTTAGTATCACTAGCCCAGTGTTTCTTAAACTTTTTAAGACTGAGGAACACCAAACAATCATTTTTTTTTATGGGGAACACCAAGGATTTTTTGTTGAGCAATGAAAAAAAAAAAGGTTGGGGGGGAAAAGGGTCGGGGGAAAAGTTATTGGGGAAAAAAAAAGGACAGGGGAAAGTTATTGAGCAAAAGAAAAAGTCGCCTGCCCCTTTAAGGGTGGCCATTTTGAATTCTGCGTTCTCTGCAGCACACCTCCAACTGCCTCGCGGCACACCAGCGGAACACAGTTTAAGAAACACTGCACTAGCCTGTGTCCTCTTTGTTGTTGCGCAGGACCACAGCTTGAATCCCGTCGGAGCCGCATCCACCGTGGCTCACGAGATGGGACACAACCTGGGAATGTCTCACGATGAAGACATTGGTGGCTGCAGCTGCTCGGCCGTAAAGACCGAAGGAGGATGCGTTATGGCGGCTAGCGTTGGGTAAGGAGACCGGCCCGGGGCTTCAGGGGTCCTTGCACATCTTAGGTTCCCACTGAACACCTCAGGCCAGTACCACAGTCGTTCAGGGGTGGCACGCTCCTGGCCTGGAGTCCACATGGCCATTTCCCACAGACGTTTTGAGGAGAAGGGGCGGGCCCATGGAGCCTTCGCCCTGAACGTGCCGTTTGCTGTGATGCCCGTTTCCTCTTCCCTCCAGCATGATCTATCCCAAGCTCTTCAGCACCTGCAGCAGGAGCGACCTGCAGACGTTTCTAAGCGATCCCCGGACCAGCTGCTTGCTGAACGTGCCCAAGGCGGAGGAGCTGTATGGGGTGCCTGTCTGTGGAAACCAGTTTGTGGAGCGAGGGGAGCAGTGTGACTGCGGGACGCCCAAGGTATGTTGATCCCCCTTACCGGGAGACTTTAAAGGAGGGAAGGGAAACGTGGCAGCAGGATTGTGGGTTTCGTCTGCAACCCAAGCGCCCTGCTGGGCCGGTGAGCTGACCAGAGCCATGGAGCTGCTGCTGCAAGCAGCTTTCCAGAGCCCCCGTTGCTGGGTGAATAACGCTTCCTTCCTGTCTTCCCCTCTCGGGGTTGCGCATCTTTCTGCCGAAAAGTGGCTTGTGAAAGACGTTTTGCATCACGGGGTGGTGTCCCTGGGTTTTGCTTTATTGTGCTGAGTACAGAGGGCCAGAGAAGCCAGAGATTATTATTTTTTTTTAAAATAAAAAAGGGTTTCTTCTGCTTGATCCAGAGTCAGACATGGCAAATCTGGCCTCCCTCATTGTGTGTGAGGCTTTCCAGGTGATGCCAAGCGCACGATTCTTACTGGGTATATTACAGCAGTGTCTGAAGGCCTCCGCCAAGATCGGCATCACAGTGTGCCAGGCACTGCAAACACACCTAGTGAGGAACAGTCCCACGGCCCCACATGCTGCCCCTGCCCCGAGTCCCAGCTCCACAGCTCCCATTGGCTGGGAGCCACGCCGAGGGCAGCACGTCGAATCGCCATGGCTGCCTATATGCCTAGGCTGGCTGGAGTAAAGCCCTGCTCCCCTGCCAGTCCCAGGCCCTGGCCAGGAGTTGCCGTATTATCGTAGAACCACAGAACCCCAGGGCTGGCAGAGACCTCAGGAGGCATCAAGTCCAGCCCCCTGCCCAAGTCAGGACCAACCCCAACTCAACCCTCCCATCCAGGGCTGTGTCGAGCCGGGACTTACACACCTCTAGGGATGGAGATTCCACCCCTCCCTAGGGAACCCAGCCCAGTGCTTCCCCACCCTCCCAGGGAAATAGCTCTTCCTCATAACCAACCTGGACCTCCCCCATTGCCGCTTGAGACCACTGCTCCTCGTTCTGCCACCTGCCCCCACTGAGACCAGTCTCAGGCCCAGCCCTCTTGCAAATGTTTTTTTCCGTATAATAAAAATAACTCTTCAGACGAGCTCTGCAGTCTGTCCATTCCCACCAGTGCAGAGGCTCTGTTGTAAGACCTTGTGCTGTGCAATCTGGTAAGGGAGAAGTTTCCTCTGACACTTCCTGCTCAAGCAGCCTGTTTTCAGCAGCCACCCAAAACTTGTGCAGATCTGTGGTAACTTTCTGATTAGTGCCAGGAATTTGGCTGAGGAGCAGTGACGGCAAAACCCTCTCCAGACCCTGCCCGGCTTCTCTTTCTCCCCTGTGACTCACATCCTTCTGAAGGCACCCTTCCTTCCTGCCAGCGGGCAGAGGTTTGGCACTCTGCCCTCCATGCTGCCGAAGCCCTCCCCTCCCTGGCTAGCGGTGTAGAAGAGGTGGCATTTCACACCTTCCTCCTGGCGTTGAGTTTGTCGTCTTGTGTCCAGGTGTGGCTTTAGATGTGTGAACTCGTCAGTTCAGCAAATCAGTCCAGAGTAGTCCATCTGTAATGCTCAGGCTTTCTCCGCCCTGGCCTGAAGGGCAGCCAGGGGAACGGAGCAGCACAGAGTCACCCAAGGATCAATAGACAGGTGTTTTGTTCTCCTGGCACTCACCGAAGGATGTTATCCAGCTGTTTATCTAGTCCCAGCTGCTCCCCTGCTATTGCCCGTGTCTCCCTGCTGTGCATTGAGACCCACAGATGAGGCAGGCTAGAGAAGAGCGACGTATGATTGTAACGACGTCCATAGTCCAATCCTAGTAACAGATTCCTGTGTGGGTGGCAATATGGCACATGGGGGAACATTTCTGCCTGCATCCCCCTGCGGAGCCACGCGGCCGGGGATGCGTCAAGCCCTTTTTCAGGAGGTCCCAGGTGATGACGTTGCAGAGGCTGGTTCGAGGAGGCTTTCCAGCCCAAGCGGGACTCGCTGCTCCCCTTCCCCAGCCCGTGTGTGCTGCATTTGTTTGTTAGGAATGCCGGGATCCCTGCTGCAACGCCACCAGCTGCCGACTGAACGACGGAGCAGACTGCGCGCAGGGCGAGTGCTGCCACCAGTGCAAGGTAAAATCCGTCTCCAGGAGCTGCCGGGGGCAAGTCTGGCTGATGGGCGACGGAGGAGAAGGGCCCAGAGGAATGAAACGCAGCCAGTTCCCCAGCCCTGCTAATGTGCCCAGCGCCTGGGTGCAGGAACGGGACATAGCCTGGCTCTCTGGTCAGCAAATTCCTCCCCAAGGGAGAGTCTCAGTAAGCCCGACACACACGATGCTGCCATGTGATCGGGTAGATACGAAACCACTGGGACGCTCACAGACATCTGGCTCTCGGGCTGGCCACCGTGGAACACTCCCACCTCCAGCCTGAGCCACGATGGCCACGCTGCTGTTTTTAGTGCAGCACCGGCTTGAACAGAGCTAGCCTGCGCGTGTCTCCCTGCGCTAGGATTCATGCCTGCTGTGTGGACACACGCTCAGGGGGCGAACGTGAGCCTCGGCTGGATAAGCTGGGGAGGACTGGGCAGCGGGGGAGGGGGGTTGTCTCTGTGAATGGCACTAACGAGACCAGTACTGGAACCTGCGCCCCGCTCTGGCGTGCACAGTTCAGAAGGGGGATTCCACCATTGAAAAGGTTCAGAAAAGAGCCACACAGCCTGCCTGCCAAAGAAAGAGTTGGGAAGCTCAATTTATTTACCCAAGGACAGGTTAAGCAGCGACATGGGCATCCGGTAGCCTAGGTGGGGGGGAGGCTCTGCCTTCCCAAACAGCCAGCCTGGCCCTGCCCACGCTTGGCCCCCAGAACGCCTGCTCTAGGCATCCTGGGGTGGAGTATGGCTGCCCCGAGCACCCACCCTCCCTCTGCTCCAGGCCAGGGAGGTTGGGACACGTGCCCATCCAGGCCAGGGAGGTTGGGACACGTGCCCATCCTCCCCCGCTCCCCGTGGTGGTAGGGGGCGTGCAGCGTGCTGCCCCACCTCCCCTTGTTGGGCAGGGAGACGGCTTGGTTCCTGTGGGGGTGGGGCCTCAGCCGAAGGGGCTGGGCTGCGGATGGGGTTGGGGGCTTGCCTCCCCCAGCGCTATCCTCACCGACCACGTATGAGCAGGGACTTGATCTCAGTCTGTCAGTGCCTACCTGGGGAGAGGGCTCTGGCAAAGGGCTCTTTAACTTGGCAGGTCAAAGCAGAACGAGATCCAGGGCCTGGAAGCTGAAACTAGAGACACATTCAGGCTAGAAATAGGGAGGGTAATTCACCACTGGAACAGCTGATGGAGGAACCTGGCAGGGTCCCCTTCATGTGTAGCTTTTACAGAATCGCAGAGTCCGAGACATCCTCTGCCTGAGAGAGGAGGCTATTCCTTGTTACTCAGGAGGTCGCCCTCGATGATCATAATGCGCCTGTCTGGCCGTACCGCCAGAAGAGAGAACGACTCCCTTTCCTCCACACCACGTTGTGCCAATCGTTACGGTCGGGAGCGAGTCACTGCGAAGGGTCCCAGGCCAAGTGGGTGAATGTCTGCGGGCCCAGCTCACACGCTAGGGACGGGTTTCCCCTCTCCTGGTCCCAGAGGGCTCACCCAGGGCCACCTCCCAAAGTTACGCTGCCCTCCCAGCAGTTCCCGGCTAAGGGTCAGACCCTGTGTGGAAGCACACGCCAGTGCGCCAAGCGGCCTGCGCCAGGCAGGGAGGGCGTACGGCAAGGCTGCCGCCTGACTGACAGTCGCTCACTGACCCCCTCCCCTTCCTTGGGGCCTGTGCTTATGTTTGCCCAGGTGAAGGCTGCCGGTGCCTTGTGCCGTGCCAGTAAGAACAGCTGCGATCTGCCCGAGCACTGCACTGGCCTCTCTGCGGAGTGCCCGGAGGACGTCTTCCAGGAGAACGGGGTGCCGTGCCAGTCTGGGACCGGCTACTGTTACAACGGGGTGTGCCCCTCGCACAGCGAGCACTGCCGCACCCTCTGGGGCGCAGGTAACGGGGCTCTCTGCGCCCGCGCCAGGCTCACAGGGAGAGCGAAGGCCGGGCATTCGGCAGCCACGGCTGAGCCTGCAGCACTTAGACTGAGAGCCCAAGTCTCATCCCATCTGTGTGCCTGGCACCTGGCAGAGAGGTCGCTGTAACCCAGTGAAGCCCAGGGCAGGGGCAGGCACTCTGAACTGCAGGATAGGAGCTTAGGGGGCCAGGCCTGACAAGCTTGGCCTTGGCCGCTCTGTGACTCTGTTTCCCCACCTCCCTGTGTGCAGGGCAGGCAGGACGGGTGAAGCTAAATCAACCACTCTGGCCACCAAATTGAGGGGGGCTTTGAGGTACCTTAAGTCAGGCCCCTGATATGTGAGGCTGCTCCTGAAAATATTGGCCTTAATGTTTATGACGCGCTTTGAGATCTTGGCTGGCAGGCACCAGAGATGGGCATTATTTTATCATTAGTTCCTGACAGGAGGGGTGATGAGGGCTAGGAGATGCCAGAGGAGAGGGCGGGGGGGTGCCTGGTCTGGGGGGAAGGGCGGGCAGAGGCGCACCCCGTGAGGTGTGGTGCTGTTCGCACAGGCACCGGTTAGCTCGCCTTTGGGAAACACCAATGTCCGCTCTTCTCTGTGTCCCCACAGAGGCCCAGGTGGCCCCTGATATCTGCTTTGAGTACAATAGCCGCCAGAAGTGCCTGACAGAGAACGGGAAAAGGCCCTGCAGCCCAAAGTAAGGAACTGAAGCACCCGGTGCTGGGTGTCTGTGTGTGTGTGCATGTGTGAGCACCCAGTGCCGTGTGTGAGAGCACCCAGTGCCGTGTATGTGTGAGAGCACCCGGTGTCGTGTGTGTGTGTGTGTGTGTGTGTGTGTGTGTGTGTGTATGAGCACCCGGTGTCGTGTGTGTGTGTGTGCGTGTGTGAGCATCCATTGTGAGTGTGTGTGTGTGTGTGTGTATGAGCACCCGATGTCGTGTGTGTGTGTGTGTGAGCACCCAGTGCTCTGTGTGTGTGTGTGTGTGTGTGTGTGTGAGAGAGTACCCGGTGTCGTGTGTGTGTGTGTATGAGCATCCATTGCCGTGTGTGTGAGCGCCCGGTTACGTACGTGTGTGTGTGTGTGTGTGGTATCGCAGTGAGCTGGGCCCAAGGGGGAGGGAGCTCTGTGCGGTGGAACGGAGCCATTGTGCGCTGCTCCCATGGGAAGGGAATCTCATGGGGCGGAGACAGAGTCGTGAGCTGGTCAGCAGGGAGGAAATCGCCACGGGAAAGAGGTGGTGCTTCCACGCTGGAGGTCCAGGCCATTGTGAGGGGCCCCTGCTCCAGCCCTTCCCTTTCAGTGACGGGCACTTTTTAAAATATCAAACCACGTCTTTCTCTAGGAGGTTTCACCAGGTTTACAACCCCCCTAGCTATGCAAATAGCCTTGGCAGCAGAGTAACCGTGACAGCAACGTGTCAAGAAACACTGTGCGGTAATGTGAGTGGTGGCTCTGTGCATTTAACAGGGTTTCCCATCTTACACAGCGAGCACCTCCACACTGTCCAAGCCCATCATTTCCAGCCATTCTCTTCAATTCAGTGAGGTGTCGGATCACACATATGTAGCAGACCAGGCTTGTCTATCAAACGTTCATGAAAAATCATAAAAACAACTGGACAGGTGCGCTGGTTCTATCGCAGGGGACGGTCCTTTGTCTGGATAGTGATTATATAACCGGCATGCTCATTTTTCCATAACAAGCTTTCATATTGTTTGAACCGCTCCCGGATTCCGCTGTTTTTCTTTTTGAACGGGAGGCTGTCAGCCCAGCTGCAAATAGCAGATGAGAGATTGGTTCTTCATTTCCTTTTGTGTGAAGATTTCCATTAGGAAGCTCCAGGGGCGTTACCCATTTGCGATATCTGGTTACCAGTCTCATGCTAGTTCTATTAACAGTTGAACATGTCCACGCTATATTCTCACCAAAGGCTTCCTCTGCGTCAAACGGTAATGAGAGAGGTGGATCTCTCTTGGATCTGGCGTTATGGATGATTCCAAGGAGTCTTGTTTGACGTTATCTGTCCTTAGGCAACCCCGTTTGATGGCAGCTTATTTAAACGAAGAGCGTGGACTGCAGCCGGCTAGCTAGTATTTCTGCTAACATCCGTGCCATGACTCAGAAGCGAGATGAGCCTGTAAGAGCTGCGTATGCCGGAGTCTTTTCCACCTTGGGGATAGAATAGCAGTAGCTTCTCAGAGAGAGGGTGCCTATGTGTATTCCCCGCGTGGGTAGGCATACACCCCTGAGTATGGACATTCTTCCAGGCTGTGTCCATTGGCCTACACGTGCTGTACTAACTAGCAGTGCCCCTACAAGCACGTGTCTAGGAACAGAGCCTCCACCACTGAAGATCAAAGACTCTTCTTCCGGGGCTCCCCATGAGGGTAGGGGGTTCTCTATTGGCCATCAGGACAGATCCCACCGAGGACCATCCGTAAGAGACGTGCTCTCTCCCCGAGCCTGTCCAAGACAAGTGAAGCTTCACGCCTGGAACCTGAGGAACTCGCCGTGCTAAACACCTGCACATTGGATGACGAAGCAATTGAAAAGAAAGATCCACCAGTGCTCTCGGTCACCTTGCTACCGAATCGTGGGGACTGATGTTCACTGGCTCCGTCCACAAGCGCTGGGCCAGACCCAGTGTCCGTACTCCCTCATTCATTCGAGCACCACCCTGCTGCCATGTACACACCGGGTCCATGGGGCTGGACTGCCGGCACCCCTCAGACATCAGGGTGTGTGGAGACTTGGAGCACATGGACAATCTCTGCTTCCCTCTGGCCTGGCCCTCCTGAGGGGTGTTATCACTCCAGAGAAGGAGTCTGTGTTGGTGTCTTGTCTCCAAACCGTCAGGAGTGGTCTAATACAACTCCACTGCTACCAGTGGGGCAGTTTTTGGACGTGGATGAGGCTGAGATGCTAGCCCTTCCAGTATCTCCATGGAGACAGCCCTGACGGATACTCAAGGAGTCCCGCTCACTGGTTTTGGTACGACTCCATCAGGAACCACTGGTAGCAATTCCCTTGGGATCCCCTCTACCCACCCAATCCCGCTTCCCATATTGTGAGCCTTACTGGGCCCTTCTCGAGGTCGTACTGCTCTCTGTGCCTGTCAGAGCACGGGGAAGAAAAGGGAGATCCAAGTCTGCAGGTACCAACGGTTCCGACAGACGTCCCCTCATGATCCTAGATGACGCAGTCACTCCTATCTCTCCACCTCCACTGGGTGATCGCCGGCAGTAGCAAAGAGTGGCCAATAGCTTCCAGATGAGGAGGTCCGGGACCCTCAACACTGGCTTCTGGGTACCTTGCCTCTGCAGGTACCGAGTAAGGTGGTCCTCCTGATTCATGAAGCCATCCCAGAACCGGCTGGTGTGGCAGGGCAGACTCCAGCGGTGTGTGCGCCGACCCTGAAGAGAACAGAGAAGAGAAATTTCCTTCCTGCTTATGGGAGTGGAATTTTTGTTCTCCTGCCCTGCTCCCAACTCCCTGGTGATACAGGCAGCTACAGAAAGGACTCCGTCCCACTGCCAAAGGACCACCCGGCGGACAGGGGCTCTAAGCGACTGGACCTGGCAGGGAGGAAGGTCGTCTCCTCCGCATGCCTGCAGTTTTGCGTGGCTATCTGCTAGGCTCTGTAAGGAGAGTGGAGGAGTCCCCGTATTCAGGAAAGGGCTGGAGATCGGTTCTGCGTTCCCTGTGGGTTTATCGCCAGAGCCCAGGAGGAAACACCGGAGATAATCTTCCTGCCAGGAGGCGAGAGGGAGGGGAGCCCTTCCCTGCTAAAGGTCAGCCCCAATGTAGGGAAGTGCAGCCCTGCTGAGCTGTGTGCAACAGGAGTTGGTGATCTCAGTCCAGGAGCTGCTGAGCTGGGCCTTCTCACGCCCCAGCTCTCAGCTGGTCAGACACTGAGCTCCCCTCTGCCCCAGGGGAGAGAGGGGGTGTGATGCAGAGCTGCTAAAGGCAGAGGAGCTGGTCCACATGGGCACTGGCTGGGGGGGAGGCTTCGGGGCCGTGCCAGACGAAGGCGAGATGAGACCCCGCCGCTCACTCACTCACTCCCACCGCTCACTCTGCCCACAGGGACGTCAAGTGCGGCACGCTGCATTGCCTGAGCGGGAGCAGAAGCCCGGTCGGCGGGGGCGGCTTCCACTCCCTGTCTTTCGGGGGCGTGACCTGCAAAGCGGTGCTCACTGACAAGGAAGAAAGCGACACGGTGGCGAGCCTTGTGCTGGTGCCAACGGGCACCAAGTGCGGGGAGGAAATGGTGAGCGCCCTGCCCACGTTCTCGCTCACTGGGTTGGGGGGCGTCTGCGGGGAGCCAGGGGGGTTTGCCCCGGGGGGCTTCTGGAGGGGAGGGAGAGGCCTGCGTTTGGAAAGCAGCTGCGGGGCAGGGTGCCCGTGCACACGGTGCTGAAAGCTTTCTGCCTTCACCTTCCAGGTCTGCTATGCTGGGCGCTGCCAGGACCTCCTGATTTACGGTGCCAAAAACTGCTCTGCAAAGTGCAACGGTCACGGGGTAGGTTCAGGCCGGGGAAAGGGCGCTCGCCCCTCCTTTGGTTTACCCAGCACCCACCAAGGGGCTGGCACAGCCACAATCCACTGGGTGTCCTCCGACTGTACAGGAGCGACTGTGCCACAGATTGCCCGTCTGGGTAATCAGAGCATGGACGGTGCTGTGGAAAGCTGGGAGGCGTGGGTGGAAGGTGCTAAGTGTTGTTCCTAAGTGTTTGCCCACGGACCCCATGTGTCCATGACATGTGCCACAAGCCCTGCGGGGTCTCCCCTGGCTTCTCAGCACTTCTTCTCCTCCTGGCCACACCCCATTCTGCGTCTGACCTCAGAGCTGCCCTCCCTGTCCTGCAGCCCCACACGTCCCGCACTTGGCCGGAGTGCAGGGCGTCGACACCCGGGTACTGCTGCCTGCTCCCATGATGGGCTGGCAAATGCTGCCTTTCAGCCAGCGACTTGCCGTGTTCCCGCAGCACCCGGAGGGGGTGAAGGCAGGAGGCGGGTGAGGCCACGCCATTTAGCAATTGAAATGTTGGCGGGGGCGGGCGGGGCACCTCCTGAATGCCACCCCCAGTCACCCGTGGCCCCCAGGGTGCATTTACTACGTCTGGCCACTCCCCTCCCTCGGGGCATGCAGCCCCAAGCCGCCCGTGCCCAGGCTGCGAGGGCTCCGTGTGATCACAGGCCCCACGTCCCCGCCAGAGCCCCCACAGCACTTGGCTTCTCTCAGTGTGTCCACTCCGGATCGGGCCAGATTCCCGTGGAGCGCTGCCCTGCCATTTGCCGGGGAGCAATTTGGCCCAGGATGGGAGGGACCGAGCTCGGCAGAACGTCCTCTCCTCCAGCAGCAGGGAGTGCGGGAGGCCCGGCCCAGGTGAGCCAGCTATGAGCTGCTCACAGGTGCTTGGTCTGTTCCAGGCGGGGGCTGGTGCTGAGCGCGACAAATGGGGCACAGCAGCGTGGCACCCTGTTGCACTGCAAACAGACACTGTATGGGCCGATTCCCTGGCCGGAGTCACTCAGACCCAGCTGCCAGCGTCAGTGTGTTCATGAGAATTCACCAGTCGTGCTCCTGAGGTCAAAGCAAATGTGCAGCAGCTGCGAGGGGCCCAGTGCCGCATGCCTGCTCGGTAAAGCCAATGTGGTGCTGAAGCCGACAGGAGGGTAACCGGGGTAGAGGCCGCAGGATTGAGTCCAAGCCTTCCCTTTGCAAAGCTCAGTCAGAGGAGCAGCGCTGCGGCTGGGTCCCTAACCTGCTGGATTGGATTTCAGGTCTGCAATCACAAGCGGGAGTGCCACTGTGAGCCCGGCTGGGCCGCACCCTACTGCGAGCGGAAGCTGTCGGAGATTGTGCCAGGTACAGTGCTCTCTAAGAACATGAGAACGGCCAGACGGGGTCCGACCAAAGATCCGTCTAGCCCAGGGTCCTGTTTTCTGACAGTGGCCAATGCCGGGTGCCCCCAGAGGGAATGAACAGAACAGGGAATCAAGTAATCCCACCTGTCATCCATTCCCAGCTTCTGAGCAACAGAGGCTATGG
This sequence comes from Pelochelys cantorii, assembly GCA_032595735.1. NCBI lineage: Eukaryota > Metazoa > Chordata > Testudines > Trionychidae > Pelochelys > Pelochelys cantorii. Next base: position 5,347,495 of record CM064333.1, read on the forward strand.
ACACCATCCCTCCCCATTCTGGCTAACAGCCATTGATGGACCTATCCCCCATGAGTTTATCTAGCTCTTTTTTTTAACCCTGTTATAGTCTTGGCCTTCACAACATCCTCTGGCAAGGAGTTCCACAGGTTAACTGTGCATTGCATGAAGAAATACGGCCGTTTGTTTTAGGGCCAGGAGGGGAGGGCTTGGGATGGAGGAAACAGGCAGCAGCAAGGTCCTGACTGTGATGTTTGAGAGACTGGGCAGCACACTCCTTTCAGGAGCAGCTCAGATTGGCCAGAGCCCTGGAAAGCCAAGGGCAGTCTGGCCCTGCCCTGCTCACTGTGGGCTGAGCTGGGTGACTGAATTCTGGGTATGTCCAGAGTTTCCTACACAAGGCAGAGAGGGACCAAACCAACCCCTGCCTAGAGTCACCTCGCCAGGGGGAGGGGAACACCACCCACCCTGATCCTCTCGCTGGGTCTCAACAGGTGGGAGCAGTGTGATCGTGGCAGCTGTGGTGGCCGTGATGGTGCTGGGAGCCATGCTGGTCATCGGAGGCTTCGTGTTCTACAAAGGCAATGGGAGGAAATACTTCCAGAAAGGGTAAGGCGGCTCTTCCTGCCCAGCTCCCTGGGCGGGCAGCTCCTCTGATCCCCTAGGACACGCAGCAGCCAGACTGCGGCGGGGCGCAAGCGACGGGCAGATGAGACAGCTGGGTGGACAGACTGCAGCCCCCCCGACGGACTCCCTTCACCCCCGCCCACTAGCACTTCTGCTTAGCTCCAGATATCCCGGTGCTTGTCAGAGTCCCATGCTGAGAGGCAGGTGTCCCCTGCTTGCCCCTCGCGCCTCCCCGATGGCCCGTGGGGGAGAGGAGTTCGTTTCCCCTTGGCTCCTCCACACTTGCCCGTCCGCCGAGGGGGTCAGTTTGTCCCGGTGGTTTTTGTCACTGTGACCTGCCCAGCCCGCTGCCCACAGAAGCTGCTGTCTGGCCACAGCACGGGAGCTGCAGTTACAAGGGGTCTGACCGGTGTCAGGCGTGGGAAGCGGTGTGCCCCGAATCCCTGAAAAACGAGCCCTCCGCCCACCGGCTCCAGACCCCTCCTCACCAGCCGCTCCAGGCTCTCCCTTCCTGCACCCCCTTTCCTCTACTGCCTGCTCCCTGAGCGGCCTGCTCGGGAGGAGCCGTTGGTCCTGTCCGCTCCTTGTTTGGCAGCAGGAGCTTCTGATGGGCCTGGCCTGGCCGGGCGTCTCCCTGCTAAGCCTCGTGGTCCTGTCGAACAAGGAGCTGCAAGGCCCTGGTGCTGGCAGGGCCCGGTCCCTGTCCTCTCTAGGCGGCAGGGGAAGATTGAGGGCTCTGGGGAGGGGCTGGGCGGAGAGGTGTCTGCTGCTCGTTCCCTCCCTACAGCGGCGCGACGCCTGGGCCAGGCGTGACACCCCTCGCTGGAGCCAAGGGAAGGGGCAGCAGCTTCTCTGAGGCGAGAGCCCCTCTTTGCGTCATGTCCCAGAGGGAGGTGGGCCGGGGCTCACTCTGCGCCCCGCCCCGGGGCTGAGAAGCCCCCGCCCAAAGCCCCTTGGGGAAAGCTCCGGCAGGCCCACGGAGCCCAGTACTAAGGCAGCGGGGCCTGGTGAACCCTGGGCTGTTCCGTGCCTCGCTGCCGCCGAGCCGTGGGGCTGCACAGGCCACGTTCAGCAGACCTCAGGCCGAATGGAACCTGCGGGGAAATAGCGCTGTTGCCGTGTGTTCCAGGCGGACTGTGACCAACACCGCCACGGGGCTCTCCAACCCCTTGTTTCAAGAGGGCAGCGGCCACACCAGGAACGTGAGGCACGAGCTGCAGAGCTGTGACATCGGCAGCCCAAATCTGATCGCCACCACCTCGGACCTAACGAGCCCCAGGTCTGTGCGTGTGCCCCTGGCTCCCAGCCGGCCGCCCCCTGAGGTACGTGGGACCAGCAGCCGGGGGCGCAGGAGGGCAGCTCTCTGGCTGGAGTGTTTTCGTGGGGGAAGCTGGGCTCCTGCTGACGGTGTCCCTGCAGTGCTGCTGTAGAAAGGGGAGTCGGGCTGCTTCCTGTCACCCCTTGGTGACGGTCACACCAGAGACACGGTTCGGAGCCTGTTCCCCGAGAGCGGGAGAGGAGAACCCAGCCTGGTGTGAATCTGAGCATAGGGATGGGCTGAGGGAGGCAGGCCTGGCCCTCAGAGCTGCAGCTGCTCCTGGTGGTGCTTCCTGCTATTGCTGGGCAAGCGGGTGTCATCAGCACCCCTCAGTGGAGCCAGATGCCCAGGGTCGGTACAGTCCTTGGAGTGGAGGGATGGGCCCGTAGCTTGACCCTCTTATCCCCCTGCAGCCCAGGCTGTAGCTGTGCCCAGGCTTCCCCAGGACTCTCCCTTTCCCCCAGAGTTAGTTTGCTCCGGTTAAAACGCGGGGAATGGGGCCGTACGGGGGAAGGAGGAGGGGCTGGTTGCCAGGCAGAGGCCCCATAACACATGCTCAGTGGGGGAGCCTGGAGCTGTGTGAGCCCCAACCGGGGCAGACCTGGATTTGAGGTGTGGAGGGGCAGTCCCCTCACTAACTGCCCCCAGGAGAGCCCTGTATATGGATCGTGCTCGGCCCCAAAGGGTGGTTACCATGGCTACCAGCTGGTAGGGCTGTTCTCTTGGCTGGATCGGACAGGGCATTTTGGTGGCTTGTGTCAGGGCTGCCTCCTCCCATTCTCCCCGCAAGAAACCCTCCATTCCCGGCGGGTTTGAACCTGGGCAGAGTTACAGGCTCTCGCCTGTGTCACAACAAACCCCGCTGTCCCCAGTATGGCTCCCGGCCACGGCTGCAGCCTGCAAGACACCTGCCTGCTGTGGCCCCCAATGAGACGACAAACCCAGCTGCCCCCGACAGGGCTGGATTGGCCATTAGGGGCTTCAAGCAGCTGGAGCCCAGGGAGATGAGCAGCTGGGTTCGATGGGCCCTGCTCTGCCCTGGGCTGGCAGCTCCTTGGCCTGAGTAGCTGGGTGTGTTGGGTCGGCCCCTCACCTTGCTCAGGGCAGGCTGGGCTGGACAGGACCGTGGCACGATGGGAGGGGCATCTCCACTCATGACGGGCTGGACAGGACCATGGCACGATGGGAGAGGTGTCTCTCCTCTCAGGATGGGCTGGGATGAGGTGGGCATCTGTTCCCTGGGGGTGGGCTGGGCTCTGGCAGGATGGGGAGGGTGTCTCTCCCTTCAGTGGGCGTGGGTCATGGCTAGTTGGGGCAAGCCCCTCTCCATTTGGGGCATGGGAGCAGGGGATGTGCCTACTGGGGTAGGACGCTGCTGGGTCGCTTTGGGTCCCACTCACTTCCTCAGGGACAGGGGAGACCACGTGGATTGATGAGAAGCCAATAATTTCTCCGTGTTCCTTCTCAGCCTCCCGCGGTGGCCAGCAGCGCCAGTCAGAGCGCTCTAGCGCGCCCAGCCAAACCGGAGCAGGTACGTCACTGGCCTGGGCCAGGCTTCTTCCTGGGAACCGCTGTGGCTCCTTGGCTCCTGTGCTGTCCAATGTCTGAGGCAGTCACCGTTGCCCTCTCAGCAGGAGTCTGCCGAACGCCCCTCGGTGCAGCCGAGCTGAGCGCAATGAATCCAGGGGCCGGGAGTCACCGCTGTGGGGCCCTGGGCAGGCTGCTCTGGGCTCCTGCCCTCACATCTGGGGGCAGAACACGGGACGCTGTGCTGGAGGGAGCTGTGGGGAAATGCCTGGATTGCGGCATGGACTCTCGGCGGCTGCCCTAACCAGAGAACACAGCCGTCTTTGCTGAGCAGTGTCCCTGTGGTGCTGCACTTCGGGTGGGCCCTCCACCGCCTCAGGCCTGACTCCGAGACTCTAGGGCCGCACGAGCGACCCGCCCTCAGATCCTCCGCAGCCTGAGCGGGAGCTCTCGTGTGTGCCTTTTGCATGTGCCATGGCTGTGAGATTTCCCTCCCAGCACCTCGTTGAGTTGTAGATAGGTTTAGTTTAGATTATTTTAGCTGAGTAGTGGAAAGGCTTAGCCTTGTTCCTCACGCTCTCTGCTGGCAAGTCTTGTCTCCCTTGGACGCTGCCTTTCTTGCCAGGAGGCTGCCCGGGTAGCCATTCCGACTGCATTTACTGCCTTGCCGAGTTACGTGTCCCTCAGAAATAACTTCTGTCTGGCCCTTAAATCTAGGGCGAGGAAGAACTTGGAGACAAAGACCACGAATGACGGAGCACTCCCCTTGCACTCCTCTTCCCCATACCCCCAGCGAGCCCAGTATCCTGTCTTCCAAAGGTGGCCAATGCCAGACGCGAGAGAGAGAAAGGACTAAACCGGGCAATAACTTAGTGATCCCTTCCCTGTCATCTGCTCCCACCATCTGGCAGTCAGAGGCTGTGGGGGCCACACCATGGGGTTGCATTCCTAACCATGTTGGCTAATAGCCATTGTGAGGCCAATCCTCCATGAATGGATCTAATTGTTTTTAAGCCCAGCTATACTTTGGCCTTCGCAGGCATCCCCTGGCCAGGAGTTCTACAGGTGTCGGTGTGGGGTGGGAAGTACTTCCTTGTGTGTGTTTTAAACCTGCTCCCTGGTCATGCCTTGTGTTATGGGACACGGTAAATAACACTTTCTTATTCACTTTCTTGCCATCCTATATGAGTGTATAGAACTCTACATAGCCCTCCTCACTCATCTCTTTTCTAAACTGAACAGTCCCAGTCTTTTTAATCTCTCATACTGAAGCTGTTTCCTAGCTTTGTTTCCTCACTTTTAACCAGTTATCGATCCACGGGAGGACCTTCCTTCTTATCCTATAACACCTTACTCTGCTTAAGAGCCTTGGTGAAGGATATTGTTAAGGGCTTTCTGGCAGTCCAAGTACACTATGGCTACATCTAAACTATGATCCTCTTGAGGAAGAGCAAAAAATGAGGAAGAACGGCTCGTGCGCAAAAGGGGGTTTTTGTGCAAAAAGGCACCATCTACATAGCACTTTTTTGCGCAGAAACCTCTTGTGCAAAAGGGAAAGGAAGAGGAAATGCAAATGAGAGTGCGACATATGCAAATGAGCGCTCCATTTGCATTTGCTCTTCCGCAAGAGGATCGTCGTTTAGACGTAGCCTATGTCCACTGGATCATCCTGGTTCACGTTTGTTGTTTCCCCTCAAAATATCTAATAGATTGGGGAGGCATTTCCCTTTTTAAAATGCATGTTGACTCCGTTCCAGCAAATCGTTTTTACCTTGTGTCTGATCATTCTGTTCTTTACTGGAGTTGCAATCAGTTTGCCCGGTTAGGCTTACTGGCCTGTAATTGACAGGATCGCTTCTGGAGCTTTTTTAAAAAATGGTCATTACATTAGGTCTCCTCCAGGTATCCAATGCAGAGCCTGATTTATGAGATAGGTTACGAATAGAACGTAATAGTTCTGTCGTTTCATAGGAGTTCCTTCCACATTCTTGTGTGGCTCCCCTCTGGCTCTGGGGACTTAGTACTGTTTATCAATTTGTTCCAAAACCTCCTCTGTCAACATCTCAGTTTGGGACAGTACTGGATGGGTCATTGGGGCAGAGACTGGCCCCTGAATCAGCCCCTGCCCAGGCGAGCACCCAGCTATCGTAGAATCAGAGGACTGGAAAGGACCGTGAGAGGACGGCAGGACGAAGTTTTAGCTAGACCATCCCTGATGGGTCTGTCTAACCTGCTTTCAAAAATCTCCAGTGTTGGAGATTCTACAACTTCCCGAGGCTGTTTATTCCAGTGCTTATCCACCCTGACAGGGAGCTTTTTCCTAATGTTCAACCTAAAGTGCCTTGGCTGCAGTTTAAGCCCATTGCTTCTTGTCCTATCCTCAGAGGTTAAGGAGAAGAATTTTTCTCCCTCTTCCTTGTAGCACCCTTTTACGTACTTGAAAACGGCTCTCATGTTCCCTCTTCACCTTCTCTGCACTAAACAAATCCATTTCCCCCGTCTTCCCTCATAGCTCATGTTTTCTGGCTCTTTCATCATTTCTGTTGCTCTTCTTTCTTCAGTTTGTCCACATCTTTCCTGAAATGTGGCACCAAGAGCCTGGACCCAGTTCTCTACTTGAGACCCAATCAGCACAGAGTAGAGAATTATGACTTGTAGCTTGCTCACAACTCTCCTGCTCATGCATCCCAGAATGCTGTTTGCTTTTTCGCAGCAGTGTCACACGGTTGACTCACCTGTAGGGTGTGGTCCACCTTGACCCCTCGATCCCTTTCCACAGTAATTCTTCCCAGATAGCCACTTCCCATGTTGCGTGTGTGCAATTGAGGGTTCCCATTTGTCCTTATGGAATTTCACCCTGTGTATTCCAGGCCAGTTCGCTAGTTTCCCAGGCTGGAGCTGCACTTTTCATCTTGCCTCCAGCTCCAGGCGATTGAACGGCTTTGGGGAAATATCGCCTGGGCCCAGTGACCTCTGGCAACACAATGAATGAGCAGTTCCAAAGCCCAGGGAATCCCCGCCCAGGCAGGCAGGCAGCTCTCTACCTGGCAAGGCTGCATGAAGTGCAATTCAGGACACCCTTATACCCCACCTCTCTCGCTGCCTGGCTCCCGGGCCATGACAAGCGCTAGCCAGACCCTGCCACGAGCAGCTCCCAAGGCACAGCTGCTGCCTCCAGGCACAGCACCACGGTGCCCAAAGAATTGTGGGGAGCAGGGCCCTGCAGCTGGGGCAGGAGCCCCGTGGGAGGACAGGCTGAGGATGGGGCGGGCAGGTTGTAGCGAGCTGGGCCTTTATGCCCTTGGCAGGGGCCTGCAGAGAAAGGGTTGGAGCTGGCCCAGGCTAGACGCAGCACTGGGAGCGCCATGCTGGACTGCCCCGAGCGCATGTGATACGCTGGAAAGACGCTTGCATGCACTGCCCTTCCAGTCCCGCCCTCGCGTGTCACGGCCAGCACCCAGGCCACAGTCCTGCCGAGGGGCATGCCCGGCACTGCGCCCCACCCAACGCCCGGCACCAGCTGCCGAGTGCAGTGGGCCCCGGGCTGACTGGAGCCCCAGTGTTTTCACTGACCCACGACGACACGACCTGAACCTGGCTTTCTGTTCTCTGCCTTTGCCTTAGGTTGGCGTGAAAGCCAGCGTGGCACCTCCCCCTCTGGTCCCTGCAAAGCCCGGACCAGCGCCTGGCAAGGTAACGCTGCTCTTCACGCAGGGGTGGGGGACCCTAATGGCAGCGCCCCCATGCCCACTGGCGGGTGGTGCTGGACAGCAGGCGCCTTGGGCCTGCCCAGGGTGGCACCGCTCTGCCTTAAGCCATCATCAGCCTGGCTTCCTGCCCTCCCCTACCCCCTTGTGCCCTCTCCTCCTGCCAGGCCTCCTTGCAACACTCCATGCTGCGATCGCCCCATGCAGGGGGCTGATTACCCCCCCACTGCTCCTCCGGGGTGCTGTTCCCCCATTCCCATGGGAGCTATCCACAGGCCAGCCCTCATCCCTGCACTGGACATGCCAGCTGTGCTGGTGGGTTGAATCTCAAATCCCCCTCAGCACCTCCAAGGGCATGTGCCTGCCCCTGGAGCAGATGTCTCCCGGCCAGGGTCCTGGAGAGGCACTTGCCTGGTGTGGAAAGTCTGTCAGCACAGTTCACTCACCCCCTTTCACATGGCCCAGCCCAGAGCCAGGCTGTCAGGTGGCCGTGGTCTTTGCCTGCTCTCGGGCCGGGGCCCCGCCTTCACCGTTGGCATCGCTGAGCTGTGCTAGGGGGCGGGAGCCGGTTTGGGACCGAAGGACTGAGTCTGTTGCACCCTGTTGTTAGGTGAAGCCGAAGCCACCGACCCGGCCTCTGCCTGAGCTGAGAAGCAAGCAGGTGCGTCTCCTCCCGGGCCCTTGCACGGGACTGTCTGCCCATTCACAGCTCAGCTCCCGCTTCATACCTAGGGACTGCACATGCACCCCTCTGCGTGCCTGAGGGGCCATGGCTGGGCTGGGGGGGCCCTCATCCCGGTGGCTGTGTGCCTGCCAGAGCCAACTAGTGGGAGGAGCTGGGTCTGGGGGAGTGACCACGGCACCAGTGCTGGGGTCAGCTGTGCTGCATCCCTCCCCCCCATGACAGTGGCATGGCCTGACTTCCCTGGGGCTGTGCTCCAGGTGCTCAGGGCCGCCTGGGAGTAAATACTGGATGCTCCGTGCTATGGGACCAGCCACTTCCCAGCTGCACTGCAGTGCTTGGGAAAAACTGAGACACCTGTCTCCAGTGCTGCCCTGCCGTGGCGTACTGGGACTAAGTTGGAGGGGGAGTTCCTCATTTCTTTTCTTTCCTGCTCCCGTATTCTGCTAGCCACAGATCCGGGACCAGCGGCTGCCAGGTTTTGCAGCGGCCCTGGGGCAGATTCTGAAAGTGTTGTACCATTTTGCACTAAAGGAACCGCTCTTTGTCTTGCTCTTGCCAGCCGAAGGCAGAGGAGCTGAATGGCTGTAGCGTGGAGGGGCCCAAAATGCCACCACCGCCCGTCCTGCCTGCCAAACCGGCTGCCCTGATGGGTCAACCCAGCCAGCCCCAGGTGAGTCCAGCGCTGTGTCTGCGATCAGATTTGCTATTGGGTTACCCAGTGGAGCAGGGTGGGGGGGTGTTCGCTCAGTCACTGCCAGTGAGGCTCTACGCCTGCCAGGACCCACCCCTCCTATGGCACCTCTCTGTTTCCCAGCAGGCAGCTTCCTTGAAGGTGGCCCTGAAGCCTCCCTCTTCCCGGAGATGACCCAGACTGGCGGCTGGGACAGTGATGCGTGACTGGCTCCAGCGTTTTGTCTAGAGCGATTGAGCGTTTCTGCTTCTTGCTTCATGGTACCCAACTCGCTGAGCAGAGTCCTCCTGCCAGGCCTGGGAGTTTACATGGAAGGCTTGACTCAGCTGTGCCTTAACACAGATGCTGTGGCTGCGCTGGACAGCAGGGCCAGCCTGCAAGGGCTGCTTGCAAGGCCCAGGTGGCTCACACCAGCCGCTGTAGAGGGATGTTCTCAGGTTTTTACTAGACGTTCAAGGCCCTCCCAAAAGTACAAATGAGGGACTCTCCTCTTGCTGCAGTGACCCCCCTCCCCCCGAACCGTGCAGTCACAGAGGGGCAGTTCCTATTTCTGTGCTCGTGAGCCCAGCAACTCTTGGGTCAGAGCAACGCACAGCGGAGACCTTGCATGGCCGGGTCAGGTGGATCCCCTGCACTGAAATCTCTGCCCCCTGCAGCCTCCTGTGATTACGTTGGGTCGGGTGGGGGATGCGGCCAACGTGCCCCAATCCTGTGGGTGAGCCAGTTCAGCAGGCAGGCCGGGATGCTGGGAGGCCCTTCCAGCCGTGGCCTTTTAGGGACCAGATGGACCCTGAGCAGATGGGATCAGAGCCTGTTTGTGCTCTGCCCCTAGTGCCTGAGCCCAGCCCAACGGTTTTGCTGGCTGACACATCCCTGCCCAGCACCTCTCCTGGACCAGCAAAGCAACTGTGCCGAGCAGCCAGCCCCGTTCCCTGGCTGCCTCACGTATCAGCCCCCACTCTCCCCAGACCCAGCCTCCCAAAACACATCAGGATGAAGCGGGGCTCCTGGCTGGAGCTGACATTTGGGCTGTTCCTCGGTTTGGGCACGCAGTCGCCACGCTCCCCAGCTCTAGGTTGTGCCAGTGCAGGAGCCAGTACTTACAGCACCTGGCAAGTAGCAGGCAGGGTCCCAGAATTCCCTGCAGTAACTTGATGCCACAGCAGCGCTTGCTGCACTGAGCACACAGAGCACATCCCATTCAGCCAGCGGTTTCAGCAGGCCTGAAGCTGGTTTGGGTGATTGGCAGCAGCCAAGGCATTGTCTCATTTAACTTACTGTGAGGCATGAGCTGCCTGAAGGGCAAGGCAGGGGCAGGTTTTTTACCATGATGTTAATTTATAACCGGCAATGTGACCTTTTCACGAAGCGTGGTGGTGACACTGCCGCTGCTCGGTTGGCAATGAGTTGTCAAAGGCACTGGTAACAGTAAAAGCTGCAGGCCAGCTTGGTGCAGGGTGGTTCTGTCCGCTGGCTGGGGGACGTGGAGCAGCGGCACGGGCCGAGGGCTTTCGTCTAAACGCCCGTTGACTGTACGTCAGAGCACTGCTGGTCTCGGGCACGGCTTGCAAGGAGCTGTGTAGCAGGGGCTCACCCCACAGAGTTGCCTACCACTTGAACAGCAGAGGGATGTCCGCTCGCACAGCAGCTCTGCTCTCCTGCCGCTCTGAGCCACAGCTGGGCTGGGCCAGATTCTCCAGCAGCCGTGGGCAGGCCTGTGATTGCCAGGAGGCTGCAGCTCCCCCTTCAGCACACAGGTAAAGCCTCTAGCCTGTGTAGCTGTTCCCTTTCCCCGAAGGTGGAAAGCACCATGGAGTGCACCTCTCTGCACCCAGCCATGGCTGGGGCCCGCTGCTGTGCTGGACTGGACCAAACAGGTTTGGCCAACAGCTGTCGGGGCAGACTCAGAAAGGGAGGGAACAGCCCTCAGGCTTTGGGTTCATGTGCAAATGGACTTGGGAAGGTTGGGGGGGGGGGCATTAAGTGACACGTAGGGGCCTGTGAGGCTGCAAGAGCAATAGCGGCTAAGGAGTAGAGCAGCCTCCCTCCCCTCCTGTTCAGCCCATCTCCCCCCTTCACTCAGACAGGAGAGGCTGTCAAGGCCAGCTGGCTGCCAGGGGCTCAGAGTTTGCTTGAGCCCCACCGCCATCTTGTTGCTGCAGCAGGTGCTGGGCTGTGCAGGTTCTCCACACCATCCAGGACACTTATTTCCAATGGGAAAACCTGCAAAGGCTGGGCCATGGGGGTATTTGATCTCTTCATGCTCTTTGTGCTGGGCTGTGTCCTCCCAGGCGTTTGCACAGGCTGTGGGGAAACACAGGGGCCTGCCTTCACCTGACCTCCCTGGGGGAAATGCTGTGTGGAGGGAGGATAGGCAGCCTAGGCCAAGCATGAGAATGTGGGCAAGGCAACCACCCACGAACTGGTATCAAAATAATTTTATTTTTATCCAAAAATTCAACATTCTGTATATAAATGCGAACAAAGTTTTAAAAAGATTCCACAGAAACTTGTCCAGGCCCCAGCTGACCCCCGGACAATCCAGCAGCTAGTGGAGGGGAAGTTGTTTGCAATCTCAAAATGTGGACACTCACAATTCATTTTCAGAACAGGTCAGTTCCAGACTGCAAAGCCTGGGCTAGTTCACATGGCAGTGCAGAAGCGGCCTGCCCTTTGTGGCCACTTGTGTGAGAAGGAACAAGGGCTTCTGTCGCACAAGCAGCACAGCATGGACACTATTTTAGAGCAGGTGAAAGTGATCCGAATATAGAAGGTCGGTAAGGAAAACGGGAGAGGTCTGCCTAGTGCCCTTCGTACTGCTCAAGTATTGCCAAGGGCCCTGGAAAAGCCTCAGGCAGCCGTAGAGAGAAAGGTAGGAAAAGCAAGAGAACGTGAGTAGCTAACACCTACGTTCCCTGGCAGACCAAGAAAATCTAAAGCCCCGAGGGGCTTCGCAGGCCCAGTTCAGCCTGCAGCTCCCTCCCTGGCAGCAGCCCGAGGCCCATGTGAACCCCAGGCTGGTGGAGAAAGGGGTGTTTTCTGTACACGCCCTGAATCCAGCAGCACCAGTGGTGCTGGGCATGGGCTCCTGGAGGTAGGGTGCCATAGCGTACACTGGACCACCCCTCCATGCAGGAGAACACTCTTACAGCACATACAGGCTGGCTGTACAGCCAGCCTGTAAGTGCAAGCTACAGCACTGGCCCCGGCCCTGTCAGGCTTCCCCTGGACACATCTCCTCCTCAGCCTCAGTGAGACTCCTGCTCCCAGCTGCCACCCCCCAGGGCCCACAGCAGATGCCCGTGGCCAGGGTCACTGCTTGTAGCAGTTGCAGCCGTGGCCCTGCTCTCCTGCCACCCCAACAGAGAATGGGGAGGCCTAGAAAGCAAGTGCTGACAGGCTATTAGCGGGGGAGTGTTTAGCAGCCTGCTGAGGAAAGAGCTCAAAGACCATGACCAGGCTAGTCTCTTGCTAGCGAGCAGGCTCAGCAGAGGCCTGAACCAAACTGAACTCCCCTCTCAGCCCTGGGGCAGTAGGGGAGGCTTTCGGCCTGGGCTGAGAAGAGGGGGCTGTAGCACATGGCAGCACACACCCCCAGCCTTGGCCTGGACCTGAGCCCAAGCAGTGAAGTCAAAGGGAGTGGATGGAGGCCAGCCTCAGTGCCTTGCTCCCCCTCACACACCCAGCCTGTGCTTAGACACTGCATGAAGGGGGCTGCCATTGTGGGACAAACTCCTGGCTTGAGCCACCTTAGGAACTGGCTGGGGACAAGTGGTGATAAGGGAGGCACAAATCATACTGGAGGCAGGTAAGACAGGCCTCTTGCAACAGTCACTTCCACTCAGTGGGAGCCAGGGAAGTGCCCCCCAAACAGCCGCTGGGGCAGACGCAGCGCGGCTCTAAAGTGCACTGTATTCCCACGGGGACATGCCTCCGAGAGCCAGGCTGTGCTGTGACTGACCGCCACATGCTGCAGAGGGGGGAGCGGGTGAGCAGTGAGAAGCAGGTTCCATGCTGCCCCCCAGGGGAGCACGGCAGCCCAGCGACTCCGCAGGGAGGAGAGAAGGGCCAGCTGCAGACACACAGAAGAACAGAAACAGAAGCCCCAAGCCTCAGGCCCTGTCTGCACACACTGGCAGTAAGACAGAGCAGGCCAACTCCCTGAGCGTGGCTGCAGCCGTCCCCAGACAAAGGAGGCCGGGGCAGCATTGCTGGTGCTGCGGAGGAAAGGGAACAGCTTTACCTAGCTTTCACCCCCAGGTAACAGCACCCACACGAGGGCTCACCGAACCACTGCAACCAGTGCACAACCCAGCGTGGGCCCACTCGAGGGGCCATCAGCAGGGGCCATGGCAGGGCCAGGTTTTAAACCTTGCACTGGGTATTTCAGAGAAGACGGTAAAAGATTCACATTCAGAAACACAACACATGTTCCCCAGACACCTCCCAGCCCAGCTCTGGCCCCTCCCCCAGGCAAGCCTCAGCGCCACACTCCCTGCACGTCACTGCAGGCTTCCCGCACCTCTGAGCGGCACCCGCAGGGCTGAGCGGGCTGGTGCAGCCGCGAGCTCGGCGCGGAACCTGTAAGGGGGGGGGGTGAGCAGGTAGACTCCAGTTCTGGCCCATGTGGCTGCTCTTTCCCCACCCCACGCCCCTTATCAGAGTGGGGTCAAGGGCGGACAGGAGGCAAGACATTGCGGAACCAGTCCCGGGGTCACGGGACTCCGAACCACAGACAAGTAGTGTCGACACGAGCGTGTGTGAAATCTCACTGACCCCTGGCCCTGCCCTTGGAGAGGAGGAGCCTACACCAAGCACAGCTCCTGCAGGAGTCCCCCCACCCGAGGACAGTGGCTCAAGGGGCAGACGGCTAACCTAGCATAGTACCCCCAGCAGGATGGCCACCTCGTGCCGCTCGCAGGCCAGCCCAGCTGAGGACACTCAAGCTGCTCAAAAATGCTGACAACTGGGTTGGGTGATGGGAGCGGTTCACACCAAGTGCCTGCTCTGCGGGGAAGCGACACCACTTCATGCCAAACGGGAACGCTAATCCAGTGGGGGCTGCTGCTGCAGAGCGCCCACCCCAGGGCCGCTTCCTGACGCTGGCTCCCTCCAGCAGGGCTGGGGAAGGGAAGCACAGTGGTGAGCTGAAGCCCAGTCCCTGCTCAGAGGCAGAACAAACACTGGGACATCCCAGCACTACCCAGAAAGGTGGGCATCAGGACAACCGAGTCCCCCCTCTGCGTGTGTGTTGGGGGGGGGGGGCAGAGTCCCATCTCCTACATCTGCCCTTTGCCAGCCAGGTGCCAGCAGCACCCCCAGAGTGGTAGCTGGAGGTCTGGCAGAGAGGGGTTTCACCCGCTATCCCTTTGCCCTCAGAGCTGCCTGCTGCTCAGTCCACGTCTTTGGATGGGAAGAGCGCGCCACGGAACAGAGCCCTCTGTCCACTGCACGCAGGGCAGCTCAGGAGATGGGCCCAGCGCCGGCCTTGCCGTTCTCGTGCTGAGTTCATAGCAGGCAGCATTGCTATCTACAGCACGGGGGAGAGCTATGCGATTGCTAATAAAAACATTATCTACTTGCCACCAAGCCATCCTAGCTGGGCCTCTAGCCTCTGGGGAGGCGTGCACGGCGAGGCACGGCCTAGGTGACAGTCGGTAGCATTTTATAAGAAATGAAGTGTCTAGATGAGCGAGAGGCCTAAGAGCAGCATGAGGGAGGTTAATGAGCTGGACCAGCTTCGGTCTGCGGGCAGCAAAACAACCAGGCTTTCCACCCCCACCCGGCCAGTGCCCTCAAGGCCCGTAGGCCAAACCTCCTGCCCCGCGGGTTATGCAGAACACAGGCCTTCTGAAGAACTGCATCTAGTGCAGAAGAACCCCTGGCTGCTGTCCTTTAATATTCCAGTGTAGGCAGATTTGAGTACAGGATTGTCCCTCCTTTGGAAGCACCAGCTCAAACAGAGTGAGAAAAGGCAAAGGCAGAGCCCTCCACAAATCAAACCAATTGTCATACCTGTGTGCAAGGAGGGTGCGTATGCTGTGGCTGCCCCACAGCAGTGCCTTGCAGCACACTGGGCTGCACCACAAGGCCCTTTCCTCCAGAGCTTGCTGAAGCTTTCCCCCCTCTTGCATCAGCCTGTGCTCTCTGGTTTTTTGAGGTGGCTTTCCGTGGAGAGTGCAGGATCCTCCTTGGAGAGGAGGCTGGCTTCTGACACAGTCCGCACAGCCACCTGCTTGAAGGTGCAGGAATCCGAAAACATGCTGGGGATGCTGTTACCAAAATAGAACTTGCTGTTGGCAGCGATGGCCTGGTACTTCTTCAGCTCCAGATACGCCGGCGTGAGTTTTAGCTACACAGAGCAAGAGAGCAGATCCCGTAAAACGTTCCCAAGCAGGCACCCCTGGGTCTCCCCACGGGTCCCCCCTCACCCCACCCAGCAGCTGGGGCTTGTGGCCAAGATTTAAATCCCTGCAGCAGAAAACTAGATGGCTATCAGCAAAAACCAAAAGATTCCCGTATCACTCACCATTTGGCGCCTGGCTTCCTAGGGGAGCAAAGAAACTGAGTGAATCTAAGTTCTGGGTCACGCCCCGTACCTTGTTCGAGTCAGCCATTTTCTGAGCCGTGTAATATCCTGCATCAGCTTTCGTTCTCTGTCTTGCTAGGAAAACAGTATCTAACAGCAACAGGAAGTCAAACAGACCCAAACATTAGAACAGCAACAGCAACATTACCACAAGCCCGCTGAACCTGCGTAAGGGGATCCCCTGGCTGTCCATGGTCACCGCCAGGCTGCGCATCCCCATGTGGGCCTTGAAGAGCGGGCACAAAACTCAGGGAGAATTCACCCTCACAGTGAAGGGCTTCAGTTGTGTGAGGTTTATTATTCACCTTGCCAGCAGCGAGGGTGCCCGGGCTGAGGTTTCTGCCCAACCCAGAGTTACTGCAGCTGGGAGACCTTGGGCCAACAGCAAGCGTGAGCTGGGGTAGAAGTGTCCCCACTCAAGCTCCATTTACCTTCAATCTCTGAAATTCTCTTCTCCGTTTCCTTCTCCATCACCTTTTGTCGAAAATGAATCTTGGCCACCTCAGCCACCTTCTCAGCCTCTGCAATTGCAAACAGCCACTCAGGCGCCCGTGGCCAGTCATGTGGGCGGTAGTTCTGCAGGGGAAGGGTCTCCCACCTCCTCCAGGTGCTTCACAAATCAACAGCTGTCTGCATTTCAGTGGCACAGCAAACAAAGCAACTGCAGGTTCTGGCACAGCAGTAACTTTGCCACCTTTCGCGCGGGTAGCGTAACCAGTCATTTATGGCCTACAAACTTCCTTGGGGTGGAGACACGGTCACCAGGACAGCTTCTGACTCCAGTCCGCAGGACCGATCTGGCTTACAAGCGTTCCCAGTGCAATAGGCAGCCCAACCCAAATGCCCTTACAACATCCTGAAAACAAACCTTTGAGTCCTGCGACGCACACCCCTTGGGTAGAAGACAAGTGAGAATTTCCCTTAAAAGGAATGTCTCAAAGTTCTAAGCGGCTGCCAAGGGGGGTGGGGTGGGGAGGGGAGGTCATTAACTAGTGAGCTTCTCAGCCCCTGCCCTGCCCCCCAATGCAGCACCTTCCAAGGGGGGATCATTCATGGAGGTGGCATGTGCTCCCTGAACTAGAGTTGACAAGGGCCACTGGAGCTGCTCTCCAAAAGGGCCAGGAGATCTTGCATGATCCCCAGGACCTCTGAAAGATGCTTCCTCCAGCAGCACAGCATTCCTAATGCCACATGGGGGGCCAGGGACAGCACAACACAAACTTCACTGACATCACGCGGGAGAGTAAAACTTCCAGGTAAACACCTGCCTTCATAAGGTTACGTGCTTCTGCACCACGTGTCCCCGGGCAGTAACAGGCCCTGCTGTATCCTCCAATGGTCAGAAACGTCACCACCACAAAAACGGGAGCCAGGGCATTGAGTGCTGCAGGGCCCAAAGCAGCCCGCCCTGGTGGAGGAGCGGCCTTATCTACTGAATCATCAGCTGCATGATTTACCTTGGAGGCCTCCCCCCACCCAGTGCCCCAGCCTGTCCCTGCTTGGCTAGGGACAGCAGAGTGTCAAAAGGGCCTAGCTGGGATGTTCTGCCAAGTCCGCTCCAGCAGAGCAAATAGCTTGTGAAAAGATCAAGTCTGAAGACACTAGCCCTGGCAAGGCTTTGTGTTCGTGCTCTTCTACATACCTATGAGGGCCTTCTTCCTCTCGGTCTCCGCCTCCTTCTCCACCACCTTCTGCTTCTGGGCAGCTATCAGCAGTTTGGTCTTTTCAGCCTCCCTGCATCCCAAAACAGTTTGCCAGTGAGCTTTCAAGGTGCAGATCAGAACAAAGCCAGCGATATCACTGGCTCATAGGGCAGCATGAGTGCAGGTGGAACAGACATGGAGTTGCAAGTACAGCGCAGAGCAGCACGCCTGGGGAATATAGGGTGAGCCGCAGGTTTACAGTACTGGTTAGAGCAGTGTTTCCCAATTGGTGCTCCGCGAGAACCCGGCACTCCCCTGCCCCCTCAAAGAGAGAGACACATGTGGGGTTTCTTTTTTTGGCTCGACAAATCGCAGTGGGTTTGTTTGTTTTTTTCTCGGAATCTCGGGGCTCCTTGAAATTCTTTCAAAGTAAAAAGGGTTCCGTGGCCAAATAAAATTGGGAAACACTGAGTTAGAGAGTCCAATAACTTGGCTGCTGAAGAGGAGCAGCTCGCTTATGGGGATTTTGCTTTGCTCCTTGGCTTTGTGCTGCCCTGCACTAGTGGATGCTGTGTCACCGCCAGCTACTCTTGAAGTCCAACGTGGAAGTTAATCTCTTACTAATCAACATTTAAATCAGAATCCAATTAGAGGGATTTACTCCATGTGAGACATAACTGGAGGCCAGTTGGCTGCTTGAGCAAAAGGGAGGTTCAACCGGCCCTGGGGCTCTACCCCCCAGTACAAGCTTAGCAAGGAAGGAGGAGTTACTGATTTAAAGATTGCCCTGAATGATCCTCTGCACATGGGACCCTCAGCATCCCTGGAAGGGGTGGAGAACAGAAACACCTGCCCACTGCACCTGCAACCTTCTAGGGAATCAGAAGAGTCTGACAAAGTATCCTGCTGCCCACCCTGCATCAAATAGCAAGGAAGGCTTGTAATTAGCTTGCCTCGGGGTGGGAATTGCAAGCAACTGTGCTCTACAGCACTGCCGTCTTTACAGATCCAAGCTCTGGACGAGCACCTAGAAACAGGCAGCCAATACCTGGGACAGGGCACTGAGCCTACACAAACACATGTCTCACTCACATGACAAGCTACTGAGCTCTGCCACTGCTTTTCCAGGACAGCTGCAAGGCAGAGCACACTACCATGAGTCTCCGAGCTGGACGGGCCAGCTGCTCTGCAAAACACGCTTGCAGCTGTGTCGCCACTACTGTCATCAGCAAAGCCGAAGTAGCCAGCGCTCTCTAGTGACCCCAAGACTAAACCATGTCCTGACAAAGAAGAGCCAACACCCTTCAGCAGAGGGTCTCTCTGTTCCAGCCGAGACCCTGGGCAGATGAGCCTCACATTTAGATGCCCAGGTAGGAGAATGCCACCCAAAAGACAGCATGCTACCCAGGACGAGGCCCTACAATGTCACTGCTTCAGTCTCGTGCCCTCTGCTAGCTTGGGAAGATGCAATTAGCATTGGCCCCAGCCTCCGAGTACACTCCTGCTCACACCACTAAGCAAGTGGTAGAGACATGGGAAAGGGGAGAGAAATTCAAAATGCTAGAGGGTTGTGCAGGGCAAACAGAATGGTTGCCCCAAGGTCTCAACTGGGAGGAACACAGGAAACCCGATCAGGCTAATCCAGGTTATCCTCTTCTTGCAAGCTCTCCTCTCACACACTGGTTCAGAGCCCTGGACTGCCCTCATCACGAGCTTCTTGTCCTCGTCTGAGGAGCCCGGTGGCAAAGGCTGCTGGAGTGGAAGGGTGGTCTGGTGGCGAAGAAAGTGGTTCCCAACCTTTTCAATAATGACACCCACCAACTGCCTTAGCTATTGAGGAACTTGTTCAAGACTCAGGAGCCTTGGATTTGGTTCCTGGCTCTGCCAGATTCCACGCAGTGCCATTTCCATCCCTACGCTGGAGGTGACAGCACTGCGGTACTTTTCTAGGGGTCTGCAACAATAAATCAATGAGCTCTGCATCACCATCCCCTCAAGAAGGCTGTAGGCTGCCTCCTCCCTTCGTGTGTGTGTGTAAGGGTAAAACAAGCCATCTCCAGGACTCCCCTCTGGTCCTGTAGTAGCAGCTAATGGTTTGGAAGATGATGCGCAAACCAGGAAGGGGAAAAAAAAGACAGTTCAAATGTCACATCCACACGAAATCGGGGAGGGGGAATCTCCTCAAAAAAAACGACAGAAGAGCTCCACTTTGCTGCACCTGAGTCCTTGGCAATCTCCATTTACATCAGAGCTTATGGCTTTTCCGACTGCCAGGGAGGGGAAACGCACAGAGCATGCTCAGCAGATACAGAGCTCACCTCACTGCTGCAGTGGCCTTAAGAGCCCTGTCTAATTCAGTAGATATGATGACATTCGGGCTTTGCTGAGCTCAGCTCTATCCATTACCCAAGGGCAGGGAAGGAGAGCCTTCCTCGAGGGTCTCTGGGAGTCAAGTTCTAGCAACAGAAGCAGATGGGACTGACCAGAGGAGAGAATCTTCCTCTTGCCATGGAATTCCCCCACCAAGACACAGGGAGGAATAAGGAGCTGAGAGACACTGCAATGGGTGTGAGGAGGCCCACTGCTCCTCCTGTGAGCACGTCTTGGGACTATGACACACCGTAGTTGATGTGAGGAGCCCGAACCCACTAAACAATGGGATCTGCTGCACAGCTACTCACATTAGTTCAAAGTTTCTTCGGATGGCTTCTGGGATTTTGGGCTTCGTTACTCGTACAGCCTGGAAAAGAAGCCAAGGGACATTTAAAAGCAGCCTCTCTACAATTCCATCTGCAAGAAATGCAACTCATTTTGGTGAGATCCCCAGATCCAGGCAGTGCCATCAAGTGGAGAAGCTCTAGTTCTAATGCCAGCAGCACGGAGACAATGGACAGCACTACGGATGTTGGCATGCTTCTGACCAACCCTAGTGCTCAGTGAATGAGACGGTCAGTCACTTTTCTCCTGACCAGTCAGTGAGTGTTTTAGTTTCCTGGGTTTAAGAGGAAAGGTGTCTGTGTCCCACGTGTTACACACCGGACAAAGGGCTCCGAAGAGAAGACTCCTACCGTGGTGCTGTGGATTTGTCACCAGGCCTGCAGCACACACAATGCACAAGACAGAAAAGCTTTCACAGTTTATTCCTCATAGAAAATGCTAACTCCTGCAGCCCGTTGGCCATTCAGAAGGTCCAGGGTGTAACAGTTTCTGCACCAAAAACAGTCTGATCCGAAGTTTAAACACAAATTGATTTTGTGCTTAAAGTCTACATCAAACAGTAGCTCTGATGCTGGGTATCGTAGCTCTGAGCAGGCACAAGAGGTTCTGCTATATATACACCCCCTACCCAATTTCTCAATACGGGGAACTTGTATTTGCAGGCAGCGGAGAGAACTATATTCTCGAGTTGTGTGTTCCCAAATCCATTTTTACAGTGGGGAAATATTTTCACCTTCACAAGCTCAAAACATACTGACAAAGCAAAACTTCCTTAAAGCTTCCAAAGTAACTCAGCGCTGGGCTTACAGAGTTTCAGCCTAGAAAGCTTCAAGCCGTCATAGGTAAAGAGCTCTACTGAAGATCCTGATGCCACCTTTGCCAAGTGAGCACATGGCTTCAGTGACACAGATGAAGAATATGCCGGGCAAGTGGCACAGTAAGGAACGTTGTGCCAGAGGCTGGAAAATGCAATGCTGTTCTGAGGAGAGGCTGAAAACGCCAGGCAGGACTTGACATGATGTGTGTTTAGTTCACAACTTAAACGTGTTCTCCAACTGCTGGTCCCACAACTCCGTTTGGGCTCTGTCAAGCTGTCTGCCTTCCAATTCCTAACAGGTAACAAAGATTGGCACGCCAAGAGCTGCCCTCAGTTGTATTGAATAGGATGGCACATGCTTGAGAACAGGATTTACCTCTGCAATTTAAATTCAGCGAATGGTACCCTGCAAATAAGCTGTGAAATTGTGCTTGTGCTCTTTGTGGTGGCTACCGGGGTCTCCAGGGGTTTGCTTTAAAAAAAAAAAAAAAAATTAAGAGGGTTTTTCCTGCTTGTTTTTACCTTAAACTATCAGGCCTTTTAAATCTGGATGGCTTAGGATGATTTGGAAAAGCAAGGCCTCAGGGCTCTTCCAGAGTTGATTGTGATGCAATGCTTACTTACCCCAACCTATCATTGCTTATAGGGAGTGTGCAGCGGCAAAGTCAAGCTGTCAAGGTGTAGGGACGTTTATTATGAGCTCAAAAAAAGGCTCCTTCCACTCAGAATATTAACTGGGCAAATTAAATTTGGCAACAAAAACAAGCAAGGTAGAGTTGTTGTCGATGCTGGTAATGGAGTGACAAAGCTTGTGTCGTGATGCTTAACACACAACCCCCACCCATTCTCCCCCCACTTTGCCATAGTAACAGCACTTTGTCCTCAGGAGTGCTCTCCTGCCCACAAACACACAGCTCGCATGTGGGAGGTGCAAGTTTGTTGGAAAAAATGCCAACAGCAGCAGTGTTTACACAGCCCCATTTTCAGCCACACATCTGCGTGGCTCAGAGCTGGGCAGTATAGACAAAGCCTGAGTCCAACCCCTCTGGCCAGCGCAACTTTTGCATATTTAGTTCTTTGTCAAATGACTGCTCACAAGTTCCTCAGCCATGACAGCCTCCCAGCCCAGATGAAACCAGATTTCTAATGTCAACTGCAAGCAGAAAAAGTCTTTTGGAAACAACCTCCCTCTGTACAAGTGACAGACCATGAAGAGGAACAAGCCCAATTTTCTCCTGTTTAAGTTACTTTGATTAAGCGTGCTGATGAGCATACTTAGCGCTGGGTTGGCTCTGCAGGGATGCCAGAAACAGTAAAAATTCATTTTTGTCACTAATGTTGGCAGATGTCACAAATATGTGCACATCTGTGCAGAAAGGGGTCACTTCTCTTCCACATTGTTTCATTTTTCTAACCATAATGACAAGTTTTCCATGAAAAAAAGACGGGGAGGAGGATGTCTAAGTCCTAAGTGGGTTTTGGGAAAAGCTGAAGTGGTTAGAATGGCTAGAGCTTTGCAGATCTGTGGAGAGAATGCAGAAGCCGATTGTAGAATTACAACACTGCTCTGCTAGATACAGCTGCACACTTTTAAGGCAATCCACTTCATCTCACAGCAGGATGTTCAGAAATAGCAGAGAGGTTCCTTGCAGAGAGAGGACAAATTGGCATGGGCCCTGTACTTAGCACTCGAAAGCCATATGGAATATGAAGGCAGGAAACCATTTCCATTCCATCTCAACTCTGAGCTTTAGGGAGAACATAAGAATGGCCGTACTGGGTCAGACCAAAGGTCCATCTAGCCCAGTATCCTGTCTGCCGACAGTGGCCAGCATCAGGTGCCCCAGAGAGGGTGGACCGAAGACAATGATCAAGCGATTTGTCTCCTGCCATCCCTCTCCAGCCTCTGACAAACAGAGGCCAAGGACACCATTTTATCCCCTGGCTAATAGCCTTTTATGGACCTAACCTCCATGAAATTATCTAGCTTCTCTTTAAACTCTGTTATAGTCCTAGCCTTCACAGCCTCCTCTGGCAAGGAGTTCCACAGGCTGACTACACGCTGTGTGAAGACGACCTTTCTTTTATTAGTTTTAAACCTGCTACCCATTAATTTCATTTGGCGTCCTCGAGTTCTTCTATTTAGGGAACTAATAAATAACTTTTCTTTATCGGCCCTCTCCACACCACTCATGATTTTATATACCTCTATCATATCCCCCCTCAGTCTCCTCTTTTCTAAACTGAAAAGTCCCAGTCGCTTTAACCTCTCCTCATATGGGACCCGTTCCAAACCCCTAATCATTTTAGTTGCCCTTTTCTGAACCCTTTCCAAGGCCAAAATATCTTTTTTGAGGTGAGGAGACCACATCTGTACACAGTATTCAAGATGTGGGCGTACCATGGTTTTATACAGAGGCAGTAAGATATTCTGGGTCTTATTTTCTATCCCTTTCTTAATAATTCCTAGCATCCTATTTGCCTTTTTGACCGCCGCTGCACACCGTGTGGAAGTTTTCAGAGAACTGTCCACGATAACTCCAAGGTCTCTTTCCTGATTTGTCGTAGCCAAATTAGCCCCCATCATACTGTACGTATAGCTGGGGTTATTTTTCCCGAAGTGCATTACTTTACACTTATCCACATTAAATTTCATTTGCCATTTTGTTGCCCAATCACTCAGTTTGGTGAGATCTTCTTGGAGCCCCTCACAGTCTGCTTCTGTCTTGACTATCCTAAACAGTTTGGTATCATCTGCAAACTTTACCACCTCACTGCTTACCCCTTTCTCCAGATCATTTATGAATAAGTTGAACAGGATTGGTCCTAGGACTGACCCTTGGGGGACACCGCTAGTTACCCCTCTCCATTCTGAAAATTTACCATTTATTCCTACCCTTTGTTTCCTGTCTTTTAACCAGTTCTCAATCCAAGAAAGGACCTTCCCTCTTATCCCATGGCCATGTAATTTACACAAGAGCCTTTGGTGAGGGACCTTGTCAAAGGCTTTCTGAAAATCTAAGTATACTATATCTACTGGATCCCCCTTGTCCGCCTGTTTGTTAACCCCTTCAAAGAACTCTAATAGATTAGTAAGACAGGATTTCCCTTTACAGAAACCA
This sequence comes from Pelochelys cantorii, assembly GCA_032595735.1. NCBI lineage: Eukaryota > Metazoa > Chordata > Testudines > Trionychidae > Pelochelys > Pelochelys cantorii. The sequence continues at coordinate 5,370,918 of CM064333.1, forward strand.
TATTGACTTTTGTCCAACAAATTATGTTCTTCTACATGCTTCACAATTTTATTCTTTACTATTGTTTCGACTAATTTGCCCAGTACTGAAGTTAGACTTACCGGTCTGTAATTGCCCGGATCGCCTCTAGAGCCCTTTTTAAATATTGGTGTCACGTTGGCTACCTTCCAGTCATTAGGTACGGAAGCCGATTTAAGGGATAGGTTACAAACCACAGATAATAGTTCAGCAATTTCCCATTTGAGTTCTTTTAGAACCCTTGGATGAATGCCATCCGGTCCCGGAGATTTGTTAACATGAAGTTTTTCTATTTGTTCCAAAACCTCCTCTAATGACACATTAATCCGGGACAGGGAGGTGAAATACAGATGTTTTCCTTGGGGAAGGAGCCTACCTGGATGGTAAGACCTGGAGCCATGACATTCAGATCTTTTTGCAGCGCCAGCTTCAAGTTCTCATCAATCTGATCTGTATTCAAGGGACATGAAACATTCAGCAACACTGCAGCCCGCGCTGTAACACTCAGCATTGCCCCAGCTAACATACGACGTAGGATAAGTGTCAATACATTGCTTGGCTTAGGGCAGGGAAGCCCATCTAGTATTAAATAAGGATAAAGAAACCTCTGCAACATCCTGCCCGACTCCTGATTCCCCAGCGCTACATGCGCCCTAGGGGTCATGGGCATACTATTACCAGCTCAGTACCTGGACTGCTGCTCCACAAAGACCAACAGCTGTGGCACTGGGAGCTCTATGGGTTTGCTTTTCAGGGATAACCTCTGTATTTAGTTTAATGTCCCTCTCAACTGCTGCTGTTAGGGGCATTCAGCACAGAGTTCTAAAGGGCACGGTGAAAAAGTGCCCCATGCCTTCTATAGCTCATTGGAAACCCTGCTCTCCTTCACCCTTTCAGAGCTAAGGCTCTGGCCTTAAATCTGCAAGGCCCTGAAAAGATCAGGATCCACATACAGCACAATACTTCTCCCTCCACCACCTCTTTAATTCAGCTGCACTCTTTGGGGAAAGGGCAGCTAAGGAGCTAAGCACTTGGTTACGTTGTAAACTCCCCGGTCCTCACATACTTACCAAACAGCTCAATGTACACTTCTTGGAGGGTGTGGGCACTGCAGAACTGATTCAGCTCATGGTGAATTTTATTGAAGATCAGGGCCCTATCATAGTCAGCAGTATAGTTCCTCACAATATCGTACACTGAGCAGAGAGAAATAATTATATAGGACAACACCAACACAGCAACAGAACAATGCTTTTTCCATCTACACAGCCATTCTAATGGCCCTGACACTCTCATAAGGTTAGATACCCTCAGTTCTAGATTGTGCAAACCAAACCTAGAGTAGGATAATTATGCACAAATAAGAATATTGCACAGCCCTGCTTGATGGTCTGCAACAGCAAACAGAGAGAAGTCTTCCATGAGCCATGTAACAGGAACAGGCCTAGTAAGATTCTGTGGATACCCGAGTGGGGATTCTTTGCTCAAAGCTGCAGTAACGCTAGTCACCGGCAGCATGTCGCCATGCTTGGAAGGAAGAAAAGCCAGAGGTTTTCCCTCTTGGGAGCACAGGTTCCACATACTGCAGCAGCATAGATTTCAGTTTCCTGTGTCACAGCGGGTGACTTTGTGGAGCAACAGAGGCCTTACGCAAGCCTGCTGCCTTCAAAAGCACCTCCACTTTGTCAGCTTCTGAGTAGCCGAGCTTGTTGCATGTGCTTGGTTCTGCAGTTTTGCCCCCCATACTTAGCCAACTCAGTTATTCAGAACGGGGGCTCTTTGCAAACCAAGCCTGCCACTTCAAAAGTCAAACTGATTTGAAGATCATGAGGCAGGCAATCTCTTTACAGTTTATTTGCTCCTACTCATTTACCTTTGGACAAACCATGCCTGGAAAATTCCAGCCTGTGGGAATGTGGAACTATAGTTGTAGAATCGTTCGCTGGTGAGGGACCACACCAGGACAGAGTAAATGGAAGTGGTACTGCCCACCGATGCGCTGGCCCCTGTAGGATGACTGCTCTAGTGTGGTGTAAAAATATTCAGATTCGGCTTGTCTACATTTGCTCCCATTCTGACTGGCTGGAGTAACTTGATGTGAGCAGGCTCATTTTTGTCCTGCTACCTGGAAAAATCAGGTAGGCAGTTCCTGCCATGCTCAGATTCAATCCAGTCCTGAGGGACAAAGGCTGCAAATAGCTGTCTGCCTGAGAGCGAGGCCCAAGATAAGAGTAACTGGTTTACAAACAGGATGCTGCTCCCAAAGAAAGGAAAGTCCTGTCAGCAGTGTGCATCCACAGTAGCTTCACTAGACTTATCAAGTCTATTACAGTAAAGCGTCAACACAGCAAATAAATGCAAACATCACTGTGCAGACATGACTCCCATCTTCTACAAGACTCCCATTTGTCAAGGCAAGACCAGTACAACGCTCCACTCCATGAACCTTTCTGCATTTCTCTGGCACCCTCTACTGACTTCTAAACATTAAACATGGAGTCGCCCAGACACCCTGCAAGATTAGGCAGCCTCATATTACCCATGTGATAGGTGGCCTACAGAGGCCACAGAGAAGGGGGGACTTTTAGCTAACAGTCACACAGAAAGCCTGTGTTAGTGCCAGAAGAGAACCCAGCTCTCCTGGGTTTGAAGTCTGGGGCCATAAACACAAGGCCATTCTTCCTCACTCTCTCCTGGCCTTTGCTCGGTACCAGGCTACTTGAAGGAAAGGCTTTCGTGACTCTCAGATGAAACTAGATAAAACAGAAGGGAGGCTGCATGTATCCACCCTCTCACCCAGGAGTGTTCACTATGATCTATTTACAAGTGCTTTGCCCAGTACAGTTTTAGATATCCCAAGTAACAGGACTTTCACCTCTTCCCTTTCCCAAATGAACACACAGGGTGAGGCGCAATATTGCTTGATGAAATAGGAAAGAGTGAATACCTGCATATGGTGCTAACTTATTCACAACTTCTATTCGGTCAATGTAGATCATAACCCCTCCGCTATAAAAAAAAAAAAAAAAAAAAGAGCTTGTGAGTTACACTGACAAATAGTCACAGCAATCCCAATTCAGAGTCCAACAATCCTTCTTAATGGAGTTTGCTAGAAATCTGTAGGGTTGACTTTTTACCCACACCACCATGTTTCTCCACACTATCTTGAAATACTGCAGATGGAAATAAATCACAGGTTAGTATCTGGCACTTCACTCCGGCGTGAATCAAAAAAGTTAAGTCCAAAATGACCCCTGTTCATTTTCATTTTTCTTCCTGATGCCTCCCTGTGTTTAGACTGAAATGTGAATAAGAAAAGGAAGATGACCTTGGAATGACCAAGCAACTATTAGCACTAGGGAAGAAAAGATATAGATTGATCTAAAAGAATGGGACACAGGCTGGGAAAGACTACACGCTGAAAAGAACACAGAATTCTGTCAGCACAAGTTAGCGCACATGTAGTGACTCCAAACAGACCCATATAAGGCCACTTGCAACGAGATGCAAGGCCGAATGGAGCTCAATAGATACCATGTCCACCACAAAGACTACTGCCACAACTTCAAAGTGTTAATGAAGCTGCAATTGACATGTAACTTCTTTTGCTGTTATATACACACCCCGAATTCTATAATTTCCACTCCAACTTATGTGATGCAGTGGGTTTTAAAAATGAAAGCTCATGACGTAACATATTTGTTGGTCTCTAAGGTGCCAAAGAACTGTGCATTGTTTTTACAGTTACAGACTAACATGGCTACCCCTCAGAGATTCTGCATCATGTAGACCATGAAATATGAGGCTTTATTATAATCAGAGATTTTCAGTTTTACCCAAACAAGGCTGACTGCACTGTGGCACAGAAAGATAAGGATGTGCAACATCTTACATTATAAACCTGCTTTCAGGTGCTTGAAATTCCAACCAATTTTAAGAATACAGGAATTGCCTGATGGACTCATACCTGTGGGTCCATCTAGCCCAGTTCCCTTGTTATGACAGTGTTCAGCATTAGTTGCTTCAGAGGAAGGTGCAAGACCCCAAGTTAGGCAGATTTGGCATAATCCTCCCCCATCAAGATCTCCTCATCCCTGATCATTAAGACAGTGATTTAAATGCATAAGACTGGAGATATAGCAGTCCAGATAATCATACATGTTCAATCCCATTTTGAAACTTAATTTCTTAGCCTGAACAGTGTCCTGTGGCAGTGTGTTCTGTCTCATTATGCACTGGGTGGAAAAAAATATTTCCTCCCCCCCCCCCCATTGTGTTTCATTGAACGTCCCTTTAGTCTTGTGTTACGAGGCAGGGAGAATAGAAGTTCCCAATCTACTTTCTCTCGACCATTCCTTATTTTATGCATTTTTATCACATCCCTTAGTATTCATCTGCCTTCCAAAGTAACAATCCCAATCTTTTCAAAGAAGAGATTTGCCAGGCCACTAAGCATCCTCACTGGCCTTCACTAAGCTCCCACTATTTCTATCATATCTTTAAGATGAGGGGACCTGTGTTGCTCTCTGTATCTAGACGAGGCTACACTACTGATTTTTATAGTGGCATTATAACATTCTTTGCATTATTCTCCATCCCGTTCCTTCAGTATCCTAACATGCACAAGCAGCTGTTAGATAGGCAGAGACCTCAGATCGTCATCTACTCCAACCGCCTGCTCAAAGCAGGACCAAACCCAACTAAGTCATCCCAACCAGGAATTTGTCAAGTCAAGCCACGCCGTACACATCTCTACAAATGGAATTCCACCACCTCCCTACATAACCCATTCCAGTGCATCACCATTCGTAGTGAAACAGTTTTTCCTAATCATTGAATACTACAACTAGAAGGGATCTCGAGAGTTCATCAAATCTAGTCCCCTGCCCTCATGGTAGTACCACGCACCATCTAGATCACTCCTGACAGATGTTTGTCCCACCTGTTCTTAAATATCACAAATGATGGAGATTCCACACCCTCCTAATATCCAACCTAGTTCTCCCACACAGCAACTTGACACCATTGCGCCTTCTTTGGGCATCTGCCACCACTGAGAACAGCCTGGCTCCTTCCTCTTTGGAACCCCCCTTTCAGGTAGCTGAAGGCTGCTATCAGATCCCTCCTCACTCTTCTCTTCTGCAGACTAAATAAGACCAGTTTCCTCAGCCTGTCCTCATAAGTCATAAATCTTTTTCATTGCCCTCTGCTGGACTCTCTCCAATTTGTCCACATCGTTTCTGGAGTGGGGCCCCCAAAACTGGACGCAGTATTCCAGATGCGGCCTCACTACGATAGGTGAAGAGCTCATACCTGACGTGGGTAAGTGAGCAAGAGAAACAGAGTGAATGAAGCTACCAACAGCCAGACTTCACTGTGGTCCCACCCCCAATTATCCAGGTCTTGCCGCTACCATTCAAGCACAAGCAAAAACCACTGATTTAGTAAGAATCTGATCCAGAAGTGTCTGCAAGTCATGCTCAGGGAGTTAAATGGTAAATCACTCATCAGGTAAAGTTCCAGCACAGCCCCTTCAAAGAAAGTATTAAGACTGGTGCATGATGTGCCATCGATGGCCCACCAAAATGCTTGTGTCACTTACTGACTGGTGGCCCCATTGTAAAGTAAAAATTCATGTTAAAAATTGCCCGATTTGTGCAAAAAGCAATCCACTGGGACTGCAGGGGAGACATGGATTTATCCAAGCACAGCAACAGGTTCATGACAAAATGAGGGCATACTTCAACAAACCAGTCCAACATGTAGTTCGGCAAGTAGGGGACAGGGTGATGGGACAGTCAGCTCCAGAAATCTGCCCCCCAACATTCCCAACAGTAAGAGAGGGGGAGGTGGCGACTATATAATACAAAAAGCCGGCGCTGCAGTTTATCTGGTAGTAAGAGAAGCAGGATCTTAAAAAACAACACACTTTCCCCCCTCCCCCCAAAAGATCAATGACTAGATGCTACTCAGTGAAAAGTTGTTCAAAGGTTCCCACTAAGGGAGCATCAGCAATTGTGTTCTGACTTTTCAGCTTGTAGGCACTGTATGGAGAAACTGATATAATCGTGCGTAAGAAGCCTCCCTCCTTGGTGCACAGAGAAAACAACTTAACAAAACACAAACAACAATCTAGTTTGGGGATATGAGGAAGCCTTTGTTATTAAAGTAACAGCCAGAAGCTTAACTCAGCTCTGGTGCAAAACAAACAATGCTGCTGTATCATGTACAATTCCACAAGGGGCCTGAAGACAAATGAAACTACAGCGTCTGTGTAATGAACAGCAATCAGCAACAATCGCTATTTAGGAAATGGTAACATAAATTTTCCGTATGTGCATGCTAGGCATAAGGGGCATTACGCATGTTTTGTGTTTCCTGTAAAATGTAATCAAAGGAGGGCAGATTGATATGTGCCCTTCTGAGAATCAGGAAGGGTAGAAATAAGAGTGGCACAAACACTGAATACAGGGAATGGGGCAGAAATGATTTAAATCAGTTTGATTTAAATCCATCCATGCTGATGTGAACCAAGAAGCAATGGACAAACTGTTGATCAGTCTAATCTGGATTAAGTCAGTGTTGGTCAATCTTATCTGGATTAAGACTGGAAATAAGAGTGAACTGTTTCATCTTTTAGCTAAAGTTAGTAATTGGGAATGACATTTATTTGTTGAGGGGTATAGACTCTTTACAGAGTTCATTGCTAATCTTGCCTGCCCATGTTGGAGTCAACCAAAACAGGTATAAGCATGCCTGGGTTTAGCTTGTTTGTAAGTATCTTGATCAAATGTTTATAAATATTTTGTTATAGTTGGATGTAGTAACTTGATTATTTGGGCTTTTTAAGGATTGTTTAGAGCAACTGTATGAATCCTTTGAAAATAATATGAGAATATATGGTTAAATTAGCGCCATGGTAACAGTCTGAACAAACAAATATTAATTCCAAGAGATGGGGGAGGAGGGAGGTCAAAACCTTACTTGGAAGCCTATTCCAGACTTCAACTACCCTTACTTAGAATTTCCCCCCTATATATTTAATCTAAATCTCCATTGCTAAATATTAAGCACATTACTTCTTGCCCTACTACCATCCCTAGACATGGAAACACACAGTCCTCTTTATGACAACATCCCTTAACATATCTATCATATATTTTGGAGTTATTGTGTGTGTGGATTTGTTTGTGCAAAGTAAAGTCATACTTCACTATTACCTATAGATACCAAATTTTGCCTAAACAATCCTGCCATTTAAATTAGCTGAATGCACTACTTTTTACACCAAAATATGTTGGGTAAAAGGTTAAATAATTATTTTTGTTTTTCATCGGATTGGAGTTCATAAAAAAAATTTGCTAAAAATTAAAATCGAGTCACCTATTCAACTGTCATTTTAGTGCAAAGAAAATTTTTCCTGTTATAAATCACAAAATAATTCAAATTAGTTACAGAAAAAGAAATGGAAGCTTTATGAGTTTCTGATTCATATTTACTATGTATGGTAATTATTCAATAAAATGAATAATGTTTCAAGTTGAAATCCTACAAATTTAAAAAAATTGTTCTTTTACTTCCATTTTGCAAGCACATTAATAACAAATTCTATCACATTTATTTAATTTCTTGAACTGTCCTATAAATGTAATCTACACAAAATGAGTTTGCCTGGTTAACAACAGGCCTCACCTGCTAGTTTAACATATTTGAAGACTGTTATAGGTTCACCCCAATTTGCCAGTCATTTTTTCTTAAGATGAAATATGCCCTTTTTTAACCTTTCCTTACAGGTCAGGTTTATGAACTTTTTACCATTTTTGTCACCCTTCTCTGGACTTTCCAATTTGTCCACATTTTTCCTGAAGCTTGGAAGCCAGAAATGGACCTGGTACTCCAGTTAAGGCCTCACCAATGCCAAGTGGATTGAGACAATTGCTTTCCATATCTTACATGCAACACTCCTGTTAATGCAATGGTATCAGCCTTTTTTCCACAACTGCATCACATTGCTGACTCAATTTGTGATCCACCTGAGTCCCCAGATCACTTTTAGCGATACTACGACTTGCCTAGTTATTTCCCATTTTGCAGCTGCACATTCAATGTGGCCTTCTTCAGTGAAGCACTTTGCACTTATCTTTACTGGATTTCACTTTGTTGAATTTAGATCAATTGCCCCAATTTGTCAAGATTATCTCGAATTCTAAATCTTTCCTCCAAAGTGCTTGCAAGCCCTCTTCCCCAGCTTGGTGTCATCATCTGTGGATTTTATAAACATATTCTCCACGTCGAGTAGTTCATGAGAAAATTGACTACTACTGCATCCAGGACTGATCCCTGTGAGGCCCTACTAGACAAATTAGACAGCAATCAATGATAACGACTCTGAGTACAGTCTTTCAATCAGTTTTGCACCTTACAGTAATTTCATTTACTCATGAGAATGTCATATGAAACAACCAAAAGCCTTAATAAAATGAAGATACATTGCATCGACTGCTTCCCTGCCCCGCATTAGTAACCCTGTCAAAGGAGTCAATTAAGCTGGTTTGGCATGATTTTGTTCTTGATAAAGCCATACTGGCAACTTCTTAACAGCTTGTTATTTATCCTCTTGGTACTTACAAATTGATTGCTTATAGTTTTTTCAAAACCTTTTCAGGTGAGGGTGATGGGTCTATAATTCAGGAAAGCGGTGTTTTATTTTGTGGCAGGATCTCATTAAGTGACCCAAAGAATATTATAATGACTTATGCCACATAACAGAGGTGGGGAACCTCAGGCCCAGGGGCCAGATGCGCCGCCCTCCCGAGGCTCAGGGTCTCCCCCCCCCCCGTCCCCAGCATTGGGAAGCCTGTGCTGGAGTTCCAGCCACCCTGCTGTCCCACTGTAGGGCTGAAGCACACAAAATCTACTAGGCTGGGCCCCGCTAGGCTCTGGTGTGCAAGGGGCATGTAGGGAGTGTCTATGTCAGTGATGGGGGGGGTTGGGTACATCTCACTGCAGCCCCCAACTGTTTTCTCCCCACCCCTGCCATAAAATATACAGGATGTGCAATATAGCTAGGTCAGTGTTTCAGAAGAAACTTTCAATTATGGAATATTCAATAGCATTTCAATATACAAGTGCTGACTATGCATCATTTTAAAGCAGTAGTAACAATGGTGTGTGTGCAGTGCTTATCTTCGCAAAGTATCCCAAAGTGCTTTATTTATACACATATTAATGCATTGTTAATACTGCAAAAATCAACCTCTTGGGTGGCTAAACTTTACTTGAACAACATTCACCTGCTCTTATTTCAGAGAAAGTTTCTGGCGATCCAGACTGACAAATACTCTGCATTTCACCAGATCCTGGCTTTGTCAGGGTTCATTTCAGGTGATGTGACCACACTCCTAATGTGAAAGCCCAATCCCAAGGGGGTGCAGTTCTTATTTCCCTGGGATATCATGGAAATCAATTGATGAGCTTCTATCATTAGAGCGGAAATTCCAACCTAGAAGCACTAAGAGGTTGGTTAAGGGCAAGGAGGAGTAATGGAGTATCAGATAACAGGAGAAAAGTAAAACGAGACAGACATGAATACACACTGGATAAAGTGACACATATGCACAGACAGCCTCAGAAAGTCAGTTCTGGCACCAGAAGGGAGCAACGGAAGACAACCAGGACTATTTCCACTACTACATAAACACTCCGAATGGGCGTGTCAGATCCCACCCCCTGAAAAGCTACTCAAAGGCTTCTGCCCATAATTCTCAGATCCCAGGCTTGTGTGCCTCCAAGCGAAGTAGCCACAAGCTGAGAATTAAACTGATGGCATTGGCTTGCCACAGGAGGAACACAGAGGAGAGACATACCTTGTCCCACAAGGCACGTTTTTTACTTCATCAGTTTGCAGCGTTGTCTGAAACAAGAGACATGTAATCAGAGCTCAGGGACACCAGGCACTTACCAGCCATCAGCCAAGCCCTAAAGAGGGCCCCGTGGCACTTTCTGGGCCAGTTCAGACCATATTATTGCTGGAAGTTCAGCACGCATGCTCTGTAATGGTTACTAGGGGAAAGGACGGGGTGAGGGGGTAAAGAGAGATGCACTAGGAGGAGCACTACTCTTTAGGCTGTTGGGGGCTATGACTGCTATAGGTCAAGTTGCAGAAGGAATGTGTGCCAGAGAAGTTCTGTGTGATGGTTTTGGAAGAAGAGGATGGCGCAGTCAATGCCATTCTCTTTCCTCCGACTCTCCTTCCCTCAGCACTCAAGAGGGCTGCAGCTCCCTGCCGGGTGAATAGCAGTGAATGTCTGCAGACCCAAGCAACGGGAAGGCACTTGGCATCAGCACCGGAAGCATCCTAAAGCAGGAGCCTTAGGGTCAGCAAGTAGCTTTTTGTTTGTGCCAGTAGAGTGCTCCCATTGGAAACAGCACAGATCCCACCTTCATTTGCAATGTAGGGGGTTTCTGCACCAGTGTTCCCTATAAGCACTTGGGCAGCCACCTAGGAGAGATTCAGTTGCCGCCCAGCTGATTAGCAGAGCATGCACAGTCTCCCACAGCCAGCAACATGTGCTCCTATTGGTGGTGCACATCTGCACATGCCTTGGTGCATATAAGATTTATTCTGCACATAATTGGAAAAAAGTAAAGAGAACATTGTTCTACACTGCATGTCCTCAGAAAGTCACCAGCACCTCTAGCCACAGTAAGGCAGAGTAACTCATTCAGTCCTTCCAGATTCATGGTGGTGGTAACAATTCAAAGGAGAGCAAAGCACAGCAAAACATGACACACCAAATGTAGTCCCTATGCCAGAATCAGAGAAAGGGGGTGGCTACAGTCTGACAATGTGCCAAAGTACTGTGCTCTGATGCTCCTGAGGGCTGGCCAATATGGCCTTTATTTTACAGACAGGCCCATATGACCCCACCCTACTCCAGCTCACCTGTGAGAAGCTACTAACCTGCACGGATTTGAAGGTGGTAATGAATGGAAGCATGATGTGATAGCCTGGTCCACTTGGGCTGGGTAATAATGCACCACCCCTGTGAAGAGACAAATGGGTCAGTTCTCAAGAAGCTGAAGCAGTACTGACTCTTCCAGACCTCGTTCAAAGTACTGGACTGATGTGGCCACAAGCCTCTATAGATCAATAATTCACAACAGCTCAGCCAAGCTCTACTACCCTGCTTGTTACCATGACTGACAACGAGAGGGTGAGAATGATTATTTTACTCACCCACCAAAACCAAGTCAATTGCCTGAACAAATCAACTCTGACAGGGCTGCATTAATACACAGCATTATTGAAACACAGGGTAAAGAAAATACACTTGTGATCTAACAGGTCATTGGGCTAAAGAGGAAGCTATTCAATGCAGACTAAACAAAACTTTCCCAATAATTATTGATTTCATCAGCTTTTATGGGGTACTGGTTAGGAATGTGAAGGTTTAACCAGTTAATCAGTAAGCCTCACCCTTAACGGATGAGGCTTACTGGTTAAAGTTAACTGGTGAGGGTGAGAACAGCTTCCCACCCACCACAGACAGGGAGTGCTCCAGCCCCTCCCCTGCCCATGCCCCTTTTAATCAGTTAACCAGTTAAACAATTCAATGGGATTTTACATCCTTAGTACTGGTGCCCCTAGTATCATTTGCCCTGTACTTGCTGTGTTCAGTTTGCCTGCTTCATGCCAGCGATGTACAAAATATGTAGCTTACAATTAGACAAGATGGGTATTCCTGCTTAGCTTTTCCAACAGCACAACCCTGCACAGATTTGCAGTAGTACCTGAGCTAAAATGTAAACTAAGGCAGCTATCAGAGACTAGTAATCTTCTTTCTAAAACAGAGCTCTGGAAAACACTTTTACACACACACACCAAATTACTACCATCAGTATCTTCCTCTTTCTTCCACATTAATATCCCACAGAGGAGTGCATATTAACCCAAAGGGCTTTGCTAAGAGACTGTCACTGTGAACAGCATGATTCATAGACAAGGAATCTAAGTGACGAGGTGGATTTTGGTAATGCAGGAGCTGTGGAGGCCACTCTGTGCCTAGCAATAAACTCACAGCTACCACGAGATGCTAGAACCAATATTACAGAAACATGGAAAGAGTGTCCCTAGATGGTCTAGCCAGGGAGATTGATTTAAATCAAGGCAATTTAAATCACCAAGCAGGAACCTTTGGTTTAAATTATTAATTTTAATAGTGTTTTTCCATTTGCACTTTTTAGGAAGAAGGAGGAGGAAGATATGCTATTTAGGTAACGATATAGCTTAAAGTAAAAATTAAGAATGAATAAGTTAAGAAAATGATGAAAGGTGCATCTCTTATTTACTAAGATAAGGACAGGCTCTATTTGGATGAAAATTCAAAGGTCAGTTAAGATGCACAAAACCAACATCTGAAATTTTCAATTAAATAAAACAACCTTAAATGTGCAAGATACACAAGAAAAGTTTGTCAAAACACGTCTTCCATTTAAAACTGGTTTATTAAACAAAGGAAGTAGCTGCAGTTAGTGAACTGACCTCACTGTCTCTGGTCACTATGTCCTTCTTTAAAGTCAGGAATAAACAAAATAATCATCTAGTCTGACCTCAAGCACATGACAGGCCACAATCTCACACATCCATTCCTATAATAGATCCCTAACCTCTGATTCAGTTACCTGAAGTTCTCAAACAATGATTTAAAGACTTCAAGTAACAGAGAATACACCAGTTACACTAGTTTAAACCTGCAAATGATCCGTGACTCATGAAGCAGAGGAAGAGGAAAACTACCAGGGTCTCTGGCAATCAGAATTTTTCCTCAGGTCATTCCCAGTCCCAAATATGATGATCAAATAGATCCTCAGCAAGACCCATCAGCCAGACACCTGGGAAAGAATTCTCTGTAGTAACTCAGAGCCCTCCCCATCAGCCACCGTTGGCTATGTTTGCTTCTAGCAACCACAGATCAGCTACACGCCATTGTAGGCAGTCTCATCATACTGCCCCTTCTATAAACATAAGCTCAGGCTTGAAGCCAGTTAGGTTTTTGCCCCTAACTGCTCATGTCTGGCAGAGTTGAGAGCTGCCTGCAGTGGAAGGTGGAGACTGGGCACACAGTACGTCAGGGAAGTACACTGAGCCTGAGTGCTGGGTAGGGACCAGACCCCCTGGGCAGGGTGGACAGTTCAGGAAAGGCTGCTGGGGGAAGCTGCCGAGCAGGCATCCCAGGGTACAGGAAGGAAAAAGAAGTTAGGTGAGGTGCATGGGGATGTAGGAAGGGCTCTGGGTAGTGGGAGGAGACGAGTGAGTTGGAGACTAGGTACACAGCGGTGTAGGAAGAGTAGGACTTGTGAAGCAAGCACACAAGGATGTGGGTGAGACATGGAGTAGTGAGGGAAGAAGTTGGGGAACTAGCTCCTGTCTATGCATTTAAAGCTGGATCTTAACCTGTAATTGCCTAATGCACACTAGGGCAACAGAGGACTTCAAAATCCAGACAGATCAGAAAGCAAGTTGATTTTTCTTAAAAAAAAAAAAACAAAAAAAAAAAAACACTCTCTCATGATTATTAGCCTAGTGTCGTATTTTTTACCTCTTTAATCAGCAATAATGGCCCTCCTGCCACGCTCGGAGAGGACCCAGGCAGGGAACATGGAGCAGGGCAATGAGAATTAAACCCAGAATGCCACTTACTGGTGAGAACACTGGATGTGCTCATAGGGACCGTACCTGTAATACACTGCCAAGTGACCCTCATCAACTTTGTGAATGGAGGAGTAGAGGAGGAGAACCACGACTCCCACAGTAGCTGCTACTACCGCCCTAGGCTGGGCCATAGTCATACTAACGTCATCTGTGGGGACAAAACACATGGTCATCCATCAATGTTACTGCCAGTGTATGAACAGGATTCCCCAGTCCCCCTTGCGCCTGTGGATTTGCCTAATAGCGCAGGCTCCCAAGCCTTTTTATAATGGAGACCACAACTTCACAGAATGTTTCAAACACCCCTCTCCCATTCTCAGTCAAGGACCATTTCCACGCCTGCCCCCACACACACGACAATCCGATACCAATAACTTGGTGCTTACATGAACAATACTGGGAGAGTAATGTATGTATTTTAAGCTTAATTTAACATGGTTTGTCAGATGGAAATGAAAAGACCCTAGAACAGCAATATGCGGCCCACCAAGCCTTTTAATCTGGCCTGCCCACCCTTGCGGCACAGAGCAGTGCCACTCCAAGTGACTAGCAGCTCCCTGTGCTCTCAGCAATGCCAAGGGGGTGGAGGCGGCTTTGCATGCAGCCCCCACCCCCAGCAAAATTTCTCAGCTCCCATTGGCCAATAGGAACTGAGAGATTTTGCTGGGGTCAGGGGCAGCATGTGAAACTCTCCCCTTCCACAGCGCAGAAAGACACATGGAACAGCCAGCCAGGGGCTGCTGGCAGGTAGGGAAACCTGCCTGAATGTGCTGCTGGCCGGGAACTGCTTGCCTCTGACCCCCTACAGCACCCCAACTCCCTCCCAGACTCTGCACTCCCTCCTATACTTCTCCCCCAGGTCAGAATCTTCTCCGGAACCTTTCGCCTCAATCCCCTGCCCCAGGTCACAATCCCCTACTTCACCGAACTCCCTGTCAAACCCCACACCCTCTCCTGGACCCCAGTCCCCTACCCCAAGCTCCCTTCTGCACCCAACCTCCCCCCTACACCCCATACCTCTTCCATAGAAAAATGCAGCCTTGACTACTTACCAAAAACTTGGAGTAGACCCTCCATCAAAAATTATTGGCCACTAAGTCAGTACCATGTGGCTGACCAGTACTACACAAACCCCCACAAGAGTTCCACAGATCCCACTGCTTTAAAGCTTTGCCCACTCAGCTGTAGCAAGCTCTCTCAACTCAGAGAGTCAAGCTTTCTTAGCACCATCCAGCTAAATCAATTGTTCCCACACCTAAACTTCAAAAGCCAAAGCAACACATATTTGTAATCTTAATTGGACATTGCCTCTTGCAGCCCAGGTCGCAACAGCACCAAAAAGCAGAAGGCTGCCCTGCCCACTCAGGTCAGCAGGAAGGAGTGTTTTCAGTGCTTCTCCCCTAGCCAGTCACATGCACGTGCAGGCATGTGTGTGTGTATCCTTTGTTTTTTGAGAGAGCGGAGAATGGAGACATGGTTTTCTCTATCCCTGAGCAGAAATTAAAGGGAAGTGCCTCCTCCCCATGTGCTGCCTTATAATGATGCTCCCACTTCAAAAGCAACACAGAATACTGGAACTGGAAGGGACCTTGAGAGGTCATCAAATCCAGTCCCCTGCCCTCACGGCAGGACCAGGCACCATCTCGATCACCCCGACACATTTAAGAGCAGGTTAGACAAACCTATCTCCAGTGGTGGAGATTCCACAATCTCCTCATACCCAGCCTACATCTCCCATACAACAGCTTGACACCATTGCTCCTTGTTCCACCACTGAACACCCCTGGCTCCATCCTCTTTAGAACACCCCTTTAGGTAGTTGAAGGCTATCAAATCCCCCACACTAGAGATGTTAAATACTGGTTAACCTCATGAATTCTTATCGGTTACTCGACTATTCTATAGTCCCCGGGGAGTGGAGCCGGCAGCCAATGCACTCCGACCCTACTCCCGAGGAGCCTGGTGGAAGCACAGAGGCAGCAGCACAGGGTGGCATCAGCCCGTCTGGGGGGGGAAAGGGGCTGAGCTCCTGGACTCAGCGCGAGCTGGAACTGAGATGCTCTGCCTGCCCGCCCGCCTGGCTCTTAATACACTTTAAATGCAGAGCCACAATGGGGATAGGTTCTGGACCAAGTGAGCCAGGACCAAGCCAACTTGCTGGCCAGCCTGCTAAAAAAATTTACTGGCTGGGTGGGGGAATGCATGTAGTCTATAGCATTAACCGATAAGCTTTTGCTTATCAGTTAATCAACTGCACTATTACATCTTCTCTTCTGCAGACTAAATAAGCCCAACCTCTCCTAAGTCATGTGCCCAAGCCCCCTAATCATTTTCATCATCCTCTGCTGGACTCCCTGCAATCTGTCCACATGCCTTCATTGTCACCACAGCTGCACCATTCATGCAGTCAGTTATCAACAGAGTAGATTAATTCTCTGTTCTTATCTCTGAATTTTCCTTCTACTTTCACTTAAAATTAATTTATCTTAAAATAGGCGTGTAGAGCTTCTCGCATTCATTAAGTAGTTCTGTATGTTTTTATTTACTGTACTCAAAATACTCCAGTCTGATTTTAATCAACCATGTACCAGCTGATCAGAGCCCATGTACCACATGTGGTGCATGTACTGCAGAAGTATTTAATGCCAGCTCAGACCTCTCCTGTCCCCAAGCCATTCTTCAACCTCTTCTCTCCCCACCCACCCCCCACGCTCCACCCATGTCTCTCACTATCATTACAGTAACAGACCACTAATGTTAAATTTTAATAATCTTGGAATCCTGGGGAAGTTCCAGTGGCCTGCATGAAAGCTACTGCTGTGCCAAGGCTTAAGAGTAGGAATAAAACAGAAATTGCAAGCCAGTTAGCCAGAAAGACAGAACTAACTGAGAGAGGGCTATCAAAGAACTGAAGGCTGGAAAGATAATTCATTCTAATCAAAACGATCCCAAAGAAAATAGATCCTTTAAGTGAATTTGAAATTACATATTTGATCGACAAAAGTAATAACTATTGGCATAATACACTTTTGTCTTCCAAAACCATTTAATGATTCATAACTTCTGTATTAAAAGTGCATTAAACAAATTAAAATCCGAGTAATTGATAGATCACAAAAATATATAATTAATGGGAGGAGAGATCACTGCCCAGGGACAGTGTTTCTATTGACATTCCACAGGGATGCTCAAACATCATTCAATACCTTTATCAATGAACTGGAAGAAAACATGAGACCATTGGCAGATAATCTTTACAAACGACAAACTGATAGGTGGCAATTTCAAGGACAAAGCCCAGAGCCCTAAGCAGATAAACTGGCATCTGCCTCTGGAGAGACACAGATATCCGCATCCCTATGAGTGGAGGTGAATACCCGCAACTATAAACAGACACCAGCAAATCTGCAGCGTTCGAGACACAAAATTTGCATCAGCAAAAGTGAGCCGCAAATATCTGACAAAGTGCATAGCCACAGATTTGCAGGGCTCTACTTCTAAGGGCAATATAGCTAACTAGGTACAAATCATGCCACATGCATTTCAACACTGCATGCATCTCGGAACTGCGACCAGAGTTCACAGTCCAGGATGAAGACTTTATTCTGGAAGGCAGGATTCTGAAAGGGATCTTGGGGTCATGGTGAATAAGCAGCTGAGCAGAAGCTCCCAGTGCAGTGCGCTAGGAAGGCATATAAATGTGTGGCTGTGGGGAACAGCCAATAAGAGTAAGGAGGGGATACTATTTCTGTATGCAGCATTGGTGAGACTTACAGTTCTGATGCCACATTTCCAAATATATGCTGGCAAACTGGAGATTTCCGAGAAGAACCACAAGAATGCTTTGCAGTCTGAAATACCTGCCTGACAAGGAGAGACTAGAGGAACTAAATCTATTTATCTTATCAAAAAGAAGTTTAATCACAATCTGTACTTACCTATACAGGCAGAAGACAGCTGAGAGAGAGCTATTTAAACTGGCAGACAAGGGAAAAACATGAGCCAGTGGCTGTAAGTTCAGGTCAGAAAACCTGGAAACAAGGCACAAATGTTTAATAATTAGTGTAATTAACCACTGAAAGAGGTTACCAAGGAATGTGCTGGATTCTCCATTGCTTGGCACATGCAGTATTAACCAAGGCTGGGAGTTTTTCTAGACATGTTATAGCTCCAATACAAGTTGGCATAGATAGAAGCATCACTAGACTCCATGAACTGTGTTATGCGGAAGGTCAGACCAGATTATCACAATTCGCTTCTGATGTTGTAAATGTTTAAAAGCCTAAAATATTGCTTTGAGCATGTTTAAATGAGCAAGTTGGGCAGAATAAACTTGCATTCAAGTGCCAGGTGCATAAATAGCTGCAAAAACATGGCTCCACAGGGCCCATTTGTGCTTGAAGAACAAGCAGACAGCTGCACTTGTGATCCAAAATGGCTAAAGCACATCTGAATTTTACTGTGTAGATGGGACCCCTAACTATGTGCTCAACCCACAGTAAAGTCTTGAGCAATTATAGTCAGGAAATAGTCACAAAACCACAGGCCATATAACACAATACCCTGCCTCTCAAAATGGCCCAACAGGAAGCCCCAGATGCACTGCAGGAATTCATATGACAACCAAAGTCTTTTCTGGGGAGGAAATTTTACCATCCCTCAGAAAGGATTTCAAATGCAACCAATATCATGCCACACAACCAGCTCCATCACCCAACGCTCAGTATCCAACCTCCTATTTCTGAGTGAAGACCTATCTCCCAGGCCACTTCCAATATTCTGGCTCTCTCCCAATAAAACGTCAGGCTAGGGCAGGACAGAGCTGATGCTGTGGTCTAGCAATGTAAAATCCCGTTTAACTGGTTAACCAGTTAAACACGATGTTTAGACAATTAACCAATTAAAGGGGTGGATGGGCCCCATGGATCTGGAGTAGCTCCCTGCCTGTGGCAAACAGGGTGTTGCTCCAGCCCCACCAGTTAACCGGTCACCTATAAACCTTTCATATGTGGACATGCTGATGACTGCTTCTTACCCCTGGATTTTGGTGTACAGCCATACTATGGCGGCTAGATCTGAAAGGCCTTGTATACTGTTAGTGATGGATCACAGCTGTCCTCTCTCAGACAGAGGTGTGCAAGAGCACAAAAAACCCCCACTCCAATCTTTGTTACCTGCACTCAGATAGACAAATCCTGGACCCTCCATAATTCTCTGGCTATGGAAAGGTCTTGTTCCATCAACATCTGCCTCAAATGTCAGTCTCAGGCCCAGCCACATATGCTTTAGTGACCTTTCAATTACATTACTGTAACAAGGTATCTAGCGACACAAGGCTCCAACTGGTTCAAACTGCAGCAGCTCATCTCAGCAACACACTCAAAGGAACATCACTCCAGGCTCCTGCATTGGCTCAACTTAAACAAGGAGTCACATCAGCAGGTCTTGCCTTCCAAGCTCCTCCAGAGAAACACCCAGCTACCTAAAGGAACACCCCAGCCACAGGGACCACAGTTGACTATCTTTTTAAGGCCTGAACTGGCACTAGCATTGCGCAGTGTCACAGCCTGTTTCAATACCAAAGTCTAACCATGATTAGGGACAACAGTACGTTAAGCGGTTCCTGTGATATTTATTTATTTAAATATTTTTACCCCGCCTTTCTATTTAAAATATTCAAGGCGGCTTACAAAAAAACAATACAAATATATATAAAAATTTAAAATATGAAACCCCAGAGGGACATAACCAGCTAAAAACAGAGAGGAGGAACACACACATACAAACTCAAACATCAATAAAAGCACGAATAAAAAGGGTGGCTTTAGCCTGACGCCGAAACAACGCTAGCGTTGGTGCCATGCGAATATCCCAGAGGAAGAGAATTCTACAGCCTGGGAGCAAAAGCTGAGAATGCCCTGTTCCGCCTAGATGTTAATCTTATCTCCACAAGTGGGGGAACACGAAGCAAAGCCTCCCCAGCTGACCTCAATCCCCGGGCAGGTTCATATGGGAGAAGATGGTCCTTCAGATGGTCCCAACTCATTTAAGACTTTATAGGTCATAACTAAAACCTTAAATTGTGCCCGGAAACCCATGATATGAATGCACTTGCAGTGCAGATGGGCCTAGAATCACACCGCAAAACTTAATTTTGGCCCAACATTTAGATTCTGAAACGAAATTTAATTTAAGAACGCCTCCCATCAAAAGATATGTTTCCATGGAAACCTCTTCCCGCTATTCTTTTTTAAAGGAATGCTAAGGGGTTGTGCCGTCCTCTGTGGCCACTACATGCACCAAACCATTCCCCCCACTACGTTTGCCAACACCCCTCTTCCCCGGTTGCTACACACCCTTTTACTTTCACCTGTGGTGGGCGGGTGTAAAATGGATCTCTGAAACATTTTAGTAATAAGGAACCTGCATCATGACCGCCAGCGCTCTCCTATCCTAGATCTCGCCTTCCAGTGGCAGCACTCAGCAGCTCCCCCGGGCGAGGCAGCAACTTGGCAGGAAGCATGCTGGGCTGGAGGTTTCCCCTCAGGAGCACAGCACGTCCCTTGGGCTGAACGGGAGCAGCGAATGCACACACGTACCGCCAAGGCATCGGCGGAGCCGCTCTCAGCTGTCCCCGAGCCCAGCAAGAAGAGCCATGCAGGCCCTGTGCTATGGCCCACAGGAGACGCTGGCCTTGTGGAGGGAGCTCATTGGGTAGCTGGGGAGGGGAAAGTGGGGCTGGTTGAGGAGCACAGGGGGGTGGACTCAGGTAGCACGGGCACATCTATTAATATAAAAAGCAAAAAGGACAAACACTCCACCACTTCTTCACCCAGCAAACTGCAGCTTGCACATTTTTCATTAGGAACACAGAAATTTTCACACTGGATGTGACTTGTGTTCTGGTATCTTATCTCCAAATGAAGCAAAGTACGCGTTTCAAAAGGAAAGTGCTGGCTAATTATGGAATAGCATCTTGGGTGGGGGGCACAAGAATTCCTGCTTTACCCCCATCTAGTCAGCAGTTGAGTTATGTTCTAAAGGAGAGAACACACACTCTAGGATGTCCACATTTGTCGTGGGCTTGGTAGGCTTTTGTCACATCATCTCTACCAAAATGGGATTTTAGTTATTAGAGAAAACTCCCTTGAGCTTGTGTGTTATGGGACTGTTCTTTTTTCCCCCATTGTAAAAAATATAGTAGGCACAATCTGCCCTTCTCTCAGACAGGCACAAACTGGCTGAGATTTGGCCTTGTTTACTTTGAAAAAAAAACAGGACTTTGATCAGGAAATACAGCCCAAGCGCTTGGCTGCAGGAGCCTAAGCAAGGCTCTAACAGCTGAGAGGTGGCAGGAAGGAACAGGCAAGAGTCTAAACGTACAATCTGAATGAGGCCAGCAAGGCTATATACTTCTAAATAGTCATTTCACGGAACCCAAGTTAGGGATGTAAGAGAGTTGTCGATTACTCGCATTTTCGATATAGAGGCAGCAGGAGGTTGGGGGAGGAGGGGGGGGGGAAGAGGCAGGAGCTGATGTGAGAGGCGGGGAGGGGAGGCAGAGGTGCAGCACAACTGCAGTTCTGCCTTTTAAATGCAGTAAGAGTCCTTAACCAAAACTAAGTTTTCCAGCATGTAGATTCTAGCAGGATAAGAAAATAACTTTCCCTTTGGCGCCCACAGTTGCCCCACAGTGCAGACGTATTTAGAACAGTGCAGAGCAGCTTTCTCCATGTTCCTTATCCAGCCCAGGTGTTTAAACATCCTTCACCTGGACCAAACTACAAACTTCCTAGAACAATCTGTGACCAGCTAGTCACTCCTTCCCAACTAAAGGCTACAGTCCTGACTAGCTTAGTGAAAATCAGGAAAGAGATATGAGATCCAAGGGCCCCTACAAGAAATGGCTGAGAACCAAAGCTTCCCACTTGTGAGTGTGTAAGGCAGGCAAGGGAGTCACTTATTTCTGCAGAATCTGTGCTTTTCCCTGCTTTGAAAAGGCGACATTTCTAGTGGCCGAGATCGCAAAGACAACCCAGGTATAACTGATCCAGTCTTGTCTTCCTGTTTCTGCAGACAAAGCAGCATTAAGGCTTCTGCAGCTGCTGCTCAGAAATTGCCAAGTGCAGCAGAACTAAGTTATTAAGTTTCTGGGTAAGTCTCCCTGCAGGCGGGCGCTCAGAAGTGTGAGCAGCATCGGAATTATTCACTGGGTAAGAGAGTCCAAAGCCACAGCGACTAACGGACACGGTAGAAGGTGTCTGTGTCTACCAAGCCCATGACTGATATAGGAGGATATCAAGAAACGGGTGTAATAATTAATTGCCTCTCAGCAACACCAACAGACCATTTCCCTTTCACCTTGGGAGAGATTAAGGCTCCTACTAGTAACAGGCGCGCACTCTCCCGCCGCCAGACTCCCCACCAAAATCAGAAGTGTCCCAAAGAGACACCGCTGCAGCTTCCTAAGCACGGACTCGGCAGCCAGGAGCACGGACTGCAGCTCCCGTCACCCCCTGCTCCAACACACACCCCCCACGCGAAACAAGCGCGCCCCCCCACGCACACCCCATGTGCGAAACAAGCGCACCCCCTCCCACACCCCCCCAACAAGCGCGCCCCCCCCCACACCCCACGCACAAAGCAAGCACACCCCCACGCGCACACCCAACAAGCGCGCCCCCCCCACACACACCCACAAGCGCAGCCACACACACCCCCACGCGCACACCCAACAAGCGCGCCCCCCCACACACCCCACGCGCAAAGCAAGCACGCCCCCACGCAACACCCAACAAGCGCCCCCCCCGCAAACAAGCACGCCCCCCCACACGCACCCAACAAGCGCCCCCCCCACACCCCACGCACAAAGCAAGCACGCCCCCACGCGCACACCCAACAAGCGCGCCCCCCACGTGCGAAATAAGCACGCACGCCCCCCCACACACACCCAACAAGCGCCCCCCACACACCCCACGCGCAAAACAAGCGCCACACCCCCACACACACACCCCAACAAGCGCCCCCCCCACACACCCCACGCGCACACACAAGCAAGCACGCCCCCCACACACGACCCAACAAGCGCCCCCCCACACGCACCCGCCAAAACAAGCGCCCCCCCACACACACCCCACGCGCGAAACAAGCGCCCCCCCCACACACCCCACGCGCACACCCAACAAGCGCGCCCCCCACGCGCGAAACAAGCGCCCCCCCACACGCACCACGCGCGAAACAAGCGCCCCCCCACACGCACCCCCAACAAGCGCCCCCCCACCCCACGCGCGCAGCCTGGAGTCTCGTCACGAGACCCGTGGGAGCATCAGGCCCTCGCCCCGGGCCATTCCCGCTTCCCGCGCCCCGCTACGTTACCCGGCTCCGGTCTGAGGGCAGAGCTCTCCCGGCCGCGCCCCGCAGGAGCAGCCCAGGAGTCTCGGCACGAGACCACCGGGGGGAGCGTCAGGCCCCAGCCCCGTGGCCATTCCCGCTTCCCGCGCCCCAGCCGGCGTGACCCGGCTCCGGGGGAGGGGGAGCTCTCCCGGCCGCGCCCCGCAGGTAGCAGCCCAGCGGCCGCCCCTCACGAGCCACCGAGGGAGCGCTCCGGGCACGCACGCGCAGCCAACGCCCTGCCCACTTCCGGCCTGCCCCAGCCAATCACCGACGAGACAGAGCCGGGGGGGGGGGAGGTCTCCGCTGCGCCCCCGGTACCTGCTCAGCGCCGCCCCTCACGAGCCACCGACCACGACGCTCCCACGCACGCGCAGCCAACGCCCGCCCACTTCCGCCTCCCCCAGCCAATCACCGAACAGAAGCACAGAGCCCTCAGGGACGGTAAAGCAGCGAGGACAAAATACCTCTCGTCACGGACCGCGTGGTGCGAGCACCGGTCCCTGGCCGAATCCGACACGGGCGGGGGGGTGTGTGTGTGACGTAGCGGGGGCGGGGCTCGGCGCTGGGCAGTGTGGCACGGGGCGGGGTTCAGTGCCAGAGTAGCACTGTGCAGTGTCACAAGGGGAACCAGGCTGAATGGGGGGGGGGGGGGTGGCACTGGGAGGTGTCACAGTGTGTGTGGGGGTGGGGGGGGGACAGGTGTAGCCCAGGTGTGGGGAGCCCCAACCCCCCATCCGCAGCCAGCAGTGACTGCCAGCCAGCAGGCAGAACAGAGCCCCATCTCTGCCCCCCCAAGACTTAAAACACTCCGAAGCCAGCTCCAGCCCTGCAGCCGCCTCCCAGCCTTTGTGCTGCTCACCGGACACCCGCACCCAGGCTCAGGGTACAGAAAGCATCATCCATTGTGGACCTGCAGGAGGCCGACACCGAAATTCCCATCAGCATCTCACTACTGGTGAAGTGCCCAGGGAAACTAAGGCACACGCACTGGGTTACTACCGAGTAGTAGAGATCACGTAACATAGCGAACAGAGCAAACACAGTCCCCCACTTTGTCCCATCTCTTCTCCCTTCGGGACCAAACTGAGCAGGGTCACTGAGCCAGTGGCCTGGGGAAGTTCAGGGCCCCTGCTCTGTGATAAAGCATTGACTAGGACATGAGCACTCCCCTTAACATGGACCACCTCTGTGTCGCGATCCTGCAGCAGCAGACTCCATAGCAGCAGCTTGGTATTTGCCCTTTCAGTTGGTCAGGGGAAAGGGGTCAGTGTACACCTTGAAATGCCACCCAACTAGGTATGGCTGCAGTTTTCTAAGAGCCCACACCCTGCACTGACATTCCTTCACTATGGCTGTGTCTACACTGGCGCAATCTTGTGCAAAAGCGGCCGCTCTTGCGCAAAAACTTGCTGCCTGTCTACACTGGCCACGTGTTCTTGCACAAGTAAACTGACGTTCTAATGTATGAAATCAGGGCTTCTTGCACCAGAACTCTGACGCTCCCACTCAGGAATAAGCCCTTTTGCACAACTGTTCTTGTGCAAGAGGCCAGTGTAGACAGGCAACATGAGTTTCTTGTGCAAGAAAGCCCTATGGTTAAAATGGCCATCAGAGCTTTCTTGCGCAAGAGAGCGTCTACACTGGCATGGATGCTCTTGTGCAAAAGCACATCTCTTGCACAAAAGCACATGCCAGTGTAGACGCTCTCTTCTGGAAGAATTTTTGCAGAAGAACTCTTCCGCAAAAGAGTGCCAGTATAGATGTAGCCTGAATGCATAGTTCTGTTTGCAAGGCAGGAGCTTCTTGCTCAAGTACACAATGGAGCATCTCTTCCCCTTTTTGTCCACCGACATTAGCATCACACCCAGCCCTGTCAGAGGCATGGGTAAACACCATAAAGGGCTTGTCAAAGTCTGGGTTTACCAGTACTGGAGCCCCAACCATGGTCTCCTTCAGCATGTAGAGAGCCCTCTGACACTGCTCAGTCCAGACCATCTTGTCTGGTTTACCCTTCTTACATAGCTGAGTGATGGAGGCGGGGATGGAACTAAAGTGAGACATCTCCTGTAGTACCCCGTCATCCCAATGAAGGCCTGGACTTGCTTTTTAGTCAGGGGGACTGGCCAATCTCTGATGGCCTCCACCTTGGCTGGCTGTCACTTTAAATAGCCTTTCCCTAATTTATAGCCCAAGTAAGAGACCTCTGCCATCCCCACCTTGCACTTCCCAGGTTTATGATCCTGCATTTGGCTTACATGGAACACATGGTCCCCCAAGTCAGGCTAAAAACACAAATATCATCAATGTAAGCCAGGGTAAAACTCTCCGTCTCCGTCAGCAGCTGGTCCACCATGCGCTGGAAGGTGGCAGGCACCTGGAGGCCAAAAGGCAGGACTAGGAACTCACAGAACCCCCAAGGGATGATAAAAGCAGATTTCAGTGTGGCATCTGAGTCCAACAGCACCTGCCAATAGCTCTTGGTAAGGTACATTGTAGGGAGGTAGCATGCTCCCCCCAGCTTGGGTAGGCACTCATCAGGTCTGGGCAGTGTCACAAGGGAGGGCAGGGCTCAGTGGTGGTGGTGACACTAGGCAGTGTCACAAGGAGGGGCAGGGCTCAGTGCTATGGGCAACACACTAAGTGGTGGCAGGAGGGAAGCAGGACTCAGTGCTGGGAGTGACACAGAGCAGTATCACGAGAGGGTGGGGGGGCGCGCACAGAACTCAGTCCTGGGCTAGCACTGGGCAGCATCACAAGAGAGGCAGGGCTCATTGCCCGGGTCGCACTGGGCGGTGCCACAAGGGAGCAGGGCTGAGTGCTGGGCTTGTACTGAACAGCATCACAGTGGACTGTGGGGCTCTGTGCAGGTGGGACACACAAAGGCGGGGGGGGGGGGAAGGGCGGGAAGAAGTCCATGTAGTGCCCGCACCAGGCCTGCCCCTCCTCTCACCGTGGCACTATGCAGCCTGCCCCACTTGCACAACCCAGCTCAAGGTATCAAACTGGGCAGTTGTGGGGAAAGGAGGGCAGGTTGTGAACTCTCATAGGAAACACTAATTACTGAACAGGTAAATAACTTTCCTTTCTTTTGTGCTTGTCAGTACAAGATCCAAATCAGGTGACTCACAGGGAGTCTATTACACAAGCAGAGGGCACTACTGCAAGTTTAGTTAAACAGGTATTTTAATACAGTCCCAACAAAGTGAGCACGATACCTCCACAATAATTGTTTGTGAATATACATTCCTCTAAATAGCATCCCTACAATTATCAGCTGCTGGAATAACCTATAAACAAGGCTCTGTCCCTATTGTTTCTGGGTAACTGTAAATTGGCCATCTCCTAACCTAACTTCACACAACCAGACATCCACCCAGAAATGTTCTGGGTTGAAACTGCCTGATCCTTAGATCTTTCAGCAATAAAAGCAAACAGACAAGGGGATAACCTGAATTCATATTCCATGGTCAGAAGTGACCATTATGGTCATCTCCTTAGACTGCCTATCGCAGGCCGGACACTCTTCCAGAATAATTCCTGGAGCATGTATTTTCAGAAAAATAGCCAAGGATGGAAAAATCTATTATGATCTCAAAGTCGTTCCACTGGTTAATTTCTTAGTTAAAAATGTACACCTTGTTTCCAGTCTGACACGCTTTAGTTTACAGCCACTGGATCATATTACACCTCTCTCCACTAAATTGGAAAGCCCATTATTAAAATGTTCCCCACTTGGATATTAATTTACTGTAATCAAATCCCCTCTTTACCTTTTATTTGTTAAGTAAAGTAGTGATACTCAAGGAGCTCAATCAGGAATATATTCTACCTTCACTCACCCCATCTGAGAGAGAGTAGAGCTGGGTGGTATGTTCAATACTTCCACCAATGTACACGGGGGTCTGCCTGGTCCAGATCAGGAGAGGCCCCATAGCACAAGCCATGAGATGCTTCCTAAGTCTGAATTCCTGGGCTTATCGGGGAAAGGAATGGCAGATATTCCACTTAAAGAGGTGAGTGCCTCCAAAGAAATACAGGCATCTCTAAATGATCCCTGCTGACCAGGAAGGATCGGACAGGAAATCCCATTTTTGAAGCGTGGAATCCTGGGCATAATCGTAATCCTTTACCACAAGATGGTGCAGCCTGGGATGGGGAAATCCCAAGAACCTACCTAACAAAAATGACTCTAAACTGCTATTACCAAAATTTTATTGTTTACAATATTTACAGAAATGAAGTCAAATCATCAGGCAGAGTAGTTTTTTATAACTGTATGTTCAGGTGTGGCTATCAGGATAGCCCTGGATGAATGCAAAGATATACAACATTACTCAGCTCTGCACATGCGTTCATTATGTTGAACATGACAGAATTCTTAGATTTCTTGGGAATAAATGGGAGAGCACAAGGCTCAGCATTTTCTCCGACAGTTACTGATTTTTATAAAGAGTACAAGTTATACCTTTTTTGGTACCAAAAAAATTGTATCAAAGGTATCAGTTACAACAGATAGGTGCTCCTCCATGACAGCAAAACACTATGGCTTTGTTGAAACCTTGTGTACCTGACATATGCAACGTGCACTGCATAATACATTAACAAGGGAGACGCACTGAAAGCTGTAATGGACAAAGTGATACAGATTATTAACTTAGTACATGCTTGCTCCCTGCATCACCATCAGTTTGTGGAACTGATGGACCAAATTGAAACAGAATATGAAGACCTTGTCATGCACACTGAAGTGCAGTAGTTACACTGTGGTGAAGTACTGGACCACTTCCTGGCACTTCTACCAGAAATCGAAGGGTTTCTTGCTCAGAAATTTCAAATGCACCCAGAGTCAGAAAACAAAAACGGGATTTTGGCTTTTATCATCACTGGTTAGCTGATGGTGTTGAACGAGACGTTACAGGGGGAAAAAAAAACACCGCTTGCTCATACTAAATGCTAGTGTCAGAAAATTCATGTTACACCTTCAGTTAATGTCAGCTCTGTTACCTTCATGTGACACATGTGACACACACTTCCCAAATTTGGGGGAAAAAAACCCCTGAGAAACACTCTGATCAAGGAAATGACTATGATCCATCATTTCACATACAAGTGCTGTTTACACTGGCAGGGAGTTTTGAGAACTGCTTTTCTTCTCAGCGATCGGAAGTCCTTCCTCTTATTGTTCTCAAATCTATCTGAATTTCATCTGAGAAAGTGTGAAGTAGTATGTCAAAGGACTGGAGTTGATAAAAGGAAGTTTGAGAAATAATTAATTCATGTTGGTGCCCTGGATGAAGATGAAATTAACCAGCTAAAGAGAAAAAGCACGAGAACTTTGGTTGAATACCCTTGGTCTAGTTCTCCAGTACTGCATTGCAAAAAGATGTCAATTTTTGGATCAACATACACATGCAAGCAGACTTTTTCTGCTATGAAGACACATCAAATGCAAGAAGCGCAGCAGACTAATGGCTGGAAACCTTAGTGCTGAATTGCAAAATGTCTGCACACCCCTTATTTCTAACTTAAGAAAGCTTGTGGAAGATGGCACCAACCAGAAATTGCACTGAGTAACTTAAAGGTGGGAGGGGCACGAGGTAACACTGAGAATGGACAAAACCAGTGTAGTGGTCTCTGGTGTATGAAGCAGCATAGACACAGAAGACATTTAGATAAGCTCTCGAAGGAAAACATGGTTTAATCCCACTGATCAGAATTCAGTTTGCCATTAGATGAAATATGCCTTTTTGTGCTTGGTTCACCAGTGAACCCAATTTCCCATTGCAGAGGCTCTCAAATGTCATTGTACCATGACCCCTTCTGACCAAAATTACTACATGACCCCAGGGAGGGAGATCCAAGTCTGAGCCTGCTTGAGTTCTGCTGGCTTAGGTGGGGAGCCAAAGGCCAAGGGCTTCAGCCCCAGGCAGGGGACCTGTAACCTGAGCCCCACTACCTAGCACGGATACCCTCAGGCTTTGGCTTCAGCCCCAGGCCCTCGCAAGTGTAAGCCAGTCCTGGTGATTCCATTAAAATGGGTTTGTGACCCACTTTGGGGTCTTGACTCAAAGTTTGAGATCTGCCATTGTATTGTATCCTTGGTCACTCATACCAATGCAAAATGCATGCAAAATGTACACTCACCTTGCACACATGTAAATGACTGCACCAGGAGGCAAGGGAATGGACGCTCACTTAGTGTACTACTGGTTATTTTGTGGGGGATGTGAAATGTATAATTTTCTTCACTTTTTTCTCTGTTGCCATCACTTTTTCTGCAAGGATAAATTGCTGTAATACATTTCAAAACCAGTTCACCTCACTATTCAATACTTGGGTTTGGTAAGTGAGGTGGACTTGTTGCTTCATGGCTAACTGGTTTTGAAATGCATTACAGCAATTCATTCTTATAGAAAGAGTAATGGAGAGAGACAGGCAGGAATCAAGATTTTCAAGTAAGACATTTTAAAAGAGCATGATTTTCAGAAAGTCTGCCCTCTTGGCGGGGGGGGGGGGGGCCGCGGAATAAAAAAAAAAAAAAAATCAAACCCTGTTAAAGAGCTTGGGTTGTACACCCCAAATCACTAGCCAGTGCTGAAAACTTTTCCTGCAACCTCAAGTCCAGGTAGCCTGTTATCGGCCCCTCTTACATCCTGCCCAAACTGAATGTTGGCAAGTCAGACCATTTGAGGGTAGCATCTTTAAAATGACACAAATCTGGAACAAAAAAAGAATCATAAAGAGATTCTACATAAGATAGTATTTATCACGAATTAACAAATGGAATTCTTAAATATTTTAAGGAGCCAGTGGATATAAAACTGTGTTTGGAATCGGGGAGAATTTCCTGAATAGTAAGAAACACCTGTCAAAAACTCTTCTTGGTATACAAGAGTACACAGCAAAGGTGGCAAGCTATAGCCATAATGCTTTTCTTTCATCTGTCAGAAACTACATTCCCCCGACCTGGGCTGAGAGGGTTGAGATGTCGGGGGATAGGAGCGCAAGATAACGTAGGCAGTGTGTCATTTTCCAATGGGATTCTAAATGCGAGATGTCAGCTCCAGGGAAAGAGGGTGCAACAGCTCAGCACTGCAGCACAACCCTGCAAATACTGCTGCTGCTTGTACTGTGCATCTTGGCCACTTAAGGCAGAAATCTGCCTGCATCTAGGAGACACTCCCTACCTTCTTCCTACTCAGAAGACATAAGGCAAACATCTGCCAGGTACCTGCTGCCTCTGCTTCTCTTACAGAGCACACAGCTGCTCTAGCACCGAGATAAATTAACGCCAAACGTAGAGGCAGGGTATCTCCAGCCAGAAGAGGTTCTCCACAGATAGATCACCACAAACAGCGCCCTAATCTCAGCTCTTCAGTCAGAGCAACAGCTGCCTTCCCCAGCAGTGTCTGTCAGACACAGACTGCGCACACACAGGTCCTATTGCTACAAAGACCCTGTTGGCTATTGCAAACATTTTCAAACCAAACCCAGGTGCCTAAAAAGCTTCTAACTAGAAAGGGCGTCATTTTCTAAAGTGGTGAGCATCTACAGCCCTCAGAGATGTAGTGGGAGCCAGGGTCACTCAGCATCGCCGAAAATCAGGCCGCTTCTTTAGGTACCTCAGTGTGGATTTAAAAGCCCCGACATGAGGCAGCAGATTGAAAAACATTTGCCTCCAGCAGCAAAACATCCAAAGCAAGGTCTCTGCTGCTGCCCCTGTACTCTGCAATCAAGTCTGCTAATGTTTACAACACACAAAATCCCTCTCGCAGAACCGTCGTCCAGATGCAGTGGGAGAGAGATTATCCAGTCCTGGGTCAGCAACGTGTGGAATCAGCACCACAGGACTGATACTGGGCTGTTTCATCTCATCACAGACTGTCAGCCAACCTTGAGCACATGGTCATATTGGGGATGGCAACAGTGCCTGTTTTTCTTCCTTAGTTATTTCAGCCAACTCCAATCAAGACTCTAAAAAGAAAGCAAGAGAGCAACCAGAGTTCAGTAAATTTAATTTTCAAACCAACCATCACCTGCCTGGAAGCCTGCATTGTCCAAAACTGCTCTCTGATGTCAGTCTTGGAATTATAAGGAGAGATTGAAAAGGGAAGTGTTTAACTACCCAAAACCTGCTGGTAATACACACACCTAATTAAGGTATATTAAAGGCTTCTGAAATTTCACAAACAGCAGCTATGTAATACCACCCAGCATCTATTGTCAGCATTGGAAAGGAACAGATGAAAATCCAGAAATGAGGATTTTCGGTGTCGGGGTCTGAGCTACTGAAACTCAGGCAGCAGACACAAATCAACAGTTAAGTTTTGGTCGCTAAGCTACTGGTTTCATCTGACACGGATATGCAAAGAATCAGAAGTCCTTACTGGCTGAAGGCTACTGGGTAGCAACATGACATGAGTTAATGGTGTCAGCTCAGACCCTTACTATCACAACCCTACCACATTAGCTGGCACTCATTGGCCCTGGGTTGTGGTCTCAGCAGCAATCCCCTGGAAAGTGTCAGAGCTATTCACAATCAGCTGGTTTGTAAATTAGAGGAAAATAAGGTGAGAGGTAGTAAGCAACACAGAGTCATCAAAACCAGACACTAAAAGCTAGAGTTTGTGCTGTGCCTCTGAAAGGTGCAGCCCAGAAGAAAAGGCCAGGGAGACTTTACAACACGTTTCACCCTCCGGATTCTAGGCAATGGGGCTCTGCCCTGGGAGCTACCCTAACTTACAGTAACCACCCCAGGGTTGCCTATAGCTGTTCAGGAATCCAGTGCTCACTCTGGCTACTCTACCTCCCTTCCCAATCCTACGCCAGGGTATGTGGGATCCACAAGGTGCAGATTATGCTGGCCATGGGCTGCTCCTGTTTTGGGAAAAGTCTTCATTACTCTATTGTATAGCTGCCACAATGATTACAGGCATCAGAACAGTGCCCCCTTAACATGCTCTCAAGTGGCTGGTGAGGAGTGGAAGCATGTTGGTTTTAGCATGGCTTCATAGATCATCATCCCCAGAGCCAAGTGTACTGGAGGCAACAGCTAGCCTTCCAGTTAGGAGAGTAGCTTAACGTCATTGTGGGAGGAGGGACGTTTATCTAATGTGGCTGCATAAACAGCTTGCACCAGAGCAAGCTACCAGGAGAGACTGGCGTCCGACAGGAGATCAGCAGCAGCAGCAGCAGTCTGGACACCATACTGAGTGCTCATGGGAAGAGCCTCATTTCATCCATTAGAGTTGTGTTCAAACACATCCCTTGTCTGCTCAAGGGAAAGGACAGGAGGACTAGTTGGCCCCCAGGTTCTGCCTAGCCTGCTGACTTACAAATTCCTTTTCCTCATTATGTAGAGAAAGGTGAAATATCTTCCTATTCAGACCCTAGGCCCCAGACTAACATCAGATTTGTCCAACCACACCACTTGCTCCTCCTACTCCTTCTGAACCTTACGCCCATTCTTTCTGCCCCTCAAGTCAAAGGCTACGTCTACACTGCATCTTTATTTCGGAATAAGCTATTCCGGAATAGTTATTCTGAAACAGCTTATTTTAAAATTGCACGTCTACATGGCAGGGAAGCCTCAAAATTAGTCCGAAGCAGGCTTCCCTAATGTAGACGTGCTATCTCGATTTAGAGCCCCAGAAGGCACTGGGGAGGAATAAGTTCGAATCGCCCTGGTGAGGGGCTATTTCGAAATAGCAGAAGTGGTGCATCTACACAGCTGCTATTCCGAAATAGCTATTTCAGAATAGGCATTATTCTTCGTAGAATGAGGTTTACAGAACTCAGAATAAGCCACCCGTTATTTCAAAATTATTTCGAAATAATGCTATTGCCGTGCAGACACTTGCACAGTCATTTCAGAATAACACCGTTATTCCAAAATAACTTTGCTGTGTAGATGCAGCCAAAGGGTGGACAGGGCTCAGGAAGAGGAGAAAAGGTTTACTGAAGGGCAGTTCATTGCATTCTATAACAAGACCTTGAGAGACAATACCCCCACCAATGTCCCCTGCTTGCCACATCTCTGCTTGAACAGCCCATCACATCGCACATTTCCAGAACCAGAAACAGGATTCCTTAGCTGATTGTTTTGCCAATGCACCTCATATCCTTTGTGAGCAACAGACCAGGACACTGCACATATTTAACAGGGATGTAAAATCCCATGCAGTATGTTAACCAGTTAAAACTATAGGTTTAACCGGTTAACCATCCACTGCACTGTGGTGACTACTCCAGCTGGGCCCAGGCACCAGTTAACTGGTTATCCCAATAAGGCTACGTCTCCACTGTTTTTTTTGGAAGAGGAAATGCAAATGAAGCACTCATTTGCAAATCTCGCACTTTCATTTGCATGTTCTCTTCTGATCCTTTTGGCGGAAGAGGTATTTGCAAAAAAAACCCCGCAGTGTAGACGGGGCCATTTGTTGGGGGGAAAAAAACCCTTTTGTGCAAGATCCCTTATTCCTCAAATAATGAAGTTTACAGGAAGAGCTCAGTAAGTTAAATCTTCCAACTGAGGCCAATGACACCTTTGAGAAGTCAAGCCTCAATCACAGAAACAGACTTACCATCATGCTGCTGTTCTGCTCCTGTTTTGCCTCTTGAATAATAGTGCTGAAGCGGTCAAGATAGTTCAGATTCTCTTCTATCACACGGGCAAAAACTTCCCTACAAAAAAGGGATAAAGGGTGCAGATTTAAACTGTGACAGATTCACTTCTCCAGAAGGAGCAGAACGGGGGAGTGGAAGAGATAAATTTACAGCAGTTTATCTGTAATTCTACAAGTTACTGTATCCTGTTTTATACAGCAATGTGCCTTGCATGCTTCCATAGCAGGGCCCCTCAGACAGATTCCCCGCTTCTGGAAATTAGCTGACTTCATCGAAAATGATCTCTCATCAAAAGAGAACTTCAATAATCATCCCAAATCATGCCTGCAGCAGACACTGACAAGAGAACTCCATCTGAGTAAAGGATGGGATTCCAAGACTGAGAATCCTCTAGGTCCATAAAACTAAAAGCAACGGAAGAGAAAATAGCTGCCTCTGGAACCTTGACACACAGCATGTCTATACATCCTTATAACCCTAGTCAAGACTGACCAGCAACATTACCAAGAAGTATCCTGAAACTGTATCTGGTATACCACTTTGCTGATACCAAGGGAGTGACATAGAAAGCTTCCAGCCACAGGACACAGACTGAGTTAGGAATGGTTCACTGCACTTCACTCAGGACAGTGCAGAATTCCAGAGAGGTGTCATCCTACTGGAGACCTCAAAGATGAGTAGAAACACTCATCTGTTCAAAATGCGTCTGACAAAGTGGGTCTTTGTCCACGAAAGCTTATGCCCAAATAAATCTGTTAGTCTATAAGGTGCCACAGGAATTCTCGTTGTTTTTGCAGATTCAGACTAACATGGCTACCCTGCTGATACATTAGCACTTTGACCAAATGACAAGTATCACATTTGGAGCCTGTCTCCACTACAAATGCATGAGGGAGGGCAGGCTTTCAGAGCTCTTGCATATAAAATGGGGATACTCTTCCGAAAAGAGACCAACTGGTCTTAGCAATAACCTCCCATCCTTGGCTCTTACCCATCTCTAGGAACTGCCATAGAAGAGAGAGGATGGGGTATGTTGCTCGAGGAGTTTGGAGGAAGCCATGTAGCAGTTGGAGGTGTGGCTGCACTTTCGATGCTGGAACTCACAAGAGATCGAGCAGAACTCTGAGTCTAGAATAGAAGCAGAATTATTCTTCATGCACATATTCAGTGGATGGACACATATTTTAGTCCTGTTCCATTGGAGTTTACACTATATATGCACTAAGAAACCCGAGATCAGAGCATTATACGCATAATTAAAGATAAATATACATTAATGCAAAAGTGTGGCGCTCTCCCCCTCTCCCTCTTCCTTCCTTCCTTCCTTCCTACACACACACACACACACGGGGCAACAGAGTGATGTGATTATGTCACTCTAGTGTCCCACAGCCCCTCTGCCCTCAACCGCCTGGCCCAGTACTCCGGCAGGCAGCCAGAGGCCTCCTCCCTATCTCCCCCCCCCCCATAGGGTGCCAGGGAACTGGGCACCCTCCTGGCCTTAGCCGGGGAAGAGGGGCGGAGTCGGATGCCACCCGCACCACCCTGGCCCCTTTTCACCAGCCAGTGCTAGCCCTCCCAAGGCCAAGGTGGCACAGTGCCTGGCTGCAGAGGTTATTGTTAACATACATGGATTTCAATCCTAAAGTCACTTACACAAGCAATTTTCAGCAAATGCCAGATCTCCCTCTGCCTTTTGCCCTGCATCTGCATCACTGAGCTGTCAGCCTCCTTGATGTTATTCAAAGCCACTTCAATCTTCGGAAGCAAATCAATAATCTTCTGCTTACAGCCTAACAGCTTACTGTAACAAAGGAGAAATCACAATGACTTTCCCATTCAGCAGGACACAGGCTTTGGCTGTGGTTTGCACCAATTTTACACCTTGCTATTTAAGGGAAAACTGGGTAAACATGTACTTGCCCCTCAGTATTTACACGGATAGCTGCAGGCACACATACACAACTGAAAGATTCCTTGGGACCATGGTGGCTCCTGGAAGTCTTAAGGTCTAATGATGAAAGTGCGCAGCACAGAAAGTTCAATGCAAGAAAGCTTCAAGACTATCTTTCTTCACAAAGAAATCTCCCTGCCATAGATCCCTCCACCTCAGCACCAGTCACATATCTACATGGAACTCAGTTCCTGGAGATGTGAAATGCTTACAGAGAAAGCGCTAAGGGACTGTGCTACAGTATGAGTCAGATGATTGTGATGAATGTAGTGTGGCTGTATGTTCTTGAAGGGGAAAGCAATTCTTGGTGGGAAGCTGCAGTGTTCCACCGACAATTAATTTGAGGAGGATGTATAGTAAGGTCTGGGACAGACCTTCCCCTTTACTAGCTTTGAAGTTTTGGAACTATGATGGGAACGTGCCCTTCAGCAATCTGAGCCTGGAATAAAGTTTTGCTCTTGGAACACAAATGCAAGAGCTCTCTGCTCCTGAAGAGAAATTAGTATGTTAAAAGGTCTCCAGCCCAGAATGACAGAAGCTGCATATTATCTCTGGTTTTCTCCGGAAATGAAAGCTCTCCTGATACCTAAGATGTCCAAAGAGCTCCTTGAGAACTCGATCCTGGCTCTGAACTGTCTGCACGATAATCTTCACCATGTCAGTGCTGTCACTGTAAGCGTGATCTGGA
This sequence comes from Pelochelys cantorii, assembly GCA_032595735.1. Lineage (NCBI taxonomy): Eukaryota > Metazoa > Chordata > Testudines > Trionychidae > Pelochelys > Pelochelys cantorii. Next base: position 5,407,311 of record CM064333.1, read on the forward strand.
AGGGATAACAATCATCTGGTTAGGAGAGCCTCAGCAAACAGTTCATAGATACATAGTATCCATGAAATTTAAGATTTAAATATCTGAAACCATTAAATTCAAGATTTTTAAAATGCCAGGACCATGAAGTTTACAAAAAATGGACTGTGAATTTGGTAGGGTCCTAAGCATGGTCAATAATGTTTCCATAACTCCTCAACATGTTAGACTTGGATGTCTAGATGGGCGCCAAAGGCTGCACTGCCTAAAGGAGGCTGTATTTAGCTTCTTTTAAACCAGTGTGGGCCTTCAGAAACTCTTTTGTTACTGGCTTGGTGAATCTAATTATTGCATAAACAACCAGTTTTGGGGATTGTGTGCCCTATTTCTTGCACTCTGCCATGATTGTGGCACTCTCAGTGTGGTCCATCAAGGCACCATGGTCACATCAAGCATCTATTCTTCCTCTCTCCCCTCTCAGCTGGATGTCTGCCTACGTTGTCCAGCAACAGTGCTCCGACAAACTGAAAGCTCTGTAAGTAGCAAAGGATTTGATGGCACCAATCCACACTAAGGTAAGAGCTAACAATATGGCTGCCTTGGTAACTTGCAGGATTTTCCAAACACCTTAATAACTGACTGAGAAGGGTTAACAGCATGCATAGCCTGGGAGCAATTAAGCCTTAGACCAAAAGACAAGAACCCTAACACTTTTTATACCACAGCTGATCCTATGTAACACCCGACTGATTTATATATCGTGACACCTACCCCCTGAGGGTCAGGACAAAGTTAAGGTGCGTGGCAGTTCTGACACTATTAAGGACAGTGTAATGAAAATGATCACTAAATGAACTACACTTTATAATATAATTATTCCACTGCCAAAAAGACATTTGACATCATTTACACAACTCATTGCCCTTGCAAACATTTCCTCCACTGACCACTTATGACTTTGGACAGGCATACCATCAAACCACTCCTCTCAGTTCCCAGCAAGACCTAGAAAGCTCCTCTTCCTCATTCCATCATTCTAAGTGTATCTTCACCCCTCCCTGCCCAGAATTCCCTCCTCCCTGCTGCAAATGATAATGTAAAAAGTCTAATATTTACTGTTAAAAGCAGAGATTGCTTGCAGGGTTTGAGTTTTATGTAGGTCACAGAACAAGCCTGTTCCATACCTGGTGGTCTTGGTTTTAATTGCTTGTATAGTTCTATGGCTTTTTGTTCACTGCAAAAAGAAAAAAAAATTACTTCATATATGTATTAGCGCACACAAAGGAACTAATCATCTGTAACATTCAAGAGTAAAAAGATTTCATATTCAACTCTTTATTAAGATGGAGCATCTTGCCAACGGATAGCCTGCTCCCTCTACATTAGAAATCCATGTCAATTCATTCTGTGATTAAAAAGTCCATATTTCCTAAAACAACTGCTCCCTTTTCTTCATGATTCAGTGTTTACCTTTCTGATATTCAGTCTAATTAGCATTAATTCTATGCTTTCTTCACTTTTGAACATATTTCAATGAAAATCTATCAGGATTTTGTTGCCATATAACATTTAAAAGTTTGATTTTAGTAATGTTGGTAGCTTTGAATCTGTATAATTGCCTGATGTACTCCCTATTTGCACTCATGTTTCCTTGCTTGCTCGCAGTTCCATAGAGGACATTTGGGAAGAGTACAAGGAAGAGATCCCAAAAAGGTACATTTCCTTCTCCTTTTAAAGTAAGTTTTGCTGCTCTGCACAGCTCAAATAACTCAGAATCAGTTACATGCTGAAGCTTCCAACTCCGTGACACATCCTCACTTTACTATTTCAAAAAGTTCAGCATAATCTTCTCCAACTGATTAGTTTCTCCCATCACCTCCTAGCTGATTCCTAAACCTGGAACATCCCACTCCCTGGCCAGCCCATGAACTCACATCGTAGGTCACCCCTAGAGGAGTTAAGGAAATCATCCACTCCAGTCAAATGTCCTGTGCTTCTTCCCAATAATACATTTATAGAGCACTTCCCTCCACAAAAACGCTGGGGCTGCTGAACAGCCATAACAGCATTTTCTTGTTAACTTCCAAAAAATACCCCAACCTCAATAAAATTACAGACAGGGTGAGAAAATAAACCATAAGAACAAAACAGAATAGCAGCAGTAATTTAAAGACACCTGAGAAAGAGAATTTTGGTAGTTTTTAAGTGGGGAGATGAAATGGGCAGATTTCAGGAAGGAGGGAGTTCCACATCGTGGGGACCGCCACAGCCACGGCTTGCTCCCAGGCCTATTTCTGACATGATGGTGGAACCTCTCAGCACCAGGTCATGTGGAAGAACAAAAATCCACGTGCTAGAGGCTCCAGAAGGGAGTCTCAACTGTGACCATGGCAGTCCCATTCAGAGCTTTATAAACCAGTAAGGCTAACAGACTGAACCCGCCACTTCACAGGCAGTCGACGTAAAGAACACAATAAAGGCTGAAATAGCTCAACTAGCAAGCCGTTGCGTGGCTGAATCTGAACAAGCTGCAAGTGGTGCAACAGCTGTGCTGGTAACCCCAACAACAACAGCTTTCACAGCCATTGCCAGGCTCTCTCAAGCATGCAGTTTTCAAAGAGTCTGGGTATATAATTCTACAGTTCTGAAGGAAACACACAGACTCTTCCCTTCCTACCCACCCACCCACCTCTTCAAAATGGGAGAATTAAAAACAAAATAGACACCAAAAAATATTTTTAAAACCTGTTACAATGTAAAATGATTTCAGTAAGTATGAGAGAGTAGCCCTTTTCCTTACAGGCTTTCCATGACATCCCCCTGGCGTCTTGCATATGGACTCCTCTGCAGTTCCACGATCTCTGTGTGCAGAGCCATAATCTGTTCATCGAGGTATCCGATATCTCCAGCCTAATGATAAAATATAATGTGTTATAAATCCCAAGTTTTAAATGGAAAGTGATACATGTAAAGCCATTTCAGGAGCAGAAATACAAAAAAACCCAACAGAAAGATACTCCAGATTACTTTGTTCAATAGACAAGTGAATCTGGATGGAATTAAGAACATTCTGAAAGTGTAAGTGTTGCTGTATTGAGGGACAATAATCATTCAATAGATTGGTTACCGCGATAATGCTATGGAAATCAGACTAGTTTCCACACAATATACAATACCCTCCACAACCTTGGATAGAAACAGACAATACAAAAACTGCAAACGCCTTTTTATAGCAAAGGATTCCTGTATAGTCTAGAGTCAGCACTGTTGGGTTAACCACAGTCACACCACCACAAAAGCAGCAGAACGTCTCAGTTCAGGTGCTGAAACTGCTGCCATATATAAGTTGCGGAACAACATTATGGGCCAAGTTGAGATGCCTCCAGAACTTGAAAGCCTAAAAAACTATAAACAGATAAGCTATGTACCTGGATGGCAAAATGCCACTCTAGTGATTCCTCCGTTAGGAGACAAACTTGTGGTAAGTCCAAATGGTCTCCTGTTCTCACATGCTGAAGGAATCTACTAATCTGGAGCGATCACTAAGTGGGAGTAATGGAAGAGGCTAGGATGAAATGAGAAGACACATGCAGGGAGAATGCCAGACTGAAAGACTCTGACCAAAGACAGTACTGGAAAAACATCTTGCATATACTGATCAAACGCTTTGATGGCTAGAGTTCTGCAATTCTTCTCATAAGAGGTTCTATTTGTCTCTACTCAGGCTGTGGAATCAAACTGAGTTGACCATGTTCTGAGACTTGTAGATATCGAGATTTTTTTTTCCTAAATGCTTTTAAAATAGCTGAATGAGTCATCAGGAGATGGTAAATTTTGAATCTTTTAGGTCTTTCATTTTGCCAGCAAAGATATGAATTAGATATCTGAATGCCAGAGGGATCACATCCTAATCAAATAGAGTTGGATTGTTCTGCTTACATCCAGGAGACTGCACCTGTTTCCTTGAAAACGCACAAGGTTAAGGCCATAAGAAAGAAAAAGTTGTTCCCGTCAGAGATGATACACAGCAATCATACTAATTCAAGAAATCTTGGAGTTTCGAGAAGTACTTTGGGTGAAAAAACACTGAAGACAAAATAAAAATGTCACTTATCCTGAAACTAAGAACAAACAACTGGAGTTTGACAAGACAACCTTAACAAGAATCCAAGTGGAGTCAGCACTTGGAACAAAGCACTGCTCCACCTTCAGGGTGCTCAAGGCAGTAACATGTAACAGAGTATTAAGATTTAGGCTACAGCAGGGATTGAGGCTCTGAGATCAATCCACAAACAGTAGATTTAGCAGGCCTAATGAAGGCTCGCAAAATCAACCGCAGATCGCTCTGCAGTCAACCTCTGAACTTTATCCCCGACAAAAAGTGCAAGCGGAAGCTTCAGAGGGTAGCCAAGGTAGTCTGCACAGGATAAACTTAAAAAACAACAAACACTCTGGTAGCACTTTATAGACTAACAAAACATGAAGATGGGATCATAAGCTTTCGTGGGCACAGCCCACTTCTTCAGATGACCGCAGTTTTGAGTTTAGGATGTGCAGACCCAAAATAAATAGGGGAAAAGGGTGGTGGGGGGGGGGGGAAGGATGCGGGAAACAAGGAGCAGAGGATACGGAAATATCAAAGGGAAAAACAAGTAGGCAGAACTGGTAACCTATAAGCACCTCAAGACTGGATAGTTAAAAGAAGCAGATAAGGATCATAAGACGACAATTAGATAGGAAGGGTACTAGCGCAAGAATCTACACAGACAAAGCGCTGTTGGCACCTTCACTGAATGTTAGGTTGATAATGTCCCAGCCATCCATTATCTCGATTGAGGAGGTTATCAGTGTGAGAATTGAATTTGTGGGTGAACTGTAATTCAATGCCTCTCTGTGTGTTTGGTTTGTAGAATTAGTTTGTGACAAGACACACACCTGGAGATCTTTTAAAGAGTGATTAGGGAGACAGAAGTGTTCTCCAACAGACAGGAGCGTTTCTCCCGTCAATCGCCCTGTGGTAACTCAACCTAAGGTACGGCGACTCCAGCTACTACTTACCTGAAGTTGCAGCTCTTCGGTTAACTTTCTGCAGTAGTGTAGCTCATAGGCTAAGCCCTATTAGTCAAGCAACCTAATATGATCCAAAGCCAAGTTCCATTACATGCTGACTTAGCATTAAAGCCATCTTGACAGTGCACTGATTAGAAGACTTTCAATACTAGCTACAGACATAGAAGATGACATCTATTCACTTACTCTGGGAGATACAGCCTCAAGGCCCAAGTCATCAAACTAAATCTGCCTGGACCCTAAACACTGGATGTTGCAGCAGCATACCTTTACCCGTATGACAAAACACCAAGGAAATATATGTACATCCTCCTTGAGGCAGGAGAATTAGATGTAGTATTTTCTAATCATCCTAGACACTTGAACATAGAATGGTCAATAAAGGTAGCTATATTAAAGACTATAATTTAGCTAATGTGCTGGCAGCAGTACCCAGTACACACTTCCTGTGTCCTGCAAGCACAATGATCAAGCGGGAACTCCTGCATTTTTTAGACATCCAGAAAAATCAGAAGTAGGATCCTAAACTCCCCTTCCCAGATGAATAGGATTATGGATGTCAGACCCCAAAGCTCTTAAACTGAGCCTTTCCTAACTGGTCCCCGTTTAAAAAAAAAAGAAAAAAAGTCGAGCAGTTTGTGTAAAGGGATGGGACTATATAACATCCCATTTACACAAGACACACGATTTTAAACAATGAAATGTGGAATGTTAGGCAACACTAATATAGAAATCACCTCAACCACCAGAATGTACTATGTAAAACTGCCTTAATATGTTTATCTGATTGGCCCTCAACTACTTCCAGTACACATGAAGTGATGCTTCGTTGTTTCCGAGAAAACACAATACAACGCCAAAGCAAAAACTACATTGTGATGGAGTTAAGATTTCATAGATGCTAGGGCTACAAGGGACCATTATGATCATCCCGTCTGAGGTCCTGCACAACACAAACCACAAAACGGACAATCATTCTGGCATTAAACCCACATCTCAAAGTTGAGCTGGAGCTTATCTTTTATAAAGAGCCATCCAATCTTGATTTAAAGACTTAACATCTTTATCCAGTCCCTTCATTTTGAGTTTAGTCTCCATCCCAGAACACTGGAGCAACTGGCACATGAAATTACACATTTGACAGCAAGGATTTTTAATAATTCTAGTAAATTGATAGTAGTATCATTTAGACTGGAGAATATCAAAAGCCATTTAAGAAAAGAAAAAAAAAAAAGAGGTCTGGGCAACTAAAGGCCTGTTAATTTGATTTCAATTGCATGTAATACTTTGGAATAATTAAAGACACGGAGGTAAATGGAAAATAGGACAATGTACCATGGGTTTATAAATGATAGATCACACCAGACTAATTAGATCTCTCTCTCTGGTCAGATAACTGATTGTCAAGACAAGGAAAATACAGTTAATCAAATCTACGTCAATTTCAAGTAAAGCATTTCATACAGTTCCACATGGAAAATTATTAGATGAATTTGAGACTACCCAAAAGGGATATGACAGTAGGTTGTGCTAAAGAGACAATGGGTTGTGCTTGGAGGGAGGTTAGTGGAGTCTCTCAATGATCAGTCTTGGGACAGATCTTATTTAATATTTTAATCAGTGATCTGGGGACAAAAAGTAGGAATGTGCTAATGAAATTCACTAATGACAACGTTGGGAGGCACCAACACAGAGGAGGAACAAAATATGACTTCATCTACCTTATCTCTTTACTATTGTGGGATCAACATCTCTACAAACACATGGCAAACAACAACATAGGATTTATTAGTCAACTGATATATAGTGTTGGAAAGGTTAAACGTGGTCCATTCAGGTCAGCCTAGAAAATGTCACCAGCCAAGCCTAAATTTACTTATGGCAAGTTTTTCTCCCTTTGCTCTTGTGCTAACATCGTCCTTTATCCTAAATAGCTCTTTTCTTTATCTTGTGTATAGTCCCTTCATGTCTTTAAAGAGAGCAACCAAATGCCTTTCCAGCTGCCTTCATTTTGGTAGGCTAAAAAAGCCATGTTCTTTGTGTCCTCTCATAAGAGAGACCCTCCATTCTCCGATCACCCTAGCAACCTCTCTCTGCACCTGCTGCAGGTTTGTTTAATCTTTCTTTACCATGGGTTGACCAGAACAACATACAATATTCCAGATTCTTTGTATAATGATATTAATACTTCCTATCTCTGCTGAAATACCTTATACATCCTTATATGGCTTTATCTTTTTCATGGCCATGGTATATTTGTGGCTTATAGTCATCCTGTGATCAATACACCTGGGTTTTTCTCCTCCTTTATCATTTCCAGTGATGAGTTCCCAGTTTACAGCAGAAATTCTTGGTTTTAGCCATAAGTACACAACCTTGCTCTCTTTACTATTACATGTCATCCCATTTCTATTACTCCAATCCTCTAAGTAATTCAGTTCTTACTGGATAATATCTGTTACCGGAATCACAAAAAGATATTTCCTCACCAACTGTGTTTCTTTAATAAATCCTACTCAGTTTTGAAAACATTGTTTAGGGCAGGAGTGGGCGAAAGCCTCTCACTGCGCCAGATCCAGCCCACGAGGCAGATCCAGGCCCCGCCCCCTAGCGCATTGCCTGGGAGCCGGATCTTCTACCTGCTTCTATTTAAAGGGCTCAGGTCTTCCACACACCTTGCCGAGCAACCGCGGGGAAAGTGCAAGCCCTTTAAATAGAAACAATTGAAAGGGCTCGCATGTCTCTGGCCCCCTAGCAATGCACTAGAGACACAGGGAGCTGAGAGCCCTTTTAAGTGCTTCTATTTAAAGGGCTGGCACCTTCCTTGTGCCGGTCAGGCAACGCGTTGCCAAGCAGCCGCGGGGAACACGAGAGCCCTTTAAAGGGGAACACGAGAGCCCTTTAAATAGAAATAGCTGAAAGGGATTGTGCATCTCAGGCAACGTGCCCGAGGCCCCGCCCCGCCCCAGTCGGCCCGCAGCCATTTCTGAAATTTGTGAAGTGATCCTCCCCCCCCCTTCAAAAATTATTGCCCACCCCTGGTTTAGGCTGTCATTAGTCCCTGATTTCCAATGCACCCTTACCCATAACAGCATACAAGTCTCTACCAGGAGTCTACCTCAGAAAGACTTGCTTAGCATCATCAATTCTGCTCCGCAAGAGTGCTGGAGTCTCCAATCAAGGAGGCAGGGAATCTGCACTCTCTTCCTTAAAAGAAGAATGAGAACCCTTGAAGGTCTGACACACTAAGGAGGGCCCCCTCCCAGAATCTGTTAAAACTGGGGGTGTAGCACCAAACATGTGTATCTATGACACTTACTACATGTGGTGGATTTGCCATCTTTGGACATATTAAAATCAAGATCAGACATTTTTGTCAGAGATGTTGTAGTTGAAGCAGGAATTAATTCAGGTGAGTCTCGTCAGGAGGTCAGATTAGATGCTCACAGTGGCCCCTTCTGGCCTTGGAAGCTATGAACAGCACCGTGAGAGATGCTTCCATAATGAGAAGCGAGTCTTATAAAGAGAACGTCAAAGTAGCCAATTTAAGTATTTTAATCACTCTGATGTCAAGACAAGTTTAAAACGAAGTGGTAAGATGTTAAGTGACTGATTCCCTGCCAAGCTTGGTAAACCAAAAATATTGTGTAGAGGTAGAACTACACTGACTACAAATTCTCAGGTACTCCCAAATCACTCCATGCTAGAAATGAATAAGAATTTTCTATGATGCTGTGTTTCTAATATGGACTCCAAGGGGGCAATGGAAAGAGTCTGATGGTGAAATAAATTGTTATATTTGAACAACACAGTGACAGCTGAACTGTTCCCTGAGGAAGAAACTCTGGCTGAAATAATGTTGTTATTGCTACTTCACTCAGTTCATGAGGTATCTTGAACAGTGGCTTCAGGTATGGCACACGCTATTGCTAATGTTTAATAAGTGATTATTTAACATTTATCTAAGTGAATGTATTTCATCCGTTGGACTCACTGATTCAGTTCCTTTAAATGTGCCTACGCGAATCCTTTGAGTTTTCTACACCATACACAACCCCTGTGCAGAAAGTGGCAGAGTACGTTATTCCTCAGTAAAGCTTCAGATGGGAAAAATGACCCAAATGCAGTATTTTTCGGTGTATCTGCCTGACAAGTCCCCCTCCTCCAGACAACAAGCATCCTGCTTTTATTTCCATACCTCAGCACACAGGGCGGCCTTTACTTCCATTTCCTTCCAGGCTTTGAGCATCTTTTCCGAGGCTTAAAAGAAATGGAGTTTGATTAATGCACAAAAAGGAAAAAGATATCAAGTGACCTGGAAAAGAACTTCCGTCTGCATGCCTCTGAGGTGAAGACTGTTGTGCTGAGTCACATACATGAAAGCTGCCATATGTCCTAGAAGTCTCAGACAATTCCTTAGTGTTGTACAAGGACAGGGCCTTTGCCCAAAATAAATCACCACCCTGCCAAAAGTTTGTGAAGATTCAATGAACTAGTAATGAGCATTGAACAAACACCTGTCAGACAGTCTAGGTATGCCAGGCTATGCTTAGGCTATTTTGGGGGCTAAGTATGCTAGGCAAACATCACCGAACACTGCCTGGAACACCTGCTTTGGTAACCTTCCCATAAACTTGGTCAAAATGTCCCAATGAGAGAGCCTGATGGTTACAGTTGTGTGTGTCAAACCATCCACCAAATTCATAGGTTTTTTGCCTCTCTCTTTAGGTACAGATTTAAACAGATCTGTTTCACACCCTAGGGCATGCCCACCATCATGCCTACAAAACCTTACCATGATAAGATATGTGCAGAAATGGGACCATTCTTCTCCTTCTTTGCTTTTCTATTCCCATACTTTAACTAACTCCCTCACTTCTACCATTCAGAGATTCTAAGGACAGAAGAGATCATTGTGATCATCTACTTGGATCTCCTGTCTAACACAGACCTCCTCTTCAGGATCCTGGGGGTGGGGGGGACCCGACCTGAAGAAGAGCTCTGTGTAACTCAAAAGCTTATACCTTCCACTGATAAAAGACATCACCTCACCTACATTACCTATCAGCAAACTTTATTAAATGACGATTTTGTGTTTTCTTCCAGGCCAATAACAAAAATGTTAACTAGGTTCACTGACCTCTTTCCCAGTTAAAAAATACAAGACACTAACAGAACTGATGATCATCTCCCAATAAGTTTGTTTGCTTATGTAAGAGCTTCATTCTCAATCCTCTATCTCTATCATTTAGATGATAAATTCTCTGCAGCAGGAATGGTCTAACCACCATGGGGAATAGCATCCACCAGACATATATAGGGGCCTTCGACTATTGAAAAAATACTTACATATTCCATAAGCCATCTGGTCACTGTATCTCTCCAGATCGAGATGAATGCTCTGATGAAAGAACTCCAGCTTTGCTCTCAGTTGCTGAGATGCGGACACCATATTGTTTTTCATCTTGGTTAAGTTGGCGTTATACCGAAGAAGACTCAACCTAAACAATAATTATGAACAGGGCCTATTAAAATTAATACAGCTGGAATTCTGTGATTTAGTAACAAAAAATGAACTGCTATAATCCATGCACAGCAAACCTGAACTCCAACATGTACAGGAAATGCATCAGTGGCGTTGAATTTCTTAAGACCTTTTGGAGTAAGGTTCTTAGCAGACACAGACTCCCTGTGTGACCCTGAGCAGGTGAGTACTCCATGGCTGCGAAGGACTGCAACTATGTGTTTGTGCAGCACCAAGCACAAGGAGAGCATGTTCATGGGTAGGGCCTCCAGGTGCTCCCATAATACCAATAATAAATAAGACCATCTATCCCTACACATGCAAACTACTCTGAACTATCTGTATTAGTAATATATGTTGCAGAGCAACCATCATAAATCCATAAAAACAATTTTCATCATGAACTGCTGTCTGTTCCTGGCATATGGTGAATTATTTTTGAAAATCCTTTTTAGCTCTTTCTGTTTTACGAATATAGTTTTCCTCACTGAAAATAGAGCTACCATTTTCCAACACACATGAAACTTCTGTTATTTCATAGAACTGAACTATGAAACTTTGACTCCACAGTTAAAGCCGAGTTGCGTTTTGTACATAAAGTGGAGATTCAACCACTCTGTGTGAATACAGCAGACCCTCACTAAACTTACTGCATTTATTCTGAACACACAATGAATTTTAAGAGTATTTGAAGGTAAATCCATTAGTTTAGAAATTAAACATTTACATTCTGAAGTGGGTTCTCTAAAGATAACGTAACTGTTCAGAGCAGTCTTAAAAGAGTAACAAACTTCTAATTTGTTGTATAATTAAAACGCGCTGAAATCATTTGAAGACTTTTCTTCCTTTTGTGGATGGACTTTTGTGATATCATGTATAGAAGCAGTGAAAACACCACAGATTAGGACAAGTTCCCATACAGTTTACATTTTAAGTTTATGATAAAAAAGAACAAAGCACTTCAAAAGAGCAGGTATTCAAGAACCCTTTAACCCATATAGCTGTCAGTTCACAACTTCCATGTTCACATGTCTCTCCCTGGTCTACTGAAATGGCAGTCAACTTACATTGCAGCTCTCTGCCCCTGGAACAGCCTGCTATAATCTTCTTTCAGCCCAGTCACATAGTGCACAGCTTCTGCCCACACTTTACGCAACTGTGAAATGGGCAACTGTGTTTTACTGTCCTGTACTGCGCACAAAAGAAAAAATAAAACTCTATCAATGAAGTTTCCTGGAATATTTATAAGACACTAATTCTGCATTTCTATACACAATTTTCCAATGTTATTTTTCACATTGCAAAATGCTTTTTAGCTACGAAATAATCCATTTCAAGAGAATAATAAAGTACAGGATGCAGGTCCAGTCAATAGACTTGTTAAAAACTATAAAACAATTAGAATTAAGACATTTCCAATTGAGCCCAATTATCACGGATTTCTAGTGGATTCTAGTTTATGTTACAATAATTCTCAAACTGCCCCATTAACAAATGGGATGCCAACCACACTTACTGCTTTGGTAACAGCTAACCATACTTTTCTAATATTACATTTTCAGGTAAGGAACTGCGGTAGTTTCCACATGGAGGTTGCAATCACATGCAGGAGTAAGATCCACAATATGAAAAATTTGGGAACCCCTGTGTTAGAAAACTTGAGCTAGCTTCTAATATAAACATCCAATTCTCCCGGACATACAAGGTGGTTTAAAATGTTTTAACATAACTGTTGGTTGAGAAGGTATCTGAAAAGTTAAGGACGTTATTGGTGTGACTATTCATTTACACAGCGTAAGATTCAACGGTATTCTCAGGTTTGTCTTGCAGAGGCTGGTCATGAGGTTGGAATATGTTTAGCTAGTTGATGAAGCGCCCTTCTGTGGCAGGCCACAGCAAAATACACACGCCTGCTTCAGTTTCCCCTCTTAGTTAACACAAAAGATGTTATTTCAGGCTCTCTTGCGCTCAACACGAAACTCCTCCTGGGAGCCAGCTTATTAACAAAACACACTGCAAACCACCCCAGAACAAAACTCCCGAGTCCATATCACCACCCCCAGGTAGTCCTTAAATGTCACTCTTCTGAGAGGGAACTAGGGATGTGAATTGTTAACTGGTTACCATCATCCTTAACAGATGATGCCTACTAGTTATGGTTAACTAGCGGAGGCTGCTGAAGCCCAATGGGGCCTGCTGTGTGCAGGGGCACTCAAACCCAGCCACAGTAGCTCCTGCCCACAGCAGAGGGACCCCTACACAGCCCCGTTTAATGAGTTAACTAATTAAATGGAATTTTACATCCCTAGAAGGAATCCCCATCAGCCTTTCTGCTGGAAGTGCATCCATATCACACTCCAGTGTCTTCTGCCACACAGACTCCTTGCCCACCCTCTTCCATCCCCATGCAGTCATCCCAGCAGTAAAACCCTTCTCTTTCCAGCCTCTCTGCTGGGAAATCATCTTTACCACCCCTCACTTCTCTGGTCCCCTTCCGGTTTCTCCAAGTCCAGCTCTCTAGCCCTTGAGACACTGTTCCCCTATTGTCAGCTCTCTGCAGCGCTTGGCTCTGGCACTCAGCTTAGAGCTAGCAGGTAAAGTCTTCCGCTGCTCCCTGGCCTTCAGCCCTCTCCTCCAGTATGGTCCAGAATCTCCAGTGGGGAGAAGTCAGCCAGCAAATGGCTCTTATGGTGCTCCTACCTTCAGCCTTCTTCCTGAAACCACAATCAGTCTCTGGCAGCTCTCGTCTTCTGCCTTTTTCCTGGCTGAGGGCAGACAGTCACACACTAGGAAGCTCCCCAACACCTCTTTCTCCGATGCAGTCTTACCCCCTTCACTGGCCCAACTGAGAACATCTGCTCTAGCACGGGGCAGCTGAACCAACTTGGGCATGAGACTCTGACACTAGTATTCAGTTAATACCCTACCACCAAAAAAAACCCCTTGACCAATCACTGATACCTCCAACTAATTCAACCACCCACTCAATCTTAACTTTGACCCACTGGCTGTTACTTAATATGCAATAGATTTTTCATGACATTTAAGAAGTTAATCAACCGAGTGCGATTGAAAAGAACATATTCCCAGAATATATTAATTTATGCATTTTATTTTATAACCTTACTAGAAGACTTACCCAGTCCGGTGTTGCTTGGGTCCTTTATGGCAGGGGGCTTGCAGTGTGATGGGTGCAGGAGTCAGGACAGGGATTTGGGGATGTGGAGTGCTCAGGACAAGAGACCAAGGCGTTGGAGGGTGTGAGAGTGAAGGTTGAGGGTGAGGAGGGGCTTAGAGCGAGGGGGGGGGTGCAGTGTCAGGGTAGGGACTGGGATGGCTGCGGACTTCTCCCCAGGAGCCAGTGGGGGCACTCTACACACTTCACAAAAAGACTTGCAGCGGCAAGAACAAGGAGCACCAACACCTATCATGGGCAGCAGAAGCAATTGAGGGGGGTCAGGATGGCTCCACCCTGTATGTGCGTGCAATTGGCACAAGGCACAGCAGGCACTTGTGCTTCCTCAACAAATACCACTGGGGAAAATCTGATAATTGTTCCCTCCAGTGCTCACACCCATGTAGTGGAATGGAAATATGCAATCTAATCCACTCCCTTTCATCTTGGTCAACAAGGTACGGGCAAACGTGTCCACTCCTAGCCTACTGTGTTACCAAAGGCTGTAATGGAACACCTGGGGACTAAATAAGTGAGATATGGAGACGAGGTCCAGTAACCATCTAATTCATATGATTTCGAGAGCAGTCTGCCTCCACAGGCACTCACACTATAGATTTTTTGGCTACACCTGTTGTGTTCTATTTGGCTGGGATTTATTGACCAACAGAGATGGATGATGGTCTCTCAGTGCTGATTTTTTAGGTAAGACAAATTTGGGTATTAAATTAATCAAAGGGCATTCAAGTTCAAAGTCTATTGGAATATACTTACCAATGTAATTTACACAGTCAGACAGACTTCTGGAAGCAAAGGGTCCTTCATACACAGTTTTGCTTTTATCAAACAAATAAACCATGTAACTGTCCCAGCCTCTCTGAGGAGGAAAAGAAAGATTATAAAATAGGGAATCCTGAACAAACTATCAAAAGGATTTCAACACTTCTTGCCAACCCTATGGCTTGCTACCATATAACTTTATGAACTAGTTAGAAGAGATGCTGATCTCCAATACAACGATCATTTTATATGTTGATAGCTGATCAGAACGCAGCATCAAGCTGTTTGATTTAAGTCCTTAAACAGGAATTAAGGATTCTAACATTAAGCACCTGTGGGGGGGTGTTGTGTGTGTGTGTGTTTTTTTTTTTTTTTTTTTTTTAAATATTGGGACCATGGCTATGCAGGGATAGAAACATGAAGTACAGCTTAGTTTCAGATCCCACATAAAATCCCAAAATTGGATTATTTTGAGTAGCAGTGTCCTTTGAGGTGTGCCTGTGCGTCTGCCTCCTGCCTGTTCTTGCTTTCCACAGCAGATAGCGCATGGGGCAGGGTAGTGGCAACCCATGTTCTGTTCCTCTGCCAATAAAAAAACCCCATGAATTGGATTTCAAATAATCATTAGACACACCTGCTAGCTAATGCTCTTCTTGAGGAAGGCAGGAGAGCTTCCTCAAGAGCTGGAGCAGTCTAGACTGGATGAAACCTCCTCCTTGATGCACTTGAAGAGAACAGCTTCTCTGTCTCTTCAGAGAGGCACCTTCTCCAGAACCCCAGGCAGCAGCACTCATGGAAACCAAGGGTGACCTCCAATCCAACAAGGAGTCGGTGCCAAAACATGGCCTGTTCGACATGCGGCTATGGGCAAACATCCCTGCCCACTTGAAACCACAAAACACTGCTCTTCGATGTGGGCCTCATACAAGCACCGTAAGTGGTGATCGTTGTTAGGGTTTGCTCCCAACATGACAAACAATGCTTAAATCCTGGTGAGGGATCACAGGGGATTAACTAACTAAATACAAATACTAATGCAACTAACCCCAAGGGTACTACTAACTACAGACAACTACAAAAAACAAACTAGTGAGAGAATATGAGGTTAACACCGCACACAGCTCTAACTCCAACCACCTTCAGTGGGAAAGAACTGAGGTTGTTGGGGTGGCGCCACCTCAGACGGGGAGAGGCTGTGGTCACAAGCACCAGACACTGTTAGGCAAATTTCTCTGGATATGGTGCACTGGGCATGCACATAGGTGAAATATACAGCTGCAACTACACTACCCATCAATATGCTCACTACAGACCATCAACAAAGCAGGGAAGACTGGAGAGGAGTGAGAATACGCACTATCCATCTCAAAGAATTGTGGTTACCTGACATGCTCTGTGTGTCTACTTGAATTACTGAATTGTGCACCTCAAGAAGAAAGGTTCAGAGAACCAAATAGTTGTGAGTTAATATGTCTGTGTGCAATACAGATTTTGATGAGTTCCAAAGTCCCTGAATGAAAAAGTTGTTTATTTGGGCTCCCAACTCATTTTGGAAGCCTCTGTCACAACTATTACACAGGGAGCGGAGAAGGGTTGAAAAATGCTCCTTTGAGAACATACTGTAGTTTCAGCCTCTACATCACAAGGGAGTAACTGAATTGTTCTCAGGATTCTATTTAACTAAACTACCTTATATTAAAATTATCTACAGCCTAAAAGCTATAAACATTAGGTAATGTAAAAAACAGAAAGCTTTTTATATATAGCTATGGATCTTTGCAAACTGGAGAAGTATATGTCCTTTTGCTGCTGTGGCTGAAAGGTACAGAGGTGACAGCTGGTGCTGTACCCACTTTCCCAACCATGGCCTCAAACCTGACTCAGATTCTGAGAGTTGGAGCACATGAGCACTCTGATAGACAGTACCAAAAGGTTCCACTATCCGAGCTGCAATGGTTGGCACATTCCCAAGAGTGGGAATACTGCAGAGGACACCAGAAGAATGAGGATATTATGATGTTTTATCTCATAGCCATAGACAGGGCTTGACGAACAGCAGCGAAAGCCGCTCGCCAGCCTCACACTGCACATGCGCAAGACCCGCACTGCAAATGAACGGGGCGCCCGGCTGAAATCTACTCGCCACAAGCAAGTAGATTTAATACTTTGTCAAGCCCCGGCCATAGGCAATAAGAAGAAACTGAGTGTAATTTGCAGCTGCCACCTCCATTCTTCCATGTTACAGGAAGCAAGAGAACAGGAGAGGTACAGGCAAAGCCCACCAGATACTGATATTCAAAAGAACGTGACCTCATGCATATGGGGGACACATGCACCAAAAGTAGAATTCTGTGTGGCCAATCACTTGACTTGATGTTAAATGTGTAAAGCAGGGGGTGCTAAAACTTACCTAACCACCGACTAAACTGAAAGACCACAGCTTAAGCTACAAACTCCACTGTGATTAAATAAGAGCAATTAATTTCCCCTCAGATTTTCAATATGAAAACTTAACAGATATGACACAACTGGAGTAAAATGGAAATAATCTTACCACACCATCAATAACACATTGGGAAGCAGGTTTACGAGGGTCCAGGGAAATTCCCATCTCCAAAAGCAACTCTTGATTTCCAGTACTTATTCCAGTATCAAGCTCAATGCGAGACTGAAGTGAATGAAGACTTTCCTCAGGATGCAAGAGAAAAGAAACAATCTTGGCAGAAGTCATATTCAAGATGTGTACTATCTGTAAAACCAAGAACAAGGTCATCACATCTCTCAGGAGACAAATGGCATGAAGGCATCAGGCTATATAATACGCTGCCCTGGAAAAATGATGTGCTGATGTACAAATAAATAAAAATTGGACTGATTAGACAAACTTATTTTTAATTACTAACAACAGTGTGTCCCTAATGTGTGACATATTCGTATGAGGCCACCCTTATGCTTCCAGACTAAGGGTTAAAGCGTCACAATGCTACTGATATTCTTGCCTTTAGGTATGACCTGGATTAAGGTACAAGTATCTTCTCCAGGAGGAAAGAAAGAATGCTTCCCTTGACACTAGATTTGGAGGGTTTAAGGATTTCCACTCAATTAGCTCATTCACTGTCCACCAGGAAGCCTTCACCATCATTATTTAGATAACACATTTAAAAACGCACCTTCAGGTTCAGTATATGATCCATTAATAGGAAACATCTTGGTCTACTGGTTTCTGCGTCTATACCTCCACCCCTCTGCTGTGGATCCCAATTCAGCATCAGTTGTAACCAACTCTCCATTGGTTCTACCATTATACTAAACAAAATAAAAACAAACCAAATATTGATGTGTTATCCAAATGGAAAAAGGCAAAAATTCTACAATCAACAGTCCAGTTAATTCAAAAGGTGTTTTCTACTAGTATTAGAAAAAAACCTAAAGGAGACAAAAATCATACTGACTTCAGTGGAACCAGGATTCCACACAAAAAACACACCCTCTATTGTATCTCTAATAAAGAAGTTATACTTACTCAGCGCAAAAAAAAAAAAAAACACAACCACACACACCAAACCACCACACCCCCCTACAACATTAAGGTTAAACAATTACACCTTACTCAAGGAAAGAGTTAACATTTACTACAACAACAACATTATCTTGGCCATTTTGAGAATCCAATATAGTCTATGGTACACCTCTGTTAGATGAAGCTATAATAGAAACATACACAGATTAAGTAGCGAGCACGAATTCATCGGCTCAAAGGGTGGTCTCGTAAGTTGAGTAAAGACTAAGTTAAGGTCCCAAGATGGTATGGTAGTGATACATTCACTATATCAGTCATTAAGCTCTTAATCAAGTCATGAGTAAATAAGATTCTATTGTCCTCTAGTACACGGGAGGTTGAAATGGGTGCTAAATGGACTTTCAGAGAGAGTTCAGAATAATAAAGTAGAACAAAGATGGGGCATGTCTCACACGTGACTGTACTCCAAAAGACTGCAGAGTAGTCTTTCAGGCATTTAAATGTATGAAGGGCTTCATGTTAGAAATGGAGATTACCAGGGCTCGACAAAGTATTGAATCTACTCGCCCATGGCGAGTAGATTTCAGCTGGGCGCCCCATTCATTTGCGGCATGCGCATGTGCAATGCGGGTCTTGCGCATGCACAGTGCGGGGCTTGCAAGCGGCTTTCACCGCCGTTCATCAAGCCCTGGAGATTACTTACTGTAACTGGAAGTTCATTGTGATGTGCAGTCCCTATTTGTATTCCATACATGCTCAACCAGAGGAGAATTTGCATTAATCTCCTGTTATATATTTCATTCTGGCACATTTTCAATTTAGTTCTGTAAACTCACAGGCCTCACATCACACCTCCACCCTAGAGGGGGTTACATACAACTCCAGCCCATAATAATACATAAACTTTGCATTTAATACAACTGGACAAAGGTATTTAAATATTTCGTGGGACTATGGAATTATTTCATATGTCCACCAGTTAGCGGCCTAACTCCACTGCTTATCAGACAGTGCTTTGCAACTGGAAACCTAGAAGCAGCCATCCTGGGGTTCAAACTTATTTTGGCTAAAATTTAGATAAATCATAAACTTGTATCAATTAATAAATTGCCAATGGCTAACTACTACTGACTGCAAGGGAAGGTTGCTGGTGGTCACAGATATGAGTGTTTCAAGTCATGAGGGGGTGGAGAGGGACTAAGGGCAACCCTTCGGGGGGGAGGGATAGCTCTGTGGTTTGAGCACTGACCTGCTAAACCCAGGGTTGTGAGTTCAATCCCTGAGGGGGCCATTTAGGAATCTGGGGCAAATCTGTCAAGGATGGTACTTGGTCCTGCTGTGACGGCAGGGGACTGGACTCAATGACCTCTCGAGGTCCCTTCAAGCTCTATGAGATAGGTATATCTCAGGAAAAAAAAATTGCCCTTCTTTCATATATCCCCTTGCCGAAGGGCATGACAAAAGCTCAGGGACACACCTCATCCAGATTCTGCTAGCCACAAGACTATACTGTCACATATAACACACACACACCCCTCATCAGTAGTGGAATGTGCATGTGGACAACTACTCTAAGGTGAGCCTCAATATTCCAGTAATCCTCTTTTTCAGTCATAAATGATAAAAAACCCTCAAAGTTTTTTTTAATAAAGAGTTAAACAACTACTAGATATTAGTTATATCATGCTGTAAAGCACATTAACCAATGGAAAAGTGCTTCAGTGGAACCAGGGGCCATTTTCTTGAGAAACTAACTGAAATAATAAATCTGTTCATATGCTCTATTGGCTCTTAATAGTGTAAAAAAAGACTCTGTGATTAATGTACACACAACTATAAACATACTTACCTACAAAGACTGTTAGGCTGTGGCAAATGGGTACTAAACCGAACTTCCCCAGTCATCTCTTCAAAAGCAAAGATGTGCTTTGAATCCTTTTTCTTGATTTTTTCATGCCTATAAAATAAAAATAAAATTCTCTAAACAGACTGACTTAACATACTTATTTTATTTAGTCTAGTTCATACAGTTACATTCCCACAAAAAGATCAGCTCTATCAAACCCAGGCACCCTCCCAAAGTAAATGTCTTACCAGGTAAATGGCTGTAGATTATGTAAAAACGGTCTAAATCCAGCAATACACTCGAATACCATTGTTCCAAAGCTCCAATAATCTACAGTAACAGTGTAGGACTTACTCTCGAAGAGTTCTGGGGCCTAAAAAACAACAACATGCTATTTTTAAAGTGGCAGAACTCCAAGTAATGTATTTTTTCTATTACTGAAAAATACATAATTTGAGGAACACGTGTAAGTAGAACTGTACTGATTTACGCCAAAGTAAATTGTAAGCATGAAAAAAAATACTTACCAAATATTGTAAGGTCCCAACAAATGACGTACATAAACTTCCCTGATCCAGATCCTTGGCATAGCCCAAGTCTATTATTTTGTGAATTATCTGTTAATAACCAAGGCAAATGTATGATAAAACGAGAAAATTTAAAGTAAGAGGTACAGAGTCAAACCCAGGGATGGGCGACCATGGGTAGGGGGAACAAGTCCAAAAATATGAAAATGCTATACAGAGCTGTTCAGCCATGTACACCAAGCTCATTCATTTATAGCAACATGCATATCAAATACATTATTATCCTGAATCTAGCTGGATTGGATTCAACTGAACACAGCATCTAAACTTTTGAAGATTTACAAGATGTAATTATTTTGATAATATCAAGACAAGTAAACAGAAATAGTAAAACAAGAAAAAGTGTATCCAACTGAGAACAAGGATAATCTTGACTGTATATGCACACCCGTCCTCCCCCACCCCAGAAATCCAAAACATATACCAGGATACAATAGGCATCACATGGTTGATACTGGCAAGCAGCAGGAATACTGGATAGAAAAAAATGCAAATACATTGCTGTACAGTGCCCCATCAATTAACAAGTCTTCAAGGATATTACAATCAGAATTTGTAATGTTAAGATGGAATATGAACTTCATTAAAATCATGGTTGTCTTTTGCATGAGCATCATTCAATGGGATTCATTGCTATGCTCAGCAAAAGCACAGCAGCATCCTTCATTTTAATCAGCCATGGTAAAATTGTTAGATGACTTCCAGGTCTGATATTTGGGACAAAAAGGTAATATTCATTGGCACAGTTATATGACCGACCTTTCCAGCTTCTTCCTGGAGAACAATATTTTCAGGCTTTAGATCTCGGTGTATAATTCTGTTTTCATGCAAATACTGGATACCAGACCCTGAATAAAATGAAGTACTTGACTTAGGAGACTGAAACAGCAGCAGTACAAATCAAGTTAAGAACTTCTAACACCTATAAAGGATTTCCTGGCCCAAAAAGGAAAGAATTACTTAAGTTAAGATCTATGTATTTCCCTTTAAAAACAAGAACAGTTTTAAACGTAATAAAATGTTGTAATTGGCAAATTTACACTTATGGCTCCAATGCTAATCTTAGCTTAGTCTGTCACTTCCCTGCACTGCGTTAACAAACCAGAGAACCCCCCTCAACTAATTATTGCCAGCTGCATTTCCATTATAGGCCACCAACCAGCTGTCAAATGCCCAGTGAAGTACCTCATACAGACACAGCTGTCTTCGCCAGTCTACTCTCCTGCTACAGGACACACTGCAGTATGCTGTATTTTATGACAAGAGGTCCCTCAACTACCATTTCTCTAGAAAAGACATTCCAAGGCTTCTACCACTGTGCAAAAACAGCCTGCAAATTCCACAGTACAGACCACCCTTATCCCCCAAGAGGTAAAGGGTCAATCCTTCATGACAAAGTATGTAGAATTACCTTTACCTACCTCACTCACTCAGCACAAAGGGACCTCAGCCCCCCTCATACTACATACTCCCAAACTGGGGCCATGTCTACCTTCCCTTGTGGAAGGAAGTTGAAAGCTACTAAGTGCATCCTGGGAGCCTCCACACGCACTCTGTTGCCATATTCTGCTTTTCTGTTAGGTCAGCCCACAAATCAGGTGACGAACAAGGGTTTCAAATTCACCCTAGATACCTCCATCCAGCTCAGTTCACTTAGTCTCCCTGACTCTTCTGGCAACTTTCCATCTGCAATCAGTTGTGCTCTATACACTGGCCTAGATAGGTGCCAGATCACAGCATCACAAGAACGAACTCCAATACATCTTCATTTTATAATCCAACCCTCTATATTCAAGATTGCTATAGAATTCGTACTGTGCAGCATAACTGCGCTCCATAACATCAAAAGCTACAGTTTTTATAGTTGCGAAATAAGCATTAAAAACCTGAAATGAGCGTAAACTATTACAATATAGTCTTCCTGCACCTACAGACAGTCTGAAACAAAATGCCTAAAGTGCCAACTACCTCAGTGGAATGCATGATGGTGTTGGAATATACTTTGTTCAGAGTGAGTGAAAGATTGTTTTAAGCTACAAGCATGTTGTGTAAAGTGTTGCTGAAAGAAAGCACCGAACAGATTAAAAAAAAAAACACAGCAAATTCCATTTTTGTTGATCTAAAGGAAGTACTAAATAGGAGTCTACAAAGTTTCGGATGAAATTTTAGAATTACAGGTCAGGATTTTTTTTTTTTTAATTGAAACATCCCTGTAGGTTCAGTCAGAAATGTGTGTTGAACTAAATGCTGATTGAACAAGGCTCCCCCCAGTTAGATATTTCTTTTTCAGGAGCACCTGGTAACTTGCTTAACACAGAACAAAGACTGGAACACTATCAGCAACAGCATATACTGGGACCCAGTAATTTACTATCACATTAGTGGTGATCTCTTTATACTGAGGCTGAATCATGGAATGTCATAATTTCTCTGGCTCTTCCAAAAATGCAAACAACAATACTGGGGCAACCTCCTTCAGCCCTCTTCCGTACTGGCTCAAGTCCCTATCTCACCATACTACTCCTGTTGTCTGTGTTCTGGTTTTACTTTCGAATAAAACTCTGGTTTAGTTGGTATCAGATGGAAGCTGCTGTTAAATACTGAAAATTGGAATGTTGTTGCTTTGGTAAGCAGTCCAGGCTGCTTCACGCCTTTGTTCCTGGAGCTCCAGAGTTAATAATGCAGCCTGCTAATTTAGTAAATCTTGTTACTTATAAAAGGAGAGAGACAATAGACATGGTTTGGTAGCAAAGGTAGTAGGCCAAGTTTATTGCCTTTAAGGGACAGCACTAATATCTTATAGGAGCTACAGGTTTGCTAACACAAGTGCCCAATAACAAAGAACAGCTTCATTAGCAGAAGGAACTTCCGCTGTGCCCTCAACCACACAAAGGGTTAAGGTGATATGTATACACTGAAACAACTTACACACCCCTTTAGATGTTTTATGACATTTGATTTTTAACTTCTCTTTGCTCCTAATAGATTGGACAAAAACAGCCTTATTCATTACTTTGTCAATGAATTTTATTTTGTACTAAATCTGGATGTATTTGTACTAGCTAAAATATATTTACATAAATATTGGAGCCTATTCAGCAGCAACAACTTTGCCAAGTCCATATACTGGACAGTGAAGTTATATGCACTTGCTTTAATACAGGGGTGGAGAACCTAAGGCCCAGGGGCCAGATGTGGTCCCCGGCTTGCCTGGATCTAGCCCCTAAGGCTCAGGGCTCTCCCCCAGCACTGGGGAGCCCGTGCTGGCACTCCAGCACCCCCGCCATTCCCTCGCAGGGCAGGAGCACACAACATCTACAAGCCTGCACCCTCCTAAGCTCTGGTGTGCAAGGGGAATGTGAGGAGCATTTTTCTCCTTCTCAGTCAGGGGCCACATAAGTGAGAGTTGGATATATTTTTTTTTTTTTCCCCACTTTTCACTTGTGTGAAGCTCCTGACTGATTTTCCTGAGAATCAGTGGCCCCCGAACCTAACAAGGTCCCCCAGGCCTGGTTTAATACATGGCCTGACTTTGGTTTAAAGCCTTTGGTTCAGGCCTCATATTTTGCACCAGGCCCCATGTTCTGGGCTCCCTCTCCCTGCTGCTGCTGCACTTCCCTTTCTTCTCATTGTGCGTGTATTTAAGAAGAAACAGGATCAGACTACAAAAACCTGAGTGTTAAATATAAGCATTTTATAAGGTGCAATCCTCTCCCCTACCCACATCAGGGCACTGAGCCGTATCTAGAAGATGGTCAAGCTAGAGTTCTCTCGATACAAGACTATAGAGCTGAAAGAGAAGGAAAGGAAATTTGTTAAAATGTGTATTTGCTCTTTAGGGATTGAACTGTGCGCGCATTTCATGTTTATTTTTTGGCTTGGTCATGTGCAAAAGAAATCAAAGGCTTGGCAACACCCCTCCCCCACAAAGAAACCCCCAACAAACAATTGTTAATGATGTGGCAATAAGTAACAATGGTTCAGCTTTTTAATGTTAGCATACTACACAGCATTAGATCTGCACCATATGTTAACTTTGAAATGTAACAATGAATATTTAACCATGAATATTGTTATGTACTTCACTATAAATTAGTGCTTAGCTCACAGTTCCAAGCTGCCTTCCCCACAGGAGTCGGGTAATGAAAGCCCCACCGCTTTCATACCAGAAGCTGAAAAGCTTCAGTATTCCACAGTTTACAGCTTCAAAAGTGCATTTACCACAGTCAATAGAAAAATCTGCAGGAAACCGAGGACTGGCAATGTAGAGCCACAGTACAAGAAGCTGAATTTAATGCCAGGAACACATAAGAGATATGTATTATTAATTTTAGTTAGAAATGCAATTAAAAATGTGTCTAAATTGACCTGAAGGAGCCCAAGAAATTCAAGCCAGCTGGAGTGGAGCACCATGGGCCATGCAACAGAATTTCCAGCTGGCTGGACTAGAATGCCGTGAACCCACAAGGCCAGGCCACAGAATTTCCAGCCAGACACCTGGAAATCATTGACCTTATGGGCCAGGCCAAAGAAATTAGATGCAGCTCTTCACAGAGTACATATGGCCATTCCTAAAAGTGGGAGGCAGGCAGGAATACAAAACAAAATTAAAATTTGTTTTGCAACATTACCTGTAAGTTTCCACTTTCTAATGTTTAATTGATTATTGAACAAATTCAATATTGTTTAAATGGCCACGTGTTCTCACCCACTAACTGAACATTAAAGGGTATTTATTCTAAAGGAAATGTCCAGCCAATTTCATTAGACTATTCTCCATGGAGCTCCTCCTGCAGATACACCCACCTTGGCTTAGAGAAGACATTTTCACCAGCTAAGGCCAATACTTCTTTAGAAAAAGACCTCTGCTGACTCGAGACAAAGCACCAACTCTCTCCTACCAATGCTGCTAGCAGAGCAGGTATCTGAAAAGGCCATATGGCAAAGATACCATGGCTGTGTCTCTAGACCCCAAATCCAACCCAAAAGGGGGAAGAGATGAGAAGGTGCAGGAGCAGGAACACAGGTCAGGCATTCTTGCTGTCCCAGGTTTGAAGCATGCACGACTAAAGTTACTTGTTGAGACAGCACCTGCTGCCACCATTCCAGAGACAATTTGACTTCCTTAAATGTATTTGCACCACAGTTCAGACATGCTGCCTGTTCTGCCTGCCTGCCACTGTAGTCCTAGTGGGAGGACACAGTTTCAGAGGTTCTACCCTCCAATTCAGGGACTACAACATTGACATTGGCACCTGGACCATCTTGTCCGCATTTGTCAACTTGGGTGCAACCTGATGTGTTGAACCACAGAAGTACGCAGAAGACAGCGTGTGCCATGATGAGGAGACATGGTTTCAGACATAGCACCAGATCCTGCAGCATCCCAAACCTGTTCTGAGGTGGTAAGATTTTGGCACTTGTGGAGTCCAAGACCACACTAATAAATGCTACCTTGGGTAAAGGTAGTAGAACGGATCTGTACCATTCACTAGGAGCCCAAATGCATCAAACATTTGGATAGGATGATGGAGACACTGTATAAAACCTGAGCCTCAACTAGTTATTCAAGTAAATAAGGCCCTATGAATTCCATTTTCTTATGGATTTTCAAATTTCTTATTTTCTGATTTTATTTTTTTCCCCATTTAAAAATAATTGTGTCTTTATGGGAAGTTTTTAAATCAAAGTTATTTGATACATTGACAACAATTAAGTAGCTTTATTATAAATGCATAAATATATTCAGGACTGGATTGCAATGGGAAAAACTGATTTTAGAAAAAATCTACAATTCAAACAGAACATCCTGTGGTTATATAACAAATGAGGAAAACATTTTAAAATCACTTTTTGAAGTAGCAGAGTAGAGTATAGAATAATACGACCAAATCGACCCCACTGAAAAGTAACAACATCCACAGAAATGCGTATACCTATGTCGGGCGCGGGGGGGGAGGGAGAAGAGTGTGAGGACACACTGTCTCTCTAAACAGAGCGCTGATGAACCTGAAGACTTATTCAGACAGCACCTGCTGCCACCACTCCAGAGACAACTTGACCCTCTTAAATGCAGCTGCACAGCAGTTTAGACATGCAGCCCGTCCTGCCTGCCACTGCAGTCCTAGTGCCGGGGAGAACAGAATTCCATGTTAGCGTTTGGATTCCATCTGTGAACACCAGATTTCATACTACCGTGGGTACGGGAACACACAGGCTTGGGATGTTAATTGCCATTCAAAAAGTTTACTAGTTAAATGCTACCAGGTAAGCCTGGAGCAGCCCCTCGTCCATGGCACAATGTGGTGGACCCAGCCAAGCTGGAGCAGCCCTCTGCCTGCATGTGTGTGGCAGCCAGGCTCGCCGTGACGTATTTGTGGGCGAGGGGCTGTTCTGATCAGCTCAGGCCTGCTGCTACCTGGTAAGCATGCTGGTAAGACTCATGCTTACTGAATAACCAGTTAACCTTTAACATCCCTGAAGCGGACTCCTGATTTTTACAGATGAGCTCCTTCCGCCACCATGCACTTTGTGAACACCGAAAGAGTGGCTGAGGCCAAACTGGAGCACTTAACTGACAGTGGGACCCATATACCATAAATCTGAGAAACTTCCGGCAGTTGTGTCAAATTGCAATGTGGAAACAAGCATCCCTTAAGTTGAGGGCAACATATCAATTATCAAGGTCAATTATCCCAGTTCCAGGAGGGAATAATCAAAGCTAGGGAAACCACGATCAACTTTATTTTCTTCAGGAATTTCTTTAACTCTCTTAGATCTATAATAGGCCCGACCCCTCCTTCAGCTTTGGGGGAATTAGGAAATAACCACGAATAAAAGCCCTTCCCTCTGAGGCCCAGTGGAACTTCTGCTGTAGCCCTTGAATGAGGAAGTGATTGGTTCTCCTAATGAAGGATGATTGTGTCAAAGTGGTCACTGAAGGAGGAAAGAGAAGGAGAATCTATACATGAACTACAGGGAATATTCCAGTTCCACCATGCTTAAGACCCACTGATCCAATATTATTTGGGCCCAGGATCTTATAAAATGTGACCAACAGCCAGAAAACAAAGGTCAGGAAATAGAGGGAACTACAGCTGCAGGTTCACGGTCTTGACAAATTAATCAAGATGGCTGTGTGAATGCAGCAGCTGGAAGGCATAAACCCGTTAATTCCAAACAGGACGACTGTGGAGACTGTCCCATATAGAGTCCTGCTCTCTCTCCTTGGTGAATCTTAAGATTGAGAAGAAAAACCCTGGAGTCTGTACAGCTGTTGAGGATCAAAATGTTTCCTCTTTTTCACCAGAATATAGAACTCAAGAGATTTTAATGTTGTCCTGGTATCTTTTAAGCTACAAACTCCAATGTTCATCTTATCTGAAGATGAATAACAACCTCTGAAAGGCCTTCTGGTGGGATCCTCATGTACCAAAATATCTTACTGTAATGGGTGATGCCCTGTTTCAAGCCAGTGCATCTACACCGCACATGATGTCCTGGAGAACAGTTCTGGCTTGCCATCATCTACCATTACTGCAAACTCTTGCTTAGAGTTCTCTGGCAGACTATAAAATTTAAAGACAATGTTCTCCCAGAAGGTGAAGTCAGAGCAGCTCAGAAGTGCCTGTTGATTTGATTCCTGAACTGAAGACTCCCTGTGGAATAAAGTCTGTATCCAAATAGGGATGTGAACAACTAGATAAGCAAATACTTACCAGATAGTTGACAGGCTAGTCGACTAGTCGCTCTTCACCCGCCCCCGCCTTTGCTGCCTCAATCAGAAAGAGGAAGCAAGGGGGTGCGGGGAGAGTAGGGGGTGCTTCAAAGCAGCAGCGCTGCATGGAGCCCCGGGTTAGCTGGGGATTCCCCTGCTGATCCCAGGCTCCATGTAGCACTGCCGCTTTGAAACGCCGCAGGGAGCACATGGCCAGCGGGGGACTGCTTGAGGGCCCCGTGCTCCCTATATTGCTTTTGACTTTGACAGCCCTGGGGCTGTTGCTACACTTCAAAGGCGGAGGCACCCTTATCGACTAATCAAATAGTCGATGCAAATTGCATTGACTATTCGATTTGCCAATAATCAAAATTTTACATCGCTATATCCAAACAAATCCAGCACCCTGGCATTTGTGTGTGTCAATACCAATGCTTGGTGCCCCATTTCTCCTGTTCACTAGCTGCTAAGCTTCTGTTGTGAGTGTGTGCCTGTGTGTGATAAAGTTAGATTTGTTGCGCTTTATTTTTAGCACTCCAAACCAGGTGGCTTTGGTTTTGGACTTTACCCACCAGACCACCAAGCAGAGACTTGGCTGCAGCAGTGACTTTTCCCACAGGAACAGCAGAGAACGCAGGACAAGGAACAAGAGGATGACACTGAGCATCAGCTATTACAAGAGCTGCTCCTTGAACTCCTTATGCAGCACTGCTTATACCAGCACTATGTCGGTGGGAAATGCTCCCGTGACAACACTAACTGTGGGTGATTTAATTATGATGGCAGGAGAACTGTCTCCTGCTGGCAGAGAGCAGCTACATGGGAGACCTTACCGCAGCACAGCTGTAACAGCACAGCATGTCACTGTAAAGTCTGTAGCATAGACATAGCTTTAGTGTGCAGTAATGAACTACACAGTGTGCATGCGGGTGCATGTGGGTGTTTTCACACCACACTAACCTGAGTTAATGCAGATTAAACCCTACAGACAAGCCCTAAGCATCATAAATTATCCCAGTAAGCAGAACAAATGAGCCTAGATACACCTGCTTGTTTTGACAACTTGCATTTCCAGCATTTTGCTGGAACAATGAAGTTACATATGACGAACATAAAAAGGCAAAAAAGGCAGATTACGTACCAATGTCACTAAGCAGAGAAAGTATTTGACTTTCCTTAAGTCCACAGCAATTTTCTGGTTTGTTTAAGAGCTACAGAAAAGAAAAATATGTCTAAGTCTGCAATGCAAGAATTATTTAATATCTTCTGTCTTCTACCACAACTCCATGAGAAAAATACAATTCATACTTATAGTGGGCCACAGAATTAATTGGTCTTGTACAAACAAATAAAGGTTCAGAAAGACAAAAGCATATACAAATAGGAAAGTGGGTTGGAAAGAAGATTCCAAGTTTGTGAAGAATGTCTTAGTTAAATAAAATGGGGGGAGGGGAGGCAGCAGGAGAGGGCTGTAGGAAGTTTAGAGGATAGACGATCACAGAATACTAGAACTGGAAGGGACCTTGAGAGGTCATCAAGTCCAAGTAGGACCAAGCTATGACAGATTCAAAATGGACAGCTATTATAGGAAGCTTCTAGTCCCCAGAGTCTGTACTTTACCCACCACTTCGACAAATTCAAAACATTATATGAAAACAAACAAATGAGATTTATGACTGGCCTGCGTTTCTGTAGTAGGACCACTCCTTGGGGGATCAACTGCTCTAAACAAATTGTCTAAACCATTTCTGAGGAGCCCAAGAAAATCAGGCCAAGCGAGAAGAAGAAACAGGAAGGAGCACATGCATACACATACACTCACACCAGAAGGATGACACCTTGCAATCCCTAGGTTAGTACTCCATGTAAAGAACAGGAAGGAAGCACAAAGGAAGGGCCCTACCAAATTCATCAGCCATGAAAAATGCATCAAGGACTGAAATCTGGTCTCTCCCTATCTGCCATGGTGAAATCTGGTCTTGTGTGCACTTTTACCTTACTACACTGGATTTCACAGGGGAGACCCAGTTTGAAAAATGCGGAAGTCCTAACCCAAAAGGGAGTTGCAAGATTATTTTAGAGAGATCATGGTCTTGCCTGCCTTGATTCTGTGATGCCTTCAGAGCTGGGTGGCTGGAGAGTGATGGCTGATGGCCAAGCACCCAGCTCTGAAGGCAGCACCCGCCAGCAGCAATGCAGAAGTAAGGGTGGCAATACCATACGATGCCAGTCTTATTTCTACACTGTTGTTGGTGGTGGCTGCGCCTTCAAAGTGGGAATGCTGGCCAGCAGCTACTGCTCTCAGTTGGATTGTAGAATCTTAGATCTGCATTCCTGTGGCTCCCCATGGCTGCAAACGGTGAACCAGAGACAATGGAAGCCGCGAGGCCAGTAAATAAACAAACCAGAGTGACCAGTTAGCAGGTTTCTCAGAGTGGATCCGTGGACCACTTTGAGAAACACTGAGCTAGGGTGATCATATTTTTATAAATGGATGTCATAAATCCTAAATGGTCTACTAGTGTAGACAGGGCATACACAGCATGCCTCAAGACAGAGGAGTCATTGGCAGAATCAGTCTTCAAACTCAGCTGTTTCTGGGTCTCATTTCTCTTCAGTCAACACTTCCTGCAGATCAAGATGCCCAGTAACTGATAAGATCTCAACTTAGTATCAGACTATATTGCAGACTTGGTGCTACCACAGACTTCTAACTAGATAGTGACATAAGAGCAAAATAAAGATGTCACAAAACAAGTGCAGAAAAGAGATGAAAATGCAATCATATGTCATTAAAAATTCAATTGGACTAGTACATTTTACTTCCAGAACAGCCAATGGTACAAATACAGCTTTCAAAATCTCAGAAACTTAAACGCTACACTGAAACTAAATCTCACATAGCCAATGTTGCTGAGCCTATTTGCTGAAGGCATAACCTCTGAGTGGGGCCCCTCCTAATCATATCATCAGTTCAGCATCCATGTTGGTATATCTATCTATCCTTAACCAGTCCTCTCTGGAATCAGATTGTTTCCTCCTCTTGCAGATTTTCAAACAGTGATTGCTCCAATTGCTTTCAATAAAGCCAGAAGTAGTTAAGAATAGTAAGCAAAGAAAAGATGCAAGTAAAATGGAAAAAACTGATAGATTATGAAGTTATTTACTGGTTAACAGAATATAAAAGTCTCATTGTTAAAGCTCATTTGTCTCTCTTCCAGTCCTTAGTCTGGGCCACATCTCTCACTTGTCTACCATTTGCATTGTCGTCAAGAGCCTTCGTTGTCATTTTAGCTACAAGATCAAATTCTTGTCCAATCTCCCATTTAATTGCCTGCATATGAAAGTATCATTCTTGATTCCCACTGCCAGAGAGAGGAGTGCAAAGCACTGGTCCATATCACTGACCTCTGTTAAACTACTGAAAGTTCCTCCAAAATGCTGTCTAGTGTCTTCCCAAATGAAAGTCACCCAAGTAATGGCATAAACACATTTCTAAGAAAATATTAGCATTCCGAGTCCTTCTTCAGCCCCGAAAAATTCTACACTGGTGGAGGTCATGCGAGAACCTAAATAGTCAACTTATTGTGACACCTTTTATACTTTCACACATTCCAGAATAACTTCTCTTATGTATCTTTATGAAACACACTAATGGTCATTTAAGGGCTTGACCTGGCTATTAGAATTTGCACCACATTGATAGAGTTCTTACATGGACATGCTGCTTCAGAGTAAAAAGGGGACTGCATTTGTACTTACCACTGTAAGACACTTGGTGCAGGCCCCTTCTTACACTGGTGTGGTATATCTATGGATTTGCACTTGCTACACAGGTGCAAAAATCCCAGTGCACTTAGTCCTACAGGCAATCACAACTATGAGATCACTTAGTTATAATTTCAAACAAGCAGATTTTACCTTCCTGAGATCACCTCCTGAGCAATACTCCATTGACAGAAGAGGGACATCATTAACTAAGAAGTTCATCTCCTCTGGAACATCACAGGCCTTTACGACAAAGGGGTTGTTTAACCTAGGCAATGGAAAGCATGACACAAATCTTGATACAGGTATTTCAAAAGATCAAGAAGTAGACACATCAATAAAATGTGTTTCAAATGTGAAGACAGAGAGGGCACGTCTACACAGCAGTGCTAAACTCGAAATAAACGACAACTTGAGCTTTGCTAATTGAGTAGCTTACGTTGAAATAGCTTATTTCGACTTTTGGTGCTGTCTACATAGCAGTTATTTTGAAATAGAGCACTCTTCCCCTGACCTTCCTTACTCCTCATACAATGAGGTTTATCAAAGTTGGAGTAAGAAGCCCATTATTTCGATTTTATTTCAGAATAACGGGCTTGCTGTGTAGAAGTGCACTGCATTATTCAAAAATAATGCTGCTGTGTAGCCTAAGATTTCTTTTCCCAAAACATTTAATGTTAGAAGCATGATGGCCAGCACATAATTGTCAACAAGTTTACTCCAGTAAGTTACCCAAGCGCAATAAACAGAATTCATATTTTCTAAGAATAGGCAGATCATGGATGAGTCAAAAGAATCTTCAGGCTAAGGATTGGAGTGGGACAAGAGTTTTGCGTTCAAATCCCAGCAGTAAAGAATATTCCGTCCTGGATGAAACTAACATATGAACTAGAGCTAAACTAAGGCTAGGAACTGGGAAGGTCCCCGGCTGCCAAGGGCTGAAGTGAAAAAGTGTCACTGGTCACAAAAGTCAGATTTTGTGACCTCCATGACAATCGTAGCCTCAAATATAGGCCATTAAGTTTCACCTAGTTACCCTTATATTTAGTCCAATGACTTGGATTCAACTAAACTGTTGTGACCCACAAGCAGATGGGAGAGACGGAGGTGGCACAAATGCAGGAGGCCCCTTCAACAGCATGAAATTGATTAGTAGAGCCCTATGCAGACACAAATGTTTATCCACAGATGCAGATA
This sequence comes from Pelochelys cantorii, assembly GCA_032595735.1. Taxonomy (NCBI): domain Eukaryota; kingdom Metazoa; phylum Chordata; order Testudines; family Trionychidae; genus Pelochelys; species Pelochelys cantorii. The sequence continues at coordinate 5,440,474 of CM064333.1, forward strand.
TCTGCGGATAGACATCAGTATCTGCTGACCTGAAGGGCTCTACTCTTAAGAGGCAGTGCGACCAAAGGAGAGGAACATGGTGATTAAACATTGGAATAAATTTCCTAGGGAGATTGTGGACTCTATCACTGGAGATAAATTTAAGAGAAGGTTAGATAGACTGTCAGGGATGATCTAGACTGGGCTTGGTCCTGCCGTGAGGGCACAGGACTGGACTCGATGACCTCTCAAGGTCCCTTCCAGTTCTAGTATTCTATGGTCCCATTGCTCCCAGGAGCCAGTGCCCTGCGCCAGCAGCTCCTCCCAGCAGTGTGGCTATACGCCCACTCCCCCAACCCTGCCATCTTGTCTGAGGTCCTATAGCCCCACTAGGGGTGGTATTGGAGACAGTACAGCCACATGGCAGGAAGGAGTTGTAGTCACTTGCTTCTGGGAGTGACAAAACGACCATGCTTCTCTCGTTGGTTACAGTGCCTCTTGGGAGTAGAGCTCTACAGGTCAGCATATACCACTGTTGATCAGCAAATATGTGCATCCACAGGCAGACATTTGTATCCCAACAGGGCTCTACTGATTAGGTTAGCCATGGCCATATGATCCCTGAAGGTGAACCATACCCCATACCATCCTTCCTGACCCCAAATCTGGCAGTCAGTGTGACAAGATTTTTTAAGATGCCAAACAATGGTAGTTGCCCCACTTCTCAAGTAAACTGTTCCAATGCTGGGAAACCTTGTCTTGTTTCAGGATTGAATTTGTCCAGCTTCCAGCTCTTAGACCCTGTTCTCCCTTTACTAGGTTTAAAAAAAAAATCCATTTTGAGATCCCCTTTATGTTTATTAGTGCCTAGATGCATTGATCAAGTCACCTCTCAATGTTCTCTTTGATATTAAAGTAATTGAAATGCAAAACCGCCAAAAGTATTTCTATGAACCCCCGTCACACAATGTTCACTTTTGTGCCAAGAGCAAACAAGACACACCTCACTGCCAAGGGTAATTTTCCCATCAAACTACAAGACCATGAAAATAAGAGCTTTTTAAATGTATCATAATTATAGTGTTTTCCCTTTATGGTATCAGTGTAAAACTGTTTTTAAAATACAGCTCTCTTTCCCATAGGCTAACGATAACCTTCTTTCGAGCAACAAATAGTCTGGTTGCAGTTTAACAAAACATGTAGATGGTATCATGATACCACCTACATGTTTTGTTAGTCTTTAAAGTACTACCAGACTATTTGTTGTTTTTTAAGTTTATCCTGTACAGACTAACTCGGCTACCCCCTGAAGCTTATCTTTAGAGAGTGAATAAGACCAAAAGAAGTCTGTAGTTAGTTACATCTTTGAAATGGAAACGCTCCCCCATTGATTTGAGAACACTACCTCCCAAAAGCAAAAGAAAAGGACATGATGCAACGTACTTACTTCTTCATTATTTGGATTTCATGGCACCACCGGTCTTTATTTTTTGTGCTCAGTTCCAATCGACAAGATTTAATAGCTATCTTATCACCCAGCTCCTACAACACAAACAATCAAAGGTGCTTTGGTCCAACACTCAGTCTCAGAATTAGCCAGGTTTCAAGATGCTGGAGTGGGAAGGCTGGAGCAGAAGGGCATGATGCTGGGGGGGGGGGGGGAAATCAGTGTAGGGCCAGAAAGCTGGGAGACATGAGGGGATCAAGAGGGGGGCTGTCAGGGTCAACACATTAGCCTGATCCCAGTGACCCTGTCTTCACCGACCAGCCCCAAATACCTAACACCCCCCAACTCCACACAGACGCCCCCCCCCCACGGGTGGCCCTGTGGGGACAGGAGTCCCTGGGAGGAGGGCGAGGCGGGGAAGCGGGGGGGAGGGAGAATTAGCAGGAGGGGGAGGGGTTACCCAGCGGGCTTTGCGGGGCTGACCCCGCATCGACGGGCCAGGCTACCGGTGGGGGGGAGGGGGAGGGCGGGGCGACTGACAGTGCGAACACGGGGGGGGGGTCGGAGGGCGCCGCCCCCCCCCGCACCTGGTGCTGGTAGAGACAGACGTTGCCGAAGCCGCCCGTCCCCAGCCGCTCCCGCATCTCCCAGGGGCCGCAGCTGCCCGCGGGCTGCCCCCGCAGCGCCGCGCCCACCGGCGGCCGCTCCATGCGTCGCCCGGGCCCGCCGCTCGCCCGGAAACCAGCGCGCGCGTCACTTCCTGCCTGACGCGGGGCGGGGCCAATGGCCGAGAAGCGTGCGGGAGCCCGTGGCCCCGCCCACACCACACCCGCCTGACAGCGGCGAGGGGGGCGCGGTCCACATGCAGATCCGGCCACGCCCCCCGCCTGAGCCACGCCCCCTCGGCCTCCCCTCCCTGCAGGTGACAGGTTTCCGGGCTGTGTTGTGTTGCAGCACGTGCCCTGCGCGTGGCGCCTAGAGCAGAACTCTGCGGGAGCCTTGCAAGGGGGGGGCAGCGCCACCCAGTCCTCCCCCGGGGTAGGCTTGGTAGGACTTGATTTGTATCAGAGCGTGTCAGTTTCCCGCAGGTGGAAAAATCATCTGCATCAGTTAACAGCCCCAGATTACAGAAAAGCAGCAACTCAGGAAAATGCCACTTGATTTAAGGATACTTGTTATAGTTTGACAGCTTGCTGTTTACAAGACAAAGTGCTTTATAAATGTGTCTGTCATTAAATAACTGTCTGGCCCCCTCCCATAATTTCCTTTAACGTAAAATTCAAATAGGTAAGAATCTAAAAAATTGCTTTAATTAAACGTGTCAAAATTTATTTTAATAAAAACAAATTCTGCCAAGTCCCCTCATGAACAAAGTAACCAAAAACTTCATAAAGTTACAATTAGGGCTACTCAGATGCATTTCTCACTTTTTGTTTTTAAACGTCATTTTACTATGGAAAATGAAATGTAAACCAGGCAGCACCACCTTACCACGGATGCCATACATACATGGTTTTGCATCACTGCCTTCATCTCTTCATTTTAAGTAAAATTGTATATTATTTAAAGGTGGCTAGTAACTTGGACACGCTATCTGTATAGATAAATAACTGGAGGCACATAGAATCTCCACAAATATGAAACTCCAGATCTCATTCCACAAATGGACAAAAGAAAGGAGGGGCTTCTGGTTAAAGACAGGACTGAGTCAGGAGATGTGTTCTGTTTTTGCCACCATGCTGCTGGCCAACCTTGTGCAAGTGACTTCACATTTCAATCCCTCAGTTTCCTCATCTTTAAATATATACTCCTCTTTTGTAAGTGACCAAGAGCCACAAATAAGCTCTTAAAGAGCTTAATGTTATTTTACTAAACATTTACTTTAAGTTAGTAATTCATCATTTTTCTAAGCCAGTATCTTAATACCAGCTCCCCTCTCATCTGCTGTAAAAGTGCATCTTAGGTATATCAAATATATATTTTATGCTAAACATGATAAAAGTTATAGGAAAAACAAATCTTCCAAACTGCAAGGGAAGCACCTGAAAGCAGCGCACACTTCCAGACTGGGACTCAAGAGGGGTGAGAGAGAGCTTTGGATTCAGGACCCACCCGGATGGACTTTGCTGTAACTCTGTTCCCTTGTTTACCATGGACTTTCTCCATTGTGTTCCTGACAGCTAATAAATCCTCCTGTTTTTTACAACACTGTCTGAAAGTCACTCCAGATTAAGGAATTTAGGGGTGCATTGCTCCACTTGGGTGTGCAAGTTTTTCCCAAGAGTCCAGTTCAAAGGGACTCACTGAGGGGAGCTTAGGATGTGAAACTGGGGTGCTGAAGGCTCATAGGTTTGGGCCCAAGAGGCAGGATGGTAATATAACATTGCAAATACACAAACCGCTATTATTGTGCAATGTCAGGCCCAGCTACCATATGTTGTGAATTAAAGATGAATTAAGTTTTCATAAACAGACTTGTATTACAAACTCATAAAACCAAAAATAACTGTAACTGAATGAAACTATACAAATACAGGGAAAATAGCCTTTGAAGGGGAAAGAATAGCCATTCTCAATGTGTCTCATTCGTCAGCATATATGCAGTTCTGACTGTGTACACTCTCCCTCAGGGTGATGTGGTAGAACTGCAGTAGCACAGAAACGTGTGGAGAATGTGAGGGCAGGAAGTGTAGAGAGGTCTCAGAATGTAGTTATCAATAGACTGCAATAGGAGGCAAGCCAGAGTTACTTGCACCTGAAGTCTCCAACATGTCCACCTGGCGCTGAGCGCGCTAACATGATCTGCTGCACATTTCTGTCCTTTTCCTCTTTGTTTCTCCTCTCTGCACTATCCCTTTCCATTCTCCCCTCAAGGGTGCTTCTGCAAGCCCTCTACTCAGTGTGTGCAGCACCAGAGGCTTGCAGGATCTCTTGGAACAGGTCAACCTACATCCCCTTTCTTCTCCTGATCTGAGCTGCTCCAGTAGTGTGGACGGAGGAACCCTCAAAGCCACATTTCCAGCTGCAGAAAGCACAATTCACAGAGATATTATTATGAGTGTTTTCACTCCCCTTGATCCACACAAGCCACAAGTAGGGATGTTAGCGTCTAAGCTGAATAATCGTTTACCCAATAGGCAATTGCTTATAGATTAACAGTCCCAATTAACCACAACACACACACACTCTCCCCCTCCCCCTCTCCCTCCCTCCCTTTAAAACTTGCACCAGCAGGCTGGCTCAGTCCCAGCACACTGGTCCAAGTTTTAAACGAAGAGCACGCAGGGGAGCTGCCTGACACCCTGTGCTGCTGCCTCTAATACAGAGGCAGCAGCATGAATCAGCAGGCAGAAACTGGTTTATGCAGGGAGCTGGTTTAAAAACAGCTCCCACCTGCCTCTCTGCACTGTTGATACTTCATCAGAGGTAGCAGCAAAGGGTGTTGGCAGCCCCTGTCCGCAGGGGGCCTGAGCTCCCAGCATGAAGCATCTTTATGTTTGTATGCTGAAACCAAAGTAAAAGCATAATTAATTTGCACATCTCAGCCTGCTGAAAATCATGCCCTTATGCTTCCCAGTGCACAGGGGGTATTAAACTCTTGCATTCCTTTAAATAGTAATACAAATGTATCTGTGCCACTGCCCAGAAGCTAGCCAATCAACTCTTCAGGAAGACCAGGAACTTCCTGTACTGGAAAAAAAAAACCCACTATTGATACTCATTGTCTGGTTTTAGTCATGGCATCCAGCTGCTTTATGAAGTCTTATATTTTTGTTCCCATTTCCTCACCGGAGCTCCCTCTGAGCCAGACCGAGTAAAGACTCAACTTTGCTTGAAATCAGGCTTCTTCTCTGTGTAATGCTGATCAGGCAGCTGCAGGAAGGTAAACCAGCATGTGTCGGAGTTAAAAGAAAACATGGACCTTATTTTTGGCTTGTCCCTACTTCTGCCGCAGATGTGGTTTCCAAGGAGTAATGGGTCCGAAGGACACAGCAAGGTACACTGCTGCTAGTTACTATTTATTGATCCAACAAGAAGAGCAGGAACTATTTAAGCTCTACCCAGACAAGGGAACCCAAAAGCTAGTCAGCTGGCATAAACCGGTACTATTCCGCTGAAGCAAATAAAGCTGCACCTGCTCTTCCAACCACAAATTCTGCTCATCTCAGGGACATGACTGGCACACCAACAAAGACTTCTTTCTTATATCCACCCACCACAGAAATGTCTGGCTCTCCCTGACTTCTAACTTTTTATTTACCGTTACCCTATAGCAGTCCTACAGTATCTTCCAATAAAAATGCCTACGACTTAACTCTGGTCATGTAAGGATATTTTTAAATGAAATGACAAACTAAAAAGGATTAAGATTAAATAAAAAAGTGAAAATCTTGTTTCTTACTTGCTGGATATCCAAGTGCTCTGGGATTTCTAGTAATTCAATTTGTTGTTCTTGCACCTGTACAATAAAGGATTCTAATGTCTTCAGTATCTCAACAGTGAGTGGTACAGCAATCACCTGGCGATGGACAACACAATGAGAAAGAGATACAAACCATACTATTCTCCTAGTAGATAAGGCAATAAATCCATCACTGGGGTTTGCACACCCCTCAGCACTGCTTTTCATCACACGAGACAGATCACCTGTCTCTACAGACTTAAACTTATGAGGCAAGTCTGCCTTGTAGGAGATGGAAGAATAACTGAAAACTAGAAGTCCTGGAAAAGTTTTCATGACAGTCCTTCTCCTTTATACTCTTTGTGGTAGGGTGAGGCTGCTCTGACACTGTCACAGATCCGCCAGGCAGAAAACCACCACAATGCACCCTTCCATAATCAATTCAGCAGAAACTGGCCCCTAAGTATCCATGATTGCGGACACTGACTAAAGATTTGAATATGTTACAGCACACATTTTTGAGCTTTCCTGGCTCTCTCAGTACCCTAAACAGAGCACTGCTGAGAGCAAGGCAAGAGAAAAGCCTGATGGAGTATATGAAACCCCTCTGGTCTTTATCAGATGATTTAAGTAGACGAGCATGGGGGACAAAGGCCAGAATTCCTGGGTTCTATTGCTGGCTCTGCCACCAACTAAGGCCTGGTCTCCACTTAAAATTAAGGTTAGCATAGCTATGTTGCTCAAAGGCGTGAAAAATCCACACTCCTGAATGCTATAGCTATATCAACCTAAACCTCATGGAAGATGCAAATATTGTCACTAGGTGACGTATATTCTTATGACAAGAGGAAAAAAACCCTTTCATCAGCAGATTCTGCATCTATGGGGCTCAGGGATTATGCCAGGGTAGCTACAGGTGCCACAGGTATGTCAGCATAGCCTCTGCAGATAGTCTCAGTGAGTCACCTTGAGCAAGTCAATGCATCTGCTTCAGTTTCCCACCTGCAAATACGAGGATAAGATGTAGCTGTAGTAAAAACTGTGGGCTTCTAATCCACTTTATATTTTGGCTGCATCTAAACTACAGTGGGGATCCACACTCCAAAATCAATCCACCGGTGGTCAGTTTAGCCAATCTAGTGATGACCTGCCAAACCAACTGCAGATCGCTCTTCAGTCGACCTCTACACTCTACCCTGACAAGAAGAGTAACATAAGTTGATAGGAAAGTTTCTCCCATTTACACCCTCCCCCCCACCCGTGTAGACCCCACAGTAACTCACCTTAAGGTATGTCAACTCCAGCAACATTATTCACATAGCTTAAGCTGCATAAATTCAATTGACTTTTTGTAGTAGTGTAGATATTGGCTTAGATGAGTCTAATAAAATAAGCATTTGGGTTAATTTTACATTGTAGAACGTAATTTTTTTCATTTGCCAGTGGGAAGCATCATACAGTGACACACTTCTAAGCTAATAGACCATGGCGGAGAAGCAGAAATACAAATCTTACATCAAATTCTCCACTTTTCTTCTGAACAGCTTGCAGTTTGTTGAAAAACATAACATTTTTCTCCAACATTCCCACAGGTCAGTCTAGAAGAGAAATAAAGGAGAAATAAGGACAAGATGACTATATAAGAAGTTTGTGTATCAATAATTTTTTGAATTGGGAATATTAATAATTCTGACCCCTTCTTGCTTATTACAGTCAAGAATTCGCACACTCAATTAACCTATGAAAATCCTGCCCAAAAGGTCATTACTGTCTAAAACGTTGCTCCAAATGGCAATACTGTCTAAATGCTGATAACATGAGGATCAGGGAAAGAACAGTGCTGCCTCACTTAATGCACATCTCTCCAGAACAGGCTTCTCCCCCACAACCGTGTCAATTTTATTACAATTACTATGTAAGTAAAACTTCTAATAGAATGCGCACACACAGTGGGCGCAGTTAGGTTAGTTGTGGCTGCCCATGCAATCCTATCTTGAATTGTCGGTGCTTCTCCCATGGAATATTAATGTTCTCTTTCTTTTTTTTTTCCAGAAATGTTCTACGTTTTTTATTTTAAATAAACAGAAAAAAAAATCTGTGATGCCCTTGGGGGCCATGTGGAGCAGCAGATCAGAACTGAGCGACGCACCTTTCAGGCTTGCCACAGCCCAACCAAAAGTCGATTGAAACCCCTGAAAAAAAGTTAATGCATCCTGTGCCTGCGGTATGAGAAAACCAAGCGGCGCCGCAGCTTCCCACGCGCCGAATCCCGCCGCACACAGGCTTTCCGCGAGCGCCCCCGGGCCCGCCCTGGCTGGGCGGCACCGAGCCCGCTGCTGAAGCCCAGTCCCGGGGCAGGGAGAGGCCCGGCCGGATCGCGGCAGCCCCGCGGATGCGGGACCGGCTCCAGCGCGGCAGTACAGGGCGCTCGGACCGAAACACCCGCGGCCGCGGACACTGCTGAGCCAGGGCGCCTCTGGCCCAGTCCGCCCCCCCGGAACCAACAACCCCGAGCACCCTGTGCATCACTGCAACCCTTCCCCCGGAACCAATGTCCCTGACCACTGTGTGCATCACCCAAACCCTTCCCCCGGAACCAATGTCCCTGATCACTGTGTGCATCACCCAAACCCTTCCCAGGACCACTGTCCCTGATCACTCGGTGCAACACTCAAACCCTTCCCCCAGAGCCAATGTCCCTGGCCACGCGGTGCATCACTGAAACCCTTCCCCCGGAACCAATGTCCCTGACCACTGTGTGCAACACCCAAACCCTTCCCCAGGAACCACTGTCCCTGATCACTCGGTGCAACACTCAAACCCTTCCCCCGGAGCCAATGTCCCTGGCCACGGGGTGCATCACTGAAACCCTTCCCCCGGAACCAACAACCCTGGTCACCCTATGCATCACTCAAACCCTTCCCCCGGAACCAATGTCCCTGACCACTGTGTGCATTACTCAAACCCTTCCCCCGGAACCCACCAACGTCCCTGACCACTGTGTGCATCACCGAAACCCTTCCCCCGGAACCAATGTCCCTGACCACTGTGTGCATTACTCAAACCCTTCCCCCGGAACCAACAAGGTTCACATTCTTGGTCAAGGCCCAAGGTCTACATAAAATCTGGTGATGATAAAATTTGAAGGTCTTTTTAGAAGCACCTGGAGGCCAAGATTTGGCCCATAAATGCACCAACTGGTAACTGTATGAGGGGCATTACTGTCCTAAAACAACCAAAATGATGGGGGGGCTGGAGCACATGACCTACGAGGAGAGACTGAGGGCTTTGGGTCTGTTTAGTCTGCAGGAGAGAAGGGTGAGGGGGGATTTGATAGCAGCCTTCGACTTCCTGAAGGGAGGTTCCAAAGAGGATGGCGAGAGGCTGTTCTCAGTAGTGACGGATTTCAGAACAAGGAGCAATGGTCTCAAGTTGTGGTGGGAGAGGTCCAGGTTGGATATTAGGAAAAACTATTTCACTCGGAGGGTGGGGAAGCACTGGAATGGGTTACCTAGGGAGGTGGTGGAATCTCCATCCCTAGAGGTGTTTGAGTCTTGGCTTGACAAAGCCCTGGCTGGGTTGATTTAGTTGGGATTGGTCCTGCCTAGAGCAGGGGGCTGGACTTGATGACCTTCCGAGGTCTTTTCCAGCTCTATGATTCTATGATAACCGCACCATTCCTCCAGCATTGTATTCACAGCTCTGTGTGAGAGAGACAAATCATTTATGGGTGCCTGCGCATCTATATCACTGACACCATTTCCCCCAAGCTAGCTGTGATCAGTAATGCAACCACATACAGAATCTTTGCAGATTAGATTGTCTTTTATATTGAAAGCATGAAAAAAGATAAAAAATCCATGCTACTGCTATGGGTCAGAGAGTATGAGCTGTGGAAAATCCACAGCTCTTTGTATCACAAGGGTACAGTTAATGCAAAATCCAGAGGGTAATTTTTTAGATTTGGCAAATAGAACTTTTGACCTCAGGGATCCCACCTAGGGTTACCAGGTAGTCTAAAAAAAATACTGGACACACTTAATAAGGGGCAGGGGGGAGGGAGGGACCGACTGGGAGGGGAGCAGGACTGGCTGGAAGGAAGTGGGAGGACAGGAAGCAGAGCTTGTGGGGCGGGGAGTCGGGGGCAGTGGGGCTGGCTGGGGGAGATTGGGGGAGGGGCAGCCGGTGGGAAGCAGATCTGTCTGGGGGGGAGGTTGGGGGCAGCAGGGCTGGCGGGGGAGATCGGGGGAGGGGTGGCGGGCAGGAAGCAGAGCTGGCTGGTGGGGGGGCATCGGACGGAGCAGGGCTGGCCGGGGTGGGGGGTCGGGGACAGCAGGGCTGGCTGGGGGAGATTGGGGAAGGGGCGGCTGGTGGGAAGCAGAGCTGGCCGGGGGTGAGGGGGAGGGAATTGGCCGGTGGGGAGCGGGACTGACCTGGGCACGTGCAGATCCTAGGGCGCTGTCTATCCCACGCATGGTCCCGGCGAAGCGAGTCTGGCTGCGGCTCCACCACACGCTTGGCCAGCGCTCAGGAGCAGGGACAGGGCTTCCTCTCCTCCTCCCACGCAACCAGAGGCTCCCAACGCTGATCGTGCCCTGCCTCTCAGCCACTCCTCCCACCCCCGCCAGGCTTCCGTCCGGCACCCTGCAGGAAAAACAGAAAATATCGGACATTGCACGTGTCTGGTATTTTCTGAATTTTTTACCGGACAGAGGGCCCAAAAACCGGACTGTCCGCTAGAATACCATACACCTGGCAACCCTAATCCCACTGCTTGCTGAAGGCTTGAAAGACTTACCTATGGCCCAATGTGGATAATTGACAATTGCTGGTATGTTTGTGTTTATGTAAATCCACGTATTGCTTTTATACATCTTCTCTTTAAAAACGTTTGCACTAAAAATAAATATACTTCCTGAGAAAGCTGTGTAATAACGTGTAACCCACATACTATCATCCTCAGCAGAAAACAAAACAATGGGCAAGGGCACCATGAAGCATGGCACCACAGCTTACCACGCTTCCCTGAGACTACATCTACACTGCCCTCTCTTGCGCAAAAAAATATGCAAATGAGGCACAGCGTGGAATATTACCGCACCTCATTTGCATAATTAATGAGGCTCCATTTTTGTGCAGGAGGCTTTTGCGCAAAAAGGAGCTGTCTACAAGGCTCCATTTTTGCGCAAAAAAACCTCTTACGCAAGCGCCATTCTTCCGCTTTTCTTCAGGAAGAATGGCTCTTGCGCAAGAGGGGGGTTTTGGGCAAAAACGGAGCATCATTAATTATGCAAATGAGGCACAGCAATATTCCACGCTTTGTCTCATTTGCATATTTTTTTGCACAAGAGAGGGCAGTGTAGACGTTGCCTGAATGTTTTCAGGCTGGGCTACGGATTGCAGCTGGCACTCTTGGCCCCGAGTATCCTCTGCCTCCCCCGTATGGCTCTACACCTTTGCATTCCTAAACATTAGGGGTTATAGTAGGGCAAGTCTCTGCAGGTGCCAGGTGCCCACCTTCATTCAGGTAGGGGAATATTCTGCTCTTCCTGCAGAAGATTCATACTAATCTGGCTGCTGAAGCCAGTGGGCTTCTGCAGTAGGGAGACAGGGTGTATTTCAGCCACCCCACCATGCTCTTGGGCAGAATGGCCACCCTGTTCTCCCCAGATCTATGATCTGGAGAGCTGGAGGTTGCAGAGGTCATGCCAGAGTGCCTGCTGTGCCTCCAGGTGTGTGTGGAGGAGTCATTCTCAACCGGATCAACATTTATGCCCTGATACCAGGCCTGGAGCACTTCTATCAACAGGCATCCACCTTCCTCAGTGCTTTGGATCCTTGTGAATGCCTGGCTCTGGCTAGGGATTTTAACACCACTGTGGATGCACATGACCTCACTGGGCCACTGAGGAAGTCTTCTGACAGATTGTTATCCATCACCCCCTGGTGGACGTTTGGCATGACCACCACCACCCTTGAACAGGTGGAGGACATTCAGTTGTGCCACTTGTGGTTGAACTTTGTTTATATCTTTCTCTTTCTCATCTTGTGGGCCTATTCCTCCAGCAATAGGCCAGCCCCTTTCTTAGGCCACCACCTGGTGGCAGCAACAGTCTCCTTGATTCTCAAGAGACCCTTGTAAGCAGAGCATGCCTGGGACACCGAGCGCAGAGCGGCAAGCTGGCTGGCTATGAACAGGCACTCAGATGCATGTTCAGAACAGCCGGCGGGCCGCACTTTGATCTTTTATAAAAATGTAGTTGAGGGCCTCAAAAAAATTCGATCAGGCCGCATGGGCCCGCCGGCCGCATGTTTGAAATGACTGCTCTAAGGTCATAGTAAAATCCATGTAAGAAAACTAGAGTAAGTTGCATCAGATTCTAGTAGTCTACAGGAAGGGGCTAGGGTTACCAGATGATTTAAAAAAAATACCGGACACACTTGATCTCAGATGCGGGTGGGGACCGGCCGGGAGGGGAGTGGGCTGGCCAGGGGAGACTGGGGGGGGGGGAAACCAGCCGGCAGGAAGTAGGGCTGGCTGGGAGGGGGTTGGAGGGAGTAGGGCTGGCCGGGGGAACTGGCCAGCAGGGAGCGGGGCTGGCTGGGAGGGGGTCGGAAAGAGCAGGGCTGGCTGGGGGAGATCAGGGGAAGGAACTGGCCGGCGGGAAGCAGGACTGGCCAAGAGGGGACTGGGGGGAGCAGAACTGGCCAGGAGGGAACCAGCTGGTGTGGAGCGGGGCTGGCTGGGGGAGATCAGCGGAAGGAACTGGCTGGCGGGAAGCAGGGCTGGCCAGGAGGGGGTTGGGGGAGCAGGCTGGCTGGGAGGGGGGAGTGGGGATGGCTGGGGGAGATTGGGAGGGGAACCGACCGGTGGAAAGCAGGGCTGGGCAGGAGGGGGTTGGGGGGAGCGGGGCTGGCTGGGGGGGAGGAACCGGCCAGCGGGGAGTGGGGCCTGGCCAGGGGAAGAGCGGAACCAGCCAGCAGGAAGTGGGGCTGACCTGGCTTGGTCCTGGTGGGGCGCATGGGCGAGTCTGGCCCTGGGGATTCCATCCCTCCCCGGCCCCGGCCCCGGCCCCGCTCTACTGTGTAGTTGCATATTGCCTGGCTGGTAGACACACTCATGCAGTATGAGTGCATCTACCAGCCAGGCAGTATGCAACTACGTACTGATACTCATGATAATAATGCCATTTAATTAGAAAATACCAGACATTTATATGTCCGGTATTTTCTCAATTTGTTTCCCGGACAGAAAGCTCAAATACAGGACTGTCCGGTTCAAAACTGGACATCTGGCAACCCTAGAAGGGGCTAAAACTGAACACTCAGCAGTCCTGAGCCTTAATATTTAGAGGGGGGAAAAAAGCAGATTCTGCCACCTGATGCATCTCTCAGGGTTTCTAGAGAGGACAACTATCAATCTATTAACCTCACTTACCCCAAGCAGTCAGTGAAAGAATTCCTGGCTTGGAGATAGGTAAACAACAGCTTCTCTGGCCACCAGCCTGCAAAGTAGGAGCCTCTAAAGCCTCCCACTAGCCTGAACCCCAAAATCAGAGCAACCGGACAATAGCTCACTCAGAAACACACAGGTACCAAGGAAACTAAAACTGCTACACTCTTCCCCATGCTATGTGAGCTCTAAGGCAGCCACTTCTCAGGCTGATCTCTTCATACCTTGCAGGAAGCTGAAATTGGACTGAATCTAACACTTCCTGCAGAGCCAGGTGAGAACCCATAGCCCCTTCCTCTCCATTAACACCTACTCAGGATCTTCAGCTGTGGCTTTTTGCCTAATCATAACTCCCCCCCCAGAGACAGCAGGCCTTTGGGAAAGCGGAAGGAACCTCACTCGGATATGTCAGATTGGCTGCTGTCTCTGCAAAGATTTATTGGCATGGTTGCTCACCCTATTTCCCTCTTCAGCCTGACTGAGTTTTAAGTTCTGTCCTTCTCTTAAGTTACGAGACCCTTTGTGCAAGGTGTATGGCTCGGTTCCAAAGAGATACCATTTCCCCTTTGTTAACAGACTCCTGTGTTATTTGGCCTCACAAAGAGCCTCATTGAACCGAATAGCACAAGCATTTAAAGAGATTTGTATCAGAGGTGTAAAATCCACAGGAAAAGCAGATAAATATGGATGAGTCCAAAGTGAGGCCTGTGGAATCAGAAATCACTAGTTGTTGAAGTCTATTTATCTAGGTGGGTGGTGCTGCAAAAAGCACTGGAAAGTGGCACAGAGTACATGAGACTGCTCAAGAATAAGTAGATCTTTTTTCCCTACTTACGGATAGTCTAGAAGGGTATGTCTACACTTGCACCCTCTTTCAAGAGACGGATGCAAATGAAGACATTCGAAATTGCAAATGAAGCTGGGATTTAAATATCCCACACTTCATTTGCATATTCACGTTATGGTGCTATTTCGAAATAACAGACGCTGTTAAAACGTGGTTATTTCAAGAGAAAACCCTTCTCTCGAAATAACCCTTATTCCTCATGCAATGAGGTTTACCAGTTATTTCGAGAGAAGGGTTTTCTCTTGAAATAACTGCGTCTTAACAGCATCTGTTATTTTGAAATTGCGCAATAACGTGAAAATGCAAATGAAGCATGGGATATTTAAATCCCGGCTTCATTTGCAATTTCAAATGTCTTCATTTGCATCCCTCTCTCAAAAGAGGGTGCAAGTGTAGACATACCCGAAGACAGCAACTAGGGGCATGAAATCCATGGAAGAGTCCTCACCAGCGAATGAACTTTTAGTTTGCATTGTTTGTGTGGTAGGGAAGTTTTCAAAACTTTTCAGGAATTGGACGACAGTGCCGCTGCTGCAGTTATAGCTCAAATCCTCCAGATGTCACATGTGCATCACTCCAATCTGCAGGAAACACCTGAATTAAGAGCAGGCGGGTGGACTGGACTGGACAGTGGGGGGAGGCGGGGAGGAGCAGGGGCAGTTTCCCCTGGGCCTGAGGATTCAAAGTGGCATGGGGCTCCCAGCTGCTGCTGCTGTTACTGCAGCAGTGGTGGTGGTGGCCCTCTAGGCCCTTTAAATCGCTACTGGAGGGCTGCTCTGTGTGCTCTCGGTGTCTCTGAGGGTGCGCAGCGGGTCTGAGCAGCGCTAACCCTAACCCAGTCCCACCTCTTCTGCCGAGGCCCTGCCCCTTCCAGGAATATGGAGCCAGATACACACACAAACCTTGCCCCGGGGAACCCTGGAGGTTGTTGGTTCCCATGATTAAGAGGATGAGATGTATTAATTAATCCCTCAGGCTCTTTTACAAACTATCACAGGATTGTTTCCTAAGCTATGTGCTGTAGAGGAACTTCTTTCAATGGCAAATTGATGACAGCATCCATGTGGGAAATGATTTAGGTCCTGCTTCTATTCTCTGTGCTCTATCCATTGTAAATGTCACAGAGTCTGTCTGTCATACTGTATGAAAACTCCAAACAGAATTGTTCTCTACTTGCCAACATTTTAGAACTGCAGAGCCAGACCATGAATTTGGTAGAGCCCCCCTACCTATCATAGTGGTTTCAGGTAGAATTCTGTACCAGAACAGGGGCTACTTCCTGGTTATGGTGGTGGCCAAAAACTCACAAGGACTATTTTCATTACCTGAACTCTGACAAGACCACAAAAAAAAATGTACTCCATACATAGAAGCTTCAGGGAGTAGCCGAGATAGTCTGTACAGGATAAACTTAAAAAACAACAAATAGTCTGGTAGCACTTTAAAGACTAACAAAACATGTAGATGGTATCATGAGCTTTCATGGGCACAGCCCACTTCTTCAGATGACTAGAATGTTGGATGTCCAGGACCAAAATAAATAGGAGGGAGGGGGTACAAGAGGAAAAAATGGGAGGGGGGAAACATGAAGAGGCAGTGGGTAAAAAATATATCAAGGGGAAAGCTGAATTGGAACATAATAGGAAAAACAAATAGTCTACAAGTACCTAAGGGTATGTCTACACTTGCACCCTCTTTCAAGAGAAGGATGCAAATGAAGACATTCAAAATTGCAAATGAAGCCGGGATTTAAATATCCTGAACTTCATTTGCATAATCGCGTTATGGCGCTATTTCAAAATACAAAACGTGGTGTAGATGCGATTATTTCGGGAGAACACACTTCTTCTGAAATAACCCTTATTCCTCATAAAATGAGGTTTAACAGTCTGGCAGCACTTAAAGACTAACAAAACATGTAGATGGCATCATGAGATTCTACATAGACAAAGAACCATTGTTGCCTTCATTGTTTGGTAGGTTGATAATGATCCAGTATCTTTATTCAAACCATAGGTGTGAGAATTGAACTCGTGAATGAATTGTAGTTCCAGTCCTTCGCTGTGTATTTGGCTTGTGGAATTGGTCTGTAACAAAACAGCTACTTGAAGATCTGTTAATGTATGCCCAGGAAGATTAAAGTGTTCCCCAACAGGTTTTTGTATGTTCCCTTTACAGATATCTGATTTGTGTCCATTAATTCTTTCCCGTAAGGACTGTTAGTTTGTCCAATATATATTGCAGTGGGGCACTGCTGGCATTTGATGGCATAGATTAAATTACTGGATGTGCAGTTAAATGAGCCTCTGATTTGGTGGCTTATGTTGTTGGCTCCAGTAATGAATTTGCTTGTATAGATATGTGGGCAGAGTTGGCACCGTGGCTGATTACAGGGCCGGGTTCCTGGATGTTTATGATGTAGCTGTGTATCATGGTTACTGGAAAGAATTCGTTTCAGGTTGGGGGTTTGTCTGTAAGCAAGAATAGGCCTTTCCCCCAAGGCCTCTGAGAGTGAGGGATCATTTTCCAAGATGGGTTGTAGATTGTGGATAATGCGTTGGAGGGGTTTGAGTTGTGGACTGTAGGTAATGACAAGTGGAATTCTGTTATTTTCTGGTCACGCTTCCTACCAGCTTGTGATACTTTAACAGTGTTGCTGGAGTAGTAGTCCTCACTGTAAGGACAGGAAATCACTCTCAACCCAGTACAAACTTCCAAATGGATAGAAGGAGACTTGTGACAGCAGCTGAAGCTGTGCAATTTCTGCCATGTTGGACCAAGCTTTTCTGAGAAGAGCTTACAAATGAACACTTTAAATTCAGAGCCAAACTCTCTCTCTGATGCAGACCGGGATTCAGACCCTCATGCAGTTACACTAGTTTATTCAAACACATCATATTCTTAATCCATAGGGCTCCACAGAGCTCTGAGTTACAAAAGGGAGCATCTTCTGTGCATGGTTTCCAGCAGTCAATATTCTTAAGCATCATCATGGGACAAACTTGTCCCTGATGTCTCTTCATTTCAGTTGAGTCTAGCACCACATTAGTTACTTGCAAGATTATCCAGGTCAAATCCAGATAGTGAGTACTTCACTCAGCTCGAGTAGAACCTTACTTCTTGAATGATTCCTTTGAAATGAATGGGACCATTCAAGAAGTAGGGGACAACTCTAGGCAAGTGAGGGTATCACAATCCAGCCCTCATCGGGTAATTTACATTCTTTAGGCTACCTTCAGTTATTGGACTGGAAACCAAAATACTTGTGTTCTGCTCTCTGCTCTACTACAGGACAAACTGAGAGACCTTGCGCATGTCACTTCCTCTCTCTGTGCCTCCGTTTCCCCATCTGTAAGATGACAACAATGATACGTATCTCCCTTGTAAAGTACTTTGAGACCTGTTAATGAAAATTACTATATAAGCTCGGTATTATTTATGGTCATCATCATTATTTTCGAGAAGCTAAATATTGTTAAAGGTCAATAGCACAATATCAATTTTTGCCAGCTGAGAATTTGGTCTATTATTTATTGTTTCTTTATTATTCTCATTATTATTGGTGTATCACCAATAAACCAATTAATAGCAGTGCATGTAACACATGGGGGAACTTTGTAGCTGGTGGGGAAAGGTCAGTAAATATGGATATGTGTGACAGCTAGCAGGCAAGGATTAGCATTTATTTCTGCGAGTGTCTATGTAAGAGCCTGTCATCACAGATTATTTCAGTTTTAAAATGAGATCAAGTTCTGCTGGCTTGTGGCCCCAGAAATGACCCGTACAAGACAAACTAATATAAATCCAGAGAGGCTCAGGTTTGCTTATGTGACCCTGAATGCATAGCCCTCTAATGAACAAACGGATTAGCTACGGTCTGGCGTCTCTACTTCCCCTAATGTCTGGCCATGAGTGGGAAGACTATTTACTGAACCTTGAATGAGCTGCATGCTGTTGTTTTTCAAGACATTCCAAAAGTTGGGAATGAAATTACATCACAAATATTCGTGACACAGGAGGGGAGAGGGGCTAATGGCTCTGTTTTTGAGCTGGAGCAGGACAAAATGTGTCACGCAAGACTGCCGCTGAGCTCTGCCAATGCTACAGTTATGGTGTGTCTGAAACAGTAAGTAGAAAGAGGTGTGAGGAAAGAACAGGTCCCAGGAGTGCCTTACACTGTCAAGGAGTTTTAATTAATAACTCACCTCGGAGCTGGATTAATGGCAGTCTAGGGTCTTTGTCACGGGCTCACACATGAAGGACAGCTAGCTAATGAGATACACTGGTAATCCCTTATTTTGAATTGAGATACAGTTAAACACCTGTTGTTGCATGGGGAGGCGGGAAAAGTTATTGGCCGAACTGTGAAATCACTTGGAAACAAATGGCTCTCTATTTCAAGAATAAACCAAAAACTGAGGCCACAGGCGAATAGATTGCCCTAATTGTCAAGCCCTGAATTTGTGGATGAATTGTAATTCCAACGCCTCTCTGTGTATTTGGCTTGTAGAATTGGTTTGTGACAAGACAGACACCTGGAGATCTTTTAAAGAGTGATTAGGTAGATTGAAGTTTTCCCCAACAGGTTTCTGTATGTTCCCTTTATATCTAATTTGTGTCCATTGATTCTTTCCTGTAGGGACTGTCCAGTTTGTCCAATATACATTGCAGTGGGGCACTGCTGGCATTTGATCACATTACTGGATGTGCAGTTAAATGAGCCTTTGATTTGGTAGAGTACGTTGTTGGCTCCAGTGATGAATTCGCTAGTATAGATATGTGGGCAGAGTTGGCACCACGGCTGATTGCAGGGCTGGGTTCCTGGATGCTTATGATGTGGTTGTGTAGCATGGTGACCGGAAAGAATTTATTTCAGGTTGGGGGGCTGTCTGTAAGTGAGAATGGGCTTTCCCCCAAGGCCTCTGAGAGTAAGTAGAAAGAGGTGTGAGGAAAGAACCAAGATAGGTTGCAGATTGTATATAATGCGTTGGAGGGGTTTGAGTTGTGGACTATAGGTAATAACAAGAGGAGTTCTGTTATTTTCTCTTTTGGGTCTGTCTTGAAGTAGTTCATGTCTATCCATCTGTTTTTTCACTTCTCCAGGTGGGTATTTCAGTTTTAGGAACGCTCTATATAGATCCTGTAGGTGTTTGTCTCTGTCTGTGGGATCGGAGTAAATCCGGTTGTATCTTAGGGCTTGGCTGTACACAATACATTGAGAAATGTGCCTGGGATGGAAGCTGGAGGCATGAAGGTAAGTGTAGCAGTCGGTGGATTTCTGTTATAGGGTGGTGGAAATTTGTCCATTATGAAATTGTACTCTGGTGTCCAGGAAGTGGATTTCTCGTGTGGACTGGTCCAAGCTAATGTTTTTCCCTTTGATATTTTCATACCCTCTGCTCCCTGTTTCCCGCCCACTACTTTTTTTTCCTCCCCCCCCATCCCCTATTTATTTTGGGTCTGCACATCCTAAACTCAAAACTCCAGTCATCTGAAGAAGTGGGCTGTGCCCACGAAAGCTCATGATCCCATCTACATGTTTTGTTAGTCTCTAAAGTGCTACCAGACTGTTTGTTGTTTTTTAAGAATTTCGTAAGGGTTAGAGACCCTGGTTCAAGTTAGGAGTATATGAACATGTTTTCATGAATATTTCTAATTTACTTCTTCCTTTTCACAGGGAGATCTGTATGCTGATTCCCTGAAGAATGGCCCTGTTCAGTCACCCAGACAATGAGTAGGAGGCAGACCAGTATGGGCGTTCCGATCACAGGTGGGTACATTTGTGTGATGGGAAATAGTGCAACATGTACACTCCTGTCAGCCCCTCAGGGGCTGCGTGCGTATGTTTTTCCCTGGAATTAGTACAGGGTCCCAGTCCTAAGTACGGAACAAATTCCTTACCAGTTAACGATGAGCAAATGCAAATGACAGGCATGAGCGTGAGACAGCTTTTCTGCAGCTGGGCTCTGTTTTGCAGCCCCCCAAGCCAATTAGTTCCACAGATGCTGGAACACCCAGAACCAAAACTGGGTAAGATTCAAGCCAGTGAAGTAACATACTGAAAACAAGCAACAAATACAGGCAGGACAGCAGGAGTAAAGCCACAACTCTGAACTTGTAGGTCACTAGTATGGAAGCACATTGGAGTAGAAGCTGATGGGGTAATAAACTATGACCCTTGCAGATTTGGAGGCAGACCCTCAGTTTGTGCAAACTGACCTTGCTCTGTTGAGGTCAATGGAGCAATGCTGATTCATTCTAGCTAAGGATCATCCTTTGTCAGCATCCAACCCAGAAAAACATACATGGGAGGTAAATCGACTTAACTCATTATTATAGTCTATTCCTCCATCATTTTTTTAAATTTTAGGGCAGTTCCATCAAACATGGGGGAAAAACCCAAACCAAATACCCCATCATTGGCTCAGTATTGTCATTTATTTGCTCTAAATTGTATAAATGCTGTGAGATTTCTACCGGGTCTACTACCAAGTAACAGGTTCTCATTTACATGTAGAAAGGTAGAAATCTAATTTCACTTAGAGTGTAAGTCCTTTGGGGCAGGAATTTTCTGTTTGTTTCTTCAGCACCTAGTGCAACATGGAGCTGCTCCAGGACTGGTTCCCTATGTGTTACCACCACACTAAATAACATACAAATAAATAATGTACAGATAAGTCTAAATGCAGCAAGCCAGGCCTACTCAAATCTGGAATCTGCAGATCTGTCTCCTATCTAATATGACAGGAGACAAGACTACTTTCTCACAATTGGTCCCTTACTATCTACGAAGGCCAGAATCTTAGCTACAGGGTGAACCTCTGTAGTCCAGGACTGTCTTGTCTGGCAACATCCGTGGTCTGGCAGGGACCCCGTGGGTGCTCTGGGGTTGGAGCACTCATGGGGAAAAAACAGTGCACCATGACCATAGAGAGCTGGGCTAGGGGCTGGAGAGGGCATGTGGGGTTGGAGCCCAGCAGCCAGTACTGGGGGCCTGAGCCTGGTGGCTAGGGAGGGGGTCAAGGAGCCTGGCAGCTGGCAGAGGAACCCAGCAGCTCAGGCCAGGAGCAGTTCCCAGTGGCCAGGGCTGGGGGCTGGAGCCTGGCCAGGGCAGGAGGCTGGAAGTCGGAGCCCAGAGGCTAGGGCTGGGGCTGGCAGCCGGGAGCAGGGGGATGCGCAGAATCCAGCAGCCAGGAGCAGAACCTGGAGGACAGGAGCAGAGGAGCTGGCATCGACCTCCCCTGGTTTGGCAAGCTCCCTGGTTCAAGACCAGTCAAGTCCCAAAGGTGCCAGACCAGGGAGGTCCAACTGGTCGCACAAATTGATTTTGATCCATTGACTTCTATGCTGCAACGATTCACAGCTGCTCACAGTCTGGTCATCAGCATTTTCCCAATTTTTTCCAAATGTCTGAAAACACCATTAGCCAGTGGAGGTAGAAGGTGATGAACACACAGCTACAAAGGGAGCCACAAAACAACCTGCTCCCTCAGGAAAAGCTGAGCCAGCTAATTGAATGCCTTTTTTGTGCTCTTTCCTCTCTTTCTCTCCTTCACTTTTGAGACCAAACCTTGTTCTGTGTAACCAGGGGACTGTATAACTTAAGGGACTGCTAATGGCACGGATTCTTTCATCTCTAGGCTGCTGCTGTGATTTCAGCTCAGATAAGCAGGGAGACAAAGGATTATTCAGCAGCTGTAGTGAAGTGATCCAGTGTTCTCAGTTCAACTTCAGAGAGCGGTCACTTCAGGTCACGTGTGTGGCACTTTGGTGCCAGGTCCCAGTATACATTGCACATGAGTTGTGAATGGACGTTTATAGTTTCCAGTATTTGGTCCAGAACCTTTCACCAGGAGTAAGACCAAGAGATGTGAAAATGCTCAGAATCAAAACTATCAGAAAAAGCTGGTTGCACCCTGACGTAGGAAACCTGGCTGTTATTTCCAGCCCAAGCATTCTTGCAGCATTGTGCAATCATCTGAGCTGTTGCGTGAAGACTAATCATTGAGATTCGAATGATCATTCGTTTCCCTCAGACTAGCTCATTTTGTTTAGTTAGAAACAATGTTATTCATATTTTTCAGTGTTTTCTCAGGTTACCCATTTAAATTGAAACAGTCTGTTTTGTTAATAGGTCAGAGATGTGCCATCAAAATATGCACCTTCTTGAAAAACTGTCCTTCAAGACTTTGGATATTTCCATTCATCTTTCATCATATGATTATGAACATCTGTTATTTATGTTCCGAGTAAGTATTTTACTTTCACTAGAGAAACCCACTGACACCAACTAAGACAAGTATAAAGTTGAAGCTAACCAGACATAGATGCTTAAAAGCTAATTTATTAGGAAGTTCCAAGAGACTCATTGGAAAAGAACCATCTCAGTTTATTGGAGGCTAATATTCAGCCAAATGATTCTGTGTACAACGATGGCACATAAATAGAGCTAAGGAGGTCATCTAGTGAACACACAGTAGATCCTTCAGTCAGATATTGTGGTGGAGTTTTCAAGAAAGCTGTATACATTTTTGACTATTAACAGGATGTGTAGTTATGGATGTTTAAAATACAGACGTTTAAATCTAATGACTCAGGGCATAAATTAGTCACCTGCAGGGGTTAAGAAATAAGGGCTAGTGGGAGTTGTGTGTAGTCATCACCTCTGAAAACTATGCTCCAGGTGGCTTTAATTGGCTTCCCAATGATGGACACACCCCAAAAAAGGTGGACCTCTTTAGAACGGGGACCCAATTAATTTACGCAAGGTCACTCAGTGAGTCAGTGGCAGACTTGGGAAAAAAACAAGCTCTCTTGAATCCTAGACCTTGCTCTTCTCTACAGCGCCGTGCTGGCTATACCATTGCACCGATGCTTAGATTTTAGTAGGATGAGAGAGGAAGAGAGATGTTGTGCTGTCCTTTGAATTTTCAGGTACAGGCCCATTAAAGAAACAGAATACCAAACCCGACGGCCCAGAGGTCAGAGCTGGAGACGAAGTCAGGAGTCAAGCCAGGGGCTGACGCTTGAGTTGGCGTCATGTCAGTGTAGAATGTGGGAGCAGGGACCTGCAGTGAGGCAGGAATGGGGAACAAGTAGGGGCCCATGCTGAGGGGGGCAGGCGCAGGCTGGAAGGCAGGAACTAGGAGTGAGGAAAGTAGACACAGTCCGTAACAGAGCCAGCCAGAGATTCACCTAGCTGCTCAGACAGCTCCCCGGTTGACTCTTTCTGGTCTAAGCAGTGCATTCCCACAATGTGTGGGGCTGCGCATCTCTGCCAAGGATGAGCTTTGAGAGCCAGCCCTTCTCTAACCTCCTTATGGACTGGTTTGGGTGAGTTGCTGGTCATTGTCTGGGGACCCATGCCCCCTTACATCCTGCAGGCTCCACAATACTGCCAAACTATGCGAGCCAGGTCACCTGCCCAGGCGGTGCCCCTACAACTGTGCATCTGGGGTTTGGGATCCAAAAGAGTGACCTGTTGTGACTGCAATCTGCTTCTACTGTTGTTGTCTCAGCATTCCCTCTTCATGCCCCAACATGCAAGAAGAAGAGAAACCCACTGACACATGAGAGAGCCGGGAAGCAGGCAGCACTGAAAACACATTGTTGCTTAATTGAGCTGGGAAAGGAGGAGGAGGGGCAGAAAGCCATGATTTGCAGCCCTGTGTTTTTAGAGCTGTTACAGCAGCACGTCTGGAGATATGGTGCCCCCACTCCAGTCTTCCAGCTGTCCTACAGGTAGTCCCTGACAAGCACATTCCAGCACGGAGCAGACCAGGATTGACTCTGTTGGTGTCCGGCCCATGCGCTGAGGCCCGGTTTACACAGAAAGTTACAGCGTCATCCAGCGGTGAAAGGAACTTACCATTTCTTACAGGTCCTGTCCTATTGCGACCCAGGTCCCTGCCAACTCTTTCAATAGCTCTCCGCTGGCTTTTGCCACAGCTCCGCCAGCTCTTGCTGGAGCTGAGCACCTGGGCGCACCCGCTGACTTTCACCTCTGCCATCATCTACAGGTGTAAGTTAAATCGATATAAATCAGATTTAAATCAATGTCCACATACAAGGATGCACCCATTTAACTCAGTTTACCATCACCTCTTTGACAAAACTGGTCCAACTTCTACGGGTAGACCAGCCCTGATACAGAGAAACTTCTTGACATGAATAACTGCTAAGTGAATACATTCTTTGCATACCCAGCCTTGTTCTTGGTCTGCCAGCCAGAGCAGAGGTGCAATGGGGAACAATCAGTGATCCCTGAGAAGGTGCCCCTTCCCCCATGGTAAGCAAGCTAAGGAGTGTCCCTGACTCACGAGCGCTGAGAGTATGATCCGCAGATGATGAGGAAGATTGTCAAGTCTCCCTGTTCAAATGCCGATAGGGCGTCAGAAACCTCATTTCCTTCTAGGGTGGGAGCCAAAAGCCACTAACACCTTTTGTCTCAGCAGCCCACAATGCTTCAGGAGCATTGTAATCCCAGCCAGGAAAGCACAGGCCAAGCTTAATAATGGGGATATAAATAACTCAGTGGACAGAAGTCAGTGTCCGTAACACTGTTCAGTGGAGCACAGACAGAGATTGTCTCTTTCCAGAGTCTCTCACCCAACCCACTCCCAGTAATGAAACTGGAATGCAGTAGGCATCGTGCATGAATCAGCAATGGGCACATGTTCATCTATGCATTTACAGGAAGGTTCACAGGTGTTTTAGCTTCCCATCCACCCAGCAGAAGTTCACATGGAAAGGAAGGAGATCACCCCTCATGTTTTCTCAGTTATCACCTGCATTAACAATGGCTTAAGATGGTCCCAGGCAATGTTCCCTCTAATTTTCTCCATCCATGGTGCAGAATAAATTGTTGTATGCAGATGTGCACCACCCATAGAAACACATGCTGCCGGCTGTGGGCGCTCTGCTAATCATCTGGGCAGCACCTGAATCTTTCCTGGGTGGGCGCCCCCTCGCTCAGGGAACACTGCCCGGGCAACGACATAGAAACTCAGATCTGGATTTCAGATCTACCAAAATTTGTGGGTGTTTGGTCCCATCTCTAGTAATCCAACAGCAATCTTCCATGATAGACTTGGGGACAGATTCTCTGCTTAGCTGAAATTATAAGCAGGGGTTGGGATTATTAGGGAGTCAGGTACAGCTCTGATTTTCTGGGGGTACATCTACACCGCAAAGCTAAAGCCGAAAAAAACTACCCAACACAGCAGGAAGTCCGAGTTAAAGCACTCTTCCTTTGACTTCCCTTACGCCTCGTAAAATGAGGGTTACAGGAATCGGAGTAAGAAGTCCTCCAGCTCATCATTATTTTGACATTATGTTGAAATAATGGCTTGTAGTGTAGACACGGACCACGTTATTTCAGAATAACATCAGTTATTCCAAAATAACACTGTTGTGTAAATATACCCTGACTGTAAGCTATATGGCCTAGGGGTAAAACACTTTGCTTCAGGCTTACAGTACAACTGGCAAGATCCCTGTTTTCAGAAGCATTTGATTTCTCTCAATTGTCAAGGTGACCCAAACAGGAGAGTTTGGCTGTAATATACCACCTATATCCTCGAGTCTGGAAAATGCGCCATCTGAAGGTTATGGCACCAGGCAGGACAGCAAATGTAAAACTACCCAAACATACCAAACACCTGATGCACCTCGTGTGCTGGTGTAAATCAGGAGTAACTGCACTGCAGCAAAATAAGGTTATGCTGGCTTGAAACCACCCAGTGGAAGAGTCAGGCCCAATGCTCATCCTTATCATCAGGCCATTACTTAACCCTGAAGAGTGAGAAACGGGAAAGAGTCAGGCCTGGTCCACACTGGGAGTTTAGGCGAAACTTAGACACATTAGGTCAATTTTCTAAACAATGAGGCCACACTTCCAAGCCCCTTCCATCGACTTTACGTGCCGTTAAAGTCGATTTCTGTGCTCCTCCTTTCACAAGGAGTAACACTAATTTCCAGTCTGGGAAAAAAGTTCCCGCTTGTAGCTTGCCGAAAAGGCAGGAGTTCCTACAGATGTGTGTGTCATGAACCTTTTTCCCAGCCGTTTCACTAAGCCAGTAACTCTGTCAAAGAAGGAAATGAAGTTGGTTTGACATGATTTGCTCTTGCTAAATCCATGCTGGCTATTCCTTATCACCCTGTTATCCTTGAGGTGCTTACAAAGTGATGGTTTAATCGTGAGCTCCAATATTTTACCCAGGCACTGAAGTCAGCATCACCCCACATAGCCCAGAGGGTACTGTGACCTGCGCTGGAGAGGTGAGCGAGACCTGCAGCAGGAAGGCGCTGAATGCAGCTAGAGAGGAAGGAAGCCCTGGCCATTGTCCTGTCGAAAGATAAAGCTGCTTGACCGAGATAGCGAATCTGGAAGCTCCACGGCTGCACAGTTTTAAATAGCACAGAGCAGGGGAAAGCATTGAGTCATCTGAGACTCTGACATGTTCACCTCCTGAATGTTGCTGGCTGCCAGGGAAAAATCACCGACTCATGAATAGATGTTTGCATGGTATTGCCAGACTTCCAGTGCCTGCAGTAAGAGCCCAATCTTATTCCCATTACAAACAGTGTATAGACTCCAGGTGACTGTATGAGGAATTGGATCAGGCCCTTGGGAGCAGGTGCCTAGATGATCTGCCATTACCCTGTTTGGGTGCAGCTGGAGTAGGAGGCACGGCAGAGAAAGTCTGCCAGGGTAGGGAGGTGAGGTTGTGGTAGCACAAGGCATCTGCTCTGCCAGGAGCAGCATAGGGGCCAGCACTAGACCAGTGGCTAAGGATCCACAGATCTGCCGTGGCCTAGGGGCGAGGGCTCTGGCCTGGGGAGTACAGGGTGTTGTGTATGATTTCTGTCCACCCCAGGAATAGACCTTGGTCCGCATTAGGAAGGTGGGATAAGGGACCCGCTGAAGATAGGGTGGTGGGGTGGGTTCTGGTGTGGCTTAGGGGATAGGGTGGCTGGGCTGGAATGGGACACAGAATAGGATCCCTGCAGCTGTTCCCTCCTAGGGGTTGAGGTGAGCTTGCTCCATATGGCAGGAACCCTGGGGGGCTGCCAGCTGGTGGAAACAATGCTGCCTCTCTTCCCTAGGGCTGCACACCTGCTGTAAGTCACTCCTCCCTGGAAACGCAGCATGCCGGTAACACCACTGCCAAAGGGCCATGGCTTAGCGCCATGTGCTTCCAGAAATCAGCCCAGAAGGAATACTGTGGGTCAGATTCCCTTCTGGTTTATCACCGCTGAGCTCTGTAAGTTTCTCCAGCCGACTATTTGATCCCACGTCTATTGAATGCAGCTTGTAATGCTCATGAATGATAGCTGGCTCCAGTGTGGGTTGTCAAAGAGAACTAGACATGGGATCAAAACGCAGGGCCTAGCATGAATGTTCACAGCCCTCTCTGTTCATAAAAATAATGCCTAGCTCTTATGATCAGTAGACAAAGCACTTTATAAGGAGGTCAGCATAATGACTTCCATTGTACAGATGGGGAAGCTGAGGCAGATGGAAGCAACATGACTTACCCAGGTCACTGGGAATAGATCCCATATCTGAGGACCAGTCCAGTGCTCTAGCCACTATGCCACGCTGCCCCTCTCATTAGCAGCACCTTTTGTGTTGCCCTTCTGAAGCATCTTCCATCGCAGGCTGGCAACTCACTCATTGTTTGAAAGTCAGAGCATGCCTGGGAGCTGGGAAAGCTTTTTCTTTTTTAAAAAAATTCCCATTTAACACACCCTGAGGCATGGAGGAACTGAGACTTGCCTTAAGTCAGACCTCAGTACGTTGGACGAATGGGGCAGCAGAACCCAAGCGTTCTGACCTAAGTTATTCCTTGCTCATGCGTCTCCTCTCCTAAGATGGTTCCCTCCATTCCATACAGGGCAGGGGGTTCCTGCCACCTGGGCCTGTCATCTCACCATCCAACAGGGGACCGACTGAAAATCACAGGCTCACTCACTGTCAGAGGAGTGTAACCTGACCCCATTTCAGACTCTGGGCCTGTCTTCACTACAGCAGTTCACACTCTCACGTTACTCCACTCCCGCTGGGTCGGGTGGACAGACATGAGGGTGCTAACCCAGCGTGTCCAGTTTGAGTGAGAACAGCCACCCTGCAAACCAACACTCAGAGCTGCACAGACGGAGCGGATTGGCAGCTGGTGAATTGTAATTCAAGCTACCGCAGGGCACCACATAGCTGGAGTCCAGAAACACAGCCCCTGGGCAGGGACTCACCCTAATTTCCTGCCCAGAGTTCATTCCTCATTTTAATGTCCCCATAAACCACTTGGCACTGATACAAAGATTTGTTTAGATTGCTGTGGGATGTCCCTGCCTGCTTAACACTGTTATCTGTGCTGCAAATCCCCAGCCAGTGTACAATTAAAGCCTTTACACAGGTGTTTGCCTGCTTGGCACGCTGCACCTTTTCTCTTACCTCAGACTAATGCACTCAGAAAAATAGTTAATTTTTAGCAAAACTTTTATCTGCAAGGATGGATTCCTCAAGAATGCCTCATTTGTCAAGGAGCTCCAGTCCACGCACCAGTCCGGAGTTACTTGGTTTTAATATGCCCTGTCCCTCCCTGTGAGCTGTTCACACTCTGCTACTATTATGGGACAGATCCTCGTTTAGTGTAAATCAGCTTAACTCCTATGAAGTCAGGGGAGCTGCATGGATGTACGCCAGCTAAGAATTGGGCCTGATATCTCTGGGTATGTCCACAGTACAGCGTTATTTCGAAATAAGCTATTTCAAAATAGTTAATTCGAAATAGCTTATTTCAAAATAACACGTCTACACACAAAATGCATTTCAAAATAGCGTTTTTCTATTTTGAAATAGCACATCGACACTGAGTGGATGCTGAATTGCATTTAAGGCTGCTTGGAACCAGTTCTGGCAGGGCATTAGGTCAGAAGTTGCCTTGTGGCCCAGGCGGCCAGCAGGGCACCCTGGGAAGGGCTGGAGGCCCCCTATTTCGAAATAAGCATCTACACAGCGCTTATTTCGAAATAGCAATTTCGAAATTGGCACTATTCCTTGTGGAATGAGGTTTACCAATTTCAAAATAAGCCCTCCGCTATTTTGAATTAATTTCAAAATAACGGAATGGCTGTGTGGACACTAGGAAAGTTATTTCGAAATAACTACTGTTATTTCAAAATAACTTTGCTGTGTGGACATACCCTCTGGCTTTAACACCCACTGCGAGGGAAGGGGATTCTGAAGAGCCGGCCTTCACGATTCTTTCCAGTTCTTTGAATGCCACCTTTGATTATGTTGTCTATTTTTTCCCCCCAGTCAAACCTCAAGTCAAGGATTCTCTTAGGAAAGAAACACTGAAGTTTCTCTGGCATGGAGTGCGATTCCTCGCCTTCCTGCTGACAAGCTGAATGCTTGGTGCTGACTAGTGATGATTTTGCCCTTGATGCAATGGGGAAGCGAGCAGCCCCCCCCCCTCGAGGAATAAAAGCAAGAACGAAAAAGAATGTTCACATTTATCTGCTATTGCAACAGCGGGTAATGGCTTATTTATTGTGGTGGGGTGTCTGCCCTACACTGGCGGAAGACGGGTTGAAGCAATCCCAAGGAGGCTGTGTAGGAGGCAGTCAAATAGGAAAGGGATTGTAGAGACAGCTAATGAGAGCCAGGATGGGCCACATAAATAGGGCTGCGGAACAGAACAGCTTCGGTCACTCCCTGGAGCTGGAGGAGGGAGAACTGGCTGCCCTAAAAGGGGGCTGGAGAGAGAGCCCATGGACAGAGCAGCAATGGGCAGGGGAGGGGAACATGGGCTCCCGGCTGACTGCTGCCAGACTGAGGCCCTGATACAAAGGTGAAAAGTGGGCCCAGGGAAGCAGACAGCGGGGGTTCTAGGTGATGCAGCATGTGGCTGCTGGCTAGAGGATTCCCAGGCCCGGACGCGAGCAGTAGGCAGGCCTGGGTCTCCACTCCCTCCCCTTGGCCCCACTGGCCACTGAGTTTGGACTGCTGTCTGCCACTGAGGCAAGAGGCTGGGTAGAGGACTCCAGAATTAGGGAAGGAACGGGGTGGGCGCTGCCGGAGGGCTGTGTCCAGAAGAGGGCACCGCAGTCCTGAGAGCAACATGGGCCCTACAGACAGACGTGACAGCAGGGAGACCCCACTAGACGAAGGCGCATCACTGAGCCAAAGCTAATTCCGAGGATGGCCAGCAGGAGGCACCCTGATGGTGAGTGATGTCCTGTTACATTCCTCTGCAGGCCTCTGCAGGGCTCTTTTGATCCTGAAATGTCCCAAAGCAATTAAAAAAAAACCCTATTCACAAACATAAGCTCTGGTCCTTCAAAGGCAGGAGTGCTACTTACACATGCAGCATCTCGCTAGAACCAATGGGATGTCTCGTGTAAGCGTCTGCAGACGCAGGCCTTAAGTACCCATTCCTCCAATCCATGCAAGTCAAGCACTGCAGTTTGCTTGCATTAGGGCTGCCGGATTAAGTACCTTAGTAAAGTGAGGGATGAGGAAACTGTTTTTAAACTAGACCCTGTAGTTCAGCTCACGTGTCATCTTTGAATACATAACATGTCCTTATAAGCATTATTTGTTGTCCTTTCCAACAAAAAATGAGATTCATCTGGTGGCAGACAATTGATCCGAGAGTTTCCAGTTCATCACTGCCTGTCTTGCCTACCCCTAGAGATAATGCCAGGCTCAGAACTTTTCAGGAGTTCTTCTGGATGGAATTTGGAGTCTCAGAAGGACAGTACAGCGAATGTCCAATCAAATTTGGCATGGATTTTTCTCCAAACGTGTGTATTTGCTCATAACGGAAGCAATTTGTTATCGGGTACAATGTTAGATGATACTCATACAATATAATGTAGGCACAACATTCTGGCCAGGCTGGAGATTACAGAACGTTTGGTTCAGTAAAAACTGCTGACTCGCTTTCTATGCTGACTAACGCTCTTTGAGGCTCAGTATAATTTGATCTGCTTTACTTAAGAAGTATATTTTAAGTAGGTCTTGGCCACAATTTTTTCCCCTCATGCATGATGGATTTGCCAGCAAAACATCCTGCCTTTTCTCACACCAATGGAATAAACTGTAATGTTTTCCCATGAGAGAGTTTTGTTTTTGTTTTTTTTTCCCCAAAAAGGAAGATAAATAATGCGAAAACAGGGGCAGAAACCAGTGTGGATCTCTCTTGAAAACATGGCATTGAGGAGAAAGCTGCAGAATTATGGGAACAGAAATGAAATCCCTCTGTCTAATCTGTTTAGGCACGCAAAGGATTTTGGACAAGGTTTTGGATATCCATTCCATATGCAAAACTGGGTGTTTCCCCACTTTACGCAGTGCTTTTAAAATAATTTTAAAACCCTGCAAATAAAATAAAACTCCATTTATTTCTTCAACATGTGCTCAACATGTCCCCGCCCACCACGATACAAATATAATCACTTAAAAATTAGCTAAGATTGCCAGTTAGCTCACCTCTCTGTAAGTAGAAAGGATGATCTTGCGAGGTGGACATGGGGTTAAAATTTAAGACGCTTCGAGTTTGATTCCTGGTTTTCCCATAGATCCCTGTGTGATATTTAGCCAGTCATTTAAGGCCTGATTCAAAGTCTACTGGAGCGAATGGCAGAAACTCCCCATTTATAAATGAGAACAACAATCCATTGTTTCTTTCTCCCACTCTTTGTCTCACTTGTCTATTTAGAATGGATACTCTTCAGAGCAGAGAGTATCTCTTGCTAAGTGTTTGTTCAGTTCACGGCACCCTGGAGAATGATTTCAGTTTTGACCTCGTGTTCAATGTAAATCCAGTAACAATGAACTCGGCTATAATGTCTGTGTGAAAATCATGCCGGATATTGACAGTATTTTTATGA
Source organism: Pelochelys cantorii (assembly GCA_032595735.1). Lineage (NCBI taxonomy): Eukaryota > Metazoa > Chordata > Testudines > Trionychidae > Pelochelys > Pelochelys cantorii. Next base: position 5,472,503 of record CM064333.1, read on the forward strand.
CCATTACCTGCCTCTGTGTTGCTTGCTAAAAAACAAGGAACAGGTAAGTCACTCTTAGATGGGTTTGCACTTCTGCAGGAACCAGAGTTAATGGCTTGAGGTAACCCAGCCACCAGTCCTAAACTAACAGTACAGGTGTCAAGGCTTTTGAAGTGTTGCCTCTCAGCAAACAAGACCCAACATCTCCCAGCTGGGACAGGGCCAGGCACCCTCAGACTAGGGATGCAAACCCCTGTTTAATTGGTTAACCAGACATCCCAGATTCTCCTCACCACAGAGACCCATGCACTTTGGGCAGACAGTGAGCAGAGAGCAGAAGGACAGAGGGCTGGAGGATCCCAGTAGGCAGAGCTATCTATTTCTGTTAACTTATTTTTAATGTTTTGCCTTTGTTACCTCAAAGGTTGAGACTAGTGCCAGGTCAGAGCAAACCCCGGCAGAGAATACGAACCCCCTGGAAAGAAGGTGGAGACATTGTAGGAAGCAGCTGAGGGAAGAATCAAGAGGTCTGACCAGACAGACTTTACAGGGGCAGACCCACTTGCTAAGGGTCCCTTGGCTGGAACCCAGGTGGAGGAAGGGAGTAGTTCCCTATAAACACACTGGGAGAACTAGAGAGCAGACCCAAGACCCAAGGGTCAGAAAGACTATTAGGCCTAGGACCCCGAGCAGACCTGATGGGCAGGGCTAGAGGATGAAACCTGCCTAAGGGGGCGCACGGGCTGGTGAGACACTTTGCCAAGAAATGCATAGAGGTAAAGAGAGGTTTTTTTCCCTCTGCAGTTCACCTTTCAAGGGTCTGTGATGCTCCCTCTAAGCACCATGAAGCAAATGACTTGAAGCAAAATCTTGCCTGTTACAGCAAAACCAGTTTCTGCAGAGTGTTATTTTAGGGCTGCTATCTTAATGCTATTGTTATCTTCATGGATGTACTCACTGGAAACTCCCTGCTGGTAGCTCTGTCTCAACAAATGCAGCACATTACTCAGGTGCTGAGCTGGGGTTTATTTTTAGCCTCTCTCTCCCCCACACTCTGCTCTGTCTGTGGTGAGAGGAGACCGGATGCAAGGCTTTCCTGGACTGGGACCTAGACATGCTGGAGTTGTCCTAACAGGTAGTAACATGTGATGCGACTTCCACACTTAGCGTGACTTTCCACACGCTCATACCCTATCCTTCCACATGTGGATTAATTAACATTTATCATTCTGTATTTGTACGGTGGTAATTCGGAAAGGGCCCCGATGAAGACTGGAGCCCCATTGTGCTAGGTGCGTTTAGGGAGTAAAAGATAGACCCGTCCCCAAAGAGCTTAAACAGGCAAAGGGTGTGAGAGAGGACTTATTAGTAGCCCCATTTTACAGACAAGCAACTGAGGCCCAGAGAGATAAGCGGCCAGAATTGCAAATGGACCGAGGTAACTAAAGATGCAGAAGGATGCCTAGAGGGGTTTTTCAAAGGCACCTAAGCAGGTTAAGGCCCAGCTTTGTAATGGTATTTAGATTCCCAACTCCCAGGGAAGTCAGTCTCAGGGGAGGCCAGGTGTCCTTTTAGAGCCAGGCTGGATCTGAGGCAAGTTAAAATCAGGTCAGGCCTCATATGCCTGGAGGTGCATTAAGGACACATAGAAGCTTAATACACTGTGGACTGCAAGGGATCCACTTGGCACTGACCCTGGTTTATGGCAGGTAGCCAGGCTCTCTAGCTGGCTTATTGCTCCTCTCTGCTGCACGGAGGCCCTTCCCCCAGCCCAGAGCAAAGCCTCGTTCCTAGCAGAGGGGGGTGCAACGCCACGCTGAGTTCTAGTGGGTGTGGCTCGCTAGGTCCAGAAATGCATGCTGTGGAACCCCCGCCACCCAATCTGTGCCCCAGCGCTACCCCTGCAGGGAGTGGGCCCCCTGCGGTGGATCAGGGCGGGGTTAGGTCTGGGGCCGGAGACCAGGGCAGCAGAGCATGGCGCTGGCAGGAGAGGGGTGCAGCCAGGCTGGCAGACATTGAGCTGGGGATGGAAGGGGTGAGTGGGTGGAACTCAAGTCTTGGCAGGGCCCCCCCCCCCAACACCACGGGTGTGCCCTACAGTCTGTGCACCCCAGGTGCCTGCTGAGCAGTAAAGGGTGGGGGGGAGGCCGGTCTCCCATCCCTCCTGCCTCCTCTCCCCCAGGCACCAGATCCATGCCACCCCCCATCTCCTTTCTGCCCCCCTCCCCATGGCACTTGGATTGCTCCTGCCTCCCCTCCCATCTCCACAGGGCACCGGATCTCTTCCTGCCCCTGATCCTTCCTGCCTCCCAGAGCCCTCTATCCCTCCCCTTTGCCCCCCTTCATTGCCTGCCCCCCTAAAAGCTGGGGCCCATCCACTTTTCCTGTCTTAGCTACCCCACTGTTCCCAGGCCTTGGCTAACTCTCCCGATCGGCGGACATGCCTTAGAACCATCCACACAAGGGCTTTGAAATGCCTTCAGGTAAATTCTACTCACAGAGCTTCTCTGCCGAGCCCATTACATGAGTCACACCAGACGGTTTCAGCTCTCTCCTGTTGTGGAAAGATGCCCAGTCCCCGAATAGCTTGGCTGAGCAGAGAGGCACCCAGAGTTGCCGAGGATTACACAAGGCAGCCACACCCATGTCAACACAGCGGCATGTCTGGCCATGTATAAAAACACCATGGCGTGGTGCCTTGATTGGAAGAAAGCGCCGTGTATTCCCGAAGACAGTGGTAATGCAACTGCACTGTGCAGGGGGAGATGGGTCTGAAATCCATGCCAGGTCCATATGCAGCCTTCCTGGCCCAAACCCCAGGGCATGAGACTGAGCTTCACTTGCCAGGTTTCCTCACAGGGGACTGCCTATGGTGGTGACCCGCGGCGTACACCCCCACCCTCCTTTCTGTGACGGAAAGCTGCGTTTGCATGGCGTGCAGATAATGACTGGCCATCCTGTCAGCAACCAAACAGCTACCGTTCCTCTGCCTGCAGGTCTGCTGTCCCATCCTGCCCCACCTCCCCCGTCGAAATGTAGGTGGGGGAGGGGGGTGTTAATGCAGCTTCAGGCAGCACTGAGGGTGACATGCACCCAGCTTGGACACTGCTGTGAAGTGTTACTGCTCCCCTTCATGCTTCTCCACAATCGGCTCCCTCCCCAAGCATCCTCAACTCTACAAGTTGACGTGTTTGGGCTTCTATGGGATTATGCTAGGGAGCTGCTGAACCTGGGTAATAATAGACATTCAATGGGGGAGAGAATAATGGAAGGCAGGACATTAAGGGCATGTTTACACAGCAGGGCTAAAACCAAAATAAGCAACGCAACTTCCTCTCCGTCAATTGTGTCGCTTAAGTCGAAATAGCTTCATTCACCTTTAGGTGCTGTCCACACAGCAGGGAGTCCAAGGTAGAGCTCTCTTCCTCTGACTTCCCTTACTCCTCGTGAAATGAGAGTTACAGGAGTCGGAGTATGAAGTCCTCCAGCTCAACACTGTTTTAGTGTAGACTTGGACTTATAACGCCTGTTATTCTGAAATAACACTGCTGTGTAGACGTACCCTTCGAGATGGAAAAAATTAGGCAGCGCCAGAGACTTTATTTACTGGCCTCCAGTGAACAATGGCATTGAGGAAGTAATTATGGCTTGTCAAAAATCCAGCCCAAGTCAAGCAAAGGTAGGATTAGGGTCCTAGACAAATTGGAGGATTGGGCCAAAACAAATCAGATGAGATTCAACAAGGATAAGTGCAGAGTCCTGCACTTCAGATGGAAGACTCCCAAGCATTGTTACAGGCTGGGGACCGACTGCCTAAGTGGCAGCTGGGCAGAAAGGATCTGAAAATTACAGTGGGGAAGCTGGATATGAGTTGGCGTGCCCTTGTTGCCAAGAACGTTAATGGCAGATTGGGCTGCATTAATAGTAGCACTGCCAGCAGATCGAGGGAAGTGATTATTCCCCTCAGTTAGGCCCTAGTGAGGCCACATCAGGAGTACTGCATCCACAGAAAGGTTGTGTACCAACTGGAGAGAGTCCACAAAAATGATGAGGGGGATGGGGCACATGACTTATGAGGTGAGGCTGAGGGAACCAGTCTTATTTAGTCTGCAGAGGAGAAGAGTAAAAAAGGATTTGGTAGCCCCCTTCAGCTACCTGAAGAGAGCTTCCAAAGTGGACAGAGGTAGGCTGTTCTCAGGGGTGGCAGATGACAGAATGAGGAACAGTGGTCTCAAGCTACAGTGAGGCAGGTCTAGGTTGGATATTAGGAAAAACAATTTTACTAAGAGGGCAGTGAAGAACTGGAATAGGTTGTCTAGGGAGGTGGTGAAATCTCCATCCTTGGAGATTTTTAAGGCCAAGCTTGACAAAGACCTAGCTAGAAAGATTGAGTTGGGGTTGGTTCTGCTTTGAGCAAGGGGTTAGACTAGATGACCTCCTGAGGTCTCTTCCAACACTAGTCTTCTAGGATTTGGTGGAGAATGACTGAGAATCCAACACTGTCCCATATCCATCACTGTTAAATTACAGAATGACACCGGTGACACCTGGGTTGTCATCTGCTGATGCTATGTTCAACAGCAAACTGAAAAGAAGAATGCCTGCGCAATAGGAAATTGAAGGCAGAGTCACTGAGGACTTGCTCGTGTATAAAGAATCAGATAAAGCAAAACAAAGAGAAACCACTGTGATTTAGGATCCAGGGGGCTGTGTCTTGATACAATGGGAGACAAGGGTCAAACAGTCATGATTCACACGCGATTGCCCTGTGGTCAGATGAGGAGTCACCCAAGACACACAGTGGATTAGGCCCCTCCTCCCAGTTCCAGCAGGGAGGGAGATAAGGGGCCCGAGTCTGCCATTCTGCCAGACAGGCAACCACCACAGCAGGTTAAAGCAACAGCAGAACAAGCAGATGTACCACTTCTGGACAGGAGAGGCTCTGGGGTGGCAGGCGAGTCCGCCGAGCCAAGAGGAGCTCAGAGCACTTCAAAGACTCACTGGACATTGTTAGGCTCAGTTTTCCCATGGATTGCAAGTCTTTATTTGTGGGTGCTGGGTTTTTCAGTGTTCCTGAGTTTTGATTTGGAAGGGTGCGTCTGGACTACATTCCTCTCTCAAAAGAGGAATGCAAATGAGGGAAATCGAAAATGCAGATGAAGCGCTGATTTACAAATCTCGCACTTCATTTGCATAATCGCGTCCGATCACTTTTTCGAAAAATGGTTTTTCGGAAAAAAAGCAGTCTAGACGCGGGTCTTTAGAAAAAAGAACCCTTTTTCAAAAGAACGCTTATTCCTGAAAAAATGAGGTTTACAGGGTTCTTTCAAAAAAGGGGGGGTTCGAAAGAACCGCGTCTAGACTGCTTTTTTTTTCGAATAAGCCTTTTTCGAAAAAGCGAGCGGACGTGATTATGCAAATGAAGTGCAAGATTTGTAAATCAGTACTTCATTTGCATTTTCGATTTCCCTCATTTGCATTCCTCTTTCAAGAGAGGAATGTAGTCTCAACGCACCCGAGGGGAAAATGGGGACTGCGCCTAGAGGGGCCGAGTTTCTCGGACAGACTCACTGGGCACTGTGAAGCTCTGGTTATCATGCCCAGTGAGCTGGATCCAGGCCAGAAGGAAGCACAACTCTTGCAAGCACTGAGCGATCACTGGCCACCGCAGAGGTGACCTACTTGGGTCTCAGGAAGCCTCCACTTTGAAAATGCTGCAGTTGCTTCCAGCCTCACAAGCCTCGTTAGTCCTAAAAGCCTTTCCTAAGGCGAGTTTCTTTATCCATGAACTTTTTCCTGCTGCACTGAAGCCTGGGCAACCCTCGGAGTAGCACAGGACACCCCTCTAAGCTTTGCTACACTTTAAACTCTGTAAGCGTGGCCATGGCATGCGCACTGGGAGAGAGCTACCGCCCACGCACTATTTAGACCACCTCCAGGAGGGGAGCAGCCTCTTATTCCACCCTCTGATTCTTTCCTGTTTTGCACAAATCTTTCCTGTGCGGCTGTCAAGGCAGTGCTTTCTTCCCATTCTCTCGCTCACAACCTGGGATGTCTCAACTGTGATATTCACTGAGGGGGAAAGAAATCCCCTTCTGGAACTGAAGCAGGTTTTCACAACCGTTTTGGCTCACTGACAGCAGGGTTGAGAAACTTCTTAATTACACGGAGGGAAAAGGCTCTGTTAGAAGCAGCAGAGCGGACAACCTCTGCAGGCCCCCGGGCAAGATCCGTGCTCCTGGAAGGGGTGGGTCCGAGACCGGCCCTTTGTGGACAGCGGCAGTGAACAGAGCCCCGGGCCCCTTTGAATCACTAGGTCCTGAGGCAACTGCCCTCTTGCCCTCCTCCCCTGCTTTCAGAGAGCCTGGTTAGGGCAAACCAAGGAGAGGGGACTCTAGAGGGAGGAGACTAGCCCGCACCTCAGAACACCACTCTGCCACTTCTGAGCCACAAAGCCAGGGATGTTTGGAGAGAACTCGGGGAAAGAGGGTTGTGGCCCCAGGCCAGGTAAGACACTCACAGCTTACACGCTGCAGTACAAGACTAGACAAGCCAGTGCCTCACTCCAAGCTGTACACAGTTGTGAAATCCCAGAAGCGGGGGTAGGGTGACCCATGTCATTAGGTTGCCTGGTGTGGTTATCGCATCCCCTGTCCAACAGTGAGGAAAGCAGGAGGGGGATGATTTTTGGCTCGTAAAATCCATGATGACAGACAGAGTATTGAATTGCCAGTGCAGTTCTCTTAGATGCTGCTTCTAGCACACGCCTTTCTCCAGTGCGCTGCCCCCAGTATCTGCCTTTCCTGAGACGACACCATAAACAATTCAGTGTTCCTTCTGAACATTTTCTTCATCTTCGGGATTTTCCCTGCTGTGAGTCTGTCCCACCCGCTCCATGCTATGTGTCATGTGTCACCGCGAGTGACCAGAACCAGGTAGAAAGCCCTAGGCCAGGCCATCAGTCACAAAACTCCAGCAAATCCCAGCTCTTTCCTCTTGCTGGCAATCCATAGATGGGTTTTACATTACAGGAGTCTTCTTAGCTGGCTACAGGAACACCTGCTCCCTTCCCTTTGGGACTGGGTTTCTGGGCTATGATTTTCCAAGACGCCTGACAGAGCAAGGCACACAGCAGTCATCCGTATTCATGGGGAATCGAGTGCCAAACTCTTGGGAAACATCTATGGGGCCTGCAGCCACAAGACTCAGACCTGGAGTCCATAGGCTCCTGCTACCATGCTCAAGACAGCTGTAGACATTGTGGCTGAAGCTGTGAAACCCATCCTCCACCCTAGGCTTTGGTGCCTGAGCTCCAGTTTCAAGCTGCAGCATCTACACAGCTATTTTTAGTGCTGTGGAGTGAGTCCAGATTGAGACCTCCGTGACTTCCCAAGACCACACAGCAAGTGCGTGGCAATGCTGGGACCAGCTCCCATATCCTCAGACTCCCAGTTCTATGCTAGCGTCATGAAACCATGTGCCTGGTCCCCAAGACAGAAGCACAAGAAGCAATGGACGGCCGTATCCAGGGGCTGCCCAAGAAGAACCCACTACTCCGAAGCTGGGATTTCCACAGATGCCTGCTAAGGTACACAGCTGTGCTTCTGTCTTGGGGTCCAGGCGCATAGTTTCATGACGCTAGAATAGAACTGGGAGTCTGAGGATACGGGAGCTGGTCTCAGAGCTGCCACATACTTGCTGTGCGGTCTTGGGAAGTCACGGACACTGCGTCTTAGTCACCCTTTCAAAGGTAGGGTAAGAACAACTGCTGGCACTGAATTCATTGGGACCCCCAGCTCACGGTGCTACTGTTCATCCTTACTACTGGTCTCAGAGTGCAGGAGTGTCCTTGGGTGTCCGAGGGAAGTGACTGAGCCTCTCCTGCCATCTGCAACCCCCCCTGGGGATGGCTTCCATTAGCAAGGACTGTTCTGCATCCACCTCTTTGTGGGGTGGCAGGATGGAGAGACGTCTGTTCAGTCTGCCAGGTTACGCTCACAGGGCCTGGGTGCGTCTCATTTACATTGGTGTAAATTAGGAGTAACTCAGAGCTGCACTGATGTAAAAGCAGGGTAAATGAGAAGAGAAGCCGGACCACAATGCCTCATGACTAAGATGGCGGGTGAGGCAGGCTCACAATTCACCCCCACCCAAAGCCAACCCATTCAATCTCACTTTTGTTATCAGTGTCTCCTGCTCATCATTCACCATTTGGATCTGGCTAAACTTGCTAGAGAGTCACCAACGCAGGCAAAAAAGGAGCTCTCAGTAGATACTGGGGTGAAAAACTGGGGTAAAAACGGGTGGTGGTTGCTCAAATTGGAGACAAATTTGCTACAGAGACATTCCAGCTACACTGGCCCCAGAGAAGGGTTTGGCGTACGGCCAAGACAGCTGGCTCATTGCTAACCTTTTATTATTTTAGCAATCCAAGAGTCTTTGGCAAGCACTGAAGTGACTATCACACTTTGATGATAGTCACTCTGGTGCATAATTCCTGAATGTTGGACGAGTTTCATCCCTAGGGGGCAAAGCTCTTGTCTGAGAGGAAACTGGAGGCTGCAGTGTGCTAAGGGAGAATAGAGAGAATATAAAATGGGAATGGGAAGAACTTGTGATGGGTCGATTTCTCTTCTGGGTCTAGAAACATTTCCGTTTCCAAGATATGCAACTCCCAGAGGTGATGCTAAGAAAAATAGAACACTCTGCCTGAGAGAGGCTGGATTTTCTCAGCATGTAAATAAAGTTTGGTTCCCTAGCCAGTAGCATTCATTGTGTTTGAACTGAATCACAGTCTACATAGGATTGTCTAAACCATAATTTATAGTTTCTACTGTTCTAGCATTCTCCTAACCTCTATCCTCCATAAACCACAGCACTACAATTAGGGAACAGTTGGAGATATACACTGTATATTCATGAGTCACTCCCTACCGCACAGCTATACAACATTCCCTCCTCTAATAGTCCGCAACTCAGGATATCATAGGCCCTTGATTTCAAATTTGTTTCCTTGCCTATTTACATTCTTAAGCGTCTTATCTTTTTTCCCACCTTATGAATCAGGATGTTGGATCTTGCTGGTTTAAGAGCAAAAGTAACTGTGTATCCCTCAAACTACATGGCACAAAGAAGTAAGCACTGGGAATTAGCCAGGCAGTGTACTAATGTCCTACCATCTATGCAGTATCAGAACTAACAGAAATCCTAATCAAAATCCCGGAGCTTCCCTGGGGCAAAATTCACATGGGGATTGAACTTCGCAAGTCAGGCTCATGCTTATTGCTAATTGGAAATATTCCCAGAATACTGGGGAAAAGTCATGGGATGAAGGTGTGACACCACACCCCCATATTTCTATGGAAATATGTTTTTAATATGAATATGAATGACTCAAATACGCTTTATGCAGAACAGGGCAAGTAACCTCCCATTCAAGAGGCTGTGACCTCCAGAATGTTTCTATTCTATGTGTGTGCATCTATCATTCTTTTATGTGAAGTCAGAAATATGAAGTGGACGCTTGTTTTATTAATATGGGTCTTCTTGTGAAAGCCATTAGTGATACTAAGGGGACTTAATGGCCAGGTGCTTAAAACAACAATCTGCAAATGTTTTTTTTTAATCCTGTAAGTCTAAATAGTGCTTGGTCCTACAAAGACACGTGCCTATGCTTTGGTGCTGGAATCCATCTCAAATTTGGTATTTTCCCATTCGTCTGGGGAGGACTGAACAAAGTATTCCCACGCTGCGGAAATTCTATTGAAGGGATGGAAAGCAATTAATGATAATCTTCAGCTGGTCTTTGAAACCATCTCCCTACCCTAAGAGGATACAGAAGAAGCTGATAGACTCCGCCCAAAGGAAAGATCAACTCTGACTTGAAGGATTTTACCTGAAAATAAGGTCTAGGGTGAGAAATGTGATCTGTAACAATTGCTTAGCACATTAGGCTGAGCGTTTTGTTTCTGCTTGATAATTTACTTTGATGTGTCTGTTTTCACTTGCAGTCACTTAAATCCTACTTTTTAATACTTAAAAACACTGTTGTTTCTTATCAAACCAACTGTAAATCACTGTAACCTGGGACTGGGAGGGAACAACAGCTGTGCATCTCTCTGTCAGTAAGAGTGAACTCTATGGCTACAGCTACACTGTAGCCTTCTTCCGGAAAAGCTTGTGCAAATGAAACGCAGCGTGGAATATCACCGCGCTTCATTTGCATAAATAATTAGCAGCCGCTTTTGCACAAAAAGGAGCTGTGTAGCTGGCTCCTTTTTGTGCAAAACCTCCCTCTTGCGCAAGAGCCGTTCTTCCTGAAAAAATGAGGTGCCGTCTACACAGCTCCTTTTTGCGCAAAAGCCTCTGGCGCAAAAGCGGCTGCTAATTAATTATGCAAATAAAGCGCGGTGGTATTCCATGGCGGGTGGAGACCAGAGCATGTGCCCCAGCTGAACAGGGTAGGAGAGGGCGCCCCAGAGGGCAGGTAGGCAGGCTCAGTGGTATGATCAGCACTTTGAATGACCGTCTCAAGGGGACCTCTGATCGAACCTGTCACAGAAGGTATCCACACAAGACTGGGTGGCTGGACAAGGTGTCACGGGCCACTGCCTTGTGAAGGATTCTATTCTTTGCCCCACGCATGAGCCCTTCATTCCCAGAAGTGAGAGGCGCAGCAATGACTGCAGTGGATCTTAGGGCGGGCAGGCAGAACAGCCCCCGTAACTAGTGTAAGTAACCCCTGGCTGCTATGGCAGGGAGAGAAGTATCAGTATCGGTGACTATGGATTATGAAGCCCCAGAAATTGTGGTGTATTTCCTTCAGCAGCAGTAAGATTGACTTTGCCATGGGGAAACCCAGCGTCGTCTCTACCACCCTACAGAAATGGGTCACCACTGAACTAAGAACACTTGATATAACAATCCCACGGTTTGCAGTTTTGCTCTTTTCGGGACATGCCGCAACAGCAGGTAACAGCGCAGGAAGCACCTGCAAAAGGCAACTATTTCCATGGAGGTTTGGCAAACCCAGCACGATCACTCTGTTGAATCCAGCCAGAGAACGAAAACACTTTCTGAAAGAGCTTGCCAAAGAGCTGCAGAACAGAGGCGGACTGTGCTGCACATGGATTCTCCTCCTGCGCTCACTTGTGCTGCGGGGAGAAGCCCAAGCCCTGACAAATGCTGCATATTCTGCAGGCTACATGCAGTCTGAAAAAATATGCTTACTAAGGTTGGCAGGGATGGTGATGGTGCATCCCGCTCCTGGCGTGGATTGCTGGCTCCCTTCTCAGCACTAAGCGCATTCAGTAATTGGAGTTTTGCCTTCAAGCTCTGCTTCAACGAATCCATGTTAGTCTGCACCTAAAGCAGTCAGAGGTCACTTCAGCGAGGAGATGTAAGGAAAACTAAGAGACATGAGACACGTTAACTCGCTAGCTTTGCGGCTAAGAGGCTTGAAGATAAAATTCTCTGCTTGGAGCCACCTGGCAGATTTCCACACCATCGTCCGCACTCCTGCCTCACCCAACTCTCTCAGGGACATCAAGACAAGCTCAGCACAAATACACCCATAAACCCACCAGGAGGCAACAAGGCTGGTTTCTCTGATCCGCCACGTTCAGAAGGCTGGAGGTGGACGGTCAGGAGTTACCCTTGGCAAGGAACTTGCCAGTGCTACAAAGCGGGCAGAGGCAGCCCCAACACTGTGCCAGCCCCACTACTCAGCTCCAGACTTCCTGCACTGGCCCTGTCTCTTAGCATGAGAGGAGGCCGGTAGGCGGCATGCTGGGGCAGTGGGAGGGCATGGTGCAGGAGAGTGGGAGGGAAGAGGCAAAGCAACGTAGGTTCCGCTACATCTGATTTACAACAGTGGGGAAAATAAAGCTGCCTCCTTGCAGCTTTGATTTGCACCAGGCAGCTGACAATCAGAGAGCTGGGGCAAGTGTCCTGGGTGCACCGGAGGACCAAGCCCATAGAATTTTTATTCTAAAGAGCAGCTTCTAAAGCAGCACTTGCCACTCTGTTCCGAACTATCCCAACCCGCCTCTCCCATCCTTAGTGTGGGCTGGGGGTTCTGGCAACGACTTACAGAGGAGAAACAATCCTATAGCACAGTGTCAAATACAAACATCCCAGCAGGACTCTGGTACAGTCGGCTAAATGCTATTTTAATTGTCTAAACCCTTGTTTTCATTCATTCTTTTTAAGTTTTAATATGAAATCTGTTTCCTTCCCGGAATGTTATTCCTTCCATCATGCATCCCTACCGTTTTGTTATTGTAGGGTAGCCTGTAAGTGCTGAGCTGTGGACCCTGGTTTGTTACCATGTGACTGCCCAACAGTGCTGGGCTTTCCCCAGTGAGTTTTTTACTGCAGAGTTGTTCAGAATAGCTGGGCTGTTTGCACAGGTGTGTTATTGTAGGGCAGTCTGTAAGTGCTGAGCAGTGCAGATGCACTGATTTATTACTGTATTCACGCTCCTCAGCACAGATCATATTTTTATTTTTTACTGTAATGATCAGGAAGCCAGTTTTTTTAAAGGAGAAAGTGATGTCTAATTAAAAAAAAAATATCACAGAAGAAATGTGTTAACTTTGTAATAAGGAAAATGACAGTAGGTTAAACTTGGCTTCCTTGGGGCAACACTCCCATTGGACAATGCCCCCCCTCCCCCTCTTAGTTTGCAGAAGAGCTCAGCACCCACTAATGCAGCTAAAGGCAGTGACACCCACGGGTGCTGCTCTGCATCTCTCCAAGTCAGGCTCTAAAGGCATTTGTACAGGCCTCTGAGCTTATGCCAGTACTGTGTCAACGTGGCTGCCTATGCAACACCACCAATTTCCTGACTCACTCCTTCATTTCATTTCATCCACCTCACGCTGAGCCACATGAGGGCTTGTGGCTACATTTTTTGTTTCAAGTGCAATGACTATTTCCCCACAACAGGGAACATAGGACAAGGCAATGAAGTTTTTCATTTAAACTGTTGGACAGTATAATGGGGGGGGGCTTGGGGGGGAGGGCATTGTAATGGGGTTTAACTCAGCACCCTGGAACCTCCTGTTGGTCACACCAGGAATTAGCTCTGACCCTCAGCAGGGCGCCCTCTTTTGGATGGTGTCTCACCCACCATCATGCTCCGCTCTGCTGCTTCTCTTTGGACCCACATCACTCTCAGGACTGCAGCATCCTCTCCAGGGCACTGCCCTCCAACAGTGCCCACGACTCTGGTTTCTCAGCCCCCTCTGGGGGTGTCAGCAGCCCTCAGGCTCACCTGCAGCCCCCAAGTCTAGCTCCTCGCCTTAAGGACAAGCCACGGTCTGTATAGGCCACAGTCCCTGGGGGCGAGGTGTGGTGCAAGGGGGGGGGACCCAGGCCCACCCACTACTCTGGGTCCTGGCCCAGGCATCCTCCGGCAGTAGCCTTGTCCTGTCCTCCTCCATGCCCCGCTACTGCCTCATTTCCTGGGTCGCATCCCCTGTGGCACCCTGCGCCTTGTTGACCCTTGTGCCAAGGCCACAGCCTGGCAGGTATCAGCCTAGACTAGACCCTCTCTCCCTCCCCTGAGCTCCCCTGTCCAAGGTGCTTCCTCTCTGCAGGGAGCCAGATTGCATACTCCCCAGCTCAGGACCCAACTGCTCTGCAAAGCAGCTCCTTATAATGGGGCTGCCCCAGCAAGCTGCTCTCTGACTGGTTTCTTATAAGCTCTTTCCAAATTGGGTGGGGCTCTACACAGGCCCCTCCCTCAGCCTGCTTTAACCCTTTCCGTGCAGGAGTGGGGCAACTGGGCATAACAGTTATGCAGCCTAAGTATTTCTAGTGCTCCCCACACTATCAGGACATCCATTAGAGAGCAACCTTAGACATGACAATAATTTCCTCCAGACGGAGAAACAGAACTCTCTAATGGCCCCTGCCAAATGCAGTGTTGGGCCAAATTCTGCCCTGATTTACACTCTGTGAACCCAGAGTGACTCCACTTAAGTTACTCCAAATGTACATGGCTAGGGTTGCCAGATGGTTTCAACAAAAATACCGGACACACTTGACATTGCATCACAATCGACATTACATGTTATTTAGAAAATACCTGACAGTTCTATTTTCTCAATTTGTTTCCCGAACAGAAAGCTCAAATACTGGACTGTCCGGTTCAAAACCAGACACCTGGCAACCCTACACATGACGTCTCACAGAAATAGCTGCCAAACCCCTCTGAATTTTGCCTAACTCCCTCTTGCACCTTTGAAAACCTAGGCTTAAAGGTATCAGAGGGGTAGCTGTGTTAGTCTGGATCTTCAAAAGCGACAAGGAGTTCTGTGGCACCTTATAGACTAACAGATGTATTGGAGCATAAGCTTTCGTGGGCAAAGACCCACTTCATCAGATGCATGCATCTGACAAAGTGGGTCTTTGCCCACAAAAGCTTATGCTCCAATACATCTGTTAGTCTATAAGGGTATGGCTACACTAGCCCCCTAGTTCGAACTAGGGTGGCTAATGTAGTCATTCGAACTTGCAAATGAAGCCCGGGATTTAAATATCTCGGGCTTCATTTGCATGTTCCCGGGCGCCGCCATTTTTAAATGCCCGGTAACTCGAACTACCTGCCGCGGCTACCCGCGGCACGGGCTAGGTAGTTCAAATTAACACTCTTAATTCGAACTACTGTTACTCCTCCTGCAATGAGGAGTAACGGTAGTTTGAATTAAGAGTGTTAATTTGAACTACCTAGCCCGTGCCGCGTGTAGCCGCGGCAGGTAGTTCGAGCTACCGGGCATTTAAAAATGGCGGCGCCCGGGAACATGCAAATGAAGCCTGGGATATTTAAATCCCGGGCTTCATTTGCAAGTTCGAATGATTACATTAGCCACCCTAGTTCGAACTAGGGGGCTAGTGTAGCCATACCCTGAGGTACCACAGGACTCCTTGTTGCTTTAGGCTTAAAGGATGTCAGATGGGATTGTTTACATAGAGATCCGTTCATCAAGCAATGAGGTTAAGTCAGACAGGTAACCGGAAAACAAACACACATGGTAAGCTTCACGGGACTGCTTTCTGAATACCTTAAGTTCAATATTTTAACAGGATTCCATATATAATCAGGGCAGATGTTTGTCTCACAAAGGGTCCAGTTTCACACAGGCACAAAAATCTTGCACTAGTTACATCGGTTCAATCACCGTGGCAGTGTGCTGGAGCACCCTTTGGCCCAGGCATGACAATGTTATTGTTGTTAATGATCTCTAAACCAGAACAATATGATGTCTAAACCAAAACAAAGGAGTCTTTTCAATCTTAGGCCGCTGTTGCATTAATATTTTCCCATCATTGTCCGTTTTCCATACTGTACAGCTGGAATAAGTTTTTACACCATCTGGTAGCTCCAATCTGCATGACTCATAGGATTTCAGTTCGTTTGTGCTGTCTAGCAATTTGGTGGTTGGGCTGTGAGTGGCTGGAGCGTGAATGGGCGTCCTGTTGTCACATTCGCTCTTGTTTCCCCAGCTACGCAGCTTCCCTTCCACCATCCAACCTCTTCCTCTCACTGTTGCTTGTGAGTTGGCAGGGGTCCTTTCCCCCCCACAGCAGCAATTTTCAGGGAGCTTTGCATGGATTAGTGAGATCTTTTGGCTGTAGCCATGTGCTAAGATTTGCTAATTTGCCAGCACTGTGGGGGCTTCAGTAGGAAGGACACGAATGGGTCCAATCCTCCTTTCAGAGTACAGCAAGTGACCAGATTTGCATCGGTGTAACGGAGAGCAAAGACTGGCGTATTGTTTTAAAGGTGGCCATAAGTGAAGAGACTCCAGGGAGGCGGGGGAGGAACCGATGGAAGCAGGAGGTTTATCTTCTGTGCCAAACCTACCATGGAAATCGCTGGCTTAGAAAGCTGCCCCCAACCTGTAGCACTGTAGCATACCAGCAGTGGGAGGGGGCAGATTCTCTTGAGGTCTAGGATAGCAGAAGCAAGCCCAGAATCTGGCCAGATGGTTCCCAATATCCACATCCATAGCTGCCCACGCATTGGGGACCCGCTGGTTACTGGTTACCGGTGAGGGGTGGCCAGGGCAGCCTGGGATGAATTTGTTTGTTGAGCTGATCCTGCTGGCAGCTGCTCCAGCCGGGTGCATATGGAATCCCTGGTAGAACTTACCCCAGGAGGTTTCACCAGAGGCTGGAAGTAAGACAGCTGTGGCTTCACCAGGGCTCACCGCTCCGGGCTGACTCCCGGACGAGACAGAGGCAGGGAAGCTGTTTTTACAATCCCGTGCTGTAAAACTAGGTCAATCGTGATTCACTCAGAGCAGCTGAGCTGATTCATCGCACTGTCTGTGGGTTGCACTGGCATTTGGTGGGTGCATTTCCTGAAGCAGCCCTGCTGCAGAGGTCAGGACGCCAGGCAGCGCGCGCCTAGAGATGAGACAAAGACAAACACTCAGCACGCTGGAGCAGATTCATCCCGGTCAACACATCTGCTGACCCCCACTGGATCTCCCCAGGGAGGAAGGCGGCTTGCTAGTTCCGAGCCTACAACCTGACCCCAAAACACAGTGGGCTCAGCTTGACAGGCATCTGTGTCGCTGCCCCGTCATGACATATCACCCTGCAAACACCCTGTGGAGCTCCTCCACAGAATGCAGGAAGCAGCATTGCCCATGCCAAGTGCTCCTAAAGGCCCCTAAGATTGCCTTAAAGACTGTACATTTTTTAACAGAACACTACATGTTGGGTTGTCCTTATGTGCCAGCTGGTGTTTGAGCCAGTAGGGTTCATCTGAAAACTTTGCAACTGTGAGGACCCCAGTCCTCAAAGGGATCTTGGTTCTAAACTTCCATTGAAATTGACCCTAAGTACTTTTGGGCATCTGGGGTAGGCTTTACTTTAAAAAAAGAAAAGAAAACTGAGGGTTTCATATAATCACATGCCTCCAGAAGCTGGGACTTTAAGGAAAAAGCCACCAAAAAATGCAAGACTTGCAATGAAAACTGGCGGCCCTGAGAAAAGAAGAGACGGATGGCTGCTTCCTCAAGGCTGGCTCGGGAGTCCACAGGTTGGTGACTGATCTGGCAACCCAGCCTCTTCTGGCCTTGCGTTGTGATGTTGAGGGCAACAAACGTTATCGTGGCTTGTTCAGCATTCACCAGCCTGCACCTGGATGTGAGCCTGACTCTCTTGGGTTTTTCCTCTCCTAGTTTAAACCTACTCTCTTTTTAACCCTCTGAACATAAATTATCCACCATTCATTCCGTTCTTCTGGGAACAAGCTGCAGATCCACTGGCTACGACTTTGCATTGCTAGGGGATCTGCCCGGCTTTTGGACTTCCCTGGCATGGCAGTGGGCGGCAGCCTTGCGGAAGCAGAAAGCTCAGCCTCCGGGAAGAGGGAAGGAGTGTCTGGCATGACTCGACCATGACGGATTTAATTGTGTTTGCTCCTCTGCCAGAAGGATGGTGCTTCACATTGGGCTTTGGAAGCTGAAGGTGAAAGAGGGGGATTGTCAGGACTATGCATGTACCTCTCCACTCCAGGAGAAGCAAGTGTGTATTGGGATGGCGTTTGTAGGGACAGACAGGGCTCTGACCTAGCATGGAACAGTGCATCGCAGCAGGGTATGAATGCCTAGCAAGCTGAAAGAGTGAAGCAAGGAGGGGGCTTTCGCAATGGCTTCTCCACAGCGACCATATGCAGCAGAGTCCGGGGGCGGGAGCAGTGGAAGCCATGGACACGAGTAACTGATAAAATGGAGAAACACTGTTTCACTAAATAAATTATTTGACTGCCACCCGTTTTTAATCAGCTTGTCAACAGCTTCCGGGTGTGAAATGGAGCAGAAGGCGAAGAGGAGGAAGGGTGATTTGGTGAGGCAGCGATGGAATTATAATTTGCCATGACAGAAACAGTCCTGACCTGCCGCCCGGGTTCATGGGCTTTAGAGAAATGAGGCGAGGATGCTCAGTCTCACCCTCTTCTTTCCTATCAAGAGCTTCTGCTCTTTCTCCCTTTACAGGCAATGCGGTTGGGTGGGCACATCACCACCGTCTCTCTTCCAAGGATTTGCAGACTCCCAGGTCAGAAAGGACCATTGTGGCCTGCTAGCCTGACCTCACATACAACACAGGCCAGAGAATTTGCCTAGGGCAGATCTTATAGAAAATCATCTCATCTCCTTCTTAAAATTGCCAAGGTGGGAGGCTCCACCACAACCCTTGGTAAATTGTTCTCATGGTTAATTAATCTCACAGCAAATATGTACACCTTATTTCCCGCCTGAATGGTCTAGCTTCGCTGGATCGTGTTAGACCTTTCTCTGCTAGATTGAAGAGATTATTCAATATTTCTTGCTCCTGTAGGTATTTATGGACTCTAATCAAGCCACCTGCTAGCCTTCTCTTTGTTTTAGATTGCACTCCTTCAGTCTACACTGTAAAGCAGGGATAAGACTAATCCTTTAATCATTCTTGTCTGGCTCTCCTCCGAACCCTCTCCCATTTGTCAACAGCCAGCTTTAATTGTGGGCACCAGAACTGGACATGCTATTTCAGCAGCCAGATCCAGCACACAGGTATCCAATGCTGAGGTAAAACAGCATTATCACTCCTATTTGAGATTCCTCCCCTCCCATTCATGTAGCCAACGATCAGGGTCGCACTTTCACCACAGCGTCACTTTGGGAGCTTATGTTATTGTCGTCCACCACCGCCAAATCTTTCATAGTCACTGCTTTTCCAGCTAGAGTCCTCCATCTGTAAATATGACTGACATCCCTTGTTTCTAGATATACGTGAGGGTTACCTGTTGTGTTCCCTCCCTTTGGGGCATCTGGTATTGGCCACTGTTGGCAGACAGGATACTGGGCCAGATGGACCGTTGGTCTGACCCAGTGTGGCCATTCTTATGTTCTTATCCATTTACGTGCAGCTGCATTAAATCACATTATTGTTAGCTTACGTCCAGCTTACCAAGCAATTCAGACTGCCCTGTATCACAGTCCTGTCTTCTTTTGTATTTACTTCTCCCCTAATTTGTACTTCACGTGCAAACAATATCAGGCCGGCCCCGCACACCCTTGTCAAAGGAAGTGAGCTGAGCCACTTAAAGGGGGCAGGGCTACCTACACCTGCGTCTACAAAGGACTAAGGACAGGAAAAGGAAGTGTGTTTGGAACAGAGTGTGCCTAGAGGCAGGGTGATGCTAATTGGCTGAAACCTGGAAGCTGCAAAAGGGAAGATTACTACACACCTCCTGGGAGAGCACGCAGGCCCCAGGGCACGCTGGGTTTGTTTGTGCTCTTCGGTTGTTTGGAGAATAAATCCCACACAGCTGCCATTAAGGGGCCCTCAGTTCCTGTTTATGGAGTTGTTCACATTCCACTGTGAAGAGCTGATGAGGGGCAGATAAATGACCTTCCCTAGCAGCCTGTTTCACACGGTATGAAGGCGGCGCCTTGGCAGTTCCGCAGCAGTACAGGAGCACTTCACCTTGGCTCTTTGGCCTTCCCAGCCTTGGTGACTGTTGGGAATTCGCCAGCTGTTGTCGTACCGCCCAGTGGTGCCAACAGCCTCCGCAGGCCCCTGGGCAAGGTGGGGGAAGAGGGCCTGGCTATGTTCTCCCAAAAAGGAGGAGGCCAAGAGCAGAAGGGGGGCCCAAAGGCAGCTGGCCCTCAGTGCTGCCCAAAGCACGGCACCCCCCCCCAGCCCTTACCACTGCCTGGAGTGCGTGGAGTGGTGCTCCAGCAGCGATTTAAAGGGCCTGAGGTTCCGGATGCCGCTGCTGCTACTGTGGCAGTGGCAAGAGCCCTGGGACCCATGGTCCTTCTAGCCTGGTCATCTTGTCTTGCGACAGGGGCTAACACAAGATGCGTCAAAGACAATGAACAGATGATCAATCTCCTGTTGCCGGCAGAGCTGACAGCCACTGCAGGCTCTTGGGCATGGGGGGGGGGGGCTCTGTGCCCCCCAGGAGGTGGCTGGGCTATATGGGTGGCCAGCAGCAGCTTGCGGGGTGTGAGCTGCCTTTTTCCACTCTGCAGGCAGGTAGGGACAAGCTGCTTCCAGCCACCGGGGAACGGACACCGCACCAGAGGCCATTTCTCTGTGGCCCCTCTGTGCTCAGGCCCATCAGGGGGTTGGTCTGCTGCCCTCTTCGCCCCTTGCTGGGGGCTTTCCCTGGGTGGCTCTCCAGCAGTCTGCTGACTGGGGTTCCTTTCTCCTGCCTGCTCACTCCCCTTTGGCAGCCCTGCCAGTCGGCTTCCCAGCCCTTTGATCCTCCCAGCTGCTGTTAGCTGGCCAGTCAGCAGTGGCTGGCAGGGCCCAGATTAACCCTTTGGTTTCTGAGCGAGCATGCGGGAGCATACACCCCACGACCAGCTCCCTTTGAAACGCCTCCTCCAGCTGGAGCAGGTTCTGCAGGGGCGGTGGGGCAGGATCCCGGAAGCCCAGGCCTGCTCCCCAACCCCTCCTGGACCAGTGTGGGGTTCTACATCCCATCAGAGGCACCTTAAGGGGCACAGCCCCCGCAGAGCCTCGGGCACCTGGTGACAGGATCAGAACCTCTCCGAAGCTCTTACCTTCTAGACAGGGACTACAAAATCAATGGTGGGGAAGGAGAAAACGCCAAGGAGGTTCCTCCTCATGCTCACATACATTAACCCTACTTCTCTCTCCGTCCCCAAGGACAGGCCTGGAGAAGGAGCCTTGCTGCTGCAAACCCACGGGAGTCTCTGAGGTTGCCCCCGCCTTGCCCCTCTGCCCTGCCTGGCTGATGTCATGGTTTCTCTATGAGGTCACCCCCTCCCCACCACCGTCTCCCAATAGGCTGAGGTCCTGCCACAGGCCTTTGTGATGTCACTGCCACGCCCACCTCTCCCTTGTAAGGCTGGTGTCTTGACCCTGGCCAGCCTCTCCTGCTGTTTGAGCGGTTTCCCCTGGATATGCTAATTGGCTGAAACCTGGAAGCCACTTAATGACAGCTGAGTCTGGGGACCAAGCTGGCTGCGCGGTTGTGCCCAGAGGCTGCTCCCTAGGGAGTGGTGAGGAGGCAGCTGTTTCCAGCCTGTGTGCCACCTGAACCGGCAGAGGTGCTGAGCACCCTTTTCACACAGTGCCTCCCCACCCCCTGCTCCTGCTCCCAGGGAGTGTGGGGCCGCTCTGTCCCCAGGCACACTCCCCTGCTGAGCCTCCTTTCTGGCCGGGTTGGCTGAAGCCCCTGCTGTCAGGTTCCCTGGGCCATGGTGTGTACAGTGCATCCCTAGGACTTAACCCCTTCCTGCCCATACTGTAAGCCAGGGGACAGGAGGTGGCTGGGTTATGTTGGTGGCCAGCAGCAGCTTGGGGCTATTAGCTGCTTTTCTATACTCTGCAGGCAGGAAGGTTTAAGCTGTTCTAGCCATAAGGGAGGTGGGAGGAAGAGATGAGCTCTGGGAAAACATGGGCCAGGTCCTTTCTTCCCCCACCCCGATTCCACTGGAAACAGCTCCCATCCCTTCCCTCCTGCACAGTGCCGAAAGGCTGCTGCTGACCATGATCTGGTGTGAACCCTGATAGAAATTTGGGGAGGGGGACCTGAGGGATCCTGTGTACCCCACACAGGTTGCCTTGAGAAGATACGGCACCAGGTTGCAGGAGAGACAGGTCCATGCCAGGGGCCCAATCAGGCATGGAGGGTGGAGAGAAATGGTCAGGGATGCGTGGGTCAGGTCAGCCAGTCACCCCCTCCCAGTGTGCAAGAGCAGTAGGCAGTGTGTGCGTGTCACCTCTCCCCATGCAAGCCTAAAAGATAAGAAGGTAAATAAAGACTCCAGCGACTCAGTGTCTCTTTTTAACAGGGACCCAGTCAACTTGACGCCACTTTGAAAGTTTGTACTGCCTAGTTCGGAGTGATGGCCATTGAACTCACTTGACTACAACTAATTTTATACCAGGTGTCCCGCATTCAGCATAGGGAAATACGGTCACTCACTGCCTTTCTACAGTACGTTCCATTGAATAATGAAGGATTTAGACCTCACCAGGCAAGCAGTAGTATAGCTGTGATCATGGGGAAACGGAGGCACAGACGTGCAGTGACTTTCCCACCACACAGGCGGTCTGCGGCAGAGTCTGGAACATGAGACTTCCAGTCTTGTGCTTTAGCCACCAGACTGAGCTTCCTCTCTGTGTGTGAGAACTAAACGTGGTCTGAGCGACGTGAGGGCTTTCACACTGGTGTGTGTGCTCCCGAGAAAATTCCTCAACTTCTCCTTACACTGTACATTAGACATGAAACTATAGCTGGACTGGAGAAAGCTACCCCTTTCGTACAGTGTTATCCTCAGTGGTGGTCACTGGAGGAGATTATATCTACACTGAAGGGGGTTCTCAAACCTCATTGCTACACAACCCCCTTCTGACAACAAAAATTACGACATGGCCCCCAGGGGCGGTGAGGCAAAGCCTGAGCACCACTTCTCCACGTGGGGGGAGGAAGGGGGGCGGGCAAGGCCCACGTCTGAGCCTCACTGCCCTGGGCAGAGGATCCAAAGTTCCAGCAGGGGAGCCTGTTACCTGAGCCCTACCGGCCCCCTCAAGTCTAACATCAGTCCTGGTGGCTTCATTAAAATGGGGTTGTGAACCACTTTGGGGTCCCGACCCACAGTCTGAGAACTGCTGATCTACACTGTGCTATTACTGCCACATACCAGGGCATGAAAGCTTGAAACGGGTAAAACTTCAGTGCTGACAACACCCAGTTCCATGTTAATAGCTGTTGTAACAGATATTTCATCTCTGCTTCCAGAGGGATGGAAAATGTACTCGCCTTGCCTGCAAACTACGGACCATCAAGCCATGTTAGACTTACGGCCCAGTGCTGCTAACACATTTTTCTTTAGGTTTTATAATGCTGGACTATCTGAGTGCCTTGTATGGGAAATCCTTGGTGACAAAGACCTCTCTAGTGGACTTCATGGAGACCCAAAGTCTTCTCCCATTTTGGGATCACATCAGTGTCCAGACAGGCAAGAAGGCAGGGTCCTCTGTCTCATGCAGGCTGTCTCTCCATCTGAAGGGACCAACATGATCATCTCTCTCATTGACTGGAGAAAAAGGGCCCCTGAGTAGACAGGGTTCTGCTCTTTTTGAAATCTTCAGGCCCCTGTGTCAGGCGATGAACTTGTCAGCTGCCCCACATGAGCACAAACCCGACAGGTGACTTGCCCTCCTGCTGAACCAGTTATTCTGGGCAGGGATCAGTCTTCTGTCCACAGTCATTATATTTCCAGAGACTGAGAACTTAGACAAGCACCGTGTGTGACAGACTGGGTTACAGAGATCCTCTCGGGTCTGTCACCTGATGACCTGATCCTGCCACCTGCCCTCTGGGGACCTGATCCTGCCCACCTGCCCTCTGGGGACCCCCCCCCCCACCACCACCTTGTCCCGCTGAGATAAAAGCTCTGGTCTCCCCCAGAAAGGCACAGAGTTGGGGTCACCGCCCACAGCAGAGTAACACAGTCACCAAGAACAGCTCAGCTCTGGGAAGGCTCAGTCACAGCACCCAGGTGCACGGCCCCGATTTGAAAAGGTGCAGCATACACAGCCCACCTGCTCCATCCCAGAGCCATCTGCAATCTGGATCACACACTAGATAGTCACACAGAACACAGCACTGCAAACGGCACAACTCAAACCAAATTATGAAAACAAGGGCTGCGGAATAGAGGGAAATTAAAGTGACAAATTCTGCCCTCATTCCCCTCTCTCAGATCACTTCCTTTTAAGAGATGTGAATCTCGCTGCTGGCAGCTGACATGTACATAAAAACAAAACACATTGAAAGGGGAACTTAAGCCAAATCATCACCTTCCCCTCTCATTTTCAGCAAGTAGAGTGGGCAAAGTGTTTCCACTTTTATTGCCAATTATGGAAATGCAGCAGCATGATCTATGGTTCACTGTCCTAACCACAAAGCCTTCCTCTCTAGCAAGTATTACTCCTTCCAGAAAAAAATATGTCTCTTGATTTGACTCACATTGCTCTCCATTCTGCATCCTTAGTTCTTGTAAAACATTACTCCCTTAAGTGGAAGGCTGGGTTGTAGTCACTGGCACTCAGGAGCTATGGATTCTCACAGCTGAATTTCTGGGACCCTAGGCAAATCACTTAATTTCTCCAGGCCTTGTTCCTACCTCCCATGGGTGTTGCAAAGACAAATTCATTAACGCATGCAAGTGAATTCAGATACCGAAGTCAGGAGTATCACAGAAAAGTCTATAAATAGATAAACTGGGATGTGGTCCTAACTATGATTTCGGTGCCATCATATCTTGTCTGAGTAACCAACTGAGATTAGTTGGACAGTACAATGGTTAGGACCAAGTATCCACATCCAATAGCATTCCATCCATCTGCAGTAAACCAAGGAACTTTTATTATGGTTTTATTTGGAAATTATTCACAATTGACATGTAGTCTTGAAAGGAGCTTAAAACCAGATATACCCTCCCCCTTCAGCCCCTTTTGCATACAAGTCCCTTTTGCATTAACAAAAAAGCCACAATTGCTTGTTTAAAGAAAACCGTTAAGTAGATACAATTCAGCCAGATTTCATGCTGGAATGTCTGTTAGATTGTCCCTTTCCACTGTTGGCAGTGAGATGTCTAACATTGGTATCTGGGCATCTACATACTGATTGCTTTTTGGCCTCTCCCGTCTGGAATGCTCCCTGTTCAGTATTTGTATTTCAGAAAGGATTTTGTGTCAGACTAACTATACTGTGCCTACAATCAACTCTGTCAGTTGTATGATATGCCGCAAAGAATTCAGCTATTCAAAATAAAAAACAAACAGCAGATCCACATAAATCTGCAGCAGAGACTTCTAAATCACAGTCAAGACTAATATTATTGGATTCTGGTGTAAACATACAAAACGTTGCAAACACTGTTATGTGTTTGCACCAAATCGAACGCTGCTGATTCTGTTTGTGCTGCTCATATGCATGCTTCATTTTTGTATCTGAAGTTATGAGTATGGACAATATACTTGTATTTCAAATGTTTGCCTCTGGGATACATGAACAGGCTTGGCCAGCCTATTGTGAAAGAGTTGCTAGTCAAGTGAATCAGATTACTTCACTGACAATACATTTCAATCCACATCTGAGGAACTTTGCTGTGACTGTTCAGACCAGCATGTAAGCCAGGGCTGTTACTGACTCATGCACGGACAGGTGACTTGCTTATGTGACAAACTCCATTTGGGGCTTATTTTCATACAAGGAGAACAATGGAATTCCCTCCACACGGGCTCGGGCATAAAGAGGACCCTGGGGGTTCCTCCATCTTTGATTCCAGCTCATCACCTTTGAAGCATCTTTGCTATGAATTGAGCCCGAAAGGACTTTTGACCCATCCTAACAAAAGATGCATTCCAGAGACTTAAGACAGCAGGCTTTCCCACCTCTGCTACAAGCCTGCACCAAGAACTTTGCAAGTGGTGTATGTAACTTGATTCCTTTAACAATTTTAGGGCACGTCTAGACTACATGGCTCCGTCGACGGAGCCATGTAGATTAGGTTTGTAGGCAAAGGGAAATGAAGCAGCGATTTAAATAATCGCTGCTTTATTTAAATTAAAATGGCTGCCGCGCTGTGCCTATCAGCTGTTAGTCTGCACAGCGCGATAGTCTGGACGCTCCGGGGTCAACATCAAAGCCCTTTGTCGACCTCCCCGTTATGCCTCGTGGGATGAGGTTTACCGGGGAGGTCAACAAAGGGCTTTGATGTCAACCGTGGAGCGTCCAGACTATCGCACTGTACTGACAAACAGCTGATCAGCACAGCACGGCAGGCATTTTAATTTAAATGAAGCAGCAATTATTTAAATCGCCGCTTCATTTCCCTTTGCCTACAAACCTAATCTACATGGCTCCGTTGACGGAGCCATGTAGTCTAGACGTGCCCTTACTCTCAACCTTTTCTTTCTTTCTTTGATTAATAAACCATTTGATTTTAGATTCTAAAGGATCGGCACAGCGTGCTTTGTGGGGTAAGAGCTGAGGTATAAATTGACCTGGGAATATGGCTGGTCCTTTGGAATTGAAAGAACCTGCTCAGATTTGATGAGACTGGTTTTCAGGACATCTCATCTGTGTAAGGAGTGGGGCTAGTTGTGGCACAGGAGAAGCTGGAGTGTCAAAGAAGATTGCTTGTGTGACTTCTTGCTGGCCAGTAGGGCAAACAGAAGTGCTCTTTGTGACTGGTTTGGTGCACCGTATAGTGGAGGTCCTTCAGTTTGGGGCTGTAAGTGGCCCTGTCTTTAAGCAACTCGCCCAGGTTTGACCCTCTGAGAGGTGCCCCGAAAAGTCAATTGCGTAGCTGAAGTCAAAATGGCTTAATTCAGCTTTTGGTGCTATCTACACTGCAGGAAGCCAAAGGAAAAACACTTTTCCTTTGACTTCCCTTACTCCTCATGAAATGAGGGTTTCAGAAGTCAGAGTAAGAAATCCCTCATCTTGACATTATTTCGAAATAACAGCTTGCTGTGTAGACGCGCACTATGTTATTTCGGAATAACTTCCGTTATTCCAAAATAACGCTGCTGTATAGACATACCCAAACAGAGCAGTCTCCCTACCATTTCTAGGAACGGTTAAAAGAACCCAAAGCAGAATCAGAATAGAGAGAAGAATGCTTGTTCACCATCACAAAAATTATTTCAGTGTTGTAAGAAAACAGAAGGACCAGGATTATATTTTGCACTATTAGTCAATTATATGTCCATGTCAGCAAAACAAAATCCAGATGGCTCTTAATTTGGCAAGGAAGAATCCATAAACCACCCACAGAGCAGAGATAAGAGATACTTCAATTGTGTATTGCTTGCATCATAAATTCTTTCTTTGTTTCTAAGTTACTCGATAAATCATGGTTTGTTTTTTAGTATGTTGCTAGTTTAAACTTGTTTATCCTAGCCACCAGTTAACTCTATTAGAAGCAACATAATGAGTAGGATACTCAAAGGCATCTACGTGACTTTGGAACACAAGTCCTATAGACTTTTAACAGGAGTTGGGCTATGTCACTGAAGCTAGGTCTAGGCTACAGGCTTCTTGCACAAGACGCTTTTTTCGGAAGAGATCTTCCGAAAAAACTTCTTGCAAAAGAGAGCGTCCATACTGCAAAAAGCGCATCGAAAAAGCGATGCGTTTTTTCGAAAGATAGCATCCACACTGCCTGGACACTATCTCGCATGTAAGCAGTGATTGCTATGGACAGAATGGCCACCAGGGCACCTGTGCTTTTTCCTCTTCCCTCTTCTTCTGAAAAAAATGCCCTCTTCCCCATCCACACATGCCTTTTGGGAAAGAGCTCTTTTGCAAAAAGGCTTCTTCCTCGTAGAATGAGGATTATCAATTGCGCAAAAAGCCCTCTGTTCTTTCGATTTACTGTAGAAAAAACGTGCTTGCAGTGTGGATGTAACTCAAGTTTTGTCAGAAAAACGGCCGTTTTTCTGACAAAACTCTGTAGTCTAGACATACCCTGATTCTAAGCACCCATCCCACCTCTCAGGATTTTGCTTCCTTTCCAAAATGGGTCAAATTCTGCTCTGTGATGCCCGAGCATTAAGTTCCAAGAGACAGCACAAATGTAACTGGAATTTGGAGCCATAGAAATGGGGTGCTGAAACAGGGAGAAAAGAGTAAAGGAATTTATGTGAAATAAGATTATGGCTTCAAAAATGAGGCCATCAAGTAGATCAGGGCTACTCAACTTCGGAAGCACCTGGGGCCACAATGACACTCACAACACATGCTGAGGGCCGCAACTTAAGTGTGGTTGCATAGACATGCAAATATATATGCAAATAGCTTCTTTTACTCTGACGGGCATGAATACAAAGATTAAGGCAAGACTACACAACACACAGGTCCCATTTAAGTCAGTTCTGCTGCTATTAATAAAATGCAATATTTACCCAATTTCCACCCATATGACAGCACTTTTAATGAGCAAGGACAGTTTGGGAATTGAACTACTAAAACACGTACCAACAGAAGACCATTATATTGACTACTTTTTTGTTTTGACTCCCACCCGCAGGCTGCATGTTGAGCCTCATGTAAGCCCAAACCGCACCACGGGCCACAAATAAATGGGCTGTATGCAGCCCATGGGCTGCGTGTTGAGTAGCCCTGAAGTAGATGATAACCTCCTGCAAAGGAAGCATATAGTGGACATCTCAGATATTGCGCTGCTACAACAGAACTTTAGCCATAAGATCAACAAAAAGATGGAATGCCATTGGCCGAAAGTGAGGTAATGTTTACAGGCGACAAGTGACAGATGAGGTCAGAGCCCACGCTGCATACAGTGTGGTGTTTGCAGGAAATGAATAATGACCTTACAAAGCTAGAGCTTACCAAGTTTTTTTTTTTTTAAAGTCACATTCACGCTTATTTGGAAATGCAACCCACAGCTATGTAAAAAAACACTGAGTTAGCGTCAGGTCACAATTGCATAAACCTGTTTACAGAAGTCGGGGTTGGGGCATGAATAAAGGAAGCAGCATGACAAAGCCATCGTAATCTTTAAGGGGGACTGATGCAAAGAGAGTGCCCTCAATCAAACCCGTTTCCTAGCTGTGGCAATCTGTAAGCCTTCAAACGGACAGACAGGATTAAGAAACTGTCTTTTGCATCAAATTATTTAATTAAAAAAAAAAAAAAGCCTGCACCTACGTTAAGACTGTGATGTTACTTGCACAGGAAATGCATAGGGATTAAGGAGGTGGTGAACACCTGCACTGTTTCTTTGAATCTCTCTGATTCAGCTAGGTGTTTCATCACATCTTTATGTAAGATGGGGCAACGTGCTATGCAATCCTACAAGGGTATTAACAGGCTGTGGAGTAGTTGTGCTATTTGCTAGACTTCTGGATGGATCAAGTTAAGGCAACAAAGGGGGAGCTTTATTCTGAACACCCTGGTTTGTGTGCAGCTACCATTGTACATTTCATGCTGCATTCCTGTAAAGTTTGGTGATTTAATTTTTTTTGTAATAAAAGGAAATTGAATTAAAATTGAAAGAAAAAAATTAGGAGAGGATTTCAAAACCATGTAAAATAAATATTAAAGAACTGTACATGTTATTTTTTCAAATAGAGAAGAGATTGTGGAGACAGCACGTGAGAGACAATGATCTAATGGGGAAGCCGTCTCTTATCCACTGGTAGTGAGACTCTGCCATACCCCCTTACGCACTCTATTGCTTTAACCATCATGGAGCTTGACAGCAAACTGTTGAGCACCTTCCCTGCCCAGGAATTCCAATAGGAGTTGAGGGTGCACAGCAATTTGCAGTTGGAGGGTGCCCCGTGCAGCTTTATTCTCACCATCCTTATCCAGCTCTTCATGGGCCAGATCCTGCTCCCATAGGAGAGCAAGAATTTTGCAGACTTCAGTGGGAAGAGGATTCGATTAATAGCTGAACTGCACATTCCTTGACTTCAGTGGGACTTTTGGGTGTATAAGGTATTCTGCAGCAGGGCCTTGCTGTTCCTCTAACCACCTACATGTTTAAAAAAAAGTTGTTATGCAAGTGAGTAAAAAATTATACACGGTATCTTCAAAAGTACCTGGGATCTCCCCACCCAATTTACAGCAAGGGGCTCCGGTCTGCAAGCTTTACTCCTGTAGGACTCACATACACTGAAATTCTGTTGCCTTCCATGTATGTGAGCATGGAACGTCATCCCTTATGGGCTATCATGCAGCAAAACTTCATGTAGCTTTTGGAACACAGATACCCAAATGCTGGCAAGAAGAGATCTCCCACACCTCATAGCCTGCTGAGGACTGTGTGGCATACAGGCGTAATCATTGTGTAGGAAAGAGAGGTGTGGTCCGGTGGTTAGAATACGGCACTGGAAGTCAGCAATTCCTAAGCTCTAATTCCAGCTTTGTCAGTAACATGCTCTGTGGCCTAAGGCAAATCACTTTAATCTCTCTGGGTCTCAGTTTTCCCATACAATAGGGATTATACTGGTACCTACCTCATAGGAGTGTCGTCAGGCTTAATTAGTGCATGTAGCTCTGAGAAAGTGCAAAGGATTATTGCACATGAAACAGTGCTGCTCTCGGCTACAAAATGCTAGTGGACTATGCAGATTTAAGAGCTTGTTTTCAGTTTTTCAATCTGAATGCTCCAGGGAAATCCGTGCTGATGTTGCCCCTTTCATCTGGGGAAATATGTAGATGAGATTTAGAGCTGGTTATAAATTTGCAAGATTTCCAACGAAAATGGTACATTGTCGTGATTTTTAATTTTGCCAGTTTCCTAACAGCTCTGGGGGCATTGGTTTCTCCTGTCCCTCAAGAATCTTCAACTTTGAGCCAATGAAAGAAGGATGGAAAGACCTAACACATGATAGTTGGACACTGTTAATAGACTCTGGTCCCTCACCAGACTCCTATCCCGTAGTGTGCCAGACATGACTCAGGACAGAACATCACGGAGGTATACAAAGTGTTTGGTGGCCTGTAGACTGTCCAACCAACAACCTTAGCTCTCATCAAGGAAATGCAGGTTTCTTGGCATTGGAAAAAGTTAAGAATAAGGCAACAAAAATGATGAGGGGTTTGGAACAGCTGCCATATGAGGAGAGATTAAAAAGACTGGAACTTTTCAACTTAGAAAAGAGAAGACTAAGAGGGATATGATAGAGTCTAAGGATAAGTTTTTTATTTGTTCCCATAACACAAGAATTAGGGATCACCAAATGAAATTAATAGGTAGCAGGTTTAAAACCAACATAAGGAAGTATTTCTTCATGCAACAAACAGTCAACCTGTGGAACTCCTTGCTATAGGATGCTGTAAAAGCCAGGACTTTAATAGACTTCAAAAAAGAGCTAGATAAATTCATGGAGGATCAATTAGCCAGAATGGACAGGAATGTTGTCCCTAGCTTCTCTTTTCCAGCAACTGGGAATGGGTGACAGGGGATGGATCATGGAATGATTCCCTGTTCTGTTCATCCCCTCTCAGGCACCTGGTATTGGCCACTGTCAGAGGACAGGATACTGGATTAAATGGACCTTTGGTCTGTCCCAGCATGGCCATTCTTATCTTCTTATATTATGTCCCTAACGTCTAACATTGAGGGACTGAACTTGCTTCCACTGGAATATCCCTCTGAAATCAGAGCAAGACTGGATTCTCAGGTCAGGGCTGCACTAGAAACTTTTGCTGGTATAGTAATGTGCTGCATCAGCCAAAGCACTCTTTTCCCCCTACATGCAGCCTCTGCATGGTGAGGGTTTGCTGTTACAGCTGTACTGGCAAACCTTTCCTAGTGCAGAGCAGGACAAAGGCTAGGACTGTCAGAACAGCCTAAAAGAGATGAAGGATCAAACTCCATTGCATTTGAATTCCCTTAACCTCCTTTGAAATGACTCAAAGGCTATGTCTACACTGCAATGCTATTTCGGGATACTAGAGTATCCCGAAATAGCTATCCCGCATCTTCACAGCAAGCCTATTATTTCTAAATACAACTGGTTCACTATTCCAATGTCCCTGTAAGCCTCATTCCACGAGGAGTAAGGGAAGTTGAGGAGTAACGGGTTATTTTGAAATTTGGCAAAATTATGAAATAAGCTATTCTGAAATAAGATCGAAATAACCTACGCAATTTAAGTAGCTCAAATTGCATATCTTATTTTAAGTTACGGTGCACTGTAGACACGTCCTAGAGGATTAAGGCAGGAAAGAGCACAGTTTTGTTTTTTCCCTCCTGCTTTAGTGAAGCAAATGTAATTTGAATAAAATTGGAAGCGCCTTTGCCTTAATATCTATCTGCAGAGAGGATGTAGACTGTGTGAAATATTTGACAGGGAAGAGTATAAAATTAGCAACACTGACTGATCCTCATTCTAAAAGAAAAATGAGTTCACCCACGCATTATATATAAATAATAAATATATAATTAGTAGTCACTGGAAGGCAGGAAAGCCCTTATATCAAAGTAGTGAAAACAATGTTCTATTCTTTCTTTTCCTGCTGAATTAGAATAGCTCTGAAGGAGTGGAGGTCTGATTCAGAATTTCTACAAGTTCTTAGTGAACTATAGCGGAAATGACTACAAGAGTTGAGGAAATGGGAACAGACACATTAAAAAAAGTACCAGCTTTTTCATCTTCCTAAAACCTCACTTAACAGAGACCTATCTTGGTAGAAGGATTGACACATGCCATGGTCTTCAGTGCATTGTAACACAAGAATTAAAATTTACCCAGCCTTTTTTTTGGGGGTGGAGGGTAAATATTTGTTCTATTGAAAACAAAGCTTCATATGGAGTATAATTGATCTCAGCAGGAAAAGGGGGCACACACTTCACTAAGCAGCAGCATGATAATGGAAGCAATGCTCCACTTACTCTCCAAGCAGAGAGAGTGAGCTCCTTCAGTTGGCGAAGAAGGCAAACACTATTTAGAGGGTCTTGAGCATGGTGAGCCCAAGTTAAAGGCCATAGTTAATCATAAAGTGCTAGGTTTCCCTAAAGGTGAGCAGTTTTCCAGCTCCACAATATTCGAATGCTCATCCAAAGCTTTAAAGCTACTGGAACCTTGCTGGTCCTATGAAGACTGCATTGCTCTTCTTCTGCCCAACAGTCCCACAACCTCCCCACATGCCCTTTTTGTGCAAACAGACTCATGATCCTCCTTATACATTCCCTTTCCTCTCACCAGGCATGTATTTCCTCTAAGGTCCAGTAACCTCATATCCCTCCCCAGTTGTCCTCCTGCCTGGCCTGCTTCTCTCATATCTGAGGCTATGTCTTTGCTGCGGGAAATATCGACACTTGCCGCGATCAATCTTCTGGAGTTTGATTTAGCGGGTCTAGTAAAGACTCGCTAAATCAAACTCAGAGGGTGCCCCTGTCAGCAGCAGATACTCCTGCTCCTGCAAGGAGTAAGGGAAGCCAACAGGAGCATTTGTTCCAGCTGGCCTCCCACTACCGGGAAGGCGGGGAAATATAATTAACATAGCTGGAGTTGCATATCTTGATTCGACCTTCCCCTTTACCTACCTTCTAACCCCATAAAAACCTTCAGAGGGGTAGTTGAGTTAGTCTGTAACAGGAAAAACTTAAAAAACAATGAATAGTCTAGTAGCACCTTAAAGACTAACAAAACATGTAGATGGTGTCATAAGCTTTCGTGGGCACAGCCCACTTCTTCAGATGACTGGAGTATTAAAAGTCCAGATCCAAGAATAAATAAGGGAGGTGGGGGGAAGGAGACAGTGAGTGGATTGTTCAAGTAGTTACTAGAGGCTGATAAGAACAATTAGCACTTCCATTGTTTGTTTGGTTAGTTAAGACATTAGGATGTAGAAGGTAGTGTGCGAGCCAGCCGATGTCTCTGTTCATTCCATTCACATAGGAATTAAACTTGGAAATGAAGTTAAGTTCCAACCCTTCCTTGTGCATTTGGTTTGTGGAATTGGCCTGAAACAACACGGTGATTTGGAGATCCATTAATGAGTGCCCAGGCAGGTTAAAGTGTTCTCCAACAGGTTTCTGTGTATTGCCTTTACAGATATCTGATTTGTGTCCATTAATTCTTTCCCATAGTATGTCTACACTGCATTCCTCTTTTGAGAGAGGACTGCAAATGCAGTTGAGCGAAATTGCAAATGAAGCATGGATTTGAATTTCCCACGCTTCATTTGCAAAATCGTGTCTGGGCGCGATTTCAAAATACCCTATTTCGAAAAAAGAAATGCTGTCTAGACGCGGTTATTTCAAAAGAAAACCCTTCTTTCAAAATTACCCTTAAACCTCACTTTATAAGGAGTCAGGGTTATTTCGAAAGAAGGGTTTTCTTTTGAAATAACCGCGTCTAGACAGCGTTTCTTTTTTCGAAATAGGGTATTTCGAAATAGCGTCCGGACGCGATTATGCAAATGAAGCACGGGAAATTCAAATCC
This sequence comes from Pelochelys cantorii, assembly GCA_032595735.1. Taxonomy (NCBI): domain Eukaryota; kingdom Metazoa; phylum Chordata; order Testudines; family Trionychidae; genus Pelochelys; species Pelochelys cantorii. The sequence goes on from CM064333.1 coordinate 5,506,458, forward strand.
GCGCTTCATTTGCAATTTCATTTGTCTGCATTTGCATTCCTCTCTCGAAAGAGGAATGCAGTGTAGATATACCCATAGAGACTGTCCAGTTTGGCCAATATTCATTGTAGTGGGACATTGCTGGCATAGATCACGTTAGTGGATGTGCAGTTAAATGCATGTAAGTGCAGTTAAAGAAAGAAAGAAAGAAAAGGGAAAGGAAGAAAGGAACACCAAGAAGGAGGAGGGAAGACCTGGAAGAAGAACTCACCTCCAAGACCCAGCCTAAGACCAGAGCTGCCAGAACTCCTCTGCCTGACCATGACATGCAGCAGCTAAGATCCAAAGGGACCGACCTTGCCTGGCCAACAGGGAAAGTCTGCCTGCCTTTATCAGGATTGGTGAGCACGCCACTGTGTGCTTAGCATGTGTATTCTGCTTGTTTGGGAATTGTCAATAAATAGAGAATAAGAATATTACTGCATAAGGCTCTTTCAGTGGCAAAAGATCCTGCAAACCCGTAGGAAGTTCCTCCCTGAGCCCTAGGAATTGGGTGAGGGTGGGTGTGTAAATTAACAGGGTTGCACCTTGAGCCCTAGGAATTGGGTAAAGGTGTGTGTCCCTAAAGTGTGAAAAGGATAGAGAAATTTGATTTGTGCTGGTAACAAATTCAAAACCTGTCAGGAAAAGGAGGTGAAGATAGAGAATAGTTGACGTTCCTTCACTTCCCTTTGGATGGGGATAGCTGGGGTAGGAGAGAGATGTCCACAACTTAACTATCTCGAACCTCAGAGAGGTTTGATTTTTGGATTGGATGGAAATTTATGCATCGGGAGAAGGAGCAAGGTTCCGTTCTTCCTTAAGGACATGTTTGCCCATCCCTAACAGTCCGGGCCGGGTAAAGGAATCTCCAGAGGAGATTTACTTTTTCTGCTGGTGACTCAGGGTGGCAACACATTTTCCAGGAAAATGTGGAAACTTGGAAGTTTCTGAAAATTTCCCCACTGTTTTCTAGGGGAAATGTGTGTCTCTGTGCTCTGGGACAGTCTCCAGCACATGTGCTTAAGCTTCCGTTACATTCCATCATTTGCCAATAACAGAATATCTGCACACTATAGATGGCACAAATCTAGCACCTACTCCACTGTATAGCTTTGTGTTCCCCACAGGTGTTGCCCTTTCCCTTCCACTGCCCTCTTTGGGCACTGAAAGATCTGAGATGACAAATAACATTGCTGTCCCCAGCCCTAGAGCCCTGAGATGGCAGGATTGCTTTGGCTAATTATACCACTTGAAGAAGTAAACATCGTAGCTTTTGGTTTTGATGCACTGTGCTTTTTGTGATGACTAATGTTTGTGTGTCTAACGGTCAGACGCACGCTCTGCCTAGATTACTGTGAACTGACGGTAATGCCAGTGTCAATGAAAAGGTAATTTCTCACTATTTACATCAATGGCTCAGAGCTGAAACTTTCAGCATTGACCTACTATCTTGAACAGTTATTTGAAAATTCCTAGGCTATTTGGAGATGATCATCATTTCCTATCTCAAGAGCCTTACTAAATTCACAGCCGTGACAAACGTGTCCCAGACTGAAATCTGGTCTTTTGGGTACTTTTGCCCTATACTATAAAAACAGCCTATAGCATAAGGTTAAAAGCACACAAAAGTACATGAACAACGAGAAGTCCTTATAGACTAACAGATTTATTGGAGCATAAGTTTTCATGGGCAAAGACGCACTTCGTCAGGTGCCACAAGACTTCAGAAAAGTACATGGTATTTCTCAAAGAGGGGGTCAAGTGTGTGTGGGGGTCATGGTATTGCCACTCTAACTTTTGTACTGCTACTGGTAGCACTGATGCTTTCAGAGCTGGGCACCCGGACAGCAGCTACTGTTCTTCAGCTGCCCAACTTGGAGGGCAGCACAGAAGGAAGGAGAGCAACACCGTAACTCCCCCTCCGATAGTCTTGTGACCTCCTTTTGGGTCAGGACACTAGTTTGAGAAATCAGAATCTTAAGGGCTTTACATTTTTTTATTTTGTCATTTTTAAGGAGCTTGATTTTCAGAGGGCTGAACACCCCAAAAGTGAGGCCCCCACAGTCAGTTGGCGCTTTTAATAATAGCGACCCTAATCTATAAACTAATTGGCCTGGGATACTTTACAGTTGCGTGAGACTGTGAATGGGTGTGTAACATGTGGCTGTAGAACTTAGGACAGAGAAATACCCTTCCCTCCCTTATTTATTATGTGCATTAAAGTAGCATCCAAACACAATCAGGACCAGGGCCTCACTGTTTTAGGTGATGTACAAACATAACATAGGAAAAATGTATAAGTTAAATAGGAACAAGAAGCAACAGAAGAGCGTAGAACACAATGGAGGAAGAAAGAGGAAAGATAAGGTGATATTAATAGTCAACACACACTGCATGTACTAGTAACTATTTTTTAAATGGTGCAGTTGAACAAAAGCTACAGATGATCAGTAACCACCTCAGCACTCTCCTCCTCGTCAGGTATTCCCAGGGCCGGCCCACAACATTTTAGCACCTGAGGCGGGGAGCTCAAATGACATCCCTGTACCCCCTCACTTGGGCCAAAACTTTGAAAGGTCTCAATTCTGCCTTCTTCCTGTTCTACTCCTCTCATGGTACTGCAGAGAGAATACATCTGCACCAGCAGCAGACACAATTTTCTATACTCTGGATCCTAGTGCCACACCCTCCCCCCCACAGTCTGGCACCTGAGGCGGCCGCCTCAGTTCGCCTCATGATAAGGCCAGCCCTGGGTATTCCTCTAAAAGCGCCATGGCAGAGGTGGCTCTCAAGAAGGGACTTGCAGGAGGACAGGCTGGAGGTTGTACAAATAAAGCCGTGGAGAACCACCCACACTGAGGGGATGACTTGGTAGAACGTGTCAAGGTGGTTGGTGGGGGAGAAGCAGACAGGTGAGGGAAAGAGGGTGCTGGCAAAGCAATGCAAGTCACAATGCAATGAGGTAAGTCAGAGAAAGTGACCTGGGAAGGACCTGGGAGCACCAAGCTCTCAGGTTCGTGCCTCTTGTGGCAGACAAGGAAAAATCGCCACTGAAGCAGCAAGCTAGGAACACAACTCTGACTTCATTGAAGCCCCTAATTTAGACTCAGACAGTTAACTGTATTACGCAGGCATCTTTCTGCTGCGATGTGCCCGTCCCACAAAGAGTCTCTTGAAGAGAAGTCCTTGCAGGGGGCTAGCAGGTAGTGCTTTGGGGCTTTTTAAAACTGGGTCAGATTTACAACCAGTGTAAACAGGCCCAACTCTGCTAAAAGCAGTGGAGTTGCAGACTTTTAGGGTTTGTCTATAAGAACAGTTTGCAGCAAGCTGGGGTGTGTGTGTGTGTGTGTGTATGTAAATCTACCCTGCATTTGCCTGCCACACATAGGGTACATCTACACAGCAGTGTTATTTCAGAATAACCGATGTTATTCCAAAATAACATAGTTCGTGTCTACACTAAAAGCTGTTATTTCAACATTATGTCATTTCCACAGACTTGCATGAATAAGGAGAATGACCCATTTCATGTCTAATCCTTTTTTTACACTAGTTTTCCAGCATTATGGCTTAGCAGATGGTGCTTTGCCTTCTTATGCCAAATAAAGACCACACCTTAGGTCCGTTATGTAATCTTAGAAATTCTAGCCCACGCCCAAACCAAAGAACCAACCTGCAAGGGATGACTGAGAATGTTCTCCATTCCACTAGATAAAGAGCATCAGGAATATAATGCCTCTAAATGTGTGGGAGAATTACATGCTTTGTGCTGTCAACATAATGTTTGCTAACAAAAACTACAGATTCTCTCTTCCTGAAACAACAAATCTGTGGTAACTAGTAGGCTTCAAGGACAGATGGAGAAGCATGTTTTTGCAAGCCAGAACATTAAACATATAAGGAAGGAATCCGACATGAACAATAAACAAGTTAATGCAAATATTTATCATTATGTTTAAAATACAACCACAGATTTCCAGGAACAAGCAGATGTGGAACTCCCCCAAACATAACAAGCTGAAAGGGTGTTTATTTCAGCTGTTTGTCCCAGTTGAAATAAATGGCAAGACCAATGTTCACAAAGTTCATCTAAAGTATCCCCCATGCAACTTATTTTCCTCATTAGCTTCAGTAAAGGACAAATCTTTAGAGGTGCCGCATCCCTACAATTTCCATTCACTTCCACGGAAGCTGAGGGTGCTTATTGCTTTGTAGGATGAATCGTTAAAATATGGACAACATCTATCAAACAAACGTTTCACACAACTGCAGACTGCCCATGGGACAGGACGCAAAAGCTACGAGGTTTTATCTAAAACACTAGTGAACAGGGCACCAGACTGCGTCTCAGATATCCAGGTCCTAGTCTCTGTTCTGCCACTGACTTGCCATGAGCAAGACACCTCACTTCTCTGTGCCTCTACTTCACCTCCAACCACTTGTTTACCTTGTCTAGACAGCTTTTCCAAAGAAGGACTGCCTGGCACAAGGGGGCCCGAGTGGAACTAACACAATACATATAAGTACCTCATCTAGCTGCAACGTGTTGTAAGTAATAACCCCCGAAAAAGAAACACAGAAGCTTTGCAGCACACCGTGTTCTCGCTCCTACATTCTGAGAGAGTATGTTTTCCTACGGTGACATTTCTTTTCAGTTACCAGAGGGATAGTCAAATAGAGAAACACCTCAGGCTTACTTTGTCTCCAGGGATCCGTAGTGTTTTCTTAGGCTTTAAAATCAGAGGAACCCTTTAATATTCTGACCTTACTTTCCACTGATGGAAGTTATTTATGAAAAAGAATAGAGACACCGATGGCTGTGCTCCAAGAGGCCTCTCTCCTGTGACTGGGGATGATGTCTTTGAGAGGGACTAATGCAATTTAGCCAACAGACTGAGGGCCAGAGCTTCTTTTCCATTAAGTCCACTTTGCACTGCTCCTGGGGCCCCCGTTGACGCAGGGGGAAGCGGAATTACGGGCCAGCACAGAGCAGAATTTATAACAGCAGCTCTGATTTGTACCAGGGCCAGCTGGTTCGGCATCAGGAAGTGATACCTGAGACTCAATCCCTAGATCTTTTCAGATGAGTGCTAAATTCCTACACAGATTACTGAACAGCAGATGTCTACACCAGAAACATCCCTACTACATTTGAGATGCAGACTAATCTATATGTTGTATGGGGATTAGAGAGAAATCTTGGATACACTTGAAGGTTATCAAGTGCCTCCCTCACAACTTGACCTGCAGGCAAATTTCATTTACTTTATGAGAAAGTCACTTATTGCTGATGCTCAAACAGGGGCTGCCTGTTTCAACTGGAAAACTTCTCTTCACGTTATAATAAACAAAAGAAAAATCAGCACCAGCCAAGACAAGCAAGTTGGTATTTCTGCAGCCAAGAGGATAGAACGGCTGGGCTCCACCCAATGCATTCCTTCACTGCAATTTACCTTCAGAAAAGAGAAGGTTGTTGATACACAAGGTACCAATGCAACGTGTGCCAATGAGTGCCATGTGAGAGATTGCAGTTCATAGCACAACACCTACCAAGATCTCAGCAGAGCAGAACAGCCGGTACTGTTCTGCTAACACACAATGTTGAGAAGGTTTCATGTTTCACCATGAATGTCTCCTACGGCTTTTGTACCTTAGTTCTCTCTATTCATAGTCACAATTTCCTGATTAGCTGTTAGGATAGCAATAACTTGACTTCATTACAACTATACTCTACCATCCCAGTCACTGTTTGCGTTACCCAAAACACTCATGTACATGTAACTATACCCCTATGACTGTGGAATATTGTTTATCCTTTCAAGTTCCGTTGCAGTAAACTGTTCAGTAAGGCAAAGTGGAAAATTTTAAGACAAAAGTATTTTTTCCATGGAAAACGGGACTTGGAATTAAATGAGAATTTTTATGAACATAGTCTGCTTTCCTTGAATTTTTTTTTTTCTGGTTGCTTTTGACTGAAAATTTTTGGTTTTCATTGTTTTACATGAAGAGTCAAAATTTTCAGCTAATTTTTGAAGATGACAAAGGAATATGATAGGTTTTGTCAATGGTTTCTTGGGGGGGGTGGAAATCCTGCTGAGCACTACTCCTTTAGAATAGTGTTACTGACTATTTGCTCTGCAGTAGACAAGATGGTGAAATGATGCACTGAAGGTCTTTCAGATGGTCTGCTTCAGTCCAAAAACCGTACAATTCCTTTAATGACCATAATCAAAACCTAAAATCATTACTAAACAACAGCTTTCAATCTAAATAAAAGTTCAGTGTTGGAGTCAAACAGAAAAATAAATCAGTTCATTTATTATATAATCTTTTCACAATTTCATTGGAAATAAGCTATTTAAGACATGTTATGAACTCTAACATTTGCTTGACTGTGAAGTACATTGACAACGATAAATGTTAATTACCTCTTTTGTTTTAGGAACGAGGCCTATTTTTTGCTAGCTAGGAGCCTTGGCTGAAAATTCTTTAAGAGAATATTAAGGCACTGATTCAAAAACATATGTAAAGATTTGCCTAGGAGGGCTTGTCTACACAGGAAAATGAATTGATTGGCATAACTATATCACTGTAACTATAGTGCCATAGCTATGGCGGTATAATTTCCATGTGGACACTACATTATTTGAGAATAAAAGTGACTTTTTCTAGTATAATTACTCCATTTTATACCTGAATGAGGTTGCCTATATTCTCGAGTAACGTGTCCACATGGGAATTATAGCAGCTTACCTGCAGCTGTTCTGCTGGTCAAGTTGCTGGGTGCAGAGAAATGTTAAAAAGCCCCAATTTTCAGCAAATGAAAAGACTTGTGGACCTCAATGGAACGAGAGGCTTAAATTTAGGCCTGTGGTTTAGTACCTTCCTGAATCAAGACCTAAAGAAATAAGGCCACATTGTCCCCAGCTCTCACACAGTTGGCTGGGTATAGGTGGTACCTTCCAGAGCACAATCCTCCACTGAGCTCCCCCCAAGAATGAGGGTGCTTGGTGCCCAATATAGACTAGCACAATTTGGCCACAGCCTGTACCTTCCTAAATTTCTCTCTCCTCCCTCCTACCCACAACCCACATACACCTGATAGTGTGGTGCAACGCACAGGTTTTCAGTCAGCATGAGGTTAGGATGGCTGCATTACTCACAAGAGGCAAAGCCACAAGTAAACTATGTGGGTCAAGTTACTGATAACAGCTGTTATTCCACCAAATATTTAGTATATGGCCTACGTCATAGACAGTTATTCTAGGAATGTTGGGGGGAGTTTCAAAACATTTTAATGGGATTATTTCCTGTATTCCTTGGCCTGCCAACCCATGTGCCTCAGTTTTCATGAAGTCAACTATACCAGACTCAGGTAAAAAGGAAAAAAAAAATCAAACTAAAAATATATTATAGTAAAAAGAACCAAAAACTACTCGAATAACCTAAAATAACTTTTCTATAGCTAAAAATTCAGACTCTTGGTTCTGATGTCATCAAACTGCAGTTGATTTCAGTGAAAGCTGCTGGGTGCCAAGAAAATTTAGTAAGTCAGACCATGTATTTAGGTGCTATGAGATTTTTAGACACCAGTTTTTGGAAATATCAGCTCTGCCACAGTTCGAACCTGTGATTTTTCACCAGATGGCTGTGGCTATTTCAGATCAATGATTGCATCACTAAGCCAGAACTAATCCCAGGGATGCTGTATGGTGAGGGATCTGGCTTTGCCTCTCAAGAAAAGAGCTGCGTTGAAACATACCCTGCATTTTAAAGGATTGATAAATTATACATATTCAGTCACTAGTCAGATATGGATGCAGCACATCATTAGAAAGACACAGCTTGCAGCTGGCATGGCTTTGGAGCTTGATTCTGTGTACGCTTTACTGGCACAATAAAGATCAAAGCAAGTACAGTAAGTCAGATTGGCCCAGATCCACATATCAATAGAAGTTAGGAGCCTATGTAACTTTGTGGATCTGCGTGCACGTGCTAGTCCTGTGAATTCCCCGGTTTTATTTTCATAAGCAAGTAGCCTGAGCCCAATTCTTAAAAGGAAGAAACAAGGGCAGATCTGGGGAAACTCAGCCTGAGAAAGAATTTCTTGTTGTATTTTTGTAGGAGGAAGGTAAGTTCATTATTATTATTATTATTATTGCACAAGCAAAAACTTCACATTGTGCTGTAGTATTTGGCGTGGTTAATTTTACCCTGGCTTTCTAGCTACCAAAAAGGCTTTTCTGATTCTGAGCTGAGAAGTAGTTAACCATCTTCATTATCAAGAAATGAAATAAATAGCAGCTCTATTCAGAGTTTCTTCCAGTAAGTTATTTTTGTGCATCCTGGTCCAACAGTGTTACTTCCTCTTATTGATTCTGTTCTTGATATCAGAAGCAGGGCCATTGTTATCACAGGTAGAACTATTCAAACAGCAGCTAAACATAGCACAGGAAGAGGTACAGGACCTTACGTTAACTTGGCCCTCTCTTTGTAAGTTATAAAACAATGAATCTGATATCTGTATCTTTCCTCCTTTATAATATACATAAAAAGCTATACATTACACTAAGCCATTTAAACAGAAGTTTAATACATTAGAAAGTACCACCATGCCCAGATCGTTAAAAACTCTCGCTAGCAGATTTCTATAATACACTAAATAATTTCTTTTTATTTTAAACAATAATTACAAACTTTTAAAAATACCAATATGAGCACAATAGCTGAATACAATATGGCGTAGATGGACTGAATAGAAGTTTCACCAATAAGGCTTTAGCATCATATTTTCAAACAGTCAGAAAAGTAGCACACTCTAGGGCGATGGTTCTCTTTCTATGGGGAACAATCTGGGAACGGGTCACACACCAGCCCTGACTGGCTTATGGATAGAACTCTTTGGGAAAATTTTGGAAAACATTTAACAGTTTAAAAAAAAAAAAAAAAAAGGAACCACTTTTCCGTACGTGTCTCAACATTTTTCACCACCAATGCTAATATCGTCCATGATGCAAAAGTTTGTTTGAGTGGATAAACTGTGCAACTGGGTTCCCCCCCGCCCTATTTTGTGGGTTGTAGACTAAAAAAAAAAATAGGGCCTTCCAGCAGAGGAATACTATCAAGGTTAGGACACAGTCAGGAGTTTCTGGGTTCTAATCCCAGCTGTTACTCTAGCTTGCTTTGTAGGGCTATCTAATCACACAAACCCCAACACCACTGCCCTGTCCCTTCTTTGTTTGTCTCCTGTCTCGTCATTGTTCATTCTCCCCAACCCTCACTCACTTTCACCAGGTGGGGGTATAGGGTTGGGGTGTCGGCTGGGACCGAGGGCAGAAGGTTGGGGTGCAAGAGGAGGTGCAGGGTGCAAGCTTTGGGAGGGATTTGGGATGTGGGGTTCAGGGCTGGGGCACGGGGCTGGGTTGTGGGAGGGCTCCAGCCAGGCAATGCTTATCTTAGTAGCAGTGCAGCAGCACTAAGGCCTCACACTGCTCCCAGAAGAGAATAGCATGTCTCTGCAGCCTCTACAGGGAGAGGTACCAATGGGCTCCGCGCACTGCCTGCACCCACAGGCACCAGCCCCCACTGTTCCATTGGCACTTGGGGTCAGGGCAGCATGCAAAGCCCCCCTGATTTCCCCAAGGGGCTGCAGGGACGTGCCAGCTACTTCCGGGAGAGGTACAGCCAGGCAGAGGGAGCCTGCTTTAGCCCTGCTGCACCGCTGGACTTTTAGCAGCCTAAAAACTTCCAGCTTGGTTTCAATGGCCTCTGGAGAATAAAGCCCAATTCCAGGTGAGTCCCAGCAAAACCAGGCAGGTTGACAACCCTATTGCTTTGCGGCCTTGAGAAAGTCACTTCGTGGCTTTGCCTCCATCTCTGCAGCTGTAAAACAGGAATAATAATACTTAGCATGCCCAGGGCACAGAGATATTCACAGAGCTCACTTGTCTACTGCACGTTTGGCAACTTAAAAATATAAATTGCTAAGTATTGTTAACATTGGAAAGTAATCTCCGTAGAAAACCATGACAGTCAATTTCCAATCTTTGGCCCATTTTTTAAAATTGTAAAGTGTTTTATAAGTGGAAGGAAAATGGGAATAATTTGGCAGCTCTCAAATGAAAGGCCATGTGATGCCTTCTAGCCTTCCAGGTGGAATGGGAGTCTCACGCCCATAGGCAACCCCCACCTTGAGCTCAGTGGCTCCACTGGCAAGCTCCCAGCCCCTGCACAATGCTGGGGAACGAATGAACAGGTAAGAGAACGCCTCGTTACACGGAGCACTCCTTTCTATACCAGTGAGCTTCCGGCTAGCTGCACAAACTAGTCCATCTAAAATGGCAGTCCTTCACATTAAATAAAAGATCGTTGTGATTAACATTATCAGGCTTAATTCATGCGCAAGGTCATACGCCTCCAGTGCAGCAGAAGGAAGCAAGGGGCAAATCTGAAAAGCCAACTCTCTCCTCATAATCTCACCTTCCGCAAGGGAGGACTATTGGGCTGGGCAAAGTTGCTGCCTGGCTGGTCTCTGCCCAGCAATGAGACCTGGAAAGCCCATCTGTTTCTGTGGGAGGGGAAGCAGGCAGAGAAGGGCCATGTTTTCCTCAGCGAGGGGCAACTGAGGCAGAGGAGACCGTGTGCTTGCAGGTCTCTGCCCGCAGTGTGAGAAATCAGCTAATCCCCTTGCGTCTTTGGGGGACCTGAGAATGCTCTGGAAGGAAAGGACGGGCAACATGAATGGGTACTTCCAGGGGGGAAGGCTGTGAATTATGTGGGAACATTTGTTTGTTTATTCTTTTGGTTTTTTCCCAGATGCTATTCCATAAACAGCCAGCCCATTCAGTGTGCTGGGAGCCCCAAACGCAGTTCAGAGGGATGCTCTTAGCCCGTTAGCCAGTGTAACAACAGACTCCATGTGAGATTAATCCCCCCCCACACACACACACACACCAGCTTCGAGCAAGTAATAAAACTTCCCCTCCTCAAAACACAATGAGCTTTGGAGTGAGGCTAGCAGGTCAAACTGCTCTAGGGTCTAGCAGACTAGTCTGGAGAGCTGTGGAGGTGGTAAGGCGCTGGCAGAGAACACTTTGCTGGTAGCTCTCTTGCATAAATACAAAGCAGCATTAGGTCAACCGACTGCATCTGGAGCAGAACAAGTGTGATACATCTCCTGGGAGATGGGTACCATGTCTCAGAAAGCATCGTGAACAGAGGAGTAGGTACATGAGACAGCTTAACACCACAATCCAGTTTGGGGGATTAGGGGAAGGTCAGCTATTCATTAGCACCTTTCCCTTAACATTCACCGAGAACAGGGCCTGCTCATAACAATCTGATGTACACATTGTGACAGAGTGAGGATTGTGTTCACTGTTTGCTGTGTTGTGCTGTATGTGATTCTTACTGTCCTGTGCTGCTCTGTATTGACTCTGTGTGTGTGTGCAGGGGCAAGGGGGCGGGAGGGTGTGCCCAGCAGGGGATGCGATCTTTGGGGGAGAACTCCTGAGGGAAGGCAGGTAGGGAATGGCCCAGGCCGGCCTGTCACCTGACCCTAGGGGGAAGATGCAACCAGTGATAATCAGATAACACCTGAGGCCCGGGACTCTGAACAAAAGAGATAGCTGGGCTGCCTAGACTGCTGGAACTAGGGTTGCCAGATGGTTGAACCAAAAATACTGAACACCCGGAAAAAAAAAAACACCAGGGAAAAAATTCTGTTGAGGAAAAAAAAAGGGGGGGGAGACCAAAGTTTTTGACCAAAAAAAAAAAAGTAAATAATAAAACAGCATTAAAACAGCATGGCCCCTTTCAGAGTGAGTGCAGAATTAGAATAGGGATAGGAACAGGGGAGAGGTTGAGCACTAAGACCCAGGGAAGGCATTGCTTCCCCTTGGTCTTTAGTCTTTTTGCCGGCGGCCATTTTGTGTTCTTGTTCAAGCCAGAACTTAGCTTCCCTGCGGAACCAGGTAAGCATGGGGTCCAGGGCAGGAGGCTGGGGGTGTCAGGGGCCCGGGGGGGGGAGGCCGGGGGCTGGGCCCAGTTGCCGAGTGTGTCGTAGGGTTGCCAGATATCCAGTATTTTCGCCTCCTGGCCGGGAAAAAAAAATCAGAAAATACCGGACATTTTTGGGTCCGGTATTTTCTGAATTTTTTTTACCGGACAGGAGGCAAAAATACCGGACTGTCCGGGTCAATACTGGACACCTGGCAACCCTAGCTGGAACCAGTTGCTGGGTGTGAGAGTTTTCAGCTGGCTTGGGGGGCTGGGCAGGGGCCCAGATTCCTGGCTGTGGGCCTCCTTACCCCCAAGATGGATTGTACTGAATGCTCCTGGTTCCTGTAACAACAAGTCTGTGCTATGCTGTGTCCCTGTCGACAAATAAACCTTCTGTTCTACTTGCCGGCCGAGAGTCACATCTGGCTGCAGATGGGGGTCAGGGCCTCGTGACTCCCCACACTCCGTGAGACACATATCCAGAGCACGTATGACTAATTCATAGTCCCCTATAGACACAGGCTCCTGCCCTAAGTCAGCTGCTTTGCGCACACCTTGCATTGCCTCTCCTCCGTGACTGACTCAGTGGATAATAAAGCAACAGTTTCTGGCCAGCCAAGTCACCTCAGTTTGGCATTTAATGGCCAATGGCATGAGTGATGTACAAGATTATCATGTTCCTTGTCTTACACACACCTCAATAAACAAAGACCGGAAGAGTTGGGTAGGGCTTGACTCACTGAGAAATGATTAACACAAAGTACACTTTTGGGGCCAGTCCCTCACCTCTGCTTCAGCCCCTTTATGCTGGGTGAAAGGATCAGAGTGGCACAAAGGAGCCCTAACGGCCTCAGTTCTCCCCGGGGGATGATCCTCCTGCTGCAAAGACAACCAGAGCTTGCCATCCATACAGAGCCCGCTGGGGGCAGGGATGGGAGGGCACACATGAAGGTGCTCCATTAAGCACTGCAGAGATTCTGGGCAGCCCAGGGAGGCTGCTGTAACTGAGATAGGCCAACAGGACTATTAAAATTATCCCAGGGGATCTCTGCAATGGTCCTAGACCAGTGGGACATGACGGTGGCTTAAAACCACCGTGGGCTGCTCATCTCTGTAAGGGCATGATCCTAAAGGTACTGTATGACTGCAACTGCTATCAATGGGAATTGGAACTAGTCAGTTCCAATTAGTGTTAGCTCCTGTCTGGCCAAGTTTCTGAATGTACAGTAGATTTAGATCAGTGGTTCTTAACCTGGGGTACACGCACCCCCTGGGGGTGCGAGACATGCCAGATTTTTATGATATATCTTAGGTTTAAAGAACTGACCTACTTCAACGATTTTTAATAAGGGGTGCGAGAACATATTTTGAGAACCAAAGGGGTGCAGGCTGCAGTAAGGTTAAAACCACTGATTTAGATAGTGTGCGTCTACAATGCAATTGAACACGCGGCTAGCCCATGCCAGCACACTCAAGCTATAAAATTGCACTGTAACAGTTAGAGTCAGGCTGGACCCCAGACCATAGGACCATCTCTTCTTACGGGGTGCCAGAACCAGATCCCAGCCTGAGCTGGAATATCTACATCACAGTTAAGCAGCCAGTAGCCCAAGCCCTGAGAGGCTGAGTCTGCAGACAGAGGCCAGCCACAGAAGACATGCCCTTAGACAAAACGGAACACAGAGTGTTACAGATGTCCCTACCTATCCTCCAAAGCATGGGTTCCCAAACTCGGGGGTGTGCCCCCCTAGGGAGCGTGAAGAAATTCCGGGGAGAGGGGCGCGAAGCAACCCAGCCACATACACCCCCGTCAATCCCACCCCAAGTTTTGCTGCTATTTTTTTGGGAGGGGGGACGTGAGGGTTTCTCAAAAATCAAAAAGGGGGCGTGATGCTGAAAAGTTTGGGAACCACTGCTCCAAAGCCTGCCCACTTCTTACTTTTACTTAGTACAATTGAAGAGCATACTTTATTGTTCCTGTTATTATGTTCCTATGTTACAGCTGCCACTTCAGTTTATTACACAAGAAATAATTGTATAATGTCTTTTCTATCCTTCTGTATCGGTGAAAAAAGTTTTTAAAAAAATATAGCTTCTCTATCCTCTGGTTTGCCATAACATTTGTGCCTAAAAATTCAGGTTTGGGGTGGGACAAATGCAGAGACTTTTCTCCCTGTGTAGGTTAACAAGTAGGGCATAGACCAAAAGTGGCACCCTAGCCTCTCCTGTTGACTTCCCTTGCTACTTGCAGCAGCGAGGAGTACTGTGATCGATGGGCATGGCCTTAGTGTTCGATTTGGCAAGTCTTTACTAAATCGAACCCCAGAAAAATAGATTGCCATAGCATTGATCCTCCGGTAAGTGGAGACGTGGCCTATGAAACCAAGCATACGAGCAACTGGTTATTCAGTATAAGCAAGCATAGGTTATGTGAGAAGGTGACAGTTCATTTCTGTACATCAAAGTGGTCCATATTCCTATTATTGTATTGCCTTTATAACTGGGCATCTAGTGAGCTGCCTGAGTTTCTGTTTATCACTAAACGGAGCAATACTTGGATATGTTTTGGACTGAAAATTAGCAGAAAGTCTCCACCTGAGAGGACAACTAGGGTGGCCAGGTGTCCGGTTTTGAACCGACAGTTCAGTATTTGAGCTTTCTGTTCGGGAAACAAATTGAGAAAATAGACATGTCCAGTATTTTCTAAATAAGATGTAATGTAGATTGTGATGTAATGTCAAGTATGTCCGGTATTTTTGTTGAAACCATTTGGCAACCCTAAGGACAACTGCACCAACTTTTTAAAGGACAAATCAAGACAGGTACTGCTTTTTAATTCAAAGAATTTTTCAATTGGCTTTAGCTGCTGTTTTTTGCTTTACTCTAATAAAAAGGATTCTGACTTGCAATTTAGGGTGCGTTACTGAGTTTGAGGAGAAGACCTCCTACAATTGAGCTAGGTCTAGTATTATCAGAATAAAAATAGCAACACATTTATATTGTCACCTTTGCTCAAGACTATATTAAACTATGGGCCAAATCCTGTAGTCTTTACTGAATCCTCAAGGGTCTGGTACAATGAAATCCATAGGAGTCTTTTTACTGAGTTTAATGGGCTTTTTGTCAAACCTTACATCCACCATTCTCATTGACTTCAGGGGAAATTGAGGCAGGTGGAACCTTACTACTCACACTAAGGTACCATAAACAGGTCCTATCCCTTAACAAAGTGATTTCATTGGCTATGCCAGCTCAGATGAAGCCTGTTTAACTGACGTTACTTACAAGCTAGTACACATCTCCTGAAATGCTTCCCTGTACAGAGTGCTCGCCGTAACGAGTTCCTCTTGGAGAATTCCAGAGTGGAACAGAATTATGGGATTTATAAAGGTGACAGTACTTTGGGCTTTGAAGAACCGTTCAAAGAAATAGGTAGAGCAGGCACCATTCAGGAGTAGGGGGAGGGAGAAAAGACATGCACCTCTTGCTGTAATTAAACTTACGGCAATATTTCCAAGCCTATGGACATCCTCAACACAAAGTGGATAATGCAAATAGTCAGTGTTGTCTTCAAGTCGTCATTGTGAAGTCCAAGTCGAATCTCAAGTCACTACAGTTCAAGTCTCGTCGAGTCTCGAGCCCCTAAAGTCACTTTCGAGTCAAGTCCCAAGTTGAGTCTCAAGTCTTAATTTAAAAAATGTCAAGTCACTTTTGTACAATCCATCAATATTGGCATTTTCGGACAGTTTTTTCACCAAGTCAATTTAACAAAATTAGCAAGTCTCAAGTCGAGTCTCAAGTCACAAACAATGAACCCGAATCGAGTCTCAAGTCGAGTCACCTAGGCGACGTAAGTCGGACTCGAGTTCAAGTCATGGGACTCGAGTCAACAACTTTGCAAATAGTGCAGGGGAACATCTGGTGACTTCTCAGTTTCTGCTGAATGGGAGAAATCCTGTAAGATCCTTCATGAGAGACATAAGGCCCCATTCCCATTTACACCGCTCCAGTCCACTATAAGGCATTGGACTGTAGGTTCAAACGTATGGTTCCAGCGGCTGGTGCCCATGCATCTCAGTGAGGTGTTACCACCAGACCCACTACTTTGCGGGAACCTGCCAATACCACCCCAGTGAAGGACACAGTGGCAGGATAAGGAAAGTGCAGTGTTGCTGGCCCACCCACCTAAAGGATATAAGAAAGGGAGGTCACCCCCCCACCCCAGAGCTTGTGCTGTTGCTCCTACAAACACAGGGCAACCCCTACCTTTCTGGAAGGAGTAGGAGGCACCATACCAATGCCCAAGGGAGAGGGGAGGGCTATGGGGAGGGAGCTCTGTCATGGTGCATCTAGAGTCCCCGATTGCCCCTTTGCAGCGGTAGAGAAGAGAGTGACAAAAAGGAGCAATAATGTAAATATAAACCAGGCCCTTCATATCCAACCTTCAGTCTCCCCCGCCCCCATTCTATTCAGCCACAGCAGCGAAAAAACGTAAAGCCAGCTGGGAGAGACTCGAACTGTGGCTCAACAGGCCAGGTCACAGCAGACACACACTCGCTTCTGTTAGTGCCAGCCATGCCTTTATTAATATGCAAATCCACTCTTACGGTTGTGTATTCTCATAGTGCCTGGGAGCCCCAGTCAACAACCAGGCCCCTGTTGCACAGAGTGAGACAACAGTCCTTGCCCCCAAGGTTACCAATGGCTCCGACTGTTGTAGTCCTGCATTCGCAGTGCATGGGCCGAGTGAATGAACGTTGCCACATGTCTGAGCTCTCCAGCCATGGCTGATCCATTTGGCCTTCGCCCTGCAGCGAGCCTGCCCTTTGGACAGACCTTGAGCTGAAATGTGGGGCTGCCCTGGCTCAGTCTCTGAGGATCTCAGCAACAGGTGAACTGCCCTATTAATGATCCAGTGACTGCACAGGCCGGTAGGGACAGCACCTTTTGTTTGCTCAGGGATTTCTCACCCCGTATCTGCAAGGGACCACTTTGAAGCTGAAAGGGGCTTAGCCTCCAGTTCCTAATCCCTCAGCGCTGCTCCGTGTGAGTAATGGGTCTGGCATGCTCACGACACTGCACACCCTCCCTGCAAAGTGGGGGAAGAGGGGGTAAACCAGAAAGTCACAGGATACCAGAAGGATCCTTTTACTGTGACAAAACCATTTTCAGTTCCTCTGCTCAAACCACCTCACAGAGTACTCCCTCACCGTCATTCCCTGTCCACGCGCAGAATCTGCCAGGAGACTGAGGCATATACTGCGTGGGGACTAGGCTTGCCAATTTTGGACGGATGTATTCCTGGAGGTTTTATCACATCACATAATCTCTAAATTGCTGGGAACCAACCGACCCTATCTCCTGGCTGGATTCACCGTTACTTTCTACGGTCATTTGTACTGGTGCCATGTGGGTATCAAAGGCAGCCATGCTGATTTAGGAGTCTTTCACACCCACTTCTTGCTCCACCACTCCTCTGTGCAAAGCGGACCAGGCTTAAAACACCTGCAGGCTCCCCATAACCAAATAAGCACAGTCAGAAAGTTGGATCCCCAAAAGTTAACCAAATCTGCTTTGTGGACACCGCTTTTCTCACGCTATTACCTCACCTTAAGCCCAGCCATTAACACATAATGCCTTCTGCGAATGAATCAAAATACGCACTAGTGATGTGTTATCAACCTAATAACAAGCTAAAAAGTTGTTACTCTTGGTGATCATGTTGCTTTGCCCATGCCAGAATGTGGGCAGCAGCTCTGTGCATACAGAGGAGTCTGGATGACAGGGTGGGGAAGGCCAGGGTAGAGGAGGTGGAGGCATCGGTGCGGATCCCAGGAGGCGTGGAATTGCTGCCTGCTCTAGCACTGTTACTGAGGCACCGCTGGGATAGCTCCGCTGGGCGTGGCTGCTAATGTGGTGAATTGCAGGGATGAATGAGACGGACATTTATATTGCTGACTCAGAGTAGAGATTCCAAACCAAGACATACTGCTGATTTCTTTGCTACTGTGCATTCTAACCCCAGTGGCTGGTTGTACCCAGTTTTGAAGAACTATTGACAGTCATGGTGACTGACTAAATGGTTTTTCCAGGCACACTGGTCTTGTTTGTTTAAAGGTCTCCCTAGCACCTGCCAGCACAGATTTTTGCTCTGGAGAGCCACACTTAGAAGCCTGGTTTTCAGTCATTGCTTCCTTCTCTGCTTTGCTTGACTCAGTGGCCCAGCCCTTCCTCTCACTTCCTCTCCTTGGCTGAGCCTCTGTCAGAGTCTTCCCCCCTCCCCCGCCCTTCCTCTGTGATTGTGTGGGAAATTTTATGTTGTGGGGCAAGGGGAGGCAAGGGACAGACGGGTAACTACCCACTGCCTTGCACATGTCCCATAGCCAAGTCTGAACCTTCTTTAAATTTTGACAATTGTCTCATGGAGCCAGAGGCGGTCACCTTGCTCCATACTGAGCAGTAAACTCCCACCTCTCACATTGCCCTCTTTACTTCAGTAGGCCCACTAAAGGAATTAGGTGGTGCACTCAGTGTTAGGAAGGCAGAATGGGGTTCTTAGGCTAAGTCTACACTGCACAGTTATTTTGGAATAAGCTATTCCAGAACAGTTATTCCGAAATAGCTGATTTTGAAATAGCACATCTACACTGCAGGGAAGCCACAAAATGAGTACGAGGCAGGCTCCCCTAATGTAGACGTGCTATCTCGATTGAGAGCCACAGGAGGAATAACTGAGAACAGCTCCGGTGAGGGGCTATTTTGAAATAGCAGCAGTGGTGCATCTACACAGCCCCTATTTCAAAATAGGCCTTATTCCTCGTAGAATGAGGTTTACAGAAGTCAGAATAAGCCTCTCGTTATTTCAAAATTATTTCAAAATAATGCTATTGCTGTGTAGACGCTCGCACAGTTATTTCAGAAGAACAGCTGTTATTCCAAAATAACTTTGCTGTGTAGACACACCCTTACTGAATAGTGAAGGAGAAGGAAGACTGAGGGGCAGAGTGGGGCAAGCCCCCACGAGCCTTCTGCTCTTGTGAATAGAGCAGGTCAGGGCATAGGGACTCCGATTTCTCTGAGGGCACCCCAACTGGCTAGGGTCCTTGGACACAGGGCCTGTTGGTGCAGGGGCTAATACTGGTTCCTAGCTCTGTTACTGACTCTAGTGACTTACCACGGCCACGCAGGCATAAGATATAGCTACTTTTGGAGAGAGTGCAGGATACGTAGATTATATTATCATCCATAGGTCAACATGAAATAGGATCTGCTCATATAGACCATGGGTTTTTTTCCCCCCTCATCCCTACAGAAAGTTTCTACTCTTCAGCAAAACACTAAATGCCCAAAAAAAAAAAAAATCACTTGATTTGGAAATGGTGCTGTGGTGCCTGATGGGAATTGTATCATCTAGATGCCTCATGCTTCTTCTTCACTCGTGGTGGGCCAGGTTCCTTCGCTGGGCTCCCTCTCCCCTGATGCAGAGTCTCCAATTTTGCCAAGCCTGTTCATTTAACGTTTATGTACCTGCTTAACTCGAGTGCGACTTTTCACATGCTTAAAATTCAGCATGTGCGCAATTCTTTCCAGGAATAACTAACTGTTCTCCAACAGCACAAACCCCCACTAACTCCCACTACAAACAGCTTTATGTTTCATCTGATCCCCATAAAAAATAATAAATCCTACAGCTCCATACATAAAGCCAGTTAAAAACACAAGATATGGCAATCAGACCCACCAATGTGGGGGGGGGGCAGTTGCTCTGGGGCCCAGGAGCTCCTGACCACTGTCACATCTATTGCAGAAGCCCTTTAAATTACCACCAGAGCCCCAGGCAATGGGTTCCAGTGGCGCTGAGGGCTGGCTGCCCCTAAGCCTGCCCCTGCCCCCCAAGTCCTCGCCCCTTGCAGGAGTGCACAGCTGGTTCCCCCATACACACCTTGCCTAGGGGCCTGGCAATTCTGTTGGCCCCCCAATGGCAGTTAATCAAATGGACCCGAAATACTCCTATTACTATCAAACCCAAGCCACTTGCATGCAGCTAGACATCCTAATTTTAACAATGCGAATGGTTAGAAAAGAGCAACAATCCCACTAAAAACTATCCAAAGCTAAATCAAATTTCAAGTTAAAAATCCGACTGGAAATGAAAGCCACCGACCTGCCCTGAAGTTTCAGGCATGAAAAAGCTGGGCAATTTTTAGTTATAAAAAACAAAACACAAAACCACAACATTTTGGGTGAGGCTTTGGCATTGGAGCCCGGATCTTTTGCAGGAGCATCTGGCATCGTCTTGTAAAGCTGGATGCCAACATCTGCTATTGCTAAGTCGTGTTTTGGATTAGCAACTGAGAGGGAGACAAAGAGAGGCAATGATTGCAGTGGAGGCACTGTCCCTCCATGCCCAGAGGTTAGAGGATTCGGGGAAGATACACCTGCCTACAGTTAGTAGGTAGGACAAGGTGTATGTAGGCCTTCTGTTATTTTTACACTTTTCTTCTCTGTCCTGTTCTCTGTCAGGTAAGGATTTGCTCTGAAGAGGCTGTTCCAAGTCACTGCATTTGATCACACATCTCTATAGCAGCTATGAATACCAACTGGGCCTGCTAAAGAAACACAGAAGGCAAACAGGGCTGTTGTAATCTGAAGAGCCCGTATAAAAGTGGAGTGAATTATGAATATTCCAGAAGAAGCTGAGGTCCTGGGTTTATCACTGAAATAAGTAAAACAGAGAGGCCGAAGGCATAGCTTACCCTGAACTGGGAAGCTAATTCCAACAGTATACTTGGAAGGAAAGTAGCCTTCTCTATGCAGGAATGTGGTATCTATTCCACATTAGCAACAGCCTTCGGAAGGGGGAAAAGAAGAACTTTCCCGGGAAAGCCACCAGGGGAAAAGGCATCAGAACACCCTACTCAAAGCTGGAATCTGGCCAGAAAGTTGTGGTTAATATCCCTGCTGTCATCGGAAGTATCAATAAATCTGCCAGTGATCACATGTGATATGACCTCCTTTTTACATCTTACACCTTCTCTCGCCCCCCCCCCCAAAATACTAGGGCGTTGGTTCACCACTGACTCAGAGGGCAAAGTGCCATCTATTGAATCAGCAACACCACTTCCTGCAGGACCTTGGGGGTTGGATGCAGTATTTCCAAGTACTGATCAGCTCTGAGGCTGTTAGCTAAAGCTATCGCAGAAAAGGGTCTGGGTGCAAGACATAGAGGTTTTCCATAGATACAGAAGAAGTGTTTGAAATGAAATATCCTGTTGTATTACCAAAAAAAAAAAAAAAACCCTTGCAGATGGTGGTTCAGATATAGAGTGTGGCTCTGCTAGGTGCTGTATAAATGTTCACTTCTTACAGCAAGGAAAACTCTGTCATTTCAAATACAGAAGAAAAGCAAAGGGAGGCAAGATACTTGCCTCTTCCTAGACATGATAAGGGTTGCACTTCAAAGAGCGTAGTCATCTTACTAACAGCGAGGCATGCTTATCCCGTATTACAAAGAGAAGGTAACAAAGAGTTGTGCTTTTATCTGCAACTTTGATTGAAGGATGCTTCTTTTTAAATAACTCCTTGATACATGTGTGCACATGCCCATGCCCCTGCTTACATGTACCTGGTTACTGATGCTGATAAATGTATCTGTCCCTTGATATGACAAGGGAAAGATCACAGCCTTTGGCTCCCAGCGTGGTAGCTGGCTAGCTCTAAAAAAACTAAACGGCACATTTTCACTGCAGTGGTGCAAGCATGCCAGCACAAACAGCCACAGCTGTACAGGATTTATAACTTGTTCCTGCATCCCTGCCAAAACCAGGCAACCTCCCCTGGAATTTGACTGCCCTGCTAAAACTTTGCTCATAAAAATGTTTGCCAAAAAGCAGCTGGAAAAGATTAGGAGCATATTTGAAATAAAGTCTTAATTAGGAGTATTTGGATTTTAATTTGTTTAACCAGCTCTAAAAGTCCCCTCTTGCTGACTTTTCTGAAATACAAATCTTCCCCAAACAAACTTCTGTAACTAGCACTTACTAATTTTGGGGTCAGCTGCAGAGTGGCCAAGGACTGAATCAGGGAGAGTTTATAACGTAGGTTCCACGCAAATGGAGCTGAGGGATGCCTGGAACTTAAGGTCTTACAGCAGCCAGCTCTTGGCCAGACGGGAAGGCCCAATTGGAATTTCCTCACTGCAGTCAACCGGAGTTTCTGGTGCACAAGCCCTGGAGGATCAGTGATGTGGGGATAACCCCATTAATGAATTTCTCCAGACAGTGACTGTGCTATGTGTGTGCACCCGGCAGATTCCATAAGAGGAGACTCAAGCCTAAGATGAGCCAAAGAAGCAGGTTGTCTGTGAGCCACCGAGCACCTGTGCCAAGCATGGCTCAGCCAGAAGCGAGGAAGAGTGAGGAAACCTGCAATGCTGCTACCTACGATACACCCAGTGTGCGGAAGAGGTCAGCCATCAGGGAGGTCAATGGGGCATCTTCCACAGCCACTACAATAAAATACTTCAGCCCATAGAATCCTGAGGACCCCCGTGTGATACATCAAGAGAGTTCACTGCTCTGAAATAGAGACTCCACTGAGCAGGGTGGTGGTAAGATGCGGAGGGCGCTGCTGCGTTCTAGAATCCAGTGCATACTCTCTATGGACAAGGTCCATTGTTACAACACACCCACGTGGACAGTTCACACTTTAAAAACCCAAAAGCTTTTCCTTGCTAGACCTCACATCCTCCACCCACCTGAAGAGCCCCTGAGAGCATTTGGGGAAAAGGGCAGATATCTGGGGCTCTCCCCCACGAAGATCCCTATTCCATGGCTGAGAGACTGTCGTGATAGAACTATCAGATGTTGCTGCCTTTTACCACCATTGGTAGCATTAGAACCTGGGAATTTATTGCCCTTTGGGGAAACTTTTCCCAGCCATTCCAAACACTTAAAGCTTCTGAACATGTTCTTCCTTAGAAGAACTGAATAGTTGCCTCCTTTTCTTGGGTCTTTACTCCTTCTCCTGGATTTATATTCCACTTCTGTTTTTTTAGGAAGATTTTCTTTCTTCTCAGCTGCCCTACATGCCCTGACCCAGTGCTGACCCTTCAGTGTATTGCCAGAAATATTCCTCTTTGTGGAAGCATTGAGAAATGTGGATCGATTTTGTGGAAGACTCTTTTAGTGAGAATTTCTGTAGCATTGTTGCCAACAGACCGTCATAAAGGTGGCTTCATTTTTTAATTTTCCTTAATAGAGCAGTCTTACCATCTGCCCCAGAACTGATGGGACTGTTCTCAGTAACAACCTTGTTATCTCCAAGCCAAATTTCACAGCATTAGTCCTGAGAATATACACATCAGACCAACAGGTCTTAAAGTTGCTGGCAAGCTGCAATTCTTAACTAGCTAAAGGACAGCTTCTGGATTACATTTGGCTTTAATGGAGTTGTTTGCAATTGCTCCAGAGCAGAATTTGTCCCACTAATTACATTGGAAGTACACCATCTGGAAACATCTGCTTGCAGAGTCACGCATCACCCTGTTTCAAAGCTTCTAATTAAATTCCTGGAAGTGTTCCACAGCCTTTATTAAAAATATGAATGACATATTACCTTTCAACCAGGGCTGTAAAGTGATTAAAATATTAATCATGATTAATCCCTCATTAAACAACAGAATACCATTTATTTAAATATTTTGGACATTTTCAAATATGTTGATTTCAATTACAGCACAGAATACAAAGTGTATAGTCCTCCCTTCATATTTATTATAAATATTTGCACTGTAAAAAAACCCTAAATGAAACAGTATTTTCTGTTACCTAATACAAGTACTGCAGTGCAATCTCTTAATCATGAAAGCTGAACTGACAAATGTAGAATTATGTACAAAAAATTCATAAAAACAAAACTTTAGAGGCTAGAAGTCCACTCAGTCCTACTTCTTGTTCAGCCAGTCCTCAGACAAGCACATTTGTTCATATTTGCAAGGAGATAATGTTTAAGGCTAAGCTTTTGTCATGGATACTTTTAGTAAAAGTCATGAACTGGTCATGGCAATAAACAGAAATTCAGAAAAGCTTTTGGCTTGTCTCAGACTTTTATCAAAAATATCCATGATAAAAGGCATAGGTGGATTCAGCATCTACTGCTGCTGGAGCTCTCAGGTCCGCCATGTTTCAATGCACTGGGGCACCGGGGTCCTCCTGGCCCACAGGGCTGGACAGCTGTGTGATTCCCTTGCCCCAGGGCAGCTAGGAGCTGCAGGGTCCTCCAGCACACACCTGGGCAGCTACAAGGACTCCTCACCAAGGTGGGGGATGGGAGCTGCACAGGCAGAGCTGTCTGGGAGCTCCAGGCCCAGAGCAGAAATTGTCATTGAAGTCAATGGAAGTGTGTAACTTTGTGTACTCCATGACATTATCATAGCCATGCTGTTCAGTTCTTATTTACAATGTTGTTTGAAAGTGCGAATAGGTATTCACATTGTAGCCGGCATTGCAAGATATTGATGTGCCAGATGTGCAAAAAAGAGTCATATATCCCTTCATCCACCATTCCAGAGGACATGCATCCATGCTGAGGACAGGTTCTGCTCCATAACGATCCAAAGCAGAACATGTTCATTTTCATCATCCAAGTCAGATGCCATGAGCAAACGGTTGATTTTCTTTTTTGGTGGTTTGGTTCTGTAGTTGCCGCATCAAAGTGCTGCTATTTAAGAGTTCTGAAAGTAAACTCTATGCCTCATCCCACTCAGATTATGGAGGGCACTTCAGATTCTTAAAACTTGGGTGGGATGCTGTAGCTGTCTTTGGAAATCTCACGTTAGTACCTTCTCTCATTTTGTTAGTTCTGCAGTGAAAGGGTTCTTAAAACAAACATGTTCTGGGTAATTAATGGAGATCGCTGTAACATGAAATATGACAGAACACAGGTAAAACACAGAAGACAGGACATACAATTTTCCCCTGAGGAGTTCAGTGATAAATGTAATTAACACATTATTTTTAACGTACGGCATATAAGAAGGGCTATGCAGGATCAGACCAAAGGTCCATCTAGCCCAGTATCCTGTCTTCCAACAGTGGCCAATGCCAGGTGCCCCAGAGGGAATGAACGTCATCAGCATGGAAGTATGTCCTCTTGATAGTGGCCGACATATGAAGGGGTGTAGGAATTTTTAGCACATATGGCATGTAAATACCAACACCAACTATAAAAGTGGCATGTGAAAGCCTGTTTTCACTTTCAGGTGACATTGTAAATAAGAAGTAGGCAGCATTATCTCCCATAAATGTAAACAAAATTGTTTGTCTGAGCAATTGGCTGAACAAGAAGAAGGACTGAGTGGACTTGTAGGTGCTAAAGTTTTACACAGTTTTATTTGTGAGTGAAGCTATGTAACTAAAAAAACTACATTGGTATATAGCACTTTCATAATAAAAAGATTGCACTACAGCAATAAAAAAATGTAGAAAGACATCCAGAATATTGAATAAATTTCATTTGACAGTCTATTGTTTAACAGTGCTATTAAAACTGAACTGTGATTTATTTGAGTTAATTGCATGAATTGTGATTTATCAACAGCCCTACATTCAACTCATCTATGTTCCAGATATAAAAACAATTTTTTTTTTTACAGATACTGACTGCTCTAGAAAACATAGTCTCCACTACATCCCTTTGAAGTCACTGCATGGGCTATGTAAAAGTACCATAATAATTCACTACTTTCATAGAGTTTAATACTCAAAGAACTTCCCAAGGGGGGGGGGGGTTAGTTCATTGTCGCCATTTGACAGAGGAAGATAGTGATGCGCAGAGAGAGTAAGCATCTTGCCCTGTTTATATCAACTCAGAATGCTGCTGCTATGATCATGTTCCTAGCCCATTGCTTTGACCATGTTACATGTCTCTCTGTATCCTTCCCCTGGTTCCCCCTTCTCTGTTGCAACAAACACTTTATTAAATTGCTTCCTGTAACTGCAAGCAAAGGACTGAATTTACAAATATTGCTATGACTGTCTCTTGGGGTGAGAAGGAGCAAGCCGTACCTAATTCTCAATATCAGTTTATATTCATTAACTATTTCTGGCTGTCTTGATTTTATTCTGTGCCCTTCCCCCCCCCCCACCCCATAATAAAATTTTCTTTGCTGTACAGTAGGCACAGAGCTTGTGCAGGGAAATAGTGCTTATCAAAAGCACCCAGTTTCTGGATTGGAGCTCGAGCTGGTGTCATTTTTTAAGTTTTCAGAAGCTACCACCGGACAATTGAATCTGCCCTTGTGCTGCTAACTGCACCTGGCAGAGGCGGGACATAAGAAAAGCCCCTCTGTGCTTTCTCCCATGCAACCACCGACCCTGGGAGAAAATACCAATGCTGACAGCTGCCTCTGTATCCTTCTTCAAAACAAGCTTATTCTGTGATGCCTGCCAACTAGTCTTGTCAATGGTTAGGGGACTGATCTGGTGAGACAACCGTCAATCATGCTGACCAATAGCATCTCACCGTTTCCTTGGAAAAACTCCCATCAGCTATACTGGATCAACTGTTGTCTCACCTTACGATTCAGTTTCAAGCTCTTTGGGGGCAGGAACTGTCTCGGTCTTCAGTGTTTGTACATTTCCTAGCACCATGCAGTCCTGGCCCATGGCTAAGGCCCCCACGCACTCCCTCAGTATAAATAATAAATACATGTTTTTCCACAGACAGTGGCTAGATATTTTACTGCTGTAGCAGTTTGGCTTGGGACCCTTTTCTAAAACATTTGATTGACTTACAAGCCTAATTATCCTTTATAAATCAGGGATACAAATCCAATCCCAGCCTGCAGCTGCTGACAGAGCCCTGCAGGTCAAGCAAGCTGGGAAGAACTGACACACACCAAGTCCTGCTCTCAGAGCAGGCAAGTCTCCCCTGGGGGCTACTGTTACAACTCTGAATTCCACCTGAGAGCGCGGAAGTGTGAGTGCGAACGAACATACTCTTTCCTCCCCGCTAGGCTTCTGAGCAAGGATACGCCTCTAGCAATGGCAGGGACTATTCCTGCTTGTGAAGCTGCCTCTTCACGAGGACACCGGGTGTGGTGTTAGTGCGGTTTGCTAGGCAGTCCACAAGTTCAGCAATTTCCCTCACAGGCCTAGGTTAGCAGAGGCATTTGTAGTCCTCTGCTGCGTGAGGATGTGCGGCATGGGCAAGCAGGGCAGAATGGAGTCTAATAGCTTCCCTGGGGGCCTCCCTTTGAGAGAACACTGCCCCGTGGTAATAGCAGGGGCAGCTGGCATTAGGCTGCCCCCCCCATTTCTATTACCACTAGGACTTGCCTTATAGATCTCACTCTGGGAGGTTTGCTTGCTGCTGGTCTTTCACTGAATCCCTCTTGCTCCTGAGGCAGTGGTCTCAGAATAGAGATGCCCCAGCATCCAGAACTGGGGAGAAGGGGTATGGAGCAGCAATTCAGCATCTGGCTCTGACACAATTTGTCCTTTTCAGGGCAGGTTACAGCTTTCTGACTGGTGGAAACTTTGGCCTGCACAGCGCCCTCTGTCAGCTCTTTCTGTGAAACTCCTGCACATTTCCAAGTGCTTTTTCAGAGCCGTATAGGGTCTGGGAACACAGTAGCCCCATGAAAAACTCTTGCCTTCAGAGCTTACAGTCAGCTGACTCACTCAAAGACTCTCTGTATGTTTCTGCTTGTCTTGCTCGCCTTTTGGCCTCAGCGATGTCAAAATGCATCTGGCAAAGTGGGTCTTTGCTCACAAAAGCTTATGCCCAAATACGCCAGCTAGTCTTTAAAGTGCCACTGGACTCCGTGTTAGTTTGCATCTGCAAAGACCACAAGGCTCCCCCTCTGATACTTGTCAAAATGAGGTTTGTGCCCCCAACAGGCTAGCTGACCTTACGTTAGAGATGGGCCCATGGCTACACACAAGCACATGTTCTGGGGTATTTCATAGCTGGCTCCAACAGCTACACCTTACACCAATCCAGACTTGAAACATCACCTGACTAATCACAGCATGTTAGTGTGCACAGAAACAAGGGACAGACGACCACCCCAGCTCTGCACACTTTTAGGCATCTGAGCAAACCCAACAGACCCCAGCAGGGGTGGGAGGTGTATACAGACTGAATCCTCTGTGGGTATAAGTCACAATCCATGCACCATAGGTGACAGGTAGACATACTGCACACCAGTATTGTGACCAACCAATGCAGCCACTTCGGGTGCCTAACAGGAAGCAGGGGGAGAGCACACAGAAACACCAAACTGAAAAACAAGGAGGAAAAAAATGCATCTGAGAAGCCCACTTTATAGACCCACATTCCAAAGCTGAATGAATAAGCTAAGAGTGATGGCTGGGATTTATTCTCCAAGGGTTCCCAAGGAAGATAGGCACCCCCATTGTTCCAATGGAGGTTGCTAACTCTTTCAGTCCCTTTGAAAATCCCAGCTGAAGTATCTAACAACACTGTATTCTAGCAGGATTATGTTGTTTTGATTTTTCAAGCCCTGTCCCTATCTGGGCCCAGCACTAGAATAGCTGAGCAAACAGTTGTTGCTTCCTGGATTCGAGTGAAGAAAGTTTTTAAGACTGATTACACTGGCGTTTGTTCAGGGATAAAAAAGCAGACTATTACAGCTATTCATGGAGAAACATGCAGCCTCAGCCAGCATCCCAAGAGTGAGCAGGGACCCACAGTGGATGAACTCTGCTGCTTTAACCGACAGGAGTAACAAAAATCATTGCAACAGCTCCAAGCAGGCTAAGTGCAGAACAGGAAGAACAGTGTGTAAAAAAAAAAAAAAAAAAAAAAAAAAAAAAGGAAAAAGAAATCTGAGCTGCAGAATTATACCTAAAGGAAATGAGATCATCTTTATCATCTTTTACTCCTTAATTAACACCACAACCAACCGACGGAGTCATTAAAGCATGAGAGTTTTTATGATTCACGTTTACTTAAAAATCAACATATTTGGAAATTCCTGACTGTCTGCAGACGAGCTGTAGTTGGAGTGCAGAAGCAAAAAAGCAACATCACATATATTTGTTTAAAAGATCCCCCTATGGAATGTTGCAGACTTTACCCGTCTGTTGAAACTTAAATTGTCCTTCTAGTAAGAGCCAGAAGGGAACTGATTTGAAAAATAAATTTAACTGATAAAGGGAGAAAATAAAGTGATGAACTGGAAAGGTGCCAAAGCGTGTGAATGTCCGGCTAGAATATTCTAAAACACTGTCGGGAATAACAAATTCATTTACACATGTACCACTAAGACTACAACCAAGTATCTTGAAATCTATGCCACTGTATTTTAGCACATCCCACTTACCAGTTAACTTTAAAGTGTGGCTCTACTGCAAAACTAGAACAGGTTCAGGAAGCCTGTATTTGTGTGTTCTGCATCAGAGCAACTTAATTCACTGGCAAAAACCAGGAGGTTTCTTTACCTTTTTTACTCAGTAGAGACTATAATTTACAGGAGAATAAGCGGGACTCAACCCTGGCTGAGGAGACCCTCAGAATTGCTGACAAAGTGTCAGATGCCAGGCTAAATCCAATGCTTAATTGCATTCATGTCACTGTGTAGAAGACAGTGGAGTTTTATAGAGAGTTGACGGACAGCATATAGAATTTCTATGGGCCATAAGCAGGGAAGAACCCATTTTGACTTCACTATTTCACGTTGAGTTTGAGTTTGTCCCAAACCACAAACATTTTACTGGTTGTGGGACAGATTCTGCTTTTAATTATACCAAGTGAAAAGCATAAGCTGTAACATTGAATCAACAGTTACACCCTCATAAAGTCAGAGTTAGAGAAATCAGAATCAGACCCTAATAACGCAGATACCGAACCCTGGCCCTGCAACTGCAGCCAAGAGTCTAAATGTACTTTAAGGATATTCACTTTAAGGATTTAAGTCTTATTCATGTCACACATGTTCCAAAGTTCCTTGCTGAATCACAGCCTGAGATGCTAAACATGGAACTTAAAGACACCATTTTTAAGAGGCATATATCAGGCCAGAATTGCATTTCCAGAGAAAGTTTCTAGGGTCTTTTTAAGATCATGTTTAAATGACTGATTTGACTGACTATTTGGGAATTTTATCTATTGGGATTTAAATAGAGGCCACAAGAACAAGAGTACGTGGAAGCATTTTATAACTGGCCATCACTTGTGAAAAAGAACAGCCTGAACAAACAATTCCCTGGCTCCTGCACAGGGAAATGAAAGCAAATGGAACACTAGTGTGTTTACAATCTCCCCCAGTACCATGTTGTAAGTGAAACAAGCCCACGCTCTTGTACACTCAGACACGTAGCACGGATAGCGAACAAGAGAATGCCATGCGGGAGGCAGCAGGCCAGAGGGCATGGGTGGTCAGTCATGCAGGCAAGGGAAGGCACAGCCTTCCCAAAACTGCCTACATGCCTGACTGCCTAAGGCTGGAGCTATGGCACAGCAGCCTGGCTCCGTCTGGCCACCAAGGAAGGCAGCCCAGCTCTGTTCCCAGCCAGCTGGGCTGCTATGAGCTGCAGCGTGGCAGCCCAGCTCTGCCCGGCTGCCGGGGAGGGACGGGGCCAGGGCATACAGCCTGGCTTCCCCTGGCTGCCAAGCAGAGCCGGGTCAGGGCAGCAGCACGGCAGCCGCGGCTCTCCACATGGCCCGGAAAGATCGGGCTGGGAGTGAGCGGGACCTCAGGCGGAAGGGGGCAGGGCTGGGGCTTGCTTCCCCCTCCCCCCCCCAGCTGGCCTGTCACCCAACACCCAATGAGAGCAACACTTACTCACAAGTCACAGATCTCAATCTCCTTGTGGTACTGTAGCATCTTCAGCCACATGACTTCAGTCTTTTGTCCCGTGATGGGCGACCTGTGGCCCATTGGGATCTACATGTGGCCTATGCGACATTTGGTTTACTGTTGTCCATGGCAGGGTTGCCAGATTTTGCTGGTTTCTGTCAGCGTCATTTTTTCCCTACGGGTATTACTAAAGTGACTCTCACGTAAAGCAGGGGCATGTGAAGCGAGGGGCGCAGGGCTGGCTCACAACATTTTGGCACCTGAGGTGGGGAGCTCAAATGACGCCCCCATGTCCCCTCACTTGGGCCAAAACTTTGAAAGGTCTCAATTCTGCCTTCTTCCTGTTCTACTCCTCTCATGGTACTGCTCTGCTACTTACATATGCACCAGCAGCAGACACAATTTTCTACACTCTGGGGCCTAGTGGCGCCCCCCTCACAGTCTGGCACCTGAGACGGCCACCTCAGTTCACCTCATAGTAGGGCCAGCTCTGGAGGGGCATGCTGATTGCACACAGCATTGACTGTGAGAGCCGCGCGCTCCCTCTGCGTCCAATCAAAGCCCTGCTACAGTGCAATAAACACCCACTGTAAATTCTAGCTACACAAGTGCAGTGAGCAAAACTGCTCTGTCCCAGGAGACCGTCTTGGTTACGACAATCTTGCAACCCACTCACTAGTCTAGGCTACCCATCGCTGCTTTAGTCAAAGTCCTACCTGGGCACATCAGCTCAGTGTGGAATTAGCTCTTTGGGGATCTCTTCAGCAGGCCTTTCGTTCCCTCACTCCTGCCCCGAGATAACTCAGATTTAAATTTGGAATTTGGAAATATTCTTCTGTCCCACCATAGACTTGCTGGTCAGGCTCTTCCAGAGTGAAAAAATCAAGGTCAGGCAAGGCCACCCCATCATGTAAGCCATGCAGTAATGGAACAACGCTCTCTCCATCACTGGAGTCCAGCCTCTGGGGAGCGAAGCATCAGCACTTGGAGTGTCCATCAGCACTTGGGAGCAAGGCCAGAACTGCCACAATGCACCCAACCCACTCCTGCTCTCTGGCCCATGGCAAAGTGCCTAACAGGTGACCAGAGCTACTCCCACCACAGCCACATTCAGCAGCACCATTGATTCAACCACTGAGGTACAAGGATTTGGTCAGACAGAGTTACGAGGGGCTGGTGTGATGCAGAAGGCTTTGCCAAGCCTTTACTAAGGGTGAATGTTGCCCAGTAGGTCTCAAATGGAGTGACCGTGGGCTAGAACCTCCCACCTCCCAAGTGGCTTCTTTGAGGTATCTCCTTAGCCAAGGTCTCCATCCACCGTCATGCCTGCGAACATGTGACACAAGCCAGTGCAACATGGCACAAAACGACTGGGACTCCGGGATTCTGCTGCATGAAGGGAGATTATGAAAGTTTTTTAACTCCACCACATATTTTCTCTGACTCAGGGAAAGGAGATGTGGCAGACATGTCGAATTTAGGGGGGGAAAGAAAAAATAATAATAATTTAGCCCATTTCTGAACTATTTCTAATAACATGGTCAGAAAAGGGAAAGGAAACTAATTTATCACTACAGCAACATTTAGTACAGGGACTGCAGCAGGGATCAGAAGCAGTCTGTCAGACGTGTGTTTCAAAGGCAATAGTAAAGAAGACAAAAATGATTTTGTCGGGCTTTTAATGGAGGTTTCATTTCTTCCTTTCAAGTGGCTCCCTCTAGTCTCCACTGTGCAACTGGTGTGTTAAAAGTCAGCAGGTGAACCAGTCTTCTGGGTTTCCTTAAAAATCTAGAGCAAGGTCTTCTCTGACTTACACCCTATAAAAGCCCTGTTGAAGCTAACAGGGTTTCATGGGGATTGGGTCTTAGAAGAATTTGGCCCATTTTTTACTGTTGGTAGCTCAGTCCCAGATTTCCAAGACAGACTATTTTTTAAATGATTCTGTTAAATCTTGACGGCAAGAAAAGTGAGTGGGTCTAATGCAGCTTAAAGCTGTGGTTGTTTTTTTTTTTTACTCACCCTCAATGTTGGGCTTCCAAGTTAATTAATTTTCATTCCCCCTTGACACAGTAACAAGTGCAACACCTAAAGAAAACCCCATATTCTTGCAGGTTCCATCAGACATGACAAAAGTGAACCTCTGGCATCCTTTGATTTTTAGAACGATCCCGTGGAATGTTTCTCAGGAATAGGGAGTGCTGCGGAGTAATGGGCAAATCACTTTCAACAGAATAACCATTTACCCCCACTCCCCAAACTCTGTGTTCTAACCAGACTGCAGCGGGGATAATAGATTCTGCTAACTCAAAATGACCCCTTGCATTTCATCTAGAGAAGGTATTCCTGATTCCCTTGTTCTAAAAGTTCTGTTGGTGCTCAGCATGTGCTCTTTATCACCAAGTCGTGGGTGTTTCACCCAAAGGGAATTATTTTCTCAATATATCGGGGCAAATTCTGCCCTAATCAACATGTGTGCCCAACAGATGGTAAAGCCGTGAGGCACTTCAGCATAGAAGGTGATATATAAACTTACATAAAAATCCACAACAGTTCCAACACAAATAATACATTTCCTCCCTTATCAAAAGCCTCACCCATGTTTCTCCTCCATTTTTAGATACTGCTGTAAGCGATTAACAACACATTAAGCTAAAGAACTTTACAAAGAGCTAATTCAGACTACAGAGTACATTTAACTGTTGGGTTATACATGGTTTACTGTGTAACTACAGTAGGAAGAGATTAGAATTCCCCCTGAGTCATTCGGAGAAGTGTTTGTTTGCAAAGGGTTAAGTGTCCTCTTTTCTAAAAACAAAAATTATCCTAATGGTGCAAAACTTGAGACAACGTTAACCGGTATAGCTTGTCATCAGGATGGAATGCTTGGAGTCAACCAATCACCTCTCAGGCTAAGGGTTTATATACAGATACACTTCCTGTGCAGAACAATGAGACACTGAGCTCAAGCCTCAGATTGCTGAACGACCTACAAGACTAAACCTGCTGCTGTCACAAGCGCAGAACACTGCAAGCCTTCAGCATTGTCAGTGGAGTGGTAAGTTCAATGCCTTTACACCTAATTGCATTTTATTAGCACACATGCAGCATGCCACTCGGAAGGGAGTGGCTGCTTTTTTAAAACCCACAGGACACACATTATGTGTTTTAGCCATTTGAAAGGTTATTTCAGCTGCTAGTTCCCACTCCAGACATCATATAATGCAACTTAAAAACATCGATGCATGCAGACTGCAAGATGTAATAAGGTGTGATTGTAAAGAACTGAGTTTAGAACATGAATTTTGGAATATTAATGACTGATGCTTCACCTTTATACATGTTAAGATTTGCACTCAGCTGGTTCAAGACAAATGCTGTTTTTAAACCAAATGTTTTCTGCAATCTGAAATGGATTTGAGAAATGTGCATTAGTCTAGCTACCTGAGGAATGATTTCTGTTCTGCAGTAGGATACTGGTGCTTCTTATAACGAAGGTGCTCTAAACATTTTTAGCTTTTAGATATTTTTTTTTAAATCAAGGGCATGTAATGTCTGATTGCAGGGGAAGAGGGGAAAACATTCCACTTAGTTGTGCTGATTTTCTTTAGAATGGTGAAAGCAGTCATTTTCCGGTAACTTTTTTCCCCTTCCTCCATCACATTTTGTAAGACAGTTTGTTTTTTAGCTAATCACTTATAAGCAGATTACAACAAACATGCTATGCTGCCTTTACTGCACATGCACTAGTCCTCTGGCTGGGAAGAATAAATGGGGAGGGTGGAGAAAAAGGCTGGATTTAGAAAGGAAGCCTAGACAGGCACCTACATGAAAAGCCAGGTTTTCTTGAGTGCTCAGCAACTCTGACTGGTAGCAAATGAGCTACTGAAATGGGAGCAGCACTCTTCTGAGTCTGCAGCTCCAATTTTGGATGCTGGGCACTTTGTAAATATGGCCAGGAACAATTCGAAGACCCATTGAGACTAGACAGCCACACTCGAACAGCAACCGAACAAGACTGTCGATGTATTCTGTGTTAACAGCTCTGCTCTGCAGCGGTGATTAAAGGGGGGAGCTTGCCACATCCCTATCCCCCTGCTCTTTTGAGTTTATACAGACGGGTAGTTTTAAATTGGCACCAATGCTTTGAGAAGGATGCAAACTAATGTTTCTGAACTGACCACGGCCAGGTGATTTGAGGTGAAGTTTACAACCAAATCCTTAACTGACAGTAGGATTGGGTCTCATGTTTCACCCAGGAATGCACAAGTCTTCACATGCAGGAATAGGTCTCCACAGACTTGCTCAGCCTCTGTGTCCAATGGCTACGGTAGAGGTCTAAGAGAGGAAAGCTTTCTAGCTCGAGGAAAGGTGTTAAAAGGTGCATCAGCAAAATAACTCAATAGGGAATGCATCCTTTAAAATGTGTTTGAAGCCAGGTTCATACAACCAGCTCGTTTAGTTCGTGGGAAAGAAGGAAAAATAGTCCATGCTAAATTATTCTTTGCTCCTTCCCCTGAGCATACTGTGGTTCTTGGTAAAATCCAAGCAGCCAACTGTAACTTCCCATCCCAAGCCATAACACCGCTTTAAGTTCCTCTTTTATTTTCAGAAGCGGAAATACTGCAGGTAGAAGAAGAGGAACCAACCAAATCACAACTTACCCAACGCCATGAAGTTACTCATCGTTATCTCACTTATGCTGGGGGCACTCGTCACAAGCCTTGAATCTGTAAGTTTCGCAACAAGCAGGGCCGCCCACTCAGCACTGCTCCTGTTTATTTCCATTTTTGACCATTCGATAAGAGCTTCCCCTTACACCACGGAACCAGGCCTATTGTTAGCGTCCTGCTATATGCAGACAGCAGCCCTTTTTCGGTGACTTTTTTCTTCCTAGTTCTAGTGCAATTGCAGGGCACCGAGTACCAGGAATTAGAGATTTAACGTAGGTTATTAGGCTTGATTGGCATGCTTCCCCCCAAACCCTGACTCTAACATTGGATATTTTGGTTCCTATCGGCTTGTATCACATAAGGCAATGCTGTCCATACACATGGATGCAACAGAAGCTTTCTGTAGCCAAGTCCTGTGTTTGCGTCCACTTCAAGAGACAGTGCACTAGGAATCAAACCCTGTCTTCTGCTTTAGAGCAGAGGCCCCTGCCTGCAGTATAGTTCCAATGCCCAGGCAAAGGCAGGATCTGGCACACATGGCAAGCAGAGCTATTGCTGTATAGTTTATGGGCCACTACCACTATGGAGCAAGGATGCACCAGCAGTAGGGTTGCCAAAAACTAAGGGCTGCAACAGTGGATGAATCTTGTGCTTTTATTCCACTGTCTGGTGTAGGTGGGTGGGTAGGAGGTGGATTCCCTTTGCTCACTGTGCGGCCATATGAGCTTGGTTTCTGAGGCAGAACTGCAAAAGAAGTGTGGATTTGGTACATTCAAGCAGCCGACTATTTTCATTCTACTTTACTGCAATAGCCATTCACTATATCCCCTGCTCATCCTGCACTAAATGGCTAGGCTCTGCTGTCAGTTTCAGGCACACAAGCCAGATGCTGGCATGCAAGAAGGATCAGAGCTAGGGCTTGTCTGTGTGCGCTCTAGCGCAGTGATGGGCAACCTAGGCTAGTGAGTGGGTCACATGAGTGGCTCTCGTTCAATGGGCCACAAGATTGTGGTAACCAAGATGGTCTCCCAGGATAGGACAGTTTTACTAACTGCAGGTTTGTAGCTAGAATTTGTGGGATGTGCTGACTGAACCGTAGCGGGGCTTTGATTAGGGAGCACACAGTGCTCACAAGGTTGTGTGCAATCACACACACCTCTCTTCACGTGCCCTTGGTATAACATGCATATCACTTTAGTAATACCTGTAGGAAAAAACAATATTGATGGAAACCAGGAGAATCTGGCAACCCTGCGCTGGACAACAGTAAACAAAATGTCTCATGGGCCACACGTAGAACACCAATGGGCCACACATGGCCCATGGGCCAGAGGCTGCCGACTGCTGCTCTAGAGAGACACAGCAGTGAGCACAAAAATAAAGGAACAATTTGTAAGAAATTGTTTACTTAAAAATTTTTTTAAAATTGTATTTCTCCCACTTAGGCTGCGACCTGGCAGCAGCAGCACAAGCTATCAAGCAAATATAAATCAAGACACCAGGGTAAGTATTTGCCATTTCTATTTCTGTGTGTCTATAATTTGTAGCCAAAATACACCCAGTATACAGTAATCACACATAGCACATACTACATACGTTGGAATATTTACATATTAAACATGGGTTAACTATCCTTCACTTTATGGCTCCACTGAAAGATTTATAATTTATTGGCACCTTTTGCTTACAGATTGTAACTGTTTAAATGGAGGAACCTGCATTTCCTATCAACTCTTTTCCCGGATTAACCGTTGCTTATGTCCAAAAGAATACACTGGACAGCACTGTGAAATAGGTATAGTAAAGTGGTTCCTATCCCATTCTATATTCTACCTACTTCCCTACACGCACACCCCTCCCTTTATGCCTGTTTTCTAAATTTAAGGTGTTGCTAATCTCCGCTTCTATGCGCCAATAAAAATGAAAGTACCACTGACAGAAACACAAATGGATATTTCTTGATAACTTGTATTAATGCATAATCTAAATATTATTAATGCAATATCTAAACATTAGGTAAAGACAACCAGATCTTCTGGGTTCTATTCTCTACTATGTCATTAGCTAAACTTGAGACGATCACAACCTCTTTAATTCAATTTGTTATTTTGTAAACTACAGTTGGTTGGTTTTACACTCATCTCCAGAAGTACTGGGAGTCTTAGATAGTGAAATATACCAACATCCTTACATAAAAGGTGACAGATTGGGTTCAAGACATGATTGTTGTATATTTTTGGGAGCACTGAAACACAGGTGCATTCAGTCTTAGCCCTGCGTGTACCAAACATGGCCATGAAGTGCCATATTGCCCTGTCTGTTGGCAAGCAGGGAACGGTGACAGGAATCGGACCCTGCTTCCCACAAGAATGTCACCACCTGGCTTCTTTCCACTGTGCTATACTGTGCACAATCCAGAACATGCCGCCAACTTTGTGTTCCTATTTCAGACTTTGAAAGCCAATGCTATATCAAGGATGGTCAGGACTACAGAGGGACTATGTCAAAGAATGAGTGGAATGAAGAGTGCTTGTCGTGGGACTCCCCTTCGCTAAGTAGGAGGTTTTACCATGCCGGCATGGAGAATGCCATGCATCTTGGATTGGGAAAACACAACTACTGCAGGTAATTCCTACAGCTTTCATGCTGAAAGGGCTGGTTATTCCCCAGAGTTCCTTGGTGTGATGGGAGTTTCTAAGGCTGCTTGCTAAAATTTGGGTTTGATCCTGCAAGGTGCCTAGCACCCATATTTTTCCACTGAAATTAATGGTTTTGGGATGCTCTCTATACTTCGCTGTCTTGGGCCATTCAAGAACCTTAGAGAAGTCCTAGTGCAGCAAATAACATGGATGAGCTGCATATTTTATGCATATTTTCTTTTCTCCTTCTGCAAATATCCTCCCTGATAACCCTCTTTAGGGGGATTTCAGATTGTACTGCATCGCTAGCACTTAGAAGTACAGCTGACAAAAAACACGTCTCCTTCATTTTTCAGAAACCCAAACGGAAAAGTTAAGCCATGGTGTTACATTAAGAGGGGATATCGGACTTTAGCAACAGATTGTGACATACAGCTATGTCATGGAGAAACAGGTAAGTTAGAATTTACTTACAAATGACTTGGATACCTGAAGATAACTTTAACCCCTGGAGTTCCACATAAGAGTGGTGTGAGATATGTTCAGTGCAAAGCAGAGGGGTGGAGGGATTCTTTAGCGTTCTGACTCCCTTTTACAGTGCACAATGAATTTCAAACTGGAGGGGCCAAAGCATTCTCCATTGCACTTCTGTTGCCCCACTAGCTTCCACAGATGATCTGCAAGCAGAAATCAACTCATAATATCCACCACTTCAAATTGTACTGGCTCTTACGGATAACACGGTGTGACATCACCACACATTTTCTTGAAGATTTATTGGACAGACATAGCAGTATTTAAGCCAGTTTCAGCACCAGGACTGGTACTCACCAATGTTCCCTCTATTTTTTCCCATCCATGTGTAGAATAAGTTTTGTTGCATACACCAAAGCACGTGAACCACCAGTAGACACACATGCTGCCAGCTGTGGGCACTCTGCTGATCAGCTGGGTGACATTTGAGTCTCTCCTGTGCTGCTGCCCAAGAGGTCAGCTTACAGGGAACACGGGTACTTGCTTGCCATACTATGAGTGCACTTGACCTGAGCCACACCTCCAACAAGCGTTTCCTTTCCTTTCCCAGAACCCACCTGTGGCCAGAGGAGCTCCAGCAAGTATTTCAAGATTGTGAGCGGAAACATTGCGGCTATTGAGTCTCAGCCTTGGATAGCCACCATTTTCTATTACTCAAAGAGAAGTGAGCAGGACTTATTCGTCTGTGGGGGCAGCCTCATTGACCCTTGCTGGGTGCTCACTGCTGCACACTGCTTCTCAGGGTAAGTACTCACTACCATCTCTTTGTCTATTGCTGCTTTGTTTTTGCTTTGACCCTCTGGGCAATGCCCCATGCATAAAAACTAACCCTGGGTGTCTCAGCCACAGCAGGACTGTTCTTTTCTTTAAGCCATTAGATGCCTATATCTTGTACCTGGTAGCCAATGTCTTGAAGAGATGCTGTTCAGAAAGCCCTGAACACCTCTAGAGCCAGCTGGAAACAAGAGAGCCCAGCTACATTAACATTCTGAAGGAGATTTATCTAAGTATCATAATAGATTTGGACACCCATTTTCCATTCATTTTAAAAACAAGAATATCAAGAGCCCATATCCATTAGCAAATCATTTAGGCTTAGACTTTCAAAGTTGCCTGCCTCCACTTTTCTACATCAGCAGTTGCCGCAGTTGGCACAAGACGTTTGAAACAGGGAATGAAAAAAAAAAGGGAGAAGTTCACAGGACTCTAAAATATTATTCACCCTATGAACCCGTTTGGAAAAAAAACAAAAACAAACCTTGTCCTTGCTCTCAGAAACTTGATTGTCTTCATAGTTCCTTTATTTGCCTTCTTCCCAGGGGAAAGAACCCAACAGACTACAAAGTTGTTCTTGGAAAGTCCAAGCTGAATGCTACTGATGACAGAGAACAAACATTTCAGGTGGAAAAAATCATCACTCATGAGAGCTATTCAGATGAAACAGGCACCTACAACAATGATATTGGTAAGCGGTGTCCAAAATACACGTACAGTAAAACCTGTGCTATCCGGCACTTAACTAGCCAGAAAGAGTTAGAAACCGGCAAATTTCCGAGCCGGGAAAAAACTTGTTAAAAGAAGAAAAAAAAAGGAAACTGGTGCTTTAAGCTGCGCCGTTCCTCAGACGCTCTCCCCCGCCCCTGTCAGACATGTGTGCAGCACGTACCTGGGGAAGGGCGAACGACTGCTCCGGCTGCCTGATGCCAGGCCGCATCCCAGCCCCCCCCCCGCAGCTCCTGGCAGCCCGGCACGCCCGTGGCTCGTGGCCACTCAGCCCCCACCTCACCCGTGCCTCCTGGCCTCCTCCCCGGCAGGTCAGCCCTCTACGGCTCCCAGCAGGTCAGCCCCCTGTGGCTCCTGGCAGCCTGGCACCCCCGCGGCTTGTGGTCACCCTGGCAGCCTGGAACCCCCCCCTCCCATCTCCTGGCCTCCCCCCGCTGCAGGTCAGCCCCCTCGCAGCTCTCCCCCCTCGGCAGGCCACCCCACCATCTCCGCCCCCCCAGCTTCCACCCCCCCTCACCAGGCCCATCCTGCCCTCCCCTGTGGCTTGTGCCCCCCCCCAGCAGCCACATCCCAGCCCCCGCACTGCTCCCACCCCCCAGGAGGTCCTGCATGGCTCCTCCCCCTCCCCAGATACCCGGAATTTTTAGAAAACCAGCACAACCTAATCCCCCGGGCGTGCCGGATAACACAGGTTTTACTGTATATAATCCTGAGCACATATGAAATGTACTCTGCTAAAATAGGGGCACCGAGGGTGCGTCTACACTGCACCATAATTCAAAATAAGATACGCAATTTGAGCTACGCAAATTGTGTATTTTATTTCAATGCTATTTCAAAAAAAGCTTTTTTTTTTTGTCATTTGGCGCTGTCTACACAGCACCAAATTTCAAAATAAAGCGCTATTCCGAAACGTCCTTTACTCCTCGCAGAATGAGGTTTACAGGAAGGTCGGAACAGAGAACCTGAAATAAAGGGCTTGCTGTGAAGACGCGGGATAGCTATTTTGGGATACTCTGGTGTCCCAAAATAACGTTGCAGTGTAGACATACCTTGAGACAGAACAAAGCAAGCCTAGTAGTTGGAATAGAGGAAACTAGAAGCCAGGGACTCCTGATAACTTGGTCTGTTTGGAGTTAGAATGCCCTTTTGAGCAAATCAGTATTTATAAAATACTTTTAAGATGTGAACTACAAATGTAAATTGTAAGTATCATTACATGGCACTTCCCCAGACTTTAGAAAAAAATGGATTTCACATCCCCCTCCTCTGCCCCACAAAATAAAGACTTTATGTTTCTCTTTCCATTGTCTGCAACACCAAATCTGCTAGTTTTGCAAGTGCTATCCTCAGCTCCACCATCCCTCCTCCAGTTACCTATTAGAAAAGACAGTGGCCATGTTTTCACAATCTGGCCTGGAAACAAATGAAGTTTCAACCAATGTTTAAATCTGAAGGGAGACTCTAGTGGCTGAGTGCTATAGCGCAAGGACATAGCGCCTCTTCCTCCTCCACCATCCTCAGCTAGAGGGACAGCAGATTCCACCGCTGCTTTCAAGTCAGGGAGCTGGGCAGACAGGAGCACCTGGGGATTAACTTCTCCACTCCAGAGAAGACTCACCACTGTGTTTCCATTCACTGTCACTCGGGTGGATGAAGTTAAAGGGTGAAACACTTGTCAGTTCCAATTTGGCAAAGATCTGTGTGACTAAAATAATAGCCTTTCTAAGCAATTACATCAGAATCGGGCCCCAGTGTGTGACCGCAGGCATGAAGAATTGTAACACCTGTTGGAAATGTATCGTTTCAGCTGATTGTTAAATAGACTAGTTTCCTGCTTCACAATATTAACTGTAACCATTCTGATTTTTATGTAGCTC
Source organism: Pelochelys cantorii (assembly GCA_032595735.1). Lineage (NCBI taxonomy): Eukaryota > Metazoa > Chordata > Testudines > Trionychidae > Pelochelys > Pelochelys cantorii. Next base: position 5,548,531 of record CM064333.1, read on the forward strand.
TCATGAAAATCAAGTCTTCTTCTGGACACTGTGCAGTAGAATCTGATTTTGTCAAAACTATCTGTTTGCCGCCTGAAAACCTAGTGCTGAGAGAGAACTTCCAGTGTGAAGTTTCTGGCTACGGGAAAGAAGACCATTGTAAGTGACTATCATCTTAAACTTATACTGATAGAACAAGGGCATGTGCGACTGGACAAACATGGGAATCTTCTATACTTCTGCTTTTCATTGTGGCAAATCAAGTCGGCCCAGTATACAAAGCTAGGCACTGCGCTATGGTGGGGTGGGGAGGAGGAGAGAATTGACCAAAAATTCCTCATTCCACGAGGAGTAACAGTTAATTCAAACTAAGGAGTTAGTTCGAATTAACGTTTAACTGCCGCGTCTAGCCGCAGGCAGTTAGTTCAGACAAAGGGGGATTTAAAAATGGCGGCGCCCGGGAACATGCAAATGAAGCCTGGGATATTTAAATCCCGGGCTTCATTTGCAGCTCCGGTTGCCCTCATTTGCCTACCTAGCGTGAACTAACGAGCTAGTGTAGACATACCCTTCCTTTAAAAATCTACCCGATAACAGCTGCAGCTTGTGGCAGTGTAGAAGAGGCACATGTCTAGAGCAGCACTGTTTGTGCATATTCTAGAAATTTTAACAGGATAGCTCCACTGAGACCCACCAAACTCAGACAATCACCTTTTTGCAAGTCAATAAGCCATGCAGACTGGCTGCTTTGATGTGCCCCATCACACCAACAACGCAGGCGTGTCTTCCTCCTTTAATTCCTCACACATCCTTTCAAGTATTTGAATTTCAGGACCCTCTCTGACTCTCCCTGTCAATTTCCCTTGTCATGCCCCAGTTCAAGGAGGAACTCTCACCAAAATTACTTCACACTTTGATAAAACTACACCAATTAATACGAGACACACAGAGCATGCCCAGTTCTCCATTCCTGCTGCAGACAAGAGTTGGAAGTTAGGTTGCACTTCTGCATGAGTAAAGACTGCAGGTTTGGCCCCAATACAAGAAACTCTCAAGCACTGCTTTTTGGTCTGAGACTCAGATAAGATTTCTGTTTGAGAAACAGAACATTCTAATGGAAAAAATATATTTTGCACCTTATTCATCTGCTAAAAAGTAAATAACAAAGATGTAGCAGTCTCAAAACTGGTATTTTGTGTGGACAAATTAACTTCTTCTGCTGCATGAAGTGTGTCCAAAACAGCATGAGGATTTGGGAGGAAAGCCAATCTAATCAAGCTCTTTGTTTGCAGGGGACATTTACTATTCCCAAATACTAAAGACAGCCAACGTGAACTTAATATCACAGTCGTTGTGCCAGGATGAATACTATGACCAAACGAAGGTGAATGACAACATGATCTGTGCTGGGGATGTGCAGTGGAAGACTGATGCATGCAAGGTAGGAATGTTTATATGTTGTTTTAAAACCATTTGCTGACCCAGTTCTCTACTATAATCCACCTGGTCTGTGTTAATGGTACATCCCTGGAATCTCTGAAGTCCACTGGCCTTGCAGAGAGGGACTGTGAATCATTTCTGAAGGACTACTCAGTTATTCAGTGGAGTTCACCCCACAGTAGCCAGGTGTGAACAGAAAATATTCTGCTGGTGATGGAGGAGCTGCAAACTTTCTCCCTTCCCCCGGCCCCACCTCGTGAAAGAACAGCAATGCTGTTTCATGGCTTAGGGCTAGGACAGCTTCTAGAGCTCCTGCACGGCCACTCATGTCGGAACAGCGGTGGGTGGATGTGCACAGCAGATCAGACTGTGATCGTCTTTATTTGCATTGTCAGGGAGACTCCGGAGGACCGCTGGTCTGTGAGCACAACAGCAGGATGTCTCTGTATGGGATTGTCAGCTGGGGAGAAGGCTGTGCTAAAGAAAACAGGCCCGGCGTCTACACCAGAGTCACTCGATACCTTTCTTGGATTGAGTCCAACATGAAGGAAGTCAGTTTCAAAAGCCGCAGCCTCCCAAAATGGAAGTGACCTGTCCTTGAAGCATGGACCCGAAGCAGGAAGTCTAGCACTCCCCTGAGCCTCCAATCGCAGTACACTGAAACCCTGCATAATAGTTTGGAGTTGATCTGTTGAGTGTTTCTCTCTTGGGGCTTCCTTTTAAAAGCCTGTGTGGTTTGTTTTCAACATGCATAGCGTGTATCTGTAATCCGTACCTCCACTGGCCACTGAATGGAGTGCCTCAGAGCCATTCCATGGGAGACTCAAAGATTTAACACTGAAATGCGTATTTCCAATTGAGATACTGTATGTATCAAGTTATCTCCCTCCTTTATATCTGAATCACTATTAGTCACTTTTACAATTACCTACACAAGGTTTATCAACCATCCAGTGAACCGTTTTAAATTGTAACTTTTTGTTCAAAGTGTGTATTTTGTAAATATTTGACCTAAACAAATAATTGTTTTATTTTAACATTTTGAGGCATGTCAGGATACAAACCACAAGGCGACCTATGCTGTGAGCACGAGAGAGAGGATTTTTATCAATGCATTGCCATGGGCTGACTGCAGCTCTTGTTAGACAAAAGAAAAACAGAACCCCGCAGGCACTGCTCCACTTTGAACTAAGGTAGCGAAGCAATTAGTGCAGAGTCCTGTACTCCTGAGACATGCTGAATGATCGTGAATGTAAATGGGAGTTGTACCTCCAGAAAGAGCCATAATAGAAGGGCTCTTTATTGTAATGCGGTTAGTTAGGGGCTGAGCCGCCAGAAAGCAAGTCATTATAAATGACCCAAGTTGACTTCCAAACCATCTCTCAGGAATATTTTGGTCTGATCCTGCCAACTCAGCATGTCTATCATGACTGATGGCAAGATTTAAAGATTCAAAAATCAATCTTTAAATCTGCTGCCATACATGCCCATTATATGTTGCATGTGTGTAAATACCAGAACTTGGTCTTGCGTCACTGTTTGGGAGCTACCTCTTTTCCCAAGATTCATAGTATACCAGTGCATTTTAATTTTTAACTAGCTTTTGTTTTATGGACACAATATTTGTATGAGGGCTGGAACCTCTATTGTTATTTAATGATTTTATTTTGTTTAACTTATTGTTTGTATTTTGGGGGTAAAAACTGTCAATAAAAATTGCTATTCCTAAGTGGCTGCTTCCCCTCTTTTCTCTGTACAACAGTTACAAGGGGATGATTTGAACACAGGATTGGGAGTGGCAAACTCCCAGTTTTCATCCCGTCTCTGGCTTTGAGCAAATCAGGACTTCTGAGCCAGTTGCCTCGTATTTTAAGAGGAGAAACAACAACTCAGAGTTGTTGGATTTCATGTTTATAGTACACACAAGCAAAGACAGACATGCTCAATATTGGATTAGGTGCATCAGCCATGGGTACTGCTCAGGATTCGGAGTGGAACAGGAAGAGGCTTCGGTTTTAAGCAGGAAAGTTAATTAACGATTCTGCCATTTGCATGATGTTTAGTCACTGAAGCAAACAGAATCAGATGCCCCCTAGAAAGCTCTTTGCAATATGTAGGGAAAGTGTCAGCACAGCAACAGAAACATAACAAAGTCCTTCCTTCCTGACTCTGCTCTATGAGGTTTACTCTAGTTCCCAGCTGCAGGGAGGCAAGAAATGAACCTTACGAGAACAGAGGTGGAAAAAGAGGCTCGCTAGCTCTAATAATGGAATTAAAGTACAATTCAGCTGCTTAACCCAACCTTGCTCTCCTTTCAAGCTCACTTTGGGCACATCTAGACTGCCCGCAGCTTTCGAAAGAAGATATGCAAGTTTGGAATGAATTTGCATCTCTTCTTCCAATCCCGTTTTTGGAAGAGGTTTGGTTTTTTTTGTTTTTTTGTTTTTTTTTAAAGGCAGTCTAGATGCGGTTCTTTTGGGGAAAAAAAAACTTTGGGGTTTTTTTTTTTTAAGAAAAAGGGTTCTTTAGAAAAAGGGGTTTTTTTTTCCCCCGAAAGAACCGCATCTAGACTGCCTTTTTTTTTTTTTTTGAAAAAATTCTTCCAAAAACAGGATCGGAAAAAGATATGCAAATTCGCACCAAATTTCCATAACTTCTTTCAAAAGCCGTGGGCAGTCTATACCTGCCCTTTAGTAAGTACCAAATGTTCAGACTTTTATCCTCTGGTGTTTCTACATGTAACCACCATTGGGTGTATTTGAACCTAGGACCTCTGGAGCTTAGTGGAGGAGCCTCTACAGCTTGAGTTATAAAACCAGCTGGCTCTCAGCTTAGGCTAGAGTGCTTTCTTATTCTTAGCTCTCTCGCTGTAAGTGGTCTAAGTGCCAGCACATGGGACAGTGACCCACACTGGGTGTGTGGGTTACACACAGATGCCAAGGAATTAGACAGCAACCTATTCTGTATCCACAAAGTACCAACAGAAGCTTCTGCTAAGTCTGGCCAAAAAAAAAAAAAGGGTAAGGCCCCTTTGGCGCCTGCTTCCAGCAGCTATTCTGTACTCATACTTCCTTTTCTTTACAAGGTAACAGCCCTCAATTGCTATCACTGTTCCATGTCAGAAACCCATAGGCACAAAAGGTCCTCAGTTCCCAGCTGGAGTGCTGTAAGCATCTAGTACTGCCCTTTAAGTGGAAGCATCAGGCGGTCAGGAGGGGCCTGGTGGACATGGGAGATCATTCTCAAGCAGGTCTGCAGACAGCTTCACCAGCAGTTGCTTCTGTAGCCACTGGTTTTTGAAGGAAGGCCATATTCACGGATGAACTTAAGTAATTCTGGAAAAATCTTAGGTGGGGGGACTTGCATGTTTGAAAAAGGCAAACCAAAGGTGCATGGACACAAATTTAGCCTGCCCTCCATCTTGCAAAGTGGATCCAAGAGAAGCAAAGTTCAAAGGAGTCTAACTTTCACACCCCCTCAGATTGGCTCCAGCTCTTAAAACTGAAGGAGGAGGAAAAGGTGCAACACTTGGAATCAGGGTAGGAAAAGGCTCAGAGCAAGGGAATCCTTATGGCCCTTCGTGGATGTCCCCAGCACAAAAGGAAGGTAAACCTGCACTGGAAAGATCTGCCCTATGTCCTAGGGAGTGGGGAGAGAATACATGGTTTAATCTCTTCCGTCTTTGATGTTTAAGGGACCCCCATTCTCTTGGCATTGCTTCTGCAGCCTGCAGAGCAAGATTCTCGAGATATCAATAGCACACGGAGCTCTGCAGCCAAGGACAGCTAAGCAAACAGCTACTGGGCCTCTGGATATAGCCACCTTTATCAACAGGGTATAAACATCTGAACCACCTCATCCCCAGCCCCAGAGCAGTGCTTTAAAATGAAGCACGTACCTTTTCAATTTATCTTCCAAACAACAAAACCTGAGTTACGGAACTGGACGAATCTTCTAGTATGTAAATATAGGAGAGACGAGGTAGGTAAAGTCATACCTTCACTTCTACTGGTAAAAGAGAAGCCTTTAGGCTACAGAGATCGTCTTCCGTGCCAGAGCTGGGCTCTCTCACCAACAGAAGTGGGTCCAAGGAAAGAGGAGACTTCGCCCACCGTACCTGCAATATCTGGGACCAATACAGCTACAGAACTGTCAGCACTCACAGAAATTATTTTAGCCTGAGAGAAGGTGCATTTGTGCTAACAGCAACTAAGTTCTTGTTGTGGCTTTTCCCAAATCAATAGCTCTTTTGGGGGGGACACACTGACACAAGGAACTTTGTGCAATGTATTCATTTTTAAGAGGGTAAAATCCAGAACTAGATTTGAATTTCGCCCACTTTCTGCCTCTGTAGCCAGGCCAATAAAGTTATTCAGGGACTGCCCTGACAAGCACCTAAATGAACAAAGACATCCCCCACTCAATGCAACAGCCAACAGATCCTGTGGAGCTCAGCACACTGCAAGGGCATGGCAGCTTGCATAGAGGTCTGATCCTTGCCATGATCCTCTTCCTCTCTCAGAAAACATGCTTTCATCCTTCTCTGCCTGTGCCTGGCAGCTACTGCCCTCAGGCCATGCCTTCACGCCACAAAAGATTGAGGCTGCCACGATTGATCTTCCGGTGCGATTTAGTGAGTCTACTTAAGACTCACTAAATCAAATTCAGGGGGCAACCCCGTTGGTGTCTGGTTCCTTTTGCTCTTGCCAGAAGTAACGGAAGTGGACGGGAGCATTTGCTCCCAACGGCCTCCCACTGTGCGGATGCCACCAAGCTTGGCTTATGGTAGGCCAGTTCCATGCCACGCCAGTAGAATACATAGCTGGAGTTGCATATCATAAGCCGAGCTGCCGGGTCTAGTGTAGACCTGGCCTTAGGGAGTTTTCAGGGGGAGACATGGAGTCCTGGGTATAGAATGTTCTCAGAACTAAGTTCTATGGACATGCAGAGAGATGTAATTTGAACTTTTAATGTAATAAAATCACGATTAAAACAAATTGTCTAAATCTCCAATACATGAGACGAGAGTGGGGAGTGGGGCCAATAAAAAGAAGTGTGATGCCATACGTGGGGGAACTGACTGCACACGCTTCACGATCGCTCTGTGTTACCCTTTTTGCTTGTACGTGCTGGTCTTTTGTCCTTTACCATCCAGTACATTTGCAGCCTGGGATACCTCCAGGATTCAGGCCTGAGTGCTTTTTAAATCCTTTCATATTCATAAACAAGACATGGTACACAAAAGCAAAATGTACACATCACAAAGCTGCCTCTTCCAGAAAAAGCCTCTTCTAGAAAGGCCATTTCTGAAGGCTTTAGGCATACAACTGCATGCTTGCGTGTGTGCAAAAGTTTGTAGGACAAATCCTGACATCATTACTTTGCCCCGACTTGGGCAAAACTCCCACTGATAAGAGCCCAAGGACTGGCAGAGCTGCACCCAATAAGAATCGGAAACAGACCATATACAGGCACAGGGCAGCCGAAAAGACCAAACAAAAGCTTGTGAAAGTGACTAATTGTCACTTCTCTTTTGTGCTTCACATGGATGAAGAAGCGTACAGCCCCCAGCATGTGAAGGATGCAGGAAGCTGGCTGGACCTGCTGGAGGAAGTGACACTACTGAATCGATAGGGAGACTGCTTTACCACATATGGAGTATTTTTACTGAAGGGAAAGATGACTTACATTTCAATAAAATGGCTTGTCAATAAGGCGACACGTGGCCGATGAACACCTTCCCCCATTTGTTGCTTATGGTGTAAACACGTCTGGAGTGTCAGGCACTTCCCACGCAAAATCCAGAGTGTCAGGCACTTCCCACGCTATGGGAATGTCTGAACCCTGCACTGGAGGACTGTGTCTAAGCGCGGTGTGGCTGTTCAGTCACTGAGCCTAGGGATCAGTGCTGGGATTGCTAACCAGAGTGCCTACTGCGGTGTGAGTGTTCTGCTCACCCATTCTGAAAGGGGCCACGCGCACCCGCTTGCCCTAACATGAAGGGCCGGTTACCCTGGCCTCGACGGGATTGTAACGTGTAACCCAGATATGGAATGCTCGTTACTGAATGCCTGGCACATAGCCCCACTTGCAAAGCCATCAGAGCCATTGTGCCTGCACAAGCGGTGCAGCAGCACAGAATTTAGCACAGCCTGTTTAAAGTTGCTATGACAGGGGTGGCCATTAAAGTGCAGCTTGCAGAGCCCCCCATAACCTCTTCTATCCATTTAGCAGACTGGGGGGGAGGGAGCTTGGGGATTCTGCCCTGCAGAGGGATGGTGGGGCTCAGGGCTTTTGCCCAGAAGGGAAGGTGGTTAGCGGCATCACTCCACCCTACAGGGGACACCTGCAAGTGTAACTGCCACCAGGCATATTTGAACCTGGGACCTCTAGAGCGTCCTATAGGTGCCTCTACTGTTGCAGCTAGCTCCCAGCCGAGGCTGTAGAGTCTCTTGTTCTTATCTGTTGCTGTGGTCTAGGTGCCACTGCATGGGCCAGTCAACCACACTAGGTGTGTGGGTTACACAAGCGCTTGTGGCTCCAGCCCTGCTCTTACTGAAGTCCCAAGTGCCAGCAGGCTCCTCCCACAAGGCTGAAGCCTGAGTCCCACCACCCTTCTAAGGGGCAGAAGCCCTGAGGCCTGGAAGGTTCACCCAGCTCTCAGACTTCTGAAGATCATCATATGCAGCTCAGAAGATCAGGAAGTTTGGCCATCCCCGCCTTAGGACAGGTCAAAATCCCCAGGTTTAGGAGAGAAAACTTCAGAAAAAATACAGATCCAATAAAAAAAATTACAAATCAAGCACAATTTGCTCTTATTTACATGAACTGGCATTAAGAATAAAACAAAACATGATACAGATGACTAAATTAAAAAAAAAAAACTTCACCAGCAAGTTTTGAAACTGTGATATTGAGCAACTTTGTATGTAACGGTATTTGAAAAGTATTTAGGATAAACTCTGAAAGAGGCCTTGATTGCAATCTCTGAATTAACTTTCAGACAATCCTATTAAAGTTTTGTAACTATAAAGAAGCAAGGAGCAAAATTCAGTTCAGAGCCACACAACGCAACTTTCTGAATGGGATTCTAATTAGTTGCTTCCACGTCTCATGAGCTGTTTGAATGAATTGTGTATGTTATTTACTGGCACTGAAAGAGAAAGAATGTCCCTCAACAGACAGCAGGGACATTAATCCCCATGGGGAATGGAGGAGAAAAGAGAGAGATACACACGAGGAGAGAGAGGGGAGTGGGAGAATATAAAATTGCTACAGGAGGATTCAGACTCCAAGCCTACAAGTATGACATGCAACTGGGAAGACATTCAGAGCCTGAGCAAGCTGCAAGACACCCACACTTTTGAATCTGATGCCCTTTCAGTGACAATCCCAGCAAGCGCGCTAGAAGCATTTCTAATTAAATATTCCCATGGGACAATTCCATCATTAATTGAAAATGGAGTGAGGTGGCCATCCTAACCAGATTTCAAACGAGAGCATCAGGAATTTTTGGAATGTAATTTATTTTGTTACATTTGTTATTTTCCTCCTCCTCCTATTTCCATTTGTGTTTTGGTACCAACATAAGCTAACCACCAGAAACCACTCAACCAACAGGCAAGCTAGAGCCCTTTGAAAGGCTGCTGGCCATGCACCTGTATTACATAGTCTCCCCATATTTCATAGCACAAGACCTGTTCTGAACTCCTGGTAATCCACACAGCAGCCCAGCAAATCTCTCTTGCTCTGGGCTCCCCATGTTGAAGTCCTGATATTAGTTTAACCTTAAACTAAAATATCAGAAACAACCAAACCGCAACAAATCAACGTGTCCCTCTAATTGTGGAGTTTGCAGCTGTTCCAAAGAGAGACCTGACATTCCAATGCCATTAGCCGTGACATTTTAAAATCTTAAATTATTCTTCATTTGCCGTTATCGCTGAGAGCGCTGGTCAACTCTGGCTACTCAGATCAATCTATTGTGTATCTGTTGTTTTTAAACACACTCATATGCAATAGTAATATCCATGCAAAACCGCAGAGCGTAGGAAAAATTGCATTTCAGTGTGCACTTAATGGTCTCAGCTGCGTTCCACATAGTAGCCTGTCTCCACCAGGACTACCTCCAACTTCCCAAAACAACAAGCAACTTTAAACAGCTGCCATTCTTTCATCTAAAACTGACTTGCCACAACATGTGCTCTCAAGGTATTGGTCAGAAGAACATGAGAAACAATATTCAGACTTGCATCAGTCGGGGTACATCTACACAGCAACGTTATTTCAGAATAACATCTGTTCTTCCGAAATAACTATGCAAGCATCTACACCGCTAGCCCATTATTTCGAAATTATTTTGAAAAAACGGGCGGCTTATTTCGGTGTTTGTAAACCTCATTCCATGAGGAATAACACCTCTTCCGAAACAGATATTTTGGAATAGCAGTAGTGTGGATACTACACTGCTACTATTTCAGAATAGCACCTCTCCCAGGCCATTCAAAGTAATTACTCCCCAGTGCTTCCTGGGGTTCTAAATCAAGGTAGCACGTCCACATTAGGGGAGCCTGCCTCGGACTCATTTCCAGGCTTCCATGTTGTGTAGACGTGCTATTTCGAAATAAATTATTTTGGAGTATTTCTTCCAAGCAAAGCAAATGCCATGGTTAACAAGTGTCCTGCAAGCACAGCCCGATTTTCTTGTTGAATGTAGTGCCTCTCAGGGATTAAAACAATAAAAAAAAAATAAAACGTCTGGGGAATAAGCTCAATTTGGATATTTGTGAACATGGGGAAGATACTTTTTTTTTTTTTTTAATAGTGAAGCCAACATGAGGGAAGTTTCCTCCCCACATCCCTGATCAGCAAAGGTAGCTAGGTTACAAAACTATCTCCTACCTGCTGGAATTATTTCTGGATTTATTCCCACTTGGGTAGATGAATCAATCAAGTCCCCAGCAAATAGGACTAGTCTTGCCTTAAATTCTGTCAGATTCCTTGTTGAGGGGGCAACCCCTACTTACTATAATTTATGGAGCAGAGACTGGGCAAAGCTAAAACCTTGGGCCCAAATGTAACTAAACTTCGAGGGAATCCCAATTTTTGTATTCAAATCCGTTAAAGTAAAACCTAAAGTCACAAAAACCGGAATTACGAGCTGATCAGTCAACCACACACCTCGTTTGGAACCAGAAGTATCCAATCAGGCAGCAGCAGACAACATTTCAGAGTTCTCCATTCCCAAAGCGTTCATAATTCTGAGGTCCTACTGTAACACTAAGAAACCATAACCTAGACCATGGGTGGGCAAATACCAGCCCGTGGGCCAGAGCTGGTCTGTCAGGGTTAGTCCCTGGTGGGTTCCACTGCTAAATTTGCTCATACCTGCAGAGATGCAGGTAATTGCAGCTCCCATTGGCCGTGGATCACCATTCCCAACCAATGGGATCTGCAGGAAGTGGTGTTCTGGTCTGGTCCACTTCTTGCTGCTCCCATTGGCTGGGAACAGAGATCCATGGCCAATGAGAGCTGCGATTACCAGTACCCGTGGTGGCACAGATAAATACAGGGCCGCGGCCTGCCGGGGCTAACCCTGGTGAGCTAAGGTTGTTTTATTGCCCACCTTGACCTAGACCGTTGGGAGCCTCCCCACTACAGTGTCAGATTTAAGGAGTTACCACTAGGTGGAGCACCAGCTCAGAAAATGAGACGGGTTCCTTCCCCACAGTCAGTGCTAAGAGTGAACTCATCCTGCTTCCAGGCATAAATCAGAGTCAAGTGTTATATATTTATACTGCACCCCTGGCCTGCTTTTCATTTCAGCGTTCAGGGAAAAGAGCAGCAATAGACACCGAATCTCCCCCCACCCCCCTCCACCCCACTTATAATTTAATGCACTCCCAAGTGTGACTTCTGACAGAGGAGAGCAACCGAATCCTCCATGTGCGTTATGATCTGACTCCCTTTGGTCTTTGCCTAGATTTACACTCCATTGCAGCAGAATTACCAGAAAAAACAAACAAATCTGTCACAACAGAATTTCCCATCAACCTAGAATATAATTAGATTGGAAAACAACCCTGTCTGCAGACTGATTCACAGAAAAGCAAGCAGGCTGGGGAAGGAATAGGTCATGTGTGGCTTTATTTATGGCTTTGATTTCCAAAATACAAATTGCTGGTTTTCCTGTTTGCCCTTTTCAACCCCTGATATTCTAATCTAACTAGTGAGCAAGTTACATTTAATCATGTAAAAAAGTCCTTGATGTCCAATACTGACCAGTAGCTATGGAGGGGAGTGGAAGGTATATTCATTATTGTTATTCATAACTGTCCCTCATATCGATTTACTGGATCAACCTTGCCTTATAGCTAGACTACAAGCTCTTCAGGGCAAGGATTACTGTGTGTTGGGGGAGAGACGTCAATAAATGGGGACCTGGTGCTACCACAATATAATAAATATTTAGATTTCATAACCATGCAAACTGCCACAAAACTCTTGGTATTTCACACAAGTCACAGTATTCACCTCAAGTTCTGTATATTTTACACACACACACACACACACACACACACACACTAACTACATAGCTCTTGGGGGTGGTACCAAACTCCACACAGGTCTATGGCATCATTTGCCATGAGCCACTTGGGGGCGCTAGAACATAGCTCATAGTCAAGAGGATTACCAGGATTACCGCTAGGGCATCAGGCCCTATTATTCAGGGGAAATGGCTTGGGAGGAGAGTCCTAGGAGTTCCCTCACCCTGGTGGTCAGAGAGCTACCTGCCAAATACCGCGTATAAGTCTAAAAACTTTTAAAAGGAATAAGCTGTTCCCTTTACGGTCCCCAAACTGCGCAGCCAACTCAAGGGGCGGACCCTGCCTCTGCTCCCTTTGCAACGTGAAATACCAGCTTCATAAGGGGAAAGCTACGGGAGCCAAAGGACGTGTCTACCCTTACAATTTCTACCACTTTAATTTACCAATTTAGTTAATCCCGCTAGTGGGGGCACCCTTGTACTGGTGTAGGTCTGATTATTCCCATTTGGGGAAGGGAATATGCTAAAAATAGTTCAAGGCCCCTTCCATCCACAGCAGGAGTTGCAATGCTCAGTTAATAAGTAAGGCACACGCCTAACAACCACAGTCAGAGAGGTACAACTTGCAAGTGCAGACCAGACCAGAAGAGGCCCAGAAGGGAATAAAACTATATTTTGTCAGATGCTACAAAGTTTCTATGGAACTTGTATGATCAGAGATGCCTCAAGCACTCACAACACAGTTGTTTGTGTGTGTAACGTTTGCAGCCCAAACACACATGGTAATAAAAAGTTAGTGACACCCTGTACCATGACACATTCTCCCACTGTCTCCGCAGACACACTCAGCGATGTCCTCAAACTCTGCCGTCTCACTTCAAATGAGCAACAGCAAAACTTCTCAATTCGAGTTTTATTGGTACAGCCCACTGAACCTGCATTTGCTTGGACTTTCTGCCTCAAAACGTAGTTCCCAAAGTCAAAGCCAGCAAGCCCTGCATGTTTTCCAGTACAGTTGGGTGAGTACTACACACAAAAACCACCACCACCATTGTGTGTTCAAGTTTTTAAAATAAATTACTTCTGCCGTGGACCATTCTCCCAATATTTGGATGGCAGAGTTCTAATAGTATGAATATTTGCAGATAAATACACGCACCTAAATACTCTGAGAAAGTACATTTTAAAATTGGTTTCCATGGGTGTTCCCCGCCTGAAGTTAGATCATCCATAAAAGAAAAGCAATGGTGTCATGCGAGTTGTGATCACAGACTAAGCAGCTCAAGTTCTGCACAGCAAATGAGAGTAAACAATTTTCAGGAGCCATCAGTTTTGCATAGGAAAAAAAGTCTCAGTCTAATCAGAGTTTCTGCTTATAAGGAAAAAGGAAAAACTCATCAATAACATGTTTATTGCAGGTAATCCTCTGCTCCTGTCCCCACCCTAAAAGCAAAAATTGCAACCCAACACAGGTGGGACAAAGTTAATAAACCAGCTGACTTTTGCATGTTCACCTTTCAGAAAGGGAAACATTAGCAGCTGCTGTGGAACAGAGGCCTGACTTCCCTTTGGTGCTCAGTTTATGGGCAGATTTTGTGTAATCCCGGGATAGCAAATGTGATGAATCTCTCTGGAGCTGATCCACAAGACATGGATCGGTGACAACCCACGTAGCCACAAAACCTGGCTCTTGAGCTCAAGCGACAGAAACTCAAGCTTTCAGCTATGGGAGCTCAAACACCAGCACTAGCCAAGACGGAGATCACCCTTGTAGCACCCCCTCAACGTTCTAGAATAGTGGTGGGCAAACTCAGCCCAACGGCCACAGTCGGCCCATCAAGGTTCTGTCTGTGGCTCACGAGACATTTTGTTCACTGTTGCCCACAGAGCAGGGATGCCAAATTCTGCTGGTGCCCGCCCACATAATTTTTTCCTACCGGTATTACTGACGTGACACACGCATAAAGCATGGGCATGTGAAGTGAGGTGCACACTGATTGTGCACAGTATTGACTGGGAGAGCAAATCTGCATATTTTGAACCGCTTACGTCACAAGGTCTGTTAGACTAATACGTCATCATAATGTGCAGAAGTTACTCAGTAACAGTTCACGTACAAATTAGGGTCTAGCATTCATTCCGTTGCACTAGTCAGTTCTACCACATGCACATGACATACCATTATCGTGAAAACAACTGAGGATCTATCGTAGGGAACAGCCCCGAACTAGCAGTGGTGAAATAGGATCTTTTCAACTTTTATAGAACTTTTATCCTGTGGATGCTCATGGAATTCTGCATCAGAAGCAAATCATGGCAATTATCAAAGGCAAGATCCATTTTATTCTTGAAGCTCCTCGGTAACTAAATCCATTGGAAAAATTAAGTGAGGGATAAGAAAACAGGAAATTAATGAATCTGCTCCAGCTTGACATTAAAAACATGGTAACACCCGACTTGTGAAAGGCATCTTTCATGAATGACATGGAGGTTGAAATAATCTTTCCGTCAGAGCCATCCTTACCCATATGCACAATACCCAATTGCATAGGGCACCACTGAGTCTTAATGTCCACCCACCCACCTCTTACCCCTGTTCTGTGGCTCTGCTTCCTCCGGAGAGGATCTAGTTAACTTAAAACTGAAAAAGCCTGCCAGAGCTCTTAGCAGAACAGTGACCCTGTGAAAGAGCCAGTAGTAATGAAGCCATTTAACAGACATTTGCCAGCCCCTGTCAGTTTCTGAATTTACTGTGTTGCTCTACAGGACCTAATTTGTTTTTAAAATATTTCATTAGTGTGTTGCTGAAAATTATAAAAATCACATCTCTCAAAAAAATCCTCTCCCGCTGACTGCCATCAGGCAAAAGGGCACCAGCTTAATAGTACTGTGCAAGGCTCCATAAATTCTAAGGACTGTCCTGCTTTCAGTCATGCAAGGGATCTCTCTGGGTCATTAGTTCAGAGACATTAATGAAATTGTGTGGAGAAGCTTAAGTTATTACTACCCATGCTTCACTCTGTACGGAGAGACGATTCCTGCCTCTAGCGCCAAATTCATGTATTCCCCATATCTGATAAAAACCAAGGCATGAATAATTTCAGAGAATTGGGCAAATTTCACATCTCCAAACACGTTTTGTCTGTAAAGAGACTGAGAAAAAAAATCAGGAGCCAATCGTTCGAAATCAACCAGTGAATCATCTGCACAAATAAGTCATAGCTTGCAGCTGTTTCCTAAGCAGTTCCTTGCAAAAAAAACCCCGGATATTCAAAATTCAAGTAATTTTGATTGGACTCCTAGAACGGCTTCTCTTCTCTACCTGGAAGACCGACACTATTAGACTCTACTGTCTGTGCTCACCTATTCCAAACTGCCTGTTCATAATTCTTCTGCAAAATTTGCTTAAAATGTACAAGACTTTCCAGCGTGAATTAGTGTGATGAAATATTAATAGAAAACAAATGCAAAGTCAATCTGGAAAGCTTATTTGGTTTTAATTCGAACTGTTTGAAGGGGACATTTTGCAGCACGTAACCGAGTCTAGTGGCAGTTCAAGCTACTTTTTACAGCAAAGTAATTTAACAGGAGACAGGCCTTCTAACAACGATGTCCTGAGTAATTATGAGCAACTGCACCACCATAATATCCAATTTACAGGACTGTTGCATTAACTGTATAGTAAAGCATTCCTGAATATGAGAGAGAGAGTGGGTGTGTGTATGTATGAGAGAGAGAGAAACTTAGAGGGCAGCTTTTGCTCTTCCATAGTAGAGATGTTAAATATCGGTTAATTGAATAGTCGATTAACCTCATGAATTCTAATCGGTTACTCAACTATTTTTTGGTTCCCATGGGTGGGACCAGCAGCCAATGCGCTCCGGCCCCACTCCCAAGAAGCCCCCTTCCACTCCGCGCTGCCATCTCTCAGAGGCAGCAGCACGAGGTGCCAGGTAGGAGCTGATAGGAGCTGGTCCATGAGGGGAGTCAGTTTAAAAACCAGCTCCCCTCGTGGACCAGCTGCCTGTTGCCCCACGCTGTTGCCTCTGATACAGCACAGGGTGGTAGCAGCCCCTATCCAGGGGGCGGGTTCTGAGCTCCCAGACCAAGCACAAGCTGGAAATGAGCCAGGCTGCCTGCCCACCTGGCTCCTAATACATTTTAAATGCAGAGCCATAGTGGGGTAGGTCCTGGACCCAGCGCAAGCCAGGACTCAGCCAGGCTGATGGACAGCCTGCTAAAAAATGTACTGGCAATAGTAGGGGGATGGTAAATTAATGTAGTCTATAGCATTAACTGATAAGCTGTTGCTTATCTGTTAATCAGCTATACTATACATCCCTATTACATAGTGCCTAATCAGAGCATTAGAAGCCCTATAAGTAATTGTGTTATATACTCAGTATAGTCAAGTCAACTGAAAGAAGTCAAAGGGTTTCTCCCAAACTCTCAGGGAATGATTGAGCCTCTTCCTCCCAAGAGCCTAACCCCTGTTCACTTTTCCCCCCACCCATTCTCATGCTTCCTAATGGCTGGTAAAAAATGGATGGCGTGGCCTCTGATATCGCCCACCCCCCATTCTGATACCCCTGACTGGGTGCTGTAATACTTTGATCCAATTCTGGTGGCTGGGCTTGGGGGCGAGGGTCCGGCCAGTGATGCACAGAAGATGAGACTGGGGAGGTGATATTATATGTAGTCTCCTTTTTGTGGTTTCGTGCTGCCAGCTTGAATAGCAATTTGGCTTGGAAGAATTCCCCAAATCATAATGCAGATGTCAAAAAGCAGCCTAAAGAGACACAGGCTGCAGTGTGAGCAGCAGCTTTGGGATAAGAAAAAAAGGAGGCTATTGAATGAGGAGCTAACCAAGCATGTGCTTTTGATTATTATTTTTAATCTTGTTTTCAGCAGGAGACTAGAAATTCTGCAGGCAGAGTCCTGAATAATGGAGGATGCTGCAGGAGTACATCTTAGTTGGAGGAAACATGTAAGAGGGTTTAAAAAAAAAAAAAAACACATCCGACTTCGATTTGCTTAATTTTATCTGTTTGATCTACAAAGAGGGCACTCTGCTTAGGTCGGGCTGTCAAACAGCATAGTAGCCTGAGTCAGAAACTATTATCGAGGTAAGCATCTCAGCTTGGGGGGGGAGGGGACTGATGAATATGGGGCAGTTCCATGCGGCTGATCGAGACCAGAAGGACCACACGTTGGCACAGCAGCTTTTTAAAATTGTAGGCGGCACGGTGCCACTAGCACAGGGAGGGACATAACCCGCAGTGCTGCAGGAGTAGCCCCAAGTCCTTTCTGAAGCACAATACCCCCAAACATCCCACACACAACACATGTGGGGGGTGCAAGATAGGACAGGCGTGCCTCACATCCAGCAAGGTCAGGCCAGAGCTAATACCTGTGTCAGTTGAAGCCACCGATTTTTGTGATGTAGGTATTTGTCCACTGGGAACCAAACAGATCATCAGCTCATTCCACGTAGGCTTTGCAGCAACAACTTTGTCTGCAGAACCACAGAACTCTTCCTCCAAGTCCTAACCAGTAACAACTTTCACTGCGGAACTAGGGACGTAGAGGAAGAACTCTGTGCTGAGAGGACTTCTAACACACCCTTGGAAAGGCTACAGGAGGCCCTGCACAGATCGCAGAGCAAGGACATTTGTCCCTGCTTTTCCCTAATTCAATAAAAGCAGCTAAGGCTCCACTGGCACTTGGAGATAGGGATGTGATTCCCAGTTCACACTGGACGTACCCGCACTAGATTTCACTCAGCTGATGCGCTAAAGATGGTAGTGTAGCCAGGGTACCATGGGCAGTGGGGAGCAGAGGAACAGACTAGCCTTGCCAGTTACATACCCGGGGGGGTTTAAGGTAGGTTTGTGCTCAGCCTTGCTAGTGCATACCACTAGTCACCACTGCCCATGCTACCCCAACTACACTACCATTTTTAATATGCTAACTCAAGGACCACTAGTTGGGAATCACCCCTAATGGCGATGTGCTGAAAACAGTGGTAAGATAATAAACTATTTCATCAAGTGGTAAACGCATTTCCTGGTCTTTCTTGCAGGCTAGCAGGCTCTGTCAGGAAGCCTGTGGTCTTAGGGTATGTTTACATGGCAAAGTTATTTCGAAATAACTTTCCTAGCATCTACACAGCCAAACCGCAATTTCAAAATAAATTCAAAATAGCAGAGCGCTTATTCTGAATTTGGTAAACCTCATTTTACGAGGAATAACGCCAAATTCGAAATAGCTATTTCGAAATAAGTGCTGTGTAGACACTTATTTTGAAATAGGGGGCCTCCAGCCTTCCCAGGGTGCCCTGGTGGCCACTCCAGCCTCAACCAAGAACACTCTTCTCCCTCTCCCTCTCTCCCCGGAGCCCTTAAAGGGGTAGACTCTGGCCACAGTGCCTGTGCCAGCTCCAAGCCTGCCAGCCCAGAGCCAACAGTCACTGCCCCTCACCTACTGGCCCCAAAACATGAGCCAGCAAACCACTGGCAGTCAGCCCTCCACCACCCCTCAGGAGCAGTCTGACAGCTCCCAGAAGCCTGCCAGGGCCCGGAGAAGGTGGGCGCCTTCCTGGTCCAGGATGGAGATCATGGACCTTATTCAGGTTTGGGGGGATGCCCCCAACGTCCATGATCTCCGCACTACACGGAGGAACGTGGCCGTCTATGGCAGGATAGCTGCCAGCCTGGCCACCAGTGAACCCAGGAGCAGGTTCACATGAAAATCAAGTTGGTCTGGCGAGACCCCCATCCCTGAGCTTCCCCTCCCCCTTCTTCCCCTTGCTTCCCCCTTCCAGCTCCCTCCTCCCAGGTTTCCCCCTCCCCTCTCCCACCTTCTCTCCTCCCCTCCCCAGTCTCACCAGAGTTTCATTCCCCCCCCCCCTCAGTTTTGTTATGTTATAAACAGTTTGTGTTTATGAAAAAACATGTATTGTATTTTACATCAGGAAGGGGGGTGGAGGGGGGTAAGTGGAAGGAAGTGAGGGAGGAATGAGGCACAAGCCCCCAGTGGGGTGGACCAGGGAGACTTTTAGTGCTCCTCAGTGTGGAAGCTCTCCCGCAGGGCTTCCTGGATACTGACAACCCCTCGATGGACCTCCCAGATGGCAGCCTGCAGAACGTGCAGCCAGGCTCGCAGCAACGCGTCCAAGAGAAGTACCAGAGTGCCCAGGGGCAGCTCTGGCTCCGTGTTGCAGAGTGCTGTGGTGTCCTGAGTGAGCGCAACCAGAGCACGCAGAGACAAAATTCTTTGCTGCCCCTCATTGAGGTAGGCAAGCAAGCAGGGAAAGCTGAGAACTGGCTGTCCGGGGGGGGGGGGGAAGGGGTCCCTTTAAGCACAGGCCTCAAATAGCCTCAGGCAGCAGCCACACAAAGTAACTCCTGACCTGATGACCTGCCGGACCTGGTTCTGGCCAGCCTTAAATGCGATTCAACATCCACTCAGTGTGGACGTGCTATTTCGAAATAGCAAAATGCTATTTTGAAATGTATTTTGTGTGTAGACACGTTATTTCGAAATAAGCTATTTCCAAAATAACTATTTTGAAATAAGGTATTTCGAAATAACACTGTAGTGTAGACATACCCTAAATCATCAAAAAATCTGTCTGCAAAAAAGCTGTTCTGGAACAAGATAGGCAGAGAGTTGCAGCTCAGCCTAAGGGAGTAGCCTGCTTTCTCTCTCTCTGTAATTGGCTGTGTGTCAGATTTCTGGATTCTTATAAAGAAAGTAGTGTTATACTCTTCCTAATAGATTGCAACATAAGTGTTTTCCTAATTCTGTGTGTATATGCTGTGAACATAACACTAAGGCCATGTTTTCCCTTGGGGGAAGATCGACGCTGCCGGGATCAGTCTTCCAGAGTTCAATTTAGCAGGTCTACTAAAGACCTGCTAAATTGAACTCAGAGGGCACCTCTGGTGGCAGCCAACACACCTGCTCCTACGACAGCGGGGAAACTCAAATTAAGGTATGTAGACGCTTGTGTATCTTAATTTGACCTTCTCCTTCAATGTTGATCTGGCCTGAAGAAAAACTATGTTTTATATAAAAAAAAAAGGAGTAGTCCTGTAGCACCTTAAAGACTAACATATATATATTAGTATGATGAGCTTTCATGGGCAAAACCCACTTCCTCAGATGAGCAGAGTGGATTAAAACGGGGGAACCTCATAATTTACAACAGAAAAAAGGAGGGAACCTGTCAATTGTAGTGCCGGTGCTAATGAGGCTAATTGAGTAGGCTGGAAGTATCCCATGCTTAGCTTTTGATGTCAAGTGGTTGTTGAATATAATGGCCCATCCAGTTCATGTCTTTGTTCAGGTCAGGAGAAAGAGTATCAAATTTGCATATGAAGGCCAATTCTGCAGTTTCTCTCTGTAGTTGGTTTTTGAAATTCCTTTGTAGAAGACTGGCTACTTTTAAATCCATTAATGAGTGCCTGACTTACATCTTTTAATAGCAACCAAGATTTCAATTTCTAGCTGCCGAAGGTTCACAAAATATTACCTTTCACTACATTAACAAATTAATGCAGTATGGGATACCACAGCTGTATGAAATTTTTTTTTGTTCCGGGATTTCATGCTCTCTCATTAGCTTTGAGCATGACTCCTGCTCAGAATTAATGAAAATGCACACTCAGAAAAAGGAAGACTTTAAATTCAACAAGCAGTGTGAATTTATGCATCCCACTGATAAGCACCATACTTCCTTCTTGCATAGAACTGTGCTGTGAGAGATAACTACAAAGGCTCAAACTGTTGCATTGTTTCTTCAGCACTTATACAAATTAATTAAAAGGCACATGAAAACCATCAAAGCCTACTCTGTTAAATTTCTTACTTATCAGTTTGGTCTTCAGTCTGCAGTGCTACAAACACTCCCTTTAATTAAATTTAGGAGGTAAAGACCACCCCAACTGAAAAGCTAATGGGGCTAGAGTTCCCAGACTCACGTGGTGGTCAGAAAGTCTTATGCATACGGTTACCAGTTGTCCAGTTTTCAACCAAAACACCTGTCAAAAGGGGACCCTGGTGGCTCTAATCAGTGTCACTGACCGGGCCATTAAAAGTCCAATTGGCGCTGGGCTAGCAGACTCCGTACCTGTCTCTGCGAGGGCGACATATCCCTCAGTTCCTAGGCAGAGGGATGGTCAGGGATGCTCCATGTGCCACTCCTGCCCCAAGTGCTGGCTCCACAGCTCCCAATGGCTGCTTTTGTTAATATCTATTTAATTTTAGTGACTGTTGGGGAAGGGGCATCTTTGTTAGAGACCCCTCTCTTTGGCACACACAGGCAACCCCTCCTTTCAATTAAGGTAGAAGAGCTCCCAATGCAAACCTGAACACTTCCCCAAAGACTGTCCAGCTAAGCCAGAAAGAGCCAATACTGGCACACTCAACATTCATAAGATGTCACACGAGCAGCATTTTATTTTAAAGCCCTTTGCAGTTTCTTCAAATCAGGAAACAGAGAAGATAACCCTGTTGAAACCAAATCTTTTCAAAGTCACTGGAAAGAACAAAGAAGAGTAAATTTCATCCATCTATAGTTTAAGACAGCTGTACTGTTATGTTATTGCTAATGCACAGTATTAAAAAACAGGACTGAAATACCGCTTCCTTGTAATTGCTAAATAAAATCTTAGAGCAGCAAGCATTTCCTAAGATGATTTGTCTCCCTCATGTTGCCAAGTAGCTAAATTTCCATTGTAATACTGGGGAAATTTAAGGCACAGCAGCTAAATATCAACCACAATTATGTTTGCTCAGATAGGGCAGCTATGTCCAAGACATCGCAAGTTTAATACTAGTCTTCCTGTCTCATTTAACCTTTTCATGATATGAAGGCATGGAGTTGTTAGTGTCTATTAACTCAGCATCCTTTCTCTGTTGCCTCCGTAGAAAGAACATTTCTTAAATCATACAACTTAGTGCCCAAGATTCATAGAGCTCACACTTTAATCCAATTAAATCAATGAATTTTCAATGAGTTTGTAGCTCCGAAAGCAGCAACTGGGATTAGTGTTGCAGTGTGAGAGGAATAACACCTTTCATCCCTGCTCTTGTGCGGTTATAAATTCTGGGTTCCTGTTATTTCCACTCCAGCTCATCTGAAGAAGTGGGTTTTGCCCACAAGAGTTCATGATTCTGTATATATTTTTGTTAGTCTCTAGGGTGCCACAAGTCACATGCATCTGACAAAGTGGGTCTTTGCCCACGAAAGCTTATGCGGCAACACTTCGGTTAGTCTATAAGGTGCCACAGGACTCCTCGCCACTTTTACAGGACTAATTGTGAGGTCACAGTGAGTCCCAAGATATTTGGTATTTTTCTCTAAGTTCCAGCTTCTGGTAGGATGGGATTGAGGTAAGAATATCAACTTTCATTCAAAACACAAGAAGATTTTAGGCCACATGGTTGCAGAAGAAAGCTTTAAAATAGGACTTGAGTGTGCCCATAGGGCTCAAATTCCAGAGGGTCTATGAAGAGAGCTCCCCATTTTTTTCAGTCTCATGGCTTTTAGGGTGCTGACTCATGAATTTTTGAGAGCTTGGGTTGGCAAAACTAAGCCAGGTACCCCACTTTTCTTGCATCAAGCCATCAGATAGTGGCTAAAGTGTAAAATAGCGGCACCATGGGAGAGTTCAAAGACAGAAAGTGAAGAAATACTGTCGCTCACTCCAGAAGAGCCTACAAAGGCAGTATGTAATTCTCTGAGGTTAGAATGTCACACACACAGAGTCCAAACCCTCTTCTTTTACAAGAAGTGTCACAGTAACTCAATGGTCTTAGAATTAATGCTGACAAGAGAATGACAATTCTAATTTGGGTCAACTTTTAAGGTGAAACCTGTGTCTCCCTTGTCCCAAGCCGGTCCTATAACTGCCTAGCTATAGAGGTAACACACCTCATAGCCTGCTGCCCATCACTGCCCACTTCAAACTCCTTATGCTGCAGCTATGCCATTGTAGCACTCTAGTGTAGATAGTGCAGAGAAAAGGGATTCTTCCATCACTGTAGTACACCCACGTCTCTCAGAAGAAGAATTCTTCCATCACCTAAGCTTAGGTCAGCTCTCAAGGGACTGACTTTTTCATATCCCTGAGTAACATAGCTAGATTGGCTTAATTTTGTAGCATAGATGTGCCCTCAGAAACTGATTTCCTTCCCCATTCCTGGAGAAGAGCTCCTTGTAGCTCAGAAACTTGTACCTTCCACGAACAGAAGTTACTTCAATAAAAGATATTACCTTACATACCATTCCTCTCCAATATCGTGGAACCAACAGGGCTACAACACTGCAACCATCAATTCCTAAGGCAGATTTGCTCCACAGGAACTGGGTATTTGTTCATCAGCTGAGATTGCTGGGGAGGGGGAGAGAGACATTGTCCTGAATGCTGTCTATGACCATCTCTGTTCCAGGACCTGAGTGAGTGAGTGTGCATGTGAAGAGAACACGTTACAATTTGATTATACTCTTCGATTCCTTGTCAATAATTTCTCCTCTACGGGGAAACTGTCCTGCAAGGATCCAGACATCTGCTATGGCTTGACAGAGGGGAGAGGATGAGGTGCCAGCAGCAGGAGGGGCACACTTGATTTTGCATCTCATCTGACAGACTGCGCCTCCCAAAGCACAGAGTACTTAGCACCCTTTTTCATGTTGGTTCAGGACCAACTCAGGAAAAGAATGCCACCATCTCCCAGTGATTATCACCTTCCTACAGTAGCTCTCTCTTGGTAGATATTGACGCCAATTAGCACACTCAGCTGGATGAAAGTCTGAAGCGATGTTTTTGAAGTGTCAGAAACATGAAAAGTTGCCTTGAAAGCAAACAAGCAGCCTATCCATTAGTAACCTCAAGGATTAACCATAATTGCAAATGACCTTATAGTGCTTCACATAAGAAAGCTGGTAAGTGCAGGATCAATAAAGAAAACATTTCGAACCTCCTTCCTTGAAAAACAAAAACTATTTCACTGCTTTTAAAATAAAACTGACTCATGAGAGTAGGATACATGTGTAGTCTGTTGCCTTTGGAAATATATCACATGAAGTTACATACTTCAGACACCTCTCAGAATGCCTTGCAGTTTTAAAGAGAAAAACTGAGATGTGAAGAGAGGGAATTTCTTGTGACTCAGAGTTGAAGTGTTTAGATGACAGAACAAGAGCAACATATACAGACTAGGCCATTTTTTCCAGAGTCCAGATGAGAAAAGCAAGGCTATCTATGAAACATCTACTGGTATCCAAGTGTTTCCCACAACAGTTTTCATGGAGTTTTCTGCTTTTCTCCTTTCCAAAGGGACAGAAAACTGCTCTTAGGCTAGATACAGATGACCAGCTGCTCAGATTCAGCAGAGCGGAGGTCAGAACAACCACGAAAAGGGACATAGCAGGGGAGTGGGTGGAAAGCCATTTGTGGGTGTTTTTGCCCACAAAATTGAACAGCTTCAGGGTGGTTCTAACCTGCCCTAGTAGGAATAGCAACTGGGGGCAGCTGAGAATTATTCCACCCAGGCCCCCATCTGTTTTTCCACACACCCAGAAGCCTGTGATGTTAAGCCGACTCTATTGGCTTTACATCAACAACGTCAACAGTTCTTCAAGAGGCACAGGAGACAAGCGGTGATCAATGAGCTTGCTAATGGATCCCATGAGAAAGTGCCTTAGCTAACCTCTCTGTGATCCCCTATGCTCAGCCACCAGGACTTACAGGGTCCCCAGTGAGACATGTAACATGATCTCCCCAGCCCTAATTTGGTATTTGTGGGCGCATTTTGCAGCGCTTAAATAGCTAAGCATCCAGTGACACTTGCAAGGCATTTTATAAAAACATGCTTAAAAATATTCTCACTCACCAAAACCACAAGCCACTTGTAGGGGGAAAAGTTCAGGCCTCATGTTATTTGCCACATCAGTGACATGCAAGAAATTATTGTTGTGGTTTATTCCCTAAACCAGTCCTGGCAGCCCTCCTGTGCATGGAACCAGATGCAGGAGCAGATCATCAGGGCCATTTATTGAATGGCCCATATCTAGAGAAAATCCTATTTTGTTGGGCATAACATACGTCTCCACTGCAAGGAAAAACCCACAGCTGGCCCTGGCTCTAAGGCCCAGAAGTCGACACAGCAATGAAAAAGCCCAAGCTCCATGCATCTAAGGTCACAGGTATGGGCAAGCCACATGTTTTTCTTTGCTGTGCAGACATACTCTGAGGCCAGCCTGCTTGTCTAGACCATAATCTGTACCCTCCTCAAATCCCTGGATAGGTATTGCCTATAGACCTTGCTCTAGTACAGTAGAGAACTACACCAAAAAGCCAAACATGCCTGAATGCTGGGGACAGACTCATGCTTATGCTAGGGTATACACTGAAGCCTTTGAATACTTAGCCTTGACAGAAAGATCAGAAAATTGATATTTTAAATGACTTTTTAAACTTTCAATCATGGCTCCTTCCAGGAGGTGGAAAATTGCTGGAGGAGATCCCTCCACAAGCTTCCCTTGCTGGGAGAAATACAGTCTTTTCATTGGCTCTCAGCCCAGGGTCGGTGTTAGATTCACAGGGTCCCCAGGGCAGAAATTAAGGAGGGGCCCCCACCCCACCTCCCTTGCTCACACATTGGATTTCTGCAACATTTTGGTTTTATTAATATCATAGTGGACATGTTACCACTAGGATTACTGCCACTCAAACCATCGTACTGCATAAAAGCCAACTTTTAACACAAGGGGAAAAAAGCAACTCAGAATGCATTTCTTAAAGAGTATGAAGCACAGGCAAACTCATCCAGATCGTTTAGATGGGGAACTTTCTTAGCTCTTGAGGAGGCAAAGCCTTTGCCTGTTGAAGAGAAATCCCATTCATGACAAATTTTGTGCTCAGTTGAAATCTTGGCCAGAACATTCAGATGATCTTGCAAAACTGCTGAACATGGGGTTTTCACTGTTGGTCACATTGGTTTTATTTGCTTCAGCCCAGCCTTTATCTCTCTACTCTAACCAGAGGTGTACATGTCATGTGCACATACCACCCCTTTGTCTTTGATTTTCACATTCCCCCAGTCAGCAGCTGTACGTCATCACATCTCAATTCCGTTCTCAAGGTCTAGAGCACGGTTCTTTAGAGTGAGCGGAGATCAAACCAGGTATATAAAAGCCCAGAGGATCTGAACTGATCTGCTGACACGACTTTGTATCATGCCCGCTCCGAGTGCGTAAGTGGGCTCATGTTTCTCCGAAACAGATCACGGACGCAGTCCTAATAGCAATAGCATCTTCCCTCAGACAACTTGGAAATTGCAGTTTAGAAGTCTCAAAAGCAATTACCATACAACTTCAGCTTTGATGGAGCAGACAGAAATAACAGTAATTGATTTTATAATTGGACGGTACTATTTACCACATTCCCCCCTTCCCCCAGTGATAAGCTTGTTAAAAGCATTGCTGACAAAATTCCATCTAGTCATAACAAATTCTTACAGTTTACAGCTCCCAGGCTACAGATGGAGAGTTTGAACCAAGTCCAGAAAGCATCAAGAACAGGAAACACAGTTTCTCTAACCCGATTTAAATCCATTCAGAACAGGATAAGAGCCCCGCACGAATACAAAATGTGTATCCGCATCTGCAAAAAGTGATCCGCGGTTATAAAGGGGATCATCACAGATTTGCATGGCTCTAAACATGATCATGTAAGATAGGTTGCAATGACACCTACTTATCACCATGACTGGTGCATTAAAACCCAGTCACACTATCCTGGAAGAGGCGTTGCCACCATGTTTTGCAACACAGCACTTTCACAAGATGCGTCTAACCATGCAGGAATTGTGCAAGTGGTCATGTGACTGCACTATTACTGAGAATTCTCATCACCCCTGATCCGCTTCATGCTTGGGCGTCAATGCACAAGTACACTAGAATGCAGCTGATCCCACAATTCTATGCAGTACTGACCCTACCCACTCCACCCCTCCTCACCCAACCAGCTGCCTTATACAGTTTGGGTGGTGGCTGGCAAAACAGAGGCCTCGCATCTGACCTCAAACTTGAACTTCCTACTTCATTGGCACAGGAGTGGCACATCATAGCAACAGGAAACAGCAAGCAATTTTTTGTTCTGCAAACCACTCCTATCAGAGGTAGCTGGTACACTGAGAAAAACCACTGAATGTGATACATCTGCTGCAGGCAGTTTCCAGGTGTACGATGAGAATTCTTGCCTCAGATGAGATTGCAGGTGCTAAACAGGGCTCCATTTCCCTTGAAGGTCCCTTTCTGCAGCTGCGCCCCATCTGCAGGTTTTTCTAGAACCCAATAACGTGGCGGTGTTATTTTGGCACGAATGGTCCTTCATTTGTCCTGACTGACACTCACTTCTAGCACCATGAAATGCTGCAGTGACAGGAACAACTGATGACCACAGTGATAAAGAGTAAGGGATTTATTCTGAGCTGTGTATGAAACAGAAGGGCTCCGTCCCAGGCACTTTAATGTGCCCTGCAGCCGGCAATTAGGGATCGCCACAGGATGTCACACCTGTGCCCCAGGAAACACAGAACTGTCACACCACAGAAGGTGCAAAAGAAAGTAGGGCCCCACTAGCCAAAGTTCTGCTTGGGCACTAGTCACTAGTTCAGGCTCTGAGAGAACTCAATATCTTCCTGCTCCATGAGAGCAAATGGGACATCTGCCTTGGACACCTAGAAAGCTGATATGCAATTTACATTTCTAAGGCACCTCTCATTGGCAGCGAGAAGCCAGTTAGAGGAACTTGAAAATGACCGCAGTACAAAGTCCCAGAGGGGGAGCGGTGTTAGTCTGTAACTTTAAAAACAATGCTTCACTCTCCATCACCTCTCAGACAAGATCTTGAGATGAACTGAATGTTCCCCTGAGCATGGGGGAAGCTACTTGAAAACAAAAGACTTTAATTTACTTAAGAAAACATCAAGTTAATCATAATCACCGGATTGTTGCCACTTCATTAGGCCTAGAAGTGTTAGGCTTGCAATTATAGCCTATTAACTTTGGGGACACTAGAAGATGCATGCTGATGTGCCAGCCACACTTGACTGCTGAAATTAGGGAGTAGAGTATAACTTAATTGGAACAATGCAGATACTTTAAACAATTACGTTCCTATCATGACAGAGGTTTGTCCTCTGTTGGGAGAGGCACGCCGAGTTCACGTCTCGATTTTATATTTACTGAAGAAAGAACAATGACTTCCTTCCTTGCATTAAAGATGAATATTTCATGATTTCTAAGAATTCTGGGGACTATAGAAATAAAAAGGAAGTTGTGGAACTGAGAGCAAATTCGTGCTCAGTCATTTAAGCTACCAATGCTGTTAGCTTAAATCACAATATTTTTGTACTTAACCTGCTAGCACTTATTTCTTCCCCATTTTTGTACTATGTTTTTATACAACATTACCAGCCAATCAATCTGGAAGCACAGAGTATGAAGGTTTCATGGCTAGATCACAATTATATCTAGGCAAGATTAAAATAAGGAACAGAGTACTAAGAAGTAAAGTTTGGCTCTTGGGCACCAACTTGGTCTCTGTGGCTGCAGTGTCTCTGGTGTGCACACAACTTAGCACCGGTTCTGTCTCATATCAAACTAGATTCTTTTCTTTCCATATTAGCTGAAGTTCAAGCTGCAGGCAAGTGAGCAAGTCAAGACAGAAATGATTCTGGGAGGTGAGGACATTGTGTCTGAGCATGCACCCCTTTTGTGATTCGAGCCACAGTCCTTTATTCCTTGCTGCTTATGCCCCATAAAGCCATTTTCCATCTACAGCTGGTCAGGAGATCAGGACCAAACCTGAGAAGCCTGGCCTCGGCTACTATTTCTATCCAGGGCACCATGGATTTCTGTCGGTTAGCGCATAGATCTTGAAGCAGAGACACTGGCCTCTGGAAACACTTTACCTGCTGCTCCCATCATACCGTACCAGAGCAGTTACACTCCATTTTATAACCTGTTGCAGCAAGTCATAGGGTCTACAGCAAGCCTGGGTCTACAGACTCACGGGGCTGCGCTACAGTGCGAAAAAACAAGTGTCTCAGATGTTCGGGTGTAGGGTAGAGCATAGACTCTGAAGCTTAAGGAGGGGGCTAAGCTTCAGGGTCTGAGCTCCAGCCCAAGCTGCAATATCTACATGGATGTTTTAAGTGCTAGAGCGCAGCTCAGACTCACTACTATGGGTTTTAAAACCCAGTGTAACACAGGCTGGTCCAGATTTGAATCTTTGTTCTTGCTTGCAAGGCCCTGCATAATTTAGTGCCTATCTTAGCAGTACAGCTAAAATGCCCCCTTTCACCCATCAGTATGTCTTCTTCTGAACCTCCTCCCTGGCCCAGACCACCATGTCTTCACCTTCTCCTCCTGCAAATCCTCTATTCCAAGAGCCCGGTAAACAGAACTGCTAACAAGCTAGCTGTATATTGAACACTTACTAGCCATGGTGTCTGCAACGTATTAGAGGCTTTCGAAGCAGAAGAGGCCTGGAAGTTCTTTGGAGGTAGGAAGCTATTAGAGCTGTTTTGAACAAAGGGTTTTTCGACTGGCCAGCAATTCTGAAAAAAGAAAATCAAATCATTTCAGGTCAACTCCACAATGAAAACTATCAGAGTGTTCACTGAAGTCAAGAAATTGGGGTTGAATTATAACGTTTTGTTCAACTAGAAATATTTTTGTTTGAATTGTAAGCCTGTCTTCTTTTCTTTCTTTCTTTCTTTTTTTTTTAAATAAAGTTGAAGGAAATTTCTCACCAAAGTTGTTTCAAACCAAAAAATTCAAACATTTCACTTGGAAAGAGTTTAAAAAAAAAATCAGGTTTCATTTTTAAATGGTCGTTGTGGACCAGACAATTGGACAAAACCGACATGAATTTGCAGAACATTCTGGTGTTGCCAAATATGCATTTTTCCACCAAAAAGGTTCAGTTGAATTGTTTGGCCCAGCTCTGCTGCCAATCAACGACAACAGAAAAAGCAATGAAGCGACAGGGATTTTTCTAAAGATATCAGTCCAGCTCCTGGCTGTTCCCCATCCTATGGGAATTTATTCTGCCAACTCTGTGGTGCCAGGATCAGATCTTGATGCCTGGATCAGTTGGGTCTCCTACCCTTAGCACATGGATGCCTTGCGCGTACCTGCCAGCAGCCAGCTCCCTGATAACATCAGCCACAGGAAGCACAAGCTCTACTGTCCCTCTCTAGGTTACAGATTGATACAATTCAAACCCCCCAATCCAACCCCCCACCTCCCAAGCTGAAGGTTCATTTGCACCATCTCGTTCTGGTCCCTTGGCACAGCTCCATATGATTGTCTCCGAAGAAAACTAGGGAAATACGGACTACTATAAAGTAGGTGAACAAAATGTGCCTAAACCCCTTTTGACTGTGTCTAAACCCCTTTGGAAAAGGAGTCTTTGGTACTGCAGTTCACTAGCCTACACTTTGTGTCAGGCTTCCTCTTGCAAGAGAGAACTGGTTACGGTCCTGATATAAGCCAGCTGTCTTTACTAAGGATTCACACACAAAGTTAAAAAAAACCCCATAAATTTGCAACAGTAATATCTTACGTTGTGTCTGTCCAGTGCTGGAGGAAAGCTACGTGGTTTGTACAGGCCACTGCAAGCAGCTGCCACATGTCCCAGCTAAGAGAATCACTGGAACCAATCGGATGTTCCGCTTTTCTCAGCTTGGATTCCAGAGCATTCAAAGCACAAGCATGATGCACAACAAGATGTGGGGTTGAATGAAGCCCCTCTGGAATCAAGGAAACGGGGACATTCCTTACACCGTTATATAAGGGAGGCTTTGATAAGTGGAACCATTAGGAAAATGCTTCAGGCACCAAGCAGCAAAAACATATCAAAAGATTTCAGCTCTGCTTCTCGGACATAAACTTTTCACTGTGTTTCTACCAGAGCTCTTTCCTTTATTTAAATGTGGTTCCAAAGTACAGTCTGCAGCCGAACTCTTAATGTGGATCTTTACATTAGGGTCAGAAGAAAGCACAGATGACAGTTTTTGGATACAGCACACATAGAACCGTTTTGATAGTGGCTTATCAGCATCCGTTATTGCCTACTGTAACAGAGCATTTGTCAAAGGCAGAATTTAGGACTAAATTAAGACCAGATCTAAATTAAGTCTGCCTCGCTACTCGTCTCTACCTTAGAGGTCTTGATTTTCCTCCAAAGCCATAATGAAGCCCACCATACCTGCTGCACCACTTCTGATGCCCTGAGTACATGTTGTTGGGCACACTTCCAAGGTTCTGTAAGTGGTGAGAATGTGCCAGCCGTGTAATTTTAATAATTAACACAGGATAGCAGCCACCAGGCCAAGAGCCACGTCTTTCTATCCTGAGCCACCTCCCTACTGGAGTGCACAAATGAGTACAGTACTCTGAGGGACATCTCTTAGAACCAAGGTGTCCAACATGCTGGCCACTGGCCACATGCAGCTGTTTGGCCGATTGAGCATGGCTAGTTCGCTATAGCAGTAGCCTCTATAATGGCTACTGCTTCAGAACTGGTTGGACACCACCACCTTAGAAAATCTGTTCAAAGTTCAGGAAACACCTGGAAGGTCTCCCCTGCCTCAGAGTAGCCTTGCAGAAACTTACAGGAGAGTGCCTGACGATGTGTCTCTGCAGTGATACTGCACAGAGTTCTCCTGGCAGACAAAATAATTCTAGGGTTACAGGGGGCATGTCCTGGCAGGCAGATTAACTAGGCTGGACTCTGCCACTTCAAAAACAGAGGATGACCAATTTCCTAAGTAGCTCTTAGAGAATGGAAGCAGGTCTTTTGAAACCACAGTTAGTGTAGTAAGAGACAGCAGCCCGCTTGTTGAGATGTTTTATGCAAACACACATTATACTGGTGCACTCACTTCTACTAAAAAAACCAAAAAACCCTTAAAGGCACTACCATAACCTCCTTATACAACTCCACTGCAATGGCTGCGAAAAGCTGCCAAATGACCACAGCTAGGCACATGGAGAGCTGTGACTACGTAAGAACGGCCAGACTGGGTCAGACCAAAGGTCCATCTAGCTCAATATCCTGCCTTGCATCAGTGGCCAATACCAGGTGCCCCAGAGGGAGTGAACAGAACAGGGAATCATCAAGTGATCCCTCCCCTGTCATCCATTCCCAGCTCCTGGCAAACAGGCTAAGGACACCCTCCCTGCCCAGCCTGACTAACAGCCATTGAAGGGCCCATCCTCCATGAATTTATCTAGTTCATTTGTGAACTAGTTTTACTGCTGAACGTGCATCACATTTCAAGGCAATCTGAGTAACCGTGAGGGATTAAAGAACACTTAGAGTCAAGCTTTAAATAGAAACTGATTTTAACCTTAACTACAGCAGACCTGGTGGTTCCTTAGATGAGACATCACCTATTATACGATTTGAGGGATTGTCCTACTTTCATTGGATGGCCAGTCATGTCCCAGCATGCATTTCAGATAAGTGCAAGATCATGTCCTGAGTATGGTGACCATATTTTGGAAAGGGAGAAGGAAAATGGATACCAGATAACTGGTTGCAAGGGAGGTACAGGTTTCTTTATTTAATATATGGAGATATACCATCTCATAGAGCTGGAAGGGACCTTGAGAGGTCATTGAGTCCAGTCCCCTGCCAGGACCAAACACCATCCCTGGCAGATTTGCCCCAGATCCCTAAATGGCCCCCTCAAGGAGGGAACTCACAACCCTGGGTTTAGCAGGCCAATGCTCAAACCACTGAGCTATCCCCCCCCTTGTACTTGTATTTGAAGCCCTTGTACTCAAAAAAGCTATATAAAGAAATTTAATTAAATTGTAGCAATCTAGGCACCAGCAGAAAATAGAAGCAGTGTTTTAGGTTTATTTATAGCTTCTCAAAAGGCAGCAAGAGACCTGTAAGACTATATTTGCATTTCCTCTCTGAAAGGAGAACCAGCCCAGAGGGAGATGTCCAATTAGATATGGAGCCTTTCTAAAAACAAACCGCAAACACGCAGTACTGAACATTTTGGGGAAGTGGGATCAACAGTTGGACAGACACTTTTACTTCTAGGCTCCTACTAGAATCCATCTGTGATGGCGCGTCGGGGAGCCCCTGACCCTGCACCCCCATCCGCAGCCAGATGTGACCCTCAGCCAGCCAGTAGAGTAGAAGGTTTTATTGGTTCTCAGAGACACAGCATAGCATAGGAGCGATGTTAGCGCAGGCATCGAGAGCAGACAGCCTTATTCCTCTCGGGGATAGGGGCATCCAGCCCCTTAAACCCCCTTCCTGTTCTCACCAGCAACTATATACCACACCACAGTAACTCCCACTCTGGAACCAATCCCTGCAATAAACCTTGGTGCCAAATCTGCCCGCATATCTACACCAACACCATCATCACAGGACCTAACCACATCAGCCACACCATTACGGGCTCATTCACCTGCACATCTACCAATGTAATATATGCAATCATGTGCCAACAATGCCCCTCTGCCATATACATTGGCCAAACTGGACAGTCCCTACATAAAAGACTAAACAGACACAAATCAGATATCAGGAATGGCAATACACAAAAACCTGTAGGAGAACACTTCAGGCTCCCTGGACACACAGTAGCAGATTTAAAAGTAGCCATCCTGCAACAAAAAAACTTCAAGAACAGACTTCAAAGAGAAACTGTAGAGCTACAATTCATCTGCAGATTTGATACTATCATTTTAGGATTAAACAAAGACTGTGAATGGCTAGCTAACTACAAAACCAGTTTCTCCTCTCTTGGTGTTCACATCTCCACATCAGCTGCTAGAAGTGGGCCTCCTCCTCCCTGACTGAATTGACCTCGTTATCTCTAGCCTTACTCTTGATTGGAACACTTTTCTTATGCCTGCATATTTATACCTGCCTCTGGAATTTCCACTACATGCATCTGACAAAGTGGGTCTTTGCCCACAAAAGCTTATGCTCCAATACATCTGTTAGTCTATAAGGTGCCACAGGACTTCTCGTTGTTCTTGCAGATTCAGACTAACACGGCTACCCCTCTGCTACTTCCTGTTCTCAGTCTCCTCTCATTTTCCCCCAGCCGAGACTAACGCACACTCCCAGCAACTGGTCACTCAGCCCCCAGGCAGCCCTGCCTCTTGCTTTGTTCAGATTCCTCCACCTAGCCCAGGTGTCAGGCTGGCTGGGCCATTGCCTACATGCCTCCCCTCAGGGACCCATCCCCCACTGGACACTACACGTACAGACGCACATAGAGTCTCAGCACAGGGCAGTAGGGATCACACCCAGCACAACACAGCAACCAGTCAATGCAAAAGCAGAGTGGATCCAGGGCCACAAGAGTGGACAGCACCCCCATTACGTCACACCATCCCAGTTCAATAGCAACTGAATACCCTTTTACTCTGGAAGGGAGTTTGTGGATCTGAATCCAGTTCCCAGAGGGGAAAAAAAACCCGGCCACATTACAAGAGCCACTGATGTGCAGTGTTTGGCATGCTCCTTGGGGGTCCCGGCAGAACAGCCAACGACCGAAGGAACATTGAGCTACCCTCTACCTGCGAGTCCTCTGGATCAAGATGAAGACACGGTAGATAAGGTTGTGCACCTTTCCCTGTGCTTTCTGCTTGTTCTGTGGATCAGAGAGGATGCATTTAGAGTACTATTAATGCAGAACTTTTCAAAGGGTTTTAATTAATTCACTTAGAGTGAAGGGGGATTTCAGAGAGTCACAATTAAGTCTCTCATTTCACAGGCTGATTACCTGTAATCCCATTTATAGCACTTTGTGATTGCCATCACTGAATGCAGTCAAAGCCTTTCTCTTCGCACAATTTTCCCCCCCACTGCAGCTGCCAAGTAAGTTGCTGGGCTACAACTAGATCCTTTTTAAATAGCCCCATTAGACATATGCACTGGGCCTCGCCGTGAACATTCAGCTCTGTATAAACACTCCAAAACAGAGCCAGCAGGGCGACCACCTCAGGCCCCAAGCTTTGAGAGCTCCGTGTCCTGGGGCTGGAGCAGCCACCAGCCATCCTGCTACCAGAAACTGCTTTTACCCCCATGCCTCTCCCCTGCCATTGGGTCCCACCAATCAGCGTCTTCCCCTCCTTCTCAGTGCCTACTGCCAGCCATGGATCAGATGTTTTGTGGCATCAGGAGACGCTGGGGGGTGGGGAAGGGGGCAGCATGCTCAGATGAGGGGGGTGGAACTGGGAGGAGAAGAGGTAGAGAGCGATGAGTCCTGAGCAGAGCCAGGCAGACCACTCTATGGCAGAAGAAACTTGGCACCCACGTCCTGGGCTCTGCAAGCCTCCCACCTGTGGAGGATGGCCCAAGACACTACCAGGCCCTGATGTGCTTTACAAACCCGACCCAAGCCTTGATGCAGTCCTGTGAGACAGGCAGACATTAAACCCATGGGGAGAGAGGGAGGCAGAGATGCTAAGAGACTCACCTGATAGCAGACAGCAGCTCTGTGGAAGAGCTAGGATGAGAACTCAAGCATCCCAACTCCCAATCTTTAGGGTCACCACATTTCCCAGAGGGAAACCAGGATGCTGGGTAAGGCAACCCTGAGGCCTTTTGCTGCTGCCCCCACTGCCCGCCCATGGGGCTGATGTCGCTGCTCGCCCAAACCCTGCCTGTCTTTTGCATGAGCCCTGCCTCCCTCCTGAGCGGGGCTGGCATTGTCCATCTCCCCCAATACTTTCCTCCACATCCCGCTTTTCTGACCAAGGTGGGCATTTGCCCGGTTGGCTATTGCCCACCAATCAAGTTGGCAAGAGCTAGTGTGACAAATGCCTTCTTTGGCCAAAAAGTTTGGGACAGCTGGGTCAGGAGTTATAAAAGGGACGGTCCTGGCCAAAGCAGGACATAGGGTGATACTTAGTGGCTAGAAGATAGGACTGGCAGTAATGCTGACAAGTTAGTTATGTTCTGAAGTAACAGGCAATTTTCAGAACAGCACACAATTAACTCATTCAATTTCCGAGCACTGTGGCCCTCCCAGATCCTTTCCTCCAGTATGGCTGCCTCAAAGTACTCCCCATCTTGTATTTGTTCATGCCATTTCCTTCCTAAGTGCAGTACTTTCCATGTATCTGTATTGAAGGTCATTGTGCTCAGGTTCTGCAAGCTTGATCACCAAATGGCTCACATGGATAATGGCTGCTCTTGTCTGTCTAATATCCTGGGACCAACACAGTTACAACTACACTGCATGCAGGTTGCCCTTGGTAACTTGGAGCAAATGCCTCCTGTTTCATGGACACTTACACAGACAGAGCTGTCTGTCTCATCAGTGTGTGGATGAAATGATGGTGTAGGCAGGAGGGGGTTAGGTTTATAAGAATGGGGAAGTGTTTGGGGGAAAGGAGGTAACTGTACAGGCAGGATGGGATCCACCTAAACCAAAAGGGAAGCAAGTTGCTGGAGTGTAAAATTAAAATAGTTGTAGGGGAGTTTTTTAACTAAAGGGGCTAGGAGAAACCAAATGCACAAGGTTTGGACTCAGACAGTCCTTAGGACAAGGTTTATTAAAGGGCATATTCTGTAACTCAGTAAAGAGGAGAATATTGACGCTGATAAAATGCAGGAAGAGCTGAAGAGAAGAAGTCAAAAAGACCCATTGAGTTACATCACTTGAAAGCAGACAAGTAAATATTGACACATTTTAAAAAGTTCTGGCATACAAATGCTAGAATTCTAGATACTAAGATGGGAGAACTCGAGTGCCTGGTATTAAATGAGGATATTGATGACAGATGTCACAGAAACTGGATGGAAATGGGACAGTGCCAAATACACAGGAATGACAGAAAAGGTCATGCTGGCGGGGGTGTGGCACTATATGTGATAGAAAACAGAGTCAAATACAGTAAAAGTCTTAAATGGTACCATAGAATCCATACTCAAGCATAGTCTTATGCTTGACTAATAAGAGTATAGCAGTAGGAATATATATTAGTAGTATAACTAATATAAGAGTATATTAGTTATACTAATAAGAGTATAACGCTATGGACCACATGACCAGGATGGTGATGGTGAAATGCTCAGAGAGATTAGAAAGGCTATAAAAATAGAAAACTCAGTAATAACGGGGGATTTCAAATATCCCTATATTCACCGGGTGTGTATCACTTTTCAAGATGGGATGCAGAAATAAAATTTCTAGACACTATTGATGAGTGTTTCTTGGATCAACTAGTCCTGGAACCCACGAGCAAAGAGGCAATTCTTGATTTAGTTGTAGCACAGGATCTGGTCCAAGAGGTGATTGTCTGAACTGCTCAGTAGCAGCACCCATAATATAAATTAAATGTAATATCCTTTTTGGGGGGTGGAGGAGAAAAGACCAAAGCAGCTCACCACAGTAACATTTAGAGTCAGAAATGGTAAATATACAAAAATGAGGGAAGCTAGTTAAACAGAAATTAAAAAGGAACAACAAGAGTGAAAGACCAGCGATCTGCATGGAAACTTTTTAAAAACTATCCTAATAGAGGCTCAAATTAAATGTATACGAGAAATTAAAAAGAATAGTAAGACTATCAAAACATGTCACCATGGTTAAACAGAGTAAAAGAAGTGGTTAGCAGCAAAAGAGGTGTTCGTTAAAAAATTGGAAATCAAACCCTACTAAGAAAAATAGAAAGGCAACTTTGCAGAGCTTATGCAAGTATAATACCAGAATTAAGCAGGCCAAAAAAGAGTTTGGAGAGCAACTAGCAAAAGACATGAAAACTAATAGGAAATCAGAGAAGTAGTCCCAAAATCTGTGGGACTACTGGACAACTGAGGAAGGAAGTTCATTGGGACAAGCTAAATGTATTGCATTATGTGTTGCATAAGTCTTCCCTACCGAAGATGTGAGGTAGAGTCCTATGCCAGTAGCTCTTTGTCAGACACAGCAGCTGCCATTTATCCACAAGTAACCTGGTGTATGAGGCAGGCTAGAAGAAGAACCCCTGTGTAATATTTTATAGCAGCCAGAAGGAAATAAATGGCACAAGTCTGAACCCCGCTCTGTAGATACTGCAGTCAAATTTCAAACACAAAAAGGGGAAACAATAATAGGATCAAGCAATTGCCATAAAGTGTATGTGCAGTGTGGCCGAAGATGTTTTGGGTTTCGATATATATAGCTCCCACAAAACACACATCCACCACACACTTTGCTAATGAGGAGGTGAAGTACCTCACAAGCCTCTAAGCAACACAATCAGTAAGAACCAAGGAAACTACTGAATAGTACAAAAATGTCTCTGTATCGCATTCAGAGGAAACAACCGAGTCCTGTTTTCCACACAGCTTTGTTAGATACTCTAATCAGTGTGCCAAAATGAAGGCTGCGTGCACGCACACATACACTCTACCTTAGCTCTGCGCCTTTGTGTGCATACTTTTCTTTGCATTCATTAGTTACGGGACTCACTACACCAATAGTTGCTTGACTCCTTGCACTGTATGAGTTTGTGAGTGGTTAACTTGCTTGTGGTTTTTTGCAGCACATTTTGAAAGGTCTCCTTCACTGCCTCAGAACAACGAATTTCAAGACCTTTCCTCTTTTGCCACCAAAAAACCCCACCCCAGATCTGTTCTTTTCCTGACAGTCCTAATAATTAGTCCTGTCACCAAACTGAACTTTTAACTTGGGAAGACAAAGGTTAACATGTGTGACACTGAAAAGTCTGCACACCAGGGAAGTTCCTGTAATAGATTAGACTGGGAGAGAGGAGCAAGCATCACATTCCTGTCAACAGACGAAAGAAGACAGGAGTGAACGGAGATGGTACATAGACCTTTCCTCTTTACTATCTCTGGCAGCCACAGGCCTTTCTGGGGGAAGGTTTGATTAGGCATGTGCCAATTACACAGCAAATGATGTGATAGGAAAGAGGAAGAGAGCTCTCTTACACGCAGCCTTCAAACTGAGACACATTGTCTACTTGTCTGCCCAACTGGTAACAGAACAAAAGAAACTTAAGTCTCTTCAGATAGGTGCAGCAAAGAAGCAGAAATCATAAACGGGATTTATTTTCCATTAGGTTTTCCATAAACGGTCACATTTCCTATCTGCATTGCTTATTTTAGCTCACAACAAACACTGTCACAGGTCACTCGGTTAGAATTTAGGCCCCAACTCGGCGAGATTCATCCTGTTTTCAGCTCCCTCTGGATCCAATGGGAGTTGAGATGCTCAGAACCTTTCAAAGCTGGGTAGATTTTATTATTTACTAGAAGACTTACCCAGGGAAGGGGTGGGGCTGCACATTTGGGCTGCTGGCTTCTCCTTAGGTTGGCCCAGAGCAGGAAGAGGCTATTCACCCTGGATGCTGGCTTCTTCCTGGTACTGGCTGGAGGGCGGGAGGCACACGCCCTGGTCACCAGCTTTGTCAGGGACCTCCTGCCAGCACTGCCTGGGCCCAGCCTGGTGGGGGGCCCATGCAAATCTCCTGCCAGCACTCCCTGGGCATGGCCCGAGGGCAGCAGGGGCCACTGTGTGCCCCCCCCCCAAATCCCACCCCAGGGCAGGCCATGGTGCTTACTGCTGCCAGCCTGTGGCTTCCTGCTGGAGAGCTGGCTGCCCCTTTGTGGTTATTCCATATTATAATGCCCTACTACCAGACCCCACCCCTTCCATTTCATGAGAAACAATCAAAATCCAGGCAAATCCCATTATCCTGGCACAACCAAACCCTGGCCTTGCTTTAATTTAGGATAAGAGCTTTGTGACCGGGTGCTCGCAAACAGGGTGAGTGCTAACAGGAGGGAGTTTTGAGAGGCTCTCCTGGAGGAGGAGAAGGAAGGAGCAAACTAAAGCACTTGGGGCCGTGTGCTCAGGCACTATTTGGTGTCCGGGAGGTGGGCGGGCGTTAGCCCGCCCACATCAAAAGGACCTCCCCCCAGCCTGCGGGGAGGACCACAGAACCCAGGAGAACCAACTAATTACTGGGGACAAATAATGAAAAAAACAAGGACGGGTGTGAGGGTCAAAGGGCTAAAACGAGGGAGCCGGATGGGGATACCGAGCAGAGAACCCCGGACAGCGCCCACTGCTCCCCGAAGGTCTCGAGAGAGCCAGTGGACGCTGCCCATTGGAACTCTGCCCGGATACGTGAGCGGATACAGCAACGGAAATAGGCCCCACAGTCGCAGGCCCCTCCCCCGGCCAACCTCTTTTCCCTGGTTTTATAGATTGCCGATTTGGCAATTGCCAGGAGGAGGTTGACCAGGAGGTCCCACGACTTTGTGGGGCCACGGATGGGGTGTGCGTAAATTAACAAGTGGGGGGAAAAATGCAGCCAGAACCTCAACAGGAGGTTCTGGAGGAGCCGAAAGAGGGGCTGTAACCTGGCGCACTCGAGGTAGATGTGCGCCAGGGTCTCCCTCACGCCACAGAAGAGGCACGTTTCGGGGGTGGGGGTGAACCGCGCCAAGTACACGCCCGTGCTCACCGCGCCGTGCAGGATTCTCCAACAGATGTCCCCGGTGGGTCGTGGAACCAAAGTCGAATAGAGGCTGGCCCACCGGGGCTCCCCACCCTCTATTGATGGTAGGAGGTCCCGCCACTTGGTGTCTGGGCGGGACACGAGGGTGGGGAAGTGGAGCGTGTGAAGCACGAGCGTGTACAGGTGACTCTTTGGCGCGGTTCGGAAGGGGACTGGCCGCAGCGAGTGCAGCCGGCTCAGGTGACGAAGGGGAGGAGGTCGGGAAGGTACGCGGGGCTGGGGGCCGATGGAGAGATCGGGAGGGCCGGGGGTAAGGGGTGGGCGGGGTGCACCCTCTCGCAGGACTTTGTTTAGGTACACCCGAGCAGTGGGCGGCAAAGCGTCCTTCACCTCCTGAAGTACGCGCCGGGGAGTACGTAGGGTGGAGAGCCCCATGCGCTGGGCGAGCGCCTGAGGATCCACCCAGTCTCCCCGGTCGTAGTCCAGGAGGTCTCCGACTCTGGTGACTTCTGCCAGGACCAACCTCTGGCGCACCAAGGGGGACTCCGCCGCCTGCACACGTAGATGGGGATTGTGTAGCAGGGGCTCCGCGAGGAGGTCTGCCCCCACGGTGGCTCCCAAGGACCTGGTCGCTGCAAGCAGCTTCCAGGTCCGGAGGAGGTCCTGGTAGAAGGCCGGCAGCCCGGAGAGGTCTCGCGGAAGACCTCTCAGATAAAGGAGCTGCCGGTCGTATCGGAGCCCTCGGAGGCGGCGAAGGAAAGCGTGCGCAAGCGTGCTCCATGCCGGACTACCTGCATCAAATAGGAGTCTCTGCAGGGCCCGGAGGCGGAGGACGTGAACCCGCGTGCGCAAACACGTCAGGCCCTGCCCTCCCTCCTCCGGGGGGAGATGGAGAACCCCTGCAGAGACCCAATGCAGTCCTGGCCAGATGAACCGCAGCATGAGCTGCTGGATACGGACCAGGAGGCCCGGGGGCGGGACCAGGGTGCCGAGGCGGTGCCAGAGCATGGACAGGACCAATTGGTTGAGTACCAGTACCCTCCCACGCAGGGAGAGGCACCGGAGCAGTCCCGTCCATCTCTGCAACCGCTCGACCACCCTGGCCTCTAAACCTTGCCAGTTCTCCGGCGGGGAGGGATGCGTGGCAGAAAGAAAAACGCCGAGATAGAGCAGCGGACCCGCGCTCCACCTGATGGCCTGAAGCGCGGGTGGGAGGGAGCCCGCCTGCCACCCGGCCCCTACCACCAGGCCAGAGCTCTTGACCCAGTTGACCCGGGCGGAGGAGGCCGCCGAGTAGACGGCTTGGCAAGCCTCCACCCGCGCCAGGTCTCCCGGGTCCTGGACCACGAGGAGCACGTCGTCGGCATACGCCGACAGGACCAGCCTCGTCTCCGGCTCACGGAGCGCCAACCCCGTCAACCTCTTGCGAAGGAGACGGAGGAAGGGCTCTATGGCCAGAGCGTACAGCTGGCCCGACAGCGGACAGCCTTGACGTACTCCCCGCCCGAAGCTGACCGGTGCGGTCAGGGTCCAGTTGAGCTTGACCAAGCACTCTGCGGAGGCGTACAGCACCTGGAGAAACCCCACAAAATGGGGCCCGAAGCCGAAGGCCCGCAGGGTGCCCAGGAGGTACCCGTGGTCCATCCGGTCGAACGCCTTCTCCTGATCCAAGGACAGGAGGGCGAACGACAGACCGTCCCTACACCCGAGCTCTAAGAGATCCCGGACCAGAAAGAGGTTGTCGAAGATGGTTCGGCCCGGGACGGTGTAGGTCTGGTCTGGATGGACCACGTCCGCCAGCACGGACTTCAACCTCAGGGAGATGGCTTTGGCGACAATTTTATAGTCCGTGCTGAGGAGCGAGACGGGACGCCAATTCCTCAGATCGCGGAGGTCCCCCTTCTTGGGCAGCAAGGCGATCACGGCTCGCCTGCACGATACAGGGAGGACCCCGCTCTCCAAGGACTCGGCCCAGACGCTAGCAAGGTCCGGGCCGAGGACGTCCCAGAACACGCGGTAGAACTCCACGGTCAGCCCGTCCATGCCCGGGGATTTATTGGTGGGCATGAGACGGA
The DNA here is from genome assembly GCA_032595735.1 of Pelochelys cantorii. Lineage (NCBI taxonomy): Eukaryota > Metazoa > Chordata > Testudines > Trionychidae > Pelochelys > Pelochelys cantorii. The sequence continues at coordinate 5,591,111 of CM064333.1, forward strand.
GGGCTTCCGAGAACTCGGCCAGAGAGAGAGGCAGCTCTAGCCGGTCCCGGTCGCCCGCGCTGACCGTCGGGAGTTCGTTCCAGAGAACCCTGCGGGCGTCGGCGTCGGTCGGATCCGGGGAGAAGAGAGAGGCGTAGAAGGCGCGAGCCCTCTCGCGCATCTCCACCGGATCCGTGAGGGGGGTGCCGTCCTCCGCCAGAAGGCAGAGGACGTGTTTTTTGGCCCCCCTCTTTTTCTCCAGGGCGTAGAAGAAGCGGGAGCCTCGATCCATCTCCCGAAGGAGACGGATGCGAGAACGAACAAAGGCACCCCGGGCTCGAAGGTCTTCGAGGGCCCGGAGCTCCTCCCGCTTCTCCCGGTACGCTCCGCAGAGGGGCGGATCCTCGGGGCCGGTGGCCAGCCGCTTCTCTAGCTCTAAAACCTCCCGTTCCAACTGCTCTATCGCCGCATCCCTCCGCCGGCTGGCCCCCCGGGCGTAGTCACGGCAGAAGAGCTGCGTGCGCACCTTCCCCACATCCCACCACCGCCGCACCGAGGGAAAGGCGCACCGCCACCCGCGCCAGGCCAGCCAGAACTCCCGGAAGGACGCTACGAAGCCCACGTCCTCCAGCAGGCTGTTATTGAAATGCCAATAGGCCGGCCCCGGCCTCTCCGAGGAAAGAGAAGCCCGTACGGCCACCAAGTGGTGGTCCGAGAAAGGGGCCGGCCGAATGCCGGAGGAGTGGGCCTGGAAGAGATGATGACGAGACACATAAATGCGGTCCAACCGGGAGTGGAAAGACCGACGACCCGCCACCTGGATGTAGGTAAACACCGTTTCCTCGCCCAGGTGGAGGTCTCGCCAGACATCCACCAGGGAGTGATGGTCTATTATCTCCCTGAGGACGTCCGCGGCGGCCGGGCACTGCTCGAGCCCCGTACGGTCCCGCTCCTCGAGGGTGCAGTTGAAGTCTCCGCCCAGGACCAGGCACTCGCGAGGATCCAAAGTGCCGAGGAAGGCCGACGCCTGCCGAAAGAAGCGGAGCCTCTCCGGGACGGACGTCGGGGCGTAGATGTTGACGAGATTTAGTGTCAGCCCTTCCGTCTGAACCCGGAGATGCAGCAGGCGACCCTGCACGACCTCGGCGGCCCCCAGCACCTCGGGCTGCAGGTTCGGGGAGAACAGGGTAGCCACCCCGGCTTGACGGGCCGACAGGTGGCTAAAATAAACCCTGTCCCCCCACTCCAGCCGCCAGCTAGCCTCGGCGGCCGGAGCTGTGTGGGTCTCCTGGAGGAATATGACGGAGTACCTGCCCCTCCGGAGGAAGGAGAGGACCTGACACCTACGGAGGCCCGACCCGCAGCCCCGGGTGTTCAGAGTGGCAAAGATGAGCGGCGGCATCGAGAGGGCTGGGGAAGATCCTGATTGGCAGGAGTGCCGACGGCCCCCATCGGGCCCCGCAGCAAACCGTGACCGTTCCCAAAAGTGAGCAGGGCGTCACGGAAGCTGCGGACCCGCTGGTAAGCCGCAGCCCCCCGCCGCCCGGTCCCTTTACCCTCCCGCAAGAGGGCTCTGACTATTTGCAAAATGAGATGAAAATCTCCCCAGCGCTGAAGGGCGAGAGCGACCTTATTCTTGGAGCCACGGATGTCTTCCAAGAAAACACGCATCTCGCCCTTCAGCGCGTCTGGCGTCGGGGCCTCGGGCCCTCGAATGCCTTGGGGCCAGACCCCTCCGTGAGCCCCGCGACTCATCGGCACGGGGACGCAGGGCGTTTGAGGTCCCTGCTGAGAGGACAGTGGCGGAGAGAGATCAGCCCCAGATGTGCTGGGAGCAGAAGAAATGAAAACCGCCTCCCGGGGGCCAACGTCTGGACTAAACGTGGCAACCCCAGGGGCGGCAGTAACAGAGTAAGGGGAGGAAAAGAGTTCAGGGAGGGGATCGGGAAAAGGAGGGAGACGAGGAAGGAGAGTAGGGGGAGGAAGAGGTGAGGGATTAGGGAAGAGACAAGAATGGCGGGGAGGAGGAAGAGGGGTGGGAAACTCGATTGAGAGGGCGTTTGAATAGGGAGCAGGAGAAGGAGCAGGGCGAGATGCCTCAGCAGAGGAGGCGCCGGGGTGCGGTGCCTCCTCGCAGCGCAGAGAATCGATGGCAGTGGTAGGGGTAGTAATAGTCTCCCCAGCGCTGAGCTCCAGTGCCACAGAGAGTGCAGCACCGGAGGCCTCAGCGCCGGGGGTGACAGATATTAACGGGATCTCCCGCCCGCTGAGAGCCTCAAGGGTTGCCGCGGCCGCGGCCGAGGTGTTGTCGATGGCCGGGCAGACGGTCGCACCCCGGGGCAACTCAGAGGCAGGGAGAAGGGATAGCAGCGGGTTGGAAGGGGAAGGAGAGGTCGGTTGTTGTCCCTCCAGGACCTGATGATCCCCCTCCGAGGCAGCTGGGGTCAGCCCCAAAGCCTCCACCTCCTGAGAGAGGAAGGCGAGCCCGCCGCCCGACACCAGGTGCTGATCTCTGTCGGTGGCAAGGTCAGCGGCCGCCCCCTCAGTGGAGGCGGGAACAGTGGGAGCATCCTCCATGGACACCCCCTCTTGCAGGGACCCCGGGAGGGAGGTGTTCACCTCTCCCGCGTCCGCCGCAGTCACCTCGACCGCTTCGTGGTGCTGTGAATCGCTTGCGGGCTCAGAGGGTGGAATGGCCCCAGCGTCCACCCCCATGGGTACAGGGAGGTTGTCCTCCCCCTCAGAGGGCGGGGTGGAACGCCGAGCACGCTTTCGGCGCTTCCCCATTGCGAGCTCCCATCCCTCGGAGGAAGAGGGCTGGGCCTGAATGGAGGAAGAGCCAGGGGACAAGGGCAGCGTCGGGGGGGCAAGGGTAGATGGGGGCTGGGCAGCAGGGGAAAAGGATACCTCCCCCCGAGGTAGGTTCTGCCCGAGTCCCGTCACTGACCCCGCCGCCCTCTCCTCCGCGGGCCCAGCCTTGCCGCTTTTGGCGGTGGCAGCATCAGCACCCGCACGCTCGTCTGGGCCCTGCGGAACCCGAGCGGGATTGACGACGGTCACGGTTGGAGGAGGGGCGACCCCAGGGTCCGGACCGTCAGGGCCACCGGCGATGGTAGGGCCGGTGCCCTCCCGGGCATCGGGGGTCCCGGGTGCCTCTCCAAACCGGGCCAGGGGGCAGTCCCTTCGGACGTGCCCCGTCGCCCGACAGAGAAAACACCGGGCCTCCCCCATGGTGTAGTACACCCGGTACCGGGCCCCTTGATGGGGCACCAGAAATGACCCTTCCAGGGCTTCTCCGCCACGTCCCGCCGGCAGTAGTAGGATTTGTACCTGCCGGCGAAAGGAAAGGACGTGGCGGAGGGTCGGGTCTTTACAGCCCAGAGGAAGGGGACTCAGGACTGACAGAGGCCTCCCCAGGGTGGAGAGGAAAGGCAGTAGGGCGGCATTGGGGAGGAAGGGAGGAACAGAGGACAAAACCACCCGTACGCCCAGGTCCTCCAAAGGCTCGAGGGGAACGTGGACTCCCCCCACCGCCAAACCCCTTTCCACCGCCTTCTGGGCAGCGGCCTTGGACGCCAGGAAGAAGACCACCTTCCCGAACATCTTAGAGGCCGCCACCACGGCCGCGGGCCCCACCACGCGTGCCAACGCCCGCACGTAGGTCTCCACGTGGGGCGAGGCCGCCACCAGGAGACAACGGACCCCGTGCCTCCTGGTCAGGGTGGGAAAGGGGCCGCGGCCGCCGGGGATGGTATTCCGGGAGGCGGCTTGGGAGGCGACAGGCGGGGGGGTGGCGGCCACCTGGGCGTACGCCCTGGGGCCCGGGACACCGTTGCCCCCAGAGCTGGTGGAAGGAACAGGGGAGCGGGAAGGAGGGGGAGCCGCGGCCAACATGTGGGTCGCGGCCGGGGAGTGAGCCCTCGCCTCAGGAGGTTTTGCCTTCCGGGCGGGGCTCTTGCCCTTTTTGGTCCCCAGGCCCTTCCTACCCTTCAGGGGGGCATTCTTGATGGTAGCCGGAGGTGCCGCGGCAGAAGCGGTCGAGGCCCCGGGGTCCTCGTCCATGTCCGCCCCCTCTACCGTAGTGACGGGGGGCCCGGCAGCCTCAGAGGAGTTGTTGTTTTTAGGGAGGGGTGGGGAAGGTTCTGCATGGGGTGTCATCCGACAACCCCTTCGTTGTGGTCATGGGTAGGGAGGAAAGGACAAAACAAACAATTAGGGGAGAACCAAAAAAAACACCAGGGAAGGGAACAGGGAGAGAAAGAGGAGGGGAGGAAGGAGATTTACCACTCCCCCCCACTAGGCTGGAAGTGGGGTGGGAGGGTGATAATTCAGAAGAAAGGGAAGGGGAAAAGGTGTAAGGAATACAGCTCCCAGCACAGAATGGAAAGAGTGGCTCCTCCGGCTGCACTGGGGAGATGAGGGGTAAATAATCATTAAAAGGACATGGGGACAAGTGAAGCTGTGTGTGTGGGAAGAGTAACTAAAAGGAGGGGGAAGCTCAAGCGCCTAACAAAAGAAAGCGGGGGGGGGGAAGCACTGGCACCCAAAGGGGTGGATGGGACAAGCAGTGGAGTGGGAAGGCAGGCAGTTAAAAGATGCCTGTTCAAGGGCGGGAAGAGGGAGGAGACACTGCTGAGGGAAAGGGAAACAGTGTACCCACAGGCACCTGAGCAGCAGGCCCACAGTACCTGCTGCAAGGCCCAGAAGAGCAGAGAAGGGCAAGGAGACAAGCAGTGGGGCCGAGAATGGAAAGGCCCCTACAGCAACCGGGGCTTGGATAGGGAGCAGCAGGAGAAGTGTGAGGGCCGATGAACTAGGGGGAGGTAAGCCACCCCCTGCCCTCAGCACCCCAAAGGAGCTGCATCAGCCCCCCCCCCCAGGAGCCCTGATGGAAAGGGCCCCTAATCTCCCCTCCCCAGCACCAGGCAGGCTGTGGGGAGAGGAAAACCCCAGGGGCTGCTTTAAAGCAGCCCCCTTACCGTCTCTTCTTTGGGGAGAGCAGCAGCAGCAGGAAAGATGAAGGTCCGGCCTGCCAAGGTGGAGAAAAAGGGGGGGGGGTCAAAATAGACCCCCAAGGAAATGGGAGCCGTGTGCTCAGGCAGGCAGGCAGGCAGTTGGAAGCTGATTAGGTTTGAATTGAAACACCGTGTGCTGATTGGCTGAGCTGTAGGCAGAGGGAGGAGCTATCAGGGAGGCCGAGCACTTAAACCCTGCTGGTAAGCGACCAGGGAGCTTTGCGACCGGGTGCTCGCGGACAGGGTGAGTGCTAACAGGAGGGAGTTTTGAGAGGGGAGTTTAGAGGGGGAGTCAGTGACTTCTATTGCCCTTAAACTAAATCCTTTATAACAACCTCTATCTGAAACATTTAATTAACCCTCATATATAATTAGAGTAGGAAATGGAGGCAGAAGCCCAGCAGCAGAGTGGGGGCTATCCTGTTTATTGTGTCGAGTGCAGTATGTATGACTACCTACCCTGTGGGTGGGTGGCGTATGTGTGCGCTCGATGCAAGGAGCTCCTGGCCCTCAGAGACCGAGTGCGTGCTTTGGAGGCCAGGGTGGCTGAACTGGAGGAGCTAAGGAAGGCAGAGGTGTTTGTGGATGAGACTTTCCGGGACATAGTAGGGCTGTCCCACCTCCAGTCTGACAGTCCTGATGCTGTTACGGAGGATGAAAGGCTCAGGGAAGGAGAGCAGTCAATGGGAGCAGAGGGAAACCATCCCATAGTTGGGACCCTCCTTCCAGAGGGTGATGTTGTATCCTCTCGTGCCGAGGATACTTCTCCGGGGGAGGGAGCTCCAGCTGTTAGGAAGAAGCAGGTTTTAGTAGTGGGGGATTCGATCATTAGAAATATAGATAGTTGGGTTTGTGATGACCGGGAGAACCGTATGGTTACTTGCCTGCCTGGTGCGAAGGTTGCGGATCTCTCGAGGCATCTAGACAGACTTATGGGCAGTGCTGGGGAGGAGCCGGTCGTCGTGGTACATGTTAGTACCAATGACATAGGGAAGGGTAGAAGAGCTGTTCTGGAGGCCAAATTTAGGTTACTAGGAAAGAGACTGAAATCCAGAACATCTTTGGTGGCATTCTCTGAAATGCTTCCAGTTCCACGCGCAGGGCCAGATAGACAGGCAGAACTTCAGAGTCTCAATGCATGGATGAGACGATGGTGCAGGGAAGAGGGGTTTAGATTTATTAGGAACTGGGGACACTTTTGGGGTAGGGGGAGCCTATACAGGAATGATGGGCTCCACCTAAATCAAGGTGGATCCAGACTGCTGGCATTAAACATTAAAAAGGTCGTAGAGCAGTTTTTAAACTAAGAGGTGGGGGAAAGCCGATTGGTGCGGGGGAGCACCTGGATCGGACGGAGACTTCTCTTACACGAGGCTCCATAGGTAGGGATTCCCTAGAAGTTAGTCAGATAGGGAACGTGGGAAATAATATATGGGCAAGATCAGACGTGAAACAATCGTGCATAAAAAAATCCAATGTGTCTGTGAAAGGCGGACATATAAATAGTGGTAGTTTTCTAACATGCTTTTACACTAATGCTAGGAGTCTGTCTAATAAGATGGGTGAACTGGAGTACCTCATATCAAAGGAGGAAGTTGACATAATAGGCATCTCAGAAACATGGTGGAATGAGGACAATCAGTGGGACACTATCATACCGGGATATAAATTATATCGGAAAGACAGAACAGGTCGTGCGGGTGGCGGAGTGGTACTATATGTGAAGGATAATATAGAATCAAATGAAGTAAAAATCCTAAAGGAATCAAAATGTTCCATAGAATCATTATGGATAACAATTCATTCCTCTAATATGAATATGGCATTAGGAATATATTACCGACCACCTAACCAGGACAGTGATAGTGATGCTGAAATGATAAGGGAGATTAGAGAGGCTACCAAAATAAAAAACACAGTAATAATGGGAGATTTCAATTATCCCCATATTGATTGGGTGCATGTCACCTCAGGACGGGATTCAGAGATTAAATTTCTTGATGCCTTAAATGACTGCTTCTTGGAGCAGCTAGTACAGGAACCCACAAGGGGAGAGTCGATTCTCGACCTAGTCTTGACTGGAACGCAGGATCTGGTCCAAGAGGTAACTGTTACTGGACCGCTTGGAAATAGTGACCACAATATAATAACTTTTAATATTCCTGTGTTGGGAAGAACACCGCAGCGGTCAAACACTCTGGCATTTAATTTCAAAAAGGGGAATTACCCTAAAATGAGGAAGCTAGTTAAACAGAAACTAAAAGGGAGAGTTAATTAAACTAAAATCCCTGGAAGCTGCATGGGAACTGTTTAAAGGCCCAACTTAAATGTATACCCCAAATAAAAAAACACAGTAAGAGACCTAACAAAGAACCACCATGGCTAAACAGCCATGTTAAAAAGGCAGTGAGAGAGAAAAGGGCAGCTTTTAAAAAGTGGAAGTCAAATCCTAGTGAGGAAAATAGAAAGGAACATAAACACTCCCAAATTAAGTGTCATAATGTAGTAAGAAAAGCCAAAAAAGAGTTTGAGGAACAGCTAGCCAAAAATTCAAAAAATGATAGTAAAATGTTTTTTAAATACATTAGAAGCAGGAAGCCCGCTAAAAAAGCAGTGGGGCCCTTGGATGATAAAGATATAAAGATATAAAAGGAGCGATCAAGGAAGACAGTGCCATTGCGGAGCGATTAAATGATTTCTTTGCTTCAGTCTTCACGGCTGAGGATGTTACAGAGGTTCCTAAATCTGAGCCAGCCTTTTTAGGTGACAAATCTGAGGAACTCACTCAGATTGAAGTGACATTAGAGGAGGTTATGGAATTAATTGATAAGCTGAACAGTAACAAGTCTCCGGGACCAGACGGCATTCACCCAAGGGTTCTGAAAGAACTCAAATGTGAAATTGCGGAGTTATTAACAGTGGTTTGTAACCTATCCTTTAAATCCACTTTGGTACCAAATGACTGGAAGATGGCCAATATAACACCAATATTTAAAAAAGGCTCTAGAGGAGATCCTGGCAATTATAGACCGATAAGTTTAACATCAGTACCAGGCAAATTAGTAGAAACACTAGTAAAGAGTAAAATTGCAAGGCACATAGAAGAGCACGAATTGTTGGGCATAAGTCAGCATGGTTTCTGCAGAGGGAAGTCGTGTCTAACTAATCTGTTAGAATTCTTTGAAGGGGTTAATAAACATGCAGACAAGGGGCACCCAGTGGATATAATATACCTAGATTTCCAGAAAGCCTTTGACACGGTCCCACACCAAAGGCTTTTACGTAAATTAGGTGGTCATGGGATAGGAGGAAAGGTCCTTTCATGGATCAAGAATTGGTTAAAAGACAGAAAACAAAGGGTGGGAATAAATGGTAAATTTTCACAATGGAGGAGGGTAACTAGTGGTGTTCCCCAGGGGTCAGTACTGGGACCAATCCTGTTCAACTTGTTCATCAATGATCTAGAAAATGAGGTAAGCAGTGAGGTGGCCAAGTTTGCAGATGACACAAAGTTGTTCAGGACAGTCAAAAGCAAAAGGGATTGTGAAGAACTACAAAAAGATCTCAGCAAACTGAGTGATTGGGCAGCAAAATGGCAAATGAAATTTAATGTGGGTAAGTGTAAGGTAATGCATGTTGGAAAAAATAACCCAAATTACACGTACTACATGATGGGGTCAAATTTAGCTACGACAGATCAGGAAAGGGATCTTGGAGTTATAGTGGATAGGTCTATGAAGACATCCACGCAGTGTGCAGCGGCAGTTAGTAAGGCAAATAGGATGTTAGGAATTATTAAAAAAGGGATAGATAATAAGACAAAAGATATCATACTTCCCCTATATAAAACTATGGTACGCCCACATCTAGAGTACTGCGTGCAGATGTGGTCTCCTCACCTCAAAAAAGATATATTGGCATTAGAAAAGGTTCAGAAAAGGGCGACTAAGATGATTAGGGGCTTGGAAAGGGTCCCATATGGGGAGAGGCTAGAGAGACTGGGACTTTTCAGTTTGGAAAAAAGGCGATTGAGGGGCGATATGATAGAGGTATATAAAATCATGAATGGTGTGGAGAAAGTGATTATAGAAAAATTATTTACCTTTTCCCATAATACAAGAACTAGGGGACACCAAATGAAATTGATGGGTAGTAGGTTCAAAACTAATAAAAGAAAATTTTTCTTCACACAGCGGACAGTCAACCTGTGGAACTCCTTGCCCGAGGAGGCTGTGAAGGCCAGGACTCTATTAGGGTTTAAAAAAGAGCTTGATAAATTTTTGCAGGTTAGGTCCATAAATGGCTATTAGCCAGGGATAAAGTATGGTGCCCTAGCCTTCATAACAAGGGCAGGAGATGGATGGCAGGAGATAAATCACTTGATCATTGTCTTCTGTTCTCCTTCTCTGGGGCACCTGGCATTGGCCACCGTCGGCAGATGGGATGCTGGGCTCGATGGACCTTTGGTCTGACCCAGTATGGCCATTCTTATGTTCTTATGTTCTTAAGAGGAAGCTGCCTATCCAATTTGGTGGTCCAAGCTTTTGCTGTTTAGGAGGAGTTCTTGAATAACTGGACTCAGAGAGACAGACAGATACTAGCCTTCTGCTACTTTGGCTTCCTTTCCCCATTTCATTTTCCGTTGCTAAGAAATATCATGGAGGACATCACCAGTAGGTAGAGCCTATGATGGTACACACTGTCCAGTGATCCTGACCAGGACCAGTAGATAACTCCCAAAAGCAGCATCCCAGCACACACTGGGTTTTGCATGAAACAAATAATTTAGGAGACTAAGTTAGTTCTCTGCATACATCTGGCTGGAACAGAGATTTTATTAAAGCTCCTAGTTCTAAAAATTCCAGCATTCTTCACTCTGATCCAACAGTCCTTTGGGAACTCTTTGTTGCTTGTGTTCCATTTGAGACTGCTGCCAATGAAAATTGTTTTCAACTAAGTTTGTCTGAATGCCTCACAATCAATATTTCTACAAAAGAGAGATCTATGTTTTGGATCTTAAGAGAGCTGTCATCTGACAAATCCCACTTTAAAAAAAAAATCCTTTTTCTTATCTTCCCCCAAGTATATCCAGAAGTCTAGCGACCAAAAAATGAACTTTCCCCCCACTCCCTACAGAACTCTGAATTTATTTCTGACTCATTGTCAACAGAATTGCAGGGTCTTTATGTAGGTTTTTATTCCATGCTCATCACTAAGATAAAAGCTCCTCGTTAAAGACAATGCATGAGCCAGAAACAATACTCAGCTTGGGTTTTATATTCCAATCAGAATTTTTACAATATTGGCAAACAAACAACAGCAATAAATTTTTAACCAGACTGAGATGAACAACAAAGAACACTTCAAAGCCCTTTGCAGTGACTTTAAAATATTATTTAGTAATATCAGCTTTTTATATCCTAGGTTGTCTTAGATAAGCAAGTGATCTAACAGCTCAAAAGACAGGATCCCATAAGTTTAAATGTTTTCAGAAAGTTGCACATAGTAATAAAAGATGTTTAATTAGTTCTATGTGATAACAGCTGGCTTTTTACAGACCGATATCCTTTTTCTCCCTGCTCCAAATTTAATAGAAATAAAGGTAATGATTTATATCCCCTGCTACTTATTATAAGTAGTGTAAACATAGCACACAGAGGGCTTAACCATGACCAGGGCCCATTGTGTGAGGTGCTATACATACATGCATGTATGTGATCCAAAAAGACTATTTATATGGAATGGGTTGCCTGACAGGTTCAGTATGGTCAAAGCCAAGTGTTCAAAAAGCAGAAGTGAGGCCCTTAAAAGATAAGATTTGACTTAAAAAATCATGAGGATTTTTTAAAAACAAATTTTGCATCACTTGGGTTTCAAACATCTAGGGGGTCACATTTTCAACCTTTCTCTACAACCATGAACGCGAGAAAACTTTCATTTTTAAAAGAGTTAAACCAAGGTGCTCATGTTGCCACAGGACTGAAGGAAATGGAACTTTAAGAAACCACACCACATATGGCAATGCTTGTGATAAAATCTTGTGAGAGCTGGCAACTCTGTACAGGCAGGGCTGATCTAGTAAATATCAGAGAAAGCCCTGAACTGAGGAGATACAGATGAGTTTAAAAAAGACTGAATAGCCTCATTTACCAGATAACCAGCAGCATTGCAGAGTCTCTTCTGAGGAAAAGCAAACACATTGCTGTACACTAGAAAATCAAAGCTAGATGCCCTGGTCTGTCCATGACCAATGTCACCAGAGCTGAAGCCTTTAAAGGATAATTAGCTGAGAGGGGGCACAGAACTCTGATTAGAAAGCTGATTTGCAGCTGTGCTCTGCTTAGGTTTTTTTTTTTCCTTCCTTTTTCTCCTCATGCTACTCTTAAAGGCTGTGTCTACATTGGTGCAATCTTGCACAAAAGCAGTTGCTTTTGTGCAAAAACTTGCTGCCTGTCTACACTGGCTCTGAGTTCTTGCGCAAGTACACTGATGTTCTAATGTATGAAATCAGTGCTTCTTGCGCAAGAACTCTGACGCTCCTGCTCAGGAATAAGCCCTCTTGCGCAACTGTTCTTGCGCAAGAGGCCAGTGTAGACAGGCAACATGAATTTCTTGTGCAAGAAAGCCCTATGGTTAAAATGGCCATCAGAGCTTTCTTGCGCAAGAGAGTGTCTACACTGGCATGGATGCTCTTGCGCAAAAGCACATGCCAGTGTAGACACTCTCTTCTGAAAGAGTTTTTGCACAAGAACTCTTCCGCAAAAGAGTTCTTGTGCAAGATCATGCCAGTGTAGACGTAGCCTTAGAAAGACAGGGTTCTAGTCTGGAAGTTTGGGCATTTGCAAAGGAGAGGGGGAATACAAATTTCAGATATTGATTTGACGAAAGCTACACTAGCCAGTGCACTGAACCAGAGCAATGTTATAGGCACCATCAAAGGGGCAGGTATTGATCACCTATCAAGGAGCAATGAATGATACTTATGGGCCATTTGAGTAGTCCAGAGAGGATTAAAGGAGATCATGTTTTTTAAAGGAAGTTTTGTAATAGCTTTCTTCCTTACTTTTTCTGAAACACCTTTGCACCATAGTAAGTACCCTGTATGGAAAACCCTCATCTCTCATTTGCACAGTCAGTTCTAGGCATGCTTTCCCACCTTGGTGTTTATGGTCTTCAAATATTTTACTTTGGGTCAAGTTCACCTGTGTTGCATCGTTATACCCCTACTGAAATGAAAGGAATTGTGTTGGTCTGTTCTCAATGCACATTAGCCTTGCCTACTTTAGAATTAACCTTGCTTGCAGCCTTTGGTGTAGCTACACTTATGCAAACTTTAGTACACAGAAAAGAAGCTGAGGTTTCCATCAGCAAAGTTTAGCCCATTGCTGAGTGAACTGCAAACGTTGGTTTTCCTTGCCTATGCCAGGGGTTTATACTGCTGCAGTTACATCAACAGCTGCAATTGGGGCTAATTCCAAAGTGAAAATCCAGCCTTCATCACTGTAATTGATACAATACTTTGCAGTGACGTGTCTAATGCTCTTCCTGTAGCAGCTTAACACGCTACCATAGAAAGCACTAGAGCGTCTCACATTACTATCTTTGACTAGCATACTCTGTACAAAGATGCTATGCCATCTTCTAGACACATCTGCAATGTTGTGCGGATGGAATGCTGACCCTTGAAGGGTGGCTGCCAAATGCTGCTTCCAAAGAACTTACAGCACAGCTGAGCAGCTAGAATTAATTACAGCTGTATTCCACAGCAGCTCCCTTACAAACAGCAAGGGGGGATCTTTATAGCATTTCTTAGGAATGGGGTTGCTACATTACTAGCTAACTGCCCGCATAGCCGTAACAGTGGAAGTACATCATAGTAATGGTTTTTAAATGAGCATGGGCATGTTTTTGCCTCTCAGGAAGACATTGATAGCATTTCTGTCCCTTGTTACCAAAAATTGTTTTGGGAATAGCCCAAATAATATTGATTGTGCCTCCAAGGCTTGTCTGAGTGAGCAGAAGTTTCCTGTCATTTCTCAGGATAAGTTCGTATGGCTGACAGCTCTAGTTATATAGGAGGATGTTTGCAAAGCTGATGAAAAGTCTTATGCTTCCTAGAGCCCCATGACTTGCTGGATTTTTCTCTTGATTTCTATCATAAAAACAACAGCCTCCGTAAAACCTCCCATTCTACTGCTGGTGTTTGCAGATGTACTTTCTGCTGGTAGGCTGCAGCCTTGTGCAATTTATTACGAGAATTATTTCAGTGCATAAGGAGGAAGCCAGCAGATACTATGCGTTTTATTCCGGACAGACATTTTTTGCTCTGCTTCATAGCTGGCCTGTAGCTGGAACAAGTTTTACAGGGGTTGTTTGTCCACTGTAGTGAGACAGGCTCGATTTTAAGAACAGATGAAACAGTGTGTTTATTATGATCATGAAATCATAGAATCCTAGGGCTGGAAGAGACCTCACGAGGTCATCAAGTCCAGCCCCAAGGCAAATTCTGCTGTGCCTCACTCCCACATTTCCCAATACAGTACCATTGATTTCAATTGTGTTGCCAGAACTCAAGTCAAGGAAGGATGAATTTATCCATTAAAGAGAGTGTATATGGGCATAATTTTTTCCCATATGTTTTGTGAATTTCAGTTCACATGAATATGAGGAGCTCTGTTAATATTGAGGAAGGTTACAATTCTTATTCCTGTCAAAGAAGCACCTATAAAGGTTAGGGGAGAAACCTTGGCCCTGTTAAAATCAATACCATTTGAATTTTGCTATTAACTCGACCCAATATTTTGACGTTTTATCCTGGTTTTTGAACCAGGAAAAAAAATGTTCCAAATACTGAAATTTTCTAAAGGACATTCTGATTTTCGAGTAGTTCTATTGAGTACCTCAGCTAAACTGGTTTACAGAACATTGCAAACATGTTGAAGCACTCCTGCTCAGGCAGCCCAACCTGCTTACCATTTTTGACTGCGCATGAAAAGTTTCTCTGCCTTCCATGCGCTCAGCAAAACGGACCCTGCTTCCGCACTCCAAACCAAGGCTTGGTCTACATTGCAGAGTTGTGTCAACAAAAATGTATGCCGCTTGAATTAAAGCACTTGAGTTAAACCATGGTTGCGTGTCTACACTATGCTCTTTGTGTGGCACCAGAGTGTGTCCACACTAGCAGTTCTTGCATCCACCCAAAGGCTATGTCTTCACTCGCAGCTTCTTGCACGAGAAATATGCAAATGAGGTTAAGCGTGGAATATTGCCGAGCCTCATTTGCATACCTAATAAGCCACCATTTTTGCAGAAGAGGCTCTTGCTCCAGAAGGAGCTGTCTACATTGCCCCTTCTTGCCCAAGAAAAACTCTCTTGCGCAACGCCGTTATTCCTGAAAATAATCAGCGTAACGAGTGCAAGCGTAGACATAGCCAAAGAGCACTGCACTGTGGATAGCTATCCTACTGTGCAGTTGGCCACACAGTGCTTTGGGAAGGGTTTGCAATGCCTATGGGGCCGGGTACAACATCTCATGAGGCAGGTTTCTCAACCCCATCATTCCACAGGCATCCTACTAGATTTCCAGGCACCAGTATGTGGAGGAAGGGAAACATGTGACAGGGAGTGAGTGTGTGTTGGGTTGGAGAGACAGAAACTGTGTGTAGGGAAGCATGGGAGTGTTTGTGTGTGGAAAGAACTGTATTTGTGATAGGATTTCCACTTCATCTTTCAAGCAAAAATAATTCCAACTGCAGTATTCACACAAATTAGCATTATTTAGCACACTACATTAAACCAATGAACAGGATGTTTTGCAGAAATACAGACAGTGATGATGAGATAGGAATATTCACTTAACTACCATAAGAAAATGTGAATGAACATCCTTTGCCAGTTTGCAGAGCAGTTGCTAAAAAGTACTAATTATATCTGAATAATTTAAAATCTGTTTTTTTATCTAAATGTTTCATGCCATTCATTATCCCCTTTCGAATTGCTACTCTCCTCATATTACTCTTTCCTTTACATTGAGACTCATTGTTGATTAAAAACCCACTCCAGGCAATTAAAGCAATAACACACCGGAATGAAACTGATCATTTGGGTAGTAGAAGACACTGAGAATGAAAGCAGAAATGAGTGGGTTTGGGATTTCCTTACACACTATTTGGGTGAAGTCTGGAAACTTGAGTTCTGAGCAAGCAATGGGCCAAATCATGGTTTTGGGCACCGTTTTTACAGTGTTATAACTTGGTCTGCTATGGGTGTGACTTTTCACAGGTATAGGCATACTGGTGCAACCCCTAATGTACATGCAGTTGTACCAGAGACACCTTTACACTGGCATAGCTTATTTCCATATGGGAAGTAGAATAAGTGATGACAACAAACACATGTATATTGCTACAACACTAGCCAGGCTTTGCAGGATTTACCACTTCAACTATCCCAGCATAGTTAAATACAACATTTATGTTTAAACAAGCCCTCAGTAACATCATATAGCTCCCATCTTAAAATAACAGAACTCAGTGGTGGCAAAGCTTCAGTTCTGCTGTGTAGACATGGCCCCAGAGTCAACGGCAAGAGGCAGGAATAGTACCAAGGGCTCATCTCTTATCGGTGCCTTACCACTGGACTACTCATTATATAGCTAGTAGAGATTGATACAAAAGAGATCCAGTAGCATTAACAATAGGGAAGCTAGCTTTACACGTGATCAGCTCCCAACACAGCTGAGAATGTACAAACAAGAATACAATCCAAAATCTGATGTGCTGGGCCCAACTGTTGTGTGCAGAGTAGCCACTGAGTCATTGCAAAAATACCAATAAAAGGAAGCTATTGACAACAAAAAAAAGGAGTTGCTCCACATTGGTGTGGAAAAAACTGCTTAAAGAACACATTGTCTATTGCACTCAGACAAGAGACTTGGCAATTTCCATTTACAGATACAGAGTTAAGAATTATTTGTTTGTATTTATTTTAACTTACACTCTGTGCCATTATTTGTAAAATGGAGAAAGTGTTATTTGCCTAACTAACCCAAAGGTGGACACTCAGGTTTCACTAGCTAATACCTGGATTGTCTTTTGAAAAATGTAAAATGCAATATGAAGAATGACTTATTTGTAGAAAACTGATAAAAATATACTTGGAAATAAAGAAAACATCCATAAATACCAGGAAGGTAATCACTCAATGTTAGCATTTTTAGCATGAATTCAGTCACATGGCCTTTACTGCTGATTACTAAGTGCATTTGCATACTTAATTATCTTATTTTTAACACTCCCTAGCAGCAAGAGAGTTATTCTTTGGGCACTGACTTCCTATGCAAGCTGGAGGTAGCTAAGTCCCTTCTGGATTTGTGCTGTAGATGCTCGAACTACATGGAATTTAAAATTGAAGCACACACACACTGTTTTTGTAGCTAAAGGAAATGGTGGACTCTCCATTGCTCCATGAACCATGGATGGAATAAAATACTCCTTCCCCGCCCAGAACAAAACACCCCACACTGCTAAACTGTCTAGCAGGAGTTCTATGCACAGTATGTATTATACATTCTTAATTTAAAATTTTCTCCCATCTCAGTTCTTCATTCAGATTTGGCTGTTTTCCTCCCACCTCCTTTTCAAAACGAATTTTCACACTTGTTCTATTTTCTTACTGTTCCTTCTCCCAGTCTCCAGGAGGAATGCAAATTGACTAGAACGCAAACAGAATTTCAGCCTGACACGTCAGAATGGGTTAGGAATCGGGAGGAAACGGCCTTGAGAAGTTTCTACTGTTCTCTTCTTCAGTGGTGACATCACACAACAGATCACTTCCAGCTCACACGCTATGTGTCACGGAACGTGTCTCACATGCACAGGGCAGAGAGCAGCTTCTCAAGGGAGCAGCCCTCTGAAGGCACCCACATGAGGTATGTATCTCTAGAGGGGTTGGAGTACTGAATAAAAGGGGTCACATGACAAAAGGCAGCAGCCTTTCGACCATGATCGTTTTATTTAATGTCTCCCTTTACAAATACTCCCTCTGATTGGGCACGGTGGCATGCGTCAGGTCTCTCTTGTCATTTATTTGCGTACTGCTACTAATTTTAAGTATAAACCTCTCTTGTATTATAGATACGTTATCTCTGCTATAACAGAGGCTAATGCAATTACCCAAGGGCATTCTAAATACTGAGTGGAAGAAAAGCTTGATCACATAGGGGAAAGGGAGCAGCAGCAACAGGAGATAATAGCAAGTTGTTTTCCTGTCACACAGTATCTCCCTGAGGTTTCTTGCTGCAGCCTCTTTCTTGACATAATTCAAAACATTTTGCTCATTGCGGTGTTGAGGCAGGACCATGTTATACAGGAGACTATAATCAAGCAAGAGCCGAAGTTTCAGCACTCAGGCTATAGCTGGGGGCAGCTCCACATAAAAAGGCCTAAGTGTGGTCTAGACAATAGGGCACCAGACTGGGGGTGGGGGTCCGGAGACCCAATTCAATACCTAGCTTTGCACAGAACTTAAATGACCGAGCTAAGGCTTCAGTCTTACCATTTGTAAAATGGGGGTAGATAAAAGTCACCCATCTTTGTAAAATACTTTGCGTGCCAGAGATGAAATGTCCATATATAGTGCAGAAAGTCTGATTATTTTTTAGTTTATTTTAGTTTGCTGCAGCCCTGATCCTACAGTGGCATTGCAGCCTGGGACCAGATGTGAATTAAGGGTGGAAGATTTCACCTCATCAGCAGAAAGCTGCTCTAGTTCAACCCTGGGAAGGATTCGATTCAACCCCAACCTCTACTGGAGCTTCCATTTCCATTCTGACTAGAGCTCCACAGCTAAAATCAAGGCAATTTCGCTCTGGTGCCAAAAAGACCTGTTTAGATCTTTTCAAGAGACAGGTACAAACCAAGCAGTTGCGGAGTCATGTTTAAAGGTGGTGGCCTGGGTGCAGGCAGACAATATAACCGATCACATAGGTGCCAATTGACTGCCATATCACATTCTCCTGGGACTTTCTGTACTAAAGCAAAGAGAGAGAACAGCTTGCTTGGCCAAGGAACATGCAAATTTGTGCACACATTAAAAGATTTTAATCCAAACTGAGTGCAGAAGTATCCAGAAATAGCAACACCGCGTCCAAGGAACATGTCCGCTCTTTCAGAAAATTTTTTGAAATAACGGATGAATAAGGGATGGCTCGAAAGAGAACTTTATTTTGAAATGAAATCGAAAAAAGATACGCAATTTGCGTAGTGCAAACTGCGTATCTTTTTTCTATTTTAGAGTGCAGACATAGCTAGCTGAGGGCATGTCTACACTAGGAAATTATTTTGAGATAACTCCTGAAATAACTATTTCAAACTAAACTAATTCCTGCAAGGAAAGCAGAGAGTAGATTTCGAAATAATTAGCCTGTTATTTCCAAATAATGGCCTTAGCAGTGTGGATACTCCGCTGATTATTTCGAAATACGGGGCATTATTTTGAAGTTATTCCCTAGTGTAGATCAGGACTAAAAGACTCTGTTGAAGATACATAATATCTGTCTGTTGAAAAAAAAATGCCTGTGAATGGGCATTGTCCAAACCATGCTCTCTCGGTGTAGCAGGCATTAGTAGCACCTGGAGACTCCAAAAAAGAGCAGAACCCTATTGTGCTTGAGGCTTTACATCCCCAGACAGAGGTAGCGCCTACCCTGAAGAACTTCAGTGTAGGTAGCTTTGAGGGTCGGGGCCAAAGCCTGGATTTGAGACGG
This sequence comes from Pelochelys cantorii, assembly GCA_032595735.1. Classification (NCBI taxonomy): domain Eukaryota; kingdom Metazoa; phylum Chordata; order Testudines; family Trionychidae; genus Pelochelys; species Pelochelys cantorii. The sequence goes on from CM064333.1 coordinate 5,609,870, forward strand.
AAGAGAAGCGAAGTCTCTGCAGGTCAGTGCTAGCACCAGGATTGTCAGGGACAGATTAAATGTTTATGGGCCCAGCTCAAACATGTTTAGGGGCTCCGTGGGGAATGATTGTAAGAGATAGGAGATGTGTTTGACACAGGTTTTATTTACAACATACAAGCAGAGCAACCACTCCTCCTGGCCCTGTGTTTTTGGAGGGCCCCAGGACAGTGTGGGAGACTAGTGGGGGGGCAGGACTGGCACCCGAAGCAGGGGTCAGGCCCACCTGTGCACTCACTAGGTGTAGCTAGATGTGGAGCGACCCAGCCTCAGCCCCAGCCCGTTCTGCTCCCTCGACTCCTAGCCACATCGCTCAGGGGAGGGGGATAGAGAGAGAAGTGGAACCTCGCCCCACTCAGCTGAGAGCCAGGCGGAGCCAGGACACTGCTTCCACTGGCTGCCCATGAGCGAGGGGGCAGACCCAACCCGCTACTGCCAGTGCAGACCCCTGCTAGTCTCCCAGGCTGCCTCACTCAAGGAAGGAGGCTTGGGGAAAGTGGCAGAGGAGCCTGGGGTGGATGCAGGGAGAGAGTTGTCCCAGGCCCCATGCTCTCTCCCAGGGACAGCCCTGTTTATCTCCCAGAGGCAATTCCAACCTGCGACTATGGGCCCCATCCCAAGTCTTGGCCTGGCCCCATTATAAACCCAGTATTGAAGATTAGAACACAGCTTTCTTGGCTCTAGTCCTTCAGGGCCTCCCTCCATCCTTTTTATGCCTCTGCCTTGCAGCTCATAAGGATCTCCTGCTCTGAGTGAGTCAGCGGAGCTCTCCCTACATCTTTCCAGTGTCCTAGCAACTGACGCCGTCATAGTGAAATCAAAATGTATTGTTTGCTGCACAGCTAGATGAGTTTGGCAAGGATTTGGGCTGGCAAGTGAGGAGAATAAGAGTTTCATGACAGAAAGGAAGCATGGTGAACAGCTGTGTGCTATAGACTTCAGATGCTTGTATATGAATCAGAAGGCGCTATGGCTGAGTCACACCGCACAGGAATATGAAAGAGAAAGGACGCAATAGGAGAGCCACGTACTGTATATAAGCTGAAATCGATGTATGGACGTTGTTCAAGTTTGAGTAGGTCAGGTGCTTAGTCTGAGAATTTACACCACACAGTGTCAGCTGTGTGTTTGGGCCTGGTTTCAGAAGTAAAGCCCGCATTTGTGTAGAGACAAAAAATAAAAGATCAAGACTTCTGTTGATTTCGATGCTTAAACCTACACCAGTAGAAGGCATTTTATATGAGCACTTCAGCAAGCACAAGGCCCTACTTTTAATTTTTAACCCTGTGAGGATTTAAAGGCCAAACTCCTCACTTTACTGACATGAATAGAAATCAGAGTGGGGGGCAGGGCAGTGTCCTATCCTGGGATTTGGTTTGGCCCACAACTGGGCTATGAATCAAACATCCCCAAAGTTCAGAGAGGTTGTAATTTGGGCCTCTCCATTTTCAGGCAATGGGCCAGATTCTGCTGTCTAACACTGGTAAAAGAAAAGGCTAACTTTCTTTAAATAGTGGAGTTATGCAAAGCCTATAGAAGAGAGAGCAGGATGGGGTCCAATGCGTACCTTTAATGACAATGGAAACATGCTTGATGTGGAGGAAGTGTTAAGCACAGTTACTTCCCTTGGGAGGGTGGACAGTAACCCCAACTCCATGCCTTGGCTAGGAGTGGGTGGGAGGGGGAGACCAGAGCTTGTGGCCCAGCAGGACAGGGTGATGGGGAGCCCCAGAGGGCAGGAAGATGGGCATCAATGGTTTGATCAGCACCCTAAGGGGACTTCTGTGATCCAAATCATCACGCCCACAACCAAAAAACCCTTCAGTCTTGAAGCATAGCCCCCACTGCTAGAGGTCAGACTGAGCCAGTTCCCAACAATGTCATTCCAGCACTTCCAGAAGCTTCATTCTGCACGGCACATAGAGCTATTATTTTAATAAGTTAAGGCTTTGCTTCCCTACTCAAGGCACAAGGCAAGTGTCATTTACATCTTTGCAAAATAGGTGTTGGACTCTACCAGACTATCAGATTCTGATTTGTAGGTGTCTTACACCAAACACTGCAGAGCTGAAGGTGCAAAGCCAGTGTGTACCAAGTTGCAAGCCTTTGTGGTCATATCAAAAGTCTTCCAAATTACTGAGCTGCAGGTGAACAGGAACAATAGCAAAACCTAATGGCTACAATTTAATGCCAACACTGCTAAATATTTAGCTACTGAATACCTCAGCTGCATCCCTTGTCCACTTTGGAATTAGCCTGGTTTGAGGCTGTAGGTAGAGCTTGAATAGCGCTTTGTTGTTGGATGGGCAAACCACCACAATTTCTTCCCATTTGCCTCTTACATTGGTTACCTTTTGTTTTCGGTGGCATAGAAAATACCTATAGACACAGAGACATAGTGGAATCTGAGGAGGGAAATCTGGATTGATCTGTCCACTGTTTTGTAAATTACTTCCACAAAAACCCTGCATTTAAAGAAAGTTAAGACTGCGATGTCAAGCAATTAAAAGTTAGGACATGCCAGAATGTCAGTTACCATATAACTTGAAATCAGCCCTTGGGTATCTAAGCATTATGATACAGTCTTTAATGACATAATCATACATTACTCTTTCCACAGGATATGGAACATGTTCTCAATTTTCCCAGACTGACATAGTGCCTGGCCATCAAGCAGTGTCTGTAGGATACTTGGAGGCCTTGAAAAATCACTTTCAAATCATCTGAAATATAAGCACATTGACATGTTCTGCTATGAAATAATGCTGTGGTTCAGTGATGTAGAATGCAATATCATGATGGCTAAATTGATCCTAGGACAAAATCTGAAGATAGAAATCCAGGGCACAGCCTATTTATTAGTCATGCTTTTCTTGGCATGCAACTCTCTTTGTTCTTTGTTTTGAATCAGGGAAAGATAGAGACTAAGACAGTGAAAGAGGAAATTTATTTCAGTAGAGAGATTTACACCTGTGCAATACATTAATCATGTTGCAAACCCTTTTAAAAAAATATTTAATGCAAGATCAGCACTGGTGTCAGAGTGACAAAGTAATAACAGGGCCATTGCTTCAGGCCTTAGGTTTGGAAACACCCACGTCCAAAACCAGCTTCTACTAGCCTGATCCAGCTAAAACCAAACACAAGGAGGGTGGCTTCCTTCAACCCAGTCCAAAGGGAAACCCTAAGATACAACAGCTGACTTACAACTCTTACAAGTTCCCTTAAACAGTAAGTTCCACATTTATTCCTGAGGGGCTCTGTGTGGGCCCTTCACTCCAGAAAACCCCTACCCCTATTCCCTCTCAAGCAGAGAAAGGAGATAGAAGCCATAAAAAAGCATGCACTTTAGAAGAAGAAAAAGCTCTCAGTCTGACGGCAGGAAGCGGGGGGAGAGGCACTCGGGTTGCTAAACCACCAGGATTGCCCTGCAGTCATAAAGATTATGTCATGTGATGAAACTTCCAAGAATATATCCTACCAAAATGAGCAACCCTTTTGCAGACCCAAGAGATTGGGATGCCTCGGTCAGAACCTGCACAAGCATCTGAACATTTGGCATATATGCACCATTAACACCCTAAAACTGGAGTGATAATGGGGAAATGTTGATTTTCCTGCTCTCATGCTAGTCCCAACATGATTAAATTCCATCGTATTTTCCTTTCCAGCTGCAGCAGTATATTTATTGCATGCCCTTATTTTGACTAATGCATTACAGCAGTCACCTTTCTGAGCCAATTTGAGGAGGCCCTTATATTCCAAGTATTGGCAAGCGCTTAATTTTGCTTCTTGTCATCCTAAGGATGGCTCCCTGAACTACTACTGCTGCTGCAGCTTCTTATATGCTCCCATATTTGGAAATTGGCCTGCAGCTTAGAAATCCCTTGCAGGCTGCTGTTTAAATTCCAAAGTCACTGTTACATATTACCATTTGCTTGTAAATCAAATACCGTATGAAGGAAAAATGTGAGTCCTGCCTTGACTAACTCCTTCACTAGAGAAACTGTAGCTAATGCAGAAAGTTTGCTGAAAAGGAGAAAGTATTTCAAAAACTTGGTGGACCTGAAATGGCATGCCTCACATATGGTGTTGTCTTTTATGCCTGTGATTTCTGCTAAGGTAGAATTGTGCCCACACTTTGAATAGGTCTAAACAACATCATAAGGGGCAGGGCAAGTGTGACGACATGTCGGGGTCCCCCGACTCCTGCACCCCCGTAGTGGCACGAACAGACTCCACCAGCCAGTAGAATAGAGGGAGTTTATTGCTTCTCCAGGACCAGCACAGCATAGATGTAATCTGGTTACAGGGCCAGGCCTAGGATGCCTCAGCTCCTCTTGGGATGGGGGAGACTGGGCCCCTAAATCCCAGCCCCCCTTTGCTCAGGCTGCTTCCTCCATGATTCCAGACAGAAACTCTAACTAACTCACTTCCAGCCCTGCCCCCAGCCAGGGCTCCACTCCCCTTCTTCCCATTGTTCCGCTCCCTGTGAGATAACTGGTCAGACAGGTTCGAAGCCCCCTCGCATAATGACTCATCCCCTGCCCTGCTGGGCCCTGCTGCAGACAGCAGCCAGTGGAGGTCACTCATAGCCCACTGCCCAGCATAGCAACCAGCAAGGTACCCACACTACGTCACAGCAAGGGAGAATCATGCCCTATATATGAAGGTATAATGTTGCAATATATTCTCCATTCCTTGGAAATATGTTTGTGGCTATGCACAGGGGGCATTTATAACTTCAGGGACTACAAGGATCTACATGGAAACCCACTTGCATCCCTACAGACATCAGGCATCTGCACAGAGAGTCAGTCCTACTATACTTCTCCCCACATTCCTGTTGTCCTCAGCCAGGTTTTTTCAGTTTCCTCTCCACATCTATCATGTTACAGACAGAGCGTTTCAGTAACTGGGATCATACATTGGAGAGTCAGGAAACACTGGGTTCTATTCCTAACTTCCTCTGCACTGTTGCATGATTTCAGGTAAACCTCTTTGGTTATGTCTACTTACTAGCTAGCCACCTGCTGCTGACCCATGACAGCCAACTTAGGTTCATGGGTCCGTAGCAGGTAGCATGGGTCAGGCTGCTGGGGTTGTTTCACTGCTGTGTAAACTTCCAGGGTCAGGCTGGACCCTGTAGGTGAGAGGGTCCCAAAGCATGGGCTCCCAGCTGAACCCAGAAGTCCACACAGCAGTACAACAGCCACATGTGTGTAGTTGCTGGGTAGACTTACCCGTAGGCTTGAGTTCTCTGCTTGTAAAATGGAGATAACAAGGCTTGACAAACTTTGTCTTGCCAAGCTCTTTGAGATCTACAAATGAAAAAAAAAAACACTTTATAGCAGCCAAACCTTATTATTGTTCTCCTTTCTGAAAATGCAGATTTAGCTCACAGGTTGACTGGAGGTCCAACAGGTAAAACCACTCCTGACTGCAGCAGAAGCCAGAGTAAGGTCACAGTAGCAGTGCATGCACACCCCGTCCTATAAGGGGGAGGATGGTTGGTGTGTGGATACTGTGGTTATGTCTGTTGTGTGGTCTCAGACCTCACAAACCCTAAAGATCCACAGCATAGGGGAATGACAATAGCCCCAGTGTCCAGGGCAGCACGGCCCATCAGCTAGCGTTGGTGCTGAGCCATGGGACCTAATGTAATTGTCACCAGGCAGATTTGAACCTGGGACCTTTAGAGCTTAATGGAGGAGCCTCTATCATTTGAGCTAAAAGCCAACGCAGTCTCCTCTTAGAGCTCACTCATTCTTATCTCTCACTGTAAGTGGTCTAAGTGCCACTACATGGAACAGCAAATCACACTAGGTGTGTGGGCTACACTAACAGCCAGTACCAAAAGGGCCACTAGCAGGTCAGCTGGCAGCCCAGGTAGTGGGGCCTACTTGGTACCATGGCAGTCCATGAAGCCTCAGGATCTCCAGGTTCCTCAGGGTAGGTCACTCCCTAGTGCTGTTGGCTGTGGAAACTTATTTCAGTCCTTGGAGTCTCCAACTTCCACTGATAGAGTCCTTCCTCTCCTGCAGCTAGATCAGACTGAGCCGAGCCGAGCTGCTTCCTTTATACTAGCACAGCACTTCAAATATACCCAGTATGGCTGGGGGGGGGCGGGACTTCCTCCACTCACAGCATAGTGTTCACTCCTTTTGGCCTAGTGCAGCGTATGCACACCCCATCATAGTCAGGTGAAATAAACAGTAAGGGCATAAGTCTGCACTGCAGTAACAGATTTGTGACATGGCTGCGGCAGGCCCAGGTCAGCTGAGTGGAAGCGTGAAACACAGTGCTAAGGGGTATTTTTTGCCACTCTCAAGTTCCATTCCCAAGACTGCCAATTACTCCCTCATGGGCCTTGGGAAAATCACTTCAGTTATCTTTTTTTCATCTGCAAAATGTTGATATTACTTACCAGGATTTTGGTGAGGATTAGCTCATGTTTGCAGAATGCTGTGAGATAAAAAAGCTCTGCGTTATGTAAGTGCTAAGCATGACATCCTTTTGACAATAAAATTCCCCTAATAATTGCTGTAGAAAAGTACATTCAGGGCTATAGTTAGGGGGGCAGGCAACCACTTGGGCTGCCAAGTTTTGGAGAAATGGGGTGCCAGACTGGGAGTGCTGTTTTTGCTGTTAACAACAAAAGGGAAAATAGAATGTCTGGAGTAAAATCCGTGAGGAACCATTTTTCATTAACCTTCTAGAATGTTCTGGATCTTTGTAGAATCTCATGGAACCTTCCAGACCAGCGGGCCTGACAGCCACCGCGGGCACCAGGACAAGGTGTGGGGAGGGGCCAGCTCTGTGCCCACAGAAGAGGTGGAGTCAAGGGGGGAAGGAGTGGGGCAGAGTGTGCAACAACCACACAGACCCCCCAAGCTCTTAGAGTGGTGCCACAGTGTTCCCATGGCAATTCAAAGGGGCCTGTGGCTCCGGTTGCTGCCGCAGTAGACTTTCTGAGAACTCCATTTTCCTCAAGCCTAGAATGTTGCCAGCCATGCCCTTGTGGATATATAAGGGGCAGGGCATCACCTGTCAGTCAGTAAGATATAAGAAGAAAGTGAAGTGAAGTGGGAGCCCGCTGTGATAGTGTGAACCTTGTTTTATTGTGTACTTATGAAAGTGTGCTCATATTTTAAAACTTGAAGGCTACATCTACCTTGCGCTCTCTTGCACAAGAATATATGCAAATGAGGCACGGCGATGAAAATCGCCATGCCTCATTTGCGTACCTAATGAGCTGCCATTTTTGCGCAAGGGGCTTTTGCGCAAGAAGGAGCAGTCTCTGCTGCTCCTTCTTGAACAAAAACCCTCTCTTGAGCAAGAGCTGTTCGGCCTGAAAATAATGATGAATATTGCCGCGCCTCATTTGCATATGTTCTTGCGCAAGAGAGCGCAATGTAGATGTAGCCAAAAAGTGTAAGTAGCAACTAATAAAGGACTTATTTAACTAGATACTGAAGATATCTATCAAACCCCAATCTCCTTTCTACACAATATAAAAGAAATACTGTTACTTCTTTTGCTATGTTTAATACGTAATGTTTGATAAAATCCTAAGACTTTTGAGGCATAGGCTTATGAAAATACATTGTGACAAGGTCAGGCCAGAGGGCTGCTAGAGAGTGGGGAAAAGGCAGCCCCAAAAGGGTAAAAGACCTGCTAATCAGAGGTGGAGAGCTGCAGGACAATTAGGAGCAACTGGCAGGGAGCTGGCCCAGGTGTATTGGGGCCAGTGGACTCCACTTCAGGCCTGCCGGAAGTCTTTAAAAGCCTCTCCAGTTAGAAGGTAGGAGGAAGAAATACAGTAGAGGACACCACCACCTATAGAGCTAGAGACAGTAGGGGAGGGAGTCCCAAAAGGAGTGCCTGGACTCCGTACCACAGAAACCAGCCTCAAGCCCAACCCCTGGCAAAGGTGGGGGAGACTGCCGGCCCAGACACTGGCCAGGGACAGAGGGGCCCTTGCCACAATAACATCAATCAAAAATGGCGAAGAGAGACTGATGCTGCCAGCTTTTTTTTATTGCTTGAAAATGCCATTGGCAAGTCTTTGGATCTCTCTACCCTAGTGCTTCAGGTCAGCCGGGCAAATGCGAGAAAAGCACTTTTTGAATTAAAAGGCTGTAACCTACCATACCATTATTGAATATTGGTCTATCCAGTACTGGTGCACAGTCATATTGCTCATTTCAGTTATTCTGAAAATTTATAAAGTTAATATAAGCTTACAGGAAATGTATTTTTGCGGTATGAATAAGTACAGATTCACAGATCTTAATATGCAAATTTATCGTCTTACATGACAGGGATAAATTGTACCTCAGAGTTGTGAAATGGATGATAAATGCAAAATAAATAAGGTATTCAAAGGTTTAACAAATGGAGAGGGACACAGAACATGCTCCTCTCCGGGGGCACCATTTGATTTATGGCCAGCCCAGAACATATCCCAGTCCTAAGTTTCATGTACAGTTTTGCCACATGCTGTCTTGCTTCAGTGTTGTGCATGTCACAATGTGGCTTAAAGTCTTTCTCAGCATAAATGTGGGATGGCCGCAGTGCCACTCATGGTGAAACCATGAGTACTCACTACTCTATCCCGTGTAAGTGCCAGTCATGCTTATGCTTCATTTTTAACAGAATAAAGCCATTTGGAAATAGTCTTAAAACATTTTACTAAGCAGAATTAAACAAATTAGTCCATCTGAAAAGCCAAGCTCCTTTAGTGGCAGATTGTGAGTGTGTCACTCCCAGCACTGAACAGTTATTCATAAGAGTAAATGGGACCATTCTGTGCGTTAACCGCACTGCCGTGTAAAGAAATCATAGTCTAAGCCAGGGCTACTCAACATGCGGCCCGCAGCCTGTTTGTTTGTGGTCCGCGGGTGGAAGCCAAAACAAAAAAGTAGTCTATATAATGGTCTCCTGTTGATATGTGTTTTAGTAGTTAAATTCCTGGACTGTCATTGCTCATTAAAAGTGCTGTCATATGGGTGGAAATCGGGTGAATATTGCATTTTATTAATATCAGCAGAACTGACTTCTATGGGGCCTGTGTGTTGTATTGTCTTGCCTTAATTTTTGTATTCATGCCCATCAGTGTGAAATAAGCTATTTGCCTATGTATGTGCATGTATATGCAACCACACTTAAGTTGCAGCCCTCGGCATATGCTGTGAGTATCATTGTGGCTCACAGGGCTTCCAAAGTTAAGTAGCCCTGGTCTAAGCCATGGAGTAACACCCATTCCTAGGAGTGCGGTAGGACTGAGCAAGATAAGTTTCAGCATGGGTAAGAGGTTCATACTCAGACCCTTAGTAACTATGCAATTGTGCAGGTTGTTGAAGGAGAGAAAGGGATGTGACTAGCTCATTTTAAAAACAACCTTACAAAAAATTACTTACCATGGCAGGAGGTTAGCAGAAAGTTTGGTGCTGAACAGAAAGCCCAGAGCACATGCCGATCTCCCCCCCCCCCCCCCCGCAACCTGCCTAAGGCTCTGGGAGTCTGGGTGGGAGAGAGATGTGGGCTCATATAGGGAGTTTGGGGGTGAGAGTGGGCTTGGGGTGCAGGCTTTGGGACAGAGTTTGGGTGTTGGATGCAGGATGATTTAGTTGAGGTTGGTCCTGCTTTGATCAGGGGGTTGAACTTGATGACCTCCTGAGGTCTCTTCCAACCCTATGATTTTCCTTTTTTCTGATGGTTATCTGATAAGCATGGGACTTATCTTCTGTGTATCTCTGTTTAGGCCACCTATAAATTGGGGACAACAATCCAGTATCTTCCTACAGGAGCAAACTCTCTAAAAAATTACAATACTATTTGATTTCAAAGAGATCTGGCGACAGGGAAAAAAAGTATCAGCACAGCTTGTTTAGTCTGGTTTTTTTTATTAAATTGTATACAACTGCTAGGATCATTCAGTGCTTAACTACACCGTAGTGTAATAAAGTGAGAGGTGGCTACAACAGAACATGGTACTATTGTCATCAGGACCTTCAGGATAACCAGCTAGCCTCCACCCTACAATGGTGGCTCTCAGAGGTGTGTGTAAATCCAACAATCATCTTGAATGGGGGAGAAGGAGTTTTGGGAGAGTATGGAAAGAGTTCTGTAATGGCTGCAAAGAGAGGGGGAGGCATGTATATGTTCTGCCTGGTGCGGGATTAGGGACTTCAACATCTGTTTGCTCCTCCATCACTTTTATCATCTGTTCCTGGCCCTTTATAGTGCACTCTGCACTCTCTGTTCTGTCCTGCCTTTCTATTTTAAAAATTTTCCTTCAGGGTATCTCTCTACTTCCTGATGTCTCGTTTTCAGCCTCTGAGGATTGCAACACCTCTCGTAACATGTCCTCCTTGCTCTGTCTTGGTCACTTCTTTATTTGACAAAGGGATTCCATGGGTGTGAAGATGGTTCTCCTGAAGGCCACATCTGCAGAAGTCCGAGAAACAATACCCAGAAGCCTGATTGTTAATTCACGCACAGCATTGAAATGATAGTAAAATACACCTCTTGTGACATACCATTGACTTTCTCACTGTCCCTTGGCACGCACACATCTTAGTGAACACCCTAAAAATGGTGAGTTCAGCTCAAGAAGAGTCGGGAGCTCAAAATGGGGCAAAGGGTCTAGGTGTTTTCTTAAGGGGATCACTGCAGGTGACTAGGTACGTTACTGTAAATTCTGCCACCATATACAGAATTATACAGGGGGGGATAATCCTGTATACAATTATACAGGAGGGCATAACTGAAGCCAATCTCTCACTCCTGAGGGTAAGGAAGGTTGCGAGGGCACATTCCCTGCACAAGTGTGGCTAAGACCCGATCCCCATGCTGCTTGATTGTGTGCTGATTTGGTCCCCGCACAAGTAATTGCCAATTGGCACAGGAAAGTTTCCTATAATGGAGGAAGGAACACGACTCTGCCAAGGAACCTTCAGCAGAAGATTGGCGAGTACTCACAGGAGAGTTTCCTAGAGATCCCTCTGGAGGGTTCCCATGAAATCTCAATGTGCATCAATACACTGTTCTGCTGCATTATTTAGATGCACGGGGAATGTGGAGCACACTCAAAACATATCTAGTCTTGTACTTTTCTATCCCTTCACCCACTTCTGCAGTGAATGTCAGCTCAACCTTATATAACCCAGCAGCATCAACTCAAAAAGATTATTTACCAGGGCTCTCCTTTTTGGCACATCATGCGTGCCAGAGACAGACTGCTAGGATTGGCTAGAGGTCCTGGCTCACCGCACCATGCTGTGTGCTCCAAAACTGCCCTCCATTTCAACCTCCTTGCTGACAACTTTGTCCTCGGAGTTGAGTCTAGTGTCTGCCATCTCCAGCCCTGCGAAAGCATCCCCGGTGCTCTTCTCAGTGTAAAGATGGTGTCCAGTTCCTTATAGAAACAGCAGGTCTTTGGCAAATTGTTGCTCTGGTGCTGTGCCTCCCTTGCCTTCTGGTATGCCTGCCTCAATTCCTTGATCTTTGCATAGCACTGATGTGTGTCCCATTCACAGCCCTTATCCAATAAGCCATTAGAAACCTAACCACGGTTATCAAAAGTTCCTACAGCTGGAGCAGAGCTGGGACTGCAATGCCTCCTCTCCCTGAGACCTAAATGATGTGTGCACCATCAAGGAAGCCAAGAAAGGATCAGGAATGCAAGTTTCTTTGGGAACTGTGACACTCACCATAAATTAGTAGCAGAGCTGAGAAAATAATAGAAGCTTCCTGACACTTAAGTCCTTCCATTCTAACCACTAGGATCCTGGGGCCACTAAGCACTACTTTATTGCTAATCATAGTAGACTATATAAGAAAGGGGAAGAAAGTTTCTTTTCTTGTCTGTGAATAAATTCTTGAACGTCTGTAATACTAGACCAAATGCAGACACAAATAAAATAACTCATACTTCCTACCATGCACTCAATAACAAGAAAATATGATAAAAATCCATCATATGCTAGCCAGCTAGACGCCGGTTAATTAATCAAGCCACATATGCTGGAGAAAAAATTCAGACAGGAGGAGCATAAATAATTTACAATTACAAATATGGTATTTTAGACCAAGCAAAAGAATCTGATTTAAACAACAAGAAGAGATAACTGCAGAACTATTACTTATCTGGCATCAAGGAGACAGACTCGAACATTGCAAAGTAAAGGAAAAACAATATAAGGGCAAACACCATTTAACATTGTAAGAAGCACTCTGTACACTAGTAGCTGATCTTTTGGTAAATATGCTAGAGTTTAGTGTCCAAATTACAGTTGCCCATGGTGCTAACGAGCAAAGTATTTAAATGTTGCAGGAACAATGCAGCCTTGAAACATAGTCCTGAAATCTGACCAACCCAGGCAAAAATCTCTTTTTGATCACTACTATCATGACTTTAGCCATGTCTTCACAACAGGACAGATCAGAGACTTCTGGCTCAATCTTCCAGAGTTCAGTTTATCAGAGCTAGTAAAGGTTTGCTAAATCGAACAACTCAGAGGGTGTCCCCTCCGGGGCCAGTACTCCTGATCCTGTGAAGAGTAAGGGAGCATTTGTGTGTCGACTTCAGCTACGTAATGCATGTAGCTGGAGCTGCATATATTAAGTCACCTTCCCTTTTAGTGTAGACCTAGGCTAAGATGCTGCAACTTATACACACACAATACCACTACCTGCTGGAGCCAACATAGTAGTGGTTTAGAACTGCCAAAAAAGCATGTTTTTTGTCCTTTAAAATATATACATGTATGCATATTTGGGTTAGAATTCAGTCAAAAAAAAAAAACCCTGAAAGCAATTGGTGCTTTTTAAAAATCAGATTTTAGCTCATTTTTCATTTCCACAAAAGATAAAGTAAGTCATTTATCGGATTTGCATACGTTTGCAAAATGGAATTTTGCAGATGATTAGTTCATAACTTGGACTAATTGCTTTCTGTAATTCCCAGCTGCTGCACACTTATTTCCAGGAGGATTTTTACTGGGTACTCATTACTACTGATTTATAATATGCAAAACTCCACCTGCTGCACCTTGATGTGGCTGTGAGTTGCAACCACAGATAAAGTGTGGAGGCTTGAGCCTCCATTCTCTTCCCAGCTCTGCTATTTATTTATGGTCAGCAACACAGTTCCCAAAGTAACTTGCACCTCTGATTCTTTCTTGGCCTCCTTGATGGCATTCACCTCATTTAGGTCTCCGGTGTCGAGCTGTCACCTCTCACAGAACAGGAGATTTTCCTTCCAGGCTGGGGATTTAGGAGGATTTCTCCTACAATTCATTGTGATCAATTTAGCAAGTCTAACTTTATTTCAATACCTGCCCTCCTGTTCTCAGGAGCAAAGACAGGTTTAATCAGTGATCAGCCACAAAGAAACATGGAATTTAACATGAGGCAAAACAAAAAACAAAAAAATCAGATGGCCCCCCTGAGCATTACCTTAAGATTCAGGTCATCTGTCCAAAACATAAGAGCATATTGAGAAGCAGATATTAGCAGTGACCACTGTCTTGGCATTGCTAAATGGAAATTATAATGGGAAAAGATCAACTTTAGACAGAAAACCATCAAGAAAATCAACAGTGTAAAAACTGAAACAAAAGAATACCTTGAGAAATTCCAACTTGAAGTAAGGAACAGATGAGGCACAGCCAGAGGCAAAGGGAGATGAGAGATAGACTGGACCGGAAGGAAATGGGTAATTCTCAAGGACAATGTGATTCAAGCTGCAGTAGTCAGAGCTGTATATCAACATAGAGAAGGCAACAGCTGGATAAGCCAAGAAACATAGCATCTGATCAAGGAAAGAGAAATACAGTAGAACCTCAGAGTTACAAACACCTTGGGAATGGAGGTTGTCTGTAACTCCGAAAGGTTTATAACTGAACAAAATGTTATGTTTTTTTCTTTCAAGAATTTATAGCTGAACTCTTAATACAGCTTTGAAACTTTACTATGCAGAAGAGAAAAATGCTGCTTGTAACCATCTTAATTTAAACGAAACAAGCACAAAAGCAGCTTCCTTACCTTGTCAATTTTTGTTTTTTAAATTCTGGGCCTCAGGGCAGAACAGTCAATTGCTCCTCCATCCCCTGGACAAACTGTGCCTGTGCGGGCGGTACCATGTCTGTGCTGGCTGGTGCCCAAGGAACTGCTGGCAGCGCTGCTGTGTTCTTCTGGTACAGCCAGGGCTCTTATATGTCCGTCCAGTAGGGTTGCCAACTCTAACCATGCAAACTTGAAGACCCTTGCACTGCCACCTGCCCCACCCCTTCCCTAACCCCCACCCCCCCGCCGCTCACCCCACCCTTGACTCTCCATCACTTGCTCTCCCCCATCACTGGGTTGGGGCGGGGATTGGGCTGTGGGAGAGAGTGCAGGCTCTGGGAGGGAAGTATGGGCATGGGAGGGAATGTGGCCTCTGGGGGGGGAGGGAGTTGGGTGCAGGAGGAGGTCAGGAGGCTGGCGCTTACCTCAGGTGGCTCCTAAAAGCAGGCGGCACACCCCTCTGACAGTGGCTCCTAACAGGGGAAGCCTGGGGGGTGTCCGTGCACTGCAGTGTGCAAGCACCGCCCCTGCACCTCCCATTGGCCACAGTTCCTGCTGCTCGGTGTGAGAGCAACATGTGGAGACCTCCTACACCCCCAAAGACCCCAGAGACATGTCGGCCGCTTCCGGAAGCAGCATAGAGCAACTGCTAGGGCAGACAGAAAGCCTGCCTTAGCTGTGCTGCTGATGACCCCGGGCCCTTTTAAATCACTCAGGCCCCCTGGGCAATTGCTCCTTTGCCCCCTGTTGGCAGGCCTGGCAGTTTATATTTTACACAGTACTGTACTGTATTTGCTTTCCTTTTTTTGGTCACTGCTGGTAACCGGTTGCATACTTCCAGTTCCAAATGAGGTGTGAGGTTAACCAGTCATTCTGGTGTTTGTAATTCTGTGCTTCTACTGCACTGATAGAATAACTCCTGAATATAAAGATCAACAAGCTATTGGAAAAAGCAAAGATGGTGGATAAAAAGCAGACAAAGCAGTGAAAAGCAATAGAAGGAAAGATAAACGGAGATAAGATGAAGATATGCTGCAACTGTAATAGGAAACCACAGAGCCGTTTACCAAGCGACAGAAATCCCGTGTGGAAATTTCAAAACAGGACATGGGCCAATAACAAGCAATGATGGGAAAATGCTTACAGCTAAGGTAGAACAGAAAAACAGATGAGCATAGCATTTCAGAAAGTCTGCAACAGGCCCAATCCCACCTCAGCCCCAGACCTTGATGAAACTTGTGAACCTGATCTTGATATTAACATTGGTGTTAGAAGTATGGACTGCCATCACAAAGCTGAAAAATAATGCAACAAGAGATCAAACTACAGCAGAAAAGTTTAATACCACCACCCCTATTAAAGTGACAGGGCTGTTCAATGAAGTTTGGGAAGGAGTACCCAAAAAGGGTGATCTCATTGACTGTATAGATTGGAGAGAAGTTGCATTAATCTCTGTTACATGGAAAGCTTCTGAAATATGATACTACCCAGGATGAAAGATGCAGTGGATGCAAAGCTTAGATAAGTCCCACACAAGAGAACCGGTGTAGATCAGATAATCACACGCAGGGCCATCAGAGAAGAATGACTAGAATGGCAACGCCCCCCTCCTCCCTCATCAGTTTCACTGTTTTTCAAAAGTCATTTGAGAGCCTGCACAGACATACATTATGGAATATTCTTCAGTCCCACAGAATCCCTGCTAAAGTCATCATCATCATAGTCGTGCACAAAACTGTGAAGAGCTCTGTAAAGATGTTGTCTGGTTGTCCTTAGAAGTTCAACATGGACACTGGTGTAAAACAGGGATGCCTTTTATCTTCACTGTTTGGCATTGCCATAGAGTAGATAACGAAAGAATAGTACCAACATAAACTCATCACTTTCTGATCAAGAATAGCATGGCAAAATGCACATAGCAACACGATATGTAAGGTTATAAACATAAGCTGAAATCATCTTGGAAACATACTTCAGTTAAAAGTCTGGAGAGTGGGTAAACCACTTTCACGGTGTCATACCTCAGCCAGGTATCAACTAGATTGATGGACGATTACCTGCTAAGTTGCCATTCTTTGGCAAGGAAGGGAGCAGGGATAAAGTCTTACCAAAGAAACAGCATGGAGTTTCCTTTCTTCATTAGACTGCCTGTCATCTTGCTCCCAGCTGGAAATGCTCCTCTAAAAGAGGGGACTAAAAGGTTACGTCTATACAGCAACATTACATCAGAATAACTGATGTTATTCTGAAATAGCATAGGCTATGTCTACACTCGCGGCTTCTTGCACGAGAAATATGCAAATGAGGCTAAGCATGGAATATCGCTGAGCCTCATTTGCATACCTAATGAGCCGCCATTTTTGCAGAAGAGGCTCTTGCGCCAGAAGGAGCTGTCTACACCGCCCGTTCTTGTGCGAGAAAACCCCTCTTGCGCAATGCCATTATTCCTGAAAATAATCGGCGTAGTGGCATTGCGCAAGAGGGGTTTTCTCGCGCAAGGAGGGGCAGTGTAGACAGCTCCTTCTGGCGCAAGAGCCTCTTCTGCAAAAATGGCGGCTCATTAGGTATGCAAACGAGGCTCGGCGATATTCCACGCTTAGCCTCATTTGCATATTTCTCACACAAGAAGCTGCGAGTGTAGACATAGCCACAGTGTGCATCTATACTGCAAGCCTTTATTTAGAAATAATGTCGAGCTGGAGGACTTCTTACTCATGGTAACTCATTTTATGAGAAGTCGGGGAAGTCGAAAAAAGAGTGTTCTTCCTTCAACTTCCTGCTTGTAGATAGTGCCAAAAGCTGAATTAAGCTATTTCAACTTAAGCTACGCAATTGATGTAGCTGAAGTTGTGTAGCTTAATTTGACTTTAGCCCTGCTCTGTAGACATACCCTCAAAGAAGAGTCAGAGAGTTCAAGACTCCCCCGCCCAAATGTCTGAGAAGACAAAAGGAAACAGCCATTGGACTCTGTGAGAGGGATTCTTACTGAGAATTTGGTCAGTAATCTGCTGGAGCATGTGATGAGAAAGTTTTCTAAGAAACTACTGGTAAGCTGTATTTTTCTTGTAACCATTTCTGACTTTTATGCCTCTTTAATGGTACTCATTTAAAAATTTTCTTGCAGGTTAATAAGCTTGTTTTACTTTTGTATTGAATTCAGTGTGTTTAAACAGAGGTTTTTTAGTAACTTTAAGGTAATAAACTGGCATATTATTCTGTTAAGGAATTATGTACTGAATATATTCATGCTGCCCAGGAGAGGACTGGGCAGTACAAGAGAAACATCTGGAGGAAAATTCAAGACTGGGGATGTACTGAGGGTGGGTGGTCGCAATGCAGTATAACCAAGGCTGGTGAGAGACAATGTCCAACTGGCAGGTTGCGGTTATACACAGACTCAGTGTGGCTTACATGATGAAAGACTGTTTGTGAACAGTCCAGAAAGGAGTTACTACAACAAGGCATTTAAGGCACCCAAGTTGCAGGAGATGGGTGACATTCCACAATAGTCTGGATTGTCCTCCAGTATGCCACAGAATTATACCCAAAGTGTGCCACATCTTAAATCTCAGTGACATACAATTCACAATTAGGGTGTGTCTACACTGCACCATTATTTCGAGATAACAAGCGTTATTCTGAAATAATAATGCAAGTGTCTACACAGCCATTCTGTTATTTTGAAATAATTTTGAAATAATGGACGGCTTATTCCAAAATCTCTAGACCTCATTCTATGAGGAATAATGCCTATTCCGAAAGAGCTATTTCAAAATAAGGTGCATGTAGATGCTCCACTGCTGCTATTTTGAAATAGCCCCTCACCAGGGACATTCTAAATTATTACTCCTTAGTGCCTCCTGGGGACTAGGGAGCTAGCACGTCTACATTAAGGAAGCCTGTCTCGGACTAATTTTCAGGCTTCCCTGCAGTGTAGACGTGCTATTTCAAAATAAGCTATTTTGGAGTAACTATTCCAGAATAGTTTATTTTGAAATAAGCATGCAGTGTAAACGTATCCTTAGTGTGCCTTCACAGCGCACACTCAAGAACAACTGGGGAGAGCTCTTATATACTTTTTGAATGCTACTAGGAAGCTCAACTAAACTTTATCGTGTCTGTTAACATATCAGCTCCCTAACAACAATGGATCCCATAACCCGGAAATAAACTGCCTGATGTCCCCATTATACATTTCTCTCCCTCCGATTCACACTCTCATACATACATAAATAATCCAACTATGCTAAAAAACCTATTAATGATATTACATCCTTACACTCTAATCCAGAAATAAGATGCATATTGGCAGCTCACGCAAGGAGCCATACTGATTTCAGTGGGATTCTGTACCGGTGCAGCGGTCCATGTCTGCACATTTCATTATGGAATCAGAGTTCTAATAGATTCTTTGCTCATGTATTACAGAGGAAATTTCAAATAAAGAAGTTATCCCCTTTGTACTAGAGTACTTAAGAGGCCTCTCAGAGAGAGCCTCCAAACCACTGATTCACAGCACAAAGCAGCACTATAAAAAAAGAGGACAAAAGCATCCACCAATGTTCAGATTTCATCACATGGGGATATAAAAGTCTCAAATCCTTCAAAAGTTGATGCATATGCTTAACTGTATTACTATGTTAGTAGTCCAGATATCTCAAGACAATATATAGGCAAAGCACAATTAAAGGCAAAACCTAAGGAGTGGAAGAGAGGAGCAGATTATATACAGGAGAACACATAAAAAGTATTAGGCTAAGTACTATGGGAGACCCTGGCACAGCAATCTCAAATAACAAAGTTTTCACATTAAGTGTGGCAGCATTTTGCAGACCTTTTCTGGAATGCTATCGGGCTATATGGGAATGGTACATAAATCCATCTATATAACTTCTTGATCAAATGTAAGTTAAACCTTTTGGAATCAGGTTCTGAGGCATTTTATTCATAACAGGATAAGTACTAACAGTCTTGTTTTTTAATGTAGCAAAAGAGCAGTAGAAATTCTGTGTGTATTTCCACCCCCCAAACACACTTATACATATTTATAAACAAGTTTATGTTGTTTTATTACTACTACCACCTTCCATGGATGATAACGAAGATGCAATAATTTCAGAAATCCAATTTACTTTTCACAGTTTAATTTTTGGATTTTATTAATACAGGACAAGAAAAGCCAGAGTCAGTTTCACTTTCAGGTGCCCAACACTGCTGAAACTCCATGTGTAGGAGACTATTTAAGCAAACAAACACAACCTTTGATTGAAATAAAAGAAGATTCAAACATCAGAAGTACTTGCAACAAGTGTCTTGTCAGCGAGAAAAGGTGCAATATGTTAAACCAATTAAAAAAGGATCACGGGATACAAATGAAAGCTGTAGCTGGGATTCTCAAAACAAAGATGGAAAACTATGTTATGTACACTTTTCCTCTGCACAATCATTTCTAGGAATAAGATTGCCGAGATAGGAGTATGACATGCAAGGTTCTGCCCGTCGCTCGGAGAACATTGTTTCAAGTAATTTCTTCAAAGTAAGATTATTTGCGAGAGAAGACAAGGAGAAGTAGTTTGCTAACCACATCTTCCATTATCTCTACCCGCGCTGGGTGGGGTGTTTGGTTACTAGCCTGGTGTGTAAACACAAAGCTCTGCGTGTCGAAGTTATTTCTGAAAAGCAGCCCAACCCTACTGACCAGTCCACAAAACTAGCGCTGTATAATACTTTTTGGAGCCATTGTGGAGAAAGAGAGAAGAAAAAAAAAAGCCCAGTAAGTCTTACAAGTTGCACCTAGGCAAGAAATGCCAGCTTTCCGCAGCTATCTAGAATCTGAAAATACAGGAATCTCAAAAAAAAATCGCTAGTTTAACTATCTTCCCTCTCTCCCCCCAGAGAGCGGGGATTAATCCACGCAGCAACTCCCTTGGAAAGCCAGCGCCTTAAAAGTAGCTACAAACTACACAGCTAGCACCACCCTTCTCTAGTGCACGGAACCTAGTGGGAGAACCAGCCCACGCACCCACCGCCCAGCCAAAGGGAGCTAGGACCCCCCCCCCCCCCCCAAGAGACCAGCTGACCGGGGCGTTCCCCAGCCCTCACGCTTTTGGAATCCTTCATCCCCGCTGCTCCACTTTTATCCATCTCCTTATATGGACACCAGAATGTCGACGTCACCCCAAATCTGGGAAACCAGCGCCTGTGCAACCAAACTTGGTTGGGAAAAGCGGGCTGGAGGCGTTGGAATGTTGAGGGACGTGGTACCGCAGCCAGTGGGGGCCGCAGGCCGGGCTCCACTATTGGGCAGGATCAGGGGAATGGGCGGGGAGGAGAGAGGTAGGTTGCGCCGGTTGAAAGCCCCCTCCCGGCGGCAGGCGGCGATTCAGTGGACTGGGTAGGCGCTGCCGAGCGAGGCGGGTGGCGAGTTCGAGTCCCCCAGCCGGGAATTCCGCTCGGGCCGCGGTAGTTGCTTTGGCTCCCGCCGAAGGGGCGAGTTCGCCCAGAGTTTGTGCGGAGTTCGGCCCCACGCCTCACCGCCGCCATGCCCGTCTTCCACACCCGCACCATCGAGAGCATCCTGGAGCCCGTGGCGCAGCAGATCTCCCACCTGGTCATCATGCACGAGGAGGGCGAGGTGGACGGCAAGGCCATCCCGGACCTGACCGCCCCCGTGGCCGCGGTGCAGGCCGCCGTCAGCAACCTGGTCCGGGTGAGTGTTGGCGCGAGGGCACCGCCTGGGAGGCGCTGCCGGGCCCGGCCGCCCCGCCTCGAACTTCTCTGCTGGCTCCGCGCCACCCCCCGGCCCGGCCCCTCGGGCTGCTCTTTGCCCGGCCGCCTGCCGCGCCGCCAGGGGAGCCTCGGAAAGCGTCCCCCGTGCGCCCCAGCCAGCGCCAGCTCCCTCCTCCACCTCAGCGTGCCCGGCCCCCGCCCCCGCTCTCGCCCTGCTCCTCCCCCTCAGTGCGCCCCCGCAACTGCCCCCGCCCTGCTCCTCAGTGCGCCCCAGTCCCCTCCCTGTTCCTCCTCCTCAGTGCGCCCCAGTCCCCTCCCTGCTCCTCCCCCTCAGTGCGCCCCAGCAACTGCCCCCGCCCTGCTCCTCCCTCTGTGCGCCCCAACAACTGCCCCTGCCCTGCTCCTCCCCCTCAGTGCGCCCCAGCAACTGCCCCCGCCCTGCTCCTCAGTGCGCCCCAGTCCCCTCCCTGTTCCTCCTCCTCAGTGCGCCCCAGATGCCCCTCGCCCTGCTCCTCCCCCTCAGTGCGCCCCAGCAACTGCCCCCGCCCTGCTCCTCAGTGCGCCCCAGTCCCCTCCCTGTTCCTCCCCCTCAGTGCGCCCCAGCAACTGCCCCCGCCCTGCTCCTCGGTGCGCCCCAGTCCCCTCCCTGCTCCTCCCCCTCAGTGCGCCCCAGCAACTGCCCCTGCCCTGCTCCTCCCCCTCAGTGCGCCCCAGCAACTGCCCCCGCCCTGCTCCTCAGTGCGCCCCAGTCCCCTCCCTGTTCCTCCTCCTCAGCGTGCCCGGCCACCGCCACCTCCCTGTTCCTCAGTGGGCCCCAGTCACCGCCCTGCTCCTCCCCCTCAGTGTGCCCCAGCAACTGCCCCTGCCCTGCTCCTCCTCCCTCAGTGCGCCCCAGCAACTGCCCCCGCCCTGCCCTCGTGCCCCCGCCCCTCCGCTCCTCCCCCTCAGTGCGCCCCAGCAACTGCCCGCCCTGCCCTCGTGCGCCCTCCCCTGCTCCTCCCCCTCAGTGTGCCCCAGCAACTGCCCCTGCCCTGCTCCTCCCCCTCAGTGCGCCCCAGCAACTGCCCCCGCCCTGCTTCCTCAGTGGCCCCAGTCCCCTGCCCTGCTCCTCCCCCTCAGTGCTGCCCCAAGCAACTGCCCCCGCCCTGCCCTCAGTGCGCCAGTCCCCTCCCTGTTCCTCCCTAGTGTGCCCCAGCCACCGCCACCTCCCTGTTCCTCAGTGTGCCCCAGTCACCGCCCTGCTCCTCCCCCTCAGTGGCCCAGCAACGCCCCTGCCCTGCCTCCCTCAGTGCGCCCCAGCAACTGCCCCCGCCCTGCTCCTCCCCCTCAGTGCGCCCCAGCAACTGCCCCTGCCCTGTCCTCCCTCAGTGTGCCCCAGCCGCCCCTGCTCCTCCCCCTCAGTGCGCCCCAGCAACTGCCCCTGCCCTGTTCCTCAGTGTGCCCCCGCCCTGCTCCTCCCCCTCAGTGTGCCCCAACAACTGCCCCGCCCCTGCCCTGCTCCTCCCCCTCAGTGGCCCCACAACTGCCCCTGCCCTGCTCCTCCCTCAGTGTGCCCCAACAACTGCCCCGCCCCTGCCCTGCTCCTCCCCCTCAGTGCGCCCCAGCAACTGCCCCCCCCTGCTCCTCCCCCTCAGTGTGCCCCAGCAACTGCCCCTGCCCTGCTCCTCCCCCTCAGTGTGCCCCAGCCACCGCCACCTCCCTGTTCCTCAGTGTGCCCCAGTCACCGCCCTGTTCCTCCCCCTCAGTGCCCCCTAGCAACTGCCCCCGCCCTGCTCCTCCCCCTCAGTGCGCCCCCGCAACTGCCCCCGCCCTGTTCCTCAGTGTGCCCCCGCCCTGTTCCTCCCCCTCAGTGCGCCCCAGCAACTGCCCCCGCCCTGTTCCTCAGTGTGCCCCCGCCCTGCTCCTCCCCCTCAGTGTGCCCCAACAACTGCCCCGCCCCTGCCCTGCTCCTCCCCCTCAGTGCACCCCTGCCCTGCTCCTCCCCCTCAGTGTGCCCCAACAACTGCCCCGCCCCTGCCCTGCTCCTCCCCCTCAGTGCGCCCCAGCAACTGCCCCCACCCTGCTCCTCCCCCTCAGTGTGCCCCAGCAACTGCCCCTGCCCTGCTCCTCCCCCTCAGTGTGCCCCAGCCACCGCCACCTCCCTGTTCCTCAGTGTGCCCCAGTCACCGCCCTGTTCCTCCCCCTCAGTGCCCCCTAGCAACTGCCCCCGCCCTGCTCCTCCCCCTCAGTGCGCCCCAGCAACTGCCCCCGCCCTGTTCCTCAGTGTGCCCCCGCCCTGTTCCTCCCCCTCAGTGCGCCCCAGCAACTGCCCCTGCCCTGTTCCTCAGTGTGCCCCCGCCCTGCTCCTCCCCCTCAGTGTGCCCCAACAACTGCCCCGCCCCTGCCCTGCTCCTCCCCCTCGTGCGCCCCAGCAACTGCCCCCGCCCTGCTCCTCCCCCTCAGTGTGCCGCAGTCACCGCCACCTCCCCCTCTGTGCCCCACAGCAACTGCCCCTGCCGTGTTCCTCTGCCTTAGTGCCCCCCAGCCACCACCAGCTCCCTCCTCCGCCTCAGCGTGCCCGGCCACCGCCACCTCCCTGTTCCTCAGTGTGCCCCAGTCACTGCCCTGCTCCTCCCCCTCAGTGTGCCCCAGCAACTGCCCCCGCCCCTGCTCCTCCCCCTCAGTGCCCCCCAGCCACCGCCGCCTCCCCCTCTGTGCCCCACAGCAACTGCCCCCGCCGTATGTCCCAGCCACTGCCTGCTCCCTCCTCCGCCTCAGTGTGCCCGGCCACCGCCACCTCCCTGTTCTTCAGTGCCCCCCCAGCCACTGCCCTGCTTCTCCCCCTCAGTGCCCTCCAGCCACCGTCCTGCTCCCCCTCCTCAGTGCACCCCAGTCACTGCCCCAGCTCCCTGCTCCTCCTTCTCAGGGTGCACCCCAGCTCCTTGCTTCTCTCTTGTCCTCCTCAGTGCGCTCCAGCCACCACTGCCTCCTTCCTGCTCAGTGCTCCTGGTCACTGCCAGCTCCCCCTCAGTGTGCCCCAGCTCTTTGCTTCTCCTTCTCAGTGCGCCCCAGCCACTGCCTCCTCAGTGTGCCCCAGTCACTGCAACCTCCCTCTTCCTCAGTGCTCCCCAGCCACTGCCACCTGCCTGCTCCTCCTCCTCAGTGCACCCCAGCCTCCTCAGTGTGCCCCAGTCCATCACCACCAGCAGCCCCCTCCTCAGGGTCTCCAGTCACCTGCAAGCTTCCCCCTTCTGCTCAGGGGAAGGTGAGAAGTCACAGCACCAACTACAGTGCCGCTCGCCCTGGTCTTGCTCTTCCAATCCCTCCCTGCCATTGGCACTCTGCAGCCTTCTCCTCGGTAGGTGGGGGGAGGGCAGATTCAGTCCCCCTCTGTCTTATTTTCTCTAGCCACGATTTCTAACATCTCCTCACCTAATAGCACTTTGCAGCTATGTTGAACGTTCATGTACACACGCAGCTCCTGATAACTTGCTCCTTTCTGCTTTGCAAGGAAGATGTTTCCATTCAGAAATGATTGGCTCTCGCATTGAAAAGCATTCCTTCTGTTTTGATTTAAAAAAATGCACTAGATTGTTTGCTTAATTATTGTTTGCCTGTGGAGTTGTTTTGGGAGTTCTGCTGATTGTTCAATAGCTCCAAATGCAACAGTTGCTCTTGATGGCCTAAAAAATTGATCTTTTATTTTATGCACTCTGTTCAGAGGCAGTAATACACCATAATGATTGAAATCAGCATCTTTCTCTTCTTACAGTGAAGAATACATTTTGAAACAGCTGACTCATCTTTGACCTAAGGCCACATCCTCAATCTCTTGTTTAGATCCATAAAGTGTTTGTCTCTACTTTGTAAATTGCTTTATCTATAAATAAGTCCAAAAGCTGCTTTGATGGGATATATGGTTTTCTTTTTTTAAGTGTACGAATCAGTAATATTAGGATTTGTTTGCAGAGAAGAGGGATGCACCGTTAGCATAGCCATTGGTATTGGTATGTGTGGAGTCAGGACTTCTTGTTTGTTTCAGATAAAAGCTGGGATTGTGTTTTTCAACAATGAGTTACTGCTCCCAAAATGGTAACCATAACTAGAGACGATTAGAAATAAATTTTAAACTCTGCTTTTTTGAAACATTGCCTCTGAAGCAGTCCTTTCACGGTATGCAGTGTTGTTACTAACCGAATTGTGTCTTGCATTCCAGTCTTTTGGACATGCATGAAAATGTTTTCATTGAATTTAAAACACTGGTACTAAGTTGTATCTAAATAATAACAAGCTACAGACAAAGCTTTGTAAATCGTTAAGTTGCTGTACCATTTCCTAGCTCCACAATAACTCCCTAAGATCGCATGTAGCTTTTCCTTGTATGTTCATAATTTCCTTTATAGAAAAGATTAATTACTCCCGTATCACATTAAATTCTTCATTTTGGTCATTAATCTTTTTTAAGATGCTCATGAAAAGTGTGTTCTACTTTGTCAGCATCAGTTCCTTAAAATTGGGACACAAGTCTTTCCCATCTTCTAAGCATTAATCTGCACCAAAAAATCCTGTTACAGTCCATTTTAAAAAAAAAAAAAGACTTTTATACTACTTTTAGTGTGGTACTACAGCAGGATATAACATCTGCTCTGGGAATGTTGACTATATTACCATTTTACATACATACATAAATGTTGGATGACTGTTAATTACTGCTATACCAATGCTTCAGAAAATACAAATTCTATTATTTAAGACAGAATGTCCAAACATGACTGACCTCCAAGCTGAGGCCAAGAGGCTGCTGTGAGATGTGAAGGCGGGGGAGGGGGGACAAGGCACATGGCTGAAACGCCTGATAAAGGATATGTAGACTGTGCAATTACATGCCATGGTAATTCCCCAGGAATTCCATTCAGTACTTATTACTGTGGATTTAGTGGAGCTCTGCAAATATACCTGCTTTATATCCACAGACCCTGTTTGAGGCTCAGACACAGAAACAAATTTTATATCTTCACAGGACTTCAGATATTAGTACTCACTTCTAACTTGGAAGTTTTGCTAACTTTACGCATTGTAGCAGTATCTATTAGGGAAAGCATCTTGGGCACAGAATTTTAACAGTAGTGATGTACTGGAATATTTGTGCTCTTTATTTAGATCTGTGGGCAAAGGAGTTTAGTATATAAGTCCTAATGAAGTGAATCTTAGGTGTCTGAGGCAATTTTACCCAAGGTTTCCTTTCAAGGTGAATTATGTAGTGAAGTTTTATGTCATTCAGTGTAAAGCTAGTTTGATTTCACTTCACTGTGCAATGTTATAGAAAGAGTTTTAACTAGTTAAAACTCATCAGAGGGATAGCTGAGTGAGTCTGTAACAGGAAAAACTTAAACAACAAATAGACTAGTAGCGCCTCAAAGACTAACAAAACATGTAGATAGTATCATGAGGTTTCATGGGTGCAACCCACTTCTTCAGATGACAGTAGATTGTGTTGGGGAAATGCAGTCATACAAAGAGATTATTTTGTTCTTGACAATTAATGCCACTTAGTTTGTTTTCCCTTTTGGGCTGTGGATGTGGGAGGCCTCAATTTAATATTTGCCCATAAGCTATTTGTGGTATAAGTACGTACTATTTCTCCCCGGTAGCCATGTGGCTTTGGCTTGTTTCAGAAATGCAGAGCCACTAGAGGTGGTGTTGAATCAGAAATGTTCCTGAAAAGGTGCCTTAGCTCAGTGTTATGGAGAAATAACTAAGGTGGTTTGAAAATTGTTTAATATGAGATGTTGTTTTAAGTGGAATTGTATTGTAGGTATATTATGGAACACAGACTCTCCCCCTCCCCCCCCTCAAAAAAAAAAAAAACCAAACCCCAACAACCCCAAAGCAAAACCAAGAAACCTCTACATGCCAGAGGGTTAAATGGAGACAGAGAGGCTTGGACTTCTGGATGGATGCTCCACCCACATTGCTCTTTAGGAACTTTTTGTGTTTTAAATGTGAAGGCTCAGCAGTTAGCTATGGAAAATGGGAGCACATTTGTCAGTAGGCTCTTGAGAGAAGAAGCAGCTTTTGTGAACTTCTGCTGTCCCTATTTACAGTAAGAACTAGGAAGGTTATTGAAAGTTTATTCATCTTTTGTGTGTTTATACTCAATTTAAATAAAAGTTTTTAGTGTTTTGTCAAACCTAGAAGTTGGCGGCATAGTCAGTTGGTAGATTTGAAGAGATCTGTAGGAACTTTGAAATAGTTAAAAAAACAAAAAAGCAGCCTGATATTTACAGACAAGTTTCGTGAGAAGACAATGGAGAGAGAAAAAGGCTGTACTGGTGACTCGGTGACATTGAAGTTGAATAACATGTCTGTTCAGGAAGGGGCAGGTTGTACTACTTGTCCATAGTCAGGAACTTCCATTTCTAATTATATTTTTTTGTTAAAATGCTAAGTGTAGTGCATCACTCATAAAGAAATTGCTTGGAAGTCAGCCTTTGACAGAATATCCAGTAGGTTGCTAGCTGGAAGACTTATGCTATGTATGGTCAGTGCTCAGAACCCACGCTAAATGGAGGAAAACATGGGTGGCTGAAGCTTCTTGCACAAGTGTATTTTTATGCACTAAAACTAAGACCATGATGGAGAGGCTTGAGTTTTAGCACAGAACTGACAATACAGAGAGATGTGTATTGCTTCTGTTCTTAAGGATCCTCTTTGAAGAAGTCAGTGCTGTAAGTAGTTAGAGGGTTTCTTTTGCTGCCAGTGGGCTAAAAACTAGAACTTCATGAAATGCTTTTTATTCTTGTATAATTTTTCATCTTATTTTTTAGGGATTTATTATCTTCCTTACCCATCCAGGGCTGGGTCAGACTGCAGCAGGGTGTGTGTGGAAGACCTCAGTATGGATGGTAGTGGTGGTGTTGCAGTATGAGCCTCCCACAAACTCACCTAGCAGCTGTTCCATGTGCCTAGGCCCAGTTCCCTGCTCCCAGCATTGTGACCTGGCTCCTGGGGTCACAGCACTGTCCAAGTTTGGCCCAACTGCATTTCTTGTTAAGATGACTGAGGTAGCAGTAGGCAGCTTGTCCAAATCTGAGCAAAGTGGGACAGGAACCACTGCTGTAGGGTGAATTTTTTGTTTCATGTTGCTTTAATCACTAGGTTTGATTTATTTTGGTCTATTTCAATGCCTGTAAAATGGAAAACATATAAACTTAACTGTAACTGATGCGCGACTAGATTTGAGAGCCCTATTGAATTAATTGTTTTGTGAAGTGAAGTTCAGAACTTTTATTTTGGTCAAATTCAGCTGGATACAATTTAGCTTAATAGTGATGAATAAAATGAATTTCTGAGACTGAGTCACTAGTTAATCTACCATTTTAAGAGAAGTTATAGTACTGTGCAAAATTACCTGTCTGTAATTAGAGAGTAGTTAAAAAATAAGTTTTGTGAACTCTCTTGCTGGGAAGTCTTTGGACATAGACTGGCCAATTAATTACATACCCAGAATTACTGCTAGACTGTGATCTCTAAAAATATCCCTTACAGCTAAAAAAAATGAAGGTAAATAAATCATACACTCAGTCTGAATTTTGTTTATAATTGCATGCAACTACTAGTTTGTGCTGGCTTCTGGATTTCTATTAGTATTTAAGCACAGTGATATATAGAATTAAAATAATTGTTTTGCAGAATTGAGGGAATATCTGTTAGCCTTTCAACAACAACCCCAAATGGACAGAAACAGTTATTATTCATGAGTAAATGTCTCATGAGTGGTGGTAGATATCTTGGTCTGCAGCTGTGGTAGTTTGAATACTTTTCCCTGGTACATGATGCATAGGACAGGAGTAATTATCTAAAATTGATTAAACCAGTTCTTGCCACAAATAACTAAATAATCCATAGACGAATGGAGACCAGGTGTATGTATTTTTTCGTAAACAGGGCCTTTAGATCTGCAAAACCTTTAGGTCTGCAAAACAGGGCCTTCAGGTCTGCTTGTGTATGCATGCGAACTCCCAAAAAGACTGTCTTAGGCTTTTAGAAGTAAATGACTGTTTCTTTCTACAACTAGTTGCTGTCATCAGTGTGTGTGGGTGTTACATGAATAAAATATGTGTGATTCTGATATTGCTCAAGAGATGTTAGTCACACTCTAAGATATACCCTTAATATTAAACTAAAAATAACATTCTCTGGGGAAAGCACGGCATCTTCCTTTCTGTTCCTTGGAAAGTCATCAGTTCTGCACTCTTCCTGCTACCTCAGTTTTATCAGTTCTTGCCACCTCTCACCCACCATCTTTCTAACCCTTAAGCTTTCCCTTTCTCAGTACCTCAGTGAGGTTCCTCTATCTGGCAGCTGTTACTTGAAGCAGCAGTGGTAGCAGGTGGGCTGTCCTGCAGCCTTTGCTGATAGTGGTGGCAGACAGTGCTCTCCTCTGGGTGTGGTATGATTATTTTGGGGGGGGGGGAGGTGGAGGGGAAGAGAGAAGCCCTCTCTAGAATGTGATGGGTTGTTAGCTGGGCGGTGGGGGACTGTTTGGTTGTTGTAGTGAGCAGATTATCCCTAACTGGGCAGAGAGGTCATCGTTTTCCTTGTCTTATTGGTGGATCTGGATGCACAAGGCTCCCCACCCCCAGTCATCGCTCTTCAGATTCTATGCTGGAGCTTAGCAGACAGGAATAAGCAGCAATAAGGGTGGGCTGTGACTCCCAGTGAATGCATCAAATGCTTGTCCCTGTCGTTGTCTTGTGCTTCTGGAGAAGTTTGTAGTGTGGGTTCTGAGAACTACATAGCGTGTACTTAGGTATGCCTAGGTGCATTAGTGGGGGGACACAGGTTAGGAGCTGCACCATTGTCTCAGTAAACGGTGTAGTAGCACGCTCAGGACTGAACGTTCTTAATGAACAGAAATGATTTGAGTGTTTTGGCAGGTGTTGATTGCAAAACAATTTATTCCATTTGTCGTTCCCCCGACCCCTATCACCACCAGTTTAATTAATGTGTGTGATTATAACTCCAGTATGAACAAGGCAAGCTTAAGGGTTTTGGGGGGAATTTAGTGAGATGATTCATTGGGAGGTAGCAATCAGTTTGCAATAGTTATCCTTGAGACTTTTTTAAAAATGGAGGTTTTCCTTTTTGGGTCTTAATAAAGGATGTTTTGGGGGTAACAAAGGGCATGCGCATGCTCCTGTATACTTACAGTTTTACCTGCTTTAAAAAGTAGGGCCACAATAAGTCCCTGGTACTTGGGTATATCCCACTAGAATCAAAGAAACCAATTATTCCGCCAGCCCAACTGGATTCCTAAAACAATTGAAAAATGAAAAATAACTTGCTGTAGGAGTTCTGCCTAGCTAATGAGAAGATAAAAATATTTCACTGTAGCTTTGTATAGCTTACCCTTGTGATGTCAAATATATGATCTAATCATTGTATTTAAGGAGAGAATATTTATAGAAAGAACTGCTTGTCTGAGTAGTTTCCTGTTCAGAAAGGGGTTGAAACATCTGTTTTACTTCAGTGTACCTGCAGTTACTTGATAATTTAGTGATCTTTGGACTTTCTCTGTAAATAGTGGTCATCTGTTATGATAAAATAATTTGATAATTCCAGTTGATTAGCTTTTTAGATGAATAGTCAAAAAGAAACCAGCTTTGGGGTAATGCTTGCTGGCACACATCAATAGCTAGGTTTCTTGTTTTCATCAGCTGAGAGTGATCTATAAAGGAGATTGAATCAATTCTTCATTTGAATGGAATATAATCTTTTGTTCTGCTGATAAATTCTGTGACTTCTTTCTTTCTAGTCTCTGCCAACCCTTTCTGAAAGGAATCTTCCGTTTCTTATTTATCACTGTAACGATCTTAACTGTTTCAGTTAGCTAAACAATTACAGTAGTGACTGTCTCCTCAACTTGCTTCTAGGCAGAAAAATTGAGGACATTGGTGACTGGTAACCTGAATGTGATTGGGTGGACATAGCATATTGTCAGCATTTTGAACAGCATTTCTGATCTTTTGCAGAATATCTATAACTTGTAGCTAGTCTGAGGAGTCATTTGAGAAGCTGGTTTTGAAAACATGTTATTGTTTAAGTGTAACTTGATTGTGGTGAGACCATTTTCAGCCTGACAACTTTATGGCTAAAAGCTTTTAGATATTTGGTGCAGTCTGTGGAGGCAGATATCTGTGTGACATTCCATTCCATATTCTTTATGAAAATATTTTTAGGCTGTGAATATGACATGAGATGTACTTTTACGCAAGATAACTTATGTAAGGTACCATTGATTTGTTGAACATGATTATCCTATTTGTGTGCAGGTATCATTTTTATATTCGATATTATGAATATTGACTAATATATCTATAGTTCAACTACGCTACTTTGGATGATGCTTACTGCTAACACTTCAAGTACTACAGTGGAAAAGCCAGGCAGGGCTGATGGTCCATCACCGAGGACAATGGACTGTGAAAAGGCTTGGCCTTCCTGTGCATGCTGACTTATGGATGCTATGGGGCTACAGAAAACAGTTCAGAACGTGGTGGAAACTGCAGAATACCATTGTACTACATCAGCTCGCCAAGACGTAGCAGTTTGTTTTCCAGATATTTTTCTCCTTATGGCTGGAATTTGGAGTGTGTAGTTGCTTCCTTGGCAGAATGGGTACTCTGGGTGAACAAATACTGTTTTTTAAAACACGTTGGCCAACATGTATTAAGATTTTTAAACACCACTTTACACTTAATTACTAGAGAATTATGTTTAAAAAATGTCAGTTGGTTGTGGTGAACTTCAGTATGTATTTCTAGTTCTCTTGTGTTCCAAATGTGGCGTTAATTTGGTCTGATTTTAAAATGTCCATTTTCCTTGTTAGTCCCATCTTCAAGGATAGGGACAGTTCAATTCACAGCCCTCATTTGCTTTGAATGACAGTTAGTGGCCATTCACTTCAGTTAATCTGATGCACTTAATTTCGTTTGACGTTGCCTAAACCATAGCTGTATGTATCTTGTTTAATATGATCTGTATTTTGTATAGTCACATGATTTGCTTGCTTGTACTATTGCAGAACTTCTTTATGTGATGTTTCTAAACGTTTGCTTCCAATTGTATTGAAATCAGTTGTAATTCTTCTCTTTAATGTGCACCTCATTGTTACATGTAGTCCCTGTCCGTAAGAATGCTTTTAATCAGGTAACACTGTATGTCTTTATTGGCACTTGCTATATTAAGAACATTCATAGTTGAAATGACAGCTGGAACAGAGAACCAGAAATAGACTGAATCTTATCTCAAACACTGAACAGAAAGCCTCACTTCTCATCATCCCATACTTTATTTGTAATTCTCAAACACTGTGTATCACTATTCCTCAGACTTTGTCCTTTTGAGGTGGCTATTTGTAATTCTCTTTCATTTTATTGTGAATTTTCTTCCCCATTAACTTGACATTTCATTCTTCTTGTGGTATAGCCTCTGCCATTACAATGTTGGAGTCATACAGCAGATGCTACTTCTCAGGGTGAATGTCTGCAGTGTGGTAGTTTGGGTCCTTTCCCCCCAACTTAGGGGTTAGTCATTTTTACACGTAGAACAGCTTCAGTGTCAAATGTCTTCGTAAATATAATATAGCTTCATTTCAGATACATGCATTTCTTTCGCATAGCTCCAGTGTTTAAACAGCTTCAAGCCTTGGACTACAATGCTGCACAGTTGGTGTAGAGACAGTTACCTGGGTTTTTTGTTACCCAGCTTCAAATATTCAAAAGCATATAGGGGGCTTATTCATCAAAATGATTCACCCATACTACAAAGTTTTCAGGGGGAGGGGAAGTCAACTGAAAAAAATGGTGTAAAACTGACTTAATGCATGAAGGTCCTTATGTGTTGAAGAATTTGTGTGTAGTGCTTACGTCCTGTTGAAGCCGATGAGATTATTCAGATGCCATGGTTTCTGCTGAATTCGGACCTTTACACACAATAGTCTTTGATTTGTGTGATAGTGAAAGCAAGAGAACTACAGACATTTAATGCTGGGCTGGTAGGATTTCTGCAGTAGCCCAACCCCTCAAACAAGGAGGAAGAGAGCCAAATAAATATATTATCCCATTGAGCAGTATTTCTGAAAGTGTACCACGGAAACACTTTCAGAAACACTTTAACTGGCCGCCCTGGTTTGTTTATGTACCGGCGCCACGGCCACGGAGCCTTGCGGCTCCCATTGGCTCCGTTTTGTCCTTTGCAAGAGCCAATGGGAGCCACGAGGCTCCGTGGCCGTGGCGCCGGTACATAAGCAAACCGGGGCGGCCAGTTAAAGTGTTTCTGAAAGTGTTTCCGTGGTACACTTTCAGAAACACTGCCATGGAGGACATGGACATTTTCTTTTCTTAAAACTACAGGCCCTCTCCTACCTACCTTAATTTTTTTCTGCTGATGTACAAATGAATTTTTTTTAAACCCCACTCATAGATATAGGGTTGTTAAATTTAGATTAATTAACTAATCAATGGGATTCCCATTGACTATTCGATTAGTCTATAAGGGTGCTTCCGCCTTTGAACTGTTCAGAAGCAGAAGCCCCACAGGGAGCATGGGACCAGCAAGGGGCTCGCTGCTGGCCCCATGCTCCCTGCGGCGCCTCAGCCTTTGAGATGTATAAGAGTGGGGTTCTTGTACAGTTCAAAAAAGAAGCCCGGCAGGGAGCCCAGGACCAGCGCTCCCATGCTCCCTGTGGTGCCTGAGCCTTTGAAATATACAAGAGCCCAGGTGGGACTCTTGTACATTTCAAAAGGAAGCCCTGCAGGGTTCATGGGCTGTTCCCTGAGGGGCTTCTGCTTTTGAAATGTAGAAGATCCTCTCTAGGGCTCTTGTATATTTCAAAAGCAGAATTGCAGCAGAAGCAGCTGGATTGGAGATTGCTTCAGTCCCTGCTTGTGCCATTTCCCACTGTGCCTCTGCAAATTGACAAAAAATCTTTAAGCATCCTCTTTTGGTTAGGAGTGCCACAGTTAAAATTTAAGAAATCTTACTGTGTTACTATCCATACAGTCGGCTCCCATCCTGAGAGAACTCGTGCTGCTTTTGAAAGGGTTATAGCAAGTTGTATCTTGATGAATGGTAAGCCTTTGTGCTACCAGGGGCTCACCAAAGTGCTCTTAATATGCTCTCCTTTTTTGTGTGCAATAGTAGTTGATTGCATATTTATCCTTGGATTTGGCTATCAAAATGGATACCTGCAGTGCCCTCACTGGCCTCTGTTAAAATTTAAAAAACAACGAATAGTGATGCAGCACCTTAGAAACTAACAAAAAATGTAGATGGTATAATAGTTTGACTAAAACAAGGTATATGGTATTAGAGACATCAGCTAATGTTAATGCCTCTACATGGCAGGCCCCATTCCACTCTTCCCTGTAAGCTGTGCACTCTTGCGACCGCTCAGGAGTGCTGCCCAGCTGGTTAGCAGAGCACTCACGGTTAGGTTTTTTGTTTCTATTAGTGGTGCTCATTCGCACATGCTTCAGTGAATGTTTTTATTCCGCACATGGATGGAAAAGATTAGAGGGAACATTGCCCCATACCTGGCATGGACTATTGCAAGAAATTGATATCACTTCTGTGAAGACAATTGACCTTTGGTTTTTGTTTTCCTGTTTGGG
Organism: Pelochelys cantorii; assembly: GCA_032595735.1. NCBI lineage: Eukaryota > Metazoa > Chordata > Testudines > Trionychidae > Pelochelys > Pelochelys cantorii. The sequence goes on from CM064333.1 coordinate 5,644,366, forward strand.
TGTCTCTTGTACAGTTACTCTTATGCTATGCTGAGCCTTTCCTCATTCTGTAATGCAGTCATCAAGGGCTGGCTAGGGAAGTGAAGGGAGGAAATGGGAGACGCCCCATAGGGAATGTCTGTACAGCATTTTGGAGCCCACAAGATGGATAGACTTGGGCTAGCTGGACTTGTGTTTGTGTTCTAAATATAGCTGTGCAGACAGTGCTTTGCAGTTGTAGTTTGGGCTGGAGCTCTGGCCCAGAAGCCCATCCCTCTCAAAGCCCAAGCTGCAACCCCAGCCGTACCTATCAGACGGCACAACTATATTTGGAGTGCAAGGGCCAGCTCTGCTAGCCCAAGTCTGTCCACTCGACCCAGGGTCTTGGTTCTTTGCAGGCTGCCAAATACTGTGTAGACAAGTAGTAGTGGCAACTGTGAAGTACTGGCTGGATGGGGGTATGCCCTCAGAAACCCTCCCTCTTGCGAGGGACGCCAGGCCTGGTGCAGGGTGCTCCGGTAAGTCCTAGCACAGTGTTTCTTAAACTGTGTGCTGTGGCACACCGGTGTGCCACGAGACAGTTGGAGGTGTACCGCGGCCTCTTAACTCCCCCCCTCCCCCCTTCCCCAGTGGAGACAGAAGCTCAGTGGGGCCAACACGCGCGGCAGTTAAAGGGGCCGCAACTTTTTTTTTCCCCCTCAACTTTCCCCCAGTGTTCTGCATTAAAAAAAAATGATTGTTTGGTGTTCTGCGGTCTTAAAACATTTAAGAAACACTGTCCTAGCATCTACTTACATCCCTGAGGAAAAGGGAAGTTAGTAAGGTGGGCTAGAACTGTCGTTGTTTTTGAAATCTGATTCTGTTTACTGGAATACAAAACTAGATACTCTCTCTCTCTCTCTCTCTCTCTCTCTCAAAAGGGAAGAGAAGAAAACAACAAAGAAAAGAAATGCAGCTTCTGTCTTTGGTGCTGACTTTCGCTTGCAACCTGGAGAAACACAGGAACAGCACGTGTTCCTATCAGCGCTGTCAAAGTCTGGTAACTTGTACCAGCATCCAGCTGTTGAAGGCATTGCTTTTAGATGCATCTTTCTGGTCACAGGCCTTCAGCAGTGTTACAGAATATACAGCCCTGGCCTTCTATGCTGGACTCTTATTAGATAGAAAGAAAAAAGGAGAGGACTAGGTAAGAGGAGAAATAAGGTAGCTAAGGAACAAGACGTATGGGGGTGGTAGAGAGACCACGGCTTACGTTCCAGATGGTATTTGGGTTTTGCTGAAACCAGTGGAGGTGGTTGTCACCTGGATCCCTCTCTCTGGCCTGGTCTGGTCAGGACATTTCTCAGGATTAGAATGAAGAAGGTCCCAGGCTCTCTGGAGATGATGGCAGTCACGATGGTGATGTAGCCTGTTTTTCAGAGTCTTCCTTTAAGGACTCCAAAAGGGAGAATGACGGCCTAAAGACCCCAGAATGGGGAGTCATGGTCAGAAGACCCCAGAGCCTCATTATTTGGGCCACAAATTAGGCCTAATTCCCAACACATCAGTTTTGGTTCACTGATTTCTGATTCCATACTTCTCTTGTTTACTGGATGTGTTCTTAATGCAAACCTTGAATTGTATCAGTAGGCCTTGCTGTTTGGACTAATTCAGTTTCTCTGTCTCCCTTATAGACCTTAGCCCATATTGTTTTGGGTTGACATTTTATTAACTTTCATAGTTAAACTCATAATTTAGATTAAGTTTACAGGCCCAGTTATCACAACAGTGTGTTTTTACACAACAGACATCACATTATTTTATGGCAGGGGTGAGAATTCTGCTTCATGTTCTGATCGTCAAATCAAGAGATGGTTCCGTCTTAAAAAAGCCTTTAAAATATATGTGATTTGATGTGGGCTTCAGTTTCCTTTAGAGAGACACTGTACTGAGTTAGGGATGTAAGCGACTAGTCCCTCGACTATTAATACAGATTTTGTTTGAAATCAGACTCTGCACACTGGTTTCTTTTTCTATTAATTGTCTTAGTTTTCTTTGAACTATTTGTAGTGAACTTGCTTCCAGCAAACTACACAATTTTTAAGAAAAGTTGAATTGTATATAAACCTTTAGGGATCACTTTTCTTGTAGCATTTTTACTTTATGGTAGCATTCCAAGTCTGTTAGCTTTCCCCCTTCCTTTTAATGTCTATTGAAGCTTTGACACAGGGCTTAAAATAATTGAGACTTCTATGCCGAACACAGCTAATAGGCTCTGCACTGAATGAACAAAAAAGTCTTGAAGCTATCAAAATGTTTTTCAAATATCTCATGGACTTGTGAACTGGCTCTTACACTGGAATAGCAATCCAATAATCTCATTGCATACCCACATGTTACTACCTTTTGAGGGGGAGTGGAAAATTTGTTGTACTGAATTAGTGTTAAAAAAAAAAAAAAAAAAGAGGTAATATAACACAATCTAACAAGGTTTGCTTTGAGCAAATGTTGTGGTTATTAATCTCGGTGTTCTGGTGGAAACATTTGTGCTGTAACTACGATGAGTAAGAGAGGATTCAGACAGCAAAATATTGCTTTGGCTGCTTTATAGTTTCTTTATACTTGAATGTCTTTGTGTATGCCAGTTTAAATTGAGTGGAGACACAGCAGCTGTTCCCTTTCACTGTTCAGCAGGTCACCCTTCAGTTCAGATAAATAGGAGGCAGTAAATTGTGTATGGTAATTCCAAAGTTGTTTTGACTCCTTAGCAGTTCAAAAAGGCATGGAATGGTTCAAGGCAGTCTTCAGCACTGCTTGGAATTAGGAAAACAGGAGAAAGCTTTCTTCTCTAGGGAGAGTCAAGTCCTCCACAGTGCACTTACTATTCATGGAGATATTGAAAGTACTTGGTATTTTTGCAGGATAACATCATCCAATGAGCTTTCAGAGAGATGATGGGAAGTTTTTTAATAGTTACACAATGACATTAGCAGATGGATCTGCTCTCCACGTTTAGCTTCTGGTTGTGAAAATAGCCAATTACGATGGTACTCCAACGGCACTGAATATTAAAATTAGTATTTTAATTGTAGGGCTTGTGATTTTTAGTTTTAATTATTAGACATTAATAAAACACCCTGATACAACAAACAAAAAAATTCCAGTGTTTATTAGATAAACACCAGTAGATACTTGTATCTGAGGTGTTGTCTACACAAAGCAATAATGGAGACCGTATAGGAGCATCATATTTTTAAAGCACACTAATGCATTGCATGGTAATTGGTCTGTGCAGACCCTGCTGGGCTCACTAAAGGTTCCCTACTGTGCTTTAATGTAGTGAAACAGAACCTTGATAAAGCATACTAAGGAACCACACAGAGGCATTTCGCATTACAATACTATGGTAATGCATAACGTGTGTGATGGATAGGCTGTATGTTATTTGCTACTCTGTGTGTGCGTGTGTGCACACACGCACATACTCTTCCCCCCCCCCCCCGCCCAAAGCCCTCAATTTTTGGATTTTTATATAACACTCAAAAAATAAACCCTGAAAAACAGAATCCCTCTTGAATAATCTGTGAATGGTGGCTGGCAAGTAATAGAAGTACAGCTGTGGTCAGAAAATATTACTCTCTTTCTGGGTTGGGTGGGGTACCGTTCTCACAGATTGTCAGCTTTGGACCAAAATCACTACTCCTAGCCTCAGTTGGTTTTGTAAACTGCTGTAGACTCAAGCCCTGATGGAGCTGGTGCTGCCAGGCATTCTGAGCATCCAGGGAAACTGGGTAAAGTGTGAATAAGAACAGATCCATGAGAATTGGGTTGAGTTGAGTAGCGCTAATCTGCTCTTAATGGAAGATATCTTCACATTTCCTCATTCTGGCAATAAATTCCCCTGATCAGTGCCATACGAGGGGTAAGAACAGGACAGATGTTCGTTGGTGGACCGTCTGTCATAGATTCACAGGATCAGAGCTACGTCCCCACCTTTGACAGAGATTTTCTGAGAGATTGTTCCCATGTGCCAAAGCTCCAAGTGTTCTCACCCTCCTCTCGGGTAAACCAAGCAGCCTCATCACCTCCTGAGACTGAACTTCTGGGCTTTCCACATACAGTAAGCATCTCCAACTGAGAACAAGCCTACACTACAAAACTAATTTACTTAATTTACATTGACATACAGCCATGGTAGTAATTAAATTGATTTTTCATATCCACATTACCCTCTCTCTGTCAGTGGTGTTTGTCCTTAGCATGAGCACTTCTACCAATTTAACTGAAAGTGGGGATGTGAAAGTGTAACCCTGTACATGGTTAACCCATCAGCCTGGGCTCATTGGTTAACATTCACAGTTACATGAAGGCTCTTGGTACGTGCTGGGAGCCGGCTTAAAAGCTGGCTCCCTGTGTGCACCAGTTCATGGGGAGCCACCTGCTGCCCTGTGCTGCTGCCTTTTATACAGTGGCAGAATCGCGGGGAGCAGGCGGGAGCTGACTGACAGCCTGCGTGTAACTGTTGAAATTTTCAGCAGTTGCATGGTTACTTAGTTACACACATTTGAACATCGCTAATTTACAGTGTGGGAGCACTGATAGCTACCAGAAGCTCCACTGCCTGGGGCTGGCTGACAGCTGACAATCGCCAGGGCTGCTGGGCTGTCAGCAATCCAGGGCAGACAGCTAGAACGCTCAATGTAGTGTTTACACTGATACTGTGTCTACCTAACTACACTGACCTAAGCACTACACATCTCATGGAGATAGAATTATTAGGTTGGTGTAGTGAGTGACTTAGATCAGCAGTTGCAATACTGTTGTGTAGATGCTTACAAACTTAGGTCTGTAAACTGCCTTATGTTGACCGAACTCTGTAGTGGAGACCTGGCCTGAAATATTTCTGATAAGAGACTTGCACAGTTTTCAAGGCTAATGCACTTCACTCAGTATTTGGAGTGACACTGAAGTAGCATTTCAAGAACAGTAAGCTTTATTAGTTAGCTGGAACACAGCACTGGAAGTCCTTATATTAACACAGAGAAATAAAGGTCAAAGCATTGTCCAATCTGATCAGGCCAGAGCAAGTCACCTGCCAAGCTGCAGTGAACTCCATTTTTCAGTCTTTTCCTCTGACCTCTTTCCTCTTCAAAGCAAATGGAAGTTGTGTGTGTGGGGAACACACAGTGGCTGTACAATCCATCTGCCTTTTTGACTTGCTGGTAGGTTGGCATGAAACTATCCATGCCAACCTATACAAACATAAGTAATATTGCAGTGAATCTAAGCTGCATATGAGCATTTTTAACTTCTTGATGTGGCCATGGGTTAAGGTTGTTTATCATTCAAGAGAAATGAGGAACTCAGTAAATATTGAATCAAAATTATTCTGTGTTTCTACAGAGGATCAGTAAATCTCTCTTCTGCACACAGGTGAAGATGTATCGGTGCAGGACTATGCTCTGATTAATGCTGGAGAGCTTATCTGAAATGAAGAGCTGCATGCAGTATGATCCTGCTTCACAGCAGTCCCATCTGTTAGAGTTCTGTATTAAAAAAGGATGGAGAGAGAGAGAAACCAAAACTGGATTACAAAACTGGAAAGTTTCAAATTAGTTTTTGATTTGACAGAATTATCTGGTAGAAAAATATATTTTCATTAAACACAGTGAAGGAGTAAATGGGGCTTAGATTCTTCCTTTGGAAGTTGTCTTACTAAACAAAAGGATAAGGTAGCATTTCTATAGTATTTTTCCCTGGTTCACAGTATTTTTAATCAGCTTTTAGCCCCCTCCAAAGATCTGCTTAAAATTGGAAAAAAGTTACCTTTTTGACAGTAGACAGAGCTGATCCACATGGATGCTGATAACCCATCAGGATATTGCAGGCTAGGATATTTGTGACATAGCCACAGGCAGCCTGTGTGCTACGCGGGGGAAGGCACTGCCGTCCCAAACCGCCAGCCTGGCCGTCCGCCCACACTCTGCCCCCAAAATGCCAGCTGTAGGCATTCTGGGGGCGGAGTGTTGCTGCCCCGGAGCGCCTGTCCTCCAGGGCTGGGGAGGCTGAGGGCCGCGTTCCCTCTGCCTGCCCCGTGTGCCGGGGAGGCTCAGGTGGCATGTCGCCTTCCCTCCCTGGGATGGGGGGCAGGGCCTAGGCAGAAGGGGCAGGGCTGGGAGCGGGGTTGGGAGCTTGCCTTCTCCAGCTGCCCGTGGACATAGTAGTAAATCCTGCAAGCACCAAGAAAACCAGCTTCGTCTCCTTGAAACAGTTTAAGATAAAAATTTAAAAAATGAACTGGAAGTAAAAGTATCTTTAAAGGATGGTGATGGTAAAATTATTACATTTGAAAATTGACAATACAATGTACATGTGAATCACGACATTTATGATAACCTGCAGTCCTCTGATACTTAAAAACAAAACATGTATGTGGGAAAGAAGTAAATCTTCATCCAAATTTGCCATGACTGGTCACTATAAGCTCCAAATCTAATTTTCACTTATGTTACTGCAGTTATCACAAAAAGCTTATTTTTAATTGTAAGTTTAACCACTTATTTATTTTCTTCCTACCCTCCCCACACTTCTCAATCCTCCCTTCAGACACAGAACTGCTGTTACCTTGATTTTCCAGAAGTAAGATGCTTGAGACTAGAATTATCACTGTGATATTATTTAAAATACGGTCACTCATGAGAAAGGGAGGGCTAGCTTCACCCTTGCCGCTGTTGTAAAGGAAGATTCTAAATACCAGATTTGTGTGTTAAGTAAAGTCAATGCAAGTATTTGCACCTAATGAATATAAGACCTTAAAATTCAGCACTTAGCTGTTAGTTGCATTTTTATTTGGACACATTAGAGCTCTTTTGCATCTAATAATTACTGTTAAATTAGGAGCAGTAGTTTCAAGGCTGATTGATGTTCATGATGATGACAATGGAGTACAGAAAGCAATTCACGTTTTTTGCAATAATTAAATGCTGAAACGAATCTTTAGACATTTTTAAAACAAAGCCTGTTTATTGTGGCCATGTGAAATTATAGACAACAGCATTAAAAAGAGAAAGTGCTTTAATGTGAGGACATGTTAGAATCTGGGGCTATGTCTACACTACGGGTATCCTGGAAAAACTCTGCCGTGTCCAGGGAATGCATCTGCTCCTCTGCTTTTTTTTGGCGGAAGAGCAGACGTGCTCTCTCAGAAGCCCTGTTTTCCTACTTCCACGAGGAAGAAGGGCTCTTCCTAAAGAGGAGGCTTTTCCGAAATTTGGCCCAGTGTAGACGGGACAAATTTCAGAAAAGCCACTTCGGAAAAAACTATTGGAAAAAGGTACGCAATTTGCAGAGTACAATTTGCGTACCTTTTTCCGGTAGATCGTTGAAGTCTAGACATAGCCTGGGTGAGATCGTTCTGTTTGTTCTGCCTTTAGCCTTTTCTACAAAATGAAGCATCTTGCTCTATTCCTGTTCATTCACTTCTGGCACTATATAACTGTACATGGCCTTTTGTAAATATACACAGTGGAAAAAGATGATGTTAGATTTGTCTTCAAGGTCCAAGTCTTTGATGAAATTATTGAACTGTCAATGAATCTTCTCATTCAAGTGGATCAAACTAACAGTTTCTAGGACCATGTTTGTAACATTTCTGTGCTTGAAGTATCTGCCTGCGAGATGTTCATGATGGAATGACCAGGGAGTAACTGGAGATTTGGGTGGCTTTTCCAGTTTGATAAGGCCTACTTCACCACCCTGCCCCCCCCCCCCCCCCATCCCCACCCCTTGCAGGACTCCATCCATTGCAACACTGACTAGTTTATCCAGTAGCACGCTGGCTTTTGTCAGTGCTTTGTCAAGTGCATTCTTTACATCAACACCATGAGTTGTTTCTTTTAAAGCCACTAAGTCCAACTTTTCTTTCACAGTTTCATCAACTGAAACACAGTGAACAAATATCACATGTGGTTTATCTGTAGATTTGTCGACATCTAGGCTGAATGTTGGAGAATTCTTTATATCATTTTGTGGTTTTGCTTGCAACATCAGCATTGAGCAGGGAAATAGACCCCTCTTCATATCATAGTGCAAATTTGGACATTTAGCCTGAGCGATGATCCATGACACAGAAAAACTAGAATTCTGATTCAGGAGGTACATTCTGGTTCAGGAGGTACAATGAATGTAAAATCTTCCTCCCATTCTGGCTTAAAACTAGAGATGTAAAATCCCATTTAATTATTAATTGGTTAAACATTGTTTAACTAGTTAAACGATTAAATGGGGGCAGGCAGCAGAGAGCGGCTTCCCCACCCACTGCAGCCGGGCTAGGGAGGCCCCCGCCATAGTGTGCTCCATGTTGCAGGAGCACCCCCTGCCTGCAGTGGGCCCTACAAGGATGGATCAGACAGACTCCTGCCCATGGTGGGTGGGGGGCTGTTCAGCTCCTGCTGGTTAACCAATCACATCTGTATTTAAAATTTCCATTTTTCGTTTTCATACTTGCCTTTATTACAATTTGAAGATGTCATCAATGAATTTAATGTAGGGATAGCATTTGAGTTGCATTTGAATAGTTTTAGATTTATGAACCGTAAAAACAGCCTGTATTCTACAGCATGCGGGGAGATGCTGAGCTCATGAGGTCTGCACAGCAAGATGTCTGAAGACAGAACAACACAGTTCTCCAAGACAGTGCGCACTTGTTTTTCTGGTGGTCTCACACTCACACTATTGTGACACCCACTCTTCACCTGGGCTTAACTTCTCTTAAGTGTTGCTTGAAGCCCCCTGTGCCTTTCCCCATTCTCTGCCTACCAGACGGGTGGCAGGAGCTTGGGGCTTCTGTCCGGTGTGTGTGTGTGTGTGGGGGGGGGGGGGTTTCAGCTGATGCCCTGAGACCCCCCCCTAGCCCTTCACAGGGCAGAAAGCCCGAGCCCCACTTCTGTGCTGCAGGTGAGAAGCCCTTTGATTCTCCCCTCTCAGTCCGGTAGATGTAGAATGTCAAGTAAGAGGCTCTGCGAGCCACACTTCTAAGTGTAAAAGAGCTGCACGCAGCTTGCGAGCTGAAGCTTGGTCACCCCTGTTATATACATACATAATTTATAGTTGGTATTTAGAGTACTGAGATCTGTGTCATTTGAGTTTCAGCCATCCTGCTGAAGGGGGAAAACTAGCCATTAACCTTACTGGTTTAGCTCATTTATCCATGTGTGAAAATGACGACTAATAGGACTGCAGTACAAACTCATACAGGCCACTTCTTTTGCCTTTCAGGAGAGGAAAACTCTTGCTGTCCATTAGCAAAGTGTTAACATTTTGTGATGCATTTCTGACCTATTACATTTTAGAAGCCACAGAAGGAGTTCCTATCTTTCTTTCCCTCTCACATGTTCCCATTAATGCATTCCAAATAATTCCGTCTCTGCTTCTCCCTGTAAAAAGACAGTTGAACTTTTATTTTTGTGTTGGGGATGTTGACCAACACTAGCAGTAATACCACCTTGACCACGTATCATTGGTGTACAGTATACGCTGCCCCTCTTCAGACTAGTATGTTTCTATTAGATAAACAGAGGGCTTACAATGTCACAATTGCCCTACTACTTATGAACCTCTCTGGTGGGCTACTGCAGTTCACTTTGTCTTTCTCCAAATATTTACATACTTCTGTTGCATTCTGTATCCCCTAGTGGAGCCACTTTGAGACTTAGGGATCTTTCACAGCTATAGTTGTCTTAAAAGTGGGTCAAAGAACAGTTTGAGCTACATCTAGACTGCAGGCTTCTTTCGGAAGAAGCTTTTCCGGAAGAGATCTTCCAGAAAAACTTCTTTTGAAAGAGAGCGTCTACACAGCAAAAGCGCAATAAAAAGCTGATATACTTTTTTGAAAGATAGCATCCAATTGATTGGATGCTATCTCGCATTTCAGTTGTGATTACTGTGGATGGAGTGGTCACCAGGGCACCTGTGCCTTTTGCTGGAGGCTTCTACTTTTGAAAAAGCACTCTTTTCCGCATCCACACGTGCCTTTTTCTGAAAAAGCTTTTTTGGAAAAAGGCTTCTTCCTCGTAGAATGAGGTTTACTGCTATCGGAAAAAACCCTCCGTTCTTTCGACTCTGTCGAAAGAACATAATAGAAGTGTGGACATAAATATTATTTTTCCAGAGAAATGGCCATTTTTCAAGGGAAAACTCTGCAGTGTAGACATACTCTTAGTGTTTGCAGTGAGAGGATTTTTGTGCCTCCCTCATGTGAGGCAGAGTTGACACATTGAAGTTGTGTACTTCACCAATTAGAGAGTTGCCATTTTTTTGTTCATATGTAAACTTGATCTGGAAAATCTAGAAGGAAAGAGTTAATCTTTGTATGGGACTGATTAGAGTGGGGCTAGCATATTATAATCTTGAAATAGTTCTTGTCTCAGAAATATTGCAGCAGGAGAGAAGCTTTTCATAATAGTACTGGGAAAGTTTTTAAAAATATTTGGCATTGATTACCTATTATTTGCTTTTGTGTTTCCTTTCATCTTGATTTATGTACCCTGCATTTAATCAGAATACTTATTTAGTGGACTCATCTGTACAGGGTTACTGGGCTTCTGCCGTATCAATACGAAACAATTTTGCTGTCCAAATCATGTCACTAATTCTGGTTTCTGTATAATCTTTTTCTATAAGGGAACTGTTGTAGTTGAATAGTAGGTTTTCATTGTAGGATTTCCTTGGCCCTTGGGCAATTTTAAACCGGTGTTTAAAAATTTCAGTATAGCAAGTAAGTTCATTTCCTGATGTTGGGGACAGATGATTGAGCTTTAATTATCTTGATTTATTGCTGGAGGATTTGGGAATGGTGGTTTGAAACTTATGGAATTCAGTCTCTAGTGTAATTTTGAGAGAACCAGCCAAAGAAAGCATACATAAATGAAAGATAGGGCCTATAAAGGGAACTGATTCAGCAAGGTATTTAAGCACATGCCTGACTTACGGTATGACTAGTTCTGTTGACTTAATGAAAACTACTCACAATCTTAAAGCTAGGCATGTACTTGGGTACTTCAGCGAATCAGGCTATATTGAGGTTGGGTGAAGTGTTAATACTGCAGTATTAAAGATTTATTGTGTTATCAAGTACTTTATGGTCCTCTATGAACCACAGTTAAGTAAGGGAGAGCTTGATTTCTTGTTGGTTTACTTATGGATTTATCTTGCAGCTCCTATGCAGAAGTGTAGTCTTTATCAGAACTGATAAAATAATGCTAGAGTATGTTTTTTACACATCTCAAAAGGTCAGTTACACCTTTTTTTTTTTTTTTTTTTTTAAGCTCTGATGGACATGAGTGGGAATTTTTATGGTGTGTGTAGGAGCAGAAATGACCCTTGTAGCTTGCAAGTGTAGCACTTAAGTTACACTTATAATATGTATGTTAGTGGTAAACGTGGGCTATTTTTTGGTGTGAGAACTAGAAAATGTCAGGGCTCTGTATTCCTGTGTCTTGTCTCTGTAAAGTTTAGAGCAGAGTGTGTATCTTGAACTCATGGAAGGCACTTGAGCATTTGAGGCTTATGCAAGCTCTGTGTGTCTCTTCTGGATTCTGACAAGTTTTAATAAAATGCTCCACTTTTAGCATCTCTCTGGTCTGGGAGTGTAACGCAGGCAAACCTCTTCAGTTTAATGGTTGTGTATTAAAACATATTTTTGGATACAGTAAAAAATAGGATACAATGTTGTCTGTACCTCAGGCAGCCCTGGAAGCATTTAATACAGGCTAGTGTCTGGGTGAAAGACCTTCTGATTCCCAGGGCCTTGCTGAATGGCTTATTCAGCTGGAAAATACAGTGAACAATGCAACTGGAAATACTCTGTCAAGTTTATGATCTCATAGACCACAGAGAACCAGATGCTGATTGGAAAGATTTGTGTAACACAAGAGCTATTGTGTGTGAAAACAGGGAACGTTACCCCGATCTTAGTTCAGTCCCTTCATTATTAACTGTGAGGGGAAGCTGGTGCATCATTATTTTTGCCTGAGGAGAGTCTATAGTGTGTTTACATGTGTTTCCTTCCTGTAGTTAATTACATTTTCTAATAGGCTGGTCATGTCTAAGGGTAGAACAGAGATAAGTTTAGTTTGTTTTTGTTTTTGTTTTTTTTTTTTACCTTGGAGCTTTCTTTCTGATTCAGATTTTATTAGCAATCCTGCAAAACTTAATGAGGAAATAAAGTTGCTTCTGTTTTCTTGCATAATTGTGTAATGATGATTTTTCTTACTATTTCTGGAGAAAGATTTAATAGGTTTAATTTTAATTTATATGTAAATATACATAAAATGCATTATTTGTAATGTCAGTGTACTTAAGAGGGGACATTGTGTCTTCAGTGTATTTGACTATTAATATGCACTTTAAAAAAGAGTTCTCATTTAGCTTATACTCCTGCTCACATTAATGGGAATCCCACAAGCCCATCATATATATATATATATATATATAGTAGCCCAATGTCTGAGAGTCTGTAACGCTGAAATGCTGGCTGTTCCCTCTGGGCAGCCCATGCTGCATGAGGAGTGCGGGGCCCGAACGGCCGCTTGCACCGCTTGCTCCCCCGCAGCGGCCCGGCTGAGCGGCGCAGAAGTCAGCCAAGCGCCACGGCAGGAGGGGAAAGGGGGCGGGGTGGTGACGTACATGCCCAGGGGGTGGGGCCTGGCCATGTACGTCACTTCCCCGCCCCCCCTTCATCTCCCGCTGTGGCGCTTGGCTGACTTCTGCGCCGCTCAGCCGGGCTGCCACGGGGAAGACCAAACGGCCGCTTGCTCCCTCGTGGCGGCCCAGCTGAGCGGCGCAGAAGTCAGCCGAGCGCCACGGTAGGAGGTGAAGGGGGGCGGGGCGGTGACGTGCGGCGTGACAGCGGCTCCAGGCTCCGCCCCCTGGCCGTGAATGTCACTGCCCCCCCTTCGCCTCCCGCTGTGGCACTCAGCTGACTTCTGCACCGCTCAGCCAAGCTGCCGCATGGGAGCAAGTGGCGCAAGCAACCGTTTGGGCTCTGCGGTCCCCCAAGTGAGAGGCAGGAGGGGGAGGAGAGCTGAGAGAGAGAGAGACGGAGCAAGAGACTGGAGACTCAGGAGAGAAAACCGACATGGAGGAGAGACCTGAAAATCCTGGCTTATGACGGGCTAATTGGCTAGTTAATAAGACTGCTTATAAGATTAAATGTTCAGCTCATGTTCTTTGCTTTATAAGAATAAATAGATAACACTTTTATTTTATGGCTCAATGCTGCAATTCATGCTCTTGAAATGCGTATTACCTGTTATAAAAATTACTATCTTTTGGTAGTAGTGAGAATTGCTTCCTCAAAACTTAACTGAAGCAATGTTTCTGTTATCATTATTAATTTGACCAGCTCTGTACAGGGAACATCCATACTGCACGCCACAAAACTTGTACAGCGATTAACAGGTAGTTTATTGTCCATGAATTTAATTTATTCTAAAACCCAGTAAACTTTAAAATTGTTAATATTTAGCACATGTATAATGCTTTATATATGCAAAAACCTGTATTAAAAATTACCAAAAATAACTAATTTAAGGGCTTGTCAGTTACTAGTTCCTTTTGTTGATGTATGTTCTTACTGATGTAATCATTGACTGAAACTCTGAAGTTAAATATGACTCTTGGATTTTTCATGCAGGTTGGAAAAGAAACCGTGCAGACAACTGAAGACCAGATTTTGAAAAGGGACATGCCACCAGCCTTTATCAAGTAAGTTTATCAACATAAATGAAAGTGTCTGCCATAAGTACAGGAACCTGTATCTAGAAGTAAATGATTTTTATGGTGAAGGGAGGGGGTGGTCCTTTATTATTAATGGTGGACAATCTCAGTGATTTGCCTTTTACTTCCCTTATCTCACTGACTTTAGACAGAAAGATTATAGGCTTTTGCTAACAGGAATAGCCAGATGCCAAACCTTTGCCAGAGGTAGCTACTTTGCCAGCTTTTGCTTGTTATGGGTAGCTCCCCTCCCTATGTTATCTATCTTACGATCTGGAGGGACACTGGTGAAGGGCAGGTGAATGAGATAGTATTACTTCATGCATCAGTGCGAAGTATGCTGAAGAGCTTTTTCTAACACATTTAGTGCTGTTTTCCCCATAAGTGTTTTCCAGTCTTTTGGCTGTAGCAGGAGTATGTCCGTGACAGCATAGCCAGCTGCTGCATAACAATACTTGGAAATATTTTGAAGAAACCTAATGACTAACGTATGGGCGCTTCTAATCAAGTTCATGGCTCAGCACTGATAGCAAATGATTGTCTCCTCTGTGGCCTTGAGTCTTAAAAATGAAACATCACTTTTTAGTGGTCATTAAACTGCCACCACCTGTCACTGTCAAACGACTTAACTCTCCTTGAAAAGACTTCCCTTACTGAGCCACCCCAGTGAAGTCAGTATTTTCTTTATTAGCAATAAAACAAACCCAGAACAGGAAACTACTGAACCAAAGACTAAAATAATAAACAAAAGATGGATGGAGTGGAGAAGGGAAGAGAAATGGAATGGCTCTGAGAGAAACGTTTTTGAATAATTTTCGGTAATAGCCTTTGTGAAGATTCACAGGCATGACAGGGCTATGTTTATGCTTGTGGAAACTTAGAGTTATGCAAAATGTTTTATTTTGTTGCTGTCCAAGATGTATAGCTAGCCATGGCTTCACTTTATTTAGTTGATGCCCTTTGTTTAGGAGGGTGGTGGGAGAAGCAGATGGAAGAAATTAATGGCTTTCCTGGAATTTGTGAGCCAGAACTGCTTTGTGCAAACTTTTAAGTATCAGTCATTCAGCAAGTATTATACGTTAGACTGACGTGGAATTGTTTTGGAAGTTTTATGTAGGATATCTAAGCAATAGCTGCTGGGTCAACTATGAATAAATTTCATGTTTTAAAACTGTTTGTCTAAGAACCAAAATATTAAGTTCAACAGCATTTGTCTGACTGTTTTGGATTTTGTTTTGTAGTGAAAAATAAGAATCACAACTATTTGCTTCACTGATAAATAAGTGCTATGTAGAATAAGTTTAAAAAAAACCCAAACACATTCCAATATAAAAGATATAAAATTTCTAGTGGAGTTTTGGAAGTAATAACAAAAGTTTATATTTAGACTTTCATTCTAAATGAATGAATATTTAACCGTTCTTTGACAGCTCTGGTGCTAAAAGTCGACCAACCACAGAACAGATCTGATGCAGGTGATAGCAGTGCAGTGTGTGCTCCATCACCCTGTCTCATACCATCCTCTTTCCATTCATCCCCAGCCAGCTGATGTAACTCAACCTTGACTTGGAGGGACAGCTACTGGGGGCAATAAGATTAGTTCAGCATCCTTATCCATTCAGGCTTTGGTTTCTGTGAGACTGCCTGCAAGAGTGCAAATTAGCATTATCTGTCGTGTTGGCTTTGTAAAGCTTTCCTGTATGAGTGGGACTGAGACCAGCAAATTCAGTTCATATAGGTCACTTGGCAGCCATCACATGGTGACATCTTTCATTGTCTACTAAGATAATTCAAATCAGGACTAGTGACATCATAGTTTAAAAATCTGATCCTGTTACTTAATTGTCTCTGCCAGTGGGGCCATACCTAGTATCTCATTTAAATCTCCTGTTGAGAAATCTGTTCATATTACTAGCTTCATTTTAGTAAAAAGGAGAAGTACTCCGAGAGAAGCAAAAAGGGGGTGAGTTGGAAACTCTGGGCAAGTAGCTCTGTGTGTGTATGTGTGTGTGCATCAATTAATTTCATTAAATCATAACAATGGCTAAAAGTATACTCTCAGCTTTTGTTACAGACTTCATTCTTTTGTGAGACCAAAAATGAAAGCTTGGTAATAGGTGTGCATGCTTAATTGATATACATGTCTGATATTGACTATTAATATGATATCTAAGATCTTCAGGCAGTTAATTACTCTGCTACATTTGTGTTATTCCTGATGCTTACAGAATTTAAAGAATATAATGTTGGAACATAAATATTATAATTATAAATATGCAGACGCTCACAGAATCACCATTTTTGAGCAGCAGTGGTATTCAGTATAACAAGTGCAAATATCAGTTGTGTAATCTGGGTTATTTTTAGGGCTGTCGATCACAGTTAACGCCTGTGAATAACTGAAAGCAAAACTGACACATCAATTTTTAATGTGTTAATTGCATATCTGTGGGTGGGACGAGGCATCAGTAGTGGTGGTGGGGGGGACAGGGGAGGGAGAGGGGCTGTAGCAGTTTCTGTCCTGGGGGAGGAGGTCCTGGTACAGCCCTCCAAGCCCTGTGTCATGCTGAAGCCTATGCCCCAAGGGGGACCGAAAACCCAAGCAGGGCTGAAACCCAGAGCCCAGCCCTGCCCCTGTATTTGAAAATACAGAAAACACCAAAATAATTTCAATACTCTCGTTTAACAGTGCAATTCAAACTGCAATTAATTATGATTCATTTTTAAAATTGCTTGACAGCCCTAGGTTTTTTTTTTAGTTACAAATCAGGTGTCACAAGTGCTATCTATGTGGGTGGGTTATGAACTATTAATATCTTTTCACATGGCTAGCTTTGCCTTGCCTCACTTACTCATGGTGGTGGAATAGAAGCTAGTGTTTCACAAAGATACTTATGTATTTAAATGACTTTTCCTTAAGAACTTACATTAGAACCATTTACTGAAAAATAAGTAGTCTTTACTACTGCTGTGGTCCGGAATTTGCAGCAGAGGAGGGCTCTTACATTTTTATTCTCTGTTAATTAAAAAATATGCTTTTATCAGTGAAGTGACCTGACCTTTGTGTGACATGGCAAAATTCTAGAAACCTAAGAACTCCCCATAAATTGTTACTGTAATTTAAACAGTGTTGAAAGCATGTTAGATACTTTAGAGAATGAAGAAATGCTCCTTGTCATGATGAGTTTCTTATAGCTATGTTTTAGTGTCTAACATACATTATCTTTCACTTGTTGAAAGATCATTAAGAAAATAAGGATAATCTTAAAGGTGTTAGCCCTTCATCATAGTGCTAGGGATAATCATTCAGCTCATGTCAGGAAACTTGGTGCTTTTTTGTGGAAAATGTGTGGACACTTTTCCTTGGGTTGGGACCCTGTCAGATTTGTCAGGTTAGTGTGCCAACTGCTGAGAGTGACGTTTATGGACAGTTTAGAAAAAAATTACGGACAACCAACCTTTTTTACGAATACGTTCTTGTATAATACAAAGATGGCTCAGAAGGACAAAAGTGAAGATGTTCAATGTTTTAATTCATACATGACAGCACTCCTGCCTCTCAGCCGAGCTGACACTGGTGGCATCTGTGAAACCCCAGCCTCGCTGGTGAACCGAGCCAGGCAGTAGGCAGGCTGCTCAGGGAAAAGGTGTGAGCCTGCAACACAGGTGGCTGAATCTGCAGCACATTGGCCAGGCAAGCAGACAAAATCCTTTTTCTATTACAGTCTCTCTGCCACCACTCCGTGGCCCAAATCATCCCACTCCAACCCTCCTCCTTCCCTGGGAGAGGATGCCCAGGATCCGCTCACCTAGCTGAGACCTGGGACCACCCCGCTGTGATTTACTGGTGGGGAGGCTGCTACACTTGACCTGCTGTACCCCATACCTTACCCTCCCCCTCCCCCCCCCGTCACGGGGACGGGGAACCTGGCAAGAGTGTGTGCTGCATTGCATGCCCACCAAAAGTTGCTTCAGTGCTGACTCTAGCTACAGCGAAGAAGAGTTCAAAGCCAGAGGCAGAGAAGAGGAGTCCCCACCAGCCCACAGCAGGTCAGAGGAAACCCCCACCAGGAGATTCCCCGGGGACTCCTCAGCTCTACTGCAAAGCATGGTGGGGTTTTTTAACCAATATCTAAATGATTTTATGGACAGGTCCAATTTTAGGGGTTTTTTTTTTAGACACTGAATTTACTGACTGTTGGCAAACCTGAGCCAGATCTATATTTGAGCTGGAGATGGGCCTCACAGATGTCCTGCTCAGTTTGTTGTCGGGAATTCTCCTGGTGAATAAAATAGGTGGCAGACGTCCATCTTAGTTGGGATTGAATAGGGCATTTCATGATTTTCAAGAGATCTGTCTTTCTGGAAGTGCCATATTTTGCATGAGAGCCCAGCAGGTCATGACTTATGAGGAGGAGTGAATTTCAGTGACTGCAAAAGAAGAGCCTTTGAATCCTGAGTCCTAGCTGATGGGTACTTAAGTAATTAGTTTCATTTGGACAAAGAGTAGAATTTTCAAAGGCTCCGAGCTTCCAAGATATTTTTGGAAGTGCGATTTAGCAGCCTAAGTAATTTTAGATAAAACTTTCAAAAATAACCTGCTCTGATGTACGGTTTTGTTTCTACTTACTACCAATGAATGTTTTGATTCCATTTTGGAGGTGGATAAAGAGATCAGTGGGTGTAACTGAAGTTTCACATGGGGTCCTTAGAGATGAGAGCTGCTATAAAATGGTGTTTTAAGATTAACTCTTGCTATTATAATGAGCAACTTGCAATAAAAAACTTCAGAGTAGGTGCCTATGGGAAATAAAGTTTGATTGGTTATTTGAAGTCACGTTACAGAATATTAATTGGAAAATTTAAGCGAACGTGCAAGTGAATGCAGAATTTCATGGGATCACTGTTTGGGTATGTGTGTTTCCTATATAACTACCAAAACCTGGAAAGGATTCAAAAGGTTCAGCTTACTTTCATGCAGCATTTTTATAAAGGATTTGGAAACATTGAGGACTAATCTGGTATTCAACAAACGGATTTTCAATTTCTCAGTCTCGTGTCCTGCATGCTTTTAGCTTTAAATAGCTGTTCAGTATGGGGTATTCTACTTAAAATATTTGAGTAGCATTTTAAATTTATCACTATCTTTTAACAGCATATTGCAAATCCTGTCTACTAACTAGATATCTATTGGTCAACCTTACATTGTGTTCCTTGTGGTAAATGTCACTGTTCCTATAAATTGCAAGTGTACTCTGTACATTTGTGGAAACTAGTTTCTGAAGAAATGATAATTGATTGCCAGGAGTCCTTTAACATTTCTCTAATTATGACAAAAGCTTGAAACTGCTCTAATATCAGTAATTCCAACAGAATGATGCAAATGTCATTGACTGTAATGAAATGTAATAGAAAATAATTGGACCAGAAGGGAAGTACATCATAGAATAAAACATGAGAAAGATATATCGGCACACCTGCAGCAATTAAACTTTATCTTTAGCAACTGAGCTTTTGTGTGGCATTTAAAATTAAGGATTGGTGTTTAAAAATATAGATGTTTTGACCCATATGGATCCAATTATATTACAAGGCATCATAGTGTTCTGCTCATGTCTAAAAACAAGAGTATCGAAATATATTTATATATAATTAATCTCTTTTATAAATGTGGTGTTGCTGCTTGGTGTTACAGTAGAGGTGATCTGACAGTCTGGCAGTCAGCTTTCTAGAACTAAGTGGTTTTTCCATTTCAAATTATAGTCATTAGCATGCATTATTTATGTTAAAATAACCAAAAAAATCCCCAGGCCCCTGAAAAATCACCTTACTGTTAGCAGAGAAGTGTCAGAACATTTGTTTTCTTTACAGATTGTATAAATGGACACTCATATTGGTTGAGGGGAAACCATTTTCAAAATCTTGCAGAAGAGAATAAAAACCGAAACACTAGATGTAAAATCCCCCACCGTTCATTCTCTCCCCCCCCCCCTCCTGGATTAGTGTTAACAAAATCTTAGTATACAGTTGTCTTTTTAGTCCCTTAATAATTTTACTGGGTTGGAGTAAATAAACTTTAGGTTCATTACTTAACTATTTGTATGGAACTAAGCACAAAAAAGAGTTTCTAAACATTTTTTGTCCTTTATACCAACCCACAATCTGCCTCCCTTGTTGGCCTAGTAGTTAAATTTGTTTAGATAATTATGGTTCCTATATATCAGTTTGTCATTTTACAAAATAAGATATGAAAGAGATCATATTTTATGCCAATAATGAAAGTTAAAAGCTTCCTGTTCTCTGGTTGAATCCAAATCTAATAATTATTTTTTGTTCATTTTTTTAAAAAACAAACTAAATATAGTGCCTGTTTGAGGGGGAAAAAAAGGAGTTAAGTGCTGTGGTTTTTTCATGGTTTGCAATTCAAACTAATTTTTTTTTGTTGAGCAATACATTATTTTGTTCTTTTACAAAAATCACACTCCTGCAGGTGAGGCACATATTCCAAAGCACTATATTTTTAGAGGTAAATGTGTGGAAGTTTTCACTAACCTGGGCTTTATATGACTAAAACAGAAATCCACCTTTAAATCTTCTAAATGTTTTTTAAATTAAAATTATAATGCAGCTAAGACATTCCATTCCCTGGCTTAATCTTTAAGACATGGAGATTTAAAGAGTTGTTACTTTTACATGAGCTGTTCACAAATGGGAAGTACAGCTGTAGCTGCGTTGTGACTTCTATCCAAATGGCCATGAAATGCCTCTTTGCAAATTCAGCACTTTTTGAGCTTGTGACTTTGAATTGGGTAGATAGGTGACCTGTTTAATGCCTTTCTTACTGTGTTGGAAAAGAAGAAATATAATGTACCTTTAACTGTTTTCAGCAGAGGGAAACTAACTTTAGTGAAATATGTATTGCTTGAAGCTACAGCTACTTTTTATGTAGTAAAGACCAGATTGTTCCTGTTTTCTGACACTTGCTGGTCTTAATGGATTTTCTTATTCAATTGTGGGTATTATCCCCTAATGAGCTGACCAGATGCTTCACTGAAGACTGCGTCTTATGATAAGGTCTGTTCGCTGGCCTGTTTGTCATCCAGCGATTCCCCTGAGTAGACTCAATCTTGTATTGTTCTGACGCAGCTTTTTCAAGTATTGTATGTTTTATTACTTAGTGTGGTCAGGAATATAGGATGGATAAGTCAACTTTCAATGATCTCACTGCACTTAGCACTGTGTCTAGATGCTTATCAGGAGGAACTCTGGTCAGCATGAAGAAAGTAAGGTAAAATGTTCTTAGGGTAATAAACATTGGTTAGTCTCAGGACTGGTGTAGTAAGTATTTGATGTCTGACTGAAATTTATTCAGGGAATTGGTGGATGACACTAACATCAGCATAAGGAAGATCTGTGTACTGGGCTGTAACTATCCCTATGGGAGGAGTCCAAAAAATGGAGGGAAACCCACGAGCAGCATTATCAGTATTGTATTGCCAGGAAGGTCATACATCTGAATTTGTATCTGTTACAAGGCTGGGAATGGTTTACCCAGAAAGCTAAAAATGTGTCACAATGCTTTGAAGCTTTTTATCGCACCCCAGAAGGGCATAGCTGGGGAGCATAAATCTTGTAGTCTTGATTATCCTGGCCCTTCCCTTTGTGAGTTTCCAACACAGAAGGGATCTGTTGTTCAAATACTTGTCCAAGTGTACTCTACCATTGGTACACGGGCAACTCATGTACTCCATTTTGTACTCTTGTGACTGGCCAGACAGCAGTATGACAGTCATGCGTGTTGTTCTTAATAAGGTGACCCCTGCATTAAGTATAAACCCTGTAACCCCCCCGCTTCCTTATGTAACACAAGCATGCAAAATCATGCGTTTTTATTTAAGGGACACAGGGAAGCAGGAACAGAAAAGGAGAGTTCAGTGTGGGAGCTTGGGGGAGGGAGAAAAGAGAAGGGAAAGTAGCATATTACAGTCCCCCTGTTCAGCAATCATACAGGCATAAGAATGACAGCCTTTTGTCCCAGGATACCTCCCTGGGGGTGGAGTGTGAAGCTGCCCTTGACTCCTCCCTCCAGTTCTAGGGCACCAGGGAGAGGAGGCTATGGAACATGGTGAGGCGGGAATGTGGGCGCATGGGCCAGAGGGGGGTGCCTGTGCATCTCCTGTGAGTCTACCAGATGCCTCATAAGCTCTGCCATGATCCTCAAGATGTCCTCCTGTTTCTTCACTTCACATTCCCTGCTCACGCTCCACTCGCATCTCCTGCAGCAGCGTTTTCTTCCATTCAATTAACTGTGCCCTGTCCAAGCGGGCGGATTGCATTTGCTCATTGAACATGTCATCCCTCCGACATTTTGCCTTTGGATCTGTGCTAGCCGAACAGCTGGAGGAGCCAGACCTGGGGGAGTGGGTGGCAGGGTTGTAACCAAAAGTGAAGGGCAGACTTTACAGGGGCTTCTATGTTCCACTTTGTATCTAACCTCTTAATGTCAAGGAAAGTGTGTCATGTACAAGGCCAAAGTTTTGCCTTTAGGCGCAACAGAGATCTGGGAGCAGCTGGACTCGGTTTGGTGGCAGGCATGGTAAGGGACAGGTCAGGGCTCACTCTTTTGCTTCCGACACAGTGCTTGCAAATAGCCGCTCCCACAGGTAGGCAAGTGTCTGCATGGTGGCGTGGCAGCAGGGCAGGGCAGGGGCTCACACAATGACCATGTGGCTGGCACCCCTGTATGCTGGGAGAGTGCAACTTTCCCTTCTCACAGGAGCCTGCGGACAGGAAGGGGTAGGCAGTCTGGGCATGGTGGAAAGGCAGGGGCTCACACGGACACCGAAGAGCCTGCGGGCGGGAGGGGATCTGGGCATAGTGGAAGGGCAGGGGCTCAAAAAAATGCTTTGTTGGGGATGAACAGACAGAGATGTACTGCTGTGGTATCAGTTCTATGTATAGCTGCCTCTGCTTTATCCAGGGTGCCATGCGTGATATGTCTTCTCCAAATTACACAGAGTGATGGGGAGCAGATGCTGAGTGAATGTGGCCAGAAAGCTGGACCTTTGCTGCAATGCTTTGTGCTGCAGTGGTACCAGACCATTTACTGCTGGCTTGGCGTGGGAAGGTGTCCTACCATGGAAGGCGACAAGGAGTCCTGTGGCATAACGGCTTTGCGCAAGAGGGTTTTTCTTGCGCAAGACGGGGCAGTGTAGACAGCTCCATCTTGCGCAAGAGCCTCTTCCGCAAAAATGGCGACTCATTAGTTATGCAAATGAGGCTTGGCGATATTCCACGCTGAGCCTCATTTGCATAGCTCTGGCGCAAGATCGCGCCAGTCTAGACACAGCCCTTGTGAAGAGCAGGAGTACAGAATTCAACTTTAACAGCCCTTAAAGTCGACCGAACAGGCTTGTTGGTGTGGATTCATTGTTTACAGTGTAGACCAGGCCTTAGAGCACCACTTCAAATGTGAACATATAAGATATTAATACTGTTTGATCAATGAGTTAAACTTCTTGGCAAAATACTTCACTGATTGCTAGTGTCAGAGCAAATGCTAGTGTCAGAGCCTATGTGCTGGGATGCTATCGGGATATGAGGGGCCACGTTAACAGTTGGGTAGTTTTGAACTTCTGTGTTAAAGCTTTGAAATCTGGCTGCGAAGCAAGCTTTTGCTTTACTACTAGCAAGCTTCTGAGCGACATGTTGAAAGAGGATGGCATTTGTGAAAAATGAAAGAAATTAACTGATGCGAGGTTAACACCTTCACTCAAAATAGTTTTCTGGAGTGCTGCGTTTCAAATAGCTGGACTGAATTAACTTAGTTTTAAAACTCATTGGCTACGTCTATACTGCGCTCTCTTGCGCAAGAAAATATGCAAATGAGGTGAAGCTGTGAATATCGCGGCACCTCATTTGCATGCTTAATGAGCTGCCATTTTTGCGCAAGGGGCTTTTGTGCAAAAAGGAGCTGTTCACACGGCTCCTTTTTGTGCAAAAAACCCCTCTTGCACAAGAGCCGTTCTGCTTGGGGGAAAAAAGTGTCCGACCAGCTCTTGCACAAGAGGTTTTTTTTGTGCAAAATGGTGGCTCATTACGTATGCAAATGAGGCGCAGCGATAGTCACTGCTTTGCCTCATTTGCATATTTTCTTGCTCAGGAGCGCGCAGTATAGACGTAGCCATTGTGTTCAGTTAAAGGGTCATCACAACACTCAGACATTCTGTATTTGCAACCTTCTCTCTAAGACTTGGTATTGGTAGTTGAGAGATCTTGCATTTGAATTGCCTAACTTGTTAGCAAATCTTTTGCCTATTCACATGATATTCATATACTTGAGTAATGATATATATTAAAGAGCTGGAAAGTTTCTTCATTAACAAATGAGGATCTGCAGAGACTCAATACTTTTTACAGAATGTCCTTTTGTTATCTAAACTTATAGCTATGACTTATTGCTTTGCCCATAGACATCAATAGGATGTAATGCAAATGCCAGGATGTTGCACAGTGATTAATTTGATTCGATGATCTTGGAAAAACTGTCCCTCTACCTGGCCTCCTCATTTGTTGGAATTAAAATGGTGTTTTGTGTCTCATGTCAGTGTCTGTAGCCTGTGGCCTCAGTGTAGTTGAATTTCATATGTCTGTTGGCACTTGGAGCATTCCTGTCATCAGTATTTTGTCTGAGATTGGTAAGACTCCAAACAGAGAACTGCATCTTGCTCTAAAGAGAATGGCTGACTTCATCAATAATGTGTAAATATTTAGATTCACACGTTTAGACCATGAATGGGCTTTGGTTTGTTGGAGTGGATAAACAGTTTGCTTGCTGTGTTTGGATAGTTACAGATAATGAGATTTCAACCCCCCACAAGTGGATGCATCTGTTTACTTCCTGGCAGTTATGCTAAGTAAGTATTAATGGCTGTATCTTGTTTCACACAGAGTGGAGAATGCCTGCACTAAACTCGTCCAAGCAGCCCAGATGTTGCAAGCAGATCCTTACTCAGTACCTGCTCGTGATTATCTCATTGATGGCTCTAGAGGCATCCTCTCTGGAACATCAGACTTGCTTCTGACATTTGATGAGGCTGAGGTAGGTGTCCTGGTACCTGTAACATCAACTTCTATCAGTCTGCATTGTATTATCTCAAATACCCACTTAATTTACATTTGCTAACTTTTATAGCACTTGACTAAATTAATTGTTTGTGACAAGGACTCTGGGTAGATTGAAAGTATTCTTGTCTGCCTATCTTCCTGCCAAGAAAAGCCTTTTCATGCTGCCTTGTTAAATATAGGTTTTTGTGGACTTCTTAATTCTTCTCCCTCTGCATGGAACCCAGGACCTCATGTAATTCCATAGATGCAAGGAGAGATTGAGGCTTCTGCTTCATCTTGTGAATGTTTGCGTATATGGTGTTAGTAATGGAAGCAATGGTTGCTTCACTTTTGTGATCAGGTTTCCCCTTCTTAGGAATGTGCTATCTCCTGTTTTCTAGAGACAAGCATTGTGCCTTTAAGAGGAAGTTAAGTCACTATAAACAATACATATCCTATTAGGTTGAGGAAAAAATTGCTGCTGCTTGCAATGTTTACCTGTATTATACCTTTTGGCCTGCAAAGTCTCCCTGTGCTTTCCTTCCCATGATATGTGACCACTCCAGCACCAGTGTTGCTGCTTCATTGTTAACACACTGATTACTGAAACTGTCATGATAGTGCTTGGAATTACAATGTGGCACTAGTGATCGTACACATTCTTGCAAGTGATTGGAATCGGGACCACAAAGAGTTATGGGCATGCTCACCTTAAAGTATTTATGCTATTTGAACTATATAGCCACTGTTTAAGAAGAGAATGCAGTGGTTTTAAAGTTAAACTTTTTTAAAAGCTCTCAGCCTCAGCTGTGATGTACCAAAGTCAACAAGAGACATGTATTTGATTCAGGCTTTGATTTTCATAAATGGAGCATGTGCCCAACCACTCATTTTAGTATCTTTCAAGAGAGTCCTTGTTTGAATGTTGGATTATTAACTTGGGCTAAGTGTACATAGACACTTTACAGTGCTGTAACTTTCTGGATCAGGGGTGTGGGGAAAAAAAAAAAACCCCGTCCAGTGCAGCAAGTTACAGCGCTGTAAAGTGCTATTGTGAACCAGGCTACACCTCCTCCCCTTGTGGAGGTGGTTTACATAGAATGCTGGGAGAGCTCTCTCCCAGCGCTCGTACCATGGTCACACTTTGAGTTTAAAGCAAATTTAAGTGTAGACAAAGCCTTTGTTTTAGCGATATTGTGAGCTACATGTTAGAAGCATAATTTCAGACTTGTCAGCACTTGGAGTTTGATTTGAATCCATCACAAGCAGTACTTTCCAAGTTACATCCTTGAAACAGGATTTCATGGTGCCATGGGATCTGCCTGTTTTGCCATGCTCTGAAGCATGTGGTGGAAGAATTGAAGAGGCAACATTTATACACATTGGTCTGAATCTTGTAAAAAGTAGTTATACCCTGATATGGATGAATAGATTATTAAGACAAAGTATACAGGATCTATAGTGAAGTAAAAGGAGATGAAGTATCTCTTTTCAAATGTGCATTGTTTTTTGGAAGACTGAAGAAATTGGATCTCCTCTTTAAAAAGGGATATTGAATAATATGTTCTGCATGTACAAAACTTGCAAAAAATGGATTACCTTTCATAGCTAGATTTTGGAGTATATAGTTTGGTTTCGGTGATTTCTTTTTTTTTTTTTTTTTTTTTAACCAGTTGAGAATAGCAATTATAAACCTGGACCTATACTGTCTTCAGACTGACATATAAATATTTTCTCTAGTGTCATAATAATTAAATACACTTCCTCGCCATTTTACTACTACTTCTTCCCTGGTATCCTTTGTCTTCATACAGTTGGAAAATATTAAAGCAGGATTTGTTTAAATACAGATGTGTTAACTTTGGCTAATGAAGCTTTCTTGAGTGAATAGCTTATTCAACAGTCCACCATAATTTTCTATAAATTATGCTACCAAATGCTCTACCTTTTCTGTTTCAGTGACAAACAATCATTTCTAATTTATTGTATTATAGATCTAATAAATGCTGAATTTTTTTTCCTAGGTCCGTAAAATCATCCGTGTCTGCAAAGGAATTTTGGAATACCTCACTGTGGCAGAGGTGGTAGAGACTATGGAGGATTTGGTGACATACACAAAGAATCTGGGGCCAGGTTAGACCTTTCCAATCCTCTGAATAAATTCTTGCAAGCAATTCTATATTCCCAGTAGTTCAGAGGCAACATCTTGGAGAAAGCTACAGCTGGTGCTTTGAAAACAACTAGCGGCCACCTGCTTTTTACCTTGACAAATGTTCTTTTGTGTGTGTGTGTGTGTGTGTGTGTGTGTGTGTGTGTGTGTGTTGTAGTAGTAGTTTGAAAAAATTGTTCAGCGTGATTTAATTGATCAGTGTTTGCATATTCTGATATGAATAAACCTAGGGAAGGTTAATGGCATGTTCTATAATGCCTTTTATTTTGATGGAGTAATGTACTAAGCTGATGTACAGCAAAAATACAACAAACAGTTTTGGAAGCTGTGCACTCACTGACACTAAGCTGAATCCCATTTGTTGAAATAGTTCTGATTCAGATTAGGGATGTGAATGTGCACTTGTGTACACAGTTAACTGATGAGCCTGAGTTCATCGGTTAACCCTCACAGTTACATGCAGTGCCCCCACCTGCTGCCTCTGTACCTGAGGCAGAAGGCGGGGGGAGCTGGGAGCCTCTGATACAGAGGCAGCAGCGTGGAGGTGTGTGGGGGGGATGCAGATCTGTGGAGCCGGGGGGAGGAGGCAGGAGCCAGCTTTTAAGCTGTCTCCACACACATACCAGCATCCCACCCCCCCCGCGCTCCGTCTGATACAGAGGCAGTAGCAAGGAGTTCCGGGGGAGGGGGGGAGGCAGAAGCTGGTGCTGGTGCTCTTGGGGATAGAGAGGCAGCAGTGCGGGGCAGCAGCCGGCTCCCTGGGAGCAGGTACACACTGGAAGCCAGCTTTTAAGCCAGCTCCTAGTGTGCGCCGGCTCCTGCCTGCAGCCACACTGCTGGCTCTGATACAGAGCCAACAGCACAGATCAATAGTGCTGTAATCGCCAGAGGCGCAGGTAAACAAAGCATCTCATGGCCAGCTAGTGGCTTTCCTTTACAGGCCTCGACCCAGAGTTTGAAAACCCCTGCTCTAAATTATCCTGTCATGCATTGCTGAGCTGAACAATTTCTCTGAAGCAGGCTATTCATTACTTTATTTGTATAGCTCTTTTCTTAAAGTTCATAATAAATAAATTTCAAAATGATGAGACCTACATTCTATCTTGAATTAACAACTAGAAACTGGATCTGTGGCTTCCCTGAAACTACTGAAATATGGCTTATTGAAAAGTAGGTGATATTAAACTTCTTCAGTGGTATCATAACTCATTATGTGTTTGCACTCTTTTCTGGAAAGCTAAACAAATAACTGAGCCTAGACATGCTTTGTAAAATGTTCATAAATCTGGGGAAACTCAATATAAACAGTGTTATCACTTGAACTTCATTGTACAACCTAGGAATGACAAAGATGGCCAAAATGATTGATGAAAGACAGCAGGAAT
Organism: Pelochelys cantorii; assembly: GCA_032595735.1. Lineage (NCBI taxonomy): Eukaryota > Metazoa > Chordata > Testudines > Trionychidae > Pelochelys > Pelochelys cantorii. The sequence goes on from CM064333.1 coordinate 5,672,761, forward strand.
TGACTCACCAGGAACACAGAGTGATGCTGGTAAACTCCATGAACACCGTGAAGGAGCTGTTGCCAGTCCTTATTTCAGGTAGCTTCTGCTGTATTATTAGATGCAAATACATTATCTGAATTTGGATGCATGTGTGTAACAGCCATCAAAAATAGAAGCTTTAATATGCCTCTTGGGCTGAGTGCAAATAAATGTTTGGCTGATTTGCATGAAGCTGAGCAGGGGATAACAAGTTGTAATTCCAAATCCATACCTTGGCTATTTCCTATTTTAAAGTTCTATGCATCTCAGACTTAACATGAGCTACATAAACTAATGCTATGCTATTTATACCAAATATATTTGTGTCCTGCATGCTTGTCACAATGTACAGGATTGAGTATTTTTAAATGGCTGTTTACATGTGTGCATTCATAAGGATAAACTCTCCTATGGTTGTCCTGGTTTTTCAGTGTCTGTTCGTAACTTCTCACATTAATACAAACTAGTTGACAGCATGGCAGGATTAAGGGAAAGGATCTAAAAAAAATTGAGGGGGAAGGCCATTGAAAAGTTTATCATCAACGGGGCATGCTTCTGTTGTATTTCTCACCCGTTTCTCTGGCATAGTATGGGGCATTTTATCCCACAGATGGGCAAGAAGAGGGAAAGGCTTAACAGCTGAAGATTTTTCCAGGCACAGAACTGCCAATCCAACAGTTGAAATTGTTTATTCATCTAGCAAAATTCGTGATGTGAGCCAAAGGGAAGCAGAATACCCTCCCCAAGACAAGGATAAAAGTGGGGTTGGGGCAGAGGGAGGCACATCTGGGTATGTCAGGGTTTTCTCACTTATGAACATACTCACACCCCTCTCTAGTGCGGAGCTGGGTTTTGCAGAGTGGAATAGGAAGTTTAGAACATTAAAGTATTGCTTTTATTTTACGGACTTGATCACAAAATGAAATAGAAAATGAATCTGATAGTAGCTTCTTGCTGCAGAGAGAGTGTCACCTTGTCCATCATAAAGCACATTTAAACACATTACCTGCTCGGAGGCCCAAGCTGCAGCTGCCAGCAATGTTACAGATTAGAACAGAGGAGGGAAGCTTTTGGACAGAGCTATGTAGGAAAGATGCACAGAACTGGCCTGCATCTGGTCCATGTGTATTTCCTTTTGAAGCCTTTCTTTTGTCCTGCCTTTGATTTTTCTTAGGTGAATTTACTGTCAAAGAGCCACTCAGATTTTGGCCTCTCTCCAGAAGAATTTGCAGCAGTGATAATGCTCTGCCAACATGTCTTAGTCTGTGGAACTGACTCCAAGGGGTTGAGTGTTTAAACAGGATCAAACCAGAGTTGAAGCTTGATTCTAGCATGGCTTTGTTTTTTTGGGAGGCAGGATAAACCAACTTGTAATACCCATGGCCATGTCTGCATGTCAGGGCAGTGCTTAAATACAGTGATGTTTGTGATGCAGATGGGTTATTTAAATTACTATTGCCCTGGGGTGGATTTTAACTGGCAAGATGGAATAGCCTCTGTATTTTTGTTGAATATGTGGTACATTGATGTAAAAAACAGTGGGAGAACTTTCATTCCTGTTGCAATGAGAGATGTGGTGTTTTTTTTTTTGTTTTTTTTCCCACCACTAGTCTAAGAATGGGACAGGTGTGTAATCATGGCAGAGCCTGCTTGCAAACCAACATGGCTGAATGCATCCACACAGCACTATTTTCCCAACAAAAACTGCACTGGCTGTAGTGGCTTATGCCTACCTGGACTGCACAACAGTGTTTTCTCTCTGCACATTCTGTGAAAACCTGGGCAGTTCTTCTGTATTGTTGCAGCTGCTGTATGGCCTCCATCTCAAGGGCAGAGGATGATGGGCATATTTTGCAGGGTGGAATGCACTTGGTGTATCATTCCTCACAGAAATGTGGAAGTAACTATGAGACCAGCTAACCAAGTGTAGGAGATCTGGATCGATGGTCCTAGCTATAGAGCAGAAAACTTGTCAGGATGTAACCAGATTCCAAGAAATACGTTTAGCCCTTCTCACAGATGATATAGTAGATTGGTGCGGAGCTAATCTACAGAAACTAAGCCACTCCGCACTAGACAGGAAAAGATGGAAGGAAATAGTGAGGAAGGCATTGGACACCAATGGGAGTTGAGCCTATGGTGGTTGTTGATGATGATGATAAATGAATAGTACAGTTACAGTGGCAAAAAAACGCTCCTGTTTAGAAATAGTTACAGGTTGAACCTCTCTAGTCTGGTGCTCTTTGGTCCAGCAACATCCATGGTTTGGCATGATGAGAATTAATCAGATGTCCACTTATGGGTATGGCCAGGTTTCCCCACAGTCCCATAAAGTTTGTTTATAGCCACCAGTCCTGGCCCTCAGTGTTCTGTGCTGTTACTTAGCTCTAATTTACCCCTAAATGTCTTCTAAAAAGCCCAATAAGCAGTGGGAGTGTTGGGACTGCTGCTAGATAATACTGACCTTCCCTTATTTGGCAAATTCTCTGGTTCGGCACTGGTTGGATTCCAAGAGTGCTGGACTAGAGAAGTTCAATCTGTATTACTGTAGCTTATTCTTGTTTGAGTGCTAGTTTACAAACATTAATAATTATGACCAGAAACCCCATACACTGTTAAGTTTTACTGGTATAACTATATTGATTAAGTGTAGACCAGCCTTTAAAGTCATCAGTCTTTATGATGTTTTCCTGTCTGGTTCAAAACATTTAGCTGACTGTTCCTGAGCTTATGCAGGAGGAAGATAAGCTTGTATATCAATTACATCTTCTTAGATTGTTTCCTCTAATGTTCACAGCTATGAAGATTTTTGTAACTACTAAAAGTTCCAAAAGCCAAGGGATAGAAGAGGCCTTGAAAAACCGCAATTTCACAGTAGAGAAGATGAGTGCTGAAATAAATGAGATCATTCGTGTGTTACAGCTCACTTCCTGGGATGAGGATGCCTGGGCTAGCAAGGTATGTTTACACTTTTCCTTCTGGAAACAGAAGTTAGATTCTACTTAGGTTCTCACCGCAACTATGCATCAAGGCTTTCAAGAATTTTGATTAGAGTGTATGTATCTTATAATGTAACATGATATTCTGGGCCTTTTTGCTAAGATCAGTTTCTTCCAAACCTATTTATGAATATGATTTTTCGATAGATGCTTATTTTACTGTTTTCTTCCAAACCTATTTATGAATATGATTTTTCGATAGATGCTTATTTTACTGTTTTCACACAAATAATGAAAAAAATGTTTCTATTGATGATGATCAAAATTTACAGATAAGCAGTGTAAGAAAATGCTTCTTGAGAACTTACCAGAATTTAACTCAAGGCTGTTTACTGTGTCTATTTTGACATAGGTTGAAATTTGTGTTTTTAACAGTTACAGAACTTTGACTTTTTGAATCTCAATGTCTGTCATGTAAATAATTGCCCTCCCCCCCCCCCCCGAGCTTCCCAAAACTGTGAAATTTTAAAAGTGCTTACAATAAACATTGGCAGAATTCTGCCAAGCTAATCACACAAAACCAAAATACAAAGACTATTTGTGGAGATAATTTGGTCCCTGTTAAAGCTTGTTTATAAAAATAACTTGCCTGTCCCATTGCTTATTCTTTGATTTCTGTAATAGTAACAAATAGGTCAAAAAATATGGCACGTGACCCAGTGGCTTATTGGAAATACTCTGTACTTGTACTGCCAAGTAGTGGATCGTGTTTGTGCTCATTTTTGATCCTGCTCTTTGGTTTGACAGGGAAATACTAGAATGTAGCACACTCCTTTTCATGAAAGAACGTATTTAATCTCAGTGTCCTGGTGACCAAATCTTGTGTGGTGTAAGTTGGACACAGCCAACTGCCCCTTGTGTTCTGTACAAAATTTGTCCAATTTGGTGTAGTACTTAAGCACCCAATCCAATATTATCTTAAGGGCACTTCCGTATGTGTTAGCAGGCAAGTTAGTTTGCATTTGTGTTGTCTCTAAAAACCTGAATTTGTTCCTTGGTGTAAAGACTAGGTGAAGCGCTCCGTATATATTAGTACAAAAAGATTTGCCCAGTTAACCTGGCTGTGGGTGGAATTAATATCCCATCTATATTTTGCTTACTCCTCACCTCCAAAAAGGCTGTGTCCTGAACAGTCTTTCTGGAAGAGAAGAGGTGTGAAATGAAATCTGAGAAGCTGGAATTTTTACAAAAATGACTCCTGGTCAGCCCAGGGTATTTGGGTTTGTTTGCAGCTGCTGGCATGCACAGGGAGTGAATGTGCAAGGTTATGCCATTGTGCTGCTTTAACCCAGTTGTTCCCTTAGCACAGAGAGTGCTGCTTTATCAGTGCTGGCCTGCTCACACGGATAGAGCACAGGTAGAATGGAGAGCTCTTGCTTTGTGCATTCACATCCTGTGTAGCTGCAGTCACCAGCAAATGCAACAGAACAATTAGTGGTTGGATGCCAACTGTGTCGCATCCCAACCACTTCAAAGTTTGCTTCTAATAGGCTTTTTTGGATCAGTGGTACAGTCGCAAATAAATGAGAACCTACGTCTGAGTGTCTCTTTTTTTTTAATTATAAAGACAGAAAAAATCCCCTTAGAAAACCTGTTGGGATCCAGATGTTAAAAACGCTTTAGCTTATATATTGGCGCCTTGACCCTTATTTTTGCATTTTACGTATTTTACCACTCTACTACTTCCTTATTATGACTACTTTATGCATCTTTGTTTTTGTTCTCCTGTTTCTTATCTTTTCTCACCTTTAGAAGGTAAGCTTTCTTCCACACCCCACACCTGTACTTCGATACTAAAACAAAAAAGCATGTCTGTGGGATTTTGTGCTGTGTGCAGACGGTGTGCTGTGTATTTTTTTTTTTTTTTTTCCTGTGTGCCAGTTGTAACACCATACTTATGTATGTAGGTCTAATAGAGGTTTTTAAAATGATCTTAGAGCAGACCAGTGGTAGCTAGGCTCCCTGAAGTTTTGAGCAGTTTAAGTGAGGGTGATGACAAATCCAGACACGGCAAAGACTGCTTGCAGAGATTGATGGGAGCCTTCTCATTTTTTAGGAGAAGTTCCTCTGGAATGTGTTTATCCTATGTACTAGCTTCTGGTGCTCATGATCGCAGAGTCCGGTTATGCAGAAGCAGGCTGTTGAAAAGCTTGATGTAGTTTCAGTCATTTTGCCCATCTTGTAGTTTTGTGGGAAGAATCTCTTGCTTTTCATCAGCACAATCCCTCAATAAATAATTTTTTTCTTTGTGAGCTTAAGCCTTCTGTACAGGGCAAGTGGCTTAAGCTCATAACTCATGTTACTTTTTTAAAAAATTAGTTTTTTCTTATGGATTTAAATATTCCCCCACTTTGCCTGAAACACACACAACCTCATTATTCTAATGCATGGGGAACCAGAAAGCTTGCACTATCCTAAAATGAATGCAGTCCAAAGTAGATACTGAGGGTTTCAAAATTCTTAAGATGTGTTACTTGCTGAAATTTTCACACAAGTTAAGGGGCGTGTGTATAAACGCTTATATTGACAGTATCTTTAAGTGGAAAATTTTGGCCATTGTGCATAATACATAAGTATGCTTTGTGGTCAGTATTCCAAATATATCATTGTGCAAATATAGAGTAGTATTGTAATTTAATTATCAATTATATTTCAACATGCAAGATTATGGTAGTCTGCCTGCATTTAGATGTGTAGCATTGGGCATTGCTTGTATGTTGAACTGTTCATTGTACAAACACTACTAAATGTTACAACTGAACTCTTGTGAGAAGAAAAAAGTCCTTGTACTGGTAGTCTTGCTACTGGTCCCACACAGTAGATTCCTCTATTGATACATATGGAAAATGTTTGATTTGGGGAGAGAGGAACTATTAATTTACTTATATTTGCTGTACCTGTTGCATGCTTCTCCTTACTGGTGGAGACTTCCAATGGAAAGAGATGATTCCTACAGAAAAGAGAGGGAATAAAGTAAGTGGAGGAAAAAAATGTGGAGCAGAACTGTTTTTACTATCAGTGCACACCATTTTATTTTAAGATAATTCCAACACTGTTTTTAAAACTGAGTGTTGATTTCAAATTTAGACAATATTTATAGTTCTGGCAAACCATGAATTTACTTAAATATGATTTTTTTTATATTAAACATAATTTGAGTGTTGGTTTAGTATTTAAATGCTGAACGGATGTTGATATTTTTCTTAAGCAAAACTTAATTGTTGAATTGTCTAGTTGCAACAAGTTTTTCATGTGCAGATGTTGTTAATGAACAATTAAATTAAAAATCCCAATAGATGAGTGGGGATGAAGCTACAAATGGACTACATTTAAGTATCTAAATGCTTAGTTTCTGCTTTGTTAATTCAGGTGTCTCCAGGCTGTAACAACACTAGAAAAAGAGAATCTGCTACTGCAGTTCTCAATTAATATACTTCCCACTGAGGGTGAAGGAGAGCAAGCCTGTAGTGAAAAGGGAATGGATTTTGCAAGATGCAGAGTTTCCTGAGAGTTGAGGGCTGTTGGGAAGCATCCAGAATGCTTCTTGGATGCTTCCCAGGATTGAACCCTGTTTGACTAAGCTAGCTGATACGCCAGGAAAAGGCACTTGCTGTACTTTCCCCAGCATGGACTTCTTTGGTAAAGAAATGCAGATATTACGCAACCTCTCTAGACTTACAGTACTTAATGATTCAGAAGTTTGTAGTTAATATTCAGCAACAAGGGCTAGTGTCAGATTTCAGAGATTCTCTTTCAGGCAGGAGCGTTGCCACTGTCATTTTTCCCAACCTGGACTGGCTCTATGGCTGTTCGCAAAATTACTAGTGAAGCAGCAAAAAAGAGGAGAGACGATGTAGGACTGTGGTCCTCAGATTTCATTGCACTGTGACCCCCTTCTGACCACAAAATTACTACACTACCCCATGGGGGTGGACTGAAGTCTGAGCCTGCCTGAGCCCTGCTGCTCCAAGTGTGGGTGGGAGGAGCACAAAGCCCAAGCCCCACCACCCAGGGCTGAAGCTCTCGGGCTTGGCTTCAGCTTCAGCCCTGGGCCCCAGCAAATCTAAGCCAGCCTTGGCCGACCCCATTAAAACAGAGTTGCAACCCGCGTTTTGGTCCTGATCCACAGTTGGAGAATCTCTGATCTAGGCGGTACCTTTGCTGGAGGATTGGCTTGTAAAATACCCATTTCCTCTTCCCCACTCAGGCAGTGGTAACCATGGTTATTTTGCCTGTTTTATCGAGCCTCTGGGAAAAACCTCTTTAGTTTCTGTTGTTCTACCTTCTGTGTCTGTGGAAAACGTAGACACCATAAATGTAGCTGAGTCAGAAGGGAGACAAATCAGTGGAACACTTTCAGAACTCTAGGGAGATCTAAGCCCAGAAACTGAAATATATTACTTCATATTTTTGTATTAAAACTGGCTTCCCTATGCACGTTTTGAGTTCTAGGTCCTTGCTTGCCAATTATCAATCAGCAGGACTGTAGGTTTCAGTGATCTCTGTGCGCCAACTCTCTCCAAAAGTCTGACAGTGGGCAAGGCTCTCTCAGAGTTGAAGGGATGAAGCATACAACAAGTACAGTATCAGTGTGTCCAGTTAAGGGGCCTGTTCTGATGGAATGCGTCCACTAGAAATGAACCCTAGCGGGATAGAAGGAAAATGTTAAAACAGGTTTAAAAGCTGAGAGTGCTCATATGAATTGCTGTTTGAAAGCAGGTTCTCTAGTATCAAACAACTGAGATTTTGGTAGACTTCAACTGTGGAGCTTCCTAGACAGTCCAGGGGTTGATATGACACTTGGTAATCTGTTCTTTTAAAGAAGAGATGCTCTTGAATTGGATGAAACAATTTATTGGCTACTAGAATGAGTGTCCTAGCAGAAATCTGAAATATCCAAGCAGAACAGACCTTGACTGACCACCACGCCAAAAAAAAAAAAAAAAAAGGCGGGGGGAGGGAGGAAGAGGGAGCTATTCCAATCTGTGCATTATGTCAGTAGCTTTTGGGGAGACCCAGGAATTGATGTATTTGATACACAAGATGACAAGACTTAGACCCACAGAATGATCAGGAATGGAGCTTTGCTGCTGATGGGAAAGGTGACAGAAGATAACTTGGCTTTTTTAGGTCCCAGGCTGAGTATATAGTGCTGGGAGCTTTCAAAATTAAAAAGGTGTAAAAGCTTAAACAAAACAGTAAAATCGTGTAGCCTTGTGTTGCCTAAACAGGAAGCTCAATAAAACACAGGAAACTTTGTGTCATTTTACTGACTATAAATACACAAATCAGTGAAGAGGACTGCAGTTAGCATGATTTAAATATAATTCTTAGGCATGATCAGCGCACATTATCAAGGAGGATGACATGGGTTTCTAAAATTTTTTAAGTACACTTGAAGTGGAAAAAAATTGCTGGGGGTTTTCAGTCTATACCTCAATACAGAGTATGTATCCAAAGCTTGAAAACGCGGTGTTATACTCACTGCCTCACAGATGTGGGTGCAGTGGGGAAACCCAGCTGTAAAAATCCTCTAATTTCTAACCCCATTTCTCCATGGTAAAGCCCTGATTTTGCCAAGATTTGTGTACAAGTTTAACTTTAAACACCGTTAAAGATTCCCATTAAGTCTTAAAGTTTACAGGGTCAGAGCATTAATATAGCGGCTAGTGAATAATATGTATACCTTTTTAAAGCTTTAATTCATGCTTTTGTTTTTGGATTATTTATGGAATGACTAGCTTGTTGCCCGCTATCCATTCAGACTTAGAACGCCTGTGCTCTGCGTAAGCAATAACAGAATGCTGCAACCATCAAAAGCGATAAGAGTTTATCATCTTAGTGAAATGTCTTTATACATGGTGATTATTGTCTTATCACTTGCCTTGCATTAAATAGACGATTCACAAATTAGAGAGCCCTGAAGTTAATATATCCTGCCCTATAATGGTTTGAAGCCATTTAAAAGCTGCTCCAGGTACAGATCTTTCACTTAGAACTGGACATTGGTGAGCTTCAGGGCTGACCGACTGTAGAGGAAGCAGGTTCGGAGATATAGGCCTTCTAATGGGCGTGTCCGACCAGTGGACCTGGGGAGCTCAAACTCAGCCCCTGACTCCAACAGCCACTTACAAGTTGCAACATGGCATGATATGACCTTTAAGGAGTTGGGTCCTGCAAAACGTAGGACAGCATATATTGAAACCAGTCCTTTGGACTCTGCTCAGAGGTGAATAGGAAGCTGGTGCAGGTCACAGAGCAGAGCCATAGTCTGTTGAAAATGGCTCACCCTAAGAAAGAGTCCTTACTCTTCTAACTGCACCAAGTTAAGTTTGTGTGTTCAGCCCTAAATGCAGCGATCTAGTTTTGGGATTACAAAGGCATGGATTCACTTCAAACAAGGGGTTCAGCCTTGTTAGTGCTGCCAGTGTACCCCTCATTCTACAAGATGCTGAATCCTGCCCCAAGTGTCTTGTGGTCTAAATACGAGATCTGGTCTGGGGGCAGTAGGGTTGTACAGTGGGGGGGCGGTGGGGAGGCAGGCTGACTTACTGTGTTAGGGTATGTCTACACTTGCTCCCTAGTTCGAACTAGGGATGCAAATGTAGCCGACTGAAATTGCTAATGAAGCGGGGATTTAAATATCCCGCGTTTCATTAGCATAATCTCGCCCACACGCTATTCTGCTCGCCAGCTGAATAAAACCAGGAAGTGTGTCCGGGCCGCATTAGTTTGAATCAAACCCCTTGGTTCAAACTAATGTTACTCCTCATTTTTTTGAAGAACATTTTTTGAGGAGTAACGTTAGTTTGAACCAAGGGGTTTGATTCGAACTAACGCGTCCCGGAGCGCACTTCCTGGTTGGAATCAGCTGGCGAGCAGAATAGCGTGCGGGCGAGATTATGCTAATGAAGTGCAGAATATTTAAATCCCCGCTTCATTAGCAATTTTGGTTGGCTACATTTGCATCCCTAGTTCGAACTAGGGAGCAAGTGTAGATGTACACTTCAGTACCAAAACTCCGCATAAAGGTGCTATCATAGAGACATGACTCTGTGGCAGGGGCAGCTCATTAACACTGTCTAGAGTAAACTAATGTGTTACCTGGTTATTGTAGAGCTGTTACTCTGGCCCTGTCCCCTCCCTACTTCTTGCATTTGATTATTTTGTTCTCTCCTACTGTGTTGGATAGAAAACTCACAGTGGCCTCTAGTGGAGAGTTAATAAGTCAACACTGGCAAGCACACAGAAAGGAGGGCTCGAAATTTCACAGCCATAGGTAGAGTAGATAAAGCTGTTATATATTTGAAAGGACCTACCGTGTATGCATATCTTAAGTCTCTCTTGATTTTAAAGTTCTGATTATTTTCTGAATCCTAATACTTGACAGTAAATGTGTGTCTTTCCCCATCTTTGTTGTTGTTTCCTCAAAAGTGATTCAGCTAATGTCTGACTTGAAAGAGCAGATGAATTCTAAAAATGGTGTTGTTCAACAGATGAGGCAGAAAGACATTAAAATTTTCAGGATGCCACTTCCAATAGTATCAAGTCATTTCTGAAAACCATAATCTTGTTGCTAAGTTCACTGTCGTTGCTACAGAAACTTGGTAGATGCTGAAAAATCCTGATTTCCAAGGTACCATGTCTGAAAATTGTTGCAGCTATTTTTCTCCAGGAATTGTACCACTGAGAAAATAACCAAACAGAAAAAATAACTAAAAACTTGCATGTAAGAGTTCTTTGCATTTTGAGTGAAATGAAAATACGTCTTTTGTTTTTAATGCTTAAGGAAAGACTGATCTGCTGCTGTCCAATAAATTTTTGAGCTGTTTTTATAGGAGTTTAGAATTGACTTGTGTTAAGCTTCATTTTCTGTCAGCTTTGATTGTGTTTACTGTCTGTGTTTTGGGAAAGAAAATGATTGTGAAGGATTCTCTTTTATAAAGGACACTGAAGCTATGAAGAGAGCTTTGGCCTTAATAGATTCCAAGATGAACCAGGCAAAGGGCTGGCTAAGGGACCCCAGTGCACCCCCAGGTAATATTCATACTCCACCCATGTAGTATTTAGAGCCTTTCTGCCTAACTGATCCTGCTTTTTTTAAAAGACCAAATTCTGGTATATTACTAAATTACAAGTGACGCATTCTGAAAAGAAACGCATGGATGTTCCTTCATTCAATAAGAAAATAATTTTATATGCCAACTGTGTGTGACCAAATCTTCTTTTCCATTCTGCTAGGAAATGTGTTCAATATTTAATTCTGTATCTATCTTCCTTTGCCAGTTTAAAACGTAATGCATTACAATGAACATGGAAAAATGTGGCTCAGTAGCACAGAGAATAAAATAATCCCTTTTGCACCTCCATGATTGATACATTTAGTTCTATATGGCATTGATCAGTCTATATTTCCATTTTTATTTATATATATTTCCCCCCGTGGTCTTACCAGAAATATCTTTTTAACATATAAACTTACTATGTTTGTCATCTTATCTTTAAAAAAAAAAAAAAATTCTGTAAGACTATCTTGTGGCTAAACATAACCAGTTGCGTGTTTTTTTTTTCGTTTTTGCATCAATGATCTTGATTTAAAAAAAATTGTTTGTCAATAGCACCAGAGTGGCAATACTAGGATTTTTGCTGTGCGTGGTGTCACTGTTTTAAACCTCCCTCCTCCCTCCCTCTACACCAGTGGTTCTTAACCTGGGGTGCATGCACCCCTTGGGGGTGCGAGATGCCCTTTCTGGGGGTGCGAGACATGCCAGATTTTTATGATATATCTTAGGTTTAAAACTGACCTACTTCAACGATTTTTAATAAGGGGTGCGAGAACATATTTTGAGAACTAAAGGGGTGCAGGCTGCAGTAAGGTTAAGAACCAGTACTCTACACAGTCAACACTGGCAGTCTTGATTTCCTGTGACTAAAAGTCATTGAAATGCATCCTACAAAATATTATTTTGTGTTACTAATACAATCCAGTTTTAACTGAGTTGGCTCCCTTCTTTTTAAAAGAATTTTTGTATTTACACATGGCTTTTAATTATGGAATTACAAGGTGTGTACAGCATTATAAAAAAAGCCATAAATACATTTTAAGAAGTGAGTCAAACAAGTTGTTAGTTTCTAGATGTAAAAAAATCAGTCATGGAGGACATTGGGTTTCATTGAAGTAACCTAATTAATCTCAAATCCACTGTCTCTACTGTTCTGTTGCCCTTTCATTGAGTCATTCCTAAATTATATGGATGTTGTTTTGGGAGTGCTAGAGATGCCTACATACCTTCATGGCATTTTTAAAACGAAAAAGAATCTACCATCTAGAATTACTGTGCTCTTTCGTTGAACACGAAGAAAGCTTTGCTATAGGCCTACAGCTAAGGCTTTGAAAGTTAGTTCCTATTTCCCTTGCCTTCCCTCCCCCATCCCATTCAAAATCATATTCTTCTAAAATGTTTTTATATTCCTAAACTTTTATTTAGGTGCTTCATCAGTAGAAATGAAACCACCTTTAGGGACTCATTTCATGCCTAATCCGGGGGACAGGATATGTTGTTAAAGCACCACTATAGTGTTGCAGGGACAGTGTCTTATTATAAGGTATTGGATTTCTTGCACTCTGTGTGTCTGTCCAGTCATTTCAATTAATGTGCTTTACTTGGTGAATGAAGTGTGATTAGTGCAGCAAGTCATGGTGGAACTAGCAGTTTCCTCTTAAGTAATGAATGTCTTTCAGGGTACATACTGACTTATCTCCTGCACACTAGGGGATGCTGGTGAGCAAGCTATAAGGCAGATCCTTGATGAAGCTGGAAAAGTGGGAGAACTGTGTGCAGGCAAAGAACGCAGAGAGGTTCTGGGAACCTGTAAAATGCTAGGCCAGATGACTGATCAAGTGGCTGACCTCCGAGCTAGGTAAATCTTCTGTTATTAATATAACAGTGTCTCTATGATGTTGAACACTGTGGTGTTTGTAGGTGTGTACACGTTATCTTGTTTGTCGTGTTGCTGTCTCTTCCAGAAGGATAAAATCCTTGGTGATAGCAGTTTATATTTACCAATGTTCTTGGAAGAAATCAAACAAAATAAGTTGAATTAGGTCATTCAGATGTCACTTTGTGCAAACATGTAGCAATATGATTTGTCTTGAAAAAAAATCAATGAGCAGAAATGGGGGATTCAGTTCAATATAAATCATTCCACAAGCACAGGTGCTTTATTGCTTTATATAAATCTACACATTTCACATGATTCATAGTTACCCTCAAGCCTTGTATTGGCTTGAGCCATCTAGGAAGATGACTTCCTCTGTCCCCCACTCTAAATTGTTAATTTCTATGCTGACTAAAAGAGATCCTTATACCTAATTTCTCAAAGTTTAGGGTTGAACAAGCATATCCTGAGATCTGGCCCGATTCAGGAGAAAGGGGACCTTTAGATCTACTATTATTAAATTTTTGTCTGCTCTATTAAACTAACAAAGTGGTGTTGGGTTTTTTATAAGAGGAGGAAACATCTCTTTATGAACCCTAGTACTTCAGACACTTAGCTCCTGAGATTCCTATAACCACATTTAAATACTGCCAGGCCTGGTCTACACTAGGGGATAAGTTCGAATTAAGATACACAACTCCAGCTACGTTAATTGCATAGCTAAATTGAAGTAGCTTAATTTGAGTTTTGGTGCCATGCACACTGTGGGAAGTCTAAGGGAGCACACTCTCTCTTCGACTTCCCTTACTCTTCATAGAAGCAGGACTACCAGCATTGATGGGAGTGCCCTCTCACTTCGAATTAGCATGTCTTCATTAGACCTGCTGATTTGAACCCTGGAAAATCAACTGTGGCTGCTTCAATCTTACCTGTAGCGTAGACATGGCCGAAGAGTCTTGGGCTTTTACCTGAAATAATTTTTTCCTTTTCAGTTGTATTTTATTTCTAAATGTTTGAACAGCCACCTGTGGTGGTTTCTCCTTCTGCAGAGCCCTGCTGATCTCCTACATACATTTCAATAACCTTCTTTTGGGTGCCAGTTTACTAAGATGCCTTACCAAGACCCTGTGTGTTTTTCAGTATTCTGTCTTTTGAACTGGTGTAAACATGGGAACCAAGCCTACATAGCTCATTTTAATCCAGTCCTCCTTGCTGCATGCAATATGGAGATGTGGCAAAGCATTCTTCCCCCCTGAGTGTCATTGCTTAAACTCTCCTAGGAGTGCTGGGACACTCTGAGGAATAAACAGAGGAAGTAGATACAGGGCCCTGCCATGGCTAATTCACTTGCACTTTACCCTCATCATGCCCTTTCCTTGCCTGTGGAACCTTCAGAAATTCAGTTCTTGTGCCGATGCTGCATGTAGAACTCTAGAAAGAGACAGGCAGCATTTATGTTTTCTTTTCAAGAGGCGACTGTCCTAGCCAGTGTTCAGGTGAGCTGTTGCCTTCTTGTTTCCTACTCCCCAGCACACTTTGTAAATGTCTCCTGAACACTTTGCGATATGATTGTGGTAAGACCTGATGAAAGGTGATTAAAATGCATTTTTGTATGCCACTCCTACCACAGTCTTTGTCTTTTTTTGAGTAGAGGACAAGGTGCTACACCAATGGCCATGCAGAAAGCACAGCAGGTATCTCAAGGTCTGGATTTGCTTACGGCAAAAGTGGAAAATGCAGCCCGCAAACTGGAGGCCATGACCAACTCTAAGCAGGCAATTGCCAAAAAAATTGATGCTGCTCAGGTACCTAGTAATTTTATGAATTCCAGAAGTCTCTCAAACTGTGCCTTTAAGTTACTGTGCTAAACTCAGGGTTCTCCTCAAAAACATTGGGATTATTTTACATGAGGTATGTACTAGGGACACTTTCTTGAACATACATAAGTCTCTTCTTTCTGATTTTACTATTTAGTGGGAGCCTGCAGGAATTCTGTTACAGTTTCTCACAAACTCTCCTCCCCTTTCCTCTCCCTAAAAGATGGAAATTCTTTAACACAGATGTAAACTGATACATTTCTGGAAAGAAAGGAGGAGGTACAGTCTAATTTTGGCTACAGTATTTTTGTTTAAGAATTTATGGAGCCAATCACATGAAAGTTTTGCTGTGTTGAACTCCCTTGGGCTCTCTGTGGGAAGCACAAATGCAGAATGAGTGCTGCTGTGTTTATGCAAATGGTAAAACGTCCATTGTTGACCAAGAAGGTAGTTCATTCAGCTTCATAATGGAAGAAGGATACGTAGTACCTTCTTCCTGACAGCAAACATTAATCTTTGATTGTTAGGCCATGTGCTCCATTAAATAACAATCTTTTTATATTCCTAAAAAGAATTCTACATTGTGTTTAAAAAAAAAAATCAAACTTCTGAGAAATGTGAGTATATAACAATTGTGAATACTTAAACCACTTCTAATTAAAGTATACTAGTGAAAAACCCTATATGTAAGGGGGACTTGACAATGGTAGCTAATATATGCATAACTTAGTAGGGATTGCCTCTTATAACAAAGTGCCTGGTCACCATTAGAATATCAGGACGTGACACCAATATAAGAACCTTTCTGTGAAATTCCCTTGTTCAAAAGATGTTATCTGAGTAGAAGACTTAATCTTTGTCTCACGTATTTCTTTATATAAAGAACTGGCTCGCAGACCCTAATGGGGGAATTGAAGGGGAAGAACATATTCGGGGGATTGTGGCTGAAGCCAGGAAGATTGCAGAACTGTGTGAGGACCCCAAAGAAAGAGATGACATTCTGCGTTCCTTGGGAGAAATCTCTGCTCTGACAGCTAAACTGTCAGATCTACGGAGACAGTATGTATCTATACAGTGCACTTTGTGGTATCCGATCATCTTGTACTTGTAGTTTGAGTGCATGAATTCAACAGATTGGGAAATTCAAAGTAGTTGCATAGAGAAATTTGCATCTTGAAAGTATAATTAGCTATTCTCTTGAGAATGAATGTCTCATACTGTGGGTTTTCCTCCTGCATGGAGCAAAACATTTGCATGGGACAGAGACTATCCTGGTCTTACACTTCAGATTAATTTACTAGTGGCTTCTAGCAAGAGATGTCTTTCCTGTCCTGTATGTCTAATGTTGAAGATCAGATGACTTGAGGTTCCCCTATAAGAAGATATCTATGTCCTCTGCTGTACGAGTTCTCTGCAGGCATGGTATAGCCAAAAACTGTCCTCTTGGCACCACTGGAGTAGTACAAGGGAGCTTTTAACACAGAATTTTGCTCGCTGTCTGTAATGCTACTTAAGGAGCACTTAGGCATTTACTTATACAGACACCTTGACAAATGATATTTCTGGTCCTTTAAGAAAGTTACCAATGTTATTAGATGGCCTTTCAAGCACTTGGATCATTAATCCTCATGCCTGTGTTCTTATACAGATAAATCTTAAGAAAGCATAGCATTAAAATGGTCCCACAAGGATCTGTCAGTTTTAGTTCAATGTTTCGCTAAAGACAGTGTTTCAGTATTGGATCTGAAAAGAAGATGCATGATGGCAGATGAAGCTTACACTTACGTGTGTCTTAATATTAAATCTGACACACTTCCATTTGTAGTTAGTGCTCTTAACATAGGATTTTCTTCAGATTTTGCTATCCTATAGTCGGTGCATTGATATCTTTCTAACCCGGTAAATAAAGCCAGGTGCCTGTCTTTATTCTTAATTTCTGTTTTGTGCATATAATATGTATCGCTTTGTCATATGTGATCACTAAAAAATAGTCATAATAGTGAACCGATTCATGGAAGTATCACAGTTATATCTGTTTTCAGAAACACTTAATATCATGTATTGATGTCAGTTGAGCTTGTGACTTTGACTTTCTTGGATTTTCAGTGGAAAAGGAGACTCTCCAGAGGCCCGAGTACTGGCTAAGCAAGTAGCGACATCGCTGCAGAATTTGCAGTCTAAAACAAACAGGGCAGTAGCAAACACCAGGCCAGTTAAGGCAGCTGTTCATTTGGAGGGCAAGATTGAGCAAGCCCAACGGTGGATTGACAATCCTACAGTTGATGACCGTGGAGTAGGTGAGCTGTTTGCTGAATCACTGTTTGGCTTTATAATAAATCCGAACCATAAAACAGCTTCCCCTGAGATTTTGTTGAGCACATTTGAGACTTTTGATTTATGTGGAGGTGTGTAGTCTGACGTCTGTGGCTTCAAGCAGCCTTCTGTGCTTCTGCTAGTGAAGTGTGGTAGTTGGTGCTCCACTTGAACTTAAGCAGAGGAGAATGAGCATCATTTCAAAGATGGGAGAGCTTGCAATATAGTAAAGGGCACAAAGGCTAAGAAAAATGTGAGGCTCTTTCCAAAGTGATGGTCAGATTAACTGGATTTGAGAATTTAACATGCATTTACTGTCCTAAATAAAAATTGGTTTAAAATCACTTTGCTCACCCCCCCCCCCAAAAAAAGTCATCACACGGTGCCAAATATGCTTTTTAAGTTACTTTCTAATACCCATCCAGGAAGGAACAAAGGAACGTATCATAATGGAATAAAACATAATGCAATATTTTGTACACTGCTTTGTATAGTTTGTAATTCAGGTATGTTGCCTACAATATACATTTGTATATCAGTTGGGAAATTAGGAAGTTAATTCACATGTAAGTAAAAAGTAGATGTAAGGCTTGTCTTAAATATATGGTTTCCCCTCGTGCAGTTCCTGCACAATCTTATGGAACAGCAGTATCATTTTGTTACCTGCAAACAATAGAAAAAGCAATCAAATTGTCATGGTATGACACTTGCAGGCATGCAGTAATGATTCGGATGTTGCTGTACTGTTAATAATGGGAAGTGGTGGGAAAATCAGTGCAACCTTTTTAACAAAGACAAATGATTCATCCCCATCCTTCCACTTTTGTGGTGTTTTCGTAGTTTTCTGACCGGCTTTCTAGCTGGTAGAATAGCTTTTGTCCAGAAAAATAGTTTCAGTAAAGATTGCTATGAAATCTTCATTTTATGATCTCATTCATCATAGTAGTGAGGTGCAGGGAGCAGATCATTGTGTTTGAAATCATTGGGTTTGAAATGCTGTTGAGTGCAATAAATCTCCTTCTTCAAATAGAGCTAAATAACCGAAAGGTTAAGTGTTGAACCAAATTAGTCCTTAGTTGCTACTCGCTTGACAGTAAAACTGAGTTGCTCCCTGTACCTCTGGGGTTTATGAATTATTGAAGTACTCCGTTCTATTGTAGGCCAGGCTGCAATCCGGGGACTGGTGGCTGAAGGTCGGCGTTTAGCCAATGTTATGATGGGGCCTTATCGTCAAGACCTGCTTGCCAAGTGTGATCGTGTAGAACAGCTGGCTGCCCAGCTAGCTGATCTGGCAGCAAGAGGAGAGGGAGAGTCTCCTCAGGCTCGGGCGGTTGCCACTCAGCTCCAGGATTCTTTGAAGGTAAAACTCCTACTCTAGGCAGCACGGTCGCCATTTTACCGCAGTTGAAGTGCTGAGGAGGCCTGCGCTCATGCGGGTGGGGGTGGGTACATAAATACTACATTCAGTATGGTGTAGCCTGGGAAACCTTGCACTGGATGCTTGACTGTGGAAGCAGGGTTCGCTGGGAATGTCGAGAGCACCACTGCTTCAGTAAGAATTGACTCACCTGATTTCCTACGCTAGGGAACAATTCTTGCTGTGCTGTGAGATAGGCAGACTAATTGGCAGAGTTAGCTGCAATTCCTGGTGAGGAACAGGATGGGTTTTGTACGTGGAAGGGGACATTCAAAAAACAGCCAGTCATTTGAAGGTTTTTTTTTTTTTTGAATGCTTACCTAGAATACCACAGCTGCAGCTACTTATTGGAGGACCATCTAGGACCTCACACTATACTACTTATTCCCTCAATGTTAGTTTGATCTATAATCACTAGTAGCTAAAGGGTTAATATTACAGATGACTTTGTTTAAAAATACTTGGTGAAGGATATTTCTGCGGGTTGCCATTTTGTGTGGCCCCATGAACTGTTCTTGCAAGAATGCTGTTCCTGGGATTCCAAGGTCCTACAAAATCTTATGATTTTCGTGCTGTGTTTTTAAGGATCTGAAAACAAGGATGCAAGAAGCTATGACCCAGGAGGTTTCTGATGTTTTTAGTGACACTACAACCCCAATTAAACTATTGGCAGTGGCAGCCACTGCACCTCCTGATGCACCCAACAGGGATGAGGTAAGTGTGGTAGGGATGGCCAGTATTTTCTTACATTAAGCTTCTTATGCTCAACTACAGAGTTTTACAAGACAAGCCTCTGCCCATAGTCTTCTGATCCGTGATTGCTAATAAAGTACGGATGAGCAGTCTAATGCAAATTTCTGAACTGCTGGGAGTTGAAGGTTGTGTCACGATTCCCTGGAAAAGTTACTCCATAAACATTCAGGAAATCCTAGGATCTTACCTACGGTCTTCCTGTCATGATGTGGTCAACATTCTTAAGCTACTTGTATGACAGATGGGTACTAAAACTAGATAATCATTTTTCTGTGTTTACATGTAATAAATGCTGATCATATCCCTGCAAGGACTCATTAATCAGTGGGTTAGATCTATTTTTTTTTTTCATCCTGAAACTCACTTTCTGTGCTTCTGATCACTGGCTTTATGCAAAGTGTACTAAGTGCTGTACTTGGAAGTTGTACTTAGCCAGTTGGTTGGCACAAAGCCAGAATGATTCCAGATGCCTGAGAATTTGGTTTTACTGCAGGATAGAGATTTTTTTTTTTTTTTTTAAAAGACTAGAGCATGTATTTAGAAAATAGCGCATAAAACGAAGTGTGTGTGGAGAGATACATTTTTCTATTCAGAATGCTTTGGTTTCTAGAATAAATATCTACTTTATTATAATTGTCTATGGAAAATTCTTTTCTGTTTTATTTCTCTTTTAAAATAAACATATTAAACTATTTTAGGAAAAATCTATGAAACTTCTAATGGATTAGAAATAATTGTATCAAGGATGATAGTCACAACCTTTTGGCATGTGCTGCGTTCTTCCAGTCAATGAAACTTATTTGGTAGGCAAATTAATTTCTAAAGAGCAATGGGTCTAAAGCAGCTGTGATAGAATGCCTTTTAGGATGCAGTGTCAGGAATTCCTACTACTTCTACTACAGAATAATGTAAGAAATACCATGCATCAGTGAAAGTGTGATAATACATGTTGCCAAAAATCTATACAGGATGGATTAGCTGTTTAAAATGTCTGTTAATTTGATTAGAAAAACTTGGCAATAACATAAGACTAGTTGGTAAAAGCATCTGACTAGCAGTAAGAAATCTTGGGTTCATCAAACCATCATAGTGATGAGTGTACTTAATACTGCGAATACAGAAGAACCTTCTGAATGAGACTTTAACTGCTATTAATGCACTTTCCCCCTCTTCTCTCGCAGATGTTCGATGAAAGGGCAGCAAACTTTGAAAACCATGCTGCTAGACTTGGAGCAACAGCAGAAAAAGCAGCTGCTGTTGGAACTGCTAATAAAACCACCGTGGAAGGCATTCAAGCCACTGTGAAATCGGCAAGAGAACTCACGCCTCAGGTCTCTGCTCTTCTCAGAATTATATTAAATTATTTGGTGGTGTTAATCTCCAAAGGAATTTTCTGTATTATCCCGTTCACCAAAGCAAGATGTTGGTGATATTACCGTTGGCGTTTGTGTTAAAATGTAACTAACATGAAGAACCCTGTGTGTATTTATGTTGTGACACTCCCTTTGAAGTAGAGCTATAAAAAAGGTGATGTTGAGTTTAACCGCTGTACAACGCAACACAGCTGAATAGATGGAGACAGTTGCAAGCTCTCCAACTTCTGGGCAGTAATTTCAGTGCTTTTTTCTGATAACAAAACATAAGTTGAAAAGAATGTATTTTCTTAAAATGATTTTCTCTGTTTATTTTAAAGATTATTTTATATAGTTACAGAAGTCTATGCTTGCTATATATAATATTTCTCATTTGCTTTAGCTCCTTGAGCAAAATTTTATCATGAAAGTGGAACTTTTTGTGTGACACATGAATTACTTGGTGTGTAAGGGCAATTTTAAATCCTCTTCACATAGTGGAATTCTTTGTGCAGCTGTGAAGGCATTTTGTAGTGGAACTAAAATTAATAGATGAGTATTAAAAGTAAGAAACTGGATATCTAATTGTATAAAAATTTATTTTCAAGATAATGTATAGTGTCCCTATGTAACCATATTTTAGTATTAAATATTTGACATTTTGCAGGTAATATCAGCTGCTCGGATCCTTTTGAGAAACCCTGGAAATCAAGCTGCTTATGAACATTTTGAGACCATGAAAAACCAATGGATTGATAATGTGGAAAAAATGACAGGTAAAGAATTCTTGTGAAAATTTTGTTATTCATTGTTAATTCTTGGTATTTTTCTCCTGTGAAGGTTAATGAAATGTGCACAAAATAATGGCTGCACAACGTGGGTTTTTTTGTGTCAGAAATAAATAGCAGGGCTGCAGTTTGTGATTAGAAAAATACATATGTTGCATAATACAAACAGTACTGGTTTATTGTTGAGGTGCTAAATAAACCCAGTCACTATTCTCTAGTTCAAACTTACCTAGGCATTTCTAATGCAGTTTGAGCTAGGGTTGTGAATGTTTAACTGATTAACTGGTAAGCCTCACCTTAATGGGCGAGGCTTACGGGTTACAGTTAACCCGTGGGGGTTTGGAGCAACCCCCCACCTGCCAACTCAGCCACACAATGTTTAACTGGTTAACTAATTAAATGGGATTTTACATCTCTACTTTCAGCATGGTATTTCCACACTGGGACATCTTGCAGTCAAAACACATTTCTTCTAAAAGCCACCCTTTCTAGGATATCTTGCTGCTACAGAATGCCAGATTACTATTGAGCTGTGTTCCATGTGGCTGTTTCTGCTGGCATGTTGTGGGTTATGGATTATATGCGCTGTTCATGCAATAACAGTTCTAGATGTGGCTTTTCTTGTTCCTTCTTTCAAGGTGACCTATGACAGTGGTTGGAGAATTAAAGTTGATACGGATGATGAAGATAATGCCATATCTTTGTGCTATTATATGTATCTTTCTCTGGCACGTTTTTCTCTTGATTAACAATCTAGAATCTGTATCTAAGGAACCAAACATCCAGGAGAGTAAATACTTCCAAAGGTGAACAACCTCCAGAGCTCTAAATACCCATTTGCCTTTCCACACATGGAAGTGCAATGTTAATATGTTCAATTTTTATCCTAGGGTTGGTAGATGAAGCAATTGATACCAAGTCTCTGTTGGATGCATCGGAAGAAGCTATTAAGAAAGACCTAGATAAATGTAAAGTTGCAATGGCCAACATCCAACCTCAAATGCTTGTTGCTGGTGCTACCAGCATTGCTCGACGAGCAAACCGGATCCTGTTAGTGGCCAAAAAGGAAGTTGAAAATTCAGAGGATCCCAAATTCCGCGAAGCTGTTAAAGCAGCCTCTGACGACCTAAGCAAAACTATATCGCCAATGGTAATGGATGCTAAAGCTGTAGCAGGAAACATTTCTGATCCTGGTAAGCATTCAGCAAAGAGCTTCTCTCAAGCATTTTTCCCCTTTGATGCTTGAAGCTTTTGCAGTTTCAAATGATTAGTTTTTCCTCCATGTCCATATAGCATGGCCTCAGAAATTCAGTATTGTGCAGTCAAGATGTGCACTACATAATGCTTCCATTAAATTCAATAGGAAAACCACCAGTGAGTTCAAGGAAACAGGATCAGCCTGCAGTTTACTACTTTTGAGGTCTCCTATGAAGAAACTTGTATCTGTGGTCTTTTTCATGGTGAATATTTGAAATGTGCTGGCACAAAAACCTTCCATAGATTTTTCTCTAAAATGGCAAGACATTGCATGGTTGTGCCTGAGTCGACTTTGGCTATTCATAGTGGATTCTTCCTTCAACCATGGCACTGGTGTACACTCATGGACTATTCTACAATTCATCTTCCAAAAATTAAAACTCACTGTGCAACCTTGTGTCTATTTAAATAACATTCTTTTTTTGTAACTAAGTTTTGGAGATACCTAAATAATTTGAACCAGCTATTGTGCAAACTGCAAATACTCGTAAGGGCAGTGCTCCCCCCTTCCCAAGCTTGCAGGGTGACAAGGGTGTATTAAATTAAACTTTTGGAAATTCTTTTCAGGTTTGCAGAAGAGCTTCCTGGATTCTGGATATAGGATTCTGGGAGCTGTGGCAAAAGTCAGAGAAGCCTTCCAGCCTCAAGAACCTGATTTTCCTCCTCCTCCCCCTGACATTGAGCAGCTTCATGTAAGTGCAGTTCAGTTTCTCATTAACGTTACATTTCAGTTGCATTGGTGAAGTGCTGATTGCACCCAGTGCCAGTAAAACTTTTATCAGAGACCCTTCTTCAGATGGCGTCGTGTTGGGATGTCCTGGACTTCATTT
This sequence comes from Pelochelys cantorii, assembly GCA_032595735.1. NCBI lineage: Eukaryota > Metazoa > Chordata > Testudines > Trionychidae > Pelochelys > Pelochelys cantorii. The sequence goes on from CM064333.1 coordinate 5,696,247, forward strand.
TTCACTTGACATAGTTTTGGCAGTCCTTCCTTAGAAACTTAAGGCTGAAGTACTTCATCATAGAGTCTGATACAAAGACCACTGACTTCAGTGGTCTTTGTAAGACTTTGACTTGAGTGGACTTGGAAGGAGGTTACAAACATGATATTTGACGCAGCTAGAGGGAGAGAGGCAACATAATGAAACTTACTGCTGCTAAGACTCTAGGACAACCTTTAGAATTTAAGATAGAGGAGGAGTAGAGATTTTGAGCAAGCTGAAATCATTTGGTTTGGAAAAGCATTTGTTTTATTCTTTAAATAAATTGTTAGTTATATTTGGTTGATCGGCACCACAAGCTTTGTGAGCCAGCCTTCTATGTGCAAAGGCGTAAACTGCTGTGAGTGTGGGTTTTTTTTTCTCTTGTGGTGGAGAGTCCTTTAGATGCAGGACAGCATGCGCTCCTCTTTGTCCTGTAGATGTCTAACAACCTGGTACCATGCTTTGTGCCAGCGTATTTTCAAGTGTAGTGAATATATTCTTTTCTTGCGTAGCTGACTGATGAACTTGCTCCTCCAAAACCCCCCCTTCCAGAGGGTGAAGTTCCACCACCCAGACCACCGCCTCCAGAAGAGAAGGATGAAGAGTTCCCAGAGCAGAAAGCAGGAGAAGTGATCAATCAGCCCATGATGATGGCTGCTAGGCAGCTACATGATGAAGCCAGGAAATGGTCTAGCAAGGTAAGTAAAGAGTTTTAAAAGGGCTCATTTCTATTGATACTGAGAACAGATGTAGGAAAGGTGTTTATCTCTACCAGTGAGAAAAGTGAAAGATCTAGGACTGAAAGAAATCCCGAATCATTGTCTAGGACCAATCATGAGCTTGACTGTCCATTCCTTTCATTTCCTGGGATAAAATGAAGCCTTGTAGTTGGGATTCTGTTTGCCATGATTAAACTACTGGATATTTGTCACAACATCATGCTGAAGATTTCATTTTTCTAGACTTTATGGTTGTGAAGAAAAATTGTATACTTCCCAGACTTCGTCAGCTATCCTTTGATGCGAGGATGGTGTCTGTCATGTTCATTGGGGGGTTGTTAAGTGGTTGAGGAGCCCAGTTTTGCCTTGAAAACTTTCCCACAGAAGTGACAGGTGGAATCTTGGAGGAGACACAGTTCTTGGTTGCATTCAATACAATGATATGTTTAAATCCCTAAAAATGGCTTCAGGAGATGCTCCATCTGCCTCTGTGTGGTCATCGTTTTGGAAATTAATGATGCGGATTTCATTAGTGGCAGCCGGGAGCCCTGGGCCCTTGAGAATCGCCAGCCCCGGAGCAGTTGCCCCCCCTCTTTGTCTCTTCCCCCCCCCCCCCCCATCTCCCTTCCCCCCATCAGTGGGCCTGGTGATGTAGCTGTTTGACCTAACCACCACAGTAGATGTAGCTAGGTCTACAGAAGGATTCGTCCATCAGATAAACTGCTGCCCTTTGAGAGGGTGGATTTACTACAGCAGTTGGAATAAACACACTAACATGACAGAAGAGAAGTGTCTACATTATAGGAGAGTAGCTGCAGCTGAACATATGTAGATGTTCCTTAGGTTCTGGAGTGAGCCGAGAATATAAGCGTTCGGGGCAGTATAAAATAAATAAATGGAATTTAATCTCATGAAATGAAGGGTACAATTATAATTAGTTTTAAAAAAATTAAATATGAAAATACAGTTGGAAGATGCCACAGAATCTCCTGCTTGCACCATGTGGCTGCAGAACGAAAATTGTCACAGATTTAGGCCAAGCTTGTTAAGCAGACAAGCCCTAGATCGTAGCATCCCTTAATCAATGAAGCCGCTCAGTTTGAATGCTCATACCCATCCACTGGACATCGATTCTTGAATCATTGCAACTGGAGAAATTGGAAGCTTTTTTTTTTTTTAATCTTCTAAACATAAAATAGCAGAATAGCTGTCTCAAGATCATTCTTATGTGGGGAGCAACTATAATGCAACTGACATTGTGTGCAAATACAGATTTGCTTCCACGCTCACGCAATCTTCATGGTCCTCAAAGCAGGTTAGTGTGTCACAGAACCATTGATATTTTTTGCCCTTTAAGCTGGGAAATCGGCAGCTATGTTAAAACTGCTGTAAGTACATCTGGTGGACATCACAGAAACCAACGAGTTATGCTATATTGGGTGACTGCAAATAGCTCATCCATTTGAATCCTGAACCATTTGTTTCTAGAAGCTGTATCATCTTTGTTTTAAAAAAAAAATCCCCAACAGCTACCTTTTAAGCTGTGTGTTCTAAGGAGGCAGTGTTGGTTAAGACACCGTAGTATTAAAAGCCATTTTATGGCTTTGGAGTCAAAGAGCATTCCATTTGAATGGTTAAAATTAGCACTGAATTGGGAGAGTGAAACTTGCAGTAGTTGTGAGCTGGCTGGTTTTAATTCTGGGGCCAGCCTTTCTAGCTGTATAAAAGTACTGTGCAGAAATTATTTTAAAAGTTTGTAAGGTGCAGTTAAGGTCAGAAAAGTGATAGTATAAAATGAGACCACCTCACTCCTTTTTATGCAGTCATGCTTATATACAGTGACAAAATATGCCTTTCCTACTCTTCTCTTAGCTATATTGACTGAACTGCTTTGAAAATGTGATCTGGGGTCTCTTTGCAGATCCATGTAATTTTTTAGCCATGTTACAATTAGAGTCAAATTTTGGGCAGCAGGTGTGGGCTTACAGAGGTGTAATTTCTAGGCTAGAATTTGGTGAGCAGGATTGTTATTGTTTGGGATGATGTGTGAACCAGGAAACAGAGCCTAAAGAGTTAGCTGCACTGTGTTGGAAAAGACCCTTGACCTGTAAAAACAAGGAAAATTTATCTGGAAGTCTATTTTGGAGTCATTTTTCTCATTAGAGCTGTGATTTACATAAGAGGTTCAGTATATTTTCTGCGTGCTTTGTTACCTGTGTGTGTTCATCCCAAAAGGAGTATGCCTTTACCTCGTTAATCACTTCACTGGGTAATTTTGATGGACAATGGGTTATAATTTCTGCTTTTTTAGAAAGCATTTAGTGGTTTGGATTCTAAAGCAGATAATTTAACTAGATTTATTTACTACATGTAGTTTATATGTTAAGTAATATGCCACTAAAATATTTACTTACCAGAGCAAAACAACAATACATCTTAAAATCCCCCTCCCCTCCCCCTCCCCCCCCCCCCAAAAAAAAAAAACAAACAAACCACAACTCCTGTATTTAGCATGACCCTCAACTCTGGGGTCTCTGGTTTATAAACCAGTGTTTTCATAACCTTTCAAGAAAAGTGACTCAAACCGACAGAACCAGGAAATTGAAGTCTAATCTTTCATCCTTCCTCCATTCTTTTAAAATATATTGTCTCTCAGGCTGCAAAGCAAGCTGGTCCCATGAATACAGCTGCAGGAAATTGCAGTGTCCCATAGCGTGTGCCCTCCTATCCCGCTCTTCCCTGCAGCTCTTGGGTTCCCTCTGGGATTAGTTTTTAAATGCTTTTGTGAGCAGTAATGATTCTCATAGAAGCTGTTGAAAAGTTGAGAATTCTGCATACTTTCCCCTGCAGTTACAGGAAGTGGCCATCTCCTATGGAGAAATTCTAGCATGGAGGCACTGAGTGTGGTGTTTGGTGTTTAACTGATCATGACACACAAGATCTAGCTCATCCCAAACCTGACTAACTTCAAGATTGAGAGAGGCTCTCAGTACACAAAGCCAATCTTTGACTTTTGTGTTTTCCTGCATTTTTATCCTTTTTTGGGGAGGAGGGGTAGCAGGGCTGCTGAATAGCTTTTTAACAGGATTTCAATGCGCTGTCTTTAAAAAAAATTACAAATTTACTCTCTTTACAAATATTGTTTTTCACTGGGCAAATCCTGGACTTTCTCCTTCTGCCTCTGTAATGCCTTGTGGAGCACAAGTGCATAAGCTTCTGTTGCCTCAAATACACAATTTTTTTTTTCATGTGCATTATCTGTATCAGGATTAGGGAAGTAAAATCACGTTTAATCAGTTAACTGGTAAAACATTAGGTTAACTGACTAAGTGGGTTCCTAGGTGGGGTTCCACTCCAGCCCTGCTGGAGCAGCTTCTAGGCTGTCGGCTTCCGGCCCCACACAGGGGCCTGGCTGGGCCAGAGCAGTCCTCCACCCATGGCAGGCGGTGGATAGGGGACTGCTCTCGGGCACTGGTTAACTGTTACCTGGTAAGCATCAACTGGTAAGGTTACCCAGTTAACTGATTACCCCTTTGCATCCCTAATCAGGATAGCTTTTGCATTAAGTGTTTGAGACTTAAATTAGGCTTTATCATAAAGAACTTGAAAGCCCATGTGCAATCAAAATGGGCATATGTAGCTTAATATCTGGAAGACGTTCTGCATGACTGAAATGTTAATGAGTCACTTATGGAGTTTAAATTGTATCTTATCTCTTTCAATGTTTTTCTCGTGTAGAGTTTGACCATATAAGACCTTGCCTCAAAAGCAAGCTGCAGTAGAAAATACATACCTTCTTGATAAGGATTCTTTGGTTTGTTCCACTCCTTTCATCTTGTATGAAGAATGTGATTAGTAATTTTGTAAAATAAAATGGTCTTGGAATTGTTGGTTATGGTACCATGCTATGAAAAATATGGTATGCTATTGTTTTGTTAAGTATCTTTTCCTTGCACTCTGCATTGTAGGCATCATTTGTAATGGCTTACTGCCTATTTTGTGAAAAAATTATGTTTTAACTGCAACATTATGGCAAAACAGTATAGTCCTCTTCATAACCCTTTTCTATTCTACACATTCTTTATTCACAATGCTGTTTTACTAATTCCATTTTTCAGTCTGTTAACCAACACTGATAACTTCATTGACATAAAGAACAAGGAGTCCTGTGGCACCTTAGACTCTAACAGATTCATTAGGGCATAAGCTTTCGTGGGTACAACCTCTGCCTCTAACTTCCACTCCAACTCATCTGATGAAGTGGGGTTTACCCATGAAAGCTTATGCCCCATAAATCTGTTAGAGTACGTCCACATTGCACGGCTAAATAGCTACTCTGTGTCTACACAAGCTGCCCATTATTTCGAGATACTTTTCAAAGTAACGGGCGCACTATTTCATCATCTCGGTAAACCTCGTTGCATGAGGGCTAAGGGACAGCTCGAAATAGCACGTTATTTCGAAATTTGGCGCTGTCACCACACCAAATTTCAAAATAAGATGCAATTTGCATAGCCCAAATTGCGTATCTTATTTCGAGTTTAGGGTGCTGTATGGACGCACCCTCTGAGGTACCACAGGACTTCTTGTTTTGGCAGATATTAACGAACATAGCTACTCCTTTGAGATTTTTCATATACCAGTAATTTTCTCCTTTCCCTTCTACTTTTTTTTCTTTGTACTCTGAGAGCATGTTTTTACTATGGGTGTGATCGATCCATCAGGGGTCGATTTATCATGTCTAAGATAGATGCAATAAATCGACTGCTGATCGCTCTCCCGTAGATTCTGGTACTCCCCCAGAATGAGAAGAGGAAGGGTAGTTGACATGGAGAGGTTTTTTTCTGTCGACACAGCATGGGGTAGACCCTGCAGTAAGTAGACTTAAGCTAAATCGATTTGAGTTATAACGTTGCTCAAATTGCGTAGCTCAGATCAACCTATCCTAGTAGTCTAGACCTACCCTGATAACCCTTTATTTACAATCCTATTATTCATTTGCTCTTGTTAATTCTCTACTTCTCTAAGGGTACGTCTACACTGCATGGCTATTTTGGGATACCGGAGGTATCCCGAAATAGCTATCCCGCGTCTACACAAGCCACCTGTTATTTTGAAATATTTTTTGAAAAATAATAATTTTTGGCATCTTGGTAACCTTCATGCCACAGGAGTTAAGGGATGTCTCGAAACAGCACGCTATTTTGAAATTTGGCACCGTGTAGATGTGCCAGATTTCAAAATAAGCTATTTCAAAATAGATTTGAAATAAGATACGCAACTTGCTCTGCACAAACTGCATATCTTATTTTGAGTTTAGGATGCTGTGTTGACGCACACCCTAGGGGAGCAGAAAGCGGTATCTGACTGCTGTACTACCTGAGCCTATTCTTATCACATCCAGACATCCTTATGTGGAACCACACCCACAAGAAAAGTTTGTTTTTCACCAGTACCATGTCCTTGCCTACTATGCATGCCTTTTTTTCCCTCATTGGCTTTTTTTTTTTTTAATTATATCACTATTGTCTTAAAAGAAAAACTTTGTTCTGAAATTTAGATGTCCTTGAAATGAATAAGATAAATCCCGTGTACTCATTTGACCAATATTTCTTTCCACATCTTTCCAATAATCCTAACTTTTTCTCTCCTTAACTTCTTAGTAATACTGGCTCACAGGTGAAACGGTCGGCCCCCTTCTGCTGATCCTTGGATTGCTTTCGTTTTCCTTTCATAGGACAAGAGGTTGTTTGATTACTAAACCAGCTTGGCACTTTTACCAAATCCTGCTTCTAATACTAACTGTCCCTGTTTCTCCAACCTCCCGGCCACCTTCAAAGCCTGGTGTGACTGTGGCTAATGAAGCCGGTGAGGCTGATGTAGACGTAGCTGAGCAGCAGGATGCAGATGATGTTGAATTCACTCTTCCCTCTGACCCTGAAGATGATTACGAGCCTGAGCTGCTGTTAATGCCAACCAGTCAGCCTGTTAACCAGCCCATTCTGGCCGCTGCTCAGTCTCTGCATCGGGAAGCAACCAAGTGGTCTAGTAAGGTACTCCTCGGTTTCCCACTGGCAACTGATCTGTGTGCATCCAGCCATTTTGAACACTGACACATTTGCATCACTCTTGATATTTGCTGGGCCCCATGAGGCTGAGTGAATAAACATTTGCTTGCACTTCATTGTAAGGATTGAGAGTGGCTTCACAAGTTTGGTAGGACTGTCAATGCTAGATTTGGGGGTCACTTTTTAGTATAAAAAGGCTTCTTTTTTCTTTGATTGCATCTGCCGATCTTTGTGCGTATGGCAGTATTGAAAATTGTAAAAGGACTTTGTTCTGATCGCCTGTGAAGGCATGGTTGGTTTCTCAATGAATTCCAGATAACAACAGAGCCTAAGTTGTTCAAGAACTCATTTAACATGTTTATTGTGCTTTGCCTCTGTTGATGGCTTCAACTAAATCGGTACGACAAGGAATGGCTTTGTATGGCAGTGTTATCAAGGAGAACGGTCTGCTGACTTGCACTTGGCTGTACTGCAAATGCTAGCCTGGATAAGAGGACTCTTTTTGAAGAAGCTGCACTGAATGCATTAGTTGCTGGGCTCAGAATGGTTTATATGGTACCAATGCAGAGCTAAGCTGCAGCTTAGGAATTCACAAGTATTCTCTTGTGTCAAAACACACAAGTTTTTGCAAGGTTGGTCACTTATTTCATCGTGGAACTGGCATGCTTCAAGATGTGTAAGTTGGTGGTCTCCAGCGTGTGTGTATGTCATGGTCATCATTCCTTTTTTTTTTTTTTTTTAATTTAAAAAAAATCCTCTCTTTCAGATTCTAGTGCTGGATAATTACAGGGTTTCACAAATGATATTGTTGAATACTCCTAACTACTTTATCCCTCTTCGTTAATTAAATGAAAAGCTGTGCATTCTGTCACTTCCTTCTTTAATAGATTACAAATGGCATAGTAGATTAGGGAACTGTTCAAGTTTGTGATGAGTAACAAATCTTTTTATATGATCTCACATCTATGCAACTTGCAGTGACACATATGTAATATCTTAAAATTTAATAACACCAAACCCTGGAGAGTGTATCCACACGACTAGGAAACAAATTCACCCAATCAAATTTTCAGTGTGTACTTTTTGTGACAGACTTTCTACAAAAGTCTTTTTGCTCAAAAAGAATTAGAGCGCCTTCGTCAGTTCTCCATGCTAGTACCTCACTTTATCCACACACATGAATATTTCACGACTCTAGAATTTATTATAAAAGTGAGACAGAATATACTGACAGTTCATCTAGATGATCTGACTGCTCTTGTATTTATTATTGACTTTGGAAATGAGGACAAAATACTTTTTGCCTCTTTCATGCATATGCATCACTCATGACAGATATTTATAAAAAATATTTTACCATAATTTCACTTAAAAAAATTCACTCCCATTTGGAATAACATTTCTAGGAGAAGAGTTGTTTAAGCATTTAAAGTTAATCTATTGGAGCTCTTCTTTGGTTAAAAATCAGAGACATATTTTGCTATTTATGAGAAAACTAGCAAAGATGGACAACTGGAAGGAAAAAGATATTTTAACAAATGGTTCCCATTACATGGCAAATCTTATGTATAAATTCCTTTCCCATTGTTCTCTATGGGCACTATAACGTGATAGTGTAGTTGACAGATATTCGTGACTCAGGGCATGTCTTTACTACCTCTTGGATCAACGGGCAGCGATCAATCCAGTGGGGGTCCATTTACCGTGTCCAGTGTAGACACAATAAATCAACTGTTGAGCACTCTCCTGTCAACTCCAGTACTCCACCAGAATGAAAAGAGTAAGGGGAGAGCATCAGCTGTTGACTTAATAGAGTGAAAATGGTGGCAAGTAGATCTAAGTGCGTTGACTTCAGCGACATTAGTCACGTAGCTAAAGTTGCATAACTTAGATCGACAGCCCGTGGTAGTGTAGACTAGGCTTGAGTTTCAGATGCCATTTAGAATTTTATGTTCAGTTGTTCATAGTAGATTTAAGTTATTTCCTTTTTTTTATTGGCACTTGGGTTGTAAGTAATGTGGCTTTTATTGAGGAAATCTCTAGACTAACACTTGAACACACTTTTTGTTTTGAAATCCAGGCAGCAGCATAGCCACTCCCATTTCATGGACAAACTAACGCTTTGATCACCATTCTTTTTTCAGTTTTGAAACCCGTTGGGTGTTGAAGGGGAAATCATTTCACAAACATTCGCACAAATCTTCAGTGCTCCTTATGAAGAAGCTTTTCCAATAGACTTCAATTGTTCTTTCTTCCTTGACTTAATAAAAGGGTTTGCTAATGAGTGTGGATTACGGGTCAGGTGTGGTTGTCTTAGCTTTGTGACACTTGGCCTTACACGACAGCGTCTGCCATTCATTGTTATATTTGTTCCCTGCAGGGTAATGATATAATTGCTGCTGCGAAGCGAATGGCCCTGCTGATGGCAGAGATGTCCCGCCTGGTGAGAGGTGGCAGTGGAAACAAACGTGCCCTTATTCAGTGTGCCAAGGATATTGCTAAAGCGTCAGATGAAGTGACTCGATTGGCCAAGGAGGTGGCAAAGCAGTGTACCGACAAGCGCATTCGAACAAACCTCTTGCAGGTAAAAATCTGGGCTAATATGAAAATAATGCACATACACCCCCTTCCCTGAGTGTGTGTGCTGCGCTTTCCGTGTGGATCAAGGCTGGAGAGTGAGTTCAGAGGTGAATCTCAGCCAAAAGTGGACTCCCTATCCCAGCTTCTGAGAGTCTGGAGGCCCAAGTGCATGAAATGTTGATTTTGTTCAACTCCCACTTTGTGTGATCAGGCCCTTTTATTGAGATGGCAGAAGGCAGGTCAGTGTCCTGTAAGACCCTAAAAATTCCACGAGTGTCGAGAGACTAGTTTACCAATCTCAAAGGGGTAACTGTGTTAGTCTGTTAAGAACAAAACACACCCTCAAAAAAAAAACAAAAAAAAAAACCCGGTAGCACCTTAGAGAATAACCAAAAAATATATAGATAGTATCATAGTAGACTATCACCTTGGTCATGCACATAGTCATCCCTGTCAAGTCAGGATATTGGCAATATTATAAACTCATTAGAGATGTAAAATCCCAGTGATTCAGTTAACTAGTTAAACCTTATTAAGGGGGACCGCTCCAGGGGGCTGCTGGCTTCTGCATCCAGTCTCTCCCACCATGCATGGGGCTGCAGTTCCTGACCCCCATGGGGCTGGAACAGCCCTCTGCCCATGGCAAGCCGTGCGCGGGGGCTGCTCCCAGGTACTGGCTAACAGGTACCCAGTTTATCAAGTGACCAGTTAACTGGTTCCCTGTACACATCTCTAAAACTAACACAGCTCCAAATCCCTTCCTCCATTCCTGATGAAACAAAGGACAAAGGAAAAGTGAATTTTGCTTTAGCGAAGAGCCACATTGCTAGAATGGTCACCCAAGCTTATCGGTAGGGAATGGGAATTAAGTGGCATTGCCTTAGGTCATGTCTACATGAACACTGAGGGTGCAGCAAAAATGTACAGTGCTCCAGTGTGTTGCACAATAACTGTCTATTTGGTCCCTGCTGCTGCTTACTAAAAGTTCCGGCGTACACTTGACATAGTGCTGTTTCAAGCCACAGCATATCATTGCACTCTGGGAAGTTTCTAATGTGATGCAGCAGGGTCCACATGATGAGTGAGTGCATGCCATGCTGGAACACTAGATTTTTCAGCCCAACTTGCAGTGCGGTAAGTGTTCATTGTGCAAGGGACCCTTGACGTTTATGTATACATTGTACGCTTGTATTTGAGCCATTAGCAAAGAAACTGCTGTAGAGTTAAGCAAAATTTTAATTTTACTTAAAAATGGAACCCATTGATTCAAGCTAAAAACTAAAATGGTGTACCTTCCCAGGTCTGTGAGCGAATCCCAACTATCAGCACGCAGCTCAAAATCCTTTCCACTGTTAAAGCTACCATGTTGGGCAGGACGAACATCAGTGATGAGGAGTCAGAACAGGTAAGAGTTGCATAATTGAGTGTAATGTAAACTCCTGCTTGTTCACTGATATGGGGGAGGTGGGAAGAGGGCAGTGGGCAGGTATGTATTGAATATATAATCAGATACTGAGAGTTAGCAAATAGGACTCCAGTGTTAATATTAATACATCTTGGTTTTATTCTGCAATTAACAATCAGATAGTCCTCTGTCTCATGGAGAAAACTTAATTTGCTTCTAACCTGATATTGCCTTTTATTTTAAAACCAGTGCACAGTCCAAAACCGAAAGGTAGAGCTGTGTTTTTGGCATAGGAGATTATTCATATGCCCTTTGGTGGTTTACAATGAATACTAGTTTAAGAACACTGTTAACTAATGCAGGCAATTATATAAAACCTTAGTTTCAGCTCTCCCTTCTTCATTAACCCGCAACTTCATCCTTGTTTTGTGAAACTTCACTTTCTGCAGCTATTTTGAATGACTCTGTGTATACTTAATTACATTTTTGGTCTAGAATTCCTGTAGGTTCTCCGAAAACTTTGGTAGATAGATGTGCTAGGAATAGTAAACTATCCAGTTTGTTTTCAGCTGTGAGCTTTCATTCAGAAAAGATAGGCCACGAGGAACAGGAGGCATTGCGGTTCTTCTTTGAGTAGTGTCCTTGTGTGTGCTCTTCTTTGGGTGCACCTGCACCTTTGAGAGATTATTGGTAGCCGTGCCAGTTGGGCATGTGCGTGCACCCACACGTCCTCGTGACTTGTGCCGAGGCTACGCAGGTGAATAGGCTTCAGTTCCTTCTCAGCCACCTTTGGCCAGAGGGTGAGTCTAGTGTGTACCTGTTTGCCAAAGTATTCTGTAATTAGTTACATTATAGTGTGTATAGTTGTTGGAAGAATCCCCCCGCCCCTTTTTTTTTTAAAAACTAATCTGCTACCTCCCGACATTTTATTGCTAGGTTATAGTTAGATAGATAGTAGTTAAGAGCTTTTCCCCTTCTAGGGATCTTTTTTGTTACATTGTGCAGGAATGCCACACTTGCTGGGATTCAAAATGTATTACTCCTGTCATGCGGGAATGGCTATCAGTTGTGGACCCTCCCCAGTGCCTTTGAAGTTTGGGAGGTAGACGCATTCCCAGTGAGTGCAAGATCTGCACGTCCTTTAAGGGGAAATTCCCCCCCCCCCAAAATAGGGATATCAAGTTCAGACTCCTGCTGATGGAGCAAACTTTACAATCATCTAGCAGGGGAGGACCCTTGACCACACAGACCTCTAGTACCACTAGTGCTCTGTTCACGTCAAGATCTCCGTCACCAGAGACCACTAGAGAGAGGGTGGCATCACAGCATCTAGTACATAGAATCCTAGAACTGGAAGGGACCTGGAGAGGTCATCAAGTCCTCGGTCTCGATCATCCCTGACAGGTGTCTGTCCAACCTGCTCTTAAATGTCTCCAGTGATGGAGATTCCACAAGCCTCCCCAGGCAATTTATTCCAGAGTTTCACCACCCTGACAGGTAGGAAGATTTTCCTAATGCCCAACCTAAACCTCCCTTGCTGCAATTTAAGCCCATTGTACATCTAAGGTACCAAAGTCTTCGAGGTAGCCTCAACATCTGCCTCAAAGCAGATGACAGTAAGGAGTAAATTTCCATCACCGCTGCAGAAGATGACGACACAGACCTCTGGTCCCAAGCAGGGTTCTCATGGAGGCCCTGAATGATGCTGGTATCACAAAGATGAGGAGACAGTTGTACTGAATTCAGGTACCCATGCCCAGAGCGTTACCAATGAAATCTGAGTCCACGTGCTCCTGTGCCATGTTGGCAGCAAAGCTGTCCTCTATGGGCAGCCCGATCTTTTCTACCACCAGCCCTACACAAATGTAGGTACTCTAAAGACCTACTAGTACCTTGGGAGCCAGGGACTCCTCTGTCAATGAGTGTGGAGGTTTGTCAGCATCAAGAGTCTCTCTTAGTCACCAGCTCCTGCATTAGAGCACCATGCACGCCCTGATCATTTCTGCAAGCCAGACAGCTACGCTGCTGCCCCTCCACCCCTTTCCTCATGTTGGAGTATGTGGAAGAGGATTTTTCTGATTCTCAGATGTCAGTGCAGGGTTTCCTGCCCAGTATATTATGGGACACATCCCTATCCCTCCTCTACTGACATAATGCAGGAGAATAAACCTCAGGTGACATCCATGTGGATGCCTCCACATATGCTGTTTGGCCCCTCTCACTGGGTCTTGTAGGTGTTCTCTTGTCAACAGTTTGCCAAGAAATTGTCACATCAGAGGAAAGAGCAGAAACCTCTCTTCAGCCTCTTGTGAAATACTGTGCCAGGTGAGGAAGACCCATGAGGAGCAGGAAGCAAGAGTGATAAGCAATGTTCCTTCTAAGCTTGTTTTACCTATGTGCAGAATAAATATTATGTGCACCAAGGCATGTGTGGGTGTGCACCACCAATAGAAAGACCTACTGCTGGGTGTAGCCAGCTGTGGGCGCTCTGCTAATGAGCTGGGTGGCACCTGAATCTCTCTTGGGTGGCCTGCCCAAGAGCTCAGTGTACAGAGAACACTGGTGGTAAGGAGATGAAGAGGAACTAGTAGTACGTGGAGTTGTGTTGCCTTTACCTCCTCCGTGGCAAATGCCTTCAAGCAGTTTCAAGAACCCACGAAGTGAATTGTGGGCATGCTGCAGATTCCCCTTTGAGGGGTTTCAAGTGTTGCACCATAAATGCCAACTTGGTTGCAGACTTGGCTATGGATGAGGATCACCATCCTAGGCAACAAAGCGCTCTCAGAGCCTGCAAACTCCAGCTATTGTACCATTGATTTGCAAGAGGGTAGATTAAAATATATTATGGGTTTGCCATGGAACCACAGTTTCCATATTCTCATCCAGCTCCAAGATCGCCTAGACTCTGTGTCCTTTGCAGACAGAGACAAGGGATTGGCTGCTTCAAAACAGAGGTGATCAGAGATCTTCTGTTCTATAAAAATGTGTTTCACCCCCTTCAGGATGATATCACGTTCGACGAGAGCATGGTCTATGTCTGTAGCCTTACTTAAGAATGTACCAGTTGCAGAGATCTGTAGAATGGCAGCCTGGGCCTTTGTTCCTGTGTTTTCTAAATATTATTCCAAGGTGCCTACAGCTAGGTCAGATGCTGCCTTAGGCAGTGCAGCTCTTTCTTCTGTACTGGACTTGAGTCTGACTCTCTCACCTTCTTAAGACTCCTTTGGAGTCAGTCGCCTGCTGTTGAACACCCACAGGGACATTACTTGAAGGAGGAGAGGTTACTCGTGCAGTAGCTGACGTTTTTTGAGATGCGTGTCCCTTGGTGTGGGGCACAAGGATAGATGAGATGCATGTGCAGGTTGAATGAACACTGCTACCACAAACGGCCAGTGAAAGGAGCAGGCCTACCTGATGGAAGTACTCCTAAAGGGATGTGTCTCAGAGAACTCTAGTTATGCTACACGACGATTAACCTCACCTTCTTGTTAGCCAGCGTAGCCTGCCCAACATTAGCACGAACAATTAGCATTGTGTTCCTGTAGCGAGCCTCCAGGCAGGGTGGAATTTTATGTTTCTGCCTTAAACAGTTGGTCATTTGCATGTGAAGGCTGTTCAACCTCTTTTTGCATTTAAGAACTTGAAAGAATAATACCTTTCCTTTATCTACAGGCTACGGAGATGCTGGTTCACAATGCTCAGAACCTCATGCAATCAGTAAAGGAGACGGTGAGAGAAGCGGAAGCAGCGTCTATTAAGATAAGAACAGATGCTGGATTCACTCTGCGCTGGGTTAGAAAGACACCTTGGTATCAGTAGACAGCTGCCAAATAACATTATCTTCTGTAACATAAATTGCCTTTTGGAAGTGGAAGAAATTTTTTTAACAGCAAAATGTGCTGTAAACATGAGCTTAAAATTAGCTTATGCCAATGCCCCATTCTAAGGGCATTAATTACAAAAAAATGCATTTAAACATCTTCGGAAAGCATTTGGTACCCAGCATCTCAAAATTGCTTCCGAGACATTGACAATTTTTATTCTTTTTGCTCTTGAAGATTCTCTTTTCATGAATTCTGTAATCTCAGAGACACGCTTCTCATTTATGCACTGTATCTTCCAGTAGTTTCCATGTGGTGATAGACACATGGACTTTACTTAAGCTTGAATTGGAGGTCTGGAACACTAACAGTGTTACTAAGCTGTTTTGGGGGGACAATCAGTGACCATTGGAACAATCCACCTTTTCAATAAGTTTTCAGCTAGCTGTTCTCCAACCACAGAAGTATTACAAGATATGTGTAGTAAAGTTCATTTACACCAGAAGTAACCCCTTCTTTTTCGAGGGGGTGGGGAGAAAATCATATCACTAAAGTAGTCTCTTATGGCTGCTGTTACCTTGCCTGGCAATCACATCTGGGCCAGGAAAAACTGAGCTGTCGTCTTTTACTTCCCAGTGCCACCTGTAGTCATTCCAGAATTGTGCACTTTCGTGCTATACTGAAATGGTGATGGATGTTCATTGCAGATAGTGACAGCTTGACTGTTCAAGTTTGAGGCCTTAGAAAAGCACAGACTCTGCCCCAACTTCAACAAAAAATTGGTAGAATACCGAGTTAAAAATGTGGAATCCACTGAGTTAGCAGCACTCGTCGGTCAGTCATGTTCAAAGGAATTGTGTGTGTGAACAAAATGATCAAATAGAACCTAATCAAGCTCCAACTCCTTTCCTTCAAAACCAAGCACGCCAACCCTCTGCCTTTGCACACGTCAGGGTTGTTAGGGGGAAAATTATACTTCGTTTAATGATGCCTGTGCCTCACGGCCTTCCATTCTAAGGATGGAGCCCGTGTGAATGTAGACACACTCAATTTATGGAATCTCTTGGTGTTCCCAGTGTAAGTCTGTTTAGATAGCTTTTTAATGAGCCATGAGAATGATTTTTTTAGACTGAAATTCTAAAGACAAATTTGAGGATTAATAGTAATTAACTGAATTAGATATTAAATTATTTTTTCCAATTGCATTAAAACAGACCTGGGATGGTTTTTGTACTTCCATACATCTACATGCCTTTGTTTTTAACATGCTTACGATAGCTGTTCAATAACAGCTTATGGCATTTTAAATGAAAAGTAATGAGGCTGCTAACATGTTAGAAATGGCCTTTGAGTGTGCAAAAACCTTTGCTAACCCGATCGTGTATGCCAGCATTGACATCAGAATGGTTCCTTCATTTCCACTTGCTGCGGAGTGACACGATGATCATGCTCAAGCCACCTTTGCTGATGTGCTGTTTCTGTTGGTTGATAGTCACAGCAAAGGCAGTCTGTATAGCACAGTGTTCAACTACAGTTACTCTACAGTTCCTGTTTTTTCTCTTCTGTACGATTATCTAAAAGGGAAATTTCATATTTAAACTACATTATAACAATCTGCCTCAAACTGATCTTCGCAAGAGAAAGCACTTGTTCATCCCTAATTCACTCCTTGTGTTTGGCATCGCCAGAACACATGGTACATACCATCTTTTCTCAGACTCCTCCAACAACTATCTGCTTCAGGAAGGGTGAAGGAGTGGGACAGAGCCTTATCCAGAATTTCTTGCCTTTGGTTGGTTTACATCAGACCCTTTAGACTACTATTATAACGTAGTCATTTCTATTTAAATAGTAAACACTGAATAAGAAGAGACTGTTGAGGGTCTTCTGAATAGTCTTCCCAGATTTGCTTTCAAAATAATGCAGGCTTCTCTGTGGGCACATCTACACATCAACTAGACTCTTGTGACTTGCCCATGTCAGCCAACTCGGGTTCACCCTGGGGCTTGGGCTGCAGGGCTGTCTTGTGACTGCGTTCACTTCTGGGCACAGGCTGTAGACTTGGACTCAGGACCCTGCAAGTCCCCTGAGTCCAGTTGGCTGGCACCAGCCAGTGAGTTATCTAATTGCTGTGTAGACATAGTCTGAGATTTTTATCATCACTGTTTAGTTGCTTGACTGATATTAATGCAATATTACTAATGCCTTTTAATACATGATTGTTTATGCCAAAGATCACTTTTTGTTTTATTAAGGAAAGTTATGAATCATGTTTGCCTTTGATATTTCTTCAGAATGTTTGCTATATAAGTTCTTAAACTGTTTTGTAGGAACTGAAGTATTGTACACCTTATGCAATTTGTGCTTTCTTGAACACTATTGGTCCTCAGACCTAAAATGAAGCAAAAATTTAAAAAGACCTCAAATGTGGGTTCGAAATGTTTTACCACTAATACTTTGTTTATAAATCAAAATTTGTTGTATAGTCTAATATTTTCAACTTTTTCTCTTTGTTCTCTTAAAACAAAATAAAAATGCATTTGTATAAAAGTCCCTTTATGAACTCTTACATGGATCGAACAATAACAGTCTTTACTTGCAGAAAGAGCATAGGTCAGCACACCAGAAATATGAATTTGGAAGGTTAGTTACCTTCTTAAAACTATAAAACAGTTGTACATTGAGTAATAGCTATGCACCCCTCATTGTGCTGAAATAGATACCCTAACAATTTCTATATATTCAGAATAGAAAGATACTCATTACTATCAGTAATGTGGCATCTGGTTCTAATTTAATATCTTAGCATTGGAAGATATCTTAGCATGGGAAAAAATTCAGAAAAGGGCAACAAAATGATTAGGGATTTGGAATGAGTCCCACAGGGAGATTAAGAAGACTGGTCTTTTCAGCCTAGAAAAGAAGAGACATATATGACAGAAGTCGATAAATCCATGACTGGTGTGGAGAAAGTGACTTAGGAAGAGTTATTTACTTGTTCCCATAATATAAGAACTAGAGGTCACTAAATGAAATTAATAGGTAGCAGGTTTAAAACAAAAGGAAGAACTCCTTCATGCATATCACAGTCAACCAATGGAACTCCTTGCCAGAGGATGTTGTGAAGACCAGTACTTTAACAAGGTTTAAAAAAAAAGAGAGAAATTCATAGAGGTTAGGTTCATCAACACCTTATTAGCCAGGATGGGCAGGGATGGTGTCCCTAGCCTCTGTTTGTCAGAAGCTGGGAATGGGTGAGGGGGGAGGGAATCACTTGATGATTACCTGTTGTGTTCATTCCCTCTGAGGCACCTGGCATTGGCCACTGTTGGAAGACAGGATACTGAGCTAAATAGACCTTTGGTCTGACCCAGTCTGGCTGCTCTTAGGTTCTTAGATTTCTGAAACCGTTAATAACACTTAGTTTCTAACAGATGGAGGGTTTTAACATAGCTATTATCTGCCATACATAGTGAAAGAAGCATGCAATAGGGGGTGGTGGAGAAAGTGAAATGTTTGGTACTTTGTGCAGCCAGTTCACTTACTTTGTGGGACAAATTTCCTGATGCTAGTGCAGGAAATAATTCAGAAGTGCTAAGTGCTGTTTGAACCCTATGATCAAGCAAGCTGTTTGAGGCCCACATGTGTAACCGGAAGAGTCACAGTGGTTATGTTGAAGGCTGGAGAAGACTACTGGGCATGAGGGAACCCCATGGAAATCCCTGTTCCACTTGGCTGAAGTACCCAATGACTTTGGAGCCAGTTTTCACATGGTGATGGAAGGCAGCTGTCAACTTTCACCTACCAACCACTGACTGTGCTCAAACTGACCATCTTGCCTACAAGTGCCAACAGGCCCCTAGGCAGAGTTGAAGGTAAAGGAGGACAGCTCTGCATTTGCGTACGCTGGTAGGAGGGAGGCTTAGTTCTTGGTCAGAGGCAGGTTTGTTAAAGCACATGGGAAACTTAGAGTCTGGTACAGTGCCTAAATTTATACCCTCTCTGGGCATAAGAGAAGGTGCCACTTATTCAAAAACTGAGCTAAAACATTCATGGCTGCAGAAGAGCGCACCCGTCCTATGGACTTGGCCTACTCAAAGTACTGGGAGAACCCTAGTAGTTGGCCAACCTTTCATATTAACACAATCCACTACCCCCTTACTTCCTCCCAGGCTTACCCCCCCAGCCTACTCCTGCACCCCTCACTTTTGGCCCAAGCCTCTGGGCCTCCAGAAGAGTTAATCTGGCCCAGAACGGAAGCCTGGAGCCTTTTCTTTTTTCTCAAGGGGGAGGGGGAGAGTGCAAAGGGAACCCAACCCCCCCCTGAGTGGCTTGAGTGAGGTATCTTTTTCTCCTCACTTAGGGGGCCTTAATTGATTTTTCTGTGGGTCATTAGTGGCCTGACCCCAAACAGGTTCCCCACCCCTGCTTTAATGGGAATGAACCAAGCTCTTAAGTCAAATCCACCTGCTGCCAAAAAGGGGGAGGGATAGCTCAGTGGTTTGAGCATTGGCCTGCTAAATCCAGGGTTGAGAGTTCAATCCTTGAGGAGACCATTTAGGGATCTGGGGCAAATCTGTCAGGGATGGTACTTGGTCCTGCTGTGAGGGCAGTAGCCTGGACTTGATGACCTCTCAAGGTCCCTTCCAGCTCTATGAGAAGTATGTCACTATATTAATCCTCATTGTGCACAAGTTTGGCCCCTAGCTGGATCCAGTTGTAAGATGCTGTCACTGCTACAATAAGTCCAGTGTCAATTGTATTTATACTGTACCCATAATAAATCAGTCATGCAAAAAGCTGGTTTACCTGCCACCACCTCATTTGTAGCCTCTGCTGTGAGCTGGTAGCTGCAATCTGAGAAAATCTTAGGAGGGCTTTATGGAGACCAGCCAACATGAATGTGTGCCACCTGAGTGTTAGACTCAACTCTGTAGTGACAATACCCAGTAAAATCAGAGTGCTTTTCACTTAGCACTAAGAGCTAGAGGTGAAATAGATTGCCTCTAAAATGGTGATCAAAGATTTGTCCATGTAAATTTGAGATGGAAAAACCCTTACCTTTAAGTAACCACTGCCTGAACAGCAGCTTGATTTTTTTCTTTCAACTGGGCTGCTGGAATTTAAGGGATGGAAATCAGCCAAATTTGTACCTACAACATAGTTGCATGTTAAGGCTATTAAACAGGCTTGGTTTTGTATACCACACACCCATTTGGAGATCTTTTTATAGGTTGGAGGAAAGGTAAGGTGTCTATGCAAAGCAGCACACCTCCCGGGCCTTCCTGTGGATCCAAGCCACACTCTACTGAAGCATGCCATGCTGTAACTTTGCCAAATACTTTATAGGAAATGAACACATGAAGTGCCCTGAAGAGCTAATCTAAATCACATTCCTAAACTAGCTGATGAGCTGTCCTTGGTATGCAGAGAATGGGCTGCTGCTGACTCCTCCCCCTTGCTGAGAGAAACCAATGTTTGGACAGGAAGATGAAAGGGGAGTAAAATAAATGTGATGAAGCCAGATCATGAGAGCATGTCTTTTTAGTAAGACACTCTTAGATGGGAGGGCTGCTCCTGTTCACTTGGTTAACCCACCTCCTTGAGAGTCAAGCTATGTTGATCAGAGACACTTTCCCACCAATGGTCCCCTGTCTGTACAAAGGGTTTAGGATTAGGGTTGTAAAAGTAGTCGATTTGCAACTAGCCACTCCCTTCCCCCCACTGCCTCTATATCAGGAGGGAGAAGCAAGTGCTGGGAAGAGCTGGCTTTTAGAGGCAAGCAATGCTCTGGCAGCCCCAGTCCACAGGGGGTCCCAGCTCCCTGCTGGGACCCACACAGACGGGCTGCTGGACCCAGCCTGAGCAAGCCTGGCTCAGTCCTGCCTTGCACAGGTCCACGAGATACCCCTGCTGTGGCTCTGCCATTTAAATGTAGGAGCTTGCCTGCCTGTGCGCCCAGCTCTTATTACATTTAAACTGCAGAGCCGCAGCAGGTGTAGCTCCTTCCATTATCAAATAAATGTGTAGTTGATACAAAGTGTAGCAACTACACCATTGCGTGCCTCTTAATAGCCTTAGTTAGGGCTGTGAAAAAAATCCACATCCTAAGTAAAGTAATTGTACTGATAGTGTACTGAGACTAGTGCTACACTATGGACCTCTAAGACATCTCAAGAGTTCCAGCTATGCAGTTTAGAAAGGAAAAGACTTCCAGCACATTTCTTACAGAACAATTGTTTTTTCTAGAGCAGCTGGACATCCCTATGCACTTCCAGTGGCCCTTAAAAAGGTGTTGTCCATAAGACCTGCCTGAGGAATTATGGGCTGAACTGAAGGTTCTCATAGCTCAAGGTAATACATAGATGTTAGTTGATTATCTAGCACAGTGACTCCCCTGTCCAGCTTGTATTCCTCATTAGTTGAAAGGTAGTTATTACTGTCTCCCTCAACATTGGTTGGATTAGTGATCATCTTCAGGTACAAATACAAACCTGGATATCAAAAGTTGAATTTTATTTAGGGTGAAATTTGTCAAAACTTGAGAAGCTGAACCCCTAGAACTTCCATTACTGTCTGTGAAAGCTGGAGTTGCTGGCTGGATTTTTGTGGGTTGGGTGTTTCTTTAACAAAGACTGCAGAAAGCTACTTGTACTAGCCAGGTTTGAAAGTGTTGGCTGCGGCCCTTTGCTTTGACAACTCTTTTCGTCTCCGGCCAGCTCTTAACACTTGCTCTCCCCTGTTACAGGTAACTAGGCTCAAGTCAGGGAGCAATGTCAATAGCAAAGCAGGGACATGAATTGCAGCATCTTGATTCCTTGTCCCTTCTAACAAGAGACACTGTTGAACTTCATTCTGTTTCAGGGTCTGGACAACACTGGTGCCTAAGGAGTCTGCAGACCTAGGGTTACATTTCAACCTTTTTAAAGCTGCACAGTAAAATGAAGGACTCGTCAGCTCCATGACCTGTTCAGTGACGGTACTTACTCCGTATCTCCAGAGAGGCCAAGCAAGTTAGTAATGTAGCTGTAGCTAGTGGTTGCTTTGTTTGTAGAACACACATTACATGTACAGGTTGGACCTCCCCTGTCCAGCATACTCAGGGAGCTTGCACTAGGGAAGATTAGACCTCAGGGCTCTGGATGGGCATCATCCTCACTACTGGGTTCCCCTCCCCAGCCACTGG
Source organism: Pelochelys cantorii (assembly GCA_032595735.1). NCBI lineage: Eukaryota > Metazoa > Chordata > Testudines > Trionychidae > Pelochelys > Pelochelys cantorii. The sequence continues at coordinate 5,718,047 of CM064333.1, forward strand.
GCCACTTGCTCCCAGGCCTGCGAGCTCCAGCAGTCCTGCTCTGGACGCCGGATTGGCTCCACTCCGGGCTGCTGTGATTCTCTGGTCCAGCAACATCCACAGTCCTGAGAGACCAGTGTTTCTCAACTTTTTTTTTTTTTTATAAAGTACCTCTTTAAAAAAAAAAATTAAGTTGCCCCAGTACCTACAGTTGTCAGACTTTTTTCTACTATTGCAACACATTTATTTAAACAACTTAATTGTAGTGCGGCAGGTAATGAAATGTTGGGGTGTAAAAAGTACAAACACAACAAAGTGCGATTTGGTAAATAACCCTCCCTCTGCAGGCTATGCCCTATCCCGTAAGCCACGCGGGAACCCACCCCACTTCTCCCCCTTTAGAATGTCCCTTATATCCTGTATTGGCCGTCTGCTGGCTCCTAGGGTGGGGCTAGAGCCCTCCACTTTCTGCTCCCCAGGACAATGCCCTATCCCCTCAGCCACACGGGAACCCACCCTACCCTCAGGACATTCCTTAAACGCCGTGTTGGTAAAACAGAAAATTCCGTTTTCTCCAAATTTCAGTTGTGTTGATGTCCCCCCCAGACTTCGCTCGAGTAGCCCAAGGGTACTTGTACTGCTGGTTGAGAAACACTGTGATAGACCACAGACACTGCCAGACTAGAGCCTCCCAAACCAGGAAGGTTCAACCTGTACCGTTTGCTGGAGCCCTAGAGACAGGACCTAATCCAAAATACATTTTAGAAGCAGAGATATTGGCAGTAGAGTTCCCTTTTATTTTAATTAATTACAGTAAAGCATACACTCTTCGAGTACATTTGACATTTTCTATTGTGCTACCGAAAAGCTACACTCCAATGTACACATGGCACACAAGTCTGGTGGCATTTGCTTTAAAGAGGAAGTGCCTCTAAATCAAAGCTGAGGCCTTACATAAAAAAATAGATCTTCCTCCCTGCAACTGTATTCATAAAAAAAATACAAAGTAAGAGGAGATGCAGAAAGAAAGTGGAGTACCAGAAGCAACCATCACTCTCAGGTTTGGATGCAGAAGGTTGGTTTTAAAAAAAAATCAGCTCATCTGCTGGTGGCACAAATGAAAGTTGAATAAGGCAAACACTTCCTAAGGCAGTATCTTGTAAACATAAGGAAAAAGATTTTTCAGACCAGCTCTGTAGGCGAGTGACAAACTGGACATGTCCCCTGCTCTCCCGGAAGCCTATCAATTCTCTCTGCTGCATGCTAGTTCTGGGATGATATCATGTGCACTGTGAAACGTTCGGTAGGGGGCCGGCTCTGAGAATAGGGAGTCCTCTCTCCCCCCTGCAGTGATAAAGGCTGCCGTCACACAAGGATTCTGCGGGATTGCATGGCCTATGCCAGTGTACTTTGACCACGTGGCTTTGGTATCGTATTTGGCAGTGAGTTAGTGGCATTCTATAAGCCACCCAATCCCAAAACAATCCTTGATCAAAAGGATTAATTGAAAGCATGAAATTAGGCGGGGGTGGGGGGGGGGGAAGGAAATCAATCTAGTTTATAGCCATGTTTATAAAAAAAAAAAAAAAAAAAAAAAAAAAAAAGAAGACTACACTTAGATTTGAATAGCTGCTGTGAAATGCTTTGATCCCAAAACTAATCAGTGTGCATTATTACTCAATTGGCACCTAATAGCAACATAAGTCACTACGTGGTTGCAACTTCCAAATCTGAAGAAAAGAAGTAGTACCACTTGCTCTGGGAATCAGAACATCTTCTCATGTTCGGACTTGGAATTTTCCTGCTTTTGTGATGTACTTGACACCTTTAAAAGGCTTGTATTTCTCTCCATACATGTCAAGGCGATTTACTTTCAATCCTACACAAAGGGGAACATGAAGCACAAGTTATAAAAGCAAAGCCTTTCACATTTTCACACTTCCCTCCCCTTGAAGAGTTTAGGTCTTCGTCCTAGCAACCCTAAGCACTACCATTAAGGCTGAATGGGTTTCTCTAAGCTCTCTTCCTCAGGGGGTTTTTATGCCACAAGGGATGACTAATTCATGTAGGGGCTCTCCACACGGAGGTGTGGCCAACCTGTCTCTCCTATACTGCCAAGTGTGAGAGAGTTCCTGGGACCCAGGACCAGGATCACTGATCCTGTCTGGCCTGCTGCATAGCACACACCAGACAACAGCTACACCTAGGACCGCCAACCATCAGCGCAAGAGCTCTTGGACTATAGCAGAGTTTTGACAAAGGCATCCACTCTTGCTCTGAAAGTTTTCAAGTGATGGAAAACTACACTTTAACCCTTGGTCAGCTCCTGCAGTGGTTAGTTACCCTCTTGGTTATAAAAGTTTGCACGATTTCCAGTCTGGGTAGTTTTAGGGCTTGCTGTGCCTTGGTTTATTAGCTGAAGTTAATCACACCTTTCCGAAAGTCTTCCCTTAGACCTGAAGCCGTTAATTCTGAGTTGTTCATGTCTCGTTAGTCCATGAGCACCTATGCAACATACCATTGTTAGCAAACGCATGGTAGCACAGGTACAAGAGATGGAAAAAAAACCCTCAAAATAAAGAGTGAACACAAATTCCTCCAGAGCAAATTATGCAGCAAAGCAGGAAAATTAAAAATGTTGCTTATTTTATTGGTCAAACGCGGCTCAAGTATAGGAGTGGGGAGCACAGGCCAGTGTCTGCACTGAGGTGGGACAGCCACAGAAGACGGTGCCTGAGGCATCAGGTGGGACCATCTGCCACACGTGACCAGTGTGGCATTCTAGAACCTCCCCAGTGAGACCATGGTTCCACTAACGCTGTCTTCTGACCTTGCTACCCCACTGCCTTCACTGTTCCCACCTCATTTGGTTGCAAGTAGCATTTGCTGCCAGTGTGTAATCCAATACATAAAATGTGTCTGAGTGAAGGGCAACAGCTCTAGCTGGTTTCAGTGGTGTTCACGTGCATTGTTTGTTTGCAGGACTCAGGCCTCTGGGATTAATTTCTCAAGTCCATGGTTGTATTAACACTGTAGCCTTCTGGTTTGAATCCATGCTCTGAAACTAGAGGAGTTAACTGCTTCACATCAGCTTCAGAGTAAGAGCTGTCTAAGATTACAAGAGCGAGGAAGAGAATAGTTTATAAAAAGATTGTCACTGATAATTGGGAGGGATTTTTCCCTGGGCCAGGCCCACAGAACTCAAGGAAAACGATTCCATCCTACACTGAACTCTTCCTTGCCCTGCATCTGAGAAACGTATGCATGTTCCAGGCAGCAGCCTGGGAAATGCCCATTAATTTTGCCCTGCAAGGCCACAAGGAATGATGGAACTGTTAGTGTTTCAAAGAAACTTCATCTGTTTAAACTGAACGCTGCACTAGCACCTGTACCATCTAGTCTGCAGCATCTCCAAGTCAACTGGAGGAGACTGCTAATCCCAAAATTGCTCCCTGTCCTCCCAATTGGATTAGCTCTGGTTAATAAAGCAGTCTCACCTGAAATAGCTAGTTGCTGTATCTTAAATTGAATGTTTAGGCTGGGATTCTCCTCCGGCTTAGGGGCTCCAGACTGTAGATTCACTGTGCCCTTAAGATTGGGTAACTTTTGAGGGGTAATTTTGCCAACATCCCACGTTAACACCTTTAAAAAAAAAAAAAAAAAAAAAAAAAAAAGAGAGAGGAGCAAGTGGAATTTTGCAAACATTTTGAGAAATCAAGGTAATATCAAGCTGTTAATTTGTGGGCTGGACAGGGCAGCTAGTCCATAGAAAAATTCTGGCAGCAGGACACCAGGTCCAGTCAGGTCCCTTGCCTGGATTAAATCCAGCGTGAAGCTGGCTTCCTGCTGCCTGATAAGAACAATGACCAGGGGTCAGGAAACCTTCCTGATAAATGACTCAGACAAGTGAACAAGGCCCAAGTGAGGAGGAAAGCAGCACAAAGCTAACAGCTACCTAGGTAGGAGAGAGTTGGGGGGTGTGGAAAAAATGGAAGAGGAGCAGAATGGTTCTTTGCAAGCAGAATGGGAGGAAAAGGAGGTTTCTGCAGTTACGAAGCAGCTAGAAGACCATCTGCATCACCAGTGCTTTAAAGGGTCAGTTGTTGTAGGTGCTTCCTTCTATAAGAGGAGCAAAGATTGGTACAACCCCACCCCCCCCGTTTTGTGTCCATTCCTACTCCTGTTGAGTTCAGTGCGTGCTGCCACTTGCCTGGCTCTGTGGTACATATGGGATGCAAAGTCCACCAGACTGTAACAATTAAGGTAAACTGAGTTTTGGTTCCAAGTCAAATACAGTCCTTCGGATGCAATTTCACCTCTCTCTGTACCAATACATAACGAGGAGTTCCACTGTGGCAGTCACCTTCACAACTCTTACTATGTAATTTAGGAAGGGGGCAGAGAAGACAGCAAGATTTACCTGAGAAGAACTAGAAGCTGGATGTGTACAGTATGTTTTTAGGCTATTTGCTCCTTTGCCCACCTTCCCTCCCAGCTGGGGTAATCGTGGTTGTGATATACTGGTCTGCCTTGGGCTCTGTTCACTTTTTGATGCCATAGTTTAGTCTCATTTTTATCAGTCTCTCTTTGAGGAACTGTTGCCTCCTGCTCAAGTAAAGAGCTACCTGGCAACTTCCTAAGACAGCAGTGCTAAGAAAGTGGCATGAGACCTACAGGAGGGGGACTGGGCCCAAACCACAGCCCGCAAAAATTGCTCTTAAGGTTCAAATGAAAAAGACTAACAGTTCTGGCTGTCAACTCCCGTGTGCAAAAAGCATAAGTGAGAATTGCATTGGAATGATATATTCAGAGAAGCAGCATTATAGGTCAACTGTTTCCTATCCACTGTTTAGGAGGGTTTTTTGGGCTACATGAGAGCAACTGCATACATACCCAAATCTACCCCCCATTCTGCTACTTGCTGGCTATTCTGCATATTGCGGCTTACACCTGCCTGCTACTTGCTGCCCAAGTTTAAAATTGTGCTCCTGCAGTTATAAGTAAATGTCTCCTTACAAAGCATGGGGGAAAGGCATGCACCATACATAAAATGGATACAAGGCGCTGGCACATACATTAAACAAATGGAAAAGAAGGTTTCTGTTATTATAACCCTAAAGAAAGGACAACACAGGAATAAAACATGGTTTCAAAGATGCTCTTTACAATGTACCAGAAAAGAAATAACAGTAATTATTTTAGATCAGGATAAAACTATATTGAGTGCTCAAGTTTAGATGTGTTAGGGTATGACGCTCCCTTTAATGTCTTTAATTTTGTCTGCATTGAATTTAAAGACAGAAATAAAACAGCTCAAGACTTACTTTAAGGACAGGATCAAATGTATAGCTGCCTTGTGTGGAAGTAAGGTTCATGTTTAGTACAGCTTTTGGCATATGAACAGTCACAATGACTCCTTCCACTGTCTTCCCCATATTCTGTTTTGGTCCAATTGTAACATCGAATCTCCCTGAAGAGCTGTTCTCCTTAAAACTGATTATGTGTTTCACATACACAGGAATTGCTACCAAGCTGAAGAGAGAAATGGGGAATTAAATGCACTTGGCAGAAAATAAGACTTCAGATAAATTAGGGGAAATACAAGTACAGTTTGCAGAGGTTTCTTGTATCTTATTGTGTTGGCAGGATAAAACCATAACCAATTTCTCTTGAAAGTAAAAAGTTACACTGTCCTAAAACAGATCCAAAAGTGGGATGGGGGGAGGAAGAGGGAAAAATCAAAATCCTTAAGTTAGTGGTTCATAAGGCAACAGCAAATTCTAGTGGTGCAGAACAGTTTAACAATCAATACAAAAAAGTACTTAAAGGCAGTGTGACTGTACAGTCTCACTTTTGCCTACATTGTAGTTTAGGGTGGTGTTTTTTTTTTTTTTTTTGTTTTTTTTTTTAAGCCAGTGAAGTTCAATGTGCTACAGAGAGATAGTGTCTTAATTACAGAGCAGTTTTAGCAATGGAAACATCCAAAGTGAAATGTTCTGTTACAAACTAGTCATCTGCCCAGCTGAACAATCACAGTTTGGCAGAGATCTCAAGATCATCACAGAAGTGTTTTTTAAAATGCAACAGATTAAATACATCTCAGACAACTACCCATGAACATGCAGTTACTACTAATGAGAATTCTAGTTATTAAATCATAAGAAAGCAAATTGAGATGTTCTGAGATTATCCCAAAGCTTGTTTACAGGGTTCATTAGCCCACAGCTGCCATGTGGATTTTAGTGTGCACTAGCATGGTGCACACCGAAGGGCTGAGGTGGAACCTGCTGGAGTGTACTAAAAAGTTCGCTAGGGCACATGAAAGTTTGAAACTTGTAGTAAATGCCAGTAGGATCCATTTAGTGTGCAACACCCCAGAGTGCACTAAAATGCGCTCCCTTCCTGCATGGAGTAATGCACTGTGCAGACAAGTCCCAAGTGAAGCCTGGATAGCTAACACAAACTTACTTCTGCGAACTCACACGGTAGGATATCAATCTGAAGTTTCCGTCCGGAGGAATAAAGGAGAGGACTCTTTCAGACTCCCAACGCTTGAACCGAATACAGGGATGGAAACTGACGTCATCCAGAAGCCTCGGGTTCTACAGGAAGGGACAGATGTTAAGCTTCTCCCACATTTGGTGAAAGTTTGCCATCAGCTGGCTCATTTCTTCCTCACACCTTTCCCCCCTCCTAGAATCTCTCTCTGCTGCAGAGAGATTCTAGGTTCATAATCCTGACCAAGAGACCAGGTACAGCCTGACAAAAGAAATGCCAGTTTCCCCTCCCTTGTCCCATCCTGTGTGTAAGCTGTGACTTGTAGGGATTGGCTTTAAGTGAGAGAAGCCAATTTAGTCTCCGTGTGCATTCACTCCTTTGCCAAGGATGCCAAGTGAGGAGAGCTGGTGTTGATGGTTCCTGCTATTGTTAGGCCACTGAACCACAATAAGATCATGACAGCTATCAGTTACTGCTGCTCCAGGGACAAATAGGCCCTCCATCTCCATTACCAATTACAGTACTAAACAATACAGCCACCCTCCCAGGCACAGCAATGCAAAATTACATGCACTATTTAAAATGTATAATGTGGCTGGAGACTACAGCCATGAAGCAGCCAGAGCCTTCTCTCTGCATAGTATGGGTTGAAGGCACCATTTCAATCTTTTTTGCATAAACGTTGCCAGAAGCACAACACAAACAGTTACATTTATTTGGCCAATTGCACAGCCAGGTTTACCATGAACGAAAGAGAAAGATCAGGCATTCCTGACAGCTTAATGCAGGAATCAATGACCCCTTGAATTTCTGCAAAGACTGTGGAACCTGGAAAAGCAGAGACAGACACACAGATCAGTAGACGGTGGATAGCTTACCAAATATAACAGGAGATGCAGTAAAGAGGACATAAACGCATCACATGCAATGCTGCAGAGGAGGGTTGTTCAATTGGGTTATCTGACTAATCATGTATGGACTGCACAATGAGTTGATAAGAAGCACTCTGCAGAACTGCAGTAAGGGTAGCTCCAGGAGCCAACTCGAGCCGGGACTGATCAGTCCTGGCTTGTGCTGGCCCCGGGCGGCACCCACTTGCTGCAGCTCTGCATTTTACTACATTTAAAATGCAGAGATGTTGTGTCCCAGACGAGTGTGAGCCGGGACTGCTTTGTCCTGGCTCGTGCTGAGTCCAGCAGCCCCATCTGCCAGGAACAGGGGCTGGTGACCCTCACAGACAGGGGCTACTGCCAGAGCAGCCTCTGCCCACAGCGAGCCTCAGCCTGCCACAGCCAGAGGCTGCTTTGCAGCCGCCTTCCCTATCCCCTCCGCTGCCTCCGATAGAGGCAGTGGGGGTTGGGCAGGCGGCCCCACAGAGACAGTGCTGGGCAGAACCAGCTTGTGTCGGGCGTATTCTTGGCTTTTATAAATTGCAACAGTGTGGCTGACTTAAGTCTCTTGCCTGGTCTGTTAAAGACCTGACAGATGTAAGACCATGAGATTTCTAATTTAATAAGCAATGGCTGCCTTCCATGCCCCAAGCGAACTAAAAGTTCTTGGTCTTTAATGGGATTTTGGGCTTATGTAGCCACAACAACAACAACAACAAAAGATGCAGAACCTACAGTTCATTCATCTGAAAGGAGCCAGAAGAGAGGAAACTGTCGGCTAATATTTACTTAGTGACATGACTGAAGAGAAGAGACCATTTCAAATGGACATTATTTGAGAGTCTCAGTGTAAAATGAGACAACGGCCTATGCTATGAAAGCAATCATATCAGTTGCATACGTTCCAATGAAGTCTAGAGGTCTCATAAAGGAAGGGAGAGTAGGGTTGCCAGATGGTTTCAACAAAAATACCAACCCCCCCCCCCCCCAAAAAAAAACCACCGGGGAAAAAATTCTGTTGGGGAGAAGGGGAAGAAAAGACCAAAGTTGTTGAGGGGAGGAGGGGGGGAAAGACCCCAAAAGTTAAGCAAATAAATAAATAAAAACAAAACAGCGTGGCCCCTTTAATTGCGTGCAGAGTCAGAATAAGGATAGGAAGAGGCGAGGTTGAGCACTAAGACCCAGGGAAGGCATTGCTTCCCCCTGCTCAGGTCTTTAGGTTTTTTGCCGGTGGCCATCTTGTTTTCTTGATCAAGCCAGAAGGGAGCTTCCCTGCGGAACCAGGTAAGCAGGGGCTCCGGGGCCCGGAGGCTGGGCCCAGTTGCTGAGTGTGTCGTAGGGTTGCCAGGTGTCCAGTATTTTCACCTCCTGGCAGGGAAAAACCAGAAGATACCGGACATTTTAGGTGTCCAGTATATTCTGAATTTTTTTTTAAACCAGACAGGAGGTGAAAATACCAGACTGTCCGGGTCAATATTGGACACCTGGCAACCCTAAGGGAGAGCCTTTGAGGAACTGAAGTTAAAGAATCATAGGGGGGAAAACATGAACTGCTCGCAACTAGGATTCACAACAGCCTCGAACTGGTCTGGAAGCAGGAGCCATAATGGAACTACAGATGGCAATTTTGTTACATCATTACTGACTGGGTATGCGCATTACATGTTTTGGATGGTACTGAACAAGCTTGATGCAATCAATGTTATGTCTCCACCCCCATAGCTCTCCTCTTCCCCAAAATTTAAGGGATTTCACTCTTCAGCATTCATACTGGCTGGGTATTTAGAAAAGAGCTTTCTCTCCCCCATTATCTGCCTCTGGATAATATGAGGCTGGAGAGGGAGGGAAAACTTTTGCCCTGTTCATTCGATAAGGAGTTTGCAACTTAAAGATCATTTGTTGGCATGAAAGAACAGTGGACATACAAGGTAACAGATCAGATAAATCTTTGGCCCTCAAGAAAATGTTTCCTTTAATTACTGTTACACACACACACACACACACACAATTATCTAGATGCAAGGTACTACTTGCAAATCAAAAGTCTGCCAGGTAGGTAGCCCAGGCCATATTGCTTTTATGAGATGAAAGAAATGCATTTGTGCACGGCCTTTCAAATGGGCAGTGTTCTTATTTGTGATGTATAACGGCAGCCAGACAGACTGCTTGAATTCTCTCTAAACATCACTGGCTAAATAGAATGTTGACAAGCAAATCTGCGCTGACATGGCATCTTACCCGATTTGTCTATAATCGCATCTATTTCTTCAATCACATCAAAATAGGCTTCATTATTTGTGTACTTGACTCCTGCTCTGCGCCAAGGAATGTTGGACAGCTGTCCAGTGGGAAGCGTCTCTCCCATATTGCTACTACCTGGGAAAAACAGACAATTCAAAACACAATCCATTAGAAGAGATTTGTTCCAGATCCCACAGTTACGCACCAAAAATATAATGAACCCAGAAACCACAAAATTATAACAGAAAGGTTTCCTTAGCTGGATGAGCCACATTTTCTGAAAAAGTCCTTTCTGACAGTGCTCGCCTCTGCATTGTTTGTACCTCTAAATATTTAACCTAAGTCAGTGGGAGCTTTTAGGCTGCTAAAAATGCAGTATTAGTGATTTAGGAGTCAAAGTTGCTTAGGAACATTCAAATATTTTACCCTCCCCTAGTTGACATTTGGATAGAAAAATGGTTCTTAACCTTAAAGATGAAATACAGAACAGAAGTGTAGCACTGGAAGGGATCTCAGGAACTTGTATAGTCTATTCCCCAACAATCAAGACAGGACAAACCATAAAACCTGAGAAGTGTTGATTTAACTGAGTGATATTAAGACTTCAGAAGTTCAGGAGACAAAATTAGCAATCAGCGTTACCCAAAAGAGCAACAGCAGAGTAAATTAAACACTGAATTCACACTCTCTGTAAAACTAGCCTCACTTCAAAATGACTGACCAAGTATTATTTTATTATCTACAGTTGATTAACACTGTAAAAGCATCCTCATTGGGTAAAAAATTAAAGAAAAACATGTTCCCATTTTATAGATGTGCAATTGATTGTTCCTTCCTTGCTGGAGGTTGGTTTTTTTTTTTGCATATGTGTTCCTTGGATTACATGCTGTTTACTTGAGACCATTTCTCCACTGTTCGTCCAGATTTTGAATTTTTAATCCTATCCTTCAAAGCACTTGCAACCCCTCCCACCTTGGTATTGTCCACAAAAGAATAAGCATGCTATACTCTCTGTTTCATTATCTAAATCACTGATGAAGATATTGACCAGAACTGAACCCAGGAACAATCCTTGTGGGACCCCACTTGATATGCCCTTTAAGTTCGACTGAACCACTGATGAATTGACTGAGAGTACTTATTTTATTTAAAAAACTTCAAAGCTAGTTGGCTGTTTTTATCATACCTGTGATGGAATTGACAACAGAGCGCAGAATCGTGGGAGGCTTTATCAATTCTTTTAAGATATTGGATTCCGTTGCCAATGGGAAGCCATTGTCTAACATTTCTTCTAGAAGCTCATAGACAATAACCACATTGTCCTTAATTGCCGTTTCAGAGCACTCGCCAAAATAATCCTAAACAAATCAGATTACAAAGGGAGAGGATTTTTATTCATGTTAAAACTGATGTAAAGTTTATTTTGCTTATAAAACTAATAGTCATGGTGGCAAGGGCTTTTCTGGATGTGCTTTGAACAGGAATGTGAACAGGTTATTGCTTACCTTAATAGCAACCCTCCTACTGCCACTTCTGGCCCCCCCTTGGATCGGGAGCCAGCAACCCAGGGTGGGATCAGAAGCAGCTGGGCTGGAGTAGCTATTATTTAATTGGTTAACTAAATAAACGATTAAATTTATTCCTCAAGAAGCAGGTGCTGGGTTTCCCAAGGGCGGGTGAGGCTCGAACCCTCAACCTCCCGCTCCTGGGCCATCCCTAGTTTTGAACGGCAGGACTGTTACAGAGTCCAGTGCAAGTATGGGTACAGTGCCCAGCCATTGTTCAGTTTTCAATTCAGGAAATACTCTGAACATACCACCACGTAGGTCCTTCAGTGCTATTCATTGCACCTTACAGCTACGTCATGGTAAACTGGATTACAAAAATAGATTACAATTTTCATGGACAGTTTCATTATAACAGATGCATCAGCAGAACACAAACACCACACAATTATCTAAAGGTGGAAGCTTTGGCAAGTCAGTCTGAAGTGGAAGTTTGGTGCAACTTAATACCCACAAGCAAAATCAGCCAAGCAGAGCTTTTGGGGCTTGGCTTTATTAAGAAGAATTTTGCTTTAAAAAAAAAAAAAACACAAAAACAAAAAACACAGAACACAAGGGAATCAGATTATTGACATGGAAGGTTTTGCATCTACAGATTATACCTCCCTGGTTCAGCATGCTTGGGACATGGGACCAGGGGAGGCCACTGCTGGCTTGGGGCTTCACTCCAGCAGCAGCAGACAGGCTGGCATTGACTGAGCAGACACGGGGAAAGAGGAGGATGGGCGTTTGGGGGAAGAGGCAGGGTGACTGCAGCATGATATAACTCCCGTCTCCACAGCCACCCTCCCTTCCCCTTTTCCCAGCACTCCCTCCATCCTCGAGCTTGAACGTGAAAAAATGAGCTATGGTGGTGCTCCAGAAAGGCAAGAGAGGGGTTACTGGGCAAAGCTGGGCCCTGCTCTCAGTGAGCGCTCCAGCGTGGGAGCGCCCATGGGGATGCCGGACCACAGGTGTGGCCGGACAAAAACTACCCAAATTCTAGAGGCCCCACTTGTATTTTTCTTTTAAACATATACAATAGACACGCACACTTAGCCAAGCTGAGAATTCAAATAATTTATCAGCGACAGACCTGGAATGTATCCGCTACTCGGTGCAGGAATTCAATTACAAAAAGTGGTGGTACTTCTGTCTGTATAACAGACACAAAGAAGATTTTGTCCCGGTAGATACTGATGAGGTAGTGGTGGGGCGTTGAGATGACGGGAGGCACATTCTCAACATCGGCGGCTTTCTCCTGAGCTTCAAAGAAATAATCACACACAGATTGGCTCACAACGCTCTTCCAGTGCTTCTCCAAGAATATATCACCAGAACAGTTTATAAGAAACAGACTGTGGATCATTTTCTGTTGGAGACACATTCATACAGGTTACACAGATGGAAGCAATTTGAAGACTGACATTCCTTCTCCTCCCCACCTTCCCTTCGCTCTGGTGTTGGCTTTGTTCTAATATACACCATGATTTTTTTTTTTTTAAAAAGAGAATACCACTCCATATATTTTACTGTATTGCAATATTGACTGCAGTTCCTTTACTTTCTAAAAGGAAATACACATACAAAGACACCAAACTGCTACTGTAGTAAATACTTTGGATTTTTTTTTTAAGTGAAGGCATCCACACTTTAAAAGCTAAGCACGTTCAAAGCATTAAAGCTCTTTACCCTGTCCAGCAGCACAGCTGTCAACAGATAACAAAAATAATTCTGTGTTTAAGTGCAGTTTTAAGTTCACCCTTCAAACAGTCAAAACATAGCACCATAGAAGTGCAAGATTAGAAGAGTCCTTGGATAGGTCATCTTCGCCAGTCCCCGACATGCAAGTAGTGCTAAATATAATCAAAGACCATCCCTAACAGGTGTCTGTCTAATCTATTCTCAAAAACTTCTCATGACAAATTCCATAACCTCCCCAAGTATTTTGTTCCTACGCTTTCCTACTGACAGGAAGGTTTCCCTAATGTCCCTTGCTGCAATTCAAATCCATTGCTCCTTGTCCTGTCCTCAGTGACAAAGGAAGCCAATTTATCACCCTCCTCTTTAGAACAACCTTTTATGTACTCGAAGGCTGTTTACTCTCTCTCTCTCCCCTCCCCTCCCCGCCCCCCCAGAGTAAACAAACCCATTTTCTCCCAGTATTTCTGGTAGCTCAAGTTTTGTGGAGATTTAATAATTTTAGATGCTCTCCAAAGTGTGGTGCTGAGAATGGGACACAATACACCAGGTGAGGCCTTTCCAGTGCTAAGTAGGTGGAAAAATTACTTAGTGCGTCTTGTTTATAACATAACCACTAGTGCTTCTGTACCAAGTGTTACAAGGGCACTCAGTTGCGAAAACCAACATTTTAACAGTTTCTTGGACATTGGGGATGGAGAGAATAGTAGCTTCTTTTTAATATATCTATCTCCAGGAAAAGTAATTGAAAAACATTTTCATTAATCTGGATGGCCAGGCCAAGACGGCTGTAGAAATGACAACCTCTTTTCCTTAAACACAACTCAGCCACAAAAAATATTTACATCAGCCTGAAATGTCCAGGTTTAAATGACTCGCAAGAAGTTTTCCCTCCCACAACATACCCAATGCTTGAGATGTGTCAGACTACTAGGAAAAGCGTTTAGTTCCAGACGCTTGCTGCTGTTCTCACAACTCAAGCGTCTGCTCATTTTGTGGAGTCACTTGCAATGCTCCAATGTGTCTTTTAGGTATTTACCAAAAAATTGAAAGCAAAATAGTTTCAAAAAAATCAATCAAACTGGTCAGAAAAGATATATAGCCATTTTCTTAGGTAAAAGTTGCAATAACATTAAAAAAGACCCCATAAACACTTGAACACTGACTTCTTGTTTGCCCTTTTATTAACGATACACTCGCATCTACAGAGAGGTAAGAGTATGTGAATACCGTGGTTTCTTTAGAGTTTCTCTTACGCCAGAAGAGTTGTCTTCTCAAAGGCTCCCCCCAAAATCAAGGTGATGTTGTGGCATGTATAGACAAGCACTCCTGTACCTGAAATACAGTTTGGAGATGTATTCAGGAAACCATTATTTTTTATTTGAGAGAGAAAAAGAGAGAGACAAGATTACTATTGTGTAAGATTTATTTTCTCGAGTAAAATAATTGAGGAAAAGTTGACAGATGTTTCCATTGGGAGGGGGTAAGCACAGAAAAATTCTTGTAAGCAAAACATTGGTCTTGTCTTCACTAAGATTTTACTCTGATTTACCTAACAAGAGCTAAACATCTTTTTTCCCTAGTGAAGATGCAAAGAGCAACAAAAAAGGCCATACTTCATGGTCCTTATATTGGCTAGGTCCCAATGACCTAAGGTGGGACTTTAGAAGTGGATACTTAGTTATCACCCATCCTACTGAGCAGCAGCAGAAGACACTACAGTTTGAAATTAGTATGGCTGATTTTTTAAATTATTTTATTTTAAACTGGATTTTGATTTTTTTTAAATGTTTAAAAATAAACCTGTTTAAAGTGAAATCTGTATATACACCCCCCCCATATAATGTTATGGAATGTGAGTGCATATAACATGTTAGGCCTAAATTTATAATTTCTTAAACATTTTAATGAAATAACATGCTGAGCCTCCAATAAAAAAAACTTGATTTCTAACTATTTTCCCTTCATTCTAACTTTTGAGGTCAAGCCGCATACATACAGCACAATAGCTCAGTAACTAGACTGTTTCATTTTCAAGATATTTAGGGGAGTAGGAACTTAGCTTCCAGTCACTTAGCCATATGGAGAATTTCCCAGGCTGACAAGAAATAATGAATTAACTCAGGGACTAAAGTTAATCTAGCTATTTAATAAATCAATTAGTTAAAAAAGTGAAACAGTTTGATAAACTTCTCTTACGTATCCAAAACATTTAAGGTTGTTTTGCATAATAAAAATTATATGCTCAGTTAGCATCATAATACTTCATGATAAATCATGAGCAGAATGTAAATTATCTAAATAAAAATACCATGCATCATTTTCTCATTGTAAGAATGTATATTAAGAATCTGAAAATACTGAGCTATATATTGCTTAAATAAATGCATATATAGTTATAATCTATCCTGCTAGGAAGCAAAAAGATGTAACAAATCTAGTGTAAAGGACTATTTCATTGTAAATCAACATATTTTAATGGTTATATCAGCCACTGAGAATGCACTTTTTTTGGGAAAATGTGTATAAAAGTGGAAAAGTTGATTAAAATATTATTTCAGTCAAGGCTTACTACTTGATTTACATCTCCCTTTATATAAAGTCAAGCCATCCTGGAAATTAACATTATTGCAGGTCTCCACTGAATATACATAGGGTTAAACTCATCCAACATTTAGTTGGTTACTGAAACAGCAAAAATTAAAATAAAAAAAAAAACCCAACAACTGGGCAACTTGAGACGAGTCAAGCATTCTTAAACTCAGCAACCTGAACATAACAGTTTTAATCCAGTCTGACCAAAAACTTCTCCTGAATTTAGCACGCACTGCCATATTAAACTCTGCGAAGTCTCTCAAGATGGTCAGGTAAGTGTGTAAGTCTAATCAACCACTGTCAGT
Source organism: Pelochelys cantorii (assembly GCA_032595735.1). Classification (NCBI taxonomy): domain Eukaryota; kingdom Metazoa; phylum Chordata; order Testudines; family Trionychidae; genus Pelochelys; species Pelochelys cantorii. The sequence continues at coordinate 5,733,800 of CM064333.1, forward strand.
ACTGTTACATAGCAAAACAGGACCTGCACATGAATGTAATCAGCAGTAAAATCTTAGAACAATTCTTGCATGCATTCTAATATGGATACAATAGCCTGCCTGTTAACAAAGACAAACCCCAGTTCACCATAAATGTAAACACAGGAGAGTTTCAATACATGCACTGGAGCTAGCTACAGAGATTGGACTTCATTCTATAAAGGCCTGATTCAAAGCCCAGCAGAGTCTGTAAAGTGATTACCAAGGACTGAAAAGGGCTTGGATCAGATGTCTGAATCACCGAGCATTTTCAGACTCTAGACACTGTCTTGCTATTAAAGCCCACAGATTCTATGGATCAGTATATGTTACTTTTACTACAAACACACATGACTCACACCTGAAATGCTGAACTGCTAAAGGCTGACTTGGAATTTCTGATCTTAGCACGTGGTCCTGGGTCATCCTTCAAATTGATTGTGTTAATGCAGACATGGCTGATGTAATAAACTCCATGACCTTACACTTGCTAACTGGATTGGTGGTTTTGTTCATAAATACTGCTGAATTTTATGACAGTTTTTGCAAACTTTTAAACTTAAATTTCTTGGATTTTTCCAAACTAGCTTTACTATTTCAACCCCAGCGTTAGAGTTCCCTTCAAAGAGACATTTTCCCCCACAAGTTAGTGCAGGTGAGAGGTGCATAGGCAGTTATGCCCCCACACTTCTGTGCCTCACCCATGATCTGGAAGAGCCAATTCAGTTCAGTTTCCCATTCAGTTGTAAAAGTCTCTTTGCTGTCACTCTCAACAAGTGATCTAGCGGTGATATGGACACTTCTCTCCAAAGAGCTACTGCCAATTTATTTCACAACAGCTAGAATTTTGATGACCATAATCTGCCAAGCTATTTTTAACTTAGGTGCTCCCTTCATAAAGTATTTAAGGCATAGATCATTCTTTTACTGTTTGCTGCTTTATTGAGCAAAAATTTACAATAATACTTTCTTGTATATAAAAATCTCCAGCAAACCAAGTTTCAATACGGGGTATACAATAACCATTCTGTTGCTGAGCCCTGACCTCCAGATACTGATCTGTCCTGAATCAAAGCTCAAATTCTGCAAGGAATAAGAATAGGCCCACTATCCTTGAGAAAGTACTTCCCATCAGAACATAAGTGAAGCCACTAAAAAGCAGGACTGAATTATTCCTTAAACCAACAGGTCAAGTAAATGACACCAGTAATCACAGTGCAAAGTATTTTTAGAACTGGGACATTCTGAGGATAGAGTTCCTGGATGAAAGCCTAGAAATTACACGCATACAGCCTCCCACCCAATCAAAGAGTAACCTTCCCAGAGAGCGCTTTGTAAAATACTTAGCGATAGCAATTAAAGGAGGAGGTGGAAAAGTGCAATATGTAAAGTGTTAAGAGGGTGTGTCTGGGAACAATGAGACTGCATAGATCGTTGCTTCCAGACATTTATAAAGGAACAGACTGTGGATAGTCATGGATGATTAACTCATGACAATAGGCCCCAGCATGTCATTCATGCTTATTTTAATAAACTTGTAGTCTTTGATGCCACCAGTTGAGGGATCATTATCTCAATTGTGGGGACCACACAAAGGATTGAAGGGGCAGTCCTTCAGTAGGTTCACTTACTCTTTCCTCTCCGACAGCCTGCAAAGACCCCCTGTTCATGTGTGTGTCAGTCTCTGCTAGGTGGGATTCCACTGGGTTCTTTCTGGTCACCTTTCCTATTCCAAGGTAATGTAAACCTTCCTCCCCCTACATGATCACCCCTGGGAAACCAAAGTGGTTTTGTCCAATGTGTCGACACTACTTCTCTCTCTCCTTTTTGATCAAACGCAGATTCTACAATTTCGCTCTTCTTGAAGCTGAGCCGCAAGAAGAAAACCGGAGGACAGTTCCAGGAAGTTCACCGGACCAAAATGATGCATAGGGGTAAGGGAATAATGCAAGCCATCACTCATGGTGCCTACTTATCCTTCACTGACATTATCTGCCCCAAAATTTATTGTGATGCCTTGTGCCCTTCCAGAAAGTTGAGTTCAGCTGCATGCAAAGCAGGAAACTGAGAATTAAATTACACACCCAACAATGCTACCTCAGCTCTGCTCTCTGCAGCAGACATGAAATCCTGGGAACATTTCAGCAAGGGGTGTGCCATAAGTAGTACACATGGATGACTAAAATGCACTGGTTAGTCCTGCATTCCACAGATTTGAATGACAAGGTTTATTTGGCCCAAGTCCAGCTGCATTTACAGGAGTGGATATCTAATGGCGTGATTAGTTGGAACAGGTTGGCAGAGCCTTCACGGATATGAGGAAAGATGAATGTGTATCTCAGGGGAACAAGTATGTCTCATTCCCATGACGTGTTCTGTGTCAGCAGCACCGTACAGGAGACGTTTTAGGGATTGTCAGTTCTCTGGTGGCATGTGTGCACATGTTCGCTAGGGGTGAGCAAAAGGAAACTCAGACCCTTCGTGGGAAAGGTGAAGGCAGCTCCTGTTTGCTACGTCTTACCCAAACCTAGGTTTTGCCGTAGCAAAGAGGTGTTAGGATTGTACCATAGAGCACTCTAGGAGCAGGGCACTATGTGCCATTCCTGAGATGAGCGCGCTCACGCTTGTGTTATTGACCCGATGGGCCATTACTTGAAGAATGAAAAGCTGATGCGGAGTTGTGAGTGTGGGGTGTTCTTTAACCACAGTTCCTGGAATGTTTGGAGATTTGAGTGTAGTTGAATTTGATGTCTGTGAAGGGCACTAGGCTTCACTGGACAGATTTAATTAACTCTGTGTTAGGAAGTTAGGGGAGAGGAAGGAGGAAGAATTTGATTTCCTTGTGTTTAAAAAATAAACCCATAAACCCTCCCCCCCCCCCCTTCATCCCCATGTTCCATAGCCCACTTAGTTCACCTCCACAGCCTCTGCTCTGTTCGCAGCAGTTATCCGAGCCACAAGCCACTGGCTGCGTGTCAGCCCCTTCGCTGCCCCCACAGCATCTCTGTGCCTGTCCAGCATCTCAACCCGCCCTCTTCCTGAACCCCTTTTCTCTTTCCCCACAGCTCTTCCCAACTACTCTGACCTGCCCTTTCCCCTCAAACAGCAACAGCAAGGGGAAGACCGAGCCTCGTGTCCCTCCCCTATTACTGGAGGCAGCATGGGAAAGGCAGGTCGTTTTAGGTTCCTTCTCTTGATGAAGGACTCTCCTTTGCCCTGGTTGAGCAAGCAATGGGAGGAAATGTTGAAGGATGGGATGAAGAGAGGTAGTTGTAAGACCATGGAGGAGGGCTCTGTTGACTCAGTTTCCCTTCCCCATCAAGTATGTCACAGAAAAGGAAGGTCTCTCCCACTCTCCAGCAGGTCTCAGCTCCCTGAGACCAACAGTCCCTATACAAAGGATCCCTTATTCACTGAGGGATTGTAGAAAAACTATATTTTTGGAAACTCCGTTTCCCCAAAGCTTTAGTCACCAAACAGGGTTTCCAAAACAAACAGAGTTTGAATGATCCCTTACAACTGAACAAGGGTTGCGGTCTAAAGTTCTGCTGGACCCCCAGTGCACTGCCCTTAGCAGGGGAAGTGAGCAATGGCATAGCGTTCCCACCCATTCCTTGTACAGCTCCAACCCCATCTGTCTAGTTTGCTCTAACCCACCTCTCGCTCACATATTCCCCGGTCCTGCACCAGAAGAGTTCAGAGCATGGAAGCGTTAGGAGTAGGGCCCTACCCAATTCACAGTCAGAGGATTTAAAATACATTTCATGATTTCAGCTACTTAAATCTGAAATGTCCTGGTGTTATAATTGTAGGAGTCCCAACCCCAAAATGGAGTTGTGTGGGAGGAGTGCAAGGTCATGGTAGGAGAGGTTGTGCTACCTTTATTTCTGTGCTGCTGCTGGCATAGAGGCTGTCTTTGGAGCTAGGCAGCTGGAGAACTTGAGAGTGCCAGCTCTGAAGGCAGCACTGACACCAGCAAGAACACAGAAGAAAGGATGGCATGGCATTGCCACCTTTACTTCTGCGCTGTAGATGAGGCACTGCCCTCAGAGCTGGGTATCCGGCCAAAACCCACTTCTCTCCAGCCACCCAGCTCGGAGGGCAGCTCAGGCATAAAGGTGGCAGTACTATGACCCCATTAAAATAAAATCTTGTGACACTCTCTCCCACCTCCCTTTTGGGTCAGGCCCCCCATTGCTGTTCCATGTGAAAACTATTGTACGGGGTAAAAGCACACAAGAGACCAGTGTTCAGGCAGAGATGTCTCTTTCCATGGCTGTGAATTTTTTCAGGGCCGTAGTTACAAGCAGCTCACTAGGGGGAGGAGGAAGGGGCAGACACAGTCTCCGTTATCTTCTTGACCAAGTGACCCAGAAACTCGCTCAGTCCTGCTGCTCAGGAAGCATGTGAAACAGAAAATGTCATCAATTTTCAGGTCACAAAAATGACTTGTCCGGCATCTCAGAAGTCACTGGTAGAGAGCCATGGGCTGATCCCACCCAATCCTATGCTTTTATGGTGGAAGGCTGGTATTGTCACAAAAGCTTGAGGAGGTCAGGTTCCCATCTCCTGCGGACTAGATGCTGTGTTCCTTAGGCTCCTTTGAAAAAAATCTCACATTTCCTCTCAGTGATCAAATGGTCTGACAGCTGACTTGCTACCCACAGAGAAACACTCCTCTCCCCAACAGCAGAGGGTTCATGAACATAGGCAGAGCAGTCTCAGTTCCAATGCAGAGCGGGGAGTCCCTGGAGGAACGTTAAGATCTGGCCAGATGTGGCCTTCTGCTTTCATTTGTGTCCCAGCTTGACATTAGGTTCCGCAAGCTCACAAGCTGACATTAGGTGCAGAAGCTCACAGAGCCACTGTGGTGGTGAAGTTTTGCTGAATGGCCCTGTGAAGGGGCATGCACCCGACACTAAGGGGCTAATTTACTGGATCGGCCACATCTGAGGGGAATTCGATGGCCTAAGTAATCCCCTGCATTATAATGGAGCGCAGATGAGAACAGGTGGGGCTATTAGAGAGCCAGGAAGCTAGCAGCACCAGGAAGGTGCAAAGAAAGAGCATGCTCTGGCCCTTGGAGACTGAAGGAAGGAAAGCCAGAGGAGAGGGCGCACGAAAAAGCTCAGGGAAATGGCAGCAAGGTTTAAGATAGTGCAGACTTAGCTACTGACTGGCAGATGCTGGAGGTAGATCTAGTAGAGGGTAAGGTGGCAGTGAATGGAAAGACTGCTAGAGACAGTTTGTACAGAAAGTCTTCAGTTTCCCCCTTCTAGGGTAAGGGCTCTACTGACCTGGCCAGAGCACCAAGCCAAAAGGAAGGTCACACGGCGTCAGAGTGCAGGAGGGACAGGCAGCAAGGGGCACAAGCTGCAGAAGGGGACGGTAGACCTGGAAAGAGTTAAGCCCCCAGAGCAGCCAGGGGGAGATGCCCTAATGGTGAGTGAATAACCAGAGACAGATCCTTAACTGGAGGGGGGCGGGAGGGAAGCATTTTGTGCTCTTAAGGTCTATTCTATCTGATAGAGGAGTTGTTAGTGTTAAGCTGCAGGGTGGCTGGTCATGCCAAAGCAAAGGCAGAGTTAAGGTTTCTTTCCCTGTTTTGAAGCCTGGGCATACTCCAGCTCCACAGCACAGACAACCCTGTTTACTATTCCAACCCCTAGTTTCTCACTCAAATGCCACGCACTACTTACGGGTGAGCACCCACACCAGCCCACCACACAGCTGTTGATTACGTTCAACAATGGAGCCAGAGTAACAGCTTTTCTGAATTATCAGCCACCTCCTAACCACCAACCATACACATGGCACTATTGCCACGTAGACTTTTGGAAACACCGGAGGGTCAGTTAACGATTGCTTTGGCGTTAATGCCTATGTGGGTGTGTGCACTTCGCTGGGAACACTTCACTGGTACTGTCCAGTAGCAGTTATCTTCCCTCATCACCCCCTCTCACCTGGAAAACCCATCCCCACAATGCCTGAGGCAGTAAGTTGGAGCCAGAGGGTGGGTATCTGTCTCTCTCTTTGCGGCCTTTTTTTTCCCTCCTGTTGGTTATGTTGCTCAGTCATGAGTACTTAATATTTGTAGTGAGTGTAATTGTTAGTTTCATTTAGCTTATTGGCAGTAGGACAACTTGAAATGGAAAAAAAAGAGCACACAAGAGAGCTAATGGCAGAGCCTGGATGTCCTGGCTTCAAGCCATGACCCTCACGTGCAAGAGGTCTGACTGACATTCACAATGGATGCCTTCACTGTTTAAGGGAGAAGCAGAGTCTCTAAAAGTCTATAAAGAAGCAAATACACAAGGAGAAACAATCCAGACTGGCACTTTTTCCTCTAGGTTCTTTAGACTCCTGGGATGACCTGAGATGTGGTGAAAACCAGAGACACCAATCCTGGACCAATCCTGGAAGTTACCTCAGTTTCGATGTCAGGCAGATGTCCTCCTCAGAAAGCAGCAAGGGGTTTTGTGATGAGAAGTTCTCTGAATCAACATAGAAGGACAATTAAGGATGCGAATCCCACACAAATTCTTCCATCTCCTATTATGGCTCTTGCATTAGAGATTTCCCCATCCAAACACTAAATCCTCTTCACTCTGACAAAAGTCTTCCCCCAAAAAGGAAGGAAAACAAGACTAGAGGGATATGGGAAAGAACCTCCTATTGGACCCGAGGATGTTAATTTTCACAACGTTCCTTGGTTTCTCCAATTTGGTTCCATGTCCCTTTCCCATATGTTCGGCCACCATGGCCATATTGGCCCTCATAGCTACATCGTCAAAGACAAGTGCTACCTTAACATATCACCTACGTACAAGTCAGCGATTTCAAATTCTCATGAATCTTATCCCGCTCCTCATCAAGTTCAGCAAACAGAGGCACAACGAGTCCTAAAATGATGGAGACATGTCTTAATTTGAAACCCTCCCATGGGCTACACTAGTGTCAGCTGATGATTTAAAAATCCTTCATAGAATTACTGAATGGACAAAACCTCTGGATGTTCCACGGGAGACAATTCTGAAAAAGCCCATCAGCTGTTGGGTATTCCACAACCTACAACCCAAAGCAGAGTTGCTCTACCTATTAGCGAGCGGATATTTGAGCCAAATTTGAGCAAAGTTCTTTTGATGATCCTGTCTTCATTTCAGCTACTTCAAAATGTGCTGACCGTAGATATCAAATATTGTGAAAAGGACTGACATTTTTAGACTCCGTCTCCTCTTCCCTGATAGTGTTGCCACCAGTGAGAGATCAAAATAGTTAAGGAACTCAACTCACAAATAGCAAGAGCCTAAAAGGCTAGATCTCTTTGAGAAGAAAATCTGTTCTTCAGTTGCTTTGCATGTCAGGACAGCAGACTATCAAACCATGCTACTAAAATTAGGATTATCTGCTAAATGATAGTTTGTCAGATTAAGGACAAATTACCCTCAATTTAAGACAAGTATAGAATAAATTAAAGAATTAGTTAATCTTGAGAATGAAAGAGGTCTGGTTTAAAAAAAAAGTCTTTAAAAAGACTGTAAACCAACAGGAGTGGCTATAGATGGTTTTAAATAACACAAGGAATCTGTCTAAAAGGAGACAGCTGGAACCTTCCCATCCCACATACCAGTGTTATCTTAAAAGTAAAGGTTATGTGAGCCAATGATGCAATGAAAAATTGTTTGCCAGCAAGGAGAGGTGGAAAGGCCTTGGGGGGGGGGGGAGAAGAGAGGCCGTATATCTGATCTGGACAAGAAATAAGGATGAATTGTCTCAAGTTCATGTTTAGCTGAATCTGTAACTGACAATGACATCACTTGTTTGTTAAAAGGAGATGTAGTAAATTACTCATTTAGGCAGGTTTAGAACAACTGTGTAAATACCATTTGGGCTTGGGATTTAATAAAGGAATTTATGACTAAATTAGTGTTGGGATAACACCCTGCATAAACTACTCCAAATTTAAAAAAAAAAAACAAAAAACAAAAACAAAAACAAAAAAAAACCCCACACACCCAATCAATGAAGAGGATCCACTGACTGTTAAAAATCTCTCCAAACTGCTTTAGAGGCTGCTGATTCTGGTGTGCATTCAAGGCCATGCTCATCATGGTTATCTGCACCAATTTTCCTAAGAGAAGAGCAAGCAACCATTGATCATTTACCATTCAATGGTCAGAATTATTTACTGTGAAGGCTGAGGAGTTTCCTCATTCAGAGGCTAGAGATCCACATTCAGATCACTGGATTTATATAATCCTGTATTCAGAAAATTTCTGCCTCAATTTTCATTCTCTAAATTAGGCAGAGGAACACTCCAATATGAAGAGAAACATTTTTACAACTGAGCAATCCATAAAGATCTAGATGGAACTGGCTTTTTCCACTATTACCGCTGAACTAAACAACAACAAACAATCTCTACCCTTTGGTTCCCACCTCTCTTATTTCTAGGAGGTGTGGATGGTAATCACCAAAGATCAACGAGTCCTTCAAAACAGAGACAACTATGCCATCCAATTTCAAACCTTGCCTCTTTCCTACCCTCATTCTCATAGGAGTGCCATGCACTAGAAGACAGACTAACTCACTCAAGCAAGGCACAATACAGAGTGCTTCAGGCGTATATTGGGAAAGGGTTCTAGTCACAATGAAGAAGATAGGGGAGCTTGCATCCAATTCTAGATCTCAGAAACCCCAACAAATACAAATAGCATGTCCAGTTCTGTATGCTACCTTGCTTCAAGTTATCCCTCAGTAGGTTGCAGGGAATGGCTCGTTACCCCTGACTTGCTGGATGCTCATTTGTGTACATCAATACACACCCACAAACAGAAAAATATCTAAATTTTATGACTCTACGGCAACATAGCAGTTGTGCTTATTAGGGATGTAAAATCCTGTTTGATTAAACAGAGTGTCAGCACCACGTTTAACCCTTTAAACAATTAAAGTGGATGAGTGTGTAGCCAAAATGTAGTATTTTAGTGTTGGTATAAGAATACAAGTATAATGATAGTAAATAAGTCCTATATGATTAAAGTTTTGTATGCTTCTATTTCACCCTGTCTCTCATTATTGCACAATGTTTGCTGTAAGGTCCACTCTTGTCCACATCACAAGCTAAGTTGTGGAAGATTCCTTTATTTTTGTTATTTCTTTAGTAACTATAATAATTAGGGCTCAACAATTTAGGTAATCTACTTGCCACAGGCGAGTAGATTAGAGCCCGGCACGGCGCCGCAGCGTGGTCTGCACATGCGCAGCGTGGTCTACGCATGCGCAGTGCGCTGAACCGCATGGCTGGCGAGCGGGGCTCGCTGCGGCTTGGCGAGCCCTGATAATAATAATAATATCGCTTCTAAACTCAAATCTTGTCAAACTCTACAGTTGTTTGGTGTGAGTGGAGGATGTGTGCAAGTCATCACACATGCCCAGATGGTGAAGAAGTGGGAACCTTGAAGATAACCAGGACACATCTATTGTGCCAGAGGCTGAATTAAATGTCCAGAATTGACAGAACCCTGGAGGCAGGCAGATACACCCTCAAGAGTGAGACAAAAATAAGAGACCAGGATGGGAAGCCTGACAATAGCCAAAGGATAATGGTGGAAAACCCGGAGATTAGCACCTTTTAAGGATGAATAATTGCAGCATGACACTGCGACACCTATAGACTCCAATGGGAACTTACATGTATAAAATGGGGGGCTTTTGCCATGAGACTCTGGGTTCAGTCCTGAAAGCCAAGCATCAGAGAAGCCTCGAATTGTAATCGATAGACCCCCCAACTCCTCACTCAGTCAATCAATCTTACAGGACCAGTAAGACTGATTTGAGCCATGACAGACTGGGGTGGGAGCAGGCGAGGCTGCTCCTGGGTACTAGTTAAGAGTGATGCTTACAGGATAAGTTTAACTGGTGACCCATTAACATCCCTAGTGCCTGTCCTACAAACACAACTCATCTATGCAGACAAGGGTTGCACATTTAACCTCTACTTTGCTGTCTGGCTTGTGTGTAAACATGGGAAAGGGGTGTGGACAGGGACAGGGAATCACAAATGCAGTCAATAGCAACCACAAGGAAAGTGATTCTTCTTCCATCCTAGATTTGAGGATCAATTTAAAAGTTTAATCTGATTCCATCCTGATCTATGAAAAGTTTATTAGAACTCTCCTAGATTAAATGTGCTGAATCCAGATTAAATTCTGACCTCTGATGGAAGCGTACATGCAGGAATTCAGCTGGCTTCTCTGATTCTGTCCAAAACTCTAATGGATGCATCCAAGATGGATTGGGAAGCACATAGATCATATTCAGCCTCATGAACTTAGAATACACAATTTACATCAGTGTGCTAGAACTGGTAAAATAATCTCACCACTCCTAAAAGTATTTCTCACTCTATTCAAGGATTCTTCAATCCAAATTCTAACCGATAATTTCACAAGGGCTTATTATATAAACAGGTAGGAAGGTGCGAGACTTTTTTTGGTCAGGAAGCCATAAACTTTGGGAATGGCATATCTAGAAGAACATCAGACAGCTCTACTATTCATGGGAGTCTAGTGGCCATACTAAGCAGAAAAACACTCTTGTCCCATGAGTGCAAAGTAAAAAAATTGATTTCTGGATTGAATTTCCAAAAGAGGAGAGCTTCCCCATACAGGTGTATTCATGTGAAATCAAAAGAGAAGAGTGTTGAAATCTTGTTCTCAAGCAGGAAAAAGTCCAGGATCTCGAGCAGTTTTCTGCATTTTTTATTGGTCACACCATCTGATTGATGCTTTCCTACTGCTGCCACTAAATTTAAGAGTATTTTGGAAAAAAGGCAAGAAAAAGCTTGACTTGTATTGGTCACTCCTGCTTTAGCTAATCAGTTTTGGATCTCAATCGCATTGTGATTCATTACCCAAACCCAGCCTCATTGCATATCATGTCTTAAATAGCATTTATACATTCTTAGTAAAAACTGTGTTCTTCAGAATAGGAAGTTATCCACTACAACTAAATATACTGCAAAATGGAAACTTTTTTCCATTATGTTTGAGAATTTAGGGGGTGATATGCCACACTGGTCCTCTAGAACAGTTCTTAATCTGGAGTGCTTAATTAATCTCTCTATTGCTTCAGTCAAAATCACCTGGCCGCTATATCAGCATTATATTCTCAAAACAGAGGAAGTTCAGTTTGTAAGCCTCAGTCAGTGACTAGATTGGAGAGGGCTTGTTCATATTTTTCCTCGTGAGAAATACATCTACAACATGGGACTTAACTATAGTGATTTTAAAAGCTGGAATTAAAGTGTACTTGAGTCATTGTTTACCCACCATTACATAATGCTTTTTTTTTTTTTTTTTTAATTAAAGTTCCTGGTTCTCATATGTTCTTCGACATAGATTCAAGATAACTAGATGTTTTACACTGGTTGGTGATCACCTTCTGATATGTTTTTAAATATATTGTCTTCGAAGGATGCTTTGAAGTTGTTTTTAATCAGCAGTTTAGTATACAAAAAACCCCTTTCCATTATCCATCTTGTTTTTCCATAATGGAAATCATAGCCTGTATTAAGGAAAAGATTTGTACAGTATTTCATCTACTGACTGACAGGCCTTTCATAATGTATTTAAATGCAGCCTAAATTCAATCTATTTCAAATCTGGTTCACTCTATCACTAACAATCATAGATACAACCAGACCCTACTAACACAATTAAAGAAATCATTACAGTATTAGTTGTTGAATAATCACATTCCCTTTGGGGGACAGAGGCTAGAATGGTTCATCGTGAAAGCTGGAAATCCAAGTGACTCATTTGGAAACAGAATTAACAAACCCTCATGTTTAACTTGACATTCCTGAAAAAGTGGCTGGAGCTATATTTTAAATAGGTTACACCCAAAGAAGTCTGGTAAAAAATGCTGGGGGAGTATCTATATATGACTGTTCAAAAACAAGTCAGATATTGAACTGGGAGAACTGAATAGACAGCGTAGATCAAGAACGTTGAGAATACTAACTGGCTTCTTATAAGATTTGCACAATTGGAGGCAATCCTGCAGCGTGCCAAGTAGTCTCAAATTACACCAGTACCACTCAGAATTAAGAGGGCTTAGCAGTAGGGATGTTAAATATCCATGTAGTCAGTCGAGTAGTCGATGGGATTTCCATCAACTATTCGATTAGTCGATAAGGACTAGCACATGTTCCGCCTTTGAAATGTACAAGAGCCCCAGGCTCCATGCTGAAGCTTCCTCTTTGAAATGCTGCGTGGAGCCCAGTGTCAGTGGGAGACTCCCCGCTGGTCCTGGGTTCCATGCAGCATTTCAAAGAGGAAGCACCACTGCTGTGCCCCTACCCCGTCCCACCAAGCTGGAGCTGGGGAGGGGAGGGGAGAAACCAGCTTTTAAGCTGGATCCCCCCAGCACACTCTCCTCTTCCCCCCCCCCCCCCATGCTACCTCTTTGTGATAGAGGCAGCAAGGCAGGGGGAAGCGACTAGTCGACTAATGCTTATCGGATACTCGACTAGTCGCTTACATCCCCACTCAGCAGTTTGCAAGATTTGCCTATTAGGAAGCCAGAAATCTGGTCTTTATAGCCCTTGGTAGATTCTCCCCACTACCCTACCAACACTCAGACATAAAAGCACTAGAGCAGTGCAAGGCCTGTTACTCAGCTCCATGCTGCTCCTTTCTATGAGGCATTTTGAGAGCAACAAGGACCACAACTTGAAGTGCAGTATTACAGCTTATGGCGGGGGTCAGCAATATTTTTTGATTGTGGGGTTGGGGTGGCACTCCAAGCATTTGGTAAATGGCTCAGGCCACACTCTTCCTTTATATTAATGGAGGAGGTGCGGGGCTCTGGGATGGAGGTTGGGTGCACAAGGGAGCTGGCGATAAGCAACTGGGATGTGATCTGAAAGGGGATTTGGGTGAAGGAGGGGACTGTGATCTGAGGTGGTGAACCGGAGTTCAGGGGATTGAGGTGCATGGTCTGGGAAGGTGTCTGGGGACTGGAGCAGAGGTGCAGAAGGGTTGGGTTACGTGGGGTAGGGGTGGGGGGCAGAGGGTTGGGGGAAGAGAGAGGCAGGCTCTGGCTGAGAGACATTTACCTGGGCAGATCCTAGCCAGCAGCCCAGCAGGTTCCTTCATCAGGGTCCCTGCCTTCCATGCCCCTGTACGTGCTCACAGCAGCTGTTTGTTGCTGAGAACGGAACACTGGGAGCCTGGGGGTTGAGGGGGGTAGGGGCACTTCACATGCTGCCTGTCCTGCCAACACGCAGCTACTATTGGCTGGAAACGAGCCAACAGGAATTACTGGGGGCGGGGGCAGCATGAGAAACCTCTGCTCCCTCCCCCAGGTTCTCAGCATTGGAGATGCACGCATGGATCTGCGGCTGACTTCACTGAGTGCCGAGTAGGGGTGGGGCATGCAGGTAGCCAGCTGAGGCTCTCGCAGGCTGGATTCAGCAGCTTGGCGGGCCAGATTCAGCCCACAGATCATATTTTGTCCAGCCCTGGCCTATAGGCAGTCATTGGGAGGTGACTATAAACTCAAGCAGCTCTGGGAATTGCTGTGATGCCGAGAAACAGCACTGCTCTTGCAGCATTCCCAGAATCCAGGTGATGCAAAAGGTAAAATACAAGCACTTCCTCTTCCACCAGTTCCAATGACACTCCTGTTCACCTCAACAGCAGCAGCAAGACTGGGCTCGAAATCAAGTTTCCACACCAACAATATTAAGTGTCGTGGGGATGCCTGGAAAAGAACTTCAGAGCTCTAAAGGAGACAGCTACAGAATCCTTCTGTTTAAAAAGGTTTTAAACAAAGAGCCAATGCTTGGCAGAGAGATTACTATTCGTGTTTGTGGTCTTTTTGTTTTTAAATAAAAGGGATGTATAAGTGGATAGGCAGACATGAAGTGACTGGAGAAAACATTCCAGGGGAAGGGATAGGGAAAAGCAGCCAAGGGACAATAAGAGATGCTGTTTCAAAGTCAGTCTTCTATAAACCAAATTCTAGGCTGTGACTGGGAAACATTTAGGATAGGTTTGTAAATACATCTTAGAAACGAGTCCAAGCAGAAGAACAGTTGAGTTACATTACTGTGTCCATACATACGTGAAGGAATCTGTTACGGATGTGGTAAAGACAGATCTGTATGAATGACTCATGTTTGTATGGAGAGAGAATGGAATGATTTTTGAACCAATATGGAAAATAATCCTGCGGTTTGCAGAAGTCTAACCAGCAAATTGCTTTTTCTCCCCCAAATACAAAAGGAAGAAGAAAAAAATGTAGGTGATCTAGGAGGCAAAATGTTCTTGCATAGGAAATGGAGTGGCATTTGAAAACTATTGAGATGCAAACAGGTAAAGCTTGTCTATGGTTTAAGCCAGAGTTTCTCAAACTGTGCTCTGCAGAGCCCCAGGGCTCCACGAGACATCTCCAGGGGCTCCGTGAGGTTGACAAACTGGAAACATCAATAGGTACAACACATACAATCAGTGGACTGTTGGGGCTCCGCATAAATTTTCACACATGTAAAGGGCCCAAAAAGTTTGAGAACCGCTGGTTTAAGCTGTATTTTCCTGATTTTCCTGGGGCTAATGAATTCCAATAGCCATTTGATTCACTAATCAGAGTCTTTTACCAGAACCTGTGTAATACCTTCAAAAAAATCTGGAAGCTTAAATTCATCATACTATATCATGGATTCAATGGAGACAATGATTGTGTGTCTCACTTCAAGAATCTGTAACCCATAAACTCGCCGCCTCTGACCTAAAACCACAGAGGTATTAAAGGACAACTTCATTTTGAATGGTTTCTTTCAAATCCTTATGTTTAACACCCTGTTGTGCCTTAACTTTAGCCAGGAAACATGGTTTGCCTTTCCTTCCCAGACCTGAAGAACAACTCTGTAGTGATCAAAAGCTTGTCTCTTCTGCATCAGAATTTGGTCAAATAATTGATATTGTCCCACCCACCTTTCCCCATTGTAAAACTGTCAATCCAAAACCTACTTGGTATTCAACAATTTCCATTTGCTTGATGAATGCGAGTGAAATCTAGCTGTATATGCTATGAAATAGGGAATGCTAGAAGCAAAGAACGAACAAGAGGGGGAAGAACAGCAATATTTTAAAATGGGGACGTTTTAAATTCTGGCTTCTACCACATATCGCTCCTATGAATGATATGGCCAATTGCCACATCAGCTCTTGCGGCCTGCCATTCCTACTTCTCCATGTGTATGACCCTCTCCCCCACATAAAAGTCTTACAAAGAAAGAGTAATTGCTCAGTTAAAGGGAAAGATTAGAACGTTAAATGTCTTTGTCAGAGTTTCAAGACAACTGCACCTGTCTTCCCTGGTCAAATCTCAAGTTGTCTCTATGTAGGCATCTTTGTCCTCAGGGGTTTTAAGGCTGCATATGCCCTTCTGACTGGGACTTATAAGGCTGTATAGCTCCCTGCCTTACATTGTAATCTCCCCAGCAAGTCAGTCTGCCTAAAGGTCATCATCTGTGCTTTTCCTGTGAATACTTTGAACAGTGTACTGCTGGCAGCTGCCACGCAGCTCTTTGTAAGTAAGCACATGTACTCTGATGGTGTTGTCCAGTGAGGCTTTTTTACCTTAAGACACACACATTTAAACAGGACTCACATGGTCCTCCACCCTTTAGCAATGGTTGACACACACCCTCCCCCCTCCTGGCCCCGGACAGAAAGTCCTGCCCATTTACTAGCTCAGAAAAAGTCATGAATCTGTTTAAAATTAGGGATGTTAAATATCGGTTAATTGAATAGTCAATTAACCTAATGAATTCTTATCGGTTACTCGACTATTCTATAGGCCCCGAGGATGGGACCGGCAGCCGGTGAGTGCACTTTGGCCCCACTCCCAACGAGCCCCCTTCCACACCGTGCTGCTGCCTCTGTTTCAGAGGCAGCTGTGCGGGGTGACAGGCATGAGCTGGTCCATGAGAGGAGCTAGTTTAAAAAACCAGCTTCCCTCACGGATCAGCTGCTTGTCACCCCATGCTGCTGCCTCTGATACAGAGGCAGCAGTGCAGGGTGGCAGCAGCTCCTGTCCAGCACAGGGGTCTGCCTGCCCGCCTCGCTTCTAATACACTTTAAATGCAGAGCCACAGCACGGGTAGGTCCTGGACCCAGCGCAAGCTGGAAATGAGGCAGGCTCCTGGCCAGCCTGCTAAAAATGTATTGGCAGCAGTGGGTGGGTAGGGGGAAATGCATGTAGTCTACAGCATTAACCAATAAGCTTTTGCTTATCAATTAAATCGACTATACTATTATATCCCTATTTAAAGACCGCCTTTTTATGCCAATAGCCCGTCTTTGTCTGGTGGTCCCAGTTTCAAACAGTGTATATGCAAGCTTCTGTTGGGGGTGATCTCTCTAGATATATTTACAACCTGACTGATTTAATCACCCTTCTCTGTTTTTGGTCCATGGAACTGCGTAAGTATCATGGTGAGCCAGGGATTATAAAGTCCCCAAAGGTATTGCATGGGATTGTAATAGCTGTCAGAGCATTTCTTCTCCCCCTCCCACACCTCTCACCGCCTCCATTTTCAGCTCAAACGTACAAGATCCCTAATGTCTCCTGCAGAGATGCTATGAGTTGTCAGTCCTTTTTGGAGTCCACTTTTCAGGGCTAGGCCTTTTGTTTCTATCTGCCATTTCCCATCTTCACTTCATCCCTCCATAATACCCCCAGAGGCAGAAAATTAGCATTTACTACAAGGAAAAGTTTAGCATCAAGGCTCCTTTCAATGTTCAACTGCACCTAATTTAAGCACTCTATGAGTCATTTATCCCTTTCAACACACAAACCCAGGGCATAAGTCCCCATTCTTTCCATAACTTTTACCACACACAAACCAGATGTTGAAGAGGCAATGCCAACTATTGATTTAGGTTTTGTACATACTTTGAAAACATATTGCCACCTCCAGTGCCAAGCTAGCAGTTTATTTTTTATAAGTATTTATCTGCTGTGTTTATAAACTGAAACACTGCTGAGTGTTGTCAGTTACAAACTACAGAGCATTTTACAGATTCTAAACCTCCAGGATTTAATCAAGCCATTTGAACTCTATATGGGTAACAGCATACAATCTCTTCCATCTCTGTCTGATACACCACAAGTCTTTCACTTGGTACATCACCATTCCTACCAGTTTTAGCCACTGCACTTGTAGATTTATTTTACTCCTATTTTGCATGTGGCTTTTTTCTCCAATACTTGAACTACCCTGTATAAAATGCACATTTCCATTATTTCTATATGGATCTGCATTTCCTTATGTATCCTGTACTCAGCCAGCTTCTTCCTCCATAAGCTTTTGAAAAAAGAGAGGAAATAAAAAAGCCTGACTCTTTAATTGGTTTTTGGCTCGTGGGCTACCATTGTTATATAAGGCATTGTGCACTGCATTTAAATGGTTAGCAAGGCAAATGAATTATTAATTTAAAGGTTCCATTTTTCTCTCCATGCACATAAATGATTCAGTAAAAAGAGCTCTTTAAAATGTTGACTATAAAGCACCTTAACATTAAATGGCTATTTTTGCTACAATGAATACCTGAGAAACTATAACATGATAAAAATTCTATTAGTCATCTTAATGCATATTTTTGCTTGCACAGGGCAGTACTTAAAATCAGTACTTTTATCTTAATTTGGATAGGTTGAGAAAGGGGAAATAACACTGATTTTAAATTTTTACAAAAACTCAAAATTGACAGACTCAAGAGCATGTGTAACTGCTTTTTAAAAACAAAAAGCAAAGCCCCAGAGAAACAACATAGCATGCTGACACTGTTCCTTTAATAAGCTAGAACAAATAAGAGTAACACCTTTACATAGACAGATGGGATGAAAGGTTCACTGACACTTTAAAAATTAGCTCTACTGAGAATCAGAGCTAGTGTTTTCAACTCAACAGAAGTGGCGGGAAAAATAGTACGTCAGAGAGGGACAACAGATTGGCTGCTGGACTGACAAGAACATGGCTGTTTGCTGATACAAGTAACCATTAGTGTGAGCAAAACAGAGAAAGGATGGTCTTGTTAGTTAAGGTTCTGGGATTCAGGCAATGTCAATTCCATTCCCCCTCTTCTAGAGGCTTTTTGTATTTGTCATCTGAAGAAGTGGGTTGTGCCCACGAAAGCTCATGATACTCCTATCTGTATATTTTTGCTTAGTCTCCAAGGTGCTACATTACCATTTTTTTTTTAAATTTAGATACAGACTAACGCAGCTACCCCTCTGAGCATTTCTGTGTGACTGTCAGCAAGTCACTTATCACCTCACTTCTGCATGTGTAATGTAGGAATCAATCATTCCCCGCCTCCTCGCTCTTCTTTGTCTAGACTTAGACCAGTGGTCTCCAACCTTTTTAAGCGTGAGATCACTTTTTGAATGTAATCCAAGATCTGCCTCAAACCCAAATACGCTTGCCCTGCCTCCTTTATGCCCCTTCTCCAAGATCCCGCCCCTGCTCACTCCATCCTCCCTTTCCCCCACCCTCCCTCACTTTCACCTGGCTGGGTCAGAGGGTTGGGGTGCAGGCTCTGGTCTTAGATTAACGGATCTGGAGTGTGAGAGGGGCTCTGAGATGAGCTTGGGGCAGGTCATTGGGGTGCCGGAAGGGTTCTAAGTGCAGGCTCTGGGAGGGCATTTGGATGCAGGGCTGCTTGGGGCTAGAGCAGGGGCCTGGAGTGCAGGAGGGGGTTCATGACTGGGGTGGGGTTTCAGGATGTGGCCACCAGCTAGGCAGTGCTTACGTCAGGTGACTCGTGGGTGGTGGTGCAGTGGGGCTAAGGCAGGCTCACCCCTGTCCTGGCCCTGCACCACTCCCAAAAGCAGCCAGCAAACTCCATCCCAAGCCCTGGAGACAGGATACAGAGTAGGAGAGGGGCACCTTGACATCAGCGCCCCTCTTCTCCCTGCCCTGCACAGAAAGCAGAGGCTCCTGAGGGGACAGCTCCAAGACAAAGGGCAGGAGATGTGCAGCAGTCTGGGATGAAGGGGCAGCTCAAGTGGTGGGCTTGATAACCTCTTGGCCACACCAGTCAGGAGCCCTTGTCAGAGGCTCCAAGATCTACCAGTAGATCCTGATCTACTGGTTGGTGACCGCTGACTTAGACTGTAAGTTTATGGAGAAGCAATTTTCTCTTAACATCTGTACATTCCACGGAGGTTTCAGTGGGTACCCACTGAAAGCTGGATCCAGTAGGGCTACTGGAATGAAAAACAGATCAGTAATGGAAAAGGGACTAAGCACAGAGAAAGATGACTTTGAAGCTAGTATTAAGGCTGTGTGTCATGAGGGACTCTTACAATTTTTTTTTTTTTTTTTTTAACTGGTGCTATCACTGGTGAAGACTGCCCTGCTGGGAACCCTAATGATAGCAAGGTGCTCCCAGACCTTTTTTATCTCCATCAACAATCTCCCCACAATAGACCTCAACATGGTTCTGGAAAGGGCTGTTTAGAAACTGGAGCTGTGTATACTGGCACTCCCAACATCAGTGCCATTAGACAGACATTAGTAATTTTCCCCTGGCATATACAAGATCCACTTGAAGTTAAGCTGCAGCATTTTTCAATACAGTTAAAATGCACCAATTACTGACAAATTATCAGCAAATGTTAAATTTCCTAACAGACAAAGCTTCAGAGAAACCAACTGAGTGTTACCAACAAGCTATTATTCTGCTGTTAATAAACTGAAGGCAAGGCAACACCAAAAAGAAAAATATGCAATAAACCTAATTAAGCACATGACCTATTTTAATCCCCCTTCCATCTTCCTGTTCGCATGCCATTGCTCATCACCTATATACACAGAAGGGGAGGGAGGGAGGGAGAGAGAGAGACTGACTAAAACCTTTTCAGGGCAAGGACATGTATTTAGTGATCCTATGTCATGCCGAGCTAACTTAGCTGCTTTATAAATAAACTCTTTCACCAAAGAGTTTGACATAATAGATCACTTTGCTTAATATGTTATATTTCCATAATATCAAGATTGTGGATTGCAATGTTCTTGAAAGACTGCTTCTATGAAATACATGTGGGTGCGATGGTTAGTAAATGGGTCAGTTTAAAAACTTTTAAATAAAAAAATCCAGACTATTAAAAAGCGACAAGAATTTGCTTCTGTATGCACATTTACTTATTCAGTTCAGACAACAAAACCAACACGCCACAAAGCACTGAAGTGAACTGTTAAGCACTCAGTGCAAACCAAAATGTACTTCTGTCCCACACAAATCTAGTGTTTTTATTTCGAACTTACTTAGCAGAAATTTAAGACATTAACCCCAAATTTTAGCGTTTATATACACACACAATATAAACGTCTCCTGTTTTCATTCATAAATGGGAACCTAAATATGATAATGGTGATATATCAAACGTCAACTGTGAAACAAGCCTATTCATGGGGGGAAAGGTTTCATACAGCGATTAATGTATAGGGACTGGGACGAGTAGTAGCAATTCATTCTCTTTTACAGCACGGAAAGCTTCTGGGATCCCAAGCTAAACTCATTTGCAGTTATAAAGACTAGTTCTTACGAGTGAAATATCTGAAAACCTAAGACTCAGTACAGAACAAATTAAAAACAGACTCCGAGATTAGATCTCATTACGGCCCACTTATGGAGGGGAGAAAGCAACAAGCTCCATGGACTAAAATACATTTAAATTTTGTAAAGTTAAAGGAGTTAGTGAAACTGTAGTGGATCTCTGCTCGACTTTGGGTTGTTGAGAATTTTTTCAGTAAGTTTGACCAGACAAGAGATATTACGCAGCCGGACTGGAACACCAGGAAACGACACACCAAAGACAAGAAATACCTCCGATTGCTCACGAACCTTCCCTCCAGCGCAGGAGAACCCCGGCACCCACCTCAGCACGCCTTGTTTGGGGTGAAGACAGCCCAGATGCTATTGCTAAACACACGTGCATTGCGCTCCTTAGCCGCCACGTTAGCCAACCAGGCAATCAATTCTCACGAGCAGCAGCAGCGCCCCGATCCCAGGGATGCGTGCGGAACAATGGAGGGACAATGTATTTCCAGGGGATCAGCGCTACCGACCAGCAGGCCTTTGTCATGTAACCCCCCCCCCAAGGAGAGCCGCCCCCATTGGCGGGGCTAACACATATTCACCTGCAGCGCCCCGAGCCCCGCTCACCCTCAGTAGAGCAGCCCCTCTTCCCCCCCCGCCAGCCGTGGCAAATATGGCTGTGAGGACCCAGCCCGCCCCATGCCTCCGCCCACAGCTGCACGCACAGGTGGCCGTGGGGCTGCCTCCAGCCGTGCGCAGAGCGGGCGGGGCTCCGCGTAAGCCGCTTGCAGCCTTGCCCGCCGACCAATGCATTTGAGTCATTTTATTATTCTTTTTGCATGACGACGAAGGGGCGGGTTGGAATCAAATGCCCAAGCGGGGCGGGTCCTGCAGCAGGAAAAGCGCCTGTTGGCAACTGAGTCAGCAGGAGCCACGTTATTTTCAGCGCGGGCACCCGGCTCCTCTCCAAGTCTCCATCAGGCGTGCTGCGGCCCACTCTGCTGCCCTCCCCCCGCGCTTCCCCTCCTCGGCTCCGCCTGCTGCCGGCCGCTTGTGTCCCTGGTTGGTAGCTGCGCCGCCGCCGCCGCTGCTGCAAGAGGCTGGTTGGTGGGAAGCGCCGGGGCTGCGCTGCTAGATCCTGAGCATGAAGATGGCAGCGGAGGAACCACAAGCCAAGAAGCTCAAGCTGGAGCCCCACCAGCTTAGGTAATTCACGAAGGGGCGAGGGAGAGACTCGGCTCCACCCCGAGCGCGCCGGGGGAAAGCGGGCAGCAGAGAGCGGGCGTCTTCCCGGCTCGGCTCGGCTCGGCTCGGCTCGCGGCGCGGTCCGGAGGCGGACACGTGCTGCACAAGTGAAGTGCAGCCTGAAAGTCAAGCCCGGAGAGGCGCAGAGGAGGGCGGACCGGCGTGTGACTTGCGGGCACTTGGGCAGCCCCTGGGCCGCAGCACAGTAGAATATGTTCAGGGGTTTGGGGAGGGGACGTCGCCTCTCGTGGGTAAAACCCCAGCTGTGCATCTGTCCAAGTGCGTCTTTGCCCACCAAAGCGTGTGCCCAAATACATCTTTAAGGACTCTCCGTTGCTTTTGCGGTTGCAGACTAGCACAGCCACCCTCTCTGATACTTGTGGATGTTAGAGTTGCCGGCCGGCTTCTTTTCCTGGCTTGTTTTCTGTAACACATCCACTGGGATAGGCACAGTTGGCTTTGTAAGAGTTGAATTTGCTGCTATATTATTTGTGTGTTTCTGTATTTTAAATACCCCCGGCACCAGTGATTGGGGTATTGAGTGACCTTTCCTCTTTCTGAACCCTAGGGAACGTTGCTAGATTTAGGTCGCTCTCTGGGAGTGTTGTTTCTACCGACCCTCGACTCCAGCCCTTCATTTGATCACCATTGCACCTTAAAGTGTGCCAGTCCCGGAGGCAAATGTGAATCAATGGCAAATCGCAGCACAAGGAACAGAGAACTTGTTTGTTTGTGAGCAGTGGATTTGATCTTTCTGTAGAACAGGGCAGGAGCTGGGTTTCCAGTATCTCTTCTGGCACGTGGCAGTATCATGCATATTGCCTTGCCTGAGATCTTGTTCTGAACGCCAGGCATTTGGCAGTGTCATGTGCAGTGTGTGTGTGTGTGTGTGTGGGGGGGGGGGGGGGGGATTATTACACTTTTCCTTCTGTCACTCATAGCCAGATTTTATCTAAAACCAGATGATGTCCTTACATGACGTCCTGTAGGCATGAGTACCGAGGCACTTCATAAGGGCACCTAGGTTCTTCTTAGCATTTTGGAATATTGGGGACAGAGAAAAAATGCAGATCAGTAAGTACTAACAGTCCAGCAGACAGCAGTGAAAGGAACAGTGTCCTTTTGAGGAAGCTGACAGTAGGAGTGGCAGAGGAGAAAAAAATGCAACTCTGCACTAATTCATTGAGTGACAGCATGGACACTGCTGCTGGGTGCCAGGAAGGAGACACTACTATTAAGCATCTGAAGTAACTTCCTCATAGATGCCTGGGGAGATATTTAACTACAGGTTGGCTCTCCCCGGTCCCGACTGGTCCGTGGACAAAGAAGTTTGGTGAACCAAGGGAGGCCGGGGGAGGAGGGTATCAGCCTCCCTGCTGGGCTCCTGTCCGCAGCCACTGGCCTCTGCTGCTCCTGGCCCTGCCGGCTCCAGCACCCCCACCAGCTCCATGACACTGCGGGCTCCAGCAGCCCCACTGGCTCAGCAGGTTCTGCTGCCTTGCTGGCTGCAGGGTCCACAGCCCCACAGGCTTCATCAGCTTAGCTCCCCACTGGCTGCAGGCTCTGCTGCCCCATAGGTTCTACGGCCCTGCAAGCTCTGCTGCCCCACTGGCTGCCTGTTTTCCTAGCCACCAGCAACCTCTGCCGCTGGGGCTCTCTGGTCCAGCAACATCCCGTGGTCCAGTGTTGCTAGACCAGAGAGTCCTGGACCACAGAAGTTCAACCTGCAGAAGCTGAAAAAGGGCTTAGAGATCCCAAACTGGCAAGCACTATATAGACATGCAAAGTGTCATGATTATTATTAATACGATGCTTTAGAGAGAGAACATATTTTAAGAGACTAAAGCTATCCAGGACAATGGCATCCCTTGCTTTCTATATATTCTGTTAGCACCCAGGAATGTCCGACTGTACTTGGCACTGGGTCCCTGACCCAAAAAAGTTTTCCCACCCCAATGTGCTTTTCCTTGCCGCTCCCATAGCGGCAGAGGGAAGGGAGCAGGGCTTGGGAGTGGCAGGGGGCAGGGAGCCACATGTGCCTCCAGAAGCAGGGCACCAGGTAAGTGCTCCACCTCCACCCCTCTCTTGTCCAGAGCCCCCAGTGCCCTCCGTGGGCTGGCAAACTCTTGAATCCGGCACACCCTGTTTCGCAGGGTTGCTGGATTAAAGAGGTTCAAGTGTAGTATGAATAGACAGGCAAAACAGGGTGGGGCTGGGTTGAAAGGAGGATACAAAATGATAACTTTTACTAAAAAATAGAAATTTTAGCGTGGTGCTTGCTTAGTCATTGCTAAACAGAAGTGATTTGCAGGCATCAAGGCAGAGAGAAGTATTAAAGATGGATTTAAAGAAGATAAGATGGCAGCACTGCAAATTCTGGTGGGGAATTTTCCCTATACATGGGAGACCGCATGAGATGCTTGATACAGAGTCAGGCCAGGGAAACTAATATCATTGGCAGAACACAGGCCAATGACTGAATCCCATTATGAAATACAGGTTTAGGTGGTTAAGAATCATTTTACCTTGTGTTTGGGAAATCAGAAAGCCAAGTTAACAGCTATTTTTCTTGTAATTGTATAGGTCTGAATGTAGGGTTGAATACTTGTTGTTCTCAGTTGTTTGTATGGGATATTTTGATTATGAAATAAAACTTGTTTCTCTCGGGTGTTTAAAAAATGAATAAAAGACAAGGATGAAGTAACACAATGGTGTGAGTTCAGGTTTCCCATTTGTTGTTTAAACAGGATTTTGGAATGGTTTAAACTTCTAATTGATTTATGCAAAGCTTATTGTAGGACATTTAAACTATTTTATAGTGTTCGATTTAAAAAAAACCCTCACTCATCCATAATGAGAGCTCCTCAACACTAGCCAGATGTCAGTGTTAATTCAAATTATATATCAAGCATTGCTACATGATACCTGAAATACTTTTTATGTTATCTGAGGAAAATGAGTTAGTTCAAAGTAGGGATGTAAGATTTCAATTAATCAATCTGATTAAATTGCAATGTTTAACCAGTTAATCATTATCCTGTGGGCAGGGTACTGCTCCAGCCTACCCAGACTGGAGCGCCTCCTCCCTCCCCCCACCCACCATGGTATATTGTGGTTGGTCCAACTGGCCTGGAGTGCCCCCCTCCTTTCCGGTATGCCCCGGATACAGTGGGGTCAGGACTTCCACTGCACTGTAGCTGGACAGAGTCCCACCTGGGCATGCAGGACAGTGGCCTGCTGGTGGGGGGGCTGCCCAGCAGGGCCAGTAGGGCAGCGGGGCTGGTGGCAGGTGGTGGAGCCTTCTACTGGTTCAACAAACTCCCTCATCCAGGACTAGTTAAGTCCTGTGGGTGCCAGACTAGGGAGATCCAACCCGTGTTAAGTAAAGGTGCTTTAACACTGGGATGAGAACAGTCATGATGAAAAGTCACAGATGAACTGTTCTTCCTAAGGGCTAATTTACACTGCCACTCTTCTGCGCTGTAACTTTCTTGCTAAGCGATTTTGACCCCTCCTGCCAGCTCTAGCACAGCAAATTACAATAATGTAAAGCACCAGTGTAAACGGGCTCCCGGCGCTGTTAGCTACTCCCCTTGTGAAGGTGGTTTATGTGGAGCGCTGGGAGAACTCTATCCCAATGCTGGTGCCATGACTACACTAGACAAAACCTAAGTTAAGTTTGACATTTTTTGTGTCCGTGCATCTATTGGGGTATTTCAGTGGTTTTTTCTTTTGGCAAATGAATGACTGTTTCAGGTTTAATAATAGGTGATGTGGAGAATTGTGGATCATGGAAGAAGAAATAATAGCTGCACTGCAAAACAAACAATATATGGAACAACAAAACAAGCAAGCAACCAAAACATTATAAGCAACTATTTAAAAAACTACATTTAATGCCAGCGTCCTTAAATGACCTCTCCAATATTCCATTCATATAGCCAAACGCAGAAAATTTTATCAGATCAAGCTCAACCTAAAAGGTGAAATCAGATATATTTATATTTTAAAATGAAATATCCCACATATAATCTAAGACATCACTAACAAAATGTATATTAAAAAAAAACTGAATGGGGGCAGGTCCATTATGACTGAGAATCAAAGGATAAAACACAGATCCAAGAAGGGTTGAAAATGTACTAGGCAGCTACTAGCCAGAAGCCAGCAGGAAGGATGGGAAGCATCTCCCAAATCCTCAGTCAGCCACTCTGATTATTTTTGCTATCTTTAATTTCTAGAAACAGAATATTTCAAGAGATAATATAAAGAAACAACTACAGAATAAGCGTAGTAGCGATATGACGTGGATCATTGTTAATGCTTTCCCAAAATAAGGTGTAAAGTCCATAGTAGCTGTTCTGTTGTTTGTACAGGAAACTACAGGGTGCCTATAGACTTGACTGTAGCATGCTGTATGTGGGATGGTTATACCTTAAACTGAACTAGAAGCTGAAGTTATTTACATAAAACAGCAACTTGCTTGACATACACAGTATTTTGTGATAAGGATATTGCACTTTTGCCCAGCAATCTCCACTGGGTGCCAGTTGACTTCTCAGCTGTTTGTACAAGGCATTGTTTATGACCTATAAAGGCTTAAATGATCTGGGACCTATTTTAGAAACCACCCTTCTCCTTGTGACATTACTGCTTGCATTGTGATTCTTAGTTGGGTCTGGAATGGCTGTGTAGGATTGGTGTTTTAATAGGTCTGCTGACTGAAGATTGTTTTGTAGGAGCTGGGGAGAAGAAAAGTACTACTACTTGTTTTAATTTTAGAGGTGATGATTGTTTGTTGTTTTTACATTGTGCTTTTTACGGGTTTCAGGTTATGTAGAGCTGGGATAGACGATTTAAGCATCTATCTGTAATTTAGCAGTATTTAGGCTCTAATGAGGTTGGTTGTCACCAAATAATATTATGCCTCACTAAACTTTACAACACTTGGAACTTGTCAGTAAATAGCTGATAACTCAAAAATGAATGTTATTTACACTCTTCAAGAGATTAGATTACGAAAAAAACCCTGCAGTCATGAGGGTGAGGTGCAAAATTTTTCCAGGATCAAAAATTGGTTAGGAAACTGAAAACAAATGAATGGTCCGTGGCCATCATGGTCGAAAGTTAATGGTATGGTGCCACCTGATTCCATTCCAGGACTGATGTAGCGTAGTAGATTTATCAGTGATCTGGAAATAGGACTGAGCAGTGAGGTGATAACATGTGCAGATACACACAATTATGTAGGTTAGCCAAGTGTATAGAGGACTCTGAGGAGCTTCAGAAAGATCTTCTCAAGAGAGGTGAATGGGCAACATGATGGCATGGATAATGAGTCAATGATAAATGTAATGTGCATGGGAGGGAAAAATTGGAACTATTGATATACCTTATTGGGTTCTAAATTAACTTCACCAACTCAAGAAAAAGGCCTAGCATCATTTTGGACAAATCAGTGATGATCTCTGGTCACTGTATAGTTGTGGTCTAAGAAGCAAACAAAATGGTAGGTTGTGTAAGACCAGCGAAGGAGAATAATACCAAAAAAAAAGTTATATCATTACATAAATTGTTGCTGAGATGATAAAATGTAAAAATTCTATGTTCTATACTTGTATTGTAGAGAATTTGTATGTCTGTCTGTGAGTCCATTTGTTCAAGGACTCCTCCTAAATGATAAGATCAAGGACTACCAAATGTGTTCTTCCGCTTCCTCTTAGCCTAACTTTAAAGCAAGGTCAGGGTTTTGTTGTGCCAGTAAAACAGGAAGTGCTTGAAATGGGAATGTTTTCCATAACATGAAAAGGGAGGGGCCTGAGAGCAGGGACAGGGTCGAGCTCCTGGACTTGGTGCGAGCCAGCACTGAGCCGGGCTACCTCCCTGCCTGGCTCCTAATACACTTTAAATGCGGAGCCGCAGCAGGGGTACATCCCAGACCCGGCGCAAGCCAGGACTGAGCCAGGGCTGCTGGCCAGCCTGCTAAAAAATTTACTGGCGGAGGGAGGGAAATGCATGTAGTCTATAGTATTAACTTATACGCTTTTGCTTATCGGTTAATCGACTACACTATTGCATCCCTAGGTGGGGGAGCTTGCCAGTCACCAGTCCTGCTGCTGCTGCAGCGCCCCGCCTGAGCACTGCTGGGCAGTGTGCCCCCCCTGTAGCTGCTGGCTAGGCCCAGGCTGTGCAACCCTCTCAGGAGCACTGCACAGCCCCAGCCCCCCAGTAGAAACCGCCAGCTGGGTAGCGTGGCCCCATTGCCAGACTAACATCGCCCTGGGCAGCCCCATTCAGCCCTCCTAGCCCTGACTCTGGCACCTCCCACTCTATGCCCTAAGCCTCTCCAAGGACCCTCATAGGCATACGTATAATACTAGAAAACTCGCCCAGCGTCGCGCCAGTCTTTAAATCAAATAAAGTTTGTTTTTCTTCATTTAAATCATTGTTCTGGGGTGGGGCTGCAGATGAGGGGTTCAGTATGCAGGCTGCCCCGGGAGAGAGGACAACTCCAACCCTCTCGCACTGAAGCAGGTTTGGGCTAGGTGAGGAGCAAATGTTTATGACCACTGCAGTTGGCATGGCTGGGGGACAGACAGACAGACAAAGAAACACACAAATAGATAAACAGCTGTCCCTTTCTCCAGCTCTGCCCCCTGCTGGCCCCATGGGGTTATAGCTGCTCCAGTCTCCATCTCTGGCCCCTTGCTGCCCCCCTTGTGGTCATTTTTAAGTGGTACCTGGGAGAAGTGCCGGCCCACTTCCAGGGCCTCTGCAGGGCTGGTAGAGCCCACCCCGCCTGCTCCTCCTGAGTTGGAGTGGTCCCCTCCCTCCTGCAGGCAGCAGGGGGGCACTCCAGCCTGGCTGCAGTAGCCCAGCCAGGCTAGTGCCCTCCCCCACCCCTCACACCTGCCCCCTCATAATTGGTTAACACTATGTTTAACTCTTAAACAGCGTTTTACATCCCCAGTGAGTGGTTTTTAGGAAGAGTTGTTGCTCATAATTAAAGTTGAATTTGGGCCTGGTCCATCATTTATTTATTTATATATATAAAATTCAAAGTTTTAGTGTTACTTCTACAGTTAGCTTCTTGCTAAGTTACTACTATTGCATGCATTTTAAAATTATTCCCTTTCTAGACTTCTTTCAAGTGAAGAAAGATTGCAATTTTAGGTAAGAGGTTTTATTGTGGTGTTTTTCAGCTACCATTGCAAATTAATACAACTGTAAACTAGATTGTATTTTTAAATAAACTCCAATAAATGTCCCACCTAGAAGTGAGCACTTCACTTGTCTCTTCATTTCTCTTTTTTTTCCATTTCACCCCCACCCTCTTTTATTTCTGTCCTTTGCTTTCATCCCCTCAGATCTGTGCATCTTTTCCTTTCCCAGATTCCCTTTTCTCTGTGCCTGAATGCAACCAAGTAGCAGGCTCATTAAAGGAAGAAAATTCTTTCTGAAGATCCCTGTTCTGCAAAGGTGGTATACTTGCTTAACTAGATAGTGTGTGCGCCAGCCCCGGGAGGAAAGTGTGTGTGGGGGAAGCCTTGAGCCCCAGGGACCGGATCCAGGCAAACCAGGGGCTGCATCCAGTCCCCCGGGCTGTAGGTTCCCCACCCCTGCTTTAAGGGGTCAGGACTTAAGTGAGGACTTGAGAGACTGATACTTGACCCTCATCACCATAATATCCTTTATAAGCATTGTGGATTATTTTTATGTGGTTTTTAAAAGCTGAGATAGAGGAAGTGAAAGTTGAAAGAATAGAGCTATGTGGAAAGATTTTAATACAAAACTTTTTCAGAAAAAGAAACACAGATATGGCAAGACTTTGACATTCTGAAATCATTTCCTTTGTTTTTACGTTAAGAAGGCTCGCCCAAATCAAAACTTTTCATTTTTTGTCAAACAAAATGTTTCCTTGAACCCAAACTTTTTTTTTTAAATTGCCAGTGAATCAAAAAAATCCATTGTTCACACAATTCTAGTTGAGAGAATTGACTGATTTATTCCTGGAAGAAAGGAGGAGAGGCAGGTGACCTTCTCTCCATTTATCTCCCCTCATTAAGTTTACCTAAAAAATATGTAAAGAGTGCATTTTTATGTTCTCTCTTTCACTATTTCTTTCTCTATTGGCAAACCCTCAGTTTGATAAAGTCTCACTCACCTCACTCTGGTATGTGAACTGCTATCAGAAATTAAAGAAATAAAGCACACTTTGGTTTCAGTAGCTCTCCTATTAGTCCTGAATAAGAATCCATGTTAAATATCTCTTGTTGTGTAATAGATTTAATAACCCAGCTGAGAAAAAGGTACTGAACTAACTTTAAAAAAATTGTACCCAAATGTATATAAGCAATTCATTTCTTCATAAAGAGATGCATTTTGTCTTTTGTATGAAGAAAAACACAGAATGGTTGCAATTCTAAACAGGGGAAAAAAAACCCTTCCATTTTCAATAATCCATGCATTATATGGTAGATAAGGTAACTATCATTAAGTAACAAACTCATTTGATAAATCTGTACGAAGCCACCCTGTCAACTATTTTAGATAGGAGGAAATGTTACCTGAGGCCTATGCCTCACAATGATTGTGTAAAGATGCAAAGGTGCCAATAAGACACCTCAGAATTCTATTTACACAAGGAAAATTTCCCCCCCTAGTGGCTGACTTTCTGGTTGCCTTGCATAGTCAGAGGCACAAAGTGGGCTCAAGGATTTGGCTCTTGCCTTCCAAAAGGAAGAGTAGAATGATAAAAATAGTGTAGACAGCTGCAATAAAAATGTAATTGGTTGTATAGTTTTCCTTATAGTAGTATAACATGTGGTCCATAAAATTGGTGTCAGAGAAGCCGTGCTGGAAAGTTGGAACACATTTTGTATTGAATTATTGATACATGATTATAAATGTTATAAAATTATCATTGTAGTAAGAAATATGAATGTCTCTCCTTACAGATAATTTTAAAGCAGCAAATACACTCACAATCATTTAAAGTCCTAAGAGGGATGGTGCAGTCTGTACTCATCCTGTTTGAAGGAAGGAGGTTGAGGAAAATTGTTTTTGTCACCCTTGGATGGAAAGTACTGTGGAAAAACTAAACAGGACATTTTTTGGCATAGTTTATGTTGTGTGAGACATCAGGTTCATGACTCAGTATTTCTAGTGGCAGTAACTACATGCCATGAATAAATGCCAAATCTGTGTGGATTATCAGTAACGCTTAGTTGTAAAACAATTTGAGAAGTAGATAATGGTTGAGGGAAGGGGAGAGAAGGGCAATACATTCTGGGGCTAATAATGCCTTTCTCTAGTGAAAAATTACCTGTGTAGCTTCATACCATGCATGATGAGGGGCACAATCACTTTAGATACAAAAGAGGAGCCTTGGCTATCCCCCAGGCTGGTGTCAGCCTTAACATTTGTAGCTTCAGGGGGTAGCCGAGTTAGCCTGTGCAGGATAAACTTAAAAAAACAACAAATAGTCTGGTAGCACTTTAAAGACTAACAAAACTTGTAGATGGTATCATGAGCTTTCGTGGGCACAGCCTACTTCTTCAGGCTTGTAGGCTCCCAACTGATGTTCCTTCTAATCTTTTCTATCCATCTGTGTAATACATTTTATGTGCACTGAAGCCTGTGCACATGCGCACCTCCAGGAGGAACACAAACCTAGCTGTGGATGAGCTGCTAATTAGCTGGGCAATATTGGAGTCTCTCCTAAGTGTCCGTACAAGCAGATGGCTTACAGGGAATACTGGTTCCAACCTCCTCGGGGTCAACAAGGTTGCAATTAGCCACCACCTCCAGAGTTGTTGCCAGGGGATGGGTAATAGGGTGGCCGTTAGTTTAATCTGGGGAGAGTGCTAATCACCTCAGCAACGCATGACTACGGGCTTGTCTACATTGGCACATTTTGTCACCAAAAAACAGGTTTTTGTGACAAAAACCTCTGTGCATTCACATTACAACGTGACAAATGTCATGACAAAAGAACTTCCCTTCCCCCAGGGACTGTGGTCTATGCGCTGTTTTGACAGTACCTCCCTCTCTGAAAATGAGTGGGTTTGGGGGGGTGGGAATCAGGCTTGCCAGCTCCTCCAGTATGTGGTGTCACTTAGAGCCCTAGCTCCTGAAACTGTGATATCTCACTTCTCCATTACTTTTTGGTGAAAGACATGACTGTCTTGCGGTCACCATGGCACAGGAAAGCTGGATGCTGTGACCTACATGGTTCAGAGTCAAAAAACCCAGCAACTACATTACAATAGTCCAAGCTGTATTGAGGGGAGGAAAAAGCTAAGGCCACCGTGATGAGTGGTGGGATGGACCTGCCTCATGGTGGTGGAACACGGAGCTGTGCCAACGCTATGGTGGTCGGGGGGGATGCAAATAGCTGTTGGGAGTAAAGGCAGGAGCTCAACAGTGTGCACAGGTGAGGCGGCTCCTGCTTTGCCCTGCCCCGCATTGCAGCTGTTGTGCATGTGTGTAAGGAGGAAGGAGCAGCGATCAGGCTGTGAGAGAGCAGCCAGGCACTGTCCTGGGGAGGAGCACATGGAAGAAGGGTCTCTTCCCCCGCCCCGCCACAGTTGGTGGCCATTTTTAATGCGGGCAGAAAGGCAGCTGTAAAACAACCCACTGAACGCGGTGCGCTGGGTGTGGATGTGAAAGGTGGATGACAGTTTAGGTGGAGGGTGTGTCTGCCCACAACAAAGATGGCGGATAGCGCGCGCGCGCGCGCGCGCGAGCCCGTTCCAGGCCCTGTCGCGTGCGCCCCGGCTTGGGGGAGCGCGTCTGGGGCGCGAGCCCTCCAGTGACTAACGGCCCGCGGGCGCATCTGGCTCCCCCGCGGCCGCAGTCTCCGTCGCAGGGGGTGCCGCTTGGCGCCAGCCAATCGCGGCGTCGCGTGTGTGTGTGGGCGGGGCTGCCGGGCGGGCTGAGCGGCCAAGCGGCACCGGGCTGCTCAGTGGACCTAGCGTGAGCTGGGCAGAGGCGCCAGGCGGCGGCCGCGCTGCTGCTGCTGCTGCTTGGAGCGGCGACTCGTCCTCCCGGCGGGGCGCGGGGGAACCATGCAAGTTCTCAGGTAGTGCCGTGGCTCGCCTCCCTCGCGCGCCCCCTAGGGCGCCGGGTGCTGTCTGAGGGGGCGCTGACTGACCGCCGCTGCCTGGGCGGCGGTGGCTTCGTTTCATTGCCTTCCCCGGTGGGTTGCGGGCTTGGGCTGGCTCAGTTTCCCCGTCCCCGCCCCGCCTTTCCCCTCGGGGAGTGGCTCTGCCCCTCCCAACCCCGTTACCCGTTCACCTGGTGTTTGACACCCCCTCCCACTGGGACCGACCCCCCCATTTTAACTATGTAAGTGCTGGCTTTAACTCACTTGGGAGTTACCTGTACCTTGCAAAAATAGTGGTAGGGTGGTACTGTGGTAACAGGGTATTGGCACTTCTTATAGTGTGCTGGATGCTTTGCTGACAGGTTCCCTGTCCTGAGGTGATCCCTTGTCTATTACACTCCAGTCTGTGGGTTTCCTGGGTTTGGTTGAAACAAACTTAAAAGCCTCTCCAGTATGAAAGCAAACTCTCTGCCTTTTTACATCCCGGTGCGTCCCTTGTCTTGGACATCAGCCGGCAAAGTAAAGCAGTTTTTAGTTTGAAAGAGCTCTCTGCAGGATTTAGTTATGTGTTGCCCCCACGTTAGTGTATGTGGGTTGAAATCCAAGTCCCAAATTAGGATGTGTGGAGGGATCTGTCTGTCGTTGACCTGCCGTGATAAGCATTTCCAGGAAAATCATTTGGGAGAATGTTGACTTTAAAGGATGGACTATCGAACTTTAAAGGATGGACTATCAAACTGTTGCAATGTGCGACAAATGAAATGGATGAAGAACGAGAAGTAGATGCTTATATTAGTGACCGTTTTAAAATCAGTCCGCTTAATATTGGCAGGAATATTCATTCTAAAGTTAGGTTTCAAGCTCAACTCTTTCCCTTCTGCATACTACAAGTTTAGCAGTGGGGAGCTTGCATAATCCTGCAGTAATAGTTAAATGTTATGATACAGTCTTAGTATTGGCTAAATTTTTTTGAACTTGGTTTAGGTCAATCACAGATGCTGAGGAGGGTAAAATTAAAGACCCTCAACGTTTTGGAAGGTCCTGAAATATTATGCCAAGGTGATAATTATAGTGACTAGATTTTAAATCGACAGCTTAACATGCAATAATATGGATTCTTGTTTCTAAAACTAGTTTTTTTTCTTAAAGGTCCTCTTCCTTTAATGGAGTTGTACTATGAAGTGAACTGGTGACCTTTATTGTGTGTGCGCACGCGCGCACACACACACGTACATGTACACGTACGTGTCCCATACTTTCTGAAGAGCTGCTGTCACCCTTTCTCTAGTTAAGGTGTACAGACCCGTGGCTCTTTCACAACATAATGCTATTTAACTGCCAAGTTATGTTGAGTTAATGTAACTCTCTTAAAATCTCACTAGTGGTAGAACAATGTTCAGTTTGATAGACCAAGTTCCTACAGGCCTTGGCTTTGAGGTTCTTGGAATCTAAAATAATGTCTTTCAGTGGATTGTGAAATATGTATTGGAGATACTGCATGTAAACGTGGAGTGTCTTCGCCAAGTGTTAGCCCCTTTGACTTCAGGGGGATTACTTACATGCTTACAATCAAGTGTATGCTTAATAGAGATGTAATTGAAATAGCCTTTCAACTTTTATGGAACTATGGAGTACTAGCACCATAGATGCTGGAACTCCTGAGCTGGGGGTGCTTTGCTTAAAGTGGATTCTATCATATACAGTGTTCATAATTTGGTTTAATATCTCTCTGCACCCCCCACCTGAAAAATTGTTCCAGCACCACTGACTAGCACTGAAGTGCCCCTGGACTCAGATTAATTACAGAGAAGGATAAATGATCATCATGCTGCAGAAATAATTGCACTGGGAATAGAAATGTGTTGCTCAGAAGTTTTCAGCAGCATTGTTACAAGCAAGATTTTTAAAATGTTCTTGTGAATGTGAATATACACAGCTATGTTACTACCTCTTTTCTAACTGAACTGTGTACAGGTCTTGTCTATATATGATTGGTGGGCAACTTGTGTCCCACGGGGTACTGTGTGTGTTCTACAAGGTCTTTTGTTTATCATTGACCACGTACCACGTTCTGCTAGTTTCTGTCTGCATAATTTCCCCCCCCCCCACTGATATTATTAAAGTGGCACACACATAAAGCAAGATTGTGATGTGAGGTGCATGGTGATTGCACACAATCTGTAAGAGCCTTGTGCTCCCTGTGCATCCAGTCAAAGCACTGCTAGGGTTTAATCTAGGGTTGTTGGTGTAATTGAATAGTCGTGTAATCACACAAAATATTATCGGTTATGTGGTTATTCAATAATCCCCGGAGGTGGGGCCAACAGCCAGGGCGCTTTTGGCCCCACTCCTGGGAATTCCCCTGCCACCCTGCGCAGCTGCCTCTGTATCAGCGGCAGCAGCATGGGTTGGTTAAGAAGGGCCACACAGGGTCAGACCAAAGGTCCATCTAGCCCAGTATCTTGTCTTCCAACAGTGGCCAATGCCAGATGCCCCAGAGGGAGTGAACAGAACAGGTAATCATCAAGTGATCCCTCTCCTGTCATCCATTTCCAGCCTCTGACAAACAGAGGATAGGGACACCATTCCTATTCATCCAGGCTAATAGCTATTGATGGACCTAACCTCCATGAATTTATCTAGTTCTTTTTTGTACCCTGTTAAAGTCCTGGTCTTCACAACATCCTCTGGCAAGGAGTTCCACAGGTTGACTGTGCACTGCATGAAGAGAAACTTCCTTTTGTTTGTTGGTTACAAACCAGCTCCCCTTGTGGATGGGCTGCTTGCAGTCTCTGTGGTATTTGGAGGAGCACTAACAAGGTGCTAATGGAAACAATCCCTCTAGACCAGCGGTTCCCAACCGCCCATCTGTGGATCAGTGTTGGGCCGCGAAGCACTGGCTTCCAGGCCATGGCACACTGCTAAGCCACGCCCATGTCTTGATGATTGGCTCGGTGGGACTCTGGAGCAAGGCCCAGTCTGCCCCAAAACCCCCCTTCTCTCTCTCTCTTCTCCTGCGTCCAGCACTGCTCTGGCTTCTCTGCATGACACTGCCTTGATGCGGGGTACACTGCCCAAGCCCAGGGGCAGGAGGGCCTCGAGGGGTAGGGGCTGGAGTGTGGTGAGTTGCTCACTAGGACTCAGCAGCAGTGGGCAGGGGCTCTGGGAGCCAGGGCTGGGCTCGGACCCCACAGCAGGAAGTGACTTACATCTGCTGCTCGCAGTTACTCTGGGGCCAAGCTCTGGGCCGAATCCCTGAGTCCTGGCAGGGGAGTGCTCTGGGACCCCAGAGCCTGGGCTGCAGCTGGGAGGGGAATCTCCAGCAGGATCAGTCCTGCTGCTCCCCAGGAGCCTCTCCAGAGCACCTCACCCAGCGTGGCCAGCCCCTGCTGGGCACCAGGGTGGGCAGCACTTGGTGGCAGGTAAGAGACCCCCTGTTCCCCTCCCCCAGGAGTAGTGCTCTGGGGTTACAGAGGGAGGGTTTGGCCCCAGGCTGCTCCCAGCACAGCTGGCTGCAATCCCTGCCCAGGGCCCAGGGAAGCTGCTGCCAGCTTCCAGCATGTGTGGGGCAGGGGGAGCCAGCCCTAGGGAGGTTGGGGTGGGGGCAAATAAGGAGGGTGAGGGGGAACAGGGATGTGTGAGGCGGGGGGTAGGAGGGG
Organism: Pelochelys cantorii; assembly: GCA_032595735.1. Classification (NCBI taxonomy): domain Eukaryota; kingdom Metazoa; phylum Chordata; order Testudines; family Trionychidae; genus Pelochelys; species Pelochelys cantorii. Next base: position 5,770,447 of record CM064333.1, read on the forward strand.
GATGCAGGAGGTGCTGAAGGGAGGTTGGGAGTTTCAGGAGAGACTTATGGGAGCAGGGGTGCAATGGAAGGAAACTCTGAGGGGGGTCACAGGGAGGGAAAGGGGGCATGTGGGGAGGGCAGGCTGGGGGGAGATTGTGGGAGCAAGAGCAGCCAGGCTGGGAAGGGAGAGACATGTATTGTGTGTATACAGATATGATGTAAAATAACATGTGACCCTCTTAAAATTAATTACCATAATGAATATGCAAATAAAATTGTACCGGTCTGCCAAAAGTTTGTGAATGGGTTTGCCAGTCTCTGGTATAAAAAAGGTTGGGAACCACTGCTCCTAGACATTGCTAAGAGAGGGGAAACTTATGGGATTTAGCAACATAAAGAAAATGCAAAGAATTGCCCATGAGAGGATGGGGTGGTGGATCCTTATTCGTGCCTTAAGTTGCTTTTGACAATGGGCAAAAGGAATTGGATTCAGGTGTCACACAGTCTAAGCTCCAACAGAGTGCAAACAAGTCTTTTAATATGGGTTTAAACATATTAACAAATTAAACATCTTTATGATTGTTAAACAGACCATGCACTAGTTTATAATCTGCTGGTTTTCATGCTGGCTTCTTAAAACAAAATAAATGCTGTCAGAAGCTCAAGATGCGAGTTATAGTTTAAAAACATTTAATTAGAAATGCAATTAAAATCTTGTGTATGGTGAAGAATGCTTACCCTAAAATCTAAGTCATTGTATGTCTGCTTGGACTCAGAGTTCAGACCATGGGGATGTGAATTGCAATGCATGTTAGTGTGCTGTGCCACAACTCCCCAGAATCATGTAAAAGATTCTGGTACAAATTAAAATACTGCATTTGAAACTGGATTTGAACACATTTTTAGTTTGCAGCAACAGCATTCACTCCAGAGTTATAGCACAGCATTGTGGGCCCATATTGAGAAGCCCTTGGACCACAAGGCTGAGAGAAACTACTAAGTTTAAAAAAGTCACAAAAATGCAATTTTTCTTGGAATTTTATATATGATTGTTGGAATTCCATTTGCAACATTGCAACATTGGAATTCCATTTGCAACATTGATGCTTATCTGCTTGTACGTCAGTAATGATTGAGATCTTCACTCCAAATACAGTAATTCCTCATTTAACACTATAGATATGTTTCAGAAAATGATTGTGTTAAGTGAAAACATGTTATGCGGGGTCAATTTTCCCATTGAAAATAATGGAAAAGGTGGCGGTTGCGTTTCAAGTGGTGGTGTCTGTTGGGACCGGGACATAAGGTTGGGGGAGAAAGGGGACTGGGTTACAGCAGGGAGGGGAGGTGTTTGGCTCAGGGGAAGGGAAGGGGAGGAGGATTGGGTTGGGAGTATGCCCCTGTGATGGGTCTGCTGGGACCCGCACTGCGTCCGGTGAGGGGGGGTCACCGGGGAACGGCGTAGCGAGTGGTGAATCTTCCGCCGCTTTGTAGGGAGGCGGGGAAACCCCGCGCAGCCGCCGCCGCCGGCCGGCTGGGGAAATTGTGTTATTCTGGGGACAGTCGTGTAATTCAAAAAACGTTCCCTAAAAAAAAAATCATGCTATCGTGAAAACGTGTTAAGCGGGCACATGTTAAATGAGGAATTACTGTATTGTGTAATGCATTTAATCTTCACATTTATACTGTACTGTATGTATGATATGATTGTTATATTGCTCTCTACATCATATAAACAGCAGCTGAGTGAACAGTAGGTGTATGGACTCTTGGGCAAACCTATATTGAACACTTTCAAATATTCTGGTTTTCTGCACCATTTGTAATAATTCAAATTAATCCCCTACTTTTAAAAAGTCTTTACTATATCTGGCCTCCTACAGTAAACCTAAATCTGCAGATTATAAAATAAATATGGATATTAAGTAGGGATATAAAATCCCATTTAATTGGTTAACTGATTAAACGGGATTTTACATCCCTAGTCTGTAAGTACTGACACGGGAAACAAATATTTGGTAGTGGGTCCATACAGTGGCTGGAAGTTGAAGGTAAACAAGTTTAGATTGCAAATAAATCATAATTTTTTAACGGTGATGGTATTGGAACAATTTACCAGAGGTCATTGTGGGCTCTTCATCACTCAGAGTGTTAAATCCAGACTGGATATTTTTCGAAAGGATATGCTCTAGGAATTATTTTGGGAAAGTTCTATGGCCTGTATTCTGCAAGGATCAAACTATATGATAACAGTGGCTCTGTCTGGCTTTGGAATCTATGAATATCTTAAGAGCTAATGTGCAAATTTTTGAAATCAGGATTTAGTCTTGTAATATTCTAAAGCTTTAACTTTCTCTTACAGGCAATATTTAGTTCTACTTATTGTAAATTGTCAGTTTCTAGTTTATTATCAAAACCCATATTTTGATTGTGTATTCTTAGCTTTTTTGCTAAATTGAATATTTTGGGGTATGAATATTGCCATACTTACTGAAACATGCTATAAAATTTCTATCCTGTGATTAAGATATAATAAAAGAAAAGTAGAAACTTGAAATGAAGTAATTGATTTATCTATCAGCTAAAAACCAGCAATTCTCATTTGATTTTTGCTTGCTTATTGTTAACAATTAACAAAATTCTAATTTAACTTTATATCCGGTGAACTTGGTAAATACATTTGTGTAAATTTGGTACTTAAAGATATAAGCTTATGAACTTCGGTAGTGGGCAAAGGTGACGCATGCAGGAATTTGATACCTATACACTAGGAAAACATGGTGGTGTGTCTCTCTTGCAACCTAGTGCATCTTGATTCCAGTTCTAGGTGTATCCTCTGAGTCATATTGTTGATATTGAATAGAAGTAAAAATGTAGTAATGGAAACTATGGTGTAGTCATTGTACAACTTACAAGAAAAAAAATTGGGAAAAGGGGGCCAAGTGGTTGAGGAAAATAAATAATTAAGGCGGTAAGGATGGTATGGGAAAAGGAGGGCCTACTGAAAGGACTACCAAAGTAGTGAGGATGTTTTTGCAAAAGCCTCAAGTGAATAAATGTCAAGAAGATGAGGAGTAGGAAGAGCTCTCAAATTTGGCCAGGTGACGATCCATATAGATGTATAGGTGAGAGAGCAACTTCATAGAGTGAGAGGGCAGAACATGAATTGGAGGAGACCCGGGTGGAGTTGAAACAGAAACTGGGGAAGAGTATTTAACACTCCGGTCATCTGAAGAAGTGGGCTGTGCCCACGAAAGCTCATGATACCATCTACATGTTTTGTTAGTCTAAAAAGTGCTACCAGACTATTTGTTGTTTTTTTCAGTATCTTGATGATAATTGACAAGTGGGAATACTAGGGATTATACCCACAATCCAGACTTTTTTGTTTATAGCCTAGGACAAGTATACTTCACAGCACAACATACTTAATCTTGGGTTTATAAAAAACACAAGATTTGTCAACATTTGAAAAAAATCTGTATTTAAACATGTATATTAATAAATGAAGATGATGTGGACCACTGAATGGGGCGCTGGATTGAGAGACAGGAGCACTAAATTCTGTTCCAGCTCTGCTATTTGACTTTGTGTCAGTCACTTCTCTCTGTCTGTGTTTTCTGTCCCAGCACTACTTGTGATGTTTCTGTGGACGAACTATTTGGTGTCAGGACCATGTGGTTATATAGCACTTATGGCAACTAGGATCCCGTTTTGGTGGGATTCTTCTTTGGGCTACTGTAATGTAAATTATTATTTGTAACAGTGATTGTAGATGACCCATTCAGGAGTTTATCACTGAAGCAGTATAGTAGATGGAGAAGTGTTTGGCGATCAGGGTTGGCTTTTATGAGGATGGGAAAAGTGTAAAGCTTATATTAGGAAAGAATCAGAGCAGGGGGAAAGGTATTAAGGAGTTTTAAGGACAAGGCTAAGAGACTGGGCGATTGTAGATCTGGCTTTGCTCTCCGCCTGCTCCAGCAACTCAACTATCAGAAGGCTTTATCATTATAGCTTTACTAGAAGATTTACCTGGTGTTGCTCGGGTCCTTAACTCAATTTTTGCTTTTTTGGAAAATAAAATGGAATGTACCTACTTCGTTTAAGTCATTGCTCTGGGCTGGGGCTGGGGAAAGGGGACTACCCCATCCCCCTCTCATCACAGCAGCTTGGGGCCAGGTGAGAAGCACCTCTCTATGGGCGCTGTAGCTCTAGTGGGCACAGCTGGGGAGAGGTGCATATCCCCTGGCTGGGGCAGGCCTAGGTTAGGCTGCGTGGGGGCCATGGAAGGAGCACCTGTCCCCTGGCCGCATCAGCTCTGGGACAGCTCTGAGCTGGGTGCCATGCTGAGATGGGAGGCGCCCTTCCTCTGGCTCCAGCATGGAGCTGCCACAGATGCTGGGGGGGGGGGGGGGAAGGAGAGGGGAAGAGGCACAGCTCCACCGGGCCTGTGATAGATGGGGCGTCCGGAGTGCCTGAACTGCTGTGGATATGGGCTGCTCCGGACACCTGGAGTATCCTCTGCCTGCAATGTGCCCAAGCTGCTGTGGCAGGGGCTGCTCCAGATGCCCAAAGGAGCCCTTGTCTGCAGCAGGCCACGCTGTATGTAAGATGACCGAATATGCTAATTTAAAAAAAATAATAATTTTTTGATCCTTTTTTCTGTATAACAGTTTTAACATTTTATAAGTAAACAAATACTGTTTGCAAGGGAAGCTGCAGGTCCGTGCAGAATTAAATGCTGCTCTTAAAAGTAACTTTTATAGGGTTAAATTTGTGGCTCCTCAGATGCACAATAAAATCTGGCTCATGGAACTTGACAGCCTGTGAATGCAACCTTGTGTAACCTGTAGAAACTACATTATAACATGCAAGGTTCATTTTCTTATTGATGGGTTGCTTAAATAATGTACAGTATTGCTTGTTTGAGACTTCTATTCTATGTAATGCGCTAAGAGGTAATACAAGTTTGCATTTAATTTGAATTAGCTGCGGTGTCTGGATTCCAGGCAAATTGACCACGTAGCTCTTGATTGGGCAGGATTAGTTTTTTTTTCTAAACTGTTGTTTGTAAAAGCAAATAATGTTAGACTAGAAACATTAAACTACATTTGAAAAACTTTTCATTCTTTTGTAGTGAAAATGTGCTTTTTGGAATGGGAAATCCCCTTCTTGATATCTGTGCAGTCGTGGACAAGGACTTTCTTGACAAGTAAGTGTGAAGGCTTTTTTCACATTAACTGCCTAAATATTGCTCATTGTTAATTCTAAAAATGCAACATGGAATCACGTATCTGCTTAACCCAAGTGCTTAACTTTATTCTTTTCAGGATTGTGGTCTCATGCCAGAAGAGATCTCTAATGCATCATCAAGTTGATTCTCCCAACACTGTAGCAAAGCTTATTTCAGCATTTGCTGACTGAGGAGAATTGCAGTGTCCTTTTATAACATGTATTTATGTAATTGACAGTAATGATCAGTTATCTAATGTAGGCTGCACATGTTGTTTTCTCTTGGCGTTTGTTTGTTTTGTATTTGCAAAATTTTCCCATTGTTTCACCCTTCTGAATTCTTCATAGTAACCTAAGTAGATAGCTATGTGTACAGCAAATATTGTCTTGCTTCATATGACAACCCTGATATAATCCAAAATAATATTTTCATGGCTTTTTTTCCCCACTTCAGGAACCAGTTAAGATTTTTAACTGATTTTTGTTTGGCCTGTTTCTTCAATTTTCTGGCTTGTGGTATTTAACTTCGTTCTAATGTGCTACTTCAGAAGCTGTTTGATCACATGCATTGACCCCTTGACTGATTCTTCAGCCTTTCTGCAATTTCTCCAAACAGGCTTGCCACTTCACCACCAATGCCACCACCTATGTCCTATTGGTGTCATGAAGTTTCCACATGCAGTGAAGTAGCAGAGGCAACTGCAGCTCTCCATTACCTGGCTTAGAAAGCTTCAGCTATTAATAGTGCACCAGTCACCAGGCTGCCTCCCTGGATACTTCCACATAAATTCAGCTCCTTCCAGCTGCTGCTCTTTCTCTCTTCTATTTTGTTTTGTTTCTTAGAGAGTAGGTTAGTCCTGTCATTTAAACTAGTCACAATTCAATCTTAACTTCAGGCTGTATAAATATGTTAAACATGCAGGCTTTGTCTACACTGCAAGCTTTTGCGGCAGAAAATATGCTAATGAGGGACTCATTAGCATATTTTCTGCCAGCATAAGGATCTTGCACAAAAGGGGGTTTTTGCGCAAAACAGAAGCGGCTACACTGCCTCTTTTTGCACAAAAACCCCTTGCACGAAAAGAATCGGTAGAAAATATGATAATGATGTTGCAACTCATGCTAATGAGTCCCTCATTAGCATATTTTCTGCCGCAAAAACTTGCAGTGTAGACATAGCCTCAGTGTTACCTTCGTTCCATCCCCTCAGTTGTTAATGGAAGTATTGGGATCATAATCAATTCCTCAATGGAAGAAAAAAGGAAAAGTTATAGCTTTATCATTGACTTCTTAGCCTCATCTAACTTGCTTATATTTCTCTTGGTTCCCTATGAAAATCTTCTGCCTGTTTTATACTTGTATTCGTTTGGTCCACTAAGATTTTTTTTTTTTTTTTCAAAATATGCCTCTTAATGAAAGAAAATAAGCATGACAATAAGTATTTGAAGTTTATATTTTAAAGGTAAGTTTTATAAGGAGCCTGATTGCTATAACTTAGGGATATGACTGCAATAGAATTGGAAGTGAATCACTCAAATAAGTGGTTCTCAAACTGTTCTGTGAGCCCGCTTTGCGAAAGCTGCTTGTGGGCTTGTGTCGCTTTGTTTACCTAAAGGCTCAGTAGCCACGGAGCCTCGTGGCTCCCATTGGCTCCAATTTGCCATATCCAGCCAAGGGGAGCTGCCGGAAGGTCGTCTACCTCCTGGGATGGGGGGAAAGCTAGAGGAGGCAGGTTGGCTCCTGGGGCAGGCCCTGGAATATGGTAACTCTCAGGCAGATGCCCTGTAAGATTATTGGGGAACTGCTGCCAGGAGAAAGGAGGAGAGGGCCCACAAGTCCCTGAGTTGGAGTAAGACAGGCTTGACATGTGGAACTTGTTACCCGTTTTATAAGGAAGACACTAAAGCTTGAATCCCTGAGAAAAGGCCTGAATTGCCTCAGTATAGTTCCAGTCCCTCCTTCAGCTGGAGAGAAAAGCCAGCATCCTACAAGTTAGTTTTATATCTGGAGCTATCTTCCTCTTTCTGTATAGAGCAGAACTTATCAACAGTGCTGTTATATTAAAAAAAAAAAAAAAAAAAAAGGATATTATATTTACAGTCGACCTACATTCCCCTGGATCTCTTGATTTGGTCCAGGAACTGAGTATCTTAACCGGTAATGCTTTTTTATTATAACTGTTTTGAGTTGCATCCACTGTTCTAAACTAATTTTAGTTAGTGAGTAAGCAGACATCACTAACTTAATGATACTCTTTTAACCTATTGAATGATGATGGCATTTGGCACAAATTTAATTTTCTGCTCACAGAGTTAAAGCAGTGTTGTATGCAGCTTTGAACGAGAGAATCTTTCAGCATCAGTGGCCCTGTGAACGTCAATAACATGCATGCTAGAGTATTATGAGAGCTGTCAAAACTAATTGCATGGTACAAGCTTGATTCTTGCCATTGGTGCACTAGCTGAACTGTGATAACAGTAATGATGTAAGGACTTCAAATTCTCTGTAAAAGGATATATGGGAAGTTAAGATAAAGTTTTGCCTTCAGGGTATTACATCTTTAAAGTCATCCTGAGGTTACTGAGTATTCATTTTGGGGAAACTACCATTACATACAATACACTTTGAAATTGGGGTGGAGTGTTTATGAATGTTTTATATATTATTACCTTCCTCTTTACCACTATTTTTATTTTTCAGAAATGGTGTATCCAAATGTTTGCCTAGTAAATACCCTATAGATCAGAGGTTTTCAAACTGTGGTCAATGGACCACTAGTGGTCTGCAAGCTCATTTATATGGTCTGAGAATAGTTCCTCCTACGGTACGCTGCTCCATCCAAGAGCAGGAACTTTTTCCAGGTAGTCAGACCCCAACTGAGAGTACCCTGATGGGCTCTGGACAGACTGATTTAAGGACAGAGTCCAGGGAAGGCTATAGAGACATTACAATGGAAGTGTTTCACGATTCATGATGGGCCCTATTGCACTGTTAATGGACTGAGTTGTAATGAGACCTCACCGAAGATAGTCTCAGTTGGATCGTATATTCCAGAAGGAGCTTTTGTTTTCAAATAAAGACTGTGTAATTCTGCCAGGAGCAGAATCACCAAAACCCTGCCCAATAAGCAGCCACCAGGGAGGGGGACCTTGAGCAGAGAAATCAAGAAACAGTTGCAGACACATACACGCTTGGCCAAGGGGTGCTCACCTGAGGTGAATGCACTCCGTTGCACTACTGGTCAAAGTAGAAAATGGCTGTTCTTGGACTGGTTGTTAGAATTTTATTTGGCATGGAATCTAAAGCAGCATATGGGTAGTCCAGGCTCACAAATTATTTTGCTAATACAATTTTTTTACACAACTTATATAAAATCAGTGAAATCTGTTTTTCTTTGTGTAGTTTTTCAGTATTTGCAAAACAAACAATAGAGCATTGGCATTTTAAAACAAAAATGTCTATTTTCTTGTCAAATGGAGCAAAGAACAAAAATTACTCTGCATTTATTAAGTAGAAATTTATCATGTCAACTGATATTAGAAATACAAGTATAATACAGTTTTTCCAAAAATGACTTCAGACTACTAAGACCTTTTTCCTTCTCTCTTAAGTAAACAATATTGTACTAAGAATACTTTGAGAATTTTTTTGGTAAACAACCTGGCTTCTGTGGCACAGGGCTTGACTCTAAACAAGAGAGTCTTAATTTGTATTCACATTCAATTCACTGTGTATTAGGATAGCTTGTTCTCCATCCAAAAGATGGATTGAATCATGCCCCAGTATACCAAAAAATGTTTGGATTTTTTTTCCCTTTTAGATTGAATCTGCTATGTAAAATCCTGCTTTTAGTTGGGTATGGTTGAAGACATTTCCTGCTGTTCAAGACAGTGGCTTTATGGGTTTTTTTCCTGTCCCCTTTCTAAAACTAGTATTGACAGCAACAAATAGGAAAGAATAGAGGGATGTTTCTAGATACTATAGTAATGAAGTAAAACAGTTTGCTCAAGAATTACCACAGATATCAATCCTATAATAAGGAAACACATGCATTTAATCAGTTCCCTAGTTTCTCATTTTTTTTATACATATGATCTGTAATTGAAGTTGCTTTTAGGAGAAAAATTTAAAATTTTATTTTTAGTATTTTGGAATTCAGTTTCTTCAAAAAGAGTTATAAAATGTGGCTATTAAGTGGAACAATGTGACACGGCTCTTTAGTCAATCTCTAGTGCAGCATTTCCCAAATTGTGGTCCGTGGCCCAGTACCAGTCCTTAGAAAAATTATCACGCATGATCCTATTAATTTGTGTGATGGGGTAGCAGCACCCTGCACTGCCGAGCACGGCGGCGCAGCCCTCTTGGGAGAGAGCCTGCCTCCGTGGTATCTCTGCCGGGCATTCTCCCGGGCGGCGGGGCTAGATCCGTCGGACTCTAGGACCCAGGGAGAAGGCTGGGCACACTGACGCAGAATGTTGGACGCAGCCGGGGGAGCCGGTGCTGGCCAATAAAGCAGCGGGGATTGGGGCTGGGAGGAGGAGGGGGTGGAATAACCCGCTGGGTGCCGTGTGCATCGATGCAGAATGCCTGTGCCGGATGCAGCTGGGGGAGCCGGCGCTGACTGATAAAGCGGCCGGGATTGGGAGGGGTGGGGGGGCGGAACAACCTGCTGGACAGGTAGGGCCGTGACACAATTTATTTGCATATTCATACTTTGCATAATGAATATGCAAATAAATGTTACCGGTCCTCCAAAAGCTTGTGAATGGGTTTACTGGTCCCCAGTATCAAAAAGATTGGGAACCACTGCTCTAGTGGATTGTATTTGTATTTGATTTCAGTTATGCGCACTACCCGGTATCATCTTGACACATGTATTGTAATGGAGAATAGTCAAGTCGAAATTTGGTTTCTTCACTTTCTGGTTTCAAAGTTAGAAATTTCCAGAACATATTTCCTCATTTGAGCTGATCTTTTGTGTGATATTGCAGCAAATGTACATGGCAATATATCATTTGTTGTGACTTGATAACTTTGGAAACTAGCTAGCACAATTTTGATATAAATGGTATAGGAATGTTAAATAATTAAATGGTAAGCATGAAGCTTACTGGTTAACTGACCATTGGCAATGAATTCCAGCGGTTGCCAGCTGTATCAAGCTGAAGCAACCCCCGCCGTGACTGAACTGGCAGGTTGAGCCGTGAGTCCTCATGGCTGTAATGGGACCCCGTGGATGCAATGGGGGTGGGTAGCAGGAGCTAAGTCAAAACAGTTAACTGGTTAAGCACTATCCTTTAACCAGTTAACTATTTTAATGCCCCTACTATGAAAGCTATCTTTCAACTTTATCTTCCTTTATTCTTTAATATAGGGCTACTCAACTTTGGCAGCCCTGCGGGCCACAATGATACTCATAGCACATGGCAAGGGCCGCAACTTAACTGTGGTTGCATGTATATGTACATATATGCAAATAGCTTTCCACACTGACAGGCATGAATACAAAATTTAAGGCAGGACTATGCAACACACAGGCCCCATTTAAGTCAGTTCTGCTGTTACCCGATTTCCACCCATATGACAGCACTTTAATGAGCAATGACAGTCCAGGAATTTAACTACTAAAACGTGTATCAACAGAAGACCATTATATTGACAATTTTTTGTTTTAGCTCCCACCTGTGGGCCGCAAACAAACGGGCCACATGTGGCCCATGGGCAGCGTGTTGAGTAGTCCTGCTTTAATGTATAGTTTTTATTGCTGCAATTTAATAATAGCATGTTAGGAGCATCTGATACATTTCTGTAAACTACCTGATTTACTATACTACTACAACTACTACTAAAAACAAGGTCTTTACTTTCTTCAATACGCAGACATTTTGTTGGATGTATTGCCTCCTTATATGATGCAGAAAAGGAACTTGCTATTCCAGAACCCTGAGCTACTTTGTCCCCTTCATGATAAAATGATATCATTCTCTTCCTTTCCTCTCTTTCTGCTCCCTGTGAGAAAAACCATTCAGCTTTAAAAAAGGAACAGAATTAGGATTCCTGTTGTTTGTTTGTTTAAATTTGACTAGACAGAAGAATGCCTGATTGGGGCCACCTGCAGCAAGATGGATTCTAGATGGGCTCTCTTGTTTTAGTTGGTAAAAATGAGAAAGAAAGCAGTATTTCAGCCCTAGTGTGCTGTGGAACTTTTATATTTTTATATGATTTTGTAGGCCAGTAGGTTTTAAGTGAGGTGAAACTTGGTTACACAAGACAAATCGGACTCTTCAAAGGGGTACAGTATTTTGGCAAGGTTGAGATCAGAAGATCAAAGAAGGCAGCCACTGCTCCGTTCCTGGCTGTTAAGACTCTGTTAAGACTCTGCAGGGCAGCACTTGGGTGTGGTTCAGATGCTTACATCTTAATGGATTCTGCTCTTCTTATTAAGCTGCTATTTCTTACTCTCCCCTCATGATATCATAGCTTCCCAAAGTATTCATTTCAGCATAGCTTCCCCCAGTTTTTCAAAATAAGTGCTGAAGTTATAATTCTGCATGTTCTCGGAGTCTGTCCAGCATCTAAAGAGATGCAGCAATCTGAGGAAGATGGACTGGGGTCAAAATTGAGTTGAAATTCCATCGACTATTCAGTTAGTTTAAATAATCTAAATTTAACATCCCTAGAGCTTTATTAAGTTCACTTAGCATAGCTGGAATTTCAGAACAGATGAAAAACCTCTTAGGTTTGGAGGGCTGGTCACTTCCCTAGGTCAAGGGGTGTTGGTTTTTATTTTTTTTAAGGGAGAGGGAAATAAAGGCCCATCAACTCCTTGACAGTTTCGCTTTCTAGTTAAATCATTTCCCCTAAAAAGTGAAAAATGTATGCTTGACTTGAATTTTTTTATGATTTAACACACAGATGACAAAGTTGAGTTTTCTACAGCCTGAGGTTTGTTATTTAGATGGTAATAACGTGATTAGTAAAATATTGCCAGTTGTCAAACAACATCTGATATAAATTGTCTAATAGCAAAATGGATTGGCATTTTAAATCTTGAAACATGTCCTGCTCTCTGGCATATCTGTCAAGTAAGAGCTTGTCCATACTGGAAGTTATTTGTGATTAACTCCATGTGTGGGTGCTCTTGTTCAAGAATAAGTGCCTTATTCTGAATTAGTTGAATCCATTTTGGAACTAGATTAAGCTAATTCAAAATAATGTATTCATATTCCAGAGTAAGGGCATCTACACTCGGTGTTTATCAGGAATAGTTTATCTGCTTTAAGATCACACTTTATCTTACTTGAGGTTAACTTTTATGTGTAAACCAGCATTTAAATCCCATGAATATACGGAAGAAAAATAAATGTGCAACTACACTAGAACCTTTAGAATTATGAACATCTAAGGAAGAGAGGTTGTCCATAAGTTTAACACAGAAATGTTCATAATTCTCAATAAAACTTGATAGTTCTTTCAAGAGTTTTCAACCGAACATGGACTTAATACAGCTTTGAAACATTACTATGCGGAAGAAATATGTTGCTTCCCTTTGTTTTTTTTAGTATGTTACATTTACCATAGTACTGTATTGTATTTGGAATTTTGTTGTTTTGGTTTTTTGGTCTCTGCTGCTGTCTGATTGCATATTTCTAATTCCAAATGAGGTTGTGGTTGACCAACACTGAGTTCGTAATTCTGAGGTTCTAGTGTGTAAACAATGGAAAGATTTCTCTTCTAGTTTTGAAAAACAGAAACAAAAAACCCACTCCTATTTATAGCAGTGCAAAACCAATAGTAATCTTCAAAGTTGTACAGTCAGTGCTTCCAATATACAACCTCACTGTGGTTTATTGTTGGAAAATAACATTCTGGATTGACTTGTGGCATACCAGTTCCTGGTTAGGGAGTGGCTGTTGTTTTTTTCCCTCATATTCTGAACTGACTGACTGATATTTGTCACTTGACTTACAGTGGAGACTGTTAGTCACGCATACAGGAGCTCTATTTTAATTTTTCTTTTTGTGATGAATGGGGGGATGAACAGTAGTTGATATCCACACAAGACGTTATTTCCATTTCTAAGACTCTCTTCTTTTTGATGATGAAAACTGATGGAATGAATTTACTACATCATCACGGCCACACTCAGCTGACCACTGGCATATGCTTTTGACGTTAACTACAGAGCTATAGTGTATATACTGAGCTTAATCTCATATGTTATGCACATTGCTTTTAAGAAAATTCATGTATGCAAAGTGATGGTAATGAGTGGTATTCCAGACTTTAAGGTGCTGCATGTGTTGAATTCAATGGTTAATTCAACTATGGCAGATAACTTTGATTTAAAAGAATAACTATTCAAAATACTCTACTCCGGCAATGCTTGTATTCTTAAGATTGCCTTCTGAAAACCCTGCAACCACACTTTTTGTCAAGTAGGCTTTAATGGAATATCACATTGAAGGGAAGAGAGGAAAGTAAGTTAGGGTATGTCTAAACTACATCCCTTTTTCAATAAAGGGATGTAAATTAGACATATAGAAATTGTAAATGAAGCTGGGATTTGAATTTCCTGCGCTTCATTTACATAATGGCGGCTGTGACTTTTTTTCAAAAAGATACTTTTCGGGGGGGAACGTCAAGATGGGGATCTTTCGACAGAAATGCCCTGTTTTGAAAGCTCCTGTAAACCTCATTTTTGAGAGTTACAGGATCTTTTGAAATGGGGCATTGCTGTCAAAAGATCGCCATCTTGACCGCGGTTTTTTCCTCCTGAAAAGCGGCTTTTGGAGGAAGAAAAAAAGCCGAGTCCACCTTTATGTAAATGAAGCATGGGAAATTCAAATCCTGGCTTCATTTACAATTTCACTATGTCTAATTTACATCCCTTTATCGAAAAAGGGATGTAGTTTAGACATACCCTTGCAGTCTGAATTCCTGTGGAGGTGCTGGGTATCTAGCTGGGGTGGGTTACTAGCATTTATCTCTCTTGGAGTAGTTAAAATCTAGAGCTAAGTTGCCATTTGTGTTGGCAGACAGAATCTAAAACAACAGTTTTGCAAATGATGCTGCCAAGTAGATCTGATTAAATACCGAGAAAGATGGTTCATGCACGTTTCAGCAATTTCTAAGTAGACTCTTGTTTGTTTAGGTTGCATGTGTATGTCTTTGTATATTTAAGGGAGCCATGTGTGTTTGTGGAATTTGTTCTGGTTTTGTATTGCTATTTCTAAAACTGACTTTGGATGCAAAGTTGAAAAGTATTTAACCACAAAACAGGTTTGTTGCTGGTGAAAGCAGAAACAGTTTATAGACGTTAGCTTGTACTGGAAAAGAAACAATACAACATAACTTGTCATTAATGACACAGTTCAGATTTCGAATATTCAAAGAAAATAGACTGAAATTGGCTTGCACAAAATGTATAAGGTTATTTATACAAAATTAAACAACTGTTCACAATTTGCAAATATGAAAGGCTAACTTGAAATATGGTCTTGGAGTGAGTAGAGCAGGGAATCTAGAATATCTGTTGAAAATCATGGCAAAGGGAATGTGTTTGTGGTAAATGTAATATGAATTAGATATAATTTTCAAAGAACGATTCTTAGAAGAAGGAGAAATCTTGTATAGTTACATATGCCAGCAGTTTAATTTTTTTGGCACACTTTCCTTTTCAAATACTTAAGTGCTTGCATCTCTTTTATTGTAATTTGTGACCCTCTGATTTGGTTTATAAGAGGCTTGTCAAAACAGTTTGCTTCAATCCAGAGTGATAGGGCAAACCTTATTAAATGCATCAGAGCTTGCCTGAGTGAGGTGATTAACAAGCTGTGGCCTTTTTTCTTTGTAATCCATTTTAATCATTTAAACCTATTATTGTTTTAATTTCTAAAGCCCTTTAAATCTGTGACAATATTAATAGCTGTTTCAAATCCTGATTTACAAACACAGACTCCCCACTGACAATTTGAATGAGCTGTTGGCATAGCATTATATTCCTTAGATTACTACTATGTTGAAATTCAGAATTGGTGATTTTTATATTATAAACCTGAAAAAATTGCAAAGGTCATGATCTGAAAATATTGAATGGACTTTTACACTGAGGAAATTTCTATACGTTACTTTAAAAATTATCTAAATATTTCTGGGTCTGATGCAGGCCGAATAAGCTTCTGCCCAAACATACTGACAAAAAAGTTTTGAAAAATCTGATGATGGGGGGAAAAAAGCATGAGAAATTCCTCCAGCTCAAATACTATATAAAGTATGGTTACATTTTCCCCAGAACTTAAAACACTGATATTTCTAGTTTAGCAGTCGTCTTGAGTAAAACTACCTTGCTCTGGATTTCTGCTTTGAGTTTAAATGTCTGTCTTTATGCAAGAACCCTTGTTGACAAGCACAAACACTACTTGAAGATCTGGTTCCACTTAGTGCACTAAACCCAACTCATTGCCAGTGGGAGGAGTGCTCCATTTTTTTCCTAGTGTGATCACATCTTAGTAGAGAGACTATCAAACTCATAGACCACCTCTCTCTCTCTCTCTCAATCACAGTTGCATAACTTGCCTGTGGTGGCTACAGAAATTGGTAATGTCAGAGAGCATTAATCTTCAAAGAAGATTAATTTTCTCCTTTTGCTCTTAATTTCATATCATTTCCCTATCATTTAGCTTTCTTCTCTGTTGAATATATTATTCAGCTACCTGATTATCTTTTTTTGAGGCCAGAAGGGAACGTAAGTTCATGGTGAAGGCTAGAACTTTAACAGGGTTCAAAAAAGAGCTTGATAGTCACTGATGAACCTAACTTCCTTGAATCTATTAGCCAGGGTGGGTAGAAATGGTGTCCCTAGAGTCTGTTTCTCTGGAGGGTGGGTGATAGGGGAGGGATCACATGAGGATTACCTGTTGTGTTCTCTCCCTCTGAGGCGTCTGGTATTGGCCACTGTCGGCAGACAGGATACTGGGCTGGATGGACCATTGGTCTGACCCAGCATGGCTGTTCTTATTTTCTTATCTCTTCTGATAGTCTGCTTGCTTCTCCTCTGTTTACACATCTAAATATCACAATGGATTGCTTTACCACAGTCTCGTGCTTTGTTGTTTCTTATCCACTGTGACTCTTAAATCCTTTTCAGAATCATTGCATTTCAAGGTCCAGTTCATTCCCTTCCTGTATCTTGCATTCTTTGTACCTAGATGTGTGACTTTGTACTTAACTATATTAAAAGGCATTTTATTTGAATGGGCCCAGGTTACCAAGTGATCCAGATAACTGTGTGACTGCCTCATCCACCTCATTTATCATTCTGTCAGTCTTTATATCTCCTGTCAAGTTTATCAGCAGTGATTTTTATATTTAATTCCGGATCGCTCATAAAAACGTTGAATAGCATTCAACGTAAAAATGTTGAATGTTAATACTGATCCCCGTGAGATCCATCCAGAAACAGCTCTAACTTTCCCCTATATCAGTGATTCTCAAAGTGTATTCCGCGGACTCCCACTAGTCTTATACCACCTTGCATGTGGGCAACAGCCCAAGGCTCAACTCCTCCTTCCCTC
This sequence comes from Pelochelys cantorii, assembly GCA_032595735.1. NCBI lineage: Eukaryota > Metazoa > Chordata > Testudines > Trionychidae > Pelochelys > Pelochelys cantorii. The sequence goes on from CM064333.1 coordinate 5,787,236, forward strand.
CCCCCGCCACAGTGGGAAGCCTGTACTGGTGCTCCAGCTCCATGGCATCCTCTCCTCCTTCCCCCCCCCCCCCCCAAAAGCTTGGAGCACCAGCGCCAGCTTCCTGCTGTGGGGAGGGGAGACTCGGGCTGGATTGGATTTGCAGGGGGAGCAAGCAGCTCCACGCAGTCCCGTTCCCCCTCCCTCTGGCTGCGGGAAGCACTGCCTGCAGGCTTTCCTCGCTGCTTCCATTGGCCAGAATCATAGCCAATGGGAGTTGCAGGATGCGGTGCCTGGGAGCAGCGGGGGGCGTGAAATCAGTTAAGGTCCGTCCCCCCCCCCCCCCCCCCCCGGTCTCCTCATATCCAGACTCTGCACCACCATCCCCTATATGCACTTCCCCTCCTGCTGAAACCCTGCACTCCCAGCCTGCTCCTGCATTCTCCCTCCTTGCCAGACCTTCAACCTCGAGCCTGCTCCTGCACCCGGCAGGGCTGAAAGCTGCCACAGGTCAAGGTGGAGGGGGCTGGCCCCACACCTCCCGAAGAGGTGGGCCTGAGGGTAGTCAGTGCCACCTGGACTGCGGAGCTGGCCCCTTCTCCCATCCCTGAAAGCTGTGGAAAGCGGTACTCCAGTGCTCCTGCAGCAGTTCAAAGGAGCTCCAGGCTCCTTTGAATGGCTGGTCCTCAGGAAAATTGCCCCTGTCTCCTCTCCTCTCCCCTCCCCCCCCCGCCCCATTGGTGGACCTGCCTGCACCCATTTTGTCATCATGGGTCATTGGCTGGTGGTCAGCGGAAAGTTTACGTTGAGCAGGGTGGGCTGCAAGCCACAAAGTTTGAGAACCACTGCCCTAGATGAATGCTTAGCGCTCTCTTCTGGGCACTGATTCGTCTGCTATAGGTAGTCAGCAGTTACAGCAATTTGGCTGTTGGAGGTTTTGGATTTGCTGAAAGTAAACCTTCATTGTGGGGCCTTTTATCTCTGCAATGTACAAATTACCCTGCATCTTTCAGTTTAATGGAAAAGAATACCAATTCCTGGACTCCACATCATCTTTGCCTAAGAAGTTTAGTAAATATTTTCTGAAGAACAGAATAGCTTTGCTTATTTACTATGTTATTGTATGGGAATGATTTTTAAAAAAAATCGAATTAAATAAATTGCTGACCTGGATGTGCCATTGTGAACACAGTGCGCAATTCCTTGGTCAGCTGCTTTCAAGGTGAATTCTTAGATAAGAACTTGGCTGTATTGTTGTATGATATTGCTACAGTTGTGGCTAGCTCTAGATTTAAGAGAGGTGCTGTTGAGGTGGTAATTTATGAGAAGTAGGGCTGCCTATGTGTAGACGATTGCACGATTAACCGATAAGCCTGAGCTTGTTGGTTAATCTAGTTGACTACACACATTCCCCTCCTCCCGCCTCTGTATCAGATGGCTTAAATGAGCACTGGATCCGCCTGCCCTCACTGCCCCCGTGTTGCTGCCACTGATAGAGATGCAGCATCACGCAGGATGAGGGGAGCAGGTGGGAGCCTATTTGCGTGGGAGACCAGCTTTCAAGTAGGCTTCCGGCACATGCCAGCTCTGTGGACCTGCCTGCCACCCCTTGCTGCCTCCTGCAGTGGTGGGGGAAGAGGGACAGGCAGGCAGGAGCCGGCTTAAAACCTGGTTTCCCCCCCCAGCACCAGCTCCATGGTGCCACCTGCCTCCTCCCCCCACACTGCTGTCTCTATCAGAAGCAGCAGTGCGGGGGGAGGGCAGTGGGGCTGCCATGAAGCCCCTGTCAATAGGGCATCCAACCTCCCTGCGAACAGGGGCTGCTGCTGTGGAGCAACCTATGTCTGTGGGGAGCTCGCCCTGTCCCCCTCGCCGTGGACAGAGCCTGCTGCCACGGAGCAAACTTTGTCCACAGGAAGCTCGGGCACCTCGTGGACAGGGGCTACTGCCACCCTGTGCTGCTGTCTCTATATTAGAGGCAGCAGCTTGAGATGGCAGGCAGAGCCGGACTACATGGGGAGCTGGTTTTTAAATTGGCTCGCCTTATGGACTGGCTCCCATCTGCCACCCCACGCTGCTGCATCTGATAGGGACGCAGCAGCACGGAATGTCGAGGGACTGCCCAGGGACTATCGAATAGTCGTGTAACCACTAAATTCTATTCTATTACACACTCTCTGACATCCCTAATGAGAACCCCTCTGCTTTGGAACCAGAGCCTTGCAATATTGTGGGCCAGTTATTAAAGGCTTCTCATAATCTTTTAATCTCAGATTTCCAGTTAGTAATGGTCTTCAAAATGTTTGTGTCCTATTAACAGTAATGGGACTAAACCCACAGTTGCCAGGTGTCAATGATATTCAGCAGTGGTTCAGCTGCCTTGTGAGCTATAGGTAACTTCCATTGTGTAGACACTCTTTGAGAGAATGGGGGAAGAATTTTGAGTGATGAGAGACTGGGAAATGGGGGCAAGAGCTATATGGACCAAGGGCTTGGAGGATGGACGAAGACGACAATAGAGGAAGTTATGGCAGTTTCTTCCTCCCAGAAGTTAGGAAACAGTAAGTGGCATCTCCCTCTGGCAACCAACAAAGTAACCTTCACTTGTTTGTACAGATATGTTTTTGGTTTGTTTCCAAAAAAGGCTGCAGACTAAAAACCATGTCTTTTTTTATAATTTTTAAAAAGGTCATGAATTTTTGAGGGCTTACTCATGAATGATTCTTTTCTCTCTCCAAGCCTGGATCAGAGTTACAGACTTGCCTGGCTTTATCAAGAGTCTTAAGATGATTTAGTAGATGGATTTTTTCTTAAAATAAAACTTTGCCCTCCCCTGCTTGTATGCTGACATTTTGACTTTTCCAGTTATTCTCATTGGGGGTAAAGCCATGGGCTACTTTCAGTAAAGATGGCTGTCATTTCTCCTACCACCTTTGCAGGTGGATGAGGCTGCCTGTAGCAAGGACAACAGGTCTCCCATTGTTTCCAATAACACTGAAGCCAAGGTGTCATCAAATATAATAGCTATTTCTTCCATGCTCTAGAATTTCCTAATCTTTCTAACCACTAGTGGAAGGTGAGAAAGGGCTGCAGAGAGGCAGAATCAGAGGGTATGCAGAGATGTGTAAGATACTAAAAGGATGCTGGGAAATAGGAATGTGGCATTCAGGAAACTGTTTAAAAAGATATCGGAGGTGGTTAAGGCATTATAGAGGGACAAAGTAGCAGAGAGGGAGAGTGTGAGGTGAAAACACTGGCAAATGGCTGACAGTAAACGGAGCATGAAGGCGGAACTTGAGTGGGACAAGATATTGTCACTTTCAGGATATGTTTCAGATAGCCTTCAGGGATCACTATTCTTCCTAGAAGTCCCAATAAAAAGAGGCAATCATTTCGGGCAGATGATATGTGCGTGCTTCAAAAAAACTCTTATATTGGTTTAAGTGGTAATATCTGGTTTATGATGTAGTTTTGTCTATTGTATTTATATTTATGGTGTGTGGTTGGTGTTTTTGTGTAAAGAAATTCCTGGAATGTAGAGTCTATCACAGGCTGTTTATTGCTTTTATAGTGCTAAAAGTAAATTGCATGATCCAAGTTTCTAAGCTTTTATGTTTGTTCTTTTTAACACACTATTTGCCACGTAGGAGTATAACAGACTCTTTGAAAATTTGCAAGTTACTGGCCATAACAAAAAGTATAGACATTTTACTTGAAACAAGAAAATAGTACTTTCACTGCTGTTAAAGGAGTTCATTTACTCTGAAACAAAAAAACAGGACTATGTAGCACTTTAAAGACTAACAAGATGGTTTATTAGATGATGAGCTTTCGTGGCCAGACCCACTTCCTCAGATCAAATTGTGGAAGAAAATAGGCGTGACCATATATACCAAAGGGATACAATCAAAAAAAGTGAACACACACAAAAAAGGACAAATCAAATTTCAGAACAGAGGGGGGATAAGGGGGGGGGGAGGTAAATGTCTGTGAGCTAATGATATTAGAGGTGATAATTGGGGAAGCTATCATTAGCTCACAGACATTTACATCCCCCCCCTTATCCCCCCTCTGTTCTGAAATTTGATTTGTCCTTTTTTATGTGTGTTCACTTTTTTTGATTGTATCCCTTTGGTATATATGGTCACGCCTATTTTCTTCCACAATTTGATCTGAGGAAGTGGGTCTGGCCCACGAAAGCTCATCATCTAATAAACCATCTTGTTAGTCTTTAAAGTGCTACATAGTCCTGTTTTTTGTTTCAGCTAGACTAGACTAACACGGCTACATCTCTATTACTATTCATTTACTCTGGTACTGTTTTGGTAAACCTGAGCTGAAGTCATGGATAAATGGAACTACCAAGCTCTATGATGCTTAATAGTGTGATAAAGTAACATTTTTAGTTAAAATTTGTATCTGATAAGTCTAATTTTTTGATTTTTGATGGCTAACTCTGATTTGGTTTTGACTATCTATTGGGCATAACTACATATGAGCATACTCCTCAGCAAATGGGAAGGAGACAGCACCTTTGCAGCTGATTTTCAGTATACCTCAGATGAGGCTTTTTAGTGTCAAAAATCCCAGAGGATCTCTTAGTGCGTCTATTTAAAGAGGAGATGCTGCCCTCTGAAAAAATGCGCAAGCAAGCAATGACATTCCTCATGCTCACTGTACTAATCTTTTTAGATTAATTTTTGAAAACATAGTAACAAGACTGATAATGGGGTGTTCTGGATCAGAGCAATAAGAAAAGGCAGGAGCAATTTAGAGGACAAATAGTTTTATCTCTGTCAATTGGATAAAGTAGAAATCACGTAAGTAGGACATAAAAACAAGCAAATCAGTGAGTTAGTTTTAGCAGGAAGTACTGTTTAGACATGCACAGTAAACTATTACCTATTGTATATTAACCATGAAACTACAGGCCAGTTCGCATAAATTCTGTGCCAGGAAAGATAATGGAGCAAATAATTAAGGAGTCCCTGGAAACATCTGGAAGATAATAAGGTGTTAACTAACAGTCAGAATGGATTTGTAAAGAACAAATCATGTCAAACCAACCTGATAGCTTTCTTTGATAGACTAACAAGCCCTATGAACAAGGGGGAAGCAATAGATGTGGTATACCTTGACTTTTGTAAAGCATTTGATACAGCCTCACATGACCTCCTTATAGATAAACTAGGGATGTTAAATTTTGGTTAATCAGCTAATCAAGTATTTGAAGGAATTTCCACCAATTGCTCGATTAGTTAATAAGGGCGAGGTGGGGCACTCGCTGTCTTGGTTGCACCTCTGTCTTGGGGGAACTGGCTTTTAAGTTGGCTCCCCCCAGCACAGGTTCCTGCTTCCCCCCCTTGCTGCCTCTGGGGGGAAAAACTCTCACATTCAGAGTACGGCCACACCTGGGCTGAAGCACCACCACCAGGGGGAGAGAGCTGGAGCCAAGGGAATCACAGAGTCTCTGAATCTAAATATGTGGAATATGCGGAGCTATTGGTGAACAATGGCTGTTGCATTATACTTCTGACAAGGTTTCATTTCAGTGAGGGGTGAAGTGATCCCCATATGTGGAATGTGTTGCATAGTATGTGAAGTATTAAGGATAGGAGAAAATGCTTTAGAGCAACAGATGAAAGCTCAGTCTGTTCATCTTAACAATAAGGTTGGGTTCAATACCAAGTTAAGTGGATAAAATGTAATTAATGGCCTCTGAGATATAGGAGATCAGCTAGATCAGTGGTTCTCAACTGTGGGCCATATGGCTCCCCAGGGGCCACGCCCTACCTCTCAGGGGCCATATGGAAAAAACGGAACATTAGGTAAATTATGTACCTCTTTTTCCAACTAACAACGGCTATGAGTGGGGCCACAGAGGTAAATGAGGCTCAAAGGGGGCCATGAGCAAAAAAAGGTTGAGAAACACTGAACTAGATAATCTAATGGTCAAGCATTTCATACAAGAGTTTTGAAGTTAGGTGTGTTAATCCTCTAGGGTATGTCTAGACTACATGGCTCCGTCGACGGAGCCATGTAAACTAGTTTACCCAGCATAGTCAAAGAAGCGGGGATTTAAATAATCCCCGCTTCATTAAAATAAACATGGCTGCCACGCTGTGCCGACAGTCAGCTGATCTGGCACAGCGTGGCAGTCTAGATGCGGATCTGTCGGCTGGGGAAGCCTTTGCTGACTGATCCTGTAAACCTTGTTTCGTGAGGCATAAGGGATCGGTCAGCAAAGGCTTCCCCAGCCGACAGATCCGCGTCTAGACTGCCGCGCTGTGCCGGATCAGCTGATCGTCGGCTCAGTGTGGTGGCCATGTTTATTTTAATGAAGCGGGGATTATTTAAATCCCTGCTTCTTTGACTATGCCGGGTAAACTAGTTTAAATGGCTCTGTCGACGGAGCCATGTAGTCTAGACATATCCCTACATTTTAACAGGTATTGTTCTCTGGCTCAAAATACTTGAAATGCTTTGCAGTAGACAAAGATAACGAGATTATTTACTTCTCAAATTTCAACTGAGAATAAATCTGTTTAAGAACTAAAGTAATTTTTTCCTATTTTGTTTTCCTCCCTTTCCCATTAAGGTATGCTCTCAAGCCAAATGACCAAATCTTGGCCGAGGACAAACACAAAGAACTGTAAGTTTATATACCCTTGTATTTGGGCTGACAGACCCACATGCACATGTGAATTTGCTCCCTCCCATCCTTTTTTAAAAACATTTTAAACTGTTACTGTAATCAAATTGTTGCTGTTTTCAAGATTTTTTTTTTCTAACGCTTGTCTGCATGGTGGGGTGAAGCACCCTTGTGGGGGGGGGGGGGAGGGAGGAATATGATTTCTAAAACACATTAATGTGTTGCACTTTGATTCATTACTATGTATCATTAGGTCCAAAAGTTGCCTCAAGCATTTTAACATATAGTACTGCATTAACGTGCATTAGGACACCTATAGTGTTCACTGCCAGAGCCTGCACAGACCAGTTAATAAGTGCATAACACATCAGTGTGCACTAGAAATCATAATACACACTGTTGCTCAATGTAAACAAGCCCTTGAAGTTCAGTAATATCTGCTGCATATTAATTTACTGCAATCAGCAGCTACATGATTGAAAGAATACCATAATATAGCTATTGACACCGTACCATAAGCAGACTGGAAATAATAGTGGTAACTCATGCTAAGGTATAGAAATGGTGACGTAAAGTACTGACTGTCCACAAAAACTGTTTTTGATATGAGTAATGGATTCATATCTGCTGTAGGCTGGAAAAAAGACTATTTCAGGTAATGTCTTTTTATTTACACTGATAATACTGCATGGTGTTTTTGAATATTGTTGTTTGTCAACTTCCTTATTTCAGTGATCTTGAAATGTTGCCTATTTTAGCTGAGCTAACTTAATTACACTTTCTACATGTACACTCAGAATATGAGAGCTAAGCTGTGGAAGCTTTCCTTAATCTCCATAATTACTATTTTGTAGCACAACTGGAAATAGATATTTTAATCAAATATTGTAACAACTTGAATATTTTTGGTTTTATTTTGTTTTAAAGTTTGAAATTCAGACTGTTGTTCCAAATAAATCTCAAAGCAGTATATGAGAAACTTAGAGGAAACTCTAGAACCATCAGTGGAACTTCTTGAAACACCATTAAGAATACTTCCTCTGCAAATAAGCACAGATCATTTGTGATGCTGTCCTTGGGGAGACTAAAACCATAAGCCCCTATGTGACTTCTTCGCCTTAGAAAGGACTTTTCTGGAAATAAAATTATGTGACAGCTTCCTGCCACACCAATCTATCCACCTCACCAAAAAACTTCTCAAAACATTGCTAGCCTAACTCTTGCCTTGCAGGTAACAGCCAGTGATCCCCAGCTCCTGAATTCCTTCTCTGTTGCATTGTCCAGTTTTTTCTCACTGGACACTCAAACAAATTAACTAAATCCATTGTCTTCAAAGAGACTGCCTCTTGGCTCAATTGAAAATGCACATTGTACTCTAATATAACAGCATATTTAAGTGTTACTAAGCAGAGATAATAGAAACAGAAATGGTAGCAAATAAAACAAAATAAAGTAAGTTTTAGACTCTAAAAAAGTATAACAGACTATGAACCTGGTATCAGGCAGTTTTTACCGACAGTTAATTCATGTCCTAAGCTTACATAGTAGAAGGATCCAGTTTTCACAGATTTTGAGTGCTTTGGCCCCTTTGTCCCTTAAGTGATGGATAACTAAGGGGTTCTCTTTTCTGCTTTTTATAATTGAGTAAATTACTATGAAATGTATCCCTTTGAGATATATAACTCAGAGTTCTTCTCCTTCGCTGGTTTGTATATGGCATGCTGTCTTCCTCATCCTCTGGTCAATTTGCTTTTTTGACTGTCTCAATCACTTTGTTTAAATTCAGCTTCAATTGTCCTTTGCCGGTATTCAAGCCATGCAGATGGTCAAATCTAAATTCCTTTGTCTAGAGTAAGCTTTTTTTATCAGCTGTTCCCAAAACATATTTTAAGAACATATATCCAACACACTTATGTAACTCTTTATAAACATCCTGTACATATATCACACAGTGATATTTATGGACAGTATGTCACCAGTTATTGCATCATACCTTAGAAGAGATTTTGTCTAAATATTATGACAGTTAGATGTACCTTTTGCCAGTAGGCATAAAGAGGATCATAAGGACACACCTTCATTCATATGAATCACTTAATATAGAGTGTTTCAACTTCTGAAAACAAATAGTTCGTCATTGACCTAGCCAGGAACCACTGTGCTCTGATTTATGTTGGAAAGACTGGTGCAGACTTAATCACATCAGGACATCTCATAGAAGATGTGGACACACTTTCTTTAAATGGAAAGTGAGGCAAATGCTTATATGGACTGTGGTCATCAGGTACAAACAGTAGAGCACATCATGTCTGAGTATCACTATCATTCTTTTGTAAGGGGTTTGAAGGACATTCACCAGCTGATTTCTGACTACCCACGCCATGCAAAAAAAAGACTTGATATCAGGAGGAAAATCCTTTTTTCATCCAGTGTAACATTGATTCTGCCCTACCCCCCCAAATGTAAACAGTAATTTGAAAGGTTTACGTTTAACTTTAGGGCAAGTATTGAATCTTGCCATGTATAAATGGTACTAGTACATTTCTGGAATATGATGTTAGCCATTCTGTTGATGTTTTAAGTTTCTGAATTTTTTGATCTTTGCCTACTTTCTCAATTAGGGATGTTAAATGTTGACTAATTAACTAATCAAATAGTTGATGGGATTTCCCTTGACTGTTTAATTAGTCAGTAAGAACTAGCAGGGGGTCTTGTGCATTTCAAAGAGTGGAGCCTGGGTGGGGCCAGCAGGGAGTCTCCTGCTGACCTCCAGCTCTATGCAGGTGCTTTCACTTTGAAATGCACAAGAGCCCCAGTGTAGCTTACTTAGAAATAGCTTTTTTCAAAATTGAGAGCATCTACACAGCACTTATTTTGAAATAGAGCACTCTTTCTCCGACTTCCCTTACTTCTCGCACAATGAGGGTTACAGGAGTTGGAGTAAGAAATCCTCCAGATACACAGTATTTCAACATTATTTTGAAATAATGTTGCTGTGTAGACGTTCTCCTAGTGCTTAAGGTTTGGCAACAAGAAAACAATGTTCTTCTTTGAGTGATGTTCCCGTGGGTGCTCCACTCCGGGTGCTGGTGCAGCCTCACGCCAGCAACCAGAGATTTTTCTAGCAGTTTCCTGCTGCGTTTGCGCATGCACCGTGGCACCTTCTCATATTGTTGATGTCTGTTAGGTGTGCGCACGGCGCAGCTCCTTCAGTTCCTTGTCTACCGTCCTCAGCGACACACAGAGCTTCGTTGACTCGCCCTTTCCTCACCTAAAAAAAAAATGAAGTTTATTAATTCTCATCAGTTTTCTCCTTAATTCCAAGTTCAGCTCCTACTAACCACCAAACAAAAACAAACAAACTGCTCTTTGGTGTTCATAACCTGGTTTTTCCCCATGCCTGGCTCCAGGCTTTAAATGTTGTGATTCTTACCGGGAGGCTATGCCAGCCTCTGACGGGCATGCCCCTGTATAAGGTGTCTCGGGGAGGCCTACAATGCAAAAGTGTGCACGCTGCTCAAGTCTCACAGCCACAGCACGATGCAACCATGCCAATAGGCTGAAGACCTACTTATATGAAAAATGGCTTCAGCCACTGCGTGTTGACTCACCCACTCCCCCGCTCCCCCCCCCAGAGGCAAGGAATCTGTCTAATTAAGAGGTATGGACAAAGATCGTCCCTCTACCTTGTCAGACAAATCAAAAGTGAAAACCAGGGTTTCACCGGCAAAATTGCTACCTCCGGCACAGAGCTCAGTTAGAGTGAGCGTAGCTGATGAGTGTAGCTGATAAGCCCGGCACTTCTGGCATGGCATTGTGTAAACACTAGGTGCTGTAGAAGAAACTCATTTGGAGCCCAGGCAGAAAACATTGGCACCAATGGCACCAACTGAATCCATGGTGCCAGCTAAATATCACAAATCTGTGCCGAAAATGACACAAGAGGCAGCACCATAAGCAGCACCTAAGAAACCCCGCACCAACATGCTCCCACCAAAGGCACGGTCTCTGATGCTACCAGCAGAACCTACCATGGCCCTTTGAGCCTCAGTACTGCAGCTTGACTGCACACGGCACTGTAAACCATTGTTAGCTCACGTTTCATCGGCACCACCATCTCCATCATCAACGGTGCATTCTGTTCATTCACTAAGGTCTCCAGTTCCATCTATATGAGCAAGTGAGGCTGTCAGCAGTCCACATGGCCATTTTTCTTCTCAACATTCCAGCCCTACTCAGCAATACCCTCCTTGGAAATCCCACTCCTCCAGACCATAACATCCGTCTCCACCACTTTCCTGGTACTCCCACCATTGGCTTTACCTACCATCTCCTTACCCTGGCCAATGGCATCCCTAGGATACCTCACAGAAACCACCACACCACTCCTTCCACATCATCCAAGAGACCATGACAATCGCCTCAGCCTGTAGTCAGATACGCAGCACCGAACTCTGCACACTGTTTACAATCAGAGAAGATAGAATTCCGCCCCCACACACACGACTGCTCATCATCACCTGTTGAAACCATCATCCCTGCCACCATTGGATGATTCACAATAATTCCAGGAACTCTTCAAAAGGGTGGCCCTAGCATATGAATGCAACCTGCAAGAAGTACAAGAAAAACAGTATAGACTTTTGCATACATTGCAACCTCCGACATCTTCAAGGATCACAATGGATGAGGCCATCATGGACACCCAAGCATCGATTACGCCCAGCAACAAGAGGGCTGACTGTAAATAATACTTCATGCCTAACAGCATTGACTTTCTTTTTTCACACCCATCACCTAACTCCCCGGTGGTTGACGCTAGGCCAAATAGCCGAACATGAGATCTATTCCCCAAGTTGAGGAGCACAAGAGGCTTGATATCATGGGCAGAAAGGTATACTCCTCTGCGACCCTACTATTAAGGGTGGCTAACTATAATGCTATGCTCACTGACTATGATTATACAAACTACTCCAAGCTGCAAGAACTTCCCCACTTCTGTCTCACTTGACCCTCTCATAAACAAACTACAACCTCGTTGGAGCTACTATAAGATGGGTGTATAAGTGACTGGAAAACTGTTTCCAGAGAGTGGTTATCAATGGTTTACTCAAGGAGGAAAGGCATATCTAGTGGGGTTCTACAGGAATTGGTTTTGGGTCTGGTTCTGTTAGTCTTCATCAGTGGTTTTAGATAATGGCAGACTTACAAAGTTTACAGGAAATACCAAGTTGGGAGTGGTTGCAAGTGCTCTGGAGGATAGTATTAAAATTAAAAATGATCTATACAAATTGGGGAGAGAGTCTGAAATACATGGGATGAAATTGAATGACAAATGTGAAGTACTCCCTTTAGGAAGGCACTATGACTCCCAGATCCCTTTCTGCAGTACTCTTTCCTAGGGAGTCATTTCTCATTATGTATATATGTATCATAAGCTGAATGAGTCAATAGTGTAACACTGGAAAAAAAAACCCAAACAAAAACAACAAAGCAAAACCCAAACTTCATTCTGGGATAATAACAAGCAAGACCTGTCATATCTTAGAGACATCATCAAATGAGATCTATTAGCAGATGTTTTTAAAGCAAGAAAAGAGAATTCTTCTACTCTACTCTGTGCTGATTAGGCCTCCACTGGAGTGTTGGGTCATGTTCTGGATGTCCCATTTTACGAAAGATGTGGACTAACTGGAGAAAGTCAAGAGAAAAGCAACAAATGATTCAGGCCCTAGAAAACATTACCTGTGAGGAAAGACGGAAAAAACTGGGGTTTAGTCTGGAAAAGAGAAGACTGAAGATATGTCTTCACTTGCTGGTAGATTGGCACCACAGCAATAGATGCAATGCAGTGAGTGTCAATTTAATGCGTCTGGTGAAGACCGGCTAAATCAATGGGAGAGCACGGTTTAGGTTGGATGTTGGACGAAACCTACTAAACTGTCAGGGTAGCTAAGCGCTGCAGGTTTTATAATCTCTATAATTGGAGATTTTAAGAGCAAGCTAAAGAAACACCTGTCAGGGACAGCCTAGATAATTTAGTCCTGCCATAAGTGCAGAGGATGGGACTAGAAGACATCTCCAGGTCTGACTAATTCTCACTGTAAAGTTGAGTTATGAATAAATTTTGTGCACATTTCGGTTCAAAAGAGTACTTTATGTATTTCAGGAGTTGTTTCAATAAGCCTATTTCCTGGCCACTTTGAATAGTAGTACCCATCCCTTTTTGTATTGCTCACCAATTTATATTTATGCAAACTTTCATCCAGTTTGTCATTTTTTTCTGACCATAATCTCATTTTGTGGGATTACTACATTCTGATTTCTGCACTGGTGTACAACTGTTTTGCTGTGTAAAATAAATAGTTTTTATTGCTTGAAGTATTCAGGTTAGTTTAAAAAACAAGTCTTCCATAAAGAGGGAAAGTAGTGTTTTTTCCCTTTAAATATGCTGCCTAAAATAACATTTTTATTTAATCTGCTGCTGATTCTTTCAAGTCTCAAGAACAACTTCCATCTTGGAATTCTAACTATATATAAACACTAAAGTTCATAACATACTGTTCTTTTATGGTTGTCCAAAAATATTAAACTATAAACTGTAAACTCTAGTTTACAGATACTTTTTTGTCTTTTAAAAAATGTTGTCAGACAACAACATAGTGCCTGTATAATAGGCTAAAGCTGCATACTGAAAGCTATTATGTTGAATTTGAATAGTAAACTAGTATCTCTTTCACAGAACATTGTGAGGATTAATTCAGTGTTTGCATAAAGCTTAGAGAATATCAAAGTTAAAATGATGAGATCTTAGGTGATTTTCTACGATAACTCTCTCAGAGCTCTTTATAAGAACTCACGTGGGGCTGATGGTATTCCCATTTTATGGATGGGGAAACAAAATAACAAAGGGGAGTGGCTCACCAAGCTCCAGCAGTCCAACTGTAGCAGAGCCAAGAATAAAATGGCCAATGTGTCCTATCCACTGGACCACATTGTCTGAATGAAGATTCATATATTCTGCAAGATTCAGTGTTGTACTAAAGTAGGCAAACCTATTTTCTGCCACTTAATTTAGTGCTTAGCAAATTATGCCAGATGGAGTAGTTACTAGCTGTAGAGGAATACATGCTTGGTATAGATTTATTTTATTGAGTGTGATTAAAAACATACCGGTTTATAGTGAAGACAAGACAAAAAATTGTCTGACCAAGTCAGGAAAAGATAGTCAAGAAATCCCTAAAAACCCATTAATATGCCAGTGATGCTGACTGAGCTGTGTGCAAAGAAATGTTGTGCATAATTGATATCTGCGTAAGTTCAAAGGAGTGCTTTAAACATAAACATTCTAATCGTTTACAAAAGTTACTAGACTGTGAGAGGATAGATTGTTATAGTAACTTCAGACATTACTACAGTACATAAATAAATTCCTCTTCTCCCCTTCAAGTTTTTTTGTTGCTTCTTTTTTTTTTTTTTTTGCTACGTAAGATAATATAATGAAGACGATACAATGCTTTGTCATTATGTCACCATTCATATCAGCTGTGCTATGTTTTGAAAAGCATTTCCCTCTTCTATCTTGCTTTCTCTGGATTTCATTTTAAATGCATACTAACAAAAGTCAAATTTGCTTTGCAATTGTGTTCGCACTTGCTTCCAGTAAGTATAATTTGGAAGGCATATCAGCTTTAGTTTACACTCCTTATTATTTGTTATTTACATCCTCAATGTAGCATCTAGAGTTAAATATTAAACAAATCCAGGTGAACTTGTTTTTTGAATATCAGGGGGTTTTTTATATGTGTTTTGGGGTCCGGTAAGAAAGTGTGATTTAAGAAACAGTTTTATGTCTAAAGTTTTGTATCAGAAGTAGCTTTTTAGGAAATTCTATTGTATACAATGCCATCTGACCAACCTATTATTAGGAAGGAACCTGAATGTCAAAATTGTGGTGTTTAAACTATCTGTATTCTAATGCACTAGGTAAGTTGAGTCTCTGGTTGATACTTATCTGAAATATGGGAACATTTGCCACTGAAATTGTCTGAAAAATGGAAATAATGGACTTTCATTCCTGTGCTTTATATTTTTAGTGAATAGATCTTTGAAAGGTTCACCAGAATTATTTTTAAATAAATTAGATCTCAGGAACTTTTTAAACATTTAGTAGTGGCTTAAAGTCTCTATCCCTGGTCTTCCACAAAATATGTTCTTCACTTATGTATGTATTGTTAAGTTAGGAAAGTTAATTTAGTGTAGGTCCATAATGGATAACTTCATGGTTAAAGGGAACTGGATACTGACATTTATGGACAAAAGAGGCTCTATAGCTTTTAGAGTCTGAAAGAAGACAAATATATTCATTTTGTAACAATTTAGAAGGGAATGGATTTTTGTGGTGTTAAAACACCAAGAATAAATTAGGCATACTTCCAAAGGACCTTAATTACTGGAGTTAATATGTAAATTTTGACGCCTGCACCATACAGGAATGGTTATCAGAGTTCTGATATTTGAAGTAAAGTATAGGAATGCATTGCTAATGTTATACATAACCAAATATAGGTGTTATTTTCCCCAGTAATTTTTTTTTAACTACACTAATGTCTAATAGCTTGCATTGCACAAGGATCCTACCAAATTAGTACAAAATAGCCTGGTGTTTGAAACCGGCTATCAGAGTTCTGTGTATTGAAATGGAGTTTAGAAAGAACAGAACTACTACTATGCTCTTTTAATGGTAAATAGTGCTCTATGAAGTATAAATCAGAGAAGTTTCTATATTCCTCAGTTTTAAAACTAGTTCTCAACCAAAGCAAGAATCTGGTTTCTGAACTAGGGATGTGAAAAGTTAACTGGTAAACCTAATCCTTAATGGGTGAGGCTTACCGGTTTCAGTTAATGGGTAGGGGCTGGAGCAGCTTCCTACCTACCCTGGGGAGTATGTTATGTGTAATGAATTTGTCAGGGCTGATAGGAGTTGCTGTTATAGAACAGTGACACCTTTGACAGTTGCCATTGAGGAGTACTTAGGACTTGCACCTTCACTTTCTCAGTATAGCATTTAAATAATAAATAGTAACCAAGTGAGGGAGGAAAAAAAGAGCCGCGTAATGGGGAGGGTGGGAGATGTTTCAGCTGCTTTGTCTATGGATATATAGAATTCCATTTTATAATCATCGTCTCGTGTACAAAAATCATAAGATCACCTTGTTTACTTCAATTTCTAGTTAAAAAAATCATTTTTTAAATGTTTCATAGTGTGAAGTAATTATATCTCATGATCCTGGGTACTTTTTCCATCTCTTCCATCACATATTTCTACCATTGGCACAAAAATCTTCTCCAGCATGTGGCTGTTTTCACCTCATCCATTCAGTCTGGTTTCAGATATTGCCTGATTTTTTTTTTTTTTTCAGCTGTCCTTTCTATTTCACTACTCCAGAGCCCTCCTTCCCTCATGTAATTCTGCAGAGAGGGTACATTTGGTTCATATGAAAAACTAGACCAAAGGTTCTACTTGTCAGACATGATTTAAATGTGCTATAACAATCCTGCTTCTGTTCCATAAGTATATGTAGAAAAATTATGTAACAATTCATCCAAAAGAAATAAAAGAATTTAAGAGTACTGATGACTTTTTTTTCTGCATAAGCGTGATTGTGGCAAATTGATTTTCTGTGTGTATTAACTTGTTTTTAATCTTTCAGTGAAATGAGTTATGATTATTCAGTCTCTCTCTTTTTGCGAAGTTTAATTGTAGCACAGACCTTACCATCTTCCTTATCAATCAAAACATTATAGCAGCCTAACGTGTTAAACAATATATATGTATGCAAATTAAAATAAGTGTCCTGGCCAAGTTGATTGTTCTGCCTGTCAGTTTGGTTCAATGTTTATAAGCTTGGATAGTCTCAAGAAGGCCACAGACTTCAGTGTTCTTACAGAGAACTAGCTGAGTTCAGATGGAAACTATTATTTGCATAGAGCCTGAAGTGTACTGAGAGCTTTATCAAAAAGAGCAACAAATGTTTTATTTCAAAATGGAAGTGTTTTTGCCTAGGATTTAAAAGGGCATTACACTTACATGCAAAGGATAAACAACAGCAGTTGACTGATCAACAGATGAGGTTGTTCAAATGTAGGGCATTTGCTGTGATGACTGAATATGTAAGGACATCAAATACATGTTCAACCTTCAGTACCCACTGAATACAATAGAAGTACATCTTCTGAAGCTGTAAATCTGAAGGTGCGAAAAATGCCTTTGTTAGCTTCATTGACACAAGCAACTTCTTCCTTATATATACTCCTGCTTCTGTAACTTCCACTCCAATTCATCTGATGAAATTACGGGTTTTACTCTTGAAAGCTTATGTCCCAATAAATCTGTTAGGGCGCAGCTACATAGTAGTGTTATTTTGGAATAATTGATGTTGCACGTCTACACTGCAACCCGTTTTTTCAAAATAATGGTGAGCTGGAGGACGACTTACTCGGACTCCTGTGACCCTCATTCACGAGGAGTAAGGGAAGTCGAAGGAAGAGAGTTCTTCCTTCTATTTCCTGCTGTGTCGACAGTGCCAAAAGCCGAATTAAGCTATTTCGACTCAAGCTACGCAATTCATGTAGCTCAAGTTGCGTAGCTTAAATTCAACTTTTACATAAGAATGTCCATACTGGGTTAGACCAAAGGTCCATCTAGCCGAGTATCCTGTCAGCCAACAGTGTTCAATACCAGATGTTCCAGAGGGAGGAAACACTATAGGTAATCATCACGTGATCGCTCTCCTGTCATCCATCTCGAGACAAACAGAGGCTAGGGACACCATTCCTACCCATCCTGGCTAATAGCCATTGATGGACCTAACCTCCATGAATCTGTCTAGCTCTTTAACCCTTTTAAAGTCCTGGTCTTCACAACATCTTCTGTCAAGGAGTTCCACAGGTTGGCTGTGCGCTGAGTGAAGAAAAACGTCCTTTTTGTTTGTTTTTAAATCTGCTGCCTATTGTTTTTATATTGTGGGAATAAGTAAATAACTTTTCCTTATTTTGACTTTTGCCCTGCTATGTAGATGTGCGACCTTGTCTCTAAGGTGTTACAGGACTCATAGTTTTTGCAGATACAGAGTAAAATGGCGACCACTGAGACCTATCACCATTCAAATAATTTAAGCCCAAGCTGAAAAGCAGTATTGTGTCTACAATTAAACAAATATTTATTCTGGTCAGTACATGTTGTACTATGTACACAACTTTTATTTGTGTAATAGATATTGACAGAATTTAATATGTGATGTAGACTTTTCTTTTTGAAATAGTTCAGACTTCATACTAAAGCCTTCACCTTCTTTTGGCCTTTTAAAATGAGTTGCACAATAGTTGATTACAGATAAATTGTTACAGTGACAGTAACATTTGGTCAAATAGTTAGGGTGAAAATTTAGACTGTAGTACATTCAAGTTTTTAAAAACAGCAGTGAGATAAAGTTCCTGCTTTACTATTTGCTGTACTAGATAAATGACACGCTTCATAAACAATTCAGGGCATTGTTTAATATTTAACTAGTAACGTTTTCAGAACAAAATTTGTGATATCCCTTCCCCCCCCCAGCCCCAGGAGCAATCAGCTGCAACAGAAGCCTACTCTTGGCTCTATGGTGATATCATGAGGTAGGGCTAGAGTTCCTAAAGTTCAGAGTCATAAAGCATTGACTTTAACAGATGAATAAAGTACACTGCTTGTTCTGTGAAAATGAGGTGTTCTCCAGTGCCTCAACTTTCTGTCCATATCTGACCCTCCTCAGAGGAGGAATTCTAATGGTTCAGTGTGACAGGCTGTCCAGTCTCAACCCGACTCATCTTGATGATTTTTTTTAAATTGTTAAAATTAAGAATATCCTATTTAATGTCTTTTTTTTGCTAGCTTCATAACTTCAGCTACTCTTAAATCAGTGGTCCCCAACCTTTTGGGGCTGCCGGGCGGCCGGGGCCGGGCACGCACCCGGGGGCGGGGCCGTGCATGTGCCTGGGGGCGGGGCCACCTATACAGTGCGCTCCCGGTGCTGGCGCCACCCATGCGCCGCACTCCCGGTGCCGGTGCCGGTGCCGGTGCCGGTGCCGGTGCCAGTGCCGGTGCCGTGCGCCCAGGGGTGGAGCTGCCCATACACCGTGCACTGGGGCCGGCGCATTTCAAAGCATTGTTTAAAAATTAGTAAAATCTAGTCTGTAACAGTACTTTTAAAATGCTGATTTAATGTTTGGCTGCTGCTCAGACAGTTAATGTCTTTCTATTCTTAAACCACTTTTAATTACGTTTTTTGGGCCTTAGTTAAACCAGAGGAAACTAAATAGGCTGATCATCTTTGCAAGTTACAGATCGCAAAGTGATGGAGAAAGAGGAAGGTAAAGACTGTCCTTGAGTTTACTTTTCTTTGTTCCCTCTGCTGACAGTCTATAGTGGGGAGGAAATTGTGTATTTCTCTGTCCTTTTAGAACAGATCTATTGCCAAAAACAAAATTCTGACTAATGGATCTGGACATGTAGCTACTGTATGTGAAGGAAGCAGTGTCCTAAAAACATACTCAAAAAAAGTGTTGAAGTCTAGGCTATTAGCATAATTTGCTTGCTAGTATCTTTTCTACACTCAGATTTTTTTAAAAAAGTTGGATATCTAGCTTCTTCATCTATCTATCCTGCCTTTGTAATATTCGTGATTTCATGCCTGATATCCTAAACACTATACAAAATGCCTACTGTTAGAGTGACAAGGGCCCAGAGTGGAAGCACTTCAGTAATCTTTGCTTTGTGACTTCCAGACTTTGAACTACTGTAACTCAGCCAATTTTTAAGTGTGTTATGATAGTCTCTTAATCAATCATTGTACAGGTTGAACCTCCCAAATCCAGGACTTTCTGGTCTGACAACATCTGTGGTCTGGCATAGATGTTGCTGGACCAAAGAGCCCCTGGAGCAGGAGCCAGCCGAGATAACACAGGGTTTGCAGAGTTCTGGCTGGGCTAGCAGTGGTTAGGCAGAGGAACCTTGGCATCAGCAGGGCCAGGTGGCATTGGGAACCCTAATGTCAGTGGGGTTAGGCGGCTCGAGAGCCCCTGGCAACAGGGCCAGCAATGGCTGGGCAACCCCGGAAAACCCTCGGTGACGGTGGCCAGACAGCCCGGGGCTGGGAAACCCTGAGGAACCGCCAAAGATAACGGGGCTGGTGGTGACCAGGTGGCCCTGGCTGGGGAGCCCCTCTGGAGCAGCTGGCAGGCAGAAGGGCGGGGAGCCCCAGGGCAAGGAGCCGTCAGCAGGGCAGCCAGCAGGGGAGCCTTGTCCTTCCCTGGTCTGGCAAATTTCCTGGTCCAGGATGGCTCAGGTCCCGAGGTTGCTGGATCAGGGAGGACCAACCTGTATACTGCTCTTTCTGTAGGACTCTATCTCTGCTTCATTTAAAGGAGAAGATAGATAATTGGTGTAACTGGCATCCATCCTTTCTTTAAAAAACACATACCATTGTTCGATATTTGGTCCTAAGTCTCTTTCCTTTGTCCACCAGCCAAAAACTGCATTAAATAATATTTATTTTGTATGTCTCCATCAACTTGATGGCTTTATTACTGTAGCACCCTAGTGGAAGTATTGTCTCTCCTTTACACATCTAGAACTTAAGTCAAGAGAGATGAAGGTCCTTGATTAATATCACACAGGGAGACAGGAATAGAATCAGACCCAATCCAATGCCAATATCACAGTACGGCTGTGTATTTTTTTCTTCCAGTGCACCTCAGGCTTACTGTGTTCCACTGAACTTGAATCCATAAGGCAAGGGGACTCTGGACAGTAGACCAATTTGCTAAATACCCTTTCCTCACTGACTGTGCAACATATGCACTGTTTAAAGAAGTGTTGTGGGTTGGGGTGTTAGAGGAGAGGAGAACTGCCTTAATGTTTTGACCTGCTTTTGTTAAATCAGCTGCTGGATGTCTGAGGCTGTACATTAGTATGGGTGCGGGAGTGTTTGACACTCGATAGACATCTTGTCAGTCACAGCTATGGGCAAGCTGTTTTATCCAATTTATCTGCTTATATTGTTGTGTGAACTGGTAGTTAAAATCTAGTATGGTTTGGCAGGAAGTTAATTTGGAAAATTGTTAATGAATTTCATTATTCTGTCATGGATTTGCAGGATTCTCCATTTCACCCAGTCTTTGTACAGCATCTGCTAGAGTTGTCCTTTGTATTGTGCTGGGCCTGAGGCCTCCAGTTTTTGCAAGGGCAAACCGTGTGGTTCAGCTACTCTGGTACTGGTTATTTGGGCTTGACCACCCAGTTGCTCAATGTGGCTCTCCAGTGGGTCCAAATGAGAAATTTCGCTCCTTTATGAGTGATGGAATCAGTGAGTTAGTTGTAGCAATGCAAGACAGCTTTTTCAGGAGAAGCCAGCATTTATTAGTCCACAGGATTACTGTATTTCAGTGTTCCTAAATTAGTCTGGAAAGACACCATTTAACTCAGAGTTCACATTAGCAGCACCATCCAACCCTTTTTTCCAAAGCCTCCTGGATTAAATCTTCCTGTTTCCCTTTCCCTGTACTATTTGTAAGGGACTGGGCTGTAGGCAGTCTCGCCCAGTGGTCACAAGTGGACTGGGATACACATGTTAAGGATGGCCACATGGCAGTAGTTTGTGAGCAGGGATTGCAGGAATAATTGGAGCTGAGCTCAGTAACTAATGGTACATCTAGATTACATGCCTCTGCCTTCATGGCTCAGCTGATCGTTGGCACAGCGCATGAGTCAAGATGTGGATCGGTCAACAAGGGAAGCCTTTGTCGACCGCTCCCTTATGCCTCGTGAAACGAGGTTTACAGGAGCGGTCGACAAAGGCTTCCCTTGTCGACCGATCCGTGTCTTGACTCGCGCGCAGTGCCGACGATCAGCTGAGCCGGCACAGCACGGCGGTCATTTTTTTGTAATGAAGCCGGAGATATTTAAATCCCTGCTTCATTGACTATGTCGGGTAGCCTATTTTACATGCCTCTGTCGACAGAGGCATGTAATCTAGATGTTCCCTAAAAGTCCAGGTCAGAGTAAGGCTGGGGTTATTGGAGATCAGAGGTAATATCAGGTTTTAATCAGAAGCATGAGTCAGGATGGGATTAGAGATTGGCAATCAGAAGACAATATATGGCTAGAATTTGCAGCAGGCCAGAAGTTAAGACAACTTCCTGGGTTAAATAGTATACTTGACCACTCAGGGTAGACTGCAGAGTTTTTGCGCAAAAACTCGCGGAGCATCCACACCTTAAGCACGTTTTTGTGCAAGTAAATCGACAGAACAGGGGGTTTTGCACAAGAGTTATTTCTTTCTACGAGGAGTAACTCCTTTTTGCGCAAGAGATCTTGTGCAAAAAAGGTGTGTGTGGACAGAGGACTGCCTCTTTTTGCACCATAAACCCCTATCAAAAAAAGCACAGGGGCTCTGGTGGCCATTCTGTGAATAGCTATCAATGTTTTCTTTCGAGAGAGAGTCCATGCAGCTTGGATGCTCTCTTGTGCAAAAGCACATCACTTTTTTGATGCACTTTTGCAGTATGGACACTCTCTTGTGCAAGAAGTTTTTGCGGAAGATCTTTTCCACAGAAAGCTTCTTGCACAAGAAGCCTGTAGACTAGACGTAGCCTCAGAGACACACAAAATACTGTTACTCTGAACCCTTTAGGTAGTACTTCCTGCGTTGCTTAATCTTGGCTGTGTTCCCTGGAGGTGGCTCTGTGTGCCCTTCTGATGTCAGTGTGGCCTTGTCAGCTATCCCAGGCTCCTCAGATTTTCTAGTCCCAAGGATCCTTCCACTGACCAGCTGAATTCTTTTCAGAATCCTAACACCCCTGAGACTTTGTTTCGAGTTGCCATCTGGTTGGTTCCACCTGTTCTGTTTCTCTTGCCTCCAGTCATTTTAACCTATAATGTCTGGTTGTGGGTCCTCTGTATCTCTCAGTCAATTTGATTCATATCTACACATCTCATTCACGTGTGTATGCTTGCTTCATCCCTTGTTCTCCTGTATCAGAGGTGATATTAACTCCATCACATCCAATAGGTAACATACAAAGTGAGTGAGTGAATAAACTGACTCACTTTCATAAAAATATTAGAAAATGCCCATTTCCATACATGCTATTTTTTTGCGTTTAAGCGGGGGGGGGGGGCGGGGGAGTAGATTCTTGGATTTTTATAACTTGTGTTTTGATCTTGATTTTCCATATTTAACAATGGTCATATTGTTATATATGGAAGCCTCAATAGAAAAATACCCTCTTTGATTTAATATCTAGTGAGACAATTTTTTGTTAATCGTAATTATTAGTTTTTCTAGGTTGTACTAATTCTACATTATTTTAAATGAATAAACTGTAAAATATAATTATCACTCTTGTCAGTTTTCACATACGAACTATTAACTAATTTGTATCAACACAGAGTAATGGTTTTATGGCATGTTATCGGTGTTTTTAAAAGGAGACTGAACAATAACAAAGGCTTCTGTGGTTATTTGGAGGCTTTGTGAGTTGCTGGGAAGATTTGCTATTTATTACTGATAAAATAATTTGTTTGGTCTAAATATTAAAATATTTGATAGAAAACATGTAAATGTGATGAAAGAGATGGTTCATGAATTTTGCTTCCTGCTCTGGAACAAGCTTGTCCATTCGATTCTTCAGATTACAGGCTCCCTCTGTAGAGATTGTTTAAAATTGCAGTTTGACTTTTTGCCGCATGACATATAAGCAAAGCATTTTAACTCTGTAATAATATGAAGGAGATAAGGAATCATCCCCTACAACAGAGGAGGAGAAGCCTCGTACCCCCAAGGCTGGGAGGTCTGCTGCCATCACCGCGAATAGGAAACGTAGGGTAGTGGTGGTCGGAGACACTCTTCTGAAGGGGATGGAGGCGCCCATCTGTCGCCCTGACATATCATCTCGGGAGGTATGCTGCCTGCTGGGGGCCCGTATCCGAGACGTTACGGAGGCACTGTCAAGGGTTATCCAGCCCTCTGACTACTACCCCATGCTACTCATCCAGGTGGGTACTAATGATACTGCGAGGTGTGACACTGAGCGGATCAAGAGTGACTACACGGCTCCGGGAGTACGGGTGAAGGAGTTTGGAGCTCAGGTGGTATTCTTTTCGATCCTTCCTGTCAAAGGTAGGGGCCCAGGCAGAGACAGGTGCATCCTGGAGGTGAATGCCTGGCTGCGAAGATGGTGTCGCCAGAAGGGCTTTGGCTTCCTCAACCACGGGATGCTATTCCAGGAAGAACTGCTAAGGAGGGATGGTGTTCACCTTTCGAGGAAGGGGAAGACCGTATTTGGATACAGACTGGCTAACCGAGTGAGGAAGGCTTTAAACTAGATTCGATGAGGACAGGTGACCAAAGCCCACGGGTAAGTGAAGAACATGGAGACCTGGGAGATGGGTTGGAAATGGGAGGGAGTGTGGGCTATAATAGCAGAGAGAAAGGAGGGACAAGGCAGAACTGGGAGGCAAGATCAAATCAGTATCTTAGTTGCCTATATACAAATGCAAGAAGTATGGGTAATAAGCAGGAAGAACTGGAAGTGCTAATAAATGAATACAACTATGATATTGTTGGCATCACAGAGACTTGGTGGGATAATACACGATTGGAATATTGCTATAGAAGGGTACAGCTTACTCAGGAAGGACAGGCGGGGAAAAAAGGGAGGAGGTGTTGCTTTATATATTAAAAATGTATATACTTGGACTGAGGTAGAGATGGACATAGGAGAGAGGTGTGTTGAGAGTCTCTGGGTTAGGCTAAAAGGGGTAAAAAAACAAGGGTGATGTCATGATAGGGGTCTACTACAGGCCACCTACCCATGTGGAAGAGGTGGATGAGGCTTTTTTTTAAACAACTAACAAAATCATCCAAAGCGCAGGATTTGGTGGTGATGGGGGACTTCAACTATCCAGATATATGTTGGGAAACTAACACAGCGGGGCACAGACGATCTAATAAGTTCTTGCACTGCATTGAAGACAGCTTTTTCAACCTTCTGAAATAAAAAGTTACTAGGGGGGATGCTGTTCTAGACTTGATTTTAACAAATAGGGAGGAATTGGTTGAGAATTTGAAAGTGGAAGGCAGCTTGGGTAAAAGTGATCGTGAAATCAGAGTTCATGATTCTAAGGTATGGTAGAAGGGAGAACGGCAAATTAGAGACAATGGATTAAAGGAAGGCAGATTTTCGTTAGCTCAGAGAGCTGGTAGGTAAGGTCCCATGGAAAGCAAGACTGAGGGGAAAAACAACTGAAGAGAGTTGGCAGTTTTTCAAAGGGACATTGTTAAGGGCCCAAAAGCAAGCTATTCTGCTGCGTAGGAAAGATAGAAAATATGGCAAAAGACCGCCTTGGATCAACCAGGAGATCTTGTATGATCTAAGAATAAAAAAAGGAGTCATATAAAAAATGGAAACTGGGACAAATTACAAAGGATGAATATAGGCAAACAATACAGGAATGGAGGGGCAAGATTAGAAAGGCAAAGGCACAAAATGAGCTCAAACTAGCTACAGGCATAAAGGGAAACAAGAAGACATTCTATAAATATATTAGAAGCAAGAGTAAGACCAGGGACAGGGTAGGCTCATTGCTCAGTGATGAGGGGGAAACAGTAATGGGAAACTTGGAAATGGCAGAGATGCTTAATGACGTCTTTGTTTCATCTTCACCAAGAAGTCTTTTGAAGGAATGGCTGACATAGTGAAAGCTAGTGGGAAGGGGGTAGGTTTAGAAGATAAAATAGTAAAAGAACAAGTTAAAAATCACTTAGAAAAGTTAGATGTCTGTAAGCCACCAGGGCCTGACGAAATGCATCCTAGAATACTCAAGGAGCTGATAGAGGAGGTATCTGAGCCTTTAGCTATCATCTTTGGAAAATCATTGAAGACAGGAGAGATTCCAGAAGATTGGAAAAGGGGAAATATAGTGCCCATCTATAAAAAGGGAAATAAAAACAACCCAGGAAACTACAGACCAGTTAGTTTAACTTCTGTGCCAGGAAAGATAATGGAGCAAGTAATTAAGGAAATAATCTGCAAACGCTTGGAAGATAATAAGGTGATAGGGAACAGCCAGCATGGATTTGTAAAGAACAAATCATGTCAAACCAATCTGATAGCTTTCTTTGATAGGATAACGAGTCTTGTGGATAAGGGAGAAGTGGTGGACGTGGTATACCTAGACTTTAGTAAGGCATTTGATATGGTCTCGCATGATGATATTATCAATAAACTAGGCAAATACAGCTTAGATGGGGCTACTATAAGGTGGGTGCATAACTGTCTGGATAACCATTCTCAGAGAGTAGTTATTAACGGTTCACAATCCTGCTGGAAAGGAGTAACAAGTGGGGTTCTGCAGGGGTCTGTTTTGGGACCGGTTCTGTTCAATATCTTCATCAACGATTTAGATATCGACATAGAGAGTACGCTTATTAAGTTTGCAGATGATACCAAGCTTGGAGGGGTTGCAACTGCTTTGGAGGATAGGGTCATAATTCAAAATGATCTGGACAAATTGGAGAAATGGTCTGAGGTAAACAGGATGAAGTTTAATAAGGACAAATGCAAAGTGCTCCACTTAGGAAGGAACTATCAGTTTCACACATACAGAATGGGAAGCAACCGTCTAGGAAGGAGTATGGCAGAAAGGGATCGAGGGGTTATAGTGGACCACAAGCTGAACATGAGTCAACAGTGTGACGCTGTTGCAAAAAAAGCCAGCATGATTCTAGGATGCATTAACAGGTGTGTTGTGAGCAAGACATGAGAAGTCATTCTTCTGCTCTACTCTGCGCTAGTCAGGCCTCAGTTGGAATATTGTGTCCAGTTCTGGGCACCTCATTTCAAGAAAGATGTGGAGAAATTGGAGAAGGTTCAGAGAAGAGCAACAGGAATGATTAACGGTCTAGAGAACATGACCTATGAAGGAAGACTAAAAGAATTGGGCTTGTTTAGTTTGGAAAAGAGAAGACCGAGACGAGACATGATAGTGGTTTTCAGGTATCTAAAGGGTGTCACAAGGAGGAGGGAAAAAACTTATTCTTCCTGGCCTCTGAGGATAGAACAAGAAGCAATGGGCTTAAACTGCAGCAAGGGAGGTTTAGGTTGGACATTAGGAAAAAGTTCCTAACTGTCAGGGTGGTTAAACACTGGAATAAATTGCCCCGGGAGGTTGTGGAATCTCCATCTCTGGAGATATTTAAGAGTAGGTTAGATAAATGTCTATCAGGGATGGTCTAGACAGTATTTGGTCCTGCCATGAGGGCAGGGGACTGGACTTGATGACCTCTCATGGTCCCTTCCAGTCCTAGTATTCTATGATTCTATGAAGAGTTTAGGTATTTGTCCAAATAAATGCTTATTCAGTAGTCTGCAAAATTTCCTACAACTTGAATTTTTTTCAGGTACATTTTTTTCTAAATGCAACACAGAGAAAAATAGGGCCACACAAATTTTTGAAACTTCTGGTAATTGAAAAACTCTGATACATTTTTAAAAGTAGGTGCGTCAAGTTAGGTTCCTAAATACTAGTTGAATGTAGGTACTCCATTTTAAAACAGTTTTGGTTTTGATCCAAGATGACTGACTAAATATACTCATGAAATGTTTATTAATTTGTTGTATGGTAAATCTAATTTGTAGCTTATTTACAAAGAGGTCAGATATTGCAGTTAGAGTATGTATATGCATATACTTGTTTAAAACCAAGCCTGCTGACTTGACATTCTCATTAACATGGCATACATTAAAAATATTAAATTTTGTTACCCTTGAAGTGAAATACAACATGATCCCAATGCATAAAAAATGTAAAGTGGAAAAAAACGAGTCTAGCTTTTGCCTTGTAAGTTAAATGAAATAAAAGTAGTAAGGTACCACTCATGGTTTTAGAGTAAACAATGACTTCTCTGAATAATAATGTTTTTTAAAATTGTCTTTATGAAGAGATTTAGGGTATCTGAAACACTTAGTACAGTTGGTTTTCTATTAAAGTAATTTAGTTTACATTTTGTTATCTGGAGTGATAGTTGCCAGCAAGGGTTTTCTAAAGGTGCTTTTTAACTTAATATGTTTTGAGAATTCTTCTTATGATATGTGAATGTTATAGTTTGTGAACTTAGTATCTCCCTTAAAAAAAAAGTCCAGTTCTCTAAAGGTTGCGGACTCGTCAGTTGATTTAATTGTTTATGTTGTGCTACTCCATGCAGATGAATTAGGTGTAGTTTGGTATTACGATTAGTAGTATGCAAAATGGCAACTGAAGAACAAGGAATGCAGTACACAGAAAAGAGATAATTAGTTCATTTAAATATTTGCTAAAGTAGCTTCAGACCCCATCCCTTGCAAGTAGGTGTCAGAGTGGTGCTGGATAATTTCCCTGTTTGCTGATAGTGAAGAACCAGTGTGTAATAGGGGGTAGGCTATAGGGTATATATCGTGGATGTACAGAAGAGCTGTTGCCTATTCATTCTCATGTGACAGAGAATGGATTTGTTCATTCCAATCCAGGAATAAAGCAGGTTGTCTGAACATTTCTCAGGAATCAGGGCTTAGATGGATCCTTTTAGGGAAAATCTCTGGGACCAGCTAACCTCAGATTAGATCAAGGTTTTGTTCTGGTGGACACTTCAGGCAGGGAGGAAAACGGAACCTTATCTTGAGCGTGAGAACTTAATTTAGGCCTGGCATGTCAAACTCGAAGCCTGCCAAGGGCCACACAGATGAAAACTGATAGCTTTCAGGGCCATTCCCAATTTGTCAAGCAAAAAAAAAGGTACTTTGTCAGAAAGTCATAGTTATTTATTAGATTATGTTTTAGCTAAGGACTGTTTATAGCACAAAAAGCTAACAATGAAAAAAAATATTGAAATTATTGTAACATTCTCACACTTAAAAAAAAAAACACTCCACTATGTATTTTAAATTTAACACTACTGCCCTATTATGTCTTGTGAGTTTTTTAAACTTAAACTGAACCGAGAAGTAAATTAGTACCATTGTTTCACTCCAGTTTGTTAATCTCTGGTATGGTTTCCTCTTTTTTTTTTTACTTAAGAGGATTATGGGTTTTTTTTGTAGTTTTAAAAATTCAGGTCTCTCCCAAACTGTCCGAAACAATAAGGGAGAGACTCATATCTCAGAATAATTGCTTCAGCCTGGCAAACAATAGCCTTTGAATTTTCTTTAAAGAAACACAGTGTCTATAGTTAAGTCTATAGAGCAGAAAACAAAATAAGGATAGGTAAAATGTAAGATAGATATCAGGTTTGCAAAGTGGGAATTGATGAGCAAACAGCCAAAACATTACAAAAATATTTGTTTCTAAGCAGGAAGTCTATGAGAGACATTGCTGAGTCTGCTAGACTAGCAGAGAGTAAACAGAAAATTAAAAGAGAATAAAGACATTGCAAAGAAACTAAATAATTTCCTTTCCATAGAAACTGTTCCTCAACTTCTTTGGATGTATTTAAGATGAGGTGCTAGAACAAAGTAATAAATCCAAGAGCAACAGGTACAGATGAAATGATTCATGTGTTTGGAAGAAATTTCAGAATGAACTAGGTGAGCTACTAATGAAGTTAAGCAATCTCATCAAAATAAAGTCTTTCCTAGAGGACTGGAGAGTGACGAATATTGTTTCTATCTTAAAAGCACTAGGAACGGATCTTGGAATTACAAAAAAGAGCATGGTCTTGAATACCAGGACCAATGGTTGAAATCCTGTTTTAAAAAACAGAATTATTAACACTTTGAAAAATGTGAAAAGGGAGTAATTAGCATAGCTGCGGCAAAGACAGACCCAGTTTTCCTGTCCTTTTGACCAGCTTCACACACACACACACACACACACACACACACACACACACACACAAAAGAACATTTGCTCAAAGCGTAATAGATGTTAAAAGGGGAAGAGGGAGAGTGAAATCCATAAGGAAAGGAATTCACTGAATTCATAAGGAAAGGAAATAACACTGAAAGTATTGTAATGCCATTACAAAGATTAATGGGTCACCCACACCTGGCTTCACTGAATCTCTTTTTACATTTACTTAAATGACAACAAATTTAAAATTGATGAAAGGAAACTTTTTTTTACCCAATTCATCTGTGGAACTCACTGCCATTAAATAGCAGTAAGGTCAAAAGTTTGTAAGATTTTTTTTTAAAGGATGAAGGCTTATTGATAATGAGAACATCTAAAATACCATAGGTAGGATAAAGAGATTAAAATCCACTCATGTTTCAGGTCATAAGCCAGCCACAAAATGATGGGAGTGAAGAAACAACATTCCCTATCCGGGGATAACTGTTCACTGTAGTTTCTTCTGGACATATGCGAACACACTCCCACCCCATCCTGTGTCACATCTTGTATTGGCCACTTTTGTAGCGAGAATACTGGCCTAGACTAGAGGGTCCCATTGGCTGATTTGGCAATGCCTACATTCCAAGGAAATCATGATAAATATTAACACAGTACAGTTAGGTACTTAACTCAGGACATATGAAAATTAAACTGGGAACCACAAATCAGACCCTTGCGTGTGTCTATATTACAGTACTCTTGATTCCATTCCATTCAGTAGAAAAAAACTGTATGCTATCATATTATTTGAGAAACAGTATGTGACATAATACAAGTAACACTTAATTGTATGTTTATAAAAGGGGAAATGCTAAGAGCTATGGTCCAATGCCTCCCCCCACTTCCCCAGAGCCAGGCACTCCCAGCCCCCCCAACCTAAGGCCCCCCCCCCAGACCTCCCCCCCAACCTAAAGCCTGGGTTCCCGAGCCACCGTTGCTGCCGTCGCATTGCTGCCGCTGCCACACTTCCTTAGGCCCCGGGGCAGCGTGAGCTCAGCATCCAGCTGTGAGCAAGCTCTTGATACCTGCAGAGCGGCTGGCCGTCTGTGGGCACATGCTTGGGGGGCCATGCGCAGAGTGGCTGGCCGGCTGTGAGCACGTGCTGGGGGCCGTGCACAGAGCTGCCCGGCCAGCCTTGAGTAGTTGCTGCGGTGCCCTGCGCAGAGTGGCCGGCCAGCATGACCTGCACTCGGCCACGTGATCCGAGTAGCCAGTGGGCCGCACTTCAGTCTTTCTCAAAATGTACTGGCGGGCCTCAAAAAACTTCCGTGGGGCCACGTGCGGCCCTCCAGATGCCAGTTTGACATGCCTGATTTAGGCCAAACTCTCTCCTTCCCCCCTAATCTTATTGACAAAAGACTGAATTAACCTTCTTCCCAGTCAAGTTTGCTATTTCATCCATGTTGTCTACAAAGAGACATTTTGCAACCACCTTTACTCTTTGCTTCCCTTTCTTTTTCCTCCAAAATCACAAATGGTCTAGTAGACACATCAAAACCTATAGATTTGCACCTTTGGAAGGTCTCATACCATCCCCCATCCCTGGGTTTATAGAAAGTGGCTGCACAAGAAGATTCTGTACTCTGAAAACCTGTCCTTGTAGCATTGATCGGACTTGTCATTACCTCAGGAGCATGGAGTTCTTTAAACCTGGTAAACTTGTGATATGCATTTTTGTGGCCTTGTCTGGCTTTGTACTGTGGATCACACAAATTCTAAATGGGGTCACTGTGTCTCAGTTAAAGGAACATGCCAGGTCAACATTTGATCACCTCCCCCACCAATTTTTATGGAATCTGTTTTAAGATGAATAGAAATATCTTTTTAAATAAATGAAATGCATTATTGGATACAATCTTAATGAACATTCACTTATAGTACAGTATCCACAAATTAAAACATGGAGGCATTTTGCTAGTGCATGAAAAATCTAAAAGTGAAATTGACTAGACAATTGACTAAACAAATTTGAAGCCATGTCTCTAACTGTTCAAAGTGAAGAGAAATGTAAATAGTGGGAGGAAAAGCCTAGAATTTTTAAGTTTTCTATTTTAAGATTCAGTTACACAAATGAATTTTTTTAGCTTAACTGCCTATTTCACAGAGTGCACAAGTCTGCAGATCAGTTTAGCATAGGCTTTGGTAATTTAGGCAGTAATTTGTAGGTAATTCTAAAATGCAGTGAATGTTGGTTGACTTAGCAAATGGAGTTGTCTTTGTCCAACTCTACTGTTCCTAATTATCAAATGCCCCATTTAAAAATGTTTGGCATGCAGTCAGTCCATCACACATTTCCAAGTTAAAGGTAAAAAATAATTCAATAATTACTTCAACTACACCACCCTTTTTTAAATTTCACTTTGTAGAAATACAGAAAGGACAATTGATTCTTCTTTTAAGATGGTCGTCTGCCTTGTCTCTTTCTCTGCCCTCCTGGACAACACATTCTGGCACAGGGCTCTGGTTGAAACCTGTCTTCATATCATTCATCTGAAGAAGTAGGTTGTACCCATGGAAGCTCAATAGACCATCTACATGTTTTGTTAGTCTTTAAGGTGCTGCTAGACTATTCGTTATTGTTTAAGGTTTTCCAGTTAGACTAACTCAGCTACCCCTCTGAAACTTTTCATATCTGGGTGTGCCTCCTACTTCTCTAGTTTTATTTTATTTTTTAAACTTCAAAAGGTGGAAGTTTCATAGGATGCTGCTGCTCCAGGTTGGAAAGACTGATCTGTCTGGCAGGAATGGTATAAACAACCTCTCTCCTCAACATGCCCATGTGCCATTGGCCCACCTGAGTTAAGCCACTTCTGGTTTACCCTGATTCAGGTGGTGGTCCCTCTGTCTTCCCCCTTTTGTTTAATGATGTGTGTTGGGGTGGGGGCGGGGGGTAAACTTATAAGGCACCATCACCCTTTTCTTCCTTCTGGACAGATAAAACCTCCTGCATTCAGGGTGGTAGGAGGCACATTTTGGCTATCAGTATCCTGAGTAGTGAGAGACCACAATTAGAAACTGCCTGTGTTTCGCATAGGTCAATGTAAGACAAGTGACACCTGCTTGAGTATTTTATAAAATGATATTTAAAAAGAAAACACTTCTGAATCCTTCTCACTCTTGTGGCAGCTGTTGTGAACTCCTTTTTTTTTTTATGCAAACTTTTTAATGAAAGGAAAAAACAGTGGACCAATTAGTTTTAAGCTCTACAAAATTCAGATACACTTGTATTTGCCATTAATACATCTTTGCCACAAGGTGGCACTTGTTACACATTTTAGTTTGTAAATGAATAAAATACTAAAAGCTACCATTAAAATCTCCAATCATTGTGAAGTACTTTGTCATTATGCACCCAGTACATTTGCTTCTCTCTCTGAAGTCCTTCCATTTGAATCTAGGATGCTAGTTTAATGCAGACTTTTAAAAAGAGTGGAGGGAGTGTTATTCCATTGCAAGTTAAGTTCAAGAAGTAACAGTTTTGTTTTATGCTTAGCATTGCATATGCAGCCATCTCGAACAAGCAGGTTTCATGTTTCTTTCTCTAAAGACCATACATGCCATTTGGTATTGAATTTCGTTGGGTAAGTACTTCTGTAATAAAAGTCATAATACTTATGAAGAAGGTTTCATCATCTACTCTATGAACCCAAGTTTATTTGTCTGTTACTAGTATGACTTGCTCCAGGCACTATGATTTTAACATCATTTACACAAAGGTTTCAAACTCTAGGTCATAGCTGCTAAGGGCAAGCCACTAACTGGCCGCGGGATGCTTTATTTACCTGTACCTCTGGAGGCGCGGGTGATTGCAGCTCCCATTGGCTGCAGATTGCCATTCCTGGCCAGTGGGAGCTATAGGAAGCAAAGCCTGTTCTCACTTTCAGGTAACATTGTAATCAGGAAGTCGGCAGCGGTATCTCCTGCAAATTATAACCAAATTTGTTTAAGTGATTTGGTTGAAAAAGAAATAGGACTGACTTGGCAATTTGACATTTCTTTATTTTGAATGCAGTTTTTTTGTACATTAATCTACATTCGTAAGTTCAACTTTGCAGTACGTGTATTAGATGAATTGAAAAGTGCTATTTTGTTTTATAGTGCAAATATTTGTAATCAAAAATAAAAAGCAAGCACTGTACACTTTGTATTCTGCAATAGACATCAATATATTTGAAAATGTACAAAAACATCTAAAATAGTTAATTAAATATTATTATATTAATGTTTAGCAACACATATTTTGTCTAATTAGTAATTCCTCTGTAATCTCCAAATGAATTGTCAAAGTATAATTCCCCCGTTGTGTATATGTGGTTTTTGTTTTGTTTTGTTTTTTGTTTTGCAGTGTGGTACTTTTAAATAATTTTAGCATTTTGGTAATAATAGGTGTTTGACTTTTTACCTTTGCATTCTAATAAGGGATGTAAAGCGAGTAGTTGAGTACTGTCTCTGTATCTGAGGCAGCAAGGGCGGTGGACAGGAGCCAGTGCTGGGGAGAGCTGGCTTAAAAGCCAGTTCCCCCCAGCACCGTCTCCACAGTGCCACGTTGCCGTCCTCTCCACCCCTCCCGCTTCAGCAGAGGCAGCAGCGGGGTAGGGGAGTTTGCTGCAAAGCAGCCTCTGCCTGTGGTGGCCTCAGTGCCACTGTGCCTCTGCCTCCCCTGCCTCCCCCCCCCCCCCCAGCTGCACCATGGAGACAGCGCTGAGGGGAACCGGCTTTTAAGCCGGCTTCTCCCAGCACCGGCTCCTGCTTCTCCCCCCGCTTGCTGCCTCTGATATAGGCGGTGGGGAAGGGGAAACAAGTAGTCGATTCGACTACTGTATCCAGTAAGCCTAGGCTTATTGGGTAATCGACTGTTTGATTGTTTTACATTCCTACTGTGAAGCAGCCTTTGCCCATGGTGGGCCCAGGCTCTGCCAGCAGCCCCTGTCCGTGGGGAGCTTGGACACCCGCGGACAGTGGCTGCTGCCATGAAGCAGCCTCTGTCCAGGGCAGTCCCAGGCCGGCTCCCCCCAGCACCAGCTCCTGCTTCCCCTCCCCTCCCCTCCTTGGGCGGGGGGAAATGCCAAGTAGTCCAGAAGATTCACTGATAAGCCTAGGTTTATTGGTTAACCATCTACTTGACTACTCGTTCACAGCTAAGTGAGATTTTCTGTTCCATTGTTTTATAAAAACAGTGCAAGCAGCCGGAATGTATACTGCAGTTTTCCAGGACATGGAATTTGGCATGTGTGCACAGGTACAAAGAGGAGAAATTTGGAGGGTAGGAAGGAGGGAACAACTTCAGTGTGTGTTCCAGCTGTGTTCCATTTTTCTTGCAAACAAAGCAGTTGTAAAGCCAGATTAATTGGCAGTTGTGCTCTCCTACTGGTGAATTGGACCCTAAATGTAAAGCTGATAGTAACATCTTCATCTGCTTAGAAATACCACATTCTCCTTGACTTCCTTGTTCAGTTTTAGTGGATTACATTTTAATTAAAAAGGAAATTCTTGTGATGCTATGAGAGAGGAAGAAAAAAATCAGAAAATCAAGGTTGATCAAATTTGGCAGCAGAAGTTCTAAAATGCTTGTGATTAAGGCATATGGTTTTGCATAGTGTCCCTGCAGGTTGTTTAGGTGTCCTAACTATATATTTCCATATTACAGGTTTTAAGTTTAATCTTAATTAGATACAGAAAAGAACACTAAACTTACAGTGCCAGTTCAGTCAAAGCACCAAAAAATATTATATTATCAAGTGTTAAATCCAAATGAAAGAGTCTATCATGGATTGTTAGTGACTAAAATGAGCTTAAATGGTACATGAATGTCAGGATCGTGTCACATGTAGAGGGAGATTCATGTGAAGTATACTTATAGATGTAAGCCTGTCTAGGAGGGGTGTGAACGCATGTAGTCCATGCATTAGAAGAATGTACCTGTCAGTATAAAAGTACACACTCAGGGTATGTCTATACCGGGGACTTATTTTGAAATAACAAGCAGAGCATCCATACTACCACACCTCTTTCTTTGAAATAAAGGGCTGGTTATTTTGAAATAACACCTCCTTAAGAGGAATAAGCTTATTTTGAAATAGTTATTTCAGGAGTTATTATTTCGAAATAACCTGGTAGTGTAGACATAGCCTCAGTATTTGTGTGTGGTTTTATATACATAGGAAGTGTTTGGTAACTTCCACCAGCTTTTTGTCTGGCCTCTGAGTATAATATTGCAAAGTTTTTTAAAATAAGCCTTATTCAGATTTGTCTGTATACTTCTGTACCCCCCCATTAGCCTAGGATCTAAGTGCTTAACAAGCATTAATGTATTTATCTTAGCAACAATGATAAAGGATGAGTCTTGAAGTGGCAGGTTGATCTTCACCTTTACTGTGTGAACACCCCAGTGAACAGCGCAGAGAAGATCATGTTATCAAGGTGGACTCAATCTCTGTTTTAGAGACAACAAGACGTAACAACAATGTTTCCTAATGTGGAGGGACATGAACAACAGGATGGGTGCCAAACTGGTCCAGGTGGCTGAGGCAGAGAGGAGCAGTAGAGTAGAGGTAAACTGCATGACTTCAAATATACCTTCCCTTGTGCTGTCCGCACGCTCCTTCTCACCCTGCTCCTGAGGCGGTCCATAATGCTGGTTTACATGGGAGGTACTCACATGGAGAGCCTCAGGCCAGAACTCCTCAGGCCAAGTTTCTTTTTGCTTCTCTGGTATTCATCTCTGCCATAAGTGCATGCAGGTGGCTGGCCTGAATGGAAGCCTCAACTGTGATCCCCAAGAACTTTTAGCTTTCAAAGGAAATGGGAAAGTGAGGTCATCAGCAGAGTAAATAGGTAAAAACTGATCAAGACTTATCAGAGGAAAACAGACAGAAAACCATACCAAGGACCAGGTTCAGAAGCGTGTTGGTGCATGCACTGGGTAGACAATGGGTTCAGACTCCAGTCAAAACACAATGACACTGATGGTTTAGGAGAAAGTTCTGGCAATCCAGTATGTACATTATTAGTTGGATTTTCAGTTCTAAAATGGTTTTACACTATAAGTATGTACTTGCTGTGTGTAAATTTAGGTGAATTGTATCCAGGAGTTGTATTTCAGATATAATTACTCTCTTTAACTTAGTTGTTTCCAGTGCTTTCTTCACTTCTATCCCAGAATGCAGATTCCTTGCAGGCCCATCTTGTTTAATCTCTAATTATTTCTCAGGCACTATCAGGTAAAAAATGGTTTGCACTTTGAATAAAGAGATTGCCACTGGATGGTGCTAGTGTTCTGCAATTTAACTTCTGCTCTTTGATAAAATGGACACCATAAACACCCTCCTCTCAAATCTGTGAAGCCTTGTTAAAAGAAAATTTGGTGTTACTGGGTCACAGTGCCAGTGTGGAAATATTCGTCCTCTAATCTATGCCCTTGAAAAGGTTAAACAGAGGATAACTGTCTTGTGTGACCTATATTTGTGCTTTGAAGATGAATGTTGAATGTAAACTTGACAAGGAGCCCACTGTTTGATAATACAATTGTTTTTATTGTAGATGATCTTGAAGAAGGAGCCATGTAAGCCAGTCAGCTCCCTAAAATCTGCATATTCATAAAAAGTCTAATTATCCACAAAGAGATGCTGAGTTACTGAAATTGTCACTTGGAATGCTTTTCTAACACGGTGACTGTCTTTTATAACGGCAGGGGTTACATAGTTAGCTATCTAATACATTTTTTAAAAAAAGTTTTGACTGCTTTATGCTAATCCAGTGCATTACCCGATATAAATGAGAAGGTAAATCAGCTTTTGAAAGCCCTTCATATTTTTTTTTGAGGTGGGAAAAATGAGTCCTCTATATAAATTTGCATTTCAAGCAGTAAGCAATTGCTTGAAAAAGTGCACACGCTTTTAAAGATTGCAGTTTAATGATTTGGCTAGAGATGGAGAGTTAAAATGTGTAGAATGTTTTGAAATTAATCTTCAAGTATTGTATGAAGAATTGAAGATGCACTTGAATTTTTCAGATATGCTGATGTTAAAAATGGTGTTATGATTTTTATATACTTCCTTTTTCTCTTCTTTTCAGTCCTTTCACCTATACTTATTTTGTTTGGATCTGACCACAGAAGTTGCAGCAGAAAACATAAGTTAAATTTAAAAAATGAACAAATTGAACATTGCCAGTGCCAGTTATTAATTTAGTGTCATACATGAAATTAGTAAAGAAGATACTTTAATATTTCCTTCTATATTTTGTTTTACAAGATCCATGTTTCAGAAAAGGTTTACTCGCTTGATGCACTCGCTCATCTCTTACTGAAACCGAAACTGCTTGCTCGCTTAATTCACAATAGGACAGCCCTTCAGTTTGTTTATCATGTGCCCACTAAATATGCCCTATGCACTTAAATTTGCATTTGCTTGGTTATTTTTCGCATACATTTACTGGTAAAAATGATTTTGTTTGTTAATTCCAAAAAATTATGAAAATTTCTTATGAAAGAATTTGGAAGTATGGTGCCTCACGCTCTTGTACTCTAAAAGATGAAATTTCTTGTATAATCACTTTCTACAGGTTGGGCCTCCCTGGTCCAGCACTCTCCGAACCTGAACAGTCCCAAAATATAGGATTTGCCAGACCAGAGAAGGTCCCCTGTCATGTGCCCCCCGGTGTGCTGCTGGCCCTA
Organism: Pelochelys cantorii; assembly: GCA_032595735.1. NCBI lineage: Eukaryota > Metazoa > Chordata > Testudines > Trionychidae > Pelochelys > Pelochelys cantorii. The sequence goes on from CM064333.1 coordinate 5,825,504, forward strand.
GTCAGATTTGCCAGATACTGCCCTCTCCCCACTCCTGCAATGCAGGGCTCTCTGGTCCAGGAACATTCATGGTCCAGCTTTGCCGGACCAGAGGTTCCCAGTTTAGGGAGGCACAACCTGTATTGGTTGCTCCTGGGGAATTCTTCGTGCCCACAAAATTGGTATCCCTCTGCTGAATTTCTTTGCTTCACCACAGAAAATGATGGGGAAGCAAAGGGTAGTTGTGTCATGCCTGTGGGTAGAGCCCTGCAAATCCATGGTTACCTGCATCTGTGGATATCAATGTGTTATCTTCAGCTCATTTTTATGTATATGGATATACATTTTATATCTGCTCAGGGCTCTCTACATGTGAGTATAATCTGCGGGGGTAATAATTTTCTCAGAGATGAGGCATGGGGCAGAGTCACATGTCACCTGCCATCTGTTCACCTTTTTGAGAATTTTTAATTTTTTTTTAGGCAGACATCCCTCAAGAGTAATTGGTATTGCTGTGTGGTACTGTTTTCTCAATTGCTTGGCCATATCTATACTAGGGATGTGAATGGTTAACTGGTTACCTAATAAGCATCACCCTTACCAGGTGATGCTAACTGGGTAGTGGTTAACTGGTTCCCTGGGAGCAGCCCTTGCTTGTGGTCTGTCATGGGTGGAGGGCTGCTCCAATCCTTTGGGCCCCTGTGAGGGGCCGTCAACGAGCCCTGGCAGCCAGCTCCAGGTAGGTCTGGGAGTGAGAGCCTTGCAGGCTGGAGGCTGCTCCAGTCTGGATGGAACGATCTCCTGCCCAGAATCCCACTTAGTTGGTTAACCAGTTTAAATGTTAGGCTGTCCAGTTAACTGATTTCATCAGGATTTTACGTGTCTAATGAAGACACTCTATACCTATGGGAGAAGCTTTCCCTCCTGAACATAGTGCTGTATACATGAGTGCTTATGTCGGTGGAATTTGTCACTCAGGGTGGAATATTAACATCCCTCAGCAACATAAAGCTTTGCTGATATAGGCTGTGGTGTATACATAGCTTCAGTATGCTGATTTTGCTCTGTGCCCAGAAATCATTAACTTCTCATTACAGAGAGAAAATATTTCAATTCCTGGTATAGCTGTTGTCTTTATCTAGCACGTGCAAATTATGGAGAGTGGCTTAGATTTGATGCAATAAAAAATTGTATAGATAGAATAGAGAACTGTACTGTGCTACGTATGTGTGTTCTTATATAGGTCAGTATTTCTCCTAAAACTTCAGGGTGAGATTTTGTCTGACTAGATACATCTATATGGCAATCAAAAACCTGCAACAAGGCCACAACTGGCTCAGGCTATAGAGCTGTTTAATTGTGGACTAAACATTTGGGTTTGCAATGTAGCTTGACCTCTGGGACTCTCCCACTTCAAAGGGTCTTTGAGCCTGGGCTCTAGCCTGAGCCTAAATGTCTATATCACAATTAAATGTTCTCTTAGCCTGAGTCATGTGGATTTTTAATTGCAGTGTAGATATAGTATATACCCACTGTGTTTAGGCACAGTTCCTAGTGTAATGGGGGTTCAATTTTGGTTGGAGTGTCTATGGACTATTGTCGTACAGATAAGTCGTGGTAACTTGATATCACTAAAAAATGTTTCCTTTTATCACTCTCTCCAATCTCTCACCAATCTTCATTCATTTTATTACAGTCAGTGGCAAAAAAGGGAGGAAGGGAAAGAAATTGAGGGGAATACGGATATCTAAAGAGAAAAAATATTGAGAAATGTTTGAGAAATTTCTAAAAAATAACCAGGGAAACAGATTATTTTACAGTATACAAATAATAATTTTGCAGTTTCACTGTTTTTTCACTATTCGTTTTTAAGAACTACCTGAGATTATCTATCTAATATCTTCTTGAAAATGTATGTAGGTTACAGAAACCTAGGCTTAAAGCGCTCATATGGAGTGTTCTGAGTCATGCTCCATGTTTCTGGTCACTGGCTAGACTTCAAAATACAAGCTTGGGATATTTACTCCTAATAAATGCACTTTTGATCAATATTTATATATTTATCAGATGTAGGTTCTTAAGTATCCTGTTGGAGGGTGCAAAAGTGTTTTGATGATTTGTCTTAGTCAGAATAGAAATATATTTTACAGGGCAATACTTCTCTCTCTTCTCCGTGTACTGTGGTGTTGGCATTCACCAATGGATGATATGTTAATAAGCATCATGGTTTCCCTGAGCAAGTTTTGACGTGCACCTTTTTTATAAGATTTTTTCTAGGGTAACATTATCCCTGTTAAATTAAAAGAAAGGGGTAAAATATCTATAAAACTTTTTAACAATGTTTATGCCCAGTGAATTAACTAAGAATGAAATGTATTTAAAAAAATCTCAATAATTGGAATGAAAATTATAAATGAGGGTGATGAGGTAAATGATTCAGGATATGCCTTTTTCATTTCTTTTCCTTTCCCATCCATGACTATCATCCTGTATGGAGAAAGGATGAGCACTCTACAGTGGGGTTGATACTAAATCCTTTTTGCTTGAGAGAAAGGATGGTTTGGACCACATTGACAGAGAGAGAAGTCGAACCCCTTCCTCTCTAGAAATCAATATCTAATGTTCAGCATATCAGTCTTGGGCATTTAAAAATAAGCATGAACCCAACATGCATTTGCAAGTGGAGTTCTCACATGTTCATTGGATGGGCTTTATTTTCTGACTTATGAATCAACACATCATATACTCATGTTTTAATCAGTGTGACTGAATATAGACAGGGTGTTCAACAATCAAGATTCAGCAATATTGTCAAATTGTAGCACTGGCTGTGTAGCATATGCTTTTAAATGTGTAATGTATAGTAGTCGTGATAGATTTCATATAACAAATTTGTTTCAGAGCATCCTGCTTCAAATGTGATGAATAAGATAATTTTTTAAAGATGCCATCTGTTCAGCATTCTCATTCCTATGTTTTATCTCCTTATTGTGAGCCTGATGAAACTCCTCTGTTATTGTTTTTCCAGGTTTATGAGGTATTTGTCGCCAATGTTTTTTTAACGTTCGTTATTTGTGTTACACTATTTGCTTTTTTTCAGCACAGCTTGTTTTGGTGACTTGATATTTGTTCTTTGGTTCTTGCTGCATTCTGCCTTGGGATTACTGTAACACTTCAACATCAGTATTTTCTCAGTATATGAACTCCAGTTTATATTTCTCACCCCATCAGTGTGCTTTGTGTGCGTCAACGTTTTTCTGGGTGTTTCAATGGTGGTAGTGCCATTTGGAAAGTGGTTCTGGGCTCAATTCTTCAACATTGAACTTTTTTCTTTCTTCATGTTTGGTACCATTATGGTTTTCTGCTTAACAGCTTAAGTTCCTGGCAGGATACAGACCTCTAGGTATGATGCCTTGGAATGGGTGGTGCTCTTAACATTTCCAAAGCCATTTACTGGAAGGAATACACTTACAAGTGAAGCAGTTTGCAGTGTGGTAAATAAGCCAGTATGGACTTCTTTCCCCAAATTTGTTTACCTTTACTTGCCTGGATTTAACTGTTAGTCTCTCATGAACTAGGTTTTCTCGAGGCAAGGGAATCATCACTCCTTGTCTCAATGATCTTTCCATCACAGACATCCCAGGCAACTACATGCTCCTCTGTCTACACATTTACAAACTATTATTGCTTGGATTCTCCTGGATAGAATTTGGTTTGATTTCTCTACTCCAGATCCCATTTCCAGAGCTATGGAGTCCAAACTTTCCAGCCTCCCAAAATAGATTTTTCTTTGTTTTCGGATGAACTTTTTTTCCCCATTGATCAACTTCCTTTCTTTCCAGTTATTCATTTCTTCTACAGACTTGAATGTTGATTCATGCAGATATCTTAAAACTCTTCCAGCTCACATTTTTGGCACTGGCCATTTTGTTGTTGCATGTTGCAGCTCAGCTTTTCTTGAGAGACATCCTTCAAACTTTTTGCTCTGTAGGTGTGAAAATTCTGACTGTATAGCTGATAAATTTGGAAAGAGGAAAACAGCAACCTTTATACGCCTGCTTGTGTGGTGATCTCTTTTTTTCAAGTTGTTCATTTTTCCACCTCCCCACCCTCCACCTCCCATCATAGTTTAGATGTTTACTTTTGGAGTTACTTTTCATTTACGATTTGATTTATTTTCCGTTATCTCTGAGGAACATTTGTTTTGGTTCTGTCTTGTTTATTTTGGGATTTGCTTTTCTCTGCAAGAGCTCTGCTTTTTGCTGTGGAGGGCAGTGTCTATACAGCAGGGGTGATGTGCAATAGCTAGTAAATAAAGGCTTCTCTCGCACTCTGTACTGCTACTGGGGTGTGTAAAAACTTGGAGTTAGGAATATTTTGCCATTCTCATTCTAAGGAGATGATATTTAAGAATGAGAATTCTACAAGATAATATCTTATGAATAGCAAGTATACAAGGCAAGCTCATTTTTCACTGTTGCATCCTCACAAAGTTGTTACTCCTGAGGGAATTCTGCACCCCCCCCCCCAAAAAAAACCCACCCCCACAACCTTCTGCATATTTTGTCAAAATAACACAACATAATCATGCCATTTTCAGTTATTGGCTGACAAATATTTTGAAATAACTTAACAAAATAATTGAAAGCAATGTTATATTATTGTGTTTCTTTTGAGAGTTTATTTATTTTGAGAGTTAAAATATGCAGAACTTTCAGTTTTGTTTGTTTTGTTTTGTTTTGTTTTGTTTTTTTTGAGTACCAGAGTCTCTGGGTGTTGGCAGTTTTGCATTGGGTCTGGGTGCAAGGGGGAATCTGGATGCACAAGTGCAGGGGAAGTCCATAGGGGAGTCCAGGTAAAGGTGGTTAGGGTTCGGGGGGTGCTGGAGAGTAGGGCTTGATGGGGTAGGGAGTCAGGGTTAGGGATGTAAGCTAGTAGTCGACTAGTTGAATAACCAATAAGCCTAGGCTTATCAGCTAATGTAGTTGACTACTCGCTCCCCCTCGTGCAAGGGGGAGGGGAGAAGCAGGAGCTGGTGCTGGGGGGCAGAGCGGGCACATGCGCAGCCCCACCCCTAGGTGCACGGCTCATTCTTGCACCCCGGGCGCGCAACACATGCGCGGCCCTGCCCTAGGCACGCAGCGCATGCGCAGCCCCGCCCCCGCCCGGCCTGGCAGCACCGCATGGCGCCCCTTACAATCAGGTGCCCTGGGCTATCGCCTGGTCAGCCTGTAGCTTGGGCCAGCTCTGCTGGGGGGTACCGGAGTAAAAGTCGGTTCCCCCGGCACCGTCTCTGTGGTGCTGCCTTGACTCCCCTCCCCCTGCTGCTGCCGCTATCAGAAGGAGCAGTGCAGTGAGAGGAGCTAGGGGAGGCTGCCATGAAGCTGCCTCTGCCGCCCAGGCTCAGCACCAACAGAGGCCTGTCTGCTGGAACCCCTGTGAAGCAGCCCCTATGTGTGGTGGCCCGGCCTGGCCACAGACAGAAGCTGCTCCTGCAGCAGCACCTGTCTGCTGGGACCCCTACGGACAGTGGCTGCCGTGGCGAAGCAGCCTCTGTCTGTGGCGGCTCAGTTTGGCTGTGGACAGAGGCTGCTCCAGCCAGGCAGGCAGCCCAGCTCAGTGTTGGCTTGTGCCAGGTCTGGGACCTGCCCCTGCTGCTGCTGCTCTGCAGTTGAAATGTACTAAGAGCTGAGCAGGTAGGTAGCCCGGCTCTTACCCCACTGTGGCTCTGCATTTTAAAATGTAGTAAGTCCCAGACCTGAGCCAGGCTGCCTTATCAACTAATCAAGTAGTCAATAAAAATTCTATTGACTACTCGATTAGTGAGTTAACCACATCTTCACATCCTTAGTTCAGGGTATGCTTGATTATGACTTAGTGGGGTGCTGGTCTGAGTGTGTGGGGTTCATGATGCAGAGGGTTAGGGTTGGTGGGGGTTTTGGGTTGTGAAGGAGTCCCAGGTGCACAGATGGGGGGAGAGATTATGGAGCTGCCTCCTTTGTTCACCCAAACTCCATGCATCCACCTCCCCCCCCACACTCTTACCACTCTCCCCTGAGCCTCCACCCTGATTCCCTGTTCCGTCCTATGTTGCAGAGCTTCTTGCAGCAAGGGGAAGATTCATGGGGGCTGATCTAAGCCATCTGTGGGAGCTCTGTAAGGGGGAAGGAGAACTCCATCTCCATCTTCATTCCTCCTCCCCACTCCTGCTCAATTGAGACTAACATCCTTTGGAGGCCACGATATTCCCAGACACCCCACTCCCAGTGATTTACCTCTCTCCAGTCTGCCCAAAAAGATGTCTCTGGGCTCCCAAGCTGCCAGGGTAGGGTGAGTGGAGCAGCTTCTCTTCGTTTCCCCACAGAAATCAATTTGTGCAAGGAAGCAAAGAAAATCATGGGTGTGTATGTGTGTGTGTAGTGCAGAATTTCCCTATGAGTATCAATGTATAAGTAGTAAATGCCGAGGTTAATTTTTTGGTTAAAACCTCAAAACCCATATATGACACAACATTTTATATTTAAATATATCATATTATATCATGATTTCTTTCCAAAGTTTGCAGATGATACCAAACTGTTTAGGATAGTCAAGACAGAAGCAGACTGTGAGGGACTCCAAGAAGATCTCACCAAACTGAGTGATTGGGCAACAAAATGGCAAATGAAATTTAATGTGGATAAGTGTAAAGTAATGCACATCGGGAAAAATAACCCCAACTATACGTACAGTATCATGGGGGCTAATTTGGCTACGACAAATCAGGAAAGAGATCTTGGAGTTATTGTGGATAGTTCTCTGAAAACTTCCACGCAGTGTGCAGCGGCGGTCAAAAAGGCAAATAGGATGCTAGGAATTATTAAGAAAGGGATAGAAAATAAGACCCAGAATATCTTCCTGCCCCTGTATAAAACTATGGTACGCCCACATCTTGAATACTGTGTACAGATGTGGTCTCCTCACCTCAAAAAAGATATTTTGGCCTTGGAAAGGGTTCAGAAAAGGGCAACTAAAATGATTAGGGGTTTGGAACGTGTCCATATGAGGAGAGGTTAAAGCGACTGGGACTTCTCAGTTTAGAAAAGAGGAGACTGAGGGGGGATATGATAGAGGTATATAAAATCATGAGTGGTGTGGAGAGGGCCGATAAAGAAAAGTTATTTATTAGTTCCCTAAATAGAAGAACTAGAGGACACCAAATGAAATTAATGGGTAGCAGGTTTAAAACTAATAAAAGAAAGTTGTTCTTCACACAGCATGTAGTCAGCCTGTGGAACTCCTTGCCAGAGGAGGCTGTGAAGGCTAGGACTATAATAGAGTTTAAAGAGAAGCTAGATAATTTCATGGAGGTTAGGTCCATAAAAGGCTATTAGCCAGGGGATAAAATGGTGTCCTTGGCCTCTGTTTGTCAGAGGCTGGAGAGGGATGGCTGGAGAGGGATGGCAGGAGACAAATCGCTTGATCATTGTCTTTGGTCCACCCTCTCTGGGGCACCTGGTGCTGGCCACTGTCGGCAGACAGGATACTGGGCTAGATGGACCTTTGGTCTGACCCAGTATGGTCATTCTTATGTTCTTATGTTATGTTCTTATGTTCTTTATTTGAAGTTGTTTAAAACAACTAAGCTACTAAGTTCAGTGGGAAGAAGTTTGATCATAATGAAGAACATTTGATTGTATTGTGAGATTTAACACTATGGTGTTTATCTTGAGAAGGATTTGCAAAAACGAAAAACAAAAAAAAGCAAATCTTTGAATTGATATTCAGATTAGCATTAAACCGAAAAATGTAGTTATTAAAGAGAACAATTTTGAAATTAGAAGTTTGTAAATATTTCAGATTTCTGTAATTGCTTCTTCAGGTTATTCTAGAAAAATGGAAATTGTTAGATGCCAGAGGTGAGTCTGGAAAGCTAAGTGCTCATTTAGTGTTAGATCATACGGGGCTTATAAAGTGTGACGACTTTGAATTTCCACACAAATTAGGGAGAGTACAGAGAGCCTGCCCCAATCTGGTGCAGAAGTGATTGCAGTTACTGTGCTTAAAATATAGTGCCCTGCAGCAGATTGGTTTTCCTTAGTTCTCTGAATGTACCAAATTTGTATTGGTATGTAAAGTCTCAGGAGCAGTGATGCAGTGTTTTTAAAAAAGATAAGAAAGAATTGGGTAAACTAACCTAAACTAAACTCAGTATTGCCTAATGGAGAAGTGGGTAAACTCTGTTTGCCTCTGTTTACTCTATGATTATGTTACTGGGGGTGGAGCCATGACTCAGTCCCATCTTTGTACTACCATTGTGCAGTGGAAGCACTGTCTCTGCATCCTTGGGAACACAAAGGAGAAATTGAGGCTTCTTTTGAGGCACAATCCTTCTAACAGCTACTGCTTGTATGTGCAGCTCTGGGCCACCCATTATGTGGGTCAGTACTTTTCACACACAGTCTGGTTCTTGATGTATGTAGACTTTAAATTGTCCTCAGAAGCAGCTAACAGTAAAGGTCACTAGTATAGCCTGCTAAAACACTGATAAATAAAAGGAAGGCTACTGTTCTAAATTGATTTGCTAAATATCCTGGATTTGTGGTGATAGTGCTAGGAAAGGTGTTTTCTTTTGCCCTGCATGCAGCCCTGTCTGAGCTGTATCATAAAACAGGCTCCCATGCGAAGCCTGGATAATTATAGCCAATCCACATGTGGGATGTATGACATTAGCTCAGTATTTCAATCTTGAATCTTGGTTGCCATTTTATCTATGTGGTTTTCCTTATTTTATCCTGTAGATAAGCTTGAGGTACCTTTCCAGTCGAATAGCTCAAGCCAGAGAGAGATGACTCTCTTTCTTGACACTGTAAATCACAATGCACATTCTCTACATTTAGAGGACTAAAGGATGAGCCAGTTCATTCCTCATTTTGCTCACTCTCTACTACTGTAATGTGCCAAATAGCCACATTGTTTAAGCCAACAAGCCACACTCAATCGGCCAAATAGCCCCATGTGGCTAGTGGCTAGCGTATTGGACACCACGACTCTACTGCCTTCCCTTTCATCACTGCCAAAGTGTGTCGCTATTTTTGTTGGCCCTGTATATTAGAGTTTTGAACAATGTTCAAACTTGAAACTGCTTGAGGCAAAGAAAAACACTCTCCGTCAAGCTGTCTGGGTGGCTCTGGTGGTATTATTAAATCTTGAAATGTTGAACTTTTGTCTGAAACTCATGTTGGTTATGATTAATGTGTATATAAGAAGCTTTTATCTCTTAAGAATAAACAATTGAAGACATAGTGAAGAGATCAACATTGCACTCTTGAAAAAGAATAACCACTAAACTGGGATTTGAAGGTATTAAGTATCTTTACAGACAGGACTTGAGCACCTATCCTAGCTGATAATAATGCCCATCTTTTAATTATGTAGCCTCTTTGCACTCATAAGGGTAGTTATATTGGTTGTGGCTATCTCAGAAACCACTTTTCACCTTTTTGTTTTACCTTGATGTAGCAGATAAGAGCGGCTGCAATTTCCTTAGTGGTTCCTGGACTTGTACAGTGGCTGTGTGACAACTTCAGGAGAAGAGTATAAATGATCTATTTATTTGGTTTGGTTATTTTTGGTTGTAGGTTTTGTTTTAGTTATTGCTGGCTACAGGAGTAAAGGGGATTTTAATGCTAAAGCAATTTAAATAAAACCCCTTTTACTGTAGAACATGCTGAATGAGCATTTCAATCACATTATGTGTCGAGGCAGCCTCAGCAGAGCTGTTCTTAAATAGCCTCAATAATACTGCAGGTTGCCTATGTTGTATATTTTTTTTAAAAACTGCTTACTTAATGATTGTTGCTTATAAAATTAAAAACTGGGGGTACATGTGTAACTGTCACCAGGCAGTCTGGAGCTTAGTTTAGGAGCCTCTATCCTTTGAGCTAAAGGCTTACCTGGCTCTCAGCCCATGTTGCAGAGGTCTCTTGTTCTTATCTGTTGCTGTGGTCTAGGTGCCACTGCATGGGACAGTGAATCCCACTAGGTGTCTTCAGGGGATAGCCGAGTTAGTCTGTACAGGATAAACTTAAAAAACAACAAATGGTCTGGTAGCACTTTATAGACTAACAAAACATGTAGATGGTATCATGAGCTTTCGTGGGCACAGCCCACTTCTTCAGATGAAAGTCTGGTCATCTGAAGAAGTGGGTTGTGCCCACGAAAGCTCATGATACCATCTACATGTTTTGTTAGTCTATAAAGTGCTACCAGACCATTTGTTGTTTTTTAAGTTCACGCTAGGTGTGTGGGTTACACATGCATCAGCATTTTGTTGATATGAATAGAAGCAGAAAATACCAAGCACTCCTGATTTGTTCCGCTCAAAGTCTGTGTGAAATGGATATTGGCAATTCAGCAATGTTACTACAACACACGATACAAAATAATTTGGAATACTAGATGCTTAGTGTAGGCAGACAAAAAGTGCAAATTCCTTTCTGTTCTTCCTAGACTATGGCTGTACAGAATATCTTCTAACTTTGTTGTTTGCTATGTCTGTTGCTGAGTGACTTGAATAGAGGTACTCTTTTATTTTTCACTGTCTGCCTTCTCCAGGCACCCTTCTTAAAATAAAGTGTGGAGGTCCCTAAAAGTGATCTCCGTGCTTTGCGGACATGACCCTTTTCCCTCTTTGAGGTGGGTTTTAGAATCATTTCCTCATCAAGTGGCGAAGATGGGAATGAGGGCGCAAGGGTGTGTTAACCAACTGCAGTGAGTTTATTGGGTAGCAGTGATGTGTTTCTGTGTAGCCTAAGACCTTTCGTTTTGTCAGGATTTTTAGCCTCTTTTGGTTTGGTCTGTTTTACCCTGCGTTGTTGATCAGAAGGAATGTTTTCCATAAAACAAGATTATGTGGTTGTGACATAATAATTTACTACATGGATCAGATCCTTTGATTTGTCCTGGTGGTGTTTTTCACAAGACTTCAGGAAATGAGTGAAAAGGAGGCTCAGGGTCACTCTGGCGCCTCCCAAGCCTGTCAGTGGCTACTTTTGTCCCAAAGGAACTTAAAGCAGTCTTAGGAGGAAGACTCTAAATTCCACTAGCCAAAACACCCCCAACAGATTAACAGGGGATCACCAGAGCATATGGCATTTCAGCTAAGTGCCCCACAATATGCCATTGGGAGTTTAAGGGAAGGGAAAAGGGGCTGTTCTAGAGCTTGCTGTTACAGCTCAGTCATTTCCCAAAGAATGGGGAATAGAGAGTTAAGAATCTGGCCAATTTGATTTTAAACTTTTAAAGAAATTTTATTCTTGAACTTTGAAATTTCAGGTTTGTTCATTCAGCCAATTTTTTTGAAAGCTCAGTAGAGTGTTTGGACTTGTGGTGAGCTGTGTAATGTGTGTGTAAACTTCATAGAGAAATCAGTTCAGTTCCTAAACTTTTGAAAAAACACCACCATATATCAAATGTCAAAAGACTAAACAATGGAAAACTGACCTACTTTCATGTAACTGGAAAGGTTGATTGTTTATTTGAATCTCTTTGGTGAATTGTAGCATTTTGACCTTCTGTGTCTCTGCTCATGGGCAAAATTTCCCTAAGGTTCAGTTGTTTCATTTTATAAATGTACATTCTAACCTTGCTTAAATTCTGTAGTATTCATAGTGAAGTCATTGAAAAAACTCATTTGTTAGCATTGCAGTGAAAAGGCACACATGCTTATTACAAATTACTTGTATCAGATAGATTAGAAATTGGTCCATTAGTTATATTGATTTCAACTGCCAGAACATTGATCTAAATTTCATAATTTAAGAATGCAAACAGTTTCTCTTACTTACAGAAGGATGATTTATTTAGAGACCAACTAGAGCATGGGTATGCGGATACTTAAAATAGAGCAATTGATGGGATAGGACTAAGAGTGCAGTAACAGTGTGTTTATGGAATATTTACTTTAACTCAGTGAAAACTAAGTACTCCCTAGATATCTCTGCGTTTCTTGTCAAAACTTCTGTGTTCATAGCATTATATTTTTAACACTAGCATATTTTCACTGCTCTTTTTACAGTGTTAGAAGATAGTTAGAAGGCATCATGTCTACTTGATATACCTTTTTAAATAAAACAAAACTTTGTATTTGTAATGGATGAAACATACCTATATATCCAAATAAAAGGAATGCAAAAGTCAATTTTTTAAAATTTTTGTTTCCCTTGAAATGTGTGAAATTCTTTAGTGCAATTTTGACAGATCTGTTTTAATCTTGTTTGTGTCTCTTAGTATCTTTTTATGGGATTTGGCATAATATATGGGATTTTATAAATAATGATCAGATACGAACTATCCCTTGAAAATGCTATTTCTTCTCTTATGAAAAAAATAATTTCAGCACACTAAAAACCATGGCTATTTTTTTGGTCGACTTACATTGCACTGCTGGTTTTTTTATTTATATTAATAACTTGACTTTTTTTCCCAATCTATAAATATTTGATCACATTGTCCTTTGTTCCAAGACATAATTTGGGTTAAACAGTACAGTAGCCATTATGTTTGGCGAGGATAGTCCTCATTCTTTTCTTTTTTTTTTTTTTCTTTTTCAAGCACTACAAAGATTTTAATTTTACTCTTGGTATGTTCGAATTCCATATGAATTTCACATGTATTTTTCTAACTATGTCAATTTATTTTTTGGGTGTCATAATAAAATATTTTAGGACAACGTTTATGTATTTTCTCTATTCTGTCTGTTAAGGTTAATGTAGAACATCCCACCAAATTATAACTTACTGGAAATTACTCACAGTAATTACTTTTCTTGAAATTGTTCTTAGATCTGGCACTTTCTTACTAGATATATTCATTCTTTTTTTGGCTTCTCTCAAGTTTATTCACAATATGTTTCTGGTCTTTTGCTCACTTATTATTACTACTTATTTTTATGCCTTTTTATCCTGGAGCTAGTAACTTAGCTCTACGCTTATACAGTGTGCCTGCGTTAAGGTTATGATGAGAAACTTAATATATTCAGCAAAAGACAAATTGCATATGTACAAGACATAGCTGTGGATCACATGACCACCTCTGTCTTCACTCGGGAATAGAGACAATTTGATGGAGAGAAGGGGAATCAAATATATTTTGACTATTTATAATTCTTCCTGAGTAGCCACATGAATTTTTTCCTTTCTGTGTATATTTTATAGAGTACTGTTGATCTCAGGGGGATTTACATGTGTATCATACTGGAGGTTCAGGACTATGGTCAGTAAATCTAGTTAATAATACACAAGGACCCAGTTAAAACAACTTTAAAAAACCCCAAAACCAAGCAGTCCTGTGTCACCCAGTTGTATATGGTTTAAGGTTTTTTATTATGGTCATTATTACAATATCACAGGGTATATCTGTACCACAACTGGGAGTGAGTCTTCCAATTTGGATAGACAGGTTTGAGTTTAAAAAAACCTCAAACCCAACAATGTGGACATACTGGTGAGGACTTCAGAAGCTCAGGGGATCAGGTAGATTTGAGAGCCTGCGCCAGAACATCTACATAACTATTTTTGATGCACTAATCCCACTAATGCAAATCAGTCTGCCTGGACTGAGAGACTTTCCAGCTGCAAGGTAGATGCACCCAAATTGGTCAAGCAACTTTTGGATTTGTGAGAGGCCAGGGGTATACTCCCTCATTAAACAATGTAGAATAAGCTCAGTGGTTGCAGTGAAGTCCACACTAGTAGTTTCTCCTGCAAGCTTTTTGTAATATGGATTTGACAATACGGCTTATAATTAAGTAGAATTAATACAGTATAGTAATTGGGTGAATTGACTAGCAATATATGGAAAATAAAAGAAGCACATGGCTACAATCTGCAGTAACAATGGTAAGAATTCTTCTTTACAGACTCTTTTTTCCCTGAAAACACTCCACCCTTCTCTCTCATTATTGAATTTACACTAACCTTTCATGTGTATTGAGAAACATTATTGGATCTCACCCATATTGCTACAATATAAAATTTTAATTTACTTCCATGTTAGAAAGGACTTTTGCTAGAGAGAATACATTTTTCTGAGACAATCAGTGTTGAAGTACAAAAAGAGTGCTATGAGATTTGTACATTATTGTTTGAGGTATTGAAATATGGGTAATCCTGCTGTGTGTTGACATAGAGGCTGTAGTAATATGTGTCGGTTGTAAGACAAGTTATGGCATTTTTCCAGTAGAAACAATCATTTTAAAATGGATTAAAATGCATTAATCTCAAATTTGCTAAGCTAAATGTAGAATGTGTAGTGAAGGAAAATTTATAAGTTAAGATTGGAGAAAACTGCAAAATGGCAAATTGTCCAATTTGAATTTGATAATAGAAACATGCTATAGATAATTAAAGTATTAACAAACTAGGTAAATAGGTCAATTATTCATTGAAGTGTATTTTAATTAATTCTGTTAGGTTTAGATTTGATACACTTATCAAGATAGCATGTAGTAAAAATAGATGGTGCATATACCCTTATATCTGTGCTTTAAACAACCTCAAACCAATCCATACAGAAAAACATATAGATGTTAAAACTCTCAATCCATCTTGACTCCTCATTTTTGTTAATTTACTCTAAGGTTTTAATATAATTTCTGATCATCCTAGTGATGTATTGCATCAATAAAATTGGCTGGCTCATTGGTGGATTCTACCCCTCTGGTTTGCCCCGATTTAGAATTCTAATATGAAATTATTTTACAATAACTTCATTGGTAGTTAAGGATATTAAATTAGAATTGATTAAACTAAATGTTGTTTGTTTGTTTGTTTGTTTATACTGTAAATTTAAGATGTAAAAAAATCCAGTTAAACTTGTACTGTAAATAAACTGTTAGTAGTGAACATCATAGTGAGACCTGGCAATGTATGAATTATTTACTGCAAGTTTTTTATCTGTGTCATTAGCATGAATGGTTATGAACATAATTATTATGGTGGTATACTCATGGGAGCATGGAATTTGTGTCCAAGGTTCTGGGCTGTAGTTACTACTTCCAGGAGTGTTGAGAAAATTGCAGATACTGCCACAGTGTGTGTTGTAGCTGAGATACTGTTTCTGCTTTTCTTGTGTTTCTAATAAAATATGTACTCTTTGAAAGTTATCTGCAGTAAATTTCAGTTTTATGTGTGTATTTGGTTTTGTGTGTTAACTTTTTACAGGCTAGTAATATTAAGTGTACATTGACTTCTCCTGTTTTTAGTATGATTGCATTGTTGTATTTGAGCTAAATTGATTTGGTGTTAATTTAGTAGAATTGTAGATTTATCCACTTCTGTTAGAAAAGTCTATTACAATAAATTAATATAAACAGTCTAATTGCTTAGAAAATCCAGGGTAAAAGGTTAAGCAGCAATTTGCCATTCTTAAAGGACTTAAACTGTTATGATTTACTCATCTTAAAGAACTTGGCAAGGCTTTAGTTTATATGCCTTTCTAATCTATAAGGTTGTCTACCTGATCTTATGTTAAGCTTTAGATGAACTTCACTATGCTTGTATTTTCTGTTTTATATTATAACGTAAATTATCTGTAATAAGCCATCTTAATTAAAGTTGGTAAATCTACAACACTGCTTCAATTACACACTAATCAATTACACACTAATTTAATTCTACTTAGCTGGATACAGTGCATCATTAATCAGGTTTAGATTTAATACAACAGATTTATTGTATTAGCAAAAGTTTGAAGCATTCACATGGAGGAAAAATAAGGAAATCTTAATGCCAAACAGTGCACATAAATACTTTCTTATAAAAAATGATACAAAAAGGCTTCATTCTTCATCTGCGAAGAATAACTGAAACCTGTTCATTCTTGAGAAGATTAATGTATGGGCTGAAACCACTGATATAAAACATTCAGGCAGCTTGTATTTCTTATTCAGTGTCCTCTTCTTAATTCTCTAGTTTTGAAAATTGGCTCACTCTTAAAAATATTCAAGTGAGCAGTTATAAATGAAATTTACCGAAAGTTACACTGCCTTTGGCAGTTGAGCACTAATAGCTAGTGGCCAATTCGACTTAATGCTGTTTGTACTTTAGGAAAGATTTTTTTTTTTCTCCATATGCCTATTTGTAGAATTTTGCACATAACTTCTTACTCACTCTAATTAGTGGCTCTAATTTAATTTAGTTTCTAGTTATAAAATGAGTGAAATATTCAGGGTGCAAAAAAGGTGGGGAAATGTTTCATCAACATACTTACTTCACTTTAGAAGGAGACTGTTCTAAAATTAATATGGACTAAATAACAAGTCCATAAACAGATAGGGATCAAGCATTGCCCTGCTTTAAAACCAAACCACAAAAATATTTCTCCATCCGCTATATGACAGTCTGGAATTTATTGGTGCTCCTTTATGGTAATCTGGCAGATAGCCACAAATACACCGAGGTGAGACTTTGTGGCCCAGTTAATCCACTTCCTTCTTTGAATTAATGAGTTTCCCACTATGTCAGGAGTTGGGAACCTCAGGCCCGTGGACTGGATGTGGCCCTTGGCTTGCCTGGATCTGGCCCCTGAGGCTCAGCCCCCTCCCTCCCCTCCCTGCATTGTGCTGCCTGTGCTGGTGCTCCAGTCTCCCTGCTGCCTCTGGGAGGCTGAGCACACAAAATCTACTAGGCTTCCCCCTCTGCCCTAGGCTCTGATGTGTGAGGGAAATGTGGAGAGTGTCTTTCTCCTCAGTTGGGGGCCAGTGAAAGTTTTTTCCCGCGCTTCTCACTTGTGGGTGGCCCCCGACTGATTTTTCTGTGGGTTCCCCCACCCCTATATTATGTCTTTTGCTCAGAAGAACAGTCAAAGGTGAAATCAGTTTGTTTTTGCTCTGATGCACTGTCAGCTCAGATCACGGTTGGGGAAAAAAAGAAAAAAACATTAGCTATCTTTAACTCCAGTCAGTTATTGCTTGGTCGGAGGGCATGGTCTGCTCTGTTGCCTTTTCTTATCCAGATTATGTTATAACTCTGGATGGCAGCAACAGGTCGCACAAGGTGAGAAGGGGATGACAAAGATGGTGAGTAAATCACAGAACTTTGTAGTGATCTTATTGTGCAAACACATGTGAAAGAGGAACTGTTTCTGATTCCACTATTTCTTTGGCTCTCTTGCCTCACTCAGCTCTTTCCACAGTGAATAGGCATACTTAATAGGACTGTTATTATCTTTCAAAGCCTGAATAAGATTTTTACTCTCACAAGCCCACTTCAGGAAAATTTGTATGCAGTTTTAGGAGCTTGGTGAGTCTTAATTCTCTGGTAGGGGAGAATGATAGAAAGTAGTACAGCAAGGGTTTCCATAAGGAAGCCCCAGCAAATGCGTCTCTGTTACTTCTTTCCTGACTGAGGAAGATAAGACTAGAGACCAGACAAGCCATAGTTGTGTACAGTGTAATGGAGCCATTTTTGGAAGAGAAATAGAGATTGTAATTTTGAGCTTAACAGACATTCTAAATTGTAAAAGCTTCCAGTGAAGGTTAAAACAAGCAAAGGTCTTAAATTGTACCCAGCTTCCATCACCTGCTTCTTTTGAAGAGGGCTGTGTCTATAGTGGATCCTATTAACAAAAATGTGATGGATTGTTAAATTATTTTACATTTAGCTCTGTTCATGATGAGGAAAACTATACCTTCCATTTCAAACTTGCTGGAATATTTGATGTTGAAGGAGATACCTTGTAGTTGTCCAGCCATTCAGTTCCAGAAACCACTCCTATCAGTTAGATACCGGTGTTGCTGATACACAACTTCTCTTCTTATTCATGACAAACGTGTAATGCCTCTTACCTATGGAATTCAGAAATGGTCCAATGTTGGTCCTGAAGGTTCCAGGGTTAAGCCTTTGCCTTCAACTCAGGTTACCTCAGTTTCTGGTTACAGTGGTGGAACAGCTGGATGCGGGTTTCCTTTGGCCACTTCTGTTTTTATACATTTATTTTTTCTTCATTTTTGTGCAGTAGCAACTTCATTTTATCATTTAAAAACCCACATTTTTGTCAGCTGAGGAGTCACCAGAGCATAGTGGCCCTGAAATTCTGTGCAGTGCAGTGGCCCGTAGGTGGACTTTTTTTATAGTCCATGTCAAGGCTGTTCCCACTCTAGCACTTTGAGTGCAGAAGGTGGGGACACGCAAGAGACCTTAAAAATACTTTGCCTCTAGAAGCTTCTGTTTTAAAACCTCCCCAAGGTCACAGATTCCCTGGCCTTGGGTGATTCCCCAAGGTCACAAGTGATTCCCCTGGCCTTGAGTGGTAGACTGCTAACACGTAAGTGGAAAAAAACCCTTTTTGAACCCTGTAAGAGTCACTCTGGAACTTGTTCCAGAGGGGTACCCCAAGCTCTTTTCCATAGGAGAGCTTGAAAACAAACAAACTGTAATCTCTGACAGTTGACTTCCTGTTCTTAGGCATGTATACACAGATCTCCTACTACCTTCCAGGACAAGGAATCAGATCATAGTCTTTGAAAAGGTGATTTTATTAACAAAACAAAAAGATATACTTGGTAAAGCATACTTGGTTGCTAGGTGTTATAAAGCAACTAAGAAAAACAGATTAAAGCACAGAGAATTGCTTCCCTGAGATTCAGCTTTAGTTACAGTATATGGTGGGCACATGGGCTCAGTGCAGAGGAATTTAACCAAACCACAAAACAAAGAAGATGACCTGATCCCGTCTAAATAAACATTCCCTATCTACTTACATTTGTTGCATCAAGGGTTTTTTTTTTTTCTCCTACATATGGTTATTACTGTAAATTTCATTTCTGCCCCCGAAGCTCATTCCATCTTTCTCGCAGTCTCTGTTGCTTCTCTCACACAAAGCAGACTGAAACAGGCAATATTTGAATTGAAAAAGAGATTAACACTTCCCATTGGCTCTCCTGGCTCCCTTCCAAAACTTTCTGGATTTTTTCAGGAATTCTCTGAGTTAAACCCTTTATAGGCAGTACTCACTGCTGAGATGTTTAGACAAGGAAAGCACCCCTCCCATCCATCACAGCCCACTGTACCAGTGAAGAAGTTCTGTAAGCACTGAAGTTCAAGAAATGCTATAGACAGGTTTTTAGAAGCCTTGACGTATGATCTATGCACTGGTGCTGCAAGCCACTGTCCATTGCTTTATCGGAGCATGGGACTTAAGAGCACGATCTGGGACCTGCTCTTGTAAGCCACTATCCTTCACTCTGCCAAGGCATGGAAGTTTGATTTGGACCAGCGTGCCAGGACCGTGTCAAACATTCCACCCCATTGTTCCCCCCCAAAGTCATAGTTCCATCATGGGAATGCTTGATCAAGGAACTCAGAACCTATCTCAGCCAAATTTGAGATGCTGGGACACAAAAGAGAGTCGCCACCTTACGGTAGCAATACATATTGTTAAAAAGCAAGTGATGTAAAAATCAAGATTTAAGCCTTCTTCTTTGAGTAGTGTCCTGATGTATTCACCACTGTAGGTGTGTTTTAGTCCTGTGACTTTGGTGATTTCTCATAGCAGTGTCTTGTTTGGCCCATTAGTATTAGTCTTGTTTCACCTGCAGTTTTCTGCACAGTGCTTTCTTAGTTGCCTTGGTCTGAGATGGAGTTATCCTATTGAGATTTCCTCAACTTCCTCAACTTATCCTCTTTTCTTATTAATATTTAGTTGTAGTATTAGTGGTAGTTTCAGTATTTAATAAATAGTAATAGTATAGGATCTTACTTTCTTTTTTCTTCAAGAAAAAAATATTTTCCCCTTGTATGGTGATTAGATGGATACTATTTAGTAGCTCTTCTTTACTGGGAGGTTATGCCCAGCCCTTCTTCGAGGAGTGTCCTTGTGGGTGCTCCATTTCTAACATAAAATTGCTTTAGTTAATAAAAGTTACTGTTGTGATGTTAATTTTTTGCTGATGTGTTTCTATGGCCGTGGGGAGATATGGCTTAGTTCCTATAGCAACAACATAGGAGCAGATCCAAATTCCACAAGTGAGTTGGGAATGAGGAGAGAAGCTGCTAGCAAAAAATTATCAGGTAAGGAATTTCTTATTCCTTGATATAGAGAAGGGTGTTTTGGGGGCTTTCTTGAGAAGTACATTAAACAGCATAGTGGCTCAGAGATTTCTGGACAGTGTCATCAAAACTATTATCCAGGTTTTTAAAAATACTCTTGTTATTTTACGTGAGAGAAATTCATTGGTCTGTCTTGTACCATGCTCTGAACAATTTAGAAAACAAAATGGGCACTTACTGGTACTTAATTGGGTGCATTTTTTAAAACAAAAGATTCTTAGACTTAAACATACCAAGTCTTTTTGCTTGTACAGCTATATCTATGTTTAACATTTCAAGAATGTTTTCCAAGATACTGATTTCTTGTGTATTCTCATGAGGTCCACCATTTTCCTCCCAAGAAGTGGTTGCTTGCTTGACAGTACTTTGCGAGCCACAGATGAAATGTGCACGAACTCTCTGTTAGTGATAAACAGGAGTAAATTCTCTCTCCTCTATCCCTAAATCCTATAAACAGGCAAGGAGTCAGATGTAGTGATCACAGACAAGTGATCAAATGCCCAAAGAAGAACATTTTGAAGTTCTGTTAATTACTATTGAAGGTCTCCAAATTTTGAGTAATTAGCTAACTTGCTTTAGAACCAGGTTGTTATACAAAGACATTTCAAGATGCTGGTATTTTTGTCCAGAGCCCTGGGTGGTTACTGATGCATGTTATGGGTTTTTTGGAGGGGAAGGGAGTTAAACTTTTTAGGAATCCAGCCTCTATATTCCAACAGAACTTTGAATTTATTTATTTCTGTGTATGTGTTTGATATCTTCATAACAATCTATGGCCCTGTCAGCTTCCACACAAGTGTTGTGACTTTTGTTGTCATCACCACTGCACAAAGTCTGTTACTATAGCAGCAGCTCTTCAAAGGCCGTGGAAATTGTTATTTTTTCTTCTCCAGGACAGCTGGGTGATCCAAGTCCCTCACTTTAATTTAATTTAGGAAGTCGTTTTGAAGGTGTTTCATCTGTCCGAACATCTGGGTCTTATGGCCAATCAGAAGTAAAGTCCTTTTATCTTACTATAGACTGCTCCTCTGGAATTAGAGATTGTCATATGTTTCGTGTGGAAAGTTATTTCTGTCTAAAGAAAGAAATAGAAATGTCTGAGGTTACTCTGAAACTTAGGAAGCTCACCTGTATGCCTTGCATGGAGAAAAGATCTGTGTTATGTCTTTTGTGCAGTTTATTCTTTTTTTTTAAAAATGCCTCTGGGCGCATGGACAAATAGAAAAAATACCAAGTGTTATCAGAGACATTATTAACCAAAAAAAAAAAAATTAAAAATAGTTTTCTAACTAATAAGTACAGGAGGCCCCCCACTTGTGACCGCCCGAGTTCCGACCCCCTGCACTTACAGCCATTTTTGTAAGTGCAGAAGGGGCCGAAACTCCCCCTGACTTACATCCTCGGCCCACATTTACGATGGCGCACGGCGCCTATCATAAGTGAGGGTTCAAGTTACGATGCCCCCAACTTGCAACGCTTCCCCAGGAACCAATCGCGTCACAAGTCGGGAGCCTCCTGTATCGTTTTTAGGTTGTTTCATTTCTGTCTTTACCAGTGTGTTTTGTGTAGAATCATGTTTTTTCCCCATTCGATATACTAGTTAGTCTGTTTGCTCTTATTTCTGTGAGTCTTTCATACTATGGGCTTGTCTTCGCTATGTGGTGGATCAACGCTGTAGTGATTGATCCACCAGCAGTCTATTTATCACATCATGGCTGCCACTCCACTATATTGATGAGTGCTGGTAGTAGACATCTGTAATCTGTTGTGCTCTTACAGACGAGAAAATCAGGCAGAGATGCTGTCAGTTAGGCCACTTTTTTGCTTCCCTCGAATAAAAAGATATAATGCTATGTGCCAAAGTTTCAGGTTCCCAGACTCAGTGAGAGTGGATACATTGTAGCTCTATAACTATGTGATCTGAATTGTATAAATCTTAAAATACCTTAATCTTGTATGAAACTAGTAAGTATGTAAGCAGTTAATGCAATAAATAGATAAAATATTCTAAATATTTGTAAGTATATGATGATTGTATTAGATTGTAAAGCTGAATTGTATGCCTGAATCTTATCAACAGGGTTCTTAAGGTAATACTTGTAGCAAAGAGCCTCTTTAGAAAAGAGGCAAGGGATGGAAGGGCGCACTGCTTTTAACCTTGCATTTTGTTTCTGTGACTTGCTTGGTTCTGAACAGTAGCTCTGAGAGAACCGCTCCCATGAGTAAGAGAAGCATTGTCTTTATTTCCACTTAGAACAGGAAGGTAGGACACACAAATGGTATTTTAAATGGCTACTTTTGTCTGTCATGTCACATGGAAGTAGTTTTACCTCTATAATCCGGGATTCCATCATTTGCTAATATCCATGGTCCAGTGTTGGTGGTGACTTCCTGGTGCTCTGGGGCATTCCATGAGAAAACTGGTACCAAGCTCCCCTGTCTGCCTCCCACATGTAAATAGCCCTACACTTAGTAACTCTGAGACACTCAGATGGGCAGACAGACAAATGCACATTTCTAAAATATAATAGATAACTTATATTTTAATTACCAGTCATCTTTATTACATAAGAACATAAGAATGGCCATACTGGGTCAGACCAAAGGTCCATCGAGCCCAGCATCCCATCTGCCGACGGTGGCCAATGCCAGGTGCCCCAGAGAAGGAGAACAAAAGACAATGATCAAGTGATTTATCTCCTGCCATCCATCTCCTGCCCTTGTTATGAAGGCTAGGGCACCATACTTTATCCCTGGCTAATAGCCATTTATGGACCTAACCTGCAAAAATTTATCAAGCTCTTTTTTAAACCCTAATAGAGTCCTGGCCTTCACAGCCTCCTCGGGCAAGGAGTTCCACAGGTTGACTGTGCGCTGTGTGAAGAAAAATTTCCTTGTATTAGTTTTGAACCTACTACCCATCAATTTCATTTGGTGTCCCCTAGTTCTTGTATTATGGGAAAAGGTAAATAATTTTTCTATAATCACTTTCTCCACACCATTCATGATTTTATATACCTCTATCATATCGCCCCTCAATCGCCTTTTTTCCAAACTGAAAAGTCCCAGTCTCTCTAGCCTCTCCCCATATGGGACCCTTTCCAAGCCCCTAATCATCTTAGTCGCCCTTTTCTGAACCTTTTCTAATGCCAATATATCTTTTTTGAGGTGAGGAGACCACATCTGCACGCAGTACTCGAGATGTGGGCGTACCATAGTTTTATATAGGGGAAGTATGATATCTTTTGTCTTATTATCTATCCCTTTTTTAATAATTCCTAACATCCTATTTGCCTTACTAACTGCCGCTGCACACTGCGTGGATGTCTTCATAGAACTATCCACTATAACTCCAAGATCCCTTTTTCTGATCTGTCGTAGCTAAATTTGACCCCATCATGTAGTATGTGTAATTTGGGTTATTTTTTCCAACATGCATTACCTTACACTTACCCACATTAAATTTCATTTGCCATTTTGCTGCCCAATCACTCAGTTTGCTGAGATCTTTTTGTAGTTCTTCACAATCCCTTTTGCTTTTGCTTTTGACTGTCCTGAACAACTTTGTGTCATCTGCAAACTTGGCCACCTCACTGCTTACCTCATTTTCTAGATCATTGATGAACAAGTTGAACAGGATTGGTCCCAGTACTGACCCCTGGGGAACACCACTAGTTACCCTCCTCCATTGTGAAAATTTACCATTTATTCCCACCCTTTGTTTTCTGTCTTTTAACCTGAGAAATGTTACTTGTATTAACCAAGAAAACAATTACTGGAGCATGTGAGTGTGCCATTTCTAAGGTCTACTATACTCTGACAATTGTTAAACTTCTCTGATCCATTGAGAATAAAGATTGTTTCTGAAAATGCATGCCTCTACACAATGGACTTCGCTTGAATACCCCTAGGGGTACTGGTACCACTGGTTGAGAAACACTGTCCTAGTCCACTCCAGAGCCCAGCCCACCTCCCTGGTGTCCCTTATCCTGCCTTCCTAGTGGGGGAGCCAGCTCCATCCCTGGGGCAACTGCTGCTGGCTGTCCTGCTGCTCCCAGGGTGGGCAAAATAGTTAAAATCAGGGTTGTAAAAACGACCCAGAAGAGTTAACTGGTTAAACAATTTAACCAATTAACTACTGGCTGCAGGCAATGGGGGCTGTGCTAGCCTTCACTCGCTGCGTCTGTGGATGGCAGGGGCTGCAGTAGGACTGCTGCACATTGCGGCCCTTCTGGCTGGGCCGTTGTGGAGCGAGAGGAGGCTCCAGTTAACCAGTGTGCTGGTAAGCATGGCAATAAGGCATATGCTTACTGGTTAACCAGGTAAACATCCTTAGTTAAAATATATTTTAACCATAGCATTGTTTTAAAAACTGCAACGTATTCCTGCATGAATTAACTACAAAAATTGAAGTGCCTTTATATTAAAAATCACTTGACTTCTTGTCACTTCAGTTTGAGTTGCCTAAATGTTGATTAGACAAACAATGAAAAATAGCTGTACTATACTATAGAAAGCAGGATGAAAGTAGCCCCATTGACATTAAATTACTTACAGGAACTAATATGGGAGGTCTCTTGTTCAGAATACATTTGCTTTTTGTCATCATGCGGAGATAATCTGTTGCTATATTTAATGTGGCTCCATCAACACAAATTACATTATTTGTCTAAAGGAATAATATTGCAATATCTCTCATTAAGAATATGTAGTACATAGTGTGGTAAAAATATTTTTCCAATTAGTACTACTAAAATGGTAATTTTGTTAGAAAGCTGGTGGTATGAAAAATTTCATTTGTCCTTATGTAATCAACAGTAATTTTACAGCACAAATGATGAACAGATTTGAAATCAGGTTGTAGATAATGGACTCTGAAGAAAGGTGATTTTTTTTCATGATGTGATAGACCAAGTATTTTAAATCATTAATATTAGTATTAAACACTGGTGTATAAATAAATATATGCAATTTGAAGTAAAGTAATATTTCAGTAGTCTCACACGCTTACCTGCTATCCTATTTGAAAAATGAATAACTTTCCAAAGCTCAGTATTGCATTTCTCTAATAATCCAAATATATTAAGAATAATTATTCTTTTGCCCTCATCATAGACAACTTGCAGTGGAAATAATAAGACTTAAGAATCTTATATCAATCTCTGGAGTTTTATTTTCTAGAAGAGAGATTTGTAAGGAGGTGTCCATAATTTGATGAGTTTTGGCCTGCTTTTGATAGTGTGGTGCCTGATCAGATAACTGGTCCTTTAAAAAATTCTAATAGGCTGCTGTCTGAGAACTTAAAATGTTTGGCAATGTGTAGGAAGGTATTTCAGATGTTCCTTTTCTTTCTTTTTGAAAGTACAAGTAAGCTATGAACATTTCAGATAACACATGTAGTTAGTGTTTTTGGGGAGGAGTTGAATTACTGCGTTGTATATTCATTTACTGGGGCTAACTTTGTCAGATAATCTGATCAAGTTGAAATAAGTACAATGTCTCTGAAAACTGCATTTGTTAGGGAAAGAAATGAAAGAAAAACACACATTGGAGGAAAATAGTAATTTAATCCAAGTGAAAATCCAGATGAAGAGTAATTTATGGCACTGTCAAGAATCCAGATATGTTTGAGCCTGAAAATGCAAGGGTGTTCATTATACAATGTGTATTAAATTCATATTTGACTGGGTTACTGTTTGGTAGATAATATTTACATTGTGGGGAGGGAGGGGGGTGAAGTGAGTGTTAAATTAAGGTCTTTTTGAATTATATATACTTTTTACCTTAGAGGAGTCACGTGGTTTTTTTTGGTCTAATTGTGGTAGTAAGGATAAAGTGATATTTATGTTCTTTAGTGTATAAACTAAAGTTGCTAAAACTACAGAGCTTATTTTTAAAGGGGAAGAAGGTAAGGACCTTGTGTATTAGTTTTGAACTCGCAGATTCATAAATTCCGAGATCAGAAGGGGTCATTGTAATGATCTAGTCTGCCCGCTCGTATAACACAAGCCATAAAATGTCCTCAAGCAGAGCTTTTAGCAGAACATCCAATCTTGAACAAGGTGGTTTTGTTCTTGGTTTTCATTTGTATTCTGTGAACCAGAAGAATGAAAAAATTACAGATGGAAATGCAGTAGTTTGCTTCAGTATATAGTAAAGTCCTCACATCATACCCCACAACTACTAAAAAAAGTTGCCACCCTTTTTTTAGTGTCTGAGGAAGTGGATTTTGCCCACAAAAGCTCATCATTTTATATATATATAAAAATAAATAACATATAACAGAAAATAATGTTACATGCTTACATGGCTACCCCTTGACACTTTTTTGAGTACACCGTAATGTATATACTACCATGTTCAGCAAGGCAGTTTTTGCCCAATTCTGACTTACCCTCTCCATCAAGATCACAGTCATGTATCCAGTGCATGTCAGTTTTGCTTGTGACCTGTTTGAACTCCATTTAGGGGCAGCAATAAAGTGACTTATGACTTTCCCAAAGTCATGTGGGAAGACTGTGGCAGAGCAGAAAATGGAACCCATGACTTAGAGGCACGTCACAGTCTCAGATCAGTTCTTTTTAGAGGAGATTTTCAGGGCTGTCTCATGGAGTGCTCCATTTTTTTTAAACATAGATTTGATTGGATAGCTCATTATTCAACCTGGATTCGAGAGAGAAAAAACTTGAATGTTCCTGTGTGTTGTGTGTGTTCTACTTCAGTCCCTAAGGAAAAGCTGTTTTTGTGGTGATGTTTGTGCAAGAAGCAATATACTTCCTATATGATTTTTTTTCTTGAATCTCTTACAGTGGGTTTGCATATAAGTAAATATTTGTAACTGTAGTAAGTTACATTTATAATTTTCTTATGTACTTAATTATTTAAAGACATCTTGGTGCTTCTTATTCTCCTGGTGTGGAGAAATACTGTGATATTTATTTTAGGTGAAAAATCATACCTCTGTAACCCACACACCTAGTGTGATTCACTGTCCCATGCAGTGGCACTTAGACCACTTACAGCAGGGCTACTCAACACATGGCCTGTGGACCACATGCAGCCCGCGGCCTGTTTGTTTGCAGCCCACTGTGCGGTTTGGATTTACAGCGGGGCTCAACATGCGGCCTGCAGGTGGGATCCTTTAAACATGGCCTCCACTGGGAAAACGCTCCACAATGGAGAGGTGCCTCCCAGGTGGCGTGAGCATTGAAAGACGCAAGCGGATGGGCTGGCTGGAATAGACGGGTAGAGGGTGTCTGCAGTGCTGGGGCATTGTGGGAAGTGCTTTGTATTCATGCCTGTCAGTGTGAAAGAAGCTATTTGTGTATATATATATTTGCATGTATATGTAACCACACTTAAGTTGCAGCCCTCAGCGTGCTGTGAGTATCATTGTGGCCTCGGCGGACTCCACGGTTGAGTAGCCCTGACTTACAGCAACAGATAAGAACAAGAGACCTCTACAGCCTGAGCTGAGAGCCAGCTGACTTCATAACTCAAGCTGTGAAGGCTCCTATACAAAGCTCTAGAGGTTCCAGGTTCAAATCACTGGTTACACCTGTAAAACTTTGGTCTTGAGAGAACAGTTAGAATAGCTGCCCACCTGGTAAAATTAATGATGAGTTGCTGTCAATTTTTTTTCTTGGGACTTAAGTACACAGAGTTTCTGTACTTAATTATAAATATTGGATAAATTTGAGTGGGGCTGGTAATCATGCTTATTATTAAGGCTACCCGATACTTCTTCTTATAAGACCCAGTATTTCAGTTGCTTATAACTTAAACAAACTTCTAACTGTTTAAGCTGAAATTATCCATGCCCGGTTTCTGCTTCAAGCTAATTGTTTAAAAAACAGCAGCAATAGCCTCTGTTGGTACCAAATTGGTGTGACCATATGGAATGAATGATGTAAGCCTAAGGTGACATGACTTAAAGATGGCTGAATAATAGAGAATTCTGGGAGCCGGCTCTCTTTAAACAGAAGGGAATTGGAGTAAACTTGATGCAATAACTGGCAGTGACTGAGTTTATGGTTAGCACTGGACCTATTGGTCAGTTAATATGGACCCATGTAAAAGTAAATATTGTATGAGTAAAGTTCCATTTGCGGAGCCCAAAATGACTAGATGAAGTGATTTTACAGCAGGGATGTCATACAGATAGTCAGAGTGAATGATTGAGTGAGTAAATGTGGGGTGATTTTTGGGTACCACACTTACAAGCCCCTTCTAAAATACTAATAAGTTAAAAGTTAGTAACTGGGCATGCTTTTAAGACATATGACTCCTTTAGGGGAAAGAGAGTATAAGAATCAAGCAAAGTACATTATTTGTGGTGAGGATTCCTTAATTGAGCACCTGAAGAAGCTAGTGAAATTCCACTCTGGAGATTATGGGACTGTGAAACAGAGGGCTTTCAAGGCAACCAAGGCCTTGCTTCTGGGGGGACAAACTAGATTGATAACCATCTTCCCCATTTCCCAGGCAGGCACTATGTATGGCCAGCACAAAACTGCTTCTTTATGCTTGAGAGAGAGAGGCTCATTTATGGGAATATACAGTTCCTAATGTATTGCTGTGTCTAGCATAGGGGCTATGTGCTTGATGTAATCCTTTTACCATTTCTCAATAAACTGCTGTACAGGCTTGTGTTAAATTCTTGTGTTTGGCCCTTTCTTACTCACACTGGTAATCAGCTCCTCTGGGAGCTGTTCAAGATCCTAAAAAGGGGCAGGGGTAAAGTGTCCAACAGCCCCTGTCCCCAAAACTCACCTTCCTCCATTCCCAATAATGAGGCTAGGAAAGAATGTTTTGTCCATTTAAAAACATTCTGTTGGTCTCTTCTGGGGAGCAGGGTCTTGAAATTTAGTAGAGGGGTGGCCTTTGTGTAAGGTTTCTAGCCATCAGAGAAGCCATCTGGGACAGCCAGGTAGGGGCAACCTCCCCTCTCCCTCCCCCCCCAAAAAAAAACAAACTAATTGGCTTCAAGACTGAACTTGATAGGTTTATGGAGGGGATGGTATGGTGAAACTGCCTACAATGGCACATAGCTGATCTGTGACTCTTAGTAGTAAAGATCCCAAGTGGCCAATGATGGCACACTAGATAGGGAGGGCTCTGAATTGCTATAGAGGATTCATTCCCAAGTGTCTAGCTGTTGGATTTTGCTGAGATACTCAGGGTTGCCATAGTTTAGGTCAGGAAGGAATTATCCAGACTAGCAGAAATCTTGGGGACTTTTTCACCTTCCTTTGCAGCATGGTGTATAGGTCTCTTGTAGCTTTAAAATGGTGTAAATTGTGGTTTCTGTACAACTTGGAGTTCTCAAATAATGATTTAAAGACTTTTAGTAGCTATGGATCTGTTACAAGAGTGGATGGGTGAGGGAGGTTCTGTGGCCTGGAGTGTTCAGACTAGATGACCAGGATGGTCCCTTCTGGCCTTAAAGCAGAGCTGGGCAAGAAGCTGTCAGTAGCCCAGATCTGGTCCATTGCAGCTCCCGGCCCTGCCACTAATGCGTTGCCTGGGAGTCGCTGGGGAGGTGTGAGCCCTTTCAGTTCTTGCTATTTAAAGGGCTCACGCCTTCCGCGTGGCTGCCAAGTAATGTGGTGGTAGCTACCTGGCAGGCGCAAGCCCTTTACATTGCTGATGTTTAAAGGGCTTGCAGCTCCTGGAGCTAGAGCTAGGAGCCCTTTAAATAGTAGCAGTTGAAAAGGGCCTGCAGCTGCCCTGCTGCTCCTCTGCCCCCGGGCCAATCAAGACCTGGGGATAGGGGAGCGAGCGAAGTCTCCACCACCACCAAAGGCATGCGGCACTAGAGGGAACCAATAGCTATTCAAAACAGTTTGATGGTTCTTTCTAGGTGCTGCATGCCCCTGGCAGGGGGGCGAGGGAGGGGTTTAAGACTTCACATTCTCCTCCAGCCCCAGGCCAATCAGGGTCTGTGGGCAGTGAAGTCTTCTGGCCCTGCCCTTTCCACTTGAGGCCCTGCTCCTTCTGGGGCACCCCATGTCCACTTCAGAAATTCGCAAAGTAGTTCTCCTTTGAAAATTATTGCCCATGTCTGCCTTAAAGTCTATGAATCTGAGGTGCACTTCGAAGAACTGTAAACTCTGGTATCAGTAGTCAGTTCTTTCTGCTCTTGATAGCATAAAGCCCATTATCTGGATTATGTCTTTATAGCTGAGTTTTGGCTAGGGATGTAAAAGCTGCCTAAACTAGTTAACCTGTTAAACAATTTGTTTAACTGATTAACCGCTGGCTGCGGGTAGCAGGGGCTGCTCTGGAGCCAGCGCAGATGCCAGGCACTGCTCTCACCCCACTGTGGCCTGGATCCTGCTGACTGGGCTGCTGGAGGTGGTGTGCTGCTTCCTCCATCGTGGCCTTTTGGTGAACCAGTTCCTCGGTAAGCATGCCAGTAAGGCTGTTTCTTACTGGGTAACCAGTTAACTGTTTAACCTTTTACATCCCTAGTTTTCGCATATCCAGTGATTGTGTAGAATGTTCAGTTGTTTCATAATACATATATATTTTCATATATTAGGATGACTACATTATTAACTAATGAAGTGGAATAGAGCTGCCAGTTGCAGAATAAACCACTCTGAGTGAAAATTAAAATACTATTTCTTACAAAGGATTTTTTTTTTTTTTTGCAACACTTTCGTGGTGTATGCACTAGATAACTATTCTTTGTGTACAGATACTCACAAGATGTAGCTAGTCCCTTAAGAGGCAGTGATAAAATTCTTTATAAGAAGAAAAATGTGAATTGCTTCATATGAGAAAGCTGTTGAGAACAGCATTCTTAAGGTTTGCAGTGCCAGTCACTGAGAGAGGATGTAAAACAATATATAAGATATTATTTCCACAGCATGTATTTATATCAGCATGGTAGTCATGCAAAAGGTAAGGCTAGGTTGGCAATTCTTTGCTAAGCTCCTATTTTCTGTGCTTATAACTTCATTTCTAAGAACTGTATTTAGATTTCAATTTCTCTTCATTACCCTTGGTCAATTGGTTACAGTTAAGAATATTTAAATTGAAAATGTAAAGGACAGGTGGTAAGCCATTTTTTAGTTACCATGCTGTGGAAAAGGTTTTATAATATTTTCAAATTTTTCCTTTGCATCTTGATATCCCCCCTTTCCCAGAATAGACATAATGTAATTTTTTCACAAAAATCTGCCTTGCTAAACTGAAAGAAATTTGTTAAAAATGAAACTGCAAGATTTCTAAAATGCACCCTTTACATGTGCAGTTTTTAAAAAAAATCTAAATACATTAATCAAATATATCAATTAAAAATATTTCAGCTGACCCAGTAGCTTCTTTAATAGTCAACCAAAATAAAATCTCCATGTTAACTTATCCCCCCCAAAATGTCTGGAAAAATAGGTCTGGCTTATTACTTGCTCTGAAAAAACCACCCAACATGACTTCTTTTGAATCACAGGTGAGTAAATTCCAGAGCGGAAGACCTTCAGGGTACTTCTAAACTGTGGGGGGTTTTCAGGATACCAGAGGTAGCCCAAAAAAACTCTGCTGCATCCAGGGAATGCGTTTGCTCTTCTGCCTTTTTTTTTTTTTTTTTTTTTTTTTCCCGGAAGAGCAGACATGCTCTTTTGGAAGCCCTGTCTTCCTCATTCCACAAGGAAAAAGGGATCTTCCAAAAGAGGAGGTTTTTCCAGTGCAGACGGGTCAAATTTCGGAGAAGCCTCTTCCGATGAACGTATTGGAAAAAGGCATGCAAATTGTGGAAAACCATTGTAGTGTCTACATTGTGTAGACATAGACTCAGTAAAGAACACTCTTATTGCCTAAAGACTTAGTTAATTTTATCTGCCATGTATTATACTGAATGTAGGTCAAAAATAGATACTATGTGTGTGTAATTAGTTCATGATATAAACCTGAATTTATTTGTTCTATGCCTCCTTTCTCACACCTTAGTATAAACAAATAGTGAAGAGGTTTTATGGGGCATATTTTGTTACTTCTGAATCCTGTGGTTTTTGTTTTTTAACTTGTGCTTTAGATGTTGTTAAAAGATAACATCTTTGAATATTGTCTGATTACTAGAATGCTGGCTTAAACACAACTTGTTTGATTCTATTTTAACAATAGAAATTAATCTTATGGTTTCTGTTAAAGTAATGTTACTGAAAAAATCTCTTACTGAACTATTTGTCGTGTTTTTTAAAAGATGTTTAAGATTTAACATAACATTTAACTGATCACAGATGAAACTATAAATTAATTCCTTATGAGTTTTACTGGCTACAGGGCATTTGTTTCTAAGCGCCTTTGTTTCTGCAAACTAAGGAAAGACCAGGTTTAAGCTAACAAATTAAAAATTGTATCATAATAACGATGTGTTTTTGGAAAACCTAAATACCGAATCACTTAATGTGCTCTAATATCATAAATAGCTATAAAAATGTAATAATTTCCTTAAGCGTAAACCTTTAACAAATGAAATAAGAGACATAACATTTGATTTCATTGTCATGTTTAGCCAACATAGTAGAAATTGTATTCTGTTGCTCACAAAACTAAGTACGTTGTTAAAAGGTAAAAATAGCTACTAATTAATTTAAAATAACCGACTCAGTAATTGAATCAATCTTATGTCTGTTTCTACTGAGTTGTGTATAGGCCAGCACTACATGTATAAAATTGTTTTGGATTTGATTTATGAAAACACATCCAATAGCAGTATTTCTTCACAAACAGTGGTAGCTTAGTCTGAACCACAAGCTTAGAAATGAGGCTTTTTATGTTTGAAGTATTCTGGTTGGCCTGTCTAGGCCAAAGAAGAAATTTGAGGAAGACTGTCAGTCAATGAGTGAAAATAGATAAAGGCCGATTATACAGCATCATCCATGTTAACATTTATTTAAGTAAGCAGTTAAATCCAACATGCTGACATACTGGAAATTGTGAGGAACACTGGCCTTCAGGTGAACAGTAAAGTGAAAGAAATAAAAGCCTATTAGCCAGGAGATAGAAATGGTGTCCCTGGCCTCTGTTTGTCAGAGGCTGGAGATGGATGGGATGAGACAAATCGCTTGATCATTGTCTTCGGTCCACCCCCTCTGGGGCACCTGGCGCTGGCCACTGTTGGCAGACAGGCTACTGGGCTAGATGGAACTTTGGTCTGACCCAGTACGGCCATTCTTATGTTCTTATGTAAATTGTTGCTATAAGAAGTTTGGAACTACACTCAGTTGATTTCATGAAACTTTTTCCTTTCAATTAGTGCACATGTGGATTCTCTTTACAATGTCCATATGTCTCAACACAGGAGTGTGGAGTTTTCAGTAGCTGTGTTCAGTAGGAGTTGTCCATGTTCTCTCCCACCCCCCAGGACATCATGGACATAACTGCAATGTCCTTTTAGAACCATAGTGTTGAAGTTTCCCATATTGATAGAAGGGGTTCTTCTGTTGTACTAGGTAATCCACTTTTCCAGGAGCTGGTTGCTTCTACCATTGACCTAGCGGTATCTACTGGAGGGTTACGTTGACCTAAATGTGGTGTTCAGAAAATGAAATTTTTCACCACAGTGCTGAGAAATACAGTTAGTTTGAACTAATTTTTAGATAAGTACTTACTAATTAGATTTATCGTTGGAACTTAATTTCTTTCTACATGGTATCTGGTGGCCTTGTTACTGTTTCAATTAGTTTGTTAGCAGGACAAGAAGAAAACAATGAAAAAAAGGAGAAGCTTATGACTGATCACAGATCTACAGGAATGAATCCATGTTCCTCCTCTGCAGGGATTACACCTCTGACTGATAGCCATGACAGATGTGTTTACTGTCTGGGTGAGGAACATATCGCAGCCAAGTATGCGATTTTGAAGTCCTTCAAGATGTGTACACAAAAGGAGAGGCAGTAGAGGCTGAAGCTTTTTCTTATGTAAAGGTCCATGAGAACTACATTGGACTCAAAGTACAGACCTGGAACAGAGGCATCTGTTTTCACTATTTATCTCTTTACTGTTCATGTCATTGGAAATCTGACACTTAATTTAAGAGCAATTAAAAAAGACAAAAGATTCATAAAGGTCCATTGGAGCAGTTAGGGACCCCTGCTACTGAGGACTAAGTGACTCTGACTCTATGGTTTGGTCTACACTCAAAAATTAAGTTTATCTAGCTATGTCACTCAGGACTGTGATGACAGTTTTGCATCCTGAG
The DNA here is from genome assembly GCA_032595735.1 of Pelochelys cantorii. Taxonomy (NCBI): domain Eukaryota; kingdom Metazoa; phylum Chordata; order Testudines; family Trionychidae; genus Pelochelys; species Pelochelys cantorii. Next base: position 5,859,779 of record CM064333.1, read on the forward strand.
TGCTATAGTTAGGTTGACCTAACCCAAAGAGCAGATACAGCTAGGTCAAGCCTAGAATTCTTCCTTCGATATAGCCATGGGTGAAAGCCCAGCTGGGGAAGGCAAGCCTCAGTGCCGCACCTTCCGCCCGCAGCCTCACCCTTGGAGCCAAGCCCCAGCCACCTCTAGCCCGATCCTTCCTGGCCATGAGGAGAGCCGCTGGGGCTGCCATGCTGCAGCCCCGGCCCCATCCCTCTCCAGCAGCTAGGGGAAGCTGGGCTGCCAGGCCACGACCCCATCCCTCTCTGGTGACTGGGGAAGCTACAGACCCAGCCTTCCCCGGCATCCAGGGGAAGCCAGGGTGCTGAGCTGGGCAGCTGCGCTGCGGCCCCAGCCTTTCCCAGCAGCAGCCCCAGCCTTAGGCGATCGGGCGTGTAAACAGTTTTGGGAAGGCTGTTCCTTCCCCTGCCTGCATTACTGACCGTCCATGGATAGAAGCATTACTTCTATCTGTGGTTTGTAACCTATCCCTTAAATCGGCTTCTGTACCTAATGACTGGAAGGTAGCTAACGTGACACCAATATTTAAAAAGGGCTCCAGAGGCGATCCGGGCAATTACAGACTGGTAAGTCTAACTTCAGTACCGGGCAAATTAGTCGAAACAATAGTAAAGAATAAAATTGTGGAGCATGTAGAAGAACATAATTTGTTGGACAAAAGTCAACATGGTTTCTGTAAAGGGAAATCCTGTCTTACTAATCTATTAGAGTTCTTTGAAGGGGTTAACAAACATGCGGACAAGGGGGATCCAGTAGATATAGTATACTTAGATTTTCAGAAAGCCTTTGACAAGGTCCCTCACCAAAGGCTCTTGTGTAAATTACATGGCCATGGGATAAGAGGGAATGTCCTTTCTTGGATTGAGAACTGGTTAAAAGACAGGAAACAAAGGGTAGGAATAAATGGTAAATTTTCAGAATGGAGAGGGGTAACTAGCGGTGTCCCCCAAGGGTCGGTCCTAGGACTAATCCTGTTCAACTTATTCATAAATGATGTGGAGAAAGGGGTAAGCAGTGAGGTGGTAAAGTTTGCAGATGATACCAAACTGTTTAGGATAGTCAAGACAGAAGCAGACTGTGAGGGACTCCAAGAAGATCTCACCAAACTGAGTGATTGGGCAACAAAATGGCAAATGAAATTTAATGTGGATAAGTGTAAAGTAATGCACGTCGGGAAAAATAACCCCAACTATACGTACAGTATGATGGGGGCTAATTTGGCTACGACAAATCAGGAAAGAGATCTTGGTGCTATCGTGGACAGTTCTCTGAAAACTTCCACGCAGTGTGCAGCGGCGGTCAAAACGGCAAATAGGATGCTAGGAATTATTAAGAAAGGGATAGAAAATAAGACCCAGAATATCTTCCTGCCCCTGTATAAAACTATGGTACGCCCACATCTTGAATACTGTGTACAGATGTGGTCTCCTCACCTCAAAAAAGATATTTTGGCCTTGGAAAGGGTTCAGAAAAGGGCAACTAAAATGATTAGGGGTTTGGAACGGGTCCCATATGAGGAGAGGTTAAAGAGACTGGGACTTTTCAGTTTAGAAAAGAGGAGACTGAGGGGGGATATGATAGAGGTATATAAAATCATGAGTGGTGTGGAGAGGGCCGATAAAGAAAAGCTATTTATTAGTTCCCTAAATAGAAGAACTAGAGGACACCAAATGAAATTAATGGGTAGCAGGTTTAAAACTAATAAAAGAAAGGTCTTCTTCACACAGCGTGTAGTCAGCCTGTGGAACTCCTTGCCAGAGGAGGCTGTGAAGGCTAGGACTATAATAGAGTTTAAAGAGAAGCTAGATAATTTCATGGAGGTTAGGTCCATAAAAGGCTATTAGCCAGGGGATAAAATGGTGTCCTTGGCCTCTGTTTGTCAGAGGCTGGAGAGGGATGGCAGGAGACAAATCGCTTGATCATTGTCTTCGGTCCACCCTCTCTGGGGCACCTGGTGCTGGCCACTGTCGGCAGACAGGATACTGGGCTAGATGGACCTTTGGTCTGATCCAGTATGGCCATTCTTATGTTCTTATGTTCTTGGAAATCTACATCCACCGAAAACCCCTTCCATTGCGGTTGGAAACATGCTGCTATGCTACAGTGACACAGCTTCAATGCCACAGCCGTGTCACTGTAGCACTGGAATGGAAAAAATTATCACATGTTCATTTGCAAATAAATATAACCTTTACACTAAATTTGGTACTTCCTTTTGCTAATAAAGATAATATTTGCATCTGTATATGTTTATTTTAGCAATAACATAGCTTAATATATGTTTATTTGGATTCTTAATGTTCACTTTTGTATGCTAGAAAATGATAAATATAAACTCTTCCATTTCTTATTTACTAGATTTTTTTTTTTACTAATTTGTTTCAAGCTCAGTTTGGCTCGGAATTGGAATTTAATTAAAAATGTGCAAAACTACCATTTTCATTTGTGTGTGTTGACACAGCCTTAAATATACTGGGTACATAAAGGGAAAGGGTTTCAGAACATGTTTTGCATATAAAACTGATTTATTAAACCAAAGGAAGGTATTATCTATAGCTAGTGAATTGATTATATTTGGTCAGTATGTTCAAGGCTTTAGAACTACCAAAGCTCATCTTCTCACATCTAGTTTTTATTCATAAATTGGAAGAGGAAAGCAAGCTATCTTGTTTTTCTGTTTCAAAACTGTTTCTTAACTTTGAATGAACTAAAGCTTCAGAGGGGTAGCCAAGTTAATCTATAACTGGCGAAACTTAAAAAAACAATGAATACTCTTGCAGTACCTCGGAGACTCGGTATAATGAGCTTTCGTGGCAAAATCCACTTTTTCAGATAAAATGAACTAGTCAGTGAACTGAACTTGTTGAATAAACAGAAATCAAGAAATTATTCTTTTTCCAGAACAGGTTGTTGCTGTCCAAAGCTAGGTTAGCAAGTCGTCAAACTCGGGTTCCAGGTGCTTAGCTGATAATTTCTATCAATTAAGTGATTTGACATGGTTCAGAACTTTAACTGCAAACACATACTACTACTACTACTAAAATATTAATTTGTATTTAATTTAATTCTTTTAATAGATTGTTATAATCTTACACTTTAACATAGGATGTCATAATTTCAAATAGGTTTATTTTTAAAAACAACATTGTATTTAAATTAAATACAAGATTATATTTAAACTAGCAGATTGCCTGGCATTGCCAGGGTCCTTCAGGGCAGGAGGCTGAAGGGGGTGCAGGACTCAGACATTGGGGATGTTGGGAGGGGCTATGCAAGAGTGAGGGCTTGCTGGGTGAGGAGGGGATCAGGGCAAGGGGTCCCATCTAGCCCCCCAGTTACCAGGGGCCTCTTTTTCTCCCCCCAGCTCCTCCCAGCCTTCTTTCTCTCCCACCCTCTGGTGCTGCAGCCAAGGACCAGGTGGGGGCAGGATTTGGGTTGCAGAGCTACTTACTTGGTGTGCTGGCAGGCAGGATGGCCCCAGCCCTGCTGACCATACCTTTGGTGGACACTCTGCAGCATAGATCTCCGTGGGCTGGCTGCCCCCAGTGGCCACTCTCATATAGCATCTCTCCAAATGACAGCCCCTCCCTTTGCATGTTATGGAAAACAGCCCTTCTCATGTGGCTTCTGGTTGTCCTGCCACAACCAAACCCTGACCTTGCATTAAGTTAGCAGAAGAGGAAGCTGCATACAAAATGTTGTGGTTCTAGCTCTCACCATTTAGGAGGAGTTCTTGAACAAATGAACTCACATAGACAGACACACACAGATAGATATATAAAATCAATTTTTTATTTTTATTGGATTTTTATCTATCCTGGCAAGCCCATGTGGCTAAGAAATATGCTGTCTTTGGATTCCTAACCCCCTGACAAAGAGGTGAGGATGTCAGACATTATTTCTGTACTGGAAGACTCTTTGGTTTCTTTTGAATTTGGTCTCTTTTGAATTTTCTCCTTTAGGGTTTACTGTAGCTGTCCTGAGAAGTTGCAACAGTGAAAGGACTGATGTTTTTATAGCACTATTTGTATTTTCTCTTCATTAATTGTTGGAAGGGATATTTGTGTTCGTCCTCAAAACAGCCTTATTCAGAGGTTTCTCAAAAAACTTAGCCTCACCGTGTTTTGAAGATGCAATTTAGTGCTTCAAAGAACTAATCCAAAGTTGCCAAGGCAACTGTGTTAGCTGCAGTGTAAATGGTGGAGCCAGAGACATTTTTCAGAGGGTTGGATGCTGGTGTGCAAATTTCCTAGTTTGTTTTTTGAAATGGGATTCTTCTCGGCTAGTATGGTTGAGGCAATGTTCACTGCAGGAGCTGAAGCTTGACGATCTGCTTATATAGTGGATTCATAATTTTACTGAAAGGTTGATGCTGTTCTCAGGCCAGTTACTTCTTCAGGAACATTCATTACCTTGTTGATGGATGTTCCCTTTTGGAAGGTTCATATAGCATATCTTGGATATGACGGCTCCAGAGGAAGACTTGTGAACCAGCTGCAAGAGCCTCTTAAATTCGTAAGGTTATTTCCATTCAGATATACTTAATTTCTCCAATGTGCAAATACAACAGAGATGAAGAGTTCACTTTTGTATGAGGACATGAAATACACTGACTTGGTGATCTTTCTTGTCCTCTAGTTCAGCATAGTATTTAAGGCCCTGTGGTTCTTGCAAAGCATAGTGATAAATCTGTCTGTGGGAAACATTCTTCCTGTTGTTTCCTTGTTATTGCTCTGGATTTGAGTTGGATTGTTTCCCTTCTTCAAAGGAGGATGAAAATGAACTACTTCATTTCCTGTTTCCTTAGATGTGATTTTTTTTTCTCATTTTAGTTTTTTCCTGTTAGGAGTTGAATTAGATTGTTTGAGGGAGAAAAATAATGCTTTCCCCTTTCATTTGGTGTGTGAATCATCAGCACTTAGGTGTTCTGCCTTTCTGAACTTTTGCTGAGTAACAGACCAATTATGATGATCTGACTCAAAAGTCCTTGGAGCTTTTAGGGTTACTGTTTTGGAGAAGGGAAGTGCTTGAGTGTGTGGGGCTGCATAAAAGTGTGAAGAAGGGATGGTAAGTTGAAAAGTTTGCTTGTTTTGGTAGCAAGTTTAGAGGAAATGGTGTTTGAAGGCTGGCATTTCTACAGTGGCAGGGTTGCAGTTGTGGTGCTTTTGCCAGTCCTTTATGTCAGTTGAGTTAGTGATTTGATGTATGTCTTTGAGTGGAGAAGCAGGGGGCATGTTCTGTTGGATAGCTTTACATTTTCATTTGTTTGCTTCTGAGATTTTCTGTAAATAAGCCATAGGAACAGTTTGTCATATAAAAGCATCCGAATATATGCTACCATGTTGGTTGGGTATTTGTACTTGGTTGCAAGGAGATGAAGTATTGGTAGCCTGGTAATTTTTTTTTTTTTTTACTTCAGTAAGGAAGATTGAAAGCTCAGTTGGAGTTAAACACCATTGCTGCTGTTCTGTTTATATTTTCATTTACCTCCCCTGACTTTCCGGTGGAAGGTGTTGTTTTAAATCTGTCAGGCAGAAACCTTAGGCTTCCAGTTTTTCTGATTTCCCTAGTTCTGCCACCAGGGTTCTGGGCTGAAAAGAATATGAAAAAGGTGCCAATGGACTGTGGGACTGTTAAATACTATATATATTTCTCGGTCTAGGAGAGTGCTAGCAGAAGTCCAAGAACTTTTAAGTATTGGCATGGCTATACATTACCATGCTACATTGGTGCAGATGTGTTGCTGTAGCCACATGTCTGGTGAAGATGCCCTGTCAGTGGGAAAGCATCTCCCACTGATATAGTGTGCTGTACAAAATGCTTTAAGTTGAAGCAACTTCTACAGCATGGGGGGGTTGTTTTCACATCTGAGTGATGTAATTTACATCGACTTAAGTGGTAGTGTAGACCTGGATTAAGAAGAGAATACTATAAAATGCTATGATCAAAGAATACATTTCCTCATTTAGGAGAAACCTTTTTGCTCTATTATCTGAATCCTCTTTCTCCTGTCTCACAGTTGCTGCTGTAGGAGAGAAGAAATACTTGTACTGTAATGAGTCAAATTAACACCTTGACTGACACATAAGCCACACACAGAATCATAAAGTCTCAGAATGGCTATGTCTGGCACTTAGTTATTGTACAATTATGTTTTCACCAAGGCAAAACAGCTTTTCTTTAAAAAAATATTGAAAAAGTATAAATGCAAAATAAGATAAAAATCAATTATTTAAATCCTGGTTTCCAGCTTGATACCATAATTTTAAATTGCTTTGACCTAATCAATCCCGGGGCTTCCACATCTTAACACAGCTAGGTTCCCAAAGGATGTACAATGGAGTTCCAGATTGCCCATCACTAAATTTTTTTTAACCAAACTTATGTGCAAATATCTCCAAGCTTGGTCAGATGATTAAAACAATACCCAGATTACTAGCAATGGGGCTATTAAACCAGTCCCCAAGTAGAATCAGGGACAAAGAACTCATTTTGTATTTTTCCTAACTGCAAGATTAGAGCCCTGTTCTATCTGAAGGGCCAGAAAATGTCAGTTAAGAAAATAGAGCTCAAGATGACAATATTGCAGTCTATACTAGAAGCAACTTTCAGAAATTATTTTCTTGACCTCATTGGGTCTGAAAGAAATGTATCAATATGTTTGCAACATACCATCTCACAAAGACCCTCAGAATCATTTTCAGTACAGTGTGCTGCCTTTCAGAACCCACGAGAAGCTAAGTTTGGGAAGCTGCCTTCAGACAGAAGGGTTTACATGTCTACCTATTGGATGATGTCTTCATCAGAGCTCCATCCAGAGAAAGAGCATACATGTTATGCAATTCATTATTAAATTTCTTTATATTCATGTTTGTCTCATCAAATTACAAAAAAGCCCGCTCATTACTTACTGGAGCATCCAGCAGTTGGGAGTTAAAACCCAATGGAAAATAATGAATAATGTGAATTTTTCCCAGAAATCATGCTCCAAAAGCCTAAATTACATATAGTAAGTCTTCTGTCACCCGTTATTCTACATCAAAATGAACACATCTTATGGCATGGAGGGGCGAATGAGGTGACCATGGTACAGGGATGGATGTTGGTGTGTGCAATGAAGTTGTACTGCATAGGTAGCAGAAAGGGAAATGGGGTGGGGAGGTGCAGAGGGCATAGCTAGGGTAATTGCAGGAAGTCGGGTTTAATATGTTAATAGCAGCCACTGTTCCTGATGACGTGCTGCAGAGTTCAGTATCAGTTGGAATTTTTAAAGTGCTGAAGGCTTAGTGCTGAGGTTTATGGGATTGCTGTAATCTAGTGAGGTGATAAAGGTGTGAATACCTGAAGCCAGGTAATTGTTTGCCAGGATGGAAGGGAGTACCCTGACCAACAAGAGGGGGTCAAAGGCATTATTGTGGAAGCTGCAATGAGATAGGTTATTGTCGGTGAAGAATCCAGGTACGTTCTTAAATCACAGACTGAATTGACTAATTGTGGGTATATGCCATCAACCAACACTGGCTTTAGTCTCTTCAGAATGCTTTCCTGTGCTCACCAGCAAAACCTCTGTTTTACTCAGGTTCAGCTCCAACAAGCTGTTCTTTATCCATCAGCTGATCTCATCAAAGTATTGTTGTTTGCAATGATATGGTCATATGAGATAGATCAGTAGAACTGTTGTCTTCTGTATATTGCTGGCACTTGAGTCCATGTTGTCTGGTTAGTTCAGCTAGTGGCTGCATGTGGATGTTGAATTGGAGCTGAGAGAGATCCTTGTGAGAAACCACAACTGAGGGGGTCTAGCAGTGAAAGTGCTGTTTTTCCTCAGGAAGATTTTTCTTAGACTTTCTAGCTGTGCAGCTACAGAAATCACCTTTCTAGTTGTCACTGCTTTTCTTTTAGTCTTGGAACTAGAGATGAAATCCCTGAGGTTATTTATTCCATAAAGACAAGGTGGTCTTTCACCTATGCCCTGAATTCATACCCAAGGTCTAGTTAGCTCTCTTCCTAACCAATCCCCACTGATCAGAGGAAGGAGTGGTAAGCCCTGGGAATGCTGCCTAGTAATCTAAAACATGCCTAAATAGATAAAAACCCTATGCAATCTTTGTTCTATATTACAGTAATAAAGATGATAAAGCATTAAACTCATCAAAAGCCTGATAAATGGCATGCTGTATTAAAGTAGTATATAAGCCTACAGAAGGCCTACTTCATTTATCAAGGTCAGAAAAAAGTTACTTTATGAGTTAGAAAAATAATTTGCTTTCTATAAGGAAATTTTGTAAAATAATCTAAATTTGATATTCAAATTTTGTTTTCCTTTCTTCGCAAATGGGTGTTGCAAACTATGGTACCTCATTGATTTTGTATTATTTTTATATAGTCATGCAAATAGGTCTTCATTTAATTTTAATTTAAAATTCCTTCCCAATGAATGAAGTCACACTGCTGATGAAATATAATTCTAGGAATGGCAAGCCAAGTGAGAGAAAAGTAGGACAGTTTGTTAGCTCATGATTTTCTTTATTTATAGCTATAGAGTCACCATTCCTCTCCATCCTTGTTGGGAGTTGAGGAGAAAGGAAAGAAGTTTCTGCTACTCTCTCCTTAACCCAGCATCTAGTTCTGTTAGTCATTCTACCTCATGACCAACTCTTTTGGCTATATTTGCTGTTCTTCTTTAATTTTGCCAAGTAACATCCAGTATTGTCTTCAAGTCGTCATTGTCAAGTCCAAGTCAAATCTCAAGTCACTACAGTTCAAGTCTCAAGTCGAGTCTCGAGTTCCTAAAGTCACTTTCGAGTCAAGTCCCAAGTCGAGTCTCAAGTCTTAATTTTAAAAATGTCAAGTCACTTTTGTACAAGCCATCAATATCGGCATTTTTTGACAATTTTTTCACCAAGTCGATTTAACAAAATTAGCAAGTCTCAAGTCACAAACAATGAACCCAAGTCGAGTCACCTAGGCGACTTAAGTCGTACTCGAGTTCAAGTCATGGGACTCGAGTCAACAACTCTGGTAACATCACCACAAAATGTTCATGATTCTTGACAGGGTTTGTAATAAAGAGATCTGAAGCTCTGAATACAAAATAAGATTGCTAAGCTGCTGCTTGCTGTTGCTGTGGCTGGATCTGCAGAATCAGGAATGCAAACATGCTGTGGCAAGATCCTTGCCCAGGCTTCTCCCCTTGGGACCCCTTCTTGGGTCACAAACCAACCAGAGACCCTTTCTGGTGCAGTCACCTGTGCCTTTTATTGTGAGTGCCAATTTCCCACAACCTTCTATTTACAGAGCTTTGGTTTGCTAGCAGCTAACTCAACCAGACTATCCTTCTGGCTTGGGAGCACCTCAGCCATACCCTGACTCCTGGCTCTTCCCCCTCCTCCCCCTTTGCCTTTTATAGCTCTCTGGCTAATTAGGCCCACAGCTGCTTCCATTACCCCTTCAGGTCTGGGCTTGTTCAGCTGGCAGTAGTTGGCCTTTTCAGCCAGGCTATAGTGGCAGAGCTCTGGCTTAGCAAGCAGTCTGTCACAATGCATGGAGTTAATGTTGTTCCAAGTATGATATCTGCAACTGTATAAGCATAAAAAACTTGTTTCATCTCAAAGAAAGCTAAATTATGCACAGATTGACTTTAGATGGCCTCGCTCATCAGTGGAAGCCTCCCACTTGTCACAGCTGAGTATTTTTTCCCCAATCTAATGTTATCAATTATGCAGTAGTCCTGGTTCTTTAATACTGAGCAATCTGAACTGTCACATTTTTGTGACTTATGTAGTGCCATTCCCACACGTTTGTTTCTTTAGGATTTTATTTTTGTTATTCATTAAATAGGTTAAATGTATCTCTTCCGTCCCCCGCCCAAAGATGATATTCTGAGAGTGTTCTGATAGAATAAAAAGATGGACTGAATCATCTGAGGCTGTGGGATGAAGTTATTTTTAGCTCTTGGCATTTCAAGCTGGAACACTTCATTCTTTGCTGCCTGTTAATGAGTCATCTGGAGAAAATGGGCCTCTTCTTGCTTTCAGGTCTGCAGCAAATAATAATAGGCTAATCTCTGCAGGAGACATTCTGTCAAGTGAATGAAACTTAAAATAGAGATTTATCACCCACATGTAAACATTGTATATGAAAAAGGATGCCTCTATTGTAATATAAATGAAAATCTCAACTATTAAAGTATGATGAAAAATCTAGTGACTATTCTAGTGATAAACATTGTTTAGAAAAGCTTAATTGATGCCCAGAGTACCTTTTACAAATATGAGAATGAAACATTCAGCGTGTAATTCAAAATACAGTTGATATCCAAGGAATCTGCTTTAACAGAAAGCACTTGGTTCAGAAGTTAGCAATAGTTTTCTCTATGCTGAGGTGTCAAGAGTGAGTTTCTGTCATTGACAGAAAACAAAATTCTGTATGCTGTTTTATAAAGCTTATGCAGCATCTTTGTTTTGGTCACTTCTGTAGAATGTGCATAGTGAAAAGAATTGTTTTCTATCTGCAGGAGAATCTACGCTTTCTCCATTTGTTTTCTTCCTCTTCACCAAGCTGTTTTAGTTTGGTGGCTATTGATGTAGGAATATGCTTTGTCTCATTGGTGTAAAAATAACTTTTTTATAGCTCTCTGCTTGGGTGGTAATTGCTCAAAGGTGTTAAACTAATCTTACCTCAATTGTTGAGTTCCCCAAATTCAATAATATGAACGATTAGTTTATAAAACTATTACAACCTGGAGGACTGCATGAAAGAGGATGCTGCAAATAAGATGAATGGAAAGAATAATGGCAAACTGTCAAGATGTGTCACATGGAAACTTTTAATGCTGCTTTTTATTCCATATTGTGACTTTATTTTTGGATATGAGATTTTCATAGTTCTTGGGATGAGGGGGTAGTTGATTTCAAGCTAATTTCTTTTGCACTGCTTGTTTGATTGCTGCTGTTTGGAATTATTGCCCACTTCTCCTTATACTAGGTGACTAAACTCTAAAACTGATTAGAGTTTGTTTTAGTGAGTAATTGTCACAATGAAAAAAAGAGTTATTTTTATAAATGTTGGTGCAAGTAAGCTGATGGTAGTAATCGAGCAATTAAAGACAAGCAGGGATAGTGGTGTCTGAATGTTGCATACACTAATTCAAGAGTCTGTACCTCCAATGTGGGTTTTTCAAGCTAAAACGAAAATTTATTGGCATACTAGAGAAAATGTAAGTTAGCTTGTATATCATTATGAAAATTGTTGCTAAGTGGGCCACAAGATTTAGTTGTAGAATCTGTGTTAAATAAGATGAATACCTTATATATTAGAGACAAACTGCCTGCTGGAGAGAAAATAAAGTTTCTCATTCTCTCAAGGAACACTGTGTGTATCCAGTCTCAGGAACTTTTTCAGCCAGGATCAATAGTTTTGCTTTAGAGGAGTGCCAGGATCTTTGTCTTCTCCAAAGTCCAAGTGCTCTGGTTCCTCCTCACATCTTCTCCCAAAACCAGTTTGCACGTGACTTATGCTTCCTGTCAGTCCCCACAGATATGACAATAAGCAATATCTTTGTTAATACGTTCACTTACAAACTAACATGCAAAGCTATTATTCTCAATGATTCATGGTTAATATCTTTGAGAGGACATAGTTTCCTGCAGAACTCCCAGTAGTGGTAAACGAAAATACAAGTTTTGGCATGTTAGTTAGGTGCATCTCTGGAACTATTTATCCAAGACCACATGAAGTAAGTACACAAAGATTCAGAAATTGAATGCATAATTACATGTTTCAAAATACCCATCTGTCACAATGAGTGTATTGCATTTTGTTATGAAAAAGTGAAATCTGAGCTAAGAACCATCATCAATAAGTAAGTGCTTGCCTTAAATGATCATTTTTAACCCGCAACATTTTATTGGAAAGCTTAGATTTATGAAGTAAAATGGGTCTTTATCTTATGATGGTGCTCACTAAAACTAAGTTTTGCTGTGCTTATTTTGTTTGTTTCTGAGATTTGTAGGGATGTTAGATATTGTGTAATTGAATAGTCATGTAACTGCATGAAATGTTAGCAGTTACAAGACTATTCGATAGTCCCTAGGGGCGGGGCCAGCAACCAGTGCAGTCTGGCTCCTCTCCCAGGGAGCCCCTCTGCCCCCTCTCTGTCAGAGGCAGCAATGCGGGGTAGCAGCCAGGAGCTGGTCCTTAAGGGGAGCCAGTTTAAAAAACCAGTTTCCCTCATGGGCTGGCTAATACAAAGGCAGCAGCATGGGGTGGCAGCAGCCCCTGTCGGCGGGGGGGGGGAAGGGGGTCCAAGGGAGGCTTGCTACGGACAGAGGCTGCACAAGGTGATAAAGAACACAGATAATTAACAAATATTGCAGCAGTGTCGTCATTGACATGGATTTTTTTGGTAACTGAAAAAATCAACAAACTAGTTTATAGAATATTGGTTATTAATATCATCAGTAATTATTTTGCATTTGCTAACCAAATGGAAATTTTACTTGGATAGAATTTTCTAAATCCGCACATGCTATATATGGATGCAATTAGTCTGAGTTGTGTTTGTGCAGACCTATCAGATATTTTATGTGCTTTGAATTGGAAACCACATTCTTAAAAATGTTCATTTCTAGTTTTGAACAATTTTTGTTTTTAAGTCTGTTATATTGATGGATAAAAGTAAAAATGGTAAAGTTACTGATATGATGTAACACTAGCAAGTCTTTTTTTTGTTTTTTGTTTTGTTTTAGGTATCACCCTTTTGAAGGAGGCTTAGGATGGTTTCATGAGCAGCTTTATTAAGTTAATGCAAATTGTAGCAAGGATAAGAGTGAAGATCTCTTGTGTGATGACTTGATGATTTTAATATTAAACGTTCTTTGAAAATGTTCTGTTAAATTAAACAAAATTTCACTTTGATGTGAACTGGAGTAATTTGATGCTTGTGAAATTGCAGCTTCAATTAGCATTTCCTAAAGAATTATTGACGGTTAACTTCTGGTTTCTACTATGCAAACTGGGAACGGTTTCGTGATTATTACATAATTAGGGTTATGATCTCTAATTTTATTTTCATTTTGTAAAGCAAATATTTTCTAAAGTGTGCAGTATTACATTTCATCCTGCATTTTTTACTAAAGAACAGATAACATTTCCGGTGTTGAAAAGATTAAAAAGTGCAGATGTGAATGCGTACCCATTCACACGATTAACTGGTGAGTCTGGGCTCTAATGGTTGCATGTAGCCCCTCTAACTCCTATTGCTTCTGTGTCAGAGGCAGAGGGGAGGAAGGCAGGAGCCAGAATGTGTGGGGAGCCAGTTTTTAAACTGGCTCCCCCCGTGTACCAGCTGCCACCGAGCCACCTGCCACCCCTTGCAGGCTCTGACACAGAAGCTGCAGGGGGTGGGGAGGGGTGTGGCAGGCAGCAGCCATTGCTCATGAGGAGCTGGCTTAAAAGCTGGCTCCCCCCGCGCACTGGCTCCTGCCGATCCCCCACCTCCACATGTAAACGTGTAACCACTGAAGCTTACAGCGGTTACACATTTACAAAAACGAACACGTTTTAGCATCCCTATTAAGAATGTATCTGATTTTTAGAGTGCTTGTGTTCCCTCCTTTTCTCTTCTCTTCCCATTCTATAGTAGAATACTCTGAGGCAGGAAAGTTTTTTTTTTTTTTCAAATAGTTTTAATGAAGAGTACAGTACTTATATCGATGTGAGGCACACATGCCTAAGTTTTATATTAGAAATAAGAAATAATAGTAATAAAGCAAACGATGGTCTATATAGTTAGGGTTCTAGGACAGATTTTGACACATCTGTAGGGAATGTAGTAGGCAAATGTTGCCTTGTAGGCAACAATACTTCCCGTCTCCCGCATACCTGTGAGCCTGGGTTTGGGGAACAGGAAAGAGACTATGTGGAGACAGTTTCCACTTTATGATACCGAAAGATTGCTCTACTTTGGAGCACCAGAAGAGTGAGGTGTGTCTCAGTTGGGGGCCACATCAATGAGGGTTGGGGGGTTTTAAAGGAGTGTTTTTTGCTTCTCACTTGTGTGGTCCCCAACTGATTTTTCTGTGGGTCAGTGGCCCCTGACCCAAAAAAGTCCCCCCCCCCACCATAAATAAAGAAAACATTGAAACCTCTTGTGTTGGGCATAAATTAATATTTTACTTTATTTAAAATGAAGTTTAGTAAACTAACATGATCAAGTCAAAACGCTTGTTTAATAATTTAAATTAAACCATTCTCCCTCGCTGCAGTAGATTCAGAAAATATGGTCACCTTACCTAGCCTACCCCAGTCCCCTCCTTCCTCTGGCATGTATATCCGCAAATAGAAGTGAATAAGTTAAATTTTGCACACCACTTCTGAAAGGTTGCCGACCCCTGCACTAGACTGATTCAGAATTAAGGGAGTTCCAGATTCCTGTTGAAGAACAAAAATATACCAAAAAAGAAGACGATGATGACAAATTACCACTGTGTGCAGCTAGCAGGACAGAAGAGTTGAAGTATTTTAGGAATATGGTGGATAAGTTATATTTGAATATAACTGATTATGATCTTTTTAAGTAAATTTTAAAACCAATAACTCTTCATGGAAGTATTTACTACTGCAAACTAGAATTTCATATTAAGTATTTTCCTAACCACTTCATCCAAACAAACAGCAAATTACAAAAATAAAATAAAGAAAAATAAATCAGTAATTCTAAACAGGTTTGGCTTATGAGTACCAAATGTTAATAGAAGAAAGAAAAAAATGCATAGGCAAATTGTAAGATTAATAGCTTTGAAATATTTTACCACAAATGTTAGCGAGGTTGAAAAAAATGAAATTAAATGTCAGTTTGATAAAAGCCAAAAGAACATTTTCCACATATGTTTGCATTTAGGCATAGTGAAACAAGATGAAAAAAGTAACAGTCTTTCAAAAGTAAGGTTAAAACATCAGCTCTTAAGGATCATGATTTAAAGGCATTTCTCCAAATTTTTTTTCTTTCTCCAGTAGAAAGTGAGGCAGCTTTACATAAGTGTTCCTTGAAAAGCTCTAAAATATGAAGGCCACTTTTATTCTAAATTATTTGAATTTTCCCACACATATACCCCACCCTCCCATTCCCAACATATCCATGAAGATACACAGAATTGTTTTCAGAAGTGTCAGGCAATACTAAATAAAACTTATTATTAAGATTTTGACACTAAAAAAGATGAAAAATATAAAAATAAATCAATTATGATTCCAGGTTACTAGAAAGCAATCGAAATAACAGGCTTCTGCTTCTACTTCTTGCAAAAGACACTACTAGTAGATACTGTATATACATGCAGTACACGGACATGAACATGGCCATACAAATTGTGAATTTGTGTCTACTATATAATTATATTAATAATTTGCATTTCATAATATTTTACTTTCCCCCTCTTAAATCTTTTAACAAATAGTTAAAAGGGATACATGCTTATAAAAACAACTTTTATAATCCATGGACTATACAACTAAGGAAGTGATTTAAGGGAGGGTTGTTGGACATGAGCATTAGAAACCTATAATCTGTATTGTGTGTAACAACTACAGATTTACTCACCTCTGCATGTTCCACAGAATGGAGAAAAAACGTGTGAAATCAAGGGGATGAAAAATTAACTTCACACCAAATAATGAAAAACATGGTGAACATAATGAAGTCTTTAACCAAGTAGCAAACAAATGTGTCCAATCAATTCACTAGCACCTCAAAATCCTATAGTTAGTATCTACATTTTTTTCTCTCTCTCTGAGATTTTCCAAACGCTTTTCAGAGTCTCATCTAAAACAGATCCTATCTTAAAATTCCAGTAACGGGGAGCCATTGACTTCTTTTCATCTGTCAGAGATGCTGCTTGGGCTAAAGCGATACAAAACACCAACATACATCCTTTCACTCATACACAGTCACTACCTTTCCCAGGATCTAAGGACAGGGACAGAACAGACTAGAACAGAAACAAATTCCTTACAGTATACTCACATTTCAGTATCTAATTGTCACTTTAGGAACTTGTAAACTGGTAATAAACTTGTTACATTGCAAAACCATGAGGAAATACAAGTCTAAATTGCCCTTTCCTCTCAAATCAAATAATAAGGGGTGTTTACTACAACAAAAAATGGTAAAACAAAAGCTTTATTTAATCAAAACATTTCCTCCTATATGACTATAATTTCACAGTATTAAACAATAGAGTAGGACAATGACAAAGTAACTGCACTATATTAAATATAGGTGATGTATGAAATGTTGAACTCAAACATCAAATGTATGTGCAATAAGCCTTTGTTCCAGTTAAATCTACATTTGTGAATCAACAGTAATTTGTTCATGCCTTGTTGACTTCTAAGAACTTATAGTAAAAATATATATATGTTTTTCTTTTACTGGATGTCTATGAACATTCTTAGACTGCTTTTCACTACTGCCTTAAATATAAAATACATAATATAACCAGAAGAAATTGTGTGAGCGCAGGTTGAACCTTTCTTAACCAGGACTCTCTGGTCCAGCAACATCCCTGATCTGGAAGGATGTTCTAGGACAAGAAAGTCCCTCAGAGGCTGTGGCTCGGAGCCCAGTAGTGGGGCTGCCCTGTGGCAGCAAAACTGGGAGCTCAGCAGTCCTGCTTTTGCCCACCGGAGCTGCCCAGTGAGGCCAGGAGGCAGTGGGGCTGCCCAGAGAGACTGAAGTACAAGCGGGGCTGCCGTCCGGTGGTACAACTGAACACCAGCAAGGGGGGGGGGAGGCTGCCCCATAGGGCAGCAGCCCAGCAGCGGGGCTCTGCTTGCGACAGTGGGACTACCAAGGAAGGAGGGGGAGTTGGCAGCAAGGCCATGGCTGGGAGAGCAAAGGGGGCGGGCAGAAATGACCTTCCCTAGTCCAGCAACATCCCTCATCCAGGACCCATCAGGTCCCAAGGGTGCCGGACCGGGGAGGTCCAATCTGTACTTCTAATATGGCTACTAGCTTGCTTTTCAGTTCTTTTCTACCACATGCAAATATGCACAAATACAAATGATGTGAACTGATTCACGATGAGATCAAACCTTGAAAGAATTAAGTTAATTTGACCTTGGTCATTGATGAATAACTCTAAGCTTTTCTAAAATGTAAGTGCTTGTGAACAAGTTTGAGACTACACTAAAAGCACACTTAGCACTGTCAGCAATGGCACATAGAATTCTAGAAAAATACATCTGGGCACAGAACAACCCATTGAGCCAAGTTCTCAGCCCTGCCATTCTTGGCAAGGCAAAGAGGACTTAAAACTGCTTCAGGTAGATAGGGATTAAGAAAAATCTTCCAACAGTGACCAGTGCCAGGTGCCCCAGAGGGAATGAACTATGGATGTTAGATAGTGTATAATTGAATATTCGTGTAACCACATAAAATATGATCAGTTACACAACTATTTAATAGTCCCCCCGGGGCAGGGCCAGTAGCCAGTGCACTCTGGCCCCACTCCCGCAGAGTCCCTTGCCACCCCATGCTGCTGCCTATGTATCAGCATGGGGTGGCAGGCGGGAGTTTAAAAACCAGTTCCCCTCGCAAACTGGCTGCTTGCTGCCCTGCGCTGCTGCCTCTGATACAGCTGAGAAGCTCCCCACAGACAGAGGTTGCTCTGTGGGTGTCCCTAGCCTCTGTCTGGAAATGGACGATAGGAGAGGGATTACAGGGAATATTAGAGGGCTATAAAATCATGACTGGTGTGAAGAAAGTAAATAAGGAAAAGTTATTTACTTGTTCCCATAACATAAGAATTAGGGGGGTCACCTAGTGAAATTAATAGGTAACAAGTTTAAAACAAAAGGTTGTATTTCTTCACACAACACACAGTCAACCTGTGGAACTCCTTGCAAGAGGATATTGTGAAGACTAGGACTTTAACAGGTTTAAAAAAAAAACAGATACGTTTATGGAGGCTAGGTCCATTGATGACTGTTAGCCAGGTGGGTAGGAATGGTGTCCTAGCTTCTGTTTTGCCAGAAGCTGGGAATGGACGATAGGAGAGGGATCCCTTGATGATTACCTGTTGTTGGAAGACAGGATGCTGGGCTAGCTGTATCTTTAGTCTGACACAGTATAGCCATTCTTATGTACTTATGATTACTACAGTATCTTAGGGATGTAAAATACCATTTAACTAGATAACTGGTTAACCAGTTGCAGGGGCGGGAGGCTCCTCCAGGCCATCTGGGCTGAAGCAGCATCCTGCTTGCAGCCCCCTGGGTCCGCCACTGACGGGCTGCTCCAGATGCCCAGAGCAGCTCTTGTCTCCGATGTACCCCGACCCACCATGGACAGAGAATAGGGAAAATGTTAGGGAACTATAGAAGGTGACATAACACAAACAAAACCTCCCCAAACAGGGTAAAACAATCTTATTAAAGCTGCAAGTTGCAAAGATGTTGAACTTTTAACAAATATCTTTCTTCTTAATTGCCTGTCAGGCATTATGAGTTACCAAAACAAATAAAAGAATTTGAATAATGTGACTGAAAATCTTTTGGGAAAATAGGTTAGACAGGACCTGAATTTCTAATATACAAAAGAAACAGAAAAAAACAAATAAATCCTCTCCTTCCCCCCCACACCCGAGTTTTCCCTCTTCCTATGCAGCTGCTTTTAAAAATGTGGCTCCCTGTTGGTGAGTGCTATAGTTTCATCCTGGGTAACAAGCAGATACTTAAGAAAACAACCCAAGAAAACCCATCTAGCTGAAAAATCAAGAACTACACTTCTTTTTACTTCTTGAAAATAAAGTGGTTTTGACATCTGCATCAGTGTCTTTCAGGCATTTTTCTCAGTGTGTAACTTGTGGAGAATGGTGTTTAGATATGTTCTTTTTTTTGGTACTCATTTATGGCCCCATTTTATAAGTTTTTTTTTTCCTTCAGAAGTCAACGAGTTAAAGCTCCAAAGTTTCTAAATCACTTTTGAAATGGGATTTAGGCATTTCTGAAAAAACGTAACATTTATATATAAATATCCAGAATGGTATAAATCAATATGCAGTAGGAGACTATCAATTGCTCCATGTTCACAATATGTGTGAATAAAGGAAGGTGGTTAAATTGTTTTGCTGATGTTTAAAACGCTACTTTTACTCATCTAATCCACAAATAAATGATTGGAATTCATACCTAAGAGTTTGCGATGTTAGACTTATAGGGGGTCATTTTGATTTCACTTACAATAATGTAAATAAAGAATAATTGTATTGAGGCCAATGGACTGACACTAGTGCAAGACAGATGTGCATTACAGAATCAGGCCCTTATATAAATAAATAAAATTTAAAATTTTGTAGTAATATTGGCAGCTGCACTGTGTGCATAAACTTTTTTCAAGAGACTTCAGAAGTCAATGGGATCTAAGTTCCTTAATGCCTAAGTCACTTTTGAAAATAGGACTTAATTTGCAAAGTCACTTAGTACCTTTTGTCGTGTGTGTGTGATTTTAAATACTCCGTTCCAGAAAGTTAATGCACTTTAAACTAGGGATATGAAAGTGTAACCGTGTACACAGTTAACAGATGAACCTGGGCTTATCAGTTAACCGTCACGATTACACATAGGCTCCTGGGGAGTCCCCTCTCCTCACTGAGGCAGCAGCGCGATGGAGCAGGTGGGAGCCAAATGCCACCCCAAGTGTAACCGCTGAAATTTTCCGCCGTTACATGGTTACTTAATTAAACTCATTTTAACATCCCTACTTTAAACTTCACACGAACACCCCCTTTTCATTTTCGACACTTTACTGAGAAGATTGAAGATATGAGATGACAATTAATGGATACCATCTTTGTCTGGCATATGCTTTTTGGTTTTGTCTCAAGTAGATTTTTAGACTGTAAAATCTTTGTGGCAAGGACTGACTTTTCCCAAATGTTTTTAAGAACAGTATTGGGCACAGTGAAGCTCTGATCTGGGTGGCTTCTACAATATAAAAATAAATCTGAATTTTAGTAGTACTCTTAAGTTGCTTTTTCTGCTTTCCAAGTCTCATAAAAAGAGAGTGTCTTGTTGAGATATATTCTTCAGCATCAGCTTTTATTAGTGGCAAGTGACAGATGCCATATTCTTGTCAGGGTTGTTTACAAAAACATGAACATTCTTCAAGTCTTTGTGGTCAGTTCTACCATTGGTCAGCAGTACCATACCTAGAAACATGTGCTGCTATTGTTGCAAACATGTTTTTACTAAAATATGACCTAATTTATGATACCAAACTCATAGCCTCCTTGATGGTGAGGTTTATGGTTGTGTTGTTGAAGAGAATGTCTGAAGATTGACAGAGAAGCCAGAATTCTTCACATGGCAGGGACTTATGAAATATTCAGAAAGACCATCAATTGCAGAACCAGAAATAGCAATGTTAGTCTAGCTCATAAAGTTACGTTTCTCTAAATACAATAGTGTATGTGCAAGGTGCATTATTATCCATAGGCTTGAAAGATAGTTAGTCCAGTTAAATTTTTCCCTAAAACAAAAATAGAAAAGCAAATTCAACTCTCGTGGAAGATGCTAGACTGACACCCCTATCCTATGGAATTTCCTATCCATAGGCCAGGTATAGTGTGGACATAGCACAGCAAGTTCCCCCCCGCCACACCCTTGATCATCATACACTATTTTTTTTGTCTGTCCAAATGTTAATTTTTAAAAATGAAAACCCAATTTAAAAATGTTGTCTTTCCTAAATTTCAGGACACTAGTTGATTCCTGGACTCTTGTGGATAAATTTACACATTTCATTTATATTGTCCTTATCATGACATTGAAGGCATGCAGCAAGAGGGATTTCCTTGCGTTTGTACGCATTTTCTTTCAACTGACAAATTTATTGAAGGCCCTTGAAGACGTCATTATATAAAACATGATGAAATTAGGCATTTAAAAAATAATTCTGACTAATAAATGGTGAAGGGCAGCAGTCAAAGACTTGGCTGCATGCCTAATTCAATGGAATAATTGAAAGTAATTTTCTCACACTGGCTGTCAGCTTGTGATTGAGATATTATAGACAATATTTTATCTGATGCCAGTTACTGCATATTTATTTTAGTTTAGAAGCCATTCTCATTATAGTAGCCAAACCTTCATCACATAGACAAGAGTAAAGTAATTAAATACACTAGAAGTCACAGCTATAAATAAAGAAAAGCTCTATTGCATATTAATACAAATAGGTCTTGAGTTACCCCTCATGCACCAACACAAGTGTAGCAGTAGATATTTTCAGGTAAAGGGATTAGTATTTTAATTGCTATGCTCTTGGATACAAAAATAACAAAAGTAACCATAAGGATTGGACAACAAGCATTTAAGCTGATAGAAAATGTAATATGCCAGTTCAGTTTTACAAATCTTGCCATGTTGTTGTTGCATTTCTTTATTTGAGAAGATGTTGTGAGACACGTTGTTGCTTTTTTCCTTCAGCAAATTGCTATCAGTAGAGGTTGCAGTTGCTTGGCATACAGTTGGTAGATAATTAGTAGTGTGGATGGCTGTGAAAAGCATATGTAGTAATTTAGTTTGTGATTCTTTCTAATTGCCAGCCTGTCGTTAGTTTGCTAGGGTGGGTATCTCATTATTGAAACATTTTAAATGGAGAATTATTGTAGAAATAGAAAGAGATCATAACTCTCACCTTTAACAGAATATTGAAGTACACGAATAATTATTGGACAATTATGTCCATTGTCACATGTAAAGAGAGGTGTGTGGGGACGAGACAGGATAGATTATATGGGTCAGGTAGAGTTCCCCCCCCCCCACCTCCTCCCTCCTGAAAAATATTGTCTTCAGTATTTTAACAGATTTTTAAAAAAATAAAAACTAAAGCTATTGAAACTAATTATATATCCATTGCTAAATATGAACTAAACTAGTTAAGACTTTTGAGTGTAAGTATATATTATTGAAAAGTTAGATGTAAATTTGGACACAATTAGTGGACTTTAATATAAGGTTAATATCTATTCACCGTAGTGTTGAAACTAAGTGGGTGATCCACTATTTGATAACGATGATTGAATTCCAGAGTACTTAATTAAATATACTGCTAGAAGTAGTATACACCTGGCATTGCCTGGGTCCAGCCCAGCCCAGGGCAGGGATGGGGCCATGCATTCTGGCTTCTGCCCAGGGTAGCCTGGAGTTAGCGGTGGAGTGCACCCAGTCCTCTGGCTTTTTTTCCAGTTCCAGCCGGGGGAGAGGAGGGGTCGCACACCCTGGCCACTGACTTTGTCCTGGGGCTGACCTCGGGATGGGGGTGGGCTGCCATGAGGTGAGGAGTGGCTGTGTACCCCAACTGCTGGCGCTCTACAGCAAGGGGCAGCGCAAATCAGAGACACCTTGAAGGACAGTTTTATGCAAGGCCTCTTTTGAGATTCTGCCATGTGGCTCTCCACATGTTGTCCCTGTGTTTGCCTTTAATTCCCCCTGCCACAGTTCAAGCAATAAAGAAACCGTTGGTCAAAGAACATGACTTTTTATTAAGGGAAAAGAAAGAAGTGGGAACCGGGAAGGGGGAGGGGGCTCAAAAACGCAAGGTGAACCGCCTTCTGCCTCCTCAGTGCTTGGAGAATATGGCTACTTTCGAGTTTCCTCCCCCTCTCCCCATGTCCTGGGGCCCTGGTGGCTCCTGGGAACCCTGGAGAGTAGAAGCCCTGGCGCTGGGGGAAGGAGGAACTGGGGCTGTCATCGGGGTGGATGTGGTTCTGGGAAGAGACTCTTTTGAGATAATACGCCACACACTACATAACAGCCATCAGGAAGGCAAACATGGTCTCATGCTGCCTCACCAGCTGCTCCCTGACAGCTCTGCTCTCCAGCCGCTCCGCGATCTGGTCCAGGCGCTTCTGCCCATATCTCCTCCATGAGGAAGTGCATGCAGTCCATCTTCTCATGGAACCTGTCATGTCTCATGTGTTTTCACCTGAGGATCTGAGCCGGCGGGCAAATGCTGTAAGAGGAAGAGTACACACCAATCTGGCTGATGTACCAGCTGGAAAGAAAAGTTACAAGGGCAGACTTTACAGCAAATATATTTTGTTATGCCTAACTGTAATCTGTTATCCTTCATCCAAGGAGGACTCTGTAAAGACAAAGGAGATGTGTTCCATGCAAAACAAAATGTTCTCTTTAAAGCAGGTGCTTTACAGCAGGTGCACAGACTTCTCAGGGCAGCATCAGGATACACTCGAACTGGAGGCAGGCAGGCGTGGTAAGGGGCCAGTCAGGGCATGAGCCTGCACACAGAAGAGTGGTGGTGGTAGAGGACGGCTTCCCGCTGTGTCTTGCACATGTGGCTTCCTGGGGAGAGTGCTGCTTTTCCTGCCCACAGGAGGTGGAGGTGGGGTGGGGAGGGGAATGTGTATCTGGCACGTGCAGTTTCCTAGGTAGAGTGATAATAGCTTCCCCACCTCCTACCTGCAGGTTGCCATGCAAGATATCAATCACACAGAGTGATAGGGAGCATATGCTAACTGAATGTGGCCATAAATCTGGGCCTTAAGTTTTCCGCCTTTTTGGTTCAGTGATGTCAGACTACTTCCTGGTGGCTTGGCATGGAAAGGTGTCCTACCTCAGAGGATGCCATAAGGCTGGCCTCCCCAGAAACCTTGTGAGAAGGGTCAAAGATTTCCTATGTGAGAGCTTCATGGAGCTGTGCATACAAGTCTCCTGCTCCATCTGCAGACAAATTAACAAACTATTCTGGGCCCCCTTGCTGTGTAGGCACAGAGAGCACCACGCCTCACGCCCCATTGCCTTAACCCGCTTATAATTAGAAAAAGTTTGTGAGCTCACCAGTAGCGTCTTCCCCGGATTTGGTGCTGGACTGGGTGACATGCGGGGGGGGAGGGGATGCGACTGGCTCTAGCGTCAGGACCAGCTTCTGAATCTCGAGAATTGCTGACTGGCTGGTCTTCTCCTCCTCCCCCTGCAACGCCCAGCTCTCCTCCAGGCTGACACCAGGGTGTCTTGGCTAGACTCCATGACCTCACTGAGGAAACTGACCGCCCCTTCCTCCCCAGTTGCATCCACCTGGTTGTAGAAGTGGCACGCATGAGGTGTTGCAACAGTTCATCCATTCTCCTCCTTCGCTTTATGGTAGGACTGGCACAGCTCCTTGATTTTTACTCCGCGCTGCTGGGCATCCCTGGAATAGCCTTTAGCTTCCATGCAGTTTACAATCTTGCTGTAAATCTTGGAATTCCTCTTGGTGGTTTGGAGCTCGGTGAGGCTGGCTTCATCTCTCCACACCTTGATGAGGTCCAAGATCTCCTGGACATTCCATGCTGGCTCTGTTCTGGGCCCTTGGGACTGGAGTCCGTGGGAACGGAAGTCTTTGAAGTCATCATAGTGTTGATTGGATTGTTTGACATCATTCCATGCGTGCCGCGGTGTGCGGCTTGCAATGCTGACCACACGGATGGGCCATTCTACTGTTCCTGGGACTTTTTGAGCTTAGCGGGAAAGCAATAGAGGCGCAAGTTCTGGCCAGAATAGTCAGAACGGGGAGCTGCAAGAGGCCTCCCAGTATGTCTACACTGAAACACTATTTCGAAATAAGTAGCATTATTGTGAAATAACTTAGTGTCAAAATATTGTCAAGTTGGAGGACTTCTTACTCCGACTCCTGTAACCCTCGTTGTACGAGGAATAAGGGAAGTCGGAGGAAGAGTGCTCTATTTCAAAATAAGTGTTATGTAGACACTCCCTATTTCGAAATAAGCCACACAACTGATGTAGCTCAATTTGCATAGCTTATTTCGAGTTAAGCCCTGCTGTGTAGATGCACCCCCAGAAGCCAGTAGCTTCAACTTTCCAGGAACAGTCCGTCTACACTAGTGTAACTTCGACCATGCAAGATCAGGAATGGCGTTACTCGTGAAAAGCAGATGTACTGAAATTGACTTCGGTGGGCTTTAAAGTCAATCTGAAAATCAGGCATTGTTTTCTTCTTTTGAATAGCAGCTAATAAAGTATTTTTTCCAATAAATTTATTTTTCACTGTGGCTTTTGAGCACAAGACAGACTAGAATCTAAATAGATACACTGGATCTGGACCATGACCATTGGCATTTGTGTTTTGGCATTAGTGGATGCGTTGAAAGAAAATGTCTCTTTTTAATAGGTAATTCCTGACTGGTGATAATTCCTTCTTCATTGCTGCATTAGAGGTAATCTGTATTTATATAATAGGATTTTGTGAGTCACCCTGAAATCTAAAATGTACATTGAGTCAGTGTGAAGTGATGGAAATGGCCAAGAGCATGACTGAGAGCTCTTTGTGTTCAGAATATCACCATGTTGCCTTACCACTGGGTTTCATGGTCTGTTACAATAATTTTTTTAAGTTTTTCAGGTATTTTCACTTTACAGATTGCTCCCATGTAGTGCATAGTTACAATAGGCATGTGTTTGTGTCATGCCAAGATCGTAGATCACGGGGTCACAAACTGTGGGGTGTCGCTCCTATGCAGGGGCACAGTGGTGGCTGGACCAGCCCCTACTGGAGGCAGGAAGGGAGCACCACCCAGCTGTAGCTCCGCTCTATCTGCTTTGAGCCGGCCGCATGTCGACTCTGCTCCCAGCTGCAGCTGTGTTATCTGCTCTGTGCCCAGCTCTGGCTCCAGCCAGACATCCATTCCACCCTGTGCTCCATCCCCAGGCCCACTCACTGCCTTTCTGCCTCTAGCCTCAGCGCCACCTTCAGCACAAGCTTCTCTTCTGAGGCAACTGTGCAGTAATGGAGGAGGGGAGTGTGGACAGATTCTACTAGTAAGGGAGGGCATGACAAGAAAAGCTTGGGCACAATTGTCCTAGGACATTATGATGTCAGAGGTAATTCAACCAGTCACCACCCTTACTTTGCTGCTAATTTGTCTGCAACAATTTCATTGATTGTATGACGGAGGCTATGCAAACCAACTCAACCAACATACAGTAGCCCCCAAATCACGTTGTAGCCTAGAATGTCAGCTGAGTCAATGTGAAACAATTGAAACAGCTACATACAAGAATGAGGTTTCTTGCTGCCGATAATATCAGGTTCAGTCATCCCCAGGATTCATGGTGTGTTGCCATCTTGTTTTTAAATTCTTAGCCTTTTCTAGCTTTTTTACACACTTGACTTTACAAATTGCATTCTTGCGATAGCACAGGCTTCCTACTACAAGTATTTATTGTGTGGATGGTTGCTAAACTTGAAAATTAGGTATGTTAAAATGAGGGAAAACAGTTTTTTTTCATTATTGTCTCCTTATTCATATACCAGCAGAGGAAAATAATCAGGATTGTGATTCATGAAAAGAAATACACTTTCATACAGTCAACATGTTAATTTCATTTAAACTTATGCAAGAGGATATCCTTATTAGTCAACCTTCAATTTGTAAGAGATTATTGCAGAAAAACTACAAATATATAGACTACTATTCTGTTCCATCTTTATTAGAAGACCTCTTCTGTTAAGCTATTTTAGTTGGTCCCTTGAAGTGGTCCCTGAAGTAAGATTTCACTATATTTCTTTTGAATATTGGGGTTTTTCTTGATGGTAATCAAACCTAATTAAAATTTTACATTACTTTCGCAATGACCGTTTATTGGCCTTTCTAGAACATAAAAAATTCAACTTGCACTATATTTTTTAACAAAGTCCCTTTATTTTTTTTCAGTGGTAGCTATGCACCAGAGCCAACTAGTCAATCCAGACATTATTAACGTGTATGTTATGTATGCTTTGTAAAAAACAGTGACTTTTCCTTTTAAAGTAATCAAGCTGTGTTTGTACATACAGTATTTTTATATTGTGAAAATAGGTTCTGCTTGTGAAACCAAGTGTTCTTTTGAAACATTCCTCAAGCAGGGCTTTTATATTAATTAATTTATTTTTCGCACTGATCCAGCTTAGAGGACTAGAAAACCGAAAGCTAGTCAACTGGTTTGCCACAATTTATGTACATTTTACAATTCCTATCATTTATATCCAAATTTTCTCAAACTAGCAGTAGATCAATTTATTAAGCCCCAGCACCTGACAAACAAGTTAAAACTTCATGCTTTAAAATACTGTTAAATTTTGAAGAAATGCTATTTGACTACAGTTTTAAAGCAGATACAGCATCTTATTGAACTTTTATGTTATGTACTAGAAGATTTACCCAATGATGTTAGGGTCCTTCAGGCCACGGGTTTGGAAGTATGGAGCGTACAAGAGTTAGGGCAGAGGCTTGGAGATGTGAGGGTTCAGAGCTGGAGGTGTGGGGAGGTAGGAGCAGAGCAGGAGTCAGGGTTGGGGGTAGGGAAGGCATCAGAACAGAAGGCTGGGAGTGTAGGGGGTGCAGGAATCAGGGTTGGGGTGAGAAGGTGCTCAGAGCAAGGGGTGGGAGGCTCAGTGAAGGGGGATGCCAGACTCAGGGCAAGTGCCTGGTGGCTGCTCCCCAGGGTTGCCCTGCCCGGCTGCTCCCCAGAGTTGCCCTGCCCGGCTGCTCCCAGAGGGCAGCCCGGGGCTGTCGAGGTAGCAGGGACCTCTTCCCTGGGGCAACGGGGGCTGCACTGCCTGGCCAGCAGTTGCTCTGGGACTCTCTGAGACTGTCAGGGCGGTGACATCGCACTTGCTTACTATTCCCCTGTTGTCATTCTGGAGTGTAAATGTTCCCTGTCTTTTCTGCCCCCAAGTGCTCTTTCTGCAGTATAACTATCCATGCTGCTATAGCCCTCCATTTCCATTTGGTGAGAAACAATCACATTCTGCATACATCCCATTGTCCTGACACAACCAAACCCTTACCTTGCTTTAAAGTACGGTAAAAGGAAATGTACTTGTCCTAGCTCTTACCATTTAGGAGGAATTCTTGAACAGACTCATAGATGGATGGACGGATACACAAACTCTGTCAAATACATAGTAGATTTAGCTAGAGGAAGTGCGAAATCAGTATCTCCTCATTGGTTTCCTTTATTTTTTTTTCTTTTACCTGTGAGTATATACTTAAAAGCTTGAAAGTTATCATCATGCATAAACTTCAGATGCTGAAGTCCTGAGACATTCTTTGAATGTTCTAGATTTATGATATAATTGTAAAGGAGTGAAATCAAGTTGCTACCATTTGCTTGCTTTGTAATTTAGCTATTTGCTTAGTGCACATACTGTGCATGCATGCTATTTTAGTCTGCATTTTCTCAGCTAACACCTTGTAAAAGAGCTAATATGCCTGAATTTCCTGTGTACAAATAACATGATCTCATACAATTCTAATGTAGATGCTTACATAGTTTTTACACTGTGAAAAATTGCAGAATCTGACTTCCTTTCTCCCCCCATCCCCTGTGGTTTCTTACAGGTTTGAAGAACTTGTGAAAAAGTTCAAAGTAGAATATCATGCTGGTGGCTCTACTCAAAATTCTGTTAAAGTGGCCCAGGTTTGTTCTTCCTTTACAAGAAATTAACTGTAAAATATTCTGAAGGTGTTGACTGTTAAACTTTGTGTTCTAAGTTACTAATCATGTTGTCTGGTAGCATTACTCAGCAAGTGCATGTTAGTCCTAAAATAAGTTGAGCTTTACTCTAGAAGCCACTTTAATCTCTTTAATTTTTTTCTCTTGCACTGGTCTCACTGTTCTTGTTTGGGTTCCAACACTTCAATTAGACCACATTTATTTGTTAAGGGTTTACAACTTGTCCATTAATGATTGAAATGAAAACCTTATTACATGAAGATAATTTTAGAAATATTAATATCATAAAGTTGGGCTTGCACTGATCCAAGGTAGGTTTTTGTGCATTTTCATAACTGAGACATTATTTTGTTATGTTCTAGTGAATGAAAGCTAATCTAGTAATCTAGTTTGGAACAAGAACTTTAAATTTAGTGTACAGTGGGGGGTTGGTTGGGAGGTGATTGCGTGGTGTGAGGAGTCATATCAGAAACATAGTTTGATAGATTATCAAGGCAGCAGTATTGTCAACAAGCTTGTTATTTATAGAAAGAGCCAGTAAAATAATTAGAATAGTAATAATAATAAATAATTAATTAGACAGAAGATAACAAAAGGTCCATTGAAGACACAGGTGAATTCTATATATTTTGAGACAAGTTATAACCCTACATATGAAATCCACATGGAATGCTTAGAATGGTAGAGCAGGAACCAAGAGAAAAGTGGACAGGAAAAGCATGTGTTCAACAGTGTTTCATCCCCAAAGAAGTCAATGAGAATGAGAATAAATGATAGAAAAGTAAGTTTACATCTATACTGTTTATAAACCAAACAAAAAAACCTCTCATCAGCAAGGCTCAGAGCCCAGGTGAAGTGACTCATGCTAATGGGGCTTGAACCACAGGGCTAAATATAGCAATGTAGACATGTCCACTTGGGCTGGACCCCAAGTTCTCAGATTCACTCCCCTCATTGGATTTCAGAGCCAGAGCTCCATCCTGAGTGGGAATATCTAGCCTTATAATACTAGCTTCAGTCAGTTGACATAAGCTCTGAAGTAAGTCTGCATTGCAAAACAGAACCTGCAGCAGCAAATTTGAGCACAGGTGAACTGGCTCAAGTGAGCACTATGGTGCTAAAAATGGGTAGTGTAATATTCCTGCCTATGTTCTGAAACTTGGTAAGTGGGTCGATATCAGGACCCAGGCTCCAACCTAAGTGGAAATATCCACACTGCTATTTTGTAGCCACGTGAACCCTGTAAGTCTAACTCAGTTGACCTGGGGTCTGAGACTCAATGTCATGTTTTGTTTTGCTTAGCTTTTTTTTTTGTTTTTGGTGGTGCAGTCACAGCTTTAGGAGCCTGAAGAGAATTGGGAATACATAACTGTTTGAGTAGACAAAAGCCTGAGTAATGGCGATAAAGGAGAAAGTGATTTCAAAAACTTTGCTCACTGCTTAGTCTCCCTTTTTAAAAACTAAAGTTTATCCAACATTTAGTTTCTGATGGGTACTGATATGAAATTAGATCCTAATTTGCCTAGGTTGTAAACATCACTGAAAGCTGAAGGATCCAAAGCATAATGGATCCAGATTAAAATCTCAAATCCAACACTACTTACTTGGTTTGGTAGATTCTAGATACTGGATTTTTTGTTGGGTGGATTTTTTGTTGTTGTTGTTGCTTTAAATGTTAAATAGAATTTGTTAGGATTGCAGCTTGCTGTTAAATTAAAATGAGATTATCTCATTAAAATTTGGCTTTATATCTCACATGATGACTCATTTGCTCTGATCTGAGATCCCTGAAATGCCTGCAAACAATTGGATTCATTACATTCAATCTATAAAATAGGTATATAGATAGCTGTATACAGATCATTAATAATGTACAGTATTATTGTTTTAGAGTTCTGCCAACTCTGAGATTTGTGAATATAGTATTTCACTACTTATAAACATCTTTCTGCCCTTTTTTCATAAATATTATATGCCTGTCTAATAGCAAACATTGGTTTGAGGGGGCAAAACAGCAAAACTCACATCTTTGAGTTTTAGGGTCCATGGTAATGGCTGCTTTAAAGGAATCTAAGAAAGTTCATGTGTGCAAAATAAGTTGTATTTTTGTATACGTACATATTTGTATTAAGTCATGCTATACCCACATATCTCATAATTGTTATTTTAATGTAGGGGATTAAGATGCACAATCACTTGGTTTATTTTTCTGTTTCAATTACTAGTGATAGTTTACTGTTTCAGACCAAATCTGGTAATGATAATACAACTGATTTTAAACACACATGCAGAGTGGGCTTGTGGATGAGTGTGCTTTCAGTTTTGGTGCACTTATGATCAAGAAAGGGATTGTAAAATGTAGGTATGTGAATGAGCAGTCAACTGGTAGATTAACCTATAAACCTAAGTTTATTGGTTAATCTAGTTGACTACTTATTTTCTTGCCCCCCCTTCCCCACTGCCTCTGTATCCTCTGAGGCAACAAGGGGAGGGGAGAAGCAGGAGCCAGTGCTGGGGCAAATTGGCTTAAAAGCCATTTTTCTCCCATCACCTACTCCCCAATGCCACCCCCTTCCCCTCTGCCTCAATGGACAGAGGCTGCTTCGGGGCAACCTCCCCTGCACCCTACCCTCCAGTAGCCTCTCTCCGTGGGGATCTCAGACCCTCCACAGACCGAGACTGCTGCCACCCCACACTGCTGCCTCTGGATCAGTTGGGTCTGAAAGGCTGGCAGTTACTGGGATAAACATCTTTTAATTTTCAATGTTTCTGAACAAAATTGATATAGATAAACCTGGTGTTTTTACAGTACTCCATGGACTACAACCACACATTAAGTAATAACTTCATATTATTTTGTGCATTGCCTAACCTTTACGTTTGACTACATAATATTTAAAAAGAAAACCCCTTCTCTTGAAATTATTAAACAATTTAATAAATAACCAATCTTTGTTGAAACCTAAAATCTAAGAATAAGACCCCTTGCCCATTTTTAAGTAATATGTTCCTCTGGAGAGTTGACTTCCTTGAAAATCTGAAATGCTGGCCTTGCAGGTAGCTTTGCATGGCTCTGGATTTTTTTTTCTTCTTTCTAAACAGCCACACCAAAAATCTTAACTTGTGTGTAACCAGGGTTCCTGTGCAGTTCACAAAATGTATATGATTTTTCTTTAGATGTATTTTGATAAAAGCTGAGATACAATGGTGTTATAATTTTCTTTGTTGCACATGTGCTCGAGGTCGTTTTAAAGCTTTGTTGCCTAAAACATTTCTTTTTCCTATAGAAATATTTCTCCACTTTGTACTCCATCCAGGTAGACTTGAGACCAATTCTGTAATATCGAGTGATGAAACTAACTTTGCCACTAACTTACTTTGTGGCCTTAAAACAAGTCACTTAACCTTTCCCTATCACTTTATTGATTTGTCAATGATGGTTAATATTTGCTTATGTCACAAGAGGAATTATGTATTCAAGTTTTCGTAGTGTTTGGAAATGTAGAATATTATTATTAAGTACTATTAGTATAAGCATTTCAGAAATATTGCAATGGTTTTCTATTCCTGTGGAAAAAATCCACACTGATGATATCAGAGGACTATGGGATTGTCATACCAATCAGATCTGTGATCCATATTTCACTGTTTCTGACACTTGCCCAGTTTTAATTTTTTTTATGAAGGTGCAAGAAATCTTATTAAAGGCAGTTATAGAATAGTATGCCAATAGGGAAGTTTCTTCCAGAACTCTACATAGTTCTGTTACCTGCACACGAGTGTTTAAATCGGTTATATTTTATTTATCCTGTCTGTTAATTGTCTTATAATTGATATACATATATATGCCTTTTCTGAAATGTATTAAATTCTTGGCTTCCTTGATATCTTGGGACAATGAGTTTCACAGACTAATTTTCCATTATGTAGAACAATATTTGAGTTTAAATTTTGATTTACATAAGAATTGCCATACTGGGTCAGATCAAAGGTCCTTCTAGCCCAGTATTCTGTGTTCTGAGAATGGGCAGTACCAGGTGCCCCAAAGGGAATGAACAGAATAGGTAATCATTGTGTAATCCAGCCCCTGTAACCCATTTGCAGCTTCTCACAAATAGACTATAGGGATACCATCCCTACCCATCCTGGCTAATAACTCTTGATGAACCTGTCCTTCATGAATTTATCTATCTCTTTTTTTAAACTCTGTTATAGTCTTCGCCTGCACAGCATCCCCTGGCAAGGAGTTCCACAGGTTGACTGAATGCTGTATAAAGAAGTATTTCCTTTTGTTTGTTTTAAACCTGCTATCTATTAATTTAATTTGGTGACCCTAACTCTTCCTTATTCACTTTCTCCACACCGGACATGATTTTATACGTGTCTATCATATCCTCCCCCCTTCATCATCTCTTGTCCAAGCTGAAAAGTCCCAGTCTTATTAATCTTTCCTCAAATGGCAGCCATTCTTCATCTGCTTGTATTAGAGGAGGGCTAAAAGAGAGCTTTATTGACCTTTGCACCATTCCTTATTTTACATATGTCTATTATATTCTTTCATATTTCTTCTCTAAATGAGTATCAGAGGGGTAGCCATATTAGTTTGTATCTGCAAAACAGTGAGGAGTCCTGTGGTACCTTAAAGACTAACAGATTTATTTGGGCGTAAGCTTTCGTGGGCAGACACAAAGTGGTTCTTTGCCCACAAAAACTTATGCCCAAATAAATCTTAGTCTTTAAGATGCCACAGGACTCCTTGGCAGTACTTAAGAGAAAATGATATATTATAGTATTATATAAGGATTAGAGAACTGGACAAAACAGGACCTTTGTAAGTATCTAATTAACACTAGAATTTTGGGTGTAATTGTTCAAACAAACCTGTGAAAATCAAAGGCTTTTAAAAATCTTTGAACTTGATCTTTGTAGGAGAGTAGTTGTTAGAGAGTGTGTGTGTGTGTGTGTGTGTGTGTGTGTGTGTGTGTGATAATTTTACATAAATACTAGGGGGCTGTGTCCCCTGCTCGCTGCGCTCACTAGCCCCTCTCTCGTTGTCTGCTTTCACAGCCAGAGAGTCTGTTAATCTCGCCCTGAGCCCACTCACACCCTTCTCTACTTCCGCCCCACCTCACCCCTGGATGGGCCTGTGTATCCAAACCCTCTTGGCCCTTCCCACCCACTTGTGCCTTTCAGTCACCAGCCAGTCCCCTGCACCCTTCCTGCTCCTGCTCCACCCGCCAATAAAATAGTTTGTTTGCATGCAGAGTTTGGAGCCTCTCCTGCCAGCTAGCACAGGGAAGAGCTATGCTCCATGGGCTTGTGCGCCTCATATGTAATCGAAAACCAAACACAGTCAGTAAAATGGGGCCCAACTCCAAATGAATCCCCTTCGTTCTGGGTGCTCCTGGGCACCCAGCTCGCTAGCGAGGGGCTGGGGTTGGGTTACATGTGAGCGGCCAGGTAGGGAGAGAATGCTTGTCTTTGCAGGGCTGCAGTGCTCCAGATGCGCCCTTCCAGCTGGCAAGCGAGTTCCTGCCACGGGGCTGAGACTAACGATGTGTGGCACATCAGGGGGTTAGTGGAGGCCTGGATGTGTCCCTTGTTTCCCGACAGCATCGGGGGGGCTGGAACCCAGTGGTGGAAAGGGAATGGATCATCACCCAGGCCCTATGTACGGTGCCTCACTTAAGCGTCTTGAGGATTGTATTGTCCAGCGTGCATTGTGAGGAGCTGGAGTGAAGCTGGCTCACTGATCCACATGGCTGCTGTTTGCAAAGCTCAGTGGAAGGAGGCCGCACAGCTGGGAAGGGAGGGGCAGCGGATCACAGAGTGACGTCATGACATCATTCTGTCATCCCACAGGAAAAGTTTTTTATATATATATATAGAGAGAAATAAAATAAAAACTCTAGTTACGTTGATCCTTTTGGATGACCTTTTATTTACCTGGAAAAATAGGTTAAAAGGTCTTTTAGTAGGAGTTGTTCTGGGAAACTGTGAGTAGGCCCGCTCTGCTTGGATGTTAAAGGAAGAAATGCCATTGATGTTGTCATAAGGAGCTGTTTGTCCTACTGGTTTGCACCTGGAGCAATTGTGGGGATGTCAACAAAACAGCTATATTTATAAATATCAGAGCAGGATGTGGCAGATGGTGATGCAACACAGAGTTGCATCTGACTTTCCAGTCATTAAACACTGTGTTGTGAGGAAGGTGCTTTTTTAGTTGCAATGTTAACCTTACGCATTAACTCCAAGCAGCTTATCTTACAAAGTGAAGAACAATATAGAAGACTGTATCTAAAATTTCCAAATACAGTAGCTGAAGATATGTTAACTTGAGCAGTCAGAAGTGTAGACTCATAAGATCACAGAAATGTAGGGCTGGAAGAAGTGTCAAGAAGTCAAGTCTGAGCCAAGTAAAATGTGCACCATACCTGACAGGTGTTTCTTCAGCCTGTTCTTAAAAACCTCCAATGCTTCCACAACCTCCCCTGGAACCTGATTCCAGCACCTATCTTATTGTAAGAAAGCTTTTCCTAATATTTAACTTAATTCTCTTTTGCTGCAGATTAAACTCATTACTACTTGTCCTATCAGTTGGAGAACAATTTATAACAACCTAGTTTTCAGATGTTATAGACTATTCTCAGGTCCCCTGTAGTTTTCTTTTCTCAGAACTAAAAGTGCTCAGCTTTTTTTTAATGTTTACTCATAGGTCAGATTTTCTTTTATCATTGTTGCTGTTCTCTGGATTCTCTTCAATTTGTCCACATCTTTCTTAAAGTCTAGTGCCCAGAATTGGACACAGTGCTTCAGCTGAGGCGTCACTGGTGTCAAGGAGAGCAGGACAGTTACTTCCTATGTCTTTCATACAAAGCTAATGTTAATCCATCTCAGAAAGATATTAATCTTTTATGCACCTGAATCAGGTTGTTGACTCATATGCGATTTGTAATCCACTGTAACCCCCCAGATATTTTTTTTTAGCAGTACTACTGCCTCTCCAGTTATTCCTTATTTTGTAGTTGGGCTTTTGATTTTTCCTTCCTAAGTGAAGTGCATATCCCACAATGAAGTCTAAAGAAGCTGTCATCCTGGTGACTACTTCTGCTTTCTGAATCAAAAAGATGTTCCCAAAACATTCCAAGAAATTACTGGAAATGTACTTTGCTGTATTACTGTTCCAAATGATGTTTATGCAGCTAACGTCACCTGTTACTACCTGGTCTTGTTTTGAATAGTGGGATTTTTTGGGGGGGGGTTTTGGAAGAAATTCCTCATCCAGCGCCACTTTCCAGATTTCTAGAATAGATCCCTATCATGACATCAACCCTGTTTTGTTCAGTGTTTCATCTTTATCCAGTGATGTTCAACTTGTCTGTTTCTCATTGCTTTGGGGGTCTTAGAACAAGTATATACATTTTTTAATGTATAATGCAACAATTCCTCTCGATTGCCCCTTTCTGTCTCTCCTGAACAAGCTATATCCTTCTATAAAAATATTCCAGTCATGAGGTTTATTGTACTAAGTTTCCAGTGGTGTGAACTGACAGAATTTAACCTGTGTACTAAAATGGCGACTTCTTCCTATTTATTTCCATACTCTTTCATTGGTATATAAGTATCAGAGCTATTGGGCAGATTTTCCCACTGATTTCACTCTTGTTGCTCCTGTGATCCTATGATAATTTTCAATGTCTCTCTCCTCCTCTACAACATCTAGCTGTCTGTTAAGGTTTCCTCTTTATGCTTACCACGGTGGTGTGGTGTGTGTGGGTGATTTTTTTTTTGCGGGGGGTGGGGGGGGCGGGGTTTGTCATCTTCCCCCTTTCAATCAATTTAAAGTGCTTCTTTGCCAAGTCATTGTGTGAATATGCTCTTCCACTTCTTGGTCAAGTGGACTCTTCCCAGCAGACTTCTTTCCCAGAACCATGTCCTGTGGTTGAAGAAATAAAAGCTTTGCCATCAACCCCATCTGCAATCAAAGAATTTAGTTCTGTATTTTAATTAACTCACTAAGGAATGTGGTGGCATTTTTGTAGTTAGGATCATCTTGGTTCTCAGTTTCTTCCTCCCTCAAACTTTCTCACTCTATCCTTTTTGAACCTTCCCTCCCCCCCCGCCCCACACACACATATTGGCAGTTCACATTTTGTGAGCCTCAGTCGAGGACAACCTTATGATTTCATGTCCCAAAGAAAGCATAGCTCCCATATTGCCATACAAGTGGGAGTGAGTAATTTGGCATTGATAGGAGGTGAAACCATATTAAAATCAGATCTTTACTTTTCTCTCTCAGCATTGGAAGGATCCAGATTTAATGATCCTACTGTGAAGACTCCCGACATACATTTTCAGCAAGATGTGAAAGGTTTGGTCAGACACCATGGCCACATGCTCTCAGCTGCTATTGTGCCACCATAATACCTCCTTTTCCATTACTTGCACTGAAATTACTGTGGTTCTCAGATGATTGGCAGCAGCTGAAGCAAGTACCTGTAGAGAGTTTCATATGTTGGCAACTAAAACACTTGCAAGCACGGACAGATCTTGTACTCCTCTTCCTCATCACAGTTGCAGAGTGCAATTGTTCTTTCCCTCTCAGATTTCAGGATGTGCTCTCAGGTTGAAATCCTACAGCCAATCCAAGGCGTCAGAGGCACCACATGTGAATCCTGCACTCATTTAGCTAGTTAGAGAATAGCTGAAGTTTTGGGGGTGGTAATCAATGCTCAGTTTTCCTAGCATCAGAATTATCTATGGAGTTTGTCCCTAGCCTTAGAATTATCTCTGGAAAATTAACTTTCATTTAAAATATTTTTCGAGCCTTCCTGATTGCAAAGAAAATCTTAAACACAAACCAGAGTAAACCAATAGTGTTATCTTGCAGAATCTGCAGAGAGTTGTAACATAGTTCTTAGAGGTTTGAACTAGGGATGTTAGCAAACGTTTATTTTTTGTAAAGGTGTAAATGCTGAGTAAGTATTTTTTTTGTAGCATTTACATATCGGGGGGGGGGGGGCGGGGAGGCTCCTGCCTGCCCATCCCTGCTTCTCCCCTGTGGCCTCTGATACAGAGGCAGCAGCTCAGGGCAGGGTAGGAGGTTCTGCGGAGCTGGCACGCACAGAGAGCTGGCTTGAAAGATGATTTGTTGTTTGTACCACCTGTACCCCCACCCTTTGCACTGCTGCCTTTCTATCAGCGCGAGGGGCAGACAGCTCCGCGGGAGACGGTATGAGCAGGGAGTCGGCTAAAAAGTTGGCTTCTTGCATGCACTGGCTCCCACCTGCCCCTTTCAGTCCCTGTGTTGTTGCCTCTGTAACAGGAAGCAGGGTGTGTGTGCGTATAGTCATTCAGATTAACTGATAGTCAGGTTTATTGATTAATCATGTGAACGACTACGCACATCCCTAATTTGAATTTCCCCATTCATCTCAATAGGATGCTAACTCTGCAACACAAAGATGACAGTTTGTGCTGGTGTAATAGAGGGAGCCTGAAGGGACATCCAATCCACTACTCCATAATCTGTACTTAATACTTTTAATCTTGAGGAGTTGACTTTCCTTAAGGAACTTCTGTGATGCTGTGTATAAAGTGACCATTTATGTGTTACCACTCTTAGCTAGTTTCCATAAATCTTATACAAGATGTATCATGTAAGGTGTCAAGGGAAGAATTATGATTATTCTGGTTAAATCCATATATCATGTTTGTATCTGAAGTTATGAATATTGGCTGTGTATCTGTATTTGAAGCCTGGGAATATCCTAAAAATCTTTGGATTCCTGGGTGCCACTCAATACATGATTGACATCAGAGATAGACAGCTAAGTATTGATGGCCCATGAAGGACACTTAGCTCTCAGTGAACCATAGAAGAAACTCATCTTGCTTAGATTGTTAAAGTTGCAGACTCTGAGAGGCCAGTGGCCATCCCTTGTGAGTTTGCAAGCTATATAAGAACATGTGATATGCTTATGTGACTCTGGCCTTAATCTTGAGTCTGTAACTTTTTACAAGCAAGGCTCGTGGTCTTTGTTTGCGTCAGATGATCTGGAGCTGTGTTTCTGTTCATCTGGGTCAATAAAAACTTCACATATGGTAAAATCTTCAATAATCCCTTTTCATAGTAAACTGGCTTTTCTGGATGGGAACCAAGGGCTGGACTGCTTTAAAGGGCACTCTGCTTGACTTCCCGTTAACTAGGGTAGTACTGCAGAAGTTGATTTCTTATTGGCTTGATTAATCTAATTATAGAATAAACCACCAGTTTGGGGGGATTGCCTGCCTCTATTTCTTGCAGTCTGCCCTGATTATGGCATTCTTAGTGAGGCCCATTTCAGGCACTTGGTCATATCTTGCTAAGATAAAGCACAGTAGGGCGGCTACACTTGCTCCTTTCGGATCTAAACCTAGAAAGTTGTAATGGACAACTGTATTTCCGCATCTTGAGATGGTGTATGACTGTATGGAGTTCCGCAAGTCTCTGTCATCTTCCCTGTGTTCGATAACATGAGAAACTATTAGAAGAGATATCGAGTCACCATGTATGTTTTCTCAAATGTCAGCAGTGTGCAGATATGAAATAGATGTACGTTTTTCTTCACATCAAGTGCAGAAAATACCATCTCTTAATAATATCAAACCTTTTATGTGAAATTAGTGCATATATGAGAAGTAGCTCGCCTAAGCTGAATTAATTTCATAAGTGATGCTGGTGGAAAGATGAAGCCAAAATGAGAAATTAATTAGCATCTTAAGAGAAATCATTGAGAGAATTGGCCCTCAGTTAAAATGGTACACAGTCTTCCTCGACGTTTTAGCTATCCTGGGTATAGATCTCAGAAGCACCTTATTTAAATAACAGTCTTATTTAAATATCAGTCTGAACTTTATTATGGCAAATGCAGCCCTTGTCATAGTCATCCATGCTTTTGAGATTTGTAGGCTTGATCACTGTAGCACCTGGATAGGTGGAACATATACAATCTATAAAATAATTCCAAATATGGCACTTGGCTTGGCAAGCAACAATGACAGTGGGAGCACATCATCTTAAATGCTCTGAACACTGCACTAGTTCCCCATTACGTTCCAGAACCAGCTCCACATCATGATACTAGTCTTCAAAGTCCTCCATTTGCTGGGACTGAACTACCTGACAGATTTCCTCTTTTCACAACAGCTTGCCTCCTTATGATCAATGGATCTACTAAACATAAGAGTTAGAGCTGTGAAAACTGAAAACAGAGGGCTGAATTCAGATACAATGTAGAAGTTGGTATAAGTTAATTGTCTTATGTAACTTAGGCTCTATTTAACAGAGGACTAGGCAATCAGACTTAGTGTAAGGGGATCTTTTTTGTGACCACTTAACATAACGGCTGAATGCGGCCGAGAGTTTTCTTTCTCATTCCTGGAGGGATCAGTGTCCTCAAATCTTTGTCTTTGGATCCATTTGCAAGATCTTCCTCTTTTCCTTAGCTTTTCTTCAACAATAATAATAAAAGTTATTGAGGGAGATGAGTGGAGGTGAGGGGGAGAGATGACGCACTAAAAGGGGGAAGAGGATCATCCATTTAGGATGAGCTACTCATTTTATTTAAATATCAGGGTGGAGTGTGGGTATAAATATCAGGGTATATACTAATGGATAATTTCTCTGTTTTAACACTGCCAAAAGGGAATACAACCCAGCCTTTGAATTATCAAACACAGGTCTGCAGGGCCCCAAACACTAATTTGCATTGCTGAAGACTAAGGTCAGCTCTGGCCTAAGTTCAAAATTGTATCAGAAACAAGAATGTGAGGCAAATACTTATTGACTGTCTTTCCCTCCCCTGCTTATGCCGCATCCTTAACTGATGAAATTCACTCCACGCAAGGAATTGCCTCTGACCTTGACAGCATTTACATTTTCTGCATTGTGTAAAGAATATATTACACAGCCTGTCTCCTCTGAGTCAGCCAACCTTACCTTTGATCTTAACTGACTGGGTAAAGTGTGGTGAAAAGATGAACAAAAGACCACTCCGGTAATCAAATAAAACATTTTTAAAGGAATCTGGTCTGTGCACACACATTATATTAGATTAATGCAGGAAAATTGTCTCT
Source organism: Pelochelys cantorii (assembly GCA_032595735.1). Lineage (NCBI taxonomy): Eukaryota > Metazoa > Chordata > Testudines > Trionychidae > Pelochelys > Pelochelys cantorii. Next base: position 5,900,453 of record CM064333.1, read on the forward strand.
TTAGATTTGGATGCAAATACAGTAATAGGCCACAGTGAGATGTGCATTAGTATGCTGGTGCTGGACTCTTTGGGTGTACTGTGTTTTCAGATAAGTTAGAACTTCCCTTAAGCACACTAATGCACACCTTGTCCTGGCTCATAGCTATTAGAGTTATGCGCAAGTTTAAATTTCATTAAGGAGATATTTTAAACCATATTGTGATGGAGAGAGAGGCTATGCAGTTTGTTTTTCATTGTGGAAAGACAATGGTGGAACAAGAGGAATAGTAGATAAAAGGTTATTACATCCTTATTTTATTGGAGTAATTATACATATTTATTAAAATAACTTGCTTTAATTCTCTTTCCTACATCTCTTGTTTGTTATGATCATTTCTCCTCAATCCCCAGGAATCTCAATTCCATTTCAACAATAATTTGTGATCAATAGCCATTTTTAATTCTTAGTTTCTATTAAGGAATCTGATATGGGGAGCTTAGATAATTTCAGATTTTAAATTGAAAGTGGTCAGGTGGCTGCAAATGGCTGCATAAAAAAATAACTGATCTCATAGCGGAAGGGCTTGGCTGCCTCTCTGTTACTGCTGAGCCTTGCGTTTGAAGTGGAAGATTAAGCAGTTGTTTCTACTGGTGCTTATTTGGATTTCAGAACTTGATGTTCAGCTCTTAACTAAGTTAAAAGCTTAAAAGTTGAATTGGGAAGTGGTTATGAGAAGATTCATCTAACTGAACTGGAAGACTACTGACAGGCAGCTTTTTTCTGCAGTGAATTTATGTTGTGGCTAAGGGCCACGTTAGCTTTGGATAGTGAATTACCAGAATATTCCTATGAAGATTCCATTGCAAGTTTGAATATGTTTGGTCTGATGTGTGTATATATTTGTGTTTATAAGCATATTAGTTGGGGAAGATTTGCCTTCTGTTATGAGTTGGTGGTGTTGGAATGTTCAGACATTACAAAGTAGGTAATAACAAGTGCACATGTGAAGCTGTGTGAATTAAGCTTATCAAGAAGCAAATGCAAAAACTTAAATGATAGGAAATAACCTTAATACTTCGAAAACAATACCATCTTTTTGGCTGCTTTCTATAGACCTTATCATTCGGTCCTTAATCAGTTTGTAGGGATATTTTGTCTCAGTAATGGCTATGGGAATGATCCTTAATTTTAGTAATTTTATAGCTGATTTGTGTCTACCTTTTCCTTTTGTAGTCCCCGTGTTTTTTCTGTGGAAGTCTGTGGGTGTTTTGCTGTTGACTTGAGCAGAGATTTTAATTGTTAGCTATATTTATATTTTTATTCTAGAGGTATTAGAATATTTTCTTTCAAGAACAGCCAACAGTTGCATAATAAGTATTCTGGATATGTGTGGTGGTCTTTGTCTTTCTTTCTCTACACATCTATTGAAGTAGGTACTTACAGGCTCAATTGCCATTGGCTATGTAATGGGTAAAAATGAAAAGAAGAAAACATATCATATAAGGCATGTATATGAAACCCCCCCCCCCCCCCGTATATTAACATTTGTATCTAAAATCTAAAGTCTGAGAATAGGATTAAAAACATTTAGAACATCAGAGGGTAGGATTAAAAACATTTAGAACATCAGAGGTCCTGGCTTCTTTTGGTGTATTTCTGTTTAAATTTTGTCAATATGTACCTTTTTGTAAAGCTTTTCATCAAACTCATTCACCAAACTTGTTTACCAGTATACAGCTCGAAGGGTTCCTAGTGGATGGTTTGATGGAAGATGACTTACTTAGCGAGCCAAACATTAGGGCTAGATTGTTAGCAGCTAGATTCGGACAGGGGATGACAATTCTATATCATGATTACTGTCCATATTGTTTTCATTCTGCATTGGAATGAAAACAACCTTCTCAGTTTTTTGCTAAATGGAATTATATGTAAGCATCCATTCTTTGGACTGAAAATCCAAAATCAAGTTTTTCCTCATTCTCACAAAATGCTCACAGATACCACCCTGGATCTCAAAAACCTTCCTGTTGAAAAATCCATCAGAATAAATAATCTTTATTAAACATTTTGGTTTTGAAAAAAAAACACCCAACCAACTTTTTTAGACAAAAATTGTTACATCAAAAATACTCCAACCAGCTCTATTGGCACCTGTGGCGCAGGTACAAAAAGCCTTCCCCATGCTTTGTATGGCTGAGAATCCTAGACTGGGGTCTCTAGTGCCTTTCTTGAGTTTCAGTGACTTCACTCCATTCCTTTTTAAGACAATGTCATAAATGCCACAAACTAGCTTTCAGTGTATAGAACTAAAAGGTCCTGAATTCTGCTTGCCTGTATTGAGGCCATACTCCATTAATGAACACTCCTCCTTTCTCAAAGGACAGAAGGATAATATTTATATTAACCTGAAGTAAGAATTATTAACTTTATTCTTGAAAGTTTGTATTTTAGGAATATTTTTCCAATTAACTTCTTCTAAGTCAGCTCAATGTTTATGTTAATTTATATAAAAACCAAAGATTTTCTTCGTATATTCAGTTGTCTTTATTAATGTGCTATTTCAGAAAAGTAAAATTCAATTACAGAAATAATAACTTATTCAGAGGAGACTAAGTTCAATATTCTATCACCAAAAAATGTAGGGAGTAGCACGATAGTGCAAAGACTTTTAAAGAAGATCCTGGGTCCACTTCTCTTTTCTCTTGTTCTAGTGAAATCCCCTTGACTTAGACTATAATAAAGCCAGTTAAATCAACTCTTCCCTCAGCATACTTGTAACTTATGTTGTCTTGGGAGATGGAATGGAAAACCTAATATAAATGGAATTAAAAAAAAACCCTATTTTGTATGCCTTTGTTCTTTCTTCATGCTTTTTCTCCTAAAAAAAGTTAGAAATACAGTGTAAGATCTTGACATCCACAGAAGAGAGTTTTAGAATAGGCAGGCTGTCCTCACTATACCCTGTTTTGTTTGTTTGTTTGTTTTTTTAAGTATTGCAGAATTCAGAGCAATGACTGATATTGTGTATGACATGCAGTGCATTACCTAGACACCCAGCAGGTTATAATAAGGCCTGCAACTAGGATTTCTTTACTTTTGTGGGTAAAACTCAGACCTTTACTGTTTATTTTTATGTAACTTCTAAATTGAAAATTTAGAAAAAATTCATAAAGACTATCATTTAGGATGCCCATTAACCCTCTGTGACTTAAAAGTAATAATATTGAGGGGAGATCATATGTGGATTTGAGACACTTTTTCTTGATTGATAGTAAATCAGTCAGTGTTGTTGGAAATTACTGAGATAGCCCTGGGAAAGAAAATTATAGGAAATGAAAATAGTTTAGCAGGATGCAGGGAATTTTATGCTATAAAAACTTTTAGTTGTTGTTAGTATATGAATGAATAGAAAATTACTGGTTTACAAATATAGTCTAATACATTAGTCTTTATGCAAATGCTATCAGCTCTTTATGTAAATATCAGGAAAAACACCTTATTCTTCACAGAAATATTATTTTGGGATTGTTGTTTAGATATAAATCTGCAAACTAGAAAATTGTGTATTCTAAATAGAAGCGTCATAGGTTAAAAAATAAAATGCTTATAATTGCTCTAGTCTTTTACTGAACAAAGTCATTAATCCAAAATTGTTAAGAATATGCTGTCTGTATTTGGGGAATTTTTGTTATCCATTGAATGCCAGGATAGTTTTTTCAGCTTCTTTTTGTTTTATGTTCAGATTAACTATCTTGATAAAAAAATCTAATACTGAACTAGCAAGTTGAGGGAACCAGAAACCACAGGATTATCAAGGATTTAAATATTCTATTTAAAATAAGGACTTCATTCATAAATTTGAAATATAATGCCTCCCATGCAAATAATTCAAGGTTAAGGCTACTACAGCTGCTATATTCTAGCTCTGTTTGCTTAGACATCATAGCAAATACGGTAATCTCTGCTAGAGGTTCCCAGTACCTGGGGAGAGGTATATATTATGTGTGGCTATTTACAGACTTCTTTTTTACCGATAGTACACTTTTTTTTGTCCACGATTTTCTCAGTCTTTTGTGTGCTTCTCTGAGTCGCCTATTGATATAATACCTGGGGCTTTAACACATCTTTTGCAGTAGGGGTGAAGGAATTACTAGTGGACCTGGCACTGAAACACTGTGTGATCACTTTTTCCTTGGGGGAAAAAAAGTATGTGCCTGAGTGTGGGATAGAAAAGGAGCGTTTTCACCTTATATTGTGTCAAGCATTTTGTGGCAACCATTGTTGATACTTGCAGCCCACATTCTTCCTCAGTGTGAAACTGACATGCCACAGTTCAAAGGCTTTAAATGCACCTTCAACAACTGGGAGCAGCTTAAAACTAATTTCCACATTTGGTAGAATGTTTTTTCATAAATTGTTGGTAATTTATTGACAATATTTTGTTTCCCTTACATGTATGATACATAATCATGTGATGTGTATGTATATATACCCAAATAATACTGGTATTAAAAAAAATTGTTGGACCCAGCAGGGAGGACAATCACAAGATTGCTAGAACTCACTTTCATTATCTTGACCAATCCTACCTCCTGTATCTGGAAACCAGTCAAAACATTTTACAATGCTAATCTATTTTGAGTACCTGATGAAATGGGTAAACAGTAAAACACAATATAGCTCTAACCCAGCATTAAATTTGATTACTTGGTAAAGTTATATTTATAATTAATGCAGCCTTGTCTGCTTTAAACTCATTTTGCCTTTTGTTAAGTTGTAATTTAATCACACTACACCAGTGCTAAATGTTAGTAATATTATTTATTCTGCTGGGTTACTATTTCCCCCAGTTTTGAGAAATGTGAAAGGGTATATTCTGAGCTCATCTTAAATAGAAATTACACAAATATCCAAAACATACCAGACAAGCTCTTTTGGAAGTTTATATGTAATTCTGAATAGATCAATGGTGAAATCTTGTAAAATAATTTTTCTATAGTTTACCATTGGTGTGCATACTTAAGATAGTGGGGAAAAGGGAGCACTTTTAATGTATTTTCATGCTTGCGCGCAACAAAAAGCCTACATCGAGGGAAAGGAAAATAGTATTCATGGACACTTGAAACTTCTAGAAAAAACTGCTTAGGGTTTGCCTACCTACATTGCCCTGCACTTTGGACTGAGGGCGTGTGACTAGCAGTACACATCAAAATGCTGTGTTGTAACTGTCTTATGTGGACACCGTGGTTGGAAATTTAAAGGTTCCTATTTCAGATTAACATAGACCTCTTCTAACAGGATTACATTAATGTGAACTATGAACCTTTTAGTTGGTGTCATCAGCATCCTCCTGGGGAGTTATTTGTGCAGGGCTTTTGTGTGCACTGCTATTCATATCCCTGTAATCCAAAATGAGAGTAGTATAAACATAGCCTTGGATATTAACAGAAAGTGGGACCTTATTATAATGTCCTGGATTTCATGTATATTGAATGAAATTGTAACTTCTAAATATGTTCCAGATGGCTGAATTTCTGCAATTATTTCTGCAATTATTTCGAGAATGATTCTTGAAATTGTTACTGCCTAGCTTTCCAGTCATGGTATATTGGTTTTGTTTGTTTTGTTTTGTTTTAAAGGCATATCGTACGTAAAACTTGAATTTACTTTATTATTCTTAAATCAAATTCCATTAAAGTATAAAAAGGCCATAACAATAAATCTTGCATCTCACAACAAATCTTACATCAATGTGTGATGAGTAGTTTTCCACTATGTTAACCCAACATTAAACAGCATGTTTGTGATAATGATTTCTAATGTGGTAATGAGAGAAAGTTATTAACATGACTTTAGTGTCTCTTTATTTCTTATTTGCATGGCTGATGGGGTGTACAGACAGACCTGAGCAGCTCTGATCATTTGAGAGTCTGCTCATCCAGGCCCGTGCTTTAAGTAGCCGTGGAGCTTAAAAGCTGGCAGCAAATCCAAGTCACTGAAAGGGGGCAGACCTGTTCTGGTAGCTCCTACAGGAATCCAGCAAATCCACCATGTCGCTCAGAAGCTGACTTGGGTTTACAGCCACAAGCCAAAGCAGAAGAGTCCACTGAATAGCTGCTTATGAGAGTGGGAGGGCCTTTTCTATGTCAGACACTGCAGGCCATGAGCCATGCCTTCACCATTCCCCTGGAAAGGCCTGAATGCAGTTGGAAGTAACCCAGGCTATGTCTACCCGGCAGCGTTATTTCTGAATAACTGACATTATTCCAAAATAACATAGTCCGCGTCTACACAGCAAGCAGTTATTTCAACATAATGTCAAAATAATATCGAGCTGGAGGACTTCTTACTCAGACACCTGTAACCCTCATTTTATGAGGAGTAAGGGAAGTTGGAGGAAGAGTGCTCTAACTTGGACTTCCTGCTGTGTAAAGAGCGCCTAAAGCCCAAAATAAGCTATTTCGACTTAAGCTATGCAATTGACACAGCTCAAGTTGCGTAGCTTATTTCAGCTTTAGCGCTGCTGTGTAGACATGCCCCTAGGGAATAGGCTGGGTAGTACCTTAGTTGAGGTCACATTCCTGAACTGACCTGCTCCTAGGCTCTGAGGTGAAGCCTGGGGAAGTGGGAGGGCCTGGGTTACGCTACTGCCAACCCTCCAGACTTGTACCAATAGGCACTACTGCCAAACACTTGAACCAAGTTGCTATAGGTAGCCAGTGCTTTGACAGCTGGGAGTGGAGGTGAGGGGAGGAATGGTCTGAGGAGATGGTTCCCCTCACAGATTATATTGTATGCTGCTCTAACCAATTCTTATAATAGCACAGAACTAAGTGCATTATGGTGAGACCAGGAATGGATAAATTTATGATTAGCTACTGGATATACAACATCTGTCACCACATGGTTTCATTTGGGAATATAGTAATTAGTAATGGAAAATTTTTCCATACAGAAAGAACATCATTAGTATTGGTAAACAGGAAAAGATTCTGACATTTAATATATATCTATAAATATGAACGAGGTCATATTGCTGAGAGTGTGGCAAAACTGAGTCTGATTTGTGTCACCAGTGATCAGACACGGTGTTCCTTTAGGGCAATGATGTGAAATTATTACAATATCAGTATGATAGCATAGAAATATACCACCAGAACATTGAGTATGATTAAGGGATAAGCATTAAGATGAAAGCCTTTTCTGTCTTAATAACTGATATACATTTTTGTTAGGTAATACAGTGCAAGCCCACTCTTAGAAATGAGACAACATTGAGGCAAGAAAATGTGCATGATGGGCAGATATATAATAAGGTCAAAATACTGGGGGGGGGGGGTGTTCTGCTTAATAAAGTGGTTAATAAGAAATGATGAGCCTGATTGTGCAGGGCAGTGTGGAATTTAGAAATGAAAAAAAATCCTGACTGTCAGATACCTTAGAATCCGACTCTTTCTCCATTATCAATAAAAGTACAGTAGTGTATATTGCATGTTTTTGAAGGAATTTTAATTAGTCATATAAGCAATATAACTGTTGGAAATTTGTGCTAACTTAAATTTACCAATTAAAGAGATGACTTGGAACTTTGGTTGGGAAGGATAACCAACTGTTGCATCCAGAATTGAAATCAGTCATTCAAGTTTTGTGGTGTTATTCACAAAAAGTCTATAGAGAAGCTATTTGTGGCAAGTTTAGGAAAAAATGTAGCAGTGAAGATAACTGCATTTGCTGTCATAAAAACATTCAAATCTGTGTTGCATATTAATTGTGGCATCTACCAGAGTGCATTGTTAACAAGATACCTAATTACAGCAGGGAGCATGTTGACCATCATACAAAGAGAGTCAGTGTGAGGCTAAAAACTGAGCATTAACCCTAGGGAAGGTCTGACCATCAATAATCCAGCTAGCAGAATAGAACTTTGCTTTGTCTCAACTAAGCAAAAACAGATGGTATATTACTTCTAGAAATTTAACTAAAATGGATCACAAATTAAAAAGGTTGCTGAAAAGTGCTTGGGTAACTAGAATTTAATAATTGGCTCAATAGTCTGCATGTTGAAAAAAATGGGTAAAAAGCATTCTGGAAAATGAATCTGTTTTTGGGTTATTTTGAGGCACTTAAAATTAACTTTGAATTTGGAGAATGGTGACTACCCCAGTGCTGCTGTAAGTTATTATGATTGATTATGGCTATACACTACCAGCTAAGGTTGTGATTCCTAGCTCATGTGTACATACTTGAACAAGCATATTTAAACCAGTTACTCCCGGGGAAATTCTGTACCAAAAAAAAATAAAAAATCTGCATATGATATTTTACAATTCAGTATCATTTATTTGTTGAAATAACACTATAATCTTGCAGTTTCTATAGTTTTAGGAATTTATTTCATGTTAGCAATTATGTAACAGTACAGATGACACAAAAATTCAACAAATGGTCTGGTAGCACTTTATAGACTAAAAAAACATGTAGATGGTATCATGAGCATTCTGCCCCTTGTGTGTATGCATCTTAATTATCTGATCACATGCTATTTTTAACAGCATTCTGAGGCACTAAAATAGAAGGTGGAACCCTATGGTCAGTTCACATCTAATACAACTTTTGTTTCATGTCACTTGCAGATTCAAGAAGGTAACTGTACCTCAGTTTATAATACATTCATATTTTCAGTATTGTCTTCAAAATTGATGACTGGACGTAATTTTTAGATTTTGAATTATCTATTTAATGAAAATATTCATCAGTCATTCTGAAGCAAATAAAATGTTATGAAAGTCTTGTTAAATAAAAAATGATGCAAATAATAAAAATGGTCTTTTATTTTATTAATTTAATTTCTTTTAGCAAATAGATTAATATTAGTCTTAAAAATTAGCTATTTATTGAAGGCTGTGTGAAGAAATTAAAATGAACCAGAATTCTTTAAATGTCCATTTTAACTGATGATTCATAAAATATGTATGATTTTTCCCCTTGTATTTTCAGAAAATGTATTCTGTGCTCAGAGTAAAAGCTGTAAAATTGAGGTGGACTTTTGCTATATTTTTCACATTCAAAGGAGCAATTAAATAACTTTCTGACTCTAACAATAGAACTTCTATGACATCGCCATAGTTACACACTCAAGTATGTCCTCACTGCAGTTAAAAGCTCGGTGTCTAGCCCATGATAGCTGGCATGGGCTGAGGCTATTTAATTGCAGTGTAGAGGTTCAGGGTCTATTTGGGAGCCTGGACTGTAGTACCCTTCAAGGTGGAATGGTTTCACAGCTTTGGCTGTGAACATCTACATTGCAATTAAATAGCTCCTCATTGTCAGCCTGAGTCAAGTGGCATGGGCCAGCTTCAGGGGTCTAATTACAGTATGGACATAGCCATAGGCAATTCGGTGATGAGACCCATTCTGGCTCCTGTGCTAAGTTTCCTCAAAACTGTGCAGCTGCAGTGCTGCATAAGCAACCCTGAGAGGCACCTTCTCAAAATTGTCCCTTTACCATCCACAGCAGCATGGGCCTGCTGTAGCTGGGAGAGAAGCAACCATTCCCCAGCCTCACTGGAGCTGCCATGGCCAACAGAGAGGCACCTCTAATCTGGCCCAGAGCTGCTGTGGTGAGAGGGGACTTGGGGGGAGCTCTCTCTCCTGGTGGAGCCTGTACCCAAAACCCCTCAGCCCCATCCCAGATCCTGCACACAGCCTTAATGCCTGCACATCAGCCCTTTTCTCTAGCCTTGAGCTCCATCCTTCACCCCAAACCTTTCATCCTTAGCCCACCTTCATCCCCCCAACCATGAGCCCCTTCCCACATTTTGAACCCTTCGGCCCCACCCCTGCCACAGATCATTGTGTGCAGAATTAATTTGTTATGTGCACCAGCATGCAGGTGATGTCATACATCATCTCTATATCGGTGCATATACCATTCATTCTCTACATGGACATAGAAATTAGAGGGACTAGTACTTAAATTTCCAGTTGCACGTTTCTCCAGCATAGGCAGAAGCCTTGAGAGGCATAAAACTGTGTTGTGTCCTTATCTCATTACACGTGATTGCAGCATAGGTAAATAAGAGGTGTGGCTGCAGAATGTATGGACATATGCCAATCCAGATTTCATCTAACTAATTTGAGTAACAATTGCTATGGAACCACAGCAGTATGGGTTAGCAGTTTGTGCGTTTATCCAAAATTGAGGGCAGGCTTGTAAAGCCCCATGCTTCTGTGGTTTCACTGCTATCTTTGTTTGAGCTAGCTACTACCAAGATACATTGGGCGTATCTAACTTGCTGTAGTCACACTACTGACTGCCGTGTAGACTTGCCCAACGACTTTAGTATGGGAAATAAGATGAGGATTTGACTGAAGCATGCTCGAGCAATCTCCAGCTGGTTATCATCCTCTGGGAGGCTCTTGTGGCCAGGGTGGTTGCTTAGGGCAGCCTTGGGATTGATCTAAACTTTGATAGGGGCTAGTTTGGTATCTGGCTTCCCCCAGGATCTTACAGCCACAATCAGCTGTGTTTTGGCTCCCTCATAATCTCTTAAAATCCTGTTTATTTCTGTTTAGTGATAGTGTCTGAATTAAATGGCTTTCCCTGTATCTTTACAGGTTTAGGAATGTACTCTGTGTTACACTTTCTAATTCATTGCCTTAATTTACATGATAAAATTAATTTGTTGTTACTATGTTGCAAGAGATCTTGTTCCTTGGAGTTTAGTTATAGTATTAAATTAAATTTGGCAGCTCCATCCCTTTCAACCTTACTTCTATTTTTCTTAAATGTAAATTCTACATGGGGAAATGAATGGAATATTCCTTCTATCCCCTCCAAATCAACAATTACTTTTATGAGCTAATGTTAATGATATATTAAGGAATTTCTTCATAAGGTTCCACTAGAATGACTTCATTTGTTACCCAGTAAACACAATGAAGAATCTTGATAGAAGCTTAATACCCAGTATTTTATATAATAAACTGTCACTTGAAACTAGTACTTATGAATGACAGTCCCATAGCAAGTAAAAGGAGGAGCTTTCACTAATTCTGTATCTGCTACAATTAGAAAGTAAATTTAGATTAATTCATTGTGACTCCTTGTTGTAAAATTTATTTTGTGAATTGGTTTTAATTACATGCATAAGTAGTTTGAGAAAAACAAGACTCTCAACCAGTGGTTCTCCAAATATCATAAATATCTGATTAATTGAAATATACTTTATTTTTTAGTAACTTGACTTAAATATTCCAAGACTTTATTCTGACTTTTCTTAAAAAAAAGAAAATAAAAAAAGTAGGGATGGGCCTGTAAGAACACTGCAAGTCTCAGGAATGTATTTATCATTTGTGTTAAATAATTTTTATTCTCAAAACAATTATATTTTACAAGTCTGTTACAGTTTATTAAATCAACACATCATTTAATTCCTGGTGTTATTGATTATAATTAACTTCATTAGCAGCCTTATATGAATTGGCTAAGTTTTATTCTTAAGTTTCTATGTGGTACATCATTCAACTTTTTAAATAGTTTTTTTTTCTGTGGTTGCCTAATCAAATTTCAGCCACAGCTTTAAGTACTCTTTTGCTATATTTAACAAATAGATCATTCACATTTAGTAAATTAGCAAAGGAGCTGTGGAGGGTTTACCTGTTGATATTTTCTTTCTTTGCAATTATTTTTTCAGTCTCGGAATGACAGATTAGATGTATATTTAGTTTAATTAACCTCATTAAATACAGTACTTCTGTATCCTCTAATGAAAGGCCAGTTTTTTAATGTCTAACAGAAGAAGTATTGACGGTATCCTAAAAAATATCTTGGCATTCTTCAGCAAATGACTCTTCTAGAAAGACTTATTTCTGAGTAAGTAGCTTTCCAACTTCTTAAAAAAAACCCCAATTACTTTATTTTTGAAACAGGATTTTTCTGCTTTAAGGAAATGTTTAATTTTTTTATAAAATGCAGCAATGAAACTAATTATATTAAATGTTATTACTAACTGAGCAGTTGAAATACAACTTACTTTTCCTCTGGCAAAAAGAATTCCATTGCCTGAAAGGAAAACTTAGCAGAAGCTGTTCTTGAGAAATTCTTCACTTCCTGTCTTAAACTACAGTGTAGCATTAACTCTACGTATGTTGTTGTAAAATGTTTCTGGGATCCTCTGTGATTGCAAATATTGTATAAATATAAAGGTCATATTGACATTGGCTTCTAAAATGGTAATCTCTCAGTAAATAATAGTGCTTTTTAAAGCTATTTGTGATACTGGCAGGTGCAGTGCTAGCCCGAGCAGAAGCCCCGGGTCAATTCACGTATGTATTAGTATAGATCTAAGTAATTGTTAAATGTGTAAGTGTGTGTGGTATTTAAACATCTTGAAAGCAAATGGGATTTTGTATGTAGTGTTTTAACTTATGTGTCCTGTTAGAATGTAATAGCAATCATTTTCATTGTAAATGCCCCTGTAACTAAATAACCAATCAGCTAAGAAACAAGCTTTGTGAAATGCAAATAAAGAACTCATAGAAAAGTTCTAAAATTTCAAAACAGTTAATGATTGTGTGTGCTGACTGGAGGACAAAGATCCAAAATGTATTCCTCACTTTTCATCATCAAAGGAAAAGCCCCCGTGGGTAGTGACTTTGTCAACTTGTTTTCTGTGGGGGGGGAAAAAAAGTAAGTTGGATTCGGGGAAAGATCTTGTATTTCTTAACTGTTTGGATTTTAACGGGGCAGAATAATGAACCTAGAAGATGGAGCTTCCTGGAGTTATTCTGGGTGGCCCTGAGACCCTTTTGGGAAACTGGAAGATTACTAGCTCTCTGCTGCCATTTGGAATTACAGACTGTTCATCACCAGTACATGTATTTTACATGCTTTAACCTTTCAGTAACTCTTTTCCTTTTTTTAGTTAACAAACCTTTAGTTAGTGTACTATAGAACTGGTTGCCAGCATTCTCTAACAGCTGTCTGACTGTTCCCATCCTTTCTTTCTAAAACACTGATCCTCTGTTAGCTTGGCATTGATCATTGACAAATTGTATCACAAAGTCTTCTTGTATTGATGTTATTTTCTAACTCTGTTTCACATTTGCAAGCATCATACAATGCCAACCTACAGATTACTCTGTCAAATACTTCTGAATCGTTGGGGCAAGCCTCCTACATTAATCTTTTAACATATTCTATTTCATAGTCACTGTCCTTTATTTCAGGCAGTTTCTCTTTTGTTGCATGTCCAGTGCATCTGTCTTGCACTTGACATGGTGGTTCTTTGTCATCTCATATTGATCTCCTTGAGCACATCAAATGTATTTTAATCCTTTTGTATGACACACAAAAGTTGAGCAAAAATGTGTTCTATTACTACAACCATGTGCACCATACAGATTATATTCAAAATAATTTGATATTCAAAACACTGCACCATACGAATTTTGAACTTTGAATCTGCTTTAAGGATTACTGTATTAAAGTGTGTATCGCGTCGGATAGGTTCTACTAATTGGCTCACCTTGTCAGTTGCCACACATTGAACAGTTTCTTTAAAACTCCAGGTCTTTCCTTTGAACCAATCCATGCAGCCATCAGAAGAGTGAGTGTGTGTGTGTGTGTGTGTGTGTGTGTGTGTGTGTGTGTGTGTGTGTAAAAATATAAAAGTACATGTCTAGCCGTAAATCAACTAATAAATATGTAAATCTCACTTGTTTCCTGAAGCCTATATTAATTCATCTCCTCAATGACAATGTCTCCCCTTATTCTCATACATTAACTGATGAGATCTGAGCACTCTTTTTTTAAGTTTGCTTCTAAGCTCCTTTTGGGAAGAGACCCTGTCTTGATATTTATTTTGTAAAACCAGTGCACATTTATAGCGTAAGAGTAAGGTTAAGTTTTCTTTTATACTATGCGTTAGGAATATGAAGGGTTAACTGACTGACCCGCAAGCATCACTGTGAATGGGTAAAGCTTACCACATAAGGTTAACCAGTGGGGCTGGTGCAGCTCACTGCCTGCCACGGTCAGGGGGCTGCTCCAGCTCTGTGGGGGGCCTGCTACAAAGAGGGGCTGCTCCAGGTAGGGGTGTCCCAGAAATAGGGGCTCCTCCAACCAGGACGCCAGAGCAGTCCCTGCCTGTGGTACGCCCTGGTCCGCTGCAGACAGGAGCTGCTTTGGTGTCCCAGCCAGTGCAGCCCTGGCCTGTGGCCGGGCCAAAAGGGTGGTAGCATTCTAGCCCCACAACAGCGCCCTGCTGGCATCCTGACCCCACGAGAGCAGCCCGGATGGAATCCAGCCCCAGCCAGGTAGTATCCTGGTCCTAGCCTGGGCCTGACCCCGACTCAGTGGGGGCAGCCCAGAGCTACTCTGTACAAGCAGGGTAGGCAAGTGGCCCAGCCCCAAATCCCTGTCGGTCCGACTCAGCCAGGCAGGCTGGTAGGACCCTTCACCCTAGTTGTGTCGGAGCAGCTGAGGCAAGGCAGGAAGTTAACCAGTTAAACAATAAATTTTAGATGTTTAACCAGTTAACTATTTGAACACTTTTTAATATCCCTGGTATGCATTCTTGTTTGCACTGTTCATTTAAGATGTAAGTAATTTTTCAAGACCAATATTTCTTAGCGTGTACTTGCTAGAGGTTACTGAGGCATGGTTACTGTGGCAAGATCTGCAATAGAGAACAATTACAATCTCTGGTAGGTGGGGAAAAAAAGCACTGTGCGCCATAATGATCACCTTTGACTCCAAAAGAAATGATAATTTAATGTGAGCTACAGATCGTGAACTGCTTCGACAGATTTTCTAAGAGATTGTAATATATATAAAGAGTGTGTGTGTGTGTGTGTGTGTGTGTGTGTGTATTAAAATACAATGTTTTAAAAGCTTCCACATTTTTAAAATCTGAGACCACATCTTCGCTACATGGAAGATCGACAGTGCCGCGGTCAATCTTCCAGAGTTCGATATAGTGAAGACCCACTAAATCTAACTCAGAGAGCACCCCTGTTGGTGCCAGTACTGCTGCTGCTCATGAGGAGTAAGGGAAGTCAGTGGGAGCATTTGCTCCCATCAACCTCCTGCGGTGGCGACCATGCAGAAACTTGAATTAAGACATGTAAACTCCAGTTACATAATTAATGTACCTGAGTTGAGTATCTTAATTTGACCTTCCACTGTAGTGTAAACCTGGCTTTTGTGATTTAAGTTCTTAGATCCAAGGTTAGGTACCTAGTAAAGCCAGTTTAAAAATACTTTGACGGAACCATTTTGTGTCAGAGCATGTGATTCTATTGAAATCAAAATGCTTCAAGAAATTATTTCACAGAATTTTTTCCCAATGATGCCAAAGCATACTGTTTTGACATTTCCAGAGAGAAACATTTTGATGTGTTCTTTCAAAAGAATTTTTGTTTTGTTCTTTAAATTTTTAATTGTATCATAATATAAAATTTAAAAAGGCAAAAACAAACATATTTTGACCCATCCAAAATAATTTTTTTTTTAGAACTTTCTTTTGTGGAGAATTTCAAAATGTTGAGGTTTTGTTCATGTGAGGAATAAAAAGAAACTGGAAAGTCTTTTACAAAATAGAAACAGCACAATTTTCATAAGTGCTGTGCACCTCTGCTCTCATAGAAAACAGGGAGCACTTGTGACGGAGTATGGGTATCTTGCTGGTTGCTAGGCTTGGGCTGTGGGTGACCCCCACCGTACCACGGCCCAGTCGAGTAGCTGATGGGACAGGGAGGTAACCTGTTCTACCAGTTACCTCCCAGGGAGAGGAACAAAGGAAGGTGGAATTTCGCCCCTGGCTGGGGGGGACAAGCTGGAAGGGATTGTTTGTTCGTTGCTGTCTGGGATCATGGAGGAGACAGCCTAGGGAAGGGGCTGGAATTTAGGGGCCCAGTCTCCCCCATCTCAAGGGGGGCTGAGGCATTCTAGGCCTGCCCTGTAACCAGATTACATCTGTGCTGTGCTGTATCCCGGAGAAGCAATAAACTCCCTCTATTCTACTGGCTGGTGGAGTCTGTTCGTGCCACTACAGGGGTGCAGGAGACGGGGAAACCCCAACGTGCCGTGTCAGCACTCCAGCTCCCTCTAACTTAAGTGGGAATTGTGTAGTACTTTAAGATCAGGATCAGTTCTATTCAGGTGTCTAACTGTGGATTTAGGTACCCCGGTTTGAAAATGTTGGTGGTGGTTTGCACTGGAGAAATGCTGAAGTAAATATTTCTAAGTGAAAAAGGTTATCAATTTTTTTTTTTTTTAAATGATGGTGGTTTCTTCCCTCTCAGGACTAAAAATGTGGCTATCAGGAACTGAAGTGGGAATGAGAGATTATCAGACATTTAAAATGACAGTTTCTAAATGTCAATTGTCAGAAAAAGATGTTTCTTGTGTTATCAATTCTAGTGAAATATAGCTGTGCAGTGACTTCATAGCAGCTAAATATAGCTCTTTTCTCCATTTGCTTGCACTGAGTTTGGGGCCATATCTGTTAAATATTTGCTTTTTTGACAGATTTTTCCCTGAAGGATGTTATCAAATCAACTATTTGATTGAAGGGTAGCTCTGACTTAACAAGAGTAAATACCATATCATCTGCAACCACAGAGCATTCATTTATTCTCCCTTGAGCTATATATTATAGCTGATATTTCAGGGTTCTCTTGAATGTCTCTGTCAAAGGTTTTAATGCCAGTGCAGTAAGCGTGTAGAAAGGGGGAAATTTCTGTAAACCACACCACAAATAGTGTTGATATGCAAGGACCTCCAATATGGTGAATAAAACTTGGCAAACAACTCTAGAGTCTCCCGAGAATTCCTGTTTTACCATAGTTGCATCACAGCCTCTTTTAATCTCTGAGGACCATGAATTTCAGTTACAGAAATAATGGATAAGAAATGGCAAAGGATAATACCAGAATTTAGCAGGAAAGAACCTTCTCCTTTCCAAGTTCCAGAATAGCATCAGCCTCCTTCACTCTTTGTGGGTTGTTCACATTCTAAAACTGTTCTATAATTTTTAGTTAAATGGCATAAAAGGATGATGCTAGAACTTAATAGAGTGCATTTGGGAAACCATTCATTGTTGGTGATGTCATAGGCCTAGTAAATTAAAAACGGCCTTTTAATGGGCATTAGAAATAATGGCATTTGCAAATTTTGCCACCTCACTGTTTACCCCAGGGCTACTCAACTTTGGAAGCCCTGGGGGCCACAATGATACTCACAGCACATGTCGAGGGCCGCAACTTAAATGTGGTTGCATATACATGCAAATATATATGCAAATAGCTTCTTTTTCACTGCTGGGCATGAATACACCCATGCTGCATCTAGACTGGCAAGATTTTGCGCAAAAGCAACCGCTTTTGCGCAAAAACTTGCCAGCTGTCTACACTGGCCGCTTGAATTTGCGCAAGAGCACTGACGTTCTAATGTAAGAAATCAGTGCTTCTTGTGCAAATACTTTGACGCTCCCGTTCGGGCAAAAGTCCTTTTGCGCAAAAGCTTTTGCGCAAAAGGGCCAGTGTAGACAGCTCAGATTTGTTTTGCGCAAAAAAGCCCCGATGGCTAAAATGGTGATCGGGGCTTTCTTGCGCAAAACCGCGTCTAAATTGGCCAGGAATGCTTTTGCGCAAAAGCGTCCGTGCCAATCTAGACGCTCTTTTCTGCAAATGCTTTTAACGGAAAAACTTTTCCGTTAAAAGCATTTGCGGAAAATCATGCCAGTCTAGATGTAGCCCCAAAGACTAAGGCAAGACTACACCACACACAGGCCCCATTTAAGTCAATTCTGCTGATATTAATAAAATGCAATATTTACCTGATTTCCACCCATATGACAGCACTTTTAATGAGCAATGAAGTCCAGGAATTTAACTACTAAAACACATATCAACAGAAGACCATTACATTGTTTTGGCTCCCACTTGTGGGCTGCATGTTGAGCCTTGCGTAAACCCAAACAGCACTGCGGGCCGCAAACAAACAGGCCGCAGGCTGCATGTGGCCCACGGGCCGCGTGTTGAGTAGCCCTGGTTTACCCTATTCTCAAGATCATTTATGAATACGTTGAATAGGTTTGGTCCCAGTGTAGACTCCTCTCTCTCTTCTGAAAACTGACCATTGATTCCCATCCTTTCTTTCCTATCTTTTAACCAGTTATCAGTCCATGAGAAGACCGTCCCTCATATCCTATGACCGCTTACTCTGCTTAAGAGCCTTTCATGAGGGATCTTGTCAAAGGCTTTCTGGAAATCTTAAGTGCGCCATTTCCATTGGATCCCCCTCGTCCACATGCTTGTTGACCCCCCTCAAAGAACACTAGTAGATTGGTGAGGCATGATTTCCCTTTACAGAAACCATGTTGAGTTTTCCCCCAACAAATTATGTTTATGTATGTGTCTGAGACTTTTCTATAGTTTCAACCAATTTGCCCAGAGCTAAGATTAGACTTACTGGTCTGTAATTACCAGGATCCCCTCTAAAGTCCTTTTTAAGGTATCACATTAGCTATCCTTCAGTCATTTGGTACAGAAGATGATTTAAAGGATAGGTTACAGTCCACAGCCAGTAGTTCTGCAATTCTACATTTGAGTTCTTTCAGAACTTCTGGGTGAATTCCATCTGGTTCTGGTGACTCATTACTGTATATCAGTTTGTTCCAAAACCACCTCTAATGACACTTCAATCTGGGACAATACCTCAGATTTGTCATCTAAAAAGACTGGCTCCCGTTTGGGAATCTCCCTCCTATCCTCAGCCATAAAGACCGATGCATAGAATTCATTTAGTTACTCCACAATGATCGTATTGTCCTTGAGTGCTCCTTTAGCATCTCAATTGTCCAGTGGCCCCATTGGTTGTTTAGCAGACATCTGGCTTCTGATGTACTTAAAAAATTGTGCTATTACTTTTTTTTTACTTTTTGTCAAGCTGTTCTTCAAACTCCTTGGCTTTCCTTGTTATATTATTATACTTATTTTGACTGAGTTCATGCTCCTTTCTATTTCCCTCACTAGGATTTAACTTGAATTTTTTAAATGATGTCGTCTTATTTCTCACTGATTCTTCATTGGTTGTTTAGCTACGGTGGCAGTTTTTGTTCTCTCTGTTTTTGTTTTTTAATTTGGGTTATACATGTAAGTGAATTTCTATTATGGTGTCTGAAAAGTTTACATGCAGCTTGCAGGGATTTCACTTTTGGCACTGTACCTTTTAATTTCTGTTTAACTGCCACAGAGATTTTAAATTTAATTATATTATGGTCACTGTTTCAAAGAGGTCCAGTTATATTCACTTCTTGGATTAGGTCCTGCACACCACTTAAGAATAAATCAAGAATTGCCTCTTCTCTTGTGGGTTCCAGAACCAGCTGCTCCTACAAGCAGTCATTTATGATGTCAAGAAACGTGATCTCTGTATCCTGTCCTGAGGTGACGTGTACCCAGTACATATGGGGAGAAATCCCCCATCATTACTGAGTTTTTTTATTTTGATGACCTCTCTATCCCTTTGTATTTCGTAGTCTCTGTCAACATTCTGTTCAGGTGGTCGGTAATATATTGCTACTGCTATATTCATATTATTAGAGCGTGGAATTACTATCCATAAAGATTCTGTAGAAAAGTAAGATTTTTACTTCTTTTGATTTTACACTTTGTCACTTATAGCACAATCCATTCTGTTCTTCCAATATATTTTGTACTCTGGTAGTGCTGTGTCCCATTGATTATCCTCATTCCACCAAGTTTCTGCAATGCCTATTATATCAATATCCTCATTCAATATGAGGCACTCTAGTTCACCCATCTTATTATTTAGACTTCTAGCATTTGTATATAAGCACTTAAAAACTTGTCACTATTTAGCTGTTTGCCATTACATGATGTGATTGAATGGGACACTTTTTCATTTGACTGTTTCTCGTCAGATCTTACCCATATTTTATCATTTTCCATCCACTTCTCTTCACTAGGACATAGAGAATCTCTATTAATAGACACTCCCCTAAGGGATGTCTCTGTCCGATTCATGTGCTCCTCCACCTGTCGACTTCCCCCATCCCTTAGTTTAAAAGTGCTTTGCAACTTTTTAAATTTTAAATGCCAGCAGTCTAGTTGCATTTTGGTTTAGGTGGAGCGCGTCCTTCCTGTATAGATTCCCCCTTTCCCAAGGTTTTGCCAGTTCTTAATAAATCTAACCCCCTCCTTCCTAAACAATTGGTTCCATCCAGACATTGAGACCCTGCAGTTCTGCCTAACTGGCCCTGTACATGGAACTGGAAGCTTTGCAACCTTTTTAATTTTAAGTGCCTGCCATCTGGTTCCATTTTGGTTTATGGGGAGCCTATCCTTCCTATATAGGCTCCCCCCTTTCCCAAAAGTTTCCCTAGTTCCCAGTTTAAACCTCTCCCCCCTACCTCATCATCTCATCCACACAATGTTATGCAAAAGATGTAAGAAAGAAATCAGGTAAATTTCATATACCACACATAATTTCATCAGAATCTGACTGACTACTACTGGGGCAAAAGCCACAGTAAAACTGACCTTCCGGTTTACTACTTCGAAGTATTTTCTATTTTCCACAGACATATGACATACATTGAGATAAACTAATCCTTATTACTCTGCACAATATATGCTTCTTTATACCTTTATGGAACAACCTGTTAATCTGATACTACTAAGTAAAAACAAATTACATAGTCAAGGATGCAATCCCATGCTGGTTGTCCTTCAACCTCTGGCTGCCCAAAGCTGAGATTGGATGACAGGTATGGATCACTCAATAATTGCCCTGTTTTGTTCATTCCCTCTGAAGTCTCTGGCACTGGCCACTGTCAGAAATCAGGGGACTGGGATAGATGGCCCACTGGTCAAGACCAGTATGGCCATTCTTATATTAGTACTAGAAGACTTACCTGGTGTTGCCCTGATCCTTCAGGGCATGGAGCTGGCGGCATGGGGGGTGCAGGAGTCAGGGCAGGTCTTTGGGGATGTCGTGGGCAGTGAAGGAGGCTGGGAGCATGGAGGTTCAGAAGTCAGGGTGGGGGTTGAGGAGGGGCTCAGGACAGGGGACTGGAGGTTTGTGGGTGTGTGTGTGTGAGGGTTGGGGTGAGGAGGGGCTCAGGGCAGGGAGTCTCATCCCGCGGGACGTTCTCTTCCCCCAGCCCCTGGCTGGCAGGGGCCTTCTCTCTCCCCTGCCTCTTCCCGGCCAACAGGGGCCTTTCTTGCCCCCACACCCTGAAACTGTGGCCAAGGGCTGGGGGTGGGAAGGGTTTGTGGTAGGGGGTTTACTCACCTGGTCTGGTGGCAAGCAAGATAGCAAGCCCCAGCCCTGCTGGCCACTATCTTGTTTTTGTGGTTGCCCCCAGTAGCTACTCTGCAGTATAGCTCTCCCATGCACTTGCTGCCCCCAAACTTTTATGGATTTAAATCTCAACCTTAATATTTCCATTCACTTAGGTTGGTTTATTTTTTTGTTTTGGGGTTCATACACCATTCCAAACTCCAACACTAACTACATAGACACCTAGGTGAGGCAGGTCTTATAAAACCTATTTATTTTTAATTTCATTCCAATAAGGGTCACTGATTAATATTCTAAATACCACTTACAAAATACTCCCCATCTTGACATGTGCTAATCAAAGGCACATTTCTGTACTAAATGATTGAATCAGGGTTATTTTAAGTGCTCTTATTCACATAGGGCTTCACATTGAGAGATTCTCAATACCTGCAAGTACCATTGGCTCCTGAGTGATTTATGGGTGTTCAGCACTTCTTGTGTTTAGGCTTGTTACTGTCTTAATGGAAAATCCAAGAAATCTGCAAACTTTATCTAGTTTATTTATTGTTCTAGAAATACCCATTAAATTACATTTCCAGTAATTAGAATAAACTGGAAAGACATGTTTGTGTACTTTCCCAAGGGAAAAATATGAATTACTGGAATCTGCACATCACTTGATGGTCACAGATTTAAAGAAGAGGACGAGACACACCACAGTGTTTGCAGTATTACAGTATTGAATTCTCAGTAGTGTTTATACATTTTGAAAAAAACCCTAGCATTTCTTATCCTCTGAGACACTTTTATTGTGTTAACTGCCATGTAAAGACAATCTTTTCATTCCTAGGAAAAAAGCTGAAGTATTGAATGATCCTGGCAAAAATAATTGGGGTAATTTTTAATACTAAGTGTATAATTTGAAGATTGAAAGAATATATGCAATACAGCCGTATTCTGCTGATCAGATCAATATGTTGAAACTTTTTATATGAGAAAAGTATAACTAATTTTGAAATATATTTTCAATTTTACTGCTTTATTAGGAAAGCAAATTTACTTACTTTATCACTAGTAAACAAATAGATTCTTATTGTAAACATGTTTTAAAACATAACTGTCAACAAGCCTCATTAAAAACATTTTAAATACTCATTTTATCAGTAATTATAATATACTTCAATTGTGTTAAAACAAATTATCTTTCATAAGTCAACATGGATTACTTTTTGACTGCTGAATATATTTCATCCAAGTCTGCTTTCTTACTCACATTGAGACAAGTTCAAATCATGTAGTCAATAAGCTTATCTGGTGTAATAGTCTAATTATACCTGGCAGATGGAAGACTGTGTTAAGTAGACCATGATGTTCTACTTTTCAGGCATAATAAATGAAAAAGTGTTGTATAGTAACTTTTTATTTGGGCTATTTAACAACCTTTATTTGGCATGTAGGTGCGCTTTAACCTCAAGCAAGACACATGTAATTATTATAATAAATCTATTTTCTCCCTCTACTAAAAGATTATTTACACGATATTTATAATAGCAGCATTCATATTTCCTCGTTTGTCTTTTCTAGCTGTCCCCGTTGCAAGGCGTCTAATCTTGCGGTAATTTTTACTTAGTTATAGAGTTGAATGGCAGAAGTGATTACTAGATCACTTAATCTGACCTGTGTAACACAGGCTCCAAAACCACCTACCCAGCATCAGTATACTAAACCCCAAAACCAAAATTAGATGTATATATTATAGCTACAGGAGAGTAAACTATTATGTGCCTGAAACATGGCATGACTCACCACCACAGCGCCTATTGCTGGTCACTGGGAATTAGCTCTTCTGTGCTGGAGAGCCCTCTTCTGGATGGTGTCTCACCTGCTGATACCTGTTAATTGCTCCACCACCTTGCATTAGGACCCACATTCCTCCCAGACCATGGTGTCCTCCCTTCTGGGTACTGCCTTGCTGCAGTGTTCCCACACTCTGGGGTTCTCCACACTCTGGGGTCCTCCCCTTCAGGGAACTCCAAACTCCCGATGCCCACCTTGCCTCAGTGACCCTACTGCCAGTCATCATCTAGCCTCCCACTTCACGGGCAAAAACTGAAATGGCCATTCATCATTGGCAAGAGGGTGTGGACCTGCTGACTTCTGCTGCCCTGGCTGCCTCCCTGCAGCCCTAGTACCTTCAGACCTTTTTTCAGGCCCTGCAGCCTGGGAGCTTGCCTGGCTGGAGCTTCCCCAGATCTGCCTGCCTTTCCCCAGCCCTGCTCTAAGTCAGGAAGCTTCTAGCTTCCCTGTCAGCTAAGTCCCTCCTGTTCCCCAGCTGGAGCAAGAGTGAGTCTGTCTTCACACCACTAGGAGCCCTTATTTATACAGCCCCAGCTGGGCCCTAATGGGCTGTCTGACTTAGCTGCTGGCTCTAACACTCCAGTCCTCTCCCAGGATTGGGTTTTAACACTTAAAGGGCCAGTGGAGGCAGATACCTGTCACATGCCACTGGTAAAGAATAGGATGGACCAAGGTGCACCAATGCCTATGGTCCCTCCCTGCAATCCCTGGGAATTAAGTGAGATATTCCCAGATAACCCCAACAAGTGACAGTCCATACTACAGAGAAAGGCAGCCCCCTGCCAGACACTGCCAGTATGACATAGGGAAAATTTCTTCATGATCCAACATATGGTGTGCAGTCAGACCTTGAACAAATAAGACCCACAAAGCTAAGTTAGTCTATAAGGTGCCACAGGACGCCTTGTTGCTTTTGCAGATCCAGACTAACACGGCTATGCCTCTGATACTTGAAAGCTAAGTATGTGTTTAGTGCCGCCTTGGGGGATTGGCTCTCCCCACCATGTCCTTTTCATTCCATGGCTATATCTAATGGGCTAGAGGAAGGACACCAAAATTATTAACTCCAGAATACACTAGGGATGTGTGTAAGGCTACCTTCCTGATCCCTACAGGTGATTGGCTGAATCCCTAAGGCGTGAGCTTAAAGAACATAAGTCATAAAGAGGAAAGTACTGCTCAAGCCGTGCCCCCACCATCATGAGCAATCCCACTCAAAAATTTGTACATCTCTCTCTTAAAACTGAATAAGTTATTTACCGTTACAATTCTTATTGGGAGAATGTTCCAGAACTTCAGTCCTCTGAGGTTAGAGACCTTCTTGTTTCTAGCCTGAATTTGTTCATGGCTAGTTTTCTACCCACTTTCTCTTGCACCACTATAGTCCTTTCACTTAAGTATTTCTTCACTTTCCCTAGTTAATCCCCTGATATATTTATAAAGACTAACCATATCCCCAAGTCAGCTTTTTGCTAAACTAACCAGTTCCCGTCATAAGATACACCCTCCATTCCCCTGTCCTCCTAGTAGCTCTTTTCTGCACCTCTTCCAGTAGGTTTCTAGTTGTTTGAGGATGCCCCATACGGGTTCCAGTATGAGTGAGTAGGTGACAACTAGGTATGTATGGTTTGAGGTAGGGATGTGAATCGTTAACCAGAGCAGTGTATCACAGACAGGAGCCCTGCTGGAGCAGCCCCCAGCTGGAGCAGTACGCTTTGAGCGGGGGGGTGCTCCAGCCTGACCAGAGCAGCCTCTGCCCACAGCGGAGGGGCCGCTGCAGCCTGTGGGCAGACCCACTCACCTCTATTAAGCGGTTACATGGCTAAACATAATGTTTGACTGGTTAACCGATTAAACAGGATTTTGCATCCTTAGAGTGTTTTTATTTCTGTATTAAAACAAGTTATCTTGGGGTATTTGAGTGACCTGTTCCATGATACAATCTACTTTTCTGGTTAAATAACTTGTCTGATGAAGGTGGATTTGAATATGTTAACAAGTCTGTCCCAAGTGTTTTCTTTGGAAAATATTCTGTGATATCCAAGTGCCTGACTGTAGATAACAGATGATTTTGTGTGTTGGGATGGTTACTGCATCTTATGAAGATAAGTAGTTATGTAAATAGCTTTCCACATGTACAGGACACAAGATTTTTACTTAAAGTGTTTTCAGTATTCTGTATTAATCAAACCTTTCATCTCTCAATGCTTTTCCCAAACTGCACTGGACTACTCAAGAAGCGGAAACTTGGTCAGCTCTTCATACTTTTCCTAATCATTATATTTTGGTACCTGTGGCAATGCAGTTACTCTTCTGCACTGGACTCGGATCTTAACCTTACACTTCTTTAGTACAGGTACTGCTTGGGAGTCATCTGAGGTGGAGCCCTTTCAGGGACACTGATCGAAGGAGAACTCTCTGTCATATCCATAGTACAATTTGGAAGTGTATTTACCTGAGGATGCTACACTACTCACCCTCCTTCCCTTCTGCTTTGCTGTTTCCCTCGTGGGTCTTTGTGATGGAGAAAGTTTGAGGGTGCTTCACTCATGTAGCCCCATATAAACTTGTTGTATAGCATGAGGATGTGTGGGTTGCATGAGCGGGCTGAACAGGCACTGCTATCTGAAATTGCCAATCAAGGACACAGGCACACTTGGAAAACAGTAACTATAAGGGAAAATACCTTGAAGAAATTCCTTTTTTGAATAAGATAAATAACCTCCTCTTATGCTGTCAAAGTTTGCTGAAAAGTGACATTTCTGATAATGCCCGTCATCAAATCAGTAGGAGATTTGTATACACTACACATATACCAGATGAAATAAATACATTTCAACTATATTTCACAATCTACTAATAGTAGAAAGAACTTCTTAATTTATGAACACCTATTCCTGAATCCAAGTGATATTAATCTTAGTCATGTACTATGTATGCACATATACGTATGTGCATACTTCTAATATTTTTCACATTTCCTTGTAATGAAACTCATAGTTTTAGTGTTGACTATTTTGAATGACTCACACAACACTTTTTGGAAAATTCAGTTCTGGAATATTTCCAAATGTTGTACCATTATTATAAACCTTTGCCAATCACATTAGCTATGGTAGCAGAATAGAACGCTAAGTACTGACAGCTGCTTGTTCTTTTAGTCACCATCTCGGAGAGCCTTTGCTTGGTTATTAGTGTTTGCACAAATATTTAGCAAGCTAATGTGTTAGTTGCAGGTCAGCTATAAAAGTAATTTTGGCAGCCTTTCAAATAAACTTTCCTTTTGTGACTGAAAGAATCCTGAGGTATAGTCATTGTATTTCATGCATAGATTACACAAAATACATTTCTGAAATTGTACATAGATATAAATGTTATGGAATATTTTAAAACACTAAATGTTAATTTGAAACTGATTTGAAAGCTGAAAAACTCAAATAGATCTAAAATTCAAAGCCCTTTACTTTGGCTATCTTAACTTTGTTTAACTGTTGTAACTAGAGCTCTGGATTTCATTTAATTTTTGTGTGTGTACATCTTATAATTTCTCAGGTGCTTAGGTTATGGTCCCTTTCACATGGTCATTCTTGTAGGTGCTCATGTCTTTTCCCAAAATGTATTAGCTTTAGGGGAATTTGCTATTTTTCTCTTCCTTCCTTCCTTCCTTCCTTCCTTCCTTTTTACTTTGTTCATTGGTTGTATATTATATTGCTGATATATTCCTTGAAATTGCCCCCACTAATCTGGTCATTTTTGTCCCATCACTTGAGGCTTTGTCTATAGTAATATCCTGTGCAGTTCTATAATGTTTTCTTTTAAGACTCTCAAAAATTAGAACAGCTGTTTAACTCTTTGTCCATCACCACACTATTCCACTAGCATATAAAAATCCCAAAAGATCAGAAATCTGAGACTGCTATAAAAAAGGGAATATGATGTGCACAACAGTTGTGACAGACACTCATGCTTATAATTGGGGTCCGACCAAATTCACAGCCATGAAAGACGCATCAGGAACTGTGAAATATAGTTTCCCCACAAGAAATCTGGCCTTGTGTGCTTTTATCCTATACTATTTAGATTTCACAGCATTTCTCAAACTGGGGGTGCTGACCCAAAAGGAAGTTAGAGGGCGAGTTGCAAGGTTATTTAACGGGTGTCACGCTATTGCCATCCTTACATCTGCACTACCTTCAGAGCTGGGTGGCTGGACAGTGGTGGTTGCTGACTGAGCACAGAAGTAAGGGTGATAATGCCATACCATGACATCCTTACTTCTACACTGCTGTGTGCTGCCTTAAGATAGCAGTACCACAACCTCCCCCCCCCCAAAAAAAAAAATAACCTTGTGATGCCCCCCAAAATAACTCCTTTTTGGGTCAGGACACTTAAAATTACACCACCATGAAATTTCAGATTTAAATAGCTGAAATCATTAAATTTTAAAAGTCCTATCCCCCCCCCCCCCCCGAAATTGACCAGACTGGATTGTGACTTTGGTAGGACTCTTCTAGTTATTCCATATATCTCCTCCAGTATGATTACCCTTTCAGAGTTATATCATTGTGGTCAACAGAGCTATGCACAATCTTTTTTTTGATGGTTTTGCAGTGGAGAATACAATATATCATAATAGAACCGTTTCACATCCCCAGATAGGTTGTGCACTATATCATCAAAAGAGCTTATTGTCACTATGATAAACATTCATAACATCTACTAATATTAATGAAAGTTATCCATGCACATCAAAAGGAGACTAGATCCTTACTGAGCAATTGGATTAATTGAACTGTGTTTGGTTCATTTATGACTGAAATGTAGTCATTAGACTCGAAGAAAGAGCAGCCGTTGTGTACTAGTGGACATTGTACTGCTCATTGATTTGCGAAGGCAGAGGTGATTAGCAGAACAGTTAATTTTTGGCTACTTAATGTAAGAGGTGTGATGAGTATGTGTCTGAAAAAGTCAAAACTCGGTAATTCAAGAAGTGATTTAAAGGGACAAATCTCATTTGTATAATTTAAAAAATATTAAATGCGAGTTCTAGTGAAGTCTCTAATGAAAAATCTCACTTCTTTCTGTCAACCATTTTTTATATCCACGATTTACAAGTCCATCTAGTGGAGAAGTACTCATCAATGTCATCATCTTTATTTTATTGGGTTAGGGTGCCAGCTTTTACAAAAGTTTCAGAGGGGTAGCCATGTTAGTCTGTAACTAGACAAACTTCAAAAAAACAACAAATAGTCTTGCAGCACTTTAGAGACTAACAAAAAAATATAGATAGTATCATGAGCTTTCCTGTGCACAACCCACTTCTTCAGATGAATGGATAAATAAATAGCACAGTGAGGAGATGGAGGGGAGAGAAGGAAAAAAGAGGGAAAGAAATTGTCAGAGTGTCCATGGGAACTGAAACTGATAAGAGCACTTAGTGCCCACTCTAAGTACCCTTTGTGGGTTTATGTCATTATAATGTGGAATGTAGCAGGCCACCCAGCCAACTTCTTTGTTTAGACTTCTGTTGTAGGTATCAAACTTGCAAATGAAATTCAGTTCTGTAGCTTCCCTGTCAAACTGGCTTTTGAAATTGGTTTGAAATAATAGGGTAACTTTGAGAACCATTGAAGAGTGCCTTGTCAAATTACAAAGAAAGTCACTGGGAAGGCTCTGCTTCCACCCTCACCCCCATCCTTCTTGATTCTGATGATCTTGCTAACTATCACCCTTGCATCCAATTTTCCTTTTTTTGTGTAGGTTTATTGAGATCCCTGTGATGGAGTATCTGGAATCCTCAGAGAGCCTTGTTTTAAGTCAGCGTGCTTTCAGATTTTTGTATAGTGTAGAAACTGTACTAGTAGCTTTGATTGCCATGGGGCCCTTTGAAAAAAATGCTCTACTTCTACTGATTATGACTTTAGCACCAGTGTCAAGGATCACTCAGAGAATGTTCCTGGCCACTAATCTCTTACATTGACAGGGTGTTAGCAAGAATGCCTCTGCTGATCACAACTGGTGGTATTATAGAGACAGGCGATCTCTCAAATGACAGATTCCAAATGATTTAGGCCTTTCTAACTCAAATTCAATCCCTTAAAATGTACTCCAACAAGGCAACCAGTAAAAATGACAGAGCATCGGTGTGTTGTGCTTTCTCAAAAAGGAAAAACTTAAAACAACAAATAGTCTAGTAGCACCTTAAAGACTAACAAAACATGTAGAAGGTATCATGAGCTTTTGTGGACGCAACCCACTGAAGAAGAGTTTATTACAGTAGTCTAGTGACAAAAACATGTATAGGTGTAGCAATATACAACTTCACGGTTAGACTACTACAACATCTTGGATCATTGGTTATCTATCCCAGACAGATTTAAAATGTTATTGTTCATCTATAAAGTCGTCAATAGCTACTTATGAGGCTCCCCGACTAAGCCCCCATATATTTGGCTGCATTGTTCAACCTTACAAATACACTTCATAGCTCATCTTTTCCTAAGGCTTTTGATCAAGGGGTAGATTGAGAGGCGCTGAGATACTACTCTGGCTTTCTGTATACTATGATAGATAATTTTGGTTGTTGGATTTGACAGTTATTACTTATTGTTGGTATAACTCTAATGAGAATAGATTTGACTAAACATATTTGCATGTTTTACTTAAAATACTTATGAATTATAAAAACATTCATACTTATAAATGAAAGTATTTATAAATTAAAATAAATTCTAAAGTTATTATTTTGTATTATTTTCTGTTTAGAAAACATTGACTACAAATACTTAGAATTTGATGGGGTTTTTGTACAAATCTTTTCCAAAATGGAGAATTGTTTTGTAAGTAAAGTCAATTTATCATGTCTCAATACTGGTGATATCCCAACAGAATTTCTGGAAGCTGTTTTGATCCGTTGCTAACTTCAATCGGGGCCTTCAGCAGAGCTGATCTGTACGAAGATGCCTGCAGCAGAGCCAGTATCCGGATAGCCTACTGAGCCCAACTGCCCTGTAGTAAACTGATTAGCAGCGCTAGTGCTAGGCATAAGCAGACTAAGCAATTGCCTATGGCCTCAAGCAGCTCAAGGGAGGGGCCCTATTCACTTTTTATTATGAGTTGTTTTGGGGGGGGTTACCTAAATAGGGCCCGTAATGAGCTAGCACCATTTCTGTAGACTGGCTGCATGGTCTATTGGTTGGAAGTGTCAGCAAACTGGTCATTAAAGCCCAGCAGCTGTTCAGCAGCTGCTTGAAGCATTTGCCCACCACTGCAATAGCGCCTGCCTGTTCCCACTATATTTTGCATTGCTCCTTCCTTGTCCTCAGTCTTGCTCCTGCCTTCTCTTTCTGTGCTTGAGCTCTAATTCATGACTTCTGAGTCAGATTCAGATGCGTGTCTCTGCCATTTGGCCTCTGACTATGGTTCTGATCCTTTGTTCAGATTTTGATTCTGGAGTGGCCCTTAGCTCTGGCATCTGGCCTTAAAATCAGGCTCTGACTCTTGGCTCCTGTCCCTGGCTACTGACTCCAGCTGGAAGCACTAGGCCTGATTTCTGCTGCTTCAACTTGAGGAAAACCACTCACATACTGGTCACTGACTCTCAACTGCTGCCCCAGCGATATGCTGCATGCATAGCATCTATCCATCTCTTCACTACCTGTCCCCTACTCTGCTGACGTACCACCATTCCTTCCATGAATCTTCATGGGGTTATTTCCATCTGTACACTTAGGCTACGTCTAGACTGCAAGACTCTTTCCAAGGAAAGAGGCTTTTTCGAAAGATACTTTTGAAAAAGCCTCTTTCGAAAAAGAGCGTCTAGACTACAACCAGTACTTTCGAAAAAGCAAGCCGCTTTTTTGAAAGAGAGCACACAGGCAGTCTGGATGCTCTCTTTCGAAAAAGCACACTTTGCATTACATAGCGCCTTTTTTCAAAAGAGCACTTTCGAAAAAAGGTGTTATTCCTCGTAAAACGAGGTTTTCCGCGGTTGAAAAAACTGCCGCGTTCTTTCAATTTACTTTTGAAAGAACGCAGCAGCAGTCTAGATGCAGGGGAAGTTTTTTCAAAAAAAGGCCACTAGTCTAGACATACCCTTATTGTGACCAAAACGCATATGTTTGCATCCATTGATTTCTAAGTATAGAGTCAGTTTCTCTCCTGTAATATTTCTAATGTAAGTATTAATCTTTTCCATCCAAGAGTTACACCAGAGTCTTTACCAGTTCCATTTCTGAAATTTAGCTCCTGGCAGCAGCATTAATTTCCCAAGATTCTCATCCGTAAGTCACTATGGAAATTTTTTTTTCCCCTCCGGTCAAACCTTTGTCTATTGTGAGATACCACAGCGATTCTAAAGTTTTGTAAGGGAAACTGTGGCTAAAGGAGCCATCCCTATTTATCTTCCAATTTCTTTGAAACAGCCTCTGTGGTTGAATGTATAAGATCCCACATAATTCAATTGAACTACTTCCTCCGTAGCTTGATGATTAATTATGATATCTGCTTCCATCATGTGATTATTGATTGTGTCAGTGTACTCACATTTTGTTTTTGCCAAACTCGCTATTTTTATGCACTCCAACATTGGTGTTTGAGACCTAGAACGTGATTGTAAAGCTTCTCAGGGCAGTAAGTTATCCCATTGCTACTTGCATCCTGCATGAGGGAGACTCTTCTTTGCCAGCTGTGGGTGAATTCTGTAATGGAACAAGCCTGTGAGCCACACAGCCTTTCCTTTGCCCTGAGATGCAACAGATGCACCCTAGCTCCTGAGTTCCCCCAGTTGTATCCATCCCTTGATCACTGGATCCCCATAGAAATCCAGATCCTCAATTCCTGAAGAAACAGCATAATACCACTTAACAGTTTTATCATAGCCTACTGCTCCTGTATCTCTCACAGCTCTTGAGTTCAATTTTTATACTAAAACAAAATAAGAAAAAATAGAGATTCAAAGAGAAACAAATGTGAGTGATGGAAACCAATGGTTGCAGAAAAAAATTGTAAAACACACACTAGGACCTACCCTTAAAAAATAGTTTCCTTTTCTATGTAATAAAATAGGTTTTCACTCCAAATGGTTCAGTCTTTGCAGCTAGAATCCAGTCTGTCATGAAGAACTGCAGCTCCTCAAGGTACCTCCCCAGTGAATGGATCCCCAGAGTGTCTTCCTTCACCATGTGATATATTGAATAGGTCTTTTGTGTTTATTCACAGGGAAATCCCTGCACTATCATATCATTCTTTCCCACTTCCAGGTGGTTTCAATGTTTGTCTTGGATGGTTTTTCATTGATTTTTATGAGCTGGTGCAAAGGTGGACAGTTGAGCAATATATTACTTTATTGGCTAGCTAAGGAGGAGTGACAACTCCCTCCCATTTGAATGGGCCATTCTCTGGTGACTCACTTTCATTCCAAGACCATAAGAGCTTAATTTTCAATATAGTTACATCATTCCTTAAATATTAGCCCTATACATATCTCATAATGATTTTGTATCAGTGAGGTACAAGCTTTCACCTCACATGCTACCCTGTCTGGGAAAATACCAAGAAAATGGTATATTATATGTGGTGATTTTGCCAGGCCTGAGAGGAGTTGCTTGCGAAGAACAGTGAACCATCTGTCAAGTGACACCAGTGGGCCTCTGTGTCACAGTTGTATCAGTATTTCTGAAGTCAGTTAAGAAGAATTCACCAATGGAAATCCTACTTCTTTCCACTTTATCAAAATCTTCCTGGGCTTGTCTCACTATAAATTCTGCATGCATGTTGGAAAGACTTGAAAACAGAACATAGTCTTGTCTTACACCCTGCCCAGTAGAAAACTACTCAGTCACCCTGTTGTTTTCACCGCAGTCTATGCTGACAGCAGAGATTTGCAATGAGCTCAGCGAGATGCTTTGAAATTCCTTTGTCTTCCAATATCCTCCAGAGACAATCCTGTCAAATGGTATTGTACACTCTGAAACAGTCAATGAAACAGAGTCAGTGGGTGATTATATGCCCTGTGCTTTTCAGTGATACTCATACTTATGATTTGATTGTGTATCCCTCATCCCTCATTGAAACCAGCTTGGTTTGGTGATAGGTCCACTGCTATCATTCACTTAATGTGATCCTGAATTACATAGCACAGCATTATCAGGGGGATGATCTAGTAATTGCTGTGTTCTGTTATATCACCTTTCTTTGGCAAGCTTAAAGTCTCTTTTCTTTCCTGTCCAGCCAATTTTGAGTCATCCATGTGTTGTGGCAAATTTTTCACATGAGGTCAGCATGGTGGCCACCAATTGCTTTTAGCAATTCTGCTGGTCTGCTTTCTACCCTGGTACTTTTCCCAGGCATTGTTATCATATTGGAATGCATCCTCTTAGAGGAGGTCCTCTCTTTTCTGTTGTACTATATTGTAAGTGGCATACAGAATAGTAAGCAATTGCTCCATCTATATTTTGATATTTTATTATTATTACTGGGTGTACAGAAAACAATGCTTTTGCTGGCTTCAATGGAAATCTAAAGTTTGTTTATTTTGATTCACTGAACATATATAGATTGCTTTTATATGGGAAACAATAGCTTGATTTCATCCCAACTGCATTCAATTAAACTTAAAAAACAAAAACTCGTCTGGTAGCACTTTTATAGACTAACAAAACATATAGATGGTATCATGAGCTTTCGTGGGCACAGCCCACTTCTTCAGATGACCAGAGTTTTTTGTAAAAAAACGAAAGCTCGTGATACCATCTATATGTTTTGTTAGTCTATAAAGTACTACCAGACCTGTTTTTGTTTAAGTCTATCCTGTACGAACTACCCCCTGAAGCTTACATTCAGTTAGTTTCTACAGTTGAAAGGCTTGTGTCTAGTTCAAAGAAATCTTGCATTGAACCATCAGGATGTTCAGGATAGGACCATCTGTGGTTACTGCCAAAGTAGTCACAGGGATTTCTTGAGGAAATTCCACTATTGCACTGTTCCCATACAGAACTTCAGCCTGGAGACCAGGTGACTGAATTCCCTCCACAAGTAGCAAGCTATTGATGGGGTCAGCTTTTCTCCTTCAGAATGGCAGTGTCTTGCAAGGGCCATTTATCACAATATGCAACATATACCTGAGAATACTTTAGGGTCATTTGACCTGCAAAAGTGATGATATATAATCATGTTTACAGGACACTTACATTTTCTTGGTCCTCATCATTACGTGCCAGGGTTTTCCAGCATTCATCACCATTCTCTAAGCTCCTGTTTGTTACTTATGTTCTTTCTCCATACACTGGAATGCAAGCTGCTGAGCCTCATTTTTTTAAATATATATTTTTTAATGGTAACAGTATAGGCTGGTAGTCAAACAGTATTTAGGATTTTGTTTTAGAGAACTGAAGAAACTTGAAAAATAAACTGAGACTTCTGTATTATGATACTTTTTTTCTTTTACTCTCAATAACTTTCTCACATCTGGATTATGCTATATACTATATATGATCCCTTTGTGGATTTCTGCAGCTGAAATTACAACATAGATATCTTCCTAAATGTTCAATATAAAGCTTTGGAAAGCTACACTCATTTTTTTTTTAACTTTTTTTCTGAAAGATCAAGATATCCTTGCTGATGTTTTTCTAGTTCTAGGTTTTTAATACTGCTGTCTCTTGTTCAAAAGTAATTCATTACAGTGGTTAATGGATTAGCAAGGAAATTAGGTATAGTTCTTGGATTAAAGAATGATACTTTTGGCTTTCAATAAAGGAACAACTTTTTTAAAAAGCTGAAGTTATTATGTTACAAGTCATATTTAATTGTAGGATACTTTAACCACATTGTTTTCCTACACATGTTTCCATGATCTTTCAAAAATCTTAAAATACTAGTTTAGAGTTGGATTTTAACAAACACATTTTGGAAAGGAAGGTATTTGTTTTGGCTTGTGTGCCCTCTCTCCCATCACCTTCCCCCCCCCTCCCCGCAAAAAAACCAAAACCCTGGAAGACTGTGCCATAGTGTTGGCTCAGTGGTATAGTAGCATAGCATATAAACCAGGGGTGGGGGGTCCTTTTTTAGGTTGAGGCTGCTGACCCACAGAAAAATCAAGTGAGAAACACAGAAGAAAACCAACCCTCACAGACGTGGCCCCCCCAACTAAGAAGGAGAAAGACACTCCCTACGTTCCCCTCACACACCAGAGCCTGAGGGGGTGGGGCAGGCTGGTAGATTTTTGTGTTCCAGCCCTGCAGAGTACCATGTGTGCTGGAGCCCTATCGCAGGCTCCCCAATACTGGGGGAGAGCTCCTAGCTTCGGGGGTCGGATCTAGGCAAACTGGAGGCTGCATCCGGCCTCCAAGCCTGAGGTTCCCCCACCCCGATATAAACGGTTGCTGGCAAAGACTGAACTTTTTAACATCACTGACTCTGGAAGGGATCCTCTCTCTGAGCTGCAATTTCTCTACTTCTGGAGATCACAGCATGGTCAACTTAGAGATTTTGGCAAATCTTGGTTCAGTTGTGCATTTGGGACTGTGGCTGCCTGGGACACTGCCAACAAAATAAGACATAGTGGGGGTGACAAATGTGGTAATATAATTGGAAGAAAAGAATCATGGAAGTTACTCAAGGGGGAATTATGTGCTACTGCACATGTGCATAATTAATGAACCATGCATGTTTTTAATTTTTTGCACAGAAAAAATTTGTAGAAAATTTGCTGCACTTTGACATTTTGGCCACAAGAGGGTGCTGTGTCACTAGAACGCAGCAGCCTCACCCAGCCAGCTAGGGAAGAGAGAGCCTGCAGAGCCGCCTTCACCTTGCCTATCCGGCCAGGTCAGGAGACACAGGCTATGGGCAGACAGACAGGATGGGGTGCTTGGGGTGGTCAGACAAGGGCTCACAAGGGCTAATGGGGGAGAATAAACTGGGGTAATGGAGGTGCAGGGCCAGATGGTGACAGGGTGGCTAAGTGGGGATGCAGACACTTGGTGATTCTATGATACAAATA
The DNA here is from genome assembly GCA_032595735.1 of Pelochelys cantorii. Taxonomy (NCBI): domain Eukaryota; kingdom Metazoa; phylum Chordata; order Testudines; family Trionychidae; genus Pelochelys; species Pelochelys cantorii. The sequence continues at coordinate 5,936,611 of CM064333.1, forward strand.
ACAAGTCCAGAAAGCAGAAAAAATGGCAGAAGAGAGAGCCAATGGGCAGTGATGGAAATGCCACACTGTGATGGCTTTATCTACCCCCCACCCCGGCCGGCGCTCTTTATGAAATTGACTTATGGATACAAATATGGTAACCCAAAGATGTTTTAAACAAAATACCTCATGTAACCTATCGATTTCAATGTCACAATCTGCTAGATCTGTTTATCTAATTTTGGTGTATGTAGCATTCTCGCATGTAAAGTTAGAAATACAGAGTATGGAATGGTTTATGGTTTTAAATGTGCAAATGAAAGCCATCAAAGGTGTTTCCCTCAATGTTTGGGTGATCACCTGTAAACAGCCTCTTTTGTCATATAAGTCTAAGCAGTGGTTGGTCTTAGGAAGACATGTGACCACCCTAACTGGTAGGGTCTGACCAGGTTTTCCATGGAAGAGGAGAATGTAGAAACAAAGAATTCCCACCCAAAAGAAAGACTATTGAAGATGCAGAGTTTTCAGGCTCTTTGTCTTTGGTTGGCGTATCACTTCCAAGATGATAAACCGCAGACCCTAGGGAAAAGGGATCTTCCCTGGCTTGAACCTTTAGCTGAAATAAGAACAGTTTTACGGTAGGATTTTTTTCAGTAAGCTTCAATGTGTTAGAACTAGCTTTGCATTTTCTGTTATTTTAAATTTGTAATTCACTTCGCTTTGTTTTTGCTTGCAGCCACTTAAATCCTACTGTTTGTACTTAATAAAATCACTTTTATTTACTGTCAAGCCCAGTGTAAATAATTGTTACGGATCAGTGTGTGCTACTGATTCTGTTTCCTGGAGGCTGGGCCCGGAGCTGCATTCTCAGACCTGAAGAGATTGTGTCTGTATTGCTCTTTGGGGCGGGTGTCCTCAGTTCTGTGCCGTGGCTGGGGAAGACCAGGAGATTTGGCCCAACTGGACAGGGTGGTGAGAAGCCCCAGAGAGCAAGGAGGTGAGAGTTGGTGGCTTTTTCAGCACACTGGGAAGCACTCCCAAGGGGGTCTTCTGTGACCCCACACACTATTTTTTGGACGTATTTGCTAGTGCTTAACCATCCCTTTTGATTAGAAAGTTTTTCCTAATATCTAACCTAAAGCTCCCTTGTTGTAGATTAAGCCCATTACTTCTTGACCTACATTCAGTGCATAGTAAAAACAATTGGTCAAAGTCCTCTTTATTACTGTTCTTAACATATTTGATGACAGTTATTGGGTGCCCCCGATCTTTCCTCATAGATCTTTTTCATTTTTATTGCTGTTCTATGAACTCTGTCCAGTTTGTCCACACTTCTCCTGAAGTGCAGTACACAGAATTTGACACAGTACTCCAACTGAGTCGTCACCTGTGATGAGCAGAGCAATACAATGACCTCTCTTGTCTTACATCGAACACTTTTGTTAACACACCCCAAAGTGATGATTGCCTGCTTCACATTGTTGACTCAGAGTCAATTGGTGATCCAGTATCCACCAGATCCTTTTCAGCGGTACTACCAACTACCTGGTTATTTCCCACTTTGTAATTATGCATTTGATTTTTTTCATTCCTAAGTGAAGTATTCTGCACATCTGTTTATTGAATTTCATCTTGTTGGGGCCATATCCATTCTCTGTGAGTTTTCAAAGATATATAAAAATATGGAGTATTTCTTTGTTGTTCTAATAATAATACTTATCATTGATATATTGCCTTTTAGCTTCAAACTGCTTTGCAAGCTTAGTTAATCCCACCATAGCCCTATGGTACAACAATGTTTTTGTATTCCCAAGTCTTTACCTACTAGGTAGCATAACCTACTGAAGCGAAGACAGAAAGGTATAAGGTTAGATTATCATGTCATAGTATATTGTTACATCCCCCTTGAAATCAGTGAGATACCACTAGTGTGTATGAGGAAAATTTAGCGTTTAGATTATATGAAAGTGAAATACTTTGAGGTGTCTTCTGGGAAACTGAAGATAAGGATCTAATTTGATAAGAATTGTCTTTGTAATCAGATGGTTAGTTCTTCAATCAAATGCAGTGGTGTAGCAAAAAATTCTCATGCTAACTTGGTACAATTTGAGTGCTTTAATACTGGTATGTGTTCTTATCTTTTACTTGATTTACTGTCAGGTTCTCTTTTTAATGCAGTTTAGATGAAGCTTTAACTTTTTTCCTCAGTTGCTTCAGAAATTCTAATGTCTTAGCATTATTTCATCTAGTCAGTGCCTGAAGCATACATTCAATGCCTGAAGCTACTTCACTGCTTCTGTTTTATAACAACATTTACAAATCTTTCATGCTATATTGCAAAAATAAATTTGGATTGGCTGTCATTTTATCATCTTGACAGCTTCTTAATCTACTTCTTTCCTCTGTTTCTATAGAGAATAAATAAATGGAATTACATGTTGTTACTCTTGGAAAATCACGTGATATAATTAACATCTTAGTAGAGCAGTTAACAAAAAGTTACATAAAGTTATGTTTCTGCTTTTAACTATTAAGAAAAAATGCTAAAATTTCTAGGCCTTGATAATTTTATTTTAGTTTGTGATCTCTTGTGTTTAAATGTGTTTTTTGCTTTGCTTCTAAATTCAATGAATTTATATCTCTGCAAGTTTTTTATTACGACAGATTTTATGCAATGTAGATGATTATATGGTGCACCAAAGACCTACTATTATGACTTTAGACCCAAACGAATTAACACAGATATGGTTGAAGATTCAGACTAAATACTCCTGGCACAAAACATTGATTTTTTTTTTTTTCAGTATTTACAATTAGCATATTTTGTAATGAATGAAAGTAAAGATACAGGATCTTTGGCTTTTCCACTATTGCTAAAAGGCAGTAACTTCCCCCAAAGCATTTACTGTTAGTAGGTATTGAATTATGTTGATCATACTGTGTTTAAATTTAATTTAATTATATAATAGATTGTTTGAGAAATATTTTAATTAAATCTGCTGTTGCATGTATTGAGATTGGGATGCCTACAGATGACGACTTTGTTGGAGGAGGGGTCCAAATGAATTAGCATTTTAAAAAATTAAATTCTATATTTTATTTTTATGGAACTTCAATACAGATTGCTATCCATATCTGTGTTTCACCACCTTCCTGGAGAAAGGTAGTGTAGGGGAAAAGAAAGTAAATTCAAATATTCCTATTTGAATTTCACAATGGGATAACTTATGGAAGTTGGATATTTTATTGATTTCTTTTTTAAAAAAAATATAGGCTAATAAACCTTGTTTTCATTTTTAATGAGTTCTTGAATTTTATTCTCCAACATGTATAATTATTTTCCACAAATGTAAAATCCACAACTTCTTCAATGGCTATGAAATAGTTTTCCTGTGTCTTTTCATTTAGCATCATTATTTTTAATTCACATTGTAGTGTGCCTAGAGGCCATCCAGGTTGAGGTACTCTTATGCCAGGTGCTGTTTAAACATATGCTTTATGACAGTCTCTGTACCCAAAGAATTTACAATCTTAAAAAAAAAAATGAAACCACCTTGAAATATGTTCCTTTTGCATCACCATTAACAAATTACTGTGTGCCAAGTAGAAAAGGATGAAATATATAAGGATATTTACTGGGTCTGATTCTTTTCTCGTTTGCACCCGGTATTAATCAAGAGTAACTTTACTGAAGTACACAGATTTACACCAACTTTTTAGGCAAAAACATTGTATATTAAAAAATATTTGACTTAAAATGTTTACCTCACTCACATTGCTAAATTTCATAAACTTTTCATGAGTACTAACTAGATCAGTGATATAAAATCTTCACAAAAATACTTTTCTTTGTGTCACCTGTGTTTTTCTTGCATTTATTAATCTTTAATTCAAAATGGGCTTTTGTTAACATTTCTCTGTTTGTAGATGTAAAATGAATCTGATCAGGCCTGATCCTGGTGTCACTGAAGTCAATGGCAAAAGGTCTGATCCAATTCCTGTTACATTCATTGGGAGTTATTTACTCCAATAGGAGCTGGAATAGGCCCATATTTTCCACTAACTTCCTTCAATGCAAGATCAGGTCTGTCATGCTGTAAGGCATGATTATGTGAGGTTCTGAGCATCTTCAGTTCCCAATGAAACAAGTTTGTAACTTCCGAGCAATCAGCAGTTGACAGAATTCCTCAGCAATGCATAGGAATCAACTGAGAGAGAGGATGGATTCCTGCTGATTTTTTTTTCTTTAACAGTTAAGTTATTCATTCCGTGAACATTGTTTGAACCTGTCACAGATATGATCTGCATGCCAAGGAATTGTGGGAGTCCTAAGCATTTCTTTCAGTGGTACATAATTATAGGTCACTTCTTTTGTCAATTTTGATAAAAATGCCTTTTATTTTAAACATATAATATAATTACTCTCATGAAGGAATAGCACTATAAGCATGAATAATTCTGTTATACTAATCAATTAGTCTGGTCTTGTCTCAGATATCTTTGCAAACAGTGGCAGATTGCAAGGTGAAGAAGACAGGGTTCAACCAATTTGCTTCCAAGGGCCTTCCATGCTTCTGGTTTCTAAGTTCAGAGCTTCACATGTCTTGAAGATACACACTTCCTATCTCAGTATTTTCTGTGTCACTCCTTCAACCCAGGGTCTAGGAAGGAGAGAGAGAACCCTTTCCAGGCCTTTCTTTCATTCAGAGGCCCAAGGAGCATTACAAACAGAAGCATCTGCAAATAAAAGATCTTCCTAAAAGATATTGGTTTTGTCTGTCCATATGTTAGTGGTAAGGTGGCCAATAAGGAAAGTGAGATCAAAATGTAATTCCTGATTATCAGTTGTCTGGGCAACTATAACACATCTCATTAGAGTAGAAACTCAGAGCTCTGAACACCAGAGTTATGAACTGGCCGATCAGCCACACACCTCAGTTGGAACCAGAAGTATGCATTCATACAACAGCAGAGTTTAAAAAAAAAAAAAAAAAAAGGCACAAATACAGTACTATGTAAAGCACTCTCCCCCCCCCCCCCCCAAAAAAAAAAAAAAGAGGAGGCAAGTTGGGTAAAAAAAGATTTGACAAGGTAAGGAAACTGTTTCTGTGTTTGTTTCATTTGAATGAAGATGGTTTAAAACAGCATTTTCTTCTACATAGTAAAGTTTCAAATGTTCTGTTGTAAACTCTTGAAAGAACAACCATGTTTTGTTCAGAGTTACTAACATTTCAAAGTTACAAACTACCACCTTCCCAAGGTGTTTGTAAGTTCTAGGTACCACCATAATTACATACAAGTACAGAACAAATAGAATTGTCACCTTTGAATTGTGCAAAAATTGAACTGAGTCCTACCCAACTCTGCCCATTGATCCATGTACATTTTAAAAATCAATGAATTGAGATACGAAATGATACTGGTTTTTTGTTTGAGTGGATGATACCAACCACTGTTTGTCTGGCTAGTGGGGTTGCATTCCACCTGTCCTCTCCCTTAAGTAGGCAACAAATACATATTTATCCAAAGAAATGTCCTTATGCTCAAGTGTCAAATTATCATGCCCCAGCTGCACTTCCAGTTCAGACCACAACTCCTCAACCACTGAGTTGTAAACATGGTAAAGAAGAAAGCAACTGTGGATTGGGTACATTATGTATGTTTCAATCACAAAAAATAAAACATTCTTGTAGACTTAGTAGGGCAACAAATAGTCTCTCAATTTGTATGCTTACTAATCAGTGCAAATGTATGTAGTCATGAAGTGAAGAATTAAGACATAGTAATTACATGTTATTCCCTCTCTTGGAATACTGCACTGGCAATTTGAGCCATTGTTACAATTCTAGTTCAGAAGTCATGCGTTTGATGTTTATTTTTCGATTAGTTAAGGAAACACTGAAGAATTTCTTTCCTAACTACCTAGTATAGGTCATGCTTTAAGCATCTTATTTTGAAGTTTAATTAATTATAGAAAATTAATTCAATTTCATCAACGTGAAAGTTCATTATGTCTATGTAGAAAAATGAGAAGTATTTTAATTTTGATAACCTATTGTAATACTGGATCGGAATGTATAAATGCAGTTGCTTTCTGATTGGTCAGGGTTATTTTACAAAATAACTGTCCAGTATACTGCTAACTGAAAGCCTCAAAACTTGATGTGCCATCTGGAGAATCTTTTTTATGGAATCCAAGATTTTGCCTATTTTCTTAAACTATCCATTTTCACCTGTCAGTTTTACAAAAAATAATGCCTAACTGTTAATCTAAGAGTGAACAGACCAGTGCACTCTTGCACTGATAAGAGTGAGGACAATATTGGATCATTTGGTTAACTGTTACCAGTCATATGTTACTTTTTGGTTATTTGGGTAGCACAAGCCATTATAAATCAACAACTTCAGATGGTAAGTTCTTTTAGGTGAGAGCAAATTGAGGCAGCTCAATGTTTGTTTTTAAATATGCAAATAAAATGCTTGGGAAAGGTGTCAGTGATCCCAGAGCACTAAACATACATCAGTTTTTCACAACATCCTCTAAATCGGGGTGGGCAAAAGGGCCTCCACAGGCTGAATCCAGCCCGCCAAGCGAGTTGATCTGGCCCATGGAGGCCCTGCCACTCCCTCCGCCCCCAGGCCAATCAGGGGGAAGCGAGCAAAGTCTTCTCCTGCCCTGCGAGGGGTAAAGCACTTCTAAGTACTGCATGCTCCTTACAGGACGGGGGCAGGGTGGGATGAGACTTCACATGCTCCCCCTACCCCCAGGCCAATCTGGGCTCGGGGGCAGTGGGAGCATGTGAAGTCTCCTCCTGCCCTGCAAGGGGCTCAGCACTCAAGTTAACCTCCAGCGGCTGCTCAGCTGGTGGTTGACTCTAAGCATGGAGAACAGAACAGCTGTCAGTTCTCTCTCGGGATGGGGAAAAGACTTTGCGAGCTCTGCCACCCCCAGACCAATCAGGGTCTGTGAGTGAGGAAGGGCAGAAGTGTCCTGGCCCCATCCTTTCCACCTGAGGCCCCGCCTCTTCTGGGGCGGCCCAGGGCCACTTAAAAAATTTCTGAAGTGGCCCCTGGTCAAAAATTATTGTTCACTCCTGCTCTAAATCTTGTTTTATTGTAAACTCAGCGAATCAAAAAAACTGAAGTCTTTTGATTTCAAAGGAGGCATATTATTTTAAAATATAGTTACTGATAAGCAGTGATTAGACACATGTTTAAACTGGACAGCATTCTTACTGCTTTCACACTCTTGTGTATAGAAGAAAAATACAACAGTAATTAGAAACTAGCTTTTTTATGATCCTTCCCCCAACTAACTTGGTTTTTAAAATGGCTAAGCTGGGTGGAGTTGCAAAAGAAGAGCTCGATTGTGAGTTCAGACTTGGTACAGTAAAATATTTTATCTGTGGTCTGCAACTTGTTGCTGTGGCAACAAAGATACGTGAATTTAAAGAAGAACATTTTCAGCATATGGGATTGATAAAATTGCAATGTCTTTCTGCTCTTTTCAGTTCAGGAGTAGGATTAACATTTGCCAAGTGCTTAATAATTGTCACACATTCTTTCTAAATGAAATGTAAATTGTGCATTGTTATATTTATGAAAATGTATAATAACTTAAATTAGTCTAAAGAATTCTCTAGTTCAAGCATGCATAAGTGACGGCTTTGATTTGACAACAGAAAATACTTTTACAAATTGTGTTATTGAGCTTTGCTAAATGGTAAATAGTTTAATGTATCAGGAGTTCTTGACACAGATGAAGACCTGCCACTTTAAAGGCTCTATTGCTTTAAATGCTTTCTAACTCCAGTAGTCAAAGCTGTTAAGCTTTAAGTGCTCTGTCATACTTGCAGGCTTTTATAGCAGAAGCGTACAGCAAACAGGAGAGATGATGGAAAATGATGGCAGGTAGACTTAAAACACCATAAAGCATAGAGACAATTGTATGTAATGCCTTGAATTGAATCCGTTTTTAATGAAATGATCAGCCATATGTGCCACCCTTATGGACCCTGTATGAAGAAGAGAAGAAATGTACCCTATTGCTAACTGTGCATGAAATTGCAGTGTTAGGAGACATTGACCAGATGTTTCAGTCTCAACAAATAGCTTGTTATGTGACTGAGTGAAAATCTCTCTGCTGCTTTGATCATATACACCTTAAGGGAAGAAGTAATTTAATAGAAGCTGTCAAAGTTCATCAATGTCAATAAACTTTGACTTGACCTTTGCCATCTGTTTTTGATACTGTTGCTGAGAGAAGTTGAGGCAGATGTTTACAGTATGGGGGAATTTTGCTCTTTATGAAATCTATGCTGTTGAGAGCCGTGGAGATCTTTTCTCTCCTAGACTCTTTTGTTGTGATTCAGGTACTGGTGGTGTGTGTTCATCCAGATGGCACAGCATTTATTGGAGGTGCAAACATGGCACGGGCTTGCATTTTGAGAAGTAAAGAAAACTTTTCTAGGGCAATACTGTGCTTTTTCATGCACTTTGCGTCATTTTAATCTGTCACAAAGAAATTTTACATTAAATTGTATTTGGCAGCTGTGATAGACATACTGGCAGGTTAATAGTCTTTTAACTAGTTTTTACTTAAGAGAGTGCCTTTCACTGGTGAAATTTGAAAGCATTTTGCAAACACCACACCTTGTCCCTGTGGAGCAAGTATTATATCCTTTGTACAGGGGGATGAGCAGAGGGATGCATGGATTGCAACATGCAGATGGTCAAAATGAATCTATACCAGAACTGGTAATACACCTCAGAACTCTGAAGTAGCCTGGTTCTCTCACCTCTATAACTACACTTCTTCCAGTACAGCAGATACATTCTCTAGTTTGCAATTACACTCAATGACTAGCTTTATTGTATTCGCTGCTTTGCTGCACACTTGCTGTATCACTATGGACATTGCACTTCACATTTTTGTATCTCTTAACCCATCAGTAAAAAGTGACAAAAAGTTAATTCTCTCAAGTAGCTTTGTTAATGTTAATAAAGCTCTTTTAGCTCTCCTTAATGAGTGGTATACATTACAAGCCATGTTTCACTCCTGTTCCACAACAGGCTTTGGATAGCTGGCCAAAAGGGGTGATTTTCAGAAAGTTCAGAGCACTTTGAATTGTGTACAACTTTAAGATGTTTCAGGCTGGGCAACTGAAATGTGAGGTCCCCAAAATCAGTAGTGACATGTGAAAAGTAAACCAGAGCTATCCGGACGTGCAGCCTGGTCCATTTTTCTGTGCTTGGGTGGCACAAAGGAGTGGGAAAAAAACTCATCCAGGCCCCAGGGCAGAACAGTCAGTGGGCCCTCACGCATGCATAAGCTGCACCTACATGGACACATTCTGCGTGACATTTGGGCGGTGCTGTGCCTTGCGTTGGCTGGTGTCCAGCGAGCTGCCAGCTGTACTGCTGGGCATGCTCTTCCACCCTGGTGGGGTTGCCAACCGTGTAATTGTGCAAACCCAAAGACCCTTGCTCTCCCTCCTACCCTGCCCTTTCTCTGAGGCTCCACTCCCCTACTCCATCCTCCCACCCTCCATTGCTTGCTCTCCCTCACCTTCACTTATATTCCTTAGGCTGGGGTAAAGGGTTGGGATACAGAAGGGAGTGTGGGGTGCAGGCCCTGGGAGTGATTTTGTGTGAATTAAGGGGTGAAGAGTCAAGCTTTGGGAAGGAGTTTGTATGTGGGCTCTGGGAGCAAAATTGGTGAGGGCCCTGGGAAAGAGTTTGGGTGCAGGAGGGATGTGCAGGCTCTGGGCTTGGGCAAGGTTTGGGGTCCATGAGGGGTTGAGGGGAGACATGCTTATTTCAGGCAGTGCCTGAAAGCAATTAGCACATCCGTCTGGCATTAGATCCTAGGTGGAGCGACAGGAGGTCTGCAGGCACCACCCCTGCAGCTCGCATTGGTTGCAGTTCATGGCTAACAGGAGCTTTGGAATTGGCACTTGGGGGTAGTATATGAAAACACCTGCTGTAGGGACTGCACTGACTGCTTCTGGGAGCAGCGTGGAATGAGGGAGCAATTGCCCCCTTCTTTTTCTCCCCCCCTCCCTGTATGTCTACACTGACATTATTCCAAAATAACAAACAGCACGTCTACACAGCAAGCCATTATTTCAAAATAATGGCAAGCTGGAGGACTTCTTATTCTGACTCCTGTAACCCTCATTTCACAAGGCATAAGGGAAGTCAAAGGAAGAGTGTTCTTCCTTTGACTTCCTGCTGTGTAGACAGTGCCAAAAGCTGAATTAAGCTATTTCGACTTCAGCTATGCCACTGACATAGCTGAAGTTGTCTAGCTTAATTCGACTGTATCCCCGATGTGTAGACATGCCCTAAGTGGGGATTTCCCCATCATGGAGGAGTCCAAAATGGATGTGGAGTTGGTAGTCAGCTTCTATGCCATAATTCGCACATGTCCCTGTGTAGGTGGTAAAGAAGTGGCATGCACAGGACATGCTTCACTGGGTATGCCCTTCACTAAGATGGGAGCCTTTTAGAGACCACTACCTACTGGCAAAAGTAACACACATTGAAACACATATTGAAACATACAAAGATTTTTCCTTCCTTGCATCTCACTTATATTTATAGGTATATATTCTCCCTTTAAATATAGTGCAAAGAGATATATTTATAATGGATGTTATTTATAAGTAGCCATGGCACTTTACCGACAATTAAATGTCCAAGTTCTGTGCTGCAAGAGACTTAGTCTAAAGTTAGATAAAAAACACTGTTAATGCACTACAAATCATGCATAGTAAGGGGGACATGATAAAAAGGGTTAATTTATCCATGAAAATTAACAGTTCTTGGTATTGTGGATTTCTTGGTAGGAGATTTTATGTTTTGTCTTAAATCTATAATTGAACAAAATATCTTTTAGTGGATCTCTGATATAGAAGTTGTAGGTATTGGTCTCAGATCCATGGCATTAACAATTGTTTTCACCTGGAGCAGTTATTGCTGTTAACTCATTTGACTGGAAGTTGGTTGAAGGTAGTATTAGTCATTTTAACAATGGTGCTTCCTTATGCAAGATTTGGTAGCCTCAATTAATAGTGCAACAATCACTGTACAGTACATTGGACTCTGTTTCTCATGCTTGAGTATACAAACACAAGTCTCTGTTTTTCTCTGAGGTTTTTCCTCATTCTGGCCATCACATGATGTGAGCCACTATAGTCTAGGAATGTAGTTCAGTGTAAAGATTGTGAAGAAAAAATGTTTTGGAAGGCATAAAAGTTGCAGTCTCTATTTGCTGGGATCTCTGTGCCATATATTGTAGTTTCTTGTAATAATGCTTTTTAAATAAAGGTCTGAAAAAAGATACAATATTAACCAAATGTTGACACAGGATTGTTTCAGATGTACTCTCACATCACTGACAAGGAATATTAGTGAGTTAAGTCATTTAGAATTTCAGTAGCGATATCAGTATTTTTTCTTTCATATTAAGAATACGGAATGTATAAATATGTTTTTGCCAAAATCTTATTATGGTTATGTTTTTAGTTCCATTTTTCTTACATTAATAATCTTCTAAGCTAAATTGTGATTAACCTCCTTCCTACATCCTTCCATTTCAAGTGTTCCTAACAAATTATTTTGAAATGGCCTCTCCATATTGCCATTATTAAGAGAGATGCCCAGGGTACAGCAGGCTGGTGAAACAGTCTGAAAGTACTGTACTGCTTTTGGAACTCTTTTGGCTCTGAATATTTTGCTGATGATTTCATAAGAGGGGGAAGAGTGTGCTCCAACCTCCTCCGCAATTCTTTTCACATACAGTTGTGGGCAGACCTGAAATTTCTAGCCCATCTCTGTTGATCTTTGCCAGTCTTTTCACTGATTTATTAAAAATTTGTTGGTGGTGGTGAAGATAGTTAATGTTGGGTTTTCATAATTGGGTAATATATTAACTAGTTTTACAGTTGTCGAGCCCTCTGTGCTCACAGGTGTGATTTGCAGTTCCGACGGGATCAGATATGGCAGATTGCACAGTGAAGACGTCAGGGTTCAAACAGTATGCATCCAAGGGTCTTCCACACTTCAACCCGGAAACTAGGAAGGAGAGAACCCTTTTTACAGGCCTTCTTTCATTCAAAGATCCTAGCAACTAAGTTTGTAGCCAGCAGAGTCTTTGTGCAGTGCCTTAAGAGACAGTCTTCTGTTCCAAACGGCTTCTAACAAGTCAGTTCCACAATTTCTGTTGACCCCTATTTCTGCTTTTGGAGCAAGGAAAATCATGTTGGGTTTAGCAACTAAGATTCTATTTACCAATTTTGGGAGTTAATTCAGAGCAGAGGGATACAATGTCTCTTAGCTGAGTACATCAGTTTCTAAGAACCCAAGATTCAAAAGTGCAGCACTGAAAATGTCTTCTGCTTAGAAGGAGCATCATACTAAGGAGAAGGCTTCAGATGCTTGATGGTAATGTTACTAGTAAGAGAAGACTTTCAAGTCTCTCTCTTTTGCTTTGATACAGGAGTAGGCGAGTTGCAGCTTCAGACCGATTCAAAAGCTTGGTCTTCATTCGATTCTAGAGAACAAAAGATGGATTGCATTGACAGAAAGATGTATTTATCAGCCTCTTTGGTCATTAGAATTGCCAGTATTAAAGTTTTCTAGATACCAATACCATCAAAAGGACAAGATGGCTATTTGCTCAGAAACTGCCTGAGGATTAGAGTAAACTTGTAGTGCTGTAACTCTGAAAAGCTGCTGTTGCAGTCTGAAAGCACCAGTTGACTTTAGACTCTGTTTCTAGAGCTGTCCTCAGCTATCTCCTAAAGATGACATTCCCATGTAAGATCTTTAATATTATCTGCTGAGACTCAAGAGCAGAAGATCTTCCTTTCTCAGGCAAAAGTCTCTTCGCAGTGCAGAAGCTGAGGAAAAGTAGCTCAATTGCACAGTCTCTGGATCCTTCTTAGCCTCAGAAATGTAGGCACAACTCTCCACTACCAGTATCAAAAGCTTCAGGGGGTAGCCGAGTTAGTCTGGTGTCCGTCCATAGTACCCTGTGCTCTTTTTACCCTTCTTTAAGGTGATCATACCAGCAACAGCAGAGGAAAAGCCTTTCAAACTAAGGGTAAGTAGATGTGATCTGGTTCATCCTTCAGCCAGAATCCTCATTCTGGAGGACTCAGGTCACATGGGATATTTGAAAGCCACAAACCAATTTTAAACCTCGCTTTGTTCTCTAAAAGTAGGGATTAGGGAAAAATAGTCTCTGCTGCATGTGGAATGAAAAGGAATTACTGTAGGTCATTGGTCTCTAGAGGTCATTCAGAAAAGACTGTGTAATCTAGTTTATTTCTCTGTATGTCTTCAAGGCTCCTTTTTACCAGATAGCGGTGAAAGATAAAGTTCAATCCTTCTTGCAGTTGTAAGCAATACGAGAAGTCTTTATGGAATGTAGGACAGTAATAAAGGGCACAGGATCCAGAGGTGTTTGAGAAAGTTACACGTGAACATCGTGGAGCAGTGGGCAGTGAGATGGTCCCTCAATCCTTTTTCCTCAAGATTCAAGAAGATTTAGTACATAAGATCACAGACTGTGAACAAGCAAGGAAGGAGTTGATTCCAAGCAATTCTGCAAATTGGCAGTAGTTCAGCAGGAACTGTGTTTAGCAGGTGTTTTCCATCTTGCAGGAAAAGACAGTACCTTTATGTGCCACATCATCCAAAATCTTCAAAATCGACATGAGTAGTCTGTGAAACTGTCATGAATAGACTGGATTTTCCACAGTGATATCCAGAGAAAGACCTTAGTCTTGATACCAAATGCAAAAGTTTCTGCTTATCAGGAGCCCTGAAAAATCATTTAATAACAGATGTTTTTCCCCTGGACTGAAGAAGACGTGACCTCTGCAATTTTGCCCCCATTCTCTTCATTTGTATCAAGGAGTCTTTGGGAAATCAGGGGAGACAATGCCAGAATAATACTTATTTGATCAGAGTGAGAGGTGTTCCAAGTTGCTTTAAATGTCTTGATTCCCACCAATTTCACTGGAATTATTGACTGAAAAGAATAGAGAGATCCACCATTCAGTTCAGAGTCTGTTTTACCTTGCAGGTTGGGACATGGGATTTTGCTCCAGAACCATGCTGCTCAGAATCAAATTAATGATATTCTGATGATCTACAAGAAATTATCTTCTCATGTTTGTTACTTACAAGTCTTGGAAAAATCTTTTGATGTGGACAAACAATAATAATATGTTTCCAGTATCATCAGTCCTAGAAAATTTTCTTTGTCTAGGTCCTGGTCTCTATCATTTCTGATAATGTATATAAGAGCTTTTTCAGCACATCATCTAGAATACAGGTCCCCAAGCTATGGGTCATAGATGAACATTCAGGGCTCAGGTCAGCCCTCATGGGGGCAGGGAAGAAATGCCACTCTGTCCTTAGCTCTCAGCCCGACCACCACTTCCTTCCTGCCCCCAGCCTCAGCCCTAGCTGCAGTACTGTTCTTGCCCTTGACCACAGCTCCATTCTTGGCCCCAGACTCACCCCCCAGCTGTGACATCATCTCTGCCCCACTTCAGCTACAGACTGTTTCCTGGGAGTAGACCGAGTAAGAGGAGTGTGACGATGAAAAGCTTGGGGACCCCGGTCTACAAGTAGACAGCAAGAGTGTGTTGAGTCACTCTACAGTGGAAGACCTAGTGCCAACTTGGAACCTGAACTTAGACCTCGTTGGGTTATTGAAGCCCTCTTTGAAAGCAATGGACAATTGCTTTTTAAAATTTTTTCTGTGAAAATAGCATTCTCTACGGTCAAAACATTTGCAAGAAGGGTCAGTGAGCTTCAGGCTGTTATGGCTGACCTACATCTTACATTGTTTCATAAGGATGAAATTTTCCTTGACCTTCATCTTTCCCAACGTGTTAAACAGTTGTTATGAGAATCTGGCAATGAATCTGTCAGCGTTCTTTCCAAGACCACATCCCATTGAAAGAAAACTTAGTTACATTATTAAATGTGAATAAAGCACTAGCTTTCCACTTCAGTAGATCCAAAGAATCCAGAAAATCTCATGTTTTTCACTGCTTCTTGTCACAAGTTATTTACTATTGTGGGCCACATATGCAGCTTTCTATGTGTTTGTTATGTGGGCTGCATACACACACACTATATATACTGCCTATATGGCCTTGTGGATATCACATGGGCCCCAGCTGTGTGCTGATTGTGCTGCAAGTTGAGAACTACTGGTCTACAAGATAACTATTACGGAAATACTTGAAAAACAACAAATAGTCTTGCAGCACCTTAGAGACTAACAAAACATGTAGGTGGTGGTATGAGCTTTCGTAGGCACAGTCCACTTCTTCAGATGAACATCAGCACTGCCCAGCACCCATCCAGATGCATCAGGCTTTTCACTGGAAGAATGTTATAATTTAGCAGTGTACTTAAGATGGCTCATTCAATTAGACAAGATCACTTGAATTGTATGCTGTAGACATATTCGTGGTAAACATATGACATGGCACTCAGTATATATGTTTACTAAGATTTACTTTTCCAACTTGTGTAAACCGACACCAAGAGCAAGATAATATTACAACAAAGGCAAGGTAATATTGCAATCCTTATTCAACTAGCACTCTTTAACTCACCATTTTGGGGAGGAATATCACTACTAGTTGAAGTCCCCAAAGTGGGAACGTGAAGAGGTCACTCAAAGAAGAAACCTTTCAGTATGTGGAGGTTTTTTTGGGAAAAGCCTCTGCACATACATGCTGCCAGTCCATTGTCCCCTCTTCCCGAGAGATCCGTTGGGCTACTTCTGCACCACGGAGTACCTCGGGTATCCCGAAAAAGCCAGTCCACGTCTTAAGAGCAAGTCCGTTATATCAAACTATATCGGGTTTGCTGTTCCGACATCCCTGTAAACCTCATTGCACGAGGGATAAGGGATGTTTCAGAATAGCACCTTATTTCAAAATAACATAGAAATAGGCTATGCAATTTGTGTAGCGCAAATTGTGTAGCTTATATCAAGGTAACTGCTGTGTAGACACACCCTTGCTTTGAAGTTCAGATGGAAGAACTGAGGCAGTGAGCATGGCCCACTCCCTTTTCATATGCATGTATCTGGAATGTTCAGAGGTGGGCACAAGCACCTCAACAGGCACTGCTACCTGAAGAATTGCCGTCTGCTATATTGTGGTCACATCTCGCAGTAACACGAATGCACAGAGGCTCATCTCAAAGAACTTCAATAAATTATCTGTTATTTCTGACACATCAGGACACCTATACTTAACCAGGAAATGAAGACTGTAGATTGGAATCAGTTGACGACCGAGGTGTTTCACCACCCAGGCTGGAAAAACCATTTTTGATGCCCTCCCTCTCCATCCCAAGTCCATGTAACTGAAGTGAAGAGTAGTGAGGCAGCACCACCTAATGCTGATTTGTCATTCTTGGAAATTTGGTCCTCAGTGCGACCACTCTGCTATCCTGCCTGCCAAGGCCTGCCTGGACTTGAATATTTCCTGATGGCAAGTTTAAACATAAACTCAGTTGACCTGTTACACATAGTCAAAATTGTGACATCGTAGCAGAAATCCTTTTTCATATATTTCTATGAAATAGTACATGAAGTGTTGTTAATGCTCCGATTTTGGTCAGATGGCATATAAGGATAAAAAAAAACCAGATTTGTCATTTGCTAAAATGTGTTAGATCCCCAGGGTGCAGTTTGTGAAATCCTGCAGGGATTTTTGCAGAATTGGCAGAGTTCATGCAGAGCTGATGCTTTAAGTGCTGTCTATAGCATACCCTGCCAATTCTAGTAATTTGTGAGAGTAAGTCACACTTTCCAGTGGAGGTCACAAGAATTTGAACCTGTCTCCTCCTATCAATATTGAATCTGGTTGCTTGCATTCCATAATGGAACATATGGTATTCTTAATCCTATAGTATCTATTCTGCTGCCCCTGTCTTCAAAGATAATAGACATTTAACTGTGTAACTGATTACATGGGTGTGCAGGCAGGGACTGCTCCCCCACCCGCATGGCTTCTGGCCCCCACATGGGGGATGCCACTGCCTGGTCCTAGCCCAAGTGGGGAGCCTGGCAGGGTTGCTCTTGCTTACCAGGTAACTGTTTCACTGATTACCTGTTAACATCTCTACTATTGGTTTTATTAAGTATTCTCTGTAACATCTCAATCTCTTACATAAAAATACCTTATTCTGTAGAGATTCCACAATTTTTTTATTAATTTAGAATAACAATGAATAAGTCTGCATAGCCCATTAAATACACTTTGTGTGTGAAAAACTGAACACTGCAACCATCTGAAGAAATGGTTTTTGTTCTTAACTGAAACACAGTAAAGCCTCTGTTACTCCAATATATATATATCACATTTTCAGTTTTGTCTACTTTTTTGTTATTAGTGAAGACATTTTATGTGTGAATCAAGCCCCTTTTTCCTCTGGAACCGAATAATAATGGAGACATGACTAAGAATGTATTTCCAGCTCAGTTACTTGAACTTTCTATAACCCACAGATACCACTAATGCTGACTTGTAATGGAGACATTATCATTTATTTAAATCTCGATTAGGAAACAATTATAAGTGGGGTTTTAGCATGGCAGTAAATTCATGTTGCTTTTAATTCGTACTGTAGATTGAGTGGATAAGCTTACTGATTTTAATTAGGGGGAATTATAATGACTTCAGTTGGCTGACTCATCACTGCCAGGGTAGTATCTTGTATTGTTTCTTCATGACATTTATTATTTTTTTAGGTAACTAACAGCTTTATCTTATGATTGAATTTTATTTTTCCCATTTTAGCACACAATTCAGAATCAATTACAACTGATATTAGATGTGTCTTTCTTTTGTATTAATAAAAAAGGAGCTTTACAAAATAAACCAACAGTTTAGCAGCACTACACAGCTATACCCTTTATTTAAAAATCACTTTCCAGAATTGCTCTGAGTAAAGTTCAGGAGAGAGATTTTCACATTATTTATCAGTGTGGATAGGATAATTCCCTTATTTTGCATATAACTGTTACATACAAAGGGTTGTTTTCAATGTTGGATGCATTTTTTTTAATCTATATTTTGAACATTGTAGACTTTCAGATGTACTATCTTCCTCTGTTTTGTTTTCTTCTTTTTTTCAATTACCTTTAAAAACACACACACAAAATCCTTCTTAGTTTTTTGAGGGAGCACAGATTTACAGATGTATCTTATCTTACAGGCAAGTGATTTTTTTTTAAGCAGGTCATTATATTTGAATGCAGCAACAGAGGGAGTTTTATCATGAGTTGTACTTTAATATTGAACTATTAAACTTTCAAATTATGCTATGTGACTCCTTTATTAACCTTGCCTGAGCTAATGTATCTAATACTTAACAAACCTATGACATGGAGAGCAGATAACCTGTCTTAAGAAAGCTGAGAGAGAATAGAGGTGAAAAAAATACATCAGACATTCTCAGTTATTTGTATTTTTTCTTTCCCTTGGCAGTGGATGATCCAGAGCCCTTACAAAGCAGCAACTTTCTTTGGGTGCATTGGGACGGATAAATTTGGTGCGATCCTAAAGAAGAAAGCTGAGGAAGCTCATGTGGATGCTCATTACTACGAACAGAGTGATGAGCCAACAGGAACTTGTGCTGCCTGCATCACTAGTGACAACAGGTCAGATGTCTTTCCCAAGGCATTTTTCTCATTTTTGAAGGATCTGAGCACAGATATAATAGGAACTCTACCTATTGGTTTAAAACAGTGGTCACCAGCCAGTAGATTGGGATCTACCGGTAGATTTTGGAGCCTCTGACAGGGGATCCTGACTGGTTTGGCCAGGAAGCTCTCAAGCACTGGTACTTCAGTTGCCCCTCCACCCAATGCCATGCTGCTCCTGCCCTCTCCCTCGGAGCTCCCCCCTTGGGAGCCTCCTGCTTGCTGTGTAGGGTGTGGGAGGGAGAAGAGAGGAGGTGCTGATGCCAGGGTGTCCCTCCCCCCCCCCCCACTCCTGTACCCTATCCACACAGAGTGAAAGGGATGGAGGGAGCTTGACAGTGCAAATCTCTGTCACTCTCACACACTGTGTGTGTCTCTGTAATTCTCACACACACAGACACTGTCCTTCACTCATCTCCTCTGAGCCAGCACATATGTGGGGGATTGTTGTTACTTCTTTTACTGCTTCCAAAGTGGGTTATTTTTGGTTTTTGACTGGTCTGTGCATTTCATAATTTTAATTTCTCTCTTACGCTTAATTTAATTCTTTGAGTAGTGAGTTCTAAAATCCTAACCTGGCGTGGCTGGAGTAATTATCCCTGTGGTAATTGCTGCTCCTGGATGTAGCTGGCATGTCCCTGCAGCCCCTGAGAGAGGCAGAGCAGGGGGTCTCCACATGCTGTCCTTGCCTGCAGACACCGCTCCTGCAGCTCTCATTCATCAATAATGGGGAACCGTGGCCAGTAGAAGCTGTGGGCTCAGTGCCTGTAGATGAGGGGCAGTACATGGCACCGTGGAACCATTGCTGTACATGCCAGATGCTTTCAGGAGCAGTGGAGGGCCAGGGCAGGAGTAAGCCTGCCTTAACCCCCACTGCTCCACCACCCAGAAGCCGTCTTAGTTAAATGGTGCCCATCCAGAGACTGCTTCCTGAACCCCTGTCCCAGCCCTGAACCTCCTCCTGCACCCAAACTTCTTCCCAGAGCTTGCACCCTGAAATCCCTCCTGGACCCCAATCCCCTGCCCTGGGCTAAGCCCAGAGCCCCTCCCACACTCCAAACCCCTTGGCCCAAGATCAGCACCTGCACCCCAACCCCCTACCCCAGGCTGGTGCAAGTGAGTGAGGATGGGAGAGGAAGGGAGATGGAGTGAGCAGGTGAGGCCTCGGAGAAGGGGTGGAGCAGAGGCAGGGCCTCAGAGAAGGGGCAGGAAGGAAGTGGGGCAAGGGTATTTGGGTTTGAAGTAGATCTCACATTGTACTTAAATTGAAAAAGTAAACTTGTGGCTAAAAAGGTTGGAGACCACTGGTTTAGAATATGTTAGCAGTATTAGACTATTGCTATTGCTATGTAACCAAGCGAACAGGAATTGCTAACAGGGAGTTTGGAGAGGGAGTTCTCCAGGTGAAAGAGGAGTAAAAACGGGACCCTTGTGGTAAGTGGCTGTCTGGAGTGTGTGTTTGTGTGTGGGGGAGTTATTTGCTGTGTGCAGAGCTTGTGTTTATCTGTTTGGTTGGTTGGTTTGATTGTTTGATTGCTTGAAGGAGCTTCTAAAAGGTTTGAAATCTAGAAGCCTCTGTTAATTGGCTAAGCCTCAGTCAGGGGGAGGGGCTACCAGAGCTATATAAGCCTGTGACTCAGCGACCAGGGAGCTTGTGAACAGGAATTGCTAACAGGGAGTTTGGAGAGGGAGGTTAGAGGGCACTAGTGACTTCTGGCCTTCTTTAAAACATAACTCTTATCGTAATCTATATTCCAGAGGTTTAAAAAGAATCCCAGTTTATACTTAAACTTGTTCATTAGAAAAATGGAGACAGAAGCCCAGCAGCAGAGTGGGGGCTATCCTGTTTATTGCGTCGAGTGTAACATGTATGATTACCTGCCCTGTGGGCGGGTGGCGTATGTGTGCACCCGTTGCAAGGAGCTCCTGACCCTCAGAGACCGAGTTCGGGCTTTGGAGGCCAGGGTGGCTGAACTGGAGGAGCTAAGGGAGGTAGAGAGATTTGTGGATGAGACTTTCTGGGACACTGTAGTACTGTCCCACCTCCAGTCTGAGAGCCCCAGTGCTCTTAAGGAGGATGAAAGTCTCAAGGGAACAGAGCATTCAATGGGAGCAGAGGGAAACCATCCCGTAGTTGGGACCCTCCTCCCAGAGGATGTTGCGGTATCCTCTCGCACTGAGGATACCTCTGAGGGGGAGGGAAAGCCAGTTCGGAAGAGGCAGGTGTTAGTAGTGGGTGATTCGATCGTTAGAAACATAGATAGTTGGGTTTGTGATGACCGGGAGAACCGTATGGTCACTTGCCTGCCTGGTGCGAAGGTTGCGGATCTCTCGAGGCATCTAGATAGACTTATGTGTAGTGCTGGGGAGGAGCCGGTGGTCGTGGTACATGTAGGTACCAATGACGTAGGGAAGGGTAGGAGAGATGTCCTGGAGGCCAAATTTAGGCTGCTAGGAAAGAGACTGAAATCCAGGACCTCTGTGGTGGCGTTCTCGGAAATGCTTCCGGTTCCACGCGCAGGGCCGGGTAGGCAGGCAGAGATTCAGAATCTCAATGCGTGGATGAGACGATGGTGTAGGGAAGAGGGGTTTGGATTTATTAGGAACTGGGGACACTTTTGGGAGAGGGGGAGCCTATACAGGAAGGATGGGCTCCACCTAAACCAGGGTGGAACCAGACTGCTGGCACTAAACATTAAAAAGGCCGTAGAGCAGTTTTTAAACTGAGAGATGGGGGAAAGCCGATTGGTGTGGAGATGCACGTAAATCGGAGGGAGACTACTCTTAGAGGAGAATCCATTGATAGAGATTCTCTAAGCTGTAGTCAGAAAGAGAGGAGGGGAGAGGGCAAACCATGGGCCAGAGCAGACAAACAACCGTGTACAAAGGAATCCAATGCATCAGGGAAGGGCAGACAAATTAGCAGTGGCAAATTTTTAAAGTGCTTCTACACAAATGCTAGGAGTCTGACTAATAAGATGGGTGAACTAGAGTACCTAGTATTAAATGAGGAGGTTGACATAATAGGCATCACTGAAACCTGGTGGAATGAGGAAAATCTGTGGGACACAATCATACCGGGATATAAAATATATCGAAAGGATAGAGCAGGCCGGGTGGGTGGCGGAGTGGCACTGTATGTGAAAGATAATGTAGAATCAAATGAAATAAAAATATTAAATGAATCAACATGTTCAATAGAATCGCTATGGATAGTAATTCCATGCTCCAAAAATAAGAAATTAGCAGTAGGGATATATTACCGACCACCTGACCAGGACAGGGATACTGACATTGAAATGCTGAGGGAGATTAGAGAGGCTACCAAAACAAAGAACTCTATAATAATGGGGGATTTTAATTACCCCCATATTGACTGGATACATGTCACCTCAGGAAGAGAAGCGGAGATAAAATTTCTCAATGGCTTAAATGACTGCTTCTTGGAGCAGCTAGTGCAGGAACCCACAAGGGGAGAGGCAATTCTCGATTTAGTCCTGAGTGGAGCGCAGGATCAGGTCCAGGAAATAACCGTTACAGGACCGCTTGGGAATAGTGACCATAATATAATAACATTCAACATTCCTGTGGTGGGAAGAACACCTCAGCAGACCAGCACCCTGGCATTTAATTTCAAAAAGGGGAATTACACAAAAATGAGGAGGTTAGTTAAACAGAAATTAAAAGGCACAGTGACTAGAGCCAAATCCCTGCAAGCTGCATGGAAACTTCTTAAAGACACCATAATAGAGGCCCAACTTAAATGTATACCCCAAATTAAAAAACATAGCAAGAGACCTAAAAAAGAGTCACCGTGGCTTAACCACCATGTAAAAGAAGCAGTGAGGGACAAAAAGGCATCTTTTAAGAAGTGGAAGTCCAATCCTAGTGAGATAAATAGAAAGGAACATAAACACTGTCAAATCAAGTGTAAAAATGTAATAAGAAAAGCAAAAAAAGATTTTGAGGAACAGCTAGCCAAAAACTCAAAAAGAAATAACAAAATGTTTTTTAAGTACATTAGAAGCAGGAAGCCTGCTAAAAAACCTGTGGGTCCCCTAGACGATCGAACTATAAAAGGCGCAATCAAGGACGATAAAGCCATTGCGGAGAAACTAAATGATTTCTTTGCTTCAGTCTTCACGGCTGAGGACGTTGGGGAGATTCCCAAATCTGCACCGTCCTTTGTGGGTAATGAATCTGAGGAACTGTCCCGGATTGAAGTGTCATTAGAGGAGGTTTTGGAACAAATAGAAAAACTTAATGTTAACAAATCTCCGGGACCGGATGGCATTCATCCAAGGGTTCTAAAAGAACTCAAATGGGAAATTGCTGAACTATTATCTGTGGTTTGTAACCTATCCCTTAAATCGGCTTCCGTACCTAATGACTGGAAGGTAGCCAACGTGACACCAATATTTAAAAAGGGCTCTAGAGGCGATCCGGGCAATTACAGACCGGTAAGTCTAACTTCAGTACCGGGCAAATTAGTCGAAACAATAGTAAAGAATAAAATTGTGAAGCATGTAGAAGAACATAATTTGTTGGACAAAAGTCAACATGGGTTTTGTAAAGGGAAATCCTGTCTTACTAATCTATTAGAGTTCTTTGAAGGGGTTAACAAACATGCGGACAAGGGGGATCCAGTAGATATAGTATACTTAGATTTCCAGAAAGCCTTTGACAAGGTCCCTCACCAAAGGCTCTTGTGTAAATTACATGGCCATGGGATAAGAGGGAAGGTCCTTTCTTGGATTGAGAACTGGTTAAAAGACAGGAAACAAAGGGTAGGAATAAATGGTAAATTTTCAGAGTGGAGAGGGGTAACTAGTGGTGTCCCCCAAGGGTCGGTCCTAGGACCAATCCTGTTCAACTTATTCATAAATGATCTGGAGAAAGGGGTAAGCAGTGAGGTGGTAAAGTTTGCGGATGATACCAAACTGTTTAGGATAGTCAAGACAGAAGCAGACTGTAAGGGACTCCAAGAAGATCTCACCAAACTGAGTGATTGGGCAACAAAATGGCAAATGAAATTTAATGTGGATAAGTGTAAAGTAATGCACATTGGGAAAAATAACCCCAACTATACGTACAGTATGATGGGGGCTAATTTGGCTACGACAAATCAGGAAAGAGATCTTGGAGTTATCGTGGACAGTTCTCTGAAAACTTCCACACAGTGTGCAGCGGCGGTCAAAAAGGCAAATAGGATGCTAGGTATTATTAAGAAAGGGATAGAAAATAAGACCCGGAATATCTTACTGCCCCTGTATAAAACTATGGTACGCCCACATCTTGAATACTGTGTACAGATGTGGTCTCCTCACCTCAAAAAAGATATTTTGGCCTTGGAAAGGGTTCAGAAAAGGGCAACTAAATTGATTAGGGGTTTGGAACGGGTCCCATATGAGGAGAGGTTAAAGCGACTGGGACTTTTCAGTTTAGAAAAGAGGAGACTGAGGGGGGATATGATAGAGGTGTATAAAATCATGAGTGGTATGGAGAGGGCCGATAAAGAAAAGTTATTTATTAGTTCCCTAAATAGAAGAACTAGAGGACACCAAATGAAATTAATGGGTAGCAGGTTTAAAACTAATAAAAGAAAGTTCTTCTTCACACAGCGTGTAGTCAGCATGTGGAACTCCTTGCCAGAGGAGGCTGTGAAGGCTAGGACTATAACAGAGTTTAAAGAGAAGCTAGATAATTTCATGGAGGTTAGGTCCATAAAAGGCTATTAGCCAGGGGATAAAATGGTGTCCTTGGCCTCTGTTTGACAGAGGCTGGAGAGGGATGGCAGGAGACAAAGCGCTTGATCATTGTCTTCGGTCCACCCCCTCTGGGGCACCTGGTGCTGGCCACTGTCGGCAGACAGGATACTAGGCTAGATGGACCTTTGGTCTGACCCGGTACGGCCGTTCTTATGTTCTTATGTTCTTAGACCTTTAGAAATGTAATCTATACAATAAAGGCGCAATGTTTGGGGAGTAGAGCAGGGTTCCCTCTAAGCTGTGCAGCACAGCTTCACAGGTGATTAATCAGCCCCGCCCAGTCAGAGGCTCAGGGCTCCATGCATGGAGCTGACTGACGAGGCGGTGCTGATTAATCACCTGTGAAGCTGTGCTGCGGCCCAGCTTAAGGGAACACTGGAGTAGAGACAAGCTGGATCTTCTATTTTTGCTTCATGTTCTGAGTATGTAAGATGCATGACAATGGAAGGGTATTAGATAGCATTATTAATAATCTACAGTATCTTCTTGTTACTGAGACTTAAAATCCTTTGTTCTAGACAAAGGACTCTGTTTAGGAAATCCTTTGGAGGCAGCGGTTAATCTCAAAGTTCAACTGTTAATTGTAGATGAAAGTTGTTTGGAATTTTACTATGAGTGGACAAAAATATTAATGTAATGAATACAGTTAAAGAGGCAAGATACCAGTTAATCAGTCCAGAACTGTCACTATATTTTTTTTGGGTGCTATTGCTATGTAACCAAAAAATATCAAAAGTTTGAGGAAGAGAATGAAGATCAACCGTGCTTAGAATGAGCTACAGTCTTTTTTTTTTCTCTTCACAAAAAGGTTTCCTCTTTACTATTGTTGACACTTGATTATTTTTAATGATGGTTGCTAAGACTTGAGATGTCTGTCCTGCTCCTGACCATGAGTACTAGCCTCAGGGCAGTCTGTCAGGAAGTGGGGCAGAGACCCCCAAACTGGTTGTATGTTCTATAATTGGATTTCACAAATTCAGTAACAAATGTGGACTCCTTAAGCACTATAATAGTCGTACCATGGCGTCAAAGATAGTCCCCTTGGGCATTGCAGTAAATCTTGCCACCTAGGCAAGCTGGCCTTGATGATTGCTATACACCAAAGATCACAAAAGATTCAGCTTTCTTCCAGTCCCAAGAGACCAATTACTTACCCAAGATGAATTTGGCCTCTCACTAGAGATAATGCTTTTAGACAATCTTATAATAAGCTAACTAAATATTTATAAATTAGGCAAAAGAAATGAATTATATAGGTTAAAATAGGCACACATGTATATACAAATGAGTTACAGTGAATAGTTTTAAATGGTGACAGAGCTGTAGTAATGGCAGCTCTGAATGTCTTTTATGGCTAATCCAGGTTGACTCTAGGGATCCCGTCTTGTGTTTGGTAGCTTCCGTCATGTGACAGTCTTAATAGCAAAAGAACAAAAAAACAATTTCTTGTCATCTATTTTTTTCTTCTTCCAGAATTTGAACGGGCAGTTGACCCTTTTGCACATAGTTTCTTCATCAGTATGGAGGGACAATTAAAAAAAAATGTGTGGTGTCATTCCAAGGCCCATTTAGTTTTGATAGGATTTCTTGATGAGCAAGGGACGATCCCTCCTGACTGGGTTTACAGTTTCAGAGAAAACATTTTTTATGGTTATAAAGTAAAAACTTAAATATCTTTTAGCATGTGAAAGAGAAATTTATACATGAGATTAATGCATGCAGCAACTTACAAGCATTTTATGTAGTCTAAATACTAAACACATTGAATTTTCATTCAGTTGCTATTAGCTTCAGTGACTTTACTGAATAGAGTAATTGAGCTTACAAACAGAAATTTTCTTAGCATTGAATTTCAGTGTGATATTTTAGCAAAGTAGGCTGTCTGACCCTGACAGAACAAGTGCCAAATAGGGATGTAAACTGTTATTTAAAAAGTTAACTATTTAAACACTATGTTTAACTGGTTGACTGGCAGCCCCCCACCCATGTCATGCTAGCCCCAGCTGGGCCATAGCAGCACCCGCCAAGCCCGCTGCACCATGGACGCTACTCAGGCCAGCCTCACCATGCTGCAGGCGGAGGGCTGCTCCGCTGGGCTGTAGGTGGAGCTGCTTGGGCCGGGCCCACCATGCTATGGGCAGAGTGATGATCTGGATGGGCCCACTGCTCCATGCTGTGGACAGGAAGGTGCTCCAGCCTGGTTGAGCCACTGGATAACCAGTTATCGGTGAGCTTACTGGGTAACCAGTTAACTGGTTATCCCTTGTGCCAAACAATAACCTGCATGTTGCTGAATGGAAAATAGCTTTTAATGAACACTGGAGTTCAAGTAGGTATGATGAAGAAGTTACAAATACTTAGATTACAAGAAAATGATAGTCTTCAATAAGGAATGGATTGGTAATGAGATCCAGAGCCTTTCCTCTACTGGAGGAGAGTTGACTACCTCCTGAATAAAATTAATTGGCTTTCTGTTATGTGCCTAGCAATCAGTTTGTCCATCTCTCTGTCTCTCAGGCTTTATCTTCACAGCAATATAAGACCATGCTTAGTGGGACTCAAGTCAACTGACTTGTGTAGATAGAGTGTCTATTTTGTAATTTAATCCTCGGTTAAGAATTTTCTGATCCATGCTCAAACCTGAGGCTCTGCACTTTAGTGTGCAGACTTGAGTCAAAGTAAATGTGTCCCAGAGTACTTGGCGCTTCCCCTCTCCCTCAAAATGTGGCTATTGTAGCTTTAGGGCCTGTAGTCGACTTTGGGAAAGCTTTATTTCCCGCCCTGCACATTACTAAGAAGCAGCTTGCTTTGCAAAAGACTTGATTGGCTCAGTCTCCATAGAAAAGCCAGGAGGCTCTTGGATAGTGTGCTGACAGATTGGTGATGAGAAAAAAATTGGTTACTGCAGTTTGCAAAAGGGATATGTCTTCCATTTTCAGTCAAATGGATTGCATGTTGTTGGGAGAGAGAGCACTAAGGAAGTTCTCCTCCATAGAATTGTAAGATAGTTCTGGATAACTCCTGGGACCTCTACTCTGCTAAGAAATAGGGCTTGGTCTCTGAGTCCCATGAGCTTGGACCCTTCAATCCTGCAGGGTTTTGGGTCCCTGGGATCAAGCCCCAGGTTAGCACAGTTGCAGTGTAGACACAATGGGGATTAGCTTGAAGCCTGGACTCAAACACAGGCTTTCATTGCAGTTTAGGCATACCCACAAATCTACAATCATAGCTAGCGATAAAGTATCTGCAGATGGGCTAATGACTGAGTGGACCTGGAAATGAGTTTCTCTCTGGAAGGGATTCCACCCGGTCATGGTTTATATAGCGTAAGGGAGTTTGGCCTACTCCTGCCTTGTGTTTTGTGGATAAATAGAGAACTGCACTTTTAAGATCTATCAATCTTGCTCCTTTTATCGTCACAAAAATTGAAAACCCATGTTTAAATGTATTCTTAAAAGCCATTTTTCTTTCTTCCTTCATGTAACTGCTTTCTCACACTGGTACTAATTGTTTGAGCAGCAGACAGAAATTAGTTTGACTTTTCAATTTATTTAGCTAAGAACGATTTTCAAGAGTGTGGCTAAATGAAGTTCTCTAAAAAGTAGAGAAAAAGGTCAATTAAAAATGTTTACTTGTCTGTGGTAGTATTTACACTCTCAAATATATGCTTTTAAAAGTGTTTGTATCTGATGGGGAGAATAGTACTAGTGTGAAGAAAAAGGATGCATCTAACTAATACCTGTTTCTTCGGTCATTTTAGATCTCTTATAGCTAATCTTGCTGCTGCCAATTGTTACAGTAAGGAAAAACATCTTGATCTGGAGAAGAACTGGAAATTGGTGGAAAAGGCCAAAGTGTATTACATAGCAGTAAGTTTGGCTTATTTTAAAGTTGTGGAGTATTTGTTTTTGTACTCAGTTTCTGTAACACTGAACTACTGCATGTCCATTCTGCGTATGATGTAGGCTGTCTTTCGATGTTGATAGAGAAAATATTTGCTTCTGTTGTAACATGACCTGATTTATTTATCTTGAAGTTTACATCCTTGTAAGTGCATATAGTTGTGTGTGTTCTTCAAATGAGCATAGGAAGCCATAGGAAAGTGAACACATTTTAAAGAGTTTTTATAATAGTGCATTAAATTTACATTTCACATTTCCTGGCAAATCGTTGTGAAGGATGCACAGATTATGTAGAAAAACACTGTTAGTCTAATTATTCACTGCAAACAGTTTGAGTTTATTTGTGTGAACAATCTTAATTGCTATTTATTCCATAGTAATTACCATGGCAGCTTATAACTCAATATTTCAGAAACAATGATAATGACAAGTCTTTTCAATATGGGAGAGGTGGCAGGCTATGATTTTAATGACTAAACCTTACTTCTGGTACCAAGCTTTAGGGAAAATGAAAAATAGTAGCTTCACAATTAGTATTCAGAATAAATATTTCTCATTTAATTTTTTTTTAATTTTAGAACTAATCAAACCGTATTTGTTGTATTTGTGTAGACAGTATTCTACCTAAATAGAAGTGGTGATTTTTTCATCTTCCTCTGTTGATATGATCTGTGATGAATAGCAAATGTATAAAACATCTATGATAGATTAAAACACATAATATGCATATAATATACAATTTTTGTATGACAGCTGCTGCCATTCCGTAACCTAAGCTATTTGGGAACAGCTGGTGTAAAAAATTGAGTATCCAGGAGGAACAAGTACTTTGAAAATAGTTATTACTTTTAGCTAGTGTTAATGTCTGCTACAGCCTGTTAGTGTGCACTGCTGTAGGCTTTATATGGTTGGTATTGATTCTTTTGTATGGCCAAGGCTGCGCCTCTGTACCTGTCAAACAAATACTTCAACTGAGAAGGTTGTACAAAAGGTTATCCCATTGCTTCATTTTTAATTTATACTTTTAAGAATGTCTTGTGATTTTAATTTCAGATGATTATGCTGTTGTCTGTTTTGAATGCCAGACTTGGGGATGAATGCTTAACAGGCTAAATATTGCAGGAAGGGTGAGAGTATTGTTGCATGAAAAAGAATGACAAATGTTAACCAAAGCTATACTGCACTACACTGTCTGTTTTATACTTGCATATAATTATCATTGACTCTTAATGTGTGATTCTCAGTTTAAATAGTTCAGGGAAAGTTGGCAAAGTGGCATAATGGGGGAAGGGAGGGAAGAGATTTTGTTGTTTAGGAGTAGTCCACTCTATGCTGAGTTTTGTTTTTGAAGCCCATCTTCTGTGTTCAAGCCTTTAGCTCAGCCACATGTTGTGGATCTGATTTACCATACAGGTTTGAGCTTATATTAAAAGTAATTCTTGAAGTCTGATAACAATCCCTCATTGACCAAGAAGCTCAAAAGATAGGAAATAAGTTTATAAAACTGAAGATATGAGTATATTTCAATGGAGAAATAAATTACTATGAAAATTAATGGAAAGGGAGGAGTCTGGTAGGAGGGACAGTTATATAGATCACAGGAGGGCAACAAGGGGCCAGAGATGGGGACCAGGACAGCTATAAACCCATTGGCTCAGCAGGGGGCAAAGGTGGAGGGATAGTTATCCCCTATATATTTCAGAGAGTTTGTCTGTTTGTGTGTCTGTGGGTCTGTTTGTCCCCCAATTGGGGGACATGCACCACTTCCCCAGTTGTGTCCGCTGTGGCTGCAGCAACCATGGACAGGCGCTTCTCACCTGGCCTCAAGCTGCTGCGGTGAGAGAGGGCTGGGGCTATCCTCTCTCCCTGGTGCAGCCTGCATACTGAACCCCTCATCTCCAGCCCCACCTCAGAAAAATTACTTAAATGAAGAAAAACAAAGCTTATGTGAGTTAAGGACCCAAGCAACACCTGGTAAATCTTCTAGTTCTCTATGAAGGAACTCCTTTAAAGTTCTTAATCATGAAGACTATTTTTCAAATAACATCTCTACCAGATTTTAAAGACAGCAGCTTTTCCTGCAGAACATACTCTTTTCAATCCATAAAGACAACTTAATCTGCTGTCTTTTGTGCCCAAACACTGTATTGTTTTTGCACCAGAATCAGGATACTTAGGATCTCTTCTCTTAAAGATGAGGCATCTCAAAAACTTAGGAATAAAAATGCCTTACAATTCTGTTGAAATGAACAGAAGGCCTTGGAGCTGTAGAATCTATTCATACATTGGGATAGGCCAAAGAAAAGACATAAAGCTAATGAGCATTCTTATGTATTAAGACATTTTACTGATGTATGCATGAAAACCTGGTCCTGAGGATATCAAGCAATTCCATCTTCTGTATTCAAACAGGCAATGCTTCCCTAGGATAGTAGCAAATATTGTGGTGTTCCCTCTGCAAACTTACTACAGTAGAGTCATATGACTTTTCAAATGCGGCATTCAGCAGAACCTCATTAATATGAAACTCAGCCCTGAAATCTAAATGAAAACAACAACAACGGAGCCATGGCAGAAATTGAGAGGGAATCTGTGTTACCAGCTAGCAATACAGTAAATTCATTTTATCCATCTGGTGAAAGATCTTGTAGACAGACTGGGGGAGAAACTAGCGAAGAAGAGAACCTTGAAAACCATAGACTGAAGAAAGATGTAGGACAGGCTGAATCACTTCTGTAAATTTAAGAAAACTGAAAAAGATATCAAAGAAGGAAAGGAGAAAATAGAAGTATGATCGATTCTTTTAGCTTTGAAATAATTAATTCCTTATTTTAGCAGTTATTCACAATGTTTTACAGGTGAGTATCTTCAAACCTCTCTCGTCCACTCTCCAGTCTTAATTCAACATAACAATGTCTTCCATTGGCATCGTATCCTATGGATTCTTATCCTCATTTCATTCTGGACCAGCTGAATTTCTGGTAGGTAGTTACAGTTCTCTGCCAGGCTTTAATGTTGGTTCACACTAGGGCATTTATCAGCCCTTTCTCTTCTTCAAAGTTTCAGTTTTAATTTCAAAAGAAAGTGAAGAGTTCTGCCAACTCTAAACATCACACCACTATCTGTTTTTATAGTCATTAGTATGCTGTGACCTGAAGTCTTCACTGTGATTTTATTTGTGTAAGACTTAAGTTTCTTAGTGGTTTGCTTCTATCAATATGTACATTCTTTTAGGACAAATTGTGGCCAAAATTTTCAAATTTGAGAGACCTAAATCAATATTTAGGCTCTTGAATGGTCTGATTTTTTTCAGAGACGCTTACCATTTTTGTGATTACTTAGTCATCTAAATAGGAGGATTTATTGTCAGATGACCACCTGCAAAATTTGTTGGAAACTTCTGCTGCTCAGCACTGCTGAAAGTCAGAGTACTTATTTATGTGCCTAAGTTTAGACACGTCTATATTTGAAAAAAATCTACATATTTGGAATGTAACAATAAAAAGCTTATTAATATTTCCTTTGAATAAAGGCTGTCTATTGGAAGGCAGAAGAGGAATGGGGAGGGTCTTATCCAGATGTTTTACTTTTTATTTGACTCTGTTATCCAATTAACATTGTTATATATCTACATGGAATTGTCTGCTTACCCAATAACAATAGGGAAAACGTTGAGAAAGGAAGAAGTGCTTGTCTTTATTAAAAGTTGCAGTTAACCAAGTGGGATTTTAATTCAGGAATGATGATTTAAAGTTTGCTTCCTCATGCAGACAGAATAAAACTTTTCCCCATGTAGAGTTTGCTGTTGCCATAAAGGGGTTATTCTCTGGATTTATTTTTCCTTATGTCCCAATTGGCCATCCCCATTTCTTCACATTAGTCTTTCTCGGTTTGCTATCCATTACTATACCCACATTAATTTGTTTGCTGTTGGAGGCACTGATTAGGCGAAGTACCATAATTTGTTTCTCTTACTGCATTTATACCTTATATCTTTGTCTCTCTCTATATATAAAAACATTTTTTCTGCTGGGTGACAGAATGACATCGTCATGCTCTCTCACTCTCTGCCTGCGAAAGCGACCAGAGACTAGGCTGGAGGGTTGGCAAGCGTAGCGAGCAAAGGGTGCAGCCCGCTAGTAATCTTAGAAATTTCTTCTTTGCTTTAGCTCATTCTCATAAACAGCTGCCCCTTACTGAGCGTGTTGAAATGACATGATTGATTACCATTACTGTTCTATTTACTAACTCATATGTTAATGTGGTAGCTTTTAGTGTTCAGCTTTTAAGAATGTTAAACCAATCTGATCACTCAATTAGAGTATCCAAATGCCTCTTCACAAAACAGGGAAAACTGTAGATTGTTGGTAAAGAAATGTCTCTGAAATACTTTTAATTGATGAGCGTTTAAGGGTAGGCCTGTGGACAGGAGTGGGAGATAATGGGGGAAATTGCCCAGAAGCTTAGATGATTTCAAAGTCCTGCCACTGGCCACACAGTGGGGGTAAGGCAGGCTTCCTCACCCCCATTCCACGCTTCGGAGCCCCTGCCAGAGGCATGTGCCGGTCACTTTCAGAAATCACCAAAGTAAGCTCCTTACCCCTCCTGAAACCCAACTTCCTCCTTAAGCCTAGAGCCTGCACCCAAACTCCCCACTAGAGTCCGAGCCCTCCTTCCTCTCCTACCCAAACTCCCTCGCATAGCCTTACTTCTCACCCCTCATGCACTCCAATTCCCTGCCCCAGCCTGAAGTCCATACCCCACATCCATATTTTACTCCCTGAGCCTACACCCCACATCACCTCTCACACCCAAACTCCTCACATTCCTACTTGCACTCCAACCTCCTGCCCCAACCTGGTGAAAGTGAGTAAGGGTCGGGGAGAGTGAGTGAGTGATGGAGGGAGAGGGGGTGGAGTGAGCAGGGCCAGGATAGAGTGGCCTGCCAAAACAGGGTGGGGTCTCAAGGCAGAGGCAAGGCAAGAGTCTTTGGGTTTGCACAGCTAGACGTTTGGCAACCATACCAGACGGGCATATGGAAATCCTGTCTGAGCCAGAGGAATATGTTCAGAAGCGCAGCCTACTACTTGCTGGATAGCAGCTAGCACTGCCCAAATGTCAGATGAACTGTGTCCACGTGGGCGTGGCTTGTGCATGCATGAGGACCCATTGACTGTTCCGCCCTTAGGCCCAGAATTGCTGTTGGCGGGCCTGTTTGAGAGAGGGAAGAGAGACAAGTTTTTATTGAACCAACATTTTGTTCATGAGAAAGAGAAGCTTTCGAGCTTATACACAGCTCTAGGAAGTATCTCAATTATATCTCTTGAAAATCATTGCTATTTTAGTGTATTCAACGACTTTTTGAGTAGTCAGTTGGCAAACAAGCTATGTTATGTGGCTCGGCACCTTGGAAGACTGTGCAGGATCCATATTTGCATCTCTTTTAGCCTGGGTGCCTGCGTAATGCCTCTGATGATGATTTTTTTTGCACTGGTCGTGCCTGAAACTTTCATGTTCCTCAGTACCTCTGAACTTGTAAGAAAGGAGACAGGGAGGTGTCAGCTGGTGGTCAGGGCAGTGAGTGGTGTGTGTGTATTATGCACCCGAGTCTTGAACTGCTGAGACACAAGGCCCCGTCGCAGTGGGCAGTCTAGGTGAGACTGACAGGCGCCCCGAGGAGTTTAACATCCGTGTCTTTACCGCTAGGATTGGGATCCTTTCGCGGCGGGCAGCCAACAGGCCGACAGACGTCCCAGAGTTTACAGGGAGAGCTTATTACACCTCAGATTTTGACTGCTAGGATACACGATCCCTTCGCAGATGGAAGCGACATGATCCAATGCTCAAACTCTCCCTATATCTGTCCCTTATGACTGGCTGGAGTTCTTTTTAAAATTGTGCTTGGTTCTGTTACAGCAACTGAAGGAGTCAGGTCACAGCTTAAACAGTTACTATTTTATTGTTACAGGGTAAACTTAGCTGTTATCTGTAACACAGTAGTAGCATTTAACACAGCCACTACAAAGGACAGGACAGAAATTACACTAATAAGTCACTTACAGGTACCATGAAACCCTTTTGGTTTTCTGAGCACTTATTAAATGCATGCAAAATAGACACCTAGCAGGCATATATTCTCACCCCTGCGTTCCAGACTTGGCGTGGCCAGCGTCTTTCTCTCAATCCCTCGGGAAGAAGTAGGGCGAGGTTGGGCGTCCCACAGACCTCGGGAGACAATCAATACCTGCCAGCAGGTGTAGATGATTGGAGCTCAAACGGGGTGGGCTACTAAACCCCTCTTTATACCCCTTGGGTCACGTAGGCTTCTTCCTGGTCTCAAGTGGCCAATTAGGAAAAATGGCTTTGAACGCCAAGTTTCCCACGAAGGGTGCAAAGCATAATTCACACCTGGGAAAATGCAGACAATGGGCACCTCTGCTATGTGATGGGCGAAGATTCCTCTCCTGGGACAGTGCAGGCATGTCAATTACTGGTACTAGCCATCAGGGCAGCGGGAGGCCCCGGGTCGTCAGCTAGCCCATTTACCGTCTAGTTTCTGTTTATGGTAGTGTCAGGGACAGGCAGCACACCTGCGTTCCCGGGGCATCAAAGGCTGACTGCCTTTCTCTTGCTCTCTGGGGGGGGGGGGGGGAGAAACAAGATGGGGTTCATGTCTGGCTACAGGAGGTCAGACTTTTCTACTCTTAAGTTCTAAGTGTGCCCAGCTGCATTTTGACTTCACTTCAGAATTGCAAGCTAACATCCTGCTTTCTGTCCCATTTCACTCAACATTTTTGGTCGTAAGATGCTAGTTCACCATCATCCTTGAGATTTTAAATTTCCCTATGTTTTTTCATGGAATGGTAATTTATTCAAAATTTATAAAACTTAAGGCTTACTCATATGAATAAAAAAAAATCAGTGATCCCAACTGTCTTTTTGAAGGATGATATGCCACCATATGGCACCCTTAAGAATGTGCTAACATTGTAAACTGATTAATACAACTGTTCAAAAAAAAGTATTTTTGAAAAAAAATTAAAAATTTTCTGTGAACACCTTGTTTTTCAAATGTTTTGTTTAATATGGAGAGAAACGCTTGTACATCTTATCTTCTCCCTTCTCCCCCATTTGTAAAAGGCTAAAGTAAAAAAGTGAGGGCTTTTATTCTTCCTAAATTTAAATATCTTTTACTTTTCCTTGCTTGTGTTTTGAAGGGAGTGGCATGGGTGGCAGGAGTCAGGTGAGGTGTGCACAGTTACTTTACTTTCTTCCCTTTTAATGAAAACAAAATATGTTGAAAAAATTTGGAAAAAATGAAATTTGGCAAATATTTTTTTTTATTAGAGACATTTTTCACTTCTTAAAAATAAAAATGTTTGAAGGAATTATTTCAATAAGTTTTGTAACTTATACACATTATTTCAGTATTTTGATATTTAGAATCTGGGGACTGGTCTACACTAAAGGAGAAAATCGACTTAAGAGACGCAGCTCCAGCTATGTTAATTACAGAGCTTGGGTTGAAGTATCTTAAATCACATTTTGGTTCTGTCCACACAGTGGGAGGTCAACAGGAGCATACTCTCCCATTGACTTCCCTTACTCCTCTTAAGAGCAGGACTACTGGCACTGACTGGAACGCTCTCTCAGTTCAAATTAGCATGTCTTCACTAGACCTGGTAATTCAAACCTCAAAAAATTGACTGTGGCAGCTTCGATCTATGTAGTTTAGATGAGGATTACAGGGATGCCGGAATAATGCGCCTGTTATTTCTAAATATATTTCAAAGTAACAGGCACGTTTAAAAATGCAGAATTGCTATTTCAGGATACTTCCAGTATTCTGAAATAGCCCCACTGTCTAGACATAGCCCAAGCAAACTGGAGAAGCAGGTTCCCATGCCATCTTTGACAGACCAACTAAAGCACTATAGCTGTTGTTCACTGCTATTGGCAGCGTATGATGATGGCCTTTGATGGCATTGTATTTAAAATAAAATCATTTAAATCTGTTTAGATCATATGCATGTATTTAAAAAAGAACAACGCAAAATATATTTTATGATGCACTGAACAAAAAAGGAAGCTTTTGAGTTTTAACCATTTTTTTTTATTTGAGGGTATATAGTATGTAATATTATTTAAAATATATCCATTAAATTAAATTAAAATTACAGTTTAATACTTCAGTACTTCTATCTATTAATAGCAAGTGTATAATTTTAATGGCACCTACTTGTCAAGTTTATGTATTTGTTTTATAGATTCTGTTTAAAGGACCACATGTCATGTATTTTCAATGGGTGATAAGAAATATAGTATAATATGCCTTCCTGTTGGAGGAATAGTTCTTAAATCTCCAACATCCAGGCTATATTTAATTACATATAGAAAGTAATTTTTATGTTTATTTTCCTGTGATGCCATCTTGTCTAAGGAGAGAAATACTGTGGTAGTATTTGGGCTTGATGGTGGAATTATCTGGTTTCAACAGGAGTCTGTCAAAACATTAGCTTGATGTAAGCAATATGTAGTACACCTTAAATACTACTTCACAGCTTTTTGTTCTTTTTGCATGGTTTTTGGTTATTCTGCTTTAAAGAAAAATTCTGATTATTATAACAATGTAAGTATAAATGAAATTTCTTTTGTGCTGTCTCCTCCTTTCAGAGGTACGTTCAGTGAAGCTTTTTTGTAATTTTGTGATATGATTATGATACATTTCAGATGGTTTGTGATTGGTATTTTGAGATACGTAAGTGCTTCCCTATGCATCACTCAGAGACTGGTAGAAATCAAAATATCCACTAAGTATTTGTAGCTATGAATAGCTTATCTGCCCAGTGCTCATGCCTCCACTGATATGCTTAGCCATAATTCTCCAGCAACATTTCCTAAACAACTGCATTTGCTAAATGGCATTTCTGAGAATAATTTATAGATCTGCTAGCTGGAAAGGGACCATTCTTATTTTCTAGTCTGATATCAAAGAGGAAGCCACAGCTAGCAGTGGACGATTGTAATATGTCACTGGCCCTTGGTATCTTGTCCCTTACAAAACCACTAATTTTTAGGATTGTACTTTTGGCAATTATAGAAGACAAAGAGGGTGCCACCTACGACAAGCAGGTCCTGCAGCTGTGTAGAAAGGAAAATCCATTCATCATTCATAGGCGTTGCACGTTACCCAAATATTTCCTGTCTCATATGCAATTGAGAAATAGCAACAACTTTTTCCTCTGTTTAAAGAGAGGAAAACTTAATCAAAATGTGAACAAAAGGTCTTGTAAATTTTCAGCACAGTGTATTGAGTAATGACATGATACATACAGCATATTTTGAAGATAACAATGAAGTCTCACCCTGCCATCTCAGAATGTGATTTTTATACAGAGATGTCTTTGTCACTGCCTTCTCAAGTAATTTAACTGGAAAAGAGCTGGGTTCTGTTTGCTTTTTGGGGATTTTGTGTATGTGAAGATGATTGCTTCATACCTTGTGGAGAAAAAAATCCCATAAGCACTATTACAGAAATGTTACCCACGCTTTCCTCAAATACCAATTAACAGGGCTCCATGTAGCAAAGAGCATAAAAATGTTCGTTTATAAATGTTCACCTTTAAGTTACGAATGATATTTGTTTATATGTGTAATATGCACATTCTCTCCTAAGCCCTGCCCCATCCCAGTAGCCTTTAAATTGCAGAGAAACTTCCTCAGCACAGTCAGCACTGTAATTAGGGAAGCTTGGTCACTGCTCCTCTTATCATGTGATTTTTAAGAATGCATTATTAGAGCACTTACACAGCCAGTCTAGCTGCAACAGCCAGACAGCAACAGCAGTGCCATTTTACACAAAGAAAATGTTGAACTGGAGCCAAATGTTTGGTGGCAGAGTCTGTTGCTAGGAAATCAAGTTCCTGAGGCGATTAATGACAAAGCAAGCAATAACAAGAAGGCAGAATTACAGATTTAAAAGAGAAAAAAGTGGTTGGTGTTATAATTACCCAAAGAAATCCGCACTCATTAAATTGGCTGTTTTTATGATTGACTTTAATTGGAGGTTAGCTCAGATATTTAGCTCCTTTCCCACCCCTTTAAACACACACATGAACATAATCTGTAGAACTGCAGACTTGTTTTTCTAAGCATTGAGAGGAGCTTGCCCTGTAATTTGATCCCCACTGACAGATGCATTTTCTATGCTGCCATTTTGAATTAACCTATTGTGCAACAATTTTCCTCAGCTCTGTTGAATAAAACATCAAGTCTTATTACCTCAGATGGATTTGATAAAGTAAAAGAATGTACTTCTAGCTGAAGCAGACTATTTGCAGTGAATTCAGTGATAGAACTCTGCCAACAAGCGCCAATAATTTCTGATATGTATTTAAAGCATGAGGCAAGGGAGAGAATACATGGGAGGTCTTTTGGGAAGTATTAAGTTGACAGTGACCTCAGTGTAATAGTGCTGTTTGCAATAAAGTTGTTACCCAAGATGAGGGCTTTCTGATAACGTGGGTGAACTAACATAGTTTTTACCAGTACTCTGATGTATTTAATTAGAATGTTTTAAAAAATTAACAGTTTGATAGTTTCTTTTGGGCCATTCTTCTTGGAGATAAAATTCTCCCTCTGAAATTTGAACTTAATAGAAACAGATTTTTTTTTAAAGAAAAAATTATTCTCTCATAGGAAAAACAAATCTGGTATTTAAATCCTGTTCTGTTTCGTTGATCATTTTTCAGTTCTACAGAAAGAACTGTTCCTACCTTATACGACTAGTAGTAACTGAGAAATTATCATGATAAATTTACAGTACCTGTAAGTGAACGTACAGAAGCGGAACAGTAAGAGCTACATGATGTCGCAACTCTGAGTTCCTAATCTGAAACAATAGAACTGCAAGTATTCTATCCAGCAATATGCACATTGCTAATCAGATGCCATTGCCAGGCTGTCTGCTTTGTTAAATACCCAGGTTCCCTGAGGCAAGGAGACAGCTGCTGTAACTACTATGAAATTTGGTAGCTCAATCTATTTTTGCTACCCTTGGGCTATCAAGCTACTGTTAATTTAGACCACCCCAATTGGTACACGTTAGGGATTTTTTTCAAAGTGTTTGTAATTAAAATGATAAAACATCATTATTACTCTGAAGATGTTGTGTACGTTTTGCATTTGACAGATACCTACAGAGATAAACCCAGCGTGTAATTTTCATTGACAAAATGGTTGTAATAGCATTTCCCTTTTAAAAATATATTGCTTTCTAGAAAAAAAAATGGGAAGAAGGAAAATGGCATGCTTTTATTTCATTAGTAGAATTTGTAAATCTGCTAGAATACTAAACCAGTCTGCTGGTAATGAGCTGTTTCAACTGCCAAACCTGAATCAGCCTTTGTGCAAGATAGGCAGTGAGTGAAAACAGATATTTATCAGCCCGAATACTACCACCAGGGGGAGAAAACCTTGGAGCATATAAATCCACATTGATCTGACAGTCGGCAAGCAGATTTTGCAGCAGAGGCCTGCAAGTGTACTTATCCTGCTTTCCCAGATGACTCTGCCTTTAGGGACATTGAATCTCAAATTGTATGTAAAGTCTGGGCAGACTTAACACACTATTTAAATGTAAATTAAAAAGAGAAGTCTCCATTTTCAAGGGAGCAGAGGGAGTCAGTCTGAGGGAGATTTTTACTGCTATCCTCTTGTGTGTTAGTTTTTAGATGCTATACTTATGAGGATGTAAGATTTAAGTCTCCTACCATGTTTACTTTTCTAATGACAGAAGATCTCAAAAACAAAACACAGATAAATTTAGAAGACAGTTACTGCTGTGAGTGGCGCTGCTATTGCTGCTGTATCGTACAATATTAGAGGATGTCATTTTTTCCCTAATATACATAGGGCTTTAAACAGTCATTCATTCATTCCAGAAAGATTTTAAAACTATTGTAAAGACTCAGCTCTGACATTTGAAATTGACATTATTCCCCCGTTTGAGAGATGTTTTTTGAAATAAAAGAATTTAAAAAATAAAAAATATACTCAATACTAAATTAAGCACAACTGATTCGAGTTCTTGGTTTTGTGTTTTTTCTACAAGAGTTAATTTGAATTTCATAGAAAACAGTGGAAGGCTATGTAATTCTAAAAACTGCATTCTTTATGTTGATCATTAAATACTGTAGTAAAAAAATGCAGTCCTGAATTCTTCAGGCCTTGTCAGGAAGAAAGCCTTCTAAAAGTACAATTTTAAAGTGTTCTGAAAATGTACTATAAATTAGGACTACTTTCCATAATGTTCAGATTAGGGATGTTAAATTTAGATTAATTGGCTAATAGAATAGTTGATGCAATTTGACTAGTTCTTATCGATAAGGGTGACTTTTCCTTAGTCGATAAAGGCGCCTCCACCTTTCAAGTGTAGCAACAGTCCAAGGGCTGTTGCTACACTTCAAAGGTGAAAGCGCTGTGGGGAGCACAGGGCCAGCGGGGGACTCAGCAGTCCTCTGCTGTCCCTGTGCTCCCCGTGGCGTTTCAAAGCGGCAGCTCTGCGTGGAGCCCAGGGTCTGGCCCCGGGCTCCATGTAGCGCTGCCGCTTTGAAGCATGCTACCCCCCCATCTCCCACTGCCACTTTCTGATAGAGGCAGCAAGGGGAGGGGGAAAGCGACTAGTCGACTATCCAATAAGCATTTGCTTATTGGGTAGTCAACTAGTTGTTCACATCCCTAATTCAGATCAAATGTGTTCTGGTTTACAAATAAAAAGATTTGTCTAGCACCATTATCTGCACATTCAGCTTGAGAGCTGAGAGTCAAGTTGGCTGAGCATTGAGACCTGGAGACCAAATCATAACCTCATTTATGCATGAGCAACCATAATAGGAGTAAGTTGAGTTGCAGATATAAATGAGTATAATGTATGCTGCTCAAAAATTCATACAATGGTAATGCACAAGAAGGAAAGAATGCAGTGAGCGATGGGAACAGATGGAAGTGCTGCCTCTTGGGGGTTCCATCTGTAGGGCTTCCTATACCATGAACTAGGACTTTGATCCACAATTTGAAATGTTTTATAACCTTCTGAAACGTATTAATTTTACTTTGTTTTTCAAAAGACTATGAGCTTGCCTTAAACAAAATTAAAGGAGAAAACAGTTTGTTTCCTTGCTTTTATAGAAAGCAAAATTAGTTTTATTGGTCTCACGACAATTTCCACATTCTTTTGTAATTCAGAAATGGTATTTATTTCTTGGCCTCTACACCACCTAAACAACAAATTTTTGAATGGCATTAGTTCACATAGACTAGTGGCACTTACTGTTATCTGAGAAAGTGGGAAAGATTAGGGCAAGATAGCAATGCCAAGGACACTTTTTAATACAACACAAAATTCGTAATTAGAAAAACTAGATGATGTTTCTACATAAATACCTTAAGTTATGAACATTGTAAAGATATGTGGCATACAGTACTAATGTATGCTGATATAATGGCAATTCGATTTTGGAGTAGGATGGCTGTAAAGATTCTGTGAAAACACTTCTAGAAAACTTTCAATGATAGTACACCCAAAACCACAAGAAATAAATGAAATATGTACTATTTTGTAATTGGATTTTCCTTTGCTCCATTCAGTGCATTTCCTTTAGACATTTAAGACTGTTAGCCCTGAAGGGAAGGAACCACTTATTTTTCTATATGTTGTACACCAGCAAATGCTAACTTTGCTAAATAAATAATGAATGTATTAATGGGACTGATTACCATTTCAGTGAGACTCAGCTACTTGTTAACCCTATCTGAAGAATTATAGCCCACGGAGGCAGTAAAGTAGCACTTCACTGAGTATACAAATACAGGGTGGATCTCCCTGGTCTGACACCCTCAGGACCTGATTGGTCCTGGATGAGGATTTTTTCTGGACCAGGGGAGACTATTTCAGGTCCCCTGCTGCCCTCCCCCTCCCCCCCCCCCCGTGGGCATCCTAGCTCCCCCATAGCCCAGCTGAGTCGCGTGCCAGCTCCCAGCACCTCCCCAGCCCAGCTGAGCCGTGCGTCAGCTCCCAGACCCCCGCCTTCCTGCAGGGTGCCGGGGCACTCTGATCCTGGAACATCCGTGGTCATGCCAGACCACTGATGTTGCCAGACCAAAGAATCTTTGATTTTAGAGGTGTAACCTGTATTAAAGATCTTGGAAGAACAAGAAAAAAAATAATTGTAATGCTAGCAAGGGTCTGATTTAACCAGAAGAAGCTAAGGATGCTTTGGTCTTGTATGCATTAGAAAGGACTCTTGTTTGCATTGATAAGTCTGTCAGTTTTTTTCTGCATAGACCAGGCCTTGGACTTCCTCCTGACACTATTGTTTAGCTACTTGTCCCTAGGTGGTATTGTATATCTAAGTCTTCGGTTCTGAATCTGTGAAATGCTGAGAGCCTACATACTTAGGACAAGAAACAATGGGCTTAAACTGCAGCAAGGGTGGTTTAGGTTGGACTGGAATAAATTGCCTAGGGAGGTTGTGGAATCTTCCTCTCTGGAGATATTTAAGAGCCGGTTAGATAGACATCTGTCAGGGATGGTCTAGACTGTGCTTGGTCCTGCCATGAGGGCAGGGGGCTGGACTCAATGACCTCTCAAGGTCCCTTCCAGTTCTAGTATTCAATGATAATAATACTTAGAGACCGGTGGATGAAAATAACTGTATATAGTGTAAATGTTACTGTGTTTTATCACACGTATGATATGTTGTGAAGGCAGATGTTGCTGTTCTTTGCAATTAGTTCAGTGGTCAAACAGTGGAATTGGG
Organism: Pelochelys cantorii; assembly: GCA_032595735.1. Taxonomy (NCBI): domain Eukaryota; kingdom Metazoa; phylum Chordata; order Testudines; family Trionychidae; genus Pelochelys; species Pelochelys cantorii. The sequence continues at coordinate 5,979,830 of CM064333.1, forward strand.
TGATGCAGTGTAGTAATACCTCACCATTTGAGACCTGGAAAGTGGCGGTACTAGTAGCTGATGGTATCCAACATGTAAGGTGGATCCTTATTCTAGGTACATCATTCTAAGAGTGTGTAGTGTACACCATGGTCAGGTGGAACAGCATGGAAGTGAGTGTTTGTGGAAGGCAGAGGCAAGAGGTACAAGTTATCAAGGAGTGAAAGGCCATTGGTGGATTAGGCATTGAGCCACAAAGGCCTGTGCCCAGAGGCTCTGCCCAATAGTGGGGCCTTGGAAAAATGGGTTCACCTGTGCCCTGATCCACTCTCCTTGCCTGCCCAGTGTTTCTGCCAGAGAATGGGGGTGGGACACTGGGGCTTCCCCCTACTTGTCAACAGGAACACTGGGTGAGTGGAGCGGGACAAGGCCCCTGCGTCCTAATCCCATTTCCCCACAGGCGTGCCAAGGTGCATCTGGTGAAAAGTGAGTAAATAGAAGAAAAAAGGCAGGCAAGTGGGATAGGTTGGATATCATATTTGCTCTCTGAACCTATGCAGTGTAATTTTGGTGAAAAAATTGGCATAGCTTTGGGGGAGAAAGCACAGTATTCTGAAGAGATTTCTCTATACATTGATATTAGTATTGATGGGCAATTCGGCAAAATTAAAACATAGTGTCTGTGTCTACATTGGTAAGATTTTGCGCAAAAGCAACCGCTTTTACGCAAAATCTTGCCACCTGTCTACACTGGCCGCGGGTATTTGCTCAAGAACACTGACGTTCTAATGTACGAAATCAGTGCTTCTTGCGCAAATACTCTGACGCTCACGCTCAGGGATGAGCCCTCTTGTGCAAGTATTCTTGCGCAAGAGGCCAGTGTAGACAGGCAACGTTAATTTCTTGCACAAGAAAGCCCGATGGCTAAAATGGCCATCGGAGCTTTCTTGCGCAAGAGAGCGTCTACACTGGCACGGATGCTTTTGCGCAAAAGCACATGCCAGTGTAGACACTCTCTTGCGCAAATACTTTTAACGGAAAAACTTTTCCGTTAAAAGTATTTGTGCAAAATCATGCCAGTGTAGACGCAGCCAGTGTGCCTTGGAAGATTGTGTGTTAAACTGAGCCAGTGCAGTGGGAGCTCAAGCAATGTCTTCCATTGGGGGTACACCAAAAATGAGCAGCATTCCTGGGTATTTTTAATAGCATTTTGGCACTCTCTGTGCTAGTAGTTCCTGTGATAGCTAATCCCAGTAGAGTTAGGACAGAATTAGTTTTATCCTTAGGTATAAATTTAATACCTTTTCCAGGTTGCAATCAAAACTTCATTGGAATTTTCTTCAGTTTTATGTATTTTACTTCAAGATGAGGAGTCTGTACCTTATTGTATAGAACAAGTAAAGCAGTGTGTAGTAACTGGAATCCCTCATCATTTCATTGATTTTAAACATTAATTTAATTTTAGAGCAGTGGCCCATTGTAGAAATAGATTTATAAATTGCACTGCATTGGAAATATTCAGATATACTGTAGGTCCAATTTTCTTATAAAAAAAAGTTTTCAATGAGGGTTGATAAAGGATAGCAAGCATTCATTCCTCAGAACTAGTGCTGTCCCTAAGTGATTCTTTCAGCTGCTGAGAATGGTCTGAAGAGATACTCTGTTGAGGGCTGTAGATTCTTATCTGCCTAATTGAGCCATCATTTGTTGACAAGAGTGAAATCATGTGACTTGCCTTAATGCATTTCTCAGTAACAGCAGGAGGCTAGAATGTAGTTGATGTATGGGTAATGCCAATAGAAATGTTATTAGAATGCTCATAGGGGCCTAAGATGTGAAATAATTTGAGGGTGGTATTAAAACAGTACAGACAATTTTCTGAATCTTTTCATAGAGTAATTTTGGGAAGGAAAAAAGTATTATGTTGATCAAAGTGTTCACAGCTTAAAGTTTTAGTAATTTTGAAAATACTTAAACATTTCTTATTAGAAAGCTCCAAAAAGATTGGAATATGAAGTTAATTTATATGCTGTTTTGTTTTACTCCCTGCTATAATAATTAATTAGAATGGAAAGCTGCTGGCATTTTTTCTTCAAGCAAAACTGTTATAATATTGTTGTCAGTTGCAGAGTTGTCAATTCATATGTTCATCTTCATGAGGTGATGATTGTACACTAGGGAAAGGGGTGACACAGCAACTTTAGCTCTTAGGTGGATGTTGGAAAAGGCTATTTCTAACTTCCCTGTAATTCAAGGAGTATTATTGGCCTTTTTTTTCCAGTTCATGTGATCATATAATCTCTAAGGCATCACTTAAATCAGTGTTTCTCAACCTTTTTTATAAAGTATCCCCTTTTAAAAAAAATTATAAGTACCCCCAGTACCTACAGTTTTCAGACACACAACTTAATTGTAGCTGGGTGGCAATGAAATCTTTGGGTGTAAAAAATACAAAAAAAAAATTAAGTTTTCTCCAAATTTCAGTTGCATTGACGTACCTCCCCAGACTTCTCTCGAGTACCCCTGAGGGTACTTATACCACTGGTTGAGAAACACTGACTTAAATCACAGTCATATTCCCTATCCAAATTTCTCATATTATAGAACATAGGTTTATAGGTGTACTACTGTCTTCTGGGAGTGAAATGAGCATCTTTTGTGAAAGATGTCTACTCACAGAAAGATGTCTACTCAGAGAACAGGTTTCCATACATTAGATTATACAATGGTCTCACAGGCAACAGAACTTCCCCCACATAGGGTATGTCTACACTGCATTCCTCTTTCGAGAGAGGAACGCAAATGCAGCCGAGCGAAATTGCAAATGAAGCGCGGATTTGAATTTCCCGCTCTTCATTTGCATAGTGGCGTCCGGGTGCTTTTTCGAAATACCCTATTTCAAAAGAACAAACACAGTCTAGACAGGGTTATTTCGGAAAAAAACCCTTCTTTCGAAATAACCCTTACTCCTTTAAAAAATGAGGTTTAAGGGTTATTTTGAAAGAAGGTTTTTTCCTCCAAATAATCCCGTCTAGACTGCGTTTGTTCTTTCAAAATAGGGTATTTCGAAAAAGCACCCGGACGCCATTATGCAAATGAAGTGCGGGAAATTCAAATCCGCGCTTCATTTGCAATTTCGCTCGGCTCCATTTGCGTTCCTCTCTCGAAAGAGGAGTGCAGTGTAGACATACCCTTGTTCCCTAAAGCATATTTTTTAAAGAAAAGAATCTAGACTTAATTTTAAAAATGCCCAGTGATGGAGAATCCCCACATGCCTGGTATATTGTTCCAGTGAGACTCTCTCACTCTTGAAAATTTACACCTTATTTCCAGTCTGATTTAATTTTGCTTTAATTTCTAGGCTTACTTTTCTCTGCTAGCCTGAAGAGCCCATTATCAAATATTTGTTCCTCTTGTATGTACTTACAGACTATGATCAGGTCACCCTTTAATTTCTCTTTGATAAGCTAAATAGATTAAGTTCCCTGAATTCATCACTCTTAGGCATGTTTTCCAATTCTTTAATAATTTTCATGGCCCTTCTCTCTGGACCCTCTCCAATTAATCTTGAATTGTGGACATGAGAACATGACACAATATTCTAGTAGCTGTTTCAACAATGACAAGTATGGAGAGAAAATAACCTCTCTATTCCTATATGAGAGTCCCCTGTTTGTGAATCTAAGAATCTCATAAGCCCTTTTGGCCACAGTGTCACACGGGAGCTCATGTTCAGCTGATTATCTGCTACAGTCCCCAGATGTTTTTCAGAATCACAGCTTTCCAGGTTAGAGCCTATAAGTATGACCTGCATTTTTTCCTGTATGTAGCCGTATACGTTTAGTTGTATTAAAACAAATATTGTTCACTTGAGCCCGTCTTATCAACTGATAGTATCAGTGATCTGTCCTCTTCATTGTTTCACTCCCCCAGTGTTACTGCAGGCTTTGTCAGATTTTATGTTTTCTTTTTTCATATCATTGATAAAAATGTTAAACTGCACGGGTTCAAGAACCAATCACTGGAGGACTTCACTGGAAACCTACCCATTCCAAGATGTTTCCCTAATTTCAGTTATTTTTTGGGACCTATCAGGATATTTTTAATCCATTTAATGTGTGCCATGTTAATTTTATATCATTCTAGTTTTTAATCAGAATGTGCAGTACCAAGTCAACTGCCTTGCAGAAATCTAATAAAGTGCTGTAGCCATGTTGGTCCCAGAATATTAGAGACACAAGATGGTTGGGGTAATATTTTTATTAGACAAACTTGTTGGCAAGAGAGACAAGCTTTTGATCTTCTACAAAGCTCTTCGTCAGGTCTGAGAAATGCACTCAGTGTATCAGCTTACAGACGTGTATTACATCAACACTATTCCCTTTATCAATCAAATTTGTAATCCCATAAAAAATACCAAAATTAGTTTGACAGGATCTGTTTTCTGTAATACATGTTGATTGGTATGAATTATATTTTATTTAATTCTTTATTAATCACGTCCCATGTCAGCTGTTCCATTTCCTTTTCTGGGATAAGTGTCAGACTGGCAGGCCTGTAATTATCTTGATAATTGTTTTAAACATTGTCACAGCATTAGCTTTCTTCCAGTCTTCTGGAACTTCTCTAGTGTCCTAAGATATACTGAAAATCAATTTTAGCAGTCGAGTAAGCTACTCGTCCACTGTAGCTACTCACCCACTATCAGCTCTTTTAAAGGTCACAAATTATCTGGACATAAGTATCTGACTTTAGTAGCTTGTATTGTACATCACCATCTTATGGCATCAGACTTTCAGCCTATGTCAGTCAAGCTGAAGTCCCCCCCCATGATCACAGTTTCCCCCTCCCCTACATATCATAGATAGGTGCATTAAAAAAAATCAGCACCCTTGTTCACTTACTGTGATTTTTATGGTCTGTAGCAGACAACAATGAATACACCATCTTGTGCTTTATCAGTTAGGACAGTGGTCCATAAATATTTAAGATAACTTTCATATGAGTCTTCAGTGACTCGGTTATGTAGATTGTCTTTTCCCTTCCCCTTTTGCCTTTCTTGATCCTTCCTACATGGATGAGAACCATTGATTTTAACACTGTAGTAATGGGAATCATCTTACCAGGTTTCAGGAATACAAATTACATTGAATGAGCATTTCCAAATCCTTTTATTTGTTACCCTGACTTTGGTATTACAGTGTGCTCAAAAGAAAACCAACAACGTGTTTTCGTGCCCTTTGGTTTCTTCATTATTTTCATCCTCATCATCTCAATTTTGTGGTAAATGAGTGCTCATACCTTCCCTCTTTTTGCCTGCACACTTTAATCACTAGTTTAGTAACTTGCTGGCTATTCTAGGAAATTGGTTCTCTTTCTCTGGAATTGAAGGGAAACTTTATAGCCTCACGCTAGAAGATGGGCCAGTGTTCTGCAAAACCAAAACCCTTTGCTCTACATTGCTTACCCAGCCAGCTGTTCACTTCCAGAATCTTCTGTCTCACTTTTATTCTTGGGACAGGAAGGATTTCTGAGATGATCACTTGGATATTATTTTGTATTGAGCACACTGTTGAGCCCCTTGAAACAATCTATCAGTGATTTACCCTGTGATGCATTGTCATTAGTGCGGATATTGACCCCCAATCAACTTCAGAAGCCTATCGCATCTTAAAGTAACAACATTGCATGATTTAGCTCATCCTGTTGTCCACCTATTCCTTTCAAAATGTTCTCTAGTGCATCTGAGATTTCAATCATTTGTGTTTCTTGGATAGTTGGATATATTTTTGTGGAAAAGCTTGACTCTTTTACAGGATGATTGTCTCTGATGGCTGCATCCTATCCATCTATGTCTGTCTTCAGCTGTGCAGAATGCTTCTGTGTCTCTTGTATCAAGTGGTTACAAAGTGTCAAACCTTCTCTTACTTTCTTTCAGTCTGATTCCTTTGTGGCCAGTTCCTTTCTTCCTTGCATCTGGGGTACTGATGTTTCCCACATCTGGCCATCTAAGAACTCTTCAGCTTTTCTGATTTGCCATGGCAAATCTGCTTGCCTCTCCAGTCCAAGAATTTTTCTGCTAGCATAGCCTCATCTTTGCATTTCTTGCAGAGGAAGTTGTTTCTGCCTTCTTTCTGGAAATAAAACTTGGCATATCTGTTGCAGGTCACCATCACTGTTCCATCACTGTCCATGTTGAAGTTGCACATAGAGCTGAAACTAGAAAGGAAGCCACTCATTCCCTCTCCCTAATCTCTCCTGTTAGCTGCCTCTGATCACACCTCTTGCAAGAGACCTTCATACCAAATCATCCTGCTTAGCACAGCTCAGCTGTGCCCCCGACCACAAGGGGCTGATTAACTGTTCAGGGACTTCAAACTTCTGGGCTGATCAAAGCACCAAAGGGCAATAATTTAAGATTAAAATCCTATAAGATTTTTTTTCTGATAAGCTTAACACTTTGCCTTTCAGAGAGCAGCTAATATTGTTTACTTCAAGCAACATTTCAAGAACACCTTCTTTACCTCTGCAAAAGAAAACATGTTCTTGGAGATACTAGATTACAAAGCATTATTAGATACATAATAAGACATCCAGATGCAGCAATGCATTCATATGCAGATACACAGTGGCGGTTTGCTTAGAGCAAAATACATTCTAAACATGTTTAAATTATAGTAGATTATTTGTAATATTTTGGTAGTGTAGGGGATACAGCTACTTGAAAAAATTGTGGAATTGGAAGTTAGCCGCTTTAAGTTGTTTTGCTATAAGTCCAAGTTTTTTGAATGTATCTTGGACTTATAGCAAGGGCGGCCTGTACTTAAGACAGTAAAATATGTGCTTATGTTTGTAGACTCTGATAAGATGTAAATAAATAATGAGTTAAATTTAAACTTTTGTCTTACCCTGTGTAAGGGGCAGTACCCCCACAGCAGGTCAGGGAAGAAATTGTAACCTGGGGCACATCCTCAGCCTGGTATGAATTGTCACAAGTCCTCATTGACATCAATGAGAACTTATCCCAGAGAGTATATTTCTTCATGTAGCATTCCTTTGCTTCCTAATGCAGGGGAGTAATGTCATAACATTTTACAGAGCACATCATATTTCTGTGCTGTGTAACATATTGCATAGGAAAAGTTCTGACTGCTCCCCACTCCACTGTATTCGCTTTCCATCCACTTGTGGTGCTTTCCCTCCACACACACACCCCCTACCTCCCTTATGCATAAATTAAGATAAAACTAAGATTAGATAAGATGGGAAGGGGCTCTTTTGGCTTTCATTTGCCTGATTGGCGTTGTCAGGACCAATTAGTTTAGTCCAAAATGTTTGATTTGATCACCTTTCACATGCTGTTTTTTTTCCTTCTTGTTAGTACATTCTGTACTGTGTTGTTAAAAATAGTTTGTATGTAGTTCCTCTTGTTCAAGCAATATACCTTTACAGTGTGAGGTTCAGAAAGCATTGTCTGTTCTTTGTTATGAGTCAGCATGGTTTTCAATTTAGAGCTTTTGATACAGTCTCCCACAGTATTCTTGCCAGCAAGTTAAAGTAGTATGGCTTGGATGAACGAAATATAAGGTGGATAGAAAGCTGGCTAGATCATTGCGCTCAACGGGTAGTGATCAATGGCTTGATGTCTAGTTGGCAGCTGGTATCAAGCAGAGTACCCCAGGGGTTGGTCCTGTGGCTGGTTTTGTTCAACATCTTCATTAATGATCTGGATGATAGGATGGATTACTCCCCCCCCCCCACCCCACCCCCCAGCAAGTTTGCAGATGAAACTAAGCTGGAGGAAGAGGAATAGCGTCCAGAATGACTTAGACAATTGAACTTAGACAAATTGGAAGATTAGGCCAAAAGAAATCTGAGGTTTAACAAGGAGAGGTTTAGGGAAGAATCCCACGCACTGCTGCAGACTGGGGGCTGACTGGCTAAGTGGCAGTTCTGCAGAAAGAGGACCTGAAGATTACAGTGGCCGACAAGGTGAATATGAGTCAACAGTGTGCCCTTCTTCCGAGAAGGCTATTGGCATATTGTACTGCATTAGTAGGAGCATTGCCAGTACATCAAGGGAAATGGGTATTCTCATGCCCCCCTATCCAGCATGGGTGATACCACCTCTGAAGTATCGTGTCCTACAGAAAGGATCTGGACAAGTTTGAGAGAGCAGCAGAGTGCAACGAAAATGATAGGGGGTTGGGGAAAAGCTATAACTCGTCTTATTTAATCTGCATAAGAGAAGATCGAGGGGGGATTTGATAGCAAACTTCAACTACTTGAGGAGTGAGGCCCAAAGAAGATGGAGTCAAGCTATTCTCGTTGATGGCAGATGACAGAACAAGGAGCAATGGTCTCAAGTTGCAGTTGGGAAGATCTAGGTTGGATATTAGGGAAAGCTACTTCACTAGGGAGGTGGAATCTCCATCCTTAGATGTGTTTATGGCCAAGCTTGATAAAACCATAGCTGGAATGATTGTGGGGTTGGTCCTGCTTGTGAGCAGGTAGTTGGACTAAATAACCTCCTGAGGTCACTTCTAAACATAGTCTTCTATCATTCAATATAAAAATCGTAATAACAGTAGTTCACAATTTCTTAAATACATTACAACGTGTAGGGTCGTATTCATCACTCTTTACTCAGGCAAAACTCACATTGAAGCCAAGCACAGTTTTGCATGAGTAAGAAACACTGAATATGGCCCCTAGTTAGCAAGTATATGCTCCCATTTTTGCAAATTCAAAATTTCCAATAGAAATCAATTATATTTTTAGTATAATAAGGAAAGAAGCATTGATATAATATGAACTATAGTTTGTTACTACAGCCACTGACACAAAATCAGTGTGTAATAGGCTTACTCATCTACACTAAAAGGGCAACAGTAGCCTGCAGCTAAATACAAAGAAAAATTGGAGTTACACTGTATGTGATTTTATGCTTTGCATTATTTTAATAGAAATACAATTAAATAATTTGTCATAATGGAACAGTTATTGACTGTAGACAGTAAGCATTGTGAATTAGGTAAATTCTTAACTTGAAAATCTTCATATGGTTACTTAAAGTCTAAGGGGTTTTTATAACTCACTCAAGTTGGAGAGCTTGGCTGAATGATGAAAAGCATGAAGTATTCATTGGCTGTAAATTGTATAGGAGAAATGTTTGCTTTGGAGTTTTCCTTGCCTTCATTGATATGTTTCCCTAGCAGTACTTTGGAAATGATGATTGCCCTGAAATGGGTGATGGTTCAAAAACAATCCTAGTATAAATAAAAGGAAGTTAATATTTGTCATGTCTTACAAATTAGTTGCAAGTTCTAGAGCAGACATAAAAGCAGTTCTCAAATTAGCCTCTTGAATAAAAAAATAATTGAAAATTTTAATAATCCTATGAAACACTGTGGGTCCATTCATAGTATCATATAGTATCATGGCCAATAAAGGGTGCAATGGCTGAGAATATGTTCCAGTAGAGTATTTAAGCACTGTGTATGTTAAGGGTTATAACCACTTCTCATTCTACTGTATGATTGCCATAATTGTCATGTTTCATTTCCAAAGCCTCTGAGAGTGATTCTTTTGTTTTTAAATATCAAAGTCTGTTTTTCATATTAGACTTTACCTTTTTTAAAATCCTCTGATTGCTCTATTGGTGATTTAGAACAGACAGGCTGTACTTTTTTTTCAAGCTCTTTGCTTGTAATCTCAAGAACATAATATCAAGAGTTAGAACTAAATACGTTAAGAAAACACCCTTTTCAGGAGATAATCAGCCTTGCTTTGTATAGTCTTATTTGGCATAGTATTTCTATTAAGCAAATAGTACACAAATAAATCCTTCCCCTTTGGCAATGCTAGGACAGAAAAATCAGATTTTGTTGATGTGGCTCTAACTTGTCATACTAAAAGGAATGTTCACATACTAATGAGCAACTTCAAGATTCATGGAAGCCTTTGTGGTTACTCTACAGAGGTGATGGCTTTAATGTCCTAAGAGAGATGCCTTCTTAATCTCCCTGTACATCATCTGTATCTTCTGACAGGGTTCTATATACAGTCACTTATTTTATAACTAACTTTTCTTGGCACACCCATGCTTTCAGTTTGTTAAAGTAATTTGACATGACAAATATAAATAAACCGTTATCACTTGAAGATTCCTCCTGTTTGATGATGTACTGCACTTTTAAGTCCACTGTCAAACAGTTGGGCCTTTTTAGGTTGAGTTAAGAAATTCATAAATTACCCAAAGGAGGAAGTGGTACAGCTTGGGCTGCCAATTTTGGTTGGATGTATTCCTTGAGATTTCATCACATGACATTAATCTTTAATTCAAGATTAATCTTTAATTCCTGCAGACCCCAGGACTATCCAGGGGAATTGGCAACTTAGGTGTAGCCCAGAATTGCTGTTGAAGAAGATATAACTTCATTCACAACTTAGAAATGAAACTAAATGAGAGGCAGAATAAAGAGAATGTTATGACCAGAGTTCTTGCTAAGGTGTGTGCCTGCGCGGCCACGCACAAAAAATTCTCCCCCCCGCACACCTCCTCTGGAGAGCTGCGCAGCAGGCGGCTGCTCTGATGGGAGGGGCTGGCTGAGGCAACGTGGTGAGGGAGCTGCGCGGGCGGGGCCGGGACCTGCCATGGGGCGGGTGGGTGGCCTACTCCTGTGGCCGGGGCTGCCACATGGCGGGGGGACAAGCGCGGGTAGGCTGGGGCCTGTTCTGGCGGCTGGGGCTGGAAATGGTACCTGCCACATGGAGAGGCGGGGGTGCCTGCTCTAGGGATGTAATAGTGTAGTTGATTAACCAATAAGCAAATGCTTATAGGTTAATGCTACAAACTACATGCATCTCTCCCCTGCCCACTTTCCAGTAAATTTTTTAGCAGGCTGGCCAGCAGTCCGTCTCAGGCCTGGCTTGAAATGGGTCTGGGACTTACCCCTGCTGCGGCTCTGCATTTAAAGTGTATTAGGAGCTGGGCGGGCAGGCAGCCCAGCTTAATTCTGGCTCGCACCAGGTCCAGGTGCTCAGACCCACCCTAGACAGGGGCTGCTGCCACTACATTCTGCTGCTCACGGACCAACTCCTGCCTCGTACCCTGCACTGCTGCCTCTGTGAGAAGTGGCAGGGGATTCCTCAGGAGTGAGGCCAGAGTGCACTGACTACCGACCCTGCCCCAGGGGCCTATAGAATAGTCACCTAACCGATAAGAATTCTTGCGGTTACTCGACTATTCAGTTAACCGATATTTAACATCCCTAGTCTGCTCCAACGACTGGGAACAGGACATGTCACATGGCGGGGAGAGGGTGTGGGGTCTGCTATGGTGGCTGGGAATAGGACCTGTCGCATGACCGAGGGGGTGTGTCTGCTCCGGCAGCCAGGAACGGGACATGCCACATGGCTGGGGGTGGGTGTCTGCTCCAGCAGTTGGGAACGGGACATCCCGCATGCCCTGGGGGAGGCGACAGGATCTGCTTTGGCGGCTGGGAAAGTGTGTATGTTAATAAATTGGGTGCCATGGTGGCACACATCCAAACCAATGCACATGACCTCAATATTGGCACACAAGCCAAAACTCACTCCTCTCATGGTTGAAAAATCTTAGAAGGAACAGTGGTTATCACACAGTTTAGGTAAAAAAAGCTAATGTTTATATATAACATATATTTAAGATATTTTAGCAGGATCGGATATGGGATGGCCCATTTGGTTTACAGTTTGGTTTTGCTGAAAGGATAGCATTGGTTAAGCATAATGATGATGATACAGAAATACATCCCCAGACATATGTGATTAAAGTACATTGAATATTTACTGTTCAGAGCCCTAGCTTAGTTGATTTCTCTTGAATTAACATATGGTATTGGGGCTCAAATTTAGCATGAAATTCAAGTGTAGTAGGACTTTTTTCCAGTATATAGTACATAGCTTGTTATAAGACAGTGTTACATGCTAATAACATTACACTATGTATTTTAAAAAAAATTAATATATTATGGAATATAGTGACCATAGCATGCACATAATAGTAAAAGCTATTAAATAACTTGGTATAGTCAGTGTGAATTTAAATAGGAAAAATTTCTCCATGCACTGTAGTTAGTGTGTGTGTGTGTGTGTGTGTGTGTGTGGTGGTTTTTTTTTTTTAATATTATTGTTACAGTTCATTCCTCCTTAAATTTAGTTAGAAGACTACAGAATTTGTTGCTCTGTTTCAGCAAAGAGGTCTTTAAAAGCAATAATATTAAAGGTAGCTTCATTTCAGAAATTTAGTTTTCTACATTAATAGCAATCCAAATGTCAAACTAAGCATAATTCCAACTTTCTCCTTTATAAAGATTATTTACATATGTGTAATTGCTATAGTTTTAGTCAAGGAATCAGAAAGGGAGAACTGAGAGAGAGGTACAGTGATGGTGATTCATTATCATTCTGCAAGCTGCTATTAGAAGCTCATTAGCCTGAAATACACTTGTAGGAAATAGGATTAGACTTCTTCCAGAAATGGTCATAATGTTCCAGTTGTGACATAGGAAGACTATTGACAGTTGTTGTAGCTAAACGAAAGCCAAGCCGCTTTCAGTAATGCTTTGTTTAGCACTACTTTGTACTCTGATTGATCTTGATCATTTAGGATGTGCTACAAAATTGCACCAAGGACATTTAAATCAACACACAAGTTGGGCAGTGGTATGCTATTAGTGTCATTGATATTTTTTAAGTCTAAATAAAGAAATGTAATTCCGAGACTCTAACTAGTGGATCTCAGAGGAAGATTATAATTTGATTATTTTAAAGAAATCTGTATTGAATATTTGGCAGCAGCTAAAGTGAAAAGCAATTAAAACTATTAGTGTTTTTTTTCCTGTTACAGGCTGGACCTCCCCTGGTCTGGCACCCTTGGGACTCGACTGGTCCTGAACCAGCGAGTTCTCTGGACCGGGGAGGTCAATGCTGGCCCCTCTGCTGCTAGACTCAGGGCTCTGCTCCGGACCGCTGGCCATCCGCCCTGACCCCCAGTGAATGCATTCTGCAGAAATGATTTTTAAAATGGTGGTATGTGGTTCTTTCCACCAATGTTGCCATATCAAATTTGCTCAGTTTTCACATTTTTATTACTGATGTTTATCAACCAGCTGTTTTCTTTCTAGCTGGCACATCATCAGTGTTTATTATTTAAAACAAAATAAATTGGAACTTACTTCAATAAATTTGGTAACTATGAGTCATAATATAGTCCAATTTGCTCTCTTACATGTTTTTTGGCTCTGCATTGTGTTAACTGAAGTAAAAAAGCAGTAAAAACTTATTTTCTCAGAAACATAAAGCAGTTATTAACTTTTTTCAAGAAAAGGATGGAGGAGGCACAGGTAATGATTAATAAATCATCCTACTTGGCTTTATTTATGCTATTTACAGCTCCTTCAGGAGATGAATATGAAATAGCAAAGCAACTCCATTTAGGTCTAAATGCTCTCACGCTGTGGGTAACATACTAGAACTTTAGAGACCAAGCTAAATGAATGAGCTTGATGGCACAAGAAAATAGAAATAGAGAAACATAGAATAGCCATGCTACATCAGTCCAGTTGTCCATCTAGTCCAGTCGTAGACAGTAGTTTCACCAGATATTTTAATGAAAGTGGACAATTATGTCCCAGAAATGTTTTTTTTCTACCACTCAGCAGTAGGTGGTTGTGCCTTGAAATGAGGGGTTTCATATTCCTAATTTTGCCTGTTTTTCTTAGGCATGTAAACATATCTACTTTTGATTCCTACTATGCTCTTTACCTTGGTGGCATCTTACGGTACTGAGTTCAACAGGTTAAATGTGTATTGTATAAAAAGCTCATGGGTTTTTTTATCATTTTTAAATTTGTTGCCTTTAAATGTGTTTGGATATCTCTAGCATTACTCAACACGATTCTTTATTTGCATACCTCTGTTGCGTCTCCACTCTAAACAGTCCCAGTCTTCTCGTTCTCTCTTCTGATGGGTATCTTTCTTTGCATCAAATTTTAATCGCTTATCTCTGCTCCCTTCTATTTGTGCTGTTTCTGTTTTGAGATAGGATTACCAAAACTGAACATAGTATTCCAGTTGAAGGTGTTCCATTTGATTTCTATAATGGCATTTGTAATATGTAAGCACCTTTCAGAGGACTTGAAAGGTGCTTATTCCTGCCATGCATGCAGAGGACTGGACTTGAGCTTTCCAGGTTCTTTCCAATTCTATGATTCTATGTTATTTTCAGTATTATTTTCTATCCTATTCTTTTTACATACAAGCCTGTTCTTTGCCTTTATAACCATTCCTGCATGTTGAGTGGTGTCTCAGGTGAGCAGAGCTTGGGAGAGTGCCTTATGTACAAGAAGAACACAATCAAACATTTTTACCCAAAGAAAGTGGTTACGCGAATCAATGGCTGTGGAAAACACAAGGCACAGGAAAGGTCTGTGTAAATGTCTTTGTTGGGGAGGGCAAGAGATGACCAAATTGAAATAATCTGAGTATTACAAGAAGGTGAATTCCAGGAAGATGAAAGGGAAATGAACCAAGACAATTCATCCAACAGGAGCTTTACAGCTACTGCGAGACCTCAGGTTTTCTCTGATGTAGGGTTGCCAGATACCTTCACAAAAAATCCCGAGTAGGCGGGGAAAAATTGGTGGGCGGGGGGGAGGGGGTCGCTGCGCCTTTAAATTATCTTGCTCCCCCCACCCTCGCAGATGCCGACGACCATTTTTTTTAGGAGAAAAAAAGGCTGCTGCGCCTTTAAATTACTGCGCTCCTCTCTCCCCCCGCCCTCACAGATGACACTGGCTATCCGGCCAAGGAAAACAGAAAGTACCAGACATTTTACATGTCCGGTATTCTCTTTTTTTTTTTTACCGGACGGAAGGCCAAAATACTGAACTGTCCGGGTGAAAACCGGACACCTGGCAACCCTACCCTGATGTGTTGCCTAACTCAGAGTTTGTGCAGAAGTGAATAAATTGCCAAAAGAAATGAGAGTTGACTTCCTTGTTTCCTCACTCTTATAGACAGAATGTATATATCTAGATTAAGTTTTGTGAAGACTAAAATCCCCTGTAAAAGGGCTAATGTTGGTTGTGCTTCCCACCATTAAGGTGCTTAAAATGGTTTGAAAGCCTTTTTTTTTTGGGGGGGGGGGGGGTTTTTTTTTTTTTTTTTAATATTAAACATTCAAATCTTGCTTGCTCCCAAAGGCTCCTGAGTAAGTGGCAAACTAGGAATGCTGCCATGAACCAACAGAGGGAAAGCTGACCTGTTCAGAGAGGAAGGGCTTTTAGTCAGTCTGCTTAAAACTTACTTTTTGTGTTGTTTGTTCTTATTGACTTTTGTTTAACTTGGATTGCCTAGCTAATGTTTTGAGGAAAGAAAATGTTTCTTAAAAATTCAATAGCTCTGTCCGATCAGTGAAGATCTAAGAGCTCACATTATGAAAACGTTGAGAAATCCAGAAAGTCTTCCTGCAGAATCAGGAAAGACCTGATTTGATACTTATTATCTGAAAAGACTCAGGAAACAAAGTCAAGCATTCCTTATCTGCCATAAAGAGGCATAATGCGGGCTGAAGTCCACTTTAAAAAAAAAAAGGGTTTTTTTTTTATTTTAAGACTCACTATGTTTATAAACAACAAATAGTCTAATAGCACTTTAAAGACCAACAAAACATGTAGATGGTATTTTGCAGGCACAACCCACTTCTTCAGATGAAGTGGGTTGTGCCCACGAAAGTTGATGATACCATCTGTATGTTTTGTTGGTCTTTAAAGTGCTACGAGATTATTTGTTGTTTTTTAAGTTTTTCCTGTTCCAGACTAACTCTGCTACCCCTCTGAAACTTATGTTTATAAAAATATTCATTTGATATGATTTTCTCCCTGAATAACTTGTTCTATTACTAGATGTGGTTTTTAGACTATTTGTTCAAAGCATGTGAAAAAAACAAGTCAAATTTTTATGGAGAAGTAGTCAAGAAAGGCATTCTGGATAGGACTCAGGGGGGAGTCAGTCTAAAAGAATATGCACTATAACATCTGTTATAATCAGGTTTGTGGGCTACTGAATAAATGAGAAACATCTAGTGCATGTAGGTGATAGTCATAATTATAGGATTTAAGGTAAGATCTAAGAGCTCACATTATGAATGCGTTATCCATGTCACTCTTTATATATTCATGTGATTTGTATTTTTTTAACCATATTTCTGGAATGGGCATGTAAGGTCAAAGTTGAAGTGTATATTTATTTGCAATACGGAGCTGTCATTCACTTATTTGTAAGTGATATGTTCAGATGTCCTATCTGTCTTGGATTTTCTCATTTCTCTCAAAATACTATAAACTCTGTGCATTTAGCAAAACTGAAATTATCAAATACCCATTGAAAGTAGATTCAGGAATGAAATAATATTAAAACAAGGTATGAATGTATAATTACCATGTGGGGGCTGCTACATATGTCATAATGACAGAACAGTCAATGGTTTCTAAAGGTTGAATGATGTCTTGAAAGGAGGTATGTCACCAAATAGCATTGTGCACCAATGGTATCCTCCTACACCAACCCTGACAGCTTCACTGCAGCTACACCTGTGTGAGAAGATTATAAAATTAACCTTATAAATTGTAACACATCTTCACAGCCTTGGGTGTTCCTATTCCCAGTCTGTTGTACAGACCACTTGTGATTTGTAAGGTTAATTTTACAATTGTACACAAAGCACTTTAATAAGAAATGGAACAGAATTGATGGGGTGAAGGAGGATATCATTGGTGTACAGTGCTGTTTTATTATATGCTTTTTTTGATACACTATCATTGGTGTGTCCAGTTATTTGAGCACCTGTTCTGTGAGTCTGTTAATCAGCTGAATTCCTACACAATCCTCAACAGAGTATATAGACCCTGACAGAGTGTCAAATTCACTCCCTACAACCTCACTTTCCTGTTCAGGTTGATTGTACTTAGAGCTTTCTCCAAAATCTCTTCTGTCATCATAGTCTCTTAGCTTCTTGTTGCTCAGAACAACACTACCATCTGATTGGAATTAACTGCCCAGCCTCCAGCATGATGACACAGTAATTATCCTAATTCTTAAAGCTCTTGAAGCTAATGTATCTCCCCAGAAGAACTCTATTTTCCATGCAGATAAGTCTTCACTTCAGAGTTATCTAGACATGAATT
Source organism: Pelochelys cantorii (assembly GCA_032595735.1). Taxonomy (NCBI): domain Eukaryota; kingdom Metazoa; phylum Chordata; order Testudines; family Trionychidae; genus Pelochelys; species Pelochelys cantorii. Next base: position 5,997,040 of record CM064333.1, read on the forward strand.
ACTTCTCTCACATTACCTTAGTTTGAATGAGATAATTCACATTGCAAAGTACAGTAGAAGCTCTCTTATCTGGCATGTCAGGGTAATGGGGGGGGAGGGGGGATGCTGATTAATTGATATTCTGGTTAACTGAGAGTTTGCTTTACCAATGGATTATCAGTTTCCTAAGAATTATGATGAAGTGAATAAAGTATAAAATAGTATACTGGGACTCACCAATCCAGCAGTAGTACTGCTCTGCAGAGCGGTTGTTTTTTGTTTTTTTTAAAGCCAGGGGTGCGGAACCTTTTTTGGGTCCAGGACCGCTGATGCATAGACAAATCAATCGGGGGACACATACAAGTGAGAAACAACCCCTATACACACTGTGGCCCCCATCTGAAAAAGAGAAAGATACTCCCCACATTCCCCTCATAACCAGAGCCTAGGGGAGCCCAACCTAGTAGCTTTTGTGTGCTCCAGCCCCGCAGTTGGGCAGCAGTGGAGCTGAGGTGCCAGAGTGGACTCCAATGCTGGGGGCACAGTCTTGAGTTTTGAGGGCTGGATCCAGGCAAGCTGGGGGCCGGATCTAGCCTCTGGGCCTAAGGTTCCCCCCTGCTTTAAGTACTTAAGTGTACACAGGTAAAGCTTTCTATATAGTAGGTTATCTTACAACACTACATATCACTATTGGCTGTGCATGACGTATACCCAGATCTCTAAAATACACTTAACACTAAAACTATACTGCGCATAATTTCATCTTTCTTTGATGGCTCAAGAGGTACTTCTGGATCTTGCAGTGCCTCAGGATCATCATTACCAACATCAATTATCAGTGTAGATGTAGAAGGTGTAGGAGGTTGGCCTGACTCTGTAATGACCCTATGACATACCCTGGAAGCTACTTTTTTGAATAAATCCCTGATTTCAGATTGCTTAAAAACATAAGAATGGCCATCTAGCCCAGTATCTGACTTCCACCAGTGGCCAATGCCAGGTGCTTTAGAGGGAATAAACAGAACAGGGAATCATCAAGTGTCACCCATTTCCAGCTTCTGACAAACAGGCTCTAGGGACACCATTCCTGCCCATTCTACATAATGAGCATTGATGGGCCTATCCTCCATGAACCTATCGTCTAGTTCTTTTTTAACCCTTCAATCGTCTTGGCCTTCACAGCATCCTCTGACAAAGAGTTCTACAGGTTTACTATGTGTTATGTGAAAAAAATCTTCCTTTTGTTTAAAACCTGTTGCCTATTAATTTTATTTGGTGACCCCTAATTCTTATGTTATGGGAATGAGTAAATAACAATTCCTTATTTATTTTCCTCACACTAGTCACAATTCGATATATTTTTTTTGAGATGCAGCGACCAGATCAGCGCTCAGTATTCAAGATGTGGGCATACCATGGGTTTATAGAGAGGCAATATATTTTCTCTTAATATCTATCCCTTTTCTAAATGATTCCCAACATTCTGCTTTCTTTTCTGACTGCCACTGCACGTTGGGCAGATGTTTTCAGAGAACAACCCGCAATGCTTCCAAGATCTCTCTAATTTCCAGCTGATGACACCTTAGTTTACCATAGAAATTCTTGGTAGTCCCCAAGTGTATGATCCTGCACTTCATACTATTAATTTTAATCAATTCCTATTACTCTAGTTCTTAAAGTCATCCAATATGCTCTTCTGCATTGCCTCTCAGCTTTGTTAGACTCATTCACTGTTGATCCTGAGTCTCTCACCAAGCATTTAAGAGGACCCAGCCTCAGTAAGACCAAGCAGGTTAAGAATATTTGTCAGACAGCATTCCTAAACATCAAGGCACTGAAGAGGAAGCAACATATAAACACACAGCTCTGATCTCAGACCCAGTATTCACCCAATTTCACAGCAGAAGATTATTGAATTGTGTGCTCTTTTCCTGCAGTGAAATCACAACAGCATATTGCCACTGTAAATAAAAAGCACTGCAAGGGAAAACAGGTGGATCTTTATTCTTGTGGACCTACTGGAACATCCAACCTATCTGGACCAAATGATTATCTACAGTCACCAATTCTGACACCTCCAGAACAGAATTCACCATGTAAAAAGATGACCTTTTCTTGGAATCTTAACTGTGGAATTATTCCCTGTTCACATTAGTAGTAGAAGTAGATGGTGTACTCAGTATGCAGATATGAGGGAATCCAGGGTTGCTGCATAAATAGAATGGGTCTGAGAATCTCAGAATTGTAATGAGTCAACCGCAGAGTTCCCTCCACCCCAGCCAGAATGGTGTACTACAGCTATTCATGCTCCAAAGTCTTATCTGGAGTTTTTGTCACCCTGATTCATGGATGCTCTATCTCTAGGCAGCAAAACCTCTTCTAAATAAGCATTTTCGGATTGCTTGTTTCCTCCTGGGCCTGGGAATAAAGGCAACACAAGGATTCTCCAACACAGACCAGATCAGATGTGCTGATCAGATGTATTTTGGTTACAAGAGGGGGACTCCTCTTGGACTCTGATTTCTTGCCATCATGTCCCATAAAAAGTCAGTTATAGAAAGTTAAACACTAGAAAGAAAAGAACCTAATAGGGTTTCAACTAAAAAACCTGTAAATGTGCAACGTATGCGTGAATACTTTCTCTAACGGGAGAGAGAAGGAACTTAAGGTCCTGCAATCTACTTAGACCAAGGGAAAAACAGGAACTGAGGAACTACAAGATGAGTCCTTCTTTATATAGTTCAAAAATATTTGATCAGTGCCTACCTCCAGGAACTGCTGTTGAATCATTGTGGTGCCTGTGCAGGAGCATGCAAGCCAACTTTAGGGGGTACGTTAAAAACAATTCATGGAGAAGACTATATTCCACTTTTTAAAAAAACACAAACATTCACATTCATGACAGATGTCTTAAGATAACAAAACACTGAAAAAGTTGTTTGCACGCTGCATGTAATTGGTAAATCCACAAAAGAAAATCACCATTATTCCATGGTCAGTGTACTTGTCTTCTGCCTCTTTTCTATAAAAGTAGAGTACAGACTATGCTATTGTATAATGTGCTGGGCAATATATTAGTCTTGGTTATTAGATTACAGATTTGTATTGGGTGATATCAGAAATGCCAATTAATTGAGCTTTTGTTAATTGACTGACAGATAACATAACTTTTACTGTAATACTCAAGCTATGTGTTCCCAATGGCACTATCTTCACTTGTGTGTGGTGCTAAGATTTCGGGGGGTAGTTTGCATGGTGCTTTGCTCTTCAGTAAACTCAGCTGCTGTATGAAATTTTTCCCAGTGAATTGTCTGCAATATGGGAGCATTTGCTGGGAGTTGTTGGAAAGGCATTGGAGGACTAATGGCACTTGAGTAGTGCCAGCCTGTGTCCAAGCTATGGAGTGGTTATGTTAACAACTGCTGGGTTAAGCTAAATTGAAATTTAACCTGGAACTGCTTTCAGGACAGTCAATCCAAGTTAAAAGTTTTATGTGTGGTTGGGACTCAAGTTAGGGACAACATTTGAATTACAGCTTGACTTAAATTTGGAGCAAAGGTAAGTCCTTAGACTTTGTAGGCTTGTTCTAGTGATGCTGATCCATAAACACCCTGAAAAGTTATATACATGTTCCTCATGGAACACTTAAACAAAGAACAACCTCAAAATAAAAAGCCGGACAAGATCATTCATGAATAATAAACTGTAGTTTTATTGAGACTTCAAGGAGTAGCTTCTCTTTTTTAATAAAGGAGTGTCAGAAAATTAAATCGGAGACAGTTTTTAGAGTGGCCCATGCAATTCAACTAGTATAGGCATTCCGAATGAGCTCAGTCCCTTTTATTTTCTTTGAGAAGACGTCCCTTGTGTTTATAGGGAGACGTATAACTTTTTAAAATACAGGGTGTGGATTTTGTCTTATTCCACAAATTAATACAACACGTTGAGCATCCCACTGATCTTTCAGAATGAATGCTTCCCTAACAAATCTCAAAGACTAGCTGATCAGATATGTAGATGTTAATGTGGATGCATCCTTAGCCTACATGGGAGAGAAAAAGCCTATGTTTGAGGGTGGCGTCCTCCAATTCCATTGGTAACAAATACTGATACAAATAGATGAATAGGTGATATCTCCAGAGCCTTCTGTGGCTATGTGCGGTAGTATAGTTTTACTCTAGCGTTAAGAGGGATTAGTGTATTTAACTGGCTGAAGGAATAAACAAAAGATTAAAGAAGTAAAAATCTAGTTCCACCTTTACTTGTTTTTAATACCCTAACTGCTTTGCACACTTGAAATGTTTCTCTTTATTAATCGTAGAAAATGTAATTGGAGAACATCAGTATTTCTGTGGCTCTTTTCATAAGACAGAAATACATATTTTTTCCTGCATATGTAAATATAGAAAATTAATCTTAAACTTTATTTTAGAAAAGATGAAAAATGCCCTGAAAACCTCTACTAGACAAACACAACCGCAACAAAGATCTGATGTCAGTAAGAGCTGTTTATAACGCTCCCCTTCACTTGTCAGTTATTGATAAGATTGAAATCTCCTACTGAAATTCCAGCAATGGGATGGATCCCATGTCACAAAATGAATTTAATTGTTCCATAATGATGCTTTTATCTATGATAAAATAAATGAGTTGAAATATTGAAATATGCCTTTCAGCATTATAGTGTCTTAAATTCATGGTTTTCATATAGAAGAACTCTAATTGTTTTTAGTTTCAAACACATCTTTGTAGCACTATACGCTCTCATGGTTAATATGCAGTCTTCAGCTGATAGTAGCAAGATAAAGGTGTGTGCTAACGAATGAGGTATACAGCTGACACATTTTCAGAAGTGCAAGTAAATGCTGCTGTAGCTGAAATGAGGATGCAACAATATTTGTAATTTCATGGAGAGTTCTTGAGGAAAACTGACACTCTTGAAGTACTTTACTTGTTGATATCCCAAAATATTATGACAATCCGTTTAGGGGAGCCTTTTTATCAACAGTCACAGCTTCTGACATAAAGTTGTAATTGCCTGTTTCTCAAAGGTGCTGAGTGCCAACAGCTCCCATGGAAGTCAAAGGAGAGGGTGAGGTCAGCACTCTGAAAAATGAGGTCATAAGTTTGAGTGTAATAACTTCTGGACAAGTCTGGTCTGTAAGGTTGAAAATTTATAAGTTGTTTGAAGAGCAATAGGGAAAACATCTGAAAATCCCACATGATGCTTCTTGTTGGGACAGAGCTCCTACATAATTTCATTAGCTAGGCACAATCACCTTGGAAAACATCCAGATTCCTGCTTCTAACAGTTGTCTTGAGAATGATGAAATTAGTGTTTTAAAAGAATTCAAGGGAGCACTGCTGGTAACTAGTATTTGACATTAATGATTGTACACATGATATTCGCTCATATAACAAGAGACTTCATAGATAATGTGTAATTTCAAAGAGTTTGAGAACAAATTGCTGTGGAACCTTAACTATGAAGTTTCCGATTTCTTTGTGAATTAAATTGTATTCCTAACATCACATTAACGTTGTTTTTAAGGCATAATTTAACAGTTAAGTTAGCAAACATTTTGTCTGAAAGGCCAAATAAAATGCAAAAGAAAAAGTAGCACCAATTTGAGTGCTTCAAACTCTGTCCAGTATTCCTGAACCAAAGAGCCCGCCCCAGATTAAAAGCAAATAAATTATTTTTTTGAAGTCTGAACAGACCTATATTGAAAATCCGTCTGCACAAATCTCATCTCTAAATCCAGTTTCATGGGCGTCCACTGTAATGGTTTTAAATAAACTAGTTTGTACAAATAATTGTGCTCCTAATAACAAAGGTGGTTTCTATACTATACATTTCCTTACAAGCACTGATGAATACAACTGTGTAAGTTGTAGTATATCCCTCAAGCTGTTTTTTAAAGAAAACTAAGTAACTGCAACATTACTTCTCAGGAAAAAGATAGGATATTGTCCATTATTTGCAGTGGTGCCACTTACATTGTGCTTTGAGGTATTTTTAAACGTTATTTGAATATTTTTGGCCTTAGTATAACATAAATGTTTTTATTTACAAACAGTGCATACTCAGACCTTCTCAAAGTTTACTTTTAGATTTATTATTTATTGTATATTCCTGAATATAGCTTGTTTCAGTTTTGTTTATAAAATATTTCTTTTTTAACATATTAGTGCTTGTTCTTCTCATAGTTGTGGATAAATAAATGCATCTGTTTATTTTAAATTACAATTACCTTTCTGTGACCCTTCCTCACCTTAAATAATATCTTACTCTGGGAGTTGTTCTCTAGGAAGTCGAAGACCCCAATTGTGGTTTCGCCTTGTTTGGTAGTGCAGAGGCATAAAGGGGAGCAGTCCTTCTCTCCCTCTCCCCACCCCTTTGCATGGGCTTTCTCCATCTCTGTTACAGGTGTGGGCAGCAAGCAGGACATTGCATGCCTCAGTTCCTCACCTTTCTCAACTTATGTGGGCAAGGAGTTGGCATGGAGCAGGGAATGGGTAGAGCCAGGGCTCCTTCTCCTGCATGTGCTGGTCAGTCCAGTTGAGCTGGCCTGGAGAGTTAGTCATTTGTTCCTGCTAAGGATCAGCAGTATATTACTTTTTCCCAGGACAAAGTGAAGAGTAGGAAAGGAATTGCTGCTCTAGGGTGTCAGATTTACCATGCTGTTTGTTACAGGACACTGGATGTAAAGGAACAATCCAGCCCAATGAAACTGTGGAATTAAGGGTCTACTCACTGTGAATAAGGGTGGTGCCCCGGGTGTTTCATACATAGACATTAGGTACAAAAGGGACTAAGTAGGTAAGCTGGTCCTCCCGCATATCATACAGCATTTCAGAGACTGAGATCCAAAAATGAGTGGTAGTAGCAATATTATAATCCTCATGAAAGCACTACACAGAACTGCTGCTTACAGGTGGATTGTAATATGTGCAGATGACAGCTATAAAGTTCAGAGCTGGACAACATTTTTTATCCAAAAACTTTTTTTTTTTTTCAGAAAAAACCATATTAATCGATGCTGAGATGTTTTCTCCACTCATCTGAGGAAGTGGGTTTTGCCCACAAAAGCTCATGATATATTATATGTATTTTTGTTAGTCTCTAAGGTGCTACAGGACTACTAGTTTTTTGTAAATTCATGTCAGTTTTGCTGAATTGTTTGGTTTTTTGGAAGAAGATCTAGAAAAAAATGAACATTTAGTTTCAAGACTTTATAAGTTAAATATGTTGATTAGCTTTACATAAATTTAGTTTTAATTTTTTTATTTGAAATAGTTTACAAATGGTTGAAATTGAAACATAATTTTGTTGAAATAAAAATTTCATTTGCATGTAAACACATTTTTTCTGAAATTTTGAAAATTTTTAATTTTTTTCACCTGAAAATGAATTTGTTGCTGACTTTTCAGAATTGCTAGTGAACGAAAAAAATTTTTACTTTTCCTAGCTCTGAGTACCATTTCAAAGATGACAACTTAAAATTAGGGATGTTAAAATGTGTTTATTTTTGTAAATGTGTAACTGCTGAAATTTACAGCAGTTACACGTTTCCATGTGGGGGCAGGGTGGCGAGAGCCTGCTTTTAAGCCTCTGTGGGAGGCAGCAGCAGGGGAGAGGGCAGGCCACTCCATGGGAGGTGGTGCTTGTGGGGAGCCTGCTTTTAAGCCAACTTCCTGTGCATACCAGTTCTTGCTTGCTTGCCCTGCTCAGAGGCAGTGGGAGAGAGGCAGCCCCGTGGGAGCTGGTATGCACAGGGAACCGGCTTAAAAGCCATCTCCCCATGTGCACCATCTCCCACCTCCCTTTCTCCTCCCTCTGCTGCCTCTGATACAGAGGCAGCAGTGGGAGGGCTGCGTGTAACCATTAGGATTAACAGATGAGTCATCAGTTACGCGTGTACACGTATTTAATCTATTTAAAATAGATTTACTGACTAAATCATATTACAAGTTGTTCAGTGATTTTTTTTTCCCAAGTATTTACCAGATTTTTTAGTTTTGTGTAAGCACAATTTATATAGCAAATCAGTATGGGCTAGTTTGCAGATTTTGCCAGTACTACAGCGTGCTATTACTAGCACAGACTAATTTAGCTTGGTAGATCAAGTTGTTTTGTAGAAAGACCGGTAGAATGGAATAGCTAGCCATATTTTTATACTGATCTGTATAAAATCTAAATTAACCAAACAACGAAAAAAATATCTGATTGGTTACAGCCTTTATAGACAGTTAAACAACCATACACACATTTCAGTTTCAGCTGGTTGTTTTAAAATGTGAAAAACATGATTTAAGCAGTTTTTCTTTAAATACAGTTAGTTTCATTTCTTTTATGCCTTTTTCACAGCACTCTGTCACCTCCCACTCATCTTTAGAAAACCTCTATAGTTTTTCCCACTGATTAAATTGGTGCTTACCAGTGAATACAGAGCTTACACCCTGCAGGTTATGCCTCTTAAGTCTCTGACATGTTTCACCTTTTTGAAGAATGACGGTAAGTTGTGGACATATTTTTTTATTATTATTTACCTGTTTAATCCTGGAAATAAAGTTCACATCTAGAAACAATATGTGGGCCTGGTAGGTGTCATGGAATCCTGAACCAGGGCACTTACAAGCAGACATTAACCATCTATTTCTTCTCTGGATAGTTATGCCAGTTGGATAGTTGTGTTGTAAAGGTTGTTGATGCTTGTACATTTCCATTCTTTACTGTTCCAAAACATATTTTTGCTTAATTTCCAAGTGAAGTATAGAAATAATGACTCAGCACACAAGATCAGAGCTAGGAATGAACTCCTGAACTCTTGGACTTTTGCATCCTCAGGGCCAAGAGCATTAGAGAGGTGATGTTCTGCCACCAGGGTAAGGGTAGAGTAGGTTCGTTTCACTCCAAATACATCTTTAGCCTGCAGCAGGAACAAAGAGAGCATACCAAAAACAAGAAAGAAAAGGAAATGGGATTACAAAGTAGAAAAATATGATCCCAGAATAAATGAGCAGTTGAAATCCTAAAGAATTGTGTTTAATATAGAGGCACTGCATTTGTGGAGAGAAAGGGATGGAATGCACATGTGTGCTTTTCCCCAGGCCATGAAATACAGTATTTACCAGACATAATAGCTGTAAAGACACTATTGAAAATGGAGATGCAATAGGCAAGTGGGCACAGAGAGGTAGATAGAAGGAATAAGGCATGCGTCTGTCCCTATTTGACAGTGTTGCTCTCAGAGCCTTTCAAAAGTTGACTTAAAACACAGTTGGGGAGTTGAGAACATAAGAATGCCCATACTGGGTCAGGCTAGTGATCTGCCTAGCCCAAGATTCTTCTGACAGTGACTGATGCCAGATGCTTCAGAGGAAATGAACAGACCAGGGCCATTATCAAGTGATCCATCCCTTCTGGTCCTGTCCCAGCATGTGGCATTCAAATGCATAGGGACACCCAGAGAATGGGGTTAGGTCCCTGACTATCTTGGCTAATAGTCACTGATGAATCTATCCCCATGAACCTAATTCTTTTTTAACCCAGTTATGTCCCTTTCACAATATCCCTTGGCAATGAGTTTCACAGGTTAACTGCGTGTTGTGTGAACTACTTCCTTTTGTTTTAAAATTGTTGCCTCTTAATTTCATTGAATGGCTACTAGTTAATCTGTTATGTGAAGTGGTAAATAACTCTTCCTAATTGACATTCTCCAGGCCATTCATGATTTTATACATCTCTATCATATTCTTCCTAAGCTTCAGGGGGTAGCCAAGTTAGTCTGTGCAGGATACACTTAAAAACTGGTCTGGTAGCACTTTATAGGCTAACAAAACATATAGATGGAATCAGTCATCTGAAGAAGTGGGCTGTGCCCACGAAAGCTCATGATTCCATCTGTATGTTTTGTTAGTCTATAAAGTGCTACCAGGCCAGTTTTTGTGTGTTAAGTTCTTCCTAGTCATCTCTTTCCCAAGTTATAGAGTCCCAGTCTTTTTTAATCTCTCCTCATATAAAAGCTGTTCCATACCCTGAATATATTTTGCTGCCCTTCTCTGCACCTTTTCCATTTCTAATGTATCTTTTTTGAGATGGGGTAACTGGAACTGCATTCAGTATTCCAGGTGTGGGTATACCACGGATTTATTTAGTGGTTTTCCCATTTTTCTGTCTTAGGGTATGTCTAGACTGCATCCCTCTGTCGGCAGAGGGATGCAGATTGGGCAGGTCGACATCGCAAATGAGGCAGGGATTTAAATATCCCGTGCCTAATTTGCATAAAAATGGCCACTGCATTTTGCTGACAAAGTGCTGAGTTGGCAAAACACGGTGGCCATTTTTATGCAAATTAGGCACGGGATATTTAAATCCTTGCCTCATTTGCAATGTCGACCTGCCTAATCTGCATCCCTCTGCCGACAGAGGGATGCAGTCTAGACATACCGTTAGTATCTGTCCCTTTCCAAACAGTTCCTACCATTCTGTTAAGGTGTTTCACTGCTACTGCACATTGAGCAGATACTTTCAAAAGGCTGTCCACAATGACTCCAAGGTATCTTTCTTGAGTGGTAACAGCTGGCTTATATTAGGGATGTTAGATAGCGTGTAATTGAATATTCGATTAACCACACAAAATTTTATCTCTTACATGACTATTTGATAGTCCCTGGGGTGGGACTGATACTGAGCTAGCAGTGCAGGGCGGCAGCAGCACCTGTCCGCGGGTGCCCGAGCTCCTCACGGACAGAGGCTCCTCCATGGGATGTGGGGCAGCCTCTGTCTGCGAGGAGCTCAGACTGCCCGCGGACAGGGGCTGCTGCTCATCGTGGACAGATGCTGCTCACCCCTGCCTCGCTCTCACTGATAAGGCAGCAGTGTGGGGAGGGGCAGCAGTTGAAGCCGCTGCTCAAGGGGAGCCAGCTTTTAAGCCAGCTTCCCCCGAGCACTGCTCCTCCCTGCCTCTGTAGGAGGGAGCAAGGGGAGAGGTGGGGGCAGGTGGGTCTGCAGAGCCGTCATGAGCAGAGAGCTGGCTTGAAAGCCAGATCCTTGTCTGTACTGGCTCCTGCCTGCCCCCCCTTTCCCTCTATACTGCTGCATCTCTGTCAGAGGCAGCAGCATAGGGGTGGGGTGAAGAGGTGCATCTGGGGCTCATAGGTAGCTGGCTTAAAAGTCTGCTTCCCATGGGTACCTGCTAACGCCTCCCCCCTTGCTTCCTCAAGGTGGGAGGGGGAATGAGTGTAGTCGACAGGTTTAATTGATAAGCCTAGGTTTATCAGTTAATTGTGTAGTCATCTACATGTTGACATTGCTAGTTTATACCCACTTCCATTTGTATGTATATTTGGAATTATGGTTTTCAATGTGCATTACTTTGCATTTATCAACATTGAATTTTATCTGCCATTTTGTTGCCCAGTCACCCAATTTTGAGAGATTCTTTTGTAACTCCTTATGGTCTGCTTTAGATTTCACAGTCTTGCATAATTTTGTGTTATTCTCAAACTTTGCTACCTCACTCTTTATCCTTTTCCAGATCATTTATGAATGTGTTGAATAGCACCTGCCCCAGCACAGATCCCTGGGGAACTGCTATTTACCTCTCTCTGTGCGAAAACTGGCCATGTAATCCTACCCTTTGTTTTCCGTCTTTTAACCAGTTATAGGTCCGTGAGAGGATCTTCCCTCTTATCCCATGATTGCTTATTTTGCTTAAGAGCCTTTGAGGGACTTTGTCAAAGGCTTTCTAAAAGTCCAAATACTTGATGTCTACTGGATCACCATTGTCCACATGTTTGTTGACCCTGCTCAAAAGATTCTAATAAGTTGGTAAGCATGATTTCCCTTTAAAAAAGATCTGTTGACTCTTCCCCCAAGAAATCATGTTGATCTGTCTGTCTGATAATGAAGGTTCTTTACTATAGTTTAGCAAATTTGTGTGGTACTGAAGCCTTACCAATCTGTGATTACCGGGATTGTCTCTGGAGCCTTTTAAAAAAAAAAAACAAAAAACTGATGTCACCTTTGTTATTCTTTAGTCATCTGGTTACAGAAGTTGATTTGAGTTTGATAGGTCCCATACACCAGTTAGTAATTATGTAATTCATATTTGAGTTCAGGCGGAGCTCTTGGATGAATACCAGTAACTGGTTTAAAAAATTTTTTTAAAAGATAATAAAATAATTGCACTCTTCTTTCAATGACATAGTCTATCAGGAAAATGATTTTTATCTAGTCTAATTAAAATAATGCATTAAAGGGACATTAAACCTATATTTTGGTTTTTACATAACATCTGTGCATCTGCAAAAGTCTGTCTCTAAGGACCCTTTAATGGGACTACTCATGTAAGTAAAGACTACTTACCTAAATAAAGGCTTGCAAGATTAGTTTGTTTTAGTAAAACAGTTCTTATGTAATTTTCTTGGGAGGCAATCATCCATTTAGTTGCATAACCTATTCCAGATTTTCTAGAGACTAAAAAAAATCTATAGTAATCCACCCACTCAAGTTTGCAGTACAGATAGGGTTGCCAGATGATTGAAACAAAAATACCGAACACCCCCATGCCCCCCAAAAAAAACACCAGGAAAAAATTCTGTTGAAGGGGAAAAAAGGGGGGGGGGCAGAGACCAAAGTTGTTGAGGAGAAAAAAAAAAAAGGAAAAGGACTCCAAGGACTTATTAAGCCAAAAATAATTAAAATAAAACAGCATGTCCCCTTTAAGAGTGAGTGCACGGATAGGAACAGGGGAGCAGTTGAGCACTAAGACCCAGGGGAAGCATTGCTTCCCCTAGGTCTTTTGGCCAGCAGCCATTTTGTGCCGGCAGCCTTGGGGAACCAGGTAAGCATGGGGGCTGGGGTCAGGGGGCTGGAGGTATTGGGGGCCAGAAGGGGACTCGGCGGGGGGGCGGGGGAGGGCGGGAGGAGGCCAGGTGCTGAGTGTGTGTAGGGTTGCCAGGTACCCGGCATTTTTGCCTCCTGGCCGGGGAAAAATTCAGAAAATACCGGACATCTCAGGTGTTGGGTATTCTCTGAATTTTTTTACCAGACAGGAGGTGAAAATACCGGACTGTCCGGGTGAATACTGGACACCTGGCAACCCTACGTACAGATCAATGGTAAATTGAGAGAAATGAAAACTATATTTCCGACCTTCTTTTGTGATCATGTGAAGTGTAGCAAACCAATTATACTCTAGCCCTTATAATTATAACGTAGTTATTATAATTTAGCATATGCTATAGTTACATATGTGTATTTAAAAGCTTACTTAACTATTGGAGTAAATAACTTCCTGTGGCAGTAAGTCTACAAATTAAATATGCATTGCATAAAAAAGGCATCTCAGAGTGATTTTTATTGTTTTATGGGACAGGGAATGTGAGAGCATTGAGTTCACTTTCTCCAAGCTGCTGATGTTCACTTAGAATTCCCAGGCATGTGGCATTAATAATATTTGCATTTTTCTATATACTCAAAGAAGGGTCTGTTACTGGACATGTGGAATTACTCTTTAGAATGCCTTACATCTTTTATTATAAGGATGTTTATATAGTACAATAAAGATGTTACTGGATTTGCTGCTTGATAACCATTTTCAGAGTTGAAATTTAATTCTAGGACTTGGGGTCTGCATTTTTCAAAGTTTGCAGAAGTGTAATCCTTTAAAAAATATTGTACAGTATAGAAAATAGCAAGCTCTTTTGTATTTGCTAAAAGCTGAGAAAGTTATTACTTTAGCTCTTGCCAAGTAATGACTTAAAAAAAAGTTTATCAGAAAGGATTATGGAAGGAATAGATTTATGGCAAGTGTCTGATATATACCCAGAATCCTCATGTTCACCAAAACCAGACTTGCCCTAGGCCTTCAGGAGCACAATGCCCTTAGCAAGTAGCTTTCGAAAGCTTTTTCAGGAAGCAATATTTTTTTTCAGAAAGAGAGTCACTCCACTGTTTTTCTTTTTCCTTCTCTCCTGTCTTATCTTTTGAGTTCAGGAAGTACTTTAAATTTACAGCCAGCTTTGAAGGCATGAAGTAAGTTCAGCCCCAGAAGTATTTCCTGTTATGGCATTAATCTAATTCCATGAAAGTAGAACTGATTTTTCATCTGTAAAGTAGATAAATGCCTAGAGCAGCAGACCATTACTCTGGGTTATCATGATAAAGAAGCTTAGTTTTGACACCGAAGTGTTTATCAGCACAACCAGTGGAAATTTTCATCCTTTTTGTTGAAAGAGATATTAATGGATTATAATATTTCTTTACTTCATGAAGACAATATGAGTTCATATTGAAAATACTGACTTGAAATAACATTGTACCCATAACAAATTATAAGCTAATTTATCAAGTAAATCTACTAGTACCTGGGGAAATACAGAAAATTGTTTGTGAAATGATATTACAGTCCGCAAGTATTTCATACATACACTGTAGTGTTGATTTCAAAATTACAAAATAGCCCTGTCTAGAGCTTTCAGACTAGCACTGGTGATGCCTAAGGTTGTATAGTGCTGTAAATCTACTTTGCTTAGTTTTATGTATACTGCAAGTTTTATTACATAGTAGCACTCATGTACTCCTGACTATGTATTTCAGGGCTATTATTACCCTCTTTAAAAAAAATGGCTAAAGTGCCAAAGCATAACATTGCTAAAGCATGTTGCAGTTACTCACAGCCTGTCATGTCTTATTGCTTAATTATAACATTGTCTTTTATGTACAAATAAATAATAATAATGATAATAGAAATAAGAATACTGTGTCAGTGCTTACATTATCAACTGATATTTTGGAGTAAATACACAAACTTGTCTATAAAAAACAATTCTGACTTGAAACTTTGCATATAATATCAATATATTAGTGAAAAGTTTTATATACCAAGCTTATTTCGGTCCATAAGTATTAGGACTGAAATTTTATCAAATAATAATCGTTTAAAATAGGCACAATTTGACCTCTATCTTGATACTTCCCCCTTGGGTCAATTCTGCGGTTGGCTCAGCACATGTGGACCCTTGGTTCCCGCGCTGTGCCTATACTTTCAGTGAGTTCTACATTAGTGCATTGGTCTGCCTGTGTTTATCGGATGGCAGGATCGGGACTGAAGTTATGGATGTGGCCTGGGTTGTTTTTGATGTTCTGGGGAGAGGGAGAAAAAGCATGAGATTGTTTAATGCAGCTAAGTACTAATAGTATGTAATTGAACTTTTAAAAAAGCACTTAGTGGATTTACAAGACCAGCCTTAGTGGCTAAAGTCTGTTGGATAAATAATACTCAAAATTATCCTCAAAGTTATTTATGCTTACCAGGACGTTTACTTTATAAAGCGGACCAAGTTAAATATGTAGGTAATGCATAAAAATAGATGGATGCGGTTCAGACTTATCCAATGCTATGCATATTGCCACTAAATTTGTACAGTATAATTTTGAATTGTTTGGATCTATGAAATCTTTTCTCATGTGCTATCATGATTAAAAAAGAAATCGTGCGTGTGAGAGTAGAATATCGACAGATAAAAATATGATACAAGTAAAATCTGACACAAAAGTTGTTCAAATTTAAGCCATTTTTAAGAACCATGATTGTCAACTCTGACTCTTTTTTACTTTATGGTATCATGAAGTAAAAGTAATACTTTATTTTTAAAACTGAATTCCCTTTAATTTCTCAGTGTATTTTCATCTTCAACTCTCATCAGTCTGTTGTGATGTATAAAATCTGAACATTTGGATCACTGGCATGATTGTTACAGATATTCATATTTCCTCTGAAAGTATCTGTAGAAAATGAGAAAATCTATATAGTTGACCACTTTTTTTAGTTAGGGATATAAACCCTCAAATTTCAAGGTCATAAGCCAACAATTAGCTGACATAATTAGCAAGAAACTTCCCCATGGGTAAATTAATTTATAATCTATGGGTTTCTTGCACCTCCCTGTGAAGCATCGAGTACTGACCAATGTGTCAGAGACAGGAAATTAGACTAGAAGGATCACTGAAATGGCAATTCCTATGACCCCCCCCCTCCCCCTCGCCCAGCTCTGACAACATGTTAGCTAAAAATTCATGCATTGCATTCCCCTGGATGTGATAAGAAAAGTGACAGGAAAGAAAACCAAAGTTTGGTTTGTGAAATAGTGAAATGTTATCTAATCTTTTACAGCATTATTCGGACTCCTCAGTGGCAGCTATGTAGTCGTAAAGGACCTAGAAAGGCGACATAACAGGCACCTGGGGAATTTTTCTGTAACTTCTTTTCCTTGCTCCTTGCCCAAATCTTCCATGAAGTGGCCTGCTGGAGGTAATTGGGGACTGGCCAGAGAGTAGATAGCAGTTTTCACTCTAATTGGTTCACAGTGCAGCAAAAGGCAGCCTTCATGTTACAGCAGTCCTTGAGCTCCTCAAATCTATGCCAACAGCCACACCAGGCCATTCCAGAATATTGGAGATGCAAAATTAAGAACATAAGAACATAAGAATGGCCATACTGGGTCAGACCAAAGGTCCATCGAGCCCAGCATCCCATCTGCCGACGGTGGCCAATGCCAGGTGCCCCAGAGAAGGAGAACAGAAGACAATGATCAAGTGATTTATCTCCTGCCATCCATCTCCTGCCCTTGTTATGAAGGCTAGGGCACCATACTTTATCCCTGGCTAATAGCCATTTATGGACCTAACCTGCAAAAATTTATCAAGCTCTTTTTTAAACCCTAATAGAGTCCTGGCCTTCACAGCCTCCTCGGGCAAGGAGTTCCACAGGTTGACTGTCCGCTGTGTGAAGAAAAATTTCCTTTTATTAGTTTTGAACCTACTACCCATCAATTTCATTTGGTGTCCCCTAGTTCTTGTATTATGGGAAAAGGTAAATAATTTTTCTATAATCACTTTCTCCACACCATTCATGATTTTATATACCTCTATCATATCGCCCCTCAATCGCCTTTTTTCCAAACTGAAAAGTCCCAGTCTCTCTAGCCTCTCCCATATGGGACCCTTTCCAAGCCCCTAATCATCTTAGTCGCCCTTTTCTGAACCTTTTCTAATGCCAATATATCTTTTTTGAGGTGAGGAGACCACATCTGCACGCAGTACTCGAGATGTGGGCGTACCATAGTTTTATATAGGGGAAGTATGATATCTTTTGTCTTATTATCTATCCCTTTTTTAATAATTCCTAACATCCTATTTGCCTTACTAACTGCCACTGCACACTGCGTGGATGTCTTCATAGAACTATCCACTATAACTCCAAGATCCCTTTCCTGATCTGTCGTAGCTAAATTTGACCCCATCGTGTAGTACGTGTAATTTGGGTTATTTTTTCCAACATGCATTACCTTACACTTACTCACATTAAATTTCATTTGCCATTTTGCTGCCCAATCACTCAGTTTGCTGAGATCTTTTTGTAGTTCTTCACAATCCCTTTTGCTTTTGCTTTTGACTGTCCTGAACAACTTTGTGTCATCTGCAAACTTGGCCACCTCACTGCTTACCTCATTTTCTAGATCATTGATGAACAAGTTGAACAGGATTGGTCCCAGTACTGACCCCTGGGGAACACCACTAGTTACCCTCCTCCATTGTGAAAATTTACCATTTATTCCCACCCTTTGTTTTCTGTCTTTTAACCAATTCTTGATCCATGAAAGGACCTTTCCTCCTATCCCATGACCACCTAATTTACGTAAAAGCCTTTGGTGTGGGACCGTGTCAAAGGCTTTCTGGAAATCTAGGTATATTATATCCACTGGGTGCCCCTTGTCCGCATGTTTATTAACCCCTTCAAAGAATTCTAACAGATTAGTTAGACACGACTTCCCCTCCTAGGCTCAGCCTTCTGTACTGTGCCTCATGGATAGGCCTTTAGCTTCCTTGATTTCCATCTACACTTCCAGGTGCTTGGTTTTCAACTACGTGTTCCAGTCAAAAAGGGATGCCGGTGGCTCCAGTCAGCACCACTCACTGGGCTGTTGAAAGTCCTTAGGGTTGCCCGATGGTTTCAACAAAAAAACCGGACACACTTGACATTACATCACAATCGACATTACATCTTATTTAGAAAATACCGGACATTTCTATTTTCTCATTTCTATTTTCTCAATTTGTTTCCCGAACAAAGAGCTCAAATACTGGACTGTCCAGTTCAAAACCGGACACCTGGCAACCCTAAGTCCAGCTGGCAGCACTGCAGAGTCACATGCCCAGCTTCATGCAGCTCCTCAGAAGCAGCCACCATGCCTGGCTCCTAGGTAGAAGGGGGTGGTCACAGGGGCTTCACACACAGCTCTCCCCCCAAGTGCCCAGCTCTGCAACTCCAATTGACTGGGAGCCGAGGCCAGTGGGAGGCTGTGGGGGTAGCACCTGCAGGGAGGTTGCATATGAAGCCACGTAGGAGATAGGGTGTGGGACATATTACCACTTTCTGGGAGGTGCCTGAGGTAAGTGCTGCCTAGGGCACACTCTCCAATCCCCCACCTCTGTGCCCCACCTTCAGAACACCCTCCTGCACCAAAACTGCATCCTGGAGACCAGGTGTTGTACCCCTTCCTGCACTCCAACTCCCACCTCTGAGCCTCCTCCTCTCTTCCTACACTCCAAACCCCTCAGCCCCATCCTGGAGTCCCTCTTACACCCCAAACTCCTCATCCCAGGCTCCTTCCCATAGCCTGCTCCACTCCGGCCTAGATCTTGTACACTCTCCTGCGTCCCAACCCCCTGCCCAGGCCTGGAGCCCCATCCCGCACTATGAACTCCTTGCTCCAGTCCAGAACCCTCCCCTGCACCTCAAATCCCTCATTCCTGGCCCCACCTCAGAGCCCATACCCCCAATCCAGAGCACCCTCCCAAACTCCATAGCCCCATCCTGGAGCCCACACCCTGTCCTGAACTCCTGCCCCAGCTCAGTGAAAATGAGTGAGGGTGGGGAAGAGTGACGGAGAGAGGAGGGATAAAGTGAGTGGGGGCAAGACAAGGGTGTTTGGTTTTTCTACAATTAGTTGGGGCAACCGTTTCCCTCACATAAGTTTCTATCCAGTTGTTCCACCAGAGGGAAGGAGATTCCTCTGCTAAATGGATCAGATCACTGGTTTTTCTCATGATTAGGTGGATAGGATTTATCTTTGCACCACCCACCACTATGGCATTCGATATGAACATGTTAGAATGGTTTGGGTTTTGTGGGGGTTTTTGGGGAGTGTGGGTGGCATGGGGGAAGGAAGGGAGGGAGGAGTTGGTGCATGATTACAGGAACAGCTTTCATTGTCCTAAAACTATTGCCAACCTTCTTTCACTCTTAAAAACAACAAATACCTTGACTTTGAAAATAAGCCAATATTTATTTAAATGATCTTCTGAAGGCCACTAAATTAGTTTTTCCAGAATTGTTGTTAAACAATTTGTTTTTTTAAGTGCTAATATTTAATGAATGTTACCCTCATTGGGCATGTTCACTTCTGACTTGCTCAATGGTTTTTAATTGTGTGTAATAAATATTACAGTGCCTTCCGGCTGCAACTTCACGGCAATCTAACATAGCATCTCTGTGCATAATCCGTCTGCCACAGAATGTAAACCTAATATGTACCAAGTACAAACTAAAAAATAAATATAGAGTGCTCCTCTTCTGAACTTTGAAGAAGTCTACAGACTTTATTAATGCCAATGGGAAATACTTTTCTATTCCTTCCAAGTCATGGATCTGTTATGTTTAATTAGAGCAGGAAGTAAATTGGCAAACGTGCTCAATTTACTGAATGTTAGGTATTCAAATATAGCTTATGTATTAGTTGGTTGTTTCCATATAGTGTTCATCGTTTACTTATCTGAGTACTGTACAGTATTAAAATTAAAATTCCAGAGCATTGTCTTTTTTTCTTTTTATCCAGAGAAATGTTTGCAAGTAAAGAACATTTTCTGAGAATTCTGATCACAAAAGCTGGATAAATTTTTCCTGAGAGATTTCACCAGATATTTTAAAAATCTATTTTAGATAGCTTGGTACCACGATCATCTTCGATGTATTTGCAGTTGAAACCACGGGCCAGATGCTTTGGTCTGATGAAATATTAAAAAATGAGTGGAGAATTTTCTCCCTTCAGGGGAACTCTTCACTGAAGTAATGCTGGCATGGGCAATTCTGACACATGCTGCACCATTAGCTACCCGCAACCTCAGTATAAGGGGGGAGAGGGAGCATTCGAGTGGTGTGTGATGTACCAGACAGAGAGCAGAGAAGGATGTGGAAGTGTGGAGTGGAGCTATGCCTGATCTCCGACTGATGTAAGATGTTTAAGTTACAGTAACCCTGAATCAGAGACCTGCGGCTAGTGCCCAGTGGGCAAGTCTCTACCAGATGGAGTGGAGAATCAACCCCCACACCTATTTTTTACACACTGAATACCAGTCGTCCAACTAGTATGTTAAGCCAATCAGTGCTTGCCAGTGGGACTGGAAAAATACTTAGCATCGGTAATTTCACTTTAGATTTAACTTCTCTACAACCTTCTGCTGTAAATACTGCAGCTCTCTTGACCGGCACTCTTTCAGCTTTGAGCAGCTTCCGTAGAAAAGCCTTATTTCCCAGTGTCTTATTAATATTGATGTTAGAGATGACAGTGTACTGGACAAACCTTATTAAAATAGCATTAAGTATTTAAAGAGCTTATTTTGTTAAATTACAAATATTTATATATACTGTTGATTAATTTCATGTAATTCTGTGGAAGAGAGGAACCACCATCCTCCAGAAACTATGAATTTGAATGTGAGGTGTAATTAGGTAAATTCATTCTGATTGTAACAACTCCAGAGAAGTGTCACAATCTGGAAAGAGGCTTGCTAAATTGGTTCAAACTGGATTAACCAGCCAAATGACTGTGAGTGATCACAGGTCTCAAACCTGGGCTTGCAGGTCGTTAGGCAGTACTCAGATCCTGGCTGCCACGTAGCAGCTTGTGAGAGCCCTGGAGAAGGGGTCTGGCAAAGCTTTAGCTCACAAAAAGCCCTGCCCTCAAAGGCACCTGATTTTCAGGAGATGTCCACCCCACTGATTGTCCAGGGTGCACTGTTTAAGCCAGAAAGAGGAACAGGAAGTTGTCAGACCACACCTAGGTGACACTGACTGGCTGCCACTGTGGATCCGTAGTCAGGGCTGGCCTTAGGCCGATTCGTCCAATTCCCCCGAATGGGGCCCCGCGCCCTGAGCCCGGAAGTGTGCCGGGCGTGCTGTGGGAGGGGACGTTGGCCCCAGAGGAGGAGTGCGATGGTTGTGTGAGTTGAGCGCAGGGTTTCCCTGCACCGCAGGGAGGGGGGGTGGGAGGGGATGGGGTTGTGTTAGCTACTTCCAGGTGACTGTGAAGCATTTGTGGGGGAGGTAGCTGGGGATTTTTTGTGTGCCTTTTTTTTTCCTCAACCAAAAAAAATTTCTGGGCCCCCCGTTGAAACTCGTGTGTGTGTGTGGGTTTTTTTTTTTTTTTTTTTTGGTTGGTTGGTTGGGTTTTTTTGCTCAATCAAAATTGCTGCGGGGCCCCGTCGAAATTGTTCAAATTGGGCCCCGCACTTCCTAAAGCCGGCCTTGTCCGTAGTGCTTGGGGTGTTGGTGGTACCTTTGTTGCGAGACAACCACACCTGTCTTTTTCAGGTGATCAAGCTGCACTAGTTTGCACGCCACACTTAGCTCGTACGGTTGCCTCCTTGGCATAGTCGCTACAATGGTCTGGTCACATGGTCAGGATGCCTGACACATGCTTGCCTAAACAGATTTTCTGCGTCCAGGTAAATTATGGCATTGATGCTGACACCTTGGAGAGGCAGGTGAAGGATTGAGTAAGCTGGAGGACCAGCATCAAGAACAGTGCCCAAAACTTTGAGATCAAGCAACATCTCCATGGAGAAGATCAGAGAGCCTGACATAAGGAGCGTGCTCGGGCCTGCATCGGTGCTGCAGGAGTCGGCAGAGATAAGAGACTTCGTGTGTACCCACTGACAGAGAGTGTTCCTTGCCAGAATTGGCCTAATTTCTCATCCATATACTCATCAGTTATAGGTGTCCAAGGGGAAATCTTACTCGTTCGAGAGATCCCAGAAAAAGGGAGACTATGGATCCTCTCTACTAGCCTGCCTGCCATGCTGTTCCAACCCATCTCATCCCAGACTCTCATCTTCCCCAAGTCTCTGCTCCACTCCTGTAGCTGACTCCAATATTTACCCCTGGCTAGACTCCTGAGTTTACCTCTGACCCTGGCTCCAATTCCAAACTCCTGACTCCAGCCATTGGACTTGACCCTCCAATCCCTGGTCACTACACAGACAAAGACATAATTTTTGGTTAAATAGCTTGAATTAAAACTGACTCCAGGCCTTTATGCTTCATCTTATGGACAGTACCTCTGATTCAGGGATGACCCAATCCTTAGGGATGGGTTCAGTGAGATCCCAGAAGATTTGGGGGGTGTTCTGAGCTGAAGCTGTGATGAACTAGTGAGCACAGGAAAAACACCTGTATGAAGTTTGATGGACTAATCAGCATTCAGAGCCCTTTTTGGAAAAAGGGGGTTATCTCTGATTATCTTACTAACATGCATGTGGTGTTCTCCATGCTGCTTTTTGCCTTACAAATAAATATGCTCCTTTATAAAGGGCTGTGTGGTCCTAATGGTGGCAATTATACTGTGAATTGTTTCTGAGGAGAAGCAAAGCAGGCCTTGTTTAGAGACCCTGTCTTTTGTTGGGGAATAGCAATGTGAAGACAGGGAACTGTTCAGCCTGGACATACCCTAGCCAGGATGGGAAAGATGTGTGTCTCCATCCAAGAGGGACTAGAGTGGGTGCCCTTCCTGGACAGGAAGGGGGGAAGACAGGTACCATTTCCCTTGACAGAGTTTTCATTGCTTATTGGGGCGTACCTTAGATCACTTCAGTGTCTCTGAGGCACTAGCAGCTGGGTCACTCTAGCCCAATGCAATGACAAGTCACCGTTGTTTGTGTCACTCACACTGTCGTCCGCAGTCAAGTCTTCTTCCTCTGAGGGTATGTTTAGTCTGCGGGGGTTTTCCGGGATACTGGAGGTATCCTGGAAAAACTCTTCCATGTCCAGGGAACACATTTGCTCTTCTGCAAAAAAAAAGTAGAAGAGCAAAGATGCTCTTTCGGGGAGCCCTGTATACCTTGGTCTAGATGGGGCCAAATGGCGGAAAAGCCTCTTCTGGAAAAGCAATCAGAAAAAGCTATGCAAATTGTGAAACACAATTTGCATAGCTTTTTCCAAAAAGAGGCTATGGTATAGACCTAGCCTGAGACTAAGTTCATAAGTATCTCTGCTGCAATCCATGATGCCCTAAGCACATTGAACACAGCAAGAACTGTTGGTTTGAAATGGCACAAAAGTAAGCCGCAAGCCCTGGAAAGGCTGTGAAGCAAAGAGGCATTCCCAGAATGCCTTGTGCTATGTTGTGCATTTCCACAGTGCCTAACAGCCAGGCACTTTGCGATGTATACCCACATTGCTCTTTCTGTCGACGTTGGAGCTAACAATGTGGCCATGATATGGTGACAGAGAGTGGTAGTGCAATCATGATTTGGTGACATTCTTTATGGCGACTTTTGCATGTCAATAGCACTTTTGTCACCAAAACTTTTCAGTGTAGCTATAGCCTCAGAATGTCTTGGGCCCAGAACAGCTATTAGTTCCTGTTAGAATATTTTAATCTTATTCGTACATACGTTACTGTTATTACATGTGTGCACACGCTATGGTGTTCAGTTCACAATGCTGGACTTAAATTTGTGGTTTTGATTTCATTACATACTGCTTTTTCTGGAGATGATACATGTAAATGTCATTGCTTCCAGATCACAGGTCAAGAGTAAATTTCTCTGGAAGATTTGAACACAGTCACTTAACCATCAGTTAGCTCATTGCTCAGTCACAAGTTGGAAAAAATCCTTAGAAATTAATATTTTAACTACTTAAAATGGGTTGTTCTCCCTCTTGTAATGAAAAAGCTGTTTAGTTATTTCAAAACAATATTTTGCAAAATGTTGGACTGAAATCTGAAGTTTATGTCTCCAAAAATGGAAAAGGGGCAACCTATTACACTTTTTAAGTAATTACAAATATGCACATTCAATCAATTGTATTTTGATCACTCAGATTTCCTGAACATCTATCATGTAGTGCTACAGGGAGCATAGTTTAAATTCCATCATCAGTAGCTAGATCTACCCCAGCATTTTTCGTGTCATGTCCATTTTAAAAATTCTTCTTCTCGTATAAACCATATAACAGTTCACAGGGAGGCATAAATGGAATAAATAATTACTCAACAAACAAGATGATAGAAAGCTGATCACCCTGAGGTATCAGAGGGCTGTGTCTTTTTACATTTGCAATCCACCAGTGGAGAAGAGAGAGCATAATCCCCCCAAAGTTTAAAACTGTTGGTGAAGGCCCATTAGCTCATGATGACACTTGCTTAATTACTTATTGTCTACTAGGTAGAAAAATCTCAAAAGCCCTGTAGTTTGCAGTAGTTTCATAGCCCAGGCAAACTTTCAGCAGTGCTCAAAGTTGAATGCTTACCTTTATGCTTGTCTTGTATTTCCACTTCTCTTGCTCCATTTATTTCTTCTACAAACAGCCCCATTGCTTGTTTACATTATTTTTTAACATTTACTAAAGACAGGGGAAGAGGAGATTGGGAGGCAAAGATGATAAGGAGTGTAAGAAGGGAAAAAAGGAGAGCACATTTTTATATTTGAACAATTAGTCATATCAGAGAGATCACCCCAGCTGATAGGCCACATATGCTGGGGCAAATGCCTACCATGCATAGGACTACACAAAGGAGATATCAGGATTGTATGCTGGCATAACTCCACACCTCAGCACCCCAATGTCTTCACAGCTTACACTGGACGTTGGTAGGGCCCTACCAAATTCACAGCCATGAAAATGTGTCACAGATTGTAAAATCTGGTTCCTCCCTCCCTCCCCCCCCAGTGAAATCTGGTATTTTGTGTGCTTTTACCCTGTACTATACAGATTTCACAGGGGCAACGAGCATATCTCAAACTGGGGGTCCTGACCCAAAAGGGAGTTGCAGGGTGGTCACTCAGTTCTTTTGGGGGAGTGGCAGTGTTGCCACCCCTACTTGTGCACTGCCTTCAGAGGGTAAGGGTGCCACAATCCTACACACACAAAGATTTCAACGCCCTTTCACCTTCTGCAACTCCTTTTTGGGTCAGCATACTTCAATTACAACACTGTAAAAATTCAGATTTAAATAGCTGAAATAATGAAATTAATGATTTTTTTAAATGAGAATTTGATGGAGACATTGACTACCACACTTA
The DNA here is from genome assembly GCA_032595735.1 of Pelochelys cantorii. Classification (NCBI taxonomy): domain Eukaryota; kingdom Metazoa; phylum Chordata; order Testudines; family Trionychidae; genus Pelochelys; species Pelochelys cantorii. Next base: position 6,022,394 of record CM064333.1, read on the forward strand.
CTCCTGGAACTATTGAAACTTTGTGGGAGAGGTGGGCATCATGCAGGGGGATCCACACTTGTTGAGTTGAGTAACTGTTCGAGGGTTTTCTCTCTTTTTCTCTCTGCTTCCCACACTGCATAAGGTCCTACTTAGGGAGGGGGGGATGCTGACATTTGGGGAATAGAAAGGCAGGATGATGAAAAGGTGGTGAAGGAACTCAGGTTAGTTTCTAGCAGGGGGCTTGTTCAGTACAAAAATAAATACAGTAGCAGATGGCAACTTTTGTACTGCATTTGAACAATGGTGAAATAATGTGGAGGTACAGCTGAGAGTTTACTAAGAAGGATACAAAACCACCCTGGATCTAATTAGAATGTTTGCCTGTCATCACCAATCACTTGGCTTGTATCACTTCGTGTTTTTTAAAAAATGTAAGCTCTTTGGGATAGTGCCTGCCTCCCTATGTGTGTGCACAACCTAACTTAATGAACTCCCACTCGACTGGGGCTTTGGGCATTTATTCTACCACAACCTGAATAAATATATTAAAAACACATTTATTAAAAGTAACAGTTCATCTGCACAAGCATACTTAGTTTCCAGGATTCCATTCTCCCCTGTCCCCCTTGTTAGTCAGCTTTACAAAGCCTGCTAACTTTGGTTTTTCTGAGGGTAATGCAAATCACCTCCATGGGGGAAATATACTCACACAAGCAAAACTCCCATTCACTGGGTAAGAAACACTTTTTAATGCAAAGGTCCCTTGTTTACAGCAGGAAGAGAAATAACTGAAAATGTGAGGTAAGAATAATATAAATAATTTTCTTAGAGAGTGCCCCTCCCTTTCCACTGCTCCTCCTTTCTGTTGAACTGAAATGTGATGTTATCAGGCAGATGACAAAGGCAAATCAGCTATTTATGGCCGTAGACATCCTAATAAGCTCTTAGTAAGATACTTAATGATTAACTGCGTGTATTAATTAGTAACAAATGTTTGGTGTCATTAATATATCTATATTTAATTACAATATTAAATACCTTATATATCTGATGATTAATTCTGTCACTAAAGCAAGCATTTACATGTTTATAAATAAGTAGTGATTGCTGAGTAATTATCATTAAATTGATTAAAATGAATTTTTAACTGTATAAGTGTAACCTGCTTCTCTCATTCAGCATGGGAATGAATGAAACTTCTCCTGGCTTTCTTTCCAATGTATTTGCATAGCTTTTGTTAGTGTTCTTTATTTTAACAATTTGTTTAAGTGTATTTTCTCTTTGAAAAAGATAATGAAAAACAGTCTGAGAAATAGAAGCCCATTCTTGACCATGCCAATGATGTTCTTGTCTCATAAGCATATTTGTCTGCTTTCATTTGTGCAGCTTTGTATATTTGTAAACAAATGAGAAATACTATACATCCCTTTTGTGCATTTGTTGCAGATCACTGCCCATAAGGAGATTACTGTATAGTTCATAGGAGGAATAAAAGAGCCACTTACATATCTTTCTGTTAGAACTCCCATTCACTGGGCAAGAAACACTTTTTAATGCAAAGGTCCCTTGTTTACAGCAGGAAGAGAAATAACTCTGAAAATGTGAGGTAAGAATAACTGCCAAATTAGCAAAAATCTTAAGATTCAGTCCTGCTCCTCTTGAAATTGGCCACATTCTTAGTTGACCTCACCAATATCAGACTACAGTTGTTTTGCACATAAGGAGCTAATTTAGTGGTCTAAACTATAGGTTCTGAAAAAAACCTGCATTCCTTAGAACCTCAACTTTTAATTCTGGAAAGGGCAATTTACTACTTCATGCTTTCAAGAGAGAATTTAAGTGCCCTGTAGTTTTAAAAAAAATAGAGTCCTTTCTGCTTTTGAAAGACACTTTCATAAGAGTGGAGATTTGTCGAAATTGTGGAACTGTTGGCAGCTCAGGTTAGCCACGTGAGTCCAAGCCTGGGCGAAGGTTGGATGGCCAGACCATGCCACCAGCCTTATTGCAACATAATCCTTTAGGCAGATTTTACTTGGTACAGTTCAGCCATGCCCCCACTGCCACTACTGCCACTACCCAGGCTACCCTGCTATTGATAGTTGCTGTAGCTCAATGAGAGCCTATATGTGCAAGCTGGGGAATCACACCTGTAGGTCATAGTGAAGATGTAGCATTAATGCGCAGGAAAGGGTCCACGGGTAATGCAGAGCTTTAGATTCACACCCTGCCACTCGGTGCAGTAACTTTCTGGTGCAGCCAAGTTCTTATTGTGATAGAGTCAGACTCTTGGAGGTTCTAACAAATTGATTACAAGAACCTTAGAATTATCCAAACTCCTCGTCCAAGACTGTCTCTGGGAAGGAAGGGGACTCGTGGTTAAGACACAAGAGCTGGAGCCATGAGAAAGGGTTCTCTTCCTAGCTCTTCTAGAGCCTTCCTACATAACCTTGGATTATGGAGTTGCTGTTTGGCTTTATTCATTAATGGCTGTAAAGTGTTTAAATTTCTTCTGTGGAAGGTCACATTTGGTATAACCCAAAATATTATTACTAACCTTGTTGACTACTTGCTTATTTCTTCTGTAGTCACTAATATATGTGGATAATGCCCCTGGGTCCCATCTGTATCCATTATGATGGTGATATCATCAATGAGGAAATTATGGGGTGTTGAAGTAAGAAGCATGTTATTAGACAATGAAACCATCTCAAATATCCTATTTTAAACAAGATTATGGAGTTACAATGTTACAAAATTTGAATTATATTTTGTTTCATTTATTGTTTGTAGCTATATGTTTTCAAAGTTTATTTGTGTCTTTACATATTTGACCCTTTTTTCCCTGTAATCCTAAATTTTGCTCCAGGTAAAGTCAGACAATCAGTGTTTTTTAGGACTTGAATATTTAGTCAAAAGTAAATAGCACAATCTAATCCTTATTAAGATGGCTCTGCTTGCTTTTGAATAGAGTAAACAGAGACTCTCTCAGGCCCTCCAGCACTCTTAAGAAAATGAACTTGAACTTTATCTCCTAGTTGCATAACTAACATGTAATGCATGCTCTAGGTATAGATAAGAAAAGCCAGTGTTAATGTACAGTATCTGGCTTAAGAAAACATTATGACAGGCATCTTTTATCAGCTCTGATATTTCAGCAGCTAGCAGAACTTACAAAAAGGTAATACAGATGTAGAATTGCTGCAAGATGTTATCGATTTTACCATCTCTCATCAGTTGCAAATTAATTTTTCAGCAGTTTATCAAACAATTGTGCTGTTCTAGCTCTTAATTTAATTGTAGATAAAAATCTCTGATACAACTAAATTAAACTGTTATAGCATTAGGGGACTGAACCAAAAGTGAAATCTGACTCTCATATTTAGATGTTGGAAGTCTCACACTCTGAATCCAGTTTTAAATCTTACTATATTTTAATTCCTTGTTGTTACTCAGACAGATGGAGGTCCTTACCAAACATCAGACTGATACCTCTTTGAGACAAGTAAAAACTTAATATGTAATGTGTCTCTATTGTTATCCTTTTCAGTACAAATATTTGTTTTAGGATTAGAGGTTGAGGGGATAAATGTTTCAAAGACTAATTAACTGTGCTATCTTATTATCATCTTAACTTATCAGTAGGTCAGTGGCCTGTTAATGCATGAAAATTGCTTTATTTCCAGTTCTAATTAAGTGAAAAAGCAACTGGGTTTCCCATCTACCTTTTTTCAAGGGCTGTGATGTTACAAACCCACAAAAACCTGCTGTATGATTTTGGAGGGGGGTTGCTTTGGACAAAATTCAAGTCCTATCAAATGAAATCTCCCTTGCTAGAACAAGAGTACACCTTTTTGCTTGCAGGAAAATGAGCATAATACCACATTACATTTATATAGCACTTTTCAGGTGCTCAGGACAGTTTGATGTACTGTAGCAGGACAGGATGGAATATTATTTAAAACACATGATGAATCCTTCCAACTGTTTTAACCTTTGAGGAAAAGTGGACAAAATAACTAATTATATTGCTTTTCTGTGACTTGATTGCAACAGGTCTTTTCTCTGTGGTAGATATCTATGAGACACAGGGGCTTTGTCTCTTCTTTACAAACATATTTTTCAGCAAGTTCTCAAATTGACATTGGTTTTTCATGTGAAAAGCATTGTTGTTGGGTTTTTTTCCATCAAATCTGTATTACGAGGCCCTGGGTAAAAATAGTGAAATAACAGGTGACAGAGACGTGGCAAATTCTTGCAGGTTATAAAGGGGTAGGACATGGTTTTATTTCTTCTTAACACTTCGATCTACTTGGGGGGTGAACAAGAAGGATCCCTGAGTTCACAGCTTTGATCAACTTCGGGTTCAGTTCCTGCTGTCCCAAAGCCTTTCTGTATGATCTTGGTTGAGTGTCTCAGCTTTTCTCTACCCCATTTTTGCCTCCTGCCCCTCCTCAGGAGAGTGCAGTGAAGATTATTAGACTAAAGATTGTAAAGTGCTTTGGGATATACTGATGTAAGGAGCTATGTAAGAACTAGCTTATTATTATCATCATCAACATTGCTTTTATTATATTACCCTAATCACTAGTGTAATGGACCAACTTCCAACAATGCCATAATAGATAAATGTTCTGGGGCACTAGAGGAAGGGTGGGATAGTGTATGTCCCTATGATTTGTTTATGAACAAAATCAGTTGTGGAAATCAATGTGTCATGTAGTTCCTTTTCCATTTTTCTCTTTGGGGGAAAAATCATATGTGGTCTTTGTTTTGTTTGGGGTTTTTAATGTCCTTTCTTTGTGTTTTGTTTTTTATATAATGTGCTTCTTTTATTAGTGAAGACTAAGTTGAAGAAGTGCACTGTACACTGAAACAGAAGGTAGTGGGGTTTGGCATAGTTCTTGGTTCCTTCAGGGCTGAGTTCTCTTGTTGTGTATCAGTCCTTTAGAAGGCTCTGTGTCTTGCACAAACAAATTCAGCCTTGGGCAGGTAATTCAGTGGTGGCACAGGGGCAGAGTTAAGGACTACAGTCTTGACTATGGAGAGATGTTTCAGACTCTATGGTACCAAACCTTTAAGAACTTTGAAGACAATATGTTGTTCTGTGGGAATGTAACAAGCAGAGGGCAGATCTGTTGCATTTATCTATTACGACTTGCCCTACTTTCCCAGCACATCAGAGTCTATCTCAGGTGCTGGTGTGAAGGGTGGGATAGTATATGTCCCTATGATTGGTTTGTTATGAGCCAAGTCATAAGTTATGTGGAAGCCAAATAGGCAGTTAGCAGGTTCCTAGTTATGTCTCACTCTAGAGTAGATGGTTAACTGTCCCCTCCAAATGGCCTCAGATGCAGTAGAGTGCACAGCTGGACCACGAGTTTGGCCATTTCTATGAAGTGTGGGTTCTGGTTGCAATCATCGGATCTGTCAGTGAAGACTCAGCAATCCACCGAGGACCTCCCCTTGAATGGCTTAGCACTGTTCATGGACAGTAAGTTTCATGCCTGAAAGACACTAAGGCTGCTCTCTGCTCAGCGGATCTTTACACATGGGCACTCACGAGCAAGCATTTCAGGTTGCAGCAGTCCCACAGGTTCGGGAACCATTACTGAACAGAGCACTTCTGCAGAAAAAACAAGGGCTACAAGTGCTGGCAAGGCCTACAACTGGTCTCCTCAGCTCACTCAAGCTCCACTTTCAATCAATGGGTAATAAGCAGGCATTTTGAGAGTGTGCTGAGGGTGACCTTCTTCCAGTCTGTGTACTAGATCCAGCAGCCCTGCTTTTTTCAAACCATTTGTCTCCCTTTCCTATCTCCCTGTGCTTCTCTAACATCAGACCACTGCATCCTCTGCACAATAACAGTGGGGTATATCCTCTAGTTTATTCCCCCCCACACATACCATCACCACCACCCTCCGTCCACATCCCCTTTCTGGGATCCTTCTCATGAGCCTCTGCTTGCTCAGGAGGTCCTCCATCTGTGGGACTGCTACATTCAGCATGCAATGCAGCCTGAGGCCTTTCTACCTCCCCGGCAGATCGCTTCAGCAGGTTCTTTTTTTCTCATCACAAGTGGTCTCTTCATTGGGAGGTCATCAGATTGCTCCCGCAAAAGTGGAGAGCTCTCCAAGTAGACCTGTTCACCATCAGATTCAACAGAAAGTGTAATCAGTTCTGCTTCCTCTAAGGCCTTAGCAAAGGCTCACTTTCTGGTGCCTTTCTCCTGTCAGGGTCAGGAGACCTGTTACACGCCATCATCCAGACTTTCCACCAATTCCACTCATCAGCAAAGTCCTCTCAAAAATCAAGGAGGACAAGGTCAGTATGATTGCCCCAACATGGCCTTGCCAGCATTTATTTTGCATGCTCATTGATCTGGCTATAGCAGCAACATGGCCATATCCCAGTTGCCCAACCTACTCTCGCAGGATCATGGTTGGCTTCTGCACCCAAACCTTGCCTCTCTCCACCTCACAGCTTGGATGCTGCATAGCTGAATCAAGGAGAACAAGAGCAATTTACCTGGCAAAGTGAAAGCATTTCTCCTGGTGGGCGTCAGAGTGGAATATCTCCCCAATAGAGTTCTCTCTACCGTCAATCCTGGATTGCCTGCTTCACTTAAAGCAGCAGGGCCTTGCCTTCTGTTTGATCAAGGTGCACCTGGCAGCCATTTTAGCCCTCCCTCTTTTTATCCTAGGTACATTGGTATTCTCACATGAGATGTCGATCAGGTTCCTGAATGGCCTTGAAAGACTCTTTCCACTGATCCAGGACTCAGTTCCCCAATGAGTCCTCAAGCTAGTCCTCTCCTCATGCTCAAGAGTCCACTCTTTGAACCTATGGCTTCTTGTTCCCTTTCCCACTTCTCATGGAAGTTTGCATTCCTTGTAGCTATTACCATGGTGAAACATGTTTCTTAAGATTAAAGCCCTCATTCGGAGCGCCTGTATATGATATTTTACAAGGACAAGATTCAGCTGTGGCCGCATTCACTCTTCCTGCCAAACGTGGTGTCACACTTCCATGTCAACCAGAATTATCTTCCTCCCAATGTTCTGTCCAAAGCCTCACATAACAAATGAGGAGAGACAGCTGCACACTCTTCATGTCAAGTGTGTCCTGGCTTTTTACCTAGAGCACACCAAGCCTTTCCACTGATTTACCCAGCTCTTTATTGCAATAGCTGACCTTCTGGTGTCCTCTCAGAGGATTTGAAATTGGGTTATCACCTGCATCCATACTTGTTATGTCTTGGCACTGGCTGTGCCTCCACTGATAGTGAAGGTTCGCTTGACTAGGGCTCAGGCATTTTCAGCTGACTTCCTGGCACATGTCCCTATCCAGGATATCTTCAGGACCAGAATGTGCTCTTCAGTACATACCATTCACAGCACATTACGCCATCATCCAGCAAACCAGAGAGGATGCTAGATTTGGGAGAGTTGCAACCGACGTGTCCATGAATTCCTATCTGCTTCTGGTGGTACTGCTTGGGAGTCTCACCTACACTGGAATGGACACAGAGCAAAGATTTGAAGAAAAGATGGTTATCTTTCATAACTTACTCTTTGGGATGTGTTGCTCATATACGTTCTGTGATCCACCCTTCTTCCCCACTGTCAGAGTTCAGGAGGAGGGAACTGAGATAGAACAGTACCCCTTTTACTGGTGTATATGCATGCCACTTCAGAGGGTGCCAGAGTCCCTTAAAAATAACACTGAGGGGAAAAACTTCCAGCACTAGTGCATGTGGTGAGCACACACACCTACAATAGAAAGGGTGTGAGCAATACATCTCAAAGAACAAGTTACAAAGGTAGCAGTTTTTCCCAGTCCTTTCTCCCAGTTTCTCAATAATAGGCAGAGCAACCAGCCCATCTTGTTGGTGGCTATTGTCAGACTGGAGTGTAATACTGGAGTGTATCTGATTTACAGGGATGCATTTTGCAGTGAATTTTTGTGCTCCTCAGTAATGCTGTACAACCATATATTTGTAGCACATACCACACCTTTGTTTTTTGATTTGGTAATCCGGGCAGGATTACTTTACTGATGAAACATGGGAGGAGATGCCTACTATCAATATAAGGCCTTCTTGGATATAGTTAATGGAGGAGAGGGAGTCACAGTGTGAAATCTCAGCACAGCAGGTTGGGCTATTAATGAGGACAGACACTGGAAGGAATTCACTAGTGGCACCAGCCCCAGCAGATGGGTTCCTATGTTCCCATGATGGTCCAAATTTCCATTCCCCATTGGTCTGCTTGTAATATGCAAGGATTTACTACCGGGCTGTAGGTTGCTTAGCTCTAATAAAACTGCAGCCAATTGGATTCCTCTGCATTCATCTCGCTTCATTTACAGTCTGCAACTCTGCTTCAGTATACCCTTACAATAATAGTAAGATACATGCTATGCAATTCCATTTCAAACAAAAAGCTTCCAGAAAAGCCAGTCTGGAAAACCCTCAGTATTTGCAATAATCTTTTTTTAAAGCTTATAAGCATTTGTTTGTTAAAAAAAATTACAAGGCTGGGCAAGTACTAGATAGTATGCAAACCTTTTAAAAAAATAAAAGCACTGCCAACTGGTGAACTGCTAATTCACTCAGTGTAAAACAAAGATGCATTTCTGTAAGGCTAACGACATGCATCCCATCTCCTTGACAACCGCTCTAATTACCTCAGCTTGGACGATCAATATTTGATCTTTTTCCCACCATGCAAACATGTCACTTTAACTCCATAGCTTTCTCGTAGCTTTTTGATAATTTCCAGCCAAGTGAGAATGGTCCATTCTATTTGTTCTTCCTGGCTTCAGGCCAAGGGTTCTCTCACTAGTATAATACGGTTCATTCATGTGAATTTGTCAATCTCCTGGGTAGTTTTTCACAAATTTAAGGCAATTAAAAGCTTTTATAAAGGATTTCACTTAGTTATTATTAGTTCAATAATTTTGCTTTTAAAAACTACTTCATCACTTTCCCCTCATCTGTCCACAAAACAAATTCAGAGGAGAGGGAAAAACACAGCCATCTGATTGTCTGGTTTATGTAAAAGATCTTAAAGCTTTTAGACTTACATTTTAATGACATTTTGGAAATATTTAAATTGATACATTTAATTTTTAAAAGTAAATTTTGGATGTTTGAAAAGGTAGCTATTTTATTTGTAGTGTAAAATATATTGATGAAACAGGAGACAATTTTAAGAATAGTCGTGAGAATTTAAAAAAAATGTACTTTAGCAGCACAGCTTTTCTTATTTTTATGATCGTTAACTAAATTGTTATACAGGTTTTCTCTCAACTAGACATATCCAGGAGATTTTTAGGCTTTCATATTAGGTGGTTCTTAGAAATTGAATTCAGAATAGATTTTTATGGCTGCTCAGAATTTTTTACTAGGTAGTTTTATTAAATAACAGAATATGCAATGCAGCTCCGTAATGTCTTTAACAGCCTTTTTTAAAGGCCTTCAGATATTGTCAACCAAGATGGAAATATGACGTGTGGCAGTATGCAACCTAATCCACTTAGTGAATTACTGAATTCCACTTGATGTCTGTGTATGGAGTCTAGCTTTCCTTGATAGAGAAGGCGGTTTAGAAAAGAAAACCAAGAGATGATTGGTCAGACAGGGGTAGAACTCACCCACTACTTTTGGTAAAAATTTGGTTTGAGGTTTTGAGACAGCTGTTACTGTGTAATCCATGATCTTCCAACATTAAACTAATTATTCTTCTAAATGGTAAATAGCAGAGCAATATATTTAGTTGCCTAACACTGTCAAAAAAAGAGACTGGTTTATTAATAGTTCACTCTAACATATGCATGACTTGCAAAAGGAATTTGAAATTTGTCCGTGGGGTTGTCCTTAGGTCAGCAAAGCTCTTTGCAATTTCCAGGTTAGAATAGGAAATAGTCAACAGCCCATAATCCAGGTAGGCCATAAACTGAAGTGACTGAATAAAGATGCAGGATTAGATAAATCCCATTTATTTAATCTGATTTATATGTGACAAGTGTGCATTTTCTTGGTTTTTACCTGTGCTATTTTGTGTGGGGACTGATGCATTTTAATTATAGAAATGTTGAGTATGTGGGATTTTTATACTATCTAGTGCTGTATTGTCTGATGATTTTCACTGTGGAAATCACTGCCATGCATTTAATAAAATACAATGTACTATAGTATTTTCAAAGAACTGCAGAAAGTTACAGAACAAGACCAATATGTCAACAGTAGTTTAAGGTGCACTTACTTGTGCCACTGCACAAAAGTGAGAATTAAATTAAATTCTCACACTAAAAAGGATCTTATGTACTTCCATTCATATTTTGACATTTTGTAAATTTACAGCATTTTAATTCATAGTTGTATTTTGTGGCTATGTTCCCTGTTACCCACATTGAGCATTCACTCACCCTGTATTTCCGAACAATGAATCATTCAGGATCTACACCAGAGAGGCTGTGTGTTTACATGATGAAACTATTGACCCAGATCAACTGCTTGGAGAAGACATTCCTTCATTATTTAAGCTAATTGGATTCATACTTGAAAACTCTTTAAAATTAGCAAGAGTCTACTTATGTGGCCAACATAATATATTGCTTAACCCTAAGAAACAGTCAAAAAGAGGAATTAAAACCTGCGATTTGTATAAATATGGGTTTAACAGTTACAAGACTGTGAGGTCAGCTTTATTTACCAAAATTATTTTTCTGTTTGAGACAACCGAAATTCAAGAGAAAATGTTACAATCACTACATTTCGTTCCTGCATTATTCCAGTCGACTTTTTCCATAAGATGACTTATGACCTAGAACAGCATTTCCTCAGATCCCATCCACTACCACCGCTCCTCCTCTTCACTACATTGATGACATATTCATCACATGAACCATTGTTTATAGCCAAGCCCTGAGATACAACCCTATCTGCTTCAGTACCTCAGACAAACACCTACAGGATTTTTATCAAGCATTCTTAATTAAAATGCTCATCTGAGGAAGTGAAGAAACAGATTGACAGAGCCAGATGAGCACCCGTAAGTCACCTGTTTCAGGACAGGTTCAATGAGGTAAATAACAGAACACAACTGGTTATCACCTATGGCCCGCAGCTAAATAAGGATCTCAGGTGGTTAATGCATTACAAAGGCAATTTCCCCTCTGGATAGTCACATCTCCACACCAAATGCTGTGAATGACCCACTTCCACCCTGACTTGATTAGCTTCATTAGCACAAGCAACTTCCTTATGTATACTCCTGCTTCTGTCACTTCCACTCCAGTTCATCTGATGAAGTGGGTTTTACCCACAAAATGTATACCCTAGTAAATCTCTTAGGGTATGTCTACACTGCAGAGTTTTCCCGGAAAAACAACCGTTTTTCCAGAAAAACTATACTTACGTCCACACTGCTATGAGGAAGAAGCCTTTTTCCAAAAAAGGCGTGTGTGGACGCGGAAGAGTGTTTTTTCAAAAGAAGAGGCCAGCAGGAAAAAGCACAGGAGCCCTGGTGGCCACTCCGTCCACAGTAATCACAACTGAAATGTGACATAGCATCCAATCAATGTAGATGCTATCTTTCACAAAAGCACATCACTTTTTTTGGTGCGCTTTTGCTGTGTAGACGCTCCCTTTCGAAAGAAGTTTTTCCGGAAGATCTCTTCCGGAAAAGCTTCTTCTGAAAGAAGCCTGCAGTCTAGACACAGCCTTAGTCTCTAGGGGTATGCCTACTCTGCACAGCTATTTATATCCCGAAATAGCTACCCTGTGTCTACACAAGCTGCCCGATATTTTGAAATATTTTTCACAGGACTCCTCATTGTTTTTGGAGAGACAGAATAATGCAGCTACCCTCTGAGACGTCTCACCCAGAGATATCTTTTTTATTTTTTTACAGCTGTACCTGTACTCCACCTGAAGTTTCAGAAACTTTTCTGGAATATATATAATTATTCCACATATTGTTGCCTTAAAAATGACTTGTTAAAAAGACTTAAGTTCCAGGTATCACGGACACTAATTGACATGTTTACATTTTGTAAGTAGAATCATTGTTGCTTAACTGAAAATTTCATGTTGAAATGCAATTTTCTTTTGTATAAAAAGTCTGAAACATCTTTGGATGTTCTATTTAAGAACTGCCCCATCAATTAAAGGGAGAAAATACTTTTCATACTTGCTGTATGTGAATGTCAGGCAGTCTTCATAGAAAATAATACCCCAGAAACCTGTTCAACTTGGGTTGTACACCACTTACATGTTTTCTGTTTGTCTGGCTACATTGTCAGACAAAAGATATCTAAGCGATATCCAGTTATTTTACACAATAAGTCTCTCTCAGAAAATTTAAAGAAAACCTCTATAATGTTTTATCACTATAATGTTTAATCAGTCATGTTTTATTAATGTTTTCAAAATTTGTATTTATTGACGTAGGGTAGAACAGACTAGGTACTAGTTCCAATAACCAGCATAATGTTATAAAGTTTGGGCAGTAAGAATATGACTTGATATATGCTCATTTTAATGAGTGAGGATGAAGAAATACAAGAAGCAGGATTTGTGAAGACCTTATGTGATAAAATACTATAGAGATTTTTTAAAAATTTTCTGACAGAGACTTTCTGTGTAAAATAACTAGATATCGCTTAGATATTCTCTGTACCATTAGTGGTTTAATCTAAGTTAATAATAGTGTACCACATGAACACATGCAACAGATTTTGAAACTCAAACTCATGCTGAATAGAAATCATTGTGACCACTGGTGTGTAGTAAGCTAAAGCAGGAGTAAGGGGTATAAGAATATGGGCCTAGTATTTCTTTTGCTGTAAACTACTGTACTGCAGTAGTATAGCAAAATAGCAGATGCCACTTCCTTTTGACATTTACCTCTTCATATTGCCTTACAGTTTTAAGATGTGATGCAATACACATTTGTATAGCCAAGTGGAGTGACTAATTTTTTAGAAACAAATAGCTGTTCTTTTAGGATTCTGCTTGAAGTAGAAAAAATATATTACTTTTAAATCTTTAAAAAATATAGAAGTGGATTCTGCAAGGTTTAGAAACCACTGGTCCTGATGCAGCAAAACACTTACGCATGTGAATAAACACAACCCTTAATGTTGTTGAAATGGGCTTGGTGGTGTGACTCATTGATTAGTATATCAACCTAATGCAGTTAAGTTCAATCTAAACTCCCAGTGTTGACCAGGCCACATTCATAGGACTTAGAGGGTCAAGCCCATATTTAACAGTACCTCTGTTCTTTCATCCCCAGATGTAGAGATGTCCTTCATCCAAATACAAAAGTTACTTAAATTAATTTTTAAGTAAAGAAATTTGGGAACAGTGTCTTTTAAGAAATCTTGTTTAACTTCAAATATTAATTGGTTTTCTTTCAACATTTACCTTCAGTAGGGCATTTTGTTATGTGAGTCAGTGGGAGGCTGGTGGAAGATGGTCCAGTGGTGAAAACACTAGCCTTTTCTCTGGGAGATCAGCTTTCAGTTTCTTGCTCTGTTACAAACATCATTGTGATCTTGAACAAGTCATTTAGATTTCTTGTGCCTCAGTTCCCCATCTGTAAAATGCTACAGTACTATGATGTAAGTACCTATAGACAAGAAAGATGGACTTTGTTCCTGACCGCAAGATGTTTAAAACCTCCCTACTAAGGTTTCTAATCTGCAAAATAGGTATAATTCTTACTTCTTTTGCAGAGTTTCTTTAAAGTATGTACAAAGCTTTAATCTACAAATCAAAGCATAGCACAATAATGCAAATATGTGTAGTATTTGTTTCTGCAAAATTAAACATCCTGGAAGGAACTTAAGGGAATATTTATATTTAAGTTAAATCACAATGCTCCACTTAATTTCTAACAACTTAATTTTTGAGTAGTTCTTATCTTTACAAAAAAAATCCCTCCCTACCCTATCTCAAAAGTAAAGATTCTGAGTTTTAGTTATAAAGGACCTCTTTGTCATTTTAACCAGTCTTGCTAAGTACTGGTAAGTAAATAGAAAGAAATGACATACACAGAAACTGCCATTGAGATGCATGCTTGTCCAGTTCATTTAGAAAACCATTATTTGATTTTATCACAATGCATCTTGCTGAAGTAAGACTCTGTCTCTTGAACACTGTAATAGCTTTGTGATCTATTTCAGTATAAGCATTGTGTGCAAAATGGTGGAATAGTCTTCCTGCACCTTATAATAGTTTGTTAATTAAAAGTAAACAGGACTCTTAAGTGGAAAATGAAATTATCCCATTGCCTGAAATATCTTGATGCAGTTTTTATTACAGGTTGCATATGGTATCTGTTAGGAATTGGAGCTTGGTTTGGCTGTTGAATTATTGTGTGGATTAGCTGTAGCATTTGAAGGTTCTCGACTTTAAAAGCATGTGTCTGTTTTAAATCCTAGATAAATTCCTCACAATTTTTTAGAACAGTCTGTAACTTTAACCGGGGCATTTTTTAACACCATAGCTTCAAGCCAACAGCAGGAGCAAATCTAAAATATTGCTTTGAGTGGTTTCATAACATCATTAAAAGATTTCTTTTTAATAAGATAAATGTCCTCCTCTTTAACTTTTCAACTTTTTGTAGTTTGTTGTATGAGACAAAGAGTAGAAAGACAAACTGAATTCAATTAGATATTAAAACATAAAAATTGTCATTTTCGGGCTCACAGGAAAAACTAAAAGTACGTAAAACATATGCTTTTTAATGCACATTTTAGGTTTCTTTTAAGACTTTTCCAAACTATACAGATTTATCCTAGTAAGAAAAATTATAGACTGTGTTGTCTCACAGGACCACTAAAGTTTCCAAAAGGAAGTTCAATCTGTAATACATTTTTCATATGTTATTTTAATAAAAAATCAAATACCATGTATATGTTCTCACCACTGAACGGGGACCTATTGTTTGGTTATGGTACCATACATCAGCAGCTACATTAAGAAGGAATAAAGTACTCTTTATTTCAAAAGATGATGATTGTATTTTTTTTAAGTAACGAATACCAAAAGGATTACATCCATGTTTGGATATTGGTATACATTTGAATGCAGTGTGTGCTGATTCACGTGTATGTGTATATATGTTCATACAACTATGTTTTGATTTTTATTAAACTGGGGAGATAAACACACACTGATTTTTCCCCTTTTATCTGTATTTCCTATTCAGCAGCAAAGAAAAAAATATTGGTACTCAATGATTGTGATCTATAATTAACAATACAAGTTACATTTATGTAGACTATTCAATTACCATTTTCCCACAGTAACTTAGAGCTTCATAGAGGAACCTGTAACTGATATAGGGAAAGTCTAGTGGAGCTACTCAGTGTTTATAAGCATTAATTGGCACTGTAAAACCAATGGCTGTTTTTAGTTTTACCATTTTAAATCATCAGTCTGGGTCATGCCTAAAGGATTTTAAAGAGTCTTGCAAACTTTTAAAACTTGTGTACACTATTAATGCATTTGTGCTGGGGGACTCTTTATAATCCATTTGTCCCCCAGCGCTGGTAAAATGTGGTTGGTTCTCTGACACTTGTAAACCATCGTTTTGTAGATGGAATATAGCTGAATTTTTCCCCGTCTCCAAAGGTAAGCCCTGGATTTCTCTGTGCACATAAAACATTACTTGGTCCCATCTACAATACGTGTCTCCTAGCAAAGTTTTATTTGCAGTGTAGGCAGATCTTATATAAGCCTTTCAGCCCGAAGCTACACATGGCCTGGAGAAGGTAAGATGCTCCCTGCTCGTTTCTGGGCATAAGTGGGGAAGAAGGCCATGGGAGCTGCTTTATAAGTTGTTAACCTATAGTGGAGTTTCAGAGGGCAAGGAATTCGCTGTCACTATCTAATGGTAAACAGAGGAAGTACAGCTACAGAGAGGCGTTCCTCTGAATAGACCTTTAACCCAGTATTCCTCCAGTGACTCTTTGGAAACTTCCATAATCAGGGACACACTCAAAGTACGTCTACACTGTATGGTTATGTGGGATACTGGAGGTATCAACGTCTTAACAAGCAGCCTGTTATTTCAAAATAGTTTTTTAAATAACAGGCACGCTATTTTGGCATCCCGGTAACCCTGGTTCCACGAGTGTTAAGGGACATCTCAAAATAGTGCATTATTTCGAAATTTGGTGCTGTGTAGACTCACCAAATTTCAAAATAGCCTATTTCGGAATTCAGTCTAAATAAGAGACGCAATTTGCTTAGCACAAATTGCGTTTCTTATTTCAAGTTTAGGGTACTGTATAGACGCACCCTCAGTTGGGTAGTGGAATTAAACTGGGGGGGTGGGGAAAGGGTTCCCACTTTGTTGCAAGATATGCATCCTCATTGGCAATGGGCCTGCACAAGGGTCCTATATGTTACTAGTTCCCATCCCTTGAGTACTCTGCACTGTTGAAAGGACTTAACATTGACAGATTATGCAGACTGAGGGCTTTACTGCAAGAGTTGTTGCAGAGAACATTGTGACAGGACATGATGCAGAGGCAGCACTTGACAGAGATGACACAGAAGCAGCTCTTCAACAGGGTGCAACACAGAGAGCTTTATTCTGACACTTTCTAACAGCAGCACAGCTGAATGAACTTCAGTGAAGCCCCTTTTACCCAGACATTAAATGAAGCTGAAATCACTGCGTTAGGTGGTGGAGCCTTAAGACAGGACCAGGTGGTGTTTCCCAAAGGACTGAGGAATGCCTGTCCAAGTGTATCTTAGGACTCTGGGACTGTGCCACTCCTGACACCAAACCATGTGCGGAAGGTTAGTGGATGGAGCAGGAGGAAGTGACTTTATAAAGGGACATGTATGTATTGAATGTTAACACTGGCGGGTAGGGAAGTTAAAGGACTACTACCATAGATATCATGAGGAAGGTTTTACATATTAATTTAGATACCCTGCTGTGGTAGTTTTCCAACTTGGTGCTACATTCCCTTTTCTCTAATTAAGTTTGCCTTGTTTGCCATGCATAGACTTAATACATAAGAGTGAGAAAGTGTTGCTTATTAAGGATGCCCAGGGAAGATATTTAGTGGTCCCAGAAATACTGGGTAGGGACTGCCACTGGTGGTGTTAGTTACAAGAGTGACCCCACATAGCTATTTGAATTTGGCCCTTCTTGCTGTTGACACACCTGACAGACTGGTTACATTTAATTACTACTTACTCTCAATTACTGTCATGTCAGTCTGTATGCAATTATGCATACCGTGCAGCATCTTCCCATATAATTAAACATAAGCATTTTATAGTTTTCCTGTGGTACAGACACATTTTAAATTTTTTCTTTGCACGCTTCTTATGACTGGTCTCTTTTTTCTCTCATAAAAAAATTAAAGATTTATTGGATAGATTGTAGCAGACCGTTGCTCTACATTTCAGTATGGTCTGGCTTTTTAAGTTGGATTCATCAAGATGTCAGTCAGCATGACTTTTCTTTGCAATAAGGTAATAATATAAACAGTTACTGGGTTACCCTGGTTGCCTGTCTGGCTCCAAATCTGGAAATTTAAATAGCAATAACCCAGATTTACAGTATTCTTACCGCTTTTGTGGGAGTTGGCAAGACTTGACCAATCAAGCACTTCTGTTGCTGTCTCATACAGAGGAATAAAAGGGATTTGCATTCCCTTGTGTTTATACATTGGTTTGGGTTTTTAAAATCCTTTTGAGGCTTTTGGACGAAGTGTTGCTTGAGGATCCAGTTTCCTCATTCCTGTGAGAGCTGCTAGAGGGTGAGAGCTTTACAGCATGATTGACAGTGATATGTAGGACATGCTAGTATTTTTGCCATCTATGGTTGAAAAAAAAAAATGTAGAGGAGGTTAAGAATTGAGGGAAAAGAGTATAGGGAGGTTCATTTGTCAGTATTGTCAATTCAGTTTTGTTTTAAAGTCTTAATGAAAATTTCACTTTTTTTCTAATGTCTAGATACAAACTGCAATCTCTGTGAGAGAAATCAAGGTGGTCTTTCTGAAACTATATTTTGGCTTTTTATTTTAAGTGGTTTTCATTCTTCACAAACCTCTGCAAACTGTAAACCAAAATAGCTGACTTACCTTATTACAAATAGAAGCACCCTAATCTGTACTTCTGTTTGTAATAGAAAAGCTGTAATTTTGTATAGTTTGCATTATATGTCAGTGGTATAACTATATCTCTGATAACTTTATCCTAAAAGATCTCAAAGCACTCTCCATATTTTATGAATTAATATATTATGTAAGTATCAATTCATTTTCCTCTAGAGTAGAGTGCAGTAGTTGTTTAATAGCAAACAGGAGCGTTATATGATAGTTTAGGACAGGAAGTAAGGAATGTAATATGCAATTGAGCATACAGGGTGAAATTAGAAAGCCAGGAAATATTTGGCCAAATTGGAATATGGCCAAGGTACATACGCTAATGTATACTTATTGTTTTACTCCTACTAAAGCTCTTACTCTTAGAAAACTCCAGGTGCTAGGTGCTAGAGAGCCCTCACCCTAGGTGTCCTATGTATCTCACAGTCTAAGCATAAGACAGGAGACAACACAGAGATACAGATAAGGGGAGCACAAAGAAACAATGAGATCGTATTGGTCAGTATGATAGTATACTGGTGTACAGAGGGCCTTAAGAGAGGTGAAGTTGTTTTATGGGCATTGTGGAAAAGGAGAGTTTGAAGGAGGATAATAAATTGATTTATAGGGAACTCCCTCCAAACCTGAAGGGGCAGCATGGATGAAAACCAGAATGTGCTTATTTGGAAATTTAACAAGTAGGCAGTGGAGGATGGTGTGATGGGCTGGTTAGAGACTAGCTATGACAACTCAATTGGGAATGAGGGATAAGTAGGGTGAGGAGATGTCATGAAGTGCCTTGAAGGTGAAGACAACTAGTTAGTGTTTCACGTGATAAGAAAAGGGGGAGTCAGTTGCGGATGCGAAGAGAGGGGAGACCGAATCAAAGCAACAGAGGAGGAAAATTATCTTTGCAGATAATAATGGGCAGGAGTGGGACAGGTTATCATTTGTGAAGCCCAAAGAAGGATGGTGTAGTAACTGAGACATAAGCTGATGGATGAGAGTTTTTAGCTATATTGATGGATAGGAAAGGCTGTATTTTAAATATACTGGAAGACTCTGCAAGATTTAGATACAGCCTGAATGTGAGGCCAGAGAGAAGTATGAGTCAAAGATGATACTCAGGTTAAATGAAAGGCAGGATGGTGGTGGTGTCCACAATGATTGGGAAAGAAGACATTAGAGAGGGATTTGGAGGGAAGATGAAGAGGTGTGTTTAGCCATGTTGAGGAAGTGTCAATGACAGGCCAAGATTTTAGTATGGACACATTTTAACATGGATATGTCTAATGTAGTGTGCATAAAAATGGTAGTGGAATTTGTGGTTTTGGATGAGATTGCCCAGGGTTTAGGTAGGTAGCGGGAGAAAAGGTCCATGGATAGGGCTTTGTAGAATCTCTGCAGAAAGTTGGAGGGGGATCAGGAGTATCTTTCAAAGGACATGCTGAAGGACCAATTAGAGAGGTAGGAGAGTGCAGAGTCACAAGAGTTCAAGAAGAAGAGTTTGGCATAGTATGTCAAGGTGATTGGCATGTGAAGGAGTGGAAGGATAGAGTAGTAGTTCTGGGTTTTGACTAAGAAGAGGTTTTTAGAAACTTCAGTGACTGTAGTTTGAGTGGAGTGCCAGTGGTGGAAGCCCAATTGAAGGAGTCTGGGAAGGAAGTGGAAGAAAAGACTATAGACAATGCAATCTATGATCTTGGAGATGAAAGGAAGAGATAACTGGGATGTCAGTGTGGTTATATGGGAGAAACTAGAGCATATTTATATTGTGAGAGGAAAGAGCCAGAGGAGTATGAAAGGTTATGGAGAAAAGTGAAGGAGGGGATGAGAGTGGGCATGAGGGAGTTCAGGAGTTAGGATGGGGTCATATCTGTCAATGGAGAGGCTAACAGAGGAGAGCAGATGAGAAACATCAACATTTGCAAAGGGGAGAAGGAGGAAGCAAGTTGCAGGTGAG
This sequence comes from Pelochelys cantorii, assembly GCA_032595735.1. Classification (NCBI taxonomy): domain Eukaryota; kingdom Metazoa; phylum Chordata; order Testudines; family Trionychidae; genus Pelochelys; species Pelochelys cantorii. The sequence continues at coordinate 6,042,462 of CM064333.1, forward strand.
AGGGGAAAAGTCACATATTTTGTCAATTTTTTCTTGAAACAAATCAGTGATCTTGTGTGTGGAGAAAGAATGAGGGGCAAGAGAACAGGAGGGTTTGACAGGTGAGTCAAAAGTTGCAAAAAGGCAGCTGGGATTGCAGGAATGGAACTCAGTTAAACTGAAAAAGTAGAGTTGTTTGGCTGAGGAGGGCATGTCTACACAGCAGAGCAAAAGTCAAATTGAGATACGCAACTTCAGCTATGTCAAAGTCGAAATAGCTTACTTTGGCTTTTGGCACTGTCTACACACAGGAAGTCGAAGGAAGAACACTCTTCCTTTGACTTTCCTTACTGCTCGTGAAATGAGGGTTTCAGGAGTCAGAGTAAGAAGTCTCTAGCTCAGCATTATTTCGAACTAATGACTTGCTGTGTAGACGTGCACTTTATTTCAAAATAACGTTAGTTATCCTGAAATAATGCTGCTGTGTAGACATAGCTGAAGATGGCATTCCTGAAAGAGGGGAGAACAGATTTGTAGTGGTGGAAGTCAGTCTGGTCAATGCTTTTCCACTAAAGGCACTGTGCAGGGCAGGAGTGGGAACAGAAGTAGCAGATGTTGAGAGGGCCATGGAGCAGGGACCATTGCAACTGGAGTGAGGAGCAAAAGAAGCAAGGGTAGAGGAAAGTGTAGGATGGAGAGAATCAACAACCATGTCAGTGGAAGGAAGGACTACATATAACTTTCTTTCTAATATATTTATCCTTTAATTTCAATCCTGTAACATAGATTTTAGAAAATGCTGCTTAAACCTAAGGAATATTTGCTTTTATTACCATTTACTTTTTCCTATTCTGATCATTTATCTACCCTTCTTTTTTTAAAATCAGTTGGCAAACCTTTAAGTTTCAGTGTTCTATATTATGTCATTGAGGCACATGTGTCAGCACACTACATAAACGGAAGCAGCTGGTTTCCTCAGCACTTAAGAGAAGGCATACACACAACTGAGATCTTCAAATCCTGTGTATGCTTTGGATACAGTTCCAATCCTGAAAAGCCATGCTGTGATTTCAATTAGTGCAGATGTGCACCAAGCCACCTTATTGGCTCAAAAAAGAATTCTTTTGTTTCAACACTTGAACTGCTAGATCTGGTTAATGTTACCAAAGGAAAAAAAATAACATCACACCTATGGTATTAGGCCTGTACTTCAGTATCTGAAAAAGCCTTGGCCGAAAAAAAAATGGTTATCATCTCACAGGGAAAAGCTGAATTCATACACAGGAACTGCAAGATTACTTTGACATTTTACTAGTCCCCTGTAACGCTAGCAAGTCCCATAAATGTCTAATGGAAAAACAGCAAAAAATGAGATCAGCAGCAGGCCCTTAGAGATCAAATTTATGTTGCTGAACACTTTTTTCAGGTTGGGTTTAAAGGTCAAATGAAAGTGGATAAATTAAATTTGCTGATTTTTACCAATTTTAAAGGCCCCATTTAAAGGTGGTATTCTTCTACAGAAGTAGTATTTTTATATAAGAGAACTGAAATAGATAGTCTCTCCACTAAATTTGCCATGCATGAGATTTAATTGAATAATGTTTACACGTCTTCCTTGCTGTTAATCACATCTGTCTTCAATACAAGATACATAGTCTTTTGTGAAGTAGTCAGTGGTTTCTAATGAAAGATGGTTTTCATGTCTGTGTCCTCCATACAGACTGATAGGCCTTTCCTGCCAACATGTTCCCCCTCTCCTCCCCGCTTCTGTACTCGATCATAAGCCCATTGGTTCATAAACCGTTCCCCTCCCCCCCCCAGTTAAAAAAATGTTACAATCACAATAACCCATTCATAAGCTGACTCCATATTGGTGGTTTGCAAATTTCTGGTCCCCGCTCATCAGCAAAAGCCATTGGCACATCGGGATGTTTGGTTTACCTGGAGTGTCTTCAGGCATAGAATTCTGCAGCTCCCAGCAGGGTTTTTGGCAGTCAGCACATTCCCTTGGCCTACACCGCTTCCCGCAGCTCCCGTTGGCTGGGAAAAGCAAACCGCAGCCACTGGAAATGGGGGCTCCATGCCTGCAGACATTCCAGGTATATAACCATCCAGAGGCGCTAGCACTTTACCCTGCTGAGCTAGGAACTGAAGTTTGCTGACCTCCCCCCAAGTTGATAAAAATTAGTAAAACTCAATGACTCGTTCATAAGCCAACCCCCCATTCTTTACTCTCATTTTTTACCAAAAAAATTTGGCATATGATCGAGTATATATGGTAGTTTAACTTCATGTTGTCTTCATGCTCGTATTGGAATAGTGCTCCTCATTTCTCCCTCAGTGCTTTTCCTCCTTTAGCATCCCTTTGGGTACTCCACTGAGTTCTAAATGCCAGGGTTCCTCAACTGTGAGCAGAACAAAGGGGTGCAGAGTAGATAGGAAACTCATGAGGAAGGGGGACTCTCTAGATTACCAATCACAAGAAACTGAAGTGCCGTGCTGGTTGACAAACTAGTGATAATGACTGCTAGAACATGTCTTTAGAATGCAAACAAAATTGGCCCTAAAGCTCAAAATACTGTACATCCCTCTGGTTCAAACTGGTTTTTTTTTAAATGTGTCATACTGAATACATTTCACCTATAGACAAATTAAATTAAAAATGCAGATTGCCATGTATAAAGCTTTGAACAATTAGCATGTTGGTATAAGTGATGATTCTCTGTATGGAAGAGATTCTCCCATCATCATAGGTTCTTCACCTCCCTGAGATGCGGTAACTGTGTCTGGAAAATATCTTCTTTTATAGCAGCCAAAACATGTAGTCCGTGAAGCAAAAGTTTACTAATTTCCATCTCAAAGAATACATCTTCTAGCAGCATTAATAGTTTTTCAGTTAGGAAAAGCATTTCTTTCAGCAGAAAAATACAGAAGTGAAGGATCTGGTCTTGATTATTGAATTACATAAGAAAGTTTCAGTCAGGATGTGTATGGTTGGCTTGTAATATAGACATTGCCTTCAATTCCTTTTGGTGCAAGGCTTTTGCAACTGTGCTAGGATGTGCCTTAGTGCCAGGGCAGGGCCCAACCAGAGAGAGACAATGTGTTCTTGCTCACCATGAAAAGCCCCAGCAACCTGGTTGCTAATCCCCAGCCAAGTCTTTGGCAGGGACTCCCATGTTGTGTAGGGATGCGGGATGAATCCTGTCATCTGTGTGTGGGCAGTAAGTTTCTGGCCATGGTGCCCCCATCGCTATCTCAGGCATGGCTGGGAAGAGAGGGGGCACCTGCTTGTCACTGAAACCTCAAAGCTGGGCAAGAGGAGAGGGGGAGCAGGGCCCTTCTGCTTCTCACCTTGTGGCTCTCTGGCCTGGCCCATGAATTGGGTTTGAGAAGCATTATAAATACTATCAGAGTTCAGGCATGAAACTTTTCCATGGTAAAAACGACTGCAAAAGACAAAGATCCTTGCCAGAGCCAGCCATACGTATCCTGACACAAGCTTTGTTGTAGAACTCAATAATCAGGACCAGATCCTTCACTTTTGTACTTTGCTGCTGAAAGAAATGCTTTTCCTAACTGAAAAACTATTAATGCTGCTAGAAGATGTATTCTTTGAGATGGATATTAGTAAATTTTTGCTCTGCTCCACAGGCTACATGTTTTACCTTCCGTATAGTCAGTGTGTAACTGACACTTCCTTCCCCGGTGGGGGGCGGGGGGCAGATTTTTACTGCTTAACAAGGCAAAGAGTCTGAGCATACACCCTGACCCATAGTGAGGTTGCTCACAGTCTCCTCCCTGATTCAGAAGGAAAAGGGGCATAAGCATACTTTTTAAAAAAAATTCTGGGGATGCTCCTACCATGAGATATTGAAGTTCAAGTAAGAGATGAGCTATGCTGTTCAATTGTAGTATTTCTTAACCCCTTTAATGACATAATGGTTAAATCCTTAAAAAAATCTGATTCTAGAATCTTGAATTATCTGTATGTGGCTATAGAAACAGCATCTGACCCATAGCATTGAAAAGGTTGGACCACCCTGAAATTAGACCTAGGATGAAAGAACTTCCTCTTCCTTGAAGTTTTAATCTGGTGTTCAGATGTTTTTTCCTCATCTGTATAACCCGAGTGGTGGTTCTATTTATTCTTATTGACTGAAAACATTAAGGTGATGCAAAATTCTCTCCCTTGTAATTCTTCATATCTGGTTTCAGCAAGGAAGATGTGGCATTAAAAACTTGTACCCACTAATATTTTTTTCAAGAAGTTGCACTCCCAGTCCCTGGTACCTGGTTTATCTCAGGTGTAGAGAAATTACTTTGCTTGTTGCCTCTAAAGCAGGGTTTCCCAACATATGGGTCGGGACCCAAATATGGGCTGCCATTACATTTCAAAAGGGTTGCCAAGTGTCTCCCCAAATGTCTCTGCCTCTCCTCCCCTCCCCCCCCCCCCCCCGTTTTTGAATTGCCTTGGGTCACCAAGTCTTTCTGAATTGTCAAAATGGCTCCCCATCTGGAAAAGGTTGGGAACTACTTCTGTAAAGAGAGTCCTGACGCATGTGCTAAATATCAAATGGATATATTATTTTAATAGTGATCGAAGAACCTTGAAAGCTTTAAAGCATCACGACTTGTGCATTCTAAATGGCTTGTTGTCTATCCTAGAGAAGTGTGTTAAATTTTTAAAAGTAGAATGTTCATTCTATCAAAGCAGTTTTTTCTCTGTTTGGGTGGGCGGCCTGAGGGAAGGCTTTCTGGTAAGGCTGTATGTAAAGAAACTAAATGAAGTTCCAGCCACCTATTCATTAAACATTACACATTCCAGGCCAAATTCACTACTGGCCCAATGGATGGAAATCTATAGAAGCTAACAGCGTTGCCATCAGTGAATTTGGCCCTTCTGTGCCTCAAGATTCCACAGTAGGTTCCCTTTTAATTTTAGAATTCTGTAGCCAATAAGTTACTGGTTCATAAGGGATCTTTCCTTCCTTATGTAATACTGCTGCATTGCATCCACTCATGAGTGGGTGCACATCTAAGCACACCAGTAATTTTACTTCCTTCATAGCCACCATCATCTTTTCAAGGAGACAGTCTCACTTTCAGTTTTTATTCTGATCTGCAATATGTAACATACGTACTTGCACAACAGAATAATTCTAATAGTACACAAGAGGTATAGATAGACTATTAGTATATAAGGGTATGTCTACACTACAGTGTTATTTCGAAATAACGCGTCTACACACAGAATGCATTTTGAAATAGCATTTTGCTCTTTTGAAATAGCACATCCACACTGAGTGGACTCTGAATCGCATTTAAGGCTGGCTGGAACCAGTTCCGGCAGGGCACCAAGTCAGGACTTACTGTGTGGGGCTGCTGCCTGAGGCTATCTGAGGTCTGTGTTTAAAGCTCCCCCTCCCCAGACAGCCTGTTCTCAGGTTTCCCTGCTTGCTTGTCTACCTCAATGAGGGACAGCAAAGCATTTTGTCTCTGCGTGCTCTGGTTGCCCTCACTCGGGACACCACAGCACTCTGCAACATGGAGCCAGAGCTGCCCCTGGGCACTCTGGTGCTTCTCTTGGACGCATTGCTGCGAGCCTGGCTGCACTTTCTGCAGGCTACCATCCGGGAGGTCCATCGGGGGGCTGTCAGTATCCAGGAGGCCCTGTGGGAGAGCTTCCACCCTGAGGAGCACTAAGAGCCTCCCTGATCTGCCCCACTGGGGGCTTGTGCCTCATTCCTCCCTCACGTCCTTCCACTTACCCCTCCCTAACCCCCCTTCCTGATGTAAAATAAAATACACGTATTTTCGTGAACATAAACTCTCTTTATTTAACAAAACTGTGGGGAAGGGAATGAAACTCTGGTGAGACTGGGGAAAGGAGGCGGGAGAGGGGAGAAGAGAAGGTGGGAGAGGGGAGGGGGAAACCTGGGAGGAGGGAGCTGGAAGGGGGAAGAAGCGGGAGGGGAAGCTTAGGGCTCAGGGTTGGGAGTCTCGCCAGACCAACTTGATTGTCATGCAAACCTGCTCCTGGGTTCGCATGTGGCCTTTGGTGGCCAGGCTGGCAGCTATCCTGCCATAGACGGCTGCATTCCTCCGTCTAGTGCGGAGATCATGGACGTTGTGGGCATCTCCCCCAAACCTGAATAAGGTCCATGATCTCCACCCTGAGCCAGGAAGGCACCCGCCTTCTCTGGGCCCTGGCACGCTCCTGGGAGCTGGCAGACTGCTCCTGGGGAGCGGTGGAGGGCTGGCTGCCAGTGGCTTGCTGGCTCATGTTTTGGGGCCACTGGGTGAGGGGCAGTGACTGCTGGCTCTGGGCTGGCAGGCTTGGAGCTGGCACAGGCACCGTGGCCAGAGTCTACCCCTTTAATGGCTCCGGGGAGGGAGGGAGGGAGGGAGGGAGAGAAGTGTTCTTGGTTGAGGCTGGAGTGGCTACCAGGGCACCCTGGGAAGGCTGGAGACCCCCTATTTCGAAATAAGTGTCTACACAGCACATATTTCAAAATAACTTATTTTGAATTTGGCGTTATTCCTCGTAGAATGAGATTTACCAAATTCGAAATAAGCGCTCTGCTATTTCGAATTTATTTCGAAATAGCAGTTTGGCTGTGTAGATGCTAGGAAAGTTATTTCGAAACAAGGGCTGTTATTTCGAAATAACTTCGCTGTGTTGACATATCCTAATTGTGGAAAGATTTGAGCATTGTAATAGGTTGCTTTCATCTGAGTGGCAGACCAGAAGGGATACCTCATTTGTCTAGTATGTAGTATCTGGCCACAAAAAACTGTCTACAGGTAAAATACTATTTCTGTTTGTGATGGTAATCAGTCTTGTTACATTATGGATGTGGACAAAAAAAATCAATATTCGTTTATAGGCCTTTTTAGGTTTTCTTTTTCCATTCACATTCAAGAAATAAGATTCCCTTACTATGGAAACAGAGAGAGTGAAGGAAAGAGGAGGGAAATGGAGTTTGCACCTTAAATTAGCACCTCTAAAGAGAACAAAGTCTTCCATTGTGTTGCTTTCATATGTCTGATAGATATTAATTTGATAAGGGCAAAGTATCTTAAAGTGGGGATTGAACAAATCTTGAACCTTTTTTTTCCTATGGCTTTATCTTGTGTTAAAATGTTTATTGTTGCGATAAAGTGCTCTCTATTCAAGCAGTAACAAGTTTCATAGTAGAACAAAAGTAGGCAGCACTCACAAAATTCACCATAACAAAAAGTATGAACAGTAAGATATGAAAACTATTGATTATGTTGTCTGTGGTGACATACAAACAAAGTGATAACTGTTCACATCCGTAAAAGCTGAAGAATGGCAGTGTCAGACCATATGAAGATTAACAGAAGAATCTGACATCTTTGGTGAAAATTTATAATTACATCTGAAGCTTTTGGTAGAGATTGGAAGAAGGGTGGAATTTCCTGTAGCAATTTTTGTATTCATGTCAGTGCTAACTAGTTAACTCTTTGGTTCATAATAATATTTATTATGGGGAAGTGCAACAACTTTAATGGGAAGCTATGAGGTGAGTGAAAGAGTATCAGGAGCAGGAATATGTTATTTGGTGGTATAACAGCAATATATGCACTCTTATGTCAAAAGTGGGCAATCTAAATTTGGTCGTGACCTGAAGAATACTAAGTCCTTAATGTAGCTGTGGTTTAGCATCGATGTACAGGAGCAGTGTTTACTTCATGGAAAGTGCTGTTACTACAACTGAATGGTGCTCTGTCTTGAGACACAATCAGAAGAGCAAACTGAAAGTGTAGAAGCATAGAATCATAGAACTGGAAGGGACCTCAATAAGTCATCTAGCCCCTCTCGGTCTTCTCAACACTAAACAAACCCAAGTTTTTCTTCCCTCATAAGTCATACTATCTAGACCTTTAGTCATTTTTGTTGCTCTTCCCTGGACTTTCTCCAATTTCTCCACGTATCTCCTGAAATATGACCCGCACAGAACTGAATACTGTAAACTGTGGAAGACTAATGAGTGCAGAGCAGAGTGGAAGTATGACTTTTCATGTCTTGCTTAGGACACTCCTGCTAACACATCCAGAATATTTGCTTTTTTTTTTTTTTTCAACAACGTTACATTGTTGACTCATATTTAGTTTGATCCACTATGATCCCCAAATCCCTTTCTGCATTACTTTTTCCTAGATAGTCATTTCCCAATTTTGTATGGGTGCAACTCATTCCCTCCTGAGTGTAGTATTGTGCATTTATCCTTCTTAAATTCATCCTATGAGTTCATCCTGAAGAGTTGTTTGTTGTTAACAGTTTTTATTTATCCATAGTTACCACACATCTGAGATTCCTCATTTATTTCCTATTCTTGTTATTAGGGGGAAACTGTGGCATCCCCATTAACACCATATGGTAACTGTGGCTAACTTCTGACTTTTAAAGGGATCTACTGATTTGTCAAGAAAATAAATGAAGCAAAAGCAAATAAGAGTGGAACGAAAGACAGTCCTTGTAGGAGTCAGTTAGTCTCCAGGACAGTATTAGAAACTGCCCTAGACATGGCTGATACCTCCGAATGTACCATTGCAACGGCTATCATAATGCATTATCACTTTAAGCAGCGGGCATACCTAAAGAGATGCAATTAAAAGTGGAGGATTTACCATTAGAAAAAGATAAGCTATTTTCAGCACAAAAAGAAGAGGCATGAGCCATCCCAAAGCCTATGAGACACCCATTAAATTTCCCACAAGTCAGACTTTGACACAAACAGACAGAAAAACAGACCATTATACCTGAGAGAGCCTAACACTGGTAAACCATCCCCCATGGTCAAGGATTCTTTAAGGTGGTGGGTGACAGTGCAAAATCTAACAAAGTGTGTTCCCTTCCAACAACCCATAACCTCAGTGATGATCACAACAGACACATCTGTGTTGGGTTGGGAAGCACACTTAGACCACTATACAGCACGAGGCCAGTGGTCGCTAGCCAAAACACACCTCCATTGAAGTCTCCTGGAACTCAGAGCAGTAAGAAATGCTTGCTGTACTTCTGCTCCGAATAAGGAACAAGCCTATTTGAGTCAAGACCGACAATGTAGCATGCATGTTCTACTTTAACAGACAAGGTGGGGCATGCTCTCACTCCCTCTGCACCAAAACCATGATGTTATAGAATTGGTGCATCTGCTACAATATAGACATCTCAGCCTCTTAACTCCTGAGATGCCAAAAGACCACTGTACATGCCCTCAGCAGACACTTTTCAGGGGAACAGGAATGGGAAATGACCCCTGTAACTCTCCACAAAATATTCAGATGCTTGGGGTTCCCTTCCATCAATTTACTTGTTACATCCCAGAACCACAAATGTAACCAGTTCTGTTCTAGAGCAGAACTTGGTCCTGGATCCCTAGGGGGATGCCTTTCTAATCTGGTGGGTCACCTCTCTTCTGTACATATTCCTGCCAACCCTCTAATCCACAGAGTCCTATGCAAAACACAGGAAAACAATACCACACTCATTTTGATTTCTCCATCTTGGCCCAGACAAATGTGGTACCTTTACTTGTTGCATCTATCAGCCACTGATTCTCCCAGTGATACGAGACCTTCTGTCCTAGGACTATGGATGTGTCCTACACCTGCAACTAGAGAAGCTCCACCTGATGGTGTGGTTCCTTGATGGTTCCATGAATGTGAGCTAACCTGTTCAGAACAAGTGAAAAATATTTTTCTGAACAGCAGACACCAGTTGACGTGCAATACTTACCTATAGACATTGAAGCATCTGTCCATGTGGTGTTCCAACAAATAGATCGCTACAAGTCCCACACCTTTACTGATGGTATTAGACTATTTGATTGAACTGAAGAATTCAGAACTATCACTAAGCCCCATCAAAACTCACCCCACAGGGACTAATACTTTCCATGATACAATCAAATCATGACAAATCATTTTCACTTTTCACATATCCTGTGACAAAGAGCATCATGCTTGGCTTTGGAAATCCTCTTTTCAAGAAGTGAATGCCCTCACTCCCACATGGGACCTGAACCTGGTACTCAAGGCCTCAAGAGACCTCCATTTGAACCAATGGCAACCTGCTCCTTACTTCACGTGTCCATGAAGGTGTCTTTCCTTATTGTCATTTTCTCCACTATACATATTTAGTCCACTAATTGCCAACCCACCCTATATTGTCTTTTTTAAGGACAAGGTCATGTTATGACCCCATCCCTAATTTCTTCCCAAAGTATCATCAACCTTCCATACCAACCAACCCAGTCACATTCCCACATTCAATTCCAAACTGTACACAGGCTCACACTATGCAGCTTTCCATTCTCTAGCTGTGAGACGGGTATTAGCCCTGAATAGAACAAGATCTTTCCATAAATTACTAAGGCTCTTTTTGTCTCAAGAATGGAATGATCCAAAGGCTCAGCAGTATCCAAACAGTGACCTTTGAAATGGGTATCAAACCATATTAGGACAATGCCATAGTAGGCCCTTTTGTTAACCGCACACCTCCAAGTCCCCCAAGCCATAATGGGTATCTAAAGTGGAGCACCCATGGGGACAGCACTCAAAGAGGAAAGGGTTACTCACCTTGTGCAATTTACTGTGACTTCTCATTTAAGTGATTTTCATGACTGTCACACCTCTACTATAAAATAATGCCCATATGTTTCTACAGTTGCAGAAAATGTGTATAATATTGTGTATTCTCCACCTTTAATGATGCTAGAACTGTCTTTTAAAAAGTGATCTTTTAAATGGAAAAAGTGTTGTTTTACTCTTACGTGCCAAAGCAGTGCAACATGTTTTTATTCAGACTTTTTCAGGAGATGGGGGGCAGAGACTCATATCTGCACAGAGAGGAAGTGTGGAAAATGTCATTCTGATAAAGCTGGACATCTTAAAAGGGGGCTTATAATGGAAGCCATTATATAACCTGCCATTCCTCCAATAATATGACATCAAAATAAGAGGTATTTTAGAAACTAGGTAACTTCAATCTGATTGTAGTGGTAGTTGGAAATAAAAACCTTGACACTGTTGTCTTAGAGCAGAAGCCCAGTGTTAAAAAAACCCCAAAGAATGAGATTACAGATATTTTAGCAACCAGTACTTAACTGTACATGTCATCTGGCTCTAAAAAGTTAGTAATTAGATTCTCCCTCACCCTGAGTCTGAAAAAGTGCATATGTGGATTATAATATATGAATACAGTTGTTTTAAATGTTCCCTAAATGCAGTTATTAGTATATTCCCAGAATTAATTTAAGGGCAAGTATCTATCTTGAGTTTAGCAACTATCCACATTTCAAATGTATTTCTCCTTAATTTATTAGATGTTGTGCTGGTTCTTAACCCCATTGCTTGTGTGTTCATAAACAATGCAATTGCTGTCTTTACTTAATGAAAATAAAAATCCCAAACAAAAAACATTAAATTCATTATTTAAGAGAAACTTTAATGTGGAAAAGTGTTTGCAAGTTTAATGGTAAACCCTGCTGTGCTAATTAATCCAAGTGATTAGGACTTAATTGCTAGTTCATGGTAAATATAATATTTACTGTGAAGTAAGGCTTTGCAGATTTGCGGTTTGAAAAATAAGAGTTGTGAAGGGAATGATCGTTACAAGACACAGAATTCAAATTATAGCTTTTATGCTTAACTGTAGAAAAAGTCTCAGACCAATTATTAAAATTACACTTTTTCTTATTTATTTGATTGTTTTGTTCTGATTTTGGTTAGTTGCTTTCCTGTTTTAGTTTTGTGACTGAATGTTCCCACTGAGTAAACATAAACCAAAAGTCACGTAATTGTTAATGTAAGGAAGAAGTTGGGACAGGGCAAAAGTTGTAGAGGAAAGGAGATGACCGCTTCAATCGGCAGGCAGATCTTTCAGCACCTTTGACCTTGTCTCCGTGTTTGCAAGATGAAACTATCATCCCAGCAGCCATATCTAGAATGGATGATTTCAAGGCAATTCAGGACCACCAAATAACACTAGAAATGGTTCAAGAAAAAACATATGAGCTGTTTGACATTTTACACTCTGCCACAAAATGGCCATTTAACAATGCCTATTAATGAGGGTATTTTAGACCTACTGAAAATTTTTGGCAGACTTGGCATCTATTTCTGTAGCATCCAGATAACTAGATCATATATATCAAGTTTCATCAAAAGGATTTTATGCTAACCCTATCCCAGAATAACTTGTTATGATGGCTGTAAATGAAGAATTGAGGCAATCTGGTCCATCAAAGTCTACTCCAAAAGAAAAGGCATCAAAGCAATCTTTTCAAGAAAAAAATATATTCTTTAGTTGGTTTGCAAGTTAGAATAATCAGCTGCCAGACTTTATTAGCCAAGTCTGACTTTACAAGGGGAAAGAGCTTTCCAATTTTTGGAAGAACTTCCAATAGATTAAGGAAGAATTAAAATCTATGGGGCAATTAACTGCCAAATTATCTTTCAAGTAACTCAAAATGCTGCTGATACAACTACAAGATCAATAGCAACTCTTGATTGGTTACATTTGGTATCCCAAAACAAATCCAGAGAACAAGAGAGGACTTACATTTTAAAGGATACAGAAGAATTGAAGGATAAGTCCCTGCAGATGACCATGTCCAGTTCCAGGCCTTAGTAGATGTGAAAACTGGTGGCAGAGGTGGCCTTATGGTCCATGGGGGATGTAACTGACTACATCCCATTCCTTGGCTAGAAGGCTTGTTATGTGCAGAGACTCTTCGCTCCAGTCTTCTGGTTTCCCAAGGAAGGTCCAAAAGACCATCAAGGACCTCCTTTTCCCTGAAGCCAATCTTTTAGATAGGATGGACACATCTCTGCACTTCCTCAGTGATCCACGCTGCACTCTTCAGGAGGGATGTAAAATCCCTTTTAATTGGTTAACCACTTAAATATATTGTTTAACTGGTTTATCAATTAAAGAAGGAGCAGGCAGGAGGGCCAGGGTGCCTACCTTTTGCAGGAAAGATTTTATAGTATTCAACACTTGATAGTGGGTCTTCTGCCTCATCCATTAACATGGGTAAAAGTCTCCCTCCAGTTATTTGATAATACGGCCTTCTGAAGCATGGCAACACCACGTCAGACTTCCTCTTTCCCTGCGGTTGCAGAGTTCTTTAAACAATATTCCTGGGTGGCACAGGTACTGACTGGCAGTTGGAGTCGCTCTGTCGTCAGGAGAGGAAGCATGAGGACATGCACTGTGCCAGTGAACGCGGCTTGTTAAAAGATTCTGACCTCCTTCACATGGGGTTCTTGTGCAACAAGGATAAGCCATCTTGAAGAACCACACCTACTGTAAAGTAGGTGCCCATTCATTCTTCTATGTGTCTGTGTGCTTGGCTACTGTGCTTGATGATCACCTCACAGTTTAGTCCTTGAGGTGTGACAGCTCAACCAAACAGAGCATCAGCTCTGGAAGTTGACACCAAGAAACTGTGCTGAGTAAATGTACGAACTGTTCTTTACTTACTGCTGTAAGTAGTACATTTAGGATGGTGTTCTACTCTAAAAATGTTATTAAAATGGATACTGCCAACCAGATGATGGTCTGTGCTACGCCAATTGACATCAGATCAGAAGAGCTTTAATAGTGCAAGTCTAGATTTCCAGTGGTGTTAATATAAGAAATTGGCCCTGGGTTTGTTGGGTTTTGGTTTACAAAATTATATTGTAAAATATATAGTACTGGCCTGTGATGATGATATAGGCAACTATTTTGTCATCTATGAGTTTGCTTTACGTAGACACAGATTCTCTTAGAATGGCTTGCTTTTGCACAGTACAGTAGTTTCAGTAATATTTTGTTACCTATTCATGTTTTAACAGCTAATATGCTCCATTATCAGAATGCAGTGTTTTTGATTATATGATCATTATGAGTGCAATAATATGCTCTTTCTTTAAGGCTCTTGAAATATGTTCTAAAGATGATGGTAATCAGCTTTGATTAATATTTAATCCCCATGCTGCTACATGCTTACAATGTCAAAATTTCAAAGGTGCATTTGTTTTTTGCTAAAAATTTTCAGTGTCTACATCACTAAGAAACTATACATGATATTGTAGTGCACACTGTACATTTTATAAACTGAATCCAGGTATAGCACTATTTTAGATAGTGGCCATTTTATATTTATGGAAATTCATATGATACAAAGGGTATGGTGAAGTTGATTAATTTTAGCATGGTATTTGCTTCATTCCTTTGTGTTCATATGGATCAATTGTTTTTGCCTAGACCTGGTGCCATTTCTCAGCACTCATCTGAAGCATCAGGGAATCGCAACACTGAAAGTGCCCAATTAATACGATCTGCATAGAATAGTACATCTGTCTGTCTCTCTCTTTGGTAAATAGGTGGATAATTTCAGATCAGTTCCTTCCTCCTTCCACCCCGGAAATGTTTACATTTATACTCAGTCACATTTCCTCAGTGCAAAAGACTTTTTCCATTTTTCATGCCATCAAAATGTCAAGGACAAAAAAATCTTGTGTAAGCAAGAATAATATTCTAGTTTGAATAGCTCTCCAATACCATTTAAAGTAATGTAAAACAATCCTAAGTTTTTATAAGCTCGTTTATATACAGACAGCCAAGAGTGATTTTGTCTAGTAATGTAATAATGTATGGGCCAGCCATTTTTTCCAACCTTTAGTATTTAATCTGTATCTATAAAATGAACCATTGTGCCATTCTAAAGCTAAATAATTTAAAATTATTCACATTTCGTTTCTTATTCAGAGTTATTTAAATCAACAAGGAAATAGGTTTATTTTAAATGTTCCCTTTTATGTAATAAATTAGACATTTTTCTTTATGTATTCATGATCATTTTGATGTTATCAATACACTATTAATATTATTCTGCAAATATTCTGTTCACCCCAGACTTCAATGAATTCAACATATGGTTGATATTTACATAATTAATGAGATGCCAAATTATATTGATGTAACAAACCACAAAAAAAAATGTGTTAACATCAAGGGTCCAGTTTAACCATACAAACTGCTTTATCCTGTATCGCTGACTCAATAAAACACCAGCTGCCAGAACAATTAGTCCAGGATTAAGCTCAAAATAGAGGAAATAGAAGTTGAAAATTCAGCCTAATGTTCCTAGTCATAATGAATGGTATTCTTATTTGAAGATTCCTACAGTATGATCCATAGAGCAAGTGGTCCTGATTTTAGTCTCAATGACATTTGTCTCCCTTTTTTATAGATGAGCATTGAGCTTCCCTATATTGAGTAAAGTTCCTCCCCACGCCCTCCCTCCCAAAGGATAGATGGAGGGAGGAGAAAAAAGGCAACTTCTCCTTTTTCTTTTTAACCCACAAAAATTGCTCCAGAGATTAAGAGAAAACTGTTTTCTCATTGCTATCCAAGATCTAGACAGGCTTTATTCCAAGGCAGGATTTTAAAATGCAATATAATATATAGAAGTGTAGGAGTGAGGAAGGAAAAGCAGTTTGCCTTTTATCTTATCTTGTTTGATTCACAGCTTATATTTATTGATGATAATACTCTGCATTCTGCAACACCTTTCAACATAGCATCTCAAATCACTTTACAGACATTAATTAATTAAACCTCACAACAGTTTTGCAAAGGAAGTTACTATGTCATTATACCAATTTTTCAGTTGAGTAAACAGAAGCATCAAAAGGTTAAATGATTCGACTAAGTTTTGGCAGGAAATAAAACTCATGAGTTCTGACTCCATCTTCTGCCCTAACAACAGTTCCTCACAAATTCTTATAAATTATATATACTGAAAAATATTAGGAAAAATATAGTATGGAAATTACTGATGTAGGCAAAATGCATTTGTAACCACAAAATATATTTTCAATGAAAAATCTATAGTGTTTCAATAAAAAAGCCCGACAAAGCTATTCTTTTCAGTGTAAAGACCATCTTTGCTGAAGAAATGTATTTTAAACTTTTGCATGAAACTCTAGAACTTCCAGCTCACTGAGTTCATTGAGACAATTGTTAATTGTAGGACCCCAGGATTTAAACTATAAGCTATTGGAGCAAGGACCATTCCTATTTTTTTGTTTGTAGAATATATATCCTATTGTTGCTGCTCTAGCAAATAATTCCCATATTTACAATATTTAGTTATTGGCCATTGTTTTGTTTTTTTTCTGTGAAACTGACTTTGTTGAGCCAATGAAAGGTCCGAAGGATACTGAATTGTTAGAAAGTGGTTGATGGGTGGATAACAGATATCAGGTTTCAGAGGGGACTTTATTTAACATTCATTGGGCAACCAGAATGCCTCAATCATATGACTGAAAGTTCCTTCAAAGAAATCTCTCTTGAAGCATATTAGTAATGATATGAACCTATTTTAAAACACACATTGAAATATGTAGATCTTTGTCCTATGTATGGTTTAAGGCATAATGTTAAGCTCAAACTCAGAGACATGAGTGTAATTATAAGAGGCAGTAGCTATTATAAATGGGAATCAACATGAAAAGCAAGAAGAAACGTGCTTGCTTACTCTTACAATGCAGGATGTATAATAAAAACTGTGCTGACCAAAAACTGGCCCTGTGCTGACTAGAAAGCTCTATAAACGAGCAGTCCTCATCTTCATTGAAAGTCTGGTTTGTAGTCCAGTTCATGCAGGACCAGCAGGCTCCCTTCCTGGCTTTGTGTGACACCCTAGAAGCCCTGCTACTCTTAGGCAGAGGAATAATGACAAGGGGCTCCATGCGCTGTCCCTGCCTCATCGCAAGTGCTGGCTCCCTAGCTCCCATTGGTCAGGAACCAAAGTCAAGATGGATTCCAGCACCAGGTTGCACAGTCACATGTCTTTGTAGGACCAACCACAAGTTAGACTTATGGGAAAAACAAAACCATTGTTTTAAGAACCAGGCAATTAAGTTCCTTAAGTACCACTAATGGCTTTACTAGAAGACCTATATTAATAAAACAAGTTTCCACTTAATATTTCTGATTTCACATACAAGAACGATTCATGCTCACTAACAGAATATACACATTCAGGAAATTACAGGCTCTTGAATGATAGGTTACTAGATCTGTTTTGCATAAACCATATTCAGGTTATGCATATTCATATTAAACATATTTCCATAAACATAATGGAGGAATGCTTTTGATATGGAAATCTTTGAGAGAAACTAAATATGGAACTTGCACTGCCATTTTTATGGGTTTTTTAGTGTAGAACCACACTTTAAAGGAAATGTTTATTTTTATGATACTCTTTACCTGACCTTTTTATATCTTCAATCCATTCTAAATAAATTTGTAACTTAGTGTGATGGGATGCAGCGCACCCCTGCTGGATGTCCCAGGGACTAGCTCTGCTAGCCAGTGCACCTTATTCTGATGGTGTCTTGCCACCACCACTTTTGATTCAAGGACCCAACCCAATCATAGGACCCCAGAGTCCTTTTTGTGACACAGCCCTCTAGCTGTACCACTCTCTGTGCTTCGCCCTTCCAGGGAAACATGTCATAGTCATAGTCCACTGTCCAGCCATTTCCCCCAGTGGCTTCTGCAGACAATTGGCCACTTCCTTGATAGAAGAAAAGTAGTACCGTCAAACTACTTTTCCCTAGGCCACTTCCCTACAACCCCAGAATTCTCTTTGTCTTGCCTCAGAGCCTCAGCCTGTAGTCCACCAGGAGTTGCTTTTAGCTCCCTGGGTCTCCAACAGAGGCACTACTCTGCTTTCAGCGCACAAGGCTGATCCTCTTCCCTCCTCAAGCTCTAGGGACTGACTGAAGCTGCTCTGCTCTGCAGCTCTTCTTACATGAGCCTGCTCATCCTGGATTGGCGGCTCCTATAAAAGCGTCTGTGATTGGCTGCCTCCTGTGCAGCCTTCCTAGGGCTCTATTAATCCTTGAGAGCCCAGTGTGGGGCAAGTGCCCCATCACACTTGGTTTATAATGAAAACAATGACAGTCTATTAGCTCTTGCACAGCAAACTTGCCATCTTAAAATTATACTGATGGATAAAAAACTGGGCAGTCCCATGACATGCTCTCTTTTCTGATCTTCATTCATAACTAGATGTCTTCATATTGTATATTGGAAGGGTGTCTCTATGAAATGCTCTGCTCTTCAATAATTTACCTGCTAGCCTTTGTTACACAAGATAAACAAAGTATGTCTGGAGGGCAGTGCCCAGGGACACATGTGAATTATATGCTGTCTGAAACACACTGAAGGATTTAATTGCATTTCTCTTGTCCCACTGGAATCATGTCTGCTGAAAGTGGTCAAATTCACATGCAGGTGACGCATGGTATTTAGTTCTTACAATTTATTGTACATGATTTTTATTCTCATTTATTTCATTGGAAGTTAATGTATGCTTAGTTCTTGCATATGCATACCCTTCGTATGGCATAATAACCTGCTCTCTATTGCTCTGAGCAGCAGAGGGTTCGGTCGGGGAATATACAAAAATCTTAAGTCAGCTCATTGATGACAATACAAATGTTGAACATGTGGAGACTAGGGGGGAAAAAAAAAAAACTTGGAATCATTACAAGATCCAGTTTCTGGAGCCAGAACAACATAGGGATCCCACTTACTGCACCTGGTAAATCTGTGCATTCAGCCCTTTGGGGATAGTAGAGACCTTCTGTAGCTATCTTGGAGACAGACTTAAGGACCTAGCCCTCCTGTCCAAAATGAGGGCCACTGTTATACTGAAGCCCTTTGTCTGGGGAAAATGAAATAAAGAAAAAATGGGTAGTTGGGACTGGGAAACAAAAAGGGCTTGCTTTTCTGTCTCTTTGTTCTGTAAGTGTGTGTACTCATACACAATAATTTTAACAGATTTCACATGTGAAATCATGTTGCTGTTTTGTTGTAGGTTTAGCTGTTTGAATTTCTGAAGAATGAATAGCTTAACCTTTTCAGTAATTTTAACTGAAATGCATTTCTAAATTGTTTAAAGAAATAAAAAATTGCCAGAATATGCATAAAATAATTTTATTAATCATCTAATGTCAATGCTTTGTAGGAGATTTTATGCTACTGTTGCAATCAGATAGATACTAATATGGCAGCAATCAGTGTTTGTTTCAGCAACAACAAAAAACTGTTCAAGTCTGAAAGCAATCCTCTCCTTTTGACATGTTGGCACCATTTTAGAAGAAAATGTCAGGGTCAATATAAGCACATTTACTGATAGCTAAGCTTTTTCCTATGTTACTCAAAACTGTTTGAAACTTGGCTTTTATCAAAAACAGAAACACTGGCCACTCAGAATGATAAAACAATAGCTTGCAGCTTAGTCATTTTCCAGTTATAAAGTGATACTTTCATAAAAATAAACAATGCAAACTGCAGCGAGCCAGAACTATTACTCAGAAAAATTGTTGCATTTTTGCCATCTTTGCTTTCTGATTTAAAACAACTGTCTCCAGTAGGAACTTGTGGAAACCAGTGGTTTATATTTCATTAAATAGCCATTTTTGGATCACTGCAAGATAAAATGTAATTTGAAAGTACAATGAGCACTGTGTAGGTACTTAGTGTTCCTGAGGAAAAGGGATATGGAATTTGAACAGCTTCATGTGCTGCAATCATTTATTGCCTAACTATTTTGTAAGTGTATGTCCATGTAGATTATTTTCTCATCCTACTTGAGGTACAAGACATTTTTTAAAAAACAAACCTCTTCATTAAAGAAAGTTGGTGCTTCTTAATGTTGTTTTGTTTAAGTTTTATATTTTACGGGGGTGAGGGTTACAACAATATTTTAATACCTAAGTCATTTGGATACCTACCATGCCTTTATAATTAAGATGTAAATTATTACATTAACGTATTTTAGATTATTAATTTAAATGCTCAAAACTTGGGGAAAAATATCTAGTCATTTAAGCCCATTTCTTTGGCAGTATTATACATCCTGAGTAGTAAATGTACTCAGACATTTCAAGATTTAAAGAATACATTTTTCAAATTGTTCTTCTTCTCCCCCCATATCTACACATGTAGCTGAAATACAAGCAATGGCATTTTGCATTAATTATGAGAAAATTCACCTCCTACCTCAGAACTACCATAAAAGTTTTAATTTCTCCCCTACCACTCCTGCTGTGTATCCTACCCAAGACCAGACAGAAGAGAGTGATGATTATCTGATCACCCCATTCTAGCCTTGCCAGTTCAGGTTTTGTTCTCCAAATGTCAGTGTGCCCCCCACTTCTGCTTTCATATTTCCTGGAACTCCTCATGCTATATAGCAACAGGATCCTGAATGTGGGTCGATGCACAGACTTTACCTCAAAGCTTGGTTTTTGGAGGGGCACCTTCACTAGAATGGGAATGTTCATCAGCAGTACAAGACATCCTCTTGAGTAGCAGAAAAGATTCCACAAGGCAGTTCTATAGGGCCAAGTGGAAGCATTTCACTGCAGGGACCCAACAAAAGGGTCTTGCCACTGAAGCTGTGAACAACCCTCTTCTTTTGGGCTGTGTCCTCTCTTGGAAGACACCAGGCATCATGCTCAAATCCATCAAGGTGCGTGTAACCACTATATGTGTCTTTCACCACTTTGTGGAAGGGCATTTTGTCTTTACTCGCCCCTTGATTACCAGATTTTGGAAGGGTTTCCTACAGACTTATCATCTGTTCAACACATCACTCTCCAATGGGACTTCAACCTTATCCTCGTGGCATTGATAAAATCGCTCTTTGAACCTCTGGCTTATTGTTCTCTGTCTCCCCTCCCCAGAAAGCTCACCTTCCTAGTAGCCATTACTGCCACAAGAAAGGTTACTGATCTGGAGGCCTTGATGGCAGATCCCCACTTAGCACATTCCATAAAGACATTTTTTCCCTGCGTTTGCACAGCACGTTTCTGCCAAAGGATGTATCGCACTTTCATTTCAACCAATCCGTACGCTTCCTTGCTTTCTTTCTGAGACCTCAGTCTTCAGTGGAGGAACAGCATCTTCATTCCTTCAATGTCCACCAGGCCCTGACTTTCTATCTATGGAAGATGAGATCATTCAGGAAGTCCCCTAGACTTTTTATCGTAGCTGAAAGGATTGAAGGGCAAGCAGTCTCCACTGTAAAGTAAGGATGCATTATGCTCTGTTGTCAGTTATTGGGTTGTGTCCACCACTTGGGGTACAAGCCTACTCCATAAGAGTACAACATTGACTGCTGCTGTACCTTATGATGTACTGCTTATGGACGTATATAGGGGGCCACATGGATGATGGTACATACTTTCTCTTCCCATTATGCCTTCATGTGAGTCTCTGTGGTGGATGCCTAGTCCAGTGTGGCTTTGTGCCAAAATCCTCAGAGCCTTACTGGTCGACATAATTTGGAATTGACTGCCTGACACCATAAAAATGCCTTGATCCTTTCAGATCAACAGAGTGCAGGGTCTAATATCCAGCACAATGGACTTGGTGAACTGCTTGATGGAGTCATCTGGTGCCCATAATTCTTGGCATTAATGTTCCCACAACCATCTGAATCTGGTACCAAGATCTTGGAATGGTTTCCAAATGCACCACTTGTTTGAAGTAGTCCAATGCCAGTATAAGTAAAAAATCACACACACCCCCCAAATATCGTGGTTATTGTGGAACCAAAATTGTGTAGACCAGGAATTGGTAAAATACAGGCAAAAAGATTATTCATCTATAAAGTGAAAGGATCTCCTTCGTATCGTGTTCTCCATTTCTAGTACCAAGTCATCTCTGTTTCCATCCTTTACAGGTCACTAGTTTGTCTGTATTCCCCAAATCTCTTTTACACCCTGGGTAAATTCACCTGAATATACATTAAAAGATATTCAGTTAATCTGAAGGCAGTATTCTTTGGAGGGTTGGTCTTTTCACAGAATCTGTGAAGTTACTTGAAGCAAAAATTTGCCTCTTACTGAAGTGTGATCTGGCAGAGCAAAATCATGACCACCTTCTAATATTCTCTTGACCTGTCATTCCGGGTTGATGCTCATTTTGACAGTTCTTTATCCAGAACTCCTCAGCCCACCTTTCCATGGGGCTGTACTACTTGCTAATCTCCCACAAGAGGGAATGTGTCCAGGCCACTGGAAGAAGACAGACAGGTTATTTGCCAGTAGCTATTATTCTCTGAAATTATTGCCTCTGCATGTCCACAGCCCCTGCCCACTTTCCCCGTTCTTTGGTGTCCAAAATTAGAGTTCAGTGCCACTCCACCTTTTATATTCTGGTAATAATCCATAAGTGGAGTAAAAGGAAGGGACAAGTGGCCTCAACAGACATTGCTTTCTTGAAGATTCCACTGCTGAATGCTAGGAGGTACCAATCTTGCATGTTGGAATATTCATAGACTGTACCCTCAGCTAACATCTATTGGTAGATGATATTTCATTACAACTCTCATTAATACTAATGGCAATTTCATACATAAACATCAACGTGAAAGTGTTTTCCTAAGAGAATTCTCCTGATTAACCATTTTATATTTGTCCTCCATCAAAAGCATTTCTGTTGAGAGTTCAAAATGTGTTTATTTGCAGCTAGAGAATGTCAGATTCAAAACAGAGCTAACATGGTTTCCATGTACCTTATATAGTAACAAAAGGTTTAAGGCAATAACTGTTTTTTAACACTGGTTAATGTGTAGCTATGAAGTGTGACTTCCAGCCACTTAGGAAGTTGGCAGTGCTCTAGGATATGAGAATTAGAAGAGTAATTTGATGTTCCTTTGTCCTATTATATTTTTACTAATTTTATATTTTTATTACTAAATGTTCATTCCTTGCACCAACAAATACACTTTTGTTGACTGTACATTATTACTAGATGTTGGTTGTAGCCTGCCAATTTTAAAATGGTGAAAGCCACTTATCTTAAGCATCAGAAAGAAATTTGCATATGGGATTTCAAAGGCTTTGTCTATAGTGGTGATTTGTCCTGATTACTGCTGTTGTGGCTAGACATTTTTATAGCAACGTTGGTGTTAACTTCTAGCATAGACTAGGAAAAGTGTTATTTGAACCGGTGGAGCTTACTCCTTGAAATTATAGTAAGCTACAATGGTGCAAATCAAAACTTGTGATTTTTTTTTTCCCGTATCCTTTGGTTGCATTGGTGCAGTTGCGCTGATAGCTGGCCAATGGTGGCTGAAATTGGTGCCTCAGTAAAGACACTGCCGAAAGTCCATTTGAATACTTGGAATGCAAACTTGGGTTGGGTTTCTTAAATCCAGAAACTGGTTCAAGACCAGTCAAATTTTCCCCTTTCTCTTTCAGCACCATTGCACTATTGCTTGGAAAAAATAGCCAAAAATTTTCTATGAAGAAAAATTATGGTTGGCCGAATATTAAAAAGAATTCTCTCTATAGGACATCTGTAATCCCTAAATGTTTTAAGAAAAATATGAAGGGAAAGAAACCTTTGAAGAGTGAGTTAAATTTAATTGAGGAGTTTATTTTAAAGAAACTCCAAAGTCAATCTTGTAGCTTTTGTGAGTTCATGGCCTTTACTGTGCAAGGTCTGACATGCAAGTTGTACTTTATGCATTTCAAATAACCTTGTGTTGCCTTTCAAAAGAGGGGAGGGGAAAAGCTGGTTTTAATCTTGGCTTAGATCCCAAGGTATCTTGTTCTGCACCTTAAATTACAATCTGATTTATTTTAATTCAGATCAAGTTTGTCTGAAATTGGTAAGAACTTAATTATCGGATTAGGTTAATATTTATGCGGACCACTCGGTGGTTTAGCCACAGCTAGTAACATGTTAACGTGAAGGGTTCTTATTTTCTGCTTGGATCAGTTTTTGAAAAAAAATTAACTTTGCTCATTAAATGAAGCACTAAAAGACAGAAGAGATTGCTATGGAAACAAGATGTTCCATAAACGGTTCATTTTAATTCTTTAGGATACAAAAATAGAAAGGAGGCAACTTGGCTGCTTGTGTGGTCCAATCCTGAGAGGTGCTGCATGCCTCCAAGGGATGTAAAAAAGTGTCAACTCCTGTTGCCTTTAATGGGGCACTCAGGTCTTTGCAGGATGAAGCCCAGATTTTGAAAGTCATCGTGTATTTGCTAAACTGGGATGTGTAGAGCAATGGGAAATATTTAGACAATGTTTTTGAAATGATTTCCAATCTAAACTTCTTGTTAGATTAAAATGAATAGACCTTCTAAGATGATCCTTAGCTGAATTACTCTGAATAAAAATACAGATGTATTCTGATGTGAAGGCAGAATAATATGGTGAGAACTGGAAAATAGAAACCTTCTATGATTAGTTTTTAGAGTATTGCAGTAGTGATGCTATAAGTAAGGCTAAGCTGGCGCTTAACTTACAAGATCTTATTTGTAAGTGCTTGTTACTTTGCACCTTATGTGATTGCTACTTGTAATTCAGTTTGTTTAATCAAATTTGAGAATATTTAGTGAACTCTTTTAGATTATGGAAATGCAAAATACTATAATTGATTGAACAGACATAAAGGTACTGTTTTCAATGAATGAAATATCTTTGAGTATGTTAACTTGGTATCCCACGGCCCTTGCTCCGTTCATCTGAGGAAGTGGGGTGTGCCCACAAAAGCTCATGATACTACCTACATTTTTTGTTCGTCTCTAAGGTGCTGCGGGTCCGTTTGATGTTTTTTACAATTTTTTTATGGAACTGATAAACTTACCATGGTAAAGTCAATGTGTCACCAGTTGGTTTTTTTTAAGTTCCTTTTTTGGTTGAGATGGTGTATAAATATGGACTGCTATCAGTCATCACAACACAGTGGGGTGTACAGACAGATCAGTAATTTTAAGCAGGGACACAGTCTGCCATTTCATATGGGGAATTTGAGGTCACAGATTTTTCACTTGTAGGAATAAAACCAATGTTCATTACTTGCATAAACAGATTTGGTAAGTAATTGCTTCTTAATGAAGATTCAGTCATTTTTCCTGCTTTTAATTATTGGTTCTGCTAAGTGGCAATTGGTTTTGAAATGATGATTGGTATATATGTGCAATGCAACATTGCATGCTAGATTTTAGTGACAAAGATTCAGAATGCTGAGCTCAAAATGGCAGCCATTACATCTTTTCATTCATGCTTCCCGTTTTGATGTCAACACAGTAAAAGAAGTAATTTTACCTAGCTGAGGGGTGAAAAATACAATGATAGTAACATCATGCTAGAAGTCAAGCGGTGATTATCAAAAGCAGCACACAACTGTCATAAGCTTGAGAAGATTGGAAAAGTGGTCTGAGCTATGAATTTTGAATACTGGTGTCGGGTCTGTCCTTTTTTGAAGCAGAATCATACAAATCTACAACAGGAATTGATGAGAAGATGAACTAATTCCCAGGTAAATAACTATGAGATCTTTGAAGGGCATTGAAGATAGTTTCTTGCAACATCAGAAATTCAGAGAGAGGAAACTATACTGAAGCATCAAATATGATAAGAAGAAAATGCTGGACATGTTTAGGATATACTTTTGGGATGCCACCAGCAGGCCCGGTCCTAGGGCAAGGCGAGCAAGGCAAATGCCTTGGGCCCCGTGCTGCTAAGAATTCACCATCCACCGGCCAGGTCCGGGCCCCCGCTCCCAGCATCCTGCCTTGGGCCCTGCAAACCCTTTGGCTGGGCCTGGCCTCCAGCACATCTTGAACAGCAAGTGATAACATGGGTGCTATCTGGAAAGAGAAAAAGAGGACAACCTAGAGCAGGGGTTTTCAAACTTGGGTTGCAGGCTCTCCTTGGCTGGAAACAGCAACCGCAGTTAATGGGAGCTATGAGGCTCCATGCCTATGGACACTTAGATAAAAGCATCTCACGGCCCTGCCAGCAGCTTACCCGGGTGGGCCCATGACCCACTTTTGAAAACCCCTGACCTAGAGAAGTAATATTTAGAACCACAGAGACAGCTAAATTCACCAACATGACATTCAGGAACTTGAACAGAATAGCACAAGACCAAAATAAATGGTGGAAACTGGTGGACATAGTACATACTCAAGCGTGCTGAAGTATTTTAGAGAAAAAGACCCAAAAAGAAATTTCATTAAATGAGATAATGGATTGTCTCTGGTTCAACTCTTATTTATCTGCCTTTTCATTCTGACACTTGTCTTTCTTTTGTTTTCTTAATTTGAATTTGAGAAGTGTGGCAATGTTGAAAAATGACTACTATTATTAGTCATGTACAATCTACAGAGCTTGCAGTAGTTACATTAACTATTATTCCCCACCAGTGCCCAACCATGCTAGCCTTATTTAACTTCTTTTCAACTGAGCACATGTTCATAATACTGTAATACATTAGTAAGTTAATATATTTATATACATATAATATAGCAAAACAGAAATATTGAATAACAACAAGGTATTGCAAAGTAAAAAGGGTGTATCGCAGTTAGAGAATAAAAGGTACATGTGGCCTGTTCTCGTGTCTGGAAACCTTAAAGAAACCGATATTAATGTCAGGCAATGACAATTTTCTGTTCGCTTCAATGTGTGGATTTGAATGACCCTGATATACATTCCAGCAGAGTTTGTTTCCTCAGAAAGAAATAAAGTGAAGTAAAGGCCTTATCTGATCTTCATTCATATTACTTTCTTAAACCCAGATCTACACTCCTTATTCTAAGTTAGCTTTTCCTTTGGGAAACTGAACCTATGTAGTTATTTATTTCAGTTTCCTTTTATTGATATTGCCTTTATTAACATATAAATGGATTCTCAGATATAAATATTAGCAGTTATGTATGAGGACATCCATTTTGTTGTTTAAATATTATATTGTGTTATTAAGAGGTCAGGTTCAATTGATTAATCAATTACATTAAATCAAAGGATGCCATTTATCCACAATTTCATATTTGATAAGTGTGGTTTTCATTTTTTGTCTTTCTAAAATTTGAAATTTTAGTAATATATATATTTGTCTGTTTGCTTGCAGGGATTTTTTCTTACAGTTTCACCAGAAGCAATATTAAAAGTGGCCATTCATTCTTCTGAAGCTAACAAGATCTTCACTTTGAATCTTTCTGCACCATTTATTAGCCAATTCTATAAAGAGCCACTGATGAAAGTCATGCCATATGTTGACATCCTTTTCGGAAATGAGACGGTGAGTCTTTCTAAAAATATTTGCTTATATCTAGAAATAATCTCCTCTGATTTTAGACCAATATTTGTCTATAATAATCTCTGGTTTTTCTTTCTCCTTTAACATATACTTTAAGGAACTTTGTGGAACATCACACTGTAAAATCTAATTTACAGTCTAAGTTTAAAAAGAGAGGGTTAAACTAGTGTAACGATTCAGTGGACTGCTAATCTGTTAACCTGTTAAAAGTTTTCATCTGGATAGGCTTAGTCTTAATGGCTCTTTCTGCAATAAAGTAAACACTTTGTTTGAGCAGGAGGAGGAGGATACTGGGGGTACATCTACACAGCAGCATTATTTTGAAATAACGTAGTGCACGTCTACATAGCAAGCCATTATTTCAAAATCATGTTGAGACGGAAGACGTCTTACTCTGGCACCTGTAACTCTATAATCCTGTAACTTCTGTAAGAGTGTTTTTCCTTCCACTTCCTGCTGTGCAGACAGTACCAAAAGTCTAATTCAGCTATTTCAACTTCAGCTACGCAATTGACGTAGCTGAAGTTACGTATCTTAATTTGACTTTTGCCCTGCAGTGTAGACATGCCCACAGTTTATAAATTTCTCATTGATCTCTGTGGAAGATGGACTGGCAATGCATCTATGGAAATTCATTTTTGTTATGCTTTTTGGTGCGAGAGTGGGGTAGACAGATTGGTTGTGTTCAGTGCCCGGTCCCACTGAACTCAATGACAAAATAGCCATTGAGTTCAACGAGGCTAATGTTTTACTGGTTGTATTGATATCATTTGGCATATTCTTAATTCACAGAATTCTCTTGTGTTAATATGTTTGCTTACCATGAATAAAAGGGTAAACTCCTGAAGAAAGTCACATCAATAAATCAACTGAGTAACTGGTCTACCCTTGAAATTTTTCCACCAGCATACCTATGCTGGTGTAGAAACTTAAATGCATTATTGCAGCTTATCTAAGTTTCAAATCAGAGTAAACTTTACTGTACCAGTGACTTTTTACATTGGTGCAGCATGTCTGCCCGTGGAGTGTACATAGGTGCAGATACACCAGTGCGAAAAGCAGCATAGACCGGCTTTGAACTCTTTTATAAAGATTCAAAAATACCATAAATCTTTAGGTGTAGTAAGATAGAGTCTGCTAACCATGGGAGAAATATTTAACACTGACAGTTCTTCTTTGAATGCTTGTGGACATTTATTCCACTCAGGTGCGTGTGCGCCCAGCACACTGAAGTCAGCAAATGGGCCTAACAATGCCCACCGGGGTAGTGCCCATGCCCTCTGGCCCTTAGCTCCTCCGCTGACTATTTAAGGCCAGCTCTGCCCTGACCCTGTCTTCCTTCCCCCCCATAGTTCCTTCTCACTGCCTGCAGCTAGAGTCAGTACATTTTGTGTGGTCTGTTTAGGATCTTGTTGTATATAATAAATCATTTATATAGTTAGCAGTACACTCTGGTTAATTTGCAGAAATGGTTTAGATAGCTAGTTATCCCGTGTGATGCTATCATTGGGGTTTAAACATTGTGTGAGATGACTGTCCTCAATAGTGACCCCCCACTCATGCAGTTTGTTGTGCCTGGGGTAGAGACACTTTAATTAGGTGCTACATCTGTAAGTGAATCCCAGACTTGCATTTGAAGCAGCCCTTCTGGGGCAAACTCTGTGGCCGACTTGGCACTGAAGACCTGCATGGAATGGTAGGGCTCCCAGAGGATATCTGAGGCAGCATGGGCTCTCTCCCCAGGAGGAAGAAAAACTGTTCTCCTTCCTCTGGTCCCACTACCAAAACCTTATAAAATAGACTGGAGTGGTTCTACAACTAGGAGAGATTCCTCTTTCCCTTCTAAAAGGAGTGAAGACAGGCACTGTGATTTATCCAGTACCTAAGAGAGAATGGCCATCTACCTGCTTTCCAGTACCAATGCATCTGGTGTGCTGAACTTCAGATGAGGCCAAACATTTGTTGCGCCTGCCAGGGTTGGCTCTTCCATTGCCTGTGGACTACTTGGAAATGTTCCTCAGCCTTGGGCTCAAAGATGTCTTTATCTGCTCTCAGCTTCCCATTATCACTTGCAGAAGTCATCAAAAACTCCTGGGGGGCATCACCATTAGTACCTGCAACAGCTCCAATCTTGTAGTAGAGTGAGGCATCCTTGGCCTAGTGCCTACTGGCCACTAATGCCATGCCCATATCCAGAGTGGCTTCCTTGGAATCTCTGGGATGTGCCAGAGTTGACATGGTCTCAATCCTTGGTGCAGTCCAGAATGAGATCTCCTATTCTGCTGGTAACTTCTCCTCTTGAGCCTCCATTCCTGCAGCAACCGTTCTTGTTGTGAGACAAAACTGATGAGATGCTACATTCATATAAAGACACTTGAGCTACATTGCATTTGGTTGGGGATTTTTATACTGATAGTAAAGAATTGTCAGCAGCAGCAATATATCCCTCAGTGGTTTTTCAGATCGAATTATCCCTCTAGACAGCATGACTTTTCCAAAAAGAGACACAAGTCTCAGAGGATAAGGTCTTCTAATCCAGTGTCAATCAGCTGGCATGTCCCTCCTCAGCTTCAGTCAAGCAGCCAATTTGACTCTGTCTCCAAGGTCAGCATTCCGGTCATTACATTTCAAGCCCCTGTTTGGGGATAGGTTGTCCTACATCTACAAGGTTTGGGAGTCAGTAATTACTAACATGTGGATCCAGAGCACTGTGGGATTGAGTTTGTCACTCAGTTCCTTTCCATGCACTCTTCCCACCTTTCTATCCCATCCCATTTCAGAGAATCCTCTGAAGACACTGCTTCCTTAGTAGATCCACACTTTTTGAACTTTGGGGGCCATGGAGGGGGTTTTTCTTCAGAATCATGGGAAAGGATTCTATTTAAGGTACTTCCTGGTCTCCAAGTCTGAGGGAAGAATGAACCCTATTATCAGTCTCCACAATCTGAACAGATTAATCAAAGAAACAAGATTGTACATGGTAACCTTTGTGACTATTCTCCCTGCTTTGAATCACAACTGGTTTGCTACCCTTGATTTTTAGGATGTTTACTTTCACGTGGCAGTGTTTCTTTCAGATGACAAGAGACTTCTGTTATATGTAATGGCAGGGCAGAATTGTCAGTACACCATGCTTCCATTTAGCCTCTCTTCCACTCCATTGGTATTTATCAAATGAGTGACTATGATAGTGGCATAGCTCAGGGAAGCAAAGGAGTTAATATGTTCCGATATCTGGATGATTATGATTGGTTACTGAGGGAAGTCCTCCTGAATCTCCAATTCATGTTCTGTTTCTTCAGTCATCTGGTTTTGATCAAAGGGAAGTTTGATGTCAGCTCAAAAACTTGAGTTCTTAGGGGGGACTACTATACTCTTGATCTCGAGAGCATTTCTTCCAAATGATTGATTTTAGGCATTTCATTACCTGTGTCCTGTGCTTCAGTCTGAACTTTGGACTGTGGTCTGTGTACATGTGAACTTATTAGACCATGTGGCAGGATGCATGTTCATAGTCCAGTATGTGAGGTTACCCCTTTGTCTTTTAGTGTGATTAAAGTTGGTCTCTTTCCTTAACTGTCAATTGGCCAAATTGCTTGGCTGTCTCCAGCAATTTTTGTCTCCCTCCAGTGACGGGCAGTTCAGAATAATGTTTGCCAGATAGTTCCCTTTGTTCTGCCAACCAAAACGATAATCACCAAATTTAGGGCTGTTGCTCAAAACAAGAACATATTTCCATTGTCCTGGAGCTTCAAGCCATTTACAGTGCATACTGAGTCCTTTGAGATCACATCAGGATCACAGCCATTTATGTAAACATGGGCAACACCACCACAATGCATTGCATGTACAAGCATGGAGGAGCCTGCTCCAACCAGCTTTCTCAAGAGGCAAGTTTTGGCAGCTCAGCATCAAGGAAAACATAATTCACACAGCTGCTTATTTACCATGGCTATACAATAACTTGGTAGATGACTTCCGCAGGATTTTCTCCCGGAATCACAAGTGATTTCTGAAGTTACAGTGTATGGAGATCCATCTTCACAAAGTGGAGCACTCCAGCTACTGATCTTTTTGCAACAAGACACAAGAATATCTATTCAGTATCCCCTATCTCTTCCTCTTGATCTACTCCCTCAGCATCCTGGTTGAGTTTTGCATCTAACACTGAGCAGTCTACATCTCGTTGCATAGATACTGCAAGCTAGAGAAGGAAGAGCATTGCGTGACATTAAAAAAATATGTCTCAGTAATAGAAAACAAATCCACTAGTGCTTCCTATTTGGCTAAGTGGAAGCCGGTTTTTTATTTGATCCCTGGTCATTTAATGAAGGCTAACTCATATTGAGGAAATTTTGAAGTATCTGTTACATCATCGGTGCTTAGGTCTGCCTCTCAGCAGTGATCTCATCATTCCATCTGCCCATTCTAGGGAAGCCATTTTCTCATACTCCTTGGTTAGGGTTGCCAGATGGTTTAACCAAAAATACCAAACAACCCCTCCATCCCCCAAAAGGAAACACTGTGAAAAAAATTCTGTTGAGAGGGGGGGAAAAAAAAAAGAGGAGACCAAAGTTGTTAAGCCCCCGCCCCTAAAAGAGGACCTGACAGCTGTTATTAAGCCAAAAAAAAAAAATCAGCATGGCCCCTTTAAGAAGAGGCTTTTTTGCCGGCGGCCATTTTGTTTTTCTGTTCCAGCAACAAGACAAGCACCTGCAGAACCAGGTAAGCGGGGAGGAGGGGAGCGTCCGGGGGGGGGCCTGGCAGGGAGGTTTGGGGGGTCTGGTGGGGGCTGGGCCCGGTAAGGGCTGGGCCCGGTTGCTGAGTATGTCATAGGGTTGTCAGGTGTCCGGTATTTTCACCTCCTGGCAGGGGAAAAAAAATCAGAACATACCAGACATTTTAGGTGTCTGGTATTTTCTGATTTTTTTCCCCCTGCCAGGAGGTGAAAATACCAGATGTCCGAGTCAATACCACACACCTGGCAACCCTATCCTTGGTAGTGAGATTTCCGAGGCAAGTCATTCATTTCCTCCCACCAGTGAAAGATCCAGTTGCCTTGAGGGACCTTAATACTATGTTAAACGCTGTTATTGGGCTTCCTTTGAGTCCCTGGCAGCGTGCTCTCTGTCCCTTCTGTGCCAGAAGACAGCCTTTCTTGTTGCTATAATATCTGCAAGGAGAGTACTTAAGCTACAGTGCTTAATGGCAGAACCAGCCCCTGCCCCCTATATGTACAGTTGTTCAAAGACAAAGTGGCCCTACAACCAAATACTGCATTTTTATTGGAAGTGGTTTCCCATTTCCACCTTAACCAAGTAATATTCTTACTGGTGTTCTTTCCTAAACCACACGTGAATGCAGATGAACAGAGACTTCATACCTGTTCATCAGGCAGTTTCTGGGCACACGATTTCCATGTGGATAACTTCCTTCATTACAACAGTATATGGAGTAGCTCGGACCATGCCTCAGCAAAAGTTGTGGGCTCATTTGATGAGAGCTCGAGCAATGTCAGTAGCATTTCTCAGGGATATTTTAATATAAGACATTTGCAGGACTGCTCTCTGGTCTTCTAATCATACATTTACCAGCACTACACTGTTACCACTGCATCTAGGTCAGGTGCAATTTTGGGAAGGCTGTTCTGCTGTAGTTGTTTCAATGGACTCTGAATTCCACCCCCTATGACTAATGCTTTTGAGTCATCTGTGTGGAATACCCGGCTGCAACCACTCGAGGAAAACACAGTTACCTATCTGTATTGTAACTTATTCTTCAAGATGTGGGTACAAGGGGTATTCTGTGACTTCCATTTCCTCTGCATCAAAGTCTCTACTGTTGACACTGGGTGCAAAGGAACTGAAGGGCATCAGGGCAGCACTGCCCTTAAACAGGCAGAAGAGGGGTTAAAGGCCAGAGAGTATTAGAGTGCTAGAGGGGTCAAGGGTCAGCCAGAGGGTACTATGTACTTTAAATGCCCCCTGCATTTAAAGTATGTAGTGTTGAAGCAATGTGTTGTCTTATAGGGTAAATATAAGCTATCATCATTAAATGTTACCATACTATTTATTCACTGTAAAGAGTACCAGACATCTTGATCTATGTTTCTCGCAACCCTGCTATATTGGGATTTCCTGTTCATTGTAAACAAATTCTGTCTTTCGTCTTTGCTTCTTACTATGTAACCTGCTCATTGCCACTTTATATTCTTCTTTCTTTAGGATACCTGTGGTATATTTTCTTGTCACTGTGTGATTTGACATCCTTCCTCTCTCCATGGTACGCTTCCTGATTATTAGCTTGGACAGTATCTTGTGTCTCCCCATGTTTCTGTTCCATATGTCTTGGCTTATAGAAAAGTTTTCTTTGACAGTTTAACTTTCTGAATGCTCCTCTTCTTCTTTCTTGTCCTGGATTCATTTTCCTGATTTTGAGTCATGTATAATCATGTTTAGTGGTCTATGTATGTCTTGAAGTGAAGTGAACCACTTCAGCGGGCTGAGCCAATGTATACCTAAACACCTATTTTTCCCATCTATTTGGATCTTTCCTTCTGTCTTGATATTTTGTTTTCATTGAGTTTTACTAAATTATTTATCCTAAACAGTAAAAGGACATATATAAGTTAAGCATATAAGCAAGAAAATGCCTACTAGATGATATAATTGTTACTTTTTTAGGACAGAGTAGCCTGTAAAATACACGATTTTACTCTTCTGTGTATTTATCGTCACTTCACATTATAGACCAACACAATTTTATTGTAGAGCACAGAGCTGTTTATATTTTAGAGTAATGCTAAAAGCATCAAAGAGCAGCAGAATTCCAAATTGATGCCATTCCTAAACTAAAAACAATTGGCAAAATGATTTTAAATTACATCTTGTGCTTAAAAATTTACATCTGAATGGAGATTGGTTATTCTAAGTTTCAGCTAGATGATAATTAAAATGGGCAAGTTGTAAACCTCACAAAATAAATGTTCTAGTTTAGAATGTAAATGCCAATTGCAATGGTGGTGTTGAACATTGCCATAATAAACAGTTGTAGTTATCAGTCAGTCACTACAACAGTCAATTACAGTAACTATCAGTCAGTTATCAGTCAGTGGCCATTGGTATGTTGACAATTTGTCTTTGAAATCTCTTTCAGATCTATCCAAAATATTTTGGCTTCAGTATTTGACATTTATTAACTAGACTTCACATAATAAATTAAATACAAAACATTCAATATCAGAATAATCATACAGCCATTATCTGGCAATACACAACTAGAGAACTTGATTATTGTCATTGCTTTTAATTTTTATTAAATTAAAATTTTAGTGTCATTTTGCAAATGGTTCTTAGCAGTAATATCTTCCAAACTACCGTAATCACTGGATAATTAATATACCAGGATTAAGCACACTTTACTTTGCCTCAGGATGTTTCTCTCAAATAAGGTCAGTTATCTCCTGATAACTGCTTTGTCCCAGTTGCTACCTAATTCATCTGTAAAAACTCACCTCAGAATCCATTCTCTTTACAACTCAAAGCTAACTTTCAGTAACAGCAGCGGCAGTTTAGGTGGCTGAAAGATGAAAGCTTTGAAAATTACATCCAAATGAAAACTCTCCTAATGAGCAGATGATTTCTTCTTGCACAATAATTACTGTGCAAGCAGAGAGCACGCATAAGGAGATAAGTGAAGGATGAAGAGCAGTATCATAGCCGCATGCTTTTTCTCCCACTTCCTTGAAAGCTCCATTCTCTCTGTGTCTTGTGATGAGGGTTCCACAACTATGGTAGGCCTGTTTTGGGTCAAAGGGAGGATAGGGCCAGAAGCAGCAACTCTTTTCCCTCTCAATATCTGTGCTGCCTCTTAGGAGTATGAACACAAATTCCATCCCTCTCAAAGAAGGTGCAGAAGCTAATGCCAGCATCCAAAGGGTGGTGTAGTATATGCTGCCAGGGAAGTTGCCTGCAATCTTTGGGGCACATGTTGGATAGGAGTTTCTTGTCCTCATAGATTCCTGAGATCTGTGGGTTCCCTGCCACTTCAGTACCACATTCCTGCTATTACAAGCACCTCTGCCCCAGAAAGAACTATTTGTAAGGAAGTTGGCATGTGAAGCTTGCTACGTTTCCAACATCCTGTGTCTATTCCTGTAGGATTTCTCTGTGGGAAAGGTAGAATATTCATTTCTTTTCTTTTCATTGAAATAAGGTGTTAAGTGCCATGTCAGTTTGTTTTAGTAACAAACCCGCAAAGGCAAACAATGGGATTCATAGTTCACAAATCTGTGCAAGTTACAAGGGATGAGTAGAAGAGAATGGTGATCCCAGACATGAAGGTGAAATCGGTTTAATTTTTAATTTTAACAAGATTCCTTGAAAATCAGAACCCTCTTGTCAATATGTGAAGCTGTTATTTCTGAAGTTTTGGTCTGTGAACAAATTAATTGCAGGATTCTAAACCAGATTTCTGCAATTACAGAGTACTGTTGCAATCAGATTGGGAAAGTGATGTTGGTATAACAACAAAAATGCTGTTATGAAAGGAGAACATGTGGAAAAGCAGTAACAATAGCTTCAATAATGGTTCTGGGGTCATGTATCCTGAGTTTTAGAAAGATAGTTCTGTCTGCATACAAAAACAAAAGAACACACAAGGCCTTGTGTTGACTGTATTTAACATTTGTACCAAAATGGCTTATGGTACTTCCTTAAATTAAAATGCTTGCAAATCTTATAAAGTATGTAATAATAACATATGCAAATCCTTACAACAAGATATATTTTAAATACAGTTCGTACAGACAACACATTGGAAAATGTACTATTCAGTGATTCTACTATTTGTTTTGGTGCTGTCCATCTTATTAAATATACATTTACATTGTACCTTCTCTTGTTACTTCTCTTTCAATGACAAGGAAAAGCCTTAAGTCTAAAAGCACTGGCTGTGGTTGCAGTTGTTCTGACTTTGAATTTGCTTTTGTGCACTGAAAGCTGATTGGCTGGTTTATATCTCTGCTTGTGTTAACTGCAAGAAAGGGTATAAACACTTTTATGTTTTGCAGCATAAGTAGATCCTGCCATCTATTTCTATTACATGTGATATTGCATTGTGTTTTATACAACTTATTTCTGTGTAAAATACAGTGAATATTTGAGTTAAACTGAAGTCCAGCTTCTAAATTAGTTGCTGTAATTTTGGCCCACAAATGGCAATAGGGGAATGAAACAACTGATGTTCCTAAAGTAAGTCAGCCTTGTTCTGAGTTTGATTACAGTAGTGTACATCCACAATAATTCAGTTATATTCAGTGGAGTTATCTGGGTTCACACCAGTTTAACTGAGACAAGACTTCTCAGGATTCCTGTGTTCATTCCTTTCCATGTGGCATGTCTGATACTGGGGAGTGGGTGGGTGTATGCAGTTGCTGGTGTGAGGTTTTGACTTAAGCTCACCATACAGAGGAAGGAAAATGTAGTTGGAGCTATTATAAAAGATGAGAAAGGAATAGCGCCTCATCAATCTTTTCCTTTTCTAAATCATGTTGGGCCCAGAAGAGAGGAGAGGTAAATAGAGAGCAGCTGGTCATTCCATAAATATCACAGGTGGAAGCATTTCCTCTTCCTAACTAGTTGGAGTCATACCAATATTTCAAATTAATTAGCTGAAGTCAACTATTAGAACTGTATCTGGAATAAAGTTGAGTACCTCAGTGATCCATTATTTTGGTATGACAGTAGCATGTATATATGGAGAGAATGAGAGAGATTTTTCTTTATTTGACTTGGTAAGACTGCTTGTGTATGTTGAGGGATTATTTCTACTCATTGATTGTTAGTAATCTGTCTGCTCTAAATTTACTTGATTTATTGATTCATCTTGAAGGAACTTTTCAGCAAGGCCAACTACCTTAATTTCAGCTTTGAATTTACATCAGGCCAATATTTTGCACTTCACAATGCTTTCCACAAACAAAGGATCTCAAAGTGTTTTACCAAAACCTACTCCCTAGATGAAATTAAGTAGAATTATCCTTGCTTTATAGCTGGGGTGGGGAATGAATCAAAAAAAAATTCAGGCTTGCCCATGTTTACACAGTAATCTGTGGCAGAACTAAGTATCCAGATCGCTTGACTCTGGTCTCTATTCTTATTAAACAGATACAGGGAAAACCTTTTAATCTCATCTTCCCTTTCAGTCTAATAGGAACAGATATTTAAGGTCCATATATGCTGGTATTTGTTCTTCTGATGCAGTAAGCAAATAGCAGCCTGTGTTTTAAAGTCTGGATTTTGATTTTTATGAAATCTGTAACAAGAGGAGGGGGATGGAGGCAATGGACAGACATTTAAAGAAGGTAATTCTCAATAGAGGAAAAATAAATACTGTTTTAAAAAAAAGCTCTTCTGTTTCTTTGCAGAATTTTGACATCTATGGTCTAGTGAAAGTATTGAATTGTGAATTATAGGAGAGCTATGGCATCATAATATAACTGCTAAATTCACAGAATTAACTTTTCTCAGTGTCTGAATCCAATAAATTGTGCTTCATAGAAAAATGAGGTGTTCTGTAGCAAAAGGGAGGTTTATAATGTCAGTGGTGTGTTGTAAAGATGTGCTATGGGAAGGATTCTGAAATAGCCTACGGCTATTTCAGCTGCAGACACTGAATCTCCTTCTCTCCCCCGCCCTTTTTTTCCCCATCCCTTTTTTGTGTGTGTGTGAACTGCAGTAGCTCTCTTAAGATGAAATGCTTTTAAATCATTTCCCAACCTTGCAGCCATCGTTGATAAAAGCCCTGTTATTTGAAATGATCTCAATCATTGTGGAGTTAATCATACCTTATACATCAACATATTTCGATGTGATTCATTCTGTTTCAATTAATCTTCCAGTTTATCTACATTGTCTCTGCTGTAGCAGTACAAATTTAGAAGTAACAATCAAGTAGTTATTTTAGAATAGTTTACCCTAGTACATTATGAATGAAAGAAAAATTGAGAGCCTAACATGTAAGTTGATATGTAGGGCTGCTTTTAACTAATTAGCTATTTAAGTAATTTGGAAATCTCGTCTCAAATGTTTTACCTTCATGTGGAAAATTAATGAGCATATAAAAAAGATGACTACACTTTACTTAAAATTAATGATATTTGTTCAATAGTCTCTCTAAAAGAGGAGGAGTCATATTCTTCATTAAGCTGTCCAGATTTTAGGTGCTTCTGAGATGAGGAATAAAAAAGCTAGTGTGCTGAGTGTACATTGCACTGAGTATAGTACAAGATGGAAAGGCTATTCCAGAGGAGAAGGCAGATTACGTTGAATCTCAACAGCTTCACTTTTAATAGTGATGATAATACTTTGCACTGTGTAGCACTTCTCAGAGCATCTTGAAACACTTTACAAACATGAAACCTCAGATTACACCAATGGGATGGTGGTGTATTTATAAATGGATAAACTGAGCCCAAGGTCAGTAGCAGCAAGTTAAAAACAAGAAGAATCAAAGATTTTTGGTTCTTTCCCCTTTTGTAACTTCTAGAAGTGCTGCCTCCACACTAGATCTGTTTTGGGCCAAACTCTGGCTAGATCTACACTGCAAAGATAAATCGGAAAAAGAAACGCAATTTGCATATGCAAATTGCATATCTTTTTCCGCTTTATTGTCAAAAGAGGCTTTTCCAAAATTTGGCATGTCTGCATAGTGTCAAATTTCAGAAAAAAGTCCTCTTTTAACACATCCCTTCTTACTCGTCAAACAAGGTCTACAGGGATGGCGAAAGAGCATGTCTGCTTTTTCGAAATTTTTTTCCACTCGGACACAGCATGGCTTTTCCAAGGATATCTCCTGTATTCCAGAAAAATGCTGCAGTCTAGATGTAGCCTCTGTTAGGTAGAGGTATGAGACATGCAGAATTTGGCTTTTATTTTTTTAGTTGATACTTTTAAATTTGATCTTTAGGACCTTTTAAAGGTAAAGTATATGCAGTTTCAGTAGGCAAAAAGCAGGACATTTACTTGGTAAGACAGTTGTGATCAGTCAAAATACTAATAAAAATAATATAATTAATATGAGGCAACAGTGAAGAAAATTTACAACAGCTCTTGTGTTGGTCTCTCACAGGAATATTTGCAGATAACTACACGTGGAAATGTATGGGTATGAATGAAGGGCTCAGTACTCAGCTGTAGCAGAAGATTGCCCTATAGCTCTGCCGTCCTAGGGCTGACGAGGTAGATTTAGCCTCCAGCATAACTAGGGCTTGTCAGGAGCTGGTACCAACCAGGAAGACTTGACCTATGCTTTGTTCTTTAGGCCAGGGTGA
Source organism: Pelochelys cantorii (assembly GCA_032595735.1). Lineage (NCBI taxonomy): Eukaryota > Metazoa > Chordata > Testudines > Trionychidae > Pelochelys > Pelochelys cantorii. Next base: position 6,081,947 of record CM064333.1, read on the forward strand.
GCTTAGCCACTGTAAGGGCTAAGCAGCAGTGCAGAAGTATGGGTAGTAATACTGTACCATGCCACCATTACTTCAGCATTGCTGTCTTCAGAGCTGGGCAGCCAAAGAGAGGCAGCTGCTGAGTGAGGGCCCAGCTCTTGAGACAGCACTGCAGAAGTAAGGTAGCAGTACTGCAGCCCCCATAATAACCTTGCAACCCCCCCCCCACACACACACACACACACACACACACAATTTATTTTTGTGTCAGGACCCTAGAATTATGCAGTCCTGGGAGAATTTTGGAATTTTACTATGGCTCTAAACGCAACAATTACAGAATTCCCCCAGGACTACTTGCAACACTGAAATTTCAGATTTAAATAGCTGAACTCACAAAATTTATTATTTTTAAAATCCTGTGGCTGTGAAATTGGCCAAAATGGACTGTGAATTTGGTAGGGCTGTATCCACAAATACAGCCGCTCCCTGTAACTCGACCGTTCGCACTTACGACCAATGCTCCCAAGGAGCGGTCGTAAAGGCGGTCCCCAAGTTACAAACGCGACCCACGCTTACGAGCAGCACGGTCGCGTGTAACTCAACGGGATCCGAGTTACGAACAGTTCGAGTTACGGACCAAGTGTTGGTCCGTAACTTGTTCGTAACTCGGAGAGCGGCTGTAATCTAGAAAAAGGAGTAAACAGTAAACTGGCAAAGCATATAGGTGATGCAAGATAGTTATGGCTAAAGCAGACTCTGCAGAATTCCAAAGGGATCTCACAAAACTGGGTGACTGCCAACAAAATGGCAGATTAATTTCAGTGTTCATAAGTGCATAGTAATGCATATTAGAAAACATAATTCCAACTACAGGTAAAAAAATGATGGGGTCTAAGTAAGCTGTTACCACTCCAGAAAGAAATCTTGGCATTGTAGATAGTTCTCTGAGAACATCTGCTCAATGTGCACTAGCAGAAAAAAACCTAACATGATATTGGGAACCAATAGGAAAAGAATAGATAATAAGACAGACAATAACAAAATGCCACTATATAAATCCATGATATTTCCAAACCTTGAATATTGCATGTAGTTCTTGCCACCCCATCTCAAAAAAAGATATATTAGATTTGGAAAAAGTAGAGAGAAGAGTAATAGAAATTGTTAGTGATATTGAACACCTTCCATATGAGGAGAGATTAAAAAGACTGGGACTGTTTAGCTTAGAAAAGAGATGGTTATGGAAGGAATATGTTAGAGCTCTATAAAGTCATGAATGATGTGGAAAAATGAACAAGGAAGTGTTATTTGCCCCTTCAAATAACACAAGCGGGGGGTCTCATGCAATGAAATTAATGGGTAATACATCTGAAACAAACAAGGAGCTATTTTTTTTTACACAATTCACAATCAACCTGTGAAACGCATTGCGAGGGGATGCTGTGAAGGCCAAAACTACAACAGGAGTTTTTTTTAAAGGCTAAGTAAGTTCATATGGAGACATCATAATAGAGGCCCAACTTAAATGTAGACCCTAAATTAAAAAACACAGTAAGAGAACCAAAAAATTGCCACCGTGGCTTACCAACCAAGTAAAAGAAGCAGTGAGAGGTAAAAAGACATCTTTTAAAAAGTGGAAGTCAAATCCTAGTGAGGAAAATAGAAAGGAGCATAAACTTTGTCAAATGTAGTGTAAAAACATAAGAAAAGCCAAAAGGGAGTTTGGAGAACAGATAGCCATAAACTCAAATAAATAATAGTGAAATGTTTTTTAAGTGTATCAGAAGCAGGAAGCTGGCTAAACAACCAGTGGGGCCCTTGGATGATCGAGATGCTAAAGGAACACTCAAAAATGATAAAGTCATTGCGGAGAAGCGAAATGAATTCTTTGCTTCAATCTTCACGGCTGAGGATATTGGGGAGATTCCCAAACCTGAGCCATTCTTTCTTAGGTGACAAATCTGAGGAACAAATTGATAAACTTAACAGTAACACGTCACCTGGACCAGATGGCATTTACCCAAGAGTTCTGCGCAATGTGAAATTGCGGAACTTTTAACTGTGGTTTGAAACCTATCCTTTAAATCAGCTTCTGTACCTAATCAATGGAAGATAGCTAACGTGATGCCAATATTTAAAAAGGGCTCTAGAGGTGATCCTGGCAATCACAGACTGCTAAGTCTAATGTCAGTACCAGGCAAATTAGTTGAAACTATAGTAAAGAATAAAATTGTCAGTTACCTAGATGAACATAATTTGTTGGGGGGGGGGGGGTCAACATGGTTTCTGTAAAGGGAAATCATGCCATGCTAGAGTTCTTTGAGGGGGTCAGCAAACGTGGACGAGGGGGATCCAGTGGATACAGTATACTTAGATTTCCAGAAAGCCTTTGACAAGGTCCCTCACCAAAGGCTCTTAAGTAAAGTAAGTTGTCATGGGATAAGAGGGAAGGTCCTTTCATGAATTGATAACAGGTTAAAAGACAGGAAACAAAGGGTAGGAATATGGGCTGACATAAAAAAAGGTGGAGAGAAGTTGTTCTTTCTTGCCACAAAGGGCAGGCCAGAGGCAATAGGTTCAAACTGCAACATAGCCCATTTAGATACTGTTCGGAAGTTTTTCCTGAGATTGTAAGAACTATAGGACAATGGAACAGGTTGCCTCAGGAGCTTGTGGAAGCTTCTTCACTGGAGGTTTTCAAAAGGAGGCTGGGTAGCATCTGCCTTGCATCAATCCTGCATCTTGGCATAGGATTGGACTAGATGATCCTGTGGGTCCCTTCTAATCCTATGATTCTATTATTCTAAAACTATGAACTACAAGACTGGAGCAATGCCACATGTGAGTCTACTTCCACAAGCCACATGAATGTTCAGACTATTGTAAAGTGCATTCTGCTGGCAATCTGCTGGTATATTTTCAGAGTAAAGAGAGGTAACTAGTGATTGGGCAACAAAATGGCAAATGAAATTGAATGTTGATAAATGTAAAGTAATGCACATTGGAAAAAATAATCCCAACCACACATGCAATATGCTGGGGATTAATTTAGCTAAAACTACTCAAGAGAGAGATATTGGAGTCATTGTGGATAGTACTCTGAAAACATCCACTTGGTGTGCAGTGGCAGTGAAAAAAAGCAAAATAGAAAGTTAGGAATCATTTAAAAAGGGATAGAGAATAAGACAGAAAATATCTTATTGCCTCTGTATAAATCCATGTACACCCACATCTAGAATGCTGCGTACAGATGTGGTCGCTTCAGCTCATATGTGCTTATGAAAACATAGCTTGTGATCGTGTAATTGAAGACTGTCTTAATGAATACACACAATGAATCAAATTAAGGTTAAATGGATGAGCTTAATTCTGGCATTTCCTGATTTTTGTGTGCTCAATGATTGCAATGTCAACATTCTTTAACAGTTCTTGGGTTGTATTAAGTATTCCTATTTCTCCATAACTCCAAATATTCCTAATGTATCTGCCTGTCCTCTACCACTGCAGATAGAGGCATCAATAGAACACCTGCTTATTGGCTAGAATGAGCAGTTCCTCAGAGACCTCTCTCACTTCCACTCCTGGGATTAACCATCAGTTGCCACCCTCCTTCTGCTACCTTTGCTATGCTTGAATCCAAAATATACTGCCACTTTTGATAGTCCCACAGGGACAATGTTTTATAACTGTACTTTAGAGCAATTTTGAATTCTTCAGAATTTCTTTGTGTTACAGGAGAAATCTGATAATTTCAAGGAATTCAAATAGATGTAGTTTTCAATGCCGCCATTCTATTCCAATTTAAATGTAATATGAAGTTATTTTAATATCTACTTAAGGGAAATAGGTACTTGGTTCTGCTGCATATTTCTAATTGTACAATAATATGTTGAAAGCAGATGACATAGGCTCTTTGGGTTTTCATAACTTGTGTGAGGAATATATACCTTGCTTTTTGGGGACTAACCTTGAAGCTTCAATACGCTTCAGAAATTGTAGTGACAATTTCTTTATTATATCCAATATATTCCCACCATTATGTAGAACCGTTTCTTAAAACCACACACCAAACTCCTCTTTCCCCTGCCCCCTCAATTCACTACCCACATATACGCTGTCTCAATTTCTACATGTAGCTCATAGAATATGCTTACCGCTGTGAAGAGGGTTGCACATCCAGATTCTAAACCCAGCAATAACTGTTTCATGTTTGAATCTGTACAGTGAGGGAGAGCAAAACTTAGGCAGCCTGCATCTCCCACTATTATCTTTTCCATTTATATACTGCACTTTCATGAGTATTCTTCACTGGTAGGAAGAAACCTAATCTATCAAGGACAATATTGAGGGTGTTTCACAAGGACTGCCCAAAAGGTCTTATGAATAACATAGAGATTCATCTTTTTTTTCCCTTCCTGTAAGACAATGTATTGTTTAAGAACTATGCATTGCCTTCTGCTAAACTCTGTTCCAAGGACTAAAGTCCATACTGGAATTTTGGGGTCACCAGAGTTGCATTAAAATACATTGTTGTTAGCACAATCTACCAGCTGTATTCTCTCTCTCTCTCTCTCTCTCTTTCATATAATATATATATAAAAAGTTTTTCCTGCTGGACGACAGAATGACATAATCATGTCATCAGTGTAAACAGGCTCTTTCAGCGAAGTAAAAGCAGCCAGGGAGAGGGGGTAGGCGAGCGTAGCGAGCAGAGGCCACCGCCCCCTAGTAATAGTATAAAGGCGATTCAAAGGAAGGCTAAGCCTTCGTGGCACAGCGCCACATAAGCACGTTCTCTGCATTCTTAAGATATCACATGAAAAGCCAAGAGAGTCGTCTTGGCAGTTTTTCCTCAAAAAACCACCACAACATTACGAAATGAGTTGTTGGGAAACGGGATGGGGAATATCTGAATTATCTAAGCAGCTCATCAGATGTCCAAAAATGGCAATTGTAACTTACTGCTTTGTGAATGTGCATCTCTAATCGCATATTTTTGGGGTTTCTGGTCAGAACATGGCTTTTCCATAGAATCATTTGATCAAATACTAACATTGCCTGAAAGCTGTAGTAGGGAAAACAGCTACCTGATAGCTGTATCACTGTGCTATTAATTTAACGTAACATCTGCATAAGTCATTACATTCACTTGGAATTCTGCATGGACATGATCTACCAAAATATAACAAATATACATACACCTCCATTTGTTTTAGCAAGTTAACTTCCGAGATACTTTAAGGTGTATATTCCATTCTGTCTCAAACCCTGACAGATTTAAAGCAAAACATTTGAAGCAGGAAATGTGGTGTCTGTCAAACTGAGGTAAAGCTCTGTTTCATTTAAGTGTAACTCAAATTAAGATCATAGAATTTGCTGTGCTAGTCTCATATAACTATATCCCTGGAATTCTTTCTGGGCCGTAGTGAAAGTGGCAAATCAAAATAAGTAGTCTTTTCACACATGGTAAATAATATACATTATTACAATTTTTTCTTATAACACAATCTTATTTCAAAGTCTAGCTATTCAATTCCCACTTTCTCTTCTGGAGCTTTTTTGTCAGGAAATAAATGTCAATTACCTCTTTTTAGTCAACCTTCACCTCTACTATTCTTAAATAAGATTTTATTCTCCTAGTTATTTCAAACCTAAAAGTATGCCATGTGGAATAGTGCAACATAAATGAGCAGAAACATTGGCTGCTTCAGAAGGTATGTAGATGGATCCAGAGTGAGAGAGGAATGAGTAATAGGTTAGAGAGGGATGTTATCACACCAGGAAGGTGCTTAATTCAGCAATCAATTATGCAGGCATTCCTTCCTCTCACTGTTTTCTTTAAATAACAAATTGCAAGAGAAATTGAAGAGATATTATGATTTAAGTTTTTATTTTATTTTTTTAAACTGTTCAATTTCATCATGCAAATTAAAAAGCCTAAGTGTTTCATTTTAGGCTATATTATTTTATTGGTACAATAATGATTCTATATACTGGATGGGTGGAGAGGATTGGACATTTAGACTGATAATAAGAACATCCACAGTTAAAGGATATAAACTCTCATTCTTCAGGGCATACGCTAGCCACCATCTGATGACAGTTGGAGAGAAACCTCTCATATGAGCGCATTATTCTATAATTGTCCAGTATGGGCTTCTTGCAGTTTCCTCTGAAGAATCTGTGGCTGAACTGTCAGACAAAGGATATTGGAGTAGACAGATCACTAGTCCATTCCAATCTGAGCAATTCCGATGTTCCTTTTGTTGTTCTCATAACAATATATGTAATGTTATGACTTTTTCTATTGCCTTGTTTTAAAAATTAAAATGGGACAACTGTTTGAGGTGCCACTGGTTTCACCCTCAGTTTCATTTTGAAGGTATTTAATTGTGCCTCCTAAATAACTTGAGAGAAAACCTCTCACTTCTGTCTCAGAGAAAGATGGTGCCATCATGGGAGGATTAGGAGGCCCCTTTACCAAAATGGGAGAAAATGTAGATTGTCATTTGCCATCCATTTATATGTACTGACTTTAATAGGAGCAACCTCTGCACTCAGAGAAATGCCTGCTTGAAGCTTTAGGCATGACCAGGGCCTTTAGAGGGTGTAAGAATTAGGGAAGAAGATGACTGTGTTGTTTTTTTACTCTCTTCCCTACATACCCTGCTCTAAAGCAAGGAAGAAACCATGCCATAAAAGTTTCCACATTGCTCACAGTAATGTTGATATGCCCGAAACATATTTTGGTTCTTTCCCCTCAAGACACATTGAAGAACGTGGATAACATTGATAGCACAAAGATGGTACCTTGATTGTTCTTCCTCCACTCATTCTTTTCTCCGTATGCTGTCATCTTTGGAAGTAAATGCCACTTTGCCACATTTACTGCTCTGCAGTATGAGGTCAGTATAAGGAACGTAATCAGGTTGGGACACATAAGAAGTTAAATCTGTGTAATAGTTTAGACCTCAGTGCAGCTCCTGTTAAAGTCAATAGAAGACTCCTGTTGACTTCCGTGGGAGCTGGCTAAGGCACTGAGCAAAGTTGTCTGCAGTCACAGCTGCATGAGATCAGGAGATTAGTGTTCTCAGCAGTACCTGGGTTTCTGGCTCCTGTTGTTGATGAGCCTTTCTCAAGCCTCCCTGGATTCTAGTGAAGCTGGCACATCACAACCTGCAGATGAATAAACCCATATAATATGTGTGTACGCTGAATGTAGTCAAACAGTCAGAGCCTTGAGGAGACACCATAAAATCTTTCATACAGAGACAATGTATGCTTTATTCTAGCAGCTAACCTTCACATCTCACTCTTGCTTTGGTACACATATTTGAGATTTCAATCCATTACAGCACAGTGTAAATAAAGATAGGAGATATTTGTTGAGTATGAATACTCCCTCTGCCTTGGGCAAGTCACTTAACCTCTCTCCCTCCAAATTTCCTTATGTGATAATAATAAATCACAATCATACAAGGTATTGGGAGAGCTGGGCAATTTTTTTATAGCATGTGGAAAATTTAATGTGCTATGTAAATGGCAAGTGTTTATTATGACACTGAATCTCAGCTACATGGGTGCACACAGAGGCATGTGAATGAATATGTATGTATTTCTTCCACCTGGCCCCAGAGCCTTTCTTAAACAAACAAAATATTTTAAAATAATTCCTGTGGCAGTACATTTCTCCTGCACCCAAATGAGATTCTGTATAGATATGCTCTTAACCCATAAGTGAAAGTAGTACAATTTACTTGGCTGGCACTATGTGATGCTGTTCTATAGTATGTGGCAAATTGAGCTATGTTTAGACTGCAGCGCTTTTTCCGGGATAGAGGTATCCCAGAAAAGCAATGCCGTGTCCAAGGAATGCATCCACTTTTCCAAAAAAAAAAATTCTGAAAAGCAGACGCGCTTTTTTGCCATCCCTATAAACCTCGTTCTACGAGGAAGAAAGGATGTGTCAGAAGAGCAGGTTTTTCTGAAATTTGGCGCCATGTAGTGGTAATATTGTAACAGAAAAGGTGTAGTTTCTTTTTCTTGCTTTCTCGAGGTCGCCCCTTATCTCATTATATAAGGTGCCTGATGCCATGGTGAAATCAAGGAAGTTCCTCGTTGGCTTGTAGACCCTAAGTGGAGAGCCATCTGTGAGCCAGGAAAAGCTTTGCACTCCTTTCCCTTACTTGGCTCTATAGGTACTAGATGGTCGGGTGACGTGCTCAGCCAAAGATTGCTACAGCTTCCACTCTGTGGCAAACACCTTCCCTTAGGCTTTTTCTTTGTCTTCCCCTGTCCTGTACCTGGCCAGTTTAATTGGCTTCTTCCCTCAAATAACAAAACCTAAAGCCCCTTGAAAACTTATTACATTCTCACTCTGTTATGCTCTCCTGAGTGTTTGTCCAGGAAGACAGGATAGGGTATTTAATGGGTTTGGAGTGAGCATTTTATCTGAGGAGAGTTGCAACACAGCCAGTGAGTGCTCGATGCCTTAGGCCCAGATCTGCAGAGGTATTTAGGCACCTAACTTCTCAAATAAGTGGGAGTTAGTTGATTAAATAACTTTCAGAATCTTGTTCCTCGTGGTTTAACTGATCCCACACATGTCATGGCTGACATAGGTAAAACAGCAGCACCTGGCTAAGTATATCTAGGCATCCAACTACTGCTAAAAATCTTACCTGAGTAGTCAGCTTCTAACTGCAGCCTGTGGCTGAACACTACAAGAGGGCTGGTCCAGACCACTCAGAGGATTTAAGTGTAGGTATCAAAGGGTTCTGAATATTCCCTGGGCTCCAGACATATGTTGAAGTTCATTTGGAGCATGCAACATACCAACAGCACCTGTACAAGTTTTGGAAAAATTCCAGTTTAGTGTCTGCTAGCAGAAAAAGTAAAGAAAGTAGTTGAAGTATGATGATGATAATAAACTTGTAACCATCTTGCAATAAGTGCTTGTTGAGGATAATGAAAAAAATGGAGCTGATTTTATTCTTGGTTCCATGTGTGACTGTAGGATGCCAAATTAAATCAAAGCCATAAGATATGATACTTAGCTTTTGGAATGGTTCCTTCTAGTGTGCCTTATTAGCAGTCAAACATCAAATGTTTTTTTTAAAGCAATGCTGAGTATTAACTGAAAATCATTCTTCAGTAGAAACTAGTGACGGTTACTTGGAAACAAAGAATTCTTGTGTTTCTGTAAGTATAGTAAGCGACACTGTTTTTCTTGAAACTTTAGGATATGAATTATATTCTTATAATGGCAGCTGCAGGGTGGAATGTTTTAACACACTGGAGTGAGATATATCTTGGACACATTCTTGGTATCTTAAGTTCAACATGCTCCATATGGTGCCATTGAGCCAGTGATTTTGAAGAAAACAGTCAGACTGCTGAAACAGCGTAAAATGCAAATTAGTCTTTGCTATAGAAGTTAAAATTCACTGTCAATCATTTTAGTTTCCTTTCTGCACAAATACTTGCAAAGTAGGCACCACTTTTTGTACCAGCTGTTGAACATCAGTTAAAGAAATGGAAGAGGTGGTTGCTAAGAAATATGTGCTCCTTGTGGCTCAGATTGTGCCCTGGTCTAGCACAGTCATGTTGGTGAGCAGAGGGAAGCAAGATGCAGCCTTCCGTCCTTGTCACGTTAGCACTGCCTTTATCATGGCTCCAGGCATTCTGGAATGAGCAGGGGTCATGTGCTAGCTCTTCTTCTCCCTGCAAGCAAGCATAAGGGGTCTGGCAAAGGGAGCTGTGGCTTCCCCAACACCATCTGCTGGCCAGAAGAACCCGCTGGCTGTGTAGGGGAATTGTGCTGATCTCTTTTAAGCAACTTATTTCCCCATTAGCACAAGAGAGGATCCACAGAGGAGTTGTGTCCCAGAGGGGTGCAACTCTTCTGCATCATCAGAGCAGTGCAAAGCAGCCAAAGCACTGTAGGGAATCTGGCCCTGAAATTGCCGATTTCGAGGGTTGTGTTACTGAGAATGGTGCTCTGTGAAGTGGCAGAGTCAGTCTGAGTCCCAAATTCTTTCTGAGCTCCTGCCTCATTTTCCCCAGTAGCGTGAAGTGCAGTGGAATTAAGGGGCAGTACCAAGCACCAATACAAAAGCTGGCATGCATCCACAGACCCTTTGTAGAGCGATGTCAGTTGGGCCCAGTAATCAGAAAATGAAAAGGCACAATCAGTGTCAGCTGTCATACCACTAAGTCATTACAAACAATAGTATTATTGTGTGGCAATTAGCTGGAGAGGAAAGTTGATAATTGGTTGATTTACTGCTGATGTCAGAATGGTCCACATAAATTTATTTGAGCAGTTCACCTGAGTCTGTATGTAGCTTATGTAATTAGAGATAAATGAATAGTTAATAACTTTACTTAATGACAAACTAATCTCCTCAAGTATAGTCTGTGCTCAAAAGTTCGATTAATATTAACAAAATGAACAGTTTTTAAAGTGTCTGCATTATTTTATTGTTAATATCATTTGGGACAAAGAAAAGGCTGACACATATGCTAGCTGTCATTACGGACCCAGCTTTTAATTTATGTTGAGTCAGAAACTAATGAATGGATTTACTTGTAAAAGTACAGAAAAAATTATTCTGTAGAACTTCAAAAACTAAGTGACTGGGCAACAAAATGGCAAATGAAATTTAATGTGGATAAATGTAAAGTAATGCACACTGGAAAAAATAACCCCAACTATACATATAATATGATGGGGGCTAATTTAGCTACAGCTAATCAGGAAAGAGATCTTGGAGTCATCGGGGATAGTTCTCTGAAGATATCCACACAGTGTGCAGCGGCAGTCAAAAAAGCAAACAGGATGTTAGGAATCATTTAAAAAGGGATAGAGAATAAGACAGATAATATCTTATTGCCCTTATATAAATCCATGGTACGCCCACATCTTGAATACTGTGTACAGATGTGGTCTCCTCATCTCAAAAAAGATATACTGGCATTAGAAAAAGGTTCAGAGAAGGGCAACTAAAATGATTAGGGGTTTGAAACAGGTCCCATATGAATAGAGATTAAAGAGACTGGGACTTTTCAGCTTGGAAAAGAGGAGAGTAAGGGGGGATATGATAGAGGTCTATAAAATCATGAGTGGTGTGGAGAAAGTGAATAAGGAAAAGTTATTTACTTGTTCCCATAATATAAGAACTAGGGACCACCAAATGAAACTAATGGGCAGCAGGTTTAAAACAAATAAAAGGAAGTTCTTCTTCACACAGCGCATAGTCAATCTGTGGAATTCCTTGCCTGAGGAGGTTGTGAAGGCTAGGACTATAACAGGGTTTAAAAGAGAACTAGATAAATTCATGGAGGTTAAGTCCATTAATGGCTATTAGCCAGTATGGGTAAGGAATGGTGTCCCTAGCCTCTGTTTGTCAGAGGGTGGAGATGGATGGCAGGAGAGAGATCGCTTGATCATTACCTGTTGGATTCACTCCCTCTGGGACACCTGGCATTGGCCACTGTCGGCAGACAGGGTACTGGGCTGGATGGACCTTTGGTTTGACCCAGTATGGCCATTCTTATGTTCTTATGTTCTACTCAAATGGTGCTACAAATTTGGGGTCATTATCTTATATCATACAAAACAGAACTCGGTTAAGTGTGGAGTCATGACTGGCACTTGAGACATTGACTCACATTTTTCTCCATACTTGAAATACAATTTATCTAAAAGTTTGTCAGGTTTTTTCCCTTGCATGAGCTGATTTTTTTTTAATTTAAAAAAGAACTCTGTGTTCATCCAGTCAAATGACATATCACTGAATGTGTGCTAGTAGATGTGTTTTATGAAAGCTTTATGCCTCTCTGGCTTCTGATCTGCAGTAATTCTTTTGATTTCCCAATCTGTACATTGATTCAATCTTAGCCCTTTGACATGATGACATAATGCTGTCACCAAGCCCCACCTCCCATTCCCCCCACCATCACTGAGATAAGTGGAAATGGTATTGGGGGATCCACCATACATGCTCAATTCAACGAGTTATATCCGAACGTGGAACTTGGTTCTTCCTTGGTGGAAACAAGTGTTGTTTTTACAGTTACAGACTAACACGGCTACCCCTCTGAGATTTCTTCCCCGGTGGGTTAGTCAGTGCTAAATTGGGGAAGAAAAAGTGAAAGCGTTGCACAATCTGAAGTGGAAGTTACCTTTGCTTTCTTTCTCTATCAGAGGCTTTCCATCACTGTGTGTGTCAGCACCATGTACATCAGCAGGAAATGTAAATATTCCTGTTTGAAGAAAAGAGGGATCTGTTATAGGGCTGACATTTTGCAGTTTAGCTAGTGAAAAGAGAAGGGACTCATTGGACCAAATAGTCTGTTCATCCCCATCTCACATGATGAATAGTGTGAAAATAGGCAAAAATCCCCACTCTACAAAATGTGACCCCTTTTTATTTTAATAATAGAAAGAGGGTGAGTCCTAGGAGTCAGCTGCATTCTCCCTGTCCTGAACCCGTACTCAAGCCATTAATGGTCTATGCATGGAAATTTCTCCTACTATGGAAGGGACAACATCCTGTGCAAAGAGGTGTGGCACATGGTAAGGAGGGAGCTCATTTACACAAGCTTTACACTCCTGAGCAAGTCTGCACTTTGCAGAAGTGGAACAATTTCCCCATCCTTTCTAGCTGTACACACAAGACTGGCTTTCTGGGTTTTGAATGAGCCAAGAGGCTGTGAATACTTTCAGCTGGCTGGAAACCTAACAGGGCAAGTTATTCATCTGAAAAGTTCATTGGAGTTTTTTAAGTAAATGATCAGCTCACCTTTATGCATTGTGGAGGCAAGGGGAAGATTGTCATCTTAGTGAAATAAAGGTATGTGGGGAGATTCCACTAATTTATAGCTAAATTTAACTATTTTAAAGAGAGTAAATTATTGCAGCTCCAGAGCAGCAGTAACTTACACAGTGACAACTTATACAAGTTTTATGTACCTGTTTACTTCAATGTTCACTATAAAAGTGTAGTTACCATAGCAATGGCCTTACTGTCTGATTCCTGTGCTAGTTTTGAAATGCACAACACCCATATGTCACCTGAATTGTGGTTGTTTTCTGTATAAGCACTGCAGATAGAACTTGAGAACTTGTCACACAACTTCCTAAGTAAACAAACACACTTAGATTTACAAGTCTCAGCCGTGTTAGTCTGTAACTTTAAAAACAATGAGTAGTTCTGTAGCACCTTAGTCTTCTTCAGATGAGCAGAATGGAGAGAAAAGAGGGGACTCTCACAATTTATAACAGAAAAAGAAGGGAGAAGGGGCAAGGATTTATAGAACATTGTATGGTGAGAAGGAATTGGTCTGAGAAGATCTCAGGTCACTAGTATCACTAGTACTGTAAAACCTTTGCCACCGAACTAAAAGAAAAGCTTCCCTCATTAGCAGGGAATCCACAACTGTATATTTAACCAAATATTTTGTGCAGCGAATCCATACTTACCGCAGTGTTCCAAGAGAAAAACGTGTAACATTCAGGAAGACATTTTCTCTGATTGTAAAGGTGAGCTACCAAGTTGAAACATCTTTGGGGTTTCTTACTGCTTCTTTATAATATGTAAAGATGGCCTCATAATGTTTTTTCCCCTCTTTGTTTTTCTACATGAGAATATATCTGTTCCTGTCTTTCCCTGTATTTACAGGAGGTCTTTGGTAATCTTCCAGAAGACTGAGGTGGTGACCTCACGCAGCTCAGGGCTGAAACGGGAGCTGCAGTTCACCTAGCCCTAATATGTGGGATTAAGAATGTGGAGTCTTAGATTTCCTAAATTAATATTACCCCACAGGAGGGTGGCAGACTATTTCAACAGGGCACAAGTCAATAGAAACAAGTGAATAGAGGCAGGGAGAGCTCACTTACCACAGACCTGCTCTTTCCCCTCCCTTGGCTTTGCAGATACATTCCAGGAGATGTGTGTACATTTTCATGAGTCCTTAAAAATGGGTGGTCTTTCCTCAGTACTCATATAAACAGTTGTCTTCAGAAGCAGTTCGTGTTTGCAGCGATGCAGGCTCAGCCCGCAGGCTGCTGGCTCTGAGGTTTCTCATCTTTAACACCTCACTCAGATGCAAGAGCATGTGTCACCCAGCCTCACATAGCCATTAGTGAACAGTCTGATCTTTTGGTGGGTAAGGAAACTCAGAAGGAGCTAAAAACAATCTGACACTGAAAGATTAGGGGCTGTTTAGATGTAGGAACAAAAAACAGGACTATGTAGCACTTTAAAGACTGCAAAGTTTGACACTGCATCCCTTAACCTTTTAATCAGGAACTGGGATTGCATGGCTCAGGTTTAAGTCCCATGCTGTTAAGTTACTGCCCAGGCTCTCTGATGATGACAGATAGTTTAAAAAAAAAAAAAAAAAAAAGTCAGGACAAGATATTTTTATTTAAAGAATAAACCACTGTTAATCATAATTCTGAGGCTACCTACATACTGTGTAAAAGGCACTAAGGCAGCTTTTTTTTCTTTTTAATTAACAAGCACATTTCACTACTTTTGGATATCTCTATTTTCCTTTCTACATGACAGGAAAAAGTTCCCTCCATCCAAGGGACAGTAGGGGGGGTTATGCTTAATTGTTTTCTGAACATTATATTGTACCTGTTCGCTGCACACGTGTGCAAATGGGAGGATTTATGAAGCCTCACATCACTTACCATATGGCCACACTTTTACCATTCATGGACTAGCCACAATATGGACAAGGCCTTGTTGTTCATCTCACTGCCCAGCAGAGTTTGTTGGTTTGGCAAGGTGCGCAGCTTGCAATCTTCTCTAAGGATAGTCAGTCATAAGTCAGGTATATGGTTGATTTATTGGGTTTACTAGCTTAGTGTGTCAAATCCCCTATTGGGCCTTTATCCAGTTCCTACTCATAAAATCTACACATTCCTAATTTTGCCACTTATTGTTTTTATAGCCCATGATGAGTACATTCCATCTGGTGACTTTAAAATGTGCACCTTTTAGGAATGTTAGGTCCTAGTATATTTTACCATTGGTGGCAAATGTGAAAGCATATACTAGTACAGGGCTACTCAACATGTGGCCTGCGGGCCACATGCAGCCCGTTTGTTTGCGGGCCATGGTGCGGTTTGGATTTACATGGGGCTCAACACGTGGCCTGTGGGTGGGAGCCAAAACAAAAAAGTAGTCAATATAATGGTCTTCTGTTGATATGCGTTTTAGTAGTTAAATTCCTGGATTGTCATTGCTCATTAAAAGTGCTGTCATGTGGGTGGAAATCAGGTAAATATTGCATTTTATTAATATCAGCAGAATTGACTTGAGGCCTGCGTGTGGTGTAGTCTTGCCTTAATCTTTGTATTCATTCCTGTCAGTGTGAAAGAAGCTATTTGCATATATTTGCATATGCATATATATTTGTATATGCAACCACATTCAAGTTGCTTTGCTCGACATGTGTTGTGAGTAGCATTGTGGCCCCCGGAGCTTCTAAAGTTGAGTAGCCTTGTACTAGTGTACTAGGCGGAACCAAACCTGCGACCTCTGGAGCTTTGTGAATGAACCTCTACAGCATGAGGGAAAAGCCAGCTTGAGGGAAAAGGTTTAAGTGCCACTACATGGGACAGTGAGACACACCAGTAGGAGTGTGGGTTATGCTAGCACTGTAGAAAGTGAAGTTGCCATATACCCTGGCCCTTAAACAATAGACTCTGAAGAAATGAACTGGCTACATTTTCTAAATGAAAATTGTTCTACTGCTACTAAAACTGTGGTTTCATATTCTTGCTCTGCTGCTGCTTGATTATAGTGTTCCTTACTTACCTTCTGCTGCTGGTCCAGCCGCATGGTCTGGGGTGGATTCCCAGGATGTGTTCACACACATGCTCCTCCGCAGCCTGGACCAGAGGACACATTTTTTGTCACATGAAAGAGAACTGCTGGTACCGTAGATCATGAAATGCTAGAGACTCTTTTCATGAAGTGGGAGCACTGCAGGGGAAACTGGCAAGGAAAATGTGTTTATGTAACGGCACTGAGTGTTGCAATTGCCATCAGTTCGTTCGCAGGCTGCTGTGAGCAAGTGATGGGAGGAAAACAATCCAAACTGAGATCTATTCAGACACCAGGGGCAGCTCTAATTGTGCACAAATGCTTATTAAAATACTATGGAATGTTATTGGAGGCTACTGTAGTATTAAGTTCCTTGAGAAACCATATGTAGCAGACTCATTGATGGGGATGAAAACCCACAGGTTTCCACCTTTTTGTTGGAGATACTTCCTTCTCTAGTGTCCTCAGTATATGCCAATATCCCTGGGAGATTCACAACACAAGAATAATTATTGAATTATTTGGCTCTTGTACTTAAAAATTTCTTTCCAAGTCCAGCTGTCTGGGGTTTAAGTGTTAGGAGAACAGGGTCCTTATGACGTAACTTTATCAAATGCAGCTAGTCTTCCATCAAAATGCAGAAAATATAAATTAGAGCTTAGGACCCTAGTCAAATCTGGCACATAAAATTTTATGGTTATGTTTAATGTTCCATATGTGCTTTGGACAGATGCCAGATTTGAAAAGAACTGGTTTAGCATTATTTATAAAAAAGGCATTTTCAGTACAGTGTCTTCTGCGTAATATCCAACTGTTGATCACATGAGCTGGCCAAGTTATGGGTGAAATGTCTGTGTGTTGGTGGGTGGGTGAGGGTTGTGTGTTTGTTTTATATAACATAAATCTGTGATCGGGGGCCTTCTAGAAACATTACTACAACATGGCACAGCAGACCTTATACAAGACCCTCTTAAAGCATAAATGAGAGGAAAAATAATCTACTACTCCTCAATAGAAGCAAAAAATGAAACTTAAACAGATGTCTAGGAATATGGGAGAGAGCCATATTCTTGACTTCAATGCACATGCATCCACTTACGCAAGGTCCACTTTTCTATTTTGTCTTGGTGTCCATAACATAACTAAGTATTTATAATACAGTTTTGTATTATGTAAGCTCCTACATTTTTCTTGGATGCTCTTAGAGAATCTTGAATTAGGAGAATTCCAAAAAAGAGAGATGCAAACACTAGGGATTTCTATAAATCTATGGGTATGTCTACACTGCATTTCTCTCTCTCGAGAGAGAGAGAGGAATGCAAATGCAGCCGAGTGAAATTGCAAATGAAGCGCAGATTTGAATTTCCTGTGCTTCATTTGCATAATTGCGTCTGGCCGCTATTTCAAAATACCCTATTTTGAGATAAAAAACACAGTGTAGACGCAGTTATTTCGAGGAAAAACCCTTCTTTCTAAATAACCCTTAAACCTCATTTTATAGGAGTAAGGGAAATTCAAATCCGCGCTTCATTTGCAATTTTGCTCGGCTACATTTGCATTCCTCTCTTGAAAAAGGAATGCAGTGTAGACATACCCTATGGCACTTCTATAAAGCAGGCAAAGAGATCCCAGCCTGGCTCTCACTTCCTCGTCACCACCACAGATGAGGCCCTTTTGTTTTTGGGCTCCCAACATCATTTGGTGATTATGGGGCTGCCACTTTGGCCGTGTGGAACTGTCCTATAAGAATGTTCGTTATTAGTTTCTCTTTTAGCAAATTGCCAAAAATTTATTGCCATTACAAGTGAAAGAAAGGAAATGGTTTTCAAAAATGTTATATATCAGCCAAGCCTGACTGTAGTTTCATGGGACAAAGAACAGGTAACTCGATGGTCTCAGGGCTTTTTCCCTGGTAAATTTAAAAAACCTGCTGCAAAAAATTGTAGTAGTACAGCTTCTTAATAAAAGGGCTCTTGGATCTTTTGTAATGAAAAGTATTAGGAATATAGGAGTTGCTATCCGCACCCCCTCTAAAACATAAAAAGCAAATGTATTTACTAAGCTATTTATACTGTAGGCCAGAAAAGGAAAAAAGAGAGAGATTTGGGTTGTGCTCAGGTGCTATGGTGATGGGGCCATTTTAGGACCTAGAGAGGCAGGAGGAGCCATTAAATCCAAAGCTAATCTAAAAATTTTAATTTCAGTTTGAAGTGGATTTATAGTCTTTCAGTTATCATATCACCTAGTGGGGGAGAAATCTCAAACAGTATAAGCATGTCATCTATATATACTGAAGTACTAATCTGTAAATCCCAGTAATTAAAGAAAAAAAAGGATGATAGTATGACAGAGCCTAACATAAATGGAAGATTTTAAAGATCACAAGGAAGAAAGTTAAATAACTGATTCAAACTTGGAGAGCTTGATCAAATCAGTTAGCTGGTATTATCATAGGTGACAGACAAGCTAAAGAAGTATGGACCAGAATGTCAGAAACAGTGTTGCTCCGTGAATGTGTTACACTGGTCCAAAGAAAGCAGTGCACTTGACAATTTCAAACAAGTGGCATTCTTGCCATTGTTTCCTTACTTAATAGAAGCTTAGAGGTCAGCTTCATAATATTGCCAGTCCTCATCACCTCTGAAAATTAAAGAGTTGAATTTGGACTTAACCCAAGTCTCTCCCTTCTGTGCTCAGAACTCAGTCATCCTTAATATTTTTATATGAATTTAGGCCAAACCTTTCTTTTTCATTCTAGAGTTGAAGGTTAACTACCTA
This sequence comes from Pelochelys cantorii, assembly GCA_032595735.1. Classification (NCBI taxonomy): domain Eukaryota; kingdom Metazoa; phylum Chordata; order Testudines; family Trionychidae; genus Pelochelys; species Pelochelys cantorii. The sequence continues at coordinate 6,100,552 of CM064333.1, forward strand.
CATTTACAATCTGTGGAATCACTTAGTGTACTATTCATATTCTTTAAACTGTAGGAAAAATGTATTTGTACTTGAACATGTTTATGACTAGGTATCACATGAAAGTGTATTTTTAACAGAAATTGTAAACTGATCAATTAAGTTTATTAACAAGGCCATTTTATAGTTATAATTAGTTAAAAACTGTCTAAGATGAACGATGTTTTAACCTAGTGGTCTTTAACAATAGTCCATAGAGAACCAGTGGTCTCTTGAGTCCTTCCTTATGGTCAGCAGAATAAAATATTTTTTTATTAAAAAAAATCTGATCGTTCTCCAGTGGTCTGGCAAATGAAAATCCACTGATCTAACTAGTAAAAATTTGGTTGCGGGGATGTGGGCATGAAAACAAAATTAAAGAATACATCCTAAACATCAGGGCTATAAAATCACCTGATGTTCTGACTTTGTTTAGCTACAAGAAACACTGCTCATGGAAAAGAAAAGTATATCAAATGATGATTCTAGGAGAAAATCAAGGCACTGACATGCAAAACCACTTATGTCAGATAAGTTTATATATATTGCCATATGTTTTAAAAATGGAGTATAGCTCTAAGCAGATTTCCTGAAAAGATCACACCAGGTGAAGGAGCACACATTGCATGAAATCACCTGTGTGTGGAACGTTAAAACTCTGCCTGTAACTACCCATAGCTTTGATAAATTATACACATTTTGTTGGCTATGTGAAATACATTATCAAGTATGAGGTGAAACATCACATGCTTATTCATACAGGAATGTAATTATAATATGGTTTACTTTTATTTGTAAAACCTAAAACAGGGTAATTAATAAGTAAATATTTTTTTGCCAGACAGTGATTCAGATTTTTCATCTTTTACAGCTTGCAATTTGTTTTTACTGGCAAGAGAGATGTGCCTTCAAAATAGAAAGGGTGTGGTGAGAAATATCCTCATTTCCTTTTCAGTTTAGGAATGCTAGATCCTGTTTTTTCCGGAAAATATCCCACTTTTGCATTAGAGAGCAGAAAACCAGCTGGCAGAATAGACATCTGTTTACCTAAACCAATTTTTCAAAAAGGTGATTAAATTCAAATCATATGAGAAGGTGAGTGAAGAAGTCAGTAATGGGGTTGTTTCTTGTTCCGATCTGCCCAAGGTTGGTAGGAACTTAAATATATCTACGCTGGCATTAAAAACCTGTGGCTGGCCCATGCCAGCTGATTGAAGATCACGGGGCTTGGGTTGCAGGATTGTTTCATTGCAATGTAGATTTCCTGGCTCAGGCTGCAGCCCAGGCTTTGGGACCCTCCCACCTCACAGGGTCCTAGGATCTGGGCGCTAGCTCAAGTCCAAACATCTAGAGTGCAGTTAAACAGCTATACAGCCCAGCCCTGTGAGCTCCACTCAACCAGCATGGACTAGCTGCAGGTTTTCAGTGCCGGTGTAGATGCACCCTTATTGGCTCAGGTGAAATAAATCAGTAGAGTAAGTCCAGTTCCTATCAAAACCTTAAAGAAACCCAATTTTTTCACATTTAGTAAGACTTATGGGTGTTGTCATTCTTCCAGCTAAGAGAAATGGGATAGAACTCCCTTCAGGACCTATCAGAACTACTCTTTATTTGACTGGAGGAATTTCTTTTGCTGCGATCCCCAGCTCTGCCCCTCTTGCCATAACTCAAGACATTGGGCAAGTCGCTTCACCTCTCCATGCCTCTGATTTGCCTTTCACCCTATATCTGTCTTGTTCAGGTGTCTGTAAGCTGTGAGGTAGGGCTGTTTCTCACTGTGCATATGTCTGAGTGTAAGCCCAGGGTTTGAATTCAGAGTTGAGCCTAACCCCCTTTCCTTCCACAAATATACCACATTAACTCAGGGCTCAGACCCATTCTCCTGGGAACCCATGGGGTGGATGGTCCAAGCTTGAATCAAGCTGGAATAGGGTACAAGCCCTGTTGTTTTGCAATGTAGATGCAGCTTCACGGGATTCATGCTTTGGGAGTTCACCAAAAATATCCCAGAAGCCAACTTTCTTTGTGCTCTGGACAATCAAGTTTGATGGACAGTCAAGTTTTCCCATACTGCACCATGAACTAGCATAGAGCAGCCACTTTTTGGGAGGGTGCTACCGAGTCTGGGATATGGGTCGTTGGACTCAGGCCTGCATAATACAGTGCAAAACCTGGAGTTCCAGGTTGGGACCCATGATTCATATCAATTTCTAACTTGGGTTCCAAAATGAGCGTACAGACTCAAGCCCTAAGTTAACAAACCCAGAGCCTGCTAAGTCAAGTTCCACTAACATGGGGTTTAAATTGCAGTGTAGACACCCTATGTGTCTCGCACAACTGTAGTAGCCAAAACAGTAAAATCCAACAGAAGAAATTAATCTTAAATGGGGTTTTCAGAGAGGGCTACAAAAAACATACAGACTAAGTTAACAGGCAGTGGCATAACAAGTTGTCTATAAGCAGAATGTCTAAGTCAGTTGAATTCAAACTAACTTTAAAAAGGTAAAATCAATAATATTAATACCAGTAAAGAGTCAGGACTGTTGCTGACAGGTAAGTTGGTCAGTTTTATTTTCTTTAATAGGCGTTAGCTGAGCAGTTCACATGAAGAGAGTTATGTGATCATTCACCCCCTATTCTTTATAGGGTTCCTTACTGAATAGCCATTACTTATAATTCTAAATGGCTGCACATGACATACAAACAATGTATATCAAACATCTTGCTTTTATTGCTAAAAATCTATTAACCTTTTAGCTGTTCAGTTGACAATAGTCCTGCTATATCACAGCAGTTTGTAGAAATACCTAATCATTCTCTTCAGTTAAAATTGCTGGATGAGAATGTCTTGTCAGTGATTTCAGGCCAGTTTGAGTGGCTGCAATCACAGAAGGACTTGTTGAAAGTTATTCAGTTCTTTATTTCTGTTTGGCATTCCTCAGCCAGGAAGTAATACAGGAGGTTTCAGATTACAGAGAGTGAATCCAAGGACTAGCATTATAGATTTTAAAAGACCCCAAACATCTTTCATTTGTATATATTTATAAAATCCTTCTCTCTCCTCACACCCTAACTAGCCACTTGATTTTAACCTATTTGTTTCTATCTTCATTTTGTTTACTTAATTTGTGGATTAAGCGAGGAGGTTTTTTATCTTTTCCTCCCTTTGCCTCTAATCTATTTATATATTTTAGAAATGTGCATCTATTTGTCCGTCTGTGAGTGCATTTATTCAAGAACTCCTAAGTTGTAAGAGCTAGGTCCACCAAATTTGGTATGCAGCTTCCTCTGCTCCTAACTTACACAAGGTCAAGGTTTGGTTGTGTCAGGAAAACAGGAAGTGCTTGGAATGGCTTGTTTTCCATAACATGGAAGGAGGGGGGGTTGTTTGGAGGGACGCTATACTGCAGAGTGACCACTGGGAGCACCACACCACCAACAGAGTGGCCAGCTGGGGCTGGAGCTCACCATCTTGTCAGCCACCAGACTGGATAAGTGGGCCCCCTGCCGCAAACCCCAACCCCACGGCCCTCGGCCGCAGCTCAGAAGCCAAGGGGGAGGAAGAAGGGCCCCTGCCAGATGGCGGAGAAAAGGCCCTAATACCCCTCTGGAGGAGCCACAGCCCCCTCCTGCACCACCAGGCACCCAGCACCCCTCCCTTGTCCCAGTCTGGCTCCCCAGTGATAAGCCAGCAGACAAGGTACACAGCTCCTCCCCCCCCACAGAGCAAGCCAGACAGCAGGGTGCGTGGCCTCCCTTGCCCCATCCGGCCCTGGGAGAAACCTTAGAGCAGGGAGCACAGCCCCCTCCCCCACACAGAACAAGCCAATGGTCGGCCCGCTGCCCTCCCACACTGGCCCAGGCCGCCCCTGGAGAGAGGCTGGTAGCAAACCTCACTCCCTGCTCCTCACCCCCATCCCTCACTCTTGCACCCCTCAAGTCCCCAGTCCCCTGCCTGAGCCTCTCCCTGCCCTCCCCCCCAACTCCTGCACCCCCACACCACAAGCCCACTGCTATGAAGGAACTAGGCGACACCAGGTAAGTCTTCTAGTTTAAAAAAAAAAAAAGCATACACATTCAGATAGAAAAATGCACAAGTTTGTTAGGGTAATATAGTGTAGCTAATTTGATATCAGAAGCATATGAGTTGAGAGACAGTGCAGAGAGGCATAAAAAGTGCTGTTCTTTAGGTTAGTGTGTAAAGTGGAGATACAAGTAATAGTTGTATATTCATCATAAAATTTCAAAATGGCTCAGGGGCATATCACTGCTGCAGCTGTTGCAGACCTTGTAATGGCATTAAGCCTCTGACTCTGACTGACTCTTTTTCATTATTTATTTTGCCAGAAGATTCTGGCAGCAACTCCAATTCTGGTAATAACCTTAATAAGAAACCAGTTGATAATGATGGAAAGATATAAAGATGCTTGAGCCAGAGCAGATATGGGAAACAAAGTTTTAATTCTTTTCTAAATGGGCCCTTGCAAATAACTCCCTCTGGTAGAACACCATGAACTAATGGTCACATTGCAGCTCTTATCCCCCATCGTGTTTTCACTTGTTCTCAATGAATTTTTTTTTCTTTTCCCCCATTTGGCAAAACCCCGTGTGCTTTATGAATTGGTCAGTTTCTGTAGCAGTACTGGGAAAATTTGAGACAGCAGTCAGTATAGGGCACAATGTGCATCCCAGCTAGCCTCTACGATCTAAGATAATTTTGGGATCTGACACTGCTCACAGGAAAGGTAAAATTGTTCATATTTCATCCAGTTAATGCCAGATGTGCTTTATACTGTAATAAATAGCGCAGGGGATGCGCTGAGATTATAGTGATGATTCTCAGGCTTTCTGCAGGGGCTGCCCAGCTACTATTGATCCCTTGTCTGAAAATGTGAACAGTTGCATGCTCCTGACTAGACTGACTAGAGCAATGTTTCAGATGAATTGCTCATGTTTGTCAAGAGGCAAAAGATTTTGAAGCATTGTATTCCCATGGAGCATCTCCAAATACGGATCAACCTTTACAACTGCATGAGAATTTGACCAGACACAGATTTGCTTCAGAAGATATGCTTGATGTTTCCCTTTCTGTCTTTTCCCCTCTGTTCCAAAGCTCCCCATCTCTCTCTTTCTAAAGCAATTGGAAAAAAAATCTGGATCAATCTGTCTTTGCTGCTGAGTTCTGAGTACCCTTTCTAAATGGGTAGTTTTTATAAAGGTGCAGGTGGATATATTGTTTTGACACAATGGAACGTGACTCTTTCTGACCTAAAAGGAATGTCGGTCTAAACCAAATTGCAATCAAGTAAAAGTCTGGGTAGAGTGGCCCAATGTTTTGTGTTATAAATAACTATTGGTAATTGCATTGAACCGGATTAATGTGAAAATATATGTTCTTGTCACTATCCACAACAAGCTTAGTGCTGCCATTAAAGAAAGTATATGAGCAGATCCTCAGGTCATGCCAATTGTAATAATTCCATTGAAGTGAACAGGTCATACCAACTGCGTCTCTGCATCGTAAACCGTACATCTGTCCTTTTTTAAATGGCAGGGCACTATGTGGCCACTGGTGGCCGCTTCACAGAGCTTGTTGTTTTAAAACGTTACAGGTGCCACATCAACCCTGTCATTTGTATACTTTAAATCTGTTGTTATTTGTAATATCAGCGACACTTCATTAATGCCCAGCCCCACCAAAGGGAGGGGCAAGGAGGAACTGCCCCAGGGTCCAGCGATTTAAAAGGGCTTGGGACTCGCTGCCAGTACTACAGCAGCAGCTCCTGAAGCCCCAGGCCTTTAAATCACTGCCAGAACCCTGGGTGACACTAAAAGGAGGGCTGGGGGGCGGGGACTAGCCCTAATCCTGCCTCTTCTGCCTGAGGCTCTGCCCCTTCCACAGGCCCAGAGCCAGCCTCCCACCAACCCCACCTCACCTTGCCCAGGGCCCAGCAAAGTCTGGCAGCTGCTCTGGTAATATCTGCCTTCCTTAATCAGACATAAATAATCTGAACCATAATACTGTGCACTCATGGTATCATTCAAACTACGTGCTGTAGGGTTAATTGTGGCTCTTGTATGGTATGATGCATCACGTTAAAATATGTGGTCTGCTCTTACTGCTCCTCATTTGAGAACAGCATAGGTAATAAAATGAAGAAATCAGACTTAATGTAGCACATTATAACATATAATGAAGTGAGTTGTAAGGGTAGATCCTATTATGAAGACTTTTATGTTCTGCGTAGAATAGTCAGATTTGGTATAAGAAAACTCCTACCAAGACTGATGTCATGGAGCCAGTGATATATGCCTTTGTTATATTCTAAAACATAGCAACCAATAAGCTGTTGTCCTTTCTGCCAGGTGGAGCTAGCAGATCTATGGGTTCCTTTTCCAGCACAATACAGCACAAAACCAGCTCAAACCGCCTCCCGGTAACCTGGGGAAAGTACACCCCATCCCCAGGCTCCTCTGAGAGGCAGTACTTCCCCACTCACAAGCACGGAGTCTGAGTGTAGGAAAGCAATTGTTCATGAAAGGAGATGAGAATTAGGGAAAATGCCTCAAGCAAGATTCATAAACATAAAACTGTGATCACCAAGCCCAGAGTGCATGGAGCAGGGCCTTTTGCCTCATGTTCCTGAGTCCTACAACCAAAAGATCCTTTTCTGTGCCCCTCTCTGCTTCGTCACCATACTCTGCTCACAGTGGTTGTCTTTGGTCAGTGAGGACCCAGGGTTCAGAGATGCGTCTGTGTGAGTTCACCTGCCACCCAGGGAAGAAGGCCCCTTCCCTGCTCTGTTATCTGAGTGTTTCCTCAGTCCTGGCAGACCCACTAGTTGCATTTCTCACTGTCCCGCCAGTCGCTTGTTCCTCTGCACTTGTTCCACTGGCTGCCTTACAAGTTGCTCATTCAGCAACTGACAGCTCACCAGCCAGCTATCAGTCAGTCACCTTCTGCTACTTCCTGCCTCTCTGATGTGACCTATGCAGGTCAGTCTCTTAAGCTAGATCTACACAACAGCCTGGATCAGCACTCTGAAATTGATCCATCAGCGGTCGATTTAGCAGGTCTAGTGAAGACCTGCCAGATCGACTGCAGATTGCTCTTCCTTTGCCCCTGTTACTCTACCCTGGATGAGAAGAATAAGGAAAGTTGATTGGGAGAGTGGTGTAGTTTCAGTTGACTTTCTGCTGTACTGTAGATATAGCCTTAGTAATTTTCAGCACCCTGCAAGCGGGGCAGAAACACTGCCATATCACAAGTGATTTCAGCTCTCATTTGAGCACTTTAAAATAGCAAAGGAGCTATTTAGGAGCCTCTTTAGCTCTACCTTTGAACAGTGGAGAGGAACAGGGGAAGCCAGACTGGGGACACTTAGGGAGAGTCCACATCTCCTAGTGGGAATGCTTGTCCCCAACCCTTGTACTTTCATAGGGATCTGGTATTCGAACCGCTAGTTTAATGAGGTCCTTTCAGGTGAGGGTGACCTAAGAACCCTCTAAATTGTGCAGCTGCACAGCTGCCTAACAAGTCCCACACTGGCTCAGGCCGATTTGCAATCTCAAGAAGTGTGCTGCTTACCAGGAGCTCGCATTCAGGATGTGACCGAGAGTCTTCTGAAACTGATTAAACCTTTGGATCACTACCCTTTCCCGCTTCTCCATGTAGGAACTAACAATATGGCCAAGAATGACCTTGAGCGGGTCACAGCGGATTATGTAGCGCTGGGAAGAAGGATCAAGGAATTTGAAGCACAAGTGGTGTTCTCGTCCATCCTTCCGGTTGAAGGAAAAGGTCCGGGTAGGGATCATCGAATTGAGGAAGTAAATATGTGGTTGCGCAAGTGGTGTCGGAGAGAGGGCTTTGGTTTCTTCGACCATGGGACTCTGTTCCGGGCACAAGGATTGTTAGGAAGAGATGGGATCCACCTAACCAAGAGAGGAAAGAGCATCTTTGTGGGCAGGCTTGCAAACCTAGTGAGGAGGGCTTTAAACTAGGTTCGTTGCGGGATGGTGACCAAAGCCCTGAGGTAAGTGAGGAAGTCGGACACTGGGAAGAATCACAAGGAGGAACGAGTAACAAAGGAGAACCCCTGATTCAGATGGAGAAGGCAGAGCGATCAACTGGTTATCTAAGGTGTTTGTATACCAATGCGAGAAGCCTGGGAAACAAACAGGAAGAATTAGAAGCCCTGGCCCAGTTAAAGAACTATGATTTGATTGGAATAACGGAGACTTGGTGCTTCAGGGGGTAGCCGAGTTAGTCTGTTACAGAAAAAAACAACAAATGGTCTGGTAGCACTTTGTAGACTAACAAAACATGTAGATGGTATCATGAGCTTTCATGGGCACAGCCCACTTCTTCAGATGACCGGAGTTGTGAGTAGGGGATTTGAAAATTCGAAATAAATAGAAGGGAAAGGGGGGACGGAAGAGAATGATGCTCTGTCTCCCACCCCCCTTCCTGTTTTTTCTGGAGAATGGGTGTTAAACCTAAGCAGATAAAGATCAAAGTCAATAGATAGATTGCTAAGACAGGAAGGATACCACTCAGAAAGTAGTTAGCACCCTCAGTGGTAGAGGCCCCACCAACCTAAATCAAGATTCAGTCCATTAGCATATGAACTGAATTTGTGTATGTAATGTAATTCCAGGCTTTCTCTGTGAATTTGGCTAGAGGAGCTGGCCTGTGACAAGACCGCCACCTGCAGATCTGTCAGATTATGGTTAGGCAAGCAGAAATGTTCACCAACGGGCTTCTGAGTATTCCCTTTACGTATATCCGATTTGTGTCCGTTGATTCTTTCCTGCAAAGAATGTCTAGTTTGACCAATACATATAGCAGAGGGGCACTGTTGGCATTTGATGGCGTAGATCAAATTACTAGATGTGCAGTCAAATGACCCTTTGATTTTGTGGCTTATGTTGTTTGCTCCAGTGATGAATTTGTCAGTGTAGATATGTGGGCAGAGTTGGCATCTTTTTTGGTTGCAGGGCTGGGTTCCTGGAGGCTTATGATGTGGTTGTGTGGCATGGTTATCAGAAAAAATATGTTTCAGGTTAGGGGGTTGTCTGTAAGCAAGAATAGGTTTTTCTCCTAAGGCCTCTGAGAGTGACTCGCATGACTGGAGCATTGTCATGGAAGGGTATAAACTGTTCAGGAAGAACAGGTGGGGGAGAAAAGGAGGAGGAGTTGCACTGTATGTAACAGAGCAGTATGATTGCTCGGAGCTCCAGTACTTAGAGGGAGAAAAGACTGTTGAGAGTCTATGGGTTAAATTTAGAGGTGGAAGCAACAGGGGTGATGTTGTGGTTGGTGTCTGCTATAGACCACCGGATCAGGTGGATGAGGTAGACAAAGCTTTCTTTGGACAACTGAGAGAAGCTTCCAGATCACAGGCCCTGGTTCTCATGGGGGACTTTAGTCACCCTGACATCTGTTGAGAGACCAATACAGCAGTACACAGACAATCCAGGAAGTTTTTGGAGAACATTGGGGACAACTTCTTGGTACAAGTGCTGAAGGAACCCACGAGAGGCCATGCGCAGCTTGACCTGCTGCTCACAAACAGGGAGGAGCTAGTAGGGGAAGTAGAGGTGGGTGACAACCTGGGAAGCAGTGATCATGAGATGGTAGATTTCAGGATCCTGACCAAAGGAAGAAAGGAGAGTAGTAAAATACACACCCTGGACATCAGAAGAGCAGACTTTGACTTCCTCAGAGAACTGATGGGCTGGATCCCCTGGGATGCTTACATGAAAGGGAAAGGAGTCCAGGAGAACTGGTAGTATTTTAAAAAAGCCTTAGTAAAGGCACAGGAAGAAACCATCCCAATGCGCAGCAAGAAAAGCAAATATGGTAGGCGACCAGATTGGCTTACCGGAGACATCCATGGTGAGCTTAAACACAAAAAGGAAGTTTACAAGAAGTGGAAACTTGGACTGATGACTAGGGAGGAGTATAAATATATTGCTCGAGAATGCAGGGGAGTTATCAGGAAGGCGAAAGCGCAATTGGAATTGCAGCTGGCAAGGGATGTGAAGGGTAACAAGAAAGGTTTCTACAGGCATGTTAGCAATAAGAGGGTGATCAGAGAGGGTGTGGGGCCCTTACTGGATGAGGGAGATAACCTAGTGAAAGATGATGTGGGAAAAGCTGAAGTACTCAATGCTTGCTTTGCCTCTGTCTTCAAGGACAAGGTCAGCTCCCAGACAAATGCACGAGGCAACGCAGTATGGGAAGGAGGTGGATAGCCCTTGGTGGGGAAAGAGCAAGTTAGGAACAATTTAGAAAAGCTAAACATACACAAATCCATGGGCCTGGATTTAATGCATCCGAGGGTACTGAGGGAGTTGGCAAATGTCATTGCGGAGCCTTTGGCCATTATCTTTGAAAACTCGTGGAGATCGGGAGAGATCCCGGATGACTGGAAAAAGGCAAATGTAGCACCCATCTTTAAAAAAGGGAAGGACAATCCAGGGAACTACAGACCCATCAGCCTTACCTCAGTCCCCGGAAAAATCATGGAGGGATGCTCAAGGAATCCATTTTGAAGCACTTGTAAGAGGAGAAAGTGATCAGGAATAGTCAACATGGATTCATGAAGGGCAAGTCATGCCTGACCAATCTGATTAGCTTCTATGATGAGGTAACTGGCTCTGTGGATATGGGCAAGTCAGGGGATGTGATATACCTTGACTTTAGCAAAGCTTTTGATACTTTCTCCCACAATATTCTTGCCAGTAAGTTAAGGGAGTATGGATTGGATAAATGGATTGTAAGATGGATAGAAAACTGGCTAGACTGTTGGGCCCAACGAGTAATGATCAATGGCTTGATGTCAGGTTGGCGGTCACTGTCTAGCGGAGTGCCCCAAGGTTCAGTTCTTGGACCAGTTTTGTTCAACATCTTTATTAATGACCTGAATGAGGGGATGGATTGCACCCTCAGCAAGTTTGCAGATGACACTAAGCTAGGGGGAGAGGTAGATACGCTGGAGGGCAGGGATAGGGTCCAGAGTGACCTGGACAGATTAGAGGATTGGGCCAAAAGAAATCTGATGAGGTTCAACAAGGACAAGTGCAGAGTCCTGCACTTGGGACAGAAGAATCCCAAGCATTGTTACAGGCTGGGCACTGAATGGCTAAGTAGCAGTTCAGCAGAAAAGAACCTGGGGATTACAGTGGATGAGAAGCTGGATATGAGTCAACAGTGTGCCCTTGTTGCCAAGAACGCTAATGGCATATTAGGGTGTATTAGGAGGAGCATTGCCAGCAGATCCAGAGAAGTGATTATTCCCCTTTATTCGGCACTGGTGAGGCCACATCTGGAATATTGTGTCCAGTTCTGGGTCCCCCCCCAGAGAAAGGATGTGGACACATTGGAGAGGGTCCAGCCGAGGGTGACCAAAATGATTAGGGGGCTGGAGCGCATGACCTATGAGGAGAGACTGAGGGATTTGGGTTTGTTTAGTCTGCAGAAGAGAAGAGTGAGGGGGGATTTGATAGCAGCCTTCAACTTCCTGAAGGGAGGTTCCAAAGAGGATGGAGAGAGGCTGTTCACAGTAGTGACGGATGGCAGAACAAGGAGCAGTGGTCTAAAGTTACAGTGGGGGAGGTTTAGGTTGGATATTAGGAAAAACTATTTCACTAGGAGGGTGGTGAAGCACTGGAATGGGTTACCTAGGGAGGTGGTGGACTCTCCATCCCTAGAGGTGTTTAAGTCTCGGCTTGACAAAGCCCTGGCTGGGTTGATTTAGTTGGGATTGGTCCTGCCTTGGGCAGGTGGCTGGACTTGATGACCTCCTGAGGTCTCTTCCAGCTCTATGATTCTATGATTGTATGATCTCTGCCCCAGCACAGAGCACTACCTCTGTCTATCGGTCCCAGCATGGAGGGGAGAGGCACCTCCCCTCCCCCCCCAGTAGCGGCAGCTCCATGCTGAGGCCCTCTCCCCCAGCCACGGCAGCTTGTTCCTGGGGCAGAAGGACGGGCTCGTCTCCCCTGGCCGTGACATCTCTTCCCCCAGCCAGGGCACCCGACCCAGAGATGCCCCAGAGCTGCTGTGGCTGAGAGATAGGTGCCCCTTCCCTGGTCCCCACCCCACCTAGACCATACATGCCCCAGCTGGGTGACAGGCACCCCACTTCCAGCTGTGCCCGCTAGAGCTGTGGAGAGATGCCTCTCCCCTTATCCCAAGCTGCTGCAGGAAGAGAGAGAGCTGCTGGTAGTTCTCTCTCCCCGGGGGCAGCCTGCATCCCTAATCCCTCTTCCCTGACCCCACCCCAGAGCCCGTACCTCCAACCAGAACTCTCACCTTGCACCCCAACTCTGAACCCTGCCCACACTCCAACCCCATGGTTCCATCCCTGCCACACAGTGTGACTTCTGTCATGTGATACATCACTTCCATATTGGTGCACATCACTTAAAGTCATTCCACATATGTACATAAAAATTTAAGAGGAGTACTAAGGGTGACCCCTCATTTGGGACAGGCTAAACACAGTTTTGCTCCCCTTTATTCGTACTATAAAGACAATAACATTGGCAACAGCATTTCACTGTCCCCACACTTCATACTAAATTGATTCACAACCTAACATCAGCCAAAATTGATCACTTTGTACAATACTGCTCCATTTACTGGATATCTATGCAGGGTAGGTATGGCCATGTAAGTACAGTTTGCTCCTGAAGCCTCTCCCAGTCTATGGGCAGGGGAGAGTTCATTCAGACTCTGCTTACATCAACATTAAGACAGATGCTTTTTCCAGGATCATATTTAATAGTGTGACCTGGCTTGCAGTTGAAAGAGTGGAAAATGTGGCACAGCTTACTGAGGCATTTAATAAAAACTTCACCCCCTACTCAAAGGCAAGTTTAACTCCCACACAAAGATGAGTCTGTTACAAGAGAGGCACATGTAAGGGATTCTTGGTGCTCCTGATAGCAATATTCTTAGCTACCAGGTTTCTATATAAGTGTAAGAAGGGGGGAAAGTCTTCAGGACAAAAGGTGCCTGATTTTTAGAAGTCCTGAGCACCCAAATTTCCCCCTGAAAGTCAAAGGGAGTTCAGCACCTTTGAAGTTTACATTACCCAGAAGAAGCAGTCAGACAGACTGCAAACTTAGAAGCGCAGAGTTTGTGTTCTAATTCACGGAGCAAGCAAGGAAAGAGAAAACAACCCTGCATGCAATTAAGGATGAATCCATGTAGAAGGGGACTGCCAGCAAGGGTCAGAGAAAGAAGTAGGAGAAGAGGTGGGATGTTGTTTTTTCCTTAGTTTACAATATCCAGGAGGGACAAATGTATGTGTACCTACTCATTTTTGAGTAGAGCTACATGTCTGACATCTCTGTCATGCATTTTGACCAAAGCATACTCAAAGGGCTTTGATTTCATCTGTTTATTTTTTAAAAATGTATGTGGATTCTGGGCAAAATAAATGAGTGATTATATCATGGATATATATTTTTAATGACCCTGCTCAAACACAGTGTGTTATTACTACAATAAAACTTAGATTATCGGAACCATTCCTATCAGAAAACCCCCTCTCAGAAAACGATGTATCCAACTTCCAAAGTACATCTTTTATGTTAAAAATTCTCCCTCTTAACTGCATCCTTATTTATCTATATTACTTTCTTGTCCTCGACTTCTATTTAGATAATTAGGGTTTCACTTTAGTAAAACATTATGCTACTAGCATTTCATTATGGCAAACAAGAGGAGATGTAGAAAAACGAGAAAATTCAAAGAAGACAAAGTTATACAAGGATTAGGGGAGAATTAGTAGGAGAAACTGAGAAGACTAAATGATTATAGTGTAGAAAAAAAGAGAAATCTCTGAGGAGGTGATCATAGTCTTTAATACCTTCATGGAAACAATATAAATGAAAGAAAATAATAATTCACAATTCTCAGAAGCTGGTAGTGCAAGGATCAATAGCCTGAAGGTAAAGAAGGGAAAGTTTAGGTTAGACTTTAGAAGTCTGTAAAAGTAAGAGCAGTTCGACAGTGTTATAGATTGCTAGAGGATATGGTGGAGACACTCAAGAAGTGGTTAAATAAGATAGTAATAAGAGTAAAATGGTGAATCAGTGGTTCTACTAAATGCAGACTCAAACTGTATGATCTTAAGGGGTTTTCAGAATCCATTAAAGTTTTGTTGCTCATAATCCACTTGGAATTGGGAGAAGCATTTTAATACAGTAAAACCACTGTGTGTAGGGGTAGAGAGGCTTTAAAATTATTTACGTTCTGGAACCCATCGATATGTTGCTACTTTGTCTTGCCAAAACTTTCAGCAAATGAAGACAGAAAATGCTGTGACCATGACCCGAGCTTCCATCTTGGCTTCCATCATCAACTCCAGCAGGCTTAGAGTTGTTGTGGTGCGGCAATGAGAACTCCCCTATAAATAGTCAATATCCCCCCTTTTTTACCAAGGCAAACTTATGAGAGAAACATTGCAAAAAGTGACTGAGTTTTATGGTGTTCAGTGAGATATTTGGAGAAAGGTTAGGTTGTGCATCCTGTGCATTTGTTATTTTTTATAATTATTGAAAATGCATTCATGCGCAAGATCGTTTTTTTGCTATTTTATTTAAGTATGACAGTGTTGATTTTAGCTATAGAATGAAAATTTACATTTACTGATTTTTGAGGGTTTAAAAGTCAAAATGTGGATTGTAGATAACACCATTGCTGGCACTTTTTATAAAGTCTGTCAGTTGATTTCAGCAATACATAGTTTTAAGTGCTGTTAAAGGGAACTGTATGAGTTTTATACTGGCTTAAATTAATTAAATTTAATCCAGCCTTCATTTTGTTACTGGTTTGGGTATAATTTAATCAGGCTACCATATAATCTTGGTACCAATAAAAGAAGAACTCAGTGTGCCAAGAAAATTTAATATGTATTTTACCTAGTGTTTGTTATGGCAAAGAGAATATACAGTCATTGATGGCTGAACCATCTAGCTCTGTAATCATAAAAATCTTGCTGAACAGAGGGTTAAATGCTTATAACAAAGTAGAGGTTAATGAATCCTGTGTTCGGAGGATATGTTTCTGTTTACTCATAAATAAATAGTTGTATATTATTGGTTATAAAAGGCTTTAGAATTTTAACAAGCCATGATACAATTAGTCTCAGTCTAGATTATAGACAAGCGCCACTTAATAAGTACTAGGAAACTAACAAGCAATAAAATGCCTGCAAAAGTGTAAATGGTTTTAAGCTAGCAAAAGAGATGTAGCATAATAGCAGTGGTGGGAACTAAAGGAAGTTGTCTTTTTTATTGTTATCTCTTTAGTTTATCTCCCCTTTCCTGTGTAAATTGTTCAGTGTTACGCCAAAGAAAGGGTGTGTGTTAATTTTAGTGATAGAATGTTACTCAAGTTAAACTGCCCTGTAAACACTCTTTTACCGTGTGAATTTCCGTGTACTACCAAGGAATGTTTTCCCTAGCTTGATGATGCATTATTGTTAAACTAGTTCCATTTCTAGTTTCGGCTATGCAGTAACAAATCTGCTGTGATAGGCAGTACAAAGATAGTATAAATGAGACTATAATGATTATAAATATGCATCGTAGTTTGAATGAGCACAAAATGGGGCTTTTATGAAAGCAAGTGTTGTGGTGTTGTGAAAATATGAGTCAGTGAAAGTTTATCTAAAGTGGGGAAAAAACACTATCCAGCCTCCTAAGAAATTCTGTTTTGTTTCTGTTTTGCTTTACTGTTGTCGCATGTCATGCATGAATGAAAATGCTGCATTCTCCGGGGAGCAGTAAAGTCTCTGTGTAGGTTGTTTATTTCCTTAATCCCTCCTTCCTTGTGACTCTTGATGTCAGATATAAAATGGAAAGCCTGTAAATATAGTGATTATCATACTGATTATCACCTGCACTAGGGAACGCCCTGACTGGCTATCATAACCCTTACAGACTCCACATGGTACAGCCACGCCAAGGTTAGATTTTAACCTGACTACTTTATTAGAGATGTGAAGCTCAGTGTGAGGCACCCTGAGGCAGCACAGATGGGGACTGCTTGTTTCCTTTTTTCCCCTCTTATTGTGAATAGAAACGAAGACCGGAGACACTTGGTATGGTTTTAATCAGGCTGCAACTTTATTATTCAGTATCTACAACTACCCAGCAGATAAAAAGTGCACAGGGCAGATAACTCCATGATCATTTCAATGGCTGCTCGGGGCTTCTGCCAGCCCCCCTCTTTTTCAGACTGGGTCCGCCAGCCAACCGATTGCTCGGACCTTGCCAACCCCCACCCACTCAAATGAGAGTTAAGGTGGGATATAAAGAAAGGGGGGGCTCCCTGCCACGCCATTTATAGAAGCCCCAAATCTCCTTTCCTTCCACTCAGTTAACAAAAACCTTTTAAAGTCCTTTACCGAGCCATTTATCTGGTCACCGTATCCATTCCCTGTGGAGCCCCTGCACTGCACATCCCACCCCACACTTACATAATGAGCTGCACAATCATAGCCTAATTTCCTTCCCTATTAGCCATAGCAAACCCCCCCCCCCCCACACACACACACACTCAAGTCCCCTATGGGGAAGGTGACAAAACTGACTCCACCTAAGCCAGTCTGGTGGTGAGGGAAAAATTCCTTCCTGGCCCCCCTAAAATGGAGCAGCTAGTGTGATGCCTGCAGCAGGTCCTGACCAAACCTGATATTTTGCCACCTCAAGAGGAAGGAGTATGGGTGTTGCTCCACCTGGTCTGGGGGAAAAGAACTTCTCCCCCTGGGCTTGTCCCATTTCACCTCCCCAGCTCTTCCAGGCTCTGCAGATGAGTCAGTGTCAGCATGCTGACCAACTCCCCTTTTTGCAGCAGCTTCTGAGCTCCCTCTGCCCATAAAGCTATTCCCTTCTCCCCTCTCCCCCAGAAAGCCTCTTCCTTCCCAACCTTAAGGTGCAGTGGGATGGTCCCCACTTTTGTTCAGTTAACTTACTTTGAACTATCCCTGGTATCTGAGACCTCACTTTTCAGCAAACCCTAATCTGCAAATCTTCAGTATTGTGTTTTGAGCTCTTGAGGGTTAAGTTTATTTTTAACCCTTCATAGAGAGTTGCACATGTTGAGCGTATCTCAGGATCAAGCCCACGGTTCTTGAGATAAAACTTTTCAAGGGTTGTTCTGATGGTTTTGTTGATTGTGGGCTATGGGGTCAGGAAAAAGACAAACATAGCCGTTGCTCTGCCATTATAGGAAAATCTGTGGCTGTATAAACCAGCTACCATGAGTTATATAGCAGGAGGGATAGCAGACAGCATAAAAGATGAAGCTATAAGAGGGAAAATCAGTGCTTACACATTTTTGTGGATGGGCCAGGACTTTCAAACTGCATGTGTTATATGAGAAGGCCTAATTCCAGAAAATTAAGATGAATTTCCTAAAAGTCTCTCTCCCATACAAGGAAATAGAAATACTGTTAACTGGAATAGTTTGCACTTCATGGATGTAAGAGTGTACTGGTATCCACTTTCCTGTCCAAACAATAGTTTAACACAGATGTTAATGTCTTGTTGCTCTGGGGCCTTAAAGAAGGCCCCTCAGGATAGATCAGTAAGTATAAATTTTTATTTCAATTTATAACTCTAAACAAGGTAAAAATGTAATCTGGCAACAAAACGTGGTTTTTAGTTCATTTTCATATTCTCTGTGCAGCTTGTGACTCTATTTTTTTCATTTTTTGCTTTTTCCATGTCCCAGTCCCGTCTAAGCCTTTCCTGATTGTATTGCAGTTCGTTGTAAGTGCATCACTTTATAGTGGAGGCTTGCAGACTCCTTTTTTCATATGAGCATAGGCTTTGTTAATGACATGCTGGTTTAGGAAACTCTGCATGATATCTTTGAACCCTACACTCTTCCTTGACAGCCAGGCTAGCAAGTGTCATTGACTATGTGATGTACAAGAAAGAATTCTATTGTAAGTAAATTGTCAAAGTGGCTAACCTTGCCTGCACCCAATTGTCAGGCCCATGATTCAGTTTTTCTGTCAACATCAGCTAAGACTAACCTGGGCAGACTTATATTTCTGCAGTGAGAAGCCTGAGGAGTTGTGCTGTTCAGCTTATCACATTTTATTAACCTGACCTTACTGTTGTTCTAATCAATTGCATCCACTTCAAGTTCTTAAATTGTCAAAAAATTGGCAGGTTACATCGGTTCACAAATGTGTGTTTTTCCCTCCCCAGTGTACTGCTGAAAAGTGAGGCATTTCCAAAAGCTCTCCTACAGATCCTGATAGTATGCCTAGGCACACTGCCTTAAATGGTAGTTGTTTTAGTTTAGTTGAATCATCTTGCTATTCCAGCTCAAGACCCATCCTTCTATTAATGCCAGGTGGCAAAGTTAATTTGGAAAAAGGCAAGTTATGGTGAAGAGACTCCTGACAATTATCTGCAATATTTGCTTATGCTAAGCTGGAAAGTGGATAGGAAAATAACATTGCTATCATCCTCTGTCTTCTTTCATTGAAAAACAATAGATATGACTGGAGCAATTAATAGAAGTAAGAAACAAGGACATTGTGGTTCCCTGATGGTTCTCCTGCTCTTCGAGGAAAAGAACATATTTACAGTGCCTGACACTGTGATTAAGACATCAGAGTATTTAAAAATGCTCGTGTGATTCTGCCATAAAGATTTGATCTCATTTTGGTTAAACAATAGGTAATCCTATCTTCTGATTGCATAGTAGCCAACAAAGAATTTTTCAAAAAGGCTTAATGAAGTGTAATGCACATATAAGGGCATGATGCTTTTTTAATTAAGAATGTATGTTAAAGCCATATGCCCGGGTTTGCTTTTAAAGTTACTACAACCAGAAGTAAATGTGCCAGCTTGGAGAAAAATACACATAGCACCTTCTTCATTTGAACTTCTGAAGTCCGTTGATAATATACTGCTGTCTTGTGAAGGGGTGGGGGGTGGGAGGGAGGCTTTTAGTGCAAGTATCAAAATTGAGCAACTGTATATGGATATATTGAGATAATTGTGTAAAAGAACTACTGCCTGAATGAGTTTGAAAATGTGTTATTTCTTCATTATCTAGCACTTTATAATTAACTGTTCTTTTTTTTATTATTTCAGGAAGCTGCCACTTTTGCTAGAGAGCAAGGCTTTGAGGTGAGTTAACCCACAATTGCACACTAAACAGATCCTAAAGGTTTTTTTCTTGCTGATAATGAAGTTCTTTTGGACAGTGATTGATGTGCTATTATACTCTCCAAGCCTCGCAGCGGTTGCCATGGAAACTTGGCAGTCGTCATGGTTTCTTTGTTCTGCCAGCTCAGTGTTATGACGCACTCTGCTAGGTCTGCACCCAACATCGCCTACAGATGTTATTTATTGAATTTTGAAAAGCCTCTTGGGAAGCCGAGAGGTTGGGCACGGTTTCAAGCTGCCTCTGCAGATATGGGACCTGTCAGTTTGTTCAGCTAAAAAGCTACCTCATTAGCTGCATTACACTCCATAAGGATTCACTGCTAAAGCAGTGGTGAAGCAAGACTAAATAGTGAAATATAACACCGTTTAAATAACTTAAACCCTGCCACATGCGGATTATCATTATGCAAATGGATTTTAGAAAGGTTGTATATAAAATGGTTCAGAACTGATTAATGTGAACCCTGCGTCTACAAACAGCCTCTTTTGGAGGGGTGGTGTAAGTTTTTGTTTCTGCATGCACACAAGTTGGTGTTTTCCATCTGTGTTCTACAGAATGTACAATCCCTCACTTAACACTCTCTCTTCAAGTAAACAATGTTGATTTTACAGTGATTTTCAGAGCTTTTGATGTCGACTTTAGTATCTTGATGTATTTATTTGAATGGCTAGTTTTTTTTATAGTTTCTCACTGGCTAAATTCAGATAATTTAA
Source organism: Pelochelys cantorii (assembly GCA_032595735.1). Classification (NCBI taxonomy): domain Eukaryota; kingdom Metazoa; phylum Chordata; order Testudines; family Trionychidae; genus Pelochelys; species Pelochelys cantorii. Next base: position 6,120,499 of record CM064333.1, read on the forward strand.
TCCGGAGAGTTATCAGCTATAGGACTATAGAGCCATCTCCAAATGTGCCGCTCTTAAACACTATAATTATTGTGACGACAACTGTACTAATTTTACTGATAGTTAAGTGATCCTACTGAAATCTAAATTGCAGAACAGAGCACATGTAAATCCCTTTCAGGACTTTTTAATGAGAATCCGACTCACTTGAAGTAATATGTTCTCAGTGCAAATGTATAGATAGAGCTTTGATTCTTGTTGCCATTTGCATTAATAAGAACAGCACAGTTAGGACCCCATAGGTTAATTTGAGAACATGCCACTTTTGTATGTGTTGGATTATGTACAAAAGAAGAGAGAGAGATTCATATCCTTTGTGCCTCAATTGAGATTTCTTTAGGCTCATTCCCCGGCAGGTATATCCGTGTTTTGGATATTAAAACTGTGGGCTGTCCCATTTCAATGTATGTGTCGTAAATCCTTGCAATTGCTTTGTAGAAATCAGACGTTTTATCACTGTCAGGTTTCATTTGTATAATCTGTATTGTTACAAAAATACATTTTCCACTTATTCTGTCAATGAAATGAATTTTGCAAATACTTCCAAGTACCACGTGTAGTGTAACAAATTATTGGGACCCAGTAGTAGCTAGACAATTAAAAAAAGAGGGCAAGTAATGTATTAAGCCTACCCATTCTATATTTTTATTGCCACCTTGAGCTAAAGACTTTGAATGTGCCTGGTTTAAATTCAGTCCTAGTGACAGATCACTTTTGCTGGTGTCTGTTAACCACCATCATATTAACCTTTCCATTAGCATTTGTGTAGAGATTCTAGCATAGATTTTTCTGAACATCCTAAATCTGCCACATTTGATTAGACCACATCAGTAAAGTGCACAGTGATTATGATCTTATCTCTTATTGGCCCATTGCTTGGCAATAACTGACATGTCAAGTTTGCTGACACTTATATATACAATTTGATAAGTGTCTGCTCTTGTTTTCCCTTTCTGGGTTGAAAACAAAATCCCAACACCATAAAGGAACTTTAAGGGGAAGTAGAATAACCTCAGTTAGATATTTCAGAAATAATATGTGAGAATCAAACTGGAAAAAGCTGAGCCAAGCCACTGATATTTGAGAATGTTTTCTGAGCTTGCTTTGGCACAGAGTAATTTGGAAATGCCTGCTGGAGAGTTTTGTACTTCTGTGACTAAAGCACAGTGTAAACTAACCAGGCTTAAAACCAAGTCTAATGTAAAAAGAAATGGACAGACTAGCTGTTTGTAAGCAAGCAAACCAGAATGGGTGGGGGGAATAAGCATTGTTTAGTCTTGAGGAAAGGTGAGTTGTGAGTCACTGTTATACATCACATTCTTTTTTTGTTTGTTTCTTTGTAAATTTTGGATAATGGTTTTTAAAGAAGACCTCAGTCCCTAAAATGGATTCAGTGATTTGCAGTGAGAAGAGACAACTTTAAGAGCACTGGAAAGTAAGATAAGAACTGGAATTGGGCAGAGCAAAAAACGGGGTATTTTCAAGTAGGTGATGGAATATTAGAATAATAGAAATGTAGGGCTGAAAGGGACCTTGAGAAGGCATAAGAGCCAGCCTCTGTGCTGCAGTAAATCTAGACCATCACTGACATTTGTTTATCCAAACAGTTTTTAAAACCTTCATTGATGGGGTTTCTACAGCCTCCCTTCAAAGCCTACTCCAGATCTTAACTAGAGGATGGACTTCCTAGGTCCAGCCCCCTGACTGGTCCCAGATGAGGGAATATACCTGACCAGGGAAGATCAGCGCCGGCCCATGTGGGCTCCCGGGGCAGGACTGCCAGCCCCCTGCTGCCAGCCTGGCTGGGCTCCCAGCCCCATTGCCGCTGGTCTAGCCCTGCTACTAGCAGCTGCCCACAGCCGATGTCCCATTTGGGCTGCTAGCTGCCAGTCCCCCTGCCACCAGCCCAACCGACTCCTGGCCCTGCTGCCACTTCCACACAAAACTGTTGATCTCCTAGAATACTGCAGACCTTTAAAAAAAAAAAAAAAAAAACAAACCCTCAAATCATTACTTTAGATGTACTGAATCAGATGCCTTAATCAGTAGGGAGCTGCCTGCCCCTGTATCATTTTTATGCCTCCTTAGCTAACTCAGAGCCAAATCCAAATGTAAAATCTAGCATTCGTGGGCATCATGTGGATTTATGACACTCCTTTAGATACTTTAGGGTCATAAAACAAGGATGGGTTTGCACTCACCCATATATGTGAGGGAGTAAAGGATTCAGAACCATACCCTTGATAAGAATTCAAATATAATCCAATGCAAGTTACCAATAAAAGTAGGAAATAATCTTTGCTACAAGTATTTCACAATATTATGTATGGAGTAATTTTGCTGGATGAAAATGATTTCTACAAACTTGAGGAAAGACAGCACCTTACAGGTACCTAAGATAAAACCCTCACTTGTAATTCATCTTTCACTTTACTGAACTATGTGACACAAAATACCACAATACATTACAGTGCATAATGGTGAGACTAAGCGAAACCCTGAAGAGGTAAAGGACTCTCCCACATTGAGATTATAACGGCCCCATTTTAGTTCTCCTCTTTTACTCAATAACTTTGTTGTGGAAGATTAGTTTGGCCTGAAAATTAACTTATTTATTCTCAAGGCAAAAGATAATACCCAATTTTATTCAAAGGTTGCAGCAACAGTTACAGGACACTAAATTACCCTGATTTGAAATTTTGTCTTTTGTATAATTTTTTTTGTTCCTGTGTAACTCAGAGGCAGCTTATTACTTCTACTTCCAGCTTCACATATAGTTAGATTTACTTGAAAACTTCTATTTTATCTTACTGCCTTTCATTTCCTCCTTTACCTTCATCCTCAGCTAATCTTTTCCCCCTTGGGTCCTTCCTTTCTGCTTTCAAGGATACCCTTGTAATCTCTCACCCTGAAGAACTACTCTCTTAATTACACCATTTTCTCAGACTATAGCCCCATGGTTCTCATCTCCTTTGACTCTGAAATCTAAGCAAGTTTACTCCAAACATCTTCAAATTCTCTGATTCCTTCATCCTCTTAACCATGAACTCTCTAATGATTGTCAGTAAGAAACACCTCCTAGTTAAATCTGATAGCCTCTTCTCCAGCATTATTTTCCTTGAGCTGTGTGATGTTTTATTCTCTTCTCTTTCATGCCTCTCTTCATGGCCTCTACAGATTCAGGATTTTGATTAAAAACTGCTCATAGCTTGGATATTTGTCTCAACCAACGTAGGCCTGCCATTATCTGCCTCCAAGCATCCCCTGTCTGCTATGTGCAGTTATCTTCTTTAGGAGAGGTCCTATAGCATTTTTATAGGAGAAGAGTGGACCCAGTTCCTTCTCTGGCATCCTCAGGGTTCATCTCGCCCTTCTTTTCCTGGGGAACAGGACAGTGTAACCCTTCTCTCTTTCTTCCTTCAAGCAGGAAAGATGTGGTTCTCCTCTCTTTGTCTTTCCGGTGGGGAAGTTTATCTTCCAGTCTCTTTGTCCCATTCTTCCCATGTCATCCTGCATCTCTCCTCCTGTCAGCTTTGAAAGGGGGAAGCCATCCACAATCCCTTTTTTCTCTCCATAGTTCTCTTTTATACATTAAGAGACAGAAACAGCTGTTGCTTGGTTGGTTGCCTTATTACTGCCTCGTGCTTTCTGCCCTGGACCATTTTTGGACATTCTAGCAGACAGTAAAGCAGCTATGGTAAGGACTTGGGGGAGCAAAGGTAGCAAGAGCCCTACCACAAACTCAGGATGGAATACCCTGCAAGAGGCCAATTTTAAAAATTGTTTAACCTTCTAATGACATTGTCAGGAAATGTAAACACCCAGAATTAGATTTCAAAAGTGCAGAGTAACCTTGACCAAAACAACACAGTTGACAAGTATGTAGTAATAATTTCAGTTATGATCCCTGGTCTCTGTTATGTCCACCACAATCATTTAGGAAGTTAATTCTGAATTAGAAAGCTAGGATAAGATACATGATAAACCTGCATAAACTGAGATGAAATATAGTCATGTAGGCATGGCTTACACACTTACAATGAATGGTAAAACAAAATGGAAACTACCTGCCTGTCCCCATCCCTGCTGTCACTCTCCCTTCCTCCTCTCACACAGTAAGAGTAGCAAAATCTGGTCCAAAATTGTTTTGGTTAGCGAATACTAGAAAGGAGACCCAAAGAGCTTGCCTTGTGTAACCTAACCAAAAGAAGGTTGATGGGAGATGTGATTGCTCCCTATAAATACGTCAGAGCGATATATACCAGGGAGGGATAGGAATTACTTAAGTTAAGCATCTGGACTCAAGAACAAATGGATATACATTGGCCATCAACAAGTTCAGGTTCAAAAGAGATAAAGGTTTTAATTATGAGGGGTCAAGTTTTGGAACAGGAGTCAAGTTTTTTGCCCAGAGGAGCAGTGTGGGTGATAAACCTAACTGGCTTCAAGACTAAGCTTGATAAGTTTATGGAGGGGATGGTATGCTGAGACTGCCCATAATGGCACGTGGCTGATCTGTGACTACTATAGCAAATATCTCCAGTGGCTGGTGATGGGACACTTGATGGAGGAGGCTGAGTTACTACTGAGAATTCTTTCCCAGGAGTCTGGCTGCTGAGCCTTGCCCCACATATTCAGAGCCTAACTGATGACCATATTTGGGGTTAGGAAGAAATTTTCCCTAGTTCACATTGGCACAGAATTAGTGTAGATGGTGGGTTCTCTGTAACTTGAACTCTTTATATCGTGTGAGGAGTGCAGTAGTTCAGCCAGAAGTTAGGGTTCTGTTACAGAAGTTGATGAGCAAGGTTGTGTGGCCTGCAATGAGCAGGAGCTCAAACGAGATGATCATGAAGGATATGGAGAACTTTGAGGGATCTAACAAAGCAAAATGAAATTAAAGTCATTATTGACATACAAGATAACAAGCACTGGAAGGTTTAATTTGAAATACTCATACATTGCTGGATTCTAAATTCAGAGAGATGGCTCTGAAAATCTCTGCTCAGGATATAGTGGTGGCTTAAAATAAGTTTTAAAAAAATAAGAGAACAAAGAATGGGACTGAAAATGATACTGAAAATATTATATTAACCAGTAGTCCACTTTCAGCAAATTTGCTGAGTTTAATTCCAGGCACTTATATAAATAACCAGGCAGATAGGAAAAACTATAACTGTTTAGTTTAGAGAGGATATATACAGGCTTGGGCAGAATGTATTTTTTTATAATTTCAATGGCTAATATTGATTATTTTTAAGCATTGTTTTATTTCTATCAATTTAAATTTTAAATGCTGCTGAAAATTATTTGGTGAGGATCGTCAGACAGTATATGTTGATATTCAAAAATTGAAAGCTTTATAAATGTTAAAACACATATTGTCAACATTACATGTCAAAATATAGAAAGTACATAAGAACCACCATAAGGTCAGACCAGTGGTCCATCTAGCCCCGTATCCTGGCTTCTGAGAGTGGCCAGTACAAGATGCTTCAGAGAGTATGAACAGGTAATCACTAAGGGTATGTCTACACAGCAAAGTTATTTTGAAATAACAGCCCTTATTTCGAAATAACTTTCCTAGCATCTACACGGCCAAACCGCTATTTTGAAATAAATTCGAAATAGCGGAGCGCTTATTTCGAATTTGGTAAACCTCATTCTACGAGGAATAACACCAAATTTGAAATAGCTATTTCAAAATAAGTGATGTGTAGACACTTATTTTGAAATAGGGGGCCTCCAGCCTTCCCAGGGTGCCCTGGTGGCCACTCCAGCCTCAACCAAGAACACTCCTCTCCCTCCCCCTGTTGGGAATAATTCTTGGACACACTGGGTGCAGGTGAAAACAAGCAGAGGATTTATTGAACACACAGCGCTGGTGGAGTGCGGACCCGGGGGTTAGCCCGGAGAGCACACTAATTTAACCAAAACATACATTAGATAATATAGGTAGCAGATGGACAGAGAAGTGATTTGATAGGTCTAGCAGCGGAAGTAAGATATGCACATAAGCCAATGAGCTACAAAGTTACACAGTATCTCCGCCCATTGCCAATTAAACATATTATCACTAATACAAATAGTTATTTCTAACAAGCTAAATGAGCCAACATAAACAAAGGCATATTGATGGTCATTTTGTTGGCTGGAAATATAATGCGTCTCCTGCGGGGGTGGTATTGCCTTGGCGCGATCTTTGGGATCCAAGCTTATTTTCTAGGAACAAAGCAGACAGTGAAAAACAATCCCGCGCGGTTGTTTGGTACCGGCCTTATCAAAGTGAGGCCCTTTGGAATGTAGTTGCCAGGGGAACCAGGGTCACGGTAACTGTTGAACTGTATGCTTCCCAGGCTTGGCCTGATACTCAATTTACCCTACACCCCCCCCCACCCCCCCAGAGCCCTTAAAGGGGTAGACTCTGGCCACAGTGCCTGTGCCAGCTCCAAGCCTGCCAGCCCAGAGCCAGCAGTCACTGCCCCTGACCCAGTGGCCCCAAAACATAAGCCAGCAAGCCACTGGCAGCCAGCCCTCCACCACTCCCCAGGAGCAGTCTGCCAGCTCCCAGGAGCCTGCCAGGGCTCAGAGAAGGCAGGCGCCTTCCTGGTCCAGGGTGGAGATCATAGACCTTATTCAGGTTTGGGAGGGGGATGCCCCCCACATCCATGATCTCCGCCCTAGATGGAGGAACGCGGCCGTCTATGGCAGGATAGCTGCCAACCTGGCCACCAAAGGCCACATGCAAACCCAGGAACAGGTTTGCATGACAATCAAGTTGGTCCGGCGAGACCCCCAACCCTGAGCTTCCCCTCCCCCTTCTTCCCCTTGCTTTCTCCTCCCAGCTCCCTCCTCCCAGGTTTCCCCCTCCCCTCTCCCACCCTCTCTTCTCCCCTCTCCCGCCTCCTTTCCCCAGTCTCACCAGAGCTTCATTCCCTCCCCCGCAAGTTTTGTTAAATAAAAAGAGTTTGTGTTCATGAAAATACATGTATTTTATTTGACATCAGGAGGGGGGGGTCAGGGAGTGCTAAGTAGAAGGACGTGAGGGAGGAATGAGGCACAAGCCCCCAGTGGGGCAGACTAGGGAGGCTCTTAGTGCTCCTTAGGGTGGAAGCTCTCCTGCAGAGCCTCCTGGATACTGACAGCCCCCCCCCCCCAATGGACCTCCCGGATGGCAGCCTGCAGAAAGGGCAGCCAGGCTCGCAGCAATGCGTCCAAGAGAAGCACCAGAGTGCCCAGGGGCAGCTCTGGCTCCATGTTGCAGAGTGCTGTGGTGTCCTGAGTGAGGGCAACCAGAGCACGCAGAGACAAAATGCTTTGCTGTCCCTCATCAAGGTAGACAAGCAGGCAGGGAAATCTGAGAACTGGCTGTCCAGGGGGGTCCCTTTAAGCACAGACCTCTGATAGACCTCAGGCAGAAGCCCCACACAGTAAGTCCTGACCTGGTGCCCTGCCAGAACTGGTTCCAGCCAGCCTTAAATGCGATTCAGAGTCCACTCAGTGTGGACGCGCTATTTCAAAATGCATTTTGTGTGTAGACGCGTTATTTCGAAATAAGCTATTTCGAAATAACACTGTAGTGTAGACATACCCTATGTGATCTATTCCCTCTGGTCCACTTCCAGTTTCTGGCCGTCAGAGGCAAGGGACACCAAGAACATCCTTGACCATCTTGGTTAATAGCCATTAATAGATTTACTTGAATTCTTTTTTGAATCCCATTATAGTTTTACTCTTCATGACATCCTCTGGTAATGAGTTCCATGGGTTGACTGTGCATTGTGTGAAGATACTCCTTTTGTTTTGTTTTTAAACCTGCTGCCTATTCATTTTTTGGATGGTCCCTGGTTCTTTACTGCATGAAGGACTAAATAACACTTCCTTATTCCCTTTCTTCACACCATTTATGATGTTATAATACATATAGGCTACGTCCACACTGCAAGCTTTTTGCTCAAGAACGGCTATTCTTGCGTGGCGTCTACACTGCACGCGTGTTCTTGTGCAAGTAAATTTACAGTAAAGCATCAGAACAGAGGGCTTGTTGCACAAGAGTTATTCCTCTCCCCACTAGGAATAAGCCCTCTTGCACAAGAGCTCTTACGCAAGAAGGCAGTATGGAGGGGCAACAGGGGTTTCTTGTGCAAGAAACCCCTATGGCTAAAATGGCCATCAGAGCTTTCTTGTGCAAGAGAGCGTCCACACTGCCATGGATGCTCTTGCACAAAAGCATATCTCTTGCACAAAAGTACATGGCAGTGTGGACGCGCTCTTGCGCAAGACCTTTTGCACAGAAACTCTTGAGCAAAACAGTTCTTGCGCAAGAAGCCTGCAGTGTAGACGTAGCCATATAGTAGATTATAGAATATGTCCTTAAATCAAACTCTAACAAATTCTCAAGCATCATTTTTCTTACTCTGACTACCAGTAAATTTCTGTTACTAATGGCAAGATCTTTTCATTGTTTTTATTAGTATGGTGAAATTGACATTTGCCCATAGAAATGTAATCCTTACACACCTAGACATATAAATAAGAAGAGACATAATGAATAGCATAGAGAGAGCGTGTTCATTTTGTTATTGCTTCTCTCATAATTTAGATATAAAGGGGCATTTTGTGAAATTGAAAGGCAATGTATTGTGTAACTGATCAAAGGAAATGCTTTCAACACTGTAACTTGTGGGATTCATTGACATCAGATGTCTTTGAGACCAAAAGTTCAGTATTGTAGCATTTAAAGCAGACATTTATATGGATAATGAGAACATCTAAATTTCCATTAGATAAGATTTAAAAAAAATAGGAATAGAAAGTCTTATTTATTTATTTAAATATTTTTACCCTGCCTCTCTATTTAAAATATTCGAGGCAGCTTACAAAAAAATGTTTAAACACAATACAAATATATATAAAAATTTAAAATACAAGATGCCAGAGGGACATAAAACCTGCTAAAAACATATAAAGAACGCACACATACAGACTCAAACATTAATAAAAGTCTTGTGCTCTGGGCAACCAGCAACAGATGGGATTAGGAAGGATCATCTCCTAAAGGCAGGGCATTTCATAATTTTCAGTTACTGAATTTCTTGCATCTGAATGAAGCATTTTATCCTGGCCACTATCAGAGAGAGGTGCAGCACCCTTTTGGGGGAGGGCTGGAGCTTCCTCTCCCCCCCCCCCGCCCTCGATTCTTATGGGGACATTGCTGACTTTGCCCTTTTCCAGGGAGCGAGGGGAAAGAATACAGTTTGCTTCATATCTCACTTTGACCAGGAAACGCAGGGAATAGACAAGCTGTGCACTTCGCTCTCGCTTCCTGACAGGGACAGGAAGGGGAAGAGCAAGCAGCCCTGGTATGAATATCGGGGGAGGGGCTTCCCCAGGTCCTCCCTCGACAAATACACTCTCTCTCACTCTCTCCCTGCCCAGAGCCCCTCCTCACTCCTCTTCTCTGACTAAAGCATGTACATTTTTGTTTTATTTAAAAAAAATGAGTTAAAGCCCAAGCAACACCAGGTAAATGTGCTAGTACTACATACATAAACCTTTAAGAGACTAACATATTCTTCCTCTTATACATCTTTCTCAATAAACAATAAAGTCTATTTTATTATCTAGTTGTAAGAGGATAAATCTTTGATCTGCTAATAAAGTCCTAATCTTTCACTGCTCTGCTATGCTGGCTACAAATAATTTTTTCTCTTGTTATTAATAGACTGAAGATATTAAAGAGATAGCCCAGAAGGCACAAGCCCTGCCAAAGGTGAACCCTAAAAGGCAACGAATTGTAGTCTTCACCCAAGGGAAAGATGACACTATAATGGCTACAGGTACATTTTTTTAAAATTTGTATTATTATACTGCAGAATACATACTGGGAAATCATGTATTAGATTTACAAATTATAACTGTCAAATTGTATTCAAAGTACTTGTCTTTCCCTGATTTTATCTTAACAAATGTTTCTCATATTTTTAACCCCCTAAATGTCCTAAACATCAGAAGTTAACATTTCACAGGAATGTCTGACAACTTAGTTATGGGTATCTTAAGTTATTTTTATAATGTAGATCTAAAACATAGCTCCAATTGGTTCTACTGTGCTTTTTATGACTTCAGATTATATCTGCAAAGCTATCCTTGCTATAAACAAGAACACACTACACTTGTTGGAAACAGCTGCTGCAACAGTATAGTACATTTAAGCATTTGTGAAAATGAGGAAGGGAAATCCAGCACTAAGTGTATTTCCAGTCTTTTTGCTTTGAGTGGAAAATCTCACTTCTGGCTTTTCTCAGCTGTTTGCTCTTCCATTCTCAAAGGGATAGGTGGAAAAAAGGTGTTCTAGATGGCATACAAGTAGTGTCTGCTTTTTGAAATACTGATACCATGACACACAGATTTACAAACATGACTACCTGCCTTTTAACAGGCTCTTGAATTTGTCCACCTATACTTTCTACTCTAAATAATACAATTACTGCCATGAACTGTTGCTATTTTAGTCATTAATTCCTGCCCAGGGGTAAGGTACTAATTATGGGTCTAGTTCTTTTAGGTCCTGAGTGCCTTGTATGAGGAGCTGAATACCATCTTTGGAATTCAATATGAGAGTTTAATGTGTTTAGCAGCTTGCAGGGTTGGACTATTAGGGATCTTTCCTTGTGCAAAATTGCCATTTGAATCAGAAATTGCTTGGGGGTAAGACTGCAGGATTGGGCTCCAAGTAGATGTGTCCCAGCCTTACAGTTTGTGCCTAGGAGAATTCTCAATTATTTCTGGTTTTTAGATTATTTCTTCCCAGAATTTTTGTCACAAACTGTTTTCAAACACCACCGGTTCTGATTTGGATATGTCTGTCTTGCCTTGCACGCATGTTAGCTTTGCTTCCAGAAAATAACTGCAGTATTTGAATAGCCCATATGGAGATACTCCACTTGAACCTTGCATGATGGGCTGAAAAACAGCAGTAAAAACATTGTTATATATGAGTTAGTAAATCTATGGTGGCAAACCTAAATCTTACACGTAACCCTCCTGTGCTCTTATTTAATTTTCACTGTGCATTTATTTTATTCTTTAAACTGGACTTGTTAACAAATCCATTAATCCATTCTTTGATATTTTTACAAGTGGGAGCTTATTGGAGAACTGACACTTGCTAATCTTAGCTGTTTGTTCCCTATGAAAATGAACTTAAATTAGATAATGCACTTTATATGCATGATAAATGCAAGATGGATAGAGAGGGTCTGCAGTGGTGTCAGCTACAAAAGCAAACATGATAAATGTTAAGGCAGTTTTGAGCCCTTGGATAAGCTATTCGGTGCACAAGCATAGCTGAATCTCATTGCTATGTTGTTATTCATGGCAGCCAAATAAATGTCAATAATAAAAGAGAATTAAAGATTTTCATTTCCCAGAGGCAGTCCTCTAATACAGCTTGATCTTTCATTTCATTTGTAATTCGTTCTCATGTCAGGATGCAATCATTTTCCAGGCTCTGTGTGTCATGTTAAGTCATTTAATAATGATTAAGAACATAAAAATGCTTGGCCTGTGGGGCAATTCTCAAAAGAGATACCAATTTGTTGTTGTCCCCCCCCCCCCGAATATGGATCAGCCTTTTCCTACCTCCTAGCTTTAAACTACTAATGAAGGATAGAAGGAAAACGTGTCCCTTAATTAGCATATAGTGACACCACAGAATGGCATAGGGCAGTACTAAGTTATTTTCTAACTAATTAGGGCTTGTGCTTTAGACCCTATATTGTAGAGTGTTTGTAACAGATCACTGGGAAGATTGCTGCACTGAATGATATCTGTGGGTGTACAAATCCTGTTTCTGTTCTTGAACTCATAGGAGACAATTAATACATGTTCACAGGGATCAGTTGTAGTACAGTTTATTCTAATGCCTTTCTAAAGAGACCAGATACTCAGGGAGAGCTTGGTCAGAGGTTAAAAGAATACTTGCAAGGGAAAGGAGGCAGTTAGCCAGCTATTGGAGAGCTTGTACTTCAGAGTAGACTGCAAATTAAATAGCCTTTGGTCAGACTTTGACCAGCTGAGCATGACAAAAGAGACTTCCTGGTTACAAGGTCAAAGAGAGATGCCTAAAAGCAACATAAACGTGAAAAGTGTAATATCTCGCTCCCTATCTCAAACTCAGGGCTTCAGCTTCCATGCAACAGAGTCTACTGTTTTATCTTTTCTTCCCTCACTGCCATTAACTATCCTGAAACAGTTACTGGATAGATTACGCAAAGTGCACTTGAATTCTTGTTATTCCAAAATGGGAAAACTTTACCACCTCCATCCTGAGAAGCATTGGGAAGCACTTCCTAACATTTCATAGAATCATAGGGCTGGGAGAGACCTCAGGAGGTCATAAGTCCAGCCTCCTGCCCAAAGCAGGACCAATCTCAACAGTTCTAGTCTTCTTTGTCAAAATGGACTCCAGTTGCCGGCCTGGCAGGAGCAATTCCAGGGCAAGTTCTGCACAGCTCTGGATATACCAAATTGTGGCCTCTAGGAAAAATAAAGTTCACAGTCACTATTTGCTATCCATAAATAATAAGAATTGTCCCCAACCCTTTTGTGAAAATGGTATCAGCTGTTCTTTCTTCCCTCCTCCCATACCCCAAAACTCCTCTCTACTCCTGAGGGGATATGAGAGGGTTGCCTGCGGTTACTCTAGTTGGCTACCGGTAGTCTTCCCTCGGAGGCAGGGAGGTTGGTCAGTCAGATGAGGGTTTCCTCTGGGCAAAGCAATAAAGTGCAAGAAGACTGGGGCTTCTTGTAGTGTCAACAGACTGATTCCAGTGACATTAAAATTTGAGTTACTTTGACTAAATTTGTGAGCTTCCAGCGCTGTGGCCTAGAACTCACCAAGACTCTCTCGTACCATAAAAACATACTGTATCTGGTACACAAGCTTCTAAAAAGGCACAGCAGTACTAACTGGATCTTCACCTGTCATGCCGAAGTAGTTACTTTCCCTTTAGTAGCATAATATAATTACACCTAGATTTATGAGCGCTCCACCTAGCAACCTGCTTGGTAAGACTGAGAAGGAATTTTACTTCTCTGCCAATGCATGGAAGGGGGAGACTCTTTAGAAAACACATCTACATAAATTTTGGGTTAGAGGAGAAGAAAGATCCTCTCTCCTCTTCAGCTGCATCCAGTATTAGATTTCTGATTCTTTGGCCTCTTCAGGCCTTAATTACTTTCTTTAATACCTAAAGTCTTTGTAGGTTTCTTCTCAGTTTCAGTCAAGAGGCTGTGGACTCTGGAATATTAGGGGTTTTTTGAAAAATATTTTTGATTTGCTTCTGCAAATATCTGTACATTGTGAGACAGCTAGTGTAAAATGGCCTTGCTTCATTCAAGTCAATGGAATGAGACCTGTATACATCAGCTGCAGGGCATGGTACTACTTTTTTACTTGAATAGTAAGAATAAGGCCCTGACTCTCTGAGCTCATTAAAGATTCAGCCTGGGGAAATTAGATGATGCTTGCCTAAATGGAGTTTTTTCCCTAATGATGCACAATTGGCTATATGTATTCATTGTAATATTTGTATTTGTTTCTTTGGCTTCCTCCAAAGCATCGGAGATTGGCTGTTGCTAGAGACAAGACACTAGACAGGACTGACTGGTGCTACTGGGAATCCTCTTTCAAGATGCCCATCTGCTGTGTATCATTCACATGCTCATGTTCATATCCAGCTTCTCATCCACTGTAATCAATAGGTCTTTTTCTACTGAACTGCTGCTTAGCCAGTTGGTCCGCAGCCTGTAGCAGTGCTTGGGATTCTTCCGTCCCAAGTGCAGGACTCTGCACTTGTCCTTGTTGAACCTCATCAAATTTCTTTTGGCCCGATCCTCCAATTTGTTTAGGTCACTGTGGACCTAATCCCTACCCTCCAATGTATCTACCTCTCCCCCTAGCTTAGTGTCATCCGTGAACTTGCTGAGGGTGAAATCCATCCCCTCATCCAGGTCATTAATAAAGATGTTGAACAAAACCAGCCCTAGAACCAACCCTTGGAGCACTTTGCTTGATACCATCCGCCAACTAGACATTGAGCCGTTGATCACTACCTGTTGAACCAGACAATCTACCCAGCTTTCTATCCACCTTACAGTCCATTTTTCCAATCCATACTTCCTTAACTTGCTGACAAGAATACTATGGGAGACCGTATCAAAAGCTTTGCTAAAGTCAAGGTATATCACGTCCACCGCCTTCCCCATATCCACACAGCCAGTTACCTTGTCATAGAAGGCAATCAGGTAACAGCATATTCGGGTGCATTAGGAGGAGCATTGCCAGTAGATCTAGAAAAGTTATTATTCCCTTTTATTTGGCACTGGTGAAGCCAAATCTGGAGTGTTGTATCCAATTCTGGGCACCCCATTACAGAAAAGATGTGTATGCACTGGAGAAAGTCCAGTGGGGGCAACAAAAATGATGAGGGGGCTGGAGCACATGATTTACAAGGAGGGTCTGAGGGACTTGAGCTTATTTAGTCTTCAGAAGGGAAGAGTGAGTGGGGATTTGATAGCAGCCTTCAACTTCCTGAAGGGGGGTTCCAAAGAGGATGGCGACAAATGTTCTCAGTAGTGACAGATGGCAGGATGAGGAACAATGGTCTCAAGTTGCAGTAGGAGAGGTCTAGGTTGAATATTAGGAAAAACTATTTTACTAGTAGGGTGGTGAAGCACAGGAATGTGTTACTAGGGAAGTGGTGGAATCTCCATCTCTAGAGGTTTTTAACTTTCATCTTGACAAAGCCCAGGCTGGAATGATTTAATTGGGATTGGTCCTGCTTTTAGCAAAGGGTTGGACTTGATGACCTCCTGAGGTCTCTTGCATCCCTAGGATTCTATGATTCTAAGTTCACAATGATTGCCAGGTTTGGGGTCAGGAAAGAATTTTCCCCCAGATCAGATTAATTGAGAACTTGGGGAAAGGGGTTTATCTTCTTTCTGCATAATAGGACATGGCTCGCCTGTTGAGATCTTCTGGGCTTATCTCCCCTAAATCTGTTCCCTGCCAGTTGCTGGTACCTCAGTCTCTCCCATTCTCTCCTGGAGGTGCACACTTGAGTCTCCTGAATACTGAAATGCTTTAGTCAAACTAAGGTCTTTGGGCTTACTAAAGCGGCATCTGAGTGAAAATTGATGGCCTGTGACATAGAGAAGTGAGACTTGATGATCTAACAGTCACTTCTACCCTTAAACTCAATAAACCTATGAATTTTCCCCTGCAATTCCATTGGATATATTAATTTCACTTCCTGCCCTTAAATGATTATTATTTACCATGTTTTCTCGTACATATAAAGTGTCATATGATAAGTGTGTAATGCACTTACCAGCGCTTTAGACAGCCTTGAGAATCTTACAATTTAAAGTCCATCCTTCAAAAAGCTTACAAGTGACGTTGGATGGTTTCAATACAAGAAAGCATGGATCCCGAGAGCATAAGCAGGCAGAGGAGTTGTTAGTCAGCAATGGAAAGCTAGGCAAAAGGAAGAGATCTTATGGTTGGGGTGGTCTCTAAGAAAAAGATCATCTAATAATACGGGGCAGTATGGGGAAAAGCAGAAAGCCAAGAAAAATAGAAAGGTGAACTATGAAGAAAGGACTGGATTGGGTCTAGGAGAGGTTTATGAGAAAACGAGTAGGCAGAAAAGAGCTGTTTGGAGTTTTAAATTAGCTGCATCAAGGAAGATGAAGCAGGTTCGGAGCAAGAGGACAAGATGGTGATTTTTAGCAATATCTTGATATTATATATTGTTCCTGTGTCCTATTTAAACAAGTATCACGTTATCATGAGTTGTTCACTGGAAAGTGATGTGATTTGTGTATGTACAATAATTACATAAGGGTATGGATGTATGTCACAGCTATATGTGTATGGTAACATTTGTCAGTATCAAATACTGTGAAATGTTCCTCCTTTTCAGGGTTGCTCATGACACTTCTAAACAAATTGCTTGTGGTCAGATACATTTTATGTCTGGGCTCGGCCCAAGGGAAAATCTTTTGGAAAATCTGAGCACAATCAGTTCAGCAGTGGAAAAACACACTTTTCAACTGAAATATTTGCATAATTAAAAAACAGCTGAAGCTACAAACTTTAAACTTGTCTTGTTTTATGGTTTTAATAGAGGAAAGACAAACAATCCCAATTTCTAGAAAGTCACTTCAGTATTTTTAAAGTTATAAATGATTAAATTTGGCATATTGAGGCATGAATATTAGAATTTTCCATTCATTTTTCCCAGTGTTTTTAAGACCACCTCTGTTAAGGGCATGTTGTTTATGGGCTCCTTTATTAGGAACATCACAGTTAAGGTTGGATGTGTTTTTAAAAACTCACAATGCTTCAGTTAAGGCCACTTCAGCTTGGGCTGCATGTATCGGTTAAGAATGTGTTGCCAAGAGCAGTAGCAATGTCAAGAAGTATTTACATTTTCATACGTGCACTAAAGCATCTTTAAAACAATTTAGCAGCACTTTTTCCTCTTTAAAATGAATGGAAATTAAATGGAAAAGTTAGTATTTATGCAACATGAAAATTAAGATATCAAGTGCTCCAAAGTCAGGAGATTCCATCTGTTAACTCCGTCACATTGTACATATGTAATAATTTCTATTCCTGTTTTCCCTTCATATTAGTACTTGTTGTTTAATCTATATCATAAAAAGCCAGATCTGCTGTGTAGTCATGTTAACATTTTGGCAGTTAACCTTTCAGCATTTCCTGACTTGCGTGCTTTCTTTCCTAATCTTTAATGGTGCAGTAAGCCTAGGTTTTACATGAAGCCCCAATCCATGTAAGTAAATTTTATATATTCCAGTAGTCCCATTGAGTTAATATAGATAAGAAAATGAGGAACTGAATCTAAAATATTTAGTTTCAATGCATGAATGTGTTTCTGATTTGTACGTCTAAATATATATTTGGTTAGGGCCAAGTCACAAATATGGTTAGTATTAACTTACGAATCATGGAACTCCCTCCATTTTAGAAGGATGTGTCGTAACCATAAATATTTTCAGAAAGTTTTATTTTACTTTCAGCTTAATTTCTTAGAATCTGGGGCTATGTCTAGACAGCAAGCCTCTTTCAAAAAAGAGCATCTAGACTACAACCAGTACTTTCGAAAAAGCAAGCCACTTTTTCGAAAGAGAGCACCCAGGCAGTCTGGATGCTCTCTTTCGAAAAAGCACAGTTTGCATTATATAGCGCCTTTTTTTTCAAAAGAGCACTTTCGAAAAAAGGCATTCTTTCTCGTAAAATGAGGTTTTCCATGGTTGAAAAAACTGCTGCATTCTTTCAATTTACTTTTGAAAGAACGTGGCAGCAGTCTAGATGCAGGGGAAGTTTTTTTAAAAAAAAGACCACTTTTTTCGAAAAAACCCTGTAGTCTAGACACACCCTTATCGAAATTTTCCAAGATAGAGAATTGAAGGAACAGCTGTTACTTAATTGCAATGGTATGATACAGTAAGCTTTGATTGGGAATCAAGAGCAGTTGTTGGTGTTCAGGTATGCAATGAGCTCTTACAGAGGCCAATAGGTTTTCTTTGACAGGTAATACTATAAACATTGCCCAGCATGTAGCTTGTAAGCTTATCTATAAAGTACAGAGGCATTTATCATAGTTGACATTACTGGCATTTTGTGCTGGGTCTGTTTTTAGTCCATCTTTCCATAGATTACTGTGGATTTGTTGTTCTCAACTCAAAAGCAAATCAAAGTTTTCTCTTCAGTTATAGTGGTTTCATAATCTGCCTTCAGGAAAGCAGGAAATCGCCAATTAGCCAGTCTACTATTCAGTATTGCTATATTGGGGTTGCATGCAATTTGGACATTTGTTGGTTGTAGGAAATGTTGGATGCTCAAAGTGTTGTATTTAAGATTATAAAAAGTATACCTGTTTTCCAGAGGTGTGTTTTTTGTTTGTTTTGGTTTTTTTTGTTTGGTTGGTTTTTGGTGTTTTTGTTTTTTGTTTCTTGTTTCTTTTGGTCAGTTCACAAATACAGTGGCAGGTTTCCAATACTTTGTATATAGCGAAGCAAAGTAAATACCTAGTTAACTGTCGTTCTGATCTGAAAAACAGAAAACTTTGAACATGCAATGAATACTCAATAAAGAGACATAAAACACCATCTGTGCTCTGGAGGTCCAGTTCTAATTTAATTTGAATTACTTTGCCTTTTCAATATACTATTGTTTAGGAAAACATCAAGTGCAAGTTAATGATGAAAGTCAGCAATTATGTATTAATGAATGACAAGGCTGGCAATATGTGTCATTGGCATTCATCTGGATGCAGTGAGAGAGAGGTTGCTTGAGAATTTTATTGAAAGCGCAAACTCAAAAGTTATTAAAACTTAAATTTCTGGACACTCGTGTCTTCTTGGACTAATAATGTTTTGAAGAATACATAATACTTAGTAATTTTTTAACTTTTCCTAGCAACTTCCAAAGTATTCAGAGGTTTACAGCCATGAATTTGGCATCAAAACCAGCTTGTGAGGTGGAAAGATATTATTAGTTCCACTTTAACCTCGCTGTGCTTCAGTTTCTTCTTTGGCAAAGTGCAGTTCTCTGCTTGCAGAGAGGAAGACAGAACAAATGACATGACAGATATTAATCATGTTACTTAGTGCACTGCTGGAAGAAGGTGTTCAGATACTACGGTGAGGGGTGCAATATAAGTACCTACATAGAATAGAATACTTTTGGCCTGGAAAAGGCTCTGTGGAACCTCCCATGTTAGTTATCTCCGAGTAATTCCATATCAGATTTAGAATTACTAACTGGTTAAAGTAATGGTATTTTTTTCTGTCAGCCCTGCCGATTTAACAACTGAAAATCAAACTGGGGAATTTTTCCTTTTCACGCATCGTCACTAGTAATAAGGAACCCAAAAGGCCATCAGTTAAATCTACTTGAACTTTCAGATCCCAGGGTGAATTTGCAGGGTTGACAATTAGAGAAATGTGCCCTTTTAAACTGAGAAAATTTTACATGGGATCAGTGAGAGACAATAAACATACAATTGCACAAACACTGTTTTTATAGTCCCTACTCAAAGTAAAACTCCACTTAAGTGACTTGCCCAAAGTCAATACAGAAAGTCTGAGGCAAAGATGAGAGTCAGAATCTGTTCTTTCCCCACTGGATAGTGTTTCTTCTCATGAAATACTCCTAGTAACACTTAAGGTTGTTTCACAAATATAAATTTCATTGAGATTTAGTAAGTCAATAATAAAAGAATCACTCAACTGTGTCATTTCACTAGTAGGTATCTGAGATTTTTGGAAATCCAATATAAAAAGAGTAAGCAGGTGAAGTGAAATGAATGTCAAAAGGGTGCAAGTTGCACACCGGAGGCCCACCACAGCAGTGGCATCCCCTCTTGCCCAAGTTTAGGGAAAGTGATGAACTTCCTAAAAGGCAGATACCCATCAAAACTAGATTTATGCAGGAAGTCTTGAATATAGCCAGCTCCTGAACTATTTATTGCTTTAATAATGGTACCAGTTGAAGGACAGCGCTCTACATTTTGGGCCACTAACAGAGGAAAATATAAGACCAGGTACAATCCGATTATGATAGCTTAAACTAGTGAGCAACTGTTCTGCACCATTCTGAAGGAGTGACAATGCTACCTCCAGACTCTTAGAAGAGGGAATTTCAGCAACCATGCTTTGTAGTTATAAGTTATGCAGTTCTGTGAGACCATCACAGAAAATATAAGGGGGTGGAGCTTGTACCCATTGTACATGTGGCTTTCCACGGAAGTATGGTTGAAAATTTTCTCAAGATTCTTAACCTGGCTTATTACTTCAAAAAAATTATTCTTTACTTGTTGGGTCATTGGGAAATGACATTCCTCTCATTTACAGCCCCTACACAGCAGTAAGACTTCCATATTACAAGATTGAGAGGAATATATGCAGCTGACAATATTGTACAGTCATATCTGTAAGCCAAAGATGAAAGATACAGGGCCAAGAGATTTAGAGTTGTGTATCTTCAGTATAGAAATCATCCCTTCAAAGGCTTTTATGAAAGTCTAGTTTAAAAAAATTCAAAATGTACGAAGTCAAAAGTTAGGAAATGCCTCCATTAATTGCATCCTTGCAACTTTAATGTGATTTGTCTTATGCATATGTAGCATTACAATGGAGTCTTTAATGACATGATTGTCTGTATTTTTCCATAGGGCACTTGCTTCATTCAGTGCAAAGCTCAGTTTATTTCTGGCATTTCCTAACTTTTGAGTTTCTGGATTTGCAACCAGAATGTTCTTTCAAAGTAGGGAGGGTTTTTTTACATAATTTTCTAAGTATTTATGCAAACTGGAAAAAAACACAGAAATATCATCAAGTGGAATCACACTGACTTTCATGCTAGCCAATTGCTGTTGGACCCTTTAGAGTTACAGAATAACTGTTATCCTCTATATAGTTCTGCCATTGGAGAGGGACAAGACATGCTCTTGGCCAGAGGGTTTCACAACCATTTTCTAGACATCAGAGGAATATTGGGATTCAGGTATCCTGAGTTCTAGTTCTGGAGGGGAGTATCCTGTAGTGATTAAAGACTTCTGCCCTTTTCCTCCACTTCTACCACTGCCCCCAGCATGTTCCTGCTAGACTAGCTCCCTCTTTCTAATCCAGTCCACTCTTGTCCACTCCCTAGCTGTGTCTGCCTATCTCCCTCACCACTTCATATTTGAGTAAGGATGTTAAGGACTAGTCGACTATCTGATAAGCAAATGCTTATTGGATAGTTGAGTTGACTAGTCGATACCCCCCCCCCCTTGCTGCCTCTATCAGATAGAAACAGCAAAGGGGGAGCGAAAAGAGGGGGTATGTCAAAGCAGCAGCACTTCATGGAGCCCAGACCCCAAGCTCCATGTGGCACTGCTGCTATGAAATGCCTTGGCGGCGTTTCAAAGAGGCAGCGCCACACGGAGCGCGGGGTCAGCTGGGGACTCCCTAGCTGACCCCGGGCTCCCTGCAGCATTTCCACGGAACCCAGAGTCTCCAGCGTGGCATTTCAAAGTGCACAGATCCCCAGGGTCGTCTGGGGAGTCCCCGGCTAATCCCAAGTTCCACAGAAATGCTGCGCGGAGCCTGGGATCAGCTGGGGAGTCCCCAGCTGACCCCGGCTCCGTGTGGCATTTCAAAGCAGCAGCGCTGCATGGAGCCCAGGGTCAGCAGGGGACTTTGAGTGCTCTTGTTCATTTCAAAGTGGAAGCGCCCTTGTGGAGCCCGGAGTCAGTGGGACTTCCCACTGGTTATGGGCTGCACACAGAGTTCCAATTTTGAAATGCACAAGACCCCCCGCTGGGGCTCTTGTACATTTCAATGGAGGAATGCGGAAGTGCCTATCGAGTAGTAGATGGAAAGTCCATTGACTAGTCGACTAGTAAATTAATCGTTATTAAACATCCTTACATTTGAGTTAGGCTGCATTTTACTGCTGCATCCTCCATGCTTCCTGCAAGGTTTGGAAGTTGAGGAGGGACAGTCTCCTCCCAGCTTCAGTGTCTGTGGTGATAGTGGCCCCCAAGAAGCAGGAAGATCAATATCAGGGAAAATCCTGTTAAACCCCTGAAGCTCTAGGATGGAGCATGTTCAATGTTCCAGGACCTTCAAAGAATTTAGCTTCCATCTCTAATACTCCTATACCTGAGCATGTGCAAAAGGCAGTTTTGCCAACTCGTGATTTTATCATGAGTCTTGTGATATTAAGGCCAGGTCTATATACAGGGGAAGGTCGGCTTAAGGCATGAAATAACAGCTGCAGTTGACATTCCTTAAGCTGAATTTTATCACCGTTCCCACAGCAGGATGGTGATGGGAGAGATTCTCCCACTGACTTGCATTACTTCTCATGACAGTGAGGAGTACCATGGTTGACAAGGGTGCCCTCATTGTTCAATTTAGTGGGTCTTTACTAGACCCACTAAATCAAATGCCAGAAGATTGACTCCCACAGTGTCAATCTTCCCGCAAGTATAGACATGGCCTTAGTGTTTGTACAGCCCAACAGCTTAGAGGCATGTGATTACATGGGAATCTCAACTTTCATTGGAAGAAAAAAGTAATGTCCCAGCCTATGTGGTTGCAGAGAAAGGCTTGAAAACATGATTCAAGTATACTCCAACGTATCAGAAACCAGAAGACAACTATAAATCTGCATTTTTTAAAGGACTCATGAATTTCATGATTTTCTAAGGCTTAACTCATGTTTGAGCTCTTGAGGTCAGTAATACTGAAATGGATTTCAGAGGCTTATAACTTTCCAAAATTGGGATGGATTTTCATAGAAATAGCAAAAAAGCATCTGTCTCACTCTCGGGCAAAATCCCTTGCCAAATATTAATTCCCTGCTCCAAAGCATGGGGATACAAAAGCTTCTTAGTGAAATGTTTGTCATATTTTTTTAAAAATTGGCAAAACAGCATACTGTTCCTTAACCTTGTTCTTGGAAATGGCTGAGCTATTTTTCCTGGTATGAAAAATTTCAGCCTGAACGCTTAAAGTTATGAGCAACTGAACTTTGGCAAAGTTACAAGCAATTGAAACCAAGCTCTTATAATAGAAAGACTTGCTAAAGTAGCTACAAATGCCGCTGCCAGCTCTGCCTACAACTGAACGCTATGCTGGATGGGATAGATCTTTGATGGGTGTCAATTTTCAAACTGCATCGTAGATCAATAACATTACTGCTGATACAAGTGCTAACCACCGTCCACCAACTCCCTTTGACAGCCTCCGAATGAACCAACATGAATTCAGTTGATGGGATAGCACATTGAGAACCCACAGCTCATGTGGTTGAAAGATCCATAGAGATAATTCTGAAACTTTTCTATCTCTTCTGTAAAGACAGTAATTACAAAGTGTATTTGAAAAGACTGTTTAATGGGGAGAGACAATCAACAGGAACCAGAAGGGTACTGCCTAGTGTAGTTCAGCTGAATGGTTCTTCACTATGTCTTTGTCTTAGGACAAGTACAAATTTGAACCTAAAATAGAGCTTTCCTGTGTACCTGCATAAAATCTTTATTCAGAAGAAAATATTTATTTGCTACATATTCCGTGTACAATAATTTTATAAGCTTGTCATTAAATATGTACTTTACAATTAATGTTCAGTGTTATAATGAATTCATGTGCATATTTTATTCTGCTATAACATTCAACATTTGATACAGGCTATTTCTCCTTAAATAGCCCTTGCTGCTTAATTAGGTGTTACACAGGGCAGGTGATTAAGAGGGTTATAGTGCACTAGTTCATCACCTCCCAACCTTGGAGTTCAAATCATAGCTCAAGTAGCAAATGAAAACCTCTGGGCTGGTATCCATTGCCACATAAATGAATATGGTGATTATTTTATTATATTAATCTGATGTCATGCTTATTACCTAAATTCTACTACAGTTTTTAGAAATCTATTTTTGTTTTACCCCAGTTACATGTGATTTTTTTTTCCATTGTATGGGATTAAAGAGCCAACTACTTCAGCAGGTTTCATAATAGATCATCATAATAAGTTGGCTTTAACATTTTTTTTCTTATGGAGATGCAGAAAGATCAATGTCCGTGGTGCCCTAGGTCAGGATCAATGCTTTTAATAAAACTTCCTTTTTTTTTTAACTTTTGTATGGTTTTGCTTTATTAATGAGCTTGTGTTTCAGTTTCAGACCCTTAATGGCTTTCTGATAATGTCATACTGCTGAAGATCAACGCCAGTTTGAACTTACATCTCTAGTATCAATGATTAAATCTGTTGTCTGCTTTAGACATGTTAGAAGACATGAGTTGAAACACATCAGAAAGCCAGGCTTCCTTGAGCTCCAAGTTAAAAATCTTTTGGGAGAGTGGCAAATTTTTACAAAATTTATGGATCTGGTACTCTAGTATTGCTAAAAACATCACAAATAACTGCTGCAGCCTTGACCACTCTTCAAGTAAGCAAGGATATTAAACTTCCCACAATGACACTTTGTAACATTACACGGTGCCTTTTATAAGATGTTTTTGGAATAAGTTGACTGACACCTTTTGCTCATTTTTCCAAGGCTGCCTGTAGATATTATGGGGTGGGATCTAGAAGCATGCTACTGAAGTTACCAAATAGATTGGAATATATAAAATTATTTGAAGGCTTCATTGAAGTAAATGGAAATTCCATTAACTTTAGTGGGAACTGTAAATTCTCTACCACCATAAACAACAAAACATCGTCAAGTATTTAATTATGGCTAGTGCTACACTCATTTTCTATGTATTATACCTTGTGTGTGTCGTCTGGTTCTATTCTCAGTCACCTGCAGATTTATCAGTAAAGAACTTTACATATATTGAAAGGCTCGGTGATGCATTTTACTTTATCTTTATACTCTTTGTAGTCTCTTACAAATGTGGGGCAGAGAGAACTGGACATTTACACCATTGGCACTTTAGTACCACATTTTATGTAGCAAAGTCTTTTTTCCAGAATTTTGAAAGTCTTAGCCTTATTTTGATAGCAGATCACTTCATAAGAAATCATCACAAAGGAGTTTGAACAGCAGTCTATGCTAGAAAGTGCTGTACAGACTCCAGTAGTCCATCATCTTTAATTTAGAGATGTTAGTTCCCATCTTGTGATTATAGCTGAGTGAGCATTGTAGCAAAGTTTAAATGGTAGCTATTTCTGTCGTGCTTTTGATATAGATGACAAAACTTACATGGTCAGTCCTCTAATCTTCACAAGTATAAATAGTCACCATAAAAGTACTGCACAAAATAAGTATGTGTGTGTAGGGGCCATATCTGTGACTCTCTGGGGAAACCCACAGCAGGAAGTAGCCATCTGAACAGATGTTTCTTTGCTGTGGGGCCCATTCTCAGTTTGTGCAGGTTGTGGGAGAAAGCTGTCCAGACTGCCAATAGATGTGTAGTTCTAGGAAAAACAAGACAGATGGATGAAAAAAAATGGGGGGAAAAAAGATGGAGGAACTAGAGAAGGGAAATAGTTGGAGGGGATCTGCTTGACTGATTTTGGGGACAGGAGAATGGAGGTAATTCTCTGTATAGGGCATCAGCTTACCTAGAGCTGGCACAATATAGTCAAAGGTGAAAAGTGAAAATTGCCTAAAGGTGGACTGGTGAGGTTCTGTGGCTAGTTTCCAAAGTAAATGTTCCTGTTTTCAAATAGAAGGGTGGGTATGACTTTAATGCCAATATCTGAAAATCATACAGACCTTTGTTCACACAGCATCATCAATAACCTTGATATTGATGAGGTATTAAAATAAAGGTTGAACCTCTAAAATCCGGTGCTCTCTGGTCCAGCAACATCTGTGGCCCAGCTGCCCAGCCGGCTAGGCTGGCTGTGGGGAGCGCATCCCCAGTGGGACTGACATGGTAGGGGGAGTGCAGCCCTGGCCAGTGCAGGCGGCAAGGAGCGTAGTCCCATTCGGGGCTAGAGGCAGCAGGTCTGGCAGCCAGGAGCGCAGCCTGGGTTGGGGCGGTAGAGGGTGCATCCACAGCCACAAATGGAGGCAGCGGGGCTGGCCCCAGTCCAGGGCTAGCATGGTGGGGGATGCAGCCAGGGCTGGCACATTGGGCGGCTGGAGGCAGCAGCAGGCGTCAGGAAGCGCAGCCCCATCCAGGAGCAGAGTCCTACACCTGGGTAGGGAGCCTTGACCTCCCCTTGTCCAGTAAACTCTGTTGTTTGGGACCGCTCAGGTCCTCGGGTGCCAGACAAGGGAGGTCTGATGTGTGCAATTTAGGTGTACACATGACTACCACAAGGAGAAGTGTCTGCAGTTGATACGTAGTTACCATTTGGTTGATCCTTTGTGAAACTAAGTAGACTCTTGCTCACTCTCTCCTATCTATCTGCATTCTACATTGATAAAATGAGTAAAATAAAGCCTTGTTTGTGTCAGTAAAGTAAGCAGGTCCGACTTGAAATGCACACAGAGAGCAGATCTATTAAATAGGAAGGACAAGAGAAAAGGTAGATCTGGGTAGTATCTTTTTAGTGGAGCAACTTCTGTTTGTGAGACAAGTTTTCATGTCCACAGAGCTTTTCTTCAGTTCTTGGAAAGATATTCACAGTGTTGCAAAATACAAGCTGAAACAGATTGTTTAGCATAAGCAGTTGACCATATTGTTTCTGAATTCTTTCACCAATAGAAGTTGGATCCAATAAAAACAATTACCTATCCACCTTGTCTCTTGCATACTAGGGACCAACAGGGCTATAACAGCACTGCAAGCAACTGTTTGTATACAGTAAGTTTTATGGCCGTATATGCAAGGTGATATAACAATACAATAATAATAATGTTTGTTTTAAAAATACATCCAATTGTCTTGACTAGATGTAAAGTTCACAGACATGTTCCTGTTGAATTTACTTGACTTGATATTTTTAGTTTTGTTAACTGCCCATTAACTAGATGGGTAAGAGGCACGACAAAAAGATGTTCTGTGAAGCCAAATATTTGTAGCACTTAAAATCTGACACTGTGGTATTGCACTGTGAACCTGAATTGATGCTAGGCAATGCATTGTGGCTAATGGCAATTGATCACAGGATGAAACTGCAGAACTCCATTCCAAATTGTTGGCTTTAGAAATTTGATAATGAGTACCTTTTCTGATGGAATAAAACAAGCGCCACAAGCAGTATCTCCTCCTCCTTCACACACATCTCCTCCTGGCCTCACAAGTTTCAGAATAGTGTTTGTACAACGTATTGTTGTCAGTGACAACTGAACAAGAATTTTTAGAAGCAGTTGGCTATCAAATAATGGCAAATTTAAAGGTTATGCAAATTGTGCCAGTACAGCCCAGCTTGTTTCAGACCTCTTTTCTCTATTATCATATCAATCAAGGCAGCTCATAGTAGACAAAGCAAGGTTATGGGAACCACCTAGAGCATCATGCATCATTAAACATCAATGCAGCATACATGAACATCTGCAATGTCGATCTTATTAACGGAGGGTATAGCGGAAGGCGATAAACAGCTTTCTTAGTCATTTAATTGTAAGAAATTTAATATCCTAATGCTTGCATTGTTTATCAACAGCATGTTCATCAATAATTATTTAATTATAGTAGGCTATATTACAATACCTATTGCTCGCTGTTAATCACTGCACAAATATGAACGTCCATCTACGAACACTTCAGCACATCAGTTGCACTAATAGTGCACTTCTCTTTTAGTTTTGCTTTTCTTGTGGGATGGAAGTATTCGTGTGACTTTTACGTTAATATTTTTCTAGCTGGTGCATGAAGATTGCTTCCTGGATGTCTTATTAGTCTAGGCTTCTTAGAAACTTCAAAAATCCAACAAGGAGTTTTATTTAGGGATTTAATAAAGGTGGGAATGAGAGGGCGAAGCCATTTAGGAGTCCCTGTGCGTGAACCCAAAATAGATATTTGGAAACATGAAACGAAGTGTCAAACATTTGTATTAGCAATCTATAGGTTGCGGGGCACGTTTTTAGGACAGGGAATGCATGGAGATAGAAAATGAAAGTAAGTGAGGCTGTGGCTCCAAATGATTTGGAGGAAACTAGTATAGTAATTACAATCTAGTTGAGATTATAAAATCCAATAGAGAGAGAGAGAATTTGGCTTCTTCAACCCAGATTGCAAGGCAGTTGCCCGAGAGAGGGGACCATACTCCTGGATGTGGCATGACAGTGAAAGGTGACAGCCCCGTTTTGTTAGAAACACAGCCATTGGTGAATTCCCTGGGCTTCTTACAAATGTTGGAAGTGGTTAACCAGGTATAAAGGGACATGTCCAGAGTATAGAGGTGGATGGAAGGACACCTCTTATAGTTTTGTCCTGCATCCCACTGCAAGCTAAACAAATACTCAATAATTTTTTTTTTTTTTAAAGAAGGAAGCTAGTGAATGGAGGAGTAAAGTAATACAAGGTCAAAGATCAGGTCTGACAAGTTCACTCAGCAGGAAAATGTTGTACACTTATTCCATTTCCAAGAAGCATTGATCATTCGGTGTTATCTTGTACTAGCTCTAAATTTACTGCTCATAGTGAGTAGCAGGCTCCTGGATCTGACCATGCTTGCATTTGCTTTTTATAAGGAAAAAGGAAAAAAAGTCTTCAAAGTTTCTTTTGGCATAAAGATCCAACATACAGGCTAAAAACGTAGGCTATATTCAGCCGCAAGGAAACCTACAGATGAATGCAGAGTTCCACAGCAGTTGTCTCTGCAATCTGTAGGAGTCAACTGGTAGTAGAGAAGGGTGAAAAGAAATATGTTAGAAAAAGAAAAGTAAATCAAATGAAAAAACTACAGGGATGGATGAAAACTGTGTGCAAATGTAAAATTGGCAATTTTTAATTTGATTTCCATATCTGAAAGGATATTGGGTATATGATATATTTAAATTCAGAGTTCCTCTCAGTTGTTTTGAAAATTAGAAACTATGCATAAATAATCATTAAATGTATCCTCTATGCTGGATGGATTAAAAAGTCTTTTTCCACACTCATTTTCTCACCTCAGAATCTAACTGATGTGGTTTATTTCCCTGTGCAGGTAAGAAAACAGAGAATTTGGTCCTGTACCTCTGAATTAAATAATAATCTGCTTTAAATCGCAGACTTTGCTGCCTATCTTTTTTTCCTTTTTCGTTCAGAATATCTAGTAGCTGCAACAGAACAGGATCAGTAGTCCAAAAATAATTGTACAAAGTATTTTTAACTTTTTTGCTAGAATGGTCATATCTTGAGCTTTCTTTACTATACTAGTTAAAGTTGTGATTTTTAGGTGATGGTATTGTTCAAAATACATGATCAAAGGTTTAAAAAGATATTTTTGAAGTATAAAACTGTAGGATGCAGTAACAGTATGGTAGTAAAACCTTGAAGGCGGAGTGATTAAAAATGACAGGCTGTGGTACAAACTTGACAAGTTTCTGTAAATGTGGAGGATGGAGATTTTTAATTTATGCCTTCTAGCCTGATTATTATGGTTTTGTCAAGCAGCCTGTTTTTATAGCTTCAGGTTTTACTGTAAATGACAGTGAAGTGTGCACTATAAATCCTGTTGTGTTACCTTTATGAGTGCTGTAGCCTACAGCCATGCTTTAAAAGGCTTGCTATGCAAACATACGATTCAAGTGCTCTTGCTAGAAACTGTCAAAACTACTGTTATAATAACTGCACCCTAATGAGTGTTCACTGTGTAGGAAATATCTATAAACTAAATATTAGTGTTGCATAATTTACATTGAAATGAACAAGTAATTATTTTGAACTGAGGAAATCCTATACATTCCATTTATAGCTGTAATTAAGTAAAACCATGTTGATACTAATTAGGTGATTCTAAAAGGATCATAGTTCTGTATATTTAATTATCAAAGGAACAATAAACTAATTTATGGTGAAAAAACCTCTATTGTCTTGCATCAGATGCTGCTTTTTACCCTAATGTAAATCTATAGAGTATTTTCACTGAAGATAATAGAGCTGCTTCTGATCTGTATTGGGTGTATCCGACAGCAGAATTTGGCCCTTTTAGATTAGTACAAATCTCAGCCCACGCTGCACTTGCATCTTCTAATAGATATGTGAAAGCCTAGGAGAATCTATTTAATAAGCAAACTCCCATTCTGTAAAATAATAATAATAATCAGTCTAGAGAGATCTTAATTAAAGACAACAGAGAATTTACAAACACAGAATGAAAGCAACAGAAATAATAATTAAAAGCTCGAGATCTAATTTCTAAATAAAACTAGGAGAAATCAAAATCTCCGCATGGAAATTAGGTATTTAAAGGCGCTAATATAGGGTCACTCAAGTTTCTCTCTCCTCTTCTGGACCTTTCTCCAAGAGAATAAAATCCAATAAATAAAAAAGGTGAGGAACATATACATATATTGGATTGTTATTAGTCATGTGCTGCAGAAGTCTGTTTTTCTCTGATGGACTGATCGTATTTATAAAACTAAATGTAAAATCTACCAGTAGAAAAAGCTCTTTCTAAAGTTCTCTCTAGTGACCTAGTGCTCACTCCTTCTTCTCTATTCAGTCTCAGTGATGCTCAAATAAAACAGAAGTGCCTTGGGCCCATTTCTGCCTCTCCTGATGACCTGTGTTTCTTAGATTATCATGACATATAAACAAGACTGTCATCTAACATGGCACCCATTTAAATGATGTAATTTCTGTATTCTCCACTCTGATTCTGAGATGTAGCTGAGGAAACCTGCACATTGCATGCTGGAGGTATGCACGTATCTCAGGGAAAAGAAAGCTATACATAAATGGGAGTGTAAATATGAGGGAAAATATAATTCTCTTCCTTTTCAAAATTATATTACACTCCATTTTTGCAGAAATCCTACTTAGGTTTTTGAGAATTTTTTCCTTAAATATTGATCAGTATTTCCTTGAAAATTCTTCCATGCTGTAACATCTTAACAGTACAAGTAATATAGTGTTTTTAAATATCTGCCTTTCAGTATCCTGAGGTGTGTGGCCCAGTGCACACAGTAGATGCAAGCATCAGATGAAATTTGCTGGGTCTGCTTAATACCCCAGTAACCAAGCTTTAAGTGAACGAGGCATGTGGGAGTTAAGATATGTATCCCCACTTTGGCTAGGCACAGGTTGAATTAGTCAACCAACCCTATAAATCAAGAATAGTTGCCTGCAACACTTTTGTAATGTCTTAGTTGCTGGAATCTGGCAGTTGCAAAACCTACAATCCCTCCCCTAAAGCTAACTGTCTATGACAACACACATAAGCCCAGCAGAACTCTCCAGAGACATAAGGGGATCCAAGAGCTGCCTTCTCTATAGCTCCTGTCGCACTTACAGCTCTACCAGGGGTCATTAGTGTTCAAAACTTTTGTTGGTCCAATTTATCTGGGTGAATTTTGCCCTAGAATGACCCTGGGCAACTCCCATTGACACTGGTGGGAGTTAAGATGCTCAGTGTTCTGAAAAATCAGGCCAGATTTGTTTTAGGTACCTAACTCCAGATTCAGGCATCTAAATAACACTGTCCTGATTTAAGCACCCAGTGTTTGACTATGGTCATTTTTAATTTTGCTGTGCCTCTCTTTAGAGTTTGGTAAAGCGGGGATCACATTATCCTAACTTACAGAGGTTTGGTGAATCTTAATCAATTCATATCTTTTAAGTACTGTGAGATCCTTGGATGAGAGGACAACGTTATTAAGAAATTACATTAACTATTAGTGAATTGAATCAATAGGAATTCCTCTTAGTCTCACCAATACTGAGCAACAATCCTCCAGATTGTATCCATCAGTCACATGTATTCTTGTACGCACGTATCTGCACATTAGTCTCATACGCTCATACTAGCAATCAGGCACACTTAGAACTATAAACCAAAGACAGACTGCCAAAAAGGCTAAACTAGTCAATAAAAACAAATGAAAGGGGATTTTTTCTTCTAACTAAACATATCATTCTTTCCTGGCTCTCAGCTGGGTCTTTTTTTCTTGGCTTGCACCGTACTTATGAAACAAATAGGCTCTGGTTTTGTAGATGACAAATAAGTAAATAAATAACCTGAATGTTTTTTAAAAGTAAAAAGTAAAAATAGGAAGTCTTGTTATCACTTATGGTAGCTGAAATATTTGTGTTTCTGAAGTCACATATTTACAAATGTCTGCGTACATAAATGTCTAAGGCCACTGTGTTACACTAGTTTTATGCTGGTGTTGCTTGACTGATTTCAGAGAAGCTCCATTGTGGTAAAACTGAAGTTATGCGCTGGGAAATCAAGTCCTATATGTCTGAGCAGGACTTTTAAAAGTAACATTTCAGCTTTTGGATTGCTCTGTGACCCATCCCTTCTCTTTTTAGGTCTGATTATGATCATGATCACTGGTATAATTCAGAACTCCATTATAGTCATTTATATTACTCCAGTGTAAACATGTACAAGTTCAAAATCAGGCTCTTCTTCTTTCATGTCTGATATTTAAACGTTAACACTCTGCTTTTCTCAGCCTCCAAACCCTTTCCTCTTTAAGGGCATGTCTACACAGCAGGGCTAACGTCGAATTAAGCTACGCAACTTCAGTTATGTCAGTTGTGTAGCTTAAATCGAAATAACTTAATTCAGCCTTAGGCGCTGTTTACACAGCAGGAAGTCGAAGGAAGAACACTCTTCCTTCAACTTCGCTTACTCCTCATGAAATGAGGGCTACCATGAGTCGGAGTAAGAAGTCCTCCAGCTCGACATTATTTTGGAATAAAGGCTCGCTGTGTAGACGCACCTTAACAGAGACCGCAGGAAAGTGATTTAATTCTGAATGCTACCTTATGTCTTTAGCAGCCATTCTGAATTAGGGTTTGTTTTCTGACAGTTCAGTGGATGCAGTTTCAGCTCCCCCTGAAAAGCATGCCTAGCAGGCAAATGAGAGTTCTCTTGTGAACTTGGAAAGGCTTTTTCAACAGAATTCACTGCAGTTCTAAACTTTAAACATTGTGACACATGACAGAAAAATTCAGCAGCCAGTTCTTCAGGGCACTTTTTCTTAGGAATATATATACATATGTATATATTTCATCAGAGCCAGAATAAAGACAAAACTTTAGCATCTTTTGCTACCCTCCCCTGCTCCTCTTTCTTATATACATAATTATAGTATTTTCTATGCTGGTCTAAGCAAAAAATAATAAGATTTTAAAAATAAAACACAACTTCAGCTGATGGCATTGGCAGTGAACTGAACAGAGAATGCCAAAGAGGAAGGGGCTCCCACACTTTTAAAGAACAAACTTTTGGGTCTATGAAAACCATACAAGAATGAGTTACTCATTAGTGGTGTTAAGTTTTGCAGTTCTTGCAACTGGATACAGTGAGTGTGATTCAGATCTCACCATCTGAACCAAGAGTTAATTCAAGCCAATGGTGTTATACTGTTGAGAATGTGTCCAGAATCTGGCTTTGGTCCAATGGTCTATACATACTCTATCTGAATGTATAGTAAGTTATGGTACAGTGTCCGTAGTCATGATGTGGTCATTATATTTATTTTATATTATTTGTGTCATGCTTGTTAATTAGAAGAATCCCTAAGCATTCCCCAAACTATGGGTCTGATTATCCTCTTGCTTGCACTGTTTAATGTTGTTGACTTCAATAAACATACTCCTCATTTATGCTGATGTGACAGGAGAATCAGCCCAGTATAACTACAGCACCAGTCCACTGTGCACAAAAGTGGGCGTGGGAGAGGAAGAACGTGCAAGGAAACAAGTCAAACTCCTACACTCAACAAAAGTGCCGTGGAGCCTACAACATTTATGCAGAGCAGATAGATGAAATCTGGCATGGAACGATAGGCCGAATCAACCCTGCCAGCTATGAAATCCATCATGATAGGAAGTCTAGATATTTCTAACCAGAGGCTTAGAGCTCTACACCATCCCTGTTGATTTTTATAGCTTTGGGCATCACCGCGCTGATACGGATGTCGGTATGACAGTATCTACCTAAGGTACATGATATTGGTGTCCTTTTAAAAAAAAAAAAAAAAAAAAAAGGAATACAGCAGTAACAGTGGTGCCTACTGCAGTGAAAACAGGGGGGGGGGGGAGCTTTTTTTAACTCTACTGTTTTCAGGATTTTTTAATTACCTTGATGTAAGAATGATGTGGACACTCAACCTTGTCTTTGGAGAGGGTTAAGTATTCATGTTTGGCTCCTCAGACTTGGAATTTATTCCAAATACTCCTCTCACTTCTCCTTACCACAGCTGCCTAGATCCATTTATATATTTCTGGGCTTAAGTTGATATCATCTTTCTATTTTGTTCTGCCCTTTCTTTTCCCCTCCTTTCCTTTCCATCTGGATTTGGCCCTCATCTAAAGAAAGTTGAGTAGAAGGTTGCAGGTGGGTTCCATTTCAATTATTGTTTTATAAAAAGTTAATATTCACAAATGAAAAATAAATGTGCCCCAGCTTGTTGGCATCTCTATAATCAATATTTGCCCATGGATCTAAAGATGATTATTTTAGGAAGCAGCCAGACAATACTTTTGCATTTTAATACTCCCCCACCTTTTTTTTAAAGGGTACTTGGCCATGTTGCCTTTAAGAGTTCTGTTACAGGTAATTAAATATATAAGTTTACATATTTAATTTACTTAGAGCAAGAGAGACTAGTAAATGACCCAGTTAAGAGAAGTACTCAGCCTAATTGGATGTAATGATTGTTTGCTAGTGTTTATTACTGTACTACAAGCAGACATGTAATCTGTGATTCTAATTTGGTTTAGAGGCAGACCTGTAACACTTCAAGCTACCATCAATATTTCAGCTAGCATCATGAAACTGGCTATGTTTGGCAACTTTCATTTCCATGTGTATTTGGGCTGGAAGGATATTTTTCTATGAGTACTATTCTGCAGCATTACCTCCAGGCCTTGTTCTACCTACAAACATATTGTTTGGGTAGATACCTTTCTAAGAAAACAGCTAGCATAATGCAACAATTAATAAGTAGGATTTACCACGCGACTGGCTTTTGATTAAGGCTTTGTGTTCTTAAGATTTCTTTAGCATAGGAGGCCCACTGCATTAAGGACTTGATTTTGATCGCACCTACATCAGTGTAAATCAAGTGTTGAAATTGGTGGAGTTTTATTCCTGTGAAACCAGTGTACAATCAAGCCCTAAAATTCTAGCTTTCAGTGATAATTCATTAATCACATTTTGTTTAATCATTTACCCCTCCTGTAACACTCACAAAATCTCTATCTTCCGAGAAGCAACATAGAGGGTACACTGTATTTGAATGTATTTACAATAGAAGAGATTTGTTGCTTAAAAATAGCGCAGTGGATTTTATGCCCAGAGGAACAGCACTTATATTTCAAAATACTTACGTAATTATTCTTTATTTCATAAGCTGTCAGAATGATAAATGAAATCAGAACTGACTTTGAAAAGCAAGGTCATTTGATGACCAGTGCACTTAGCAAAGGTGTCTGTGTGTTCACTATGATGGATTTGGGAGGTTTATAATATAATATATCACACATGAAAACGAAATTAAAGTAACATTAAACTCACAAAAGCAAGGAAATTCAGAGTGGAGGCTTCTGGTTCATCCTTAATTCACCTCGTTGTTCCTGGTTACTACAGGGCTTCATATTGGTGGGTGATGTTAGACATCACATATCCTGCTGCATGAGCATAACAAAGTGAATTAAATCTACTGACTTCATTTTGTGTGGGATAAAGATAGAAACCTTAATATTCAGTGTGTTTTAAATGTGTGGTATTGTTAACTCCAAGTTGAAACAAAAGGGATATAGTCTGATACGATAGGTCCCAAGAAGTGATTAAATTCTATGTTTGCATAAAACAGTTTTATAATTTGCTGTTCGAAACACGTGCAGTGTGGAAGAATATCTGCTTCTTTTCTAAATAGTACATGCTGCAAAACCAGATGACCAGTTTCTGAATGCTCAGCATCCCTTAGTCATTCCACTTGAAAATAAAGTTGTACAAATTGGATGAACCATTAAAAGTGGAAAATTGTGGCAGTAGAGCAAATGTATATAACATCAGCTGAAGCCATTGATGCATTTATTTTTTAAATAACTCAGAGTTACCTACTGTTATATCTAATACAGAATGAATAGCACAGAAGTTTGTAAGTGCAGTCATACTTAAGAGTACTACAGGGAGCTTAGGGAAGGACTCAGGAAAGTGAGGAGAAAGAAGATGGTGGTGCGAGCTGTGTCATTCACGTGAGTTTGCCTGAATAAAGACCCCTGTTTAATTTTGATTACTGCTTCTTTAGTTTATTCAAAATACAATATTTGTGCATTATTCCTTTTCTGGGCACATACACACAGATTTGTGTACACACACAAACAAGTGTCTATGCACATATACTTTACATGAAACATCTGTGTGTGCATATCAAGTAGGGAAAGGGAAATCTGCAGAGGGCCACAATAACAAAACAAACCTCTTCATTGAAATATGGCTTTAAGAGATTGGTTGCTTTATGGATTATTTTTGCATAAGCTAGAGCAAAATATGTTATACTACTTTATCAGATGGTTGAATGCACGCTGCTCTCCTGCAGAGCTGAATACAAGATCTGTATTCCTTGATTTTCAATTCAAATGAATCCTGTTCAAGCACTATAAAGAGTGAAACACTTAGCTCTTGAAGACCATGATGCAACAGCCTTTAAGTAGCGTTTCTAAATAGCTTTATTAATGGAAGAGAGAGGATGCACTGAGTACTGGCTAAAACCTGTTCTTTAACAGGAATATTCATCTTATTTTTTTATTCTTCTTCTCTTTTTTCCTTTGCTTCTCACTGATGGTTGTTGCTAACGCTCCCCTCCCTTCCTGGTGGGCCAGCCAACAGTTCCCTCTGGAGGCAGCATCATTATATCTGCCTGGTTCACTTAACAGCAGATGGTGAAGAGCAGTAGAGCTGATACACTGCACTTCACAGAAACCAGTATCCTTCTGGTACCTCTGCAACACACACACACTCCTGGTTTTAGACTGTGAATTCCATGTTTGCTTCCCAGTCTGGGATTCTTTGTGACTGGCCAAGTACCCTCTGTATGAAGTATTTTATGATCTGCTGTGTGGCGGGTAGTAAAAGACCTGCAATTTTTACATATTGCAAGGACTATTTGTCATATTGCTTCTATTTTTATCAAAAATTAAAGGGTGAAGACAGCTCTGATAGTTTTAAGTTTTGCTGGCTGACAGGCAATTTTTTTTTTAACTATCTGCCAAAGGAAATCCGTCTGAGACCATTTTGGTGCACAGAGGCAGAACTTCCATTGGCTCTGTTACAAGAGTAATTTACACTTTAACAAGGTATTGTGACAAGAGAGTCATTATATATTTATCATGTCATTATGACATTACCACCTGGAAAGTCCTAGCTGATTAATTAGTGGCATATATTAAATGTATAACCCTAGATCACAAAAGTTATCATATGTAAGTGGTGTAATTATGTTCAGTTGTAGTGTTGGAGAATTGGAGGTGCAGATGCTCTAGATCCATCTGTTGAAATAGTTTTTATGGGTGCCTGTAGAGAACAGAGAGCTTCAGAGGGGAGAGACTAAAAAAGAATGCAAAGGAAGGAGTCTGAAGTCATTGTAGGTTTTGAAAGCAAATCTACTTTCGCTGAGAATTCCTAGGGTCCATCCTCAGATGCAGTTTTAAAAGAGATGCTTTTTCAAAGCATTTTACTATCCCAAAATGTCCTAGCTTTCCCCTTGTCCTGCATGTTTGTTGTTTCAATTATTTCACATTGATTTATTATTGTAGGTCTTTTCTGGTGTGCTTGCTACTTCTGAGTTCTGGCCTAGGTAGTCTAGAGGTTGAATCAGCCGTCTGCAGCTGACAGGTGGTTCTGGTTTTGGCAGGATGGATTTTTCTCCATCTCTCTTTTCATCTGTCTCTGCATCTTTCTGTGTATTTCTGTCACTTTGTTTGACCAGCTATACTCACATGTTCATGTGATGTATAAACTGACTTGTACACTAAATACACGATCCTTTTGGTCCAAATTGAGTTGTTGTGCACTGACATTCACGTGTTGATTGTTTTATTTTATACTGAGGTGTTTCAGATTCTGTTTCCTAATAACTAATGTTTTCTTTTCCTCTATTCTCATAGAAAAGGAAGTGACTGCTTTCCCTGTCTTAGATAGTGACCAGAGTGAAATCGTTGATACCAATGGAGCTGGTGATGCATTTGTTGGAGGTATGTGTTGCTTACTTTTCTCTCTCATTTGGAGGTTAGACTTTTTTTCCCCCATATTCTTGATGAAATATGCATTTTTTTTAGTCTAGAATTTGAAATAGTTCCTTAGACTAAATTTTGTTCTTTTCAAGCTTTCATTTACGTCCTGAGATTGTGTTTTATTAAGTGTTAATTCTCACAGGAGAAAATGTGTTCTATGACTTTAAAGATAACATGCTATTATACCATGATCGTTTTCACGAGATTAATTGTATCTGTCAGAATGTTGCATAAACAAGCTGCATCAAATACATTATATTGTGTACTCAGATCCCTCTTGGCTTAAATGTTAACACATTGTTGTTCTTCAAAACAGGTTGTGGTGAATATAAAACAGCACTTCAATAATTGAGTGTAATGTTTTCTGATCATGTCATTTTGTTCAAGAACGTCCGTTTCCAGCCTAGTTGTTTGGAGATCAGAAAATAATAGGTTAACTTTTTAAATTAGACTTCAATATTATCTGGCACTGCTTAATATCCATTTGCAAACTTACTATTTTTTGGCATAAACTCACAAAAAAAGAGGATGTTATGTCTGTGCCTATTTTCAAAATGACTCAGTATAAGCCAAGAGAAAATCCTAAAGTTCCCTAGTTGATTGCAGCCTATATGTAGTGCAGTGACATGCTACTGCATTTTGAAGGCTCAGGTTACGTTTACATTAGAAACACTAGATTGGCATAGTTGCAGTGGTGCCACTGTAGTGTAGACACTTAATACAGCGATGGAATGTGTTCTATCACTGCAGTAAATCCAGCTCATCCAAAACTAGTAGCGAGGTCGATGCCAGGGTTTAGGTAAATTTAAATATACTGTAAGGGAAGTGAAATTTTTCACAGCCCTGAACAATGTTGTTAAACTAACCTAACTTCCTAGAGTAGATCAGCCCTGAGTAATAGCAGCAGGTGCCCCAGTAGACCTTAACTCATTGGAAGCAGACTAAGACAGAGATTCTTAAATGTTTTTTGTTGACTGACCTCTTTTCAAATGCAATGTTAATCATAGACCCCCCCCCCCCCCCGCCAATGAAGAAGCTGACAAAAGTATAAGTATACTTCCTAGAAACATGTACTGCTAGTAATGCTTTCAGAAAAGAGCGGAAAAGTACTTACAGAAATCAGTGCGATGGGTGGGCCTGCTTCTGTATGCAGAGTCTTATCTATCCTTGGTGTGATGGTTGACAAGCAAATTTGTAAATGATTCTCCACTTCCAGTCAGTACCTGAACTTTGTCTTTATAGCCATCATAGCAGAGACTGACACTTCACATACATATGTTGTTGGGAATGGTAGCATCACTATCATTGCTTCTGTACTAAAAATGGGTACTGCGCAGCACCAAAACTGGCCAGGTGTCTGTTCCTAAAACTTAATTTTCATTGTGATCGGATTGTTTGAACAGCTCCTGTTCTGCTTTTTCACTCAAATGTTAAGATGACAGCAAAAGTTGAGAGTGGATCCCAAACCCAGTCATATTTCTACATGTTGAAATTTGTAAAGTAAATAATGAGGTGCTCAGCCAAAGCTGGAATGGGAGCAGCGATCCTGTCTGTCTCTCTCTTACAGTCAATTTTCATGCTGTTCGTATCCAAAAATTCTGTCAATAGCAAAAACATCTCTGAGGTTCCACTGCTCAGCCTAGTTTTACTAATCAGTATTTTCTTCTGACATGCTGCATTCTTGTCACTCTCTTCAAGTATGGCTGTGTCTCCTCCTTGTGTGGACAGGTTCAGCTCATTCAACAAGTTAAAAATGTCTGTAAGGAATGGAAGCTGCACAAACCAATTCACATCAGAAAAGTTTGCAGTGATCTTGGGATTGTGCACAGAAAAAAACCCAGCAGCTCTTTGCAAAGTTCAAAAACTTTTTCCATCACGGTGTCATGAGCTAGTCAATACACTGCCATATGAAACAATAATTAATCATGTCTGGCACCCATTTTTAAACACAGCTTTGCAAAAATGCATGAATTCAGATGTTAGGACTTCACAAAATCACAGCTGTATTTAGCACATTATGTAATTTGTGTTCCATTTTATTTGATACAAGGGTCTGGTGATGCAACATATAGCATGTTACAATTATCTGTGGATTTGTGGCTCATATTCTTTCTACAACACCCCCTCTATTGCCTTTCAGCAGCACTATATGTGCAAACAGCACCACACTCCTCCCAATTTAGCAAGTGGAGCTTTCATGAAATCATTCAATAATTTAATCTTTCTTGATCTATTATCTGTACTGGTAATGTCTGACAAAAAAGTACATTTCCCCCAGTCAAACATAATGAATAAAAGCTAGTAATTGTGCTGCATTACCAACATCACTTGTCTCATCAAGCTGACTTGCAAACAGTTCACATCTACATAGCCTTTCAGACTGAAAACTTTGCTACATCTTTTGTTTACCATCATGTCACACCTTTTTATAGCAGCTGGAAGAATCAGTTCTTTTCCAGTGCAATCTGAAGATGTTATGTTTGTCATCTGAGTTTTCCATCAATTGTATTCTTTATTTCATTGAAAAAAAAGTCTCTCAATGTATCTTAATACTCCAGGTGCCTTAAGAGGGGTTTTTTCAACTTTCCAGGTTTCTTTGCTTTGTTTGATTGGATTTGTAAGCATACAAAACATAGTTGGATGTCTGTCACTAAATTCCATAAAACCAATTATCAGTACAACTTCCATCAAACTTTTTCTTCTTCATTTGTTTCTTACTACTTGACTCTGCATTGGTCATGGCTTAAGTGCCACTAACAGTACTGTCACGAGGACGTTTTAAAAACTTATCTATTTTAAATGTAATTTGCTCACATGCCATACAAATATTTTCCATTTCCCTCTGTAAAAGACATCTCAGTCATAGGAAAAAAAGATGTCACTTCTGATTTGCTGTTGCAAAGCAGTGAGATTTTCTGACATTGACATTGATGCAATATGAGTATTACATCATTCACACACCACAGAATATGTTGTGTAAACAGAAATAGATGATTTGTCAGTTTTAATTGTGAGGGTTTTTTTTTTTATTTTTTATAATATTTTGTGGACCCCCCTGTGCAGCCACCAAGGAACTGCTAGGATCCAGACCCCTGGCCTAAGAAGCTTTTTATAAATGGAATCCTAGGGCTTATTTTTGCAATCAGGGAACACATCCACCGATGACCATGAGCGTATTACCTGAATCAAGGCTGCGGAACTGGGCCTAAAGAAATAAGGTCTCTCTTCAACTTAACATGTGCTTATCTGTAAGCACTGAATAATCCTATACTTACTCAGTACAACATTTAAACACAGTACATTTTCAGCATGCGCTTAAATCCTGTTGAGATTAGAAATGTGATTCTTCATTTGTTTAAATGTTTTCTGGAATCAAAGGATTAGAAATAGAAAAGAACAGTTAGGTCATATTATCCATCCTTCTGCCAATGTGCTCTTGAGCCTCTGTGTTGTTCCTAAGTAACACACACCAAGTAACTAAAATGGAAAGTTTAACATCCTCAGCCAAGAAGTTAAGATAGCGTTAGATGGCAAAGTGTTTTTTTTTTTGATTAACCAGTTATCATACTAACACAGAAATCCAATACTAGGAGACTAATAGCTCCAATACTAGGAGCATCGCTGGTGACAAGTAAAAATCAAAGGAAACTAGGAAATTACCAAAGAAGGAAGAAATTATTTAACTAAACCATAAGTAGAAAACCTGAGACAGTTGGTGTCTGCTGGATTACTGAAGAATAAAGGAAACAAATGAGGATAATGGCAGTGCTTGGCAAAAATCTACATTGCTACTTTTCTCTGTCTTCACAGAGAACAGGGAAAACCCTTTTCTGTGCCAGTCTTTTTCTGGTAGTAAAGATGATGTATTATCAGTAGTTGAAGCATCAGAAGAGAAGGTGCTGGAACAAACTGATAAATTCAAGAATAAGAAGTAGCTAGGCCCACATGGTTAAAGCCCCAGAGTCCTGAAGGAGCATCTACTAAAGCATGTACACAGTCTCTCGTTAAAATCAGTTAATATCCTGGGTGCTCTGGGAATAGCAAAAATTATACATATTTTAAAGGCAACACTAGGGTTAGTACTGTGAATTACATAGCAATAATTCTTTCTTCTGTTCCAGGAACATTCAGTGACTCTGAAAGGTCGCCACTTAGAAAATGTGTATTTTTTACTCAGTGGAACTCATTGCTACACTATATTGAGACTGAGCATTGAGTAGGCTCAAAGGTGAACTAAAGTTTTATAGAGATAACGTGAACATTCACATTAGAGAGGATTTTAAAAGAGAGAGTCCTTCCCTCTTCAGGGCATGAACCAACCACTCATTCATGGAGATTAGGAAGAAACTTCCCCTCTTGATGTTTACACTATAATTATTCACAACATTTCACTTTCATCTAAAGCCTTTGGGTATTAGCCACCCTTGGAGAGAGGAAACTGACCTATAATGACTATGGGACAGATATGATCTGTGTTCCACCAGAAACGATCTCTATGCTATCTCTACAAAATGTGCTTCCATCCCCTTTAAAAAAATTATATTTGTGGAAGATATAGCCTTCTATGATCTATTCACAAGACGTTCCTATATCGTGGGGATGGTCGTGCTTGTATTATATTTGACATTTATGCTTTCCAATCCTGCCATGGAGACAGATTATGAATTATTGTCCGACCAACTTTTTTTCTAATGGAAAGTTTTTATTCTGTCACTTTAAAAGGTCATGTGAATTGATACTCACAACACCTCAGTATATAATTTTGATTGAGCTTTTAGTTTCCTTGTAGCAAAATGCTGCAGATCCTATCTGTTCAGGGGCGGATGAGAGTTTTGCGGGGCCCAGGGCAGCTGCCCCGCTCACCCTGCCCTATATCCGCCGCTGCATCTGTTGACTCATAAAATGCTCACATGGTTGTATCAGAGACTAGAAAACATGGCTATTTTTGCAGACTCTAAGAAGAAAAATCCTTCTAGCAGGAGGTATGAACTCAATGACTTCCT
Source organism: Pelochelys cantorii (assembly GCA_032595735.1). Lineage (NCBI taxonomy): Eukaryota > Metazoa > Chordata > Testudines > Trionychidae > Pelochelys > Pelochelys cantorii. The sequence goes on from CM064333.1 coordinate 6,163,431, forward strand.
GAAGTCTCTTCCAACCCTGTGATTCTATGATTTTCTCAGCAAAGCTCACGTTACTTCTCTGGGAGTGGTAAATTAGCATGGTGAGCATGAGCTGCTGGATGAAAGGCCTTTGCTTCAGCTAGTGGTTGAGAGAGGGTCGTGTTAACCTTGATGGAAACTAAAGATTGTATTCAGGGAGTCTGTTTTTTTTCTCAAGTGGTTGGGGTGCTGGAATGTCTCATGTGCCTTGAAAACCTTTAAGCTGAGCCATTCATGTCCATAGACTTGGGAAACTAAGGTGGATCTAGTTCAGGGGCCAACAAGATTGCAGGGAAATATTGACCTCTGTGAATAACAGGAAATGTGAGGGTGGAAGGATGTTCCTCCCAAACAATTTTAGAGACAAGAAAGTTGGGAGAAGCCAGAAATAAGAAATGAGAGAATATAACTTCTAAAGTTGAGTAATTACAATTTCACCTGAAGTTGACCAAGCCAAATGGCTACGACAGCAGTGGCAGAATTTATTGTAATAATTTCTCCTTCATATTTATAAATTGGGTGCTAGGTGGTGATATGTTTCATGGTCTGTCGTGGAAAACACACGCACTGGGGAATCCTTGATTTTCCATTTGTGTGTTAGGTATCCATATCTACTGTGGTTGGTTCAAAAGTCTCAGAGGGGTAGCCATGTTAGTCTGTAACTTTACAAACAATGAGTAGTCCTGTGGCACTTAAGATACTTAACAAATATCTAACTCTATCTCTGTATTTAAATCTATATGTATAGTATCATGAGCTTTCGTGGGCAAAATCCACTTCTTCAGATGAGAGGATCTTGAGATTTGGTTGGTTCAAATTCAGTTCAGAGTTGACCAAGATGCCCATGAAAGATCAAACCCAGGATCCTTTTGTGTGGGACCTTGCACAAGGTGCTTATTTTGTTAGTCTGTCATCAGTTCTGCTGCCTCTAGTGGTTTTCAGCAGCACCACATCCTTTAACTAGCTTAAACAATGACCAGCTGCTTTACAGCAATCCAGCACCTCTAGCGGTTTGCAGCAGTACACCAGATTTCCATTTTGAATATGAAATGAATCCCTGAGACACCCATAAATTAAACCTGTAATTCAACCTCGGGGTACTGGTGACATTGACAAATCACTTGAGCTTTGTTTAACATGGTTTATGTCACCAAGGCCCGCCAAATGAAATTACAGCCTGATTCTATAGCACTTGCAGAGATTTCCTTATTGCTTAGCCAGTCCCATCTTGAACCACCCTAATCATGTGTTGCAAAGCCCATGTCATGGCACTGCACATTGGAAATAGAAACAGTTGTATCATTTTGAGCTCAATGTGCTTTCCTAATTTTCTAGAACAAGAGAAAACTTGTTTTTGCTGTCCTGCTGTTTTGTCATAGCAGGTCTGTCTACCATCTGGAATCCTCTTTGACATTGCTGGAGTAACAAATGAAAACAGTGAGAATATTTTGTGACAATCACTGTCATTGTTCCCTGCAAAATCTGTACCCTAGTGTCTGTCCACTAAATGGAATGGGGAAGAAAAATCATAACAACTGAACAGAAAAAGGTGCAAAATCAATATGTTCTACAGATTTTCAAACAAATGTTGTAGCTGATTTCATTGTTGTAGCTGTGATTTCATTGTATACTGTATGAAAAGTGATAGAGTATGAAGTGTAACTGCAAATCATTTTTAAGTAGCTTAATGCAGCAGTGACAATGTGTGCAGCAGTGCTACAGTCTTGTGATTACAAAAAATCTTACACCACTTGCAAGGGCCAAAATTCTTGAGATAAAAGCAGCCCCTCATTAAGCGCTGTAAGGTGCCAAGCACTAGCCAGAGCATTTTACTTCTGTCAATATCAAAGCTGCAGTCACAAGCTCATACCCGCTGTCATTTTCAAAATCCCATTGATAGCTTTAACATAGAGACAGATATCAGGAAGGGGTTATCTGTAGTTTAAAAACTACAAAGAGAAATCCTTTTTTGGTGTACCTGCTTGCAGAATAAATAATTATCTCTCCCTTTTTAATGAAACATAGCATCAGTCTTGTTCATCAGTAACCGCCACGGTATCAGCCATCAGAACACAATTCATATAAAAGTTAATACTTGACACAATAGGAATAGTCTATCCTCCTACGTATTTTCTGTGTGCCTCACTGAATCTGGCATTAGCTTCTCATTTTGAGGTACACAAGACTTACTGGATATATTTTGTTACATTATTGCCACGTGGGCCAAAGTAAAGTCAAAGTCCTCTTCTTTAATATGGAGGCCTGTGAAGAATGTAGGTCCCCATTTGTGACACTCCACCTAGATCTAAATCCCTTTATAAACTAAAGCTGGCCTTTGAACTGCTGGGAAGTTGCCAACTGTCCCTCAACTTTGCAAGGGCTGGCCTCTTCCTTGTGGCTAATGCAAATGATTTGCTGTGGGTTGACATCCTGATCAATGATTTCAGAACAATGTAATATATTGTGTATTTGTACATTAACGATGTTTTTTAGAAAATTGCTCTGAATATGTAAAATACTTCAAATATCTAAAAATACAACACAGGAAATGTATAAACAGGCTTATGTAAAAACCCCTTAATCCCTTCTAGGGGATAGCTTTAGCAGATCATTACTTCAGTGGTATAAGTTTTGCTCCAAGATGTTGTTTGACATAAAACCAAAAGGCTTGATTGTGTTAAACCAGGAATAACTTCACTGAAATCAGTAGTTTCACGACTGGTGTAAGTGAAACAGAATGAAATCCAACATTTTTAAAGCTGCTGCCAAAGAAGCATAGACCCATTAGGTTAGAAGGGACACAAGGGTCATCTAGTCTAACCCCCTGCCAAAGTGCAGGATTTGTTGTGTCTAAACCATCCATGACAGATGGCTATCCAGCCTCCTTTAGAAAAGCTCCAGTAAAGGAGATTTCATGACTTTCCTAGGCACTTTGTTCCATTGTCGTACTGTCCTTATAGTTGGGAAGTTTTTCCTGAGATTAAATCTGTTATGTCCTGCCCTCTGTGGCAAGAGAGAAAAGTTTTTCTCCATCTTTCTTATGGCAGCCTTTCAAGTATTCGAACACGGCTGTCATGTGCCCCTGTAAGCTCCACTTTTCCAAACAAAACATACCCAGCTCTTTCAGCCTTTGCTCATATGGCTTGCATTCCATCCCTTTGATCATCATTGTCACTTGTCTCTGGGGCCTTTTCAGTTTCTCTACATCTTTCCTATACTTTGGTGACCAAAATTGGACATGGTTCTCTGAGACCCAACCAAAGCCAAGCAGAGCAGATGTGCATGCTGAGTCTCAGTTAAAGCAACCCAAAATTGCATTTGCTTTTCTTCCAAGAGCATTGCATTGTTGACTCATGTTGAGATTGTGATTCAACACAACTCCTGGATCCTTCTCAGCAGTGCTGCTGTCAAACCAATTATCCCACATTTTTTATTTGTGCATTTGTTTTTCTTCTCTAAGTGTAGCAGCTTACATTTGTCTTTTTTAAATTTTATTGTCTATAGCCCGGTTCTCCTGTTTATCAAGATCCCTTTGAATTTTAGCTCTGTCCTCCAAAGGGTACCCCAAATTTGTGTCTTCTGCAAAATGGATCAGTATGGTCATTCTTATATCCAGGTTATTAATGGAGATATTAAATAACAGATCCCTATGAACCCCATTTGAGACCTCCTTCCATTATGGCAACGTTCCATTAATAGCTATTCTTTGTTTAATCCTTTATGTATCTACTTCGGGGTGGGCAATAAGCGGACTGATTCACCAGGGTTAGCCCCTGGCAGGCCACCAGACATTTTATTTGCATGTGTGGCCTTATTTAAAAGTTCTTGTACTTATTGTATTTGTATGATATTACAACATTATAAACAAAACCCACCTGTTTTACTAAAATTGTATTGGGCACAAAATATCCCTTTGCTTCTTACGTGTTTATTTCAGTAAGAACCTCACAGCAACATAGACAGACATACAAGAAAAAATGTCTAGATATCTTGAAATCAAAGTTTCAGAAACTAGAAACAATTCATTATTGAGTGGAAGGATTATCACATCAGAAACTGCTTAATCACCATACAGTGGCATTTAGTTCATCTGTGTATAGCTATTTTAATTGGTTAAAATACCATGGAAAGTTGTCTCAGTTTTTTACAATCACATTTTTTAAAAGACATTTCATGGATATAATGTCACAACCATGAAATACAACCCTCTGATGATACCATAGCCCTGAGTTACAACTTTATTTTCCAGCTGGCAGTGTGATTGTTGTGATAGCAATTAACTATATATGGATATGAGACACACAATGGCTTATTTCTGTTATAAAATGTATCTGCATGAGGAAAGAGGTGAGGGGATATTACTTGTGTGTTATTCTGTCTTTCCTTCCAAGTCAATATGAATGTTCTAACAGAGATCAGTGCTTGTGTTGTCTTCATTTATACAACAGGGCAGCTAATTGCCTCTGAGCAATGCTGTTGTTGAAATCATGATATATAAAGTGTTGAAATAAAAATACCTTTTTAATGTTTTAATCATTTTGACTGACAACCTATTTTCCACATTTATAATTCTGCTGTTGTATAAACAGCACATACCAGTATAATAGCCCAGTTGTAGACAGGGCATCAGTCTTCCCTTCCTAGGGGACAACTTGTCAGAACTCTCAACATGTTCATTACTGTACTGCTCTTGTGTTCCGATGTCATTCTTAACTCACCAAGATAAATGTTGCATCTAAAACGAGGCTATGAGATGATCCCTCTGTCTCTGACTGACCTTACGTACGTTAGAATATTGTCAAATTATACCTTTTGCGGATTTTTCTCTGTCACTGATGGAAATGCACAATTACTCTGATAAATGTTGTAGTTGACCAACAGAAGGAGGTTTTCACATTGAAATTTGCCATAGCGTTTGAATTGCCGCTGCCTTTAAAAAAAAAAGAATATAAAAATAAACACATCACAGAAAAAACACTGAATATTTCCTTTTTCAACTTATCTGTTTCAGACTGTACAAATTCCTGCATATTAATTATAATGAAAATTAATCTGAATTGTTTACAATCATCAAAGCGGTATTATTTGGAAATAATTAAGTTATGCTGTATTGGTATACGCACAGGGCCATGCACTGTTCTCCAAATGCAGTATCAAAAACGGTCCTCTCTGTTTTTCTTGCTTACCACCTTTCCACTGGATCCAGGTACTCCACAGTTTGGTTTTATTGTTTTGTCTGTTTTTCTTCATCTTAAAATTCAGTAAGTTAAAAACTGTAATTTCCAATTACACAAAAAATAAAGAAATAAGTCCAAGACCAGCAAAATGCTTATTCATCTGCTCTCATTTTGAAAGTAATATTTAATTTTTAATGCATTAAAAGGGGCTGTCCCTAATCTTCTGTAGTTCTGTGATCTGTAATGGTGCTGAGCATTGTCAGCTCTCATTAATCTCAACAGCACTGCAGAATGTCCATTACCTTACAGAACTGGGCCTTAAAGGAGAGATGTCCTTCTTAATGACGTTCTCACCAGACATAATGGGAAATGAAAACTGTGAATATGTGTTTTGTACGTTTAAAAATGTTTTGCATTAGAAGTAGATTTTCATAAATTATAAGGTTCCAGTTTTTGCTCTGTCAGTTCTGGGACATAATGTGATACAGTCTGAAAGCAAATCTTCACTATTTAAAAATATTTGGTCATGCCTATTGTCAGTGTAACATTTTATTTTATGTTAACGTGGCATCCATTAGAAAATCACGTAATGATGAAGATGCATAGAAGGTTAGAGAAGTGACTTCAATGAGTTCTCTCTCACTCCGAATATTGGTAATATATTTGCACTGTTTAAATGTATTCTGAATAGAAATGTAGGTACTAGTCAATCTAGATCATTAAGCAGATTCCTCTGGGAGACAGGGCAGGATATAGTCCCGTGAGAGATAATGGATAAGATTAAGCTGATATTATTTACAATATATTTGAGAGAGTATTCCTTTCTGTCTGTCTATCCATCTGTTGGCGAACTTCTCCCATACGGTAAGAGCTAGGATCACCAAATTCAGTATATAGCTTGCTCTCAGCATAACTTAAAGCAAGGTCCTGGTTTGGTTGTGCCAGGAAAATGGGATGTGCCTGGAATAGGACTGCTTCTCTTAAAACCAGACCGAAAAGAGACGGAATCACCAAGCAGGTGAAAGGGGCTGAGTGGAGTTGCGCTCCCCCCAATCCAGGACTGATCCAGCTCCGCGCCTCCTACGCCCCCCAGGTGCCCACTGCGGGAGAGGGGCTGAAGCTCTCCTCTCCCCTGATTCATATGGGGACATTGCTGGCTGTTCCCTTTCCTCAGGGAGTGAGGGGAAAGTGCAGAGTTTGTTGCATTCCTCACTCTGGCTGGGGAGCGCCGGAGGCATACAAACCTGAACTTGCCCCAATCAGGGGACATGCATCCCTCCCTGAGCTGTGCCCACTGGAGCTGCAGTGGCCCTGGACTGGTACTTCTCATCTGGCCCCAAGCTTGATGTGGTGAGAGAGGGTTGGTGTAGTCCTTTCTCCTCAGGGTAGCCTGCATGCCGTATCCCTCCTCTCCAACCCCATCCCAGAGCAACGATTCAGATGAAATATATGAGTTGATTCATATCTTATAGGCCTACTAATAGTGACCAGTATTCTGCCCTAGTACAAAGAGCATTGACTGGATGATCTGTGAGGTACTCTGACTACTATAATTTTCTATAGTGTATATCATTTCCCCCAGCATTGAAGTGCACCCACTTCTTGGGTGGGAAAACATCTAGGGTGAAATCCTGGCACCAGTGAAGTTGATAGAAAAACTCCCATTCACATCAGTGAATTTCACCCTGGAGATACACACCTCACTACACAATATTGAAGCACATGGGCCCCAATTCTGCAAATATTTGTGTGCACATGCTTCACTTTACTACTGTGGGTAGTGTCATTGAAATTAGTACAGCTACTCAGAATAGAGAAATTAAGCATTTGTGAAAGTGTTCCCGGATCAGTGCCACAGAGAGTAAAATATTGTGTCTGGTTGAGAAGCATCTTATCAGGCTTTCCTACTGTACTTAATAAACATTGTTATTGACACTTAGTCGTAATTGACAGGAGGCTTTTTCCTGGCCGTGTCAATTTTGCATAGCAGTGCTTATTAAACAAAGACAGACATGAAATATAATCCTTTTTGAATTCATTGCATAGAAGCTCTATTAATATAGTGCCGTGGTAGAGAATTTCAGCCCTCAAAAGTCATCCCCCTTGCACAATGGTTTTATTTTGTTTCACTCTGCATGCTTTAATGCCTAGCAGTGCATTTGCAAAGAGCAGTGTGGCTGACTTATGGTTGCTGTGGGAACTATAACTTTGAATTTCCTGGCTTTTGTGCATGTGAAATCTCAACCATAATGTTACATTCATGCAACCTCTTTGCATTTAATTTCCTCAGGCAGATGATAGGAGCATCACCCCTCTAAACAGTGTTTAAAAATGGAACAGAGTAGCATTTTGCATCCTATATTGTAATGCTTATAACTTTATCTTTTTTACATTAAATGAACCAAATTCATTTCTAGTGATTATTTTTATAGCATGGCCGTTTGCCATGGTATCTGGACCCAGGTGCCATGTTTGGGTCATTGAAGCAGATAAAAAGCATCTGAAAATGTTTTGAACTATTAAAAATCCACTTGTCTTCATTCTGATATCTCAAAAATGGTGAAAGAAAACTTCATCCAACTTCCCAGAAACAATTTACTTGTGTGATAAGAAAAAGTCCAAGAAATATTGGCATGGAGAAAAAAAATCAGATATCAGGAAAAGGTACTTCAGATGCAAGTGTCCAAGTTTTAATTTAACTGATGCAATGCTCAGACTACCTTTTCAAAGCTTGGAGACTGTGAAATATGTTTCATTATTAACTTATCTTAGTTAAGCAGGGCCAGATCCAAATGTGAACTTCTTCCAAGATCAGCTAAAAGAAAAGATCTGATTGGGCCATCACCATTTTGGACTTATCAATATCCTTCTGTCACACATGTCTTAGAAGAGACTGTAGATTCATTTGTTTTTTGCAGATTGCAGGGCATTTTCCCACATCTGTTATTCTTCACCTAAGTGTATGTCTACACTGCATAACTCATGGCAGGGAGTCCTAGAATCCGGATCTTGACCCGGGCTTCCACTTCAGAACTAAAAACAACTGTGTAGCCATTAGCACTTGGACTGTTAAACCCAGAGAAGGAAATGGGTTTCAGAGTCCAAGCTCCAACCCAAATCTGAACATCTACACAGCATTTTTAGTACTGTAACCTGAGTCCGAGTCTGCAGATGGAGGCTCTGAGACACACTGCCATGGTTTTAAGACACAGTGTAGATGTACCCTAAGAGGCCAGATTCACTACTTAGTCTCTATACTGACATAATAAAGCACAGATCCAGCAGAGTCCTCTGATTATGGAGAAGAGGCTGTGTCAATGGAAAATGCTGCACCCTCCCCGCCACCCTGGGTTTCATATAGAGCTGTTCCTAATCACAGAGGTGGGTGGTAATCACTAGGCATGTGCAGGGCAGCCAAGGTATGAGCTGATTAAGAGGCTCATGCAAAGCACCTTGAAGTTAATGAAAGGACTCCCATTGACTTCACTGAACTTTGAATGAAGCCATATGTACATCCTTTGAACAACCTTATGTAGCAGAACTCCTGTAGCATTCCAGCTGCACTATACACTTGCTGGTCCCACAGCACAAGCATCAAGATGGGAGATGATGTGGCAACACTGCCTGCCCACATTCAGAATGAATCCCAGTAGGGCACAGACATCCTGGCTAGCACTGAGAAGCATGATTATGCCTCATGCCACCAGCATTAGTGAACTGCTCAGTAAATTTACTGCTGGTATTAATAGTACAAACATGCTTTGCAATTAAAACACTTTGCAAGCATTAACTGATTCCTTGCTGAGATAACAAAGAAGAGGTGGGGTTTAGTCTGTCCTTTGCACTTGTAGACTAGTTTCAAAGGTGTTCTTTTCTTGTTCTTTTTGCTTGCAAGCATAGATGTACTCAGCACCTTCATTTCAGCAGGAAATGACTACTAAAGCTGCGTGAAACCACCCCCATTGCTTTATCCGCATTCATCTGGTCAATGCAAAGTTGCTTGATTTGTGTGAGTGTCCGTTCATAAATGATTGTATAAACTTAGGCTGAAGAAAATGCACATGCAACTGCATGATCCTTAAAGAAATTGAGTGCACTAAAAATGTGCCCGTAAATATAAAGGAACCAAGTGGAGTGGAGACAGCAATAACAGCACTAACTGCTACTCTTGAGTGCACACTTGTTTCAGCCTTCCTCTGGTGATTAGAAAATAAGAAGCTTTGTAACAAGGTTTTATATAGTCAGTGAAAAGTAGTTGCCATTTAGCATGTGAAACATTATATAAACAGAGTGAAAATAGACTTCCCAAACCTTTTATTCATGAGCTCATGGTTTTGTCATTCTGTGGAAGTAAAAATATTGACATTTACCAGGCTGTTTGTTCCAGCTTTCTGATCTCCTGCAGTTTATTTTTATAACAACCTTATTGATGGGCCTCTTACCCAGCTCTCTAGGTTTAACTGAGTTGAGTCGATTTGTTACCAGGGCTTCAAGTAGCTGTTACAGAACAAGCAAGACATCCTAATAAAGCTGTAAACATGTTTACTCAAACATGGTATTGATTTTACTTGGAGAGGGAGAAGCTAGTGCTTAGCATGGTGTCAGGCTGGATGAATTTAACTGCAGTTTTTCATTGTCATCTGTCATGGTTGTGAAACACTAAGTAAAGCCATGGGAGGATAATTAGAATTGCTAGAAATTTAGCCCCTAAAATCAGTTAATCACTTGGGATTTTTATAGTTTAATTAGTTTTTATTAAAACTTTCCTCTAGTGGTATAATCAGAAAGGCACTTGTAATGTGCTTTCAGCTAGAGTGAGAATTCAAGGTTGCCACTTGTTAGATATACGTATTAAACAAATGATTTTGTTGAGAGGGATGAGTGACTTTTTTTTCTTTCACCTGCAATTAGCCTAGGACTATAGCATAGCTAAAAGTACAGAGCATCCGAATTTAAAAAGGGAGAGATTGTGCTTGTGTGTGTGTGTATATATATATATATAATGAAATATAAAACTGTATGTATAATGTTTAAGTATATTTAGAGATTGAAAATGGGAAGTAAATAAGGAGTTTTAATATGCAGCTATTTGGTTTGTCTTACCAATGTAACAATGTACCAACAAAACCTCCACCTGTGTTGGCTGATCTAATGATTGAGCATTGATTGCTTAAGAATTCCCAGAATTTCCAACTCATTCACTCAGGCTACTTCTAGACCGCAGCCTTTTGTCACCAGAGAGTATGCTAATGAAGCACTCATTAGCATTTGTCGCGCTGTCATTTGCATACTCTGTGCCGAGGCTTTTTGCTCAAGAGGTTTTTGCGCAAAAACAAGCAATGTAGACAGGTCCTTTTTGCACAAAAAACCCTTTTCTGCAAGAACCTGTAAACCTCATTTTTTGAGGAATAAGGGTTCTTGCACAAAAGGGGGTTTTTTTGCGCAAAACAGACCTATCTACACTGCTTGTTTTTGCGCAAAAACCTCTTTCTCAAAAAGCCTCGGCACAGAGTATGGAAATGACAGCGCGACAAATGCTAATGAGTGCTTCTCTGGTGACAAAATGCTGCGGTCTAGATGTAACCTCCAATTAACAGTGGTTTAACAAGTTTTGGTTCCAAGATTAAACCCAGAGTTATTAGAATGAAGGTTAATTGGGAGATGCCAATGTGCACAGTTGCAAGCAGGGGTGGCCCATGAGTATAGGCCAACTCAGCCATCGCCTAGGGCGCTGCCTTCTATGGGGCACCCAATGATGATGTCACGCCGACATCACTCCGTTGAGGGCCGTGCAAGCGGGGGCGCCAATCACGCGTTCCGCCTGGGGCGCCAGCTGCCGCAGCCCGCCCCTGGTTGCAACACACTCACTTGGGAATAAAGTTTTGAATCTGAACTAGCTTTACTAACACAATTAGTAAACAAATGGAAGTTGTGAATAAGACTGCAGCAGTAATCAATATTCACTTTGTTCAGCATCTTGTCATACACACGCTCACACAGTTCTTATGGAGAAGTGGGACAGGCAGACAAGTGGTGCCCTAACATGGTTCACAAGGTCCTAACTTATCTGTGAAATACCAGACAACTCTGATGGTCAAGGTCTCAACTAGTGTGTGCCACAGTTAGTCTTAGTGTAGTATCTGATGGTGGCAATTAATATTCGTACAAACACTTGGGCTCCTTTGCCAGTTACTAACTTCTGCACCAACATGTTGTTGTTAAGCGTGTCCTAATTCTGTACCTTAGTAGTATATTAATAAACTTAAAAACCAACAAATAGTCTTGCAGCACCTTAGAGTCTAATACAAAATGTAGATGGTGGTATGAGCTTTCATGGGCACAGGCTCATGATACCATCTACATTTTTTTGTTATTCTCTAAGGTGCTGCAAGACTATTTGTTGGGGTTTAAGTTTATTCAGCTATAGACTAACATGGCTACCTCTCTGAAACTATTAGTATATTAATTACCTTCTATTTACATCAATCCTGCAATTAAGCATTTGCTGATGTGCCTATCCTAAAATATCGAAACTGATATCTGCTGATTTTTTGCAGTTGCCTGTCAGTATTTTATACAGGCTTTCAGTAGAATTGTTTATTACAAAATTATACCTTATGACTGAGTCACTGTTGGTCAACTTACTTATAGGCCTATTTTCTCTTTACTAAATGCTTACGCTAATATCTTACAGGCTTGTGCCTACAGACTTCTTGTATTAGAGCTTTATACACATATCTTACTTCTAGGCTCAAAAATTAACTTTAAGCTTATACTTTAACCTATAGACAACACCTTCAATCAAATTTCTATGTAGAATAGCCAACCATCAGTTTGATAGATGGGTCAGGTTTCTGGCTTACCACAATTCTTGGCTGTAGTATCCACCATCTGCCACAAAAATAAAAAAGGAGGAACCACAGCATGTCTAAGTACAGTTGTTCAATGACTATGTTGCAGAAACATCTGATGCCAATGTCTTTTACAGAATGTAGGTTGGCTGGCTGATCTCTTGGCACCAGCTTTGTTAACCACCTGATCACAGTTGACCAGATTGTTGCCACCATAACATTATGCCATGCCAGTAGTACAAAAAGACTTCCAGAAAAACGCAGCAGTTTTAGCTAAAAGTTTGTAAATAGTTTGATGCTAGACTACTACTTCCTTATAACAACACCTTCCCTAATTGTTTTTGCCATTGCTGGCCCAAATGTCTAGTGGAATCATAGAAAAGAGAAAAAAAGATATGTGTATTTTGGATTGATTTGGAAGTGGGGAAACATCTGGGAGAATCAGGAGGCAGACAGTTTTTTAAGGGTCATATTGCTCTGGCTTAGGCTTTGTTTTTCAGTTGACACATTTGACAACTGCTTTCTTTGTCTACCTTTTTTTATTTAAAGGAGAAAAAAATCACTTTGTTTTGGGCATTAAAGGTTGCATGGTGCAAGGAGGAATAAAATGTGACTTGTACTGGTGGGGGAACCCATTTAAAAAAATGTTTTCTTATAAGAATGGCACGAGCTCTCTGTTGGAGACTTTAAGCCAATTCTCAGCCAGCATTAATAATAAACAGTCACTAAAATTAATTGTCAAGTGTACAACTTGAAATGAAATGTTTGGCTTTCAGAATAAGCTGGTTTTAAGTGTTGTTAAAACATTACTAAAGTAGATCAGAAACTTTTAAAATCCGTTATTGCTGATATCATTGCACTAACTCTAGACCCTCATGTCCGAGATGTCAATAGTAACTTTGGAATAAAACATTTTTAAAATACGTTGATTATAAGGACAGTTGCTCCAAACACTGTAAATTTAGAACTTCTGTATTGTTAGCCATAGCAAAATTAATTCAGTTTTACTTTGAGGCAGAAGTAAAAACAGCTCCCACTCCCTCAGTCTTTTCAGAGTTGTGAAGGAGTGAACTAGATTTTATTCCTTCATGTGATCACCAAAAGCATTGTTTTCTAGCTTCCAATCAGTTACCTCCATACAAAATCATTTGCGGCAGTGGGAGTGTGATGTCACAGGTGTCACTAGGGGCATAACTGGCAGACAATATTATGCTGGTTCCACTGAAAGCCTAATTTGGCCTGCAGAACCTTTATTTCTGATGATGTGCCAGGAGGAAAGAAACCAACTTGACTTTCATGTTGAGTGTGCAGGGACGTCAGTTAGAAAAACTGTCTTAATCCTTGTGGATTACTGAATGTGGACAGTAAAGAAATCTTTGAGAGACAGTAAAGATAATACTTGGTGATATCAGAGACACTTTTCAGAGCCAATCTGCATTTTAGCTCCTGGGCAGATATAAGCCCTGCAATTCTGCTTAGGAAATACAATTGGGCCGATAAGAGCTGTTGATGTGTTCCCATAACCATTCCCATTGGACAGGTCTTTGTTGTGTGTTATACTCTTGTGAGGGACAACGCCATTTTACTGGACACAATTCCAACTAAGTAGATGTAATGCATTTGGGCAAGATTGTTACTTGTTCAACGTGGGGGGGTTGAGGGTGGGAAGTGCCTCTTACTCCCCAGCATGAGCTAACCAGATCACTAAATACGGTACAGGAAGCGCTACACCCACCTCTCCCCCACACACTCAGAATAGAGGTGGTGGAGCCAGGGCAGGCAAATGAGTGGGGCCTGGATTCTGGTTCCTCCCCTAAGACAATGGCCAGCAGAGGTTTGTATTAAAACAAGTGATGTATCCATATGCTTGGACTGTGGGGAAATGCTGTTGAACATCATCTATGATTAGAAAATAAGTCTAAATAATTTTAGACAAAGCTGTGCTATATTCCCTAAAGCTGATTTGACAGAACGTGCAAGGCCAGACTCTCAGGTCTAGCTGAGCTTCTCTTAATTAAGGCATCGTGCCAATTTTACACTGCACTGATCATGAGGGCAGCCAGGAAACTGGCTCTGCCCCAGTGTTAAGTTAGAATAGCACTAGCGCTCTGACTCAGAATCACAGAAGAATAATGCCAAGTAGGGACCAAGAGTAGGTAGTACATAGGGGGTGCAGTGAGGATACAGGCCAAGGCTGGAGTCATGCTGGATGACATTCCAGTACTATTGCATGCCGGAAGTGTGTTCTTACACGTCTTTTTCTAGGATTGGCACACTAGAGAGGTTCCCCAGTGTTTGCAGTACAGACCGTTTCACACTGGAGAACCCAAACTCGGAACTGTATTTGAATTTTATTGAATATGCTTAAAAGGCCACTCTGCAGCTAAAACAGTCTGCCTGACTGAGTGCTTTGTTTTTCTACTAAACTAAGAGTGCTTTCTGGTGTTTCCCAAGGGTCTACTTTGCTAACTGCCTGTGTTTAGTACGTTCTATACTTATGTGTTTGTGTTAATACTTGATGCAATATTACTTCTGATGCCTCTACGTTCTCCATTGTCAATCCTGTAAAAATAAGTAATTTTAAAAAGGAACTTTCAAGATTAGATATTGATCTGGGGCAAACTTTCCACAGCAGAGTCTACACATCATACAAGTAGCAGCTGAACCAGGACCTTGCATTTGTGTGAATCAGGAGTAGCTTCACTGACGTCAGTGGATATACCCTGGTCTAAAGCTGAATGGCAGGCAGGCCCTAGAGGTAGTTCATATTAAATTATATTTAATTTCCTAAGATCCTTCACATACCTTATTTTCTTTAAGTATTGATCAGCAACAAAGAACATGATTTTCTTCTTTATGTAAAGCCTTTTCTGGACTTACGCTCTTTGCAAAGCTCAGATTTTATGCGTTGTTTTTTTTTTTTAAACGAGGCCTGCACAGTATATCTCTTAGACTTACTGATCATAGAATGATAGAATACTAAAGGAACTTCAAGAGGTCATCAAGTCCAGTTTCCTGCCCTCACAGCAGGACCAAGCACCATCTAAGTCATCCCTGACAGATGTCTGTCTAACCTGCTTTTAAATATCACCAATGATGGAGATTCTACAATGTCCCTAGGCAATTTATTCCAGTGCTTAACCACCCTGGCATTTAGGAAGTTTCCTTAAAAAGCCAGGCCCATGCATAGCAGAGGGTGATTTAGAAATGGATATTTTTAATTGCCGAATTTTACATATGGTCATTACTGGTACTCTAGTTTTAACCACCCAGAAATTCGCTGGCAACCTTGCAGGCCATTCAGACGTTGTGACTGACATCCCCTGTACATCCAGGAAAAGTTCCTCTAGGAATTCAATTTAATGCAGTGGGAAGCGGACTATTTTTATCACATTCTTCAGAAGCCCTCTGATTTCTGCCAGACATGCTTTTTGAATTTCAGAACTAGTATCCAAACCTTCCTCCTGCCGCTAGTCGGGGGGGTACATCAGACTGCCATTGCTGTCGGTGATCATGGCACAACTCTTCACTTTTTAAGCGTCTCAATTTTTCACCTATGTTTATGGCCTCTGAGTTTGTCAGTGCAGTCATGTCTGTGAAAACGTAGCTAAATTATGGCTCAAGATTCTATGGACAAATTCTGATGTTAAAACATATCCAGAATTTGTTATGGCTGTCAGGTTGTCAACCATTTCACCCATTTTTCTAGCATCTCCCACATTCCATTGGAAAATCTGTGGTATTTGACTAATAGAACCAGTGACTTTAATGTAAAAAACCCTGCTTTTCCCCATGTCAGTGAAATTTAGAGATGACACTGAGGATCAGTTCAACCGTTTTTCACTGTTGGTTATGACTGGGGGAGGTCAGACCCTACTTAGTCATTGACAGTGGCCTCATTGGTATTGTTCACAGTTCTTGAGATTTTTTTTGTTCGTTTTATGTGATTTTTGTGCTACAAATTGAGCTCTAAATTACTAACAGGCATTATTACACAGGAAAGAATGTTTTATTTTGTTCTAAAAATAGGGCTGAACATCCCGGGAGTAAATATGTAAAGATGAAATACAGGTTAAATTAAAACAATCTTCCTTTAGGGCTTTAGAGCATTGCAATAAAATTGTTTTATTTATTTTAATAGTAACCAAACTGAATATAGAAAACATAGTGAAACACGTCATTCTCTTTGAACCAGAATTTCTGATACGTCATCAGATGGTAGATTTGAGCTACTTTTAAGAAATGTGATTTGAGACTCAACTTGCACTGTCACACTAAGAAGCAGCCTGAATGTGAGATGGGGAATTTGAAGGGTGACAGCCTAGCAGAACCTGGGTTTTTTTTAAGTTCTGGACTTGACTGGCTGAGGGTGACTTTGCTTCTGTGGTTGGATGGAAAAGGGAGAAGCCAACCTAAGAGTCCGAGATGCTTTTTAAAAAAGTTTAAACTACTTGGTAAGAGTAAAAAAATGTTTACATTCAATTGCTGGGGGGTTGGTTCTGATTGAATTTATTTCTTCCCAGTTCAAGCCAATTTGAACTCTAGTTTTAAAATGCATTTTATGTCCTGTCTACAGTAAGTATTGTCTGTTAACCATGATGTTGCTCTGTGCAGGTGCATATATGGAGATCAAGAACAAGAATTTCTGAAATGAAGCTGGTATTTTCAAAGGACCTAAGGGAGTTGTTCTAGCTGGTGCCTAGCTCATTTAGACTCCTTTAAAAATCCCCAGCCAAGGAGATTAAAATTAGGTTTCTGAGTCCACATAGAGGCATCTAAATAAGTGGGCCTGATTCTCAAAAGTGCTGAATTCCTCCTACTTTCAGATTTTGTAATCAATGGTTATGGTATTTTGTAGCCTCAAGTAGCTAGATAAGTGCACTGGTCAACGTTCTCGAAAATGGGGCCACTTATTTCTAACTGTCAAGGTGGCTAAGCACTGGAATAAATTGCCTAGGGAGGTTGTGGAATCTCCATCACTGGAGATATTTAAGAGCAGGTTAGACAGACACCTGTCAGGGATGATCTCGATGGTGCTTGGTCCTGCCATGAGGGCAGGGGACTGGACTCGATGATCTCACGAGGTCCCTTCCAGTTCTAGGATTATTTAGGTGTTTAAATTCAGATTTAGAGCTCAATGTAAGGCAACCAGTTTTTAAAACCTTGATTCCTATTTACCTAATGAATAGGGAACAACAGTTGCTATCTGAATTTTCTGATCAACTAAAAATTTCTCATTCAATTTTGCTTTGAACACCTGCCTCGATGAGTAAAGTTAACGTGTATGCTCTTAAGCAATTTGCTTTCTCATAAGGAACAGACTATGCAGGGATAAGTTGCTGGGTCTGTAAAAGTAGCTGATATGAAAAGCAGGAATTCTCTACAAAATGAAGAGTTACTTCTACATTTTTAAATGGAAGTAGAGGTACCAACAGTTCCCACTGGAAGAAGAAAGCTAGGAAGTTAGTTTCTCTTTTTTTGTTTGAAGTCGCCAATAAAAAAAATTGATAGTTATACAATTTGCTTGAAGCCACCAGGTGTAAGCTTTAAATTATAATAAGTAAGGCCCCAGTTCAGGAAGTTACTTAAATATGAGCCTGAGTAAGTTTAACTTCAGTAGTACTACTAATATGCTTAAAATTAGACATATGCTAAGTGGCTTGCCAATCAGGGACTGTGTGATGTACTCAAAAATCTAACTATTTTCTTCATTCTTTTGTTCTGTAGGCTTTCTCTCTCAGCTTGTCTATGACCGAGTGCTGACAGAGTGCATCCGCGGTGGACATTATGCAGCCAGTGTGATCATAAAGCGTTCCGGTTGTACCTTCCCAGAAAAGCCTGACTTCCACTGATACCAATCAATTGGCGGGATCAAGAGAAACTCTTAAGTTTATGGGATTGTTGCCTAAAGTTTTCGTATTTCCCCTTCCTCACCCTCCCAATTACCTGCATCAAGGCTTCTGTACTTCTGTTCACTTTACAAAATGTATATTGCTAAGGTATTTTCCTAGTCACGTCACTCTAATGTCTCACTAGCCTTAATTTAGGGATTACAAGTGGTAAGTGAAGTTTATTCTCTCATCAACCTGGAAAAGTTGTATTATGTACACAGTTTATATGAGAAGTCTCATGAAGCTATCACAGCTGATTCACTCTGTTAAAACATTTCTATATAGAAACCTCTTGTTTGTGTTTCACCATGGCCAAATCCTGCTCTTCTTATTCATGTGTAAAATCAGCAGGTCTGACCTTCTCACAATGGTGTAAATCAATAATCATTGCTCCTAAGCCAATGGTTGTATTCCAGTGTTAAAAGCAGTGTAAGTTTGAAGAGACTCAGCCCCAAGGGATCTTGTAGCGTAAGTATAACAGGCAAGATCTGGCCTGGTGGGCTTAGTCATGCTCCTAATTAAGTTGATGGTTTTGCCAGTAATTCAAAGGCCTCATCCAAAGTCCACTGAAGTTATTAAGAGTTTTTCCTTGATGGCTGTGGGTTTGGGTTAGGCACGATTTTCAAGCAGGATTTGACCCTTAATTTGTAAATTCATGTGCATCTATCAGACTGGCCAGTAAAATACGCAGTCTCCGTGTTTTTTGAAGTAGAGACATGATCTCACGATAGGCTCTAGCTGTACATTTTATATCTGTCTCCTCAGTATAAGCTTTTAAGGCTGTATTTAATGAAGATAAATACACATGGTGAAAATGAGGTACAGAAATATTTATGCAGGATGTCTTGTCAGGATATGCCAAAAGGAATCTCTTAAACGCACACTTTTAAACTTGTAATTTACTTTGGATAATTAAACAATATGCCGGATTTTATTTGTATTACTGTATTCAAAAGAGACTGTCTGACACTTGTATTCATTACTTTGCTATATAATTTGATACTGATGAATAAAAAATTGTCATACAGTAATTCCTGGGCCTTTTGTTGCGAGAACACAGTGAGAGTAGTGCAGTGTGCATCCCACCCCCCCTGCAGAGACCTTTTTCAGCTAGAGGCCAGGAAGCAGGTGTTCAACCCACATTAAATGATGGAGCTTGAGATTTTATTTGCATCTTTAAGTGTCCAGGCTGACAGTGGGTTCAGTCTCAGGAATGTGCTCAGCATTAAGGAAGGAAGGAAGTGGTTGTGCATTTTCTCAGAGTAGTGTTCACACCACAGCAGAGATGAGAAGTTAGTAGCTAAGGTTCAGTGAACTGCCAAAGGCATCCAACAGCTGGAGTCTTGCATTCTCCTGAGCCCAGAAACTACTCCCTCCTAGCACATGCGAGGGTGTTACATATCCCAAAGGGAGTGGAGAAGGAGGCAAGACCAGGATCCTGCACATGGGCCAAGAGAGCTGGCTGGCTGCTGAGAGCAAACTGCACCTTCGAAAGAGGTGATACAGAGAGCACTTCTACCTACACCCCAAGGAGATGCAGGAGACACGGTCTTTCAGTAAGCGCCCTCTACAGTCACGTGACTCCACCAACCCGCATGAGCTGGCGCTAAATGAGCACAGTCTATATGTAAAGGATTAAGTGAGGGTTGAGAAATGGATAGGGTACACTGCAGGTGCTCTGCATTTTTGTTACTACAGCTGTGTGCATTTACAGTAGGCACCTGACTTCACAAGATTACTCTTCCGCTGTTAATGCAGATTTCACACCTAGGGCATATTGACATATGGTGCTATTCCTAGAGAACTCCAGGAAGGGACACTCAGTCCAGGATAAAAGTTCCTTGCTGCTATGTAACTTAACACAGGTATCCTCTTGTAAGTATGAATTTGGCTGGGAGTTGGGAATATACCAGAGTTCTAATAGTTAAATCTGACCTTGCTGTTACTCAGCGCTCAGTGACACATTCCGTTCCCTTTTGTAACACCTTCATTCCATGTTATCCCTGTTCCACCCCAAGAGTTGTGAGTCATTTACATGAACAGGATTTACAATGGATATACTCCCCATTTCATATTAATTACATTCAGTTTCAATTCTGTTTCCATGGTGAAAGAGGTCTGGTCTATTAAGATCCACAGGATATGGAATATATTTTACATTTTATATATTATGAGTTGCTTCGTTTTTGTACAAAGAGCAGAGGAGATAGGATCTTGGGCTGTATTTCTAGTTCACTGAGATACTGTGAAAGTTTGGGCTGTTGATACTTCAGCTCTTTGTGTCAATACAGCTCAAAGGTGCGTCTATACCACACCCATAGCTCAAAATAAGCTATGTAATTTGAGCTATGCAAATTGCGTAGCTTATTTTAAGTCAATTTCAAAATAGCTTATTTCGTTATTCGGCAGTCTACACAGAGCCAAGTTTTGAAATAACCCGCTATTCCGAAATGTCCCTTACTCCTCGTGGAACAAGATTTACAGGGACGTTGGAATAGCGAGCCTGTTATATTTCAAAATGACTGGCTTGCTCAAAAGACGCGGGATAGCTATTTCAGGATACCAGAAGTATCCTAAAATAGCTCTGCAGTGTAGACATGGCCCAAGAGACTAGCTTGAGAAGTAAGCCAACAACACAAGTTGATGAAGGGCATCAAAATCTGACCCAGTATGTTTAGCCATTCCTTAGTTCCTCGGTATGTCTAGATGGAAATCCTAGCACAATGCATGAATACTTAGAAATAGCTTGCCAAGGTATACTAAATAAATTCCCACGGTGCTGTCAGCTAATTTCCTTCAGAATTCCTTTCAGCACCTGTGCTTTGTTTTTTGCTTACCTCTGCTAGATCTGTGTCCATATAATGGTCACTGGTCCCATCCCTGGCCTGCCTCCATACGTATTTTTTACTTTTCGTCCACTACTAACCACCTCTGTGTGAGAATGGACTTCCTGAAAAACATTCCATCAAAGACTTGTCAACCTCTGACATGTGCAATTGAAATCTCAGCTCTGCCAGATGAATTCAGGTGAGTTTGACTCTGAATCTGAAGTGTAATTCAAAGCCAGCATCCTCAGATCAGGGCAGTGTCAGGAGGGTACTGCTTTGAAACTCACCACTTATTAACCAATGGCCCCAGAGTGAAATGCCCATTAAGAGTAGTAAGGGTTTAACCAGACCAGGGAATAATTTAACCTAAGATTACACACTTTGGGTTTCATCTTAAACCACTGAAGTTAATGGGAGTTATGCCACTGATCTCAATGGCCCATTATTCAGAGAGGCAGCATCATCCAGCTAGTCCAGTGGTTTGGGAACAGGACTGGCAATGAGGCTACCTGGTTCCTGTTCCCATCTCTGCTGTTGATTCACTGGGTGACCTTGGACACATCGCTTGGCCACTCTATACTCCAGTATCCCCTATCCATAAAGAAACATATTGAGCTCAATGTACGAAAATAGTACACCCTTGAGTACAATAGTACTGGCAACATCATTCATTGTGTCGTTTCCCTTGACTTCCCTTTTATCGTTCTAATGGCCTTTTCTTGTAGGAGCTATTTGACCCATATATTTTAGAGAAAGGATAGTGCTAATTTTTACTCCTTGTTTTGGGGGAATGTGGGAAGAGAAGAAAAAAAGTTTCATCTTCAAATATCCTAGCTGGAAATTACAATAGAAATACAAGCTATTGAAATGTGACAAGTTTGGGAACAATGTTTAATTTAGAATGTCTTAGGCACAGTTTTAGCAGAGAAATGTTAATTAAAAGTGTGATGACATGTTGGGGATTTAAAGGAAATCATCCAGCAAAGGATTTATAGCAATCAGAGAGCCTGAGCATTAGGATTATGGATTCTTGTGCTGTTCCTTTTCAGTGGTCATGTGATTGGCCTGTTGTTAAATATAGCTCCCGTGTAGTGAATTGAGACAGGCATGGGAAAGGTAGGAATACTTCCCTTTACCCAGACAGATGTCAGAGGTGTTGGAGATTATACAATTCATTAGTCTTAACAAAAGATCAAAGGGAAAGAGTATCTTAATTTGGGCCCTCACTGCTACTGTCTATGCATTTGACAGATTAAATGGAAAATGAACATGTGAAGTGATAACTATATGTATTAAGGCATGAGCGTATTGTTTTATATCTCTCTAACTCACTGTGCACTTCCTGAAGATAATTCTCACACTTAAGACCTTTTGACAGAGTTACTTCTATTGTGACTAGTTCAGTAACCAAATTGCTCAGAGTTTAGTGTCTAAGCATCTTCCTCTTGGTCTAATCCCTCTGCAAGGGCTTCTCTGAGCACTACTGTTAATCTAAAAAGAATAATAACTGGTTTCTATGGCAAACATCATTCATTTTATGCTTTAAATGTTTCCTGCAGAGGCCAATCTAAATTCTGCTTTGTAAATGCAGGCCTGTGGGTGCCCTGTGTGTAATATCTTTGTAAAAAGTTTGGAACAAAAATGACAATTAAAAAATGCTGAAAACCTGTGTTTAAAACAAAGCTGCACCATCTAACTCTGAGGGCCACAGAAAGTGGGCAGCAGTATGCAACTAAAACCAAGCTCACCAACAGAGACAATTCTGTGAATGGGACACAGACCCTGTTTCTATTGGAAGCACAAGGCAGTATTGCATGTCAGGGATTCAGAGATGCAGGAGATATATTCTCTTACCAAGACTTGTAATAAGCACGCTCATTACAAAATGAAAATGAAATAAACATGCTTTTAAAAAGCATCACGTCTTTTGTGTCCTACTTTTGTCAGGTCTCACCAGAGTCGGCATAAAGGGAAAGCTTTTGTTTGTGTGACAGGCCTTGCATGGCTAACAACAGGATGGGAAGAGAGATGGACAGACAGAGCTAACTAGCAGTAAGGTGGGCTTCCTTGCAGTACGGTTAGAGCATGGGATTTCTGTGTGCTGAGATGAAGTACAGCCCTACTGCACAGTTCAAATATTTAATGCTGCTCTAACTATTTCTTGCTTATTGGAGTGTGACAGTTAATAGCTATCAGCTGCCAAACCCACCGAACAGTTTAGTTTCCCAAAAAGAAAATGAAAAGTTAAAAATAAACCAAGTCAAACCAGACTCCTACAAATCAGAAACGTGCGATAGCTTAGCAGGCAAATCATCTCCAAAAGTTCAGCCTGGTGTCAACATGACGTGCCCTTCAAATCAGAGGGCTGGAGTCGATCATGCTGGGTTCCCATTCCCAGATTTGCCCTGGATTGCAGTAGGGATGTGATAATATAATCATATTATAGGTTAATGCTGTAGACTACGTGCATTTCCCCCTCGTCCCTGCCAGTAAATTTTTTAGCAGGGTGGCCAGCAGCCTGGCTCAGTCCTGCCTCACGCCGGGTCTGGAACCTGCCCCTGCTACGGCTCTGCATTTAAAATGTATTAGGAGCCAGGTAGGCAGGCAGCCTGGCTCAGTTCCGGCTCGCACCAGGTTCAGGAGCTCAGATCTCACCTGGACAGGGGCTGCTGCCACCCCATGCTGCTGCCTCTTTATCAGGGACAGCAGCACAGGCTGACAGGCAGCCAGTTCAGAAGGGGAGCTGGTTTTTAAACTGGCTCCCTGCACTGCTACCTCTGATACAGTGGCAGGGGGTTCCTTGGGAGTGGGGCTGGAGCACACTGGCTGCCAGCCCTGCCCCCAGGGACTATAGAATAGTCAACTAACTGATAAGAATTCATGAGGTTACTTGACTATTCAATTAACCGATATTTAACATCCCTAGAGTGCAGTGCAGACTTTGGCAAAATGCTTCATCACTCTGTGTTTCAGTTTCCCTATCTGTAAAAGTGGGAAACAAAACAACTACTTACCTGTCTATGAAGCATTTTAAGATCTTCTGATCAAAGGCTGTAAAGAAACACCATCTAGAATATACTTCTAAACACCCCAAGTGATTGGTGAAGTATAAATGCATAGCTATAGGGAAGTGTCACTAGATGAAGTAAGTTTAAAAGACCAAATTCTGCACTGACTTAGCCCTGCTACCCCTGGAATAGCATGCGATGTAAATCAGGATATAATTTTTCCAAAAAGGTGATCTGTCTGGCTGCGGTGCTTAACGGGACAAAGCTTGAAAAAAAGCACACTTCACTATGAACAGTATTTTACCCACAGTGGTTACAAGTAATATGGAATTTTATGAAAAAGACTGATATTTTGAAGATATTACTTTGTGCATTTACAGTACTTGGTGGAAAGTGAATGTCACTGTTTTTCCCATATAGTGGCTTAGTTTTCCCTTTGCTTTTTATGGGTTTTCACACAGCAACAGTGGAGACAGAAATATTAAAAATAAGTAGATAAATGCACCTGTAAACCCACAAGCATTGGCAGACGGACTCAGTGGCAGGGCTAATGCCTTCTCTGAAATCTGTTTTTTAAATTAATTGGATTAGAAATTGAGTGGCTCTTTTCAAAGCCCGTTTTGTTGTTAACCTGCCCACTGGAGAATGCACCAAACTCTCTCATCTCTCCCTAAGCTATCACTTAGGCAGCTGTTACAATGCTACTACCTAACTTTATTTCCATTAGGAAGGCCCCTCTAACTGGATATACTTTATAGAGGATGTTTTCTTACAATTCACAGTGGCTCTCCCAGACATGAAGACTATAGGAATCTCTGCTAGTGGCTCAACAGAATATAAATAGAATGACCAATACAAGTGCCATAGGGAAGTGTGGGGTAGAACTCCAAGGGCACCACCTATCTGTGGGATTATTCCAGATGGAATTACAGTAGAACGAAGAACAGCAAAATAAAGACAATGCATTTCAAGAAGGCAGACTTCAGTAAACTCAGGGAGCTGGTAAGTAGAGTCCCATGGGAAGCAAGACTAAAAAGAAAAACAACTGCAGCTGGCAGTTTTCAAAGGGACATTATTAAGGACACGAGCATATTATTCTGCTGCATAGAAAGGATGAAAAGCATGGCAAGAGACCATCCTGGTTTAAGCAGGAGATCTTGGAGGATCTAAAAATCAAGGAGGAGTCCTATAAAAAGTGGAAACTAGGTCAAAGTACAAAGGATGAATATAAACACCACAAATATGTAGAGGCAAAATTAGAAAGGCGAAGGCACAAAATTAGTTCAACCTAGCTAGAGCCATAAAGGGTAACAAGAAAACATTCTACAAATATATTAGAAGCAAGAGGAAGACAAAGAACAGGGTAGGCCTATTGCTCAATGAAGAGGGGAAAAGCAATAACAGAAAATGTGAAAATGGCAAAGGTGCTTAATGTCAGTTTTCACCAAGAAGGTTGGTGATGATTGATTGCCTACAATAGTGACAAGGAGGTAGGTATAGGAAATAGAACAAGTTAAAAACCACTTAGAAAAGTTAGATGTCTTCAAGTCACTAGGGCCTGATGAAGTGCATCCTAGAATATTCAAGGAGCTGATTGAGGAGGTATGAGAGTCATTAACCATCATCTTTGAAAAGTCATGGAAAATGGGAGAGATTCCAGAAGACTGCCTAAGGGCAATTATAGTGCCCATCTATCAAAATGGAAATAAGGACAACCCAGGACACTACAGACCAGTCAGCTTAACTTCTGTGCCAGGAAAGATAATGGAGCAAATTATTAAGGAATCCATCTGCAAACATCTGGAAGATAATAAGGTGGTAGGTAACAGTAAGCATGGATTTGTCAAACACAAGTCAAACCAACCTGATAGTTTTTTTTGATAGGATAACAAGCCTTAAGGATAAGGGGGAAGTGGTAAAAATGATATACCTAGACTTTTGTAAACATTTGATATAGTCTCACATGACCTTCTTATCAATAAACTAAGGAAATACAGTGTAGATGGGACTACTATAAAGTGAATGCATAACTGGTTGGATAACCAGTCTCAAAGAGCAGTTATATTAGAAGGGCATAACAAGTGGGGTTCTGCAGGGATCAGTATGGGGACTGGTTCTGTTCAATATCTTCATCGATGATTTAGATAATAGCATGGAGAGTTTTACATTTGTGGATGATACCAAGCTGGGGAGGGGTTGCAAGTGCTTTGGAGGATACAGTCATAATACAAAATGATCTGGACAAACTGAAGAAATGGTCTTAGGTAAACAGGATGAAGTTCAATAAGACAAATGCAAAGTACTCCATTTAAGGAGGAATAATGAGTTTCACACATACAAAATGGGAAGTGACTGTCTAGGAAGGAGTACTGCAGAAAGGGATGTAGGGGTCCATAGTGGACGACAAGCTAAATATGAATTTTTTAAAAAGCAAACATCAGTCTGGGATGCATTAACAGGAGTGTTGTAAGCAAGACATGAGAAGTCATTCTTCCGCTCTGCTCTGCACTGATTAGGCCTCAGTTGGAGTATTGTGTGCAGTTCTGGGCACCACACTTCAGGAAAGATGTGAAGAAACTGGAGAAAGTCCAAAGAAGAGCAACAAAAATGATTAAAGGTCTAGAAAACAAGAGCTATGAGCCAAGACTGAAAGAATTGGGTTTGTTTAGTTTAGAAAAGACGACAAAGGGGCCATGATAGCAGTTTTCAAATACCTAAAAGGTTGGTACAAGGAGTAGAGAGAAAAATTAATCTCCTTAAACATCTGATGATAGGACAAAAAGTGATGGGCTTAAATTGCAGCAAGGAAGGTTTAGGTCGGATATTAGGAAAAACTTCTTAACTGTCAGGGTGGTTAAGCACTGGAATAAATTGCCTAGGAGTGTTGTGGAATCTCCATCAATGGAGATATTTAAGATCAGGAATGATCTAGATCAGGGCTACTCAACTCTGGAAGCCCCAGGGGCTACAATGATACAGCACATGCTGAGGGCTGCAACTTAAGTGTGGTTGCGTATACATGCAAATATATGCATATAGCTTTTCACGCAATGCCCCGCTCCATGGAGGCTAGAAATGCTGACACACTGTACCTTCTGTTCCAGTCAGCCCATCTGCTTGTGTCTTTCAATACTCACCCCACCTGGGAGACACCTCGCCCTTGTGGAGCGTGTTCCCAGTGGAGGCCATGTTCAAAGAATCCCACCCGCGGGCCGTGTGCTGAGCGCTGCATAAACCCAAACTGTACCACAGGCCGCAAACAAACGGGCCACAGGCCGCATGCAGCCCACAGACCGCATGTCTGATCTAGATGGTGCTTGGTCCTGCCATGAGGACGAGGGACTGGAATTGATGAGCTCTCAAGATCCCTTCCTGTTCTAGTATTCCATGATTTTAGAAATTGCATGGTTTGAAAATGTAACTTATAATCACTATACTGGGCCAGGGAATCACAGGGGTGCTTGCTCTGTAAAGCGCTAACTCAGGGGGGGTAGTGTAAAGCCCAAGGTGTGGCTTAGAAGGGTCTCAGAAGCAGCCAGTTTCAGCTGCTGTCCTGCAGGTTACTGACAAACTTGTTCATCTTTTGTTGGTGGAGAACGTAAGTGACCAACGACTCCATGTCCTCTACCAAGGCAGGCAGAGTGCTCCATGGGTGCTCAAGGGCTCCAGCAGCCACAGGGGGAAATTGGTGGGGGCCGAATAACCACCGGCAGCCCCACATCAGCTACTCCCACCATGCACGGATCAGCACTTCCCCCTTCCTCAGCTATTTCATGGCATTTGGGAGACTCAGGGGAGAGGGAAGGGGAAGGAGCAAGGACGTGGCTCTCAGCAAAGGGGATGGGAAGAGGTGGGGTGGAGCAGGGGCAGGAAGAAGTGTGATGGGGGCTGGAGCAGAGCTGGGGGTCAAGCACTCCCCAGCATATTTGAAAGTTGGCATCTGTGAAGGATGGTACAAACACATAAATAACATGGCGGCTGGTGTCTGTGTGATAGAGAAACGTAGAACCTTACAGTTACGAACTGACCAGTCAACCACTCCCCCAATCTGAAACCGAAAACGCACAATCAGGCAGCAGCAGAGACAAAAGACCCTCCCCTAAAAAAGAGAAGCAAATACAGTGCAGGACTGTTTTAAATGTAAAACTGGTTAAAAAAAATAAAATAAAGGGAAAGCAGCATTTTTCTTCCCCACAGCAAAGTTTCAAACCTGTGTTAAATCAATGCATGGTTGTAAACTTTTGAAAGAACAACCATAACATTTTGTTCAGAGTTATGAACAAACGCCATTCGTAAGGTGGTGCTAACTCCAAGTTTCTACTGTACGTTTATGGGTGCAAACTTTCCATTCCATAACCCATCAGAGATGTCCCTCTTCTGCACAGTTTGGGTGGCCTGGTTTAGGGAAGGAGGGGCCCTGCATGCACATGGCCTTAAAAAATGGATTCCTGCTCTAAAAAAACAAACAAAACCGTAGAGTGCCTCCAGAGGTCCAGTGTTTCTTCCATCCTCGTGCTTTCCAGATGGATGCATGCTCCGTATGCAAATAACAAGAGCTTTTTCAACTGCCAGCCTGGCACATTTAACTTAGGAATTGAGAGGCTGAACCACAGCTTGTGCAAACTATGAGCGTTCCACCAGATGTGCCCCTGTGAATGCAGGTGGTTTTCTTGCTTCTTGTGCACCGTAACTCACAATCTTAAAGTGTGGCTGAAAAATGGGATCCCCTTCAGCATACTTGGGGTAAGCTGATGACCAGAAATATTTGTCCCTTGAGAGTAGGCCTCTGGGACTTGCCTTCTCTTAAAAAACAAAAAATAAAGGTCATGATGAGTTTGAGGGGTGTTGCTAACTAACACAGTTTTAGCCTAGTGGCGCTTTGTCTACAGTCAGCTGACACAACGTTAACGAGAACCCTAGCTGCAAATTCGCGTTTAATACCATTTTAGTTACCTCAATGCCTCTCGTGTTTTTACATGATCTCTTTTTCTAGGGACAGGCCCTGAGAAATGGTGGTCTTTTCTGACACTGATGATGGAGATGTTTTTCCAGCATCCAAGTAACTACTTTCTTGACAATTAACTATTTTCCCTTAACAGTTTCAGCCTCTCACTCTTTACTGGCCCATGTATCTTGCTGGATTGTCCAGGGTGCAGGAATGAGGCAATCTTCCAGCCCTGGTGAACAGGCCAATGAGTTTTTCAATTACCACAAGTTCACCATCACACAGTGCCCCTTGAAACTAGAGTGATCCATAGACTCAGTCCTGTCCGAGGACAGCCCAGCAAATTACTAGCCTCACTGCCTACGGTATTTTTATTATCTCTTGGAAGGCATGTACTGAGACAACCTAACGCTGCTGTCTAATGGGGTCAGAGCACACGGTGTATGTCCCTATGCCCCTGCTTTCAGTGTGCTGATGTTCAATACTAGCTGCAGAGAGGGTCGCATATGTCCACCACAAGTCTGCTGAGGAAACAACAGACAACTATGAGCAAATCTCATGCCTCACAATCCTGCTAATAACCGGGCTGAACATTTTATGTCCCTTTTTACTTGTTTCTGCTCTAAAAACCCATAATCAGAGCTCGACGAATCATTGAATCTACTCGCCCGTGGCAAGTAGATTTCAGCTGGTCACCCCGTTCATCGGTGGTGCGCAATGCGGGTCTTGCGCATGAGCAGTGCGGGGTTGGCTAGCAGATTTCACCGCCGTTTGTCCAGCCCTGCCCATAATAACTAATGTTCACTTTTAAAGACGAGCTGCACAACAACTGGGCTACACAGGACTGTTACTAGCTGCCGTTCCTGCTGACAGAAAAGATGGCTAGAGTCAAGATTCTGAATAAAGGACAAATGTCACATATGCCATGTGCTACAGAGGACAAATGTGGAATACAAAATATGTTTAATTGCTGAGTTAATTATCTCTCTGAAGTCTGAATGTTGTTTTTTAGCACTTCTTCCCCCCCCCCACACACACACAGTCAGTTGTTTACTTTTATCAGTTAGAAAATACAAAATTAATGTCAAGAAAAACATAATTATATTCCTACTAATCTGAAGTGTTTTCTCCTTTGCGTACTGCAATCTGACGTGTTTTATCACTTTCTTTCACATTATAGCACAGGAAATTGTTAGCTAAATCTAGGAATTTAGAGAGAGAAAAAAGCAAACAAATTTTTTAAAAAATAACCATGCTCCTCACCAATCAAGTATTATTCCTAATGACAAAACTTCTGAAATTTCCTTTTCGATAATACATGAATAGCCAGGAATAAAATGGGTCACAGGGAACTTCATTAAAATCCAAGTGAGAAGAGATGATCTTTCATGTGGATGATTGGGTGAAGATGAGACATTATGATAAGAGTGCCTTCTGCCCTGCAAGCCAGAAGTATCCAGGCTCTTCTTTGCTGAAGTGGGAAAACATTTTGTAAACAGTTCTAGTTAGTCTTGAGTGTCAGACGATTGTGCGACTTAATGAACTGCCGCTGGTTCTGACTTAAATTCACCCTTTCCTGACACAAAGGCCTGGTGATTGGGCTTGATCTGAGGCACTTAGCAAGGGTGTGCAGAGGAAACTTCTCACCCCAACTCTCACAGGTTACATGCTGCCCGGTAAGCCACCTGCAGCCACTGCTTCAACCAATGGGTAACTGCCCTGCTATTATACATAGCGGGGCGCCCACAAGAACCGAAGAACCGGCGTAATTGCACCAGGTGAGTAATCCTCTCTTGCAGCTAGGGTTGCCAGGTGTCCAGTATTCTACCGGACAGTCCAGTATTTGCGCTCTTTGTCCAGTAAAAAAAAATCAGAATACTGGACATGTGCAATGTCCGGTATTCTCTGATTTTTCTGGCTGCGCACCGGACGGAAGCCTGGTGTGGGCGGGGGGAGTGGCTGGAAGGCGGGGCCACGATTGGCGCTAGGAGCCTGAGATTGCGCAGAAGCCTGGGACTCCCCTGCCCCCACCAGGCTTCTGTGCAATCACATGCTCCCAGCGCCGATCGCGGCCCTGCCTCTCACCTGGGACTCCCAGGCTGGGAGGCAGGGCCGCGATTGGCGCTGGGCATCCCAGCTGGGAGGCGGGGCTGCGATCGCCGGTCTGGGCCTGTCAGAAGGGGCGTGGGGAGTGGCTGAGAGAGGCAGTACTTATTATCCTGCGCTTTTTTTTTTTTTTTTTTTTTTGGTGCTTGACAAAAATTTTTAGCCTGTGTTGGGGGTTTTTGGTTTTGTTTTTTTTTTTGCTTGACCAAAATACCGTGTGTCCAATATTTTTGGGGGGACCATCTGGCAACCCTACTTGCACCTTGCTGAGGCATTCCCATCCTAGCTCTCCTCTCACCAGGGCTAGGTCTACACTACAGTCCTTTGTCGGAAAAAGCTACGCAAATGGCGCTCTGCAATTTGTGTAGCTTTTTCTAATCTCTTTTCTGGATGAGGCTTTTCTGCCATTTGGCCCAGTCTAGACGGGGCCAAATGGCAGACAAGCCTCCTCTTCCGGCAGAGTCCTTATCCCTCGTGGAACGAGGAAGACAGGGCTCCCTGAAAGAGCGTGTTTGCTCTTCCGCAAAAAAAAGTGGAAGAGCAAACGTGTTCCTTGGATGTGGTGGAGTTTTTCCAGGATACCTCTGGTATCCCTGAGAACGCCCACAGTGTAGACATAGCCCTGCATAGCTAAAATAGCCCCAGAGGCAGGGCCTTTGCTATGGCGAGGAGGACAAGCACATACCTGGTCCTGAGCAGCCTCTGTTCCCATAGTTTCACTGCTATCATTAGCCGGGCCAACCAGAACACGGGTCTGGGTGCCTGAGCCGCAGTCATAGCTCCAGTTGCAGCGTGTTGCTATGGGCTGGAATGGTCATCGCTGCTACTCCTTTACCTCGGGACAGGATTTTGGGCCACTGGCTCCACAGAACCACAGATCCTCTACAACGGCCTGCTTCCTGGTTTCCTCCCTGGTCTTCATGCCTCCTCGCCTGCAGTTGAGACTTCTACTTGTTACCCAGGCTAAGGAAAACAACATTTCAAAATGGAGTCTGCTGGCCATTATCACCTCAGCAGTTTCTTCCCGCCAAAACCACACGGAGGGATCACCTCAGAAGGCTTTGCACTCCACCCTCTAGCCTGTGCACACGACTCTAAATCTGTGCACCCCTCTCTAATGTGATGCGTGCACACCCAAGTTGTGCACCCGACCCCTTTTTCCATGTGCACACCGCCCTATTCTGTTGCACCCCTCACGCTAACCCAGTTTCCTGCCTTAGTGTCTTTATAAACCCTCTCCTGAGAACAGCTTGGGTTGGTTCTCCTCGGTCTGTTTGTAGCTGCGTGTCGTCGGGTTGGTTTTTCTTCGTTTGTCATCCCTGAGGCGCTCCATCCGTGCGTGGTCTGGCCGAGACTGCCCAGGTCCAGTACTGACTGTACCCTCCTGAGGTGTGAGGGAAGCCTCCCCTTTAAGGATTTTGGGACCGGTACTGTGGGACTTTGAGACTTTACCATCTATTACTCGTCCACCTGCGGAACTTCACCAAGCCGAAGGACTGGTGTCAAAGAATCCTGAGTGTGTGTCAGCCACGTGGAGGCGAGGATCCAGTTCGAGGGCCATTCCGGAGCCCAGGATCGTTTTATCTTCCCGGGATCTCCCTGCTGATCCTCCCCCGCAGCTTTAAATTAGCCAAAGGGTAGCAGGTCGCAGGCACCCATCGCAGCCTCTGAGTTTTGTAACGTATAATCCTTTTGTATTTGGGAATCTTCCTGTCTTTCTTTCCTTCCGGGTTAGGGTGGGACAATTACAGGTATATTGTTGTTTGTTGATGCATGTTCTCGTTTTCCAAAATATATGGTTTGGCCCTAAATTTTGTTTCTGGCCTGATTTGTGGCTCCAA
Source organism: Pelochelys cantorii (assembly GCA_032595735.1). Lineage (NCBI taxonomy): Eukaryota > Metazoa > Chordata > Testudines > Trionychidae > Pelochelys > Pelochelys cantorii. The sequence continues at coordinate 6,196,096 of CM064333.1, forward strand.
TCCAGCGGTGATTAGATACGTACCACCAGGTCAAATCTATCTTCTGGGGCGGAGGGGACAGCCTTAGGCTTTAATTAATTGCTTACGCAAAGAATGGGTAGATCAGCCTCCCCGCCCTGGTGGCCCTTCTGCCTTTGTGCTAGCCCACTGACCACAAGGGATATGGAAGGCTTTGCATGGGATCTCCCCACCCGAGTGAGCTACATCCATAATACACTGACCTGCATTCACTTTCCAGGTGTCCGAGGGGGCCGGGTCCCCGTTTCCTTTTCCACTGCTAAGGCCTGGTCTCCACTGCAAACATAGGTTGACAGAAACCACTTTAAATTGACCTAATAATGTGTGTGTCTACGCTACCAGGTACCTTCCGCTGACTTGACTCGATTTGCCTGTAATGGCAACTGAATTACTCCACCTCTACGAGCCATGTAGCACTTAATTCAATGATGATGTATCAAGTAGCCATGTATTTTGCAGGTTCCTATACCCCCTTGCAACCATGTTTTTGTCCCATGAGGCATTGCAAGCTCATCCCCAACCCACGAGCCCTGCTGTCTGTCTATTGATGCAGGCGCTGTGAATGAGGACACCCTCCACGGACACAATTAGTCTGGTGTGGTCTCACACGACTGACTGACTTAATGCAGAGGCTGGATGTTGCCTTAACTTTGTACCGTGCACCTGGCCTGACTCTCAGCAAATTTCTCTTTGCAGTGGCCACCGATACAGCGATGCAGCCGGGAAGCGCAACGTAGCAGTGTCTTATTCGCACACCAGACAGCAGTACAGATATCATCTTCCTGGCCAATGGAGCAAATTCAAAAGAAGCCGAAATGAGCTCAGGATTTTTAACAGCTGGAGCATGGGGGAGTGGTTCCGATGCAGTACAGTGGTTTGACACAGAGAATTTGCAAATGTTAATTTGACTCTGGATCCAGCTACCTACAACATTCATGGCTGCTGAAATCCAGGGTTTTGATTAGGGCCTATTAACATACTTTATTTGTCTCTCTCCCTACCACTGGAAAAGGGACAGGGAGATTTGGTGTGTGGTCTCCTAAACTGAATGAATATAGCCAGGCATTCTTTTAAAGGAGAGGACACTTCCTTTGTTTACGCTGTTAAAAAAGATGCCTCAACTCACATGACGATCATTCAGAAATTTTGGCTGCCCTTGGGCAATAGCGTAGCCTGACTGCATCTGGTTTTACACGTATGTGACGCCATCAGACAGAATCACTGTGGACAAACTCAGCATTTAGGTCGGACATTTCCTTCTTATTGTTACTGAGAACAATGAAGCTATCCCTACTCTCTTTTCATGAGGGAGCCATCTGCCCAGTTAAAAACTAAGATTGACAGTATTAAAATGCCACTGATAATTGTTCGAGGTTGATTTGAAATCTGGGGGGGGGGGCGCTGTTTTATTACAATAATGTAAATACATTTGAGGGGGATTTCAGAGAACTAGTGATGGGAATTAGACTGTGACCAGAGTTAATTAAGACATGATGGCTCTTTGGCGACCAATCTATGAAATAAGTTTGATAGGGTTCAGGCTGGCTCTTAATGAGCAAGCACTCCCAGTGCAAAAACTCACCACCACCATGATTAGCCCCCTGGCTGGTCATTTCAACAGAACAGCCTACAACTGAAAGGGGAATGTATAGTCAGATAACCCTTCACCTCTGCACATGCAGGGTCAAAGCATATGCATGAAGTACTGTGAAGAAATGTACACTGGCTAAACAGAGGCCTTCATCTTCCAACACTGTGAATTTAATTAGCAGCAAATTCACTTTTAAAGAAGGAGAGAGGAACCCTATGCTGCAGTATATTATAGCCTAAAGGCCATCACATTTTAAACAGTAGCTGAGATGAACTCGAGACTCAATGACATGCTCCGGCCCTACCTACTTAACCCTGGCTACATTTTAAAGATTTCTTTGCAGACGCTGTGTAGCCTTTTTAATCTCTACCGTCTACCCATTAGTAAACATTGTGCATGATCTGAAACCCCTTTGAATAGTCAACATACCTTAGAGAGTTTTCAGTGTTGGCTGGAATTATTCAATCATGAGACATTTGTTTGAAATCTCAGGCCAGATTCTAGCTGGTGTCTGGGAACAGATGTGACTAGCCTCTGCTCTATGCAGCAGCACTGATATATTGCAAAAGCGGCACTGACATGCACCTGCACCCTTACTGAAGCCACCATATCAACTGTCCTTCTGTGTACTCCATTCCTGGTAGTAGAAGTTATTTGTGATACGGTTGAGAGCAAGGGCTGGCTGGGTATATGGAGGAGGAATACTTGCTAAAGGTCACCATATAGGTGATGTGGCAAAAGAGGTGAACCATTTCATTACATCCCTTCTTGTGGCAAACCACCGAAGACCTGCAGAACAGTCATACTTTGGTAGAAGGCAGAAACCAGGAGGTCCATTTTCACCTTGTGCTTTCATGGCTGGCTGGAGTTTTGCAAGCTTATGCATACACATAGCATTACCCAGAATTTGGCCCCTCCATGGCAGATTAACCCTGCATTAAAATAAACACCAACAAGGCTCGTTGATTCTGTACCTGCTATTCTAGACAGTGAACAAAGAACATTTCTAGGGCCAAATCCAGAGCTGACAAAAAATCAGCACAGCTATGCCCATTCAAACCAGCTGAGGGTTTGTTTACTGCTGGTTAAGTGCCAGGGAAATATAAATTTCATATGCTAGGACCCTGTTTTGCAAATGCTTTTGCACATGAGTGACATTACCCATGTGAGTAGTCCTACTGAACGCAACCAATTTACTCACTTGAGTAAAGCTACCTTGCCTGTGTTTGAAAAACTGAGCCATTAGGTTTTTCAATACAATGTTCAGTACAAGAGAAACCTGGTTCTAGGCCTGCTCTGTGTGGTAGGAGACTCCATCAGCATTTGTTCTTAGGACAACGCATGAACCCTGCTTATTTTCATACCATAATATACTATTTTTCAGTTGGCCCCTTCTCCCTATCTGTGCTAGCAACAGTTTATAGGAACGACTGCCATTCATAATGAACAAATATTTTCCCTATGGCAGCTGCTACCTCAGCTTTCATTTGTGCTGCAGAGTAAGTGAGCAGCAACCTGAGGAAATAAACACATGTACAGGTGTAGTATCATATTAATCCTCTACATTTCCAGAGAGGGGGAGATATGCTGTAATTAGCAGACATTTGTTTCCATTTTTAATGAAGAGTGTTAATGGAGTAATCACTGACAATGGCTCCTCTCGCTCTCTCTTTTCCCCTTCCACGTCATGATTTAATAGCGTGGGGAGAAAGAAGGTTTGTGTTTAGCTGAAGGGGTGATGTCTCCATGTAGAATGCACATGCAGCTATGTAAGGGCCACAAGGCTAGGAGAAAAGCAGCCCACGTTTCTTGGACCAACCCTTTATTGCTGGCCTGGAAAAAGTAACACAAATTGCCATTTAGGAATCTGAGTTAAATTCCTGGCCAATGCAAAGTCTCTGTCATTATCCATACCACAGAGGCAGATGTCTGTGCATGGCACCTAGAGAGAAGGGTCTCTGGAAGCTATGCAGCATTTTAGAGGAATGATCCCTCTGTGTGTTTGTCTAAAACAGAGGTTCAGGACTCCAAAATGGGTCGCAACCCCATTTTAATGGGGTCAGCAGCATCGACTTAGACTTCCTGTGGGTGAAGCGCAAGCTCCACCACTGATTCTAGGGCCAAAGCCTGAGGGTTTAGCCTTGTGTATTGGGGCTCAGGTTATAGGCCTCCTGTCTGGGAGGCTGCCTCTCTCCTGCCCCAGTCTAGGGCAGGAGGGCCCAAGCCTGGGTTCCCTCACCTGGGGGTGGTGCATTAATGTTTATTGTCAGAAGGGGGTGCAATGAAGTTTGAGAGCCCCTGGTCTAAAAGATACGCTCTAACCCAGCCACCAAGCCAGTGGGTTCCATGGAGGACCCACTGGCTGGAATTCTCCAGCCCATGGTATGCAAGAGGCCAGCCTGGAAGAACTGTGCCCCCTCTGGCTTTATTGTCAATGAAGTCCCCTGTCCTGATTTCATGCCTGCACAACATTATATGCCATTTGCTACCTATGTATTGGTGTGTTTCCTGGGCCAAAAAGGATCTTTCCTGAGTCCTGGAGAAAGTTTTTTAACCCAATCTCTGCTTGCAACCAGGACCCAAACCTGTGAGTTGCTGAGAACTTTCTGGGAAATGCTGAGCACACTCATTGCTCGTCTACTCAGGCCCAAGCTCAGAAATGTACTTATGGATGAGGTGCACTTTAAACCTGTGGGTTGATGTGTTGACTCCAAAGGGACTTCCCATGTGCTTCAGTTCTGCATATGCAAATCAAGGCCTGTTTTAACAGGGCGCTCAGCACGTCACAGCATTAGGCCCAAAGAGTGCAGAACAAACCATTAGGGATCCTCAGAGCCACGCTGCACAGTCTCTTTCCAGGGTGAGGCCTGCACTTTTCCTGTGATTTGGGCACTTCAAAATAGAGATGTTAAATTTAGATTAACTAATCGAATAGTCGACAGGATTTCCATCGACTATTCGATTAGTCTATAAGGGCGCCTGCCAGGCTCTTGCTACAGTTCGAAAGTGGAAGCCCCGCAAGGAGCGCAGGGTCAGTGGGGGACTGGCTCCGCACTCCCTGCGGTGCCTCAGCCTTTGAAACGTACAAGAGCCCCAGCAGGGCTCTTGTACATTTCAAAAGGAAGCCCCACAGGGAGCCAGACTCCCCCCATGCCCTGGCTCTCCCTGTGGGGCTTCTGCTTTTGAAATGTACAAGAGCCCCGCTGGGGATCTTGTACATTTCAAAGGCTGAGGCACCACAGAATGGGTGCAAGTGCAGACTGCTTTAGTCCCTGCTTGCACCATTTCCCACTGTGCCTCTACCTCTGCTACCCCCCATGGACATGGTGCTGGGGGGAACCAGCTTTTAAGAACCGGCGGCTTTTAAGGGTGGGGGCAGCAAGGTGCGGGGAAAACAACTAGTCGCATCACTAGTCAACTATCCGATAAGCTTGTGCTTATCGGATAGTTGACTAGTCGCTTACATACCTACTTCAAAATACAGCTATGACACTCCAAAGGACGTATGTGACATCTATAGCTGTCAGGGCTCTCACAATCTTCAACAAAAGAATATTTTGTCCACCTTCTGTTCTCTTTACTGTATTCGTTTTCCATGCATTAACACAACTGTCAGTCAATTTCATTTCCGGCAGTGATGCATGCATGGCCTTGTTTGTTACATTGTTTAATAATCTTTTCCTACTGGTTTGCCTAAAGAAATTGTTAAAACTAGAGCACTGATACTGCTTAGCTCTGTATAAACACGGCCTCCCTAACCTCACAATGTCTCTGGGTTATCATCCCCATTTTACGGATGGGAAAACGGAGACACAGAGAATTTAGCAGCCATGTCTTGACATCAGTTTAAATGGCTAGTAACAATCAATGATAAAATGTCTCTCTTAAGGTATGTTTATCCTGCACAATTAACCAGGGCCTTTACGAAGATTTTAGCCTTACCCCCACTGCCATCCACACAGAAAAACCTCCGACACTGGATTGGAGGTGCTTTAAGCCCAAACTATTTTACCTGGGTGGGAGTATAAATTTGGCACCAGATTCCATTTGAACTTTACAGGGGGGAAAAATAACTAAACCACTCAAGTACCTATAGTCTTCCAATGCTTTCCCACAATTAAGGATAGATCCGTTTTCTTTCATTTGTAAAACTGGCTAAGAGAATTCTAAAATGAGTGAAGATACAGCAATGTGGGTAGGGATTTTCAGTGGCATTGCTCACATTCAAGGCTAACCCACGTCCTCAGATGTGGAAGCCAACTACACACCCGTTCAAGTACACAGTATAGACATTGCTTGAGGACATGTTTACACTTCAAGCTGGGGGGGGGGGAGGGGATGCCCAGCTTGAAGAGACATATCTGCATTAGCTCGTATGTAATGCACTAAAAATAGAATGAGCACATGGTGGCGGGAGGGGCTTGTCGTTGGTGTATGAGCACGTATTTGGGGTGGCAAGCCCATACTGTTGCTCATGCTGTCGCTAACATGATCAGAAATAGCACAAGGATGTCTCCTCAAGCTGGGAATCGTCACATACACATAGTGACTAGCCCCAGCCACAACGTGAATTATTGGTGGATCTGATATTTGAATTTCAGAGTTCTTAGCTCCCTATGCCACATGCAGATTAAGTAAAAAAAAGACTTGAACAAAATTTGCTTCCCCTCCCCAGTCAGCTAAATCCAATATGCACTTGATTGGATTAGAAATTAGCCATGGTCATCATCAATATACTCTTTTTAAACCAATCTCTGCTTTCTATCAAGACCCAAATCTGTGGGTTGTTGAGAACTTCCTGGGAAATGCTCAGCACATTCGTTGCCCATTTTCTCAAGACCCAGTTCAGAACTGTACTTATGGACCAGGGGAACTTTAAGTGATCTGATGACTCCATGTGCTTAAATATGAGCCAACAGTCTAACACTGGTGTAAAAAAGCAAACATCATTAACAGGAGTGTCATACGCAAGACACAAGTAGTAATTCTTCTGCTCTACTCTGTGCTGATGAGGCCTCAAATGGAGTTCTGTGTCCAGTTCTGAGCACTACATTTCAGGAACAAATGGACTAATTGGAGAAAGTTCAGAAATTACTAAAGGTCTAGAAAACTTGACCTATACAGCAAGATTGAAAAAATGGCGTTTGTTTAGTATGCAAAAGAGAAGACTGAGAGGGGACATGATAGCGGTTTTCAAGTACCTAAAAGGTTATTACAAGGAGGAGGGAGAAAAATTGTTCTCCATCATCTCTAAAGATAGAACATGAAGCAATGGCCTTAAACTGCAGGAAGGGAAGTTTAGGTTAGACATGAGAAAAATCTTCCTAGCTGTCAAGGTGGTTAAGCACTGGAATAAACTGTCTAGGGAGGCTGTGGTATCTCCATAATTGGAGATTTTTTAAGAGCAGGTTAGACAACTACCTATCAGGGATGGTCTAGATAATGCTTAGTCCTGCCATGAGAGTAGAAAGGACTGCATTAAATTACCTCTCCTTGTCTCTTCCCATCCTAGGATTATGTGTGTTGTTAAGAATTACTTTCACATACAAAATAAAGAAATAGCTTGAATTTTGCAGGACCAAAATAAATTGCCTTTCATCCAAGGTAAAGCCATTCTGTGTATTCTGAAATTGGAAATTAGATATTTAAGTAAATAAATAAATAAATAAATAAAACCCTGACAGCAAATTGTCAACTATGAGCACAGCACAACAACGCAAAAACTGTATGGACTACAGCAATTACTTCCACCCTATTTTCTGCACTGCTTATTTTGTTGTGACCGCCTCCTTTGGTGCCCCCTCAGCCTACATATGACTGTAATCAGGTTGAGATCTGTGTTTACATCATTTTACCTATGAGAGGCATTGCGGCACTTCGGGTACAACCCTGCCTTTGCTCTACAGGTTGTACCTCCCTAAACTGGGACTCTCTGGTCCGGCAACGTCCGTGGTCCAGCAGGACCATGGATGTTCCTGGAGCAGAGAGCCCAGGAGCAGGGAGGCCAGTGGTGGCCTGGGAACCTTGGGGCAGAGGGCTCTAGCATCGTGAGGAGCCCCACATCTGGGAGCAGCCAAGAGCACCATGGCAGGACTCAGGAAGCCTAGGGAGCACCACAGCAAGGTGGTCCAGCAGTGCAGCCAGTTATCCCGGGACAAGGGATCTGGCTGTGTGGCTGGGAGCTAAGGGGTTCAGCCAGAGACAGCCACACAGTCAGCTGAAGGCAAGGGGAGCCGGCAGGGGCTAGAAGCAGAGAAAGTGGCAGGGGCCAGATCCTGGAGGTCCAACCTGTTCTCTGCAACCCCTGTGCATTGTCTGTGCATTCCAGAACTGCTCTCGGCCTGCCAAGGACCAAGTATGAGACAAAGACCCAACGTGGGCAGCACAAGGAAAAAAATACCAGAACAGGCAGGTTAGTACAATGAGCCATTAGTGTTTTTAACCAGTAACATTTCCCAACACTTTCCACGTCATGATTCTGCATTTGAAATCTAAATGCAATGCAAAATAACCGAGTGCACCTCAGGGTGGAGGCAATGCTGGATCTGTAATAAGATGCTGCTGACAAGTCTATTTAATAGGGAGACTTTGGAGTTAAGATTGTATTCTCAACTTCCTTGGAGCTTTGATTTTGGTCTAGACCTTACCCTTAGGTGCAGCATTTGTATGTTATTTCCCTTGTTGGTTGTGTGTTAAAAAATAATCAGCTGAATCAATGAATGAATGTTCTCTCTTTGAATAAGGGAGAAAAAAGTGTTTAATTCCTTCACCTCCCTATTTGGAGACCACTTTCTGGGGTTCTAACTTAGGAAAGCACATTTTAAGTGCTTTCCTAAACACGACCCTGAATCCCTGTTGTTTTAGTGCTTCTGTATGTCATAACCAAAGGCCACTGTCCTCTTGCCTTTCTCAATTATTTTGATATCAGTGAGGTTGCATAAATGTGGAATGGAGGACAGAATTTGGCTTTTAGCATCCAGGTCAGCAAAGCATCTATCCTTGAGCATGCACTAGAATTTTTGCAGGCATTTAAGACAGTTCTAAACCCAGTCCTTACTGAACATCAATGCAAGTTGGGTGCTAAACTCCTTTGAAAATTCCAGCTGAAGTGCTTTGCTGATTCAAGCCCTTAGTGTCTGCAAAATTTATTCTGTTCTTGTGGAATGAAAAAAAAATTAACACAACCTGGAATAATTAAATATATATTGCCTTCTGAGCTCTTAAACTGACTTAACTGGTTTAGTAAATGGAAGAAAAATATTGAGTTGGAGATGGGAAAAATGCTTTCCCATTAACACAAAATATAGCAAACAACGTGAAATGTGTCGCCTCTCCTACCCACCTAGGTACCTCCTTAAGTGCCAACCTCCTTACAGGTTTTGATGGACAGGCCTGAATTCTCCTAGATCCTGCCACCCACTCAGCAGCATGTCATTTCTTTATGTTCCCATATGAATTTATTTGGTGGTGCCCTCCGCCCTTCCCCCTCTTCCTCCTTTACTCCTTCCTGGCATGGTCACCAGGGCAGTTTCGGAAGAAAATTCCAACCACACGATAATCCCCACCTGCTTGCCAGGTAGTTGAACCAATTTTTATAGTGGGGGTGCTGCTGATGGAAGCCTTGTATTTGGTGTCCGTTATTACTCCTTCAAGTCAGGAGTACAGCAGCACCCCTGCAAACAAGGGACGTTAAAAAGCATTTTTTGTACACGTATAACCGGCGGTTACACAGATGGGGAGGCAGATCCCAGCAGCCGGTAAGCCTGCTTAAAAGCTGGCTCCCCCCAAGCACCGGCTCCCACTTGTCTCACACACACACCCATACTGCTGCTTCTGTATCAGAGGCAGAAGCGCAGGGCGGGAGCACCCTGCAAAACCATAAAAGTTAATGGATGAGCCCAAGCTCATCAGTTAACCGTTTAAACGTCTACACGATCACATCGCTACTGCACACACATACAATATATTTAACACAGTAATTATATTAAGCAGAAGATAAATATTGCTTGGTAAAATACTATTCTCAGTGTTAATACCTGTGAATTTCAGCAGTCACACAGGCTGATAATAGCAAGCTTAAAAGTAGCTGGTACACATACTTTGAGGGAGCCCTGGATGACCTGTGACAATATCTTCTGTGCAAGATTTAGCAACTTGGCTGAGTTCAGTATAGCCCAGAAAAATCACAGGTAAGATAAGATGGTAAGTCCCTCCCCCCAGCCCGCAATAAAACCCCCAAACCCTTACCCCCGGCTTCCGACCCCCAAGCAGGCAATACGGGGTCTCCCAAACAATCTCCCTAACACTACAGGATGATGTACTCACACTCTGCTGTGGATCTTCAGGTTCGGAGATGGCTCTGGACTTCTCAGTCATTACAGAGGGGCTGGCAGGTGGCCTCGTCATGCAGGAGTCAGACTGCTTCTGGTCCCAGGACTTCCCAGCACTGCAAAGGGGTACCGGGCCCAAGGTGCCGATGACAAAACTGAGAATCCAAATTGCAGTCCCCTGCCTGCAGGCCCAGACATGCTTCCAGCAGGCACAGCCCTGGACAAGCAGCCGGCGCACAGCTGATTGTGCTGTGGCTAATTTTCACTAGGGAGCTGGAGGACTAACTCAGCCTGAGTAGGGCAGGGTTTTCTTAACACAACTTTACAAACTGAGCTTCTCCTTGGAAAGGTCACAGGGCCAAGCTGAGGGCCACAGAGGGCAGGTCTCAGGAGGAGCCCTGCACACAGGCCTGAGACTCCCTGCCTCAGCTCTGCACACAGCCAGCCCTGCCCTTCCTGTGGCTGGCCCCAGCCTGCTCCAGAATGGCTTCTCCCTCCCCCATGCTCCCAGGGGCAGGCATCTCACCTCCTATTGGTCAGACGAGCCCTTCTTCCCAGGCATTCCCTTGTCAGTCATTTGATGCTGCCCTCTGGTCCCCCTCCCCCCCATCTGCTATCCTGTCCCTAGGCAACAGGCGCCCTGCTGAGTCTAAATCAGAGGTCCCCAAATTGTGGGGCACAGCCAACTGGGGCACAGAGGAATGTTTGGGGGTGGGAGTAGGGAGGGAGCCCCACCCAGCTTTGATCCTGGCGCTGGAGGCAGGGCCCCGACTGCTGCCCCACACCCAGGGACCCTGGCTGCTTGTGTCACCCCCCCACCCCAGCCAAAGCTGCACCCCCAGCCCCTAGCTGAGGCCCAGTTACTCCTGTCAGTGTTCCCTTCTCTCAGCCACAGCCCTGATCCTGGCCCCAGCTTGGGGTGGGGAGGGAGAAGAGGTTAAAAAGTTTGGGGACCTCTGTTCTAAATAGAGGCTCTATTTTTTCCTCCTCTTGACTCCCCCTTCCTACTAAGGACAGTGTGCCTGAGCTACCAGCACACAGAGCCCAAGGGGAGCTTCTGGCTGGTAGGCTTTTTTGATTACCCATCTTTATTGGTCTTTAAAGAAAAAAAAAAACCTTGAAACACACAGTTGGTGCATTACAAAGCCAATTTTTCCTGACTTTACCATCCACATTTTCACATCAAAAGCTACGAATGGGACACATTTAGTCCATTTAATTAGCCTCATTAACACAGATCCTACAATTGACACGTACTTCTTCTGCATTATATATAGCTTGGTTTCTTTTATTTCCACTCCAGCTTATCTGATGAAGTGCATTTTACCCACAAAAGCTCATGTTTGTATCTATTTTTGTTAGTCTCAAAGGGTGTGTCTAGACTACAGGGTTTTTTCAAAAAAAGTGGCCTTTTTTCTAAAAAACTTCCCGTGTCTAGAGACTGCTGCCATGTTCTTTCGAAAGTAAATCGAAAGTGTTTTCAACCACGGAAAACCTCATTTTACGAGGAAGAACACCTTTTTTTGAAAGTGCTCTTTTGAAAAAAGGTGCTATGTAATGCAAACTGTGCTTTTTCGAAAGAGAGCATCCAGACTGCCTGGGTGCTCTCTTTCAAAAAAACGGCTTGCTTTTTCGAAAGTACTGGTTGTAGTCTAGACACTCTTTTCGAAAGAGGCTTTTTCAAAAGTATCTTCGAAAAAGCTTCTTTCGAAAGAGGCTTGCAGTCTAGACATAGCCCCAGGTACCACAGGACTACTCCTTATGTACAGCTGAGATTAACATGAGATGGAAATACCATACTGCAAACAATAACTGCAAATATACATAATGTGGCAGTGCTGAAAAATCTACCAAAAACATGGGGAAGGAGACAAATCAATGCAGCTGAAGAAAATGAAAACATTCTACAGCAGCCAAGCTTGGTTCTCTCAGAGTGATTTGAAGAGGAGTCTACTTCTGACACCCATTTTGTGTATTGAACAGCAACAGGCATTAGAAGAGGTCTGGACAGTACATCACGGGGTTTCATGGTGCGCTCCCAAATGAACAAGTGGATTATAGATGGAGAAATAACGGAGACTTTTCATTGTGTTCCCTCTAGCACCAGTCCAGCATTTTTACTGCTGAGTAGTGACTGCAATAAGACTACACGTGGGCCTAAGCATATGCAGGATTGGTGCTTTATTAGTGTAACTTTGAGTTAAGTGGAACTTCTAATGTATGTAAAGTTAGGCCGTAGCCATGCAGATTTTTTTTTTTTTTGCATTACATCAGTGCAAAATATGCAGATGTGCAGCACAAATGTAAAACAGGGCCTGAACTAGTGTAGCATATGCTGATTTGAAACCATACTGACACAGCATCACCCCTGAGGGAAAAAAACACCTCCATGTACGATGGGCCATATTCATATGTATTTTGGAAGACGAGAGCCGCGCTGTAGCAGCAAAGTCCATGCAGCAGCCATTGCTATGGCATATTTAAAAAAAAATCTAATCTGACAAACACAGAATGTGTCCTGTGGCAACATGATGAAGTTAAGGAGTCAAGTTGTAACCGAGTCATTCTGTATTTCTGTATTTTGCTAGTTCTCAAATCAGGGGAAATTAAAGTGCCATGTTCCAAGTCCCAGCAGCTCAGTCACTACAGCGCTTAATCTAACACCTTTACATGTACACACACTCAGGAATCAGTCTCCTGATTGTACTAATAGAATGTACCCTGTTTATGCAATATGTTTTATACAATATGTTTAAGCACAACATCCACCAAGCTGTAGATTTTGAATTACCTGAATGTGCTGGACTTCAGAATCTTTCAGTATATAAGAGGGCTGACGTGAACTGCTTATGAGGAACAGAAATAAACAGTTATAGCTTGGTTAAATGATGCCTGGGGAGGGATGTGGCAACTGCTTGCATAGGATAACTGTCTGCAGATAAACACGACAAATTGAGAAGAATTGTTCAGGGGCTATAATTAGGGGCATAATAAGGTGAAAAGAAAAAAAATGTAAGCTGAATATCAGGGAAAAAGTCCTGAAGGCGTGTTTTACAGACTGTGGAATGATCTCTCAGGGGAGGGCTAGCAGCCCTACTGCTTGGGTCAAATTAAGGTGACTTGCAGAGGAAAGCTCAAAATTGAGTTAAGCATTCATTACTTAAATCTGAATTTTCATTTGCAGGTCACCTTTAAAGCTAGGCTGTACAAAGCACAAATATACTGCAGAGAGCCATCCTGAGTAAATAAGTAAAATGTTTTGCTTACCCCCAGCCCTGGGACAATGGACACTATCGACAAGGGACAATCTATTTTCCACTGTTTGTTTCTATGCAGAGGGTTTTTAATTTTTAAAAACAGCTTAAAAGGGGGGAGGAGAGGCAGGGGAAAGAGGAAAAAAAAAGATTCTTAAACTGACAAACCCAAAGACATTAATTCAAAATGGAAGCAGACTCACCACCTTTACCAGCTACTATTTCTATTTATTTGTTACACTAGCCCCTACAAGCCTCAGCTCAGATTGAAAAACAAGGGAGCCCCAATCTAAACAGACAAGATAGATGAAGAGAGCATTAACGTTCCCCTTTATACAGAGGGGAAACTGAGGCCCAGAGAGATCAGGTGACTGGCCCTTAGTTGTGCAGGGAGTCTGTGGCAGAGCAAGAAGATGGAGCCAAGGTCTCTTGATGCCTTAACACCAAAACCATCCTTCCGTTCTGTCAGTGTGCCTTGCTCTTGCAGGCCTCAGAGTTGTTGCAAAATTAGCTAGCACATTCGTTGCAACCTAAGCATAATGGGATGTGCATCTTCTTGATTGGGTGGGCTTGAGTCACAAATTAGTGCTTATTAAACATGGCTGGCTGTGGGTTAATTCTTTGTAAAATGAGATTGGTTTTCATGTGTGTCGCACAACTGTGCTCAAGGGACCCTCCTCTGATTGCTTGTGTTACCTACCAGCTGGGAAGTCAGAAGATTGTAATTTTAGAAGCAAAAGGAGAAATGCAATTTCCTTGACTGTAGATTTTTTTTAAAAGCAATTATCCACTGTATATAAATTCAACATGTAAACTCACTGCTGATTCTTTTATAAGAGGTTAATTGTTATAATAGAAAAATGTATGCAGCAATTGAAATAGAGCGGGGTGTTCTCTTTGCTGAGTTCTTTGCTGATCACGTTCTGTGTAATAATACTCGGCACTTACACAGAGAGTAGCACTTTTCAGCTTCGAAGTGGTTCATTGTGAGGTAGGTTAATTCGGTCCCTCTTTAACAAAGGGGGAAACTGAGGCCGGGGTGATCAAGGCAAAACGGGCTTCTGTGTCTAAGCTCTGTTTAGAGCACAGGAGTTCTTACTTGCCCAGTACTGTGCTCAGATGATTAGGCTTTGCTACTTTCCATTATTCCACAGGTGACTAGGGGAATGACTTGTAGGAAAACTGGGAAGGACTATAAAGAGTTAGCCCCGGAAATAAATTAAGAATGTGAGAGCTGGTGGGGAAATGGGATCTGGGCAGAAATGCACTCTTTAATGGCTTTGTTCATAATACTAATTTGTCCTGGCCTTGCATTTTCATCTGAAAGCACTTCACAAATATGAAAGGCTTGGATGTCACAACATCTCCCTGCAGAAAGTGAATCACAGGGTTAGAAGGAACCACAAGGGTCATTTAGTCTAGAGATTCCCATGATGGGGGTGCCCCCTGGGTGGGCACAGAATGTATTCTGGGAGGGATGTGGGAGTTTTGGAGGGAGCCTTAATGTGCACATTTTACTCACAGCAGTGCATAGGGGTCGACTTAAATTGCAGAGAAATCGCATATTTTTCATGGGTTGCTCAGGGCATAAAGAGCAAATTTCACACAGTTGTATATTCCATCTGACCCTTCTGTGCTGCTGCTGGTGGCACTGCAGCTTTCAGAGCAGGGCACTGATCACCAGCCACTGCTTTCCTACCATCTAGCTGTGAAGGCAGGGCCACGGCCAGCAGCAGCAAAGAAATGAGGGTGGCATAGTGTGGTCTGCTGCTGGTGGTAGTGGCAGCAGTGCTGCTTTCAGAGCTGGGCACTCAGCCACCCACTGCTCTCCAGCCACCCACCTCTGAAGGCAGCATAGAAGTAAATGTGGCAACACTATGACCCTCCTACAATAGGCATCGTACTTAAACTTTACTGTCTCCTTCAATTGTTCTGTTTAAATCACTGACTTACTATTTTTAATGTTTAGTGAGAGTTGAACATTTTTTTTTATTGGAATAAGTTGAAACTCTCTTAACCACGATTTTTTGCTCTGTCAACATCCATGGTCTGGCACGGATGTTGCAGGACCAGAAAGTCCCGGTACAGAGCCAGCAGCAAGGGTCTCTGCGGGGCCAGCAGCACAGGGGGCTGCCAGCAGCGATCTGACGGCAGGGCTGCCCAGCGTGTAGCAGTGGGGCTGCCTGGCAGGGTTGGGACATCTGATGTGTGGCTGCCAGACAGGGCTAGGAGCCATAGTAGCTTGGTGGGGCAGGGAGCTGCATTATGCAGCTGCCTGGCGGGACCGGAGCCCCAGCGCAGTGCGTGCGGCTGCAAGACAGGTCCCGGGCCCCAACACGGCATGCATGGCTACACGGCGGGGCTGCCTGGCGGGTCCCGGAGCCACAGCAGTGATGGCTGCCCAGCGGGGTTGGTAGGGCAGCAAGGCCAGTAGGAGGAGGGGTGCTGGCGCAGAGGCCAGCAACGGGCCGGGGGGCAGTGACAATGGTCCAGAAATTACCTTCTCCGGTCCGGCAAAATCCCTCATCCAGGACTGGTCAGGTCCCCGGAGTGCCAGACCAAGGAGGTCCAACCTATATACTACTTGTGTGGCAGGGCCGGGGCATAAGTTACTATAGATGTAAGAAGGAGGTGTAATCAAAGAAGTCTGACTAGCACTAGCAGTCAGAATTTTGCAGAATTTTTCTCTAAACCCATCCAAGACAGAGGGCTATCTGGCCTTCATCTGAAAATCTCCAGTGAAGGAACTTCCACAACCTCCCAAGACAGTCTATTCCGCTGTCCTACTGTTCTTACAGTTAGGAAGTTTTTTTTCCTGAGATCTATTCTAAATCTGCTCTGCTGTAGTCAAACTATTGCCTCTTGTCTTGGCCTCTGTGGTAAGAAAGAACTACTTTTAATAATAGCTCCTCTATGACTTCATAGTTGGGGAAATAAAGGCAAAAAGAAACTATGATTTTCAGATGGGTTGGCAACATGTACATGCCATTAAAATCAATAAAATCCAGATTAAATCCCAAATTTCCTGACTCCCAGTACTGCTAAATTATGTCAGACAATCATTTTACCCTTCCTCTGTGTTTAATGTGACACAGAATGGAGGAGGTAACATTATTCTCCTTTTCTGGGTATTCTAAATTTACAATGATTACCCAGGACTTCCCCTACCTGCAGTAACCAGACTTTGGGATCCAGTCAGTATAGCTGACTGAACTGTCGGGTTTCCTTTTCAACTGGAGTTTCCAGGCAAAAACCAGGCACCTGGCCACCCTAAGAAAGATGCTTGATTAGCAAAGGGCAAATGTTCATCCCTTTCAGAAAATCAGGCCCCATTAAGATGTCTCAAGCCAGGTATCCAAAATCACCAGTCATTTTTGAAAATGTTGACCTTTATGTGGAACAATTAATAGACACAATTTTGAACCCTAAATCTTTTGCTGTGTTGTTCCACGTTGTACTTTTATTTTCTTGTCTTACAGTTATATTAACTGAGCCTCACACAATAAGGCTCTGGTCATTCAAGCACATAGGGTGTGATCCAAAATTCATAGAACTCAATGGGAGTCTTTCCATTGACTTCACTGGTCTTCAGATCAGGCCCTTGCATAGGTGCATAATTTTGTTCACATAAATAATGGCACTGAAATCTTTAAACCTACTTAAATAAGTAAAACTACACATGTCCTTAAGAGTTTGCAGGATTGCGGCCTATATTTGCCCAGGGAAAGTATGGATTTTGATAGTAAGCATTTCTATTTTATCATCATCAAATAAAGGGTTTGGGTAAAGAGAGTTTAAACCTGGGCAGATAAAACCTTATGGCAGTTTCATGAGGCTGTATCAAAGAGTTGTATGAGTTAGATAAGTGTTCTTAAACTTTTTAAGACCAAGGAACACCAAAAATTTTTTTTAAATGAGGAACACCAAGGATTTTTTGCTAAGAAAAAAAAAGGGGGGATGGGGGTCAGGGCGGAAGTTATTGAGAAAAAAAAGTTGCCTGCCTCTTTAAGGGTGGCCATTTTGAACTCTGTTCTCTGCCAGCACACCTTTGACTGCCTCGCGGCACACTGGTGTGCTGCGGAACACAGTTTAAGAAACACTGAGTTAGATGCTTCAATCCATTGATTGTGCTTTTACTATTTTGTGACATAGGCCATTGGGATCCTTCAGGATACCAGGGATAGTGTAAGCCCCAATTCTGCATTAGAATTTGCTAGAAGTGATGCTTGCAAACTCCCTTTGCCTTCAATAGGACTGCTCACGTGAGTAAGACAAGCTAGAATTAAGGGGAGATTTTGGTTGGCACAGATGGGAGTTAGGCACCCAATTCCCAGTGAATGTCAGTTAATTGCCTAGTTCCCATCTGTGCTTTGGAAATATCCCCTTTTGCTCTCAGGCAGCTTCCGTTGCCAATATAGAGAACACTGGTGTTTGCATCCGAACGAGATATTCATGTTCTCTTATAGCCACATGAGATAAAATCTAAATAACTTAAACGAGCAACATGAAAAGGTATTAAACAAAAATGTGTGTTGGTCAAAAATTTATTGGTGGGGGAAGAAGACTGCAAAAAAAGCAAGTGAAACAGGGACAGATGTTGAGGAAAAGCTCCAGGCCTGATTACCCAGGCATCAAGGGGGCTCAAAAACGAGAGAGGATGTTCTGTAGCTTAATTAATGGAAAGAGGCCTGTATGTCTGACAGCAGCCCTTCTGCAAGGTGAATTCTTTCATAAAAGGCCTCATTCATGAGTTGCCAAGACATCCACAACCTATTCTTGAATTCACACAAAAATTAAAAGAAAAACAACCAACTGGCTAATTTAGCAACTTGCAGGATGCAGCTGGTGCTACTGTTTTCATAAAAAAAAAAAAAAAAAAAAAAAAATTAGCCTTTCCCTTTCACCTTCCAACCATTCTGATTTCCCCCCGCCCCCCCCCCCCAGCTATTTTGTATCTTGCAGCACCAGTGCTGAGCCTGACAACTCTCTGACTTAGCTGGCACTGTGGGATACAAAATAACAAAGGGAGAAAACATCAGGATAGTGAGAGGGGTGATGGCTAGCACCACAAAAATACATGCAACCACAGCACCGCCTGCCCTGATCTTGCTTGTGCTTCTATCAGCAGAGAGAGATGGAAATGTTCCCCTTTTTAAAATAAAACCGTATTTTTCTATGAATTAAACAAAAGGCTTAATGATGCCAGACTGTGAGTCCCCCACCTCAGCATCCTGATGAGTCACTATCTACCTACCCGTGACAGAGAACATAAGGGATAGCTTGTGCCACAGAGCTCTGCAGCTGAATATTTAAAGAGGATTACTTTATGTTTCCAGCACTGATAATTTACCTTAGCCTCTACTGCAGTTCCCAGCTCTTCTGGTCACTAACGCTCTCAAATATCTGAGGCAGATCAATCAATTGATTGATCCATCAGGTACCATTCCAAAAATTCTCTTTACACATAGTTCTTTCCTACTCAAGAGATGTTTTAAAACCGTGCCCCTCTGTTTATAGCCCTGGTTCAACTTCAGCAGCGTTAGACTGGATGCTGGCTGAGCACACCATGCTGATTAGGCCATCTCTGAGCAAGATCAGAACACGCTGTTTGAAGTGGTCTGGGTCGTGGACTTCCCATCTGTGCCTGGGCCCTCTATGTTGCAAAATGGGTGGAGCTGGCTGTTTGCAGCGGTCAGAAGTGGTTGACTGATTCCCCTACTGTTCACCGGAGCATCCACAGCTAAAGCAGTCACTGCATTTTAAATAAAACATTAAATGTACAAATAACAAACAAGTAAATATACCCAGTTAAAATCACAGTAGCCAATATCTTGGTGTCTGGCTGAGCTCCTCGGGGCAGAACTTCAGAAGACACAAAGGAGAGGGGCCACAAAAGAAGGAGTTCAGCTTCCAGAGCAGACTTAGAGCAGACTCAGGGCTGTTTTACACAAAGCTGGCTTATAATGCTCCTATTAGGGCATTCCAGTTTCCTTCTGTGATACATCTAGTCAAAAAATATAGGAGGGATGAGGGGAATGAAATGGATGAAAAAATGGTCAGAAGTCCCCTCCCACACGTTCTATTCTTCTTGGCAACATTGGACAAAAACAGCTAATTGAAAAATCAAAATCTGGAAAATGTCAATCAGTTGTAACTGGACGACAGTGTTCTAGAACTATCTCCCTGTAGGAGACTGTGAAGGTTCAGCATTGGGAGCCTCAAATTTCGGGTGCTTCAGAAGCTCAGAGTATTGTTAGTTATGAAACTTGCCTGTGCCGTTGCTCACAGGGACTCAGGACGGCCTTGTCTCCTGGTGAGCTCTGCAAGTGGGTTGCTCGGGAGAGGTATGTGTCTCCCTCTTCCTCTCCTGATGGGTCTGGAGAGGGCTGTGAATGTAAAGGCCACTGAAACAGAGAGAGAGAGAAAGAGAGAGAGAGAGAACTTCAGCAGCTTTGAATAGGTTGCCAGGTGTCCAGTTTTGAACTGGACAGTCCAGTATTTGAGCTTTCTGTGTGGGAAACAAATTGAGAAAATATAAATGAGAAAATAGAAATGTTCGGTATTTTCTAAATAAGATGTAATGTAGATTGTGATGTAATGTCACGTCTGTCCAGTATTTTTGTTGAAACCATCTGGCAACCCTAGCTTTGAAAGCATGGAAAAAGCTCTTGGGAAGCCATGAAGGGGGATTTCATGTGAACTCCACAGAGAATCCTATCATCTCAAGAAGTGACAACTCAATATCCCCAAAGGGAACAGCAGGAGGGAAACCTGAACCTGTAGACAAGTCGACCAATAACAACTGGAAAGTTAATTACCTTCATGCTAACAAAGACAAGCCGAGGTGTTAAAACCCTTCCTACAAACACCACCACCCTCCTCCCATTTCACCTAGCCTAACAAAACCTAGTACAATTTCTGGATCAAGAGTCTGTACAGACCCCTGATTATGGCTGCTTTCATTAGCTCTGAGAAAAGAGATCTTCATTCATTTTCAGTTTCCTCCTTCATCACATCAGCTGCCTACAAAGAATCATGGTAAATATGTGTAAAAACACAACGCTGTGCCAAGTTCGATGATACTGTCTGACGTAAGGAGCTAGAATTTAAAAAGCCAGCCTTTCATCTTGGGATTAGACAGGAAAATACTACTTTTGCACCCAGCAGTCAAACTCCATCTGCCAAAGGGAAAATCTCTTAAAACCAATATAAATATGACAAAGCTTACTGCAGATTGCAAGAGCGGAGGCTTCTGTATTTTCTTTATCAGAATTGTTTTGGGTCACACTTTATATTATGTTTCCACTTATAAAGGGTTAATACATGATTGATAGGTGTTATAAGCATGTTGCAGATATAAGCAGTATGTGTTATAGAGGTTTATAAGCATGTTGGTAGTTGTTATAGAGGATTATAAAACAAGATTATAAGTATCCTATTGACCTACTGGACTCATAACAATTGAGTGGCCAGTTGTTAAACATATATTCATCACTTATTATCCCTTTATTAACTATTTATAAATGAAATCTGTTAACATGTAGTCTGACCTTGATTTGGATGCATTATACAAGACTTTGGGATAGTGCACATAAGAAAGGCGCTATATATATTTCATTCTTCTGCTTTGTTTTAGGGAATTTTCATTTGTTTGTTTTGTGGGAGGCGTGTTTCTTTAAAGTCCTGGAAACTGATTCCTCTTGATGAGGTTCATGAGCTGTTTTGAACTGTAGTTACTGTAGCAGAAGAAAAAGGCCCTTGGGAAGGTGTCAAAATGTATATTTACAAGCAAGTGGTTTTGTTCTCCTTGGCTAACCGTTTTCTCTAACTAGAAGTGGATAGGGGTTCTAAGGGTATGCCTGAAGTGCAATGGAACACCCCTAACTGGCTCACGTGAGCTGATTTGGGATTGTGGGGCACAGGTTGTAGGACTATAAAATCGCTGTGCATAGGTTCAGGCTCTGGCTGTGAGGTCCCAGGGGTCTCAGAGCCTAGGTGCCAGCCTGAGCCCAAATATCTACACTGTAATTTTATAGCCCCATAGACCGAGCCCCATGAGCCCAAATCAGCTGACGCAAGCTAGCCATGGGTATTCTTTGCAGTGTAGTCATATTTTAAGAGGTTTGAACAGGGGGCAACTCTCAGAATGACTGCTGGGTTCTATTCCCAGCTCTAGCACTTGCTACAAACCACTCCATGCCTCGGTTTCCCCATCTGTAAGACAAGGATAATAATATGCCTTCACCCAAGAGGGCTGTTGTGAGGCTTAATTAATTAATGTTTGTATATTAGATCCTTGGATTTAACCAAGTTACAGAAGTGTGATTTATTATTAAAAGTCACCCTTTGTCCCAATGGGATGGCAATTGATCCAGCACAAACATTGTGATTCTCGTATCATAGCATTACACCAATTATAATTCTGGAGCTAAGGCTGTGTCAGCATTTCTGCTGTAAACCCTTAATTTAAGGGATTTAGAAAGAAAATACAAGAACTAAATGAGGCATCAGCAGGTGATTATTTTATACTACCATTTTGTTATTTAAGTCTAATCGCTGAACGAGTGAGTACTGCACAGGCCCAGAATATACTGTCATAAATATTTCACTATATATATTTGTCACTATTTATTAATTGTATGAGGTGAAACCTAAAGGCAGGGATCAGGGTTCCATTGTGCTATTGTGTATATAATAAAGCATACCATGTATTCTCATACATAAGACAAGGAACATAAAATTCACCTGGAAAGGGATTGGCTCACATATATGGACCACTCTTTCAGGTTCAGTTACAATGAAAGTAAGAGGCTGCAGAAGACAGAGGTGAGATGAAGAAGGGATGAGTTATTATCAGGCCAGAAAGAAATCTGCGTGGGAGCTCAAGACCACAGTGGGGGCCGCAGCTTTGCTGTTGAACTTAAGCAATGAAGCAGGCCAGAAAAAGAGATGTAGCTGCAGAATTTGTGTACCTGACATATCTATGAAGACACTTAAAAGTGGACAGAGAGGTAGCTTACTGATCTTTTGCAGATACCTTTATCCCCAACAAGGCCACTACAGCTAATGGTCATTACACAATAACACTTGGGTGACATTGTGGCTGAATTTGTCAATGGGACTTTTGCTATTTACTTAATTGGGGTCTGGATTTTACCCCTTAACCGTTCCAAAGGAGATAATTTAGGGCCCATTGTTAAAATGATGGAACCCCTGTTTTTTTTCTAAATTCATAAAAATAAAGGACAATATTGACTCCAAGGAAGAGAAATAACTTCAGATAAGGACATGCCCTTTGCAAATGAGCAGCATGTGTATTTAGATGAGCGTGCCCTCAAATTTCTGAGCTGATGCTAATTGGTTAGCCCTTAACTTATGTGTATTGGTTTGTCACAAATAAAAAGGTTTCAAGGGAAGGTTCAAACTTCAGCCTCATCTTATTTCTCTGGTTCCCTGAGTCCTGTTACATAGATGGTTACAAATCCCTCCTCGTGTAACTACACTGATCTTAATGGAATTACACCGTGGATTAGATTTACATATGGGAATAACTTTACACTCAGGAATAGTCCCGACATAGATTGTAGGATCAGGCCCCAATTTATTATTACTGTTTGTATAATGCCCAACCTATAATTCCCAGACAGGTAGGAACACAAGTAGTGCTTCTGCTTAAGCACTGAGCTCAAACTTCTATATCCCTGTGGTTACGAAGATAATACTTCAGCCAGAAGGCTTGGTTGTCAGAAGTGCTGAACATCCAAAACTCTAACGGAAGTATGTGGCAGCTGAGAGTGCACAGCACTTCTCAAAATCAGGCACTACGTCCTTATTTACACTGGCTTGCGTCCACACAGTGGGTAACGTGTCTGGATTTCTGCACGAACCCTAAAGACATATAGTCTATCAAACATGTAGATGCGTGCAAACAAATGTGTCTAGCAGCACACATGTAAAGGTCTATCTATATTTTCCTACTGAAAAACAAAAATATTAGGCTTATCATAATTAAGGGAATGATGAATTGGACCATACTATGGACCTTGTAGATTCAGGTGCAGTAGTGTGCTTTTGATCTTGGAAAGTATTTGAGGCTCTGAGGCACATGGGGGGATAACATAGCACATTTCTGCCTGAGGTGTCTAGACATCTTTCAGAACTTACGAGCATTAATTGGTATTGTAACTCATTAGTGTTAATAGTTATAAGAGATGGGGGAAGGAGATGGGGCAATAGCTTTTATTGGACCAACTTTGTCAGTCAAAAAGACACGTTTTCAAGCTCTTCTTCTCTGTGGAACTCAAAAGTTCGTCTCTTTCACCCTCAGAAGTTGTTCCAATCAAAGTTATTACCTCACCTACCTTGTCTCCCTCATATCTGTTTGAACCAGCAACAACAGTACTGCAAATAGTAGTCATAGGCATATAAATCCATCACAGTTAGGGTACGTCTACACTTGCTCCCTAGTTCGAGCTAGGGATGCAAATGTAGGCAACCGAAATTGCTAATGAAGCAGGGATTTAAATATCCCGCACTTCATTAGCATGATCTTGCTGGTGCATTACTCCGCTCAACAGCTGATTCGAAAGTGAAAGTGTGCGCCGGGACGTGTTAGTTCAAACCAAACCCCAGGGCTCTAAAATATCACAAATCAAAAGCCTTATAACATAGTCTGAAATGATTGACTTTCTGATATAGCTGTAGTAAACCTTAACATTTAGCATTAATATGGAAGTTTACATCTCTTTCTGATCTCAATCAAATACATGATGAGCATCTACTAGTGGGGAAAGACCTTGATTTATTGGAACAGATTATTTCCTATCCACTTTCTGATGGCAGATGTCTTTTCTTTTTTCCTCTGGGGTGCCCGTAGAGAGCCAGAGTTGAACTTCACAAAACTTAAGAGAGTCTGATTACAGGATACCTGTGGGCAGCATTTTATGCACAGGGTGTGGGAAGGCAAGTCAGTGGGCCTACTTGTGTGAGTAACATCAAGCATTTCCCTGGGCGGCTGGTAAAGGTAGGGTTTGGGGAGGCAAAACCTCAACCTAGCCCCTTTTGCCTAGGCCACACACCCTCATCACAGGGAGGGTGGGCGGCACATGGCCTGAGCCTTCCCAGCCCCGGAACACAGGGAGGGTAGGTGGCTCCAACCTCTCTGACCCCAGGGCACGAGGAGGGTGGGCACTGGGGGCGGCAACACTCTGACCCCATTATGCCTACAGCAGGCATTCTGGGGGCAGAGTGTGGGCGGGGCCAGGATGGCATTTGGGAAGGCAATGCCCTCCCCTGCCTAGCGTATCAGCTGCCCATGAGCATGTGTGTGTTTCCAGGATCAAGTCCCAGACTGGGTATCTGCAACAGGGAGGATCTTTCAGAAAGATGCTGGAGTAAACTTACATGCTTCAGTAGCATGCGCTGGGGAGAAAGTTATGTTCTATTATTAGACTACTAGAAGATGTACCCTGTGTTGCTTGGGTCCTTAACTCAATTAATTTTTTTGGAAAATAAAATGGACATGTACATACTTCACTTAAATGATTGTTCTGGGGTGGGGCTTGAGATGAGTATGCAGGCTGCCTGGAGGAGAGACGACTACCTCAGCATGGAGCAGACGTGTCTCGGGGTGGGGAGCAGGCGCCCCTCCCCTGCCCCAGCACAGAGGTACCCCAGCCGGAAGGGAGGCACAGTCCTCTGCTGGCCAAGAACAGAGTTGCCTGCCCGCCCTGAGCCCTCTTTCAACATTCGCTCAGTTACGTCAGTTTTGGAGGACTGTACTTGAGTTAGTGATCCGGTCTCTTTTCAGTCTGGTTTTAAGAGAAGCAATCCCATTCTAGGCACATCACATTTTCCTGGAACAACCAAACTCTGACACTGCTTTAAGTTACGATAAGAGGCATATTGAATTTGGCGGTTCTAGCTCTTACCGTGTAGGAGGCGTTCATGAACAAACAAATAGACAAACTCAAACAAATAGTAGATAGTGAAGTGTGATGTTTGCTCACTATAGGTGAGCAAACATCTGAAAGTATGAAAGCTTTGACCTGATATCTGGCTCTTGCTAACATCACTCAGGACTGCAGCATGAAGGAGCTGGTGGGAAGTGGGACTTGACACAAGTGTAGCCTTCCTATAACACCAATACATGTAGAATCAGGACATCCAGTTCCCTAAAATAAGTCCGTATAGTAATCTCACCAGATAAACATCACAGGGGAGGAAAATATTCACAATTTGCTCATTTTATCCCTGTCCCATTGGCAATTATGACAGACTTGCCCAGAGTGGGGAAAGAGGGGTGCAGGAGGATCTCTCATTATGGATGAAGCAATTTAAATCGTTTTATGATATAGGAATTTGCAGTCTCCCTGTCTTTTTTCCCATTCCAATGTTTTAAATCTCCCAATATTTATTTTTCAGATGATTCATTTAAATGATCTCAGAAGCTTGAGAACCCTGCAGAATACTTTTAAATCAGGTAAGATATTTATAACCATGTTCTACCACTTCCCAATCCAACCAAAACACCCCAAATATACCCCTCCCCTGCCCGGTCTGTAACCCAGACCTAACCAGACTGGCACTGATGATCAGAAACCACCAATCCCTCCAACCTTCCTTAATTTTTTTCCTCCTTTTTTGAAAAAGCCCAATTTCCTACTTTCCAGCAGCAGACAGAAGAGTGGGGAGGGACCTCATCTGTCACAGCCTATGCAGATTAACCTTTCAATTAGCTGTTTTCAGGTTCTGTGTCTTAGCACCAGCGCTCCAATCTGCGTCCATTTAGCATCAGGAAGGCTTGAGGTTTAGGGTGTTTTTTTTTAAATTAATAATAGTCATTATTTGTTTTAATGTTTTCCCTTTGCTTCCCCACATCCTGACAGGAACAGTTGCAACCCATTTTTGTATGTATGATCTCACTCCCACCCCTCTTTTTTTTTTTTGGTGTATGTGTGTGTGTGTGTGTGTGTGTGTGTATGTGTAAGAAGAGGAGCCCTACAGAGGAGGAGGGGAGACAAGGTATTCTCTCTATATTATTCTTTTTTTTTCTCTTTTGCAAAGGGGTTTAGAAAAGGTAACTGATGCAATCAATCCGTTAACTTGGGATTCCCCCCACCCCTTCCTTGTCTGTCTTTCCTGGCTGCGTTTCCTCACTGTGTATGTGTGAGGGGGAGGTTGTGTTGTTGTTGTGTTCCTGGCTCTGGTTGCAGCCAGGAGAGAGAGAGAGAGAGAGAGAGAAGCGGCGATCGCGTTTCAGGGGCAGCACATTCCGCAGGAACCGCTGCTGCAGAAACACACACAGCCAGAGAAAGGAGGTCATTGCAAGCCAAGGGGGGAAACCTGCACCGGAGGTTAGACTCGTAGGAGTTTATGGGCCGGGGGGGGGGAGGGGTAACAGGGAGCATGCGATGGATTTTGTTTTGCATTAGGTGACAGGCTGCAATTTACCATAATAACCCTCTTCCCCTCCTCTGTGCAAGGGGCTTGTCACTTTTTTTCCCTCCCCCGTGTTGTTTTTTTTTTTTTTTTTTTGCATTGGAGGCTGATGCACGTGTTTGCAGACACTTGTGCTCGGCAAAGCATTGCAGCGTCCCCGTGCATGTTGCAGAGGAGGGGATGGCTGGGTTGGGTGGGGGAGGGAGGCTGGCTGGCTTTTTGTGTGTTGCATGCGCCCACCCTATCCTCCTCCGCAGAAGGGGTGACAGGGAAGTCCTGGTGCTTTGCATGGGGAAACTTGTAGGGACCGGCATGTGGCGTGGGAGCTGGGACTCATTGTCCCCCCGGCCCCTCCATGCGCTAGTGCCAGGCACCTCGGGAGGGTGATGCTGAGAACACGCAGGGTCCATCTCGCCCGCCCGCACGAGTGCCAAGATCCGCGGCACGCGCGTGAAGCTCCGTATTTAAGGCTGCGTATTAATGTGTGTCGCGCGCCCGCCCTGAAGTATTGGCTCGGCGGCCGCCGCTTGTGTCTCTTGCCAGCACTCACCTCTCGAACAAACTTCAGGAGCAGGCGGCGACGGGGAGGGGGAAGGGGCGGGAAGCAGGCGGGATTGACGGGTGCGGCAGCCAATAAGAGGGCGAAGCTGCGAGATTCCTCGCCCCCACTCGTAATCTGCTGCCAATCGGTAGAGTTCAAGG
This sequence comes from Pelochelys cantorii, assembly GCA_032595735.1. Lineage (NCBI taxonomy): Eukaryota > Metazoa > Chordata > Testudines > Trionychidae > Pelochelys > Pelochelys cantorii. Next base: position 6,223,431 of record CM064333.1, read on the forward strand.
CTGGGCCAGGGGGTAGCTGGGTCCTCGCGGGTGTTTGGCGGCGGCAGCGGCCAATGGCTGTCCACGGGGCCGCCCCCTTGACAGTTGGGCGGGGCTCCTCATGGCGGCGGAGGGCGTGTCCCGTGATTGGCACGCCCCGCCCTCCAATGGGGAGCCTGGCTGGCCGCTGGGCGGGGCGCGCCGCTCCGGCTGTCGGGCGATGGACAGCGGGGGCCGGCCAATGAGCGCGGCGCGGCGCGGCCCAATGCCGAGCGGCGGTGGGCGGGGCGCGCGCCAGAGGGAGGAGTGGGGGGGGGGGTAGGTAAGGTTTTAATGAGACTCCATTGGGCTGTAATCAGTGTCATGTCGGATTCACGTTAACTACAACAGGGTGAAACAAAATGGCGGCGGCTTAGGTGAGCCCAGCAACCGCAGCCGCAGCAGCAGCAGCAGCAGGGCGGGGGGAGCCAGCCGCAGCAGCAGGGGCGGCAGCTGCCTCAGCCTCGCAGCAGCAGCAGGGGGAAGAGCCAGCAGCAGGGGGAGCAGCCGCAGCCGCACCTGGAGGTGGCTCCTCCCCTTCCCAGCCCTGATCCCAGCCGAGGTGAGTGGTACCCTGAGAGGGGGAGGGGAGAGCTGTCCCCACAGCATCCCTCCCCCAGGGCAGGGCAGGGGAGGGCAGGTCTCTCACGCACACAGGCACCGCCTCGTGTGGGGGCAGCCGCACGGTGATGCTGCCCTCCCCGCCCAGCCTGCTAACGTGCAGGAAAACGGGGGCGAGGGGGGGGATGCCTGCCTGCCTGCCTGCCTGAAGAGGGTTTTATTTAAAATGATGCTCCCTTTCCCCAGTAAAACAGCCCCCCTTCTTCTCCCCCCCCCCCCCCCCCCCGTGATAGCTGAGACGTGCCAGTCAAGTCCTTCCCACCCTTGGTTGCCCAAATATTGCGAATTTCAAAATTCTGCCTTGAAAACACTTGGCTTTAAAATGCGTCCCCGCTCAGAACTTGCTCGTTGAGAATTTCATATTCCCCTCCCGTCCCAAACCTTTCCCCCCCCCCCCCTACAAACTTTGCCTTTAAATCACACCCAGTCCCTCAAAAATAGGTCTCCAACAAAAGCATCAACCCCAGACGAGCCCTGGAGTCAGAATATCCACTCCTCGCAGTCACTGATGACTTCAGATCACTGTCATGGTAGTAGCATGTTCAGTGCTTTAAAAATGAGGGGAGATAGGGGAAGAAGGTGGGAAGGACAAATGTTTAGTTTTGTTGCTGTCATGTGGTGGTGGTGGTGGTGGTGGTGGTGGTGGTAGGGTGGTGCTTGTTGCTGTCATGTTGTTGTTGCTGATTTAATATGTGATCTTAAGCTGGTTTGTGGGGTATTGCAGCATACAAACATTTCATCAGGTCCTGGTTTACACATGCTGCTTTCCAAGAAATTAAATAATCCCTTGATTTATTCCTTGCAGCGAAACTTACTAATGCCTCTCCCTTTGCAGTTAGCTAAGGTTTATGCAAGTACCAGTTCATTCATTTGTCATAACTAAAGGTATATACTGTGTGAGAAGAAACAAAATCACTGGCTCCATGATCTGAATAATTTTAATTTAAAGAGTGTTATATGCACTGGGAGTTCCTCTGACTTTTTTTTTCTTTAGTGGTCGTATTTATTTTGAGAGGGAAACCCATGTCTTGAATCTTTAATTGAGCAGCTAAAGGAAGGAATTAGAATTGATGGGCTGCATAATTCAAAATAATAGGCTGGATGAAAGGAGTGTGGCCAAGAGAGTTTGTTTAATGCAATGGCAGTTTTGTCATCTTTCTCCACTCCTGCTGCAATCCTTACCTGACCCTGATGCTGCAGCAGAGAGCTGGCCTGCTGCTCCTGCTTCTGCTGTCTGTGAACAGAGCAAATAGGAAGGAGCTGAATGAAATGGTACTTTTCAGGTCACCAGCAGGTTGCACAACTCACTGTCTTTTCTGTTCTCTCTCCCTTTTCCACCTCCAAATCTATTGTGTTTATATTTATTTGTGCATAATATGTGAAGCATCTGAGGATAACTTTGAGTTCTTATGAACAGCTAAATTAAAACTTGTTTTCATCTAAGCAAACAGCTTGGTTTCTGCAATTCAAATTGTTTCTGAATGGTCCAGATACTAGTTTAGTCTAAAGGAAGATGTCATTATAGGATTAGAGACTACATTGAAGAATGACATGTTCAGTCAAGGTATTCTTTAATTAGCTTTAGCCCTACAGTAGACCTGTTTTTAAAGCCAGGATATTTAACTTCATTCTAAACATTGTTATGATTTTGCAACTATCTTTGATCTATCCTAGCTTATGACTTAAATACAGGCCAAACACTGAACACAGAGGTCTTTTCTTGTGTTGTAAAAGCAAGATACTGTGCTTTTCAGTGCGGCTGTATCCGCATGCTTTATACTAATGTCTAAATGTTCAAAAATGTAGCCAAAGGATTACTGACTCCTAACCACTTGGCTGCTAAAATGCTGCATTTTAAAAGTGATCAGAGTTGCTATGACTTTCAAATCAAGGCATAATTGAGCATTTGAGAAACTGAAACCATAATACATAGTACTCACTAAGTTAATGCACGCCACCACGAGACTTGGAACTGGTCCCTTCCAATTTAAGATTATGATGGTAAAACTAATCCTTGCTTTGCTGAAGCTTAGGAAAGTCTTAATAGAATATTACTTAATGTTAATGTTTGAATTTTTTTGAATGAGTAATGTGCACACCAAGAAGATTGCATAATATTCTTTACTAGTTTACTTAATAAAATGAAGTGCCAACAAACTTTTGGCCAGATAACAATTGCAATATTAAGTTTTAAATGTGTGTGACTTTGATTTCAGCTGTGATAAAAATATTTTACAAAATTATTATCCATAGCTATATTTTGAATCTTTCTTCAAAATAAAGCTATGGTTAATAATTTTGTGAAATATTACAGAATTCACTTGTTAACTTTGAAAAGTTAGGCAGCAGCGTGAGGCGGCAGGTAGGAGCTGGTATGCACAGGGAGCTGGCTTAAGCGCTGGTTACCCGCATGCGCTGGCACCTAGAGAGCCAACTGCTGATTTTTCAGCAGTTACACGGTTACTTAATTGCATGCATCTTAACGTCCAGATTTCTGATAATTTGTTTGAAAAAAATTGAAGTTAAAATTTCTACAGAGTTAGGCAAGCCAGAAAAGCAAAAACACTGAACTGTGTGCTGGGGAGAATGTTTATTTGCTAGTAAGTTTTTTTTCATTTACAGTAGACCTTTTTGATGCCCATTGTGAATGCATTAAGGTGCTTTGCTTAATTAAATATACTCCATGACAAAACAACAGAATACCAAAGTCATTATTTGTCAACTTTTTAAAAAAGTAATTCAAAAGCCTGGTCGAACAAGTGTTGCACTGTGTCTTCGAGCTTAACAAACTTGGACCATGGTGGACCTCTGGAACAAGTAAATTTTAAGGATGGTGCTTCTCTTTTGAGAGAAACTTGCTATATGCAGTGGAAATTCTCTGTAATTCTGGTGATACACTCCACCAGTGTTGATTTAGTAGGGGCTAGCATGCAGGAGATTGTGACAGCGAGGGAATTCAAAATAAACAGGTAAAAAATGTGATTTTGCTTACATACACCTCTGCCACCACTGCTGGCTAATAAAAATTCCAAAGGTTACACCATTTATAGTGGTATGGTTCATCAGTATCCTGGAAGGTTGGAACAAACCCTACACTGTGTGATTTGGAATTTAATGGAAATGACATGGTACTTTGTACGAAAGTAATGTACTAGTCTGAATTTGAGTAAGTTTAAAATGTGGCAGATTTGTATGACTCAGCAATTATGTTTCTTTAAGGGCTTATATTGAGGCACTGACTTTTATCTCCATGGAAAATCCAGTATAGAGCCACACAAGTCTTTCTCTTTATTTTAAAGAAATTCAGCTGTATAGGAATCTTGTGCCATTGCAAGGAATTCCCTCAAGATTTTATTACAGGATATGGGCAAACCCTGTAAAATGGTGTTAGTGTGACTTCTAAGATATATTTACTTGTGGTGGTTTTTAGACTTTCCAGGATTCAGAATACCTAAAAAAACTAAAGCATAGGTGGATTTTAACCTAAAACTCTCTCCTTTTATAAGCATTGCAGTTATGTCTGAAATGGTCTTCACCCATGCTTTTCATCCATGGTTCTAAAACTCTAGTAGAACCTTCCTTGTGTGTGTAACCAGAACAAGACTTAACACATGCCTCTTTGCTCCTCTTGAAAACTACTTTCAGTCTTCTAAGAAGATTAGAATAATTCCAATTTATTAGATAAATGTGACTTGTGGAACTGCAATTTCATATTGTGGTGAAAATACGCAATATACTCTGTTTTCAGTTGTTGTAAATCAATAATATTTTTTTATTTAAAAGAACAGGATGAGTGAATTATTGATGTATAAACACTTGATTGCAAAAGCTACCTGACAGGAGATATTAATTGGCTTTGCACTTTGCTGTAGATTCATTGCATGCTGCCTTAACAGCTGACACACATACATATTTGTTTACATTTAGATTTTTCTGGAAAATTGCAGAATCATCTACTTTTCAAGAGAACAATTAATTTAAAAACTGAGGAGCTGCATTTCATGTAGTAGTATTTCCTGATTTCTCTTATCAAAGTATTAATCCTGTTAAGTGTCTTTTTTTTTTTTTTTAATTGTTGAAATCTGGAATATAATAGGGCATGTCCTCACAAGCAGTCACTTACCCCCCCCCCCCCCCCAAAAAAAAAGCACCATGTTTTTAAGATTTGGCAATTACTTTGAGAGACTAATCTTAACAAGAACTCACTGGTGATGAAGTATATTTTCATATTCATGTTGGATAGATTTATTTGCTTAACATCTTGTATCACAAAGTGAGTATACACCTGTCCAAGAAACTGTTTATGGTATTCTAAACTTCAGCTAACTTTGGAGGCCATGTAATCACTCATTCATTACCAGAAACTGGAGGAAATTTGTGTCTTGAGACAAATGCCAGAGATAACATGTACAAGGTGCCATTTAAGTCAGGTGTGTCATGTGCCTTTGCTCTGAAAATAGGAATTACACATAATTATATCTATATCGCAGACTTGTCCTGTCACTCCATTGGCAAAGTTCCCTCTTCCTAAGAATTTCTAATATTGCTGGCACAAGCAGGCCCTCAGTTTCAACCCCAGAGGTGACGAAATCTCAGTGGCCTATATTTATACCTGTATTATGACATTTGGGTATTTGTTATGGACACTACATCAGTTATACAGTGTTCACATTGTTTTGGTGGTGGTTGGAATTAAACTTTATAGCAACTAATTTTTTTAAAGTAGTTTGGTTGCTATAGCCCAGTGCTACTCAACTTTGGAAGCCCTGGCAGTCACAATGACTCTCACAGCACATGCTGAGGGCCAAAACTTAAGTGTGGTTGCATATACATGCAAATATATGTGCAAATAGCTTATTTTATACTGGTGGGCAAGAATAGAAAGATTAAGGCTGGATCACACAACACACAGGCCCCATAGAAGTCAGTTCTGCTGATATTAATAAAATGCAATAATTACCCAACTTCCACCCATATGGCATCACTTTTAATGAGCAATGACAGTCCAGGAATTTAACTACTAAAATGCGTATCTACAGAAGACCATTATATTGACTACTTTTTTGTTTTGGCTCCCACCCACGGGCCATGTGTTGAGCCCTGTGTAAATCTAAACCATACCGTGGGCCGCAAACAAATGGGCCACGGGCCACATGTCGAGTAGCCCTGCTATAGCCTGTTGGAAGAAGGGAATGCTTAATAAAGGACACTTTATCAATTAATTCCCCAATAGGTGCAGTTACTCCTTTCTTCTTTAATTACAAAACCATAGTGCATGTGTATGGTGTTTAATTGTTTACAGTAGTTGACCTCAAAGGTATTGACCATTAGTGTTCCACCAGGAAAGATTTCCTGGTGGCTCACTGAGTTGAATCCTTTTAAGAACTAAGCAGTGAGTAATTGGTTAGGGAGTTGGGACTCTGAAAATTAGAGTTGTACTAGAAATTTGAACATTTTGTAGTTCACCTTCTAAAAGGAGAAGGAAGTGTAGAATTCTCAAGCACATTTTGCAAATAAAGTGTTTTTAAGTCACATGGAGTATCTCCAAGCTAAAAAAAGGGACATCAGGATTTAAAATTTTTATTGTTAATCTTTGTCTGTTTCAGCACTAATTGTTTTTTTTTTTTCCTCTCTCTCTCTCTCTCTCTCTCTCTCTCAAGATTTTACTTGCCTTGATAAGGATGTATCCATACCACCAGGAACAGTCTTACTAGACTTCCATGTTCATAAAATAAGGAATTTCAGTCAGCACGTGTTTGTTTGTCTTCTGATTCTTGAAGAATGGATATTTATGAGAAGCTGCTAAAAAGAGTGTGGAACCCTCTGATTGTTTTAGTATTGTGATAAACTCTGAAAAGTTTATTAAAAGAATGAGGAACCTCTATGGGTAATTTTTGGCTGGAAGATATTACTGGTCAACCATGGTAAAACTTGCAAACCCACTTTATACAGAGTGGATTCTTGAGGCTATACAAAAGGTTAAAAAGCAAAAGCAAAGGCCATCTGAAGAAAGAATTTGTCATGCTGTGTGTGCTTCGCATGGATTAGATAAGAAAACTGTTTCAGAACAGTTGGAACTAAGTGTTCAAGATGGCTCTATTCTTAAAGTTACCAACAAAGGCCTTGCATCCTACAAGGACCCAGATAATCCTGGGCGTTTTTCATCTGTTAAACCTGGTACTCTTCCTAAGTCTGTTAAGGGATCTAGAGGAGTCTCAAATGAGCTTCGTAATGTGGATTGGAATAAACTATTGAGAAGAGCCATCGAAGGGCTACAGGAACCAAATGGCTCGTCTCTGAAAAACATAGAGAAATATTTGAGAAGTCAAAATGACCTCGCAAGTATTTTCAACAACCCAGTTTTTCAGCAGAGATTAAGGCTGGGGGCCAAACGTGCTGTAAATAATGGGAGATTACTGAAGGATGGACCTCAATATAGGGTGAACTACGGTAGTTTGGACAGCAAAGGAACTCCAAAATATTCCAGTGGTTTCCCAGCTTCTCTCCCACCTGTAAGCCTTCTACCCCATGAAAAAGACCAGGTAAGTGTGCAAATTGAAGACCAATCTAGTCATGTGAAAACAAAAGTCAAGTAAATGACTTCTGTTTTTTCCTTTGGTTTTGTATGAAGTTGCTTGTACATGAATCTTTGACAAACACATTCTGAAAGGTGATACCTGCATTGTTGTATATGCTGTTGTGAAGCGTTGGGTTGTTCTCGGTTTTATTTTTAAAGAGTGGGAAGAGGAGCAATATGGAAAGTGGGTACTTGCACTCGAGAGCACTTTTGGAGATTACATTTATGTTTTTGGTCACCTATTCCACTAGCTTGGCAAAGTAATTATGATATTGCTAGAATCCTGGTATAAAATCAGTGGAATTTAAGCAGTTCACACAATTAGACACAATTTGTTTCACAGCTATGGTAACACTAACTGGTCAATCTATTGTTAATACATTTATAATATAATCGTAAGTCTTTTTTTTTTTTTTTTTTAAAGGGTATTGTAATCATTCACAGACTTAGAACTGTGGTAATTGTGAGCTAGAGTTAATAATATATGCATTCTAAGAACTAAACTAAAGATGTCAGATCAATGTGTTGCTTCCTCTTCCTTCTCCCATGGGATCCTTTGTGGCTCTGTCATGAAAAATTTCCTCAGCCCATTTTAATCCTCTTGACCATCATACAGCTGCTCAGTTACCATGTGACCCTTACACTTCCAGCAGAGGTGTTTTATGGATCTGATTTTTCTAAAAGCTATTCCTGTGTGTTCATTCCAAGATTTTAAAGGATGAGATGAGAGCACATCAATGCATAAAAATACCAAAAGGACGCCCATTTCTCATGTGGAGGTTCTGGTGTGCTTTCTAAAACCTCAGTAGAATTATTCTTACTCTGCCTCCTGGTATCCCCTCCCTGCTTGATTTCTTCATCTCAGTGGCTTTTTTAATGGTTTAATTGCAGAGTGGCTTTTGAACTTCAGATACATTTTAACAATGATCATTTCTGACTCTGTAACTTATATGTTTCTTTTCAGAAATATGGGGGCTGTAACCAGCATCTCTATGAAATCGTCCTTCTAGCAGTTTTCACACGCCTTTCTCCTCTGAGCCTCCCTTGTGCTTTTGTTTTACATTGTTGTATCCACTGACTAGTTCAGAAACAGCTCACCTATGGAGCTGATGACAGAATGATACTGATTAGAGGTTTGAGCCTGCAGACATATATTTATATGGGAATGCTCAAGCAAAGTTTCCCACTAATGAGCAGTCACACTGATATGTATGAAAGTGTGTGGCACATGTGGCTCTAAAATTGGGATAGGAATTTAGGAGTATTGCTTTCCACATGGTGATTGCTATATCCATACCATACACTGTATAGATTTAATTATGCCAAGCACTGAGAGCTTCATCATTACAAGTACCTTTAGGAATTTGTGTTGCAATTCTAGTATTCTGCACTGAAATGAACCATTTGAAGCAAACAACACCACATTAATATATCAGATCTTCATATATGCTCTCAGGAGGAAATATCTCCTCTGGGAGTATAGGGATAGTGACTTGCATACAGAGCAGCAAATGGTCAAACAGATCATAGTGCTGGGAAAGTTGACTTCTTTATTGTACCACTCAGAAATGCTACTGTAGAGCTAAATTTTGGATTTTGAAAGTTTGTCCAAGAAATCAGTTTTCTGATGTCAGGTGTTACAAGAATTAAGCTTTCATTATATGATGCAAATTCAGGTGTGAAGTCATACTTCTACGTTGTGCTGCTAAGATTTTATTCAAAGTTTCTAAGTTTTTACATCAGCTGCTCAAAATCCGTGTAGCTCCACTGAAATAATAGAGCTGGGCATACCAGCTGAAGCTCTAACCCCATAATAGTCATGAGTGAATTCTTACAGTACAGTAGAGTGTGTCAGTGTCCTGAGTGTAATTATAGGTTGAACCGCTCTAATCTGATACCCTGGAGTCCTGACCAGTGCTGAACCAGAGAATTTGCCCCACCACGGGAGGTCAATATTGTCTAGTAGCATCACCAACACTTCCACTGCTTACTGGGCTCTTAGAAGACATGTAGGGCTAAATTAGAGCTAGATAATTGCACAGAATACTGAGAGCCATGGCTGATGGTGGTAAATAAACATGGGACCGTGGGAAACTTGGCCATACCCATGGTAAGTGGGTATCCAGCTAACTAAAATATTTCTGGTCCAGCAATATCCATGGTCCAGCGACTGCTGGATGAGAGAGGTTCAACCTGTACCAGTTTCATGACTTTATTTTAAAATAATCAACTCTTATAAACTCTTTGAACATATGTCTTGTATTGTTCATCCTGCTGCTTCAGTTATTTCCAATAATGAACTGGCATTGAAAAAGGTTCAGAAAAGGACAAAAAAAATGATTGTGTTTGGAATGGTTCCCATATGAAGAGAGAGTGAAAAGATTTGGACTTTTCAGTGTAGAAAAGAGGAGACTAATAGGGGATATGATAGATGTCTATAAAATCATGACTGGTATGGAAAAAGTGAATAAGGAAAAGTTATTTACTTAATCCTGCAATATAAGAATTAGGGATCACCAAATGAAGTTAATAGGCAGCAAGTTTAAAACAAACTAAAGGAAGTTTTTCTTCACTCAGTGCACAGTCAACCTCTGGAATTCCTTGCCAGAGGATGTGTTAAAGGCTAGGACTTTAACAAGGTTCAAAAAGAGCTAGATAGCCATTGATGGATCCAACCTCTATAAATCTATTAGCCAGGGTGGGTAGGATTGGTGTCCTTAGCCTCTTTTTCTCTGGAGGTGGGTGACGGGGGAGGGATCATGTGAGGATTACCTGTTGTGTTCCCTCCCTCTGGGGCATCTGATATTGGCCACTGTCAGCAGACAGGATACTGGGCTGGATGGACCTTTGGTCTGACCCAGTATGGCCATTCTTATGTTAATACTGAAGGGGAAAATGGGGTGCACCTTTTTAAATGAAAGTAGGACTAGTTCACACAATGGTTGTAGAGGGTGTGCCCAAGATTATCCCTTCACTTTTATTTACCAAAATGTAGCCAACTAGCTTTCTGCAGCGAAAGCTAGACTTAAACGTGACTAGTGTATTAAAGGCCTTTCATTGATAAAGACACCTTATTGAAGTGATTTTTATTTTTTTTTTTAAACACAGGAAACACAAGAAGGTAGGTCAGAAGATGGGAACATATAAACTGTCATGACCATTCTGTTGAAAGGATAATTAGAATAAATATATTGCATTCAAACATCTCAGTGCTTTATGGACATGTAGTCTGATCTTGTAAACCGCTTTCTAATACAAGTGGTAACATATCAGAGTGGGATAACTGAGAAGCTTTTTGTGTGGTGTCTGCATGGAGTGGAACTCTATGCATCTGTACAAAGTTTTGTTGAAGCAAACTGAGCTTTGACTGGTGGGGGCCAAATGCAGATGTTGATATTCTGCTTTGTGAGGGGCTTGGGAGAGGGACATGGTATAAGGTGCTGTCTTCTCCAGATACACAGGGCACTATAATAATAGGCCTGATCTCAATGTGGCTTCTAGGTGCTGCTATAACAATAAAATAATGCTATGGGAACGCTGAAGTTTGCCTTGCAAACATTGGTGTTGGAGGAAGTGTGGTGCAGATCCCATGTTAGAAATTTGAGCACTACTGTGTGGATCCAGGGTTTGCCTTTTGCCTGAGCTGTTTGGATCCCTTTCCCCCCACCAGTATCAGGGCTATGACAGGAGTGGTATAGTTCACTGGTACTCCACCATACTTGTGCATCCTCTCCCAGCTTCAATGCAAGTAAAAGTAACAAGGTAGTAGTGTGATTGTTGCTTCTGCAAGCTTTAATTACCATAGAAAATCTGCAGGTGTTTAAATGAAAGTTCTACTTCCTGCAAGGTTTCAGAGTAGTAGAAAAAAGATGGTATGGAACACCTTCCCTCTGAAGACAGACTAAAAAGATTTAGGACTGATAAGCTTAAGAGTGACTATAGAGGTCTCTAAAATCATAAATAGTGTGGAGAAAACAACTAGAGAAGTGATATTTACCCTTTCACAATTTAAAAAAACTAAGCATCAGAAAAAGAAATAGAGGCAGCAGGGTTAATACAAGAAAGAAGAAATACTTTATTCAAAAAATGCACAGCTAACCTGGGGAACTCAATGCCATAGGAAGCTGTAATGGCCAAAGTATAACAGGGTTCTCAAAAGAATAAGGCAAGTTTATGGTAGGGATGTGGAAGCTTAACCAGTAAGCTTTACCCCGAACAGGTGATACTTACCGTTTCTGGTTATCTGGTGAGGACTGGAGTAGCTGCCCACATGCTGTGGCACAGGACCCGCTCTGGGCAGATGAGCTCCAGCTTGGCTAGAACAGCTTCTGTCCTGTGGTGAGGGGGGCTGCCCCAGTCTGGCTGTAGTGGGTGAGGGGGCTGGCATGGCCCTTCATCCCCTTCGATTGGTTAAACATCACATCACTGGTTAACCAATTAAATGGGATTTTACATTCCTATATTGTGGAGGATAGGTCTATAAATTAGGGATGTAAATTAGATTGGCTGGTGCAGCTCCTGCCTGAGCCATGCCCAGGCCCATTAGGAGTGTTGCTTACCAGTTAGCCAGTTAACCTTTCACATCCAATGGCTATTGGCTAAAATGGTCAGATTGGCTATAAACTTGCCTAATTCATGCAACCCTATGCTTGGGATGACCCGAAGCCTCTCCCTACTGGAAGATAGGGCTGGATCGCTCCATTATTGCTCTGTTCTGTACACTCCCACTGAAATTCTGGTATGACTGCTGTTGGAGACAGGGTACTGGGCAAAATGGACCATGGTCTGACCCAGCCTGGCAGCTCTTACATTCTTATGATTGTATTAAGTGTATGTGGAGGGCCTTCCCAGTGCTCTCAGCAATATGGGAAGGGAAGTGTGCAAGAAAAAGATTTATTGCTCCATACCTTTTTGCTCCTCTTCATCTGCAGGAGAGGATGAAGCAGCTGGCCCATATGCAAAACACATTCCTTTAGGAAGATCCCTTACATTGCCAACAATAAGCTTTCTGGGCTGGATAGCAGAAACTGTATTGGAGCTAAATGAATTAAGCTTCTAAAGAGCATCACAGATAACTATTTTAGGAGTAGGACGGTGACTTCCACTTATAGCTGAGAAGGATAGATGAATTAATTCAGACTAGCTGGATTGTAATATAAATTGGGTGGGTACATTAGAGAAACTAACCAAATCCCAGGTTGTCAAGTTTAGAGGTGAGAAATCAAGAGTGAAAAGATGTATTTGCCATACACAGTTATCAGAAGTGCTTTTAAGAGTTCTTATGGGAGACAGTGGGTGTCTAGTCTTGGCGAAAGAACAAAACAAGCTGACAGTAACTGTTTGAATTGGATCTCTTAGAGGAAGCCTAATGTTGAAGGAACATGCTCAACTAGATATACTTCAGCGTAAAAACTTTGAACTTTGATAAAATGTACAGGTAACTCTTAAAACAGAGAGAGAATAGAAGGAGAAATGTATGTGTGCTCTTCTGTTGATCTTGTGGATTTCTCTGTACCTTGAATAGTCAGTTTGGCCAGTTTTATCGTTCTAATGCACTGCTGCTCAAGAAGGCTTAGCAAGAGGGTGTTCACCAGTAACAGCAGTGTTAAAAATTAAGGAGGCAGCCAGTAGGTGTGTGAAGAAAGGAAAGGACAAGCTAGGACATGTTTAGTGTTTGTCTTAGGCTCACCCAAAGATTTAGAAGTTTACTACATCAGCAGATTTGGAGAGCAGAAAATTGCATGCACTTTAAAAAAAAAAAAAAGTTATCAGAATTTCAGGACCTACTATTTAAATGGTCCTCTGCTGGTAATTGATATTTTTGTAATGGCTCAACTTCAAAACATTCAAGATGGTGGTGCCCCTTTAAGTGGTTAGAATATTTTTTTAAATTTTTGTATTTCCTTCCCGATATGATTGCTTGCTAAATCTTTAAAGATTCTGTGGTATAACTTAGATGAATCCAGTTAAAAGGCTTTTTGGGCAACAGTTCCAATATAGATGTAGTTAGTGTGTACACAGGAGGGAAAAAAGCATAAATGGCTGGGTTCTAGCATACAGCTGCCTCCAACTCCCCCTCCTCCCAACTCATGTCCTAATAGAGGGGCTACATTTTAACTACAAGGCATGTGGGTTGATAGTTTGCAAGAGGGTACTCTGTGTAGACCTTGGATGTGCAGTGTGTTTTGTGACAGATAGTTGGTGTCCAAACCATACATATAGCTATTGGGCTTTTCCTATGTTCTGGGAGTGAAAATATTTCAGACTTGAATCAGAAGAGACAATATGTCATTTGGTATGTATTCATTTTTAGGCTACATTCTTAGGCTTCTTGAATGCCTTAAAACCCCAACAGTTGAGTAATAGTTCTCTGCATTTGATTTTAATGCCAAGAATCCATTCTTTGTATGTTTTTCCTTTTTCACTTTCAATTTGTCCCTACAAATTGATCTTATTGCAAGATCAAGCTGTTTTGTTAATTTTTCATCCTTTGAACCCCTATTGAATGTTTTTACTGGCCTATGAAGACCTTACTTGCTTTTCAAATTATAACTTGGCATGGGTTGAATTTCAGTTGTCTGGGATGTTGCTTCTGCCAGTGCAGACGCTGGGTGTTCCTCCTTCTGTCTGTCAGGCAGGGAGCCAATGTATAGAGAATATTCTGGCAGCCAGCCCCCTCTTCAAGGCTCCTCCCCTCTCTTCTCCTTCCCTGTGGAAAGGCAACTGGAGCTTGCTGGCTAGAGATTTTGCTAATTGCTCCCCCTTGCCCAGCCTCCAGATATATTGGCGAGTGGAAGCAAAAAGCCAGGCAGAAAGAAAAGCTGTCTCTCTCCTACTTGTTCTATAATGAGGGCAGTGTTTCACACCCATTGACCTCTGTTTATCTATGGTGACCTACCACAGTGGACATGAAATTATCCACAACCTTCTGCCCCACTTGCAGAGCTAGCCTGTAGGAAACTCTCCCTATGTTTTCTGGTAGTGAAGAACCTTATCCATGTATTCTTCAACTACCAGATGACATCCTAGCTTTCTTGGTTACAACTCCATGTGGGTGCATTTCTGGGGAGAGACTGTGTTCTCAAAAGTTCCTGTCTTCCTTTAGTGCCCCCAAAATATTCAGGGTTGGCCCAAACTTTTGTTTATAAAAATCTCTTTACTCCAGCAGCTCTTAAAAATGAGCAAATAACCACCTCTCCATCTTCCTCATTCCAGAGGAGTAAGCCTATTTTCTCTCTATGTTGACCTGTAGCTGGGCACAAGTGTAACATTAACAAGTCCTAGCAACAGACTTCAAGCCTGAGCCTTAATATAAAGAGGACTCAATCAGCTTTATTTCTCTTCCTCTGATCTTCCTGAGTCAGAGGTGCCAAGCGGAAGGACTTCTTGTTGCCTGCATGGTTATTCTGGAATCTCCTGAGTTCTCAAAGTGGCTGTTGTAAACTACTTAATGGAGTTTCTTACCCTTGTTTCTGCCCTTTCACAGACTAGACTCACTGTGGCCAAAACCCACTCCCATGTGTTGGGGGCAAGGTCCTCTCAAGGTACTTGTGTGACTATGAATGTTTAGGGATTGAGGCTGAGCAGAGCGCTGCCCTAACTGACCCAGTTATTCAATATAGTTAAAGATGGAGTTCCTGTCATACTCTTTTCCCAGGGGCAAATGACCAAGGGACTTACTGTTGTCTGCTGACCTCAGCATTGTCGCTAAATCTGGCCATTATTCCAGCTTACCAGATGAGTCTTTCATCAGGCTGGCTATAGAGCGGCACAGCTCAGTACCATTTGTGCTTGCCTCTGTCCCCTGGAGTGTCCAACAAAATGGTGATAGTAATTAGCTGCTGCTTTCAGACAAACTATGTCTGCTTAATGCTTTAAATGTTTGGCCGCCTTCAGGGTTTTGTGTCCAAAGGAGCTAAGTAGACAGCATCCACAGGGATTCCCCCCCCCCCACATTTAAAATGCTAGGTTTTGTTGTGAACCAGTAGACAAGCTCCCTCACCCCATTTTTGGAGTTGTCATAGATAAAAAGAACGGGACAAAAGCTCTTCCATCTGTACGGTTAAAACCTGGAGTTGCTTGAAGGCTTGGAATTGCATTGAAGGAGAGTATCCATCAGAAACTGCATATCCTTATGGATGACCCTGGTGAGTAGAAACAGAGAAACTTCTTTTTCCTTGATCTCTATCAGCATGGGCTCAAGAAGAGGTCTGCTAGTTACCTCAAAGCCTTCATGCCAAGCATTCTGAGGGGTTCAGTAAATGTTGTCTTGAAGTCTTGTGATTTCAAGGGGTGGCATTCTACGTAACCCCCCACTGAAATCC
This sequence comes from Pelochelys cantorii, assembly GCA_032595735.1. Taxonomy (NCBI): domain Eukaryota; kingdom Metazoa; phylum Chordata; order Testudines; family Trionychidae; genus Pelochelys; species Pelochelys cantorii. Next base: position 6,238,971 of record CM064333.1, read on the forward strand.
TTGGATTCTACCATAAATCCTCTAATCTGGTCCTTGCAGCTCTTCCTTTTAATCCTTTTCTGTGCACTGAACCAGATCTTAATCTTTTTTTCTTGGAAAAGAGCGGTGGTTTTGGTGGCCATCGCTTTAGCTTGATGCATTAGCTAAGTGCAAAAGGGTGGGCAAAAGGGTCTCTGTGGGTTGGATCTGGCCTGCCAAGTGGGTTTATCCAGCCCATGGACACCCTGCCACTCCCCCGCTCCCAGGCCATTCAGGATGGGGGAGCGCGCCCTGATTGCCCTGGGGGTGTGGGGAGTGTGCGAAGTCTCCTCCCACCACCAGAGGCACAGGCACCTAGAGGGAACTTCCAGCTGTTCAGAACAGCTGGCGGTTCTCTCGGGGGAGGGGCAAATACTTCATGAGCTCCCCCCATTTCCAGGCCAATCCAGGTCTCTGGGTAGGGAAGCATGGAATTGTCCTGGCCTTGCCTCCTTCCACCCAACGCCCTGCCCCTTCTGGTGTGGCCCAGGATCACTTCAGAAATTTCTGAAGTTACCCTCCAGCTATCATGCCCACCTCTGCAGAAGGGAGTTGGCAGCCTAGCTAGATCTTACAAAAAGCGAAGGTAGTCCTCTGCACCTCCCAGAGTCTCTCCATTTTGCCCCCCCCCCCCGGTTTTATTTATATATGTATGATAAGGGATCTTCCATCTTAATTCTTGCCTGAATATCTCTCTCACACAATCGAAGAATGCATTCTGGCACTTTCTGATTGCTTGATCTTTGAAGACTTAACTTTAATTCCTCTTTCAGACCCTCCTTTCTTCCTTCATCTTTGAGGGCTCCTGTGAAGGGAAGAAATATTCTCCATATATGCTGTCTTTCAAGAGCATCGGGTCTCCCTTGTTCCGGCAACACTCTGGGTTCCAGCCCACTCTTCCCCCATGAGTGCTCTAGTCCCAGAGCGCCCATAGGGTCGCTGACGATGCTGGACCAGGGGTGTTGTCAGATTAGGGAAATCCAGATTATAGAGATTCAACTTGCAGTTTACAAATGTTTGTTCGGTCTAGATTACGTGTTAAACAGGTTACACCTTAGTAACCAAAATTCAATTTTTCTTTTAGTCTGTCAAGTTTCCCAATGAGAGTAGCCTTAATTTTATTAGCCTGTTTGGCTAATGTTTGTTCATCATAGTACAGTTGGGGTTTGATGCTAATGAGATTCCAATTGTCTGTCCGTCCCATTGTTCTTTGATATTGCAGGGACACAGTTGTATGTCACGTGCAGAGAAAACTAGGAATGGTTGTCTGCTTTTTTTCTTCACTGATTTCCTCCCTTTACGTTTGAGTATAAATCAGCTGCTGATCAATCACAGTTTTAGAATTGCAGTAGAGAATCTCTCTTCCTGAGAGAGGAGAGGTTGGAAATCAAATAGTTTAGAAAACCCTTTCTTGGCAAGTTAGCATAGGTATCCAAGGAGAATGCTGACTAGGGATGTCATTGTGTAGACCAGTGTTTCCAAACAAGTGATATGAGTACCCTTAGGGGTACTTGAGAGAAGTCTGAAATTTGGAGAAAACTGAATTTTTGTTTTAAGTTTTACAGCGCTTTATTATTTTTGTACTTTTTACCCCCCCAGAATTTCATCACCCACTCGGCTATGATTAAGTTGTTTAAACAAATGTGTTGCAATGGTAGGAAAAAAATCTTGTGTGTCTGAAAACTGTAGGTACTGGGGGTACTTTATAAAAAAGGTTGGTGTAGACAACTATATGATTAACTGATAAGCCTGGTCTTATCGTTTCATCCTGTCATCTACACGCATCTCCCCTCCTTACTGCCTCTGTATCAGAGCGGGGGGAGTGGTAGCCAGTACCTGTGAGGACACTTAAAAGCCACCTCCCCCAAGCACTTGATCTGCCCGCTCCCCCCACCCCTGCCCTGCTGCCTCTGATAGAGAGGCAGCAGTGGGGGGGGGGGCAGGAGCTTTTAAGCCAGCTCCTTGCGCGTGCTGGCTCCATGGACCTGCCTCCACTCCACTGCCTTCTACAGAGGCAGCGGAGGGGGGCAAGAGCTGGTGCTGGGAGGAGCTGTCTTAAAAGCCAGTTCCCCCAGCACCGGTTCCGTGGTGCTGCCTGGTTCCCTCCCCATGCTGCTGCTTCAGTCAGATGCAGCAGCATGAGGTGGGGGACGGGGAGGCTGCCGTGAAGCAGCCTCTGTCCGTGGCAGGCCTGAGCTTCATGTGAACAGAGGTTGTTCTGCATCCCTCGGAGCAGCTTCTGTCTGTAGGGAGCTTGGACTCCCCATGGACAGGGGCTGCTGCCACCCTGCACTGCTGCCTCATCTCAGAGGAAGCAACACAGGGCAGCAGACAGCTGGTCTTTGTGGGAAGCTGGTTTTTAAACTGGCTCCCACTGCCACCCTTCAGTGCTGCCTCTGATACAGAGGCAGCAGTGTAGGGTGGCAGGGGGCTCCCCAGGAGTTGGGCCGGAGTGCAATGGCTACCATCCCTGCCCGTGGGAACTATCGAATAGTTGTCTAACCACTAAGTTCTCACGTGGCTACACGACTATTCAGTTACACTGTATGTAATATCCCTAATGCTGACTGCCCTGCCTGAGACCTGGGAAGTGGCTGCTGTGATGCTGCAGGCCTTGAGCTCTAAGGCTTCTTGAAACACTGTCCCTGACAATGTGCCATTGTGGTGTGGCAGCTAGGGAACAGAGGACCAGGATATAATATCAGGTTCCTGACATACTGCAAATATCAAGTTAATTTATAACAAACTAAATTTAAAATGCTGTAGAATTTTGTAACGTCAGTGGTGGTCGGACCTGTTTAAATAAAAAACAAACAAACTATTTATGCAACTACCAGTGGCTGAAAAAAAATTAAGGCTTTGATCCTGCGATTTTAAGCAGTTATGTAACTTTACTCACATGAATAATCCCATTTCCCATTCCTAAGTGCATGCAGCATCAAAAGGTAAAATTGCATTTTTATGAAAATCTTTTCTTAGATGCAAAGCCTGTATTCTTTCAAAACAGTATTGCTTCAGTGTTAGCAATCAAAGTTATTTATACTTTTTTAATACACAGAAGTTATTTTGGCTTTTTTGTACATATCAGCCAAGATTTTTAAACTAAAAGCCCAAAGCTAGTCTCTGAACCCTATGTTTTGGTGCTTCCGGGTGGGATTTTCAGAAGTGACTAAGTGATATCGGCGCACAAGTCCCATTGGCTTCAGACTGCAAACCTTAATGAGGTGTAGAGCCCCCTCAAGATATTTCAGCTGTCTTGATTTGTGAAAGTTCAGTATATTGGGAGATAGTGTTAAACTGCAACTCAACCTTAGGCTATTTGTTTGCTGTGTGTGCTTTGTGTTCATCCTGTCGTCTACATGCATCTCCCCTTCCTTACTGCCTCTGTATCAGAGCTGGGGGAGTGGTTCCAGTGAAAATGTTAAGGTCCTGGGTTAATTTTTTCAGCATAGACGAGTACTTTCAATGTGGAGGTTGGTAGGTAGTGCGCTGTTTTGGGGGGGTGTTGGGCAGAGTGGCACTTCTCCCATGCAGCACAACCCTTTGTGGGAAGGGCCAGCATTAATATAGTGGAGTTGGAGGGAAATGCTGCCAAGAATTAATTTCTTGTCTTATTTCGGGGTGGTCTGGGATTAACTGACTTTTTTTTTTTTTTTTTTTTTTTTTTTATGTGATGTCTCTGTAGTGGGAGGCAGCATTAACAGAGTGCACTTTCATCCCTGTAAAACCAGGACTTCTGGGGGAATCCATGTATTTCATTCTGGGGCATAGTCCTTGAGTTAACTATGCAGTTAACTAAGCGGATACACTACTTTTATTTTGGCCATTACACTGATAGGAGTGGATAGCTCCATATACAGTAGCCATTTCTTTTTGTACAATTGAAGAACAATCACTTTGAGGAATTCTGTGTACAGGTACCTCAGAGTCAGAACATGAGCTGAAGAACTGTAAGCAGAGGAAGCCCTGCTTCGAAAACCCTCAAACAATCAAAACATATAAAACAGAAAATTACTGATGAGTGGCTCATGGGTGTGCGGGATTTAAAAACAGGACTGACAGATGATCTAGGTTCCCTTACTGGGTTTGCCACACATTTCCTGTGCAACTTTGAAGTTCTCCACAGGCCCTGATCCTGCAGCTGGTTCCAATAACCATCCATCTGCATGGAGTCCATGGGCTCCCTATGAGCTTGGCATCCCTCATCTGGAACTTGTTGTAGAATAGTGGCCTTAATCATTCCCCCCTCTGTTTCTTCATCTGTTTTTTTTAAACTGTGGATAACACCTAATTCATAAGCATGTTCTGAAGCTTAATTCATTGAAGTGTTAGGATGTGAAGGTAATTAAAGCAAGCACCATGAAAATGGCTGTATAGAAAGACAGTTCAACATAGTCCTTGTTTCTTTTTGTAATACTTCTTTTTAAATAGTCAAAATAGTAATACCTCTGTCAAAACAATTTTGTTTTTATAAAAGCATGTTAATGTAACAATTTTGTTCTTCTTCGCTTAGATAACTTATGGCTAGTTAAGGAAGATCCACTTTATATAGACTGCAGGTACTCAAAAATGTGTGGGTGGGGGGGGAAGATTTGATTTCCAGCTTTATTCCTCTAGCTTTCATCTTGTGTGCTCCAGTAGATCTGCTGCAAGAGCCAATTAAGAGGGATGCTTGGGGGGAAAAGTGGTCTGTTAGGAACAAGTGTTGATCCATCAGTCTATAAACATACACTTTAGAGCTGATAAACAGGAATGGAATCTTTGAATCTGGTTAGCTTTGACCTACTATAAATCTTTTAACTTATCCAATATTTTTCACTAGCTACTGAAATTTAGCACCAGTGCCAATAAATTCTCTTCCCAGGAACTATTTGCAAAAATTTAGTAATCTTTATTTTTCTGATATTGGAAAATTGTGTAATCGGAGTAATTCCAATTTAGCATGGCATGTTGGTTGTCAATAAATCTTGCTGGTTTACGAATGCAAGCCTTTAGGCAGTTTTGGAAAATGATGAGGTACAAATCATAGACCTTTTCTGAACAGCTACCATTTTTATAGGGGAAATGAAGTGAGAAATGACTGAAGAAAACAGGTTATTGGGGCAGATTCTAATCTGATGCTTGCTATGTCTTTCAAAAATCTGCGACAGCACTTGCATATGTGTATTGTATTTACTGCTGCTGCGCAGCATTAGAGCTGATGTGGTGTGTCTTTGAAATCAGTGATTTGCTCTTCTGTGGCCATTTTAAATTTAGTTTCTCATCAGTTCTGTGACATGCAGCAAAAAGGTACTTGACATTTCTCTATGCTGCATATCTTAAGGGAGGGGAAATCTTGCTGTATGTATACTAGAACCTCTTTAATCTGGGAAACCAGGTATGCTGGATTAAAGAATTTTCTGGTCCAGAGAGGGCTCTGCAGGGTCTGAGCGTGAGAGGGATGGGGGTGGGGTTCTTACTTGGCTCTGCTCCTGGCCACTTCCAAGCATGCGCCCCCCCCCCCCCACTGTGGGGGTTCCAGGTAAAAGTCTCAGGGGAAGCATGTCACTGTGCTGGTATTCTCCCCTCCCCCCCCCCCCCCCCCCAGCGGAAGGGAATCTGCCACACGCAGAACTGCTTTCTCCTCCTTCCATACCATAGATGTTCCTGGATTAGGGACACCCAGAGTGTGGAGTTTCAGGCGTGTATGTATGTATGTATTTAATTCCTCATGGAAACTTAAATCTTTTTTTCAAAAAGGCCATTAAGACATGATCTTTTTTCCTCCCCTCTGTCAGCAGAACAAGTAGATGGCTTCTGCTTACCTAACACTGATTTTGCATTTTATTTGTAGTTTCATTTTAGGTGGTGATATCTTACAATTACTATGTTCCTCAGTAGTATACAATGTATCTTCAGTTAGTCATTCATCAGGAAATCTGCTGGGAACTGTTCTTAAGGATTAGAAGTCTAGAAATGGATTGTAATATTGTCTATGTATCTGTATTAATAGTCAAGCTATTTTTAATTTCTGTATACCTCATTCCACTCTTTGGAAGGGTACAGTTGTTGCCCACCTCACAGGAGTGTTGTGTGTCTTTAATGGTTTAAGTAGTGTGCTGAGATCCTGGCATATATGGTGCTAAGGAAATATTATTAATAGCATTAGTGTAACACATCGGAGGAAAAGTTTGAGGAATTCTACTTTCTTTGATATCTCGGTAGCTGCTTTTTAGGAATACCCCAATTACTTTGAGACTTACCAAGTCATGGAATCCATGATTTCTGTGACCTCCCTGACAGATTTGTAGACTTATTTATTATCCACTGTGTTTTATTTTGTATGATTGAGTGGAACAAGAGACTGAGGGAAGGAAGACTGGAATATTATTAGATTGTATGTAATCTCTAATCATGTGAAATTTTGTTGTATCTACCAGCTAATGTAATGTGACTGTTTTCAAGATAAAACCACCATTTGTTGATTATATCTCTAAATTATTAGTTCTAGTACATCTACTTAGCACACTTGAATAAAATCCGAACTTTAAATTTAACATTCTCTCCCTTGGCTCTGTGGAATCCCTATTTGGTGCACAGTGTAAATTGCATCAGCCTTCATGAAATTTGAACTGAATCTAGTGATTTCAAATATTGCATATTTGTCCACATCACAAAACCACTACACATGTTGGCTGAAGTGGAAGTCTTTGCTGAGCAGTAGGATTCAGAACACCCCGAGCCTTTGTTTCTAGGCCAGAAATGGAGTTACTCCCTTACTAAGGATCTGAGCCTGCAAAAAGGTCTATGGAAATCCTGGATCTGCAGGTCCTTGAATGAATAGGAGGAGTCTTTTCCAATTCCCAGTATTTTTTTTTAATTTTTTTATTTAATTTTTTTTTTTTTTTGAGATGGGCTGACCACATATGCACATAGTATTCAACATGTGGCTGTAGCATGGATTTATATAGAGGTAATCTAAAATTGTCATATTAACAATCCCTTTCTTAATGATTTCTAACATTGTTAGCTTTTTTCTGACTGTCACGGTACATTCAGTGCATGTTTTCCTAGAATTATCTACAGTGACTCCATGATATTTCTTGAGCAATGTATATTTGGGATTGTTTTCCAGTGTGCATTAATTTGCATTTACCAACATTAAATTTCATCTACCATTTTGTTGGCCAGTCATCCAGTTTTGTAAGAGCCTGTTGTTGCTTTTTGCAGTCTGCCTGGGGCTTGATTCTTAAATAGTTTTGTATAATCTACAGATTGGGGGGGGGGGGGGTTCTCAAACTCTCCAACCCCAGGCTTGGGAGGCTGATGCCTTATCCATGAGGCCAATGAAGGACTCATCCCATTTTCCTAACTGTTAGCATTTACCCTTTTTTCTGATGACTGTTGAATCAGACTGGTCTTAGTACAGATTTCTGGGGAACACCACAGCTTACCTCTTTCCATTTTGAAAACTGACCTCTTATTCCTAGCTTTTGGTTTCCAGTCTTTGGTAAGTAGTTACCAATCAATAAGAGGTTCTTCCCTCTTATCCCAAAACAGCTTACTTGCCTTGAGAGCCTTTGGTAGGGGCCTTGTCATAGGCTCTCTGAAAATTTAAGTACACTGTCACCTGGATTCCCGGTCTGCATGTTTGTTGACCCTCTCAAAGTATTGGTGAGGCATCATTTCCCTTTACAAAAACCATGTTGACTCCTCCTCAACAAATTGTCCATCTGCACTAGTTGTTTAGGAGGCTTCTTGCTTCTGCAGTACTTAACATTTTAGCTATTGCTTTGAGTCTTTGGCTAGCTGTTCTTCAAATTCTTTTTTGGACTTCCTGATTATATTTTTAGACTTCATTTGCCACTTTGTGCTCCTTTCTCTTTTCCTCACTAAGATTTAACTTCCTATTTTTCAAAAATGGATGCCTTTTTGTCTCACTGCTTCTTTTACTTTGTTATTTAGCCATGGTGTTGTGTGGGGGGTTTTTTGGTGTTTTTTTTTTTTTTTTTTTTTATTTTAAATGTTGGGCATACCATTGAGGATGACCTCACTGTTCAATTTCTATATGTAAGAAGCACTTTATTTTGTTTTAGGTGTATTATATACAAAATTAATGTAATCTTTTAAAGTAACTGCACATGCTGGACTTAATTCCACCTCATTACATAGGTTACGCTGTTTACACCTGTATAAATTTGGCCTGAAGAAATTTGGTTCTCGATTTAAGTACTTCCTTACTTAAACCTAACACAGTATTTATATTTAAATACATATAACTTAGACTGTGACCCTGCAGAGTTCTCTTACACAGTGTAGTTAAAGGCATTTGAACTATTCACACCAATAATCTTTATTCAGGAAAATAAGAACTTGCCATATCGGGGTTCTATCTGCTATGGAGTTAATTTGTGTAACCTTCTTATATAACCAAAGTGAATTTTTAAGTCATTAAATATTAACTTAGTTATACTATTGAGAGGGTATTTGTGTACTTAGACTGAGAAATTAAGTAACCTAGCTTTACTTAACTTTATATGTTAGCTCTATCCAAGGAACAAAATTAGGCAGCAGACAGGCTAGTGCATATAAATCAGGAGTGAGCAAAAATTTTTAAGAGGGCCATGTCAGAAATTTCTGAAGTGGCCCTGGAGAAGGGGTGGGGTCAGGAGACTACTTGTGCTTCTCCCCCAGCCTGATTGGCCTGGGGTGGGGGAGCGCGAGAAGCCCTCCTCTCCCCCCAAGAGAAATGCCAGTTGGCGGTTCCCTCTAGGTGCCCAGCGGGAGAAGATCTTATGCGCTCCCCCTGCCCCTAGGCCAATCAGGGCCTGGTGGCGGGAGAGCGTGCGATGTCTCCTTGCCCTCACAAGAGCATGCAGCAGCTAGAAAGACAAGCTGGTTGTTTTAAAACAGCTGGCGTGTGTCTCTCGCTGCTGCATGCCCCTGGTAGACACGAGAGACTTCGCACACTCCCCGCCCCCCAGGCCCTGATTGGTCTGGGGGCAAGGAACATGCAAAGCTTCCTTCCCCCTGCCTGCCAAAGGCACGCAGCGCCTAGAGATAAATGCCAACTGTTTTTAAAACAGTCAGCATGTCTCTCTAGCTGCTGCACGCTCTTGTGGGGGCGAGAAGACTTCATGCACTCCCCTGCCCCCGGGCTCTGATTGGCCTGGATATGGGGGAGCGGCAGGGCAGCCGAGGGCCAGATCCCCCGGCTTGGCAGGCCGGATGCGGCCCACAGAGGGCCCTTTGCCCACCCCGATGTAAACACTTCTTAGCTATTGACATTCCAGAACTTGTATTTGATCAGCATTTAATCCTTGCATGCGTTAGGCTCACTGACTTGAACCCTCTATTCCTAAGTAACTAATGTTTGTGTCACTGCTCACCTGAAAAAAGGTTAATAGACTTAGTTGTATTAATAACATTTATTTTGACATGTTTGCCAACTGAAGGTTTTAAAACTTCAGCCAGCTTTGCTATTATCTCTGCCTCTTCAGTCCCATGTTGGTTAACCAGTCTGTTCTGACAAGATGTTAAATATAGCAAAATAAACAATCTTTTGAGAAGATAAAGCTCCTCATTGTACTATTCAGTTACAGTAGGAGCACAAAGTGCTGTTGGAAAAACAGATTTCTAATGTTAGAGTGAAGTTTTTCTGTCAACATTTCAAATATAAATCCAACCACTGCCTCTTCACATAAATGAGTACTCAAACCGAATAAGCCTCTGCACTAAAATCCTAGCTATACCCAATAATTTTCATGTGAATTCTGGAGTACATATATTATATGATGTTTCAAACAGAGGTAGAATGTATAGGGAACGGAAAGACTTGTATAACTGTTTCAAAATTGTATTTGTTTGCTTCAGAAGAGAAGAATCTAGATTGAAACAGAAGAAAAGATCTGTTTGGTCATCTGGTGGACTTGCCAAGATTATTTCCTGCAGGATATTCATTTGATCATCATTAGCCCTGGAATAAGAGGATTCAGCTCCCATTAAAATCATTAACCTATGATGCTCTGTTCAGTTGAATTCTAAATGTTTCCAGCATTATATTTTATACCTGTTCTGAAGCAGTAGCCGTTGTAGTGGTTACTCCTATAGCAAACTAGCCACATTCAACCAGCCACATGTAGCTAGTGCCGGGTATGATGAAATGGGGATTGTGTTCACTCAGTTTGCTTTGCTATGTTACATGTGATTTGTACTGTCTGTAGTAACCCTGTGCGTGTGTGCCTCTGTCTCCTTAGGCACTGCATTACTATCTACATGGGGTGTGGGATTTTTGGTGACTCAGTAAGGGAAAATGCACAGCCCATCATGTAACAGTAGACAGGTTCCTTGTAAACTGAGCCCGGGAGGGGGTTATGGCCAGGTGACACCTTGGGCCCCAGGAAGCTGGACAAAGGGAGAGGTGGGGCAGCCTGCAGGGGAGAACGGTTTGGGAGTGTGTGGGGCTCTTGGGGAGGGGGGCTTGGAGAAGGATGGGGGACCAGGGCCCTTCTCCCCAAGATGGTTTGTACTGTCTGCTTCTGGTTCCAGTGTTTTAACAACAAGACTATGCTATGCTGTATCCCTGTGAACCAATACAACTTTCTGTTCTACCTGCTGGCTGAGAGTCACATCTGGCTGCAGATGTGGGTGAAGGGCCTGATGCCTCCCCACACCTTGGTGACATGTGGTGGACAACAATTTTTGAAGGGGGGGGCCACTTTACAAATCTCAGAAGTGGTCATGGACCACCCAAAAAGAGGAAGGGCTCCGGGTGGAAGGGCCAGGGCCAGGAGGGTTCCCATGTCCCCCCGCACAGACCCTGATTTGCCTGGGGCTGGGAGGAGCATGTGAAGTCTTTTTTTCCCCTTGAACTGCCAGCGATTTTGAACTGCTGGCAGGTCCCTCTGGTGCTGTGTGCCCCTGGCAGGGGGAGGAGACTTCACATGCATGCCCCCGCCCATTCCCGGGTCTCAATTGGTCTGGGATGGGGGAGCAGCAGGGTGGCCACTGTCCGGATCTGGCCCACAGAGGCTGTCTTGCCCAGCCCTGGGAAAAGAGATTCGGGTGCTGGAGGGCCTGTGAGGTCTGGGAGGGAGTTGTGACTTGGGGCATGGGATTATGGTACAACGGTTTGGGTTGCGGCCTAGGGCAGGAGGGGATTGGAATATGGGGCAGTGGATTTGGGGTGCAGGGTCTGGGAGGGAGTATGGGCTCAGGAGGAGAGGCAGAAGGTTTGGCTTATGTAGGGTGAGGGGGGCAGAGGCCTGAGGGGAGAAGGGCACTGGCGTGCCAGAGGCAGGTTCTGGCCTGGAGACTTACCTGTGAGACTCCTGGCCAGCAGCCCAGCTTGTTTCTCCGGCAGGACTTTGCCCTGCCCTGCACAGGCTGTAGGGCCATGTGCTCTGTGAATAAGAGCAGGAGGGGAGGGGGAATGGTGCTTGGTGCACTGCCTATTTTTCAGACAGGCAGCTCCCATTGGGCAGAACCGACCAATGGTATTGTGCTGGGGGCGAGAGCAGTCATGAGGCACCACTTCCCCCTCCGTCCTGCTCACAGTTTGTGGAGCGGAAAAGAGCCCGCATGCAACTTTTCTGAGTGGCATGCAGGGCTGGAGCAGCATAGTCTGCCTGAGTCTCCCTGCTGCCTCCTCAGGCCGGATCCAGTGGCTTGGTGGGTCAGATGGGCCCACAGAGGGTGATTTGCCCAGGCCTGGGCTAGTGTGATGGACACCACTATTTTAGGATGATGGTTACAAACTGTTGACCTTGTTTGCTTCCAACACTTGCTCTTAGCTTTGTTTTGTTGTTATAGTAAAATCTGGATTGCCGAAGTCTTGGACACTTAAATGCGTGATGATATGGGAGGCCAGCCAATAGAGTTGGCAATCTGCGCCCTGAATATGCACAGATTTTTTTAATTCTCTAGGCTGGCTGGCTGACTTCTCCAAATTTGGGCATCAGCCTCTTGCTTCCTCCCTTCCCAGCTGTCCCCAAGCTAACAGGAAGCTCTGCTATAGCTTGGGTGTTTTAGGAGGGAAAAACGGAGTCCTGTTCTCTCTTTCTCCTCCTTCCCTGCTTTCTCTTTTCTAGCCTTGGTGCAGCAGTATCTTCATTCTGCCAGGTTTGCTAGGAGTGGAACACCTGTTCAGGTGGGGGGAGGGAAGGGTGAAATCAGCGTAACAGAGCTACAGCATAACATGAGAGCTCTTCATGAAAAGAAGTTTGGTCTTGTGGCTCTTGGGAGATGTTTAGAGCTTTTCATAATGCAGAAATGAAGCAGCATAATTTTGATGTTGTCCAATCAGTAATCTCCTAGACTCTAAGGTCAGAAGGGGCCATCATGATCATCCAGTCCACTGGTTCCCAACCTTTTTGAGCATTCGGACCCCTTTTTTAATCTATTAAAATTTCATAGACTTCCCCCCCTCCCCCATTCCCCAGGGGGGGAAGAGGGGCAGGAAGACCACTGTGGGCCCGATCCTTACTTTTAAACTTTCCATGGACCCCCTGCAGTACTGTCACAGACCACCACGGGGAACCACTCATCTAGTGTGATCTCCTGCACATTGCAGGCTACAGAATCTCACCCATCCACCCCTGTAATACTCCCATAACCTCTGTCCAGGAGACGCTTACCTGGGTGGCTCCCGGCTAGCAGCCCAGCACGTTTCCCTGCTGTCCATGCCACTTAGAGCATCTGGGGGAAGAGGCACTACATGAACTTCCTGTCCTTCAAACAGGCAGCTCCCATTGGCTGGTTTCTGGCCAGTTAGGAGCTGCCACATTATGCTGGGGACAGTGGCAGTACAGGAAGCCTCTTCTCTCTCTCCCCAGGCTTGCAGAGCTCACAGCTGCTTCTCTGAACACCATGCGGGGGCAGTGCAGGCAAGGAGCATGTCGTGGGCCAGATCCAGCAGGCTTATGGGCCAGATGTGGCCCGTGGGCTGTATTTTGCTCAGCCCTGCTCTAGTAGCTTCCTTTCCCAAAGTGATTTTGGTCCAAATTGACTCTTATCCATTCCATCACTTCTAATTTCTTTATAGGCTACTTCATTATCAATATAGAATGCTGTTACACCAACTCTGCATTTCTTTTTCTTTTCTGAACAGCACATACTCTTCAACACCTGTATTCTAGTCCTGTCTACTGTGTTTCTGTTATCCTTATAATCAGGGCTTGACAAATGGCGGCGAAAGCTGCTTGCCAGCCCCGTACTGTGCATGCGCAAGAGCCGCATTGTGCATGCACGCGCCGCTGGTAAACGGGGTGCGTGGCTGAAATCTACTCGCCACAGGCAAGTAGATTCTATAGTTTATCGAGCCCTGCCTATAATATCTGCTTTCAGTACCTGCACCAGCAGTTGTACTTCCTCCATTTTGTTACCTTTTATAAATCCATGAAAGCCTCAGGTACCTAATTATCTCTCATGGAAATGTTTGTGTGATTGAGAGAAGAATTCAGTCAGGATACAATATATGTTCACATGCCATTTCACTGTTTCAAGCAAGTGCTGTAAATAATGTTCAAATATGATAACCTCCTAGAACAAAATTCTGAGGATATTGAAATAAATTTGACACTTTAATAATAGAAAGCCAGATTTTCTGGCCCATCTCTGCCATTCATGGTGAGTAACACCTTACTTTGTATAATCCAAGGTGCTATTCAACCTGAGTAAGACTGGTAAAGTCTGGCTTTGAATCTCTTTGCAAAGAGACTTGACTTATACCATAATTACAAATACCATTTAATAGAGAGAAGTGACCAAAAGGGGGGGAACCAATGTTCAGCTTTACTAGTGTGCAACTACAATCCAGGATGACACAAGTAGACTCGGATAGATAATTTTAAAATGTGGCTTTGAGTGCAAATCCGTTGACTTTGCTCTATATTAATAAACTTGCACTAAACTATTTTTATTTTAGAAAATGTCTTTGAGAGCCAGGAATTCAATTCTGTTACAGCAATCGCTGGATACTTAGATTTCATTGAGTGAACCAATCAAGTTTTAACTTGTATGCTGCTTTTAAGGGAGAAAGGGTTTGCAATCTGGTAAAAGAGGGGACAGGTTTCTTATCTAGCCCCTGAGGACTATAACGTTTTCTCTTGAAATGTTACACTCGGTGTATGTATTTTTTTTTTAACATTCTAAAAGAGTATTCTTAAGTAAAGAAACTCATTATGGATACTGAGAAATAAGTGACTCAAAGAATCTTGAACGATGTTGTTTGTACTTGGTATGTGGTTCAGTCTTTTAATTCATTGAGTACTTTGATGGCAGCACAAAACTATAGTGAAGGTCCCAGTGATTTTTTTTTTTTTCAGGGGGTCCCCCCCTTTTTTTTAAAGGAACATTCAGTGTGGGCTCCACATTTTCTTCTTTGTTTTAAATGTCTTCCATCTAATAACAAAACTTTTATTACTATTTTGTAGGCAAAAAGACAACTGAGATTTTGGGTGGAGCTTATTTTTAAATTTGATAACAAGCCTATTTCTTCTTAAAGTAGACTTTAAATCTATGAATTCTCCCTTTAAAATGTTTTTTCTACCTAAATATTTTAGGGTATACATTTCATAGTAAAATATGACTATGTATTTTAAATATTTAGCTTTTCAGTTTGGATCAATACAAGTCTGTTTTAGTTGAATTTAAAGCTGATGATAGAAATTACAACAGCAGTCATTGATTTCTTGTTCAGTAGGTGTCATGCATTTTGTTCAGCCTCTGTTTCTGGTATGATTGGGGGAGTAGCAGTTTTGAATAAGAGAGGCTCTGCCTTCATGTTTTCATTTGCAATGTCCCTTTCTCTTTCAAAAACTATTTTATTTTTTGTATATTAAATATATTTTTATCAATGAGATTAGACATCTGTTTAGGGATCAGTAGCAATCAATATCACTTGGTAAGAAGTCCTTGGTTCATGATGCTTCTAACATTTGTGTAAGTACAGCTTCTTTTTAGCTGTTGCTAAGAGAGAAATTTTTATTGACATGAGGGATGTGAGGACATGTCAGCATGCTGCCAGTTGTTTTATAGGCAGTTAGCTCTGCCGCCTTGCAGATGGTTAGGAAACTCTTGGTAGTGGGTAAATGTGTGCTGATTATCTCATTGAATTAAGGTAACCTTTTGTCATTCATTGAATTCTGCAGACCAGTCACTGAGCAGCTGCTGTAGTGTTTAATTCTGGATTTGGAGTGGACAAAGGCTATGCTAACGGGTGTTCAGACTGGTTCAGGTACACAGAATAGCAACACCATAAGAATTCTTTTTATTTAGGCACCATGTTGAATATTTAAAAAAAACAAAACAAAACCAAGAAGCTGTTCTAATATTCATTATTAACAAAATCCATTGAAATGATTTTTTTCAGGTGTTTGATTACCCTTTTTCAATCTTGTTTGTTTTTTCTGTGAGAGCATTTTTTTATTTTACATTTTAGAATTACGTACGTGTGTGTGTGGAGTTTATATGAGAAATTGGCTATCTGAAGTTTAATTCCATATGAACACAGTCTTTATTCAGAAAATTAATTTTGAGATTTGGTTTCCAGAGTTCCCTGAAGTTGCTTGGTGTGGGTGATCTCTTTAGTATTAAGAGGCTCTCATCAAAGACTTACGGTTTTGTTGTACATATGTAGGGTGACTAGCAGCTCAATAAAAAGAGCTTATAGTGAAAACTATTTGTTCAGTATCCAAAGAGCAACTATTATGGACCTTTGCCACAATTGCCTAATCTGTTTTGTAAAAGTATGGTTAGATTAGGATTTGGGATTTTCAAAGGACGTCATGAGACCGCATATTTAAAAGATGAGAAATGTACCATGCAGGTCATAGAATTGTATAGGCCTAGTTAGGGATGCTAAATTTAGATTAATTGGCTAATAGAATAGTCGATGCAATTTGCATCGACTATTCGATTAGCTGATAAGGGCGCCTCCGCCTTTGAAATGTAGCAACAGCACCAGGGCTGTTGTGTACACTTCAAAGGTGAAAGCACTGTGGGGAGCATGGGGCTGGGGGAGACTCAGCAGTCCCCCGTTGGCCCCGTGCTCCCCGTGGCGTTTCAAAGTGGCAGCGCCGCATGGAGCATGGGGCCAGCTGGGGACTCCCCAGCTGGCCCTGGATTGCATGTGGCATTTCAAAGCAGTAGCACCACGTAGAGCCCAGGGTCTGGTCCCAGGCTCCACGTGGTGCTGCTGCTTTGAAGCCCCCTTTCCCTCCCCTACCCCTTGCTGCCTCATTCTGATAGAGACAGCGAGTGGGAGGGTGGGGCAAGCGACTAGTGTGTTGACTCATTCACATCCCAAGGCCTAGCTGAATACCATTGGAATATACATGTAATACACTTTGGGTGTTGATTCGCCTCTCTGTAGGAATGAAGGCCTTGTTTCCTAATACTACAGTGTTGACAAATAAACAAAACACACACACACTACGGATGTGTGAACAGAAGTGTTCCAGCCCCCAATGGTTAAACCAGGGGTTGGCAACCATTCAGAAGCAGTGTGCTGAGATTTAACTTATTCACTTTTATTCATGGGTCTGTGTGCTGTTGATACTTTTTAAAGTCAATAATAGTCGTACTTACATTTTAGCAGCTTCATTAATAAATAAATTAAGATTCAGCTCTTACCGCTTAGCGTGATGCTTGGCCTTGCTTTCCCGTCCCGAGTTCTTTGATCTCGGGCATGCCAGGGCCGAGCCATGGCAACGCTAGACTTGGCAGTCCATAGCAATGGAACCTCTGTGCTTGCCGCCTCTGTTATGTAAGTTAAAAGAAATAGCTTGCACCCCAGCATCTCTTTAATTACAAATTAAGCACTGATGTCTACTGAACACTAGGAAATTTCCTGCATGCTTAAAGTGACCATATTTCCTTATGCTGAACGTTGGACACTAGAAAAATTTACTCATTTTCAAGCAAGTTCTAAGGCAATGAGAACTATGCATCACAAATGTTCAAATTAATATCAACATGACTGAGTCCCTGTTAAAAAGAAATACTGTGTAGCTGGAGTCTTTTTATTTGCCTTTTAAGGCTTGCTCAGGGAGAGGTGACAGACACACACATTCCCATACACCTCTCTCACAGGGGGATGGGTGGTGACTGACTGACCGACCAGACCCAATCTTCCCTGCCCAGTGCTCTCGGCCCTCCCTGCCTTGCTGGGCCCCCAGGACAGACCAGCCTCTCCTGGTACCTGGCATCCTTTGTTCTCAAGGCAACATTCAGGGAGCATGTGGGGTACAGGCCTCCCTCCCCAGATTTCTGTCAGGATTCACACCAGAGCATGGCAAGCAGGGCGGTTAGATATCGGGTAACTGAATAGTCATGTAACCAAATGAAATCTTAGTGGTTACATGACTATTCGATAGTCCCTAGGGGTGGGGCTGGCAGCCAGTGCGCTCCTGGCCCTGCTTCTGGGGATGGCAGGGGGAGCCAGTTTAAAAAAAGCCAGCTTCCTGTGCAGACCGCCTGCCTGCTGCTCCACCCTGCTGCCTCATACAGAGGCAGCAGTGCGGGGTGGCAGCAGCCATTGTTGGTGGGTGGCCTGAGCTCCCCATGGACAGAGGCTGCTCTGCATCCCATAGAACAGCCCCTGTTTGCAGGGTGCTCAGACCCCACAGACAGGGGCCTGCCCTTGGCTGGACAGAGGCCACTCCGTGGGATGCATGTAGTCGTGGGGGGGAGGGGATGTGTGTAGTTGACAAGATTAACCGAGAAGCCTAGGCTTCTCGGTTAATCATATAGTCGAGTACATGTTGAAATCCCTAATGGCAAGCAGCAGTCTTTCAGCACTGTGTGAGTGGGAAGGTATGGGGGCTGTTTCTAGTGCAAGGGGGTGGAGGTGGAAGTAGAGATGACCTGGCCTGTGGCTAGAAGCAGCTTGTCTCTGCCTGCACTTTGTTGAAAGACAGCTAATGCCTCTAAGCTGCTTCTGGCCACCGACATAATCCATCTGCTTCCCGTCCCCAGGTTGGCAGGAAGAAGTTAAGCCACAATCATGCATTGAGCACCACAGCCAAAGGATTGCAGGGGCTTCAGCAAACCCGCCTAGAGGTGCCTCAGCAGAGGGAGGGTGCCAAGAGCCCCCGTCTTGAGACCTGCTGGGTCAAGGCAGAAGCAGGCTGGAAACAGCTTCTTCCCCACCATTCCGGAGCTTAGCTGAGAGGTGCGGTAGCTTCCCCAAGCCAGCGCTGCATGGGGCTTGCAGGGGCTTGGCTCCTGGCCAGCCAGAGGGTCTTGAGCTTTCCCTAGGCGCCAGCCCAGTCAGACACATTGGGGGGAGGAAGGAGCCTGCCAGCCAGGCTGTTAGTGAGCTGAATGATCCAACAAGGGGCTGGTTCTCTGCACAGTACCATGGGCCAGAACCTGGGGGGAGTGATGAACAGGCCCAGCAGGGAGAGGACAGTGAGAGGATGCATGTAACAGGGCAGCAGAGGTGACACATCACCAGCCACCACCTGCCCAGCAGCCAGTGCTGGTTGGAAACAGGACAGGGGGAACTGGGTGGAGGGAGAGAGTGGAGTTTGCTGGTCAAGAGCTGGCATGCAGTAAGATCTGCAGTGGCAGACCAGCAGGGGTAGTGGCTGGCCCCGCATGCTGCACTTTGCCCAACCACCAGCCTTGCCATTTCTTCCCATCATCAGCCACTAGATCCCTCCGCTCACCACTGGTGTGTGAGCAGCTGGTGAGCAAGAATCTGGCCAGAAGCAGGACCCATCAGTATTGATGAGTGGAGAGAGGCAGAAAATATGGGAAATAAGCCCATTTTTAAAAGAAGTAGACACACCTGCAGAAGGGCTTAAATATGGGACTGTCCCTTTAAAAACAGGACATATGGTCACCCAAGATATGCTATACCTGTTAAAACTGGCTTAGTATAGAACTTGAAATACCTATTTTTATATGAAGATTGTAATGAAATATCTGACTTCAGATAATTTAAATGTATGTACATGAACATAAGGTGTGCTTTTGATACTGATATAATTTTCAGATATGATTTACATTTTAAACTATGCATTTAGGGTCGGTGTGACACACAAATAATACACTTCATATAGTTATAGTAAGATTTTAATATGCTACTCAGGGGAGACATTTACCAGAAACCTGGGCAGCAAGATGTTTTGCCAGATCTATCAAAGATGTCTTTGTCAAATAATATTTCTAAACTCTGAATAAAGGAGAAATAGGTTTCTACTTTGTTTGATTATCCCAATTGCCACATTTCATTATCTTGAATCAAATCAGTCTCCACTTCTAAGCAAAATGTTACATTTAACCGTGGGTTGCATCTCATCATAAATTGATATTTGAAGCAGCTTCTTAAGCTTAACAAATGGATTTTTCTTTTGTTCCCAGTGGAATTTCTTTATAGTTTTTTTTTTTCTTTCTTTCTTTCTGACTCCAGTGAAGTGTCTTATTCTAATTCCAATTCCTTTCCCATGGGCATCATTATTCTTCTCCATTTTATCAAATAAATATGTAACCTGAGATCTTTTGTGGTCTCTGATCTAAGTTCTAGAACTCTTATCAGTGTGTGGAATAAAATCTATTATATAAATGCAAGTTGGAAAATAAAGAATGTGTCTTTCAGTCCTTAAAATTACTTTGGGGGTGATGTGTGTTTACATAGCAGATTCTAAAGTAACTATAGCTTAGTTGTACATACGGAAATTAGCGCTTGAATCTCCTGTAAAAAAATCTTTCACTTTGGTAACCTTTGCTAGGTTATATAAAGACTATTAGCAAAGGCAAGATTATGCAAATATTAGCGATTTCTTTGGATAAAACAGACAGGAGCCTAATAATTCATTGTAATAATATCTGTAAGTGCAAGGAACTGTTGGTTAATATGTAAAGACTCAGATATTCAGGCTGCATGATAGAAGGAAAGTGCTGGTACTTTCTGAAGTTAACTTTCAGAATTCTGGAGTTAATACTCATTTTGTTATGGGGAGATGATAGTAATATTGAGGTTTTTGCCTTTCACTTAAGTGTAAATCAGGACTGATTGCACTGAAGACAGGCCTTAAACCAGTTTGAAATTAACATATAAGGACCCATAATGGAGACTAATTTCACAGAGGCAGACAGTATGTAGGCAGCAATCTTTTTATGCAAGCAATTCCACAATGGCATTGCAGAAATTGACTTCTAGCTTCACTGCATGGTATCAATGCAGCATTTGGGTTAGTGTGTGTATGTACTTACACCCATTCTCTGTTTCCTAGTAACACCAAGTAGGTGTCTCTTGTTGATATTTTGAAACTTGCATGTATGTGCATAAACATCCTATTGTCCTGTGTATCTGCTTTCTAAACTATTCTTTGTAGTTGTGCTTATATAGAATAGGCAACAAATTCTTGCCAGACACAAGAATGAAAGTTAAAGCTGTTTTGCATTTCCTGCAAGTGGTTCCTCAAAGCCTGTTGTAATACTCTGGAGACTGTTCATCAGGTGGAGCTGCAGAGATTTTCAACTGGTATTTATTCCTTTTTTGCTCATTCTTGGTGAAGACTGTTTTTAACATTTTTAAAAAGCAGTGCAGCTGGCTTTTTGCTATTTTGGCCTTTGATTTTGAATCTGTTCCAAGATGTTTTTCCTTTAAAAAAGCTTCCAAAGGTAAGTGTGTTTCAAAGGTGAGGGCATATGTTTTTCTTTTATTACCCTTTTTTTTAAATCAATTTTTTGGTTTTATACTCAAATAGCTGATCATCACTGTACCTCCATATAGAGATATATCTATTTCCTAGAGCTGGAAGGGACCTTGAAAGGTCATCAAGTCCAGTCCCCTGCCTCCACAGCAGGACCTAGTATCATCCCTGACAGATTTTGCCCCAGCTCCCAAAATTAACCTCCTCAAGGATTGAACTCCCAACCCTGGGTTTAGCAGGCCAATGCTCAAAACCCCTGGGCTATCCCTTTACAAATATTAAAGACTGACCACAATGATGTGAAGTCTAAGTCAAAGCCAATTATTGACTACTTGACAGTAAAAATATAACATAGTGTGCACATTATTTGCTGATGCCCTCAAATTATCTCAATTAATGGTCTTCGGTGGGTCTTGGAGTCATAACACTGACAAACACAAACAAAACATCCATAGAGGAAGAAAATAGGTGAAGCTGTAGAGAACTTTTTATAACCGGCATAAATTCACACTTGGTTTTTGTTCTTGGTTTAATGTTTATTAAACACTCTTCTAGGCATGTTGAAAACTTAATATAAATACAGGGGTTTAATAGGCATGGAATAATAGAACTTGAGCTACTGTAGTAGTAAGAATGTTCATCTGAAAATAGTGATAGAGATGTAGCCATGTTAGTCTGGTGTAGCTGAAACAAAAGACAGAACTATAAAGACTAACAAGATGGTTTATAGGTGATGAGCTTTCGTGGGCCAGACCCACTTCCTCAGATCAATATGTGGAAGAAAATCAGCACAACCATATATACCAATGTGATACAATCAAAAAAATGAACGCGTGTGAAACTGACAAATCAAATTTTAGAACAGAGTGGGGGTGAGGTGGGAAGGTTAGTTTCTGTGAGGTAATGACATAGGGGTGATAATAGGGGAGGTTTCTGTGAGGTAATGACATTAGGGGTGATGATTGGGGAAGCTATCTTTGTAATGGGTGAGATAATTAGAGTCTTTGTTTAAACCCATACATAAAGTGTCAAATTTAAGGTTTGTAGACCTTTGAGGAAGTGGGTCTGGCCCACGAAAGCTCATCACCTACAAACCATCTTGTTAGTCTTTAAAGTGCTACATAGTTCTGTCTTTTGTTTCATCTGAAAATAGGTTAGGTCTGGCTTTATATAATTTATTTATATATATTCTTGTCATTTCATAGGTTCCACAATCAGAAGGGACCATTGTGATCACCTGGTCTGACTCTGACCTTCTGTATAACAGGTCCTAGAATTTCCCCCAAACTAATCCTTAGAGCAATCTTGATTTTTTTTTTTTTTTAAAGCTGGTCAGTGATGACTATTGCACCAGGACCATTGGTCAAATATTGCACGTTTTCTGGTTTCTCTTCAGATTGTATACATCTTTCACTAATAAAAATGTATGCCTTCTTTCCAAGCTGAATTGTCTAGCTTCTACTTGCAGCAGTTGGATCGTGTTATACCTTTCTCTGCTAGACTGAAGAGCCTGTTATTAAATATTGTCCATGTCGATACTTAGAAAGTATAATCAAGTGACCCCCTTAGCCTCCTCTTTGTTAAGCTAAATAAATTGATCTCCGCTAGTCTGACTGT
This sequence comes from Pelochelys cantorii, assembly GCA_032595735.1. Classification (NCBI taxonomy): domain Eukaryota; kingdom Metazoa; phylum Chordata; order Testudines; family Trionychidae; genus Pelochelys; species Pelochelys cantorii. The sequence goes on from CM064333.1 coordinate 6,261,248, forward strand.
GAGGTATGTCTTCTAGTCCTTTAATCATTTGCATGGTTCTTCTCTGAACTCTCTCCTATTTATCAGCACCTTTTTTTGAGTTGTGGACGCCAGAACTTGGCATAATATATGCCAGCAGTGCCTGCAGCAGTGCCAAATACTTCTATTTGAGATTGCTGTTTGTGCAACCCTGAACTGCATTGGCCCCTCAGGCCACAGCATTTAGCATTTTGAGTTTATGTTCAGCTGATTATCCACCCCTCTCCCAAATTATTTTTGGAGTCATGGCTTCCCAGAATAGAGTCGTCACAGTGTTAGTGTGGTCTATGTTTGTTCCTAGCTGTATATGCTTGTGCTTAGCTGTGTTAACACACCTGGTTTGATATTTCTCTGTACAGTGACATGTCCTTTTTATTTACTGCTCCCTGAATTTTTTTGTAAACTGCAAACTTTCTCGGTGATAATTTTTGTGTTTTCTTCCAAGTCGTTGATAAAAATGTAAATACCGTATTGCCAAGAACTGCTCCCTGTGGGACTTCACTTGAAAGTGCACAATGTTGATTCTGTATTTATAGTTACATTTTGAGACCTATCAGTTAGTCAACTTTTCATCCTTTTAATGTATGCCATGTTCATTTTATATCTTCCTGTGTATTTTTTTTTTAATTTAAAATGTTAGGTGGCACAAATGCCTTACAGATGTCAAAGTGTATTATGTCAACACTATTCCCTTTATCAACCAAAGCTGTAATCTCATCAGAAAAAGTTAGTAGGACAGGATCCGTTTCCTAAAAACTGTGTTGATTAGGGATGTTAAAACTGCTTTTTGTAAAGGTATAACCACTGAAATGTTCAGTGGTTACACATTTACATGCAGGGGGAGGCAGCTCTGCAGGAGCTAGTGGCTGCAGGGAGCTGGCTTAAAGCTGCTCCCTACAAGCACTGGCCCCTGCCTGTGCCCCACCCCCACTGCTGCCTCTGAAGCAGAGGCAGCATGGAAGAGGAGATGGGGTTGCATGTAGCCATGAAGGTTAACTGATGAGTCTGAGCACATCGGTTAACCATGTAAACAACTACACGATCACATCCCTAGTGTTGACTGGTATTAATTATATTATCCTTGTTTAATACTTTAAGTCCCATATCAGCCTCTTCATTATGTTGCTCCAGATTAGTGTCAGATTGACAGGCCTATAATTACCTTGGCCATTCCCTTTACTTTTTTAAAAGATTGGCTTTAAAATAACTTTTCTTTCAGACTTTTTTTTGGTAACTTTTTCAGTGTTCCAAGACTTACTGAAAACCAATATTAAGAGTCCAGCCAGTTTCCTCAGGCAGTTTTTAAAGCTGGTTGTAAGTTATCCAGTCCTTCTGATTTTAGTAGCTGCTCTTTAGCATCCTTCTGAGATACTAGTTGAATGGAAAGAATATAATTAAATATCTACTTTCTGCCCCAACACAGAACAAAAATATTTAATGAACACTTCTGTCTTATGAATTATTCATTTCCGGCTAGTAATGGGTTAATATCATTAAGATACTTTTTGTTGTTCTTATATTTAAAACTACCCCTTCTTATTTTGTCCAGAACTCTGCTTTCCATAGATTTCTCCCTGTGATGTTTTGCTTCCATTATCAGTTTTCTACAATTTCTAGCTTCTCGTTTATAGCCATTATTCTTGACTTCTCCCTTTTTTCCCCATTTCTGATATTTAAGTTTTTATTTTTTATAGATCCCTTCACTTCCGCTCCAGACCAGATCTGGTTATTTAACATTCTTTGTGGCTTTTTGGGTATATTGTGAACTGGAATACTTCCCAACTATCATTCACGTATTTCTGATTAGATTCTTCCTCCTAGTTGATTTGGCTCATAATTATGAAATTGGCCCTTTAAAGCTCCGAGTGTGTATAATACTGGTTTAGACTTCATTCTGTTTGTGGATGTGATCATGATCACTTGTTTCTAAGCTATCATTAATTATTCAAACTTTAAAAGTAGTGAATAGTCCTGTAGCACCTTAGAGACGAACACAAAATGCAGATGGTATCATGAGCTTTTGTGGGCACAACCCACTTCTTCAGTTGAAGTGGGTTGTGCCCTCAAAAGATGTAAATACCATCTACATTTTTTGTTGGTCTCTAAGGGCATGTCTATGCAACAGGGCAAAAGTCAAATTAAGCTACGCAACTTAAGCTTCATCAATTGCGTAGCTGAAGTCAAAATAGCTTAATTCGGCTTTTGATGCTGTCTACATAGCAGGAAGTTGAAGAACACTCTTCCTTCGACTTTCCATACTCGTAAAATGAGGGTTACAGGAGTCGGAGTAAGAAGTCCTCCAGCTCACCATTATTTTGAAATAATGGCTTGCAGTGTAGACGTGCTCTTTGTTATTTCGGAATAACATAAGTTATTCTGAAATAACGCTGCTGGGTAGATGTAGCCTAAGGTTCTGCAGGACAACTTGCTGGGTTTTTTAAAGGTTTTTCAGTTACAGACTAACACAACTACCCCTCTGAAACCATTAATTTTTAGTTCTGTGTTGAGTTTCTCTTTATCATGAGAAGGTCTAATATTGAGTTTTTATGTTTTGGGTGTAACACTCTTTGAGTTAGGAAATTATCATCTGACATACAAACCAGGACTGCTCCTTAATGGTAGGAGCAGCAAAGTATGCCATCCCCTATACCCTATGAGTGGCTATATTGAAACCCTTGGGGTGCCTACTGATAACAGTTCTCATGAGCTCCTAGCCTTTCTCCTTGGGTCCACTGGTTGAGGCAGATTCCCTGTTTCTTCTCCACAACCACAACTGCAGGAGGAAACTTTTGAGGGGCAAGAGGCCAGTGTTTATTCCACTAACTAATATCTCCTCTTCCCTGCATGAAGTGGTTGTGCCTGATCTGCCTTCTCTGGCCAATGATTTCAAAAACTTTTCAGAAGCAAATGAAAAGTGTAGCAGGCTCATTGAAAATTCCCCGAGGGGTATCCAAGAGTCACAGGACAACTTCTTGGACATTGTAAATGACGACATCTGCTTGGGTAGCCATGACCATTTAAGGAGGCCTTCCTAGATTCTGCCAAGACCATCTGCCAGACCCCAGCAACTGTACCATTGATGTACAGGTGTGCTGATAAGGAGTATTGTGCCCAGCCAATAACTCTGAATTTTTATTTTTGCATCCTTTGCCAAACTCCATGATTGTTGAAGTGGTAAATGAAACTGACAGACAGCATCACTCTAAATCAGTCCCATATGACAAGGACCAAAAAACACAACCTTTTTGGCTATATACGTTCTCTCTGTCACCTTAGTTTAGGATTGCCAACTTCACCAAAGAAGTTTGGTAATACTAATAACATTAACCATTCCAAGTTCACTACATTTACTGAACACCTTTCAGGAGAACATGCCATGTAACGGTTTGCATATTAGGTGAGGGTCAGGTACAGGATAGAACATCATTACAAGCTTTCCTAGATGAGGCTGATACTGTAGCATGCTCCGTCTCCTTGATAGTTGTGATGCACCAGGCATCCTGGCTCCATCTGTTTGGGTTTCCCTAGATATGTCTTAAAATACCATGTAGGATCTTCCCTTTGGTCTAAAACTTTTTGCTGAGATGACTTATGAATCACCACTAAAAAAAGGCCTGTAAGCCCTCTTTGCAATCACTTGGGCTTTGTAGACCTGTAATTAAATAGTTTAGTAGATTTCAAACTGCACAGAGATTCCAGCCCACCACATGTTCTTAGACCTCTAGGTAGAAATCAGTGTTTCAAAGAAAGAAGCCACTCACTACCTCCACTTTTGACCACTCACCACTCCTCATCAGAATAAAAATGTTGATGATTTGATAGTCTGAATCCCCCCGCCCACTTCTTTGCTTTCATCTATGCCAGTATAACTGTCCTTTCTCCCTTTGGGTGCCATCTGTCTCACCTTCAGTCTGCATGGGAGCAGATCACATCTGACAGACAGGTTCTGGATGTTACAAGGTCAGGTTACTCCATCCGTTTTACTTCCCTCCCCGTCCCGGTCCTTCAAGGGCCCCTCTTAAACAGGAAATTGCTTCTCTTTTATGTGTAGTAGCCATAGTCTAAGCTGGAACTGGTTCTAACTCGGCTACCCCCTGAAGCTTCTGAACATACAGAGGGATGGAAATTTACTCCCTAGTATTTTCTGGTCCCCAATAGGATTATAGATCTAAGACTCCGAAACAGTGTTTGAAGATATAGTAATTTAGGATGGTGATGCTTGTAGCTAAAATTCCATCATTGGATCCAAGGGATTGGTTTTTGACCCTCTACCTTCAGGGGCCATACTTTCATGTTGTAATTCTTTCTGCTTGAAAAGGGATTCCTTCCTTTTCTGGTTGATTAAGATCACTATCAAGTACTTACTTTTTTGGCCTTTCCTGTGGTCTGAAGGTATTCTTTGATAGTTTTGGCAGTGATTGCCACTTTGTCAACTGGGGATAGTTTTTTCATATTTCAGTGATTGGCTCTCAAGGGCTAGACTTATTAGGTTCTCTCTACCATAAACATAGCATTATCCCTATTTTACAGGTTAACTCTCCAGTTCAATGTTGAAAAGCTCAGTGGGAATCATAGAGGCCACCTTATACATATCATATACACTATAACAGCCACTGCTTCCCTTCACATGGATAGGTTCACTGTGGTTTCAAACTTTATTTCAAAAAGTCAAATATGTCCACAGCCTTCAATAAGAAATTGTCTTGAACTACTGGAACACAGAACAGCTTTGTAATGTGTATGGCTAGGTTACGCCTTCGCTGCTTCCCATGGTGGCTCAGGATGGTTGCTGAATAGATACAATCTGGACAGACTGATATCAGTACCTTAGCAAATATAAGATTCCCTCATTTATGGAAGAATCCTCACAATTTCTTTGCAGATGTTTCATTTATCCAACCTTCTCCTGTCATCACTGTAGTGATGGATGTCTCTCTTCTGGGCTGGGAAGTGCTTTTAGGGAGACACACTGGTATTAAGATTGAATAGGGCAGGTGTTAAACTGATCCTTTGCACAGAGGCCTTCCAAATCTCCATGATTTGCTGGCATATTCAACAATGAATGATTTTGGCTATATTCCACTCTCTTTTTTTCAGTATTATGATACAAGAGTGGCTGTTAGTTGGGGAAAAAAATTGTCAATTACCTTCTTTCCTTTGGACCGAGGTCCCTTACAAATTCTGGATGTATTCCGTGCATTGCTGTGCCTTTCCTGCAGTAAGTGTTGGAGAGACCCTGTCCATTTTATCTAATGTGTAGAGGGCAGAAAAGGGTAAAGACAAATTGTCTAGGTATGTGTGACTATAACTTTTATTTATGGGTTAAAAGACATTTGGAGTTTTTTATATTCAGTGGTTTTGGAAACAAACTCTTTTTGCATGTGCATCCGTGGTGTGTGGGTGTTTTTTTTGGTTTTTTGTTAAATTCTAGTTTCCTTCAATGCCAGTCATGAATGATCTCACAGGTTTTAGATTTGTAACATGAGAGCTGTTGCCTATCTGTCCACAAAGTAGGTACAATCCAGGCAATGTTCTTAAAGCCTCGACAGCGCGCATCAGAACTGCACGTCAGAAGACATAGTAGTGCTGGCGCCATACTATAATTTTTTTTTAATTACAAACCGTTCTCTACAGTTGGATGCCTTTTTAAAAAGTGTATTACTGAAAAGCACTAATTAGGATAGTAAGCAAATAGTAGCATGAGTAATTCAGCTAGGCATTATGGTTATTGGATATCTAGAGTATTTGAGGTGAAAAGATTTCGCTTTCTCGCCTAAATTAATTACTAATCCAGTGATTTCAAGCAGAGCATGGTTTATTGCTTTGTAGTACTCTTCTTAATAAGCGCTTAGCTTAGGTTTTGTGGTTCCATTAGTAACCAATAGTGGGAAGAAAAGCCAACCACAGTTGGAGTGCGTTTCACATTCTGGTATAGGATACTGCATAGCTGACTGTTTCCTGCCCTTTCCCAGTTTTGTATTCAATTCACTAGCAATTTTATATAAAATGCTAGAGGGAAACATGAAACTTGCATTGGGGAGTAGTAGCACAAAATCTAGAGTGCTTCAACTCCTTATTTTCTGGAGGAAAACTAACTGCCTTTGATGTCTGCTTCACTCTTATTCTCCCTCTCATCCTGATTAACATTGCCTTTTTTCTTTTCATCCATTCAGGTCCAGTGTGCACTAAAAAGATAACTGGCTCAGGTTGGTTACAACACAGTTTTCTTCTGACCTGATGTGATCACAATTAGTAGCATAGGAAGTACCTGTCCTTGAAGTAACTGGGAGAAAGCCTTAAAAGGCTTTAGCCCAGTTAGTGTCCTATCCAAATTGTAACAAATATTAACAGTGTGGTAAGTTGATGTCCTGGTACTAGTACAGCCATAAAAGAGCTTTTAGGTGTAGACTTAGCAAAACATCCGAGATTTCTACAACTGGAGGAGAAGAATAATCCTTCAGTGCATGAGATATGAGTAGAGAGGCGCTTGATAAAAAGGCCAACCACCCAAATGAATAGGAATTAATGTAAGATCATGGAAATTTTCTTTGCCTCAGTAATGGATTCTGAGTGCAAAGAAGTCTCTAGGAAATTTTTCATAAGAAAACAGGGCTTTTCTTTCCAAACTACAGTAGTTCTCCCTTTCTCAGGCAGGTCTATGCTGTAAAGTTATATCGATATAAGCTGCCTTGTGTCTGCCTTGTGCATGTGTCTACATTAAATTTGTCTCCCATCAATGCAAGTGCCCTATTATAGCAATGTAGTAACACCATGTCTCTGACTGGTGTTAAGCCTTGGTTAATATACTCAAGTTGATGCAGAGCAAGTATAGGCAATGTGTTACTTATATTGTCCTTAGGCCTTGTGTGACACCTGGAGAACTGCTGACTGCTGTGAGCGCAATTGTGAACTCGACTTTCCAGAGGTCATAGAGATCAGAAGTTCCACCTCCACTTTAAAGCCCAGATCATTTCTGAAATGTTTCCTGTTTGTCCTTTTGGTGGGCACACCTAGCAACACTCCATTGTATTCAACTGCCCTGGTAACCATGCACACATAGCTTGGAGTAGTGAGCAGATGTTGCTTCTCCTGGATTGCAGAGGCTGTGAAGGCACAGCTAGGGATCAGCTGCAGAAATGTGGATACAGATGAATGGATTGCTTGGGGGTTGCAGTACCAGGGGTCCTACAAGGACCAGCAGCAGTGTTTTGTGAAAATGAAGGAACTGCGCCTGGCATATCAGGAGGCCAACAGTCAATCTGTTTTTACTGCTTTTACAAAGAGCCACATGCTATACTTAGCAGAGACCCCACCAGCCCAGCACAGAGAATCACTGTGGATACTGCTGCGGAGCCTGAGTATGGAATGAAAAACAAGGAGGAGGACTGGGGACATGTGACTGGGGGGCTCCAGCTATGCTATGAGCCAGGACCTGTTGGAGACTCCCTTGCAGTCCAGTCTATCCCTGGCAAGCCTGATGCAAGGGAAAGAAACTCAGGTAAGTGTGTCTCCCATTAAAATGATTTACTGATGGTGCTTCCAACTTAACAGGACACAGCTATCAACTTTTCTTCAATGTATTCGTAGTAGGGGATAGAGCAATGTAACTGAGAGAGGCAGTGCTATCTGCTTTTTTTGTTCCCCCATAGTTAGGTGAGAGAGGGTCATGCAGAGCAGTTTGTTTATGTATGCAACAGTGTGCCTTATATCCTCTTGAGACCTCAGTGAAATTTCCATGTAGGTACATGGGAGTCCTTGCCCACAGGTTTCTAGGTATGGTAGGTGCTTTCCCATGCCAGTCAGTGATAACTTTGGCAGGCACCATTGCAGCACACAGGCAAGCAGGCAGTGTATGGGGCTGGGCTGCTTTGAGACACCAGCAGCAGGTGGCCACTCTTCCTTTGTTACCCTCAGGAGTGAGAGATCAGCTAAAATCACCACTGTCTGTAGAAAACTCTGCCAGTATTCAGTACCGCTGCACTATACTCATTAGTTTCAAGCAAGCCCCCCTCATTTCCCTCACCCCAGTGGTCCATATTTGCCATGGCTGGTGCTGTGAGTGTCAACATGCCCTCCGAAGCAGAAGTGTCAGAATTATGTCTCCTGTAAAACTTCAGGAAAGCAAAGGAAGGGAGTTCTGAATCTTAACTTTCACTCTGTGACTCTATTTACAATGCTACCTCTGTGGTTTTTTATCTGCAGCTGTCGCTATTGAGACCTTGACCGGTTCTTCTGCATGTACAGAATACCTGAGCCAGAAAGGAGAAAGAGGAGGATTTGGGATCTATTCAGTGAGATCCTGCAAGCGAGTGCTGCATTAGATTGTGGCCAAAGGTCCTGGAGGATGACTATTGCAGACAGGCTAGAGAAGAAAAGATTTTACAGGAGAGAGACTCAGGAGGAAAAGGAGTGGGAGATGTCCCAGGATATAATGGAGCTTCTCTGGTAGCAAACACAGATACTGCATATTCTTGTGGATGTGAAGGTTCAACAGTCCTGAGCTCACCTCCTTTTTACAATCCGTGGACAACCTCATTTCAGCATCTCCCTATATGCCCCCTCCACATGCCACATGGCATTAGGAGCTGCATCCCTGTGCATACCACTTCATCCTGGAGAACATAAAGGACAACCACAGCTTCATATATGCTGATCAATGGAAGCTGTGGTTGCTGTATGTGGAGATAAAATGGACATGAATGTTCTTACCCTGTGCTAAGTTCTGTTCATTTTTTTTTAAATGTTTTTTCACATGTTCTGTCTTTATAGCATACATTTTTCTTTGCTCTGGTTTTGTTACTTGAATAAAATTCTGTTTGGAAAACAGCTTGTATTTATTAGTTCACAAAATATGCCTGGAGTGCCTGGCAGTTCTGAAAGCACCCACTTACTTGGTTACTGTACATTGACACACAACTCATAGGGTCAGTGACACAAGTATAATAATTGATCGTTTTTATAGTGCTTGTTCTATATTTAATAGGTGCATTGACAGTGTGATAGTCCTCACAGAATTCCCAAAACAGGGCCAGGGCTCATTGTTGAAGTGCTCTTTCAAAGGCCCCCCTGAGCTGTATTGCTTCATTTTGAGCTCTTCTAAAAGCCCTTATGTCTGGCTGGTCAAATTCAGCAAATAGCTGCTCCATCTCCAGCCCAGTGGCAGCTTTTCACCCTTTGCTTCATGAATATTTCTCAGGACACAGCAGGCAGCTATGGCCTTTGGGATTCTTTGCACCGGTATCTAATCTTGACAGTAAACAATGTCATTATCCCTCAAATCTACCACGACCACATTCAGCTGTCATTCTGCACCCTCCGAGCCTATGGTTCAGTCTGTCCTTGGTGCTGTCGGGGTGATGGGCATATGGCTTCCTGAGCCAGGGAAACAAAGGGTAGGCTTGATCCCGCCGTCTCACTCTTAGTGTCTCGACGTGCCCAATGATAGGCAGAGTCACCGCTTTTGAATAGTCCCGTGCTCTTAAAGATGAGTCGTGTCCCTTTCCTGACCAGTCAACACTTATGTCAGTGAAGTGTCCTGCTGGTCCGTCTAAACTTGCGTAATCACAGAAGAAAAGCCTTTTCTGTTTGATGTACTCTATGGCAAGGTGGTTTGATGGATATGCTGCATTGCAGTATGCGAATGGCATTTCTGCAGAGCCACTCTTGTTCTTCCTAGCCAGGGCTCTTTGACCAGGAAGGGCAAAGTCAGCTGGATATCTAACCAAGTCCAAACCTTCCTCTAAGTTATTGTCTGGTACCATCTTGTTGCCCCCTCTATGCCCAACAACAATTGAGGATATTATCAAAAGCTAGTTATGTTGTGATTTGATGCATTTCATTTATATCTGTGTTGCCAACAGAACTGTCAGCCAGATCTTAAGATGGTTACGTTTCAGTATTTTTGATTATATAAACCAAGCCATAGGTGTCTTGAAAGCAGTTATGTTTTACTTGATATGTAAATGGAGCTAATTGAGATTTCTAAGTTGGTGATGAAATCATTAAGGGTTTGTCTATGCTTAAAGCTCTTTAGCAGTTCTTCCTAGACCAATGGGAGAGCTTCTCTCCTTGCTGACACAGCTCTGTTTACACAGGACTTAGGTTGGTGTAACTATATCACTCAGCTGAACAATGTGTTTTCGCTGACAGGAGCTGGTAGTATGCACAGACCTTACTGACACAGCCATTTTCCCAATATGCTTAAATTTTTAATCCCCATTAGAGGATTAGGTAAATTCTAATAAATCTAGATCACAGCCCAGGAAATGTGAACAAAAATGTCCTTCCACCAGGATCAGCTCTGCTACAGGTTGTGCTAAGTTGAACTCTCAGTACGGAGCTAAGACTCAGTCTTACTAGATGGGAGCACACCTTGCCCCTTTTTCCACAAGAATTTGGCTTCAGTTTTCCATCAGGTAGGCCGAGCTACTTGATTAGCACCAGAAAATATCAAATGTCAACAGCCTGACTTTGGTCTCCGTGTTTATTTGTTCTCTGCTAGCACACGGTCCCTTTAAGAAAATGGGATGGGCTTCTTGAAGATATATTTCTATATGCTGTGAATATGAACAGTTCTAATTGGAGGGACCCTCTGAATTTCCTTGGCTTTTGCTACAAAATCCCCTCTGTCCTTTAGAGTTTTAGCTTTCATTATTCATAAAAAGAACTGAATATTTTAGCCATGATATTGTCAGAGAAAATATGAACCAGTGTGGGGTTTTTTTGTGTGTGTGTGTGCTCCATCAGACATACAGAAGAGAAAGCTCTGAGAAGTAGGAATTACTTAAATAATTTGGGGGGGGAGGGTTAATTTATCATTAGGCTTCAGAATTAATGTCACTATTAACTGCTTTGTCCACTGATAATTTTAAGGCTTATCTAGCATATGTGCTTAACCAGAAGGTATCTAAACCCCCAAACCAACTCTTCCTCGTCTGAGATCCTAGGTGTTCAAGAAATCTTCTGCTTGGCTATCAAACTACTTCCTTTGTTGCTAATGTATTTAACAATACAGGTTTGCTATATTCTGGTTTTGATGGAGTACTTATAATTCAAGTTCACTTCAAGTATGTTCTTCCAGTACCCATAATCCTTAAACATAAGTTTGGACTTTTTCTACATGGGGATTATAGGTGTATTGAAGGTGAAGGGAACAGGGTAGATGGCTAGATTTCTCATCGTGTATAAGGGTATGTTTACCCAGCAATTAAAAACCTGTGACTAGGTGATTTAGGCTTCCAGGGATTGGGCTAATTAGGTGTTGAATTGCAGTGGAGTCAGGTTGCATGAGTTCTGGGATTCCCCCCATGCTGGTTGGGTGTGTGCAGGATTTTGATGCAGAAGTAAAAAATAAGCAGAAAAGCCTTGTAGAATAGACACATGCTCTATCAGAATGGTCACCATTATAAGTGTAAATAATGGAGATGATAAAATGCTAAATCAAACTGCAATAGTAAGATCCTGAATGTCTCTAAGAAGGTAGAAGTATTAACATAGTGGTGCTTTCAGTTTACATGTATTACTCAATTGGGATATTACTGTCAATTCTACTATAGAAAACTGTAACCAGTTAGTGAGAGAGCATGAATGAGTGATGTTGTGGAAGCAGAATGGATAAAAACCACTGTTAAATTAAATCTTCATTGGATTTGTTTAGCTATTTCTAGTTCCCATTTTATACACTTAATTTACTAAAGTTTTTTTTCTTGAGATTGCTAATTGTTAGTATTTTAGGTTTTTTGTTATAATTGTTTTTTCTGCTAAGTTTCACATATCAATGGTTGATTTATGCTGAAAGGGACAAGTCCAGACCCCTATTAGCATCCTGCCGATTCAAACAAAATAGTCAAATAGTCCGCACTGCTTTCAATCAACATCACCTCCAATATATTGAGCTTCCACAGGTCTAGAGAGCTGACATGCTTTGATCAGGGTATCCTCTTCCATCAGAATTTGTAGTCTGAAATCAATGGCAGTTGTGCTTCTAAGTCACTTTTGAAAAATCACACTAATGGGTGCCTAAATACAAGTTTTGGATCATGTGTACAGGGTTAATAGTTTGGGACATGTATAAAGTACAGCTCTACAGTGATGAAATCCTACCTTTTTTTTTTTTTTTTTTTCTTTAATCCTTTTTCTCCCTCTCCTTCAGTTGGGGACAATCCTAAATTTAGGCTGCAGGCTGTTTATAAAGAAATGTTTGTTTCTCAGCTTTCATAGCATATTTACTTTAGTGCCTCTTAAATAGGACACTTATATTTTCTCAAACCTGTTTGTTTGCTCTTCGTAGGAGAACAAAATATCTTATGTATAAGAACAGGCAGATCTCTCTGAATTTTATGTTAAGCATTACAAATATTACTGAAGTGTGCTATCAATGGCCTTGCATCTGGGTGTTGTAAAAAAAGTTACCATTTTAGTTTTCTAGGTAGAAAGGTTTCTAGGTGAGTGTATTCCAGAAGATTAGGAGTACTGAATAGGTTTGCTGCTGTTTCAGGATTGAATCAGCTCAGACGTTTCCTCTCTCTATCAGTCCAGGTGATTATCTGGCAGTGATGGACCTGCAAGACTCATATCTGCATGTACCCATCGACCGCTGTCAGTGAAACTCAATTGTAAATTTGTGGAATAGGAGGTAAATGAAGCTCTTGCTGCTTTTTCAGTCTCTTTAGGTAATGAGTATAATCTATTACTGTAAAAGCTCTACCCATCAATGAGTATATTGCTTTGAGTAATTCTGTTGCTTAAATCTAATTATCGTGCAGTGATTTTTAGATCAAACTTTTGTGGGCTGCAGGGTGAACATTTTAAGCCTTGTCAGAACATAAACTGAGCCCAGTTTACATTGTGGAGTTGTTTTTAAGAGTGGTAACTGTGATCCTATGTAATTTAATTTACCATGTTTCTGGGAAAAGAATTATGGCTGTGTGGTTGGTCAGTTATGTAGAAAATTAAGGCATTGACTGCAGTTAGATGCAAACGAATAAAAAGACGCAAACTTATTAGTCTATGACATCTTTGCAGTGAATTGTAAGGTTTTTATGATGATAGAAATACTAATCGAAGCTTTTTTTTTTTTTTTTTTTTAATGTTACAAATCATTTAATTTTATAAACTGTCAACATCCAAAAATAAGTCTTAGGCCCAAAGGCTTGTGTAATTTAATATATTTATTGGTCTGGTAAAAGGTATATTTCATTCATTCTAATATAACCAGTAAGTATTTGTTAGAATTTTTAACTATAAATCTCCACAGGAAAAATTGTGGGATGTGCTGCGATCTTGTGTTTAAGGCTGCTTAGCAGCACAGCTTTAGATGTTTATGCAAATTTTCTTTCAGAATTTTCCTGTGGTGCTGTAAGATGTTTATCTTCAGAGCAGTATTTTCTTTGTCTGGCCCCACACATTTGCCAATTTCAATGCCCTTTTGCTTGTGCACGTTGGAACAGTGACTTACCACCCTTGTTGTCCACGTGAAGAGAGTTGATAAACAGAAAAATAGACTGGAAGATGCAAGGAGGAAGAAGGGAGGAAAGGTCAGGAGTAGCTTTCTGAAAGCAAGATAGTAGAAGCAGGAGGATGGGCATGTGCCACTCTGCATGCTTAAGTTTTGAATGGTGAATTTGTTGGAGGCACTTTCTGGGAGATGTTGGTAACCATTCTGCCAACTAGACAACCTTTGCTCACCTGTCAAGTTGTATCCACCACGTATTTTGCAGTTGCTGGCTTTCTTGTGGTATGGGGGCATTCTTGGGTCCTGTAAAGCGTGTGTAACCAGCCCTATAGGATCATGCATGCAACATGAACTCCACTTTACCAGCACAGAGTTTGGGAACCTTTTGTGGTCAGTAGTGGAACAGTCTTTGAACTAACATGGTTAGATGGTTCCTGACCAGCAGCATAATAACACAAAGCCTTCCTGCAAGTCCAGGTAAGGTAAGCAAGAATATGTAGGAGCCCCTTGTGGATAATGACTAGAACATTTTTCTTTTTGTCTTAAGTGCGTGAGGGGGGCCTTCTCATTACTTTTTCTCTGTCTGCATTTTCTGTCCCTGCACTTAATAGATTCCAAGGGCAGAAGGGACCTTTGTAATCCTAGTCTAATCTCCTGTATAACATGGGCCACGGAGCTTCCTTCAAATAATTCCCAGAGAGTGTCTAGATAAGGAGGCTTCTTTCATTCCATGCTCTCCTCCTGCTGGTTTGTCAACTAATTGGCTGTCATCTGGTCATTTGAGGGAAAAATCAAGACTTTCCTCTGGCTCTAAGAGTTCTATGGGTGCGTGCGCATGCACCAGGAATCTCCCAACCCAAAGCTGCTATTAAGGACACAGTTCATAAAGAAAGCAAGGCCAGAATAGACTTTTTTCATCTTCACACGTGGTGCATGGGGCCACCTGCTTGGTATAGTAGCTGGTTCTAGTTCTCTTACAAACACTGTTTCTTCTATTGAGCGCCTAATCTGCATTTAAGAAACATACAACTCTGTCCCTCCTTTTCCCGCCCCAGCAGCTCAGTATTGAAATGGTACATCAGTGTGGTTTCTAACAGTTTTTCTCCCTCTGAGATGCTAGGTTGGCCTCGGCTGTCTTTTTTTTTCTACCTGGCAGGATGCTCCACTGAAACCGGACGTGAGTTCTTATCACCAGCTCGCCAATGACACAGTTTCCTCTTTTCCCCTGGATCATGATGTGGCAGTAAAGCTCAGGGCTGACTTAATTTCCCCCCTCTGTAGCAAGGCTGACTGGCATTCAGCCTAGTTAAAAAACAGGGAAAGGTCTCAGAGTACACAATGCTTATTTGTAGCCCATCTAATCTGCCCAACTGGTCATTTTTCAGCTTGTTGGAGGACAAACTTTCCCGTACTTTCTAATTTGTGGTAGTCCAGATGAGTAGACAGCAGCAGCAGAAATGTCTAAGGTCCTATCTTTGAACTTGCATGAAATCTGCAGTTCCCTTCTGTACTGCAGTTGGGGTCTGAAATGGATAATGAGGATTTATTTCCAAAGAACCAAGTGTATTACGATGCCATATCACACATTAAATCTAGTCCAGTATTCATTATAATTAATACAAAAGGAGCTCAGGAATATTAATGTGTGTTTGAAAAGCTAGTGTACCAGCAAACCTAGTTTTTGTTGAAGCACATAAAGCTTTGGTTGAAGTCCCTTGGAAGAAATCCGCAAGGCCTAACACATACTCCTTGCTGGAGAGGCTGCTTATGTTTTGACCCACAAAGGTTCCAGGCCATGCACAGATATTTTTTCCTAGCAGACTGTTTAGTTAATACAATTCCATACATTGGTTGGATACCATTCTGGTGATTCTCAACCAAATGGATTCCTCTGCAATGAGACTAGTTCATTTTTTTAAATTCCTTTTTCAGCATTCCCATATGGTACCTTCCTTGCAGGTGTCTACCAAAATTGGTCTGCAGAGGAAATCAGATGCATTTCTCATGGGGTTGGCCATCACACAGAAAGAGTCCGTAATCCTCCACGTTCTGCTATGCCAGAATGTGTCTCTCTCTTCTCTCTCCTCCCCCCCCTACCCCCCGGCAAATAAATTGGAAATTTTCCTTGGCATTTGCATGCTTATGCTATGGTGGTATAGAACATTAGACTAGAAGAGACCTCGGGGTCTAACTCTGCTCAAGGCAGGACCAATCCCAACTTAATCATTCCAGCCAGGGCTTTGTCAAACCTGGCCTTAAAAACCTCTATGGATGGAGATTCCACCACCTCCCTACATAACACATTCCAGTGCTTCACCACCCTCCTAATGAAATAGTGTTTCCTAATATGCAACCTAGATCTCTGACACTGCAACTGGAGACTATTGCTTCTTGTTCTGTCATCTGCCACCACTGAGAACAGGCTAGCTCCATCCTCTTTGGAACCCCCTTTCAAAAAGGTGCTATTAATGGCTGCTATCAAATCTCCCCCTGTTTTTCTCTTCCTCAGACTAAATAAGCAGAGTTCCCTCAGCTTCTCATAAATTATGTGCCCTAGCTCCTTGATCATTTTCATTGATCTCCTCTGGAGTCTGTCCACATCTTTTCTGTAGTGTAGGGCCAAAACTGGACACAGTACTCCAGTTGTGGCCTCACCAGTGCTGAACAGAGGGCAATAATAATTTCCCTCGATCTATTGGCAGTGCTCCTACTAATGCAGCCCAGTATGCCATTAGCCTTCTTGGCAACAAGGGCACATTGTTGACTCATCCAGTTTCTTGTCTACTGTAATCCTCAGGTCCTTTCTGCAGAACAGCCTCTTAGCCAGTTGGTCCCCAACCTGTAGCAATGCATGGCATTCTTCAA
Source organism: Pelochelys cantorii (assembly GCA_032595735.1). NCBI lineage: Eukaryota > Metazoa > Chordata > Testudines > Trionychidae > Pelochelys > Pelochelys cantorii. The sequence continues at coordinate 6,277,584 of CM064333.1, forward strand.
TCCTGAGTGCAGGACTTTGCTCTTGTCCTTTTTGAACCTTATCAGAAGAAAAGATGTGTATTATTTGGGTGCAAAAATACTACCCCTGTTTTAAGCAAATGTGTATGGTCACCAGAAACTTCATTTTTTTCCTAAAGATTTCAAAATTGAAATCTGTGCTTATCAAATGGGGGGGAAAAACCCAACCCTTTCAGCCAGTAGATCCTTTACCAAGAGATACCGGTAAAATTTGTTTTAATATGTATATTTGTGGTGATACAGATTATGTAGAAAGAGTGTTGTTGTGTTTTTTTTTTTTTTTTAATTCAAAGCTAATTCAATAGACTTTACCATACTTCTAAATTAATGCTATTATCTTAGAGGGTTTATTAGTCTCGTTTGTTTGCACCATACTACTTTCTTTCTTTTTGTAGTGATATTTTGCATTTAGTGATATTTTTGCATTTCCCCTCTATCTATTAGCCTCTGCATAGTCGATGGTCACTGATTGTTACTTCTCATTACCTATGACTTCTGTCCAGAGCCATAAATCTGTTGTAGGAGAAAGGACTAGTTTTGCATTACCCTGTTTGTTTTAGTTTCTCCTAGTACATTTGTATGTGGTATTCTCTGTGGGCTTACTTTTGTATAACCTTTCATGTCTAATTTCAATTCAGGACAAGGTGGGCTGTTAAGTGGGGCTAACATGTCACAATCATGACAGACACATTAATTTTCTTTTCCTTCAGTTTAAGTTGTAATGGTTTAGCTTTCCTTCCCTGGCCTTGGAAGTATTTTTGTGAGGAGAGGTCATTATGGGTTCAGCTGACATACCAGCAGGAGGCAATTTTAACTAATAGCTCTCTCTGCTTCACTTCTACTATATGGACAGAAATGCCCATAAGCTGTATCTGTGGCCAGAGCAATGGATCCGTTTTAGGAAATACCCAAATTACTGGTAAGAGAACTAAATTTGGCTTTTCCCAGATTTCTCCCAAGGATCCCATTAATCAGAGAGCAATCCCACAATTGTGCAATGCCACGTTTTTCTGCCAACATACCCTCCCTTTCTACCTTACAGTACATGATCAGAATGCATTGGGCTCATGGATCTGCGAAAAAATGGAGGTGTACAATTTGTCTCAAATGATGACAAGCTTTAACATGAAAACTAGTGTTTCCACGCTGAAAATGGTGGTGATTTTTGGCTGTACGGTAACTATCTGGTGTAAACTGCTGCATCTGAGCCGATTCCCCAGGCTGCAGGGATTACTGTGTATTCTTAAATCAAAACCCACTTGTTCATAAGGCAACCCCCCTCCCCAACTTACAGAAAAAAATGTTAAAAAGTCAATGACCTGTTTAAGTCAGCTCTATATCAGTAATGTACAAACTTCCAGTCCTAGCTTGTCAGCATCAGCACTGGCTGAGGGACATGCTGGCTGAAGGCACGGAGCCTTCCAGCTCCCATTGGCTGCTATTTGCCATTCCCAACCAATGGGAGCTGAGGAAGCAGCATGGGCCAAAGGACATGTTGGTCGCCGTGTCCTGCTGCTTCTGTGTACCTGGAACAGCGAACGTCTGTGACTGGGAGCTGAAGGCTCCGTGCCTGCGGGTGCTTCAGGTGCATAAAATGTCCTGGAGTGCCAGCAGTTTGCCCTGCTGGGCTGGGAATTAAAGTTTGCTGACCCTTCCTCCCAAGTGGAAAAAAATGGGAAGCACAATGACTTGATCATAAACCAACCCCTGCTTTTCACAGTGTGATCTTTTTTTTTTAATTAAAAAAATTTAGCTTATGATCGAGTATATTTGGTAATTATACCTATTAATGTGTTCTCTGAACTGCCCATTCTATCACTTGTCTTCCTTGCCACCTGCATTGCCCCACTTCTGGGTTCACTGTATCAGACAAATTAATTACATTTTCCAGCTATGAACCTTGCTCCATGCCAACCAGGGTAATGGAGATTGTGTAGACTTAGCTCACTTGTTTACCTGGACTGGCTGCAGGCTAGTTGTTTTTAGCACTGGAGCCCTGTTTATAAAGTGCCAATTCTTGAACACCTTTTGCGTCTCAGATGTGACATCATCTGTCCTAGAAACACACTTCTCAAACATACACAGAACTGCAGCAGAACTAAACCTAGTCTAGAAGCATGTGTACGTCTTAAGGTGTGGGCCAGAATTCTAGGCTAATATGCCTTTCCAAATGAGATGGGGAAACAGACACACAAACTGGTGGGGGGGGACTTTGCTCTGCAAATGAAATGTAAATGTGCTGGTTTCAGTTTTTAGATGGAAGCATGTTCCTCTTCTGAGGAGGGGGAACTGGAGGTGATGTGGCACATAGAGGGGCAGATCCTCAAATAGTATAAAGTGACTGTAATGCAGCTGACGGCTACACCAACTGAGGATCTGCCTCTAAGAGAGCAAGTCCTTGGCAGCCTTACCTTTCTCAGGCTAAAGGGTAGAGACATGGTAAAGGGGGGAACTTGTGCTCTTAAGACCTGGTAGAATAAGTTAAGCCTGACTAAATTCAGTCTGTACAGTCTCTTTTTAAAGCACCCCAAATCCATGCTAGATGACCTCCAAAAGAAAAGTTTTGGAAGCAAGATTTTGTTATAGGAGGCTTTTGAATACTGTATTTCGAGAAACGTAGGCGGCTGTGCATTTATTTGGTGAACATAAAAATTGATGACCCCTGTAATGCCTGAAGAAAATCTGTTTCCGCAGTAGACAGACCTATCACTGTAGACACTTGATCAAATCAAATGTAAATGCTTTTATTCTTTTGAACTCCAATGGAGGGGTTTTCTTTGTGGTGTTCTGTAATGAACAGTCGTACATGTATTAGGAAATGAATATTTTGATTTAGTTTAAATATACCAGTGTTGATGGAAGACAGCTTTGAACTGGATCCAGTTTAATGAGGCCAGCTTCTATTAAATTTACTGCTTTAAACTCAACTACAAATAATGTGGATTAAAGACTGAATTATTTCAATGTAAATGTGCATTGAGCCAAAGTGTTATTATGATTAATTTCCTCAAGTGTTAAATTCCCAGCAGGTTTTTGTGTCAACAGCCAAAAAAGAATGTATTGACTTTACATTAAGCATAGTTTGGTCCCATTGGTTGTATCAATCAAATTAAATTAGTGGGTGGTAGAAGACTGTGTTGTATTGAAATTTTATTTTGTCTTAAGCAAATTGTCTAATGCCTTATTAATTAGATGTGTTTTAAAATGTGTAGTTTTATCCCTTGGTGCAAATTCCAGAACATTCTGAAAGTTTCTTCTTAGGTTTCTCTTATTCGCTGTGTAAACCTGTTGGTATTCAAGGAGTATTTTTCTTCTGTAGTGTTAAGTTTGGTAAGATTGCATCGTAAGGTAAAATGTTTCATGGCAAATTCACGAAGAATATTTTTGTCATCACTTGAGATATATATGCTTAAACTACACTTCATTAGGCCATTGACTTTTGGATCACTGTTGTTCTCTTCTCAGATAAATAGAGATTAGCTACAAAGTCATTCTGTCCTGCATCTTCTCTTCTAGGCCCACCGTGCCCGTCCATTTATTTTTTAAAAGATAAATCTTTATATTGGCATTTTTGTGTTTTTATAGATTTTATCCCAAAGCATGATATAGTTCATTTCTAGTCTGTCTCATGAAGGCCATAATGGAGGAGTACTTAATTTTTGTGGTTGTTAGAGTATTTCAGATATTTGACTGAAACCATTAATACAGGCTGTATCACTGTCAAAGAAAACATATCTTCAAACGTCTTCTCTCCCCTAATCTAGCATCAAAGTATCATTTGAAATGCTAGGTGCTTAAACAGATGATCCTGATGGACCTCTTTATATTCCAATTAAAAATTACACTTTGTAAACTTAAAAAAAACCCACCACAGATTTCTAGTTGGACATGACAGCCCTCCAGTTTGAAAAATAATTACCGCTGGATCAAACTTTCTGCTGCAATGTCTGTTATCAAGTTATCTATCAAAGAAAATGAGATGAATGATTTAAAGGTTCCGCTCAAAAGCAACTGTTTTAGCTTCACTGGAGGTTTCCATCCTTTAATTTTAAATTAATCTATCGCTAACTGATTGCCTTTCACGTTTATAAAGAAATATTGACATCCTGCTAAAGTATAAAGTGACCTCACTTCTAGCTGTGTTGTGTAGGTTTCACTGCAGGCACTCTGAAAACATTGATATCCCTGTAACCTTTGAGGCAAGATATGTGTACAGTGTATTAATGAGCTGGTTGAAGTGATGTACAGTAATTTCATCCTTGGGTAAAAACAGATGTGAAAGATTCTGTTTTAATATTTAATCAGGCTCAAAGCCTCTGTTGGCTTGTTTAAGTTGACCTGACAGCATTATACCTGGAAACACTTTGAATTAAACCCTGAGTGCTTGACCTTGTTCAAACAGTTGTAATTTAATAAGGCTGCTGTCTTTGTGGAGATAGGGTGGCTAATGGAGAGATCCTGTTTTGTCCAGGATAGCTTTCTCTTGTGGAAGGGGGAGCTGGAAAACTTCTCCTCTCCCTTTTAGAGGCGATTGTAACTTGATGAGGTGGTGGTAAAACTCATATAAAAAGTGGAAGAGTCATGGAATGGTGTTAGCCACTCCAAAAATAAGATTAAAGCTAGCTTTCCACCATAAGCCTAAATTTTCATCCTGTTCCTACCATCCCTGAAAGAAACCAAGTCTTCTGACATTTCATGTGGCATATCTCCTCTCTGGGTAGAATTTTTCGTGGGAGTTTTGGAAAAAATCGGGGGGGAAGGGGCAGATTTTCAGTTGCCATATATCAGCGTAGCTACTACATGCTTTTAAGACAGATGAGTATCTGACCCATGATGTTTTTGTAATAATATTACTGTAGACACTGAATTTTCTAATTTTTTTTTTTCTGGATTGTTTCTTTCAAAATGGCTCTGTCAAAGAAAATCCAAATTTTGTTGTTTGGTTTTGCTCACCTTGCAGGGATTGGCTTTTGCAAGAGGAGAGAGGTAGCTTAGTGGGGAAATTATTACAAAGAGATGGAATAAATGCCACACTAAGGAAAGTAGGGAAGTGGTAACTTAGGAGCTCTTGGGAGCAGAGATAAGTATGGAAGGCAAAGGAGAGCAAAAGGGAAGAGGAGGTATTGTCAATTTCAATTATGAAGCCCTAAGTCCCAAGCTAGGAGAGAAGGAATAAAGAGAAACTGCCCATCTTGCTCTGCTGCTTAGTACAATTTTATAAGATAAGGATGCTTTGCCTTCTTGCTGTCAACTGTTTTCACCTCCTTTTTTTCCTGCAGGGAAACAATGTAAACTCTAATCTGTGTACACGTGGTTAAGGGTGGAGAAATACTTTGTCTTATTTGCTTTCTCCTTGTTTTGCCATCCTTTTCTGTTTATCTGGAGCCATACAAACCTGTTTTCACATGTATACAGAGCAGCTGTCTGGTAAGAAACATTTAAAAAATAAAATGCAATAGTCTTTATTTCAACTCCAGGCGTGGGTGGGAGGGTGGGAGATAAGGATGGTGGGGGAATTATAAGGGGACAAATTCAGGTTAGAGACAAACAGTGGACAGAGAGGCAGGTAAATTTATAGATGGGGGATTGAATGGCATGAGACTGTTCAAGAGGCATAAGAAAAGCGAATGTGAACAGCACATGTTGGGGAGATGCCTGGGAGTCTGGGACATGGAACGAAACTACTGAGGGTTGGGAGAAGTGTAGAAGATGAATGTAAGGACTAGAAGGGGAGCAGAGAATAAAGGGCATCTAAGAAGACCGGCAAAGCCTAAGAGCTATATTCACGAGTTTGTTTTTTTTAAAGGTAAATGCTTGCAATTTATTGGATCAAAAATGTAAGTGGATAAGCTCCTCCCCCTTCACTTACCTCTGTTCATCGCCTTATATCCTGTCTAGGTATTGTATTACCACCAGTACAACTCCCATTCCACATACACATCCTACAGACTTAATAAAATGTGCTTAGGTCTTTTGGTGGGCTTCCTAAGATCAGTTGGAGCTGTTCTCCTTCCTCGAGAAACTAGCTAGAGCCCCAGTGCCACATAAGTCTTCATTGTTCCCTCTTGCCCCACCTGTTACGCAGCCTTTTATTTTCTTATAATACTTGCAAAATATACACCAACATCAAAATAACAAATTGTGAAGTTTAAAAAAAAAAATCTCCTATTTAGGAAATGCATTTCCACCCCAAATACTGAAACTCTTTAGTATGCTACAGTTACTATAGAACACGCATTGGTTTCTAAACAATATTGTTAATACCTCTCTAATCTGGCACACCCTCTGGTCTGGCAACATCCGCGGTCCAGCATGATTTTAGTTAACTGGATATGTCCACTTATCATGGTTGTGGCCAAGTTTCCCGTGGTCACACAAAGTTGGTTTACAGGAGCCAGTCCTGGCTCTCAGTGTTCTGTGCTGTTATTTAGCTCTCATTTATCTCTGAATGTATTCTAACATCTCAGCAAACAGTGGAAGTGCTGGTAATGCTGCTAGACAATATTGACCTCCCACGGTTTGGCAAATTCTCTGGTTTGGCACCAGTCAGATCCCGAGAGCGCTGGACTAGAGGTTCAACCTGTACAGGTTAAAAGTACAAGGTCTACATACACTTAAAGAAATTCACAACAGGTCACAACAAACACAATTCATAATGGGAGGAAAAAAAACCAAATAAAATATTCTTTCATTCCACTAAAACATTAAACTAGGAGAACAATTGTAGAGATTTCTGGCACAACTTAATGTATTGTTCTGGGGTAATATCACTTTTGAAGTCATTGCTACACATTTAATAAATATCAATTATGTACATCAACAGCATTTTTTTTCCGTTGCAGAATAAAGCAAGGGGGCAGAATTAAGTTTGATGGGCCGTGTAAACAGGCAGGAAGAGTAATGTCTGAAAATTGCCATTGCAACAGACACTCATTATACTGTTTTGCTTCTGGAAGAGGGGTAAAATGTAAACAAAAGGGAATAACAATTTTGGATGCTAATAGAATGGCACTAAAACAGACTGTTAGCTTAAGTTCTTTGAAGCTTTTTGTTTATTTAGGCCATATCTCCCCTTACCTGAGGATTGATGCTCTGGTGATCAGTCTTTCGGAATTCAGTTTAGTGGGACTAGTAAAGACCCACTAAATCGAACACTGAGGGTGCCAATGCTGGTACTTCTCGCTGTTGTGAGTGGTAAGGGAAATTGACTGGAGTGTTTCTCCCATCCATCTACCACTGTGAAGACTGCACCAAGCTCAACTTAAGGTACGTCGAGCCCAGTGACATTTATATAGCTGGAATTGTGTACATGAAGGCAGCCTTCTCCCTACAATGTAAACCTGGCCTTAGTCTTTTCCTTTTTGGGTTATTGAAGAAAATGGCATTCTTTTGTCTTCCACAGCTATTTGGCTTATTTCTGTGTTGAATTTCCTGCTCTCAGCTGTTATAGTAGTGTGAGGTTTATTATCATAAATTTCAATCTCTTCTGTGAACTTCTTGATGCCCAGTGTATTTTTGACTGGCACACCCTTGTTTCTATGCAGTAGCCTGTTTCACACAAGGTTTGCACATAGACTAATAGTCTTGTGGAAGTGCATGGGGACAGAAATGAAATTTGATAGGAAGCCTGTTAAAAGGTATCAATACAACATGTTCCCAGTGTTTAACTACCATGTTCAGATATGTTTTGTGGAGTATTTGCAGCCTTTGCTGTTAGAGTGAGAAACTTGCTGAAAGGATTATTCCATTTTCATTAATATCTTTCCCTCAAGAAATTGGTAATGTGATAGGAAGTGTTTCACTTCTAGGTGATAGTTTTAAATCTAGTTCAGGTCAGCAATTACTGGAGGTCAGTACTCTCTCATTGGCTGTTCAGTGGTTTATGTAACTGAAATGGAGTCCAAATCTAGTTCCTAGTGAATAAGTTTGCACATTGTATCTGTCAATAAAATTTTACACCCTTCGCCAGCGTTTTCATCAGAGACTCCAAGGATTTATTGGTCATGGAGATGGTCTGATGCTCAGTTATTACGTTAAAGTAAATGGATCTACACTCATTCACGCTAGCTGAGTGTCTTCAGAATACAGTTGAGACTTGTTTATAAGCAAAACTTCATTGATGTTTCCTATGCTGTGTCTCTTCCTTAGCTTTTAAAAAGAGTGTCTTTGTTTCTAGGTACATTTCTCTTGTTTCGTCACTTTGGTAGTGGGTATTGAAACTGGGACTTCATGTTGTTTACTGGTGACTTATTGGGGCAGGTGTGTTTCATTTCACTTCATTGTGAGGAAAATGGACTTGAGCCTTGGACAGGGGTATTTTGGGCATAATACATGGCTCTTGGACCAATCCATGAGTCAACTCAGGGAGCAGCAAGGCCTTTGGTGAAAGCTTTGACTGTGGTCTATGTAGTATGTTTTAGAGTTACTCCTTCGTTAATAAAAGAAGATCCCAGGATGACTGACTTTGATTCTAGGAGGGTATGTCTACACCACAGAGTTTTGTCGGAAAAACGGCCATTTTTCTGACAAAACTTGAGGAATGTCCACACTGCAATTTGTGTTCTTCCACAAGAAAATCAAAAGAACAGAGGAGTTTTTCCACCATTGGTAATCCTCGTTGTATGAGGAAGAAGCCTTTTTGCGAAAGAGCTATTTCGCAAAAAGGCGTGTGTGGACGGGGAAGAGGGAGTTCTTTCGGAAGAAGAGGAAAAAGCTCAAGTGCCCCGGTGGCCATTCCGTCCAGAGCAATCACAGCTTACATGCGACAGAGCCTCCATTCAGTCTGGACGCTCTCTTTCAAAAAAGCAGGTCGCTTTTTCGATGCACTTTTGCAGTGTGGACGCTCTCTTTTGGAAGATCTCTTCCTAAAGAAACCTGTAGTCTAGATTTAGCCTAAGAGGCACAGCTCTATTTTTGGAGGAGAGGGAGGCACTGGATTGAGATTCACCAGTTTACAGGTATCTTTCAACAGCATTGTATTGACTTGAAACATGTAGGTCCAGCTACTGTGGCAATCACCACAGGTGCTCAAAGGTCAGGTGGTATAAAAAAAAGAAGGAATTGCTAGTAAGTTGCTGTCTGTGAAAGTCTTTCTGCAGTTTTAAAATCTGTACTCTCTCACTCTGTGCCTTCACATGGAGTAGCCAAATATGCTGATCTTCAAAATAGTGTATGGGGCCCATCTAATTTACTCGAGTTTTTGGAGAGGAATTATTTTGGGGCTTCATTTTTTATAAGGGCATATTTTTGATTGTGGTGATGGTGGTGGTTGTAACTGCTCACTTTATTCTTAATTGTGGTTTTTAAATTTTTTTGGAAAATGTATTTCGAGCCTTGGATAGGAGCATTTTTCTGTATGTTCTGTTATAAAGCTAAATAACTGAACAAATCTTTCATGCCTGAGTGCCATTTTGTTACTAAACGGAGAACAACATATGTGCTTGTTCAGTAATTTCTGTAAACCCATGCTAAGGTAAAAGCTAATGCTAAATCTAACTAAAGAATGTGAGTCTTCCAGTCAGTTGCACGTGGCATGGATTCACTTAACTGGAATATCCCAAACACAGCACACAAACAGACTTGATTTTTCCAGGATAAGGAAGTGATTGCCTTCATGTTTGTGGAAGTTCTTGGCTTTTTAGCGTAATGGTTACATTGGTGGTAGTCATTACTCCTTGCATGATATAAAAGATTACACTGTATTAAAAGATTACACTGTATTGAAACAAGAGAACAATATTAGTATCACTGGGTTCTATAGAATCCACATATTTCATGCTTTAGAAGAAAACCAAGTACTTATAGAAAATTCACAGATCATCAGAACACACTTTGGAGAAAGGAGTGGGTTAAACCTAATTTGCACATCTAAAGATTTCTGAGCTTCAGGGGGTAGCCGAGTTGGTCTGTTACAGAAAAAAACAACAAATGGTCTAACAAAACATGTAGATGGTATTGTGAGCTTTCGTGGGCACAGCCCACTTCTTCAGATGACCGGAGTTTCTGGGAATGTATTTTGAACAAATACTTGTAAGGATTTAACAGTGAACTCTTGTAGCCATTTCCTATTCCCTTCCCCTCCCCCCCCCCATCCACTTGCTATGGAAGTGTTTAACTGAAACAGTAATGTACAAAGAACAAAAACATATTTCTTATATGCCAAATATATAGTGAAAGTGTGATTTGTGTAATTTTTGAAAAGTCTTTCCAACATTATGGGTTGCAAGGACAACCTTGTTGATTCTGAGAGTTTATGTGAAAATTCTGATTTTTCATATTTTACAAATATTTTTCAAGTAAAAAGAAATCCTTTATCTATAGTCACTGCGTTTTTGTTTTAATTATATGTCATCTTATGTACAAGTATATTATGTATATAGAAATAATGGGTTGGTGGGGGGTTTTTTCTTCTTAGCAGTGCAAGATGCAAATAGTTTCAACTTGTTTGCATTGATAACTTAATTTTTTTAAAGGTGCAAGTAATTATCTGCGTTGATTTAGCTGTATACATGATATCAATACCCTGTAGTGTGCCTACGGAGTGATCAGTGTCGCACTGAGCACTGTGTGGTAGGATCTATCTAACATGGTTCTGTAACACCAAGCCCAGGGGGAATGAGCAGCATGAAGAGCAGTTCACTTTTGACAGTAGAATGTCCTTGTTGCTATTGATTGAGTTATTCAGTCGAGTGAAAAAACATTGATTCAGCCTTAAACTGGTAGTTACATGATAATCCTGGAAATGAATGAGTATCAAGTGAAGTATTTGCTGGGAGGGAGGGATCAAATACACTGTTATTGTTCATAGTTGTTAATATACTAATGGTTTTTAATAGATGTTTTATTATATAGATCTGCACTAAATTAGACATACAGCTAATACAGTAAAATAGAGCTTTAACCACCAGATAGCTGTTAACAGGGTTTAGAGAACATATGTTATCTCCTTAGCCTTACTTCAGAAAGTTTACATAGTTTTGTTCTTTATGTTGAAATACTTTACCCTAGTCTAAGGATTCAATGAGTGTCTGGTATTGTGAATGAGGGTAGATGAATATTAACTTTCTAGTATTTAGGGGTTTTAAGTGATTTACAAACTTAATGTAATTGTGCTTCTAATTGACTTGCTGCACTGCTCTGCACTAATGAGGTATTCAGAAGAGAGATGTCTAGGACTTCTGTGTTCTCTTGAGGCTGTTGATCTCAGCTTTAAACGTGTTCAAGTACAATTTGTCAGTCTGGGTGGTTGGCTTTTTTTTTTTTTTCTTTCTGTAAAATTACTTTCTCGTAGCAGCTGGTAAAATGTAGGATCAGCAGGATATTGATCTAGTACTCCTGTAGCAATACTGTGATTAAGACTATTTAATTTTAAACTCAGGCTTTCTCAAGATTTACTTTCTTTATATTGCAGCTTGGTGAGTTTTGAAACAATCAAGTAAACAATCCTGATGTTGATGCTGAAGTATGTGTGGCTGTACATTTAGTGTAGATTTGTGTTTTGCCATTGCTACCATTTTTCCCTGCAGAGTTAAAGATTGTAAATTACCATCCACACACTTAGTGGAAAGAATTGGGGTCTCTAATATGGGGCAGGCTTCATCCTTCTGTGGTCAGTACGTGACTGGAATTGGCCGGGGGAGGACTGGATACCAATCTGTTATGTGACTTCAACATGTTTTGGTCAAGAATTTCAGTGGTGCTGGTGAATAACTAAATCTTTTGTAATTTACATGTAGTGAAAGTGGACTGCTGTGTTCAGACATTATATCCCTGTATCAAACTTGCTCAGAACACACGGATGTTACTAGCAAAGATTGTTCAGTAGTTTGGCCATATGTCAGAAGGTCACCACCAGAGCAGGCATTGAATGACGCATTGGGCATAGATTTCATAATAATAATTAGATTTTGATTTGACAGAATAAAATGATCACTTTTGGAGACACACAAAGCAGACTCTTAAGTTCTTTCACACTTTGATCATCACCTTCAAGCAAAGAGAACACAATCAGACATAACCCTTGATACAGATTAGAAACATTTATCTAGATGGTACTTCTGCTTGCAAAACACAGATGTATCTTGATGTAGGAATCCCCACAGCTATCAGTGGTAAACGAAGACTTTCAGCAAATTCTTGCAAAGGAGAAGAGGTAGGCAAGAAATAGACTTCAACTAAATCTTGCTAGGTTATAAGGCAGCAATTACAAGGCAACTTATCATGATATTTATGAAGTTTTTGATTACATATTATCACTGTTCATTTATAGGAGCCGGAAGGTTGATACGAGTACAGCTGTTTATGTACCTTAAGGGAAAAAAAAAAGACTAAATTTCAAAAGTGGTTTTTATGTCTTGATATTTGGGAGCCCCAGTTGGCCATCTTAAAGGGGCCTGATTGTCTGACAGTTTTGAGAATTTATCGTCAGATTCCAAAGAGATCATCTCTTTAGCACCCAAATCATTAGAGCCTCTTGTAATTGTAGGCCAGTATCTAACCTTTCTTCTTCAAAGGATGTCCTTGTGGATACTCCACTGTAGGTGTCAAGGCACCCCTGCACTTATAGTCAACCGACAGCGAAGACACCTACAGTGGACACCCATCTTGAAGAACACCACTTACTGCACCAGGTGAGTAACATCTTTTTCAGGGTGTCTGCTAGTGTAATGTTCTTTTTTTGTGACCCATTTGCTCCTAGAGAACTTCAGAATTTTTATTTTACTATACAGTATCATGGCCAAAGCAAAATAGTATAAAAATTTTAAATAGCTGAATTTTCTAGTGCTTTTTGGAAAACAGAATTGTTTAAAATAGAAATGGTAGATGTCCAGAAGTGTGCAGAGGCAGAGGGCGGCGAAATTCTTCCTGTCAGTGAGCACACTGGAGAGAGATGATACATCATGGACTGTTTTGATCTTTGACCATATTGAGTGTACATGTTCACCAACTCTATTTGAATGCTATTAACTTGTTACTAAATTTAAATAAGTGAATGAAGACTGACAATCATTTTTGATTGATATCTGGCAGACAGGATACTGGGCCAGATGGACCGTTGGTCTGACTCAGTATGGCCGTTCTTATGTTCTTATATTCTTAAATTGCTTTACATTATGCATGGCCTTGAAACATACCACTTCCACAGTTATGACAACCTTTTAAAAATATATGGCTCTTGTGTCCCATTTTCTATTTGGTTTATCTGATCCTATACATTTGTATTGCAATTATTATTCATGACCAAATTAGTCACTTTAGTATTTAACATGTGATTTGCACAAGCAAATTTTAAATTCTATCACAACAGCATGTAAATCCCCAATAGCTGAGTTATTTTGGTTAAAATTGCTACAAGCTTGCTCATTCCTTAAGAAGTTCTATGGATCTTATGAGAAGGACTGTGGCCTCTGCCCATCTGCTGGCCTGTGACATTCATACCATCAAGACTTGTGTGCACTGGGGAGCACAGTCCTACTGTGCATGCAGTTTCAATTCAGAACATTAGTTAAAGCTTCCATTTGTGTGGTTCCATTGCAATTGCGAAGCCAGTCTTTGAGGGATTGATGGACAAAATGAAGGAAGTTTTCAATACCACTGACCCATTCCCACAATTTTCAGTGCTGTTGGGGAACAGGGTTTTGAAGAATGCACAGAGGATGTCTTTGTAGTAGTTAGTTGTCACCCAGAGTTATGGTATTAATTGGCTCGTCCATGTATGGATCATGTCCTCCAACTTGGCCTCAGCGATGGAGTGGGTTACACTTCAGAATGTTTGTTTTCTGGTGCTTAGGTAAAACTCACATTGTGTGTTTCCTTGGGGGGAGGTACTTTGCAGATAGGACAGAGTGGACTTGAAGGGACAATAATATTTGAAGATTTGTGGTTAGATGGCATAAAGCGACTACCTATAGGGGAGAAGGCGGTCTTATTTTGGAGAGGTTGGAAGGTGGAATTTTAAGTTGAGAGGTTACAGGGCATTGGGAAAGTCTTTTGATGGCTAGTAGGTGAGGGTGATGGATACGTTTATTGAAGATGGGATTTCTAGATTCTCCTGGAGGTCCTCATTAGCTGCTTAACTGTGGCACTTCAGTCGCCACCAGGAGGTAACCAGGAGAGTAAAAAAACATTGTTGCATTCAAGGAATCTCTGTTCCAAGAGACAAGATTGCAATAGCTTGTGCGTTTCTGCTGGCAATCAACCGAGGAGACGAGGCTTGGCAAAGTTAAGCAGATGTAAATTTGTGCCGAGAATCCTGTTTTGTCTGTAGTTATCTGTCAAGGGAGAAGTTTGATTATCTCTTTATCTGGGCTTTTGGGAGTGGGTAGAATGTTGGAGAGCAGTATTTTTTTTGTTATGTTTCTGGAATAGTCCAGGGTTTCTTGTTGGGTTTGTCTTTGTTATATAGCTTTTATTTTCAAAGAACTGTCAAAATTACCTGAAGCTGAGGTTTTACTGCTTAAGCTTAGGTTCTCTTTTAAAATACACTCGAACATCTTTAATCTGACAATCCTGGGAAACAGAATATATTGGATTAAGGAAGATTTGCAGATCATGCAGGGCATTGGGGCAGGGTTTGGGAGGGAAGGAAGGAGGGTGCAGGATGAGGATGGGAGTGGGGTGCTTATCCAGCGCTCTGCTCCCTGTGGCACGCACAGCTCCGAGCACCCTGCCACTATGGGAGTGATTGGAAAAAAGCCTCCAGCGACGCGCTGTGCTACACTGCCGTTCCCCTAGCTGAGGGGCAGGAGGAGTGGCAGCGCACACAGCCACTTCCTCTTCCCCCTGCCACGGTTCATACCGTAGGTGTACCCGGATTACAAACAAGCAGCGTATGGAGGTTCAGGTGTATTAACTTAAAAATGGAAATATAGATGAGAGTACTTGGGGGGGAAAATATACCGGGCCCCTCCATTAGCCAGAGGACTAACTCCAAATTAGAAAGTAACAAATAACCAATGGGGATTTCACCAGAGAGGCACTGAGAGAAACATAGCACTCTGCTGTCTAAGCTATTGGGAGAGTGATGCTGTTGGAATCCTGTAATATCAGGGTGCTATCCCTGAACCCTGCTCAGGAGCATGATCCTTCATTTGCATCTGATTCTCTTGGTAGTGTGTTATGTTAGAAACTATGAGAGCATAGTGGCTACTGTAAGGGAGAAGCTTGTTCTCCTCCCTTATTTCCCTTATAATTCATCCTGTCAAGGCTCAAAGTTGGGGGGAATGCGCAAATAGTCATTTAGACAACTTAAAATGCCAAGAGATTCATTCTCGTGCTGCAATTAACTCCCTGTAACTTATGTTCTATGATTTTCCATATGGAAATAACTTTGCAACAATAAAAGAAAAGGGGACACCAGATTTTTGTAGGTTGTGTGGACCATAATTAACTTTGGTACTAAAATCAGATCCTTTTAGAATATGCTCCTGACTGTTCTGGAGTAGGTTTTTATGGGTACTCCTTTCCAGTGGTGTCTGGCTTTCCAGACTTTTGTTTGGATGGGGATGACGTGGTTTGTCCTGTGTAATCAGTAGCTCCACTGCCTTTTGCTGGTGCTACAAAAAATAACTTGCCCAAGCAGAAGGAGATGTGAAATTAACATGATTCTTTTTGCTACATGCTTGTTAGCTTTTGCTAATTGTAGCAGTGTCATTACTACTGTCTGCCCACATAGCCTTCCCATGGGAACTTATTTCACAACCATGATAACTAAAATTCTGTGCAAATAAATGGTATGATTCCACCCACACCTCATTTTCCAAGGGAAATTCCTTTTTTCAGACTTTTCTGGTTAAGGACCTTTCTTAGTGTGTATTGTAGCAAGCAGCACACTATGCATGTTTCCACAATCTAAATAAATGGTGCTGCTTATTGCCATTGTCAAGTGAGTTTTTTCAGGCCCTCTTTTAGGGTATGTCTACACTGCACTCTTATTTTGATTTTATTTCAAAATAGGCTATTTTGAAATTTGGCACGTCCACATAGTGCCAAATTTCAAAATAACGTGCTATTTCGAGCCATCCCTTTATCTCTTGTGCAACGAGGTTTACAGAGATGGCAAAATAGCGCATCCATTATTTCTAAAATTATTTTGAAATAGCAGACGCATTCCTTGGACACTGGGTAGCTATTTGGGGATACCTCTTGTATCCCAAAATAGCATTGCAATGTAGACGTACCCTTAGACTTTAAAGAGAGCACACTTAAGTGATGGAAAGTAGTTACGTTGGCTCCTTCTGCATATGTTCATTGAGGGAACAACGAAAACTTTTAATTTCCTGATTTTTATTACTGTACAGATGAATTCTGGCAGAATTGGTGAAGTAGAATTAGCAGATGAAGTCAGTATTCCTGACAGCAGCAGAAATCATAATGGCATCTGAATAACAGTTGATCTAGTACTCAGAAATTGAAATCTAGGCTTGTATGCTTTATTTCTTTGTCCTCGCTAGCAATTTTGTGACATTCATTCCCGTAGTGTCAAATGCTTTTCAGAGTTATGTTCAGGAATAGGGTTTATTCTCACAATACCTTTTGTGAGGTAAAAATCATTTTACAAATGGGAAACTGAAGTAGAGTAGGGATGTAAAGTCCCATTTAATTAGTTAATAGACACATGCATCCGTATCTGCAAAAAAGAGCTGATGTGGATATCCTTGGATACAAAGTGGATATCCATGGGTTTGCAGGGCTTTACAGATCATATTGATCATGTATTGACTTATTAAAGTCTGATGTTGACATCCATGTCAACAGATAAAACCTTCAGAGAATATTGCACCAATATAAAATATTAATAATACAGCTCTATTGGATTTTATCATCTGTCATCCTATAGATGATAAATTGAACATATTTTATTATTGAGAGAGGTTAACTTCCCCAAACAGGAGTACCAGAGATTGAGAAACTGTTTTATGGCTTCCCTTTTCATCTAATTGTGGAAACCACAATTAGATAGGCTGATGTGACTTTGTGATGGATGTCATAGGAGGAGAATTAATTCAAATGTATGTATGAAGTGAAACCATTGACTCAAAATAACGTCTTAGTTTTTAGCTCTGGGTTCTACTGTGCTTTAAGCAGTAAAATTAAGAAGATTAAGATTTTTTGCAGTATTAATGCTCATCCCATTCCTCCTTCCCTTTCTTTTCCTCCCTTTTTCTTGTTTTGTCACTCTCACTTCTTTTTAAGTTTTTTGATTTATTTCCCATACAAATTGTTGTTTTCTTTGGCAGGAGCTAGAAGCAAGTCTGTGTGAAATTATGTAATGTCTGAAAAGTTATGTTCATGATTAATTAGCCTATCAAAATGTTTTTGGTGCATGTGGAATAACTAGATCATGCTTTTTCTTTGGCAGTGGTCTAAGGCGCTCGGCTCAGATCAGGTTACTTTAGAGTGCTTTCTTACAAAGTCTTGTATGCCTTGCTTGGTAAGTTTTGCAAAGATGCATTGGACTTAATAGCAGCCAGTTAATTTGGCCCTGAAAGTAAAGTTCAAACAAACCTTAAAAGAAAAATGTTTGAATTGTAAGTACATTTTAGCTTACCAATAGTAAAACACATAACTGCTTTTCGTAAGTGAAGGGTCTCTTAAATGACACATTGAAACTTCATTTAAACAATGTGCAGAGGATTTTTTTAAAACCATAAGGGTGAAATCCTAGTCCCTTAAAATCAGAGGCAAAATTCCCACTGTACTCAGTTGGGTTTAGAGTTTCCTGTAAGATTTTTAATGTAGTTTCTTTACCTTGAATTAGTATTATGTAAAATACATTAATTATTGCAGTTTAATATTATAGACCATTTAAGTTTTTTTTTTTTTAAATAAGATTTTTGTAATAAACCTAGTAAAGTTAAACAGAAGCAAACAAATACAGATTTCAGTACTGAAAGAGTTCTGTATTGTTTGGCCAATACCACCTATTAGGAGGGGTTTGTGTGGTGTGTTGGGTGGAATTTTACCATCACAAGTAAATTGAGAGGAAGGAGTCTCCAGTCATAGGATATCCTCTAGGATGTGACACACACCTGAATTCACTTCTTTGCACAGACTTCCTGTGTGATCTTGGGCAAATCACTTTGGGCTCGTCTAGACCACATCCCTCTTTGGAAAGAGGAATGTAAATTAGGCAGATCAAAAGTGCAAATGAAGCGCGGCTTTAAATATTCCATGCTTCATTTGCATATTCATGTCCGATGGCTGTTTCGAAAAAGGGTATTCCGAAAGTGAAACCGCAGTCTAGATGCGGTTCTTTCGGGGGGACCCTTTTTCAAAAGAACCACGTCTAGACTGCGGTTTCACTTTCGAAACAGCGATCAGATGCAAATGAAGTGGGGGATATTTAAATCCACACATCATTTGCACTTTCAATCTGCCTACTTTACATTCCTGTTTCTAAAGAGGAATATAGTCTAGACACATCCTTAGACTCTTTGTACCTCATTTCCCCATCTGTAAAATGGGTTGGTAATAGCACTGCCTTGTTTTATGGTGGTTGTGATGAATACACAGTTGCAAAGTGCTCAGATGTTACAGTGATTTTTAGATAGACATAGGTAGAATATTTCTCCAGACTTTCTTCTCTCTCTAGTTTCAGCAGCAGCTGTGAGGAAACTGTTTGTTTTCCATTTTGTGTATTTTTAATTATTTTAGCGGATTAAGTTTCCTTCAGATGTAACTAAAGATCAAACACAAGGCAAGGAAGCGGCCCATGTTGAGAGAGCTGCTAATGGGCTGCTCCAGTTTGTTTATCTAAAGGCTCCACAGCAGTTTACCATTTCCAGCCAAGGGGAGCCATAGCCCACTTTGAGAAACACTAAAATAGAGAAACATCTTGAAACGATAATTACCTGATCATTCTGTGCTGCTTTTGTTGGAGAAGCTGCTCATTCCAAAGAGGACTAGTAGAGAGATAACATTGGGAATCACCTTGTGAGGGTTATTCTTCCAGGGCCGCCATATAAATACTGCAGCTAGACAGCAAATGCTTAGTCCACCAAGAAGTCTGACACATAACCAGAGTAATTAATTCTTAACCGGACCCTTGTCATAATCTCTACTTACATGCTTTGAGAACATGCTCCATACCACACTGTTGTTTCTGCGGAAATGATTTCCCTTTCTAAACTAAAATAGTTGTAGAGAACATAGAGGCACACAGAGATTGAAGCAAGTGCCTTTATAGCCTACCAAATGGCATCATCTGTCTTGAAGGAAGACAAGGTCTCAACAGGCTCGACTGTGACAGAAGACTTGGGCTTGTCCGCCTGTGCTGTGGTCACCTTAACCTAGCGCAAATAAAGTAATTTTGAAATGCTAAATTAGGCATTTCCCTGTTTGCCCTTTGATAGGTTCCTTCACGCTGTTCCTCTAGAACAGCGGTTCCCAACCTTTTCCAGATGGGGACCTATTTTGACAATTCAGGAAGACTTGGTGACCCAGGGCAATTCAAAAAATGTGTGAATGGATCCTTAAGAGCCATCTGGAGAGACACTTGGTTACCCTTTTGAAATGTAATGGCGACCCATAGGTTGGGAAACCCTGCTCTAGAAGCACTCCTTTTTTACTTCCTGCTTTTGTGAGTAAAAAGTTGTATACTTCTGTAGAGGGGAAAAAAAATAGTATTTTGGAGGTCATTCCAGGATATCCCTGCAATAGCTCTTATTTCAGTGTATTTGTTCCCTGTTCTTTTACAATGTATGGAATTACACTGGCAAAGATAATTGGATTCTTAAGTCCTGGTCTGAATTTGAAAGCTTTACAGGTATCACTGTTTTGTCTAGGAATGTGTTAAAATTATTCATTTTGTTACCTGATATATTCATGTTTGTGAAAGTTCTAGCATACTGGTATAAAGGTACATTATATAGCCATGCACTCTGGGTGTGTATCTGACCGTGTCTGGTAGGGATGTTAAATTTGGATGAATTGGCTAATCAAATAGTCAGTACAAATTGCATTGACTATTCAGTTAATTGATAAGGGCGGCTGTTGCTACTGGGTGTCAGGCTCCACGCAGCATTTCAAAGCGGCAACGCTGCATGGAGCCTGGGGTCAGTGGGGGAGTCTCCCCCTTCCCCCATTGACCCCAGGTTCCACACAGTGATGCCGCTTTGAAATGCCATGTGCAGCCCAGGGCCAATCCCCAGCTGGCCCTGGACTGCATGCGGGGTTTCAAAGTGGCAGCACTGCTTGGAGCCCAGAGTTTGGCTGTGGGCTCCACGCAGCACTGCCCCTTTGAAGCACCTCCTTCTCTCCTCCCTCCCTTGGCTGCTTCTTTCTGATAGAGGCAGCAAGTGCAGGGGGGGAAGCAACTAGTTGACTAGTGTGTAGGCTTATCCAATAAGCATTTGCAAAACATCCCATCGGGGGCTTCCGGTGTCCTTTCAAGCCCAACTGCCATTGTCTCTTCTGATGCAGAGCTGAGCATGCTCAAGGTATTGTCAAAAGTTACAGAAAGCAGATTAAGAGCCAGGTGTATCCTGATACTGTGACTCTGCTTTAAAGTCTTTTCTGTAAAATACAGACTGCATGTTCTGGTGTTCAGAGAATCCCTCAAAATTATAATGGAGAGATCCTTACCTTTTGGCCTCTCAGAACCAGGCTTTAATTTCTCTCCCTGTAGACAGCGTGGTCTTCTGGACTTCAGTAGGAACTGCTCAGTACTCTGCACTTTGGAAAATAAACCAGATTAGTTAAGGGTCAAAATCAGGATTTGGAAGCCTGACTAAATTCCTATTTTTGAAAAATTGGATCTAAATAATGAAACTAGAGTTTTAATCACACATATTAAATTATTATTATTGATTTGGAATCCGATCTTTTAAAATTTTCCCTTTTAAATAATTTCAGTTTCATCCTTATGTATATCAGTAATATAGATACCTTTAAAACTTTGCCAAAACTAGTAGACTTCTGTAAACAGAACTTTACTTTTGTTCTGTGCTGCTTGTGGGCTCACATACCTGGTATCAGTGGTTAAAACTAGTCTAATTTTGCATGGGGACAATTTACTTGTTTTTAAAATTAAGTGTGATGACACAGACTCTCAGCGTAATTATAAAATGGAATTATTTTTTCCTTTGGAACTGTACTCAGAAGCGTTTTTAATGGGCACAATTATTTATGGATCTAAAGTGGCATGGATTACTGGAAACAGGCTGTTTGCTTCACTTCTTTAACTGGCTGTTTCTGTTGAAATAACGATTTAAGCATCTCCAAATGGCTTGGGAGTACTTGAATTATTCACCTTCATTACCCCTCTGCCATGGATTTCAGCACCTGATAAGCTAAGGTTGCTATTCCTGTAAGTCCTAATTCCTTCAGAAGACTTGTATAAAGTACACTGGTATTTATCTTTAAATACTAGTGGACTTTCAGTGGTATATCTCAGGTGTGCTAGTTTATAAGTAAGGAGTGCATGAGAGACTTCACTGTCTTAACTGTTAAATAATAATGCTCTTCTGTTGAGAACAGAGTTCAGTTTCTGTTGCATCAGAAGTTCAATGCTCTCTCACTTGTTACATTGGACATTTGTTCAGGGTTTTTATTTTCCCCCCTTTTCATCAGGGAAACCAGGAATCTGTTTTCATAGCTGTGAGGATGTGTGCTCATTCTCTGTATTGTAGCATACTGTACAAGGCATTAATATAAATACAGCACAGTCCACCTAAATGGCATAGCACTTGGAATATTTACCAGAAACAAATCCTAGACTCTCAACAGTGGATCAGTAGAATGCCTGATGTTTCCTGCAAGAGTCTTCACATTAGTTACATGGCGAATTGGTATTTGTTAGTGTAAATTCCCTGCTGTGCAGCTCTATAAGTGAGCTGAATACCCTTGTAATACAGATGAAATATGACTTGTACTGTTTATTTTTAAACTAATTAAATGAAAGCACAATATGTCTATGATGAAGAAATAATCTGTTTCCATTAGTGCATGAGATTCCACAATGTTAGATATATTTCAGAGGGTAGGAAACAATATTACACAGATCCCTATCTAGGTAGTGGATGTATTGAGGACTAAATGTTGTTTGATTAGGATTTTTGCATTGCATTTGACATTGTTTGTCTGGTTTCACACTTCAAATCAATTCTCCGTGGCCTCCCTATTCTAGCCCTTTCAAGTCTCAAAAGCAACCAGGCCAGTTGTTTCTTTTTTCTTTTTGAGGGTGAGGGTATTTATTGTTTGTGTGATTTGCTTTGCTGTGTAGAACTTAAACAACTTATTGATCAAGCACGACTGGAGGAGTTCTTCTTCTGATCAAAATGACATTTCAAGGGTTTCGTCTGGTTCCCCAGGAGTCCTTACTGCTCTGTTTATTCCAAGCCAGCTCAAATTAGGATTGTTCTGATAGCAAATTTGCCCCAAAAGAATGTAGTCAATTTAATATGCAGTTCAGTTCAATGTTTTTCCAGAACAATAGTAAAACAATTACATTGTTCACTGCAAACATACTATCAACATTTATGTAGGATAACTTGGATAATAAGTTTATGCAGTTGTGTGCTCATCTAGGCAAGCCCAGCTTTGGAGAAGTAAAGAAATTTAATATTGAAGAAATAAGTTGCTTCAGTCCCCTTAGAGCCGTGGTTCTCAAATTGCAGTCTGTGGACAAGGCATTAATATAGTGGTCCGCGGCCACCTTCCAGGTGATCGGTGACTCAAGTTCAGGGAGCCCACACTAGCACTTCAGTGTTGCTGTCCCCCTCCGCCCCGCAAAAGATTAAGTATTAATTTATGTCCCGTATTTTCTTTCTTTATGGCAGAGGTGGGGAACCTTTTTTAGGTTGGGGGCCACTGACCCAGACAACTGAGAAGAAAAAGAAGAGAAAAAACCTCCAAAACCCCCATCCCTCACAGATATAGCCCCTAACTGAATTAGATAGGTCAGACTACTAGATCATTATGATGATTCTTCTTTTTAAACTACAGTATAGCTTCTTCACACTATTATCTTGTACCCTGCATTCCTATCATTTTTTTCTTTTCTTGCATGTTTCTTCAGGATGTGTATTTCAAATAACTAAAACTCAGCGCTTGTAATGTTAGCATAACTAAGCACTTCTGATGGAGGAACTATTTCTGTAACTGTTTCTGATCATAGGTGGCTTGAAGGATAGACTGCAGATAGAGATTACTCCCATAATGCAGTTAAATTTTTAACACATTCAGAAATATTTTAGGCATGTGAAACCTAATGCTCTTCTGATCCTTTCTAAGAGCTAAAGTGGTGGTAACATAAACCTGGAGAACCCTAGTTAGAGTTTGAGGGACACTTTTTCCCCCCCTTCTTCTTAGTTCCATAAGCAATGGAGCAGCAGATAAAAAAAACTGCAGCTGTGAGCAGATAGAGCAGAAAGAATTTTGCGATGGGAAACCTGCAGTGGACCCGAATACCTAAACTACCCTATAGAAGGGTATGACTACTGATGACTGAGAGTTACAGCAAAGTTCTAGCTTGCATCAGTCAGTTATAATATACATGGGTGCATCAAGTGATATCAGGAGCTGGAGACATCTTGGATATAAATTAGATTTGTACTGAGATATTCTGCTCAGGTGCCACTGGGGAAACTTGCTTTTCTGGTTTGACAGCAACTGATTGGGAGCAATCCAGAACTACAAGGCGATCAGACTGGAAAGGAATATTATTTAGCATGCATCTGTCTACTTCAACTACTAAGATCTGACTGCTCAGCAAAAATTCCCAGTGATGTGGGAGTTGTTGGGTTATTCTCTCCTAGCCATGGAGTCAGTGTGGAGGAGAAAAAGCCTCAACATTTCCAACAGCGTAGAAGTCTAAGGTGCTATTTTCTGCAACTCTTTCAGTGATTTTCTGAGGGAAGAGAGATTGTCCTTTTCTTCCCCATTCTTATTTTCAATGGGATGAGTGGAAAGGATGGTAGGGTGAAATAGCCTTCCTTTTACAATCCAGCGGAAGGAGGATTCCTTCTGCCATCCCTCCACACCCAACTGGAAAGGATAGTTGCCCTATCTTCACAAAGGTGGTGAGGTTTGGCCGGAGTGGGGATGACATGGCATTTCCTTGGCTTTAGCCAACATGATGGCAACTTCTAGCTGTGAAACTCAGAACTGACTCAAGTCCTACCAGGCAGCACAATGGGATTAATGGACTTGCTCTTCACTTTCAGTTTAAATGCACTCTTAAATCACCGGTGAAGATGAATTGATCCAGATTTTAATTTTTTATTTTATCGTCAAACAATTAGACACAATTGGTGGTAGACTGTTTTTCTTCTTAGTATACATACCACATCCGTCGGGTGGAATGTGGCCACGATTCATCACTGAATTTTGCCTGCTGGTTGGATGATTATCTTGCCCAGCTGGGGCCTGGTACTGATAGGGAGTATGACATGAAGGTTCATCCATGTTTTTTCTTATGACAAGTGAAGAGCTAGAAATCATGTCATCATTAAGATTAGAACTGAAATGCTGTGAAGAGAGGCTTGTATGCGGCTATAACTAATGCTACTTGTATTTTGTTGTTATGCCTACCAAATTTGAATTAACAATTTAAAAGGACACAATCAACATCAAAATCCTTTATGTGAGAAATTCTGTATCTACTGTGGCTAGAAGTCAAGATTTCTGTAATTGAAAGAAGCTCTTTTTCCTTAACTCAAATAATGTTTATAAGCATATTTTAAAAGAGAATTTAAGAAAATGGGATATTTGTTTAAAGGAGCTTGCTGTATTGAGGAACTGGAATTTTAAAGAATTTTCACTTGAATTTCAGTTTGGTGACATTTTGAAAGTGCTGTTTGGGAAGAAATTACAAAACTTTGAAAAATGAGTGCAATCAGACTCCCTTAACAGCAATATATGGAGTTATACCTATCTCATAGATCTGGAAGGGACCTTGAGAGAGCATCAAGTCCAGGCCCCAGGTCCCTAAATAGCCCCCTCAAGGACTGAACTCACAACTCCTGGGTTTAGCAGGTTAGTGCTCAAACCACTGAGCTATCCCTTCCCCCTAAATGTTGCCATGCAGTGTTCTTCCTAATTTCATGCCTTTTTTAACTTGTTCTGATGAACAATGAAATAGTTACGTTGACAGAGAATTGTCATTGGCATCTGCGTTTGGTGCCCATAGAAATGAATAAGGGATCTGGTATCTCAGTAGCTGCTATTGTTTTAGGCTCTCTGCAGACTCAGATTTCTCTGCCTCCAGTATACTCAGGTCATGGTTTTCTCCACAACCATAGCAGCTGGAGGCTGACTTCTTGAAAATAACAGCTGAGGCACTGTAGAGTAATTGAGAGATTTGTCTGCACCGCTCAGCTACTCCTCTGAATCTTCCCTGAGGCGATATGCCCCATGCTTTGGGAAATGCTCATTTACAGTGGCAGCAAACGGTTGTTTAGGTTTCGAGCTATGTGGGTATAAAATACAAACAAAGTATCAGATTCAAGAGATAGTGAACTTCGGATAACATTGGTATCACTTAAGCCTTATTTTGACTAAAATTGCATTTAATTGGTGCCTATACCTAGGGAAGGTCCCCTGAAAATGGGGTGAATTTAAATCTTAATTGTTCTTCATATATGTGTATTTTGTACATTACTAAGTGAGGTGGGGCTATCACCCTGACTGGGACATTTGAATGCTACTGTAGTAGATACATCATTATAGAAATTAGCTTATGGTTTTATTTTTAATCTCCTGGATCCTGTAGCAGAACATGGACAGGTTCATTTGAAATAGACTAGAATTTGACTTTTTATAACATCTTTATAGTCTAGATATCCAAAGCTACAGATTCAATAGGTGTAAGCTCACCTGTCACTAGTGTAAACTGAAATATCATCTTACTGTTTGACAAAGAACCATAGAACAGGAAGGGACCTCAAGAGGTCATCAAGTCCAGTGCCCTGCCTAGGAGGGCTATGGAATCTGCATCTCTGGAAGTATTTAAGAGCAGGTTAGACAGACATCTATCAGGGATGGTCTAGATCAGTGGTCACCAACCAGTAGATCTTGGAGCCTCTGACAGGGAATGCTAACTAGTTTGGCAAAGAGGTTATCAAGCCTAGCACTTCAGCTGCCCCCCACAGACTACTACACATCTCGTGCCCTTTTCCTTGGAGCTGTCCCCTCAGGAGCCTCCTGATTTCTGTGCAGGCCAGGGGAGGGAGAGGAGGATGCTGATGTCAAGAGGCCCCCTTTCCCACCCTGTATCCTTTCCACAGAGCAGAGAGGGGGCACAGCAGGACTTGGGAGGGAGTTTGCTGGCTGCTTTTGGGAGTGGTGCAGGGCCAGGATGGTTGAGTCTGCCTTCGCCGCACTGCACCACCCTAAAGAGCCACCTGAGGTAAGCAGTGCCCAGCTAGTGCCCACATCTCAAAACCCTACCCCAGTCCTGAGCCCCCTCCTGCATCTCCTGCCCCAGCCCTAGCTCCGAGCACCCCTGCAACCAGACGCCCTCCCAGAGCCTGCACCTAGAACCCCTTCCTACATCCCAACTGTCTGCCCCAAGCTCAGCTCAGAGCCCCCCTTGCACTCCAAATTCCTTAATCCAAGGCCAGAGTCTGCACCCCAACCCACTGCCCTAGCCTAGTAAAAGTGAGAGAGGGTCGGAGAGGGAGGGAGGATGGAGTGAGGAGAGGCGGGGGTCTCAGAGAAGGGGCACAAAGGAGGCGGGACAAGGGTTTGAGGAAGATCTTGGATTGCACTTAAATTCAAAAAGTGATCTCGTGCTTCAAAAGGTTGGAGACCACTGATCTAGATGGTGCTTGGTCCTGCCATGAGGGCAGGGGACTGGACTCAATGACCTCTCCTAGTTCTCGTATTCATTGATTCTATGATTCAAATGTAGTAGTAATTGATTAATATTGCTAGTGAGCATTCTGTATTGATTTAAAACATTTGGGGAAATAGTGTTGCTGAGAACTATACCGTAAAATCTCGAGTATAATGCGTACTTTTTCCTTTTTTTTTTTTTTTTTTTTTTTTTTAAGCATTAAAGTCAGGGTGCGCATTATCCATAGGAGGTTTTTTTTTAAAGTTTTCATTTGGCAGTTCCGCGCAATAATTAATCGCAGGACACCAGAGGTTAAGTTGATTTTTATTAGCATCAACAAGCAACTGTATACACAGTTTCAAAAAGGTAAGTTAAACACATGAAATCAACACTGCAGCGCAAACAAGCAAATACCGGTATGTTAATTGATCATCTACTCATCTTCGAAGCCCTTGAATTCGCTTTTGTTAGAATCTTCCTCTAACAGTTGAGCAATATCTTCCGGGGTATAGTCCTCGACATCTTCATCCAGGTAATACAAATCATTGTCATCTTCGCATACCAGTAATTCGCCCTTAGCCAATTCATTGTCGCTCAGATCCATCCATAGGGCATCATCCTCGCTGCCATCCATAGCATTAGAGATGCTGCATTTCAGAAACCCCTTCCTTATCATAGCGGGATCAGGTTCAAGCCAGACATCCGCTATCCACTGGGTAACATCTTGCAGCCTTGGTGTTCGCCTACGTCCACCTGCAGTAAATGTATGTTCACCTTCCAACAACCAGGTGTTCCATTTCCTGCGTAGTGCATCTTTCATTGGCTTGTTAACTGTCACGTCAAGCGGCTGCAACGTTTTGGTCATTCCACCAGGAATAATTGCCAAGTCTGTTTTGTCCTGCTGAAGCCTTTTGTTGACGGATGGCATACGATGACACCGAAATGCATCCAAAACTATTAGAGACTGCTTTCTCATAAGTTCACCCGGCCGCTTTGCCCAAACCATCTGTAGCCAATCAAGCATTAAAGCTTCATCAATCCAGGCTTTAGGATGAACACACACGTGAACGGTGTTCAGGAAGATTATATTCCTTGGCATTGTCTTGCGCTTGAACACAACATAAGGAAGCAGCTTCGTTCTGTTGGCCATGCAAGCAAGCATTACGGTAAATCTAGACTTTTCATGGCCTGTGGTAGCAATTGAGACTGTCTTGGCACCTTTCAGTTCAAGCGTTCTGTCGTAGGGATTATCAAAATGTAATGGTTTCTGATCTGCATTACCAATTAATGAAAGGTCGTAGCAGTGCTGCTTCCGTAGCTTTATGATAAACTTTTGGAACTGCAGTAACTTGGTGTCTGAATCCATGGGTAGCTTCTGTGCGATTGTTGTTCGGCGTTGGACCGATAGGCCATGGCGATTCATGAATCAATCGCCCCAGCCATATGAAGCTTTAAACCCGGCTGTGCTAGCGCACGTTTTGGCAATGGTCAAAGCCTTCATTCTAACCTCCGCAATGCTAACACCACCGCCTTGCTGTCTACTCTCAGCAATCCATTCAGCCAGCTTGGCCTCCAACTCAGGATATGCAGCGCTTTTACCTCGCTCAGCCATCTTCGTCCTAGGCAGTGCTTGCAGGCGCTCTTTCTGCCGTCTCCAAAGCTGAATGTTAGACTCTGCTATGTCATCAAATTCATGGCTGGCAGCTCTGTTGCCATGAGCCTCAGCATAGCTAACAACTTTCAGTTTTTCAGCGGTCGTGTAAGATCGCCGACAACTCATGGCATCCCAAAGAGAGCATGGAACGCCGCGCATTATATACTCGTGTGCTCACGCGTGATTACCCGGCAATACAAAAAGGCAAGACAAAATACGGCAGAGTTGGGGTGCGCGCTATATATAAGAGTTCAGTTTATTCAGGGTTTCTGAATAAACGTTTAAAAGGTAGGTGCGCATTATGCATCGGTGCGCATTATACTCGAGATTTTACAGTAGTTCCTTCCAGAGATAGGTGCTTATCAGTGGTGGATGATGTTTGTATAGTATTTAAGGCTTTGGGTGGAAATGTACTCTAAAATGCAAGTGAATGATACTTGTTAGCCTGTCTACTTTGAGCTTTAAGTGCATTCTGGCACTTCTAAGCTTAAAAAAAAAAAAAGGTATTGAGGGTAAAGCACAGGATTAGGCGTTAGAGAACCTGTCTGTCATGACTGTGCTGTGTGACCTTGAACAAGTACTTGTGTGCTTGTGCCTTAGATTCCCAGTTGTAAAGAGTGACAAGGAGTCCTGTGGCACCTTATAGACTAACAGGTGTATTGGAGCATAAGCTTTCGTGGGCAAAGACCCACTTCGTTAGATGCATGTCAGTTCTAGAGTTGTAAAGAGTGTTTTTACATTTCATAAGGGTGCTGGAGGTTCAGGCAGTTGCATATTTTTCTAGCACTTGGAGATCCTGGATAAAAAGCTGTTCATGGTAGTATGAAAATGGAATTAAAGAGCTTTTGGTAGAAATATTGCTAAGCACCTGCTCGGAGCAGCCTTTACAGCATCTTTATATTACGCACCTGAAGCGTAAATCCTACTTATGTTATTGTAATCATCCTTTCAATACGCTGTGATGTTAGAAAGACACTTTGACCTGAGACAATGAACAGGCATGAACAGAAATTCTCTCTGTGTAAGTAGATGGGTTGTCAGTTCTAGAGAATAAAGATCACTTTTTACAAACAAAAGATTCAGTAAGGGAATTCCAGCTTAAAGCACTCCTAATACCGAGCCAATGTGCCTCATAGGGATCAACCATCAAAGCAATTGCTCCTGAGAAGGGAACAGTCCATACTTGGTCCTGGGCCTATCTCCTGAGGCAGAAAAAGGGTGCCAGTTAGCATTACTCTGGTGGTGGTCTGTATATACAGACCCCTGTCTCAGTAGGAACTGAAGTTAAAGCAAAATCTTAAGGGGCCATTTAGTAACATTATGGAAATATAGAAAATGCCAGAGAAACAGATCTCTGCTACTAATTGGCATATTTAAGTCTTTCATGAGGTTGCAAATAGTTTAGCAGGCTGCAGAGGGATAAAGATTATGGGACCATGGCAGGGGATCCACAGTTAAGGTTGTGGCAATTTCCATTTTAAACAGTTTTGACCTCAGTCTCTAACTTGCTGTAAAAGCTCCTTTCAGCCTGAAATTATTCGCATGCTGCCTCTATCCACTGAATATAGATAGATAATGCCTGCATAAAACATTTTATAAAATACTTCATTCTTTTCCAGTAGAAGTAAAGTTCTGAGATCAGGGAGTTTGTGGGACAATAGTGAGCTTAACCTTTTGAAAAGATTTGCAACTTTTCTTTAGAAACTATTTTTAAGAGCACAGATTTAAAAATCTGAATTAGCTAATGCATATGTGTAACAGGTAATGGGGACTCTCACTAAGGACATGGTAGGAGTCTGCTTAGCACAGTGTGATCTTGGCACTTCATTGAGGATCTGGGTGCTACCTCCATACAAATAATACAGTAGAATTCAGTGGAACTCCAGCAGGGTATGAAGGTATTCACCAACATAAGAGTTTGCAAGACTGGGAACTTGGAATTTATGGAAGATCTCTCATAGGTTTGATATTTTGTAGAGCCTTGTGTGCATACAAAATTTGTATCTGCAGCAGTAGTCGCAAAAATGAGCTGTGGATATCTGCATTCATATCTGTGGATGTGGGCACTCATGGATTTAAAGCAGATCTCCACAGATTTGCAGGGCATTATTAGCTATTTGACCCTGGACCCCCCTCACACTACCGTAATTTAACTTGGAGAGTATCTGAAGAACATGCAATTTCTACAAGATTGTTAGCAACAGATGAAGAAAAAGACCAAGGTTTTTTGACACTTTGGGCCAAACTTGTCCTAGTGTAAATTCATTAAAATCCAGTGGCGTTACACCCACTATTAATTTGGTCCAGGAGGAAAAGCTCATTAATTTTGTGTGACAAAAAGCTGTGGTCCATGATAGTTATAAGCACTGGTTTCATCGAGCAAACAACAAGCTCCATAACGGTAGCATTTAAGTCTTGTTTAAACACAACTTGCGCTGTTTTAACTCACGTAACGATGTATTATATAAAATTGAGAGTGTTAAGCATAGAACCCTCTTTGACACTGGTACTTTGTAACAATAATAAAGTACCTCTTAGTAAATAGTAATAGTTCTTTTTTTGAGTTTAACACAAACTGCTGAACACAAAATACATTACCTCCCTGATTATAATAAATATTCTCGTTATTTTATAGCTCAGTGTTGGCTTTGGTACATACTGTAGTAGAGACATTTTGCTGTCTGTGGACAGCTCCAGGTCATGAAGTGTGCAGCTGGAGGGCAGTTGCGTTCCCATGGTCACGTCTGAACTACTGATGTCAATGAAATGACTACTGCTGTGGCATTCTTGTATGTCTTGTGCCGTTCAAGGGCTTCATTGAGCACAGTAGTCTGGTGTATGTGCAAATAACTGTAGTTTGAGACCTATTAAAATGTTAAAATACAAAGGAATTACTCGTTTCCTGTCATGATACTCTCACATGAACGAATAGTAGAAAATGCCTCAAGAGGCCTAATTATTTTTAAATATACATGAGGAGAGCCTGTTGGAAGTCCTCTCCTCCCCATCTTAGCATGTGAAATCTTCACAAATTTGCTTTGGCTAAAGTTATCGGTAGCACAGTATTTCTCAAACTGAGGGTTTAGGGCAAAGGCAGTTTTTCATCTTGGTGATGTTGCTGGTGGTGATCACTCTGCAGGATCTGGAAGGGAAAATGCAACTCAAATATTAAGTTATTATATTAAAATGAAGTCATCATATATATGACACTTTCACTGGCTCTCACGTGTATAAGAAAAAATGGCCCTTGATTACTTCGGTGTATTGAAGGAACAGTGGCACACTGTGTGGACAGGTGGCATGTATCCTCTAATAGCTCACCTGACTAGATAGTTTAATGTAATTAATAATTACATTCTTTAAAAATGAGCTTTTATGATCATTTAAAGTTGATAGTCGCAACTAATAATTTTGATTTCTTCTATAATCAGAAAACATGTTGAGGTTCCAGATTTATTCAGTCAACATGTTTTCTATCAAATCAGTTCAGTTTGCAAGACACAACAAGATTTCTTTAGCTATACTAGTACTTTGAGTTCAAGATAAAAGTCATGCTGTGTCTTTTCTGCTTGCTGCGGTTATTGCAGACTACAAAGATTATGTGATCTGAGCTTACCTGGCAATTCTGGTTGGTGTAAGAGGTGGAGTGGAATTACGCTTTGTTCTCTTTACTACTTGCCTTTGTGGTGATGACAGTGGTACTTAATTACTTGGGTAGGGCATTTAAGCTTAATGAATGTGACCTGAAAACGCAGGTATGAGTATGTACATTACCAATGTGCTCTTTTTAGTCTTTGTTGGATCATATCCTGATCCAGTAAAACAAATTCTTTTTTGTACATATCCCAGTTGAGATATCTGTGATCTAAAATAATCTTACAGCCAGTTTCTTTTAAAATCCTCGTCACATAATTTTGGATAATTGAGTTAGTATATTGGGAAGGAGTCTTGAAGTGTTTTGAATTTTCAGTGGTAGGTAGCACAGCAGACGTTATTTCTCCATTATCATGCGCTGGTGTGCTGAGATAGTTATCATTAATATAAATGGCTGAAGGCGAGCATCAGCACTGTGGGGTTCTAGAAAACGTAGCATGAAGTGATAGGATCTGTAAGCTTTCTATTATTAGATTTGTTATGGGGACATCAGTCTTTCTAGCCCTGAACTACCAACAACCTTTGTCCTTTATGTTACCTTTAGTTTAAAAAAAAAAAAAAAGCATGAATGCTGGCCGATAGCCATGTGTGTCTCACAGCAAAAATTCATCTGGGAAAGACAAATGAGATTGCAGACCTGGATTTGTTTCATTACGTGAATGATATGTGACATTTTGTGAATTATTTATCACAGTAAGCATGGCAGAAATGACTAAAGCATTGTTAAATCAAATGAAGGAAAGAATACTATGACTGCAAAGACAGGATTTTCACTGGCTTCTGTCGAGGGAATATTATTGTTTTTAAAAATCAGACTGTTCTTTTAATTGTTATTTAAAGGGCCAAAAGTGTTTGCAGCATGTTGCATTTGAGCGGTAACTTGATCAACCAATGTATAGCACTGAGTGCCTGATATTTTTCATGATGGTGACAGGGCTAGTAACCAATTTGTAGTTGTTTTTGGAAATTCTTCAAAAGTTTCTGCAGTGGAGAAATGTTCTACCACTCTTAGAAAGGACATCTGACAGAAAGCACATTGAAATTTTTGTAAATAGGAAAGGAGGAGCATACTGAATTCAAAAGGCTACTATTTAGAGAGAGCAATCAACACACCTTCTTTTTCTCTTCCTTAACTTCTGCAATTGTTTTTTTTAAACTTTGAAGTGAAGAATGTTCCCACCAATAAGGTTAGTGATGCTATTGAAGGTGACCCTAAAACAATTTAAAATGAATTATTGAAATTCATTTTCACTATTTGAGAGGCATGATTGAATTAGAAATGACACAATGCTATCATTTTCCAAATTATTTCCCTCAAGGTGGCGATTTGATTTTTCAACAATGCACGTAATTTGTAACAATTTGTGGCATTAATAAAACTCATCAGTATGTGTGGTGTGCAGTTATATTTCACATGACAGAAGATGTTTCAGTTCCTTTTAGTACATTTATGGAAGACAAAGACCAATAAGTTGATTATTCCTGATGGAATCAAAATATTTTGCTGAGGGTAATTTTGTGTGTGGAATATGATGTGTGCGTGAGGATGTGTGTGAATATCAAAATCTTTAAAGGGATATACTAGCAAATAACAAATCTGGAGTTCTGAGAAATTAATTTGTATTTATTGAAAACTAGTATCTCTGTGCATTCAGGAGTTCACAAATAAATAGGTGTATAGGGTGCCCAGACTGTGAAGAGCTTCAAAAAGATCTCACCAAACTAAGTGATTGGGCAACAAAATGGCAAATGAAATGTAATGTTGATAAATATAAAGTAATGCACATTGGAAAAAATAATCCCAACCACATACAATATGATGTGGACTAATTTAGCTACAACTACTCAAGAGAATCATTGCGGATAGTTCTCTGAAAACATCCACTCCAATGTGCAGCCGCTGTCAAAAAAGCAAACAGAATGTTAGGAATCATTTAAAAAGGGACAGAGAATAAGACAGAGAATATCTTATTGCCTCTATATAAAACCATGGTACTCCCACATCTTGAATATTGCATACAGATGTGGTCGCCTCATCTCAAAAAAAGATATATTGGCATTGGAAAAGGTTCAGAAAAGGCCAACAAAAATGTTTAGGGGGTTTAGAATGGGTCCCATATGAAGAGAGATTAAGAAGTCTGGGACTTTTCAGCTAAGTAAAGAGGAGACTAAGGGGAGGGGGATATGATAGTGGTCTATAAAAATCATGACTGGGGTAGAAAAAGTGAATAAGGGAAAGTTATTTACTTGTTCCCATAATATAAGAACTAGGGATCACCAAATGAAATTAATAGGTAGCAGGTTTAAAAGAAACAAGAGAGAGTTTTTCTTCACACAGCACACAGTCAACCTGTGGAACTCCTTGCCAGAGGATGTTGTGAAGACTAGGTCTTTAACAGCATCAAAAAACAACAACAACAACAACAAAACAAAACTCTAGTTAAATTCATGTAGGTTAGGTCTATCAATGGCTATTAGCCAGGATGGGTAAGAATGGTGTCCCTAGCTTCTGTTTGTCAGAGGCTGGAAATAGATGACAGGAGAGGGATCACGTGATGATTACCTGTTCTGTTCACTCCCTCTGGGGCACCTGGCATTGGCCACTGTTGGGAAGACAGGATACTGGTCTAGATGGACATTTGGTCTGACCCAGTATGGCCCTTCTAATGTTCTGATGTAGTATTGCTAGGTGTAGTAAAGAACCATTGGGAGAAGTAAATTTAGACTTGTATGTTCTTAAAAGGAATTGCTATAGTAACATCACATAATGCCAACAGTTGGGTAAGTGTTCTCTTGCCTCTTTTTCAATTTGGGAATGCAAAAATGTTGAGATATAGGGCTTGCGGCATTCTTAAAATGTCTTTTGTTCAGTTTGGAATCTAAACTAATATTAGATAGTTCTGCTGCATTCCAGATCTTTCAAGAGAATTCAACTGTTTCATTGCTATATTCTAGTCACTATGACACTTAAAAATTCTGTTAGTACGTAATTGTGCAAATATTTATACTTCTACTGTGTGTGAGTAGTTCCATTTGAAGGAAGTGCTGGACATGGTTGTGTCTGCAGGATCAAGCCTATAATCACTTTAAGTAAGTGCTCTTTTTCTAGGTAATTGATTTCAATGTCTTAAAAACCAATTGCAGAAATTATATTGAGGTATTTTAATTATGTTGATGATTTGTATAGCCAATGAATAATGGCAAGAACAGTGAAATGTTTCAAGTGAATCCCTGATCAGAAAAATATGCTTTGTTGAAAGGCTCAGATTTTCTAGGTTTAAGTTCGTGTTTATCTCATTTAATTTATTCCTGTAAAATATATTGATTTAAGCGGCACATAGAAATTGCCAGATTTGGAACAGATCAGTGTCCATTTAATTCGGTATCCTTTCTCCAGTACCAGCTGCTTCAGAGGAAGGTGCAAGAAACCCCTCTCGTGGACAGTTGTGGGATAACATGTCTACAGAGAGAGTTTCCTCCTACCTAATACTTAAAAGTTGGCTTATGCCCTGAAACTTGAAGATCTGGCTCTTCCAAAGTTCTTATTTATTTTTGTACTAGTTGTTATAGCTTGTGATAGTCTTGTTTTTCTTACAACTTCCCAATCTTTATTTGAATTTTGCTGAGCTCTTAACCTCTGTTGTGTATACGGGCAGTGAGTCCCACCATCTACTTGTTTCTAGTGTGGAACAATCATTTTCTTTTATCAGTTTTAAATGCATGAGAAGTGCTGTGATAGTTGGGCCTACCAACGTCTTCTAGTTGTAAACTCTAGTGTAAAAAGTATGTAAAAGTTCATAAGACATCACAGCAACAAGTGTTGGTGGGAACGGGGCAAACAAATCTAACAGAAAAATGGAATTAGTCCAAACAAAAAAGCCTCCTGAGATGGTTCAGTGATTCTGCTGAAATGATGCTTGATAAAAACAGAAGACATGGAATTGCCAGTAAATGAACCAAAATGGGCGTGTTGCAAATTAGACCTAACTGGTGGACAAAATAATTAGATGAGATGTTCCACCCGTCACTCCCTTTTCAGGTCTGTAACTGTGTTGGACTTACCACGGTGGCACTGCCTGCTGGTTATTTTAGGGAGTTAGTTCTTTCAGAGGTGCACCTTTGCTATTGGTGTCTCGCTTACCATTTACTCTCAGTCTTCAGCATCCTCACAGCTAGACCCACATCACTCCTGGACCACGGCATCTGCTTCTGGACACTGCTCTCCAGCTATGCCCACTCTGCTGGTTCTTCCCACCTTCTGTGGCGCTGGCAGCTTCTGGTTTTATCACTGGGATCAGTGGCTCATTGCAGTCCTCAGTCTAGTTCCTTTCTCCAAGCATAAACTGCAGTCAGGCTTAGCCACTCTCATCACTGGCAAGTGGGGGAGGAGAAAAGAGGGGTCCAAGCCTGCCCACTACTCTGGGTTCTGACCCAGGGGTCATCTAGTGGTAGCCATTTACTGCCCTCCTCAAACTCTGCTGTACTGCTTGCTTCCCTTCTTTCCTACAGCCCCAGCACTTTCTCTGTCCTTCCTTTCAGGGCCCCAGTCTGAAAGTTATCAGCCTAGAGCTCTCCCAGCCTCTGCTGACCCACCAGCACTGCTCTGTCTTAGCACTGTCTCTTAGAGAAGCACCTTCTACCTTTCCCCTGCAGAGAGAGACTGCACTCCTCTCTATCCTGCCGCCTTCTTACAGGGCCCAGCCTGGCCCTTATTAGCTGCATTCAAGCCTCCACTTGATTGACTCTTAATAAGCCTTTTCCTGGTTGCTAGGGCTCTGCGCAGCCTCTCTGGGCTGTTTTAGCCACTTCCAAGCCAGAGTGGGGAAGCTGCCTCACTGCAGGTTGCTTAAAAAGACTTTGGGGGAAAATACAAAAAGAAGAGATGGCCGCTAGTGGATAGGGTTGCCAGATGGTTTCAACAAAAATACTAGAGACACTTGACATTACATCACAATCTACATTACATCTTATTTAGAAAATACTGAACATTTCTATTTTCTCAATTTGTTTCCCGAACCAAAAGCTCAAATACTGGACTGTCCTGTTCAAAACTGGACACCTGGCAACTCTACTAGTGGAGCAGACTTTTTACCACGACAGCAGCCGCATACACCCTCTCCTGAGACCTCAAATCTCAGACCATTTTTCCTCCAACCCTGAGGGATGTTCTAACTAGGAATGTTTAAAAAGTGTTTTTTTTTGTTTTTTTTTTTTTTTTAAATAAATGTGTAACTGCTGAAACAGAGGCTGTAGCGCAGGGGAGGCAGACGTTAGCCAATGCTTGCAGGGAGCTGCAGCGGTGGGGGGCAGGTGGCTCCACAGAAGCCGGTACCTGTGGGGAACTGGCTTAAAAGCCAACTCTTCGTGAGCACCAGCTCTCGCCTGCCCGGTTGTGTTTAACTGTGAAGGTTAACCGATAAGCATGGGCCTATCGATTAACTGTTTAAATCAGGGATGGGGAACCAAGGGCCAGATGCGGCCCTTGGTTTGCCTGGATCTGTCCCATGAAGCTCAGGGTCCCCCAGCCCTGGGGAGCCTGTGCTGGTGCTCCAGCCTCCCCACTGACCCCCCACCCCCACTAGGCTCTGGTGTGAGGGGGAAATGTGGGAAGTGTCTTTCTCCTCAGTCAGGGGGGAGGCCACGTCCGTGAGGGGGTTTTTCTTCTCATTTGTGTGTGGTCCCCGACTGACTATTCTGTGGGTCAGCGGCCCCTGACTCCCAAAAAGTTTCCCACCCCTAGTTTAAACGTGATCACATGCCTAGTTCTAACCAGATCAGGCCAGAAAGAGGCATCCAGATGACATTGCCACCTCTACCAGTTCCAGCGGAATCCAAAATATCACCTGAGATTAAATGGGATTCGGCTTTAACATCTGCTCTCAGCCGTCTCAACTAGCTTCTTCCCTTTTCCATTGAAGAGAATGTCAAACGGGATTTTTCCTCCTAAACACTCTCTCCAGCTAATGGGAAAGGGAACAAGAGATGTTAAAATGAAAATCTCATTGAGTGCTTTACATTTCAAGGGCTTTAACTGGTTTGCCTTCTCCCTACCTTTACTAAAAGATTTTAATGCTGTGTTGCCATGGTACTAAGCAGACTGTATACTAAAGCCCAGACCTTGTATGTAAAACTGTTTAATGTTAGAAGGTGACTGGGGTATGTTAACACGTTTGGCCCATTTATTCCAGTTAAATTGATACAACTGAGAACAGGATGGGTAGTTGATCCTGGCTTTGCCACTGAAGAGAAGTAACTTTGAGCAAGTCATTTCATCACTTGTACCATGGTTTTCCCCATTTATAAAAGAAGATGATACAGTTGCTTGACTGGATTGTATTTGGGGCTAAGTGAACATTTATAAAACACTTTGTGCTTCGACAGTGTCATCCATCATAGTACTATCCAAGTATATATTTGTGTCAAATGTAAGATGAGGGAGGTGGTTACAAGATAATATCCGTTAAGAAAAATTAACTTCATGTACTACAGTGTCTGATAAACCACAAACTCACATTTAGAAAATAAAGTGAAGGTAAATTGTTGTCTTTGGATTTTAATGAAAGAGGTTTGGAATATCACTTTTTGGATAAGAGAAACAACAATAATTTGTGTTTTTATTTTTGCCCTAGCCGCGAGCTGATCCCATTCCAATATGTAGCTTCTGTTTGGGGACTAAAGAATCAAATCGTGAAAAAAAACCAGAAGAACTGCTCTCCTGCGCAGACTGTGGCAGCAGCGGTAAGTTGGTTCTACTTGCAGATGGTACAAGAGCCATCTGTAAATGTCTTCTTAAGTCATTGTTCAGGATAAATTTCCTGTAAATCAAAAATATTTGTAGGTCAAGATTTTCAAATCTGGATACCTAAAATTAGACTTTTGCATTCATATTATTCATTTGGGCCTAAATTTCAAAGGCTTTGAGTGACTTCAGCTCCCACTGAAGTCAGTTGGGGTAGCATGTTTTGAAAACTAGGGCAAAAGCTTTGATTTTTAAGAACCTAACTCCTGGCTTTCATGTTTCAAAATCTTACCCATTGTCTCCAAGATACCAGTCTGATACATTTCACAGGCACAGAGTTACAGTGTTTAAAAGAAGTTGGGGTGGAAGATAAAGGAATTAGAAATGATCTATACTGCTGCAGATTACACATGCAATCCTATTTAAAAAAAATTGTATGGATGAAAATATAAATAACAACTTTAATACATTATTTAAAATATTAGCTAAATGCCAATATGCTAGTTCTCCCATGTTTATCTTGGGGAAGGAGGAACAATTTGTGGACCAATAATGCATAAAATAAAAACATTTTTAACATTAATTATATAAATACTGTATAGTGCATCCCTGCATATTGAGGGAGACTTTGTGTGAATTTGTGACAACTTAGTGTTTATAGCAAGTCATTTTTGAGTGAACCCATAAAGGACTTTTAGATAGCTTCTCATTTTCCCAAAGGGCTTTTCCTATAAGGTTCTGTTCAGTCACCTCATGGGCAACGTGTACAAAGTCATTCATGAGATTAGTCGGTCATTGGTGACATAAGTATGCAAATGTTACCTAGCTTTACTCTTCCTTTTGGCCTGGATGGTCCCTTTTGTTTCGAAGATTTCCTATGTGACCGTGGCCAAGTTATTTATTCCTGGTCTACGCTAGAAAATTAGGTTGTTTTAACTAAATTGGTCATCAGAGGTCTGAAAAACCACACGTGAACGCTGTAGTTAAGTCAACTTAAGTTCCTGTGTGGACAGCGCTAGGTTGATGGAAGAATCCTTCTGCTGACTTGGCTACCACTTGTTGCAGAGAGAGATTACCTAGGCTGATGAGAGAATGTGGTCCATTAGTGCAGATAATGTCTACACTGAAGCACTGCAGTGAGACAAGCCCTTCATCTCTTTGACTTGGTTCCCCATCTGTAAAATTGAGATAATAGCACTTTCCTATCTTTACAAGGGTCTTGTGAGGATAAATACATTAAACATTTTGAGGCTCTCAAATTACTCAGTAATGGGCTCATATAAGTACTCCGATAAAATAGGACAGCATAGATTAGAATGTGAACTTCTATAACTTTTTCATTTCTGCAGGATACATTTTTGCCATTATCCACTTCTGAATTGATTTATATCACCCTGTAATAGACTTCTGTATGCATGTATTCTAATGTATTTACAACATAAAGTAAAGCAAATTGCTGGATTTTCTATATTAAAGCTTCTTCTTCACACAGCGTGTAGTCAGCCTGTGGAACTCCTTGCCAGAGGAGGCTGTGAAGGCTAGGACTATAATAGAGTTTAAAGAGAAGCTAGATAATTTCATGGAGGTTAGGTCCATAAAAGGCTATTAGCCAGGGGATAAAATGGTGTCCTTGGCCTCTGTTTGTCAGAGGCTGGAGAGGGATGGCAGGAGACAAATCGCTTGATCATTGTCTTCAGTCCACCCTCCCTGGGGCACCTGGTGCTGGCCACTGTTGGCAGACAGGATACTGGGCTAGATGGACCTTTGGTCTGACCCAGTACGGCCATTCTTATGTTCTTATGTTCTAAAGCTAATGTTTCCTTTAACTGTTTTATTTGCAACTTACCAAATTCTCTATGCTTTCTGTCAACCTCAAATCTAATATTCATTAGCAACGAAGTGGATTGGTGCTTAGTTTGTTACACTGGCTTCTTTGCAAACATGGTTTGCATTAATCAGGATGTAATAAATATTAGCTATTCTTCCATTATAAAACAATCTCTGGCAGTTCGGAGGAGCATTAGAATTGGAAGCCTTGACTTTCATGGATCAGCTTCCATTTGAATTAACACTGATACATTCTCTCTGCCTCATTAAGACTAAATTATCTTTAATTAGTTCCTCAGATGTATTAGATATACAAAATGAAACGTTGAGACTGCCAGTCAGATCACCAGATGGCTGAAGTTTAGCTACTGATGACTTATTAAAATAAAAGCCAATCTCAGAACACCATATACGCAGGAAAAACTTGACTCTTTGTGGAGTTCGTTGTAATTGGACTTGTGATTTACACATTGCAGTGCATCTACAAGCAGATTTCTCTGTGCAGGGATAAAAGAAGCTGTAGGAATGATCTGCATTCTTGCTGGACAGAGCAAGTTATCTGTGAAACTGGGATTTAGGGGTTCAACTGCAATGCCTGTTCTCAGAGCATGGTTTTCTGCTCTCCCGTATGTTCTTTGTTTTAGTTACATGGGCTGATTCATATGAGGGTCTTGGACTCCAGCAAGAACAGAGGGAAACTCTAGGTGTGCATGGGAGAGAGAAGACACCTAAAAGGAAGAGGAAACTGACCCTGGGTTTCTTGGGAGCCAGGCTTCATCCACTTCTCAGTCATTTAGGCCTGGATGCACTTAGGCGGCATATTCACCCTCTGAAGTGACTGTGGCTCTCCAGCATCAGGAAGGTTCTTTCACCATTGGTACAGAGAGGTAGTTCAGAGCTGAAATCTGGGAGTTGCTCTGTCCTGCCCACTGTTGGCCTTCTGTGACAGAGTACATAGAGAACTAGCTAGGCATCTGGTCACCCTGCTGCTGGCTTTGCTGGTGCAGCTGTGCACTGTAGCAGTCCTATTGTTCAGTCTTGGCAGTTTCCTGATAATCCTTTGAGCCACATACTGGCTGCCTCTCCTCTATTGTAGAGGAAGATGATCTTGCTTCCACTGCACAGCTGAGAGGTGAGAGGTACCATAGAGCTTTGGAGTGTGGAGTTGGGGTCATGTTTCATCAGCTAGTTTAGGACATGTTTAGAAAGAGGACAGAAGGAGACAGTTATGTTGGTAGGGAGGGGGAAAGGCAAAGAGAAGATGGCTAAGAGAGTGAGGTCCCTATCTAGGTTAGACTGAAAAGGGAAAGGGCAAGGAGTCCGAGGCACGGTGGTGTGCGGAGGACAGATGAACGAACCAAGAACAGTAGGGGACAGAGCATAAAGAGGGAGAAGAAAAAGGGAATTGGAGTCTGCAGAGCCTGGGACAGATAACCTCAATTAAGAGACTGGTGATTGGAGCCAAAAGTAAGGAAATAGGTCGGGGCACCTCGCACTCTGCTCATTTACTGGCCCATGTCCCCTTTTTTAATCCAAGATACTGGGAGAGGATGGTTGGTTGGAAGGAGGTATGAACAACTGAGACACTTCCAGCTTTTAGAACATTTTTACTTGCATCCTGACTGTGACAGTGTCCTTCGCCTTTCTACTTAAAAAATAAGAGTACCCTAGGGAATAATTCTCTTCCACATAGAAGGCCATTGGAAATAAGTGATATGTCTGGGTTGTGTAGTGTAACAAGTATGGTGGAAATAGAATATCACAAAATCTTGGAAACTCAGGATATTAACATTTCTGGATTAGCAGAGTAAGCAGGATAATAGTAGCTTGTCTTACATAAAGCTTATTTTCATAATTCTTTAAAAACTTTAACTGGTTTGTCACATAACCATTCCGTGGTAAACATAAGACTCTCAAATTTACAGACGAGAAAACTGAGGCAGATAGGTTGAGACATTTGACATGAATGGTAGAGACAGAGGCAGAGTAATTCATTCTTCCTTCTGCTTTCAATTAAAATAAAAATTAAATAAAGGTTCGAATGAATTTTCTCCTTCAGCACCTGATAGTCTAAAAGTGGAATTCTCCAGCTGCATTGCTACTTTGGAGCAAAGCCGCATAAAGGGTCACGGAGTGGTGAGGTCATCCCTGTGATAGCCATGTCCCCGCCAGATTTTAAAGATTAGGACAAAGATAGAAAATTCTTCTATGCTTTATCCCATTTAGCTTTTTTTGTGATGGTTTAGCTCATCCTCAGATAAAGAGAATTACAATTGTCTAACGTGGAGGAGGAGAGCCTGAATCACAAGGCTATGCTCTCCTCTCATAGTGCCCTGATAAATATGTATAAGAACATTCCTTGTGCAAACTTTCCAAGCTCTCTCCACACTAAAGTATTCTGAGAAGTCATTTCATATCCTC
This sequence comes from Pelochelys cantorii, assembly GCA_032595735.1. NCBI lineage: Eukaryota > Metazoa > Chordata > Testudines > Trionychidae > Pelochelys > Pelochelys cantorii. The sequence goes on from CM064333.1 coordinate 6,320,673, forward strand.
TTCAGAAAAGGAAAAATAAGTTGAATAATATAGTATAAAATTCTGAGTATAGTTGACATTGGCAGAGTTCTAGTGATGGAAAATTCGTGGTGTCATGGCTGTTGCAGACCACAGGGGATGAAGCTCTATTAAACCTCAACACATTTTAAATAATCTTTTGCAGGGCATCCATCATGTTTGAAATTTTGTCCTGAGTTAACCACAAATGTAAAGGCCTTAAGATGGCAGTGTATCGAATGCAAGACGTGCAGTGCATGCCGAATCCAAGGCAAAAATGCAGTAAGTTAATATTTTAATAGCATAGTGTCTCTTGAGTTTGTGTTTGCATATTCACCCATGTTCTGTGGGCTAGTCACTTCAGCTTTACAATTTCAGGGTACTTTAAAAAGAGTATAGATATAAGCCTAGATAATTTAATAAGCTCTATAATCACTGTTCTCAGGTTCTTTTTCCCTCTTACTGTTAGGTTTAAAATACAAAAAGCATTGATGCAGAATCTCTAGTAACTTTTATATTAAGCCTTTTTTTCCATTTCAGGATAACATGCTCTTCTGTGATTCTTGTGATAGAGGGTTCCACATGGAATGCTGTGACCCACCACTTTCCCGGATGCCTAAAGGTGACACTTGAAAGCCTTTCTTGTACTAATCTATTAATTAGACCAGATGTTCCAGTGTCAAGTTAGTTGCAGCATTTATAGATTGCTTAGCCGTACAGTCTGGAACGTGAAAAGTAAAGCCTCTTTGAGCTTGACTGTTCTTTAAGATTCCTTCCTGAAAGTGAATGACATTCCTATTGATCAATTTTATAGTGTGAGTTGAGTCACTGAACTATGTATTCAGAGTGAAGCTGTTGGGCAAGGCCACAGCTGACAGCCTGTGGGATATACACACTAAAATGTACCAGGGCACACGGAGAAATCCTCCTTTGAGTCTTCCAGACGGTATTGTAAAGAGCCATTTGACAATCATGTCTTCAGAGTTCCTTTCTTCTCTCTAAGGATCTCTTTTTCTGTCTAGTATTATACGTCCTGTATATCCTATCTCATTTATACGCTGGATAACAGTACTCAGAGAGTAGTTATTAATGGTTCACAATCCTGCTGGAAAGGTATAACAAGTGGGGTTCCGCAGGGATCTGTTTTTGGGACCAGCTCTCTTCAATATCTTCATCAACGATTTAGATATTGGCATGGAAAGTACGCTTATTAAGTTTGCAGATGATGCCAAGCTGGGAGGGGTTGCGACTAATCTGGAGGATAGGGTCCTAATTCAAAATGATCTGGACAAATTGGAGAAATGGTCTGAGGTAAACAAGATGAAGTTTATTAAAGACAAATGCAAAGTGTTCCTTCCTAAGTGGAGCAATCAGTTGCACACATACAGAATGGGAAGTGACTGTCTAGGAAGGAGTATGGCAGAAAGGGATTTAGGGGTTATAGTGGACCACAAGCTGAATATGAGTCAGCAGTGTGATGCTGTTGCAAAAAAAGCAAACATGATTCTGGGTTACATTAACAGATGTGTTGTAAGCAAGACACGAGAAGTCATTCTTCTGCTCTACTCTGCGCTAGTTAGGCCTCATTTGGAGTACTGTGTCCAGTTCTGGGCACCGCATTTCAAGAAGGATGTGGAGAAATTGGAGAGGGTCTGGAGAAGAGCAACAAGAATGATTAAAGGTTTAGAGAACATGACCTATGAAGGAAGGCTGAAAGAATTGGGTGTGTTTAGTTTAGAAAAGAGAAGATTGAAGGGGGACATGATAGCAGTTTTCAGATATCTAAAAGGGTGTCATAAGGAGGAGGAAGAAGACTTGTTCATCTTGGCCTCTGAGGATAGAACGAGAAGCAATGGGCTTAAACTGCAGCAAGGGAGATTTAGGTTGGACATTAGGAAAACGTTCCTAACTGTCAGGGTAGTCAAACACTGGAATAAATTGCCCAGGGAGGTTGTGGAATCTCCATCTCTGGAGATATTTAAGAGTAGGTTAGATAAATGTCTATCAGGGATGGTCTAGACAGTATTTAGTCCTGCCATGAGGGCAGGGGACTGGACTCGATGACCTCTCGGGGTCCCTTCCAGTCCTAGCATTCTATGATTTTGCTCCATCACTGCTGAGATCTTACTGGTTTTTCCAATTTCATTATAAAAATTGCTCCATAAATAGTTTTTTATATACCCAAATGATCACTGTTTTTTTGTATTAGTTTATTCATCTTTAGGCTTGGCCAGGTAAGGTTAGGTAGTTGTTAACATATCTAAATGATCATATTTTGGAAATTATAGCTAGATGCAATCTGGTCTTTTCTTTCAAGTACCATTGGTGTTAGATAGGTTTGTAGTGCCTCCTTAAAATCTATAAGCTGTCTAACATTTGTAGGGGAGTTTGGAGAATGCTGAAAATAGATGTGAAAATGGCAAAATGATACATTTATCAGTTTTATAGAGTTTGGACCCATCTGCCCTAGGAATGAAAGCAGCCACTACTGTACAACCATCTTTAAACTGCTCCTGGGGGAATTCTGTGCCAAAAAATAAAAATTCTGCAAAATTCAGCACATTTTATTTCTTAAAATAATGCAACATAATCACGCTGATTTCAATTATTTTGGTAATTTTAATTAAACAATGAATGGAGAATAGGATTGCAGAGCATTGGTGGAAATCCCCTCTGTTTTAATAATAATGTAGCTAGTATCGACCCTTTACTTCTAGTTACTAGTCAACAAATATATGCAGCCTTATGGTCAGTGTTGCATCATAGACAAGTAAGGGCTAGGAACTTTAAACTAACAATTTATATTGACTACTGACCATCTCCAGAAGGGTCAGTAGCAAACTGTTGATGGACCACATTTGGATTGGAAAATTTGTTTCTCCAGAAATTTAAACTAATTCTGAACACTAAAGTATCATATGCATTTATAAGATCACATGTCCTTTACAATAACTGCCATTTGCACCAGTCTGGCAATGTAAAAGAGCCTTATAAACTTTTCATCTGTTTTATACTCCTGGGGGAATTCACTGGGAACAATTCTCTAAGCAGGCAGACTGCTACCTTCTGCTCTGCCTCCGGGAACAGAGCCCGTCCCACACCTGCCTCCTCAAACACCCCACAACCCTGCCCCTTCACACTGAGTGTGCACAGAATGTCTAGCTCTGTCTCTCATGCTTGACTGCCCAGCCCTCCCCCTGCAGCACTGATTTTACATCTCTGCCAGCTGCTCTGGGTGCCCAAAACCGACCTGCTCAGGAAGGACTCTTGACCGCTCTTGAGGCTTCCCTTTACTTCCTCATAGAAGTCATTTTTCTGCGGGGAAGCAAAAAAAATCTGTGAAGGCCACAAATTCTTCCCATGCACAGTGATGCAGAATTCCGCCAGGAGTATTAAATATAATTGTTTTAGAATCTTGTCAAGAGTAATTTGCCTTGCCAAATAATGCTCGCAGAAACCGTGCTGTAGTCTGCTGCCACTGGGAAATAAATTTTCTGGGGGATATAGTAGCTGGGAAAATTCTGCTATTCTTAATTGTTTCTAAGCTGTGTTCCCTATGTAGGTATGACCAATTGTGAACAACTAAGTAAGTTTTTTCACCATTCGCCATCCAGGTTTGCAGACATTTGTCATCATGTATGATTTTCACAGATAGGTATGGCTGTAGCTATCACAGATTGTTACTAATGTGAACACCCAGCCCCACCCCACTCATGCAGTATCTTAAGTCTGTTGCAAAATTCTGTGGCCTCTGCTTGGTTTAACAAAGTGGAATGTAGACATATAGGCATATTACAACTAAATTTGAACACAGATATTTGAAAATGGTTCCAAGTGCAGTAGCCAGCCTGAGTGTTGCTTTAGCATGATGATCTATCTACACTGCAAAATGTAACAAATCCTGTCATGGTGTTACGGGAAAGGCTATTTTTAACAAGGTCCCCCAATTTATTTTACATCATGGATGGAACCAAAACATGTATTTAACTTGCTGATCCCTTGGATCTTAGCAGGACTTAAGTAGGTAACAGAGCATGATTCTGCCTTGTCTACATTATAAGACCAAAAAATTGTGCAGAGACACTACCATGGTATAGCCCATTTCATGGAGGGAAAGTGTAGTAGAGATTTCCCTTTAGGTTCAGACAGCCTACCACACATTGGGATGCTTGGGCTCAGGAAACTGTGAGTGTCACCTGAGGCAGACGGTAACCTTAGCTTGATAAGTTTTGAATCGGGTATCTTGTGTGAAAGCCATATCAGAATTTTACTGGACTAGCACCACAGAACTTTTGTTATGTTCTCAGCAGAGGGGTTTGTATGGTGAAAAGCTGAATGATTGCTTTCTCTAGTGTTCTTCCTCAGCCTCACATTGACTGGTCCAGGAAACCTAAATGAAGGTAATGAACAATATGAAATTGAGACAACATACACATTGAACATACAGTAAACCTTTTCACATACACCACTTTGTTTTTAATTGAAAGATTGGTGTGGTGTTTTGTTGGTGGGGAGAGGCCTGTCCGGCAGTAGAAAAAGCAGACATGTTAGACTCCTTCAGCTAATACCACTCAATGATCCTTATTGCTATGGAATGGGGAAAACTATCCTTCTGAACTATAGAGAGTAAAACTTGTTGGAATAATGCACCTGAGGTGTAGCTTTCTACACTGTGAGTATAAACTGAACACACACCACATGCATGTGCAGTTAAAACAATTACGTTTTCTCTTAATCGATGCAGGGATGTGGATTTGCCAGGTCTGCAGACCAAAGAAGAAGGGAAGAAAGCTACTTCATGAGAAAGCTGCACAAATAAGACGACGATATGCAAAACCTATTGGACGACCGAAAAATAAACTAAAGCAACGAATGTTGTAGGTTCCCTTTTTTTTCAATTGATTGTAGTGTTCTTGAAAATGTAATACAGTGAGATTTTTAGGTAAGAGATAATTTAAAATTAAGCTACCGTTTTTGCTGCGGATTACAGTGTGAAAAAAATCACATAAGAAGCACGTGTTATGCACAACCTTCAATGTGATGGAAAATAATTAAGGATAGTTGGTATTTTTTGAGTCTTCTGATGGCAGCAAAAAGTTAACCTAAAAGTTTGTATCACTTTCAAAAGAATCACTGATCTAGGGAATGAATTAGACTTTTATATTCATATGTGAACACAGCCTTTTCCCAAATATAAGTGGTGCTAACAACCCTGAGTAACAAAAACATCAGTATGAAGCTTTTATTTAAAAAAAAAATCTAATTGATCATACTAGGGTTATCTGCACAATCCATATAAAATGGATGATACATGGATAAATTAAAATTTAAAATAGAATTCACCTTACCCCAAAAGATGTTTTGCAAGATTTCCTCCAGTTTGTCGCCCTTTCAGGAGACTGCTCTGTGCTAAGTATTTATTTGCAAGAATATGCTGTTTGCCAACTCCTAACATGGGTACAAATTCCCTCTTGATGTGTGTAAAACCCCTGCCTACAACACAAGCTGCATAATGAGTCAATGATCAGTTCACGCCCCCGAGGTATTCCATGAGATTGAGCTATTGAATCCAGAGTTACTTTGGAAAAAATACTTTTTTGACCTTTGGTGCTTCTAAGTAGAGGCAGGTCAGGAGGCAGGTGGACTGACGTTCCTCATGCTTCTCTTCAGCGCTTGGGATATTTAATATATCAGAGAGGAGTATGCTGTAGCTACTTTGGCACTCGCCTTCTAATGGAACATTTATGTAATAACACAGACTTGTTGCACATCTTAAAACTGGAGGAAGAGCTGTTCACTGGATGGAGGAACTACCGTCTCCCTTTGTCTTTTTCTCACCACTTTTTCATGCTATATACACAAGAGAAAGTAGAGCAAAGCAAGAAATATCCATAATGTGGTCCAAAAGGAAAGCCTAAAAACGGGCAAAACTAAAAGCCATCTCACAGATTCATTTTATCAACTTTGCACTAAGCACATCTGGGGAGTTCACTCAGACTTTTCTTGGTCCAAGAGTGAGGTTCAGTGATGCATGCGCCCCATTGTGACACTATAGCACATTAATTATTCTTTTGCTCATCTAATGACTGTTACTATCTAGGAATCAGGTGAGAATGTTACAAAATAAATGGAGACTGTGCAAACGCTGCTATATAGTTAGAGTGGTCAGGTCTCCTCGTTCTTCAGGATTATTTTGTTTCTTTGGCAACTGTGTCAATAGGTTTTAGTGAAACTAGAGCTTGGTCTCTCAGCAGATCTGGGATGATGTCCACTCATTTGATAACTCCATTTCACAATGAAGCTCCTCTGCCATTCCCTTTCCCCGCTTCTTTACTGCTGTGTTTCAGGTTGCACCTGGATACCCCCACTACTGTGGCAAAATCAGAGAGAGCTATGACCATCAGTGAGGCAGGCTGATGATTTGGTGCCGCCCCCCCCCCCCCCCCCCCCGGGGCCAGCACAGAAGCAGAGTCAAACTTTTGCATTAATGTTGAATTTGAGGAATGGATTATTTGAATCTGCAAAGCAAGATATGGATAGCAGCATGTCACCCTCCACCGCATGTTCCTATCTTTGCTCCCACATGTGCCCTACAACCCTTTCCTCTACTGCTGTTCATTTGTACTTGCGTGGTTCTCATCACTGTACTGTAGGGGAGCTTCACAGTCATTAATGAACTCTTCTACTTGCCCTGGTCTTAAAGTTTCTTCACTCCTCATTGTCAAACAATTCCTATTAACCAACTGTTTGGGCAGTGAACTTAGAATTAAAGTTGACAGGCAACATCTCATCTTCTCCAGAACATCAGGTGCACTCATACTTAAACCCCTCAATGCTAACAAATAAAGAGTTACGGTAGAATAAACTTCAACGTATGTTGTTACAGTAAGTCTCCACAAAACCTTAACTCTGCCCCCTTACATCACTGCAAGAGAGTATAGGACCATATCCTTCCTGAGCATCTGGAGGATAGTGTGAAAAATGTGATGGAAATTATTCAGTTGAGTTTCGGTCAGTCTTAGTAAAGGCAGATTAGCTTGGCATGACCTACATTCAACCACTTCAGTTATGCTAGACCAGTGGTGGCCAACCTGTGGTCCAGTGGGGTTCCACCTGCAGCCTGCACACCACCTGTCTGCCTGGCTCCCTCACATGCTTCTCATGTACGGGGGCACTGGAGTCCCACACTTCCATCTACTTCCCTTTCCTCCTACCACTTTTGGAGTGCCATAAATCTCCTGATTCGCACTCTGTCCCCGCTCCTGCCCCTCCCTCCCAGAGCTTGTACGTGGTGAATCAACTGTTTGTGGCCACAGGTTGCCTACCACTGATGATCATGTGGCCACTGAGATGAAGGAAGGCCACTTGTGCGGCCCACTAGCTGGTCTTGGTTGCCCATCGGTGCTCTAGATTAATCACCAAAAGATCTGCCAGATCCTAACATTTGTTCATCCTTCTGTTAGCAGTCCCTGAAAGACATCACCTATATCTAGCCCTGAGACTGATGGTGCATGGCACTTGGTGAAAGCCAGTGCAGATAATGTAGACTTCTTATGGGCACTGATAGTATGCAAGAGAGTGTTAGAAATGCATGAAGTGTTATCATGTTCCTCCTCTTATTGCCATGCACAGTGGAATGTCAGTATTTGGAGGTGACCGTGGCAGCTATTACAGCAGCCCTAAGCCCTGGAGAAGAGCTCTGTGTGGCTCAAAAGCTTGTGTGCCTCACCAACAGAAGTAGGTCTAATAAAAGATACTACCTCACCTCCCTTGTCTGTCCAATACCTGGAACTGACAGGGATACAGCACCATTGCAAACTAAAACTGTACAGACGTTTTAACAGCTCTTGTCTGATGGGACCTCTTGTATATCACAGAGAGAGAAAAAGAGATTCCCGATTCCTCCAGCATCAGATGCACCTCTCCTCAAAGGCTGTGTGAGCTGTGTTAACTTGCTGCCAGTAACCTCTGGATCAAGGAGCTATGAGCCCAGGGGGCCTCAATAAGAACATGTGCAAAGCAGTAATAATGTAGCATTGAGCTGGACAAAATGCAGCGCAGATTTTGTTAGGGGTAGGTCAGCTTTTGATGTGTTCCTGTGTCTGTTGCAGGAGGGCAGTGGCGAGGGAACTGTCACCTTGGGTTGGTCCTGTTTTTCAGTATGGACACATTTGATTTTCTGGAAGGGTATGAGGCATTACTCTGCAAGTTCTTGGGCAATGAATTTTCCTTTGTTTTCAGAGAAGTGTTGGGTGATGAAGGGAGTATTGAGGGACACCTGGATGGAGGAAAATAAGGGATTTTTCTGGGAGCACCACCTGTTCCCTTTTCCTGGCTTTTCCATGTCCCTAGTAGGGCAGGTGGAGCCCTGGGGAGAAAGGAAGGTATTAACTAGGGGACTATGAGATGCACACCAGCAAGGGACCGGGGTGAGAAAACCTTAGATTCCCTACTTCACTTTGGGGATAAGTACCAGGATAGAAATTAAAAATAAAGAACCCACCACCGCACTCCCCCGAGCTGTCTCAGCTTCACATTGTCCCGCTATCCTCTTCACTTGTCTAATCTCTAGTGAGAACTTTGGTCCAAGTTTGGGATGCTGAAATCTGATTACCAAGCATGGCGCACATTGTGGCAAGATATGGGACGTTATCTGAAGGCCTTGATATCACTTCCGCTAAAACAAAGCGGAAACATTTAGAATGGCATGATACCACTCTTATCTATTTGGGTCACTGCACCACAACCGTATAATAAATGCTCCATTTAAAAATGGGCAAGAGCTTGCATGATAGTTCAGGCTATAAAAATTCTTTCCCCATTTGCATCTGTGGGCTCTTGGCTAATCCAGGAGACTGATTTGTATGATTTGATGTTCAAGAGGAGATTATTTCTCCATCGTCTCAATTGTATGTGTGGAAGTTAGGTCTAACAATGGCTATTCTCCAGGACAGGTAGGAGTGGTGTCCCTAGCCTCCGTCAGAGGCTGGGAATGGATGAGAAGAGAGGGATTGCTTGATGATTCCCTGTTCTGTTCACTCTCTCTCTGGGGCATCTGGTATTGGCCACTGTTGGCAGATAGAATACTAGGCTGGGCAGACCTTTGGTCTGACCCAGTATGACTGTTCTTATGTTTGTCATTAAAACTATAAGAGCATATGGTTTCCCTTTCCCACTGAACAATATTCCTTAAAAATGGGATTATATTTTGATTTACAAGCATGGGTAAAAAGCCTAGAGAAGAATAATTCCTGAGGTGCAATCTACTGCAGAAATAATCCCAATATAAAAGCAGCAGGAGCATATAGGAGATAGCGAGTCTAGCCATCTTTTATATGGTGCTAGATCTTAATGTGTTAAAAGTTGCTGAAGCTGTTTAGCCCTTTTGATACAGTGTATGAAAGTTTATCCTCAGCAAGTGAAATAGCATGGCTTAAAGGACTTGTATATGGAACCCTGAACGGGCAAGTTACTGTAAGGGATAAAATAACACGAGGTGCTCAGTTATGGGCACATCTGGTACTGACAGTAGGTGTTGCAGCTATAAATATGAACTCCTGGCATCGATAGATTCAGAAGACTGTAGACAAAAAGATAGTATTTTTAAATAAGATTGGGACTTCTAAGAGCTCATCAGCTACCCAATGTGGGAGTGAAGCAGGGGCCAGTTTTAAGGCTGGTAAGCTCTTGGAGTTCAGGTACCAGATGGCAGCCCCAGGCTATTCCATGTCTAGCTAAAAGTAATCTTGGAATTAATTGTTTCAGCCTCACAATTAAGAAAGTAAAAATCTGTGGAAGGAAACCTTCCTCTGCAAAATACTCAAACTTTTAAAGTACGTACATCTGGGGGAGAGGAGTGAGTAGAACCATTTGACGTAATTATGCAGCTTTGTTTGGGTTTGCAACATAACACTTCCTGATGACATGTATTTCTTTACTATGAATAACCTCAGCTATTCAGTTTGTATTACTTCAACCAAATACCATTCTTCAATATTCCCTTCAGTATTCTGTCTTCTCATTCAGTCATTAACCATCAACTAAATCCGCATTTTTTAATGCAAGCTTTGAAGCATGCCCTCTGCTCAGTCTTAGTAAAATTCACCCCTTCTCCTCAGGTTCTTCCATGTCATGCCTGATTCAGTTATGACTTTTCTTTGGCCATTGTTTTATTTATGTTTCTGCAGTCCGTCCCCCTCTCTCTTTTTTGCTTTAACCACCCTTTTTATTTTTCTTAGAGAGGTTGCTTTGTTAGCTGTGTGGTAATGCTGTGCATAAACTGCCTTATTTTGCCTTTAGAGCTTCATTTTTTAAAAAGGGGATATTTTGTGCTCTTTTATTTAAAAAAATACTAATTTCAGTGGTGTAGTATAATAAGATCATACAAAAATGCCAGTGAAGATTGGCTGATTATTTCCCCATATTTGTGGAACACCTCTGCTGTCTTTTAGTGAACATTCTGCTGAAATCAATATGTTTTGATGTGCTGTGTATACTTTTTAGCACAGGGCATGTGCATCTCTTGGATGTATGTTACAGATTTCACAGCAGTGAAGTGATCGATGGGCACAAAAACAGTATATTAATGATTTTTGTCTCTTGAAAGCATATTTTTTCCTTAAAGTGTGTTGTATATGCTAAAGACTTTTCCATCCCACTTCCTCACTATTGATATGTGCTATGGATTATCCATTGAAATCTGATAGGTATCAGTTGCTCACATCCATTCAGTGAATCATATGTCAGTAGCGCATACATATTTTTAAGGGTCACTGTCCACTCTTGACTTTTAAGTGCAATGGCATATATGTTTTATGTAAAATTGTTTGTCAGCAGTTTTTGTAGTTTTTTTTAATGCTGGTTTTATTTTCCAAATTTTTGCATAGGTCTGTAACCAGTGATGAAGGATCCATGAATGCATTCACAGGAAGGGGGTCACCTGGTAGGGGTCAAAAGACTAAAGTCTGTACCACACCTTCATCTGGTCATGCTGCATCTGTGAAGGATTCAAGCAGCAGATTGCCTGTTACAGACCCCACTCGGCCTGGTGCCATCACCAAAATCACCACCACCTCCACCTACATATCTGCCTCTACACTTAAAGTTAACAAGAAAACCAAAGGGCTCATTGATGGCCTTACTAAGTTTTTTACACCATCACCCGATGGTCGCAGATCACGAGGTGAAATAATAGACTTTTCAAAGCACTATCGTCCAAGGAAAAAGGTCTCTCAGAAACAGTCATGCACTTCTCATGTGTTGGCTACAGGTACCACACAAAAGCTAAAACCTCCACCTTCTTCACTTCCACCCCCAACTCCCATCTCTGGTCAGAGCCCCCGTTCACAAAAATCCTGCACTTCCACCTCTTCTAACTCTCCCCAAAGTTCTTCCAGTCAGTCAAGTGCACCCTCCTTTAGCAGCCTTCCTAATAACAGTCAGCTAAAGGGACTCTTTGATGGACTTTCTCATATTTATACCACCCAGGGACAGTCTCGAAAAAAGGGACACCCAAGTTATGCACCACCCAAACGTATGCGTCGTAAACCAGAGTTATCTTCCACATCAAAATCTAATATCCATTTCTATGGAAAGAAAGAGATTAGAAGTAGGTTTATTTCTCATTCCTCTACCTCTGGATGGGGTGTGTCTAGAGAACGTGCTTTTAAAGCAATTGCTCACTTCAAGCGAACAACTTTCCTTAAAAAGCACAGGATTCTAGGCAGATTAAAGTATAAAGTGACCCCTCAGATGGGGACCCCCTCACCAGGGAAGGGGAGCTTGGCAGACGGAAGGATTAAACCTGATCAGGATGATGGTAAGCAAAGGTCAAAGCTCCAACCAAACCTGCGTCCCGTCCAAAACCAAAATTCTTATTTTGTCACATAGGTCTTAGCTATTTCTCTTATTCTTACTTCACTCTCATACAAAAGCAATGAAACTTTGACCTTTTATCTAATACTGACTAAATCTCCAAAATGTTTTTTCTGACTAATACTATACCACCATTTTATTATTATTTTTGCATCTGTAGTGGCACTAGGCGCCCCAAATGCCTTCATAACGTTGCTTATGGCTTTGTAGTACCGCATGAGTAGCCACTTTCATGCTACTTCCTTGTTCTTTCCCCTGCCCCTTCTCTGGCAGTAGAGCTGTCATTATGGTTGTGTGCTGTCAGTGCTTATAACGACGGACATTTCAATTCTTCATTTCCCTCTACTCCATTGCTTTTTCATGACCAATTCCATCCTGCTGCAGTCTCCACAACACTTGATCTGTATTGCTGTAAAATGTCCTTTTTCTGATTATTTTTATTTAAGTAAGAGGAAGTATATTTATAATGTATGATAGTGCAGTATTGGTCTCCTAGTTTTTAAAAGGTGGTTTTTTTTTTTTTTTTGTTTAAACTAGGATTGAAGGGGCACAGAATTTTTATTTTTATAGAGGGGTAGCGTTAGAGACTTAAAATACATTATACATATACTAGTGTCACCTTAACAGTTTCAATAGGTTTTTGTTCAGAATTCATTTAGTACAGTTGAGGCCTATAAGAAGATAGACAAAATACTGAAAATTGCTCTGACAGCAGCAGTTTTAAAAACTAAAGGGGGTGGGAGCTGAGATGATAGTTGCTATAAGTATAAAAAATTCCAAATCTAAACTAGAATGGGAGTTTCTAAGAGCTGACACTGCCTGCAGTGCTATTTAGGAGCATCACTCAGGGACTGTCAGACATGTGGCCTTCATGTCTGTGAATAATCCTTCTGCTGGTTTTAAATAACAGATACAGAAATCAAAATAAGCATCAAACAAGAGAATACAGATGTAATTCTGGTGGGGAGCAAGGAAATTGTTACAGAGGAGGATGTGGAAGTTTTTAAACAGGCTCGGGAACTTTCTTTGGAGGTAAGACTGAAAATCACTTCAGTAATGGAACATGTTGTGGTCAATTCAGTTACCTTTATATGTCAACATTGGATTATTTTTCAGATGTTCATTCAGCCTCATTTTATCTTTGATATGCTCCTCTAATCTGTGTTTTACACTTGGTGTGTGTTTAGTGGAGATGTTCTGTATACACAGTATTCCCTTAGATGGGAGCCACGCCATCCCCGAGGAGTGAACCACATGAGTGTAGATTTTAGGTATCTGACTCTGGTTGGCAAGACAAGGAATCAAAGGTTAAAATCCTGACCAGCCCTTTCAAAATGTCAGTGTTGGTCAGTAGGAGCTATGCATTCATGCCCTTCCCCCCCCACCCCACTCCATGAAGAAAGCAGCCATTCTGAAAAGCCACAGCTAACGTTAGTGTCTCGTCACTCTCTTGTACAAGGTATGCAAAACTGGACTTTCTAATTGGAATATAACTTTATAATGTATATTGCCTAGTTATTAAAATACTTTAAATTCTATATAATTATTAAGGTCTTTGAAATGTTTGAATTGGATCTGCCTCAAACTATTGTACCAGCTGGTGCTTACAGGTTCTATTTTTTATTATGTGTTATAAATATATACCTTGCTGAGGCTGGATGTCTTCCCTTGCTCCTTGTACGCTTGCCTTGGCCGAGAAAGCCCCCCGTGTACAAACTGGATTTCCTCTGGCAAAAGGGGCTTTTGCTTTGTCTTTGCCTGTCCTGCAAACTGTCAACTCTCATTGGCCAGAAACTGACCAATGGGAACTGCAAACTCGGCTGGGAGCGGAGGCAGCGCGCAAAGCCTCTCTTCTTCCCTGGGCTACCAGCATTTGGAGAGCCGCTCTGAGCAGCATTTGTTGGTGGGGTAGGCAGGGAGCTTGGCTGAGCCTCCTGCGGGCTGGAGCCTCCTGCGGGCTGCTTGGCTTTTTGCGCCCCTCTTCTAGCCCCACCTTTGGCCACTGGTCTGAGAAACTTGAAGGTTTGCAAATCTTAAACAAGTGAAAGTGTGAATTGACCCTTCTCTCATTCCTTATAAATGGAACTTTTCGCTTTCATTACACCTGACAGAAAATCGGATGTAAAAACAGCAGTGAAACAAACAGCCGGTACCCTTCCGTGATAGAATTTGGGAAGTATGAGATCCAGACCTGGTACTCTTCACCTTATCCGCAGGAATACGCAAGGTAGTAGAGTGGTCAAGATGACTATTTTGTGGGGGTTTTTGTTCTTTTGTGATGGAGAGGATTGGGGGGGAGGGGGCTTCATTCTCATTCTTCATTGTGTGTTTTTTCTTCTTCATGGTATTAGCACCCAAAACTATCCTTCTCCAAGCACTCCTTACGCAGTCTTGCTCATTTTGTATGATTTCTTAGTTGTCCCTTTTTTGCAAACATGCTGTAAATCCTGCCTTTGTTTTTTTTCCCAGATGGTACTTTCCTTTTCCTCTGAGAATGAGGTATATATTATGAACAGAATATACTGAAATTAAGGGGACAAAAGTATACTGGATTAGACCAATTTTCTCTAAAGTACAGGACTTTCCAGTGGCAACAGCCTACTTCACTTATTTGTTAACTTTGCTTATTTCTTCCACACTGGGGTTTGAGCAACCAGCTAATTGAATCCCACAGGGAAGTTGAGGTGATAGTAGGGATGTTAAAATTAAATTAATCAACTGATTGAATAGTCGATGGAATTTCCATCAACTATTCGATTAGTCAATAAGGGCACTTCCGCTTTGAAATGTAGCAAGAGCCTGCCTGGCTGTTTCTACATTTCAAAGGCGGAAGTGCCGTGCGGCGTTCTGCCCTTGAAATGTATAAGAGCCCCAGCAGGCCCCAGGCTCCATGTGGCACTTCCGCTTTGAAATGTACAAGAGCCCCAGCAGGGACTCTTGTACATTTCAAAGGTGGAACGCCGCCACTGCGCTCCTGCCCCTTTTAAGCTGGCTCCCCCAGCACCTCAACCTCTTCCCCGCCCCTTGCTGCCTCTTTCTGATAGTAACATGCATTACTTTCAAATAATTTATGCTTGTTTTAATCTTCCTCTTGAGGTGACTATTTGGCACACACAGAAATACGGTTTAATTCCATTGTGTTCATATATTTTTAAAATGGGTGGGGGTGAGGAACATGTGCTTTTTGGTCACAGAGTTTAGAATTGTAACAGCACTCTAAAACTCATCATGGTTTTTATACTTCAACAGACTGCCAAAGCTTTACCTGTGTGAATTCTGTCTTAAATATATGAAAAGTAAAAACATTTTGCTAAGACACTCAAAGAAGTGTGGTTGGTTCCACCCTCCAGCCAATGAAATCTACAGAAGAAATGACCTTTCAGTATTTGAGGTAGGTATATTAAAATCCAGATTTTTTTTTTTAAACAAAGAAAAACTTACATGAATGAGTTGATTATGTACCAATTAAAGGCCAAGAATAGAGACAGATGTTTTACGGTAGAACTTCAGAGTTACGAGCTTCAGAGATGCCAACTGACAGTTGATCACACAACTCATTTTGAACTGTAAGTACACAATCAAGCGGCGTCAGAGACCAAAAAAATACAGGCCACTATTATACAGTACTGTGTTAAACGTGTCTTCTGCATAGCAAAGATTCAAAGCTGTATTAAGTCAGTGTTCAACTGTAAACTCTTGAAAGAAAGAAACATAACTTTGAATGTTTGTTCTAAGATATAAACATTTTAGAGTTATGAACAACTTCCAGTCCTCGGGTGCTCTTATCTATGAGGTTTTACTATAAATATTTTCCCACTAATATTCATATTGAACTCAAAAAGTAATTCTCTTTCACTTTTCCCCACCTTTTATATCCTGTGTACTCATAAGTTATGTAGAACTTAAGACTTTCTGGATTTCTGGTGCAGCATGCTTTTAGATATATAGTGAAACTATATCTTCCAACTACATTCAGTTCTTTTCCTTGTTGTCAGATGATCAGTCGATTCTTCTTTTTTCCCTTTTTACCCATTATGTAAGAGCAGCCAGACTGGATGAGACCAATGATCTTGTCTGATGACTGTCAAGAGACAAGATGGTAGGCTAATGCCAGGTGCTTTGGGGAAATGAACAGAATAGGACAATTGTGAGTGATTCATCCTTGTCATTTAGTCCCAGCTTTTGACAGAAGTTTAGGGATACCCAGAAGGGTTAGGATTAGGGTTTAGCCATTGAAGGACTTACTCTCCATGAATTTATCTAATTCTGTTTTGGACCCAGAGTGCATCTACACAGCAGCGTTATTTCAGAATAACAGCTGTTATTCCGAAATAACAATGCGAGTGTCTACATAGCAATTCCATTATTTCAAAATAACGGATGGCTTATTCTGTAAACCTCATTCCACAAGGAATAGCGCCTATTCTGAAATAGCTATTTCAGGATAGCAGTAGTGTGGACACTCCACTGTTGCTATTTCAAAATAGCTCCTCCCAGGGCCATTCAAAGTACTTTCTCCGCAGTGCCTCCTGGGGCTCTAAATCGAGGTAGCACATCCACATTAGGGAAGACTACCTCGGGCTAATTTTGAGGCTTCCCTGTAGTGTAGATGTGCTATTTCAGAATAAGCTATTTTGGAGTATTTCTTCTGGAATAGCTTCTTTCAAAATAAGCATGCAGGGTGACATACCCCAAGTTACAATTGTGGCCTTCACAGGATCCCATGGCAACAAAGTCCACAACTTGACTGTTTGTGAGAATAAATACTTATTTATGTGTGTTTTCAGCTCTGGTACCTGGATGTCCCTTAGTACTTGTATTATGTGAGGGGTGAATAACACTTCCCTGTTAATTTTCTCTGTATCATTCATGGTTGGCAATTTTGTATCCCTTTTATAGACATTCATTTGTGACACTGGTTATTTTAGGAAGAGAACAATGAGCATGATCATTGGCTGTATAGCAGTGTTTCTTAAACTTTTTAAGATCGAGGAACACCGAACAGTATTTTTTTTTTTTAATGAGGAATACCAAGGATTTTGTGTTGAGCAACCGAAAAAGGACTTAAAGGGGGAAAAAAGGTTGCGGGGGAAGTTATTGAGCAAATAAAAATAAAAAAAAGGTCACCTGCCCCTTTAAGGGTGGCCATTTTAAACTCTGTTCTCCTGAGCACACCTTCGACTGCCTCATGAAACACCGGTGTGCTGCGGAACACAGTTTAAGAAACACTGCTGTATAGGAATTGCAAGGGTAGCATTTTCCTCCCTTAAGTTTTCTGCATGGTTGATTTAGGACTTCAGGAGCATGAAATTTTGAAACTTATTCCCCCTACAGAAATCTTGAGAAATATTTCCTGAGGCATTCTGCCGTGGTGTCTTGGTCCCAGGTTGGTATTAGTTTCACAGCCTGTTCCAAGTGTGGCCAAGTTAAATTACCTTAATTTAGTTTAGTTCAGAGTAGCGATATAAGCGACTACTCGAGTAGCCGACTACTCCCTCCCTCCCCCGCCTTGCTGCCTCTGTATCAGTACGCAGTCGAGTACGCAAGTATCAGAGTATGCAAATATTGAGTATCAGAGGCAGTAAGTGGGGAGGAGCAGGAGCTGGTGCTGGGGGGAGCCATCTCAAAAGCCAGTTCCCCCAGCACCGTTTCCATGGTGCGGTGGGGTCGGACAGAGGAGGCAGAGGTGCCGTAGTTCTGGAGCTGGCACGAGCCAGGACTGCTTAGTCCCGGCTCGCGCCTGCCCCAGGAGCTAACCCCGCTATGGCTTTGCAGTTTAAATGTAGTAGGGCTTCAAGTGTCATAGCTGCACCCAAATTACTCTACCCTTCTTACTCCTATTACTGAAGCACCAATACCACTAGTAGAAAAGAATTCCAGAAGTCTCAGAAGAATAGCACAAGTATTTCTGGCTAGTAGTAATACTGAAAAGTAATTCTGAATGAGGGAAAAAAAAAAAAAAAAAAAAAAAGCTTAATATCAAAGTATTTTGGATGTCACAGATGCCACTACCTAGCACTTTCATGTTGTATAAATATATTTATTAAACCTGCAGGTATGCTTGTCTGTTCTGTGTCTTGAAGTACTGATGTGTAATCAGGTGGAGTCCCCATGCAACTGAACCAAACCTTAATATTTGTTCTAGAGTCAGTCACAGGTTACATGTTCCTACCTAAAAGAAATGGCACCAATCCCAGCCTAAGTGTTTTCCTCCTCCAGATTTTGTATTCCTATGGTTTCCCCAAGACGTGGGTGAGCCACACCATAGCTCTCTCTTCCAGAGAGCTACTCCTACCTCCCTTAAGCTTTTCCCAAGTGTAAAAAGCCACACCTGTCCCAGTGAGTCAGCAGTCAACATGATTAACCTGTTCTCCTTTCCGGGGTCTTTTAACACCTGCTAGCAGATGAATCTGCTCCTATATTAGTGTTGTTTTGTGAACTGCCGTCAACCCAGACATCAAAACTTTCTTTCTTAAGCATTCTTAAGGGTCTCTAAAAAGAGCCCTTGGGAGAGAGAATATTTTGTGGAAGGAAAATCTGGACTCATCAGATGCTCCTTTTTCTTTCTGTACTTGAGATACTTGGAAAGGATTACTGAGACCTTTGAAGATTAACTTTTCTAGTTTGGTTGAAGTGTTGGCTAGGGCCATTACTTGCAGTTTAGATAGCTGCTGAAGCTCAATGAGGAGTTGATAGAAATCCTGCACACTTCCAGCTACACTCGTTCATTCCTTGCGTGACAGTTGAGAAGGGAATGGTCACTTTTTCTCCTTGTGTTTCTCCAAGGAGCAGGATATCTTATGTTTCTGTGTCCTTCCCTCCAGGGTAAAGCTTTGACAGACCTAAGAGGAGACTTATTGTCATAATTTATTATGGCATTCTAGTCGAGCAAACATTGGTGTCTGCATCTAATTGAGATTGTAGTCCATTTTTTCTTTCATTGAACTGCTGAACAAGCTGGTCTTAGCAAAATATTACAGAATGCCTTTCCATCTTCACACGACTGCTCTTTCAAAAAGTAGCTTATAGAATGTTTCAAAGGATTGGCTGTTTCTAAGATTTTTTTAATATCTAGGAAGTCTTCTGTTGAAATAACAGAACAATTGGACACTTCCTCTTTTAGGAAACTGAAAAACAAAATCCAGTATTCATTGCCAACATTTTTAGAGGCACTTAAAAGTCTTTAGTTAACCATTACAAGTTTTTAAAAATCTAATTTAAGGCTGACTTCATCATTTGTTTGTATAAGTAGGAGAAGAACAAGAGGGGGAAAAAAAACAACAACCCAGTTTCATACAAGGGAGTTAGTTGCATGAGTGTGCTTAAATGGTTCTGGTGGTGTTAGGTACTATATATGAGATTCTTCATAACAGTATTTGTACCAGTAATTCTTAACTTTGTAAGTGGTGTTTTTTATCTTAAGATAACTTACATATATTGCCTGATTCATTCCCAGACACCCACATGTCCATGTGAGGTTAGTGCTTGTTATACCCACTTGACAGTGGGATGATTTAGTTGGGGCTGGTCCTACTTCAAGCAGAGGGTTGGACTAGATGATCTCCTGCGGTCTCTTCCAACCCTAATATTCTGTGATTCTAAAGGACAGCAGGTAAAGCTCAGGCTAGTCCAAGCCACATCCAGAATGGACTCTGGAAACAGATTACAATACAGGAATTGCTTCCCGGTGCCCTGCATAGACCAGAGGGTTCTCTGTGAAAATTAAAAACAGATGGTCCCATCATCAAAGAATGCTAGTTGCAAGTAATCATTTCCCTGAAGAAGAATCTTGGGGAAGGACTCTGCTGCTTACATTGACTATACTCTCCATTTCAGGGAAAAACGCATTGTGATCAAAGAAATCTGTATTTGTGACTAGCCTGTCTGCAGCCATCAGTATCACAGCTTGATTCTTTATACTTGTAGCAGACATAGATTAATTATGGCACTTAGCTTGAAAATTTACTTCTCTTGCTCACTAGTTTCTTCGCGCCAGCATACAATTTTTATCTTCTCTAATTATATCTAAAATACTGCTGTGTACTGTACCAAACTGACATCCCATTTTTGCTGGCCCCACACTTCAGGGACTCGGAATAATGGAGCACTTTTGGAGTGCAGCCCCTTCAATAATGATCCTGAGCTTAAGGCAGCTTTAATAATGTTTGCACTGCTATTCATATCTGTTTGATTATAGGGGAAATAAGTGAAAGATATGTAACCAAATCTAACTGGACCAATTATAAGATCAAATTACCTTGACTGTTTGATAAATCCAGATCTTCTGAAGGTAATTTGCTAATGCAAACAATTAGCATGAATAGTGAAGCTCTAAATCTTACTAGAGGCCAAAGAATTTCTATTCTGAAGTTAACAGTTTTTCCTTAATGTTACATTTTTCACGTTTTCATAAAGGATGCTGTAAGTACAAGATACCATTTTATGTTAAAATGGTGGTGGTGTTGTGAGAAATAATAGCTATGTGGAAAATAAATTTATCTGTGGTTTTTTTTTTTTAAGGTTGATGGAAATGTGAGCAAAATTTATTGCCAAAATCTTTGCTTGTTAGCCAAGCTCTTTCTGGACCACAAAACGCTGTATTATGATGTTGAGCCATTCCTATTCTATGTTCTCACAAAAAATGATGAAAAAGGCTGCCACTTAGTTGGATATTTCTCTAAGGTAAAGCAATATCTCTATGTGCTTTTTAATATGAATAATTCATGCTTTTTCCACTATTTAAATTATCATTCTTATTCAGTTATTTTTGCAAATGTAATTTCAATAGATAATGAAGACAATTTTTTAAAAATTTGGAAATCCTATCTGTAAGTCTCAAATTTGTTCACTGTCTGATAGACAATAACCATATATTTAGTTCCCCCCCTACCCCAAGAATTACGTGAACTGAAATAAATTCTATGTGTTTTCAGTTAAATCTGTTTTTACTGGTTATCTGGTGATTTATGACTGTTCAGTTTGACATGAATCTTTTTCTATATAATTCACTTAGGATATGTCTACACTGCGGGCTAAAGTCGAATTAAGTTACGCAACTTCAGCTACGTTAATTGAAGTCAAAGTACATTAACTTGGCTTTTGGCGCTGTCTATGCTGCAGGAAGTTGAAGGAAGAACACTCTTTCTTCGACTTCTCTTATTTCTCGTAAAATGAGGGTTACAGAAGTAGGAGTAGGAAGCCCATTACTTCAAAATTATTTCAAAATAACGGGCTTGCTGTGTAGACACACCCTCTGTTATTTCGAAATAACGCTGCTGTTTAGACATGCCCTTATTTATAGATTCTACACAGATATACTATGCCTTACTTGCAGCAGTTTTAGATATACAAAATGTGCAAAATTTACATGCGTATTTACAGATGTATTTAGATAGTTTGCTATTTACACATAGAACCAGTGACCATTTCTATGCATTTTTCATCAATTGTGTGCATAGGTATCTGATTTTTGCAGTGTTTTAATTGCACATTAGACTTTCTAAAATCAAGCTTCTAAGTTACTGATTTTCATAATGGATATCTTTATGACTTCTGGTGGTACTTAGAATTTTAAAACAACAATCCTCATTATTGCCGAGAGGGAATTCTGTATTGTCTTGACAGACTATAGTAAAATTAACTGCAAGTAAAAGTGGAGCTGCCTGGAATAGAAAAATCCTACTTTTGTTCCTGCCCACTCTCAAATAAGAGGTTTGGTATATCAGTGGTTTCAAACTAAAATGAAAAACAATCATTTTTATCTTCAAAATCAGGTAATTTTTCTAATTTTCCTTCAGATTGATCTTATTAACAAAAAAACAAAAAAAATCTGAAAGAAGAAATGTAGAGATCTGTCAAAGTGACAAAGTCAGAGTACCAGCACAGGCTACGGAGGTGTTCTTGGACTGATATGTTTGTCCTCAAATACAAGGCTTGAAGAGAATATAAGGCATGGTCTGGACCTAAATATAGGTTGACCTAGCTACATTGTTCAGGGCAAAATTGAAAAATTTCATCTGATATGCAATGCAGTTAAGCTGCCCATGCCCCAGTGGAGACACTGCTAGGTGGACAGAAGAATTTGACTTAGCTATCACGTGTCGGGGGATGGAGCTGCTATAGCGATGGAAGAATCCCACTCTAGCATTTGAAGTATAGACATTCCCTAAACAAGTGAGATTGACAGATCTAATTTGCACGGCCTCAGATTCTAGACTTTCATATGCCTTTGATCTATTTCCTTGTAGACCTACTCATCCATGATAGTTTAGATGATTCTAAGTACACCGATTACAGATAAAATGGTCCACCACATCTGAGATTGGCACCTACCTTCGAGTACATCCATTGTCTGGAGCATCATTCCCAAACTCTACCAGCATCAGGGCCTGCTGGAGATGCATCAGCATTCAAAATGAAGACCTGAAATTTGTCTCCCCACCTCAAAAATATTGTTTTGGCCCTCCTCTTCTCAGCTGCTTTCCCAGTCTCTCATCTTTGTCATGTCCCTGGAACCAGTTCCGGAAAGCACTGTAACATATACTTGCATCCCATTGACTTCAGAGGGACTTAGCAAATACTGGAGTGCTCTCCTGAATCGGGGCCCTTTCTTTTCAGTCTTCTGTAGCTAGTGTCGTTTTGTGGGCAAAAATACCTGTGAATCCACTGCAGTGGGCAAAGTATATTTCAAAGTACGTATTATGGGAGTCAGTTCAAGGGGGCCATATCAGAGACTAAGCAGTGCTGTCAGACCACAGGACTTGGGATAGTTTTATGGCATGTGGCAATCAGATTTCACAAGTGAAAGATTGTGATTTGAGACCAGCCTTTTGCTACTTTATGACCCTGACAATTCCCATACTATTCTGGCATCTCCTTATATGTGTTACCCCGAGTAGCTTCCTATCACGTCTGTGCTTGCTGCAACTTTCTGTTGAGTATGTCACCCTGGATTTGAGTGGTCTGGTTTAGGTTCTTGATGCTGTTGGCTTTATATTAAATAGTTAATTTGATTTAATCGCAATCCTGCCAAATATAGGAAGAAGCCTATTTCAGGACTGTTCTTACGTGGATTTGGAATTTTTGGGTACTTCTGCTAAAACACCAGTGCTCCTACATTGCATCCAATTTTTAAAAAAGGATCCTTCAGACTATATTACAAGGGCTGCATCCTGATTTAGTTTGTGTTCCTGCTTTCCCTTTGTCTTAGGTAGTCAGTGTAATCTTTGCCTCTATTATGTAGGTAATCCTGTGATTTTTTTTTTTTTTTTTTTTTTTTGCCTTGTCTGAAATGCTGAGATGCGATAGCCCAAGTATTTTGCGTTCACTTCGTATTCAGAGGAGAATACATTTGGCTGTGAAAAAGCTGTATCACTTCTGTTACTTTTAATGCCAGTATGAGTGTGTATTTGCTAAAAGGTAGAAAACAAAATGTAGGTGAAAGGCAGTAAATTATTTAACATGGCAAACCTAACTTGCTGTCTTTGGTGAGTGTGTACATATTATTTTCCCTTTTATAGCTCTGACAGAATAATCTGTGTCTCTCTCACAGAATATTTTTTCACATTCGGCACTTAACCTTCATTATAGTGTTTATGCAAGTCCTTGCGATCTTATGTTTAATTTCTATGGTGTTTACTAGTTAAATAGTAGAATAAGAGATTTTAGAGGATGCATTTGATTGATAGTTCCCCCTATAATTAGTCAGTCTCTTAGAATTATTCTGCTTTGATATTGACCAGACACGTCTTTTCACCTTTCGGGTCTATTTTACAAGGACAGTGGCAGGTGCAGGGAATTGCCCACTTCAGCAGTGCTTTGACATACTTGATCTGTTTCTTCTTCCCTCAGGAAAAGCTTTGCCAGCAGAAGTACAATGTCTCCTGCATAATGATCATGCCCCAATATCAAAGGCAAGGATTTGGAAGGTTTCTCATTGATTTCAGTAAGTGAAGTGCTTTATTTACATTCATGATCCACAGAGCTGATGGTTGTTATGGGAAACAGTAACATATAAAACTTTATTTAACCTGCTTTGTTGTTTTTATCAATAGATAATGGGATTTCTATTTATATTTACATAGGGTAGAAAAGCTCCCTGAAGTGAAAAACTTACTGCTGCTCTCTTATTGTACTCTAGGAAATTGAGAATAGATCTCTGCAGTAATATTAGCTCACAAAGCTATTACCCTGAATGAATGTCTAAATTACATTCCATTTTGCGCTGCTCATTAGTACAAAAAGAGGCAATTATGTGATTAAAGCTAAAGAAGGTGTTAGTCCAAGGCATTCTCTACTTCCTACATATTTGTAACTTGAAATATATTTTTATCTGAACAATTCTTATGAAAAGCAAACATATTTCTGTTTTTCTTATAAGAAAAGGAGGGAGAGAGGAATTACATTACCTACCTTCTCCGGTGAAAACTCTGCTCTTTGTAGCAAATATATGACCTGGCAATCATGGTGTTATCCTTGCTTGCTGTTTATTATGCAAATTTGTACTTTTGGCCTAACTGAAAAGCCTAAGGGTCATTTGTTTAAATGTACCCATGTATCACCCTGCACCCTCAATTTTAAATCACCGTAAAATTCAAAACAAAATTCTGTAGGTAAATGTTTCAGCCTGTTGTGTTTTTGATCTGACTTTGTAATGTCATCTAGAGAGAGGCTAGAGAAGCCGGGTTAGCATATGTTGGGAAATGGAGATTTCACTATGTTTGTAAGGCATTATAAGAGTATATGGCACCATCAGCAGTTAAGAGAATAGCTAGAGTCGCATGTTTTCATCAAATGCTCACTCAGACCAGGAGACTGGGTAGGCCGAACATGAGTGGCAATGCAACCTGGTTGCCCCAACGCCCAGAGCAGGGAACTGGGCCGAGCCCTGCAGGAAAGGAGCTGCCTCTGCAGGGTGAGTGTAGGTCTGACTCATTCTGCAATACCCTCCTCTTTCCCCTGGCTCCCACCCGAGGGGCAGGACCTCACCGCCTCTTACGATGAGCCTCATATGGGAAAACAAACTTCCTAAAAAATAAAAAGAGAAAATTCTAATAATAGGGTTCCTGCATCAAAGGGGCATGCAAGTGGATTAACGTGCAAATAAAACACGTTTATGGTAGAACAGCAGGACTAAGACAATAGCTTATGACTCTAGAGTTTCGATAATCTCAGTCTTGCAACTTTCGACACAGTATGATCACGCTGCTTTTAAAAAACATTAGGATTAATAAAAATACGATGTCTGTAGTGCCTTTCATCCAATAGCTTTACAAACAATTAAGCTTCACTACACCCCAGTGAGACAGCCACGGATCACTTCATCCCCCCCATTGAAAGGCGGCCACCAGTGGAGCGGAACACAACAGCTGTCTAACTGTGCAGTTAGATTACACAACATTTTAGGGCAGGAAGTGAAGAATACCATATATTGTTAGAACTGCAGGGGGAATTTAGGAGGGTAGTTACTTGCATTTGAATTTGGCCCAGGCATGAGGATTAACACCTCTCCTCTCACGAAAAGGGATGTCAAATTTTAATGCCCACAGGTGGCCAGGACCTTGGTTTTGTGCTTTATTTGAAAGACAGCAAATACAGTAAAATGCCCACACCCTTGACTAATACCAGGCTAGATTTTTGACTGAGTTCTGATGCAAAAGGCAGAGTGATCCGTACCGAATTGCCAGTTCCACTTGAAAACCTAGGTGTTTCTTGGCACCGTGCTTAGCTTGGTGAGATCTAGCTGGATCACAGAACAAAGGAATATTTTCTCATGGAATTCAGTCCAGGAGAGAGTGCAAGCACAGGAACTGAATGCACTGTACATCTTCCTGGATCGCTCTTCCACCCACCTGAACCCTCACTCCAATGACTTTCCTGCACTTGTTAATCTGGAGGCACTTGCGTGGCTTTGGAGGTAGCCCTGCTCACATTTATGTTCACTCTCCTTCTGTAAAGAGCCTGCAGTGCCTCAGACCGCTGGAATCTTCCCCATTCTCGGAGATGATTTAGGATATAATTTCATTGCAGAATTAGCCCAGGTGCTTACCCCAGTATTGCCCTTATCCTTCATCTTCCCCTATCCACACACACAACCCTCTCACCTGAGTTACTCACTCACTCCTCGCTTCTACCCAGGCAAACAAGCACAGTTGAAAGTGTGGGTTAGAGCGCAGGTTCCACTTGGACTCAGGTTGGTAACTGCCGCCCAGTTTGCAGAGAGGATGCAGTCTAAATCGCTCTAGTGCCAATAGTCCTCTTGTGCCTCCCACAATTCCCTCTTGGTGCCAAGGACAGTTCACTGGGGAAAATCATAGAGCGTACTGCAGCAGAAAGAACCATGGGATAGATCCCAAGTTCTAGTGAAGCACACATGGAGGCATGCAACAACAGCGTGACTCAAGTCTGGCTTGGCAGTGTGGCTGTGCACACCCAGGTGCCGGTCACTGGGGCTAACTGCAGTGAAGGCATGCCCTCAGAGAAGCTCTACCTCATTTTTGTTTTTCATCCTCCACAGAGTAGGGGCTAGCTGCCTCCTCTTGCCAGACTATCCCCTCACCTGGACTGATGGATCATGAAAGTACTTTTAAAAGAAGGAACATCCTGTCCTATGTTTTTCTCTCTCTTCCTGTTTCTACTCCTAACCCTCCTTGCACTGGTATGTCCAGGAAAGATTGTCATCTCACTCAGTTTTTCTCCTTCTGCTTACTCACCACATATTCTGGGAATGAGGGGTTTAATTATCATTTAGAGGAGAAACATACCATTTCACATCTAGCTAGAGTGGAGCCGACCCAGTTAACATTCTGCTGAGTGGGGTAAAATTAACCCCCAACTTCCTGAGCTATCAGCACAAAATGACAATAGACGTTTAGTATACTAAAAGAAGCACTTACCTGAAACATTGGTCTGCAGAATGTTTCAATCTAGTGTACTTGTTGCAAAGCGGTTGTAACTTTGACATAGTGATTATTAAAAAAGCCTTAATTTGCCACATTGTCACATCATGATATTTCCCTATGCTTGAAACAGGAAATAACCGTTGTAGCTCGGAATCTGTGTGGTGATAATTGATAATATCCTTTCATTTCATCAAGACAACCAGCAGAGTTTGTAGCCCAAAATAATCAAAATTGAGCTCACTGAATCATGCTGTTGAGAAACAGCTGCACTGCTTTGCACGTTAGATACATATCAGATACTTATCTCAAAACAATGAGTAGATTATTACTTACAAACAGCAGAAGTGCCTCTTTTTCGTGGCTCATGATTATCGGTTTATAAAAATTAACATTGCCCATATAACTTTGTCTGTTTATATTTGTCCAGGCTTCTGTTGAGGTGACCTTTTTTTTATTTGTTAAACTTTCTAAGGAGAAAGTCAGTCACTGGACTACTGTTGTTTTAGTCACATTCTGCTGTAATTTGTTGATTGCATCCTATTAGGTTTTTAAAAATACCTGGTAATCATGTATAGTTTGAATTGTGCAGCATCTGATGTCTGACAGGCCTTTTTACTTAGGCTGTGTCCACAATGCCCCACGATTTGAACTACAAGGGCATGAAAAGCAGGGCACTCCAATTTGGTGTTGTGTAACTCCCCTGTGAGGCGCAAATAAAAGGTTCCTAGTTCAGTCATGTGGTTGTGTTTAAAGAGGATTTCATTAACGTGAGTTAGGGACCTTTTGATTTGCGCCCACGGCACCCACCCAGCGGAATTAGAGCATATTGCTTTGTGCTCACTACTAGTCACGCTTCTTTTGTCCAAACTGCAGGTATAGACAAGCCCTTAGATTTCATGGAGCAAGTTTGCCTTTTGAGAAAGATCAGGTTGACTTTTGGCATGTGACTCTCAAGGGAAAATCTCTTAGGCTTTTACCACAAAAATGGCAAAATTATATAAAGGATCTATATTTGTCTTTCTGTTCTCTGTCCCTTTCTTCTTGACATCTATTAACACATAGCCAGCGGTGTGTATGTAAACTATTTGTACAGCTCTTTCGTAGTGCATTTTTCTGTTATATTACCTGGAATAAACTGCTTCTGGAGTGTCAGGGAGAGGAGCTTAAATGACTGTTGTTCCTATACTTGATTATAACTATTGGTATAATGCTGTGTTCAAAGTTTTAAGGTTCCCACAGAAAGAAAGAATATTGTGAATTTTTTAAAGTGAAAGTATGTTTTGAGAAGGGGCAGACCAAATGATGAATTAGGAAAAAGTTTATATATTAAGACAATTAAATGGACTGGATGAAAAGGTAAATCAAGATTATGCCTTCAGCCAACATCTCTTTTCACATGTCTTCCTGTATGTGAAAATTGAGTTCATTGGAAATACTCTACAAAACCACAGTATGAACTTTGCCATTGTGGTTTTTGAAAGCCTGGTAAGATGTATGTTTATAGAATAATGGTCTGATTCATGACTGCCACAGGTTTGGTGGGGCCCAGGAAATACAATATCCAGTTCCAAACTATTTGTTGAGATTTGAAGAACTAACTGCTCATATATAAACTCAGATTTGGTATGACTTTTTCATTTGCTTACTCTAAAATGAACTGTTTTGTATTCTTTAAGTAGGAATTTTGGACAATGTTATTAGCTATGAAGAAGATTCTGGTGACTGTTCTTTTGTTTATTGTACCCAGTATATGTTACTAAATATTCTTATATTACATTATAGGGGATTATGCATGGCAGAGGACAGGACTAGATGACCTCTTGAAATAACTTCCAGTCCTATGATTCTATGATTATTTTATGTGTGTTAGTTGCAACGCAGTGTTTTTCCATTTCTGTTTTCTGTCTTGAGAAAACCAATTATCAACATTTTGAAAATAGGGTAGTTAAAGTTAGGCATGCAAATCCAAATTGAGACAGCTAAGTTTTTGGAAGCAATCACCATGTTAAATCTCTTCAACTTCTTTAAAAGTTGTTGGTGCATCACACATGTGAAAATCAGGCTACCTTTTTTTAGGTGCCTAACTATAAATAATAGTGTTTCAAAATTTGGGCCAATAAATACAAATTTTTGTGTTCGATTTAGGTGATGATTTTGTCCCGGGATTGTGATGGTGCTCTTTTCTAGCGGGGTAAGGTGATTTGTCTCTAGATCACATCAGGTGTGTTACAGAATTGGGATGTGTGTGTTTGGTATGGTAGTAAGTGAAGGCGGATTACTTTGGTAGCTTTAAACTCTGTGTGTGTGTCTTCTATCTATCTATCTATCTATCTATCTATCTATCTATCTATCTAAAACTAAATATGAGAGAGAAGAAAGGGAACTCCTGCTCATAGATATTCAGGGCTTGACTTTCAGAGATTGATTTTAAAAAACCCTGTAAAAGTGAAAACTCTGTATCTGTGTGCGTGCTCCTTCACATTGGGGGGTTGTTTATAGAGGCTTACAACTCCACATGGGTATAAGTGGAATGATGGTAAATTAAGATCTTACATCAAGCCATCAAGTAAGCCAAAGGCAATATGTAACTTATGTGTTTCTAACAGTCTTCCTGTATGGCTCAGTGAGATTTTCTAGTCTTACACCCTTTCTGTTGGCTGGTCCTGAGTTAAATTTTCATTTGTTTTTCTAATCAGCTTTGCGTTCACTATCCCATGTGCTTTCTTTTTAATGTTCCTGTAAAGATACAGTTATGTTCTGCAACCATACCACCTCTGCTGCAAAACCATGCTGCACAGTGGTTAGTCAGTATTTGGGGCCTGGCCAGGTTGTCTCCATTAGGAGGAGAAATTAGTGATGCAAATCATGTAGTACTTTTGTGCAGTCCTGTTTATATAATGAAGAATGTACACAAAGACATGTTCCCTTAATCCAGTAGAAACAAACAGCTGTAATACGTTACATAACTATGAACATTTAAAAAAAATCTCACTGCTTTGCAACAGCAAATCAGAAGAAACGTCCCTTTTTTGATGACTGAGAAGCCTTTGGCGAGTGGAAGTGGAATATATATTTTTGCAGTGTCTGAGCAAATTACATTGAAAATGGATACTCTTTTAAAAAAAGTCCTCAGATTAGGACTACTGGTTGTGCTGAAGCTATGGCTGATGCTGAGTCAAGTAGTGAGAAACAAACGAAGAACAAACTGTTTGACAAAGTTATATTTATTTTGGTTTTATGGATTTTAGTAATGGATGACCACAATGCTTTGTATGCTTACAAATCTGATCAAACAAAACAATGAAACCTGCACAGTTGAAATGACACTTCAGAGCAAGGCACCTAGAATAAAAAGATAAATCACAAGAAGTTTTTCAGTGAAAGGAAGAACAATACGATCAATGGAAAACTCAGGTGACAAACCTATGTTCGACCCGCAAAGAGTAAAAAAAACCGCATACCCTTGGAGAAGAACTGATTGTTCCAGCTGCTGTAGAAATGAGTGAAGTGATGGTAAACGAAGATGTGGCAAAGAAATTTAAGGCTGTATCATTTTTAATAACACAAATTGAAGAGCTTTCAGATGATATAAAACGGCGACTCACGAAAAGGCCACTTGTGTGTGAACAGGTGTGAGGTGATCGGATTCTGTGTGGGGCAGTTGAGCTTGATGAGTTGATGGATGTTGGTAATACGGCACAGTTATTAGTTTTGATTCATTATGTTTGTGCAGGGGAAATTTTGTAACATTTTCTCTGTCGAGAGTTCCCAAAATAGAACATGTTTGAATTATTGGATTATTTCGTGAAAGCTGAATTGGGAGAAATGTGGTGCTTTTTGCACCGATGGTGCTGCTGTTCTGATAGACCATAGGAATGGCATTGTAGCGAGAATATGAGCCATAAGCCCTCAGGTAATTGTAACACACTATAAGTTATTTCACCTGGGGGAATCTGTGCATGCACAGAATTCATGTCCCCTGCAGATTTCTTTGTGCCCAGCACTCCCCACTGGCTCCCCTGAAGCCATGCATTGATAAACCTCATTGTCTGGTGCTCCCCGCCGAGCCCCAACCTAATGCAGACAGCTCACCGCACTTGAACCCCCGCCCCAACAAATCCCACCCCACCTGCATCTGAACTACCCTGACTACCCCCCTGCACCCAGACACCTACCCCACTGAACCCCATCAAGCTAGCAACGTGATCTGCACCTCACAAAGCCAGCACGTGGACCGCCTCTTCTGAACCCTCCACCCCCATACCCAACCTGCTGAGCCCCATCCAGTTTCACTTGGGCTCCCTTGCAGAGTTCCATTGTATGTGCACTCAGAACATCCCCTCCAAAGAGCCCCTGTTCATCCAGATCTCCTTTACACCCAGACCTCCACACACTAAGCTTCCCATACCCAAATCGCCCCTCGCAGAATCCGATCACCTCACACCTGGATCTCTATACTTGGATCCTTCTGGGCTGAGCCTGCCTGCCTATATCTTGTGGTGTTGGCGCACAGGTGCAGGTCCCCCAAATGTTTCTGGGACCATCCTGGTCCTTGTGCTGTCAGGGTCAGATGCAAATTTATCACCCAGTCTGTGTCTGGAGAGCTGGGGGCACAGAATGATCTCTGTGCAGTCAGTGGCCTGTGCTTCCCGCTGGCATGCTGGAGCCTCCATATTGACAGTTTGCAGAATTTTACAATTTTTGGTGCAGAATTTTTAAAATTTTCTTCTTGGAGCAGAATACCCACAGGAGCAACGCTGCAGCTCCAGGCTCTTGTATCAAAGGAAATAGAACCCAAATTACATGACTTGCTCAGTGCAACTGTGACCATTGTGAATGTTAGGTCAAGTCCTTCCTTTGAATTCACACCTTTTTTGCAAAGCAGTGAAATGGAATGGGTGCACATGACAAGTTAGTGTTTCATGTGAAAATACATTGGACATATCCTTGCAAAGCTGCAAAGCTCTTTGCAACATGGCGCTAGGTTTTCTTTCTGTGCATAATCCCGCGATTGCTTCTAACTTTTCTGATGTGATATGGATCACTCACTTACTTACATACCTAGCAGACATATGTAACCTGTTGAATGTGCTGAGCCTGTCCACCCAAGAGATTGTTTCAGCATGCTTGAAGTAAGTGACAAGAATGGAGCATTTCAGAAGAGAGTACAGATTTCAAAAACAAGGCTGAAAGGTGGAACCTCACAGGTGTGTCCACTACTGATAGAATTTCTGCACATGAAGAGCATGATGATTGTGTGACAGGCAAGATTGTTGCTTTGACTGAGCACTTCACTGTTTACGAATATATGCAGGGAGGAATATGACTGCACATTGAAAATTGAGTTTCAGGCACAAACACCTTGCAAGTTTTTTCCAACTGTTGCTGCACAGTACCTGGTTTAGTTACAGAAGCAGTAGCAGTGTTGCTACCTTTCCCAGCAACATATGTATGTGAAGCAGCCGTTTCCACCATGACCACTGTGAAGACAAAGTTCAGGTACTGACTGGAAGTGGGGAATGATTTATGAGTTTGCTTGTCAACCATCACA
Source organism: Pelochelys cantorii (assembly GCA_032595735.1). Classification (NCBI taxonomy): domain Eukaryota; kingdom Metazoa; phylum Chordata; order Testudines; family Trionychidae; genus Pelochelys; species Pelochelys cantorii. Next base: position 6,352,995 of record CM064333.1, read on the forward strand.
CCAAAGATAGATAAGACTGCATTCAGAAGCAGGCCAACCCATCACACTGATTTCTATAAGTAGTCTACTCTTTGTCTTAAGCATTACTAACGGTACATGTCTCTAGGAAGTACACTTACGCTTTTGTCAATCTGCTCCTCAGTTAGGGGGTCCATAATTAATATTGCTTTGAAAAGGGGTCAGTCAACAAAACAAAGTTTGAGAACCTCTGCACTAGATAGAGCTCTTTGGTAGCGGCTGCAAGCACACACGGCATAGCCCATTTCCTCAGGACATCTTGGCTATGTCTAAACTACACCCCTCTGTCGGCAGAGGGATGTAAATTAGACATATCAAAAGTGCAAATGAAGCTGGGATTTAAATATCCCACACTTCATTTGCATAATGGCGGCTGGTGCTTTTTTCAAAACGGGGCTTTTTGAAAAAAACGGCAGTTTAGACGGGGCATTTTTGACAGAAATTCCCCGTTTCGAAAGATCCATTTTTTGAGGAGTACAGGATCTTTCAAAACGGGGCATTTCTGTCGAAAATGCCCCATCTAAACCGCCGGGTTTTTTCGAAAAGCCCCATTTTGAAAAAAAGCGGTGGCCGCCATTATACAAATGAAGCATGGGATATTTAAATCCCGCGCTTCATTTGCACTTTTGATACGTCTAATTTACATCCCTCTGCCGACAGAGGGGTGTAGTTTAGATGTAGCCCTTGTCATCCTCGTCAGGACTGGTGTGGGGAGTGTACCCCGCCCCCCCGTCACAGAGCACTTTGGTTTTGTTGTGAGCACAAACAATGAAGATAGCAGACTATCAGGAGAAAGTAGAAGAACAAAGTTGGCAGCGGCAGTGGATGACTTCCTTAAGCCAAAGGCAAGTGATTTCCTTTCATAAAATGCTGCACTGCAGAATTCTGCACAGCTGCTGCTTGTCTCTCTGCAAATGTTGGAAACAAGTATGGCAAAAATGCAATCGGATACAACAGGTACAGTCTCATAATTGAGTAAATTCACATCTGTTGTCTCTCCTGAAAACCATGGCAGATTTCAGGAAAATAGTCATTAAAAGTAGATTCAGCAAAAGAGCACTTTCCTAAGGAGACAGCAGATATGAAAGGTAAACTAGCGATGGCAGAGTTGTAGAGCCTCCGGAAGGCACTGACTTTTAAAACCCAATGGCTGTTTTTAGGACGGGTCTTGAGCTATAAAGTTTTATGGTGTTTGGTTATGGGGCTTTGTTTTTGTCCGCCTCTTCATCTGGCTGTGGAAAATAATCCACTGTACAGATGAGGGATACTGATTTTGGATATTTTTTCTTAAAGAAAATGCCTGATTTTCATTCTTAATTATTTCAAGCATTGCATTCAGGTGGGGTGTGGGAATTAAGGATGTAAAATCCTGTTTAATCAGTTAACTGGTTAAACATTACATTTAACTGGTTAACCAATTAAGCAGGATCCCATGGCCAGGAAGCCGCTCTGACTCGGCTGAGTTGGAGCAGCCCCCAGTTCATAAGGCTGCTAGCTCCAACCTGCAGTGCGGTAGGTCCAGCCAAGGTGGAGCAGCCCCGTTCCTACAGAGCTCAACGAATAGGGGGCTGCTACTGGCACCAGTTAACCGATTACCAGTAAGCATCGTCCGGAAAGGGGTGATGCTTATCAGTCAACTTGTTACCTGTTCACATCCTTAGTGGGAATAAAGAACTTTGAGTGCAGATATGACCCAGGGAACTTTTATTAAATACTACAAGCATCAAGAGTGGAATTTCTGCACCAGGTTGCATGGATATCAGTGGTCCACAATAGCAAAGACTGTAAGACAGGGGCTCAGCCTTTGCTGGGAATAGATATCTGCTGAAAAGTTGCTTACAAAACATTCTGTGCCTCTGTTTTGGTATATGAATACCAATCTGACTTGGTGACTGAAGGATCTGACTACGGAAACAATTGATCTTCTGGCTCATGTTTCAGTTTGCCTGTGGTGGTCCAAAGCAAGGCATTTTCCCGTAGTTTTTCTCAACCACCTTCTTGCTGGCTTGTTCATGCACCCTAATAAAGAACATTTGTAGTTATGTCCTGGTCATACTTACAGGCTTGTAACTTCAAAATGGATGGTTATCTGGTTTTCTCTGGGGAGGAGATGGTGTGGGTATGGGTGTGGGTGTGGGGGGTGAGGGGACTGTGATTTTGTGGGAGCCCTGGTAGGACTGACTGCCTGTTTTGATTTAATAAAATCACTTAACAAAAACTGATGATGTTACTGACCCAAAGGCAAGAGGATGGCCTCCTGAAAGAACTAATAACAAGCATCCTGTCAAGCTGAGATTTTTGATGAGGGGAACTTATTCTAAAGATGAATTTCGAAACAAGTTTTGGTGATTTCATTATTCCAACATCAGCCTCTGGGGATTTCTCATCATCATATTATGAAGCTTTCACGACACTGTTCATTTATCAGAATGGTAAAAGAAATCCAGCATGTTGCTTCAAGACATCATGAATAAGACTGTTCTAACCCAAATGCATCTATATTTCATCGGTGAGTTGCTGGCATTAAAAGCAGCCAGAAGGAAGGCTAATACATAGTAACAGGGAAACAGGGCATTCGATAGGCAAAGTTCACTTTACAGTAAATGGGGTGCATAGACTGCATTGCAGGTTTGACTCAGAAAAGTTACAGATTTTTATAAAAAAGCATCTCCATTGACCAACATATTTGCTTCTATGGGCAACCACACAGTCCAGTTCTAGGCACTGTGCTGATGAAAACAACAGGTGTTCACTCTTGGCACATGGTGCCTAGCACTTCCTATTAATTTCCCTGTTTCTGGAGACATGTCAACAAGACAGCATCCTCACTAAGATAACCTCATTCCTCCTTAAGCAATCTGTAGAAATTATCAAGAGGTTACCTTTGGTATTTGATTGCCACAGGATGAGTCAGCATGGTTCTTGAAAGGTCCCTAAGAAGCTTGTTGAAATCATAAGAATTCCACATGAATGCAGGAAATCTGTCATTTCTAGGTTTTAATAAAAGATTTAAGAATCTGGAAAAATGGTGTAAAGGACTCATTTCTCTGTGTGTGTTTCTGTGAAGGTGCGTAAGAAATTCAGACAGATGTCTGTTGATCTCCCTCCCTTCCTTAGACAGATTAAAAGCTTGTTTATAGGGGGGCACTTGGGAAAATTAAGATGAATCAGCTAAAGCTGTAAGGTTAATTCACGTAAGTTAAAGTGCATTAAACGCCTGTGTGGATGATTTCATTCAGAAGTAAAATGGCCTTAGTGTGCTGTGAAGGAGGATTAAGCTACAGCAAACCAAGGGCACTTGACTTGTAAATGAGAACTTGAGTATCCCCATGTAGGCAGGGATGGGGAATCTTTTTTGTGTTGAGGACCACTGACCCACAGAAAAATCAATCGGGAGCGCACACAAGTGAGAAGAAAAAAAAAAAACCCCAACCCCTCACTGTGGCCCCACCTGAGAAGGAGAGAGACACTCCCCCCATTCCCTTCACACACTAGAGCCTGGGTGGGGGTGGGGGGGCAGCCGAGTAGATTTTGTGTGCTCCAGTCCCGCAGTGGGGCAGTGATGGAGCTGAAGCACCAGCGTGGACTCCCCAATTCTGGGAAGGACCCCAGAGCCTTGGGGACCGGATCCAGGCAAGCCAGGGGGCCGCATGCAGCCCCCTGGCCTGAGGTTCCCCACCCCAGAAGCCATTGGAGTCAGGCTTTCTGCCCTGAAGGAGTGATATTTAGAAAAGAAAGGCTAATTTAGAAAATGGTTTTCCTTCCCTAGCTATTTCACTTTTCCTCTGGTATCCTTATCATTTGCTTTAGGCAGGTCTGTTTCTGCTGTAGCATGGTGATTTCCCCACCGCCCCCCATGTTGGTCTTGAACATCTCCATCCCTTTGGCAGGTCATACTCCCCATACCTTGAGACTAACTGCTCCAGAGTATGTTTACAGTTTGCTCTTTCTCTCCATGGTGGTGGTTGGGTGGCAGAATAACATACCTTTCATTGTATTGATCACAGTATTTGCTAGCTAGCTGGGTGGGTGCCACAGTGAGACTCCATTCTGAAGACTCTGAGCCCTCATCTCTTTGCTTTACTCCTGCTTCTTCCTGGGAGTTCATAATCATGTGCTGCAGTTTGGTTTAATCTTTGTTTAACAGACATGTAGTGCCAGACTGGAATACAAAGGTTTTGCATCTGACCTCAGGCCCCTTCTGTGGTTTCCAGTTCCAACTTCTTCCAGTACAAAAGAAATTGAAAGTTTTATGTAGGATTCATGACACCTGAGAGTTGCACCAAACTGCAGGTGATTTGCCCGTTTCTCCCCATTGTGATAAGAACGGCCATACTGGGTCAGACCAAAGGTCCATCTAGCCCAGTAGCCTGTCTGCCGACAGTGGCCAGCACCAGGTGCCCCATAGAGGGTGGACCGAAGACAATGATCAAGCGATTTATCTCCTGCCATCCTTCTCCAGCTCTGACAAACAGAGGCCAGGGACACCATTTCTATCCCCTGGCTAATAGCCTTTTATGGACCTAACCTCCATGAAATTATCTAGCTTCTCTTTAAACTCTGTTATAGTCCTAGCCTTCACAGCTTCCTCTGGCAAGGAGTTCCACAGGTTGACTACATGCTGTGTGAAGAAGAACTTTCTTTTATTAGTTTTAAACCTGCTACCCATTAACTTCATTTGATGTCCTCTAGTTCTTCTATTATGGGAACTAATAAATAACTTTTCTTTATTCGCCCTCTCCACACCACTCATGATTTTATAGACCTCTATCATATCCCCCCTCAGTCTCCTCTTTTCTAAACTGAAAAGTCCCAGTCGTTTTAACCTCTCTTCATATGGGATCCGTTCCAAACCCCTAATCATTTTAGTTGCCCTTTTCTGAACTCTTTCCACGGCCAAAATATCTTTTTTGAGGTGAGGAGACCACATCTGTACACAGTACTCAAGATGTGGGCATACCATAGTTTTATACAGGGGCAGTAAGATATTCTGGGTCTTATTTTCTATCCCTTTCTTAATAATTCCTAGCATCCTATTTGTCTTTTTGACCGCCGCTGCACACCGTGTGAAAGTTCTCAGAGAACTGTCCACGATAACTCCAAGATCTCTTTCCTGATTTGTCGTAGCCAAATTAGCCCCCATCATACCGTACGTATAGTTGGGGTTATTTTTCCCGATGTGCATTACTTTACACTTATCCACATTACATTTCATTTGCCATTTTGTTGCCCAATCACTCAGTTTGGTGAGATCTTTATGGAGCCCCTCACAGTCTGCTTCTGTCTTGACTATCCTAAACAGTTTGGTATCATCTGCAAACTTTACCACCTCACTGCTTACCCCTTTCTCTAGATCACTTATGAATAAGTTGAACAGGATTGGTCCCAGGACTGACCCTTGGGGGACACCACTAGTTACCCCTCTCCATTCTGAAAATTTACCATTTATTCCTACCCTTTGTTTCCTGTCTTTTAACCAGTTCTCAATCCATGAAAGGACCTTCCCTCTTATCCCATGGCCATGTAATTTACACAAGAGCCTTTGGTGAGGGACCTTGTCAAAGGCTTTCTGAAATCTAAGTATACTATATCTACTGGATCCCCCTTGTCCGCATGTTTGTTAACCCCTTCAAAGAACTCTAATAGATTAGTAAGACATGATTTCCCTTTACAGAAACCATGTTGACTTTTGTCCAACAAATTATGTTCTTCTACATGCTTCACAATTTTATTCTTTACTATTGTTTCGACTAATTTGCCCGGTACTGAAGTTAGACTTACCGATCTGTAATTGCCAGGATCGCCTCTAGAGCCCTTTTTAAATACTGGTGTCACATTAGCTACCTTCCAGTCATTAGGTGCGGAAGCTGATTTAAAGGATACATTACAAACCACAGATAATAGTTCAGCAGTTTCCCATTTGAGTTCTTTTAGAACCCTTGGATGAATGCCATCCGGTCCCGGAGATTTGTTGACATTAAGTTTTTCTATTTGTTCCAAAACCTCCTCTTATGACACTTCAATCTGGGACAGTTCCTCAGATTCATCACCCACAAAGGATAGTGCAGATGATGGGACTTTTGGTTACAGAACCGCTGACGTGAGACAATCTGTCTTGGAAGGACAGACTTATCAGTTAGGATGGTTATAAAGAGATTACTTGAAAATACAGGTTTTCTAATAGTAGGGTCTCTCTGTTACCTTCCTTAGAGTTTGTCAGAAATATGATCCCCACTTTCAAATCAACCATGTGGTACAGTTTGTAACTGATGTTGCTTATCCCTGAACATCATGGGAGCACCAGAATATATATTGGTGGATCTTACCTGCCTTTCTTTAACTGTTACAATTACACAGACTCCTTATAGTCATCTCAGTGTTTGAAGTCGTTAATATATTTTTTAAATCAAGAGATCTGAGCATGAAATCCAGGGAAAAATCAAGCCTCAATAATGATCTTTTGAATTGCTTAACCTGCTGACACATCTGTTCCTCTTGTGAGCACCGTGGTTTTGGTTTTCAGAGGTGTTGTAATTCTTCTCCTCTCACTTACTCTCTCACTGCAGTTCTAATTAGTCCACTTTGTGTAGACAAAAAAAAAAAAAGCCAACACAAAAACAGTCAAGGATTTTCTGGCGACAGGCACAGGTGAAGTGAGTGTTAGCCAGTTCATTTTCAAAGGGAGCTTTTTGTTGTTCTGACTTTAATGCTGCCGGCATTATCCTTCCTTTTCTTAGTCAAAGGAATTTGTTTAGACTTTTCCCTGAAACTTTCTATAAAGGAACCAAAGCTTCAGGCCCCACTGTGCTGTGTTTAGTTGAGAATATAGAGTCAAGTGATGGCTTCCTCGTAACACTAATGAGAGAAACTTTGACTTGGCCCTGTTGAAAGTAAAGCTTTTTCTTTAACCCAACAGAGAAGAAAAGAACATGTAGCAGGTTGTTCACTTACCTCTGGATATCAAGTTACAGCTGACTTTTCATTTTCTCAGTAGGAATGTTTACAAGGACCCTGGCATTGTGGGCTCTTTGAAAGCATTCTTAAAGCACCTTCAACAATAATATAAACTCCTGTTTAAGGTCTCTAGTCTTTGACATGAATGGGAGTTGTGGATGCACACACATGAATAATATTGCTATACTTAGGACAGAATATGTACGAAAAATGGTAACAAGTCATATTTTGGGAGGGTACACTTTTATCAACCTCACACGTGGGCTTTTCAGGGTTTCTTCTCTGTTTTTTCTTTTCCTTGGTATTTGCTACTTTGAGCTCGAAATTCTGTGCTGAAACAACAACTTAGAATGTACCATGTCATGCAACTTCTTTCTCATTGTTTGGTTTTCAAATCATCTCGTGGACCATTTCATTTGAAAAAACAAATGGTTTGCCATGGCACAGGACTGAAAGCTGTTTCTTGGTATAATTAAAAATGCTGTGGAAAATATCTTGCCTTTCCATTTAAGTGGTAGTGTATCGTAAAGATTGTTACCAGTGTTTGCTGTTTTGCTTTCAAAGCTCTTGTTTGATACAGTATGTTGCTCTAAACCCCTCCGGTTCTTTCTTTGCCTATTAAGGATTTATTTTACTAGGTTGTATGGTAAAACTCTATTTAATAAAACCCTGCGTGATCTGAACACTTCTGAGTCTGATTATTCACTCACCGGGGGCCTTGAAAAGGGATGTATAAGAGCTCAGAACATGCTTTTGAAAACAGGTCACTCATCCTCTCTTCCTTTGCATTAAGTGGTTTCTTTTTAATATCTTTTATTGCTATGGTGTAAGTAGAAAATAAGAGTTCAGCTGTGAAGATTGTTTAAGAGCAATCTCTTGAACATGGAATATTGCTGCTGATTTTTTTTTTTCTTTTTCTGAAAGGCCCCATTCTAGTCTGTGAGGCCCGCCCTGTGTGAGAGAGTTTCAGATCTCAAGCTGTTCCCAAGTTTTGGCAGCAGTTTGGTTTTGTTAAAGCTCTTTTGTGCGCTTGTGGTTTTCAGCAGTGTGATGGCATCTGTAGTGTGTGTATCTGAAAAGCTTTCATAAGTAATTTGAGACCATCTTCATTGTGAGAACCATTGAGATGGTACGGGGGTTGTAAATGCATAGATGTATATCGTATGCAGGCACACTTGAAGCTGGGGTTGGCAGACTTTAGTTGTTGAGAGTATTACAAAAAGCTTTATTCATAAACTTTCTAGATCAGATCTAATCACCGTGTGAATTTATGATTTTACTAACATATTAGCACCTGAATACTATTGTTATTTACACTTTACGAATAGTTGAGTTAGGTAACTGCATTAGGCAAAGCAAGAAAAGTGAAATACAGAGTAAGGCCTTTACAGCAGAAATCCGTTTCAGTATTAAAGCTATTTTTAATAACTTCAGTTTTTGAGAGGTTCATTTTTGCAGCTCTTAATAAAACTGAATTCTCACTGTGTCTCAAAGGTTCTAATTATTCTTCCAAACTAGGAATGTAAAATCCCATTTAATCAGTTAACCAGTTAAATGTTAGGTGTAACTGGTTAACTGATTAAACGGGATCCCAGGCGAGAGACTGCTCCAGCTCAGCTGGAGCAGCTCCCAGCCCACAAGGTTGCCGCCTCCACCAGCCCAGCATGGTGGAGGGCTCCTCCCTAGCCCGTGTGGGCTCCCAGCTCCTGCTGGACCCCAGGCAAGGGGCTGCTCCCAGGTGCCAGTTAACCATTGCCGGTTCATATCACTATTCCAAACCCATTCTCTTTGCCTGGTGTCTGTTGCAATTCACTGTGTGAACAGACATTGTTTCCCCGTCAGACTGTTATTGGTAGCAGAACTATGATTTGTGATTTCAGTGGCAGATTAAATACAGTAAACTTCAGAGCATATTACTTAACTACATTATTAACTCAGGTTCTTAAGAATGGCATGGTCCTTGTTGCACTAATTAATTGCATCTTGGCTAGCTGTATAAATTGGCTAATTGCATACTAACTTGAAGACCAAATGCTTCTCTTTATACTGTAATCACTTTGGACAAATAAGTCAGGATACTCATAAGACTTTTGTCCATTCATCAATTTTGTTTAAACAGCTGTTAGTATATGTTGCTCAGTGCAAGAGGATACCAGTTTTATGTATGAAAACTGTTTGTGGTGCCAAAACAGCATGCAAGATGTTAGCAGGAAAAGCATAAAACTGGTTCGTTGTCCAGATATCCAGTTTTGATGTCTATGCATGAAAGCAAAGTGCCTCTTGGCAAAGTCTTTCCATTGGCTATGTTAGTGCTCTGTCAAAGTGTGAGGTTTTAAAGGATTTTTGATGTTGCACAGACAGTAGACTTTTAAAAGTTCATTACTCTCAACTTAGTAAGAAAAAATAAATTCAGTATAGGTTGAACCTCTCTAGTCTGGCTCCCTCGGGATCTGACTGGTGCTGAACCAGAGAATTTGCCAAACCACAGGATATCAATATTGTCTAGCATCACCACCAACACTCCCCCACTGCTTATTGCAGGCTACTCAACATGCGGGCCACATGCAGCCCGCTGCCCGTTTGTTTGTGGCCCGCGGTGTGGTTTGGATTTACACAGGGCTCAAAATGTGGCCTGCGGGTGGGTGCCAAAACAAAAATGTAGTCAATATAATGATCTTCTGTTGATATGTGTTTTAGTAGTTAAATTCCTGGACTGTCATTGCTCATTAAAAGTGCTGTCATATGGGTGGAAATCGGGTAAATATTGCATTTTATTCTCAGCAGAACTGACTTAAATGGGGCCTGCGTGTTATGTAGTGTTATCTTAATCTTTATATTCATGCCCATCAGTGTGAAAGAAGCTATTTGCATATATTTGCATGTATATGCAACCAGACTTAAGTTGCAGCCCTCGGCATGTGCTGTGAGTATCATTGTAGCCCCCTGGGCTTCCAAAGTTGAGGAGCCCTGGCTTACTGGGTCCTTAGAAGACATTTAGTGATAACTTAGAGCTAAATAACAGCACACAACACTGAGAGCCAGGACTTCTGGTGGTAAACAAACTTTATGGGACCACGGGAAAGTTGGCCACACCCATGATAAGTGGACATCTGGCTCACTAAAATCATGCTGAATCATGGATGTTGCTGGACCAGAGAATGTCAGACTAGAGAGGTTCAACTTGTAGGGAAAAAAAAACTATTGACTTCTTGTATTGAATGGTGCTTGGATTGAATATTGCTGAAAAGCAGTCTGTTGTCACATCAGCAAATCTTCTTTCAAATTAAAATAGAGCTCTTAGAAATGCAGGGCAGTGGGTTAAGGGAAATTCATTTATATGTTCAACTACTTTTGTTCTTGTTTCACTATGAGCAGTTAATGAAGCAAATTGATTTGAGATACTAATGAGCTATAAAAAAGGATAGAAAGCTTTTGATATTTATCTCAGGACAACAAAACAAGTTGTAAATAGCTCCAGGCTTTCAAAAGTCCTAGCTAATCTGGGATACTGCTACTAAAATTTCCCACCGTTACTATGAGCAGTAACACTACTGTAGGTGAGGTGCCATCAGGATTAAGTTAGCATGTAATCACCATCTTGCATAGCTGTGTCATGAGCAGGGAGAGATGACATGCAACCTGGCAGCTATCTGAAGGCCCTACATCCATGATTCTATTGTTGCTACTGCTGGTGGAACTGAACTCCTACAAGCAATTCTGGGCAACTTCAGCAAAAATATCTCCATGGCACATTGCCTACAAGATGAAATAAATTACTAGTTTGGAGGGATCTGGTTTACACCACCACAATACCCTAGAAGAGTTTTAAACGGGGATTACTTTTGTAAAAACAGCAGTCCTGTGTAGTCATCACAACTGAATCATGCCACAACAGTAGGCCTGCAATATGGTGTGGTAACGCAGATGAAACGTGCTTTGGTCTTCTTCAGTCATGCCAGCTTCAACAACATGGCAGGACTCTGCTGTGTTGTAACTTGGCCCCCCAGTAGTACAGTAGGGTGGATAATGTTAGGATCTAGAAAAATTAAAGACCTTTTGTTAGGGGATACTGTCTGGGTTAAGAGGACAAAATCTGGATCTTCCTTAATGTGTGTGTAGCTTGTCCTAGGGTCTTCCCAGTTATTCATATTTTCTTCTAATTTTCAAATATAATTGCAATCCTGACATAGTTGTTTCAGGGTCTTAAAATAGCTTTTTCAAGACATTGGTTCACAGTTGCTCTGATGGGAAGCCTTTCAGGATGTGATGGGAGCTCTTGTAAAGCATGCCTTTCTGTTCTGTTTTTATATGCAAGTAGTGAATTGAAACTTACTAGACTCCTGTTCTCGGAAATCCTGTCCCTTGGTGCCTTAGCGAGAGAGAGATACTTATAAATTTCAGTTTATTGCTTATACAGAAGAAGGCCAGAGACTTGCCTTTTGAAAGGTAAGCAACCCCATGATAACTGAGGCAGTTTGTGAAAGAAATGCTGCAGAAACAGAGGTGAGTAAGAAAAGAGTAATTCCCAGAGATACGTGTGGAAGAGGGGGAGTATTAAGAGCTATGTTGATGAGATAGGAAGGGAATATGAGAAATATTAGGAGAAAATTATAAAGCATTCTCATAGAAGAGCCAACCATCATTCATGTAGTCTTATTCTCCGTTACCGACTTCTCTCTGCCTCGTAAGCATGCTGTTGCACCCTTTTTGTAACGCAGTAGCTGTATGGTTCTCTCCACTGGAAATGATCTTGTCATAGTCAAGCCCAGGAAATCAATGGAGATGGTAATTTATTTCCAGGGACATGAGTGTAGTGAACAACTTAAAAGCTAACCCTTCCTACCCCCCCCTTTCCTACTTTAATAAGAGATGCACATCCTCAAGCACCAGTCAGAAAGAGAACATGTTCTTTTCCCAGCTTCTAAGGCATGAGTGCTCTTAAGGATTTTTTAAAGCTTTCTTCAAAACATGAGTGTAACCTTCTGTTTGTTTTTTATAAAAGGACCTGAACATTGTGTCTGGCATCAGTCTGGCCCAATTACGATGTATTTATAGGAAGCCATTTTAATGTTACCCAGTTATCCCGACAGCTCCTTTAACAAGCCTGCTCAGCAGCTTGGTTGTTGGCACAATTTGAGATGTGAGGAAACAAGCAGAAGAGGTGGTTTTGTGTTTGTCTTTCTCTTGTTTTCAATCAAGTGCCTAGCTGATGTTGCATTGAGTTTGAGAGAGGCACTTGCAAACCAAAAAAAATACAGTATATGTGTATATGCAGAAAGGTGATTTGTGCATACTGCTAGCCGTAATTGGATAGCTACATCTTTTGTGTCAGCAGGTTGCATAAGGGTCCTCTGGTGTGTGTAGTCTTTTTCCTTTGTCAACTCAGAAACGTACTCTTTGATTGAAATAGGCTGTAATTTGTGATATTCTCCAAAACCCTCAATCCATGTCTACTCTTGGAGCTAACAGGCTTCGCTCCATCCGGGCTCTGGGCCTAGAGTGCAGCCCTCACTGTTACAGGATCACTGCTAACTTGTGTCAGCATGAAGATTCTTCAGTGGACTCCTGTGTTCTTCAGTAGCAGGTGCAGTGAACAGACATGCACTCAGTAAATTTACGGAACATAAGAATGGCCATACTGGGTCAGGCCATCTAGCCCAATATCCTGTCTTCTCAGAGTGGCCAAAATCAGTTGCGCCAGAGGGAATGAACACAACATGTGGGCCGGCAAATTCTCTGGTTTGGCACCGGTCAGGCCCTGAGGGAGCTGGACTAGAGAGGGTCAACCTGTAGCTCTTTTTTGAACCCTCTGAAATACTTTCTCTTGACAGACTTTCTAGTTCATATCGGGTCAGGGTATTCCTTCTGCGATTTTCTCACTTTAAATCACTGTTGTCATGGACTGATCCAGGCTCAACTACTTAGAACCCTCACTAGTGAGGGTTCCTGATTCCTCTTCAGAGAAGTCTGCTAAAGTACATGGAAGCAGTGATGACATCAATAGGTCTTACATTTTGAGTGGCAAAAAAATATTGCAAGTACATTTCAGTTATGATCTGTTCTTCTAATTTACTCTTGAAATGACCACCGTTTCTGGTAAAGCCAATTCCTCTGGTTCTAGAGATTAAATGGGTTACATTTGAGCTACTGATTTTTTGGACAGTTCTCTAAATTACCCTCAGACACTGAAAAGCCTCTTGGGAGTCTGAAAGCTTAGGTCTTTTTAGCATATTTTCTTTCTTCTTGCAAAGAGATTTTTTTTTAAAAGGGATGGATCCAAATGTTTGTAATTTCTTCTGATTTTTCTAAAAAAATAAATTGGGAAAATTTCTAATGGTGATATGCTTTAACTGTCATTCTCCCCCAGTAACAAAAAACCCCACATTCATTATTTGGTTCAGGATTCCGTATTGTGTATCACATCAATTTTAGAATCTTGTGTCATAAAGTGGATTGAGATCCACACCGAAGTGACATCTGAGAGAGAAGTGTTTGTTTTCTGAAATCTCAGAATGGAACTTGGCTGGTGGTCTTAGATAGATTGGTTATGTGCAATGTAGTTGTAGCTTTCTTGGTCTCAGGTGGTACATCTACACTGCACACTTATTTTGAAATAAGATATTCTGGAAGAAATACTCAGAAATAGCTTATTTTGAAATAGCACATCTACGCTACAGGGAAGCCTCAAAATTAGTCCAAGGCAGGCTTTCCTAATGTGGATGCGCTACCTCGATTTAGAGCCCCAGGAGGTGCTGAGAGGTGCTGAGGAGTAATTAGTTTGAATGGCCCTGGGGAGGAGCTGTTTCGAAATAGCAGCAGTGGAATGTCCACACTACAGCTATTTCGGAATAGCTATTTTGGAATAGGCGTTATTCCTTATGGAATGAGGTTTACAGAAGTCAGAATAGGCCATCTGTTATTTCAAAATAAAGGAATTACTGTGTAGACACTCACATTATTTTGGAATAACAGCTGTTGTTCTGAAATAACGCTGCTGTGTAGGACGCATCCAGGGTGTCAGAAACCTGAGGTAAGTGAGGTAATATCTTTTATTGCCCACTTCTGTTTGTCAGAGACAAGCTTTTGAGCTACACAGCTTATTTTCCCCCCAGAGCTGAAGAATAGCTCTGTGTGATTGAAAAGCTGGTCTTCAATAAAACATGGAGGAAGCAAAAGTTTCCCCAGTGAAACACTAGTTTCTTTAAAACCGATCTCATCAACCATTCCATGAGGCTCCTGTGTGCCCCTCCTATCAGATTCCCAGAACTGCATCTCCCCATTTAAAGAAGAACTAATTATTGCTTTCTATTACTATTGCTCCATGAAATGTGAATTGTAACAGATTAGTGAGAGGTTTATCCAATTAGCAGCAGTAAGTGTCCAGGCATAAAGAAGATGCCAAAAAGGACTTGTAAGCACCCCACAAAAGGACCAAGGGTTCTGTTTCCTACTGTTTCTAAGAACCCAAAAAGAATTCTTTGACTCTGCCCTTTTGAAAAGCAAACCTGGATACAGATTAGATCCCCAGATGGGTAACGCTAGGAGATACAAAAGTCTGAACTCAGGGAGGGGAACTTTGGATGTAGTCATACTGTTCCATCATCCGTTACTTTTTTCTATAATATCTGGATTATTGATAGGGTAATCGCAATATGGAGGCCTGCAGTTCCTTCTCAAACTGCTTCTGATGACCAGCTAATGCTGAGGACACTTTACTTGTGAGCCTTAAGCTACTCAACCCCTCTTAGTTCCCAGAATTTTATTAGCTATTGATTTCTTTACTTGAAAGGATGGGAATGTTGTATGTTTTTTAATGCAGAGTTTCCCAGAAGAGGGCAATTACTGTAATCTAAACATTACAGAAAGGTGAATATTTGCTCAGGGCTATTAATATATTTTGACGGGGTTAATTGTTTAATATATTAAATTGCTTCCTAGCGACTGAGGCAGAGTTAAGGTTGTGCTGACTTTTCCACTGTAAACACCGGTTTCCAAGGTTTTATAACTCTGACAGAAGAATTCCATCCCTACTAAAAGGCAAATTCTGTGCGTCTCGGCCTGGAGGGCTTTGGTTCTTGCATAACTGAAAAACAAATGTGTTTTTATCAAAACAAAATGTGCAAGCTGTAAATTTCAGCCAGCATTGCCTAGATACTATCCTAGCAAGGTTCTTATGGCTCCATCAACTTCTGCAGAGCTTATCCTTTATTTAATTTTCTAAAAGAACTTAGTTTCTACCCCTTTTGAGTGAAAAGAGACGCTTCTGAATGGGCACCATTGTAGTGCCGTCCAGCAAAGTCTGGTCCCGTTCATATCTGCAACTTTGATATTAATGTATATATTGTACACCATGACAAAGTTAATATATTGTTTTAGGAGTACTATCCAGTTATTTATTTAAAAATGAAAACAGGAGATAAGTATTTAGAAAAACACAAAAGTCAGGAGAGGAAGCATGTGTGAGTTACCTGTGGATTGCCTGTATTGTGTCTCTTCACCAAGACATTCCATGAAATATAGTTTATCGGTACTGGTTAGCATTGCATAATGAAGTACCTGAAGCATCTGATCTCTGATGTAGCATTCTTTCAGCAAATGTCCTTGACTCCCTGTGACGTGAGGGTATGAGTGACAGATGTAACACAGCAGTCTTGGTGAATGGGCTGTTCACCCCCTAGACTGAGATGAGTAACATAAACAAATTTTCTCTTATTGGAGAGCCAGATGCCCCCATGTACTGCATGCCAGGCAGTGAAAGAGAATGTCAGAACAGATTTTAAAATGTCACTCTTAAGGTCTTCCCCAAGAATGAGGAAACTGTCTTCTATGATGTCATCCTGAAAGGAACAGAATGCATGTAAATATTCACATTATAGAAAGCTAGGAATGGCCATTCTAGATCAGATCCATATCCTTTGTTTACCACATAAAATGAACGGCCCGTGGTCATGCTTTGGGCTGTGATACCGTCAGATTCCTCACACTAAGCACTGTTGGGCTAGATTAATGTATGGATGAGAAATTTTCAAGGGAGACATAGATGCTGCAGAAGCGGTTTTAGTGATTCCGTGGGAAGAATGCTCCCTAAGAATTTATGTTGAAACACTGGCCCCGACTGGTTTTAGTGTGCCTGATACGTCTGGCAGTGTTCTTTTTCACATGAGGTGCAACCGAGGTCTGAGCCACTTGTAGAATCATAGAAATTCAGTACTAAAAGGGACCTCTGATGGTCCCCTGGTCAAGCCCCCTGTGCTTAGTAGGCTCAAGTAAACCCAGACCATTCCAATACATATTTGGAGGTTTTAAAGAATAGATTAGACAATGACTGGATTCTATGACCTCCCTTGGAATCCTGTTCTGGAGATTAACTATTCTTAGACAAAAGTTTCCTAATATCTATGATCTCCCTTCCTGCAGATTAAGCTCATTACTTCTTGTCCTAATTACAGCTGATATGGAGAATAACTGGTCACTGTTCCCTCTTTATAACAGCCCTTTAACATATTTAAAGACGGTTATCTAGTCTCCCCTTCCCGCCAGTCGACTTTTCTCAAGACTTGACTTGTATAGAAGTCAGATTTAATAAACCTTTTGTCATCTTTCTTGACCTTCTCTTGACTCTCTCCAATTAGTCTACTTCTTCCCGAATCCCTAAAGTGTGGGTCCCAGGTTTGGACATAGTAGTCCAGCTGCAGTCTCAGCAGTGCTGAATAGAGTGGGACACATACTTCTCATGTCTTACATGTGATACTCCTGTTAGCACACCATGCCCTTTTTCTCCACTGCATCACTTGGTTGGCTTATATTAATGTGTAATCCACTATAACTCTCAAATCTTTTTCTGCAGTACTGTCATCTAGCCAGTTATTCTGTTTTATAGTTGCCAGTTTGATTGTTCCTTCCTAAGTGCAGTACTGTGCACTCGTCTTTACTGAATGTCATCTTGTTGATTTCAGATCCGTTCTCCAATATGTCTGTGTTGTTTTGAATTCTAATCTTTTTCACTAAAGTGCTTGCGACCCCTCCCAGTTTGGTGTCAGTTGCAGACTTTGTAAGCATATTTACTATTCCATTATTCAAGTCGTCATCAATGAAAATATTGAATGGTACTGGACTCAGGACAGACCCCTGTGGAACTCCATTAGCTACATCCCTCCCTCCCAATTTTGATAGCAAATCATTAAGCTCCTTAACTAAGGTCTTTGATCCAGTTTTGCACTCACTGCATAGTTATTTAATCTACACCACATTTCCCTAGTTTGCTTATGAGAATGTCATGTGGAACTGTGTGACAAATTTATGAAAATGAAGATCTACTAAATCTATAGATTCCTCCTTTCCAAGGCAGTAATCCTGCCAAAGAAGGAAATTTGGATGGTTTGGCATGATTTGTTTGATAAATACATGTTGGCTATTATTTATAACCCTATTATCATCTATGGCCTTATAGATTGTTTAATAATGTATTCAAACAATTTGTGATTGTTAAATATCTCATGGCACTTTCATGGGAGAAGAATTATTAAATCCAATGGCTTGGCAAAATGCTGTCTTACATTCTTCCTACCTAAAACATGCTTTACTGCAATTACACAGAAGTCTTATTATAAACTTTTGGTGTTGCTGTTAATTATTTGCCACTGGCTACTCCAGAAACAGGGTATTTCTGGACCAGATAAAAAATAAGGTTGCCTGCCCTCTAGGATTATACTGGAGTTTCCAGGAATTAAAGATTAATTTTTAAGTAAAGATGGTTATGGAATGAAACCTGCAGGAATACATTCAACCAAAGTTGGCAACCTTTGATAACGGTGATACGTATGTTTTAATGTGTAACTATAAGTTTAATACTTTAAGAATCTCCATCCCTAGAGGTTTTTAAGCCTTGGCTGGGATGATTTAGTTGGGGTTGGTCCTGCTTTGGGCAGGAGGTTGGACTCGATGGCCTCCTGAGGTCTCTTCCAGCCCTACGATTATGTGTGTGGGGTGGGGGTGGAGGGAGCATGGTAAATGCACTTAAGGAACTGGAACTGTTTCAGCCAAGACTCTTGTGTAGAGGAATTTAAATTCATCTTTTGCTTGAAGTGGCACCTTTAATGCCAAAAGACCCTAAGAAATATATGAGGATCACAAGTGCGCTCTCCACCCCCACCCCACAACATCAGTAAACCTTCACCTACACCTTATGTAAACCTCGCTTTCACCAGAATTCAATGCACAGCTGACTTTTTCTCAGTCTCTCTGAGCCCATTCCACTGCACTGCCTGTGCCCTTGGCTCTCGCTGGCTCTGAAGAATGCAGCTGCTGAGACAGCTTAGCAGTGCTGGAAAAGAGGAATAGATGACCAAACTTAACAGCTCCATCTGCTGATCTTGGCGAAGTTCAGTTAATTGTCCTGGATTAGGGACCTCCCCTTTTATATTTAATTTTTAAGATTTAAAAAGCAACCTGTGTCCTGTCCAAGATATTATCAGAATGTTTGGGAGTATAAAGTTTGGAGAGGTGACCACTGTGGAGGCATAGCTTACTTCGTGAGTCAGGAGGCCTTACATAAAATGTCATGAACTCCTCAAAATCACAGCACATGAAGATACGAGCACTCTTGGGAGACCTTTTTCTCCACAGTACTGTGTCTCCATTTAACAAAGTGAAATGGATGCTGTTTGAAAGAGTGATACGTTTAAAGTCTATTAATAAATGAAGTATGAACAACAGAATTTGTTGTTCAGTTGATTTATGCTGGCATTGTTGAAGAAGTTATGCCAGTCTTGTTTAAAATCACTCTTTTTTTTTTTTTTTTTTTCCCATTGAGCATTGCTGCAAGTGTATCAGGAGATGCCAGTACGTAAGTTGTCTTGAGTCCAGTCCAGAGGTATAATATGTGCTAGGAAATGCTTTCTGAAGATGTGCCTCCGTGTAGTGTGCTGAATGTATCAGATGACTAGTTAAAAACACTGTGATTCTTAGGGACTGGTTTAGATGGTAATTGATCTCAAACATGCATTCTAGATAAAACAAAAGGAAAAACTATGTAGCACTTTAAACACTAACAAGATGGTTTAATAGGTGATGAGCTTTCGTGGGCCAGACCCACTTCCTCAGATCATGTTCTGGAAGAGAATTGGCATGACCATATATACCAAAGGAATACAATGAAAAAGGTGAACACATCAGATTTAGTAAAGAAGGTGGGGTGAGGGAGGGGGAGGGAGGGAACAGCTATTTGAGTCAATGAATGGCTCATCAGGGGTGATAAGTGGGGAAGCTATCTTTGTAATGGTAATTAGCATCTTTGTTAAGGCCCATTCGTAAAGTGTCAAATTTAAGCATGAAAGAAAGTTCTGAAGCTTCCCTCTGTAATCTGGTGTTAAAGTCTCTTTGAAGTAAGATGCATGTAGTACGGTCATTAAGACTATGTCCAGATAGGTTGAAATGAAAAGCAACTGGTTTTTCCTTGTGAAGAGGTCTGATGTCTGTCTGATTTGTGGGCATTAATTCTTTGGCGAAGTGTCTGAGAAGTCTGTACAATATACATAGCAGAAAGACACTGTTGGCACATGATGGCATAAATTATATTTCTGGATGAACAGGAATATGTGTTCTTGATCATATAACTGACATGGTTAGGTCCAGTGATGGTGTCACCAGAGTAAATATGATCTGATCCAGAATATGATCTGAGGAAGTGGGTCTGGCCCACGAAAGCTCATCACCTATTAAACCATCTTGTTAGTCTTTAAAGTGCTACATAGTTTTTCCTTTTGTTTTAGCAAGATCAGACTAACATGGCTACCTCTCTATTACTAGGCATTCTAGATACTGGTCTTTTCCTGAAAGCAGTTTCTGTTGTGCCTTTCTTCCTGCAGATACCAGCAGCAGGTCAGACATGGCTTTAGGTTTTGGCCATGCCCCTTCAGTCCACATTTTTTTTTGTTTGTTTTTTTGCCTCAGAGTGCAATGGTCAGCCCTCTTGCCTAAAAAAATAGCAGTCCAGCAGCAAATTTCTGAGGGGTTGAACCGCAAAATGGATCACCCTGACGATCTTTCTCCTATTAGTTGCTCACTCATCACAGCAGAACTTGCAAGAAAGGTGAGGGGTATCCATCTGTGAGACCACCTCAGGATTTGCAGAGAGAAGATCTACAACTGTTGGTCTACAGAATCATGCTGTGCCAGGAGAAAGCCCTTAGAGTGTGGGTGGGTTGTTGTAGGTGGGGGGTGGGGGAAGGCACCTCTGCATTCCTCCCTCGCAGCAGCCAACATTTCCCTAAAGACATTTCTTCTAGAGCAAGTCTCTACTCTTAGTTTCACTGGGATGTAGCATGCCAGCCCACTCTCACCAATCAGGGATTCCTCGTGGGCAAGTCCAACACCTTCCGCCCACATTTCTCCTCACTCCAGTCCACAACAGAAGGGGAAAGCAGCTTCAGAATTCCCTGACTAGCTGTTCTCAGTTGAATAATAATCCCCTGGCAAGGAATCGGGCATCTATTCAGACCTTCCTCCTTCCCAAGAGAAAGATCCCTGGTCCTTTCAGGCTCTAACTCCATATTGGATGAGGAGCACAGGGGCTCAAGATATCCAAGCCATTTTAGACCTCAAGAGGAACAGAACAAGTCAGCAAGGAAGATGAAATTCAGAGGGAGACTCTACCTTTTGTAGGCTTGGCTGGAGCCCTAGGCATACTGTGTAAACCAGAGGCTGTGAACCAGAGTAGACCTGGCATGGGCAAAGTAACTCACTAGGTATTATATAACACCACATAAGCACATTTTGGACTGGAGGGGATGATACAAAAACAGATCTCACGAGTAACTATCTAAACTCATTACTAAGAGATAATACAAGAATATACTGACCCCTTGTAAGATAAGGGTGGGATGACAGGGTAATGAATAGGATTGTTTTGCTCGAGCTAGCATGTATGACAGGTATGACTTCTGGTGTGTATTACGTAACTGGTTTGTATCAGTGTATAAAAAGTGACGTCATAGAAGGGCAATTTGTACTCGCTGAGGAGACAGCATCCTCGTGTGCTGACTGAGCAGGTATCTTGTCCCAGGCATACATGTACTAGTGTACCTGTAGTCCCTGTGGGACTCTAATACTATGCTGTGTCGACAAATAAACCTGGCTGGGCACCTTTGCTACTGAACTGAGCCTGTGGTCTTTCTTGTGAATAGCATTGAGGTCTGCTGAATTAACATGCTGCACGGTCTGCTAGAGGAGCTGACAGTGGCGCCCCATGCCAGCAGTAAAAGCGCCACAGCAGCAACAGTATTCCACAGCACTCTCATCTTTCACTGTCCCTGCAGGAGACCTTCTTCCTTCAGTGAATCCGGCAGAAGTTTATATTCCAGTCATGCCCCATAAAGCTATCCGTTCCTTAGATAATTTCCCCATCAGATGCTCCGTCACTAGGAAGACAACTTCCATAAACCTACACAGCCGTGTGATTCTCTCTGAGTGGATTGTCCACCTCCGAGGTGGGATTGACATGAGGAGAGCCAGAGTCTTCCTGGCGCAAGAAAAGTTTCGTAAGATTCAGGCACTGATCTCAGAAGTGTCATGGAATGGTGTCATCAGTTCATCTGTGTCTGCAGCTCCTTGGACTTCATGTTATATGTGCGTGAGATCTTCAGGGATTCCTTGGAGGCCTTCAGCTGTTCTTAACAAGAGATGCACAGCAGAGTAAAAATATCATCCATGGTGATCCAGTCCCGTCCCTGATTTGATGGAAACAAGAGGACCATCTGATTGTGGGATCTTCTTGATCTGAGAACTTTCTAAAGTGCTACAATTCTTGGGTATCTCTTTGAGTCACATGTTTTCCCCAGAGTTTCCTCTGCCTAAAGATATTCTTCCTTTTTCAAGAATTTTGAAACCTCTGCATTTAGACAACACCAAGAGAATTTCATCTCCCGTCAGGACAGGGTTGTTGATCAGCTATCAATTCATTGCTAAGATTAACGTTTTTCGACAGATCAGAAGAGGTCCTTCTTTAAAGCCCTGCACAGATACGAAATTTGTATTCGCATCTGTATCTGCAAAAATGAGCTGTGGATATTCGCATCTACATCTGCAGATGTGGATACTCACAGATATAAAGCAGATATCTGCAGATTTGCCAGGTGCTAGATACAAAATTTGTATCTGCATCCATATCTGCAAAGAAGAGCCATGGATATCCACATCCACATCTGTGGATATCAGCAGATTTGCAGGGCTCTCTTTCTTCCCTCATTCCATTAACACTGTAGGAGAAACATGGCATGTGCTAATGAGCAGTTAAAATTTACCTTAGTGTAGCCATCCACTTCAGGAGAACAAGGAAAACATATTTTATTCATTTTTTTTTCCTCTGTGATTACTCAAAACACTAAATTCTCTACAGGCAGGCTGACTGGATGCTATATACAGAAATATCTATTCAGCAACAGAGAAATTGATTCCTGAGGGGATCAGAGCCCCTAGTACATGTTCTATGGGTAGAAAGGGCATCTGTCTCCTGCAGACAAGACCTGCAAGTCTACTGTCCAGTTGTTTCTCTCAGCACATGGACATCTTCATAAAGCCCTACTAGCTTGAACGTCATTCCTCTGCAAAAGCATCTTGTGAAAGAATAATGCTCATCGCAGTGGTCCCCACATATACTATTAATTTTTCTTGAGGGCAACTTCCTTCTCGATGTTACTTGCCTCTTTTTCTGTCAGGTTTTTTTTTTCTACTTGTCACTCAATTTGCTTTCCCACGCAACCTAATAAGTTGTTTGGGCATCTCTGTGATAGTCTCATCTTGAATCCATGGAGATGACAGTTATGGTTTAATAAGCCTTTGTGGGTTTTTCAAATAACTAGTAAGACTTTTTGTTATTTCAATACAGTGTTGAAGGTATTTGCATAGTAACTGTATAGGGAAGGCATAGCCAGGCCCTTGCAGCAAGTTTGAACTTCATCTGGAGTTTGTAGGACAAAAGGTGCAAAGCAGAGCAAGTCTCAATTCCAGAGAGAGAGGGGAAACATGATTTTTCCAGTCAGATAAAATGGAAGTTTGCTTCAGGCTGCTGAGCTTGGTGTTTTGCTTCTCTCAGACTATACACAGTCTCTGGAGGTAGCAGAATTGACCACACTTGCATATATGTGAGTTCAGATTTATGACCCTGTCAGCAGAGACTGAGTACAGTTGGCCTGATACTTCCCTAGCTTGGGATATTGAAAGATGCTATGTAAAAACTTACATAGCACAATGTTTGTAAGCCTTAGAGTCTTTCTTGGCCAGTCAGGATTCTTCAGACTCTGGATCACTGCAAGCGGGCCCATCTCTCCTGACGAGTGATGGAAACCAGAGAAGGGAGGTTGTGTTAAGTTGCATAAAGGTGGTATAATTATTTAAAAAATAGCTTTTGGCAGAATTGTGTTGATACAGAATAAAGTAGTCACATATATAATTAATGGTTGTACATACGCATTCTGCAGAATCTTTCATAGATAAGTTTTTATTCAGATGAATCCCAATGGAATTGAGTATCAACGAGAGCATAGCAATAGATTAAAAGGCAACATTACTGTTTGCTATTATTTCTTTAATGGGAATCCTTGGGATCCACTCAATTCTGCTCTTAAATTTGCAGAGTAGAGTTTTCCTATTAACATGGATTATACAGTCCCCCTCCCCCTCCCAATATATAAGCTTAGTCTCCTCTGCTGATGAAGTGAGTAGTAACGGGCAGATTCATACAACAGAACTAGGAGCCTAAATACACATGGACAGATTATTTCTCAGGCCTGGAAAAAAGGGTAGGAGTGCTAAATATTAATGTTTTTCTGGATATTAATTTTATTGTGCATCGATCTGGTAGACTTTAGTTGGCACTATGCATCGCTGTGGTGAGAGCAAGGGGGCTATTGTGTTAGACCTGGTAATACTTTTGCTTCACTGTTGTTTGTAACCAACAGTATCCACTAATGGCTATAGTGCTTTTTCCTCTGAATGTTGCCAGCATTCCTAGTTTCAAGTCATGAATCCGGTAGGCCGTCATTTCGAGGATATCCATTATTAAGGCTAGATGGAGATGAGAGCACTGGGGCTGTCTGTTTAACAGGGGCATGTTGTACTCATTTCAGATGCTTCAGGATAAATACACGAGCTACCAAGATCAGTGTTTTTTATTTACCCGCAACTTAGATCAATTATTTGGCATCTGTTTGGTAAGTTTAATTTAATAGATGTAATTTAAATCACAGAACCAATTTCATTGTGTACGCTGTAAGTAAGATGAATTTAGTATTTAATCTGAACCTTACACTGCGAGTTGACATTATTTTTACGGTAATATGATATGAGCATCTTGGGTACAATTAGGCTGCAGAAGCATTGAAATGTAGAGCTGGAAGGGACCTCGAGTGGTCATCTAGTCCATCCCCCATGCTCAGGAAAGGCCTCGTATTCCAAAATAATCTTGGCAAGTATTTGTCAGACTGGCTCTTTAAAACGTAGTGATTAGTATTCCACGACCTCCCATAAACACCTACTCCGGTGCTAAATTACTCTTATAGTTAGAAGGCTTCGTAATATCAGCCCTAAATGTCCCTTGCTGCAGATTGTCACTTGCTTTTTGTCCTACTTTCAGTAGACATAAAGAACGCTTAATCATCCTTTTTTATAAGATTTCTTATCATATATGAAGACTTATCAGTCTCTCTTCTCCTCAGTCTTCCTTTCTTAAGACTAAATATGCCCAGTTTTTTTAACCTTTCCTCATAGGTCAAGTTCTCTGAAAGTTTTATCATTTTACTGTGCATATACTGCAGAATTTTGGGGGGAAATTCACACCAGTGCTACCTCCATGTTAATTACACTCATTCCGGTATAACTAATAATATAATGTAGACAAAGCCTAAAGTAAGATGTTCTGGGAGTCCGTGTATGTAGCAAACAGAAGGATCCTGTTCTCCAGAGTATAACTTGGTGAAATTGTAAAGTTATTTACAGTGATCTAAGAGTAAGTGATACCTTGCATCAGTAGTTTGCATCAGTACTTCTCAAAGTGCTTTATAAAGGAGGTATTCATCCCCATTTTACAGGTGGGGGAAAATGGAAACACAGAGGTTAAGTAATTTACCTAGGGACACCCAACAACAACAAGCAGTCCTGTGGCACCTTAGAGACTAACAAATATATCATGGGCTTTCGTAGGTAAAACCCATTTCATAAGCAAGCCACTGTCAGACTAGGAATGGAAACGAAGTCTCCCAAGTCCCAATCTGGTGTTCTGTTCACTAGGCTACAGAACCATAATGACATGCAAAGAAACTTTGGAACAGTCTACATGGAGTAGTAATACTGTAATACATGGCATGATGTTAGTAAAGGCAAAGCCACATAAAGCTTTGTGTCTGAGGGTCATCGCAAGTTAGGGCATTAGTGACAATTTCAAATTACTTAACAATATAACCAGCTTCAGTCTCTGCATTATCACTTCGTAGCCTGGTACAAGCAGAAGGAGGATCTGAGTTTGTATCTCAAGCCATCCCACCTCTTCTTGCACTGCAAGTTCACACGATGTCCAGTTAGCAGTGACATCTAGTATGCGTTAAATACAAAGCTAGTCTTACTTTACAGCATAAGGAAGCTTGTTTAGCATTCTTATCAGTTGCAACTAAAATTTTCCCTAAAGTTGTACAGAATGTACTGGGCGTAAGAGGGGATGAACCAAGATATTTATTCTTGGCCTTCAACCTAGCCCGTACCCAATGACCAAATATAATTAGTCTTAGAACATAAAGATTGGTGTCTTCTGTGTGCACAGTGACCTTGCTTGTTAGGAAATGCATCTTAGTCAACAGAAGTTGAGACACTACCATACATAATGGGTATGTTGTTGTAGGCTACCTTACTTCAGTAAGGCTTAAGTAGCACTATGTGAGGTGGCAGTTGTGTGGTAAGTGGCCCAAGAGTCTTGATGGTTTCCATATAGGTATAAGCAGAGTTTATATTTCCTTTGGGGCAGTATTCCTCCTAATGAACTACCAGGCTTTATTATTCATAAATCCTTTTATTAACAGACTAGTAGATAATTGAATAATATTTAACTACACCCACGTGGTTACTGATCATCTTGTGTGAAATGGCATGCCTGCCTTTCTATATTATGGGCATTGTGGGGTCCAGAGGCGAGGGAGTGATCAGAGTAGACACACTTTCTACTCGATCCTGATGGGGCTCAGTACAAAAGCAAAACAAAGACCTTTGTTTTATGCTATAAAATATTGATATGCAGAATGTGAAGTATGCAGAAAACCAGGGAAAGAAGTCCATAAGAATGACTGTTGTTTCACAAATCCAATATGTTACCCACCTGGCTTTAATTAATGGCGAAAAACATTCTAAATACAATACGGGGGAGAGAAATCAGAAATGTTAATGGGAATATGCTGATTTTTGTCTTGGGATACGCAAAGTTGGCTCTGGCAAAGGCTCATTTGCAGTGAGCTTTGAGAATTAAAGAACAGGAATTCTCGCTTGTTTTTGAGCTTTAATGCGTCAAGCCGTTTTTGAAAGCTATTTGTAAGAGACAACCAGTGGTCCTGGTGGACTCTAATTTGACACACTCTGAGCAATGTAACCTCATAAATATGGGTACCTGTTTAAGGTGTACATTTGAATAGTGTTCATAAAGGTGAAGCTGAAGGAGAATTTAATCAGGGAAAGGTAGACATCATTAGTTTATATCATTTCTTCTCCATAAGTAGTTTTTCATTACAGTGTCAGCTTCCAGATTTTTTTTGCACTATCTTTAAGCAGGTTTTCTCTGTCTTATAATGTAATGCTTCTTGAAATTGAGGAGGGCTAAAGGACTAGCCTAGATTATCCCATTGAGACCAACATGGTATATATTGAGGAAGACATTTTTGAATAGGATTATTTTATTATGCTGCAAAAGAGGTAATTACTGTGGAAGATGTAAAATGGGAGCTAGCTGAATCTTCTTACAGCTGACTTAAAGGAGATGGCATTTAAAATATATTTCTCACAAGTTCAGGTTAATCCACAAGTTACATTGTACTTCACTTACTACATTTTAGTCAAGGTGACTTTTTTGGTAATACACAGCTGTCAGTAGGATTGTCCAAGGACTGTTACTCCTTGATGGTGCCATGTAAGAACTTCTGACTCCCAGTATTTGCAAGAAACAGGCTAAATGACAGTGTGTATATTGAAGTTATTGTCCTAAAAAAATATTTTTCCATGATTAAAAATATTGTGGATGCAGGTTGGAAATGCTAATAACACACAAATGAATCTGGTGTTTGCTAAAAGAATTCAGAAAAATAAGACCCACAAAACTTTCTTTGATGTTACTCAACCAGAGAGAGAGAGAGAGAGAGAGAAACTGCCTTTCTGCCTTTTTTTTATCTGAATCTTTCTCTTGTTTTCATAACAAGTGGTTACATCGACACATCTGTTATGTATTGCCTCTCTAATAGGGCAAGTCCTAAATTCTCAAGGTGAGTTGGTTCAATAAAATGTTCTTTCTCTTCCCTCTGTTAGGTTATTTACTTTCTAGAAGAGAAGGACAAGCAGGTTCCCCTGAAAAGCCACTGTCTGATCTGGGTCGTCTCTCATACTTGGCCTACTGGAAAAGTGTCATATTAGAATATCTGTATTGCCACCATGAAAAACATATCAGCATCAAGGGCATGAGCCGAGCCACTGGAATGTGTCCGCATGATATTGCCACAACCTTACAGCAACACAGTATGATTGACAGGAGGGAAGACAGGTCAGTAAAGCATGCACGACTTGGAGAGTACTTGTGAAGACAAAAATACTCGTTGAGAGTACACTTTTTACCATAGGAAAAAAACCCTAGTGTTCTTTTACTAGACTTTTATGGAGGCTTAATGGTCACAGTCATTGCTTTAGAAGGAACTGCCAACTTGAAAAGCTAGTCAACATCTGTTTTGAAACTAAAGGTAGATAACCACTCCAGAATCCTCTCATTGATTTTCATTGTTTTACAGTCACGTTTGCCTAGTTCAAAAAAAGGGGGAGGGGGATTTCCCCTCTCTTTACTGCGTGAAAGACACACTAAAAAGCAAACTTAACAGACTACATAAGTTCAGGACAATGCACAGAGACAGCAAAACAGTAGACTATTTTTGTTCATTCACTTTCATTTATAGTTAATCTTCAGTAGTGCTTGTAACATTAGATTTCTTCTAAGTTGACAGGGTCCTTTTTTATGCATCTCTATTAATATAATTGAGTGAGGATTTAGATTTGGCATTTAGGCTGGAATTACTAAAATGCCTAAGTGATTTAAATCACAGGTCTTGGCATTTTAGGCCACCCAATCTCCAACAATCATGCATCAAGTCCTGTGCTTCTTTATCTCATGAGCCTGGTGTCCATTTTTGATCGACTTAGATGCATCACGTAGGATGTAATAAATCCACAGCGTTAAGTGACATAACTATGCTGACCTGACTCCCATGTGGACGCAGCTAAGTTAATGAAAAAAATGCTTCTGTCAGCTTCGCTACAGTGGCTCAGAGAAGTGGTGTTCTTACACAACTAGAAAAAAAACATTTCATTAAAGGAGGCTGCATCTACATTATGGAATATGCCAGCAGAATTGTGATGCTTGAGTCATGCTGGTATAGTCCCTGTAGTCTAAATAACTCCTTATTTTAAAAATTCCAGCTTCTGAAATGAAAAGTCGGCAACATTAGTGGGCGAAGGGACAGTGATTGCTAAGAAAATGTGTCATACAAAGCAAGGAAGAAGGCAGTAACTATGCTTAAATCAGTTTGTATTACTAACCTCAAGCATTTTAAAAAAATTGAGTCCATTACCAAAATGTGAGATTGGCTTAAAAATAAGTTTAAGAAAATTAATTTTGGGGTTCTTTTTCTTCCGGTTTCTGAGCTGTTGGCTAGACATTTGATTCTCATGATTCCAGGTGCTGAGGCTTTTTAAATGACCCTAAAACCACAAGGCTTGCCACCAACTTTTGTTATTTTATTGTACTACGTAGGAATTTACCATTGGCTCTCCAATGAATGAGGATGCATGCTTAAGTCCTTCATTTTGAGACACTCTTTCTCTTTCTCTCTCCCCTTGGTACTGTCACCCTTGGTAAGGAGTAATTTAGGATTATGAAGTTCTCCTTTGCAACATCCGAGACAGCATGCAAGTGGTTTGGAGAGAGAGTTTGTTAAAAGAGGCTAAGAGTTTGCTTGTGCTTTAGAAGGGAATCATGACAGTCCCCAAATATTCTGCTGGTTTATATTGTGGTCTTTACATTGTTTTGCATTTTAGGCCACCCAATCTCCAACAATCATGCAGCAAGATTAAAATACAATTGACATGAGAAGAAACCATGAGATAAAATTCCTTGATTGGGTGGAATGAATAGGTTTAAGAGGGAGACTCTCCATGTACATGGTGATGAGTTGGGAGGATCCTTCAATGGGTCCTTCAATGGGTATTTTGTCCAGGGCTGGTTTTTGATGTGCTAAAAATAATGGCATATGCCTCTCTTTTATAAACAGATGCTGCTTGATAAACAGAAATAATGTCACCAGTACCCAATTGTATGAACACTTCAGCACATGAGTAGCTTCATGTTTGTGAATCGTTGTGTACTCAGGTGTATTATTAAGTCCCTCAAATATCAATGTGTTTGCAGGATCAGAGCGTTGTCTTTTCAGTGTCAGGTTCCAGACTTTTGATGATGAAACCATAGTTTTGTCTGCACAGCCCTGTGCCATCCTTCCAGAATCCCTTGCACAATGAAAGACTCATCCAGGGCAACAGTCACAATCAGAGCCCCATTGCACCTGGCATAAACAAATATGAAAGCACGAAGCCAAATTCTCTGCTTGTATATGTTTGATGCAGCTCTATTGCCTTCGCTGGGCCCGGGCACGTTTATATCAGCAGGGAATTTAGCACAAAGTCTCTGTGCCAAGCAGCAGCCGTATTTTAAAATGCAACCCATGAAGTGTGGGAGAAAGGGGTTATGTCAGGTACACATGGTTTTTATTTACATCTCCCATACAATTTTACCACTTCTCCAAATAACTATATGTAACCAGATAGATATGGAAAAAATACAAGGTGCCAATTATCCTTCAGTTGATGAAATTTCTTACAGGTATCATGATAGAAGTGGGTCTCAAGGAAAACCAAAGGGTTGCCTTGCTCTTTACGTCTCTCCTCTTAGAAAAGAGAGGATATAGGGATGATGACAAGTGTGTTATAAAATCATAGATGGTATGGGGAAAGTGAACAGGAAAGTGTTATTTACCCCTTCACATAACACAAGAACTAGGGTATGACCAGAGTCAAAGGAAGCCACCCTAGAGTTACTCAGTTGGGGTGAACTGCAAAGAAAGAGGTAGTCAGTCCCCAATGCTGGTGGGATAGTCTAATACTTAGATTTACCAGCCAGCCCAAAACAGCTTCTATAATACCGTATTGGTTAACCAGAAGCCAACAACCGGTTCCCTTAAATTCATCATGTAAGAAAGTTCTACCAATCCCAAAGGATCAGACACTTTATCTAACAGATTAATGAATATTTCAGATCTTGACCAAATACACGGTTACAGCCTATTCTTATTAACCAAACTAAAAAATTATTTAAAAAGAGAGAGTTTGGATTAAAAGATTAGTACACATATAGATGTGAATACAGTTCTAGTTGCCCAAGAATTCTTTCAGGTTTAGTCAATAAGTTAAAGTCCAGTGTCCATATTCACAGTGATCTATCTTAGTATTGGAGATCTTAATCTTGCAATTTAAACTTCCCCTGATTAAACTTAACCAGATCTGAGAGAAAAAGGATCAGGACCTACAAGGTTTTTATTCCGTTTCACCAGGCCTTTTCTTGATAAGTTAGAGTCCATAAGCAATCCTCCAGACTGCCAAATAGACCTGTTTCCCAAGCATCACCAGTAATTAGTTTTTACAGATTAACAATAAGGCCTTCTACCATTCACAGATTATTTGCTATATGCTTCAAAGCGAGATAAATACAATTATAGACAGGAACCATTTGG
The DNA here is from genome assembly GCA_032595735.1 of Pelochelys cantorii. Classification (NCBI taxonomy): domain Eukaryota; kingdom Metazoa; phylum Chordata; order Testudines; family Trionychidae; genus Pelochelys; species Pelochelys cantorii. The sequence goes on from CM064333.1 coordinate 6,384,035, forward strand.
TTACATTGTTAACTTCTAACAATATATATGTTAACACACAAAAACATTAGCTATCAGTATGTCCCCAAAGGTTGAATTTGGGTCATTCATCTTGCAGGAGGCTTACCTTTTTCTGGCTACGCATTACACTTTGTATAAGCAACAAGTAATCCTGTGGCACCTTAGAGACTAACAAAAATGTATAGTATTGTGAGCTTTCTTGGGTAAAAATCCAGTTCATCAGATGAGTACACATCATCTGTTATGCAGGAGTTTTACACTGTGAGGTTGTTTTGCTTTATCTTGATGTTTTTCTAAAATGAAAAGTCCTTTTTGAATTCTAGGTTTGTAATAATTAGAAGGGAAAAACTGATCTCAAGCCACATGGAAAAACTGAAAGCTAATCCACGGATCAATGAAGTAGACCCTGAAAGTTTGAGATGGACTCCGCTGCTTGTTTCAAATGCTGCAGTTTCTGAAGAAGAGAGGGAAGCTGAAAAAGAGGTAATGGCAGACAGTTAGTCTGGATTACTTGCCTTGGGATTACCTTTCCAGTGTTTACAATTCAGAAGTAGGCTGCCTTAAATATATCATTGTTTATTGTCAGATCTTAGTTATGGGTAAAACAGATTATTAAATGCTTTAGCACTAATCAGTTATAACTCAGGGGTTTGGGAGATTGTACAGTAAATTTTGGAAAATGAATATGAAAATTAAAACTTGGTCTCACGTGTCATGAAGTTGTACTTACTACTCCTGAAGTCGTCTACGAGCATAGAATCAGATCAGATTTGGTGCAGAGCTCAAAGGCTGCAGTGTCAATCGATTCTTTGTGTTTATGAACTTGCTCAGAGTGATCCATGTCAGCGGGCATGTAATTTAGTGCAAAAGGACTGAAATCAATTCGCTGCATCATTAATAGTGCTAAATATCCCATGAAATGCAATCTTCTTTGGTTTGTTATCCTGACTCTTGTAAAGGAGCTGCTAGATGATTCAGCTGAAATCTTGTTGCTTGTTTAGACAGCAGTGCTAATCAGGGTTGACTTATTGCAAATCTGCAGCTGAACTTAAGGATATGGCTAATACTGTTTGAGTGACCCATTATTTTAACCCCCAAACCTTCAGGCTGAGCGTCTGATGGAACAGGCTAGCTGCTGGGAAAAGGAAGAGCAAGAAATATTCTCCACAAGAGCTAATAGTAGGCAATCACCTGCAAAAGTACAATCTAAAAATAAATACTTGCGCTCTCCAGAGAGTGTGGCAGTGGTTGGGGAGCGAGGGCCATCCACAGAGCCATCTAAAGAAAGCAGCGAGGATGATGAGGGGGATGAGAATCACCAAAGTTCACCTCCCCGGCTGACCAAACCACAGTCGCTGGCCATCAAAAGAAAGGTACGTTACTTTTCACATTTCCAGTTCACGTTGGTCAGTGCCCATTAGAATCAAACCCTATGTCAAAAAGATGTTTTAAAAAGGCAGGGCTTTTTCCTGTTTACAAGCTTACATTAGAGTGTTCAATTTTTATTTTTTTTTTATTTAAATTGTATTTTTACACTGAGCCCTTCCTAGTTCTTAGCTGTTTTCTCTGCTGGTTGGTTTTCCTTTTGGCTTTTTTGTATTGGTACAAAAATGGATGGGACTAAACATCAGTATTAAGATTGTATTTTTAAACTAATGACTGCCCTCTGCTGTTTAGGTTGGTACTAGTTAAACATTGTAATTGGTTCTGCCAGACCCTTACTTGGGAATTTTGCCCTTTTGGGATGGAGTCAAATCAATTATGTTTTCTCTCCTGCTACAAAATTAGTAGGATAAGAATGTCTTTTGCAAAATCTGTTTATAAAGCAAATGTATTTTTTAAGAAAAACTTTTTTTCAAACTAGAACATTTCTATTTTCTCACACAAAGCTTTCTTATTCCGAGAAGTATACCTTCTAAAGTCTGCTTAAACTTAATCATTTAATTTAATTTTGCTAAAAATTATATAATCACGCTGAATGTTTATTAACTTAACATTTACGGGTTCTTGAATTATTAAGCTACTTTAATGCATGTATTTACCTTGCTTTGGTAAGAAATTCACAGGTGTTGCATTGTGGGTATTTTGAATTAAAGAATTTTAAAGTAAATGTGAATCTTTGATAAATGAATAGGAAACTGGAAATATAATTCACTGAAATGTTAGTATTCAAATCCTTCTTATCTATAGCTGCTAAACTGTAAAATTCTTTAGTATATTGTTATTTATGCCAAGTTTGAGACTTGGACTATTTGTTTTAGTACCGTACTGTTTATCATTTTCTGCTTGTTTATAACCAGCTTCATAAAGCATAGATGTACATTTGAGTCTTGCAAATGTAGTTAGGGCAATTTTGAGCCTCTAAGTATACAACCGGGTATTTGTAAGCATAAATATTTTATATACTACTGTTGTGAATTTTTATTTATTTAACCAGAGTAAAGGCTGGAAGCCCACCATAAACTGTAGATATTAATTTTCACCTTCATAAAACAAAGACCATGGTGTGCGTTCTGTCTCAGATGGTACATACTCATTGCTCAACTGTATGGCTTTAGGATAGAGTAGTAAAAATCTCTAATCTAGATGTAAAAGTGTAACAAAGTATTTTTTTTTAGACTGGTTGAATAGATTAGACCATCATAAACTCACTTCTCAAAAATGTACTTGTTCCCTATGTACCAAGTCAGGTAGCTCCTCCTGGACTCTTAACAGTTCATTGTTATATTTCTGGAATTATTTTTTTAGAGACCTTTCATCTTGAAAAAGAAAAGGGGTCGTAAACGCAGAAGGATTAATAGTAGTGTTACAACAGAGACAATTTCTGAAACCACAGAGGTGTTGAATGAGCCCTTTGATCACTCGGATGAAGAGAGGCCCATGCCACAGCTGGAACCTACTTGTGAGATAGATGGCGAAGATGATGACTTAAAGCCTGTGATCAGAAAAATATTCCAGTATCAAGCCGGTAGGCAGAACCAGAAGGAAGAGGAGGACAAAGAGGAGAAAGACAATCATTGTTATAAAAATGATGTTCACTGTAGAAGTAAGTTGAACATTATTTTTAAGCTATGTTAAAGTTAACTTGTTACTTGGCCTTTCAAAAGCAACACTTTCTTTTGTTGTTCAACTAATGGGTTTGTGACCAGCTTTTCAGAGCTGTCAAAATGTTTACATATCATGATCAAACTAATGTGTATTTTTACTAATGCGCCAGCCCTTGGAGGTGTGCTTTACACTATTAGTCCCACTTCATCTGCTGGCTTTGTCTGATAGCTTGAGGCATGTTGCTTTTTTTTTTTTTGGGCTGTATTTGTAGTGTTTAATTTTTCTGCTCTCTCTCTGTCCTGCTAGAGCATGTTCAGTACATTAACCTCAATTCATTATTCCTTTTCAGGAGAAAATCAGCAGGTTTTGTTTCCATTTGGGATATTTATGTTTTCACCATTTGGGAAAGAACAACAACAAAAAAATCTTGTATATCTACAGCAGGTCTCATCATACTTGTCTAGGAAAAACCAAAGTGTTTCTTTCTCTTTAGTTTCTGTTCCATGAAACTTTTATCTACTCCCCACCCAAAAAAGTTAGTTTATATCAATGACTTTTTTGCAGTCAGCATTGACAGCAGTTTAGTTATAAGAACTACTGAAATTGCACCATTCGCCAGGAACGATATGTCCTCTTCGCTTTAGTTTGGCAGTTCTGCAGTGTTATATTAATAAACACTGAGACCTTGCGTTCTTCCACCAGAAGCTCCCAGAGACTTCCCTTTCCATCTTTCAAAATAGCCTGTGGCTGTTTAAGCAGTAGCACTACTGCCAAAATCCTCAGTTCTTCTGTTGATTTGTAAGGAGATATTTGGCGCTAAGGTCCCAGGTCTTCTCTAAAAAGCGCACACCAGTTTATTTTATACGCATTTTAACAGCTGCTCATCAAGTTTGATTTCAAGGATATTGCCCAGTTGGAAAGCTAAAAGGATGTGAAGTGAATTCACCGATGAGCAGTTTTGGGAGAATCTTCATCTGTCTCACACTTAACTCTCGGATGAAAACATTAGTTTAATTTAGGGATGCTAAAATGCATTTATTTTAGTAAACGTGTAACTGCTGAAATTTTCAGGGCAGGGAGGCAGCTCCATGGGAGCACCAGCTCCCATCTGCTCCTTCCTCCCATGCTGCTGCCTTTGATACAGAGGCAGCCAAGTGTGCATGGGGTCTGCGTGTAACTGTGAAGGTTAACCAGTGAATCCAGGCTCATAAGTTAACGGTTTAACTTATCTCATCCGTAGTTTAATTCCAATTTTGCATGGAATTATGGATTCCTATATAAAAACTTTTTTTTTTTCCTCAGAAGCTGCAGGTATCTCTTGGGGGTATCAGAGAGCATAATTTACAAGACCTGTCAAGAAGTTTATATTTTTGTGTTGCCCAACTGAGATGATCTGCTGGTGCCTGGTTTGCATGCAGCTTTTGTGCCAGTATAACTATGTTGCTTAGAGGTGTGGTAGTTTACCAATAGAGTCCAGCCCTTAGTCTGGATGCCATTTTACCAGTGTAAGGGTGTCTTATCCTGGTGTAGTTTATCCCTCTTCCTGTACAGATAGAAACTACCGGTGTAAGCACAATGATACTTATAAAATGTTGTCCCTAACAGTAGGGTTGTATTGCTATAATTGTACTAGTATTTGCATAGAGGTCAGGCCTAAGAGTCACATTTGCCAACTATTGCAGGACTTTTGGAGTAACCCTTTCAGAGGGAGATAGCATTTAAGAGTGTAACACTTTTTCTGAAGCTGTGTCTTTGAAGGCAGCAGTCTGCAACACTGATATACATTTTTCTCATTATTATTTGTGATTAATTGAATTGATTTTTTAAGTTTGTGTTGTGCTTTCAGTTTTGTTTAGTTCTGTTTCAGAATGTGTGTTTTGTGTAGTATTTCTCTCTCACACACACACGCACATACACATATATATATTTTGGTTTGTATTGCAAGATGCTTCTTCTGAGTAAGAAAAATTGTTTTCCTTTTTCATCATTGAAGCAATAATTTATGTGTGTCAAACTCAGCACAGTACTTCCTAGAATTAGAGTACTTTGGTGTATGCAGCAGATATATCATTTTTGAGAAATGATATCCATCTTTTATAAAGGTGCATATTACTATATTAAGGGATGCATGTATGTGTGCCCTTGTATGCAAAAAGAATCACTCAGAGGATAGTTTATCTTACTAGCTGGAGAAATTAACAATTGTAAATTTTAGAGTATTCTGGTTTTTTCTGCAAATTAACTCTGTATTCTGTTTGTCCATCACATGTTATAAATACTACAGGGGGGAGGAAATAGTCTATATTAAACCAAAGGTTTGTAAGGTACATTTCCTATATTGAAAAAAGGCTTTTTTGCTTATAATTATTTCAGAAAGTATCACAAGGCACTTTTAAATGCATATATAGTTGATAGGCTGACTGTAATAGTGCTACAAATAAGAAGTCTGTCTACAGTTATTCAGCTAATATGTTCTAATGCAGTGTTTTTCAAACTTTTTTCATAAAGTACCCCCAGTACCTACAGTTTTTCAGACGCACAATTTTTTTTTCTACCATGGCAACACATTTGTTTAAACAACTTAATCGTAGCTGGGCGGCGATGAAATTTTTGGGTGTAAAAAAGTACAAAAATAATAAAGCGCTGTAAAACTTAAAACAAAAATTCAGTTTTCTCCAAATTTCAGTTGCGTTGACGTACCCTCCAGACGTCTCTCGAGTACTTCTGAGGGTACTCTTACCACTGGTTGAGAAACACTGCTCTAACGTGTAAGGGTATGTCTACACAACAAAGTTAATTCGAACGAACAGCTGTTAGTTCGAATTAACTTTCATAGGCGCTACACATGCAAACCACTAGTTCGAACTTAATTCAAACTAGCGGAGCGCTTAATTCGAACTAGGTAAACCTCATTCTACGAGGACTAAGGCCTAGTTCGAATTAAGTAGTTCGAATTAAGGGCTGTGTAGCCACTTAATTCGAACTAGGTGGAGGCTAGCTCTTCCCAGCTTGCCCTGGTGGCCACTCTGGGCCAAGCCAGGGAAACTCTTCTGCCCCCCTCCCGACCCCGGAGCCCTTAAAGGGGCACGGTCTGGCTACAGTGCCCATGCCAGGTGCAAGCCTGCCAGCACCCAGCCAGCAGACTCTGCACCTGGCACGGCATGAGCCAGCCACCCACTGCCACCCAGCCCTCCGCCTCTTCCCAGGACCAGGCTGGCGGCTCCCAGGAGCCTGCCCAGGGCCGCAAGAGGCGGGCGCCCGCCTGATGTAGTGTGGAGATCGTGGACCTCATCGAGGTTTGGGGGGAGACCTCCAACGTCCATGACCTCCACACTAGGCACAGGAATGAGGCCGTCTAGGGCAGGATAGCTGCCAGCCTGGCCACCAAAGGCCACATGCGAACCCAGGAGCAGGTTTGCATGAAAATCAAGTTGGTCCAGTGAGACCCCCGACCCTGAGCCCTGAGCTTAGAACATAAGAACGGCCGTACTGGGTCAGACCAAAGGTCCATCTAGCCCAGTAACCTGTCTGCCGAAAGCGGCCAACACCAGGTACCCCGGAGGGGATGGACCGAAGACAATGACCAAGCAATTTGTCTCGTGCCATCCATCAGCAATTTGTTTGTGTCTTCCACAAACAGAGGCCAGGGACACCATTCCTACCCCCTGGCTAATAGCACTCCATGGACCCAACCTCCATGACTTTATCTAACGTCTCTTTAAACTCTGTTATAGTTCTAGCCTTCACAGCCTCCTGTGGCAAGGAGTTCCACAGGTTGACTATTTGCTTTGTGAAGAAGAACTTTCTTTTATTCGTTTGAAGCCTGCTACCCATTCATTTCATTTGGTGTCCTCCAGTCCTTCTTTTATGGGAACTAATGAAGAACTTTTCTTTATGCACCCTCTCCACACCACTCATGATTTTATAGACCTCTATCACATCCCCCTTCAGTCTCCTCTTTTCTAAGCTGAAAAGTCCCAGTCTCTTTAGCCTCTCTTCATATGGGACCTGTTCCAAACCCCTAATCATTTTAGTTGCCCTTTTCTGAACCCTTTCCAAGGCCAAAATATCTTTTTTGAGGTCAGGAGGCCACATCTCTACACAATACTGAAGATATGGCAAGCAGGGAACCCTGAGAACTGTCTGTCCGGGGTGGGGGATCGGGTCCCTTTAAGCACGGAGCTCAGTTAGCCTCAGGCAGCAGCTCCACACTCTAAGTCCTAACCTGATGCCCTGCCGGCACTGGTTCCGGCCAGCCTTAACTTCGGTTCAGGGTCCACTCAATGTGGACATGCAAGTTCGAATTAGCAAAATGCTAATTCGAATTAGTTTTTAGGTCTAGATGCACTAGTTCGAATTAACTAATTCGAATTAAGTTAGTTCGAATTAGTGCTGTAGTGTAGACATACCCTAAAACTCTTGTTCAGTTTTACTGAGGGGAACTCAGGGGATGTATAATATTGTCCTGCTTAGTATCATGTGTGGTTAGGTTAAAAGTATCTATTTATTAGCAGTATAACTTTTGTTTAATTAACCAATGGGGTTTTTTTTGGATGAATATATAAATTAATTTTGAATTAATCAGTTCTGACTGTTGATGGAAATAGATTTTTTTTTGCAAGCTAAGACTTTTTTTTTTTTCTTTTCTCTGTTCTCTGCTTCCCAAAGACAACACAGAGGATACAGCTGTCTTGGAAGAAGGCATTAAAGACAATCCCGAGCCTTTGAGGTGCAAACAGGGCTGGCCCAAAGGATTGAAGCGTGGTCCATCTAAGTGGAGGCAGAACAAAGAAAGGAAGCCTGGTTTTAAACTTAATTTATACACCCCACCTGAGACTCCTATGGAGCCTGATTACCAGGTAACGGTAGAGGAACAGAAGGAAGTATCTGATGAAAAGCCCTGCCAAGGTCCTGCTGTTGCAGAGGAGGAGATGAAAGAGCCTATTAAGAACTTGCAGCCTCAAGAGGAGGTAAAAGAGCTGGAACCTGAGCCTCTAAACCCACCCAGTGAACCCTTTCAAACCACAGAAAATGATCTAATGAAAGTAGAGGAGGAAGAAAGAAATGTAGAGGAAGATGATGTCAGTGCAAAAAATCCAGATAAAGACCCACCGGAGGAAATGTATAAGCAAAAAGAAGAGCCTGAACCTTTGGACGAGCATGAAGAAGAGGAGGAAGAAGAGGAAGAACCATCTCACAATGAGGACCATGATGCAGACGATGAAGATGATAGCCATATGGGTTCAACAGAAGTGGAGAAAGAGGAATTACCAGGGGAAGCCTTCAAAGAAGTGCTGGAGAACCAGGAATCTTTTTTAGATCTAAATGTACAAACTGGTAATTCAAATCAGGAGGACTTAATGGATTGTGGGGTTGACCTTGTAGCTGAGTGTGAAGGTGACCAAAAAGAGCTTACTGCAGATTCGGGGCCTGTGCCCGAGTCTGACGATGATCACATAGATAATAACCAGGACCAAAAGGACAGTGAAGAATTAAATTCGGATTTCAAGGAAGAAAGTAGTGAAACCATGGAGATCGATTCAGAGACAGTACAAGCAGTCCAGTCTCTAACCCAGGAAACAAGCGAACAGGAAGATGCATTTCAGGATTGTTCAGAAACGCAAGAGGCCTGTAGAAGCCTGCAGAATTACACTCATACTGACCAAAGTCCACAAATGACCACGCTGGATGATTGCCAACAGTCTGACCACAGTAGCCCGGTCTCATCTGTCCATTCGCACCCTAGCCAGTCGGTTCGTTCTGTTAATAGTCCAAATGTTCCTCCATTAGAAAACAGTTATGCTCAAATCAGCCCAGATCAAAGTGCCATCTCCGTGCCATCTCTCCAGAACATGGAGACCAGCCCAATGATGGATGTCCCGTCAGTCTCCGATCATTCCCAACAAGTTGTGGATAGTGGGTTCAGCGATCTAGGAAGCATTGAGAGCACAACCGAAAACTATGAAAATCCAAGCAGCTATGATTCCACCATGGGAAGCAGCATCTGTGGCAACAACTCTTCGCAAAACAGTTGCTCGTATAGCAACCTTACCTCCAGCAACCTAACCCAGAGCAGCTGCGCCGTGACGCAGCAAATGTCTAACATTAATGGAAGTTGCAGTCTGATGCAACAAACCAACATCAGTTCCCCTCCTCCCTGCAACGTAAAATCCCCCCAAGGCTGTGTTGTTGAAAGGCCACCCAGTGGCAGCCAACAGTTATCTCAGTGCAGCATGGCTGCTAATTTTACACCGCCTATGCAGTTAACTGAAATCCCAGAGACTGGTAATGCCAACATTGGCCTCTATGAAAGAATGGGTCAGAGTGAATTTGGAGCAGGGCATTACCCACAGCCATCCGCCACCTTTAGCCTTGCCAAGCTACAACAGTTAACTAACACGCTTATGGATCATTCATTGCCTTACAGCCATTCTGCTGCTGTGACTTCCTATGCAAACAGTGCCTCTTTGTCCACACCCTTAAGTAACACAGGGCTGGTTCAGCTTTCTCAGTCCCCACACACCGTTCCCGGAGGCCCCCAAGCACAGGCTACTATGACCCCACCCCCTAACCTGACTCCACCTCCCATGAATTTGCCGCCTCCCCTTTTGCAGCGTAACATGGCAGCATCCAATATTGGAATCTCCCATACCCAAAGACTGCAAACTCAGATGGCCAGCAAAGGCCACGTGACCGTGAGAACCAAATCAGCCCCTCTGCCCCCAGCAGCAGCAGCAGCCCATCAGTCCCAGATCTATGGGCGTGCCTCACAGACTGTGGCCATGCAAGGACCTGCACGGACCTTAACGATGCAACGTGGTATGAATATGAGTGTAAACTTGATGCCAGCCCCCGCTTATAATGTCAATTCGGTGAACATGAATATGAATACCCTTAATGCTATGAACGGCTATAGTATGTCCCAGCCCATGATGAACAGCGGATATCATAGTAACCATGGATACATGAATCAAACACCCCAATACCCTATGCAGATGCAGATGGGAATGATGGGAACTCAGCCATATGCACAGCAACCAATGCAGACAACACCACACAGTAACATGATGTACACTCCTCCGGGGCATCATGGCTACATGAATACTGGCATGTCTAAACAGTCTCTTAATGGATCCTACATGAGAAGGTAGGCCCTTTGGAGAGTCAGATTACCAAACTGGCGCATGGGATTGATCTGCACAAATAGGCGAGTACGATTTCAAAACCAGCAATTGGTGTGAATGCAAAAACATTTGTTGGCACCATGTTAAAAGCTGTATGCAGCAGAAAGCCTTATACAAGTTTTTTTTTCTTCTATTTTGGTACCTTTCTTTTTTGTTTTTGTTTTTTTTTTTTGTTTGAGGGGGTGGGGGTTGATTTGATTTTTTTTGTTTGTTTGTTTTAATTTTACCTGAAGTTCTCTGGAAAGGAAGAATTCTTTCTACAAACAGCAATTACACAGCAGCCGATGGTTCAGAGCCATTTTATGTGCCTGCTCCCGTTAAAAATGTGGATGTGTAGACTCCAAAACTTAGTACTGGAACCTGAGCTTTCTCTCCACTTTCCCCCACATGTAAATGCCTTTTAGCATTTCATTTATTGTACATTTTGTTTCTTACGGTGACACTTCCGCATGCCGCTAATGTCTTTGTTAGTGACAGTGCATTTTGTAGTACTGTACAAGTGTTGTGCTTAACAGTAAGCCATTTCTTAAGTTTTTTGCCTTGATTAGGTTACCCTAGTTTGAGGGTAAAAAAACAAAACTATATTTTTGTTAATTATAAAACTTGTAAAAATAAAAAAGCTGTAAAAGCGGTTCACGTTTTGGTTAGTTCAAAGGCTTTTATTGCTAAATGTTTGGTGTAAAGTTGAGACTCTTTTCCATTTTCGGTGACCGATTTCTTTTGGGGTGGGGTGGGAATAAAAAGGCAGCTTTCTGTTTTATAAATGCAGACTTTTGTTGACCTGAATGAAGCATATCTCAGTGTTTATTTGTCATGTTTTGAAACATTTTCACATATGTCCAAATACTTGGCAGGATTTTAAAAAAAATAGTGAATTTGGTGTAAAGTTGCTATTTTATGGAAATGCCTCTAACTTTACATTTTCATTCCATCTGTAGATTTTTCTATCTTTATAAAATATTGAAGTTATTTTTTAAGGGAAAAAATAGAGCCGTAGCGTGTGAATAGTTCAAACTAAGCTTACAGATCGCATGTAAAAAGGCAAAAGCTATGTGTCTGTTTATATTGCTTCCTTTTTTTGTAGCCTTTGTACCTGTACAGAGTGACGGTAAGGGCCGTGCAGAAGAGGCTTGATACATGTGTAAAATAGGACCCAGTGACACTCTTGTATTTATCTGTTATCTTTTTAGTCAGTCACTTAAAAAAAAAAAACAACTCCAAGCTGTACATTTTAACATAAAATAAATTATGATGAGCCATTTTTAGCCTCTTGTGTTTGTCATAGTCTGATGTTGCATGGGGAATTATTACTTTGCCTTACCATGTCCGTTACAGATCTCTCTGACTAGAAGGACCCATCCAAAGCCTCTTAAAGTCAATAGTTCTGGAACAGGCCTTTAAATGCTAAACATAGCTTATGCTTCACAACTTTGTATACTTTGTGAAAATAAAAATATCTAGGATAGTTAAAAAATGTGACTAAAACAAAATATTGGATAATTACATCTATGGGACATTACAAAATATTTAAGGTGAAGTGCTTTTATTTAAAAAAAAAAAGTTGTTGTTTTGTTAAAAGGCTATTTTATTGTAGTGGACACAGTGTTTATGTTATCTCTCAATATTAAAACTGCATTCTCTTTGTCCTTTGGACTATTATCTTCAGTTACAATGATGATCCAGTTTCCGAGATGTTTTGTTACACGTCCAGAATTGAACTTTCCTCACAGTTTTACATATTTAAACAACTTTGTCCTAGCAATTTTAGATATTTAAAAATTGAAATGGCTGTCAAATCTAGGTCAGGTGCATGTGAAACAAAACCACATAAAAGAAATATTCTTATGAAAATTGCTAAAGATGCTTCTACACTTGAAGCTTATGTACTGATTTCTTTCATAACATCAGTTGAAAAATATGGTAGAGGTAATAAAAGCGTCTTAACTAATCCTTGAAAAAACATATATAAAAGCAGCTTCATAAGTGAGCATTTAAATGCTCAAAAGTCAGAAATGTGTGTATTGCGCAACAAAAACACACAACTTAATACATATGTGCAGTGTGGTCACGCTAAGACCCTGGCCCTGCAATCTCTCACATACATGAGTATCTTCATATACCTAAGCCATCCCATTTGAATGTGATGGGATCGCTCGTGTGAAGTTACTTCACATATATAGGTGTGTGTATGAACAGGGGCTAAGGTTGTGAGAGACTCAACTCAACTTTGAACTTCTGCCTCTTGGGAGTTTCAACCGTCAACCATAATGCTGCATTAAGGGCATGATCCTGGTAGACTTAGGCACATGTTTAACTTGATACACTCTGAATAGCCCTGTTGAAAGCAGGGGGGACTATGGATAGAACATAAAGCGAAACGCCTGCCAACATGTTTTCAGGAGCAGCATCTGCCATAACGTTTTTGCCGTCACCTCTTTATTTTTAGGAAAATACAACAAAGAGAAATGAAGGAAGCCCTGTGCTTATTTCAGGGTGTGATGAGAGGTGAACACGGGCAGGAGTGTGTGTGTGTGTGTGTGTGTGTGTGTGTGTGTGTGTGAAGCTTCGCAACTCCGTATGTTAAATGATTGCACGTTGAAATAGAAACAGCAGCATTTTATGTGACTTGTATTTGTACATTTATATGAAATCAAACATAAAGATAACTGGGCCTTGCCCACTGCCGTGTGACTCCAGTTTTACAGCACCGTAGCTCCTTGACACGCCACACGCATGAACACTTTTCAAATGCTTAATTTCCAAACCAAATAACTTTCAGCGGGGCAAATGCTTTTGACATTGTCTGAATTCTTCATTTCTGGTCATTCTGGTTTTTAAAGGCCATGTATATGCTGACAACTCTGCTTTGTAAAACTCTCCTGTCTTCCTGCCTATGTGTATTCAGGGTGACTCACCTCTGCTCACTTTAGTTACAAAGAAGTTTTGACTTCTTTTTACTCCTGTTGTCCCTCCAGAACCAAAGAGAGTATCTCCTGTATTGACTGCATCAACAGGATTTTGTGCTAACTTGTAATCAGCCTTCCCTGCAGAGAGATTGAGTTTTGCAAAGATGCTAATGTAGGAATAATTGGAAGAGCATGAAATTGCTCAAGTGTGGAGAAGGCCTACTTAGGACAACAGAATCTTTTATTACGGCTGGTGGTGACCAAGATGGAAAGAACCCACCTGACTCATCCTCTGGCGAGTTTGTATGGCTGGCACTGAGGTCAACTTATGAGCTTGTGCTCAAAAAAGTTATATAGATCAGAGGTAGACTGTGTGATCCCTGATTGACATAGCTGTGCCAGCAAAAGCGTTAGACTGGCAAAACCGTGCCTTTGCCAGTATAGCTGATTTTGCTGTGGGAGTGGGGGCTGGAACGCACTATATGGGCAAACCCTCCTGGTGTGGCCAAATGTTTCATTGAAACACGACCCCAAGATACCAGTTCTGCTCGGTCCTTTGCCAGTCAATGGGAGGAGATTAGCACTGCACACGAAGACGGGGTTAGCTGAACCAAATAAAGACGACCCAACCTGCGAGCGAAGCCTGTTGGAAGGAATGTAATATCAACACAATGCATGTGTCGTGGAATCGCTCCCTGATGCAAAAAGCTTTTAATCGGCCCGCTGGCCCGAACGTCTGCACGTAATGAATTTTTAGTGGAAAATGAACAAGTTGCTAAGATGGCTGATACAAAACGCCATTTAGCAGGTTAGGCACATGCAAATCATGAGAATGGTGACAGTGGCATAATCCATCAAACTGCCATAGTAGGAAGGGGTCACCCTGATGCATCCTGTGGTTATTTGAATGTACATAGTTGTAGTACAAAGACAGATAACAGAGGTAGCAAAGCTCTCATGGCTGGTTTTACACAGAGGCGGCATACTTGTGACTAGTAAATCCAGGATTACAGTGGCTCTTGGGGAGTAGGGGGCTTTTGATGTTGGCAACAGCAGATGACGAATTCCCCTCTGTACAAATGGCACCCAGATTAGCAGTGAGCGAGAAGGGGGCGGGGTTTGTGGCTAATGTGTAGGGTGGGGGGTTATTCCTGGCAGTGCCAGCACCTTTGTACGTGATCCTGGCATATCGCTTAGCCCCTTTGTGTCTAATCCCCCTTAAAACAGAGATGCTGGGCAATAAGCTTGCATAGCTCATGTTTGTAAAAACACAGCGAGACAGTCTGATGGAAAGTGGTGCGATATTTTAGTGTGCAGTATTTCATATTTCAGTATCTACTATATTTGAACATATGGTATTTCCTATCCCTCATGGCCGTTGCTGCAGACTATTAGGAGAGTCCTTTTTTCATTGGCAGGCAGGTGGCAACCACTCATGATACACCAAAGCCTGAGTCAAGGTACCAGCTGTCTGTTTCTTTCTCCAACAATTTGCTTCCTACCTCTTCTCTATTATTGTTCATTTATGTTCGTTCTCACAGGGCCTTGGGGGCCCAAGTCATGGCCCAGTGGGCTAGGTGCTGTGCAAACACAGAACAAAAAGACCATCTTTGCCCCCCAGAGCTGACAATTGAAGTATAAGGCAAGAGGCAACTCATGGAGACTGATGGGGAGAACATGGAAACAATGGGACAGTATTGCCTAGTTGGACAAGTGGGGGAAGGGCAATAACACACCAGCCGAGGGACCCATGTGATGGTGGCAAATATGCTGTTATTTCCACAGTTGTTAGGATTCAGGGTTTCTTTGTTTTTTAAATTGGTGTGTTTATGTGCAGGGCGAAGGGGATTGAGCTACATGGGAAGAAAAATGGAATAAAGCTGAGGTGAAGAGGCGGTGAGTGGGGGTTGGGGCAGACAGGGCTGAGACGGAATTTCCACCGGTTTGACAGAATTGTGCACAGCTCCCTGCGTTGGCTGTTCCTACTCCGGCTGTCTGGAGTCTCTGGGTTGGTTGTTCTCTGCAGTTCTCTCCCAAGACCATGTGACCTTTGAGCATGCCTCTGCTGGCACCATTTTTTATATTCCCTTCCTTCTCCCGCAGCTGTGTTATGAGGAGGAGGATTTTTCATTCTGTTTGTGCAGAACATGGTGTTGATTTTACTCCCCAAACCAAGCATTAGGTTCCTAGGGAGCAGCATCCAAAAGAGTCCTTCAGCCTTAGATGGGGAACAACCAACTCGGTCCTTCCTGTGATAGAATAGGATGGGTACTGGACTTGAATCCACTCCTTTCAGGAGAACTTGATGGTGTGAAGGCAATGTGCAGACTGCTAATCCCCAAATGGCTCAGATCCCGTGGTTTGTGGGCTGATGAGTTTGCTAATAGGCCTTGTCCATCTAAGTTGGAAGACCATTAAGCTTCTTTCTATGGTTTGGGGACAACAGAGAATTGGTCTGCAAGATTGCCATGTGGCAGTTCCTTCCCGTAATTAACAACCACTGTGGCGGGGGCGGTCTTAGCTATAGTTATAGCGTGGGCCCCGTTTTAATACATTCTCCTCCCATTGACTATGGAAGAGCATCTCTGAGGTAAGTCCAGCACGTGCTTATACTGCAATGTAACCTTATGGGAATACTTGAAAGCATCTTCAGATGCAACGAGCTGCTGGAAATAAGGAAGAGCCACTCCCTGCCTGTTGCAAAGGCCATTTGAGATCTCTGCATTGCAGGGCTTGAGCTCGTTACGGGATGCAGCGTGCAGGCAACAGACCTTCAGTCTTAGGAGCAAATGATCCATTGTTATGCTAAATGGATATGTTTAGTCATTTCAGAATTTGCTTTCTATACCTACCAGGGAAATCACCACTCCCAAACCCAGTTCATGCCCAGCAGCAGCCCACAGGTCACCTGCTCTCTGCTTTGCGCAGACACTCGCTCAGACCTCACAGAGCTTTGTTGTAATATCATTTCCAGCCTGTTTTTCACAAGGAAGGGCCCTACTATCAAACCAGCTACAAGTCCGCTTCTAGCAACGGCAGCTTCCAAACTGGCGGAGGGCAGGAGCTGGCACAGCTGGTACCCTGGCTGAGGGGAGGTTTTGTATGGTCCTCTCTCGGACTGCCACCTCCCAGAGAAGTGAGCATAATGCTGCATTGCGTCTGCCTGGTCGACGTGAGGACCCATGGAGGTGTGATGAGCTGTATAGGCTCATCGGCAAGAAGGGTTTAGCTCTTCCTCGGAAGGGAGGAAAGCCCACAGCTGGGTGCTCTAAGCTCGAGGATGGCCAGCTGTCCCAAATTAATTCATTGCCCCTGTCGAAAGGGGGAAACCTGCAAGGAGAGAATGACCTGGCAGCTTTTTGCTGCCTTCAAAGATGGAGTAGCCCCTGTCCGCTGGAGATGCTGTATCCCCGCTTTCAGCTCGCTCGCCCTGCTTCCATTCCACAGCCTCCCTGTAGCGCCCTAATTTGTGGTTCCCCTGGGATAGAACAAGAAAGCACTCTGGTTTCCTGTGCTGTGAGGCAGCTATTTCCCTGGGCCATGAAGATGTGTCTTCCACTGAGATCATGAGTACAACGGGCAAACTCCTGAGGAGAAGGGGTTGATCATGTCCTTCTGAGGGTGACAGTGAGGTAAGCAAGTGTGGTTTGAGTCTTTTGTCCTGACTAGGTGGAAGACTATCAGGGCCGGGTCCATGCTGCACATGTTTAGCATGGCTGAAAGTCGTTGCCAGTACCGGCGTTGGGTGATGCAGCGCTCAATGGAGTTTGGGGCGGGGGGGTAGAGAAGATCAGCACCGTCTGTGTCGGCTGTGTTTGTAGTGTGGTCTAAACCCAGCCCCTCCTTTGGGAATGTAAACAGTTACGGCTGAAAGCCACAGCGCCGTATTGGATAATGAAAACAACATGGGGTTTTGTAAAGGTTCCCTTTTCCATCCACAGGTTAACCTGCACTGTCTCCCTTCAGTGTGTGGTTTTCTTTAAAAAAGCAGACAAGCAGAGCCTCATTAAAACTGTTTTTATTTGAAGCAGGGTTGTTTATAATGTTAAGCATAAACCGCTCCTTAGCAGCCCAAAGGAAATAGTTTGCTCAAGAAAAAGGGCACTGTCACTTTTATTCCAAGTGCTGCTCTAGGAGAACAAAATCCTTAGCAATCAGGGGATAAAGAGTAGCAGAGGGGTACTCATGTTAGTAACTTTAAAAACGAGTAGTCCTGTGGCACCTTAGAGACTAACAAAAATATATAGGATCATGAGCTTTTGTGGGTTAAAACCCACTTCATCAGGTGAGTTCTTCGTCTCACCTAACTTTGTTCAGTGTTTTGTATCCCAGTCAATCGTGTGTGTTAGACCCTTTAAATTCATCAGGAGCATCCCTGGACATGTGGAACACTTAGTGAGAGCCTGTTACAACTAGATGGTTCAACCTACAAGAAGTGTGCTGGGTGTTATTTTGGCAGTTGTGTTTGCAGTATTTGGGCATACTATTTTTTGCTGTAATTGCTTGCACGCCTGACCATCTCCGGGGATGTCGTGGGGTGTGTGTGTGTGTGTGTGTGTGTGTGTGTGTGTGTGTGTGGTTTTTTATGCTTTATTTTGTGTATTATTATTTATTGTATATTTTTTAATTTTTTTCCTGCCCTGTTCCAAAAGCGTCTGTGCGGAACGAGAGCATGACTCTTCATCGGTGTGATCTTTGCATTCTGCTCAGCTGGAGCTCGTCATGTGAAGAGAGTAGGAATGGAGGAACCAGGAGGTGGCACACATGAGGTGGCTGGCTGGTTGGCTAGCGTAGCTGCCCAGCAGCTTCCAGATCAGGAAACCCTCCAGTGCTTGCTTTAATCTATCTCTTTTATTTTTGGGATTTGTGCTTTTGCCTATCACTCCAATATCTGAACACATTTTGCGTACACTAGATGGGGAACAGTAATGCCTCTGGCTGCTTGTAGATGGCTCTACCAGGGTGGGGGGGGGATGGCTGGAATTGAAGGTGGTTTGAAGTTGTGACTTGTGGAGGAGAAGCATTTCCTAAAAGCTTAGACTCTGAAGTCTTCTCCTGTCCTCCAGCAATTGTATCCACTGCCAGATCTGCTTGAGAATGCTTTGTCCCTGGCTCTGGCATCCTCCTGCTGGGCTTTGAGCTGCATCTAACTATTGCTGCTCATATACCTATCTCATAGAGCTGGAAGGAACCTTGAGAGGTCGAGTCCAGTCCCCTATGCTCAAATACCATTCCTGAGAAGATTTGCCTTAGATCCCTAAATGGTCTCAAGGATTGAGCTTACAACCCTGGGTTTAGCAGGCCAATGCTCAAACCACTGAGCTATCCCTCCTCCCCGTTGTCCGTGATTGTCCTGGTGGCACAGGGGATGACTGCTGCATTTTACCCCAGCTGGTGCCCGTTCGCTGTTCTCACCCTCACCGCCTGATGTAGGGAATGACAGGAATTCTGCTGCGACCAGGGTGCCCAGGGTGAGGCCCGAGCGAGGGGAGAAGCAAAGGTTGCTGGAGGTGGAAGAGGGATTTTAGTTATTAGCGCTGGCATGTTGCCCAGCCACTGTGGCAAGCCAGACAGGATCCCGAGGCTCAATGCTGCTCTCCCATGCGGGGCTGCGTCCCTGTGAGTGCTCCAAAGCGCCGGCCTGTTGCACCACTTGCAGCTTCGGTGGGAAATGGGAGGGATGGCTGGGGAATGAGGCTGCATTCATGGGGTGCGAGGTTAATTGAAGGTGTAAAAAGAGGTGTTTAGTGAGGGGGAAAATGGGCAGGGGAGTCGACAGCCTTGCTGGGCAAGGTGTGTGTGTGGGGGGGGGGGTGGGCTCCGTGTCCCTGGAAGGCCTTGGGCAAGGCCTTGGGTGGAAGCGGTGGGACCAGGGGGGCAGCCAGCCCCTCAGTGCCACCAGGACTGTGACACAACCTCCCCCCTGCCCCACCCCAGCCCTCAAGGACACCCAGAGTGCACAGCAGAGCACTCCAGTGACTGGGGCCCTTTTGAATCACCAGGGCAACTGCCCCCTTTGCCTCCCCCCCCCCCGTTGGCAAGCCTGGAAATGGGTACCTCATGGCAGTGGGTCAGAGAGCGAAGGGCTAGTTAATGGCCCGGCCCCCTGTTCAAAGCGCTGTGCGGACGTGGTCCAAGCACCTTGGAAAGCAGGTGCCACCGGGGGGAAACACAGAGGATAAGAGCTTGAGCATGTTCCTTGGAAGGCTGAGGGAACTGGCAGTAACTGGCAAAGAAGCTGGAAGTGGGACGGTGGGGCGGCACTGATCATGCAGCACTTGTGAGGCAACAACGGCTCCCCAAACTCAAGTTATGACACTTCTGAACTTCATGTGTGGCCTTGGCCCCTGCTCACTGTAGCAACCTGGGGAGGTGTTGGCGAGGTCAGATGCCATCTTGAATGCACCCATTTGTAGCACTGCTCTGGAATTTAGCTCCCCTGTGGCCATGGGAAGAAAGTCGAGGGGAAAAGGCCTTATGAGCATCAAACAGCTGCCCAGAAGGGGTTTCCCAAACCAAACCGTATCCTGCTGGAGTTCAGCACTGCCTATTCGAAGAAGAGGTTCAAGCTGTAGGCCGCTGGAGCAGAGCTACATTGTCCAGGTGACTTGCACCCCATCGCTGAGAGGGTGTGTGGTGCAGACACCCCCTGTTTGGGCCAGCCCCCAAACTGTTCTCAGGGATTACGCTCAGCTGTATTCTGGCAAATCAAAGACAAGGCCATGGTAGAAATGGGGGAAAGTGGGAACAGAGTAAACTGGCCATGCCTCGAAGAAGCAGACCGTGACAGGCAAAGCCTCAGTTTGTTTTATTTTCTCCAGATGAGATACAAATCCCATCTCTCTGGCCCTTCCCATAAAGGTCTGCTTGTGGCCTTGTCAGAGAATAACCGCCTTGACAGATGGGACTGGCTTGAGGAGTATAGGGAGCCCAGGCCAGGGTACCCAGAGAGAAACCCAAAGTCTCTCTCTTTCCACCCCAGCATGGGGAGTGGGCACAAAAGGCCAGGGGAGACTAACCCTGCCCTCGTATGGCCACCACTGGCTGACTTATCACCGGACACCTGGACCATGATGGCCCCGCCTCTTCTCCTCCTTGCTCCGCCCTTTCTCAGGGGCCCCCATGACCTGCTGCTGCTGCTTGGTGGATCTGCTCCTTTCCTCCACTCTACCCCCTTCCCCAGAGGTGCCCACCACTCACAGTCTGCCCCCTCCGCTCCCTCCAGGGGGTGGGGGAGGGAAGAGGTGAGTGGTGCTGGAGGGTTTCGCAGTGGGCAGGGGTGTGAGGGGGTGAGTGGCAGAGGGCAGGGGAGGTTTGATGGGTTGGGAGGTGAGGAGAGGGACACAGTGAGCTCCCAAGGGATGAGGAGGGACACAGGGTAGGGCTGCCAACTCTCTGAATGCAGAAAACTGAGCACCCTTGCCCCGCCCCCTACTCCACCCCTTCTCTGAGGCTCTGCCCCCACTCACTGCATCCCCCTCCTTCCATCACTTGCTCTCCCCCACCCTCACTTACTCATTTTCACAGTGCTGGGCAGAGGATGTGGGGAGAGCTCTGGACTGGGGCCAGAGAAGAGGGGTTCAGCATGCAGGGGGGGCTCTGGGTTGGGTCACGGGTTTGGTGCATGGGGCTGGGGACTGAGGACTCTAACTGGCACTGAGGGGTTCAGAGTGCAGGAGGGGTGTGGGCTGGGGGAGGGCGTTGGGGTACAGGAGGGAGTTCTGAGCTGGGGGATAGGGTGCGTGGTATGGGCTCTAGCAGGGAGTTGGTGTGTGGAGGGGGCTTAGCGCTGGGGTAAGGGATTGGTGTGTGGGAGACAGTTTGTGGGGTGGGCTCTGGGCAGCGCTTAACTCAGGCGGCTCCCAGAAGCAGCCGGCGTTTCCCACTGGCTTCTGGGCAGCAGCACAGCCAAGTGGCTCTGTGCACTGTCCCTTTCCCCAGGTGCCACCCCCATGGCTCCCATTGGCCATGGTTCCCAGCCAATGGGAGCTGCTGAGCCAGTACTTGAGGCAGGGGCAGTGCGTGAAGCCCCTGTGGCCATTGACCGCAGGGGCACCACGTACTCCGCCTCAGTCTAGGAGCCAGGGGGAAATGCCGGCCATTTTGGGGGAACCTCACGGAGCCAGGACTTCCAGCAGCCCAGTCAAGAGCGCAGTGGGTGTTCTGGTCAAAACCTGGGCTACGCGGCAGGCAGGGAGGGGTCCTCTGGCAGGTGGGGGGGAGCAGGAATGGAGCGTGCGCAGGGCTGCAGGTGGAAGGCGCAGGACAGAGCAGTAGCTTCGCCTGCCCCTCCCTAGTTAATCCTGTCAGCTGAAAGGAGGATTGTAGTGGTGGGTTCTGGCTCAGGCTTTGCCAGGCTCCCATCCCCTGCTTGTATTTAAGTAAATGTGCGAGGCTTTGCGTGGGGGCTGGGGAGAAAGTAGTCCTTCACAAACCGCATTAAAACAGTGTCTTAGGACAGCAGAAGCAGCTGGGCCTCAGTCGCAGCTCGGGGGCTTGCCCGCTTACGGCCTGTCCTCCAAGTCCCTCCTTTGCCGCTTCCGAACAGCAGAGCCCAGCAGAACAGCACTGCACCCCACCAAGTCTGTGTCACACTCCCCAACGACATTGCCTCCCCACTCCTTTTCCCTGGGATTCCCTTTATGGCCGATTCTTCCCGCAGGCCTTCTGGCTGCATTGGTTTCCCAACGGCAGTGGTCTCTCGCTACGTGTTTCTCCGGGGAGCCGTCACCCTGGGCGTGAGGAAGCCTAGATCTCCCGGCCAGGCCCCTCTCCGTTGACTTGGCGGCCGTTCTTGGTGTTGGTCCTTTCCACCTCCAGCTGGATGTCCAGTTCTCTCAGCTGCTTCAGGAAGCCACGGTTCGGGAGGATGCACCGGTGCTGCAACACTTGCTCGATGGCCTGGACGATGGTCATGTTCTTGTAAATCATCAGGTACGCCAAGACCAGGGTGGCAGATCGGCTGCGTCCCATGGCGCAATGAACCAAGATCTTGTCTGCACGGGGGAGGGGAGCAAACACAGGCAAGGCTTTCAGACTGGCTGATGATCCCTACTCTCCCCTTCGCTAGCGCCTCCCACCTGGAGATCTTAGTGCTGGGCAGCCATTCCTGCGCTTCACCACCTCCCTTGCCGCTGGAGGATTAGCCAATGAGTCCCAGTATCGATCGGGATCTCCTCCTGCTATAGATCGCCAATTTACAGCCGGACAGGGTGGGCCGCAATGCTACTGCAGGTAGCCAGTCAACCCCTGTTGCAGCCTCCCCTTTATTGGCCTCCCACTGATCTATGGCTTCAGCTGTTTCACTCATGCTGCTGAATCAAGGCATGTTTGCGCTCTAGAGGTGGGGGCAGAATTAGGAGGTGGGGCACCAGTGCCAGTAAGAAGCTGCTGAACCACATGCTCATGCCCTCCAGGAGGATGACAAGGGTGTGCAGTTACTCACTCTGAATACCAGGGGCCAGACAGGCAGGAAGGCTCAGTAATTAGTTCCCTGCTCTGCCACAGACTTCCAGTGTGGCCTTAGGCACACCACTTAATCCCCCTACCCCATGTCTCAGCTGAGGATGACAATTCATAAGAACATAAGAACGGCCAGACTGGGTCAGACTAAAGGTCCATCTAGTCCAGTATTTTGTCTGCCGATTGTGGCCAATGCTGGCAGATGCCCCAGAAGGAGTGAAAACAGCTGATCATCATCACATGATTCCCCTCCTCTCATTCATTTCCAGACAGAGGCTAGGGACACCATTTCTACCTATCCAGGCTAATAGCCATTACTGGACCTAACCTCCATGACTTCATCTAGTTCTTTTTTGACCCCTGTTAAAGTCCTGGTCTTCACATCATCCTCTGGCAAGGAGTTCCACAGGTTGACTGTGCGGTGAGTGAAGAAGAACTTCCTTTTGTTCGTTTTAAACTTGCTAATTCCTTTCATCACACCCTGTTTGTCTTGCCTGGTTAGATTGTAGCTCTTGGGATTGGGGTTGTCCCTCACTGCATGTAGGCAGCCCTAGCATAACGAGATGTCAGTTTCTGTGGGAAATGAGGAGTACCGGAGCTGCCGAAAAAGCTCCCCGCTGTCGGCAGAGCCGCGGCTACGCTTTACTTTCACTTTCGACACTGAGCCTGATCGGCACAGTGTGGGAACGTGAGTATGCAAATGAAGCCCGGGATATTTAAATCTCAGGCTCATTTGCACTTCTGAAGTGCTTGATTTGCATCCCTCTCTCGGCAGAGGGATGCAGTCTAGACACAGCCAATGGATCCAGGCCTTTGCATGTGCTGCAGGAACGGATTCAAAGGAGAAACGCTGGGACTGAAAGGTGCCTCCTGGAAAGAAAAAGGGCCACCCACATTGGGAATGTCTGTGCTGCATTTTAAAACCCCGGCAGCAAGTCTCAGCACCCGGGTGGACAGCTTGTGTCTGGCCGAGAGATCCGGGGCAGGCTCTGAAACCTGGCAGGGAAGGTGGGACTCCCAGTAGCGTAGACGCTCCTTCTACGGCTGGCTTGAAGCTGCGCCATAGCGTAAGCCCCACGAGCCCACGTCTGTAGACCCGGACTCTGAGACTTCACTGCGGGGGGGGGGGGGAGAGGCGCGGTATTTTTAATCCCTGTGCCCTGTTAAAGGCAGCCGGGGTGACCCATGGCTGTGGGGGAGGGGTGCAGCGGGAGGGCACCCACTTTCAATTAAAATCAGAGGGGGGTGCACATGCCCTCCCCCGTGCACCAACCTTGCAGCGTAGGATGTTCTGTGCACCACCACCGCCGATGGCCACACAGCCCGGACAACGGGGTGTCTTCAGCGGCAAGGCCTGAGGCAGTTTGGCTTTGTCAGCTGCCCCCAGTGCGGGCAGGCCTCGACTCCTGGCAGTTGGCCGCTTGATGGCGGGAGTGGGGTGACTTCCTCGCGGGAGCGGCACAGCTGTGTCACAGACACTTTAAGAGCTGCCAGCGCGAGGGGATGATGGGATCCCAGCAGACCGGCTGAGAGGCCTCTTGGCAGATGGCCAGCCCTCCCCGATCCCAGACTGGCTTGTCGTTTTCTGCCACTGCTCTTGACACTTGAAAGCCCCCATTTGTTCAGCCCTTCACGCTGGCATGGGCCCCCAGGTGGTGTAAATGACTGACGGGAGGGGAAGGCGGGCGAAGGGAGGGTTTACTTGGGAACCAGAGAAGAAAGGCCTCTGGCCAGAGAGAACGTGTATTTTATGTTGTGTGAAGGAGGGAGGGGAAAAATGCCCCTCCCCCTTTGGAAATGGCAAGGGCGGTGATCCTCTCTGCTGTGCCAAGGCTGGCTGCTTGGTCTGCTAGGAGGTTAAACAGAGACTGGTCTTTATACAGGGCAGGTCCGTACTCTTGTGTAAGGGTGATCCCTTGCACTGATGAGAGTTATGGGCTGCCTAGATTACAGCTTCTCATCTCTTCACATGTGCTACTTCTGTAGCCCACTATTTGAATGGGGACCATACTTGGCTGCGGTATGGGCAACATGTATTTGGTGCCCCTTGTTTACCCGCATGATTTTCTTCACATTTTTGTCCCCTTCTCTTCTTCAGGACCACTAAGTCAATGATTATCTTTATATTGCTAGTGCACTTAACAAAACACCAGGTACCAGGTTTAAAACAAACAAAAGGAAGTATTTCTTCACACAACGCACAGTCAACCTGCGGAACTCCTTGCCAGAGGATGATGTGAAGTCCAAGGCTATCGCAGGGTTCAGAAAAAGAGCTAGATAAATTCCTGGAGGATCTGTCCATCAATGGCTGTTGGCCAGGATGGGTAGTAATGGTGCCCCTGGCCTCTGTTTGTCAGTAGCTGGGAACGAGTGATGGGAGGGGATCACTTGATGATTCCCTGTTCTGTTCGCTGCCTCTGGGGCACCTGGCATTGGCCACATTCGGAAGACAGGATACTGGGCTGGATGGACCTTTGGTCTGACCTAGTCTGGCTGTTCTTATGTGATTCAAACACTTCACCAGCACAGCAGCCGGAAGAACAGCTACATACAGAAGTGTCAGTGTAACACATTGAATTCCTTTTGAATTCAGCAACATTTTTAATAAGCGAATCACTCCAGTCTTAGTCACACTTCTGTTTGTGCTGAATCTTTTTCTCGAGCTTTCATGAGTGTTTATACAGCCTTGAAGCCAGAAGCTTCTGCCGTGCAAACTGCACTGAGTTTCTCCCCTTACCTACCCTTTGTTTAGCAGCACATGAGAATTTACAGGCCTTCTCAGGGCTTGTCGACATGGAGCAGCAATGCGCACTGCAGGGCTTTGATTTCTAAAGCACACTAGCGTGCTGTGTATGGACCGGTTCGTATAGGCCCTGCTTGTGAGTTTTAATATAGTGCTGTTGGAAACCCTCTCTGTCTCTTGACTTCTGTATGGTTGCCATGTATTTTGCTCTACACTGCAGAAAGAGGAAGGGAAGGCTGCAGATGGAGAAGGGCTTGTCTACACAAACGTTTCGTTCGTGACAAGTTGAGGCATGGCTGTACATGGAATAGCTTCTGCCACATGTTCACAGTTTTTTTGTAGCACTGTGAAGCGAGTCCCCTTTTAAAGAAAAGGGGAGCGAAGCATGATGCATGTCAGCAGGGTGCGCACAGATTGTTTATCACAACCCAGCTTGCCCCAAGTGGTGTGTTTGTATACACAAGCCCCTGAGACCTCGGCCTGTCTCTAGGAATGTGATTGGAAATCATGCTACGGATCAGATGTGCTCAGCCACCAGACTATTCCCCACCCTTTGCAGAAGCAGCGGTACTTGGCTGGAGCCTTGCAGTCTGAAGTAGCTGCCTTCGCCAATGAACCTCTCTTCCTTCTAAGAACGTACAATCTTAAAGACGCACACACTGGCTATTGGTATGTCAGCTTTTAACTGGCGATGATTTATCATCTCCCTGCCTTAACAAGAGGCATTTTCTGGGGCTGGGGGCTGTACTTGTTGCACAGGTAAGTCCTGGCTGGTGGCTGGGGGCACGCCAGGTAACCGGCAGCTGCTGAGCTCCACAGCAAAGAACACAAGTTGACAAGAGGATGGAAACGCGATATGTGGCCCTCCGATATTAAAGGCTTTGCAGGTCAGCAGGAGGGTTTTAAGTTTCTCTGCTGGCTTTCGGTAAAACACCCTGTTGAGATTTTTTTTTTTAAATAAGAACTGGAGTAAATTTTCAAAGACAGTGTGGGCTCCAGGCTGTGGGGCTTCGCATTCGCTTAAACCCTGAGCTAGAGCGCAGCTGGAGGTCAGCAAATAATGAACTGTAGTAATCAAGCTGGGAAATTGACAAAGGCTTTAACTAATGTTTCCAGATCTGTGCTGTCAAAGTGATTGCCGTCTCCTATGGCTTGGAAGATGGCAACAACAAATCCCTCTTACAGCTTGGAAAGGATCCGATAGCTATAGGACACAAGTGCTTTTAGGAGTGAACCTAATCCTGCAGGGGAAGAGAGGTTGATGTGACAGCCCCGGAGACTGGAATCCTACATACACAAGCTCAGTACAACCAGGGAAGGTGCTCTGCTAATAAGCCTCTCAGCTAACTGGGAAAGGGCCACCTTTAGGGATGGCAGATGAGCTATATTGAGTCCATAGCTTTCCTCCTGGGACTGTTTGCTGCATAGGAGTGTCATATGAGTGCCCCTTGTGCTAGGGACACTGATCTGCTAGCAAGAGAGCTGCTTAAGAGCGATCCATCCGGAGGTAAGGACTCTTGGATTGCTACTGAACCCCATTGTGTTTCAATGGCTGACGTGGCTGAGAGACACCCCCATATGTGGGTGAAGGCCCAGCTGGGGAAGGCACGCTCCAGCCCCATCCCTTCTGGCTGAGGCCCCGCCCCTGAAGCCAAGCCACACCCACCCCCAGTTTGATCCTTCCTGGCTCCAGCCTTCCGTGGTGGCTGGGGAAGCCAGGCTTCAGTGCCACGGCCCCAGCCTTCCCAGCGGCCGGGGCATGTAGGCAGCTTTTGGAAGGCTGTGCCTTCCCTTGCCTACATTACTGGCCTCTCATGCCTCTATATCAGCACTGACTTTCCCGAAACGACCAGCCTTTGCTTGTTTGTCCTGTGCCAGTGGGCCTTGGGTTCCTCTGCCGGACTCCCCTCCCCCACTCTCCCCCCCCCCCCCACCGGGAATTGGCTACTTTTAATTAATACTGCGTGTGCGCTGAGATCAGCTGTAGCCAGCCAGGTCTTTCTCTGCCCCCTCCTTACTTCTCGGATCTTGAAGCGCGGCATCGATGAAATCAGCAGCCGAATAGAAGAACTGACTGAGGTTGAAGCTGGGGAGATCGTCTGCTTCCACCCCGTGGTACTCGATGGCTGTGTCACTGTAGTAGTCTGGCCCTGTGTCCACGTTCCACCGGCCGTGGGCTGCGTTGAGGACGTGCGTGAAGCCGGCTTTCTCAAGGCAGTAGCGCTCTAAGGCTGTTTTCCTGCCAAAGAAACGTCACTTGTCAGTGCTGGGAATGGAGCTGCTCTCCTGCTGCAGCTGCTCAGAAATAGTTCTCTTGTTTTGAAAGTGATAAAAAAACCACTGACAAAACTTCACAGATGCAGACAGATTTCCCCCCCCCCGGTTTCCTCACCCTCGTGTTCCGCCCTGATACCAAGTAGCAGGACAACCTGACACCTGTTGACTGTGAGGAATCCTAGTGGGCTGGTGTATATTCCCCCCCTGGTCCTACAGCCCTCTGGGGACATCAGTTGGTGGCCCCCACACGGAGCCACAAGCACGGGTGTGTACCTGGTGCAGTTCACTCCTATTGCAGGAAGAACCTGGCACACGCCTACCTCAAATGTGCCAGGTTGCAGCCCCTTTTCCAGGCTCCTCCAGAACCTCCTGCTGAGGGTCTGGTTGCACTGTTGCCACACTCCTCTTCATTTACCCTGACCCCATCCCGGGCCCCACGAAGTCGTGAGACCTCATCCAGCTCCGCCTGGCCCTGGGGAAGGCTACCATTTACCACACCAGGAGGAGGATGCTGGATGAAGGGGGTGCTCTGAGACGGTGGGGCCTATTTCTCCTCCTCCCTAGTGTCACACCTCTGGGTAGAGTTCCTCAGGGCGGTGTCCCCAGACTCTCTGGACAGCTTTGAGAAGTAGTGGGCGCTGTCCGAGGTTCTCTGCTCGGTGTCCCCTTCCGGTTCCCTCATTCTGAGCCTGTGACCTGCACCCTGACCCTGTTTTTCATTAGTTGTTCTTTTGGTCCAGTGGTCCCTCCCACAAGGAGGATCTGGGGGAGGGGCCTTTAAAAGTGCAAAAAAACCCAACCATCAACCCTTCATCCCAGGTTGTCACACACAAACGGAGCTGTCTAGCAGCCACAGGCTGTGAGCAGCTATTGGCTCGACCTGTTTTGCAGGTGGGACACTGGAGCAAGAGAGAGGTTGTGTTGACTTGTTGCACACTGAGTGAGTGGCAGAGCTAGAAACAGGACCCAGGAATCCTTCCTCCTGCCCCTGCTGCCAGAGGCTTTCACCGTCTGGCACGTTCTTTCCCATTGTTTCATATTGCCAAGCTAATCAAAGAGTCAGTCACAAATGAGGATTAAATTCAGGGAGAGCCCATGTGGCTTTGACTAGCTCTAAAAGAAATGCAACCGCTGAGCTCTTCCCTTTCTGCACTTAGAGGAAAACACTTGTCCATGGCCCTATGTCCAGAGGATCTGGAAGGGCTGTTAGCCCCCTACTTGCTGTCGTGCACTAACAGATCACAGGGAATGGGTCACATTATGGTAATGGAAGACAAAAGCACTATCCCCGGAGGTCACAAAGCAGCCATCCGCAATAGAGCTCCAGCCACATTAGAGAAATACAATGCTACTCCCTGTTGGCTTCCCCTGGCGAGAAGAGGAATTGGCTCCTGGGACGAGGGGGAAGAAAGTTGATAAGAACAGCCTATTGTTGACTACTACTGACGCGGCCCTAGGAGGCCTTGCCATGAATCCAGGCCCCACTGTGCTGGATGCTGCACAAACAGAGAACAGACAGGTTCTGTAATGACAGAAACTTAAATTGAAGGACCTGATCGACATACTGGCCTTAATGTTCCTTCTAATCTTTCCCATCCACAGGCGGATTTTTTCCATCCATAGGCAGAATACATTTTATGTGCACCGAAGCCTGTGGCAATGTGCACCACTGGTAGAACCATAACCTAGCTGTGGGCACTCTGCTAATCAGCGGGGTGGCCTTTGAATCTCTCCTGAATGTCTGCACAAGTGCACAGCTTACGGGAAACACTGACTAGCATATCCACATCTGCTGGGCATGAAAAATCCACCACTCCGGCTCTCTGCTCGCATAACCCCCTTGTGTAGACACAACTATATCAATGGAAGGGGCTTGATCACCATGATACAGTCTACGCCCCGGCCTCTCTTTGCCAGGAGCTGGGAATGGGCAACAAGGCGGGTCACTTGACGATTCCCTGTTCTGTTCATTCCCACTGGGGTACCCAGCATTGGCCTCTGTCGGCAGACAGGACACTGGTCTAGATGGACCGTTAGTCCGCCCCAGTAGGGCCGCTCTTATGTTCTTAATATGAAACTTTTATCCTTTCTTCTTGGCCCTGTTGGCTGGCCACCACAAAAAACAGAAATTCAAATTGTACTCCACGGTATCACAGTCCACACGAGTGTGCTTGAGAAACGGGATGCAGAAGAGTCACTGGTGGACAAGGTGCATCGCTCCAGTGGATCCCAGACAAGAGCGTCGTTTGGTGAGAGTGTCTGATAAGCTGTGTGCTGTATTCAAGGTGAGGCGGGGGATCAGTTTCTACTGATGTGTTACTGTGGGGTAGCACAATCTAGCAGAATCCCCACAACTGTTACAGAGCCACAAGCTCAGTGAACAATACACACACAGCATTATTATAGGAGGAGAACCCACCTAGTGCTGGTACTGCTCACACACACTTTTCACCTATTTCCCCAGGCAGGAAGTATGCTCATTCCCTGAATGTGTTCTCAGAGCTACTTCCTGTGATGGCTGGGTCCTTCCTCTTTGGGAGCAGCTACAGAGCTTGGTGAAATTTTCAGCTGAATCTTTTGGATGAAAATCCAGATTTGGGTTGACTGAAATATTTTGTGGCTCTATGTAGAATATGTCAAATTGTTTCAGAGATTTTTTTTTTTAAAAAGGTAAATTTAATTCCAAATAAATCAAAACATTCCATTTCAATACCAATTGTTCCAGTTTTTTTATTCGGATTGACTGACTGTTTTTTCAAAAGGCACTCCTTTTTTTACAAATTTAAAAACCTATTCAAAGCTCAAAATCAAAACAAAGCATTTCAGCTGACGTTGAACAAAATTTTGTATGTGACCCAAAAATAATTTTTTCTCTGATGACTTGATTTGCTGAAAACAATTAAATTGTTTTTAGATCAAGCCAGGGCTTTTTTCCCCCCCAGAATTGCAGAACCGAAAAATCAGTTATTCATGCAACTTTCATGCTCTTCTTGTTAGGGGCTGAATGTGGATATGCCCCACATGTAGACCTAGCGAGCACAGAGTAATTCCATTACAACACTATCAAAAAGATAGATACTTTAAAAATAGATGTAATAATGTCTTGAGGAGAAGATGTGGCCCGCGACTGAGCCCTACTCTCTGGATTCTGCCATGCTTGAGGTGAAAATGGATTCTGCTTTCAGGTTTTTGTTTTGTCCTGGTTTCCCACCACCCATCCCCATGGAAAAAAATCTGTTTTCCATTCTTCAGACTTGGCCCAACAAACACGGAAAAAAATGTTGCTTTCATCTCCTAGATCTGTGCTCAGTTAGAACCCCTGGAAGTGGAATTCTTGCTGAATAGCAAGTTAGGCCACACTGTAGGGTCAATGGAAAAAATAAAGATTAACTGTCCATGAAAAGTAAACTCAAATTTGGATTCTGCATCTGCAGCTCCATCTAATAAATAGCAGTTGCATTAAACAATGGTCATTGTTGTTGTTCGCAACACAGACAATGCCAAACAATTGGTCACGTGACAGACAGATTAACATTTGACACTGCAGCATTCATCTGGGCCGTAATTTCCCTCTTTCCTTGACTGGATTCTCAGGAGACGGTCAGAAATTAATGCCTTAGATCAGTGGTCTCCAAACTTTTTACACCCAAGATCACTTTTTAAATGACAGAACAAGCCAAGATTTACCGCCCTGCCCCTTCCTTGAAGCCCTGCCCCTTCCATGAAGCCCTGCCCTCTCTAGTCTCCTCCTCTCCATCACTTGCTATCCCCAACCTTTATACTGCTGCTTTTTTCCCCAATTCTTCTGTATGAAGAAGTTTTTCCAACATTTGGCCCGTCTAGACTGGACCAAATGTCAGAAAAAACCCTTCTTTTGGAAGCCCCCTTATTCCTCATGGAAAGAGGAATATAGGGGTGACCAAAAGATCATGTTTGCTCTTCCACTAAAAGAAGCAGAAGAACAAACGCATCCCTGGATGCAGAAGAGTTTTTCTGGGATATCTCTGGAATCCTGAAAAACTCCTGCAGTCTAGCCATACCCTCACTGGGTTGAGACAGGATGTGTAGGCTCCGGGGTGGGAATGAGGGATTTGGGTGTGGGAAGGGGTGAGAGGTGCAAGCTCTGGGAGAAAATCTGGATGCAGGAGGAGGTGGATAAGGGAACGCTGGCTCGGGGAGGGGGCTCCAGGCCGGGCAGTATGGGGGTCAGATGTAGGTTAGGGTACTAAGCAAGCCACAAACTTCTGGATGTGAGGGTTCAGGAATTTGGGTTGGGGTATGTGAGGGGCTCAGGGCAGGGAGTTCCAGTGTATGATAGGCTCAGATGTAGGGTCTGGGGGAAAGGGGAGTACAGGAGTGTTATGATACTGTGGCCAGATAGGGGCTTGACCCCAATTGGGGGTTTGTTGGCCAGGCTTCATTTTCAAATAAAATACTATGTCAAACACAAAAAGTTTCTGCATTGTCTTTATTTCTGAGAAGGACAGGGAACCTGTTCTGCATCAGGGGTCACTGACCCACAGAAAAGTCAGTTGGGGCCACACAAGTGAGATCCCAAAAAAACCTCCTCCAACGCCCCCCCCCCCGGCCAAGCTTCACTAATGTGGCCCCAGCTGTGTTGGTGGGAGCAGGGAACAAAGTACTGGGGAAGGGTGCTAGTGGGTGCTTCGGCAGGGGACAGGGTGCCAGTGGGGACAGGTTTCTGAGGCTGGGAAGTGGGGAGAGGGAACAGGGGAGTGAGGAGAGGGGGCTGGGGAGAGGGAACAGAGGGGCAGTGGGGGCAGAGAGTCCCCTGCACCCGCCGCCTCCCAGGATTCTCCCCCCCACCCCGAGGGAAGCGGGCGCGTGCCTTGACTCACCCCTCCTGCGGCTCAGGGAAGCCGCCACACTCCTCCTCCGGGGCTGACGGCCCTCCCGCAGTGCACCACGGAGCTGTGGGAGGGGAGCAGCCAGCGTGCTTCCGGAACCCCCAGAAGTGGCGCGAAGCTGCAGGCAGGACTTCCGTCCACCCCGCGGGAAGCCGGCACTACGAAGGGAGGGAGGTAGTGGGGCTTCTCGAGGGTGGGGGGAAAGTGGGGGGTGGGAAGGCCCGAACGCCTCGCGATCGACTGGTCGAGGCCTCGCAATCGACCAGTTGATCGTGATCGACCGGTTGGTGACCACGGCCTTAGATGCAGCTATTAGACAAGGTGAGGGAGGTAGTATCTGTCATTCAGGCTGCTAACAGGGGAGGGGGCACAGGCAGTGACTCCCCCCCCAGTGCCTAGTGATTCAGTGGCCACCACAGTCAGAGCCCTTTAAATCGCCACTGGAGCACTGCACGACGTACTCTAGACAGCTCTTAGAGCTGTCGAGGGAGGTGCGCTACAGGCAGTGCTGCGGGGGCACTGTGGTCTCAGCCCTCCACCGCCCCTTCCACGTGAGGCCCCGCCCCTTCCACGTGAGGCCCCGCCTCTCCTCGGAGTGTGGAGCTGCCCCCTTCCGCTACCTTGCCCAGGGGCCCAGTGTGGCTGTCAGCTCCCCTGCTTTCATTCGACCAACTTCTGCTGGGGAGGGCTGGAGTTGCTGAGTTCCAAAAGGCCTGCAGAAGAGCTCCTTGGAGCTCAAAAGTTTTTGCGTCTCCCAGCCTGGGACCCACACAGCTGTCACCACACCATGACCAACGTGGGTGTGGGCGCTACACCAAGAGCACCTTGCGTGGCTCTGAGAGCTCGCCTGTAAGTGTCCGTGGTGAGGGCACGCCCAGGAATCCCCTTTGCCAGAGGCAAGGCACAGAGCTTTTTTTAGCCACGTCCCTCTGCTACGACAGAGTCTGCTCCGGCTCCTGGAGCCGTTTAGTGTGTTCTGGGCCAGCCCAAGGTTTAGTACAGGCCTGACTAGTCTCTCTCCCACGAGAGCATGGTGCCTTATAACTGCACAGTCACTTCCATTCCACCTCTCCTTCCACTGCCTAAATAAACCTTCCAGGGCTCTTTAGATTTAGGGACATGGGGAGGGGGGAGGTCTATGCTACTGGAGCAGCCCACTGCCTGGGGTGTCGACAGGCACCTGGGCCAGGTGCAGGGTTGCCAGGTGTCCGGTATTGACCTGGACATTCCAGTATTTTCGCCTCCTGCCCAGTAAAAAAAAATCCGAAAATACCAGACACCTAAAATTCCCGGTATTTTCTGATTTTTTTTTTTTTTTTTTTTCCCCCGGCCAGGAGGCGAAAATCCCGGGTGCTTACTTGGTTCCACGGGGGAGCTGTCTGGCCTGGAGCAGGAAGACAAGATAGCAGATGGCCGCCGGCAGCCTGTTAGGGCCAAAAAGCCTCAAAGGTATTTCTTAAAGGAGACAGGCTGGGGTTTTTTATTTTGTTGTTTTTTAAATTTTTTTTGCTTAACTCTCAGGGTCTTTTTTTTTTTTTGATCAACAACTTTGGTCTCCCCCTTTGTTTTTTCTCAACAGAATTTTTTCCTTGGTGTTTAGGTTTGGTTTTTTTTGGCGGGGAGGGAAGGGCGGTGTTCGGTATTTTTGGTTAAACCATCTGGCAACCCTAGCAAGGTGTGTGTGTGTGTGTGTGTGTGGGGGGGGGAAACTGTTCCACACTCCCAGAAGGGGCAGGGCCTCAAGTGGAAGGGCCGGGGCCAGAGTAGCGAGCCCTCTGCCTCCTGGAGAGTGGTTCCCCCTTCCTAGTCCTTAATGCTGCCCAGAGCGTGCCATGTGGTGCTCTGGCAGCTATTTAAAGGGCTCCCGGCTCTGTAGCAGCAGCAGTGGTCAGGAGCACTGGGTCCCTTTGAATTGCCAGGCTTTGGAGCAGCTGCCTTCTTTGCCCTCCCTCCCTTCCCCGTCAATGGGCCTGCCCTCTGGTAAACTTACTGCAGTGTCCTGGCAGTAGACTGCAAGTTTCAGTGGAGAGCAATGTTCTTTGCCCTTCCTTTTTGCCCCAGGCCCCTTGGGCAAGCACGTTCTGAGGTGGTGGGAGGGGAGGGGAATGACCTTCCTTACTGATGCCTACTGTTGAGTCTCTTACATCCTGAAGCTTTAGTGTAATCTTTCTTGTTCAGTTTGGGACGAACCCTGTGTATTAGCCAAGGTGTAGTGGGTATGTGTTCGTTCCTTAGTCTTTCCGTCAGCTGTGTTTGGATGAAGAGGAATAACTGATCCGTCTTAAACAGAACAAATGCTTACAGTGCCATTAACAAAGCCTGTTATCTTTGTGAGTGCCTCTTCTGCTCTGAATTCATCCTACCTAGAAGAGACATTCCAAGGTCCGTCCAGGCCTTCAGCCTTCCCGTGAAGGATTGTTCTCTATCGGGTGCTCTTTAGTGCTTTGTGCAGGCTGCTGTTCAATTGTCTGTCGTCCTTCCTCTGTGCCTAGGCTCTCAGGTCAATTGCTGCAAACTCTGCTTTATTGAGAGCTCTTCTAGGGTCCAATTGGAGTTCAGAACGGGCCTTTTACAGGCCATGTTACCATAGGAATGATAATTTATTGACACTGTGCCTGTTCTGTAGCCATGGGCCCAAATCAAACCCTTCCTCCTTTAGCTGCTAAAATGAGAAAACTTTCCTAGTGGGTGCTCCGTGTAAAGCATTCAGACCCATTCTGGGGCATTAAGATGCCAGTTCAGCAAAGCACTGAAGTATGTGCTTAGATCTCATTGACTCCAGTGGAATTTAAGCACATACATAATGCCCCGACTTCAGGAGTGCTGAGCGCATGCAGATCGAGTTGTGATCTCTCCACCCCGTGCAGGTAAGACTGTGTGTTTAGACACCTCGGTTAGGGTTTGGATGCCTCTGTCGGAAAGGGTTGCTTGTAAGGTCTGTAGAAGGCTTACACCAGGAAAGTTTTTCCTACATTTTTTAGTGTGTTGCACATTCTGCAAGGTCAGGACATTGTGCCTCTTTTCTGTGTAGTACTAAGCACAATGTCTTTGTGAAAATATAAACGAGTATATCACTCAGTTTCCACCTTGTACAGTTTTGCTGTTCCTCTCTAGAGCTCTCCAACAAGTTTAAATAGCATGGTTTCCCTTTCCAGTAACTAAGCTGTGTTGGCCCATTCCATTTATTCTGATAGATTCAGGCAGTCTGATTATTGAGAAGTGAGGTTTGCTGGCTGCTAAGAGCCTGGGTCTCTCTTTCTTCTTCATACAAAAGAGGCACTAGACCAGCTATCCCCCAGTTAACAGGACCTCTTCCCTCTGTTAGTAAGAGGTTTTGCATTTGTAACCTGCTTCTAAGGGCTAAACGGACATTTTGCCATTCATGGGAGGGATACATCTACACCACACAGTTATTTCAGGATACCTGAAGTATTCTGTGTCTTAACTGCGCATCCATTATTTTGAAATGTAAGAGGCTCGCTATTCCAACGTCCCCGTAAACCTCATTCCATGAGGAGTAAGGGATGTTTTGGAATAGCAGGTTATTTCAAAATCTGGTGTTGTGTAGACCATGCCAAATGACGAAATAAGCTATTTCAAAATTGACTCAAAATAAGTTGCACAATTTGCATAGCTCAAATTACGTAAATTATTTTGAGCTACAGGAGCAATGTAGACACACCCTAAGAAAGGATCAGGCCCTCAGGACAAGATTTTCAAACGTGGCTAGTGATTTTGAGGGCCACCTTGAGAGATCATAACGAAGCCTGATTTTCAGCAAGTGCTGCAGATTTGCCCTTTGATAATCAGGCCCCTTGAGGGTTGCCAGTCTTCCAGGATTGTTCTGAAGTCTCCAGGAATTAGAGATCAAAGTTAAAGTTTCATCTGGTGATACCCTCAGGAATATGTCCAACCAAAACTGGCAACTCTAGGCCTCTTTAAGGTGCCCTCAGTAGAACATCCAAATAATGGACTTAGCCTAGCCTTCAAAATCTCTGACTTTCCTTTTCCATGGTACTTACAAAAAAAGCTTTACCACAGGTAGGCTGCTGGTAAGCAAAGACCACGGCCAATAATGTCTCGTTTCCTGGACTGGCCCCACTGTCTATGTCCATCTGTGGTCTCTTTTCTTATGCTAAGATTGTAGGATGCTTGGGGCTGTTTATACAGCACCCCATCTATGGGGTCAGAGTCTGCAGCTAGGGCGCCGAGGTTCTACAAATAATGAATAATGGTAATAGGTTTGGGTCTTGCCTTTAACTGGTGGTGACTTGATTGTCAGTGATCTTGAGCTAACTAACATGATTGTAAATTCCAATGTAGAAGCTCATTCACCTTTGCGAATGCAAATGCTGTCTCTGGTCATAACTCACTCAACCGTGACTGGGAACAAACCTTTGCACGCACTAGAATTTATAAGCATCCCCAATTAACTCGACTCAAGATCCCTGGCAAGAAGTGATGTACAGCACACCGCCAAACTTTGGTGTAGAGGTAGCCCTAGACGCACTCACTGAAAAATCTCAGTTCATAGTTTAGCTCCTTTGAATTTTAATATAATTGGAATTCTTGGGGATAGTATAAGATGTGTGTTTCCTTTTGTTCCATCTGCTTCCTACACCACAGCTGTGCTATTAGCATTTTCGATGGAAGGAAAGCACTTGTAAAACCTGACTACCTACCAACAGTCAGGAGGGTAAGTCAGCTAGTGAACAAGAGCCACACAAAGGCTGTTAGTGTGAAATAGAAACCTTGTTCAACGGTGCATAATTCAATCCTTAATTTGTTTTGAGCTAGTACATGACACGCAAATTCTCCCTCTTGCAATTAGCTCACCACCCGAGTTTAATAGTCCAGCAAAGAGTTTTCTATCTTCCTCCCTCTGTAAGTGATGTTATTGCCTCGTAAATGGGAGAGAAATTTCTATTTCTCTGGTAATGATTGAACATAAAGCCACAATGCCCAGAAAAAGTTCGCTCTTCTTGCCCAGCATAGGTGAAACGATCAGCATTTGACTTATCCTCCAATTGTTTTCATTTTATTCTTCTGGGCCATCTGTGTTTTAGCGCTTGATTTCTTTTTATGAGGCCTCAGCCATGACGATCTTCAATGTCTGCCTTGAATGCACTTCAGAGCGGGGAAGGTGAAGTGCTGTGCTGGGTGCTCATTAGGAAAATGCCAGTACATCTCCATGTGGGAAGGGAGGAACTGAGGAAAGTTTGGGTCCCTGAGCGAAAACTTACCCGGCTGTTTAATAACAAGAGAGATACTAGCTACAGCGGCCTTGATTCAGCAAAGCAGTTAAGCACATGCTCAAGTCCAGCATGTGCTCAGGTCCACCTCTGTGCCACACACAGCATGTAAGCAGGGGCTCCGCTTTTTGGGAAAGCAGATCCTCCCTAGTGGACCGTGAGGCAGATCGACCCAGCAATGGGTTTGCAAAGTTCTGAGACAAAAATGAGCGCGTGCTGTGGGCGTGACACTCTCATGTGGGAAATAGAAGATGAAATCCCTTTTCGCTGTATATTATACTAGCACGTTTACCTGGCGTCACTCAGGTCCTTACCTCAGTTAAGTTTCTGCACTTTCCCCTTGCTCACTGACAGTGATGAAGGGGAACAGCCAGCAATGTCCTTGTATGAATCTGAGGGGGATTCCCCCCCCACCACACCCTCCCTAAAATGTGCCCGAGGGGGAATGGGAGGCTCACGGTTGAGGCAGACCCAAACCGGGGGTGGGGACATGCTCCCAGCCAGCCCTTTTCACCCGCCTGGTGAGTCAGTCCCTTTTCTGTATGCTTTTATGAGAAGCATTCCCATTCCAGGCACATCCCATTTTCCTGGCACAACCAAATCCTGACCTTGCTTTAAGTTATGACAAGAGGAAGCTGTCTACCGAATTTGGTAGTCTTGGCTCTTAGGCTACGTCTACACTGGCAGCTTCTTGCGCAAGAACTCTTTTGTGCAAAAACTCTTCCACAAGAGAGCCTCTACACTGCCATGTGCTTTTGCGCAAGAGCATCCATGGCAGTGTAGACGCTCTCTTGCGCAAGAAAGCTCTGATGGCCATTTTAACCATAGGGGTTTCTTGCACAAGAAATTCGTGTTGCCTGTCTACACTGGCCTCTTCTGGAAGAGCTCTTGTGCAAGAGGGCTTATTCCTCATGGGGAGAGGAATAATTCTTCTAGAAGAAGCCCTGTTTTACAACGCTGTACTGTAAATTTACTTCTGGAAGAACGCTCACGCAGTGTAGACAGCCGGCAATTTTTTGCGGAAGAACGGCCGTTCTTCTGCAAGAAGCTGCCAGCGTAGACGT
This sequence comes from Pelochelys cantorii, assembly GCA_032595735.1. Classification (NCBI taxonomy): domain Eukaryota; kingdom Metazoa; phylum Chordata; order Testudines; family Trionychidae; genus Pelochelys; species Pelochelys cantorii. The sequence goes on from CM064333.1 coordinate 6,422,839, forward strand.
AGCCTTACTGTTTAGGAGGAGTTCTTGAACACAGACAAACTCTCTCCCATGTGTGGTAGATATGTATTCAGATCATGTTGCCTATTACTGGGCTGAGAGGAAATGGCCCAATCAAAAATATAATTTAGTTGCAGCCTTGAATATTAGTATTCATTTCTTTAAGATTTATATAAGGACCTGTCCAAGGTTTGAGCTGCCTCTGATTGATTGTCATTTAAAATAAAAGTTCATAGCAAAAAGACAAGTGCTGCAACAAATTGTGTTTTTCATCCCAGCAAACAATAACTACCCCTTATTGCAAAATGAAATAATAGAAACACAAGCCAGGTGTCATTCACATGCTGAAGACACCCCCTGCCCCACGCATCTCCATTAACCCTCCTAATGGCCTAGCATGCATGTTAAACAGGGAGGAACAAGATGGAGCCCTATGAAAATGTTGACGTGACCTATGGGAAGCCAAGCAACTGTGCCCTCTGAGATCATGCAACAAGAAATTCACACAGCAACCCCATCTACTCCTCCTGTGGCCTAGCACATTTCGATGCTATTCAACTAAGCAGCTGGTGTATCTAATATCATTATGGACCCTCATCTTTTCGACAGTCCCTGAAGGAAATTGTGAGCAACACAAACAGCTGTTTTCTTTGTATTTATACTCGAATTGACAAGGGTCAAGGAAATCAGAGGCCATGAGTTACTGGGGAATGAGTTGTCTCTTCACAAATTTTCAACTATTTTTAACCACCAAGGGAAAGCTGGGGCAGGCCACTCCTCTGCCAGATGTTCAGTGTCAGATGAGGAATGCCGGACTGTAGACAGTATCTCTGTTTCCTTTAGAGTAGTCAGCAACTTGCCATGGCAAAGGCAGATGTTTGCACTCTCCGCTAATACTGGGCCTAAAATCCCCACATCTCCTGCCTCTAGAGAAGCACTGCTTAGCGGAAACTAAAGAGGAGATAATGAAGCATTTGTCCCCCACAGGGCATTGCCTTGCCTCCGCAGAGGCACAAATTGGAGCAATTTTTTCCCCTCGGCAGATTAGTTAGTAAGCGCCTCACAACCAGAGGAACTCATATCAGCTGATGAGTGCGGAAAGTCAGGGTTCAGTGAGCAATCCAGTGTCCAAAGCAAATCTACTAACCGAGGTTTGGTTGATGCTGTGACAGGCAGAAAGGATCCTCTTACCTTTCCCCACGTCAAAAGTATCAGAGTTGGGAAGTGTTTTTGACACCAACAATTAATTTCAGACGTTGGCACTTTGATTGCTTCTGCAAATCAGCGGCAGACCAAAATGAGATGTGAGGATGATGGGCATGGTGAACTGCCAGTGCCGCTTGCATCTTGGCATTGACACGAATGTCCACGCCATTGGTTTTTTCTTCCTGAGAGATTTCTTTGTATAGACTTAGGGTGTGTCTACACTAGCTCGTTAGTTTGAGCTAGGTAGGCAAATGAGGGCAACCGGAGCTGCAAATGAAGCCTGGGATTTAAATATCCCGGGCTTCATTTGCATGTTCCCGGGCGCCGCCATTTTTAAATCCCCCTTAATTTGAATTAACATTTAACTGCTGCGTCTAGCCGCGGGTAGTTAGTTCGGACTAAGGGGGATTTAAAAATGGCGGTGCCCGGGAACATGCAAATGAAGCCCGGGATATTTAAATCCCGGGCTTCATTTGCAACTCCGGTTGCCCTCATTTGCCTACCTAGCTCGAACTAATGAGCTAGTGTAGACATACCCTTACAGATTTACCCTCCAGCTCTCACAGCCTCCCGTAAGACTGGCAGATGACTATGCTAATATCACAGGGAAACCTTTGGTCGGGCGTCTTTTTTTGAATAAAATAATCTGCCCACACTCTGCTCTGTGAACATATTTCTAGCTTCTGGGTCACTATCAATGTGACCTGCAATGTTCCTCTTTTTATGTGATAAATACCAGCAGATGTGGTAAGAGTGTGAGATAACTATTCAGTGAACCAGTTCCCATTTGCTTTCCTCTGAACTAGTCCTGTCTCTTTAAACAGAGCCATGTTGAACACGCCAAAGACGTCCCTTTGCCAGATAAAATCCTTCAGGAATGGGGGAGAGGGACAGTAAAAGGGAGTGAGTCAATCAATGAGTGGCGAAATGCTCAGAATGTTTATTTAGTACAGTCCCCTAGCTTCTACATCAGGGGTCTCAAACACAAGTCCCACGGGCCAGGCTGGGCCATAGCAATTGCACAGTCCCGCCCGGGAATCTGTGAGCCAAGGGTGGCCTTTTTGTATCCAGCTCCCAAGCCCCGCCCCTTCCTCCCATCACCCTGTCCCCAAGCACAGTGCTCTCGGGATCACTGGGGGGAGCCTGGTGGCAGCGGTCGCACCCTCCCCCCGCATTCCCTGTGATGGCAGGAGCCACGGGGGAAGCAAAGAGCACTGGGTGGGCGCACTCCCTCCACTTCCCCTGTGGCTCATAGCCCCCCCAGCGCTCTCCAAAGCCGCATGAGGGGGGGGCAGAGCGCCATAAGGCAATGGCGGGAAGGGGCAGTGTAGACGTAACCTGCGTGTGAACAACCGGCAAACCTAATTGCCCCCATAGCAAGCACGGTTGTCAGCTCTACCAGTTGCATTGTAGAGACGGCTCCCTATCATCAAACCTACTGGAGTTTGGCTGAGCTTCGCAGCTGGAAGTTGCATTATATATGGAAGGATCTCTCAATTAGCTTCTCTTTTTGGTAGAGACAGGCCAATGAGGCAGTGTTCAGATATGGATTAAGTTTTGGCAAGGGTTCAGATGTAGGACCTGAGCAGCACTAGGGATGGGGTCGGATGAGGCCAAGGTCTTAGGAGACCACTGTCATCTTTAGCTGAAATCCTGTGAGTGGTACTTTGGAACCAGAAAATGGATCCTTTTTAAAGGTTTGTATCTAACCTAGAATCACACAAAGTGGTGGGCCATTGGCAGTGGAGTGAGCAGGGATGGCCGCTCACTGACCCCGAGGGGGAAAAACCCCGCTCCGAGCCCAGGTGGGCTGAGTTAAAGGGTCCTGCCCCTTTAACTCCACGGAGGCCAAGGGGTAGGGCAGGTAGGATAAAAGCCCAGCCCAGGAGCTCAGGAAGGCCTCATCTGCTGGAGGAAGCCGTGGCCTGCCCTGAGCCCCCAAGCCAGGAGGGCCCTGAGAACCTTGCAGAGGCTGAGGATTGGCCCAGACCACCAGGCCCCGGCTCTGAAGAGGAGTCCTTGTACACCCTGCCCAAGGATTCAGATTACCACGACTCTGAGAACCAGCAGCCAGAACGGAGCCAGAGAGATGCGGAGGGGGAGTTAGGCAGTGGCCTAGGGGAAGCCGACGGCTGTCAGGCTGGTCTCATAACGTTCTAGAGTGTGTCAGAGTGTTGCGGACTGGATCCCCGCTGAGCCCAGTGGCAGCCAGGGCTGGGACTCAAGCAGTCTCCCCCTCCCCACTCATGCCTGGGGAACTGTTTGTTTGGCTGCCCCGCCTGAATCAGGGCCAGGGCCTCACTAACTGTGGGACTGCTTTGCTTTGCTGCCTGCCCTGAACTAGGACCTGGGCCTTAATACCTGGAACTGCGTTTGTCTGCTGCTTGCCCTGAACCAGGGGCTGGGCCTTAATAACCGGAACTACATTTGTTTGCAGCTTGCCCTGAATCAGGGCCTGGGGCTAATTGACTGTGGGACAGTATTCGTATCACTGCCTACCCTGCTCTCAGGGCCCCCGGTTTGGACGAAGCTACTAGACCTGTACTTACAGGCCTGAGCACAGGTCAGGGACCCAAGACTCAAGCGGCCGGCTTACAGGCAGTACCAGCTCTATTTTCTGACTCTTCAGTAAGAGCTGGGTTTCCCTGTGAGCACCAGTGTGGTCTGTGCTTTGGTTGTAGCTGATGGCTGGGGTTCAGCCAACCAGGCCACCTGAAGAAAACACCTGCCTTACATCAAACAGTGCTGTGTAAAGGAAGGAAACAAAGCAAAGCAGTTCCCATTCTACTGAAGATAATCTCCATGTTGTTAATCCTGGTCCTGGGTGAACCAAAAAGCACGTTTCTGTTCCTGTCACTGGGAGGCTCCTTTCGTCTCCAAGGCCTGGTCTTAAAAGTCTTTGGAACTTGCTGGAGGAAAACTTCAACTGGAGCTTGAACACAGGCTGCTAAACTTGAAGCTTTAATTAGTCTGGGCCTGACTGGCCTCATGGGGATTTCATGGCCGCTGGGGAAAAAGTGGCAGCCAAGTCTTGGAACAAAAGGCACGAGTGGCCTCCCAGGGCTCCATGATAGCCTGCATTGCATTAGAAGAGCGCTGTGGTTCTGTAGTCAGGATAATTAATTGGCATTTCCATAAGCAGTCGCTGCTAACCTTGTAAATAAAGGAGGCAGGAATGAGGCCCAGATGTGGAGGCTCCGGAGGTAAACGCTGTGTGTGTGTGTGTGTGTGTGTGTGTGTGTGTGTGTGTGTGGCATGCTCATTACAAATCAAGTGTGCGTGTGCGCGCACACACACACACACTACTTCTACGGGCATCCCTTAATTTAGCATGGTTGATAAGGAGGTGAAATGAATGTGACTTCTGTTACCTTTTCCACAGTAGCTATTTGGCAGCCAGTGCTACAACCAGGCCCGAAACTGACACCCACAGGTGACTTGAGGGTGGAAGCTGTTCGGCATAAATAAGGTCCAAGGGGCTTATCTTGGCCTCGATCTTTGGAACATGAAAGTAACAGAAACGGAGCGCAAATCTGGGGGAAGTGTCAAACAAATCTGTTCCACTACAATAAAGGGGTGCCTCCATTTGGACACCGAGAACAGCACTGCCCCTGACGAGCATGTGAAGTTGTGTGTAAATGGGTTATTATGGCCCCATGACCTTCTCTGCTGCCTGGACTCCACCTGCTTAGCATTAAATGCTTAACTGCCACCTTGTCCCAGAAATGGAGCCAGAGTTTTAGCTGGTGTTGATGTCCAGATCCATGGGGACCGGAGGCAGGGCTAACCAGCAACCTAAGTTCTTGGGAGTGGACCTTTGTGAGTGCAAGCCCTAGCTAAAGAATTTAATTTTTGGTGGGCCATCTGCCTAGTGAAACTGGTCCTCATGGTTTACGTCCCTCACTTATGTCTTTTCTTTTCTCCTCCCCATGTGATTTTCTTTCCTCATTTCTAATAGGGTGGGGAGTTAAGAACATAAGAATGGCCATACTGGGTCAGACCAAAGGTCCATCGAGCCCAGCATCCCATCTGCCGACGGTGGCCAATGCCAGGTGCCCCAGAGAAGGAGAACAGAAGACAATGATCAAGTGATTTATCTCCTGCCATCCATCTCCTGCCCTTGTTATGAAGGCTAGGGCACCATACTTTATCCCTGGCTAATAGCCATTTATGGACCTAACCTGCAAAAATTTATTGCAGAAAATGAGTTGATCTCATTGTGAAGTCCATTCTTTGGGGACTTCTGACGAGATGGCATTTACCTACAGTGCTACCACCATGGCACCCTTTCCCACCTCTTCTGAAAGTTGGTCCTATTTTCCTAGAAGTTAGCGTGTTCTGCTGTCCCCCAAAAGATACCCTCTCAACAGCCAATCTGTGCTAAGTGAGCAATGTAGCTCTGAATATTCCTATGGAAGGGAGTGAGGATGCTGTTTTGGTTCCCTGATGAATTGCTCTTATAGAAGAAGATAGATCCAAAGAATCTATCTTATAGGTGTTGCTCAAATCTGAGGTGTAACATGACAGAATTACAGGCACAATTGTAGTTGGAAAAATAACGGTTGGTTGATCGTGGCCTGAGTCTAGGAATCCGGAATGTTCAAAGTTGTGTTCTGATTGGTCACTTGGGACTCTCTGCACCAGCCCAAGAGGGCATCACAAAGGTGAGTGGAAAATCTGTCTACCTATTGCATTAAAAGTAATTCTGATCATTTTCAACAAGGAAGGGAAAGAAAATGCCAGGTGCATTCAACAAGAACATGCCAGGTGTGTTCAACACAGGCCCACCCAGCTTTTACTGATCTTAAGCTGAAAAAGATCTAGCAAGAAGCAAATTATCCCACATACACCCCTTCTTTGTCCATGTTGGCTGGCCAGATTATCCCCACACTTGGAAAAAAAGATTTTTCTTCTGTAAAATGTTCGCCCCCGAGTGCTTTTAGCCCAGATCTCTCATGTGGGTCTTACTGTTGCCTCTGGCGCCACAGAATTAATTGCTCAATGATATTGGGACTCAAGTAACTTTTTTTTTAAAAAAAGCTGTTTATCTTTCCACTTTTATAAGCTGGCACTGGAAGAATTTTAGGGCCTTTAAAAATATTATGAATACTTTGTGGCGTTGGTAGGGGCTGCAGCTTGTGCCTTTTAGGAACCATGTAAAATAAATATCCCATTAGGGAAGAGAATAGGAGGAAAATGGGAATGCAACCAAGAGTGCCTAAGGGTTAAGACAAGTTCTCCTGCTTTGCAGACAGGTTTGATTGTCTGTCTGTGTAGGGAGCTGGTTTTGCCTAGTGGAATGAGGGGGCCATTCCCAGATTAATTGTGTCTTTCACATTCATGTACGAAGAGCAGGAGATGAATCCGACAGCCGAGAGTGAAATCACAGCACTTTAGGCCTAAGGATAGGGACAAATTTGTTTCATAGCTGGACAATTTTTAACACACAGGGGCCCCCCCTCTTTCTCCAGCCACAATCCACCACCCAGGCTCCGACTTAGGTTGAAATGTTTCCAGCTCTTGGGAAGACTCTTCAGTCACTTCCAACAATTCCATTCTGGGCTAAAGCCTGCCCTTCCCCACCCACCCCAGCTGGTGCCCTTCACTCAGCATGACTGGGGGGGACTGTCTCTTGGCAATAAACAACTCATTACTCATTGAAATTAGCCATCTAAAAAAATAGTACATGACTACCCCCAAAAGCTGCAGTATGTCCCATCATCTTTGGTAGGGGAAGATGCCTATATGGTGATGAACCTTCCGTTGAGTGGTTAAAACCTACAAGGCAAAATCTTTACTTTGGTGTATCCTGGAAAGGCCTGAGGTTGCCTTATTCCTGTACTCAGCCCCAGCTTGGGTAAGGACCCCTGTGCCATGCCGCTCCGTTGGTGCGTTGCGGTTATCACTTACTCATCTCCTATGTAGAGATTAGGCCAGACTTCATTGACGTGGGCGTACTTTGGGGTGCCTTTCCAGAAGAGCCGCTCTAGTTCAAACGCGCCGGGGGTACAGTAATCTCCATCGGGGTCCACTTTGACTGCTGTGTAGGCACTTCTCTTCCTGTTCAGACCCACGGCAGACATCTTGTTCCCAGGGGATTATCTGGTGCTGGATACTTGGAATGTGACAGGATCTAAAATGCAACCGAGACAAGAATATAAAGCTGGGAGGAGTGTCCAAGCCAGTTGGGTCCACTCCGGTAAAGGGCCTCCCGCACTTTGTGACACTGAAAGCCTCACAACCAACGTGCCTGGACTTGGAGCTGGGTTATAAATGGGTAGACACACTCTCTGATGGATGCAGCCCCACAACTGGAATTTTGTCTCTACTGTGGGCTTCCTTGATATTTCCCTGGATAAACTTGCTCACCGTGGAGACAAATCAGTGGTGGGACTTGACACAGCACTCAGCATTGGCTCAACTCTGCTCCCGTGGGTCGTTTCACCCTTACCTTTCAAGGGAGCAGAGTTCTGTAGACCGCAAGTGCTGCTGACGAAGTGGGTCTTTGCCCACAAGAGCTTATGCTCCAATACGTCTTTTAGTCTATAAGGTCCACAGGACTCCTTGTCGCTTTTGCAGATCCAGACTAACACAGCTACCTATCTGATACTTGACAAGTGCTGCTGAGAATTCTACCTCCGAAGAGTCAGAAAAGTGAATTTTCTCCATCAGTAGAAATGGTATGTCAGTAGGTCAAGTTAACGGCTGCTTTGTCGTTAGGATTTTACTGTCTGGAAAGAACACACCTTTTTCTTGGTGAAACCCACATTCTATGCGTGTGTTGTTAGATCACATTAGCTAACATAGGCTAACACAATGCAATCCATCCAAACCTAGCCACAGCCAAGCCAAAACCTTTCTGTCAGTTGGAAAATAACCTTCAATCCAGCCGTGCCGGTTTATACCAGCTGAATTTGGCTCCTAGATTCCCACTGTTTTAAATCTAGTCTAGGTGCATTAAGACAGAACAAAACATTTCAGGGGAAATCCCATGGCATCGTAACTTTCGGTCTGGGCTGTAGCTATTCATGTAGTTAGAACCTGTTTTAAAGAGCAACCTCCTTACTGACCTGGTACATCCCCAGTAAAGAATCAGAAGCCGCAGGGAACCAAGTGGCAAGTGGAAAATGTACATTTGAGTCATGTTCAGTCCAAATCGACACAACTTGAGCTTCGTACCCTTGCTGCCTCCAAGACATTGCATGCTACAGAAAGGATGCTGGTACCATAGGTCCAGGCAGCATATCATAGCAGGGTTTTTGCAAAGCACAAAGAGATGGTAATGCATCTCTTGCTCTTCTTTCAAGGACAGGGAGGTTACCAAAAGCAGAGAGAGCCTTTGTTCTGCGGGTTGCCTGCCGAATGTTACTCTAACTGTGCAGCTGATCTCCACATCAAACCCCATCTTTAAAAGGCAGCATTCTGGGTTCATCTCAAAGTTTGATCTGGTCTTTGCACTTGAAGTCAGGGTTCCTCTCTATGGAGCTGAAATCCTTAGCAGAGAACCGTGGGCAAAAGGTCTGCATTGATGCTCTCTACCGTGTTCTGAATACAAATTAATTCTGTTGGCCCCGTGCGTGTTGGTTTCCTCACGCTCAGCTTGGATCACTAAACAAAAATGGAGGGAGGGAGTATTTTTTTGTCTTCAGTGCCTCCTTCCTTTTTACTTTCTCTCCTAACGTAAACTGGAGACCAACTTCTCTTCCTCCATGTTGCCCACGTGCTTTCTGCAGCTTCTAGCACTGCCACTCGCTCTGTCCCAGGCTACGTCTACACTGTGAGTTTTCTCAGCAAAAAATATACTAATGAGGGACTCATTTGCACGAGTTGCAATCTCATTTGCATATTTTCTGCTGATCCATTTGAGATCAGCAGAACTCTTTCTTCAAATAGCTAAAGCACACTCCTGCCACCTGTCTAACACCGGCTGCCTAATGCTATTTACAGAGACACTGACATAATGTGTTTTAAGTCTATGGGCGAGAGAGGAGTGTTTGGGCCTTGCTAGTGGCTGACGGTGAGGATAAAGGACCTATTGCTGGTGGTAGCTGGGAGGATGTGCTCCTTAGTGCAAGGGGAAGAGACCTGTAATTTTGATGCTGAGGGGAAGACCAAGGTTCTAGACCTGACGTACGTGTGTGTGTGTGTGTGTGTGAGAGATACGCTGTCCCTCGTACTTCTATCTGGTGGTCTCAGAACATGGATTCGTTGCATCAATAGCCTTGCATGTCAAGTGCTGACCTTAAAACAGCATGGTTGCATCTGCAAATGATCGTTGGTGGTATGGAAACATACTGTTTCAGTTTTAAGCTATGTTAGTGCCCCAGAAATGGAACCTCTTCTGAGACGCGCTCCGTTCTGCTGGTTATCTTGGGAAGCCATATTGCCCCCCTGAACTCTCAAGCAAACTATGCTCTTTCATCCCCTGCCAATGCTATCTGCTGCGGGGATATTTAAATTGCGTTACAATACAAGGAAGCATCCGTTGAAACTCCCGAATAAAATATGTATTTCAGATTTGATTCTAAACTTCTAGGAAATAATGTTGTTTCAGTTCTAGAAAGCTGGCTTGTTGCACAAACGCTGGAATTAATTACGGTCAAGTATTTGTTTGGGGGAGGGGGGAGTCAGTGTCCGTCAAAGAGCCAAATAACACTAATCTGCCTTATTATTGGCTTTTCTGTGTATGACCGACAGAGTGAAGGCAGGATTGCTCTCCAAATCTACCCCCTGAATTTAGATGAGAGGTTAAACACTGGCTGGATTTCTTTTCCTTCTCTTGCCCCTTGATACTGCTTCAAATATAAAGATGATAAACTATGTCTAAGAGAAATCAGAAGTTAAGATAGGGAAAGTCAGGTTTTTTTTTTAAAAAGGGCTCAGCCTATTTTATAAGACAGACTTGGAATGAGTTTTCATCTTTTTTCCCCCTCTCCTATTAACAGTGAATAATAATACTTAGTGCTTCTATGTCCATTTTCATCCATAGATTTTTGGGGAAGCACCAAAATGGAGTGGGAGGGCCATCATTTTGTGTACAGTGTCTACTCCAACAGGATGTGACCGGGGTGTCGAGATGCCCTTGCAGTACAAATATTAAATAATAGGAGACCCCACTTTGCAGAGGAGAAAATAGGCGATGCTCCAGAGTGAAGAAATTGTTACGCCGCTGTTCGAAGTCAGTTCCTGCATGGCTAGCAATGTGCTTTGAGCCCCTTTGGCTGCTTACTGGGTGGAGAGTTCACTGGATTAGGAGACTTATGTTCTGTGCCCGGCTCGGTCTCTCATTCACTGCATGATTTTGGGCTAGTCACGTCATCTCCCTATGCCTCTGTTTTCCCAACTGTAAAATGGGTGGGGAGATTGCTATGTAGAATCTGCCCTTGGAATGTTATGGAGGAAGAGTGCTAAGCAAGAGTCAAGAATTTGCTCCTCTCCTGCCCTGGACAGATGGCTGTATGTGAAGGGCCTGGGCCCCAGAGATGCTGAGCTGTTCTCTTAGAGCCAAACCCTGAGTGTCTTAATCTGTAGTTAGTCTTGAATCGCAGTGGGGGCAGAGGCTGGGGATCCTTGCATGAGATCAGGTCTGGCGTAATTTCCCTTACTCACCCCGAGTCATTTGCAGGGTTCACCCCTCCTGCAAGCCAGGACGTAACCATTCCCCTCAAAACCTGGTGAATCTCACTGACGCTGTGATGAGCTTTAAACTTCTCATCAGACACAGGGTGATAGAAATTCCAGCCTCTGCAATTTCATACCCTCATTTTACTTTGCATAAATAAGAGCAAAGTGCACATGAGCTAATGAATTTTATTTGTTAAGCAGTTGGTTGGAAGGAATATTCCCTCCCTCCCCGCCTCGGGTTATATGTATATAGATGAAAATATTGTTAACGATTTCACGAAATAATGGAGACTTAATCCTCTTTTCATTAGCAAACCACTTCAGGACATACACTGTGGCAAATTACACTGCATTTTAAGTCTCTCTCAAGTGCTGCACACTAGAAAAAACATTCGACTATTTTTGCATTGATAGAAGTAATTGTGCAGCTAATTTGGATTAGCAGCATGCATTAGGTTTTGCAAAGGAATTTATCCTTTATGCTTGCTCTCCACTCCACAGTTGCCAAATGGATTTGTTTGTCATTTGTGGTTTGTTGTTTCGTAAGGGAAATCTGCTGGCTGGTATGTAGTACGCTATAGCTGGACGGTCTGGTGTTTGTCGCTAAGGAGCATGGTCCAGTGGGTGGAGCAGAGGACCAGGAATCGGGAATTTCTAGTCGTGTGTCTGCATCTGACTCACTTGTGTGGCCTTCCCACAAGTGTCCATGATGGTGGTCCGATTTGAGATTCTATCCCCCGCAAGGCCTGCTTTTCAGAGCTGCGGAGCAGATGCAGCTTCCACTGAGTTGTGGGTGCTCAGTCCCTCTGAAAACCCCAAATCAGAGGCCTTTTTGGAAATTGTACCCTGGACCTCTGTGTGTGTCAGTTGCCCTGTGTATAAACATCGCCAAACTCCGGAGCTCAGGAAGTTGTAGATTCATGGTCTCCAGTAATGCGGTGTAGATGCCCCACCCCTGTGTGCCATGCCCAGCAGAACGTTTCTAGAGCACTGTGTGGACTATGGATACAAGACATTCTGTAAGTGCAAAGCGGCATTGCTTTCTAAATGTTTTGGCTTGACGTGCTGTATAAATCTTACTGCTGCATGCCCAAGTGCCAGGCAACTTGCTCAGTGAGATTTATGTCTGGACATCTGTTGTGGAGAGAGGGAAAAAAAGAGTCTGTCCTCTGCTTTCTGCAGGAACCCCAGGTCACCCCTTCCCTATGCAGCTGATTCCTCCTCATTGTCCATAGATAGCTCCAAAGCCCTCTCAAGACTACCCCAGTCTGACACATTGGACCCTTGTGGACAGTTCTCTGCCTGTGCTGTTTACGTGAAAGTGTCTACAGACCCCAGCTGAGACCAGGAACTGGTTGTACTTGGTGCTGTACAGGCATGCAGCACAAGGCTAGGATTATGCAAGTGGATGTTCCCCTTTGAAATCAGTGGTAAAATTCCCATTGACTTCCGTGGAGTCAAAATTTCACCCCAGAAGTCCAGGCTGTGAATTTATTTACTCCCATTTGTACTTAAGCAGAGTGGTGAACACAGGGAATTTTGTTGAAACACTTCCACCCATAAAATGAACATGGCAATAAATCTTTCATGTTTCTGCATGGTCTTCTGTAGAGGGTTAGAATACTGTTGGGTTTTTTTTCTGCTCATTGAACGTCCTGCCCCACTAAAAACAATTGTAATCACTGAAGTTTTGCCATTCACTTTGAATGAAATACTAGTCGCATCAAGCCCCATTAAAGTGCAACATGAGGTTCCTTATTTAACCCCACTTAACATAAGATCTGCACAACGGAAGAGAATATATTGCCACAAATACTGCATGTTGAGAGAGAGAGAGAGAGAGAACTAGCTGAGATCAAGTAATCAGAACAAGTTCTCATGTGTTTTCAAGAGTATGCAGCAGATCTGGATCTAATTTAGCAGTATGACTGTATCTGCATATTAGTACCCTCTCAATGCTAAGGGGAAGCAAAATCATGGTCCTATATAAGCCAAGTTTCTTTCTTTAGAAATAGTGAAAGGTAGTGTAGTACGTTCCCTGAATTCCTGGCTAATGGTCTGTACTTTCCCTTCCCAGGCACTACAAATTATTAGGATGTTACCACTCCATGCTTCTGATCTGGGCACACAAGCACTTACCCTCTTTGCTCAATGTCAGTGCATCTCATTTTGCTAAGCAGAGAGCTGTTACCTGGCAGAAAACTTTTGTTTCAGCATTCCGTGTACTGACTACGTGAAGTGCTCTGTCTGCCTTGAACGTAAGCAGGGCTTTGCTTTCTAGGTTCAAAGACTGTACGTGTCATCCGGAGTGAACGGTATGTAAATGACAAGAAAACCCCTTTGGGTTAGGTTATTTCACTAAGCATACTGAGGGCTGAAAAATGCTGCTCCTGCTTATATCGTCCTCATGATACTTTGCTTGAGCAATGGTATGAGCAACTATGTCATCAAATGTCAATCTGGCACTTTCTGAGCCCTGCAGCGAGGAACAGAGGAATGTGTTTGGGATACTTTATTTTTTTTATGCATCTGTTTAAAACATATTTGAGATTTAGAATTTATTAAAAACCTAACCTGGGGAGAGGGGAAATCATAACTTTGTTACTCCTGGAAAAGCTGGTTTCCTCTACTTCAGCTGGGAGTCCAGAAAGAATGCAGACAAGGGTGGTAAATACATAACTAATAATCCTAAAATGCCTCCATTATATTAAATGAAGGAACTCCTGAGAATATGATCCCTATCTATTATCCTCTCTAACTTCACTAGAAAGTGTCATTTAATTCAGCCTCTTTGAATCACCCAGATGTTCTTACATTTGAAAGATTTGGGGGGCTGTAAAGTAGTTCATTTAATGCACTTATCTTTAAACAATTTCAAGCCAGACAAAGTTGCAGCGTCTGTGTAATTATTTCCTAAACCCTCCTGCTGTGTACATTCCTAACTAACCAGCTATTTCAATGAATCTCTCAATCTCTGATGCTTTAAAACAAAACAAAACATTTTGCCTTCTTTCTTTGTGGGTTAATTTAAAACAGGCTAAGTCAGGAGTTCCACTGAATATCTTGAGAGAGTGCCCAAGAAACTGAAAACCATATTCGCATTTCATAGGATCTGTAACTGGATTGGATTCTTGACCAAGAATCATTAGAGAATGAACAAAATGTATAGGTAGGAGGATTTCTAATATCACCCCCCAAAAAATTAACCTGTAAAACTGAAGCTGGATTTTCTCTATTTTTTTAATCTAATTTCAGCCCAGATTTAAAGGGGATATGCTGTATAAACACATTTATTTTAACTTTCTTCAAGTCTCCTCATGCTATAGTTTTTAAGAGAAACTGGCCCTATATTCGTCCAAAAAAATTGATTATCCACTTTTTCATGCCTTTGCTCTATAACAATTTCATGAAGCCGTCAGCTTGCCAACTTCTCATTCTATGCCAGGACTTGCTGAGCTAGTTGTTAAAAGGAAGAGTGGAAGCATAGGAAACATAATTCAAAGCTGATATTGGTTAGGCTTACCTGTAAGCTTAGGCAGGAGCTGTAGGTAGCTTGGCTCTACGAAGTGTGGCAGGACAACACAGGAAATCTAACTAACTTTGAAACTCGGATCTATTTTTAGGATAGGATTTGCTGACTCTGACCTTCTGTGCTACCCAGTTCATGGAAGAAGCTTTACATCTGCTTGTAAACCTATTCCCTGATGTGACCTGAAACCTTAAATCTGTCATTGAGTCATGGTCAGATTGGTCAGTCACAGCATGAGTAAGATAATGTGACGTCTGCACGTTGGTTACTGTAATAAACAAGAAGGCATCTTTTACCTTCCCATTCCCCTTTCAGTCCTGATGCTAAGTTTAATCCTGGCTTTATGTTAGAAGCAATTAACAGCTGTTTGTAATTACGATACCTCTGGTGGCTTCATGCGCGCGAGATGGGGCTGCAGGTCACACAAGAGGCCTTAACGTGACCTGCAGCCACACAGGGCTCCAGGCATGATGTGTGGATGTGGTGAGGAGCTCCTGATTTGTTAAACTGATTTTCCTCATCAATTCTGTCTCCAACACTGATGCCTGAGCAGACATTGTAATTCCTTAAGGACCATTCCCTGCTTGGAAAGATGAGCATCCACTCCACTTGATACCGTCCCAGTCCACTTGGACAGAAGTCGGAGTCTCCCAAACAGACTGAACAAGCAGGAGCAAAGGGAGAAGATTGTTGTGGGGGTTATGGGACAAGCAGGACATTACAATTGGAGATGCCTCTGGACACTACTTAGTGCAAAACCGAGCCAGGGCCTTCCCCATACTTCAGTGTCTTCTTATCACTCAAGTACAGAGTAGCTACAAGTCAGTGTTTCAGAGGGTGGGGCTCGGGGACTTCCATGCTTAACTTGTCCCATCACCCAGTCCCACGCTTCTGGCCCTATCTCTTTCTTACTGGCTGATAATTCCTTCATGCCGTGAGCTTCGGTGTCAAACAGCCAAAGGCAAACTCTGTATCCTCTTCCTGAAACTCTTTCCATGTGCCATTCTCTCACCATTTCCGCTTGCTCAGCCAGGGCAAAAGCCTGGTGTAAACAAACTGTGGCTGTCTACTGCCGAGGGGAAAAGGGTGGTTGGTGGGGTGCACCATAGTTAGTTGATTGGTAGGTTAAGGATGCGGAGCTGGGTTGCGGCCAGAGAGCTCCTGCAGCCAGAATCCACTTATAAGCACACACCCTGAGAGTGGGCAGGAGGCGTTCAAAAGCACATTTTACCAAAACCTCATTAATTTTTGGGGGTCTGACACATGAGTTTTGAGCTTCTGGGCTTGGCAATACTGGGGGGAGGGGATGCACACCACGGTCATCAGCAGAGGGCTGAACCCAGCACCTGCCACTCCATAATGGAGTTCTCCAGGACAATCAGTGTGTGTGTGTGTGTGTGTGTGTGTGTGTGTGTGTGTGTGTGTGTGTAAATCAGACCTCAGGGCTTGCTGGGCTTTATGTACGTTAATAGCTGTTCATGCGTGTTGCTTTGCTTCCCACTGCCCCATCTTCAACAACTGCGCCAGTTCGGTTGCTCATTTGCCATCTTCCCTCACACATGTTCCCTCCTTGCTTTCTGGGCATGGGATGTCCCCTCATGAATTGAGCCACAGATGGGTGCACATCCATTGCCTCTGTCCTCCTCAAGGCTCACCTTTGCCACCGTGCCTGCAAGAAGTCAGCCAGTTCGTGAGAGTGCATGGAGGAAAGGACTTTTTAGTCTTGTGTTGGAAAAAGCCGCCTTGAAATTATATTAAAAACTATTATCAAATTGCTTGTGGGCCTTCTGGAAATTTGAGCCAAGTCTCATTTTCCAAAGCACTCATGTGCTTTGAATTAGGAGCCTAAATCCCATTCATTTTTTCCCCAATGAGGCTAAGGCTATGTTTACACTGCCAGTATGTAGCTTATCTGCAGTATGTGTAGTAGCCATGCCTGAGCTGGCTTCAATCTTTAGCTTTAAGGTTCCGCAACACGGACTTCAGTGCAGGTGGCCAGGTGAGTTTGTACAGCCTGAACTGCTGCCTGCGTGGTGGCAAATTTTCTGCTCGTGGTAGCCTAGCTAGCTCGACTAACGTTATCATGGGTAAACCTACACAAACTATAGCCACATAGAATCATAGAATACTAGGACTGGAAGGGACCTCCAGAGGTCGTCGAGTCCAGTCCCCTGCCCTCATGGCAGGACCAAATACTGTCTAGGCCATCCCTGATAGACATTTATTTAACCTACTCTTAAATATCTCCAGAGATGGAGATTCCACAACCTCCCTGGGCAATTTATTCCAGTGTTTAACCACCCTGACAGTTAGGAACTTTTTCCTAATGTCCAACCTAAACCTCCCTTGCTGCAGTTTAAGCCCATTGCTTCTCATTCTATCCTCAGAGGCCAAGATGAACAAGTTTTCTCCCTCCTCCTTATGACACCCTTTTAGATATATGAAAACTGCTATCTTCAATCTTCAATCCCCCTCAATCTTCTCTTTTCTAAACTAAACACACCCAATTCTTTCAGCCTTCCTTCATAGGTCATGTTCTCTAGACCTTTAATCATTCTTGTTGCTCTTCTCCGGACCCTCTCCAATTTTTCCACATCCTTCTTGAAATGCGGTGCCCAGAACTGGACACAATACTCCAAATGAGGCCTAACTAGCGCAGACTAGAGCGGAAGAATGACTTCTCGTGTCTTGCTCACAACACATCTGTTATTGCATCCCAGATCATGTTTGCTTTTTTTGCAACAGCATCACACTGCTGACTCATATTCAGCTTGTGGTCCACTATAACCCCTCAATCCCTTTCTGCCATACTCCTTCCTAGACAGTCGCTTCCCATTCTGTATGTGTGCAACTGATTGTTCCTTCCTAAGTGGAGAACTTTGCATTTGTCTTTATTAAACTTCATCCTGTTTACCTCAGACCATTTCTCCAATTTGTCCAGATCATTTTGAATTAGGACCCTATCCTCCAGAGCAGTTGCAACCCCCTTTTAGATACTTGAAAACATACCCTATGACTGCAGAGCAGACAGACCCTGAGATACTTTAGGTGCTTCTGAAAACTTTAACCCATAACCCTCTCTTCCACCCTTCTTGTGCCACTGTTCTTTGTAGATGAGTAAAACCGTCTGGGGAGGAGCTGGGTGTTAGCACATTTTTATCTAGCACCCCCACATAGCACAATGAGACCTCGCGCTTGGGTGCATTTGGAATAATAGTTGCTGTTAGAGCTCTGGGCAATGGATCCGTTTCATAGAATACTAGAACTGGAGAATCATAGAATACTAGGGGTCTTGAGAGATCATCAAGTCCCACCCCCTGCCCTCACAGCAGGAACAAGCACCATCTAGATCATCTAACTCTGATAGATGTCTGTCCAACCTGCTCTTAAATATCTCCAGTGATAGACATTCCACAACCTCCGTAGGCAATTTATTCCAGAGTTTCACCACCGTGACAGTTAGGAAGTGTTTACTAATGTCCAGCCTAAACCCATTGCTTCTTGTCCTATCCTCAGAAGCCAAGGAGAACAATTTTTCTCCATCTTCTTTGTAACACCCTTTTAGATACTTGAAAACTGCTATCATGTCCCCCCTCAGTCTTCTCTTTTCTAAATTAGACAAGCCCACTTCTTTCCATCTTCCCTCATTGCAGGCCTGGCCAGAGTTCGTGGGGCCCAAGGCAGCGTGACTGAACCACATGGCCGTGCAGCTCCCAGTCAGGGCAGCGAGTGAGCAGCCGGGTGGGCGGGCCCAACGCAACCACCGTGCTCGCCTTGTCCAAAGGCTGGGCCTGCCTCATAGCTCATGTTTTCTAGACCTATGAGGTCATATTTGCTGCTCTTCTCTGGACCTTCTCCAATTTCTCCACATCTTTCTTGAAATGTGGTGCCCAGAACTGGACACAATACTCCAACTGAGGCCTAATCAGCGCAGAGTAGAGCAGAAGAATGACTTCTCATGTCTTGGTCACAACACTTCTATTAATGCATCCCAGAATCTTGTTCGGTTTTTTTGCAACAGTATCACACTGTTGACTTGTGGTTAGATTGTGGTCCACTATGACCCCTAGATACCTTTCTGCCGTACTCCTTCCTAGACAATCACTTCCCATTCTGTATGTGTGAAACTGATTGTTCCTTCCTAAGTGGAGTACGTTGCATTTGTCCTTATTAAACGTCATCCTAGTTACCTCAGACCATATCTCTAGTTTGTCCAGATCATTTTGAACTATGACCCTCTCCTCCAAAGTACTTGCAACCCCTCCCAGCTTGGTTTGATTAATATGAAGAGGCTGTTCAAGCTTTGTTGTTATACCTAGGGCCCTAGCAAATTCATGGCCATGAAAAATGTGTTAAGGACCATGAACTGTAG
The DNA here is from genome assembly GCA_032595735.1 of Pelochelys cantorii. Taxonomy (NCBI): domain Eukaryota; kingdom Metazoa; phylum Chordata; order Testudines; family Trionychidae; genus Pelochelys; species Pelochelys cantorii. The sequence goes on from CM064333.1 coordinate 6,441,567, forward strand.
TCTCCCTCCATGAAATCTGGTGGTCTTTGTGCTTTTACCTAACACTGTACAGATTTCACGGGGGAGACCAGTGTTTCTGAAATTGGGGATCCTGACCCAAAAGGGAGTTAACACTAGGTAATTAGTAATTAACACTAGGTAATTTGATTTAAATAGCTGAAATAATGAAATGGGCTATTTAAACCCCCTGTTGCTTAAACTGACCAAAATGGACTGTGAATTTAGTAGGGCCCTGTTTATGCAGCAGAGCAATCGAGCTTCCTGTCCAATTGCTCAGATAGTCATCATTCAAATAAAAAAAGATCTTAGATGTTAGAAACCTGCTGGGCCTTCCAAGGTACCTCAGAAGGTAGTTGAACAAATTAATTGCCTTCTGGGGAGAAGGCAATATCTGTCAAATGTGACAGAAACTGCCGCTCTGGTCATTTTATTTTTATCCTGGCGACCAACCCAGCATGGGGGAATGGCGGTAAAGTGATACAGCAATATTCATTAGAATAGGTTATGTAATGTGGCGACTGTATAATCTATGGGTGGTGGAATGTTTCCATTCTTAAACTGTCACTCAGCAAGTTTGACCTTTTGATGTCAGACTGATGGTATGACATGGTTTTGAGCTATATTTTTTTTTTCTTTAGGGCCAAGAATATTAAACTGAAACAGATGTATGTATTTGTGTCCCTGGCTGTCAGAACAATACAAGCTCTTGCTGCAACTCTCTGGAATCAAAATAAGCCCTGGGAAGTGGATTTTAATGGCCAGGAACCTACGGTCTAGTTTGGCATCCAATTGTGTGGGCTTTGGTAGGTTTTGTTTTTAATCCACAACTTTTGTGGGGAAGATTTTTCAGAAGTCACTTGCTGGTTTTGGGCCCTGCAGCTTCTTGGTTCCTAGGTTGAAAGAGCGTAAAGAGACAACCTGGTTTTTTTGAGAGAGAATTGAGTATCCACTCTCTGAAAATCAGGACTTTTTAAGTAGCCCCTGTTAGGAGCCAGGAAGCTGAGACACTAGATCACTAGTTACTTTTGAACTTGGCAAGGCCGTTTGAGTGACCTTCCAAACCAGGGGCTCTTAAACGTCACTGCACCTTGACCCCCCTTCTGACAACAAAAATGAACTACAGCTCCAGGAAGAGCCTGAACCAAAAGCCCAATCCCTACCGTCTGGGGGAGGGGGAAGGCCAAAGCCCAATCCCCACTGCCCAGGAGAGCAAGGCCAAAGCCAAAGTGCTCAGCCCCAGCAGGGACCTGTAACCAGGAGCCCCAGTGTCCAGAGCTGAAACTCTTGGACTTTGGCCCCGGGGTGGAGGGGCTCAGGCTTTGGCTTCAGGCCCCAGCAAGTCTAAGCCAGCCCAAGCGATTCCATTAAAATGAGGTCCTGACCCATTTTGGGGTCCTGACCCACAGTTTGAGAACCTCTTTAAACCACGTCCCCTGCCTTATCGTGATGGAATCTTCCCTGTGCTAAGCCATAACTTCCTTGTGGTCACAGGCAGGCCTTGGATGCCCAAAAGCCTCAACTGGGCAATTAGGCACATTTTTATCAAGAAGGAGTTTAACTAGAGGAACAAACTACCAAGAGAATGGCGGGGTTGTGTGTCTCTTGATGTCTTCAGGTCAAGACTGTCTGGAAGAGATGCTTTAGTCAACAACAGGTTATTGGGCGCAATATATGGATCTGGCCTGTGTAATACAGGAGGTCAGGCTGGGTGAACTATTATTGCTCTGTTCTGGTCGTACCTCATTTCATAGAACGTCTCTCTTGCCACAAAAAAGCTGGCTACGTGGACGCACTGATGTTCCTTACCTGGTCAGCTCTAGTACCCCAAACACTAAATTATGCAGCACTTTCTATTTTTATTATGCTCATGGCTCAGAGCCCCTGCGAAATGATGCCCTGTTACGTGAGGTGCTGTACAAACTCCAACAAGGGACCGTCCTCGCCTTGAAGAGCATCCAGTCTAAACAGAGAAGACGGAAAAAGGTCAGTGGGAAGGGAGAGAACGTACAAGCTAAGGGAATGGTGCAACAGCAGCAAGCATCCTGTTTTAAATTCTTTGAGATCCCAGCCGCTCCTCACTTGTGGTTGCTGGCCCCTGCTCCAGGCTAGCGCCTTCTGTGGGGACTGAGGGCAAAGTGCAGGCAGCCCACACTTGGCTGTTTGGAGAGGCTTAGCTTATCCCTGCCTCTGACACCTGCCGGCCAGGGGTGAGGGTCTGTTAGGAGAGGGTTAGCGAGACAAGGGAAGAGAGAGGCCTGGAGACTGGAAGCGGGAGGGAAGGAGGAACTGATGCAAGTAGGCAATCAGCAAAGAGGAAAGACTCTACAGAACACGCTGGTAGCACCCTCATTGCACGAGGCATAAGGGATCGGTCGGCAAAGGCTTTCCTTGCCGACCGATCCCCGTCTTGACTGCTGCTTTGTGCCGACAAACAGCTGAGCCAGCACAATGCGGCAGCCATTTTTATTCTAATGAAGCGGGGGATATTTAAATCCCCACTTCATTGACTATGTTGGTATGTCTAATTTACATGCCTTGGTCGGCAGAGGCATGTAGTCTAGACATACCCTCAGCGTCCATCAGTTCTCGCTTGAAGTGCTTTCTGCAGTGGCTGTGCTGGCTTCCTGGGAGAAAACCAACTGTGTTCCCTCCTACCAGCCACAGTGTATGTCTAGCCAGCAACAATAACTTTTTTCATGCTACCCACCATGAAGATCTGCTTTCATTTACATTATGGACTTCCTCTTGTCTTGGGTTCGCAACGTCCATGTAAAGGCCATTGCTGGATCTGCTTGACATGGGGTCCATGGCAGGAAATCCTGTCCACAGCATTTTGCCTCTTCCACCAGGATTTACATCCCCTGGGTCCGGATTTAGGAGGAGAAGAAGGGAGTTGACGTGGTCTGTATTGTTCTCCTCTGTCTCTATGCATCTAGGATGTGAGGATTCTGAGCACAGAGGGGCCTGGCTCTTTTGAAATAGCTGCCAACAAGGTAACATGTTAGTGCCTACTTTTTTAACTTAGTAAAAACTGAAATATGATAAAATTCTTAGAAGCACTGGGGTTTCATCGCTAAATCAACGGGGTCAGGAAGACGGGAGGGAGCGAAACCACCATGATATTTTGGCCAGACCACACCGGAGGTAGAGTCGGAAAAATCTGACATTTTGAAAGTTTAATATTTAATTTTAAAATAAAAGCTCTGAATAAAGTTCCGGTTGAAAAGCTTTCTTTCCTCCTAACTGAAAGATTTCCTTTTTTATTACAAAATATGCTGTTGTTTGGGGAAGCCAGGTTTTAAACAATTGTATGGGAAGACTACGTATATAATTATATAAGATTATCCTAATGAAAGTTTGCAGCTGCACTGCAATGCTAATAGCATGCAGGAACCATTATGCTTCGAGTTGTTTTGGCAAAAGTTAAGAAACTTTATATATACATACTTTTTTTTTTTAAATTAACCATAAAGCAAATCCAGATGGTCTCCTTTTGCACAGACAGGCAGTCTTTAACCAGACATATAGCCGTGGCACAGCTACAACTTTTTTGATTTTTGCAGATTGAGACCGTCATGGTCAAAACCAAATGGCCCAGTTCTACAAAATGCTGAATGCCCTTGACACTCATGGAAGACAACTAACGCAGGCCCAGAGATGCCTAGAATGTGTATGGCAATACTTAAGATATAAGAACGTCCATACTGGGTCAGACCAAAGGCACATCTAGCCCAGTGTCCTGTCTTCCAACAGTGGCCAATGCCAGATGCCCCAGAGGGAATGAACAGAACAGGGAACATTCCTAATTGCCCATTCCTATCTTATGGCAAACAGAGACTAGGGACACCATCCCTGCCCATCCTGAGCCTCCATTGATGAACCTATCTTCCATGAATTTATCTAGTTCCTTTTTCAACCCTGTTATCATCTTGGCCCTCACAGCATCCTGTGGCAAGGAGTTCCACCAGCTCACCATGGGTTGTGTGAAAGAATACTGCCCTTTTGTTGGTTTTAAACCTGTTGCCTATTCATTTCACTGGGTGACTCCTTTTCCTTATTTACTTTCTCTACCCCCCATCCTGGATTTTAGAGACCTCTATCATATCCCTCCTTAGTCATTTCTTTGTCAAGCTAAAAAGTTCCACAGCGCTAATAATTTTTATTGTCCTTTTCTCCGCCTTTTCCATTGCCAATATAAAATATTCCAATATATATGCATCATCAGTGGTTTTCAAAGTACAGGTCGTGACCCAGTGCTGGGTGGTGGAATACCAGGCACTGGGGTGCTTTGCTGAAGGGTGTGACCAGTGCCCCAATCTCCTGTCTCAGCCCTGAACCCCTTCCTGCACCTCAAACCCCTCATTCCCAGCCCTACCCCGGAGCCCACACTCTAGTCAAAAGAGATCTTTATGTTGGGTCAGGATCACCAGCAATTTTCTTCTGTGTTGTGAGAAAAACATCTGAAAGCCGCTGTGCTATATGTAGGGCACAGCTGGAGTATTTGCCTGGAGGTGCTGCCAATCAGAGGCAGGGGCCTTGCTATGCTACAGGCTCTATATTGATATAACAAAAACACAGTCCTTGTTTTACAGGGCTCGCCATCTACATTTTAATTTGTTCCTTCTCTTCTCCATTGCAACCGCTATGCAATGGTTTATTTTAATTAGAAAATAGCCAACCGTTTAGTGGTCCCCATCACTAGGTTATTTCTTTCAAAGACTGATGAGAGGGAAAGGATGAAGGCCAGCGCCCACATGGTCTAGTTGCTGAAGTCCTCTGGTTCTTGCCTAGGAGTGGTGGCCAACTTAGCATTGTAGTGGTGTACCCTAGAGGGCTGAGGTACAGCGCAACCTCAATAATAGATAGAAACTTGGCTTAAAGGCCTTTCTTTAAGGAGGGTCGGGTCATTATTTTGATGAGAAATGGTTAGCACGAGAGCTCTGATTGCAGGCCTGCTGATTGGGGCTGGGGGAGAAACTTTCCCTGAGCTCAACAATTCAAAAGGTCTCAGGGCTCCTTGATGCTGCAGCCCAGGGCGGTGCCCTTCACATGGTGCTGAAGGGCTAGTGGGGGACGCTAGCCCCCCCCAGTTCTGCCCCTTCCACCGGAGGCCTCGCCCCTTCCACCCAAGGCTCCGCCCCTTCTGGGAGTGCAGAGCCAGCCCATCCCCCATCTTGCTCAAGGGCCCAGCAATTCTGACCGCCCCCTTCCATGAGCGCTACCATTGACTTACAGGAAGGTGGAAATCAAGATTAAATTGAATCGGGAAAATCAAAATACTGACAAAGGTAAATATCTTCCTTAAAAGATATTGTATCTGAGTGTTGGTTGAAACATCAGGTGTAATATAGCTAGATAGATATAATGCACACACACGCATATATAATACATTAGATATTTGTTGAATATTCTGATTGGAAAGGTCCACAATTTTTTAGTGTAAATTAAACACAAAAGAAACCCATAATATTCTAAAGGGGAGACGAAGTGAAAGCTCCTGCAAAAATTAATTTCTGAGCCAAGCAGGAGGTGCAGGCAAATTTTTGCTATTTGAATGGCTCATCTAAGTTAAATAATCTCCATTCATTTCCCACAGATGGGACCTGACTGGCGAACAGTGCTCCTTAGTGTTGTTGAACCCTTGCACAAAAAGTACTCCCTCCCTCCCGCTCTTGTTACATGAGATACAAGGTGGGTGATGTAATACCTTTTATTGGACAAGCTTCTCTTGTTACATTGCTTTTTTCAGTCAGTCACGAGCCAAATGTTCTTGTATATAGCTATAGGCATTGTTTATCCAAGTAACAGACAGACAGAAAGCTGATACAGTTTTATGAGCTGCTTGTCAACTTCTGATATTATCATGAAGGGATTTTATATGTCTCACTCTGCTTGGCTCCACTGAGGCCTCAGCTGGCATACTGTAGCCAGTTCCGTACACTGCACTTTAAGAAAGATGCGGACTGGTTGGAAAGAAGCCAGAGGAGAGCAAGAAAAATGATAAAAGATTTAGAAAACCTGATCTGTGAGAACAGTTTTCTTTTTGAAATTGGCACATTTAGGCCAGGTCTACACTGGCAGAGAAAATCAATGCAAGATACTCAACTTGAGCTATGTGAGTTGTGTAGCTGGATTCAACGTACCTTGCATTGATTTCTCTGGGATGTCCCCACAGCGGGAGGTCAATGGAAGAAACTTTCCCATTGACTTCTCCTGTTCCTTGCTACTGCAAGAAGTTCCAGCGTCTACGGAGTTGCCCTCAGCATTTGATTTAGGGGGTCCATACCAGACTCACTAAATCGAATGCAGGAAGATTGACCTATGGAACACTGATCTTCCCAGAAGTAAGGACACTGTGAATCTTGAGAAAAGACTGGGATGGGGACCTTAACATATTTGAAGACTATTGTTATAGAGAGGACAGGGATCAATTGCTGTCCATGTCTACTGAAGGTAGGACAAGAAGTAATGGGCTTAATCTGCAGGGAGGGAGATTAGGCTACATATTGGGAAGAATGCTCTAACTGTAAGGATCATTAAGTATGCAGTAGCCTTCCGACCGAGGATGTGGAATGGACATTGTTGGAGATTTTTAAGAACAAATTAGACAAACCTCTGTTGGTGTTGTCCAGTTTGACTGGATCATGCCTCAGGGCACAGAACTGTACTTGAAGACGTCTTGAGTTCCCTTCCGGCTCTACTCCATTTCTATGATTCTACGATAGTGGGAGTTAGTGGGTAGAGTGACTAGGCTGTATAGGGGAGCCAACAGCCTCACCGAGCCCCAAGGGCATGGCTCCCAGAAGGCCAGCTTTGCCTGAGACAAATACTTACCACCAACTTCACACCCCACAACAGAAACCCTAAGCCAGGAACCTATCCCTGCAACGAACCCCGTTACCAACTCTGTCCGCACATCTACCCTAGTGACACCATCACAGGACCTAACCACATCAGCCGCACCATTGGAGACTCATTCAGGTGCACATCTACGAATGTGATATGCCATCGTGGGCCAACGATGCCCCTCTGCTGTGTACATTGGACAAACCAGACTGCGTCCATGCAAAAGAATGAATGGACACAAATCAGACATTAAGAATGGCAACATCCAAAAGCCAGTGGGGGAGCACTTTCACCGACACAGTTTTGGACTTGCAAGTTGCCATTCTCAGGCAAAAAAACCTTCAAAACCAGGCTGCAATGAGAAACTGCTGAGCTGGAATTCATATGCAGATTTGCCACCCTGAACCAAGATTTAAATAGACACATGGAGTGGTTCTCCCATGACAATAGGTCATTTCCCAGTCAGGCACTCGCACCTTCTCACCACTACTGGAGACGAGCCACATCCGCTCTGATTTAATTAGCACTGATGTCAGACTCCCATCTCTGTATCCCTCCCCCCCCCTTTTATCTTCAGCATCTGAGGAAGTGAGTTGTAGTGCATGAAAGCTTATGCCCTAATAAATGTGTGAGCCTTTAAAGTGCCACTGGACTCCTAGTTGTTTTTGCTGAAACTAGTTGATGGTGGCGTTTGTAAGGCAGGGCCTGGGCTCCGAGACAGATCAGGCTGTTCCTGGGGATTAGGAAGGTACTTCAAGGAGGAAAGGCCTTGTCTTTTTTTAGTAAGCTGAATTTATTATATTCCCCTCTGTTTGTCTGTTGTGGGCAAAAGTCTAGAGCCCTGAGGGAAGGGCTGTTTAGAGCTCCTCTATTCCCCCAATGTTACCAGGCCTTGGGAGATTTGGCCTTACCTGGAGAACAGGGCAAGGAATAGAACAGACTGGGGGAACAGGACGGCCTGTCAGCTGCCTCTTAACACAGCGTGTTAGGAACAGGCGTGTAGGGACCTCCATAATGCAGGCATATCTAGCTCTTAGTCGGTGTTCAGCCCCAGAAAAGGAGCTGCTGTGAATGGACCCTGAAGGGGGGGGACACTGACCAGTGAATCAACTACTTGTCTCAGGGTGCCCTGCAGAACACTGACTGCTGCAAGCAATGAAGGGGGCTGTCACTGTTGTACAGCATTTGAATTGCACTGAGAGGACAATACATGGCTGTTGCCATTCGGACGACCTTATTCTTAATGTAGGAGAGCAGGATAGAGCCCACACAATCCTCTGGGGGAGAGCTTGGGAGATTGCCACAGTCTGTTTCCTCTCACCGTGCATGAGGGCAGGGAGAGGTTTTCATTATGGAAACACAGGCCAAGCTATTCCCTTGGCCCAGCGTAAATAAAAAGAAGTTGATATTTTGTAGGCAACTCTAATTGAAAAGTTTTGTCCAGGCATGCTGCGTGCACGTTTCATGTCAAACTAACCTCATGTGTTGCACTGGCTGCCAAAACTGAGTCAAACAAAGTAAATAGCCAGGAATTAGATTGCTGTTAGTTATCCGTTTGGTACGGATATTAGGTTCCTTGGCAGTGCATCATAAGGAAATGGGGAAATTGCCATACTGGTCCATATAGTCCTACTTCTTGCCATCAGAAATGGTCAGTCCTAGATGCTTGAGAGGAATGTACAAGAAACACTGAAGTGTTAGATTTTTAGGATAGCCTGTCCCCAGGGAAAATGTCTCCCTATTCCTCAACAACTGCAGGGGGTTTAAGACCCAAAGCGAGAGGGTTTATATTCCTTCCAAAACTATTTTAAATTACATACTTTTTGTCTCTGGTCTTATTATCTCTCTAAAATGTCCAGTTCTTTCTTGGATACTGCTAAGCCTTAATGTTCTGTTGTGACAGTGAGTTCGGCAGGCTAATGGCGTGAAAAATAGTTGCTATCATCCGTTTTGAATTTGCTGCTTTTGCGTTGAACACACGCACCACCTCTAGCTAGTGCTCACATTGTAACTGGTCTGTGGTTACATCATCTGCAACTTTGTCAGGCCGGGCCTGCTCACCAGCTCAGAATTAACCAAGTCTGTGTAATGTACACAAAACATAATGCACCAAAATTTTGTTAGGGACACTTTTGCATCTCGACAGCATACCAGCTGCACTCCTCTGATTGCTTCTCACTCTGAAAGCTTGGCTAGGCTATAGAGTCTATGAAGCTGATGGAAAGAATTCTTCTCCCAGCATAGCTATGTCACCTCACTGCACAATATTTGCTAAGACCATACTCTTCTGTTGCTGTAGGTGTCAATACTGCAGTCTGCTGGTGGGTGGGGTGTGTGTGTGTGTGTGAGTGTGTTTTCCCCCTGCCCCGCCCCGCCCCACACTCCTAGTCAACATAACTATGCTGGCAAAACTCTGTAGTGTAGACTAAGATGAGTATAGGCCATTTCCTAAGGCTCTAAGATGAGTAAGTTTGGAAGAGTTGTATACCATAAACAGTGGATAATGGGTACACCCTTGCATGGAGAAATACACAGCTGAGATTGAGCTTTGCCACTGTGAAGTAGAAAAAGGAGGTGTACTGTGAAAGATGGCACATCTGTCTAAATAGATGCCACTCAAATATAGTAGGTTTTGGGTCTTCGTGGTGGTGGGCTATCCAACACATACTCTGCAAAGAAATCAGGAAAAACTAAAAAATGCCTTGGGGCTTTGAAGTAATAATTATCATCCTCAGACATAAGTGCTGGAGAGCCTCTCAACTCCATCCACTACTGAGGAACGAAGGAGTTTGGTTGGCGCGGACATCAAAGGTCTTGCCTAGTCATTTGCTTAAGAGATTAAAAATAAAATCTGAGGGAATTATTAAAGAAGAGCAAGCTGACTTTTTTTTTCCCCCTCTTGAAGGGAAATAAGAACAATTAAGCATCTATTTTGTCTAAAAGTGATTACTGAAAAGCTCTGTGACAATCTTCAGCAAAACAGCAATTGCATCTTCATTTCGGTGACATCAAATAAAGCATTTGAGTCATTGAGGACTGACTGGATCTGTTTAGTTCCAAGGATGGGTGACACTGGTTGAGATACGAATGAGCTAGATAATGCTTTCCCTTTGCAGAATGGAAATCTCTAAGGTTTACAGGATTTTTCGAAAAAGCGCCCCGTTTTCAAAATAACCGCATCTAGACTATGGTTTCAATTTTGAAATAGCGCTATTTCAGAAGAGCGCCATTATGTGATTATGCAAATGAAGTGCGGGATATTTAAATCACGTCTTCATTTGCACTTTCAAAGTGCTTCATTTACATCCCTCTGTCGGCAGAGGGATGTAGTCAAGACGTAGCCAAAGACACTGAATTGCTAGGCCATGAAATGCATCTCACATCTTAGCTTCCAGAAATGTTTTATGAAAAAACTAAAGACAAATAGTGTTAGGTTTGTTACTGCATTTCTTCCATTCAAATACGTTTTTACAGAGGTTGATCAAGAAAGTAGGAAGCTCTTGGGGTGGGGAGCTAGTGCAGTCTGATTGCAACATGGTCTGGTGTGTCAACTGCTGGCTTCTCTGCTTAGCTTTGCTACTATTCATTTAACATCTCTCTCTAGGTACTGATCTGATTGCCTCATTTTACCCATCTGTAATAGTGGCATAATATTGAGTGACCTCACAGGAGCATTGTGAGTCTTAATATTTGTAATTCACATTGAGTTCTTTAAATGAAAGGCTTTCTACTTGGAAAATTACCACCATTACCATTTTATTATTGCATTGATAAAGGGTGAGCAACCAGAAAGAACAATCAATATCAAAACTAGCATCATTCTGTAGCGACTGGAATAAAATGGGCTGAATAGATTTTGGGAAAAATGCAGATGCTTGGAAGCATTCATGGAAGAGTAAAGAAGGAAATTCCTAAAATCCTTGAGCACTAATGAGTCCATTTGGAAGGGCTGCTTGGGAGACTGGTCGTCTTCACAAAGGTGAAGATTTCGACATTGCACGAGAATTAGAGAGCATTGTACTGTGCCGAAGAGTAGTTCATTGATTATAGCTGGGAGGCAGACATTTCATTTAGAATGATTATATACCAGCGAGAGAGCGAGGCACAAGAATAGCTCTATTCTACCAGGTAGTCCCTAAAGAGACTTTACCAATTTGAACCTGACAATGACAACAGGGTTATTTTTGTTCTGTATTTCAACAACCGTAAAGAGTTTGCTTATTTGGAGGAGGTTTTGCAGAGCAAGGTGGGAGAATTATGCAGCCCTTGATCGTGTATCAAATTCTTGGAGTGGCCCCTCCATTAAAAATTATTGCCCACCTCTGGTCTAGAGTATCATGCACAAAGCTGACTTACAAGCCAATAAGCATGAACAAGTCTGAATGGATACTGATCATTTGGCCATTCAGTGTGATCATAAATAGTCCTCACTGCTAGACAATAAAGCCGTTGGCAACTGTTCACTGTAGCTTGTGTAATAGTTACTAACCCTAACCTAGTGTACTGGAGTAATGGTCCACAGGAGGAGTTTCACACTTCTTCAAAGTGTGGGTCGCCTCCCAGTGCAAGCTGTATCAGAGACTGCTCCCCTCCAAGACGTGACCACTGCTACAATTCGTCATATAGAACTTCCCCAAAATAAATATATATTATTTTAGCTAACTTTTGAAGTGACAAGTTGCTTACACTGATGACTCTTTCTGCTCTTCATTTCATCTGTTGTTGGTCCCCAAAGTTTTCTGTGTTTTTTTTTTTTCTTTTTTTTTTTTCAAAGCGGGGAAATAGCAGGTGAACCACTAATCAGTCTGAGAACTTCTGGTCTAACCCATCAAATCAGAAGGCGGTTCTAATGCAGTTGTCCTGTTGTTACTGAGGAGTACTACTGATACCTCAGAAGTGAGGAATACCAGTAAAGTAAAGTAGTATGGTTTGAATATTTCAAATAAAAGAAGACAACAGTTGGAGGTGAAATTGGAATACCAGATCATGTGCCCTTCCAACTTCTGGAAGTTCAGTTCCAGCTGTGAAGTAAGTGGTTTGAGGTTCCTCTCTTGTATTCTACAGCATTAATACTTTTTTTATTTCTCCAAATTCTATTTCTGATGCCATAAAATATTAATGATGATACAGTATGTACAAAACCAACCAGTAGTTGAGCATATAAAACTAAGCAGCACTGTATGTTTCAATGGAATCGATTTGTTACAATCAAACACATGTTCTACATGAAATGTCATTTTCTCCTAATTTTATAGCCGAAGATTCATTTTCAAGTGTGCATATGTTTCTCAGAAGATGGCTTCCAGACCAGGCAAGTCACACAAGATCTTATGGATTAAAGTCTCAACATCTCCCTAATAAAGCCTAATACCTTGTATATATCTTCTTATTATATGGTCTTCCCAGATGTCAAAAACTTGATTAGATATGGCTCTGTTTGTAAACTGACACACACATCTGTTCCATCAATTTATTTGCTTTGACATGGTGGCTGGTCAAATTTCCACTTTCTTTTGGGAGTCTTAGATATAACTATCAACCTCATCTTTACTGATACCTTATCAAGGGCTGTCCCATCCTGAAATCTTGCAAGGTGCAAGGTAGCTAATTTAAGAATAAACTATAGAAATCAAATAATGCAGGTGTATGTGTGTAAGATATAATTTTCCTTCCTGGGAGCTTCTAATGTTAGGGTATAGCCAAGTACATTCAACAGCCTGTACTCCTATCTGCATTAACACCAGTACATCTGCATGACATGCCACTTGGCCATGTTCCAACCCTTGTAATTTCTTTGCATCTCCGATTGGTGTGTTTCTTAAATCTGCATTTCCACTATGAGAGACTCCCCCAGCTCTCATTTTTGTAAAAAGTCAGTTTCTCTTGTGGAGGAAAGCATTAAACGGTGAACCTTATAAGTCATAATAGCTGGGATTCTTTTTATTTGCTTTTTAAGGTTTACTGTTTAATGCTTTTCTCCACAAAAGAAACTGTAGTCTTTCACAAAAATGAAAACGGAGGGTCTCTCATGGTGGAAATCATGACTATGGGTCATAAGCCATGATATTTGTGGTTCTTTTTATTTGCCTCTAAGCTGTACTCATGATTTCACGGGGGAGGGACTTTCTCATGATTTCTGAACACTAGGGCTGGCAATTCTGCATTTCTTGACTACGGGTTATAAGTCATGATATTTGTGGTTCTTTTTATTTGCCTTTAAGCCGTACTCATGATTTCAGGGGAGGGACTTTCTCATGATTTCTGAACAGTGCGGCTGGCAATTCTGCATTTCTTGCTCACAAAACAAGTGGTGCGTGGTGTGCATATCTGCTCACAGATTTGATTCCCGATTCAATGTTTTCAGTTTGCTGCTATTACCAAAGCAGACATAAAAATCCCTGGGCCCAAAGAATCTCAGCATTCAGAGTATTTGAAATCTGGATTAAAATCTGAATCTTGTTGCTCATGCTCACCTTTAGTTAAAATGAAGTGTTCATACAAAGGCACAGGAAGGGGTTCCATCTATCTGCCTTGAAGCTTGTCTAGATGGGAATGTTATTTCCAAGACAGGTTTTTCCACTATAAGTATACCAGTAAAGATGAACCTCTCTAGTCCAGCTCCTAACTGGTGCTGAACCAGAGAATTTGCTGCATCGTGGGGTGTGTGTGTGTGTGTGTGTGTGTGTGTGTGAATACTGTCTAGGAGCATTACCAACACTTCCACTGCTTACTGGGCTCTTAGAAGATATGTAGGGGTATATTAGAGCTAAATAACAGCGCAAAACACTGAGAGCCAGGACTTGTGGCCGTAAACAAGTCCTGTGGGACTGTGGGAAACTTGATCACACCCATGTTAAGTGGAAATCTAGCTAACCTAAATCATGTTGGGACACGGATATTGCTGGACCAGAGAGTGCCAGACTAGAGAGGTTCACCCTTTATAACTACACTGAAATAGTATGTCCACACCATGTCTTATGCTGGCTAAATCTACTTCTCTTGAGACACTGGGACTAAGCAACTCTGTGCTTTTTGAAAATAATTCCTGTGTTCTGCCCAGAAATACCATGTTTTGCGGCTAGCTCAGTTTTGTTTGTGGCAGCTTGTGGAATACTACCTGGGACTTGAGGTCAAAGGCTCATGATTCCTTTCCAGCGATCCTCTAATTCTTCTGATTTTTTAGTAGACCGGCACTTTCTCAAATTGCTGTCAGGCAGGAAGAAGGAAGCACCACTGAACACAGTCCTGATCATCATTATTGGGAACAAAGTGATTCAGATGTATGGCTGCCAATACACACAGGTAGCTTCAGATAAATTGACCCAGAGCCACCAGAATTACCACCAGGCCTTCTGGTCAAGATGACCTTGGAACAGTTCAGAGTTGATTTACAGAGCAAAGCCTTTTGAAACCCTCCCGGTGCATTCTGCTATCACTGATGTCAGTAGTGTTGAGGATCTAACAAGGCACCGCCAATAAAAGCTATAAAATGGTTCAGTTAAAAACTTTTCCCCATCCTTCTCCAAACTGACTGTAATGGAAGTCCACAAATGGCATTAATAGCATAAAGTAAATGAAAGAAATTTTAAAAATTAATTTAGGTTGTCTGGGGTGTTGGCTAGTAACTCTGGAAAGATAAAGATTTCATGAAAAATAATCCATGGCTTTTGGATTTTGCTCGGTATCCGTGGGGCAGGAGTAATGGCCATTCGCATTCAGCAATCTTAGTGATTTTTTTTTCCTCCCTGATGGTAGAGTGCAGAGGGAGAAAAGTTAACTTAAAATCCAAATCTTCCAGGAGTGTGGCAGACTAAAAAGCATCTGGAAACCTCTGGGGGAAAATAAAGAGTTATGAATGGAGAATAAAATATTGGTAGCGCAAACGGGCTGCGGCATCTAAAGAGCAGATGGGGAAAATGTTGAGTTTGAAGTTTAAAAGACATGAATATGAATCTTATTCAGTTAAGCAGAGGGAAGTGGTTTGGGTTTCCTTTCCTGGGAGGTTGGCTCCATGAGATGAATTGTCAAGATGTGCTATAAAGGTTTCAGATTTATAAGAGAGAGGCCCACAGAATACTAATGAGCACCTAAAAATAGATCGGAAAGGAAAATATAAACTGACAAACAGAACATCCCTCATAACAATAACTTCATAATCATGTGGCCGTTGCCAAGTGGAGATGGAAGACATGGCATGACAATAAGCTTTTGTTGTTCACATCTGAAAGTTAAAGGAGTCAGAGTGGAAACAGATGTTCTCCTGAACAGTGTGTCAGAATAATTTTAGTATCAGACAGCTGTCACTAGAGCCAAACAAATAATTTGTAGCTAGACCTGGTTGTTGGTTTGGGGGGTTGTTTTTTTTAATGTTTTGTCCAAAACCTGCTGTAATTTTTAAACAACTTGATGAAAACAATTTTTTTTGACACTTGACATTTTTCATTTAAAAATTCCAAGCCTCCTCTTTCTTGAATGGTTTATTGCAAACATTACTGCTACCCAGGAAATCTCCATCAGAAAGGGCTTGAGCAATAATTTTGGTCTATAGATTGTTCATGAGTGGTGTTTGAAGTTATTCACTATCAACACATTTGAGATGCATTTTGAGATGCATTTGAGAGCCTTTCATTGGATGGGTTGTGGAGATCACATGTTACTACTTCTGTTCTCTGACTGGGTAAGGGTGCCTCCTATATTTTGTTTTCCAGTGAGGATACTTCTGTGTATGAGTTAAGAGAATACTGCCTGCTAATGTTTACTTAAAACTGGCTGCTTCAGCGAGCAGTCCTGGAATCAAACTCATTTACTCAACTATTAATGGGGAGCAAATGCCAGGAGAGAGCAAACACAGCAGAAGCAAGTTCAACTTTTTATTGAGTAAATGCTTATGATGAATCCCAATATGTGTTAACTTGACTCTAGCTCTTGTCCACCGAAATATTGACTTACATAGAATACAGCATGAATAGCCAAGAACCCTAGCAGGAATCAGGGCTGTATATTGTGTACTCCCAGCCTAGGGCTGATTCTCTACGGTGCTAGTGACTCTTGAGTGACCTCAGCATCCCTTGGTTATGGTGGGTATTAAGACCGCTAAGCACTTTTTAGGATCAGGCCCTGACAAAGGTGGGTAATGCATGGGAGATTCTGTCCACTTTGAGAAGCAGGCTACTTTGGGCACTAGTTAGGAATTGTCTTTTAAATCGGTGGTGGAGAAATCAGAATTGAATCTTGTTTGGGTTTTCTGCTTAGCGGGTTTTCTGTTTTTGTTCTTATGGGAATATTGATATTTTTCCTTGGGGGTGATATTGGAGAGAGGTGTTTCACCTCCTGAGTAATGTTCTCTGAGAACAGATTTGAAATCTGTGACTGTATTTAATTTGTCCTCTTTAAAATCAAACTGGCTTATAAAATAATCAATGGTTTGTATTCTCTTTCTGATCGTTCTCGCTTCCCTGCCCAAAATCACATCTTCCTAGGGCCTGAAAACTGAGGCAGAGCCATGGAAATGAAGGCAAGGATTTGGGAGGGATCGCATGGACTCAAATATGAGCCCAGCTGTCAAGTGGGACTATCTAAACATAGCTGCAGAGTAGAGTAACAAATGGACACTTTGGTGCTGCAGGCCTGGGTCTGTGATAGCCACTCGTCCCTTCTGCCAATAGCCATCTTTTTTTTTTTTTTAGGAGGAAAGGAATAGAACGAGGTTGAACAGGCTCAAGAAAATGTGGAATTGTCTCTGGGTTCTGTAGAACACATAAAACTTCTTGTGCATTGCAAAGGGTAAACTCAGTGGAGGAAGTTATACTGGCTAAAGCCTATTGGGACCCAGGACTCCAACTTGATGTGATTCCAACAGATGTATGTACATTCCTAACCGTGAACAATTGCCAGAGGTCTTGCAAAGCATGAAAGTTTCCTGTACATAAGCTCTTCACACTAAAGAATGGGGCAGCTGGGCACCCCTTAAGAGCAGAGCTATCTCTGGTCCACGTGGAATGAAAAGCAACACAAGGGCAAATTAACAGTGGGCAAGTGAGCTTTGACATGCTTTAAAATCCCGCTGAGGGCAGGTGGGAGTTCAAGGGGAATGAAGTGCAGCTCTGAATATAGGCTGTTAGGTCTGTCAAACAGAAGAATAGTCACCCTGGCCTGGCTCGGTTCCAGATGGCTAGCTCTCTGAAAGGGAGCAGGGCTCCCTTTATTAAACCAGAGCAATACATCCAATACAGATGTGGTGATGCGAGTTCTATCGTTAAATGGATCCTCATCCATCAGTGATCATCAGTGTGAGTTTTGGGTACTGTAGGTGAAGAGCGAAGGTATCTTTTTATTGCAAGTTGCACACCAAAGAGTTACAGTGGGAAGTGCTGATTAAGCCTGCTCTTTGGATCCGTCTCATGCTGAGGTATTACAGCCCTTGGTCATATTTAATGTTCTAGCAGCACGGTATGGTCTGGTGGAAGGGCCCAGGCTGTTCGCAGAAGAGGAGCAGCAAAAGCAATCCTACCATGTTCAAAGAAAACCCCGATAGAGGTGACAAAGAGTCCTGTAGTACTTTATAGACTAACAGATGTATTGGAGCATAAGCTTTCGTGGGCAAAGACCCACTTTGTCAGATGCATGTCACTGAGAGAGGTGTCCTCCTTCCCACAGCAGCACTGAAAATATCCAGGAGAGATGGATGTTGGCAGTGTTCTTGTATCTGGTTTGGTCCACCAGTGTGAGAGAGACCAAGTGGTTGAGGTAATGTCTTGGATTAAACCAACTTCTGCTGGTGGAAGGACATGCTTTCAGTCTCCAGACTTCTTCCTCCAGTCTGGAGAAGGTAAATTCAGAGGCCAAGCTAAATACCAGGGTGGGACATGTTAAGCAGAAGGGGTTCACCTGTGTTGTAGGAGATGACTTAAAATCAAATGGACAGTTAAGCAGTAGCAGGCACTATGTACGATGTGTTACCCATTGTTGTACATGAGCCACGAAACCGGTGTCTTTAAGTCGTGTCCAGTAGAGTTATGAATTTAATTCCCAAGCTTGTCTTCTGAAGGTGCTATGCAGGTGTCTTTTGAGTAGGGTGACTGAGCCCCTGTTAAAAAGAACTACTGAGTCGCTGGCGCCTTTTTATTTACCTTCGTATCTTTAAGGCTCATATAGGGAGAGGTCTCACACACACACACTCTCACTCTCCCTACAGCTCTCTCAGACTGGCCGACCTGACCCAAACACCCCTGCCCACTGCTCCCCCTGGGCACCCACCCAGCCAGAGGCGGTGGGGGAAGGAAGGAGCCTGCCAGCCAGGCTGTTGGTGAGCTGAATGATCTAGTCAGTGGCTGGTGTTCTGCACAGCTCAGGGATGGTAAGTCCAAAGCAGACAAAGGGGTCTCACAAACTTGGGTGGCTGGACAGCAAAATGGCAGATGAAATTCAACATTGAGAAGTAAGGCTCAATGGAAAAAATAATCCCAGCGACACATATACAATGATGGGTTCTAACTTAGCTGTTACCGCCCCAGACCGAGATCTTGGAGTCACCATGGGCAATTCTGTGAAAGCATCTACTCCTTATGCAGCAGCAATCGCAGAGGCTATTGACATGCTAGGGATTATTAGGAAAGAGATTTAAAAAAGGAGACAGAAAATCCCGTAGTGGGCGTGGCAGTGACATCACAAAGGCCTGTGGCAGGACCTCAGCCTATTGGGGGACGGTGGTGGGGAGGGGGTGACCTCATAGAGCAACCCTGACACAGCCAGGCAGGGCAGAGGGGCAAGGCGGGGGCAACCTCAGAGACTCCTGTGGGTTTGCAGCAACAAGGCTCCATCTCCAGGTCTGTCCTTGGGGACGGAGAGAGAAGTAGGGTTAATGTATGTGAGCATGAGGAGGAACCTCCTTGGCGTTTTCTCCTTCCCCACCACTGATTTTGTTGTCCCTGTTTAGAAGGTAAGAGCCTCGGAGAGGTCTGAAACCAATTCAGTCTGATCCAGCTGGTACCAGCTGAATTCTAGGCATAGAAATCACTAGGTTATAGTGATTTGATTTCCTGCCAATGACTTTATCGCCTAGAATCACTGGGGATACTGACGGGTTTGTCCTTTACGGTTTCCCTTTTCCTCCTTCCCTCCCCATTCTCTCTCTCCTTTTCTTGCTTCTTTTCCCCCTTTTCTATTCCTTCCTGCCTCCATCTAAGGGTACATCTACACTAGCCCCCTAGTTCGAACTAGGGTGGCTAATGAGGGCGACCGAAATTGCTAATGAAGCACGGGATTTAAATATCCCGTGCTTGATTAGCATAATCCCGGCCGGTCGCCATTTTGGAAACTGACTAAATCGAAGTAACTGCCCGCGTCTACATGTGGCAGAGAAGCGGGATTCCGAGATAAACCCCTTAGTTCGAATTAACTGTTAAACCTCATTCCACAAGGAGTATCAGTTAATTCGAACTAAGGGGTTTATCTCGGAATCCCGCTTCTCTGCCGCGTGTAGACGCGGGCAGTTACTTCGGGCTAGTCAGTTTCCGAAATGGCGACCGGCCGGGATTATGCTAATCAAGCGCCGATATTTAAATCCCGCGCTTCATTAGCAATTTTGGTCGCCCTCATTAGCCTCCCTAGTTTGAACTAGGGGGCTAGTGTAGATGTACCCAAAGAGAGGTGTGTATGTGTTGGGGGGGAGGGGGAGAGTTGTCACTGTGGGAGGCTCTCACAAAGAGGTGGGGCTGGAAGACTGATCCCCTCTGGTGGTGACCTGGGCCATCCTTTTGGACTCTTGCTGAAGCCCCTCCGGTTCCCAGCTCTTGATGCTGATTGGCCGAGCAGGTAGCAATTGGCGAGAGACTTGGGTCCTTTTTGATCTATTTTAAGACCACACAAATAAGACATGAGCAATTATGTATTTGTTTGATCGTGCTGCTTCTCTCCAATTATTGTCTCAGGGCAGTTCCTGATTGTCTCTAATGTTCCAGTTCTTCTCAAATACTCACTGAATTGTTGGTCTGTAGCTCGTTTGAGAGCACTGGACTCTGATTGGTCAACGTGCCCAACGGGGCTCACTGGAGGCAGGACATAAGCCTTTCAGCTGAGGGGTGGGCTTGGCAGTGACATCACAAAGGCCTGTTGCAGGACCACAGCCTATTGGTGGATGTTGGTGGGGAGGTGATGACCTCACAATGTTACCCTGACATCTGGCAGGCCGGACAGAGGTGCAAGGTAGGGGAAAGGATCTGGTCTCCATCCTGATCAGCTGTTCATGAATCAGGAGTTCAGAGACGTTCAGAGACTGGACGCTGTCTCAGTCTAGAGAGACAAAGATGCTTTGTGACCATGTCCCTTCTCAAGCGCCATGGACATTCCATCCCGAGTACAGTGTCTTGGCCCCAGGATGGGAGTGGGTTCAATTGCACACTAGTCTATTGATCCTGACCCTACCTCCTTCCCCCCACACCATGTCAACTTCTGCATCAGGTCCAGAGTGCCCCAGGGGAGAGCCACGGCTGTAAGGAGTCACAGAGTACTGTTCCGATTCACCATCCCCCCTCCCTGAATTAGATGCAAGTGACCTCTCACTCCGGCTTCCTGACGCCAGGCATAAGCAGGCTGGCTTGGATAGGCTGTAGGACCTGCAGCTGCCGGGGCTGTGGCTTGGGAGTGTTACCTTTGGGAAGGCAGAGTCAGAGCAGGGAGTGAGAGAGACTTGGGTTAAGTTCCTCTTTGCCTGGTTCAGTGGAGACCCTGGGACTTTAAAAGGACCATGTTCCAACCCCTGCTCCAACCAAGTTCATTCCTGGCCTTGGGTCCCTTCTTGTCCTCCTGGAGCAGCTGGGAGCACAAGTCCTCATGGAGGGCCCTGCCCACATCCATTTGCTCCGGGGTCCCTTGAGGGCAGAAGGAGCTGAGGGTCTAGCTCTAGCTCCTTTCCCCCCTGTGTCTCCCACAGAGGGACTTGGGGAAAAAGACTCCTGGCCCAGGGGAGATTGGGAGCTGGTAGGAGAAGCTGATGGAGCCTCCTCTCCTCCCTTCCATTAGAACTCAGCAAATAAGAACATAAGAACGGCCGTACTGGGTCAGACCAAAGGTCCATCTAGCCCAGTAGCCTGTCTGCTGACAGTGGCCAGCACCAGGTGCCCCAGAGAGGCTGGACCAAAGACAATGATCAAGTGATTTATCTCCTGCCATCCTTCTCCAGCCTCTGACAAACAGAGACCAGGGACACCATTTCTATCCCCTGGCTAACGGCCTTTTATGGACCTAACCTCCATGAAATTATCTAGCTTCTCTTTAAACTCTGTTATAGTCTTAGCCTTCACAGCCTCCTCTGGCAAGGAGTTCCACAGGTTGACTACACACTGTGTGAAGAAGAACTTTCTTTTATTAGTTTTAAACCTGCTACCCATTAACTTCATTTGGTGTCCTCTAGTTCTTCTATTATGGGAACTGTTTAGGATAGTCAAGACAGAAGCAGACTGTGAGGGACTCCAAGAAAATCTCACCA
The DNA here is from genome assembly GCA_032595735.1 of Pelochelys cantorii. Lineage (NCBI taxonomy): Eukaryota > Metazoa > Chordata > Testudines > Trionychidae > Pelochelys > Pelochelys cantorii. The sequence goes on from CM064333.1 coordinate 6,462,898, forward strand.
AACTGAGTGATTGGGCAACAAAATGGCAAATGAAATTGAATGTGGATAAGTGTAAAGTAATGCACGTCGGGAAAAATAACCCCAACTATACGTACAGTATCATGGGGGCTAATTTCGCTACGACAAATCAGGAAAGAGACCTTGGAGTTATCGTGGACAGTTCTCTGAAAACTTCCACACAGTGTGCAGCAGCAGTCAGAAAGGCAAATAGGATGCTAGGAATTATTAAGAAAGGGATAGAAAATAAGACCCAGAATATCTTACTGCCCCTGTATAAAACTATGGTATGCCCACATCTTGAGTACTGTGTACAGATGTGGTCTCCTCACCTCAGAAAAGATATTTTGGCCTTGGAAAGGGTTCAGAAAAGGGCAACTAAAATGATTAGGGGTTTGGAACGGGTCCCATATGAGGAGAGGCTAAAGAGACTGGGACTTTTCAGTTTAGAAAAGAGGAGACAGGGGGGGGATATGATAGAGGTATATAAAATCATGAGTGGTGTGGAGAGGGCCGATAAAGAAAAGTTATTTATTAGTTCCCTAAATAGAAGAACTAGAGGACACCAAATGAAATTAATGGGTAGCAGGTTTAAAACTAATAAAAGAAAGTTCTTCTTCACACAGCGTGTAGTCAGCCTGTGGAACTCCTTCGGTCCACCCTCTCTGGGGCACCTGGTGCTGGCCACTGTTGGCAGACAGGATACTGGGCTAGATGGACCTTTGGTCTGACCCAGTACGGCCATTCTTATGTTCTTAACTAATAAATAACTTTTCTTTATTTGCCCTCTCCACACCACTCATGATTTTATAGACCTCTATCATATCCCCCGCTCAGTCTCCTCTTTTCTAAATTGAAAAGTCCCAGTCGTTTTAACCTCTCTTCATATGGGACCAGTTCCAACCCCCTAATCATTTTAGTTGCCCTTTTCTGAACCCTTTCCAAGGCCAAAATATCTTTTTTGAGGTGAGGAGACCACATCTGTACACAGTATTCAAGATATGGGCATACCATAGTTTTATACAGGGGCAGTAAGATATTCTGTGTCTTATTTTCTATCCCTTTCTTAATAATTCCTAATGTTGCCCAAACTAGGGAACGTGGTGGCTTAGCTGTGATTGTCCATCAGTGACCCAGCCAAGGACATCGGCCGGCTGACTAGGGAGGGCATTTACCGGCTACACCAGTTTACAGAGGTAAGGAAACCCAGCTGGGAAATGGGAACCAATAGAAAAGTGATGCTGACAGAAGCCGGGCAATGGGACCGTTGAAGAAATGACCCACTCCCTTCTGAGACTGTTCCCTCACTGGGTAATGGGAGCCCTGCTGGAACTCGCCACATCCTCTGAGATTGGCCCCTAGCTGGAGGATGAGTCTCTCTCTCTCCTTCACCCCCTGCTCCATTTAGGATCAACCCTCCTGCCCAAGCACCAAGGAGTCTCCACCCACCATAGGGGAGCCCTGCTATTCTGCAGGGCCAGAGATGCAACCCAATGGAAATGGAAGAACACGGCCACCAACACCAGACAGAGCAATCGGACAATGAGAAGCTGCTAAGGAGCAACTGTCCGATGGAGATGGAGGGAATGGAGGCAGGAGCTCCCTCTACAAGGGTTAGGGGTAGTCTGGCACAGGAGGCCACTTGAAAGGAAGCTGAGTCCACCCCAAGGTGCCAGTTGCCATTACTCCTCCCTGATTCCTGGGGACATCTAAGTCTGACCCACCCTTCTTCTCTTGAGACAGGAGGACGTCATGGCCACAGTGACGTGCCAACTCTACTCTCATATGATGCTGTTGCCAGGTGCCCAAGGCTCTGCGGGAGCTGCACCTTTTAGGGTGCCTCTGATGGGATGCAGGGGTTGGGGAGCAGGCCTGGGCCACTGGGATGCTGTCCCTGCAGAACCTGCTCCAGCTGGAGGAGGCATTTCAAAGGGAGCTGGTCGTGGGGTGTATGTTCCTGCACGCTCGCTCAGAAACCAAAGGGTTAATCTGGGCCCTGCCAGCCACTGCTGACTGGCCGGCTAACAGCAGCTGGGAGGATCAAAGGGCTGGGAAGCCGACTGGCAGGGCTGCCAAAGGGGAGTGAGCAGGCAGGAGAAAGGAACCCCAGTCAGCAGACTGCTGGAGAGCCACCCAGGGAAAGCCCCCAGCAAGGGGCGAAGAGGCCAAAAGTCCAAACCCCTTGATGGGCCTGAGCACAGAGTGGATTTCCAGATTCCTGGACATGAGGAGTGAGTTGCTTGGTTTCTCATCATTGGATGGGGCATTGGATGTGCTGGATGAGCTCCATCCCATGCTGTGATAGACATGTATAGGACCAATGGATCTTGACCTGTAGGGCAGGGGCATATTTATTATGGTAGCCAGGGGGCTATGTCTGCATGTTTTGCATCTGTAGTTCTAGAAAGATGGTATGAACTAATGCACCAGGGTATGAAGAGACCAGTATACATGGGTGCCTCCCTCCCATGTCCATCTCCACAGATGGCCTACATCTGTGCATTGCCACCAATTGTTGTTCAGAAAAACATCCCTGGAGCAAAAGCCACCATCCTTGCTCCTTTCGTGTTACTTATTAGGAGGCACTAGACTTTCCACCCTGGGCTCTTCAGAGGGCAGATTTATACTCTCTCTTTTCCTTTGCAAACAACCCCCCAAGTGCAAAAACAAAGGAGGAATAATTCAGCACAGAGCAGGTTGCTGCAGTGTTTTCTATACTTGCTACCATTGACACATGTCTGGGAGGGAGAGCAAGAGCGGCTGTTAATCCATCTTCATAAGCGGAAGACCAGTAAGTGTGGAGCTGTGGTAGGATCGGGGAAAACTTTCTACTCCAGATGTCCTGTGTGACCTTGAGCAAGTAACTTAGGCCTTATTTACACTGGCATGTTTTGTTGCCAAAAACTGCCTTGTGTTGACAAAACAGTGAGATCGTACGCACAGCAATGCAACTTTTGTTGGGAAAAACACCCAATTTTGGTGACAAAAAGCTTCCACCCCTGCAAGAGACTTTTTTGTCTTTTTTCCCCTCCCTTTATTGTTGACCAAGAGCCAGTGTGGACTCTGCTGTTTGTTTGGCTGAGAGAACTAGCTTCCACCAGTATCCCACAATGCCTGCCCTGATGGCTCTGCTCAGTGTTTTGTGATCGCTCATGCCCTGCAGGCATGCGCCCCCCCTCCTCCCCCTTTCAAAGCTCCAGGAAGTATCTGACAGCTGAGTGAGCTGCTCCGTTTGGAGTAAAGAACAAATCTGTTCTGCACTGTATTAGAAACACAGCGACAGGCAGACAGATGCTGCAGGGGGAGGGCTGGAGAGGCAGCTATACTGCTTTGACACTCCTCAGCACAGAGAGCTCCTAGAGCTACGAGGGAACCCCAAGAAGTGCAGGGATCAGCTCTGCCTTCCCACCACACTGCACTGTGGGATGCTTACCCACACTGCTTTGCTCTATCTGTCAACAGGGTGGATACTAGCCATGTGGCCATGAAATGTCGACAATGGGAGGCAGAAAAACTGGTTTGACCAAACTTTAAAAACAATGAATAGTCCTGCAGCATCTTAGAGACTTCACTTTTGGTGATTTTCTTGCATGTCGACAGCACTTTTGTCGCCAAACCTTCCCAGTATTGATGTAGCCTTAGTTTCTGTGTGCCACAGAGACCATGTGTACAATGGGAATTACAGTGCTTCCCTTTTGTAGGGGGATTTTGAGGATACTGCAGTAATGGTGGTGGAGTCATGTAAGCTCTGAAGATGAATGGATGTTGATGACGGCATCTTCAGCACTCACACCGTGCCAGGTAAAATGTGGTTGGGAAGAAGAGAATTATTCTGAGGGAACATGTATGTATCTGTTATGACTTGCTCTGCGCTTGCCAGTATGGACAGAAAAATGCTCCCAGCTGAAGTATCTGTGCCTGTGTTTCTCACAAGTAATAATTAGTACTTTTGCAGACAGGTTTTACTAGATCTGGCACTGCAGAGCAGAGTGCCAGGTCTAGTTAAAATGGCCGTAAAATGGCAGAGCAAGTGGAATTCTATTCCCCCCCGGTGCACAATCAGCAACATTGCCAGCTAAAGTCCGGCCTCAGACTCATTGTTACGCGTGAGAATTGCAGAGGCAGAAAGAACAGCTGGGTGTCTCACAGTCCCATGCTGGTTACGCAGCTCTGGTGGCTTGAAAAGCTGTCTCAGGGAGCAAGCTTTGCCCCCAGGACCTGGAAGCCACTGAGGTGAGACTCAATATGGAACCACCCCCTAATGCCGCCTTACTTTTTGCCCTACCTCTTAAAGTGCAGGTTAAGAGATTCCTCCATGGTAACTGAGCTCAATGGGAAGATGCCACCAGTGTGTGTAATGCATGTGGATCAAGGGTTCTGATGACTTAACTGTCATAAAATATTAACCCCAAGATGCACCCTGTGCTGCGGCCTTTGTTTCAGTAGATGTTCACCTAGCTACTGCATGTGTTCAGTAGGCAGGCAAGCACCTATTCTAGCCATACAAGTATCTGCAGGAGGGGAGGGTAAGGGGGAATGGTGAAGTGACGCATCCAAGCTCCAACGGAGGGAGAGGATGGCGAACTGCCTACTAGCACCTAGAAGTTATGAGAAAAGGGGGTGATGTAAAGGGAGTAGCTGGGAGCCTGACCACTATGGGAGGGGGAAAGGTTTCCTTAGCTGTCTCCTCTGTTGGTTCACTTTCAATACCTGCCCTTTGGCCCCTTTTAGTCCTCTGGGTCCCTCACTCAAGAGAAGGCTAGATTGGCCCTGTGTGTATGCACTGAGTGTTACCTAATGGTCATACTTTCTGCTGCTGCCACCCCTCGTGTTACCTCTCAAGTGGGTGGAGATGTCTGAGAACTTGCAGGCCTACAGAGGAGAAATGAGCGATGCGGAGTCTGCGTGTAATGTGCTTTATTAAAATGCGTGTACCACTCCTGACTTGAGAGGGTCAAACAGCACGCGGGCAACCCCTCTTCCTGGCTGCTTCAGGAATCAACTCTCAACAGTGCCCCAGACCCTGTCTCTTGCTGCTCACTCAGCTCGCTCTTCCCCCGAAGCTGCCTTTATGCAGAACCTCCTTGCAGAGCTGGAATTACTAATAGCGCCGCACGCCTGCCTGAGGGTCAAAAAACTTGCTTGCCGAGAGAGAGAATCGAGAAGACTAAGTGGGACCATGACACCTGGTAACCGCGGCAGGATTTCTTGTGGCTTTGCACATGTGGGGTTGGCTCCACAGCGCTGCCTGGAAGAAGTAACATATTGTCCTTATCCCCTTGTTCCATCAGTGCTGCAGGGCTGGCAGAGACTTGGGATTGTCATGGGAATCCTGTTGTGAGCCTTGTGTTGCATTGCTGCGTGCTGTTGAACGTGAGCGGGTGGAGAGCTGTCTGGGGCCAAGACCGTGAGTCCCCAGAGGAATCTGGTCATGTTTCCTCATCACAGCTTTGACTGGGTTGCAGTCCAAGCCTCTCTGCTATAATGCTAGGCCTGTCTCAATAATGCATTTGATCGTTGGCCGTTTAGGTTGAATTCCACACTGTAATTGCAAGTAGGCATGGAATTTGAGGAATTAACATGAGCAGTGGGTGAAGGCCCAGCTGGGGAAGGCAAGCCCAAGTCCCGCCCCTTCTGCCTGAAGCCACGCCCCTTCAACAACCTTCCCTCCCCCAGCCAAGCCCCCTTCAACTCAGCCCTCAAGCCTGATCCTTCCCGGCCACCTGGGGAGCTGGGGCTGCTGCATCATGGCCCCTGCTCTCTCCAGCAGCCGGGCAGTGTAGGCGGTTTTGGGAAGGCAATGCCTTCCCTTGCCTACATTACCCACTGCCCATGGGAACTGAGACCGCTCTGGACTGGCTAAGTGCATAAGCCTCTGGATGCACACATTTCTGACATCACCTGCACTCTGCTAGGCTTGCCCAGTGTGCTGCCTACTGAGTTGGGTGCTCAGGAACCGTGCCTGGCTGTAGAGAATGCAGGAGTCTAGCCCCAAAATAGGCCCAGGACTGGTACTGATAACACAAGGTTCCCCGATGCTGCCCCATCAATATGCCCTGCCCTTGCCATGGAAGGGGACCACCTCTAAGAGGGAGAGGGTCGGTAATGTCCGTGCTCATTGAAATGCTTGGCGCCTCTGCTGAGACTGCCCATACGAGGGCAGTCCTAGATTCCCAGGCCAGAAGGGACCACTGTGATCCTCTAGCCGGGGCTCCTGTGCAATACAGGCAATAGAACATCCCTAAACACGCCCCTCGGGCATTGCCATGAGAGGCTGTAACACAACAGTGAGGTCCCTCTCCGCCCACCTCATTAGTTTCGTCCTCCCCGCCCACCGCCTTATCCAATCACAAATGCATATTCCCAGGCCCGCTGACGGAGGAGGGAGGGGCACAGGGGGAAGCTGCCCTGGGGCCTGGTGATTCCCAAGGACCTGGAGCTCCTGGCTACAGCTGCCTCTACAGAAGCAGCGGCAGGAGCCGGAATCCTGGACCCTTTAAATAGCTGCTGGAGTGCAGTGTGGCACATTTTGGGTGGCTTTAAGGGCTGGGGGGGAGGGGCTGGTGTGGTGCACGTCATGCAGTGCTGAGGGCAGGCTGCCCCTGGCCCCGCCCCTTCTGGAAGCACAGAGCCAGCCTCTTCCCCCTCCTTTTCCAGGAGTCTGGTGTGGCTGTCACCTCCCCTACCCATTCCCCAGTGGCTAGGGCCACTTTCAGCTGTCTTATCTGAACAGTGGAGATAAAATCCGCTCTGCTATCCCCTGATTCCTTTGAGGGGATGCACTTTTAGCATCAGGGCCTATCGGTGCTTATGAAGAGGAGACCATCACCTGAGTCTACAGGGACGTCTCGTGTCCATGTAACTTGAGGAGACGCACACAGGCATCGTGCGGCGCTTGGTAAAATTGTTCCTGCGTGGCAGTTAAAACCCCAGCTGTTCTGTGTGAGTGTACTCAGCCTTCAATTCCTGCTCGGAACCCACAGTGCTAGAAATACAAGCCGCACAGCACTTTCGCTCCTGCCCGCCTTTAAGAAGTCTCCAGGGAAAACATCACACCAAATTAATCTGCCGTCAAGTGGAAATTCTATATTATTTGCATTTGCCAATGGGCTGCATGGGGCTGTAATTGCATCCAAGTAAATATCTCCTTCCAGTTGTTCATGAGATTGAATGTGGCCAGTTGGCCGTAAAAGGGAACAGTGAACACAGAGCTGCTGCTGTCGATTTGATAGGTGCATTGCTTGTTTTTGCTCTGACATCAATACATGAGGTTAGCGTTCCTTTATCAAAGAGAAAGCTAGGGAATGTGAGTAGAACATGGCACTAGGTACCAGGAGATCTAGATTCCTTTCCTGGCTTTGCTACTGATTTGCAGTAGGGCAGAGTGCATAACATCTTTGGGCCTCAGTTTCCCCAGATGTAAAATGGGGCTACCATTGCTCTCCCACTCCATTATTTGCAAAGTGTTTCAAGCCGCTGGGCTTAAAAGCCAATGGAAAGGGAAGTGATTGTGTATAAGCCAGCAGCGCTCAGAACGTGGGGGTGGGCTCTGTGCTGGGTTAACGATTTCGCAGTTGTGCATCAGCTTCCAGCATGCGACTGGAACCTCACACATTGGCTCCTCGGGAGTTGTGAGGGGCGGGGAGTGAGTTGAGAGGACCCCAACTTGCCTACAAGGGCTTGTCAGGGTTCTAACGTTCTAAGGCTTGCGCGGGGCGGGGGAGTCCAATGTAGGGAGGAGCGTGTCAGCTGGTGTGAATTGGCATCACTCCAGTGGGAGACATTGATGTGTGCGCCAGCTGAGGGTCTGGCTTGTATTTCTGCCGGAGGTGAAATTTCAAACTCCACTAAGGAAAACGCATCCCTCTTTCGTGAGCTAGATTTTCTTTTCTCTCTTTCTTTTGTTTGCATATCCGTAAAAGGCTCCTACTCCAAGCTGACCGTGCTCCTTCGCTTTTGAATGGAGACCCAGCATTTCCCTACCTGTTACACTGTGTGCAAGTGGAACATCTGTTCCTGACTGCAAAACCTGCTATTTTGAAAACCATTTTTGTTATTTTTATTTCTGACTCCTTTTGAATTGTCAGGTCCCTTGTGCTTGTTTTCAATGAACCAGAAACTTGTCCCTGCTCACTCCATATGTATCTCTCCAGGTAACTTCAGCGCCATCCGGATTTATCTATCTTGCAGAGGTACAAACTTCCTGGAGGCCACCTGTAGTAGTTGGTCTGTAATCAGAAGACATCCCCCCCTATTTAAAGTCTGAAGGAATTGGTTCCTCTTCCTCTCTCCCTCGTTAACCGCATGTCTAGCTCCTGAAGCTGCTTCAGGAAACCGGAGTTGGGACAGATCCCACGGTGTTTACGCACAGTCTGAATTGCATCCACAAGCGTCTTGTTTTCACAGATCATTAAGAAAGCAAGCACAAGCGTTGCTGATCGGCTGATCCCCATCGCACAGTGCACTAATACTCTGCCTGAAAATAAGAGAGAGCACGTCGCTATTTTACACTGTACAGGAGCACCTAGACTTTCTGGTGCAGGGTATTTCTTTGAGGGCACGTGGTATGGTGGTCGGGGATAGACAAACTCCGGGTATGTCTACACTGCATCTGGGAAAAAGCCTTGCTGCCATAGACTTAGCCCATTCTAGTGTGCTCAAAACATTGTGTAGATCAGGGCTGGCAAGATCCGGCCCTCAGACTGCATCTGGCCACCTTCTATTTATATCCTGCTGCCTGTGCCACCGAATTTCCAGGAAGTGGCTCAGGCAGCAGGACCCTATTTGAATGGCTCATGACTCCCAGCTGCAGTGCTAGCTGGAAGGGGCCAGAGCTGCGAGCCCTTTAAATAGCCACAGCAACCCAAGCACCGGCCAGGCACCGCGGCAGCGGCGGAGCTGTGAGTTCTTTGCTGTGTTTTTAATTCAAAGCCTCCAGCCCCAGACAACTCTGGAAGGAGCCTCTAGCCATGGCCCTTCTGCCCTGGGTCCCGTTCCTTTCAGGGGGTGGAGCTGGCCCATGACCACGTACCAAAATTCATTGAGTGGTCCCCTTGCGAAAATTATTGCCCACCCCTGGTGTAGGTGATGCTTTGACCTTTTGACTCGGGCTGAGACTCCCGCTCCCACCAAGGCCTCAAAGTCCGAATTCCAGCCTGAGCTGCGACCTCTACACAGTTGTATTCAGCAGGCTAGCACCAGCCCGGCTAGCACAAGTCTTGGGGGCCAGGTAGACGTTCCTCTTTAAGGTTCTAGTGTGTGCCGCTGGCTTGTTGGTCAAGTCATTCGTCACAGCACATGCACATGTAGGTAGCAGAACAGGGGACTGTGCCTGGCCCCATTACCAGACCTTACTCGCCCTCCTCCCATACCGAACCAGCCAGTGGGACTAATCTAGCCTGGAGGGGGGAGGTGACACATGTCAGAAGAACGGCTGGAACAGTTTACTTCTACCCGAAACAAGGAGGAAGTAGGGACTGAAGGATGACCGAGTTACCATTTGGTCCCTGCCTTGCCTCTGTGAAAGGGCAGCTATGTTCGTTCTATCCAACCCTTCATCCCCCATTTCGGTTCCCTCATCCATAGCAGTGGGAACAATGCTTATCCGTTTGCAAAGCACTTGGCCTACCTTGTCCTGGCAGACATGTGAGCCAGAAAGCTTTTCCATGAAAGCGGGGATAGAAAGAGGCAGCCTTAGGTAGCAGAGCTGGCTGAAAAACTCTGAATTGCAACGTTTCTCAACAAACAAGGAACAGACGTTTGCAGAATTCTCCATTCTTCCACTTGCTCTACATAGCTACCTACAATGCTGAGGGGGAGATTTTCTGGAGGTGCTGACACTGCAGGGCAGGGCTGAGAGTAAAAATTAAGTCCTAATTGGCATTTTTATGAGGAAAGTAGACTAACATTTGAGCAGGCTCTGTGACCTCATTTAACTATGCTGCTCTTCACCTGTTCTTTTTACAACAAAGGTTTAGTAACTGCTGCTAAGCCGATGAGGCGAAGTTTTTTCTGTCTTTACTTGAAGGTAATTTAACCAATGGAGATGTGATTATCTTGAGCACGCCACTGATTTCAGTATGAGCTGTGCAAACTGTGGGAAGAGCTGTAGAGCAGCCTCCCTCCCTCCCATGTATCCCCGCCCTCCCCGGGAGAGAGCCTCTCGAGGTGTGGTGGGGTCATTGACTTTCCACGGCTGTGGTGTCCTTGATTTCTCTTCTGGGATTGTTGGAGGAACTGCCAGGGAATGACCGGCCTGTTTCATGGCAACTTTCATACATTGTTTTCAGTTCACTGCTGGAACAAAACCAAAACGTCCCGGATGCTTTCATGACAAGGAATTGCGTCAAAACAGCTGTTTTTGGATCAAAAAGGTCAGGAGTGTGATTCTCTCTTGCTCTCCCTCTCTTTCTGGAAATGACCGGAGAGTCCACCCTAAACCTCAGAACTCTTCCTGTTGAACACTTTTGTTGAAATTAATACATCTCTGTGAAGAGTTTTGGCTTTGACGCACCAGCACAGTGCGACAAAAGGCATTCAGTGGGAAATATCCCATCCAGCTGTCATGGCTAACAAGGGTCTAGCCCAGCAAAATGCTGACCTCGCTTCTCTTCTCCTCCATGCAAACGAGAGGGAGCATCAGTTAGCACTCACCACCATGGACCCAGCAGCTCGGCATCCCATTGTTACTAGAGAGGGTTGAAAATTGGTTTGGGATTTTCCCTCCCCCCCACCCCTTGGAAAAACTTCTGAAATGCTTTGGTTTGAAAATGTCACAGACAATTTTTGAAACAAGACACTTTTTTTTTTTTTTTTTTTTTTTTTTTTAACACCACCAAAATTTAAGTTTAAAAGAATACCCAAGGGTCATTCTTGACAAAAATCTCGTTTTTTTTAACTTTCATCAAATTTCTCACTTATCAAATACTATTCATCCTGCTCAGCTAGATACTGCTGGAGTATATTACAACTTACGTCCAGGAGAAAGTGAGAACAACTGATCCCAATGAGGCAGCAACTATCCCATTTTGTGGTCCCCTGGAAGCAGAATACAACCATCTTGGTTACTATAAGCCTCTAACATGCATAGGGTTGTCAGATGGTTTAACAAAAAATATGGAACACCTTCCCCCCCCCCCGCAAAAAAAAAAACCTGGGAAAAAATTCTGTGGAGGAAAAAAAAGGGGGGGGGAGACCAAAGTTATTGAGCAAAAAAAAAAATGGCCCCATGCTCCTCAGTCCCCCAGACGTGGCAGGGGAAAATTGTCCTTGCTGGGCTTCTGTCCAAGGGAAACAGGAAATACTGGACATTTTCTGGGTTTTTTTTTTTGGTTTTTTTTGTTTTTTTTTAAACCAGCCGGGGGACCCGAATAATGGACAGTCTAGGCGAAAATCAGACACCTGGCAACCCTAAACATGCAGGGATATTTGATGTGGCCGGTGTAGAGCTTCGAGTTCGTCAGAGTTTATGCTCTTGGTTTGTTCATGCCAACAGCATCTTAACGACTCTATTAGCAGGGATCAGGGAAAAGGGGTTTGTCTACACTTGAAATGCTACAGCTGTGCCAGTGTAGTGCTTCAGTATAGATCTATCTGTGCTGATGGGCCTAAGCAATCCACCTCCCCTAGAGGAGGCAGCTAGGTCAACCTAGGGCTGTCTACATGGACAGTTAGGCTGGCTTAATTACCACCCTTGCTTGTCACATGCCCGTGTGAACTAATTAAGCCAATTTAATTTTCTAGTTTAGAGCAGGCCAAAGAGATCCCTGTTTGGATGATGCCAATGTGTCCAGCCAAAAACCTCCTGTTTGCTGTGTCCGTCTGCCTGGCTGTTAATTCCCTGTACTTTGTGCACTGGCTTTCATCTCATCTTCCGTTGCTTTTGTGACACAGCTTATATTTAAGGAGTTTATAGCAGCACTTCCAATTTTTACTAATGACAACCACAGAATCACATGCCCCGAGACTGAGCGAGCATGTGGCTTAAAATCTCTTCTTGTCAGCAGGGTCAGAGAAGGTTTAATTCCATGACACAGCCGCCTTTCGCTGGCTGGGCACAAGAAACCTGAGCCTGCTCCTATATATAGACATGCCTTCAATAGAAAGAAAAGGACAAATATAGACTACAAGGAAGTAGCGTTGAGAGCAGATAGGGACAAGGCTTTAAAACTTTTTAAAATCTTATATTGATCTTGCAATTAAAGACATCAGCTGCAGTTTGTCTTTTTCCTTTTCATATACAGACGTAGGAAATTATTGCGAGCCAAATCGTAATATTCTGTTTCATGCTGAATTATATTTTACACCAGGAGTAGTAAGGGCCAATTGAGGATGGGGGGGGACACATCCAATTGGACCAAAATGTGACACATACTCTCAGTTTAGAGCTGCAAAGTTAAGCAAATAAGAGATGTGATTTGGTAAAAGACCTACTATTTTTGTTAACTGATATAAATTTTGTCATGTTAGAGTTAAAAATGTTCATGAATGTTAACAAAAACGTATCCATTCTGATGGCACAAGACTGGACTGTGATGAATGTATCCTTTCAGATCAGCTGATTATATAAACAAACCGCTACTAGTGGCTGGCGCTGGATCAGTGTCATATTTTACTTTTTACTATGGCTAGGGGCCTCAAAAGCCGGAAGCGGCCCGGGTCTCTCTGGACCTCTGAGAGGACTTGGAAGTAGTTCCACTGAAGTCCATGAGAGTATTTGCGAAGTAGGGCTATAGTTGATGGGAGTAAAGGGAGTGGCTTTTAAAAGAGAATTCTTGGCACTTCAGAGGGCTTCATTTTCAAAAGTCTGTGCAAACACTCACCCTCACACTACCCCAGGTAGGTTTTGCATTGCTCTCCTCAGAGGCAGCTGAGACTCGGAGAAGTTTGGACTGGGATTTTCAAAGGAGCCTAAAGGAGTTGAGCACACAACTCCTGTTAAAATTCGCCAGGACTCAGTTGCCTAATTCCCATTGGTTCCTTCAAAACCCAAACCTAAGAAGGTCAAACATCACGTTAATGGCACTGAGAAGACTGCAGGATTTCTTACAGACCTCAAATGCTGGGAAATTTTGGAAGAACTGGTGTTCCTGGAAGGGGTCAGGGACATTTTCTTTTGTGTAGCTGAGAAACACTGTGTACGTGTTTTTGAAGCTCTAGAATTACTAATAATAAAAGTCCAGGGTGTGAGCTTTCCAGTCCCCATGTTCAGTCTGGGATCTGTGACTTTTCTTTCTGATGCACCACCAAAGAGTCCATCACTGGACCTTACTTGACCCTTTTTCTTTAGGGAGGTAGGATCAAGCCAAAGCTCCTTCTCTCATACCACTTCTCCTCCGGGGGGTTAGGCAGAGCAGCAGACTGGTGGATTTTTTTTATTATCAGCAATTGAGCAGGCAAGTCTGATTCAAAGAAAATGGAGGCAGTAAGAAGGTGCTGCCTTTTCGTACTGACTTTCCTGACTATATCTGTACTTTAAAAGTCTCCTTTTCATATCAGCTATTAGTTTCTGAAGGTCTCCCGCCAAGACACTAGACCGTCTTATGATGGCTTTTGATCTAATCTGCCTAGCTTTCTAAAGCATGCATCACCATGATATGTAGATTAAGGTACTTTACCCCTTTATATTTTCAGTCTTTCTTCCAGGTTGTTATCCTTTGTTGCACGGAGATTAGGATGAATCCTGTGCCCTGACAATAAAGTGGCTGTTGGATGCAGATAAATCCTTCACGTGAAATTATTCCATTAGTGCAATGGCGGATTTTAATTTATGAGGTGATTATTTTGCATCAGAACAAATGAATGTTAAACTTGAGCAAGGAAGCAAAAAGCCATGTTGCTTCCTGTGCTCTTCTTACAGGCTCTGATCCTTGTCTAGTAGCACCTGATATAAAGGGGGTAAGCACAATGTGAACTCCCCGTGGTGGTTTGCACTTGTTTTACTGAATAGAACCTGGAATCGTTATGTTCTGGATGGACAACTTGAGCGCTCTTGACGGCAGAATATTACCTAGGCCTCTAGCAGGGGAGCCGTGGATACTTTGTGTGACAAAGCTCCTCCTGAACCTCAGTGGGTCCTGTGCTTTCAGGTGGATTACCATAAATTAGCGTATATAACCCGCACCCGTGCATAACCCGCGGTTTTTCCTAAATGTGTGTGTAAAAAAAGTCTAAGATAACTCACGCACGTGTATAGCCTGAGGGTTATATACGCTACTTTAAGGTACCTGGTAATTGCTGGCCAGCCTGCAGGAGGGGAGCTGCGCTCGCATCCAGGCTCCGCACAGCAGCAGCCAGGCACAACCCACCGTCCTCTGGGAGGGGGGAACAGAGAGCGCAGGCGAGGTGGCTGGCCTGTGGGAGGGGAGCCGCACTCGCACCCAGGCAAGTAGAAATAAACTTGTATACCCCGCGGACATGTATACCCCGCGGGTGGGGGGGGGGAGTTGCGGGGTTTGTAAAACTTTGTATAACCTGTGGGTTATATGCGCTAAAACACGGTACTTGCTTCAGAGGCTCACAGCAGCCCTCCGTTTAGACACTGGCTTGATGTTTGTGGAGCTACTCCCATCATTGGCCAGCATGGAGAAAAAAGGGGAAACCAAACTTCGTCATCTCTGCAGCCCCTCCCAGGGTAGGACAACCCCTTGTACCAAAACCAGCCTCTTTCTAGTCCTGAAATGGGGAGCTGCTGGGGTGGGAGGGTGGGGGGTGGACCTGTCGTCTACTATGGGTTCCAGGCCTGGGACCCTGTAATGGCAGCTCTCTCTAATGTTTCTGGTAACAGCTCCGTGATAGCTACAGATCCCTGGGCCTCTTCCTCGGCACCTTCCCCATCAGAGATTCTTCTTCCTGATACCCACTTGCACTTTCTTCTTCCAGATTCTCCACCACACTTTCTCTCATCAGCTCCTTCCTCATGCACTGAGCTAACAGAAGGAAAGCCTTTTTAAACCAGTCTCAATTGGGTCTTAATTGGACCCCAGGTGTTCTCATTAACCTGGCTCCCTTGAGTCTGGAAGCCTCCTAATTGGTTCCAGGTATTTTTAATTGGCCTGATTTGCTCTGACTGATTCTAGCACATTCCTGCTGGTTCTGGATCAGCCCTTGTTATCTACCCTGGGAATAGAGACCTATTTAATCTTGGGTTAATATATTTCTCCTGTAGCCCTCTGGCCTGACCCTGCTCCAGATCCTTATTCCTAAAGCAGAGCCAGGAGAAAGCCAGACATGCCATGCATGGATGAAGACCTGGTGAGCAGGGAGGGAAAGGTACTTGCTGCATGGTGCACTGTCTAGTTTCCCCCTTCTGTTCTCATTTTAAGGAGGTGTGTTTGTATTCGGATTCGTGGCAGAACTTTTTGATCGGCAGAAGACCCACCTTCCAAGTTCTGTTGACGTTCTCCAGCCTTGTTCAGCTCTCCTGTTTTCACATGCACTGCACAAGCAGTTACCTCTGTCATTACACATCAGGCTATCATGCAGTCTTCTTTCAACAAAGGCTTCCTTCTGTTTGATGAATCAGCTGAGAGAAGCGGGGGCACTTGGCTTCTCATACGAAATCTTGTTTGCAGCATCGTACAGCACATCTGTCACAAACTGGCTGTCCTTAGCAGAAGCAGCCAGTGACTGTCGTCTGGCTGGGAACTGCACAGAACAATCACACTTCCTTTTTAACAATGGGTCACAGCTATTGTCTCAGATGTCACTCTACTGACTTGACAGGGCTTACCCCAGGGGAGAATGTTCACAAATTCAACTTGGTTGGTCAAATTCAAGTTGGGAAATTGAATGTAGTTAAACAAATGAGACATTACGGCGCACAAGATCTGATTGTCCTTTTTGTCACCCATCTTTAATTGAGCAAATTGCCTCCAACTAGCCTTTGCGTCCTCATAGGACTACGTTAATTTCGGTTAAGACTGTGAGCCAGCTCTGCAGCCAGTATGACTAGACCTTGCTCCACTGAAGTCAATGGAGTAACACCAACGTACAATAACTGAAGATTTGGCCTACTCTACTCAACTGTGAATCTTCTTGCTTACCCTTGTTTTAATCATCCACTACCATAAAGCCAGGAGCAGAACCAATTAGCTATGTCTTTGCTGTCTGCTAAATAATAGCAAAGGCTGACGTCCACATGGTGCAGCAATGCTCACTAGAAGGATGTCATTTCTACGTTAATGCACCTTACAGAACTTTTAGTTCACGCCAGCAGGATCTACGCAGGACAGTTACAACGCAACATGTTGATGCTCTTTAGAAATTTTCTCCCTCTGGGGCACTTTGCTGTACTTTGTAGACAAGCCCTTAGGCTGTATAGCACCTTTTGTCTGAAGATTTGGAAATGCTCCACAGATGTGGCCAAGGACTGTGATCAGGTGGGGAAAGTGGGAGGTTCAGTGAGCCTGTGGCAGATTGAAGGAGGAAAATACTTATTAAATCAATGAGCTGCTCTGTTTCCCATAAGAGAGAGACCCACATTTGCATTTGTACCAGCACGATGTTGGCAGAATGGCTTTCTGTGAGTACCCATAATTTCAATGAGTTACTTGATGGTTTCCATATGCCCGTTTTAAAATATGTCCACAGATCAATAAAAGGAAAATTGTGTATTTGCAAACCTTTTTCTCCCCATGTAGTAAGTCTAATAATTTTCCATGGACTTCTCTCATCTGTGTCCACAGATTATTTTTCTCCTTCTGCAGACTTTATCAAAACCTGCAGATTTGCATTTGCATTCAGTTATCTGAAAAAATGCAAAGGGGCAAAATAGATATTCACGGTGTCATTCTCTCCCCAGGTGCCGCTTTCTATCGGAAGCAAACAAGTTCAGTAAAAGATCAGCTGGAAAAGTTTCTGGCTGCATGGGTTAGTTTGCTTGGAGGTATCTCGTCTCACTTGCTGACCCGTGGATGGGGATTCTCAAGCTACCGAGGTGGTTCCTTTGTCAATTGCAACCAAAGAATGTACTCAGCATGTGCCATAGGGCCATGCAGGTATGGAGTGGCTGTTTTTGAGCAAGGCACAAGCCAAAGAAGCTGGAATGGTGGCATCTCATTAAATAGTGCTTCCATAGCTTGGCTGCAGCAACAGACTTTGGACACCTGCTTGCTGATAGTCAGGAGGCTGCATTTTGAGGGCAGTGGTGGCCCATCAATGTAGGCGAACTAGGCGGTTGCCTAGGGAGCCAAGATAAATGGACGTTGAGGGTTTTGGAGGTGGGGGTGCTGATCGCATGCCGATAGCGTGTTTCGTCTAGGGCGCCAGTTGCTGGCAGCTCATCTAGGACCACTCCTGTTTGAGGGTGATGAGTGCTCCTTTACTTACTAATACTCCCATACTGGCGTAGAGGAGGTCGAGGAAGTCCAATAGCTAGGACAACGGTTTCCCTTTAAGGACACAACAGAGCTCCCATGGAAGTCAAAATAAATAACCTGCCCCAGTGGTGCTCAGTTATATCAGCATAAATCTGGAGTAACTCTGATTTCAGTGGCATTACTCTAGGTTTACAATAGTGTAACAGAACAGAATCTGGCCTCAAGTGCAATTCTAAAGATCAAGTATGTGATTCACAGCTTAAAAAACCGCAGGATGGGTTTACATCATATATACTTCAGTGTGACTCAGTATTCTCCTGGATGTACAAGTTAATAAAATGCCTTCTAAAAAGCTGCAGTGGAACTAACTAGTCAAATAAGTGGCAGTTCTACTAAACAGTTTCTCAGTCAATCAAAAGTACTATGGTATATCCTAACTTTAAAACAAATGGCTCTCATGGTACCTGGTACATTTATGTTGCCCTACATCTCTAGTTTTAAATAAATGCAACTATTTTCCCTCTCATCTAAGGCCATGTCTTCACTCCAGGGAAGATCGACACTGTTGTGATCAATCTTCCAGAGTTTGATTTAGCGGGTCTAGTAAAGACCCACTGAATCAAACTCAGAGAGTGCCCCTGTCGGCGACTGGTAGTCTTGTTCCTGTGAGAAGTTAGGGAAGCTGACAAGAGCATTTCCTCCCGTCGGCCTCCTGTTGTGGGGACAGTGGGGAAACTCAAAGCAAGGTACGTCGACTTCAGCTACGTCATTAACATAGCTGGAGTTGTGTATTTTGATTCAGCCTTCCCCTTTAGTGTAATCCTGGCTTAAAAGATGTGGCTAACACACTCATCATTCCTTTCTTTCCTGCACAGGGCCTGGCTATTTAGCTGCTGAGTTGCTGTAGCTAAAATAGCTCTGCTTCCAGAATGTCTTGTTCATTATATACTAAACTCTGACACCCTTTTAAAAAAACCCAAAATTTCAAATGATGACTGTCAGCAGCAGCTGGATTGTGTGTGGTTTTGAATTTGGCCTTCTTGCCATTCCCAGCACTCCTGCTGGCATATGGACTTGGGGAGTTGAGGAAAGTAATATCCATAGCCGTAACAGAAGGACTAAATATCAATTCTGGCTATGATTAGTTCAGCTGTGATGACCTTATACCCACACTGCAGTTCCATAGGACAGCAATACAGTCTATTTTTTTACGGTTCTCCTTTCAGTACTCTGGAATGTGCCCATGAAGGCATTGTATTTCTTTTGTGGACAAAGTTGTACTAACATCATCTGGGAGGGAAGGGAGCCTGTAAGTTCTTGTGTTTTATTCCTTTGTACATTCTCATGCTAGAATTAACCCTGGATTCCATCTTTCTTTAGGGAGCTGACTAAAACTGTAAATAGTGCACACTGTGGTAGAAATGAGACCAGAACCAAACTCTCTGACCTTTGGTGGTGGGTTTTGAACACCGTAAACCTCAATTTTTCAAAGCCCAAATAAATCTTCAGAAAGGACCAGATCTAATCTTCCAAATAGTCTCAAAGGTGCCACCGTAATTACTAAGGTAGGATGTATCTGACAAAGGTTCATAGCTATTATACTCTAGGGAAGTCCCAAATGACAAAATTTGGACACAAATTGTGAAAACCTAAAAGTTCAGAGGCTAACAAAAATACATATAGTATCATGAGCTTTTGTGGGCAAAGCTCGCTTCACTCCAGCTCATCTGAAGAAGCGGGTTTTGCCCACAAAAGCTCATGATACTATATATTTTTTTTTTGCTAGTGTCTAAGGCTATGTCTAGATGACAGGGTTTTTTTGAAAAAAGTGGTCTTTTTTCGAAAAAACTTCACCTGCGTCTAGACTGCTGTCACATTCTTTTGAAATTAAATTGAAAGAACTCGGCGATTTTTTTTTTTTGACAGCGGTAAACCTCATTTTATGAGGAAGAATGCCTTTCTTTGAAAGAGCGCTTTCAAAAAAAGGCGTTCTTGAACGCAAACAGGGCTTTTTCGAAAGAGAGCATCCAGATTGCCTGGGTGCTCTTTTTTGAAAAAGTGGATTGCTTTTTCGGAAAAAAAAAAAAAAAAAAGCTGTGCCTTTCTAGACGCTCTCTTTCAAAGGAAGTTTTTTCGAAAGATTATTTTGAAAAATCTTTTCGAAAGAAGCATGTAGTCTAGACATACCCTAGGATGCCACAGGACTACTTGTTTTTAAAGTTACGGACTAACACAGCTCCGCCTCTGAGACTTAGTAATTACTCTTTAGGATCAATGTTGCTGTAAAAACTTGCAATTGTTGAAACAGAACAGGCCCTTGGATGCATAATTACCCTTGGTGCAAATCTGTTATCACTTAACTTGGTGGCGCTATGGAAAGTCCCCCTGCTAACTGTTACTCTTTCACTTAGCTGTCCAGATTCACCTTAAGGTCCAGATTCTCTTCCTGACCATGGAGAAAGCCCACTGACAGAGACTGTGCTGGCAGACAGCAGATGCAAACGGCTTTCCCCTAAGGAGCCCAGTGGGGCGGACATAAAGTGGCCACACCTTTCCCTTACCATCATGCTAACTACTTTGAACAGGGAGTGTGCAACTGAAAACTTGATTTGTTTCAAAAAGCTGGGCCTTAATTTCTCTGTGCCGTGTAATATTTCAGATGACCAGCTTCCTGGCACTGAAGTAAACTGTGGCTTCTATCTCTTTTTCCTCATGAGAGCTTTATGGGTAGTTTTTTCTGGTGTATTATGGGATGGTGATATTTCTTTTCACCCATAGTACCACATCTTTAAAATGGGGCTCTATTTTTTCCAGTGGGCCAATGTAAAGAAGCTGTGATCTGTAACCTGCAGAAAGTGTGTTTGCATTGTGTATGTGCCTTTGTTTTAAAGGCATGCTGGTCTAATGCCCCTGCCTGCTTTATACTACACCTCAGTGGCAGACCACTCCAGAGATGCAGGGTGCAATTGTGAGCGCTGGTAAGCACTGAATTTTCACCGTGAATTGGCAGAGATGTTGCTGTAATTTTGAGACCTGCAAAGATGCCTCTTAAAGATGCCCTTCTTTCTATGTTATGCTCTAGTGGTAGCTATGCTAAACTGTATGCAGCTAGGGATGCTAAGTAGTGATTAATTTGCTAGTTGAATAGTCGATGGAATTTCCATCAACTACTCGACTAGTCGGTAGGGAAAGGCAGGTACAGCGCTCACTTCTGGGTCCCAGCACAACCCCTCCCTCCCGGTCTGCAGTCTTCAAGGGACAGAGAGGAGCTGGCACACAAAGACGTCGGTTCAATCTCTGGTCCCCCTGCCGGGTCTCAGGACAACCCTGCCCCCGCTGCCCCTCTGCATTCTGGATCAGATGGAGCAGCGACAACCGGTCCCGTGGGTCTCTCTTGGCACAAGCCCTGCTCCCCCCCCTTGCCAGTCCCTTTAAAAATGCAGCGTGGTAGCTGGGGGGTGGGGGAGCTTGTGCTGAGACCCACGGGACCAGCGGCTGCTGCTGCTCTGTCCCTTTCAGAATGCAGAGTGGCAGTAGGGGCGGGGGTTGTCCTGCGACCTGGTGAGGCACCAGAGACTGAGCCAGCATCTTTGCGCGCCAGCTCCTCTCTGTCCCTTGAAGAGTGCAGAGTGGCAGCGGGGGCGTGTGTGTGATCGAGTAGTCGATAGTGGTACCCGATAAGCTCCCACTTATTGTGTAGTCGACTACTCTCTCACCTCCCTAATTCCCCCCATAGCACCTGGCCTGACTATTCCAGCTGAATACTGGGGTCTGGGATTTGAATCTCTAAATGCCCTAGCAAGGGACTCTGGCTTGATCTAGACCCCCCCCAGACCTCAATTGGAGTCTGTGTCACTGGGCTGTGGAGCAGCACCTCTGTGAAGAGGAATTTGTGCGCCCAGTGGGAGATATAGAAGTAGATTTCAGTTGTAGCAAAGCTTTGGGTCTGCTACTCTTAATAGGGTGAAGGGTGGGGTGGAAAGTTGCTCACCTTCCCTTTATGGCTAATGAGGTCACCAGCTTACCAGACCAGCTCTGGGAGCATAGGTGGCAGCCATGTGAGTAACTGAACCCATCCAGGTTCTCCATGTGACCCGCCAGACATTTTGTTTTCCCGCTGCCCATGTGCAGGGTTGCCAGATTCCGCTGGCTTCTGGCCGTGTAGTTTTTTTCCGACTGATATTACTAAAGTGACACGCGCATAAAACAAGGCCCCGTGGAGTGAGGTGCATGCTTATTGCGCACAGCATTGACTGTGAGAGCCGCGTTCGACCTCTGTGTCCAATCAAAGTGCCACTACGGTTCAGTCAGCACCCCCGCAAATTCTAGGTACGCAAGCGGAGTGAACAAAATGAGCGTATGCTGGGGGACTGTCCTAGTTACGACCATCTTGCTGCCCACTGAGATGGAGGGCCATTCATGAGGCCCCCCTTATTAGCCTGCATTACCCATTGCTGAGGTCGCTTAAGTATTTCAATTCCCACCCATCTCTGTTTGGAATCTGCTTGTGCTGAACGCTAGCTGCTTTGCTCCACTTGCTTTTAACGGAAGCCACGTAACATGCACAGCCAGTGTGGTTACCTCTTGGAGAATTCAGTGCTGCTCTTATGTATCTGGCCGCTTGATAGAAGTAAATGCTGAGATCAAAATGTGGATCATCATCGGCTTCTATCCCGTAATAATCTATGGGTAGCTCTCTGTAGAATTTAGCTCCAGTGTCAATGTGAAATCGGCCAGCAGCAGCATTCACAATATGGGTGATACCCATTCGGCGAAGCTGCGCTTTGTCCCGAGCGGTATATCTGCAAGAAGGAACACCTTGAGTATACATGGCCTTGTGAAAGGATTTCTCTGCCCACTGTCCCACAAATCTCCAGGCCAAACGATCATGGAATTACTTGTGTTACTGCATAGATTGTTGTTAGTGCTGAAAGGCACACTAGCTGCTTTGAAATATTAGCAAACTGGAGCAGCTCAATTTTTTCCCATCAGTGGGTTTTTTTTCCCCCCCAGCATAAACTGGCTCGTGAATTTCTCATTGCCACCCTGTTTTTTTTTTTCCAAAAATAGTTTAAAAAATATTATTTAAGCACTGGTAGTGTGCTCAGCTGCTGTACTGATGCAGTGCTTTTATGCTAGCACAGAGAAGATACGGTCCATGCTCATTTTAGACCTTGGGAGGCATAAAAATGGTGTAAACTTGCCTTCTCCTCCATGGTCCTTTTTAGGTTCTGCCCTAAGCATAATTCAGTCAGAGCCAAGGACTGGGCTCCCATTAGCAGATGGCTCCCAAACCTTCCATTCTCCAGTGATTTCATCTGACAGAGTCCCCATTTATTGCCTAGTTTTTGTCTCATTTTAAGGCCAGGTTTTTGAGGAGGCTCACTTACAAGTCTCCCACGTAGAGGTTTGGCCAGACTTCATTCACGTGGCCAGTGGAAGGGTTATGTGTCCACAGCAGGCGTTGAAGTTCTGTCAGAGGGGGTGTTTGGTAACTGCTCTGGCTTCTAGGGGTCAGGCTGGAAGCGCTTCGTATTCTGGGGCGCAGTAAGTCCTCTGTGCACAATGAATGGAAAGCCATCCTGAAATACAGAATGAAGAAGACTTACCCCCTAATTTATACAGTGTTCCATTCTCCCTCCCACTCAAAAACTCACCTGCCATTGCAAGAACTTCCAAGGTCCCTGCCCCCAAAGAGCTTACCATCCGTCAGCCCTGTGTTGGTACAACGCTTCGCACAAGCGGGCCCTGATTCATGACAAGGGCTCGGTGCTATTTCTACAATATGAGTCACAGTAGGAATAATTATCTATTGAGCGGTAAAGGGCAGTATTTTGATAGCACTGAACAGTTCCATTCCAATGGTTCTATTCATTGTCCAGATGACAAACTTCCATAGTAGGAAGGAACTGCATGAGCAGGGTGTAGGCGTTAGCACTTTGGAGATGATTAATTTTATTTCACTTACTTTCCTCCTTTTCTCTCTCCTCTCTAGACATCTAGTCTGGAAATAACGGTTGGAATTATAGATGGAAACAAAACCGTAGTCTTTGATTGTGCCTGGCTTTGTTCAGTCCCTTTCCCTTGGAAGAGTAGCTCTTTGGTTCTTTAACTGGACATGGGTTTGAGCTTTGGGACAATTCTTAGGAGCAGAAAAGAGCAGAAACACTCCAGCTGAGGTCATCAATTTGTCTACGCCACAATAAAAAGAATTATAGGGGGACAATTCACTCATGGATAATGCTCTAAGCCTAGTTAGGCCACAGTAGCCCCTGGCTCACTCTCAGCAACATTTCCCAATGATAAAGGACCAGAATGCTTTAGAGGGCTGGTCATAGGATATGGAGCTTGTCAGGGCTATTCCTCACTCTGGTACTCCAAGTGCAGAAGGAAGGGGCCCGCAGAGACTTTCAATATACCTTGCCACTACAGGCACTGGTTATAAAAACTTCCCCCAGAATCACAACACACAGATTTTGGGGGGTTGCTGCCACCATCAAGTGATTTTTATCCCTAAAACCAGGGGCAAACACTTGAACCCACCCCCATGGTACCCCAAGCTCTTCTGCCACAAGAAAGCTTAAAAAAAAGAAAAGAGAAAAACAAGCTGCAGTCTCTAGTAGCTGTTAGTCTGAGGCTATGTCTAGACCAGTGTTTCTTAAACTGTGTTCCGTGGCACACCAGTGTACCGTGAGGCAGTTGGTGGTATGCTGCAGAGAACAACAGAGTTGTTTTTTTTTTATTTTTACTCAGTAACCCCCTCCCCCCAACTTTTTTTTTTTTTTGCTCAACAAAAAATCCTTGGCCTTCCTTGTAAAAAAAAAATTATTGTTCAGTGTTCCTCGGTCTTAAAAAGTTTAAGAAACACTGGTCTAGACTGCGGAGTTCTATCAGAAAAATATATGCAAATTGTGAACTGCAATTTGGGTATCTTTTTCCACTTTTTTTTTTCCTTCGGAAGAGGCTTTTCCAAAATTTGGCCCATCTACATGGAGCCAAATTTTGGAAAAAACTCCTCTTTCAGAACATCCCTTATTCCTCTCACCAAGAGGTATACAGAGATGCTGAAAGAACACGTCTGCTTTTTTTGGAAACTATTCTGAAAAAGTGGATGCATTCCCTGGATGCAGCAGAGCTTTTCCAGGATTATCCTGGAAAAGTTCTGCAGACTAGACATAGCCTGAGACATGCAGACACACACACAGACAGACCTCCTGTACTTTCTAGGACACAAGAATCAAATCATCACCTTAAAGTGATTTTTATTACAAAACAAAAGACATATTTGATAAAGCATACTTGGTTGCTAGATGTTACAGAGCAACTAAGGAAAACAAATAAAAAACACAGAGAAAATCTCTGGAAAAAAATGCTTAGATGTTAAATGGGAGGCATAGATCTACACAGAGCAGATCAAACGAAACCACAGAATAAAGAAAACATCCTGGCTGCATCTAGACTGGCATGATTTTCCGCAAATGCTTTTAACGGAAAAGTTTTTCCATTAAAAGCATTTGCGGAAAAGAGTGTCTAGATTGGCACGGATGCTTTTGCGCAAAAGCACTTTTTGTGGAAAAGCATCCGTGCCAATCTAGATGCGGTTTTGCGCAAGAAAGCCCCGATTGCCATTTTCGCCATCGGGGCTTTTTTGTGCAAAACAATTTTGAGTTGTCTACACTGGCCCTCTTGCGCAAAAGCATTTGCGCAAGAGGGCTTTTTCCCGAGCGGGAGCGTCATTGTACTTGCGCAAGAACACTGACGATCATACATTAGATCGTCAGTGTTTTTGCACAAATTCAAGCGGCCAGTGTAGACAGCTGGCAAGTTTTTGTGCAAAAGTGGCTGCTTTTGCACAAAAACTTGCCAGTCTAGACACAGCCCCTGATTGTGACTAGATTCACTTTTCCCTTCACTTACTTCCAATCTTTTCTTGGTTCAGTCCACTTCTATGCCCCGAATTCCCTGGGGGCATGGTAGTCCTGCTTGGGTTTAAATCATTCTGTCTCTTTCAACTCCTGCTTTAACTCTCCCACACAAAGAAAGCAGGCAAAGAATCTTATACAATTCAAATGTCTGTACCGCATGCCCACTGGTTCTTCTGGCCACCAGAGTTTAACCCCTTAGTCATTGGTTTTTGGTCAGCATTCCTCCTGTCCATTACAGGAACCTTTACCAAATTCCCCATCTCTGCTTACTTTAGGCAAGAGAAGGAACACAGGTGGGGTAATCGACAGCCTCTGTGGATGCCCCAGGCAAAGTGTGTGTGTGTGTGGGGTCCAGCTCTGCACTCCCAGAAGGGACAGGGCTGGGGCAGCTGGCCATGAGCACCACCCAGACGCACGGTGCACCCCCCTGCCTAGGCCTACAGGCTGCCCGGAAAGCATGGTGTGGCGGTCCAGGATGATTTAAAGGGCCTGAGGCACTGGCTGCCACCACTGAAACTTTCAAACACCACCCTTTCAATCACCGGGCCCCGGGGCAACTGCTTCCCTTCCCTACCCCCATCGATGGGCCTGAGCACAAGAATTTGCATCTAAGAACAAACACACTACACATCCCTCCAAAATCACCTTCCAGAAAGGGCTAGCTCTCGTCTCACCGGTTTGGTATTCCAGCAAACGAGTTTACAAGAAGGGATGTTCACTGAAACAGTGAGCATTACAATAAGTTCATGGAATTCTAATCTGGAATTCTCACACACAAACCATTCCACTACAACCTGAGGGTATCCCCAAATAGCTACCCTGCATCTTAACAAGCCTCCCGTTATTTTGAAATATATTTTGAAATAATGGGTGCGATATTTCGGCATCCCTGTAAGCCTTGTTCCCCAAGGGCTAAGGGAAGTCTCGAAATAACATGTTATTTCAAAATGTGGTGCTGTGCGAACGTGCCAAATTTCAAAATAAGCTATTCTGAAATAGAATCAAAATAAGATACGCAATCTTATTTCAACTTCAGGGTGCTGTGTAGACGCACTCTAATTCTAAAACTCACATTTATCCAGCCTGGTAGCCTGTGTTTGTCATTGCTGAATCCAAGTATGAGCTACTTCAAAGATACTTCCACTCCCCCCTTCCAGTGCATAACGAACCCTAATTGCGTCAATTCCTCCCCTGACTCCAGTGGGTGATCTCAAACACCTACATTACTTGCTCGATGTCACAAAGGAAGCCTGCGGCAGAAACAGAACTAGCATTTCCTGTGTCTTAACCACCAGACCATCTGTCATTCCTTTAAATAAAGCAGCTCCTCCAACACCCCCACCTCATAATAGCTGCAGCTAACTTCCCTTTCTCTTACATATGCCCATCCCTTGCAGAGTGGCTGGTGACCATTCTGGTGTAGCTGATGACCTTATAAGCTTCCTTCAGCTGTTTTGGCCTCTTTATTTACTGCTTCCTGTCATTCCCCTCTGCTTTCTTTCTCTGCTGAATAAAATTCTCTGTTGACTTTAGTTAATATTGCTGAGTTTTTGAGAGCCAAATAAACCGATCACCTCGCCTCTCCGAGCCATACGGTAGTAATGAATTATAGCCTGTCTTGTGACCCGTCCAGATAGCTGTGTGTGGATTGTGTTGCTGAATGAGATCTGGGAAACAGGGTGGCTTAAAATTCATCATACTGCCCCTCCAGGAATTGGACTGTTAAATTATAGAAGGAAAGAGCAGTTTTTCAGAATACAGATAGAATATTTTCTTAGATGTCAGTGCAGAGGCACCTAAAGCACACATTCAGAATGTACTGAAGGCCTCAGCAAAGTGGCCAAGGACTGAATGGGCAATGGAGACTTGTCTACACTAGGCCTGGAAGGTCACGTTAAGGTATGCAACTCTAGCTATGTAAAATATGTAGTAGAGCCAGCTTACCTTAAGCCGAGCTTGGTACCATCTTCACAGAGGGAGGCTGACAGGAACAAACACTCCCGTCAGCTTTCCTTACTCCTTGCGACTGCCAGGATTACCAACACAGACCTGAGCCACACTCAGCATTTGATTTAGTGGGTCTTAACTAGCCCCGCTCAATCAAAGCTAGAAAATCAATCTCCAGCGCAGCAAGTGAAGGCATGGCCTCAGTCTAGTAATTATACACTTCCCCCAGTTTCCAGCCTGTTGTCTGACTCCGTTCTGATGGTGAAAACACCTGCAATCCATCATTCCCTAGCTGTTGCACCAATGCTGCAGCTGATGAAGCTGAATCGGTGCTAGGCAAGGGTTGGGAAAAGTGTTCATGTAAATGTATCTCTAGAGGTGGTCATTTCAGTAGAGAACAGAGCCATATTGACTAAGCAGTACAGGGAAGCTTGTGCTGTACATGCCCTAATGATAAAGAGAAGATACACTGAATGTTTTGGCAACTGAAGCTAAGATGGGTGAATCCCTCCAAAATCACCTTCCACTACGGTCTAGATGTAGTCTCATCAATTTTGTATTTCAGCAGATGAGTTTACCAGAAGGGATGTTCACTGAAACAGTGAGCATTACAGTAAATGCATGGAAGTCTAATCTGGAATTCTCACATGCAAATATTTCCATGACAGGTTGATTCTAAAACTCAGATTTATTCAGCCAGGGCATAGAATCATGGCATGTGACTTCTGTGTCCAATCCAAACTAGCTATCATTGCTCAAATTTCAACAACAGAATACTCACAGCAAACTGAGCACCTATGATCCATAGATAGAAAATGGCTTGTTAGAAATCAGTTCCATAATGAGCCCATTCAAGAAAATAAATAGCTTCCAACAGAAAATTTACAAACAGAACACAAGGCAAAAAATTTACTGGAGAAACTATTCAAACTACTTTAGCTTGAGCTTTCAGTCTAGCACTTTTCACACACTATGTTCACACATGCAAATTAATTTTGTATCCATTTATTTAACTGCGCACTTTAAACAAAGTGATGAAGTTATTGTGTCTAGCTGCAATAAGATATGCATGTTGCTTAAAACAAGGTTGCCCAACATTAATATGAGAACACATGAATTATAAATAATATGATTGTCCACAGACACTGTAAAGTATTTTTAAAATATATATTTAATGACTGGCTAGTTTAACTTATCTTACTTTGCATAAACCTGTTTACTCTATATCTGGAGTGGCTTGGTTTTGTGGCTCACTTTATATGTAATGAGCTATATTGTCTGAAAATGCCCATCAGTTGGCATGCTCTTAATGAGAGTCTCATGAAACATTTCTGGTCTTTGCCCTATTGAAATTGTATCACAGTAATTATTCAACCATATTAGAGGAAAGTTAGCACTATATTTAGATTAATTTTGAGTCATTTTCTACTAGAGCTAGAAATTTTAGCTGAACTGTGTAGTGTAATTTAATTAAATATAAATATATATTTATATTTAACATAGGTTAGCTGGAGAGCCACAATCAGGCAAGTCTTTAATAAATCTGAAGGCTAGAAAGAAACATTATTGCAAGAAAAAAACATATGATAATCTAGTCTGACCTCCTGTAGAACACAGGTCAGTGTGTCATCAGTGATTCCAGTAGCTAGCCCAACAACTCCTTGAGAATTGTTGATGCTGTTTAGCATAGGTATTATGGTAATGCCTAAAGGCGAATCCATTCAGGGGGCCATTGTGCTAGACTTGGTGCAAGTATGTAGTAAACAATAGTCCCTTCCTCCAAATTGCTTAGGCTCATCCTAGGCTACCGCAGTAAGTCGACTTATGTTAAGCAATTCCAGCTATTTGAATAACGGAGCTGGAGTTGACGTAGCTTAGGTTGACTTACTGCAGTGTTTACACTGCACTGGATCAATGGGAGACGCTCTCCCATCAACTTACCTTATTCTTCTCATTTGGGGTAGATTACCGGGATTGACAGGAGAGTGATCTGTGGTTGATTTGGCAGGTCTTTGCTAGACCCACTAAATCAACCCCCAGTGCATTGATCACCAGTGTTAATCCAGCTGTAGTCTAGATATAGGCTTAGAGACAAACAAGGGAGCCTGCATGGAGGGGCCGGGGAAGATTGAATAACAAAAGTAAAATGCATAGAAGACAGTTGATATGTCTCATGGCAGCTTCAGCTGATGTTAGGCCTTGAAGTCTATTCACATGATCTCCTTCATTTCCCTTATGAGAATGCTGCGATGGAGTCTCTATTCATCAACAACTGGGTGGGTGGGATAGCCTTTTCTTCCCACCCAGGCAAGCAACAATGAATGCCCATTTGGACTGCATTCATTGTGGATTCTTCAGCACCATTTTCATTAACTCTGGCCTGATCTACGCAACCAAATTAGGTTGGCACGATGCAGCTTATGTTGACCCCACTATGTAAGTGTCCACACTAAAATTTCACTCCTGCTGACATAACTACCCCACTACACGAACAGGAGAGGAAGGATTCAATGTTGAAGTAGTTACGCCAATGCACCGTCAATGTAGACTCTGTGTTACTTACAATGACTGGCTTTCAGAAGCTGCCCCGCAATGCCCCACGCTCATAGCACAGTCAGTACAAGTGCTTTTGATGAGGACGGGCAGCATCGACACAAGGAATATAGTGTGGACATGCAAAAGTGATTTAACTACTGCATATGCCTGGGTTGACATAATTTTGGAGTGTAAACCTAACCTCACAGGATGCTCTGAAGCAACAATCCTGGTGTGGGAACGAATACGCGTTGCAAAAATATGGAGAGGACCTTTGAGAGAAGGTCCCTAAACATAAATCTCAGTCCTTTGAAACTCAGATTACTTTTCTGCCAGTTTCAATGTAAACATAATACTTGGCTAAATAAGAAGGAAGGAAATAATAGGGCATGCTGATTAGTGACTAAGTTCCTTTTGAGTCAGTACTGAGCCAGACTGGTGCCCATTGGTAAGGCTTGCAGAGAACATAAGGCTGCACAAAATGGTGTTGGCGCTTCATTAGGCGCTACCGTGTTCTTTGCGTGGAAGTGAAGCCAAGGCCCTAGCACTGTGTTATCTCTTTAGTCCTTCCCTGTACTTTTTTTTTTTTTTCTGGTGAGCTAGAGGTCTACTAATTTACTAAAATTTCTTGACATCGGTGTCCTCACCTCAGTAATCTATTCAGTGTGTTAATCCCATCAGGAATCCTCAGTCTGTGCATTTGTAGAATATCACCTTTTCCCCACCGTAATACACATGTTCACCCACCCTGTATCTCTGGGACCAACTCCAGGGCTAACAGCTGTGCTTGAAAGCCACAATTGCTTTTCAGAAAGCCTATCCTTTAGACAGATTACTCCATGACAACATATGTCCAAGGCAAGGTTTTATGCGTTGTTTGTTCTATCTCCACACATTATAAGTATCAGAGTCATCATTCTTCCTTCTTCCCGTTTAACCGAATAGTCTCACTGGCACTAGAATTTATCGCGTGTGACAGACCATGTGACTCAGCCACAGTGCTGACTGAGGTAGGACTGGCTGGATTTGAAAGCCGTGACACTGGTAGCTTCCAGGGCTGCCCAAGATATTTGAGCAGCCAACTGTCTGTGAGAGAATCTCTCCAGCAGCTGGGGGATGTAATTGGAAGAGCATTGCCCAGTTTAGTAGGCACTTCCAGCCTAGCAAGCTTAGCACCAGCTGTGTGTTTTGTGGAAGGTGAGGGCCATGTGCCTTGGTGTGACTGCAGAATCCATGCCAGTGGCCTGAGATGAAAATGAATCATTTGCCTGGCTTTCTCCCTGGAGATTAGGTTGGTACCAAGTGACCCCTCTCAACACAGGGCTAGACTCGGATGCCCTTACTCACACTGAGTAGACCTTACTCCATGTATAGCCCCACTGAATGCTGTGGAGGTATTGATGGAAAAAGGTGTAAGACCCAAACGTCAATACGGGCGTCACTATTTGGTCTGATTTTCAGAGTATTTTGCTCAGCCTCCCCTGGCTCCTAGGAACTTCAGCTGGAGTTGTGGAGACACCGCCCTTCTGTAAAGTCTCTCTCAGCAATGACTCCCTGCCTCATCTCTCTTCCTCCTCAGTGATTCCGTGGGCCAATCAGCTGGGATCATAACTGATCTTGAATGCTGCAGCAGGCGAGACAGCATGTGGTCCCTCCAGAGGGGGTCTAGCTTGCTCTATAGATACACTCCGAATGTTCTTGTGGCATCAGCTAGTTGCTGCATCTCTGCTGGTGAGTTTTAGGTGCACGTGTGTACTCATTCAAAGGGGTGAGTGTGGAGAGGATTCACTCTCTTGTGTGGCTGCTTTTATTAAGTGGAAATAGGCTCCTCAAACAGGTTGCCTCGTCTGCATTGAAGGCCACGGTCAGGGTTAAAGTTTGGAGCAATATAGTTCTTGCTCCTTTGCTTATGGGAGAGCCCCTCTCCTCTTCCTGGCTTGGGAGAGCAAGGTTCCAACCATACCGCCCCTTCCTGGTTGGTTGCCACGTTGAGCACTGAGTCTACAAACTGGGCACTCCCTGCCACTGGCTTTGTCAGGTGATGTAGGTGGGATTGCAGCTATGTCTCTGAACTGTGAAGGTAACCTACACACACACACACACCTACTCACTCACCAGTATCAGCAGAGAGCCTGGCGGTGGAATACCTTTCCAGAAGAGGATGGATATGTATGTGCACTGACTGGGAAGATCTCACCGTCTCCATGCTGGAAGAGGAAGACTTAAGGCCTGATCCAAAGCCCATTAGACTCTCACTGACTTAGATCAGCCCATTCCCTGAATCTGGGGAAAAGCCACCATTCCCCGAAAAGCAACCTGAGGACATCTGTCTGAACATAGCTGCAAGAGAGTGTGTAAAACCAGAACTCTAGCGGTTGTGAGGTGTAGAAAGTGGCTGACCGTGAAAAGCAAGATACTGAAGTGTCTGTTTGGGCTTGAATACTGATAAATACATGGGTGAGTTGGGTTAGAAAAAGACACCCAGGCCCTCTTTGCTGAGACATTGAATTAAGAAGATTCATATCATGGCTGGGGTAAGATTAATAAGGCCCAGACCTGCAAACCTTGACTCTTGTGAGCATTTCCCCTGTCTTGTGCAAAGTCTGCTGTGACCGTGTGTGCTTACCCTGCACTGGGCTAGGAGGGCTTTATGCCCTGCGAAGGGAGGAAGTCCCGTTCCCGCCCCAGCCATATTGAGCATGCTCCAAGGGCTGGAACAGTATAAAAGGGGGCAGCTCAGCTTAGTTTGGACTGGACACCGGAGGAGAAGGACATGGTGCAGGAGCTCCAGAGGTGCCCCAGCCAGAGGCCTGGACGATGGGAGCCAGAGACTTGAGAGACCTCATTGAGCTCAGGGAGAGGCTGGTGCTGTGGAACTAGAGGACACAGAGACTACATGGAGCACCCCAATGACGGACCTGGTAGGAAGTGACCCAAACTCTTGTGTTACTGACGCTAGCCATTGGGCTGTGCTGCCCTGAACTGAGAGCTGTGTTACTGACTCTAGCCATTAGGCTGTGCTGTCTCGGGACGAGGTGTGCTTATGTGACACCTACTCATGAGCAAGGGTTTGCAGAATCCGGTGTCTAGTCTGTTACTTGACTATGGGAGGAAATTTTTCCTTTTATTAAATGACTGCAGCACACAGCTCTGGGGAGCATGGCAGAAAGAACATGCAGAAATCCATTTTCCACAGCGCCTGCAC
Source organism: Pelochelys cantorii (assembly GCA_032595735.1). Taxonomy (NCBI): domain Eukaryota; kingdom Metazoa; phylum Chordata; order Testudines; family Trionychidae; genus Pelochelys; species Pelochelys cantorii. The sequence continues at coordinate 6,495,825 of CM064333.1, forward strand.
CCCTGCTGCCTAGGAATATTTTGTTGCTGAATTGGGCCCTTTATTTACTAGTTACGAACTTTATGTGCCAGTTTAACAGCCTGCATTGTAGCTATTTAAAGCCCAGCCTTAAACAGGCCCAGACATTGTGTTAACAAGCTGCACGTTACAATGTATTTTTTTTGTAACTGCTGGTTATACCATCAGCTATTAAGAATTTATTACTGCTGCATTTTAGACCATGCTCTCCAGTAACTTTCATTACGGCCATCTAGCTCTCATTAAATAAATATTCGTCAAGAGCAGGAACCCCAGTGTAAAGTGACCCGAAAGGTTTTTACCTGCCAAGACCGGAGGTCAGGCCCTTAGGTGTCAATGATGCTATTGGCATTTGCAGGGAAACACAAACATGTAAAACTGTGCAGGGAGCTGGTTTCCTCCCCAGTGCTAGGTGCTCATGAGGTCATCAGCTTGGAACATGAGAAACATAGAGCCCTAAGGGCCTCAGCTTAGCTCTTGGCAGGCGAGCGAAGGAAGCAGCCTGGGCCAAATCCTGCAGTCAACCCCCCCACCCCCTTCAGCCCCTTGAAGACGTTGGATTTTTTTTGGCATAGCGAGTGCAGGAGAAGGGCTGCGCAGGGTGGCCTGTGACAGAAACTGTCATGACTTCACAGAGCTGCCGACCTCCCTCCATGCCCATCAACCGAAGGGGTGGGGCCTCAGGTGGAAGGGGCGGGGTCTCGGGAGGAGAAGGGCTGTTCCCTCTAGGCGTGGCTGGCCCCTGGCAGGTGATGGAAACTTCCCATGCTCCCCCGTCCCCAGGCCAATCTGGGCAGGTGAGGGAGAGCACAAAGTCTCTCGCCCCCTGATCCTACCCTGCCAGGAGTGCGCGGCAGCTGTTTTGAATATCTAGCTTACAACAGAGTAATCTCTGAGAATTTCAGAGGCTTGTTCAATTAATGGTCTCTCTTGCTGGGCAAATGCATGGGTGTCGGGCAATGTTCCCTGTAATATTTTCCATCCATGTGTTGATTTTTCCAATCAATGTGAGGAATAAATTTTTATGTGCACAACCAGTGGAAGCAAAAAAAAAAAAAAAAAAGTTGTGGACACTCTGCTAATCAGTTGGGTGGGATCTGAATCTCTCCTAGGTGCCCAGCTTACAGAGAACACTGGTGCTATGTAGACATATGCAGTGTTTATTTAAATCTGTAGGAGGTCATGATGGTAAATGCCTGCCCGAGCTCTGCTATCCTACATCTTTTTCCACCACTCGGGCTAGAGTGGCATGAGGGCTTGGAGAGATTAAGAGTTTTGGTTGGGAATCCCAGCTCCAGTTCCGCTCCTTACACCTTGGGAAATTTGCATCCCGATCCAAAAGTCATGGCTAGAACATCCTCCTAGTATGGACACCAACCAGTCAGATGGGAGAAGGGTTGGATCTCAGTTCGAGGCTCATCTCTCATTGACATACTCCCCCAAATTAAGAGTGATACTCCCCCAAACAAAGGATGCTTATCTAATTGAGCCAAATGATTGGAGACTGTACAATTCCACTGGAACTGAACCTTTTCTCTTCCCACCTCAAGACTTCCACTTGGAGTGTTCTTGCATCAGACTTGGCTCTCCCTGTACCTAAGGGTAAATTTTGGAAGTTGGATTTCCAAGGTGGCCTCAACCCAGTGCCTTACATTCTCGTGAGTGTGATGCCAAAATTAATCTCCATTGGCCTCCTGTTGAGAATACAACTCCCTTTGCCTTGTAGAAGAAATATCATAGAATCCTAGACTATTAGAACTGGAAGGGACCTCAAGAAGTCATCCAGTCCCATTGTGTCCCTTTCATTTTGTTTTGAGTTGGCTTCGTGTCACTTCTAGCAATAGTTTTCTCAACCTATTCCATATCAGGACCACCCCTAGATGTCTCGGTCTCATCTAGCTGGGACCTCCAACTGTTGTGACCACTGGGTACTTGTTCACTTTGACGTTTATTTGCATCCCCGATGAGGGTTCTAGAACCCACGACTTGCACGGTCTTATTGACAAGACAGTGTTTGTTTCAGTGAAGCACAAATTTTGGACGTGTGTGTTTCGCTGGATTTCTTCAAAGGAGGTAGAGAGAGAGGGCTGCTGAAAAGGTAATGGACAGTGATGATTTAACACCAGCCTGATGGCTGTGCAGGAAAGGGGGCTCGTTAGGACCATATCCTATCAAAGTAGTGGTGGCTGGGTCATTAAAACTGCTGAAAGGGAAGGGGTAGAGGAGGGGTTCACTTTCCTGCCTGGAAAGGTCATTGCTTAGCAGGGTGCTTCCTGCCTTACCTGTTTCTTTAGGGCTAGCTGCAGCATGACCTGTAGCCTTTACTGAGGGTTGTGGTGTTGCTAAGAGCTTCAGGAGAGCGATGACTTGGGTATCTCTGTGTTTACACAGAAGGGAGGCATTTATGCTAGTGGCGGAGTAGGAGTAATGAAGGGAAACTGCAGGATGTTGACAGTGAGTATATTAAGAATCAGCGTTTTTATGGCAGTTTGAGTCATTACTAAACTTAGCCTGTGAGGTAGGCGTTAGAATCCCCATTTTACAGATGGGAAAACTGAGGCAATGAACTGTTATGTGACCGCAGCTGGGCCAAGGGCAGAGCTATGCAAAATGTTGCCAGTGAAACCTGAATCCAGGCAAAGTCCAAAACTTTGGACAGATTTTTCCAAAGCTGCATTGATCTTCCAGGGAGCTTTGGTCAGTTTAGAGTCTGAGGTGTAAAGTGGGGGAAAGTTAGTGCTTCTGCGTGATCCCCACTCCAAAATGTTGCTTGGGGTGGAGTGTGGCTTTGAGATTTTGGGTTCATTGGATCGTGAAGTCCAGAGAGAAATTCAGGGGGAAAACCCAAACCAAGGGAGATGTGACCCCTTGAACACTGCAGCATCACCACTCTGCATGCTGCTCTCTAGGATTCCTGGTTCTTTCTCAGACAGAACCTTGTGTGCCCCATCGTAAAGCAGGGATGCACCTGCACCAAATGCTGTGACTGCCTCGCAGTTTTGCTTGCTTAGCTACTCTTCACTCCTTTCCCCACTAATCCGAACAGCATGACCGGCCCTTGCAAAGGCCAAGTTTCAGCAGATCAGAGAGCCTTTAGAAGTGCAGTTCCAACAGCACGTTCCTTCCCCCAGTCTCTGCTGGCAAAGGGATGAGCCCTGCCGCTTGTAGCAACACCCTGCCGTTCAGGTTTCCAGCTGGATACGTGGCAAAGGTTGACACCTCCCTGCCCATTGCAAGGTAGAAACAGAACAAAAGAGAGGACCGGAAACCTTCTCGCGGGGGGGGGAGACTTGCCACACACAGAAGCAATTCAGCTGTTTAGTTTTATTCCCACAGTCCAGGCAAGTGCAAGTGCAAACCTGACCACCTGTTCAATCAGGTTTGTGAGAGAAGGCGTATTGGAATATGAGACACTTCAGTCTTAGGATGGAATCAATAAAGGCTTCTCCAATAACAGTGACAAAATGCACGTGCAATCCCAGGTGCCCCTCATAAATCATTAAAATACTGGCCTGTTCTAATCAGCCGCCTGGGTATAGGGTAATGCGCCATTTGAGAACTAAAACTAATAAAGTAAATTATTACCAAGGTCAAACTCAGCTGGAACAGACTGGGATTTGCTGGCTCATCCTCTCACAGTCTAAAAAAATACAGTGAAAATACATGAAATCACAACCCACTTAAGCAAACTGTTTAGCCATCATTGTGGAAATTCACTGTTAAGTCGGCTGTAGGGGAGACAAGCAGGAACTGATCAGATTTTGTCTGGTGGGTGACTTTCATCCCAGCATGTGTGCTTGTTATCTGGATTCAAAATACATCTGTTGTTTTGGATCAGACTGAGTATAGATGAATTCTTACCACAGGTCTAAAATAACCAACCGTTCAAAATAAAACAATCCAAATCGTAACATTATACAAGTGAAAAAGAACAAGATTTACCCAGGAAAGGAAAGAGCTGTATTAGGAGCTAGTTAGCCATTTAAAAAAAAAAAGGGGGGGGGCACAATTAAGGGGCAACGTATTTGCTAATGTGATTGTGTTCCTCTGTTTTCGATTGGCTGCAGTGACCAACTCTCTGAAGGGCACGTCTCCCTCTAGTGGCTGGAGGCCTCAAGAGGTTGTAATTCCTAATGCTGTCTCAGCCAAAGGAGATGCTCCTTAAACTCAAATGGTAGGGACTTCTGTTTTTTGGAGGAAAAAGATCTCAGTTCCAGCCACATTTACAGTGCTGTATGAGAGTGAATGGTTGGGGAGATGAATCATAGAACACTAGTACTGGAAGGGACCTTGAGAGGTCATCGAGTCCAGTCCCCTGCCCTCACGGTAGGACCATGCACTGTCTAGACCATCCCTGATAGATGTCTGTCCAACCTGCTCTTAAAGGTCTAAGTCTTAAAGGTCTAAAGAATGGTCTAAGTGACCTCAGTGTGTGGTTTGATTAATGACAGCGAGGTGTATGTGGTCACAGAATGATCCCAAAGGCTGACTTCTAACTGTTGTGCTCCCATCTGTCGGTATCCATTTCTTGTTGACTCGTGACTTTATATTTAGGGCACAGATTGTTACATACTGCTAGGCACTGTACTTAATAGATAATAACTGGATCCCCTTCATCCCATGTGACATTCTAACATTTGTATTCCGGCAAAGAGGTGTCAGCCGCTTAGTGTGGTGTATTGAAAACTGTTAAAATGACAGGCTCTCACTTTAAAAGTCGGGATTTCCTGGTCCTGCTTACAGCACGAGGGGCTCTATAGGGAAGTCCGTGATCTGGTTCTTCAGCAGGCAGGCTGCAAAGAGCCAGCCTAGATCTAGGTGGCTTGAGCTGTGCCTTTGGGAGCAGCCTGCTTGATGGCTCACTGTTGCTTCCTGGGTGCTAGGGTTTTGCAGGGGTGTGTCATTGCAATCTTTCAGGGAGTGCACTTGAGTATTATTGCTTGTTTCTAACTCAGGGGTAAACCATGAACCTACAAGGGATGTAAAGTCCCATTTAAAAAGTTAACTGGTTAAATGTTATGTTTAACCGGTGAACTGGGATCCCATGGGTGGGGAGCCAGGGCAGGCTAGACCAAGCTTGCCGTGCCGCGGGTGGGGACTGCTTCCGCCACGCCCACTGTGCTACTGCAGCTCCCTGCCTGCAGCCTGGCTGGGCCACCGGTTTAACTGCTTACCCAGTAAGCATCACCCTTGCCATTTGAACCATCACTCCCAACTTGAGGCACCAGAGAACGGTCCGAGGAATTGGCCTACGGTCTTTTCCATAGCAGAGCACAGCACTGAACAGGAGGGTCATTAGACCAAGCCTATTACTTGCATTGCTAAGCAGTGAAACAAATAAATCATGAAATGTTAGTAATAAGAAATCCAGTAAGAACCTGGTCAGGTGAACAAGAGAAGCACCGGATGGGTCTGTCCATGTTGGGGCCAAGGGGTCTAACATCGGGAACAGCCTTGTTCTCAACTCCTGGGAAAATCAGGGTATGGGTCTGTACTTGCTGAGTAAATCTGGCTGTCAGCGCCACCAATATAATCCTATTGAAGTCAACGGGGTTGCACTGCCAGGGTGTAAAGTCTTTGTAGATGTAGCCACACAGTTCCATTTGAGATATTGATATAAGATGTATTTAATTTCCCACTAAAGCATTGCATCCAACGTTTCATTTGATCTTTTTTTAAACTGGGATCATGGGCGAAATAGTTGGAATGGAAATGGAAAGCCATTTATCTCCTTCAATGTATGCAAGAGGCAGAGTTATAGCACAGACTCATTTTGGGACTCCATGTTGATCCATAGGTCAACAGTGATATTCAGACTAATGTAATTTCCCCATAGGGCAAAGGATCACCTTTTCTGGAGGTGTGGTCACACAACTTTGTGGTGAATAGGGAAGAATTTGGGCCTCCTGGTCAAATTACTCATGGCCCCCACTAGTACTTTGTAGTCTGAGCCCTGGGGATGAACTGAAGTCTTGCAGAGAATCTACAGCCAGGATTAGAGTTATGGGACTTTTTCGGAAGCCCCTATATTCCTCGTTCCACGAGGAAGAAGGGGGCTTCTGAAAGAGGGTTTTTTTCCAAAATTTGACCCAGTCAAATTTCAGAAAAACCTCTTCCGACAAAAGTATCGGAAAAAGATATGCAAAATCCGATAGATCCTTGCAGTCTAGCCGTACCCCTAGAGAGAACATCTGGCAGTTCCCTCTAGGGCCGCGCACCTCTGGTGGGGGGAGGAGACTTTGTATGCTCCCCCACCCCCAAGTCTTGATCAGCCTGGGGGCGGGGGAGTGGCAGGGCAGCCATAGGCTGGATCGAACAGGTTGGCGGGCCGGATGTGGCCTGCAGACGCCATCTTGCCCACCCCAGCTCTTAGGGGTTTCCTTAACTGTCTGAATCTTGGACCTGATTTTCCCCACTTCTCCCCTCTCCCCCTGCAAAAAAAAAAAAAAAAAAAAAAGATTCAGAGCATTTTTAGGTAAGTTTGGATCCATTTTATGGAACAAACTAGTGCTGTGAGTGGGAAATAACTTTCCTGACCAACAAAAGATATAAAAAAACTGTCCAGGACCAAATCTGGACACAGTCGAAATCTTGATATTTTTTTTCAATGTATGGATAAGCCAAAAAATTAAGTGGATCAGCTGAAACCTTTCATTTCAATAACCTGTAAAGTTGCATGGCAATTAAGCCTTTTTTTGTTGAACTTTATATATTGTAAAAAAAAAAAAAAAAAAAAAAAAAAAAATCTAAACTTTCTCAGCAAAATGCCGTTTTAAACCAGCCAGTGAAAATTTGCTTTTCCAAAAACGTGAGCACAAGATATTCCGACAGTTTCAAACTTCCCTTTTCTCTTTTGTTTTCCAAATCAGGAGATGCATTGGGACCAACCCTTTCTAAACAAAAACAGTTTGTGGCACAAATCGACATTTTCTGATGAAAAGTCGTGTTTGAAAATTCTGGACCAGCATTAAACCAGCCCCTGGGAAACTCAGTGGTTTATGACTTCCCCAAACCAGGTGAAAACTGGCAGTTGGGGCTGTGTTTTGGTCTGAGTTTTGAGGCTCCTAGGAAGATGAAATGCATAACGAAACTCAGCAAATGGGTGTCTCTCACAAACTGACACCAGAAAACAAAATGTGTGTATGGACCCCTGTGAACTAACATAAGAACATAAGAATGGCTATATTGGGTCAGACCAAAGGTCCATCCAGCCCAGTACCCTGTCTACCATCAGTGGCCAATGCCAGGTGTCCCAGAGGCAGTGAATTGAACAGGTAATGATCAAGCAATCTCTCTCTTGCCATCCATCTCCACCCTCTGACAAACAGAGGCTAGGGACACCATTCCTTACCCATACTGGCTAATAGCTATTTTATGGACTTAACCTCCATGAATTTATCTAGTTCTCTTTTAAACCCTGTTATAGTCCTTCACAACCTCCTCAGGCAAGGAGTTCCACAGATTGACTATGCGCTGTGTGACGAAGAACTTCCTTTTATTTGTTTTAAACCTGCTGCCCATTAATTTCATTTGGTGGCCCCTAGTTCTTATATTATGGGAACAAGTAAATAACTTTTCCTTATTCACTTTCTCCACACCACTCATGATTTTATAGACCTCTATCATATCCCCCCTTAGTCTCCTCTTTTCCAAGCTGAAAAGTCCCAGTCTCTTTAATCTCTCCTCATATGGGACCTGTTCCAAACCCCTAATCATTTTAGTTGCCCTTCTCTGAACCTTTTCTAATGTCAGTATATCTTTTTTGAGATGAGGAGACCACATCTGTATGCAGTATTCCAAATATGGGCATACCATGGATTTATATAAGAGCAATAAGATAGTCTCTGTCTTATTTTTTATCCCTCTTTTAATGATTCCTAACATCCCATTTGCTTTTTTGAATGCCACTGCACACTGCGTGGATGTCTTCAGAGAACTATCCATGATGACTCCAAGATCTCTTTCCTGATTAGTTGTAGCTAAATTAGCCCCCATCATATTATATGTATAGTTGGGGTTATTTTTCCCAGTGTGCATTACTTTACATTTATCCACATTAAATTTCATTTCCCATTTTGTTGCCCAGTCACTCAGTTTGGTGAGATCTTTTTGAAGTTCTTCACAGTCTGTTTTGGTCTTAACTCCCTTGAGCAGTTTAGTATCGTCTGCACACTTTGCCACCTCACTGTTTACCCCTTTCTCCAGATCGTTTATGAATATGTTGAATAGGATTGGTCCTAGGACTGACCCTTGGGGAACACCACTAGTTCCCACTCTCCATTTTGAAAATTTACCATTTATTCCTACCCTTTGTTTCCTGTCTTTTAACCAGTTCTCAGTCCATGAAACTAAAGCACTGGGAATTGGACATACTCTGTGCATAGTCCGTTAGCCCAGAGGTGAATGCGCTCGTCAGCTAAACCATAGAGATGCTTTAGAAAGGCAGCATGGACATGTTTTGGTCTCAGCTACAATTTGCCCTGCATTGATGAGAATTATGCATGTGTAGCTGAGGGCAGAATACAGCCTGCGGAATGGGAAACAGATGTAATGTGAGAAACTTGCGTGCTAGCCTATGCTAGTCTGAATTGTTTCCATCATTTTGGGTGAAGTAATTCCCCGCTATTCACTTCTAAAGTGCAAGTGCTGCTGCCTTGGTCGGCCCCAGGGAGGAAGCAAACTAGTTTTTCATTCTTTCCCCAACCTTCCTGCTCATATTTTGCTTTCACTGAATCACTCTTCAAATCCTTAATAATCTATCAAGCCGATAAAAGATATTCAGTGGGTTGGGGGCGGCAGGGCAGGGCTGGGTATATTCTTTTAGCAACAACACCTGCCTCGCTTCACAGCAAGGAGAAGCCAAGAATGCAGAGCCCGGCAGATCTATCGGCACAACAGCGTGTTTTCCACCTGTTGCAGCAGAGATCACACTGTAACAGATGCACATAATAATTACCTGCTCCTCAAAGGCAGTGCCAGGTCCTGCCACTTCTGCTCGCTGCCTACCAGCCAGCAAGAGAGCGGAATGAAAATCCAGGGGCACTGAGTAAGTGGAGTGGATGCTGCTGCTGGAAGAGAGGAGAGCAGCCACACCAAAGGGAAACCGTGAGGTGGAAGATGTGAAAGAAAGATCAGAGAGAGGATGAAGCTAAGAAGGGAGGCATGGAGCTGGCTGCGGAGGTGCCAGTGCTCTGTTTTTAAAGGGACACTCGTGTTTTTACGAGGGATGTGAAAGGTTAACCGGTAACCAGTGGGGGCTGGAGCATCTCCCTGACTGCTGTGGGTATGGGGCTGCTCCAGCCCCCCAGGGGGCCTGCAGCAGACATGAGCTGCTTTCATCTGGAGCCTCTGTTCACGGTGAGCTTGGCCTGCTGTGGAGAGGGGCTGCAGGAGCTGGGAGCCCCATGGGCTGGGGGCTGTTCCAGCTGGGCTGCAGTGGTCCCCCACTGGATCCTGCTTAGTTGGCTAACCAGTTAAACCAGGGGTGGGGAACCTAAGGCCCGGGGGGTGGATGCGGCCCCCAGCTCGCCTGGATCCAGCCCCCAAGGGTCAGCCTCCCCTGCTATTTTCCCCACAAAATCTACTAGCCTGGCCCCCCCCCCCCAAGGCTCTGGTGTGCAAGGGGAATGTGGGGAGGGTCTTTCTGCTTCTCACGCGGGGGCCATGTCCAAGAGGTGATTTTGGTTTTGTTTTGTTTTTTGCTTCTCACTTGGGTGCGGCCCTTGACTGATTTTTTTTCTGTGGGTCAGCGGCCCCTGATCCAAATTCCCCACCCCCGAGATAAAGGTTAGGTTAACCTACCGTTTAACCGGTTAACCGGGATGAGTTTTTACACATTCGTTTTAAAGACTCTCCATGTTTGTTAGTTTCTTAACCTCACGGGCAATTTAAAAACAGAAACCAATGTGCTCTACACATCTGCCAGGACCCATTTTTCTCTCTCTAGGAATGCCCTGGTGATGACTGGTCAGGCTGGGTTTGTGTGGCCCCCATGGAAAAAGCCACTGGTGGCAGAAAGGTGAGAACTGAGGCCAAAGCTGTCTGCAGCGAGACCCTGTTCTGCTTTGCCCACTGTGGCCCCCGGCAGTTCAGATGCATTGGAGCTGTGCTACCAGGCAGGCCCTCCTCTGTCGGCGCCCTGGGAAACAGGGTGGGGATAAAGAGAAGGGTAACTGCAAAGGTAAAACAGCTTCAGGTTCTATGAGCAAATCCTGTGGCAGTGGAGGGGGAAGGGTTTGCATCTCCCTGGCCCAACCCCTGGCTTAGTCCCCTCCTCCTACCCCAGTGTCCTGCCACGGAGAGGGCTCTGCCAGGCCTGAGCAGCACAAGGTGGGCAATGCCACGGAAGCGGTAGAGCACCCTTCTGCCTAGAAGGGGGTGGATCTGTATCTAAGGAGCCTGCCACGCCTAGATCAAGGTGAGAGGGAGGATCTCCCTCGTGCGTTTATCTCGACAGAAGCAGGTGCTGCAGAGTTTTCCTTTAAATGTTTGCATAGAATTGTAGGACTGGAAGGGAGTTGGAGAGGTCATCAAGGCCAGTCCCCTGCACACCTGGAACCAGGGGCAAGCAAGAGACAGCCCGTCAAGCCTTTTGGGCCAGGTCACGGCCCGTCCCGCTGAGACCCCAAGGCCGGTTCTCTGCCTGCTGCAGCCTAAGCCTACTCAAAATGGCTGGAGGCTCCCTGTAGGTGCTGTGGTGATTGGTCTGGGGGCGGGAGCAGTGCACAAAGTCTTTTCTCCCCCACCAGCGGTGCATGGTGCAGAGCAGCACATGGAGGGAGTCTTCAGCTGTTTTGAGCAGCCTGGAGCAGGAGCAATCAGGGAACCTGCCTCAGGGTTCTGCAGGGCTGCTGGCTGGGAGCCACCTAAGTTAAGCACCTCCTGGCCAGAGCCTGCCTCTGGCACCCTCCCACTCCCACTCCCCAACTCCCTGCCCCAGGTCACCACCCAAACCCTGTGCATACACCCCCCCCCCCGCTCTAGGTCACAGCTGCTTCCCAGATCCTGCACCCAACGCTGCACCCCAATCCTCTGCCCCGGGTCACAAGCCCTTCCTTCACCCAAACTCCCTCTCAGACTCCACACCCGCTTCTGCACCTCAATCCCCTTCCCTTCACTCCCTTCTGCACCCAAACTCCATCCCAGATCCCTCACCACCTCCACAGAAAATTGCAGTCCTTGACCACTTACCAAAATCTTAGAGTGCTCCCCCCCAATAAAAATTATTGCTCAGCTCTGGTCTAGACGGTCCCAAACAGATGTTTTTCTAACCTGCTCTTAAAAATCTTCAGTGATAGAGAGTCCACAACCTCCCTAGGCAATTTATTCCAGTGCTTTACCATCCTGACAATTAGGAAGTTTTTATAATGTCCAACCTAAACCTCCCTTGCTGCAGTTTAAGCCCATCACTTTTTGTCCTATCATCAGAGGCTAAGGAGAATCATTTTTCTTTCTCCTTCCTGTAACAACCTTTTATGTAGTTGAAAATTATCATGTCCTCTCTGTCTTCTCTTTTCCAGACTAAACAAAGACAGTTTTTTCAATCTTCTGTCATAGATCATGTTTCCTCGACCTTTAATAATTTTTGTTGCTCTTCTCTGGACTTTCTGTGGCACCCAAGACTGGACACAATACTCTAGTTGAGGCCTAATCAGCACAGAGTGGAAGGGGAGAATTACTTCTAATTTCTTATTCACAGTACTCCTGTTAATACATCCCAGAATTGTTCTTTCTTTCTGCCTGCAACTGTGTTACGCTGTGGACTCATTTAGCTGTTGGTCCACTATGACCCCATATTCTTTTCCACAGTACTCCTTCCTGAGCAGCCATTTCCCATTTTGTATGTCTACAACTGATTCTTCCTTCCAAAGTGGAGTACTTTGCATTTGCCCTTATTGAATTGCATCTTATTTACCTCAGACCATCTCTCCAGTTTGTCCAGATCATTTTGAATTATGATCCTCTCTTCTAAAGCACTTGCAACCTCTCCCAGCTTGGTATCATCTGTAAACTTTGTAAGTGCACTCTATGCCAATATCTAATTCATGGATAAAGATATTGAACAGAACTGCGTCTGGAACTGATCCTTGCAGAACCCCACTCATGATTGTGAACCACTGATAACTACCGGTTGGACCTCTCTCTCCCACATTCCATGACTTTTCCCCAAATAATAGCTAGTGGCTCAGCTGTCCCCTCCTCCATCTCCTTGAGTATTCTAGGGTGCATTTCATCAGGCTCTGGGGACCTGAAGACATCTAACTTCTCTGATATTTAACTTGTTCTTTCCCTATTTTATCTTCTGATCCTACCCCATTTTCATTGGTATTCCCTATGTTAAGTGCCCAATCACCACCAATCTTCCTGGCGAAAAGCAAAATAAAGAAGTTATTAAGCACATCTGCCGTTTCCACATTTTCTGCTCTTGTTTTCCCCTCTTCATTGAGTAATGGGTCTACCCTGTCATTGGTCTTCCTCTTGCTTCTAATGTATTTTGTACAATGTTTTCTTGTTACCTCTTGTATCTCTAGCTAGTCTGATCTTGTTTGGCGCCTTAGCCTTTCTAATTTTGCCCCTACATATTTGTGTTGTTTGTTTATACTCATCCATCCTAGTTTCTACTTCTTATAGGATTCCTTTTTGATTTTTTTAGGTCATTGAATATCTGCTGGTTAAGCCAGGGTGGGTTTCTTATTACAATTCCTTATCTTTCCTACACAGTGAAATAGTTTGCTCTCTTACCCTTGATAATGTCTCTTTGAAAGATTGCCGACTGTCTTTATTTTGCTGTTCTCCCTCCTACCCTTCCTCAGAATCATGAGCTCTACCATTTCATGACCACTTGCCCCCAAGCTGCCTCCTACGTTCAAATTCTCAACCAGTCCCTCCCTATTTGTCAAAATCAAATCTAAACCAGTCTCTCCCCTAGTAGCTTTCTCCAATGCCTTCCAAGGGCTTGTTGGATAATCTGTGCCCTGGAGTGTTAGTTTCCCAACAGATGTCTGGGTGGTTGAAGTCCCCCATTGCCTCCACATCCTGTGCTTTGGATGATTTAGTTCGTTTTTTAAATAAAGCCTCATCCACTTGGGTAGGTGATCTGTAATAGACCCCTACAATGACATCACCCTGGTTTTTCACCTCTGTTATCTGTACCCAGAGACTTTCAACCAGCCTGTCTCCTATTTCTGTCTCAACCTCAGTCCAAGCATATACGTTTGTAATACGGGAAACTCTCACCATTTGCGGTGCCTACTTTCTTGCCACGACTGTGAATGGCAAAATCCACAAACACTAGGGGCAGGGGGAAGCAGAACGAGCACTCCATTTTCCTGCGGAGGTGCCTGACTGCTGCTTCTGCCTTGCAACAGGCCTCCCCAAGGCCACATCTGCCCTCCAGGCTGGAGGATGGGGGGGAGGGCAGGATGGTGGCAGGAAGGGGATTCGCACATATGCGAAATCACAAATAGCAATTCTGCAAAACGTGAGGGTCTCCTGTATACAAGGCGGCAACTCCTCCTCCCTTTTTTCCTTCCTGGCCAACTGTACCCTTCTACTTCAGTCATGCCTGTTATCCCACCATTTCTGTGATACCAACTATGTCATAGTTGTGTTTATTTACTAGCATTACAAGTTCTTCCTGCTTATTCCCCAGACTTCTTGCATTAGTATGCAGACATTTAAGAAACTGATTTGATTTCCCACTCCAGTCTTGGCTATCTTTTATCTCTGCTATTACAGCTCATACTCTCCCCCTGCCAAAAAAATTCAGACCCATCTCCCAGATCTCCATTTTTTTTGACTTACCTGTGAGTTTGGTCACCTGCCCCCTTCAAATCTAATTTAAAGGCCTTCTCATTAGGTTAGCCAGACTGTATCCATATATGCGCCTCCCCTTCCTTGATGGGGTCCTTACTGCTTATCGGTCCTTCCTGCAACAGCATCCTGTGGTTAAGGAAGCCAAAGCTCTCCTGGTGACAGGGGCGGATGAGAGTGCCGCGGGGCCCAGGGCAGCGCTGCGGGGCCCCGGGCAGAGAAATTTCGCGGGGGCCACCCCTTTGACACGGCGCATGCGCAGGGCCTCGGGAAGCGCAGGGCCCGAGGCAGCTGCCCCGCTCGCCCTGCCCTAAATCCGCCGCTGCCTGGTGACACCCTCTTTGCTCCCAGGCATTCACCTCTAGGATGCACCTGTGTCTGCCTGGACCCCTACTCTTGAACGGAAGGAATGATGAGAATGCCACCGGCACTCTGAACTCCTGCACCCATACTTCAGGGCCCCATAGCCAATTCTGATCTGCTGGGGGTAATACCTCACAATGTCATTAGTGCCCACATGAATGGGTATCATGGGTAGTAGTCAGAGGGCTGAATTATCCTCAACAATCCCTCCATAATGTCTCAGATATGGGGCCATGGCAGGCAGCATACCTCCCGGGATGCCATGTCAGGGTGACAGATGGATGCCTTCATTCTCCTCAGAAGAGAGTGTCCATCCATCACCTCCTGGGAGTGGTGGCTGCAAACTTCCGAACCTTGGGGGTTATCTATATTGAGGGCCATGCTATCAATACTTAACCAGTGTTCCCTTAGACTTGGGACGGCTCTGTGTATAATTTCCCATGCGGATGGGTATTTAGCATAATTAATTTAATTGAATTTCCTTGTTCTATGCTCTTTACTCTCTTAGGGTATGTCTACACTTGCACCCTCCTCATTTTTTGAGGAGTAACGTTAGTTTGAACCAAGGGGTTTGATTCGAACTAACGTGGCCCGGAGCGCACTTCCTGGTTCGAATCAGCTGGCGATTGGAATAGCGCGGGGGTGAGATTATGCTAATGAAGCGTGGGATATTTAAATCCCCACTTCATTAGCAATTTCGGTCGCCTACATTTGCATCCCTAGTTCGAACTAGGGTGCAAGTGTAGACGTACCCTTAGGGTACGTCTACACTGCATTCCTCTTTCGAGAGAGGAATGCAAGTGCAGTTGAGTGAAATCGCAAATGAAACACAGATTTGAATTTCCCACGCTTCATTTGCATAATTGCGTCCCGCCGGTTTTTTTCGAAATACCCTATTTTGAAATAAAAAACTCTGTGTAGATGCGGTTATTTCGAAAACAAACCCTTCTTTTGAAATAACCGTCATTTTATAAGGAGTAAGGGTTATTTCGAAAGAAGGGTTTGTTTTTGAAATAACCGAATCTACACAGCATTTTTTATTTCAAAATAAGGTATTTCAAAAAAGTGGCTGGACGTGATTTTGCAAACGAAGCGTGGGAAATTCAAATCTGTGCTTCATTTGCAATTTCACTCGGCTGTATTTGCATTCCTCTTTCGAAAGAGGAATGCAATGTAGACATACCCATAGACTGACAATTTGCAAATTCTTACCCAGCCCTATCTTATGCATTGCCTCAATAATTGTGATTTACAAGGGATTCTGTCATTTGCAAAAATTACCTCTCTCTCCCTGAAAATTCTGGTTTAGCTTTAAGTAACCCCTAAGATTGCTATAACTGAAAGGGGTTTCCAAAAAAAAAAATCTATTTGCTCAGTTTACTTTGTGCATTTGACAGCATTTTGTGTATAATCAGCTTCATTTTTCAATGTCTGACTAACCAAGAGAGGAAAAGACTTATAAATACCAACAGGGGACCAGGAAAACCTTATAAAATGTTGTGAAAGATGTTCTTATAGGACATGCTATTTCAATTAGGAATGCCCTGTCTGGGCTGGAATTAAAAGCAACATGGTTTTAATAGTCCTTTTCAAGCAAGTTGCTCCTCCTGGTAATCCAACTGGAAAGCAACCTAACTCGTCACAAATGTTTCAATTTTTTGAGAACAACAATGCAGATCATAACATGGCGTAGCGCTGCAGTTGTTTCACCACTCACATGGTTGCCTATGATTAATTGCGTGCTGCCCAGTGCGTGTATTAAGTTTAGTGTTATTGGTTTGTAAACAAGCTTAAAAGTACTTGCCTTGAAGTCGTGGCTCCTTTCCTGTGCTGTTTTGGATTAATTTTGTTTAAATTATGCCGCTTAGCTTCTTCCTAAGATGTTAGCAGCCTGCCTGCTACTTTCAGTGTGTTCCACTTCTATTTTTAATCGAGTTAATTATAAACCATGATCTCTTTTCACCTTTGGATCTACCCAACATCATAAAGAGAAGAGCAGCTGGGACAACAGACAGAAACTGAGATTTAAATGGGATCAGAGTGTCACCTGGTGCAAACTGGTGTAGCAGTGGCAGCTATTTTGATTTCCACCCCCTACGAATCTGAGCCTGGAGTGTAGGATTCCTTGGACTGTTAAGTAAATTGAACACACTCTCAATTGCAAGTGCCATAAAATAGCCCGTCCACCTAGGATTTTTTTTTCAAAGGATCTTAGATAAAAATAGCAATAAAGCATTCAATGCAGGGAATTTCCTGAGGATTAATGACCAGATGGAATTAATAGCCAGAAGTGCAGACTGGGCCAGTCTGTTCCTCCTAGCTGCTCATTAATCCCAGGACAGACCCTCCACCTCAATATGGAGTAAAATACATCTTGCACAGGGGATGCAAGTGATTAATTTACCATTTTCTCTGTGTTTGATGTGCCACAAAATTTATCCCAATCTGGTTGCGTCATTGCTTGCGTGTGTGTGTGTGTGTGTGTGTGTGTGTGTGTGTGTGTGTGTACAGCTTGTTACTGTTTATATTAAGAGTTTCAGGGTGGAGATGGAGGGTTTCCGAATTATCCCAGATGTGGTAATTCTGGCTTGAATGGGACACATTCAGCATGGTGCAGTGATTTGTGTTCTTGAAAAAGTGATGGGAAAACTTGTGGATTGTGATTTGAAATGTGCGGCTGTGAACATATCACCCAGTGTTGCATTTGCTCCGTTCCTCATCTCAGCCTCGGGTTTATGTTGCCATCTACTGATGAGAGGGGTTCATAGTTCCTAGCATGTTTTCTCATCTTGCTCCCACAGAGTAGGACTTATTGCAGGGACATTTTGTAGGCAGTCTGTAGCTTGGAATTTACTAACAGAGAAGTGGTGCAAACACCATTCTAGTGATTCCCCTCAATCAGCAATGCTGGGAAAACATACTAGAGCTTCTTTGGAAAAGAAGGAAGAACCCTAGTAAACCCTCATAGCTGTAGTATCAATGGTACATTATAGCCCATATAGAATTTTTCCATCATAATCACCATGAATGACCACAGCCGCTCTGACACACCCATATGTCTGTTACAGTGACCAGCTGCTGCTTAGGAATTGTGGATTAATTTTAATGATATTAAAAGATTGGTTCTCTCCTCTTTGCAATGCATCTGTGATGCTGCTGTGTAAAAATGCCACAATAAAGATATTAAACGTTGTACACAAATTAAACTTCTTAGGTTTTGGTATTTGGGGACAGCCGGCGGAAAAGATCTTACTGCGGTTTCTTCCTGGCAAAGGCCAAATATTGCTATTCAGCAAATTCCTGTACCTATTAGGATTTCCCTTAATGATCCAGCACCCCCTTGGCTTCTCTTTGTGTTGCCTCACTGCAGATGGGCAAATACAACAAAATGTGATCCTTCTGTGAGCGTAGGCTTGATTTTGAGAGGGAAAGCTGTAAATAAATAAAAATTAAAGTTGCAAAGTTGTATTGTCTTTTCAGACTTAAAGACCCTTGGAGTTCGTTCTCTCTCTCTCACACACCTTCATGATTTTTGGGGAGCAGATGAAAATCCATTCAAGTTAAGATCTTTTCATGAAAATCCCCTCCTGATGAAGACCCGGGGGAGGAGTATGGAAAGCAGACTGGAACTGTTTCTTAAGAGAGTGGCTTCAACATTTCCCAGCTGTTCTGTATCTAAAGAGCCGCCTTAGCCCAGCCAAGGGGCTCAGTCTGCTGCACAAATTGTTATAACCTATAACAAACAGATGCCAACATTAAAACCTCAAAACATTAACAATCTTAAACGTCTCTAGCACCATGGGGGCTCTGATTGGGGCATGAAGGCACTATTGCAGTACAAATAATATAATAACAAAGAACTCTTAACCCCCTCCGCAAAGAATCCAAACACTTCAAAGGCTAACATAAAAGCTGCACATCACTGAAATGCAGCCACCTCTGGAGTGGAGCTGGGCAGCTGTTTAACAGTTTACAGTGATTTCTCACGACAATTGAGGCAGGGAGTGAAGCATACCATAGCAAATTCAGCTGCTGGTAAAATTTAGACAGGCTTTGCACAGCGTAAAGATAATAAAGTCAAATAAGCATTTACATATAGAATGTGTGTTATGGCACATTTTCAGTTTATGCCCACGGCTTGCAAAACACACTTCGTTTAAAAGATCCAGGAAATACTGACGATGTTGCGTCCTCCCTCTGTGCAGTTCCGTATTATGGTTCTTGCGTGGTGGATTTTCTAACTCCTTTCCTCTCTTCATTTAATTTGATATCCAGGTCTCGGAGCTGGCTCAAGAAGCCGGCATTTGGGCAGATCTCTCGGTGAGAATTCACTATTTTTAGAGCCTCCACAAGGGTCATGTTTTCATGGATCATTAAAAAAGCGAGCACTAAAGATGCGGAGCGGCTTATCCCCATGGCACAATGAACAAACACTTTACCTGCAAATAAATGAGACAGTACACACCCAGCAGCTTTAGAACTTACAAGGTAAGATAGACTCAGAGGGGTCAACATACTCAGAATCAATAAATCCAATAATGAGCCTGATATTCACTGATTGTTAGCGCATCCTGAGGTGCTGCTGGCTTGGGACACTAAAGTGCTCGGCTCATCCACAGATGAGTAACAGCAATAGCTATAGTACTATGCATATCCCAGAAGGGAGTGGGATCTAGATCTTACAGCAGGGGGTTGGCCATCAGGACTGGTTGATAATCATCTTGGTTCTGCTGTAGCCTCCCTGCGATTGGTGGTGGTTGAAAAATGGGTTTTTTCTTCTATGGAAAATTTTGCATGCTGACATATTTTAGCTAGACACAGAATTATTTTGCCCCCCGAAATGAAATATTTCAGTTTGGAAATGCTGCCACAGTATCTCATGGGAGTTGTGGTTCCAGTGCCAGGTTCTCCCATTTTCCTCCACGGTTGGACTGTCTCCCCCACTATGGTCAACCATCTAGGAGAAAAGAGAGGTGGTGCATCATGGGAGTCCCTGGCCATGGTGCATCATGGGTGATATAGTCCAACTGGGAGGCATGACTCACAGAGGACAATGGGGACACAAAGAAACCAAACTACAACTCCCATTTCCAAATAAAAACCTTCAGTGTCCAGGCATTGTCTGACAAACAAAATTGAAACTTTCTGCGGAAGACAGATGCTTTTTGTGAAAAGGGTTGTTTTCCATTAAAACAATTTTGGCAGAAAATTTTCAACCAGCCCTAACAGTGGCCTTCAGCAAATCATGTAATCTTTCTTCACATCACTGTATCCCCTAGCTGGAAAATGTGTATTTTACCTGCTGTACATCGCTCAACTGCTGAATATTTTAAAAGTGCTCTGCTAAGAAGTGCAGTGTTATCACCGTGGTGTTGGTTTTTTCTGTCATTCAAGTGCTGAACTCTCCTCAAATCTGTGGTTTCCACAATGGGCTCAAAGGAAATATTCTCTTGATAGGTGATTTTGACCTCCTTGCCTAGTATCTTGTTGAGCAAAATCACCAGGAGGTTGCTAATGGGATATGAAACTTTTAAACTTGGAAATACCTCAAATCTCAAAATAAAAGCCTCTGCCTTCATTTTGTAGGCCAAGTGGTTTGGATGTTTCTCAAACACAGGCAGTTAGACAGAGAAAAGAGATTTATAGGCCAGCTAGTTTAGTCTACAACTTTCTCCAGAAGAGCTTTAGTTATCTCAGATCAGGGAGGAGTCCATCAATTTCCTTGGGAGACTATTCCACAGACTAATAGTTCTCAGGACAGGAAGTTTTCCCTAATACTGCTTAACCTTTTCCCACTTTTATTGTCACCTCATTTCTCCACGGTTGTATTTCTCTTAGCACTCTAAGGCAATTCCACTCCGCTTAGGGTTTGCAAGCTTCGTGCACTTGTGGGACCCTATCCCGTCCCTTTTCTTAGCTATTGTTCAGCCAAGCTATTTATTATCTTTCCTCCCAAGTTAAACCCTCCTGTCCCTTATGTATTCTGTGAGTCTGCTCTGAAATCTCTCTGATAATCTCTCTGGTATTGAGGTGCCTCAGAACTGAACACAGTGGCCTAGGTGCCCCCACCAGAACTTTACAGAGAAAGACTTCCTCTCCCAGAGGTGGTGTGGGGCCCTTAGCCAAGCTACTGAAGATCCGGCCGCATGGCTCATGATTGAAATTTGTGCTCCAGTGGTTGCTGCAAACAGAAAAGAATCTTTCGCTCTCCCTCTCTTGAAATGGGGGACAGATGAAAATGAAAAACAGTGCACCCCGCAGAACATAAAATGTGAACACCTTAGTCGTCATTGGGACTATGAAATGTTATTTCCAAGCATCAGTCAGGCGCAAACCTCTGTTTTCCCTGATGTTACCACATCCCCTGTGCTTTCTCTGGTCTGGAGCCTGCCACTGCCTCCCCTCCAGGCACTACCCCCCATGCATCCCCTTCTGCTGCTTCCAGGCAACTTAAAATGGCCGCAGGGCCACCACTGACGGCGCGGCAGGGCTAGAGCAGCTTCCTGCCATTTGCTCTGCATGGCTGCCGGCACATTCCTGCGGTCCCTGGATATGTGTGTGTGGGGGGGGAAGGGGTGCTGCCCCTGCCCTGAGTGCTTCTGTGGCCAATGGGAAGCTGTGAGGACAGATGCTGTGGACAGATACCTCCCCGCCAGGAACTGCTGACAGAGGGGGGTGCCCCAGGTAATTGCCACACCCCCACCTAGAGCCTGCATCCCTCACTCCCAACTGCCCCCCCAACCCCTGCCCTACCCCAGAGCTTGCACTCAAACTCCTCCCCGAGCCCGCACCCCTCCCCCACTCAAACTCCCTCCCAGCGCCTTAGGCAGATGGTGGGGAGGGACGCAGGCTCTGGGCTCCACCACATTTCTGCAAACCTGGTGCTCCTGCTTCGAGACCATGTCCCCTTTCTGAAGTACCGTGTGAACACGAGTGCTCACCGCCCCCCTGCGAGGAGGTGAGGGGCCAGGAGCCCTGCTTTTCTTGTGGAGAACTGGCGATGCCACGTGGTTGGTGGCCCAGGCCCGTGAGGCGCTGAGCCACCCTTTTGCAGAAGGAAGAAGTGGAGGATGATCGGAGCTCCCAAAGAGCACCCAGCCAGCCAGGAGCAGAGTGAACACGACATCTCTAAACTCCCTGCCGCTAGGCTGTGAGCCTGATAGAGATTGGCAAGAGTCCCAGTGACGTTAGCAAGCATTGGATCAGACCCGCCTGCCTCGGCTCAGTCCACTAGTTCATGTTGCCTCTCGGGGTTAGAGGACTGAGTTACAGCGATAGGCCCCATTCAACAAAGCACTTCTGCACCCAGTGCCCATAATCTCCTGACCTCCCCGCCCCTTACCTCCTGGCGAGCGTAAGGCGTTGTGTATGAAATTAGCCGCGTCGTAGAAAAAGACACTTAAATCAAAGGAAGGGTCGTCGAACGCTTCCACGCCATGGTACGCTACTTGCAGATCTCGGTAGTATCTGGCACCTGTGTTGATGCTGTACGGCCCATCTGCTGCATTGAGGACGTGAGTAATATTGAGGCTTTGAAGAGTTGCTTTGCTTCTAGCGGCCCATCTGTTGAAAGAGGATGACGTTTGCCCCGAGATCGTTGCTGGCTTTCTGCATTAAAATAGCACTGTTTAATGTTAGTGCACACTCACCCTGGGGCAGGGGGCCGACAGCCTTACCGGGCCCCTGGGCAAGGTGGGAGGTGGAGTTCAGCTCCATGCTCCTGGAAGGGGTGGGGCCTCAGGCAGAAGAGGCGGGGCTGGGGTAGTCAGCCCTCGGAGCTGCCTCGAGTGGGCCAGCTCCCGAGAGCCAGCTGAGACCTCCCTGGGAGTCTAGACCATGGAAACAGCAAGTCTGATAAGAGTCAAGAGAAGATCCTGGCCCACCCAGGGATGAAGAATAAAATAAACTGACTTCTACTGAAAACTGCCCATGTCACAGTGCTGCAAACTTCAAGATCCCATGTGCCTGAGAAGATGCCAGTCTGGGAGCTGGAATAAATTGTGAGTGTTGGAGGGTGAGGGATTTGTTTGTTTATTAATATTTAGACCTTTATAGTTAACCTTAACTCTTCCCTTCTCCTATTTTTCCTGTTCCAGTAAAGCCCCTCTTTATTATGCTGCTCTTTGGATCTTGTTGTTCCTTCGCTGTGGTTCTATTTCTGTACTTCATTGGTCCATCATGTCCTGGGTGTCACACTCCTTGCCGGCTAGTTGTATTGATTTTTCTCAAGGGGCAGCACCCTGTGCATGTGGCAGTGAGGAGTCACCTTGGAAGGAGGTACCACATACCAGAAAATATCCAGGACCCAAGCAGTGTGTGGAGAAGGAAGAAGCAATGCCTAATGGTGACCACGCAGCATGGAGGGGAGAAGGCTGGACTCTCACTTAAGGGAAGGGGCTATATGAGTAGGGACTGCCCTGTGAGACACTAGTTTTTCCCATAACTCAGTCCTTGTAGTTAATCATGGGGAATGTTGTTCAGTGGTTAGAGCCAAGGGATAATAGTTAGCATTCTCCTTTCACGTCCACATTAATTCCACTTCTGGTATTCACCCACAACCTCCATGAGGTGGGCTCCATGTGAACAAACATCTCAAAGCCCTTTAAGATCCTTGGATGAAAAGCGGTTCACAGAAATAGCCTGAAGTCTCTGTCTGGTGGATGACAGGGAGGCCAAATAGCATACCAAATTCTCTTTTGCCACAAGTACAAGGGAATTGTAGAATATATTTAGATATTAAGTTATAAGCTGGTAAAAGAAAGTCCATGTTTGCATTTGTAGGGGCCCCTACTACCTACTTATGGGATTTTGTTTTCTCTTTATTCTGACTCCTGAAGCTGGACCTCTCTGAACCTCTAGTTGTCTATCTGTTAAATGGGCATCATAATCCTTCCTTTCTCATCCATTATTTATCTTATTTAGAGCATAAGGTTTTAAAGGCAGAGACGGTCTCTTTGCATGTATATATACAGTGCCTAGCACAATGAGAAAGTGTTCTCAGTTGGGTACTTCTAAGCACTACTGTTTATAGAGGGGAATAGACTCCTTTTTTTTATCTGAGGTGGCTAGAGTTAACAGATAAATAAAACAATAGCTGTTGAATATCACTTGAAAGAATGGCTTTGTACCATAACTATGTGAGTTCACTTCCAATACAGTGAGATAAATAAGCTTCTATTTTAAACTGATGCCTTTATAAATGCAAACCCTAAATACCGGGAGACGATAAAGACCTCCCCCCACAAAAAAAGAAATCTATGTCCATGATACATAAGCAAGCTAAAATCCCCAGAATATAGAAAGCACAGTTCAGGCAGACTATGAGTAAGTTGTACGTATGCATGTCAAGCTTTCACGACATCCAAACCACTTGAGGCTGACTGTCATGGTGTTTGGCTTTGGCACCCTGTGCCGTGAGCATAGCTCTGCTAACAGTGTAATCCCCCACCGCTCCATCCCTCCACCGCTCCAGTGTGCAGGTAACAATAGACTACACAAGTATCTCCTTACGCGTCTCCCAGGAATAGGTTTGGCCAGACTTGGTCCAAATGATTGTCAGACCCTCCTCTGAACCAGAACAGCTTCTGAAGGTCCAACAGTGCCGGTGTTTCATATGGTACCTGGCTGCTCGTGTCAGAGGAATAGCCCTTCGTGTGAAACATGGCTGCTCTTCGGTTCCACGCACTCCGGTGATAGCGTCAGCGGCCTTTCTGGAATACATCAAGAGAAGCTTTTCATAAATAACTTAAATATTCTCTGTAAAATTTGCCTTCCAAATAATATTGCATTATGTTTAGCAGTGTGTACAGTCTGAAGGTGTTGCTAAAGGGCATCTAGCCATGAGGATTTTGTCCCTCAGGAAAGCAATGTCATAAGACTGCATAGTAATTTCTTGCACTGTGGAGGAGAAAAGCCCAACCCCTTCCAAATGCACTGGTGATTAAACCACCCCGATAACCATCAGCAACAGCACCTGGCCTTTGTACGTCATTCTCTGTGAGGAACACGGGTATAATGATGAAGCTACAACCACCACACACGTCCAAGGGCTCCGAGTAAACATCTCATTCCCTGCTTGATAGTTCGGGCACTGGCGTTCTGCTGCGCTGCATTTTATTGTTTTGAAAATGAGTTCAGCTGTGGTGAAAAGTGTTCAAGTGGCCTGTTGCCACCTGGCAAGAGAAAGGGGGGGGGGCTTGAAATGCATGTAATAATGTAACCACAGAACATGTACTGCATGGGCAGCAGTAATGGATCTCAACCCTACGCTCGAGATGGGGAGTAGTTTAGTCTCCATGTCTAGTCTGTCATAGGATCCTTACATACTGTGGCCCAGAGACATCTCATTATGTTCTGTACTAAGGAGAAACATTCAAGCTGAGGGAAAGCTCCCCTCAAGTTGAAGAGGCTGGTGAATCTTGAAGGCCTTCATCCAGGCCCAACAGTCCTCCTCATCCTTTGTGCCTAGTCCTCCTGGTGAGATGGTAGAGGGGAACTCAAGTTCCTCCCTCTTCTCTGGGTTCCAGCTTCAGGAATTCTGTAGCAAATGGATAAGATCTGTCTGGTCAGATTTCTCGATTTTTTTTTCCCCCCCACGGGGCTACTTCCTACATCTCCTCTGGGAGGTGGGACGCGGGGGGAATTGTTCTCAGCAGGAGTCTACCCTGGGGCCTGAGGCCTAATTTCAGACCGCGCGTCAATTTTTGCTTTGTCTACACTGCCCAGCTTTTAGCAACATGGCTGTGTCGCTAAAAGTCAGGCAGTGTAAACACTGTGCTGGCACTTTTGCCGACAAAATACTTCCACCCCCCCAAAAAAAGTGGGGTTTGCGTTGTTGACAGGAGAGCGCTCCTGCCCACAGTGAGCTGTTTACACACTGCCATTTGCTGTGGCAAATTTTTTGTCTTTTAGGAGGGGTTAACCTGTGAATGACAACAGTTTTGTCGCTCAATTGGCACAGTAGAGAAAGCCAAAGAGAATAAGTTATCAGAAAAAGATGGCTCTAACGTCTCTGTCCTGCCCAGTTCCTCTAGCCATCTGTCTGTGGCTCTGTGTTCAGCCAACCAAAGGCCTCTATGAACTGCGGGTGAGAGGCCTGTTCACCTCCCCAGGCTGAGGCCTTCCGAACTGACCTCCCTTTCTTAAAGTTCCTCCTCCAGGGTTGGCATGCCTTGTGGCTATGGGAGGGTGAGAGGGTAGGCACAGGGATTGCCTGAGCCCAAACCTGCTCTTTGAACCCCCTCTTGCCTGATACGGGGTTTGTAGACCCTGTCACGTCTTCCTTGACACACCTTGAAGAATAAATTGAAGTAGCTAACATCTCTTTTGCAATGACATTTACTGCTGTTGTAGGGCAAAAACCCATTAGTGGATTGCTCAGTCAACAAGCCTCTTCAGCCTGACTGAAGCAGCCCCCAACCTGTGGGGCGCCTGCTCCCAGCCCCATGCACTGTTGACTATTGGGGCTGGCCCATGGCCCCAGCCACCAACCGCACAGGGCAGTGTGCCAGCTGCTGGCCACGTGTGAGGGCCCAGCGGGTCTGGAGCAGCCCTCCACACATGGCAGGCCGCAAGTGGGGGATGCTCTAGGGGAACTTGTTAACTGTTACTTGGTAAGCATCACCCAGGAAGGGTGATGTTTACCGGGTAATTGGTTAATTGGTTACCTGTTCACAGCCCTAGCAGTGCAAGTGCTAGCTGGGGGACTCTGTAGGCGCAGGATTGGCCATGCCACCAGCGGCTGGAGAGGGGCAGCACTCTGAAGAGGAAACCACCATTTCTCTGCATCTGGCAGCACCACTCCTTGGTCCTCCAGAGTCCTCTGGCCTGTGCTCGCCTCCTCCTGATGAATGGGGGTTGGGTATAGCTCGTGGGGTGTGTGTGTGTGTGTGTGTGTGTGTGTGCTGGGAGAGGCCCAGAAGTCCCCTTCAGAATCTCTCACTACCTCCTTGTCGTCCTCTAATTAAACCTGCCTTTCCTCAAGCACCAGCATTCAAGGTTAAATAAAAAAACTATTTCTATTGTTTTGCACAGCAGATATACAGTATTTCAGCTACATTATGGGTTAAATACTCATCTATCCTCTTCCAAGTTTTGTACCAGGCACTTTTCTTCAACGGCAACTTTGGAGCATAGACACACATACACAAATAGCGGAAAGGCTTTATTTTGAGTACTGGATAGCTCATTTTCATCCCTGGTGAAAAATTGCAGTCTTTGTCAGGGTTTTGGATACCCCAGATATATTCCTTTGTGAGATTTTAGCCTACACACAATTTTTTTTTCTCTTGTGCTAATTTCAGGAGCACTGACAACTTTCTTCTGGAAAGAAACTTTCATTTGTGTGAACACTGAATACACAATAAGATGAACTTAAGCAAAGGGAAATGTAGGTTTGGAGACATTCTTACCAGTAACGTCTGTTGATCCATTAGACTCAAAGGAACATGCTTGAACCTCAATTACTTTAGGGTAAAGGTTAACTCTGAGACTCAACTATGTTAGAAATTCATAGGGGAGAGGTCCATCAATGGCTATTAGCCAGGATGGTGTCTCTAGCATCTGTTTGTCTAAAGCTGGGAATGGGCAACTGGGGATGAATCACTGGATGATTCCCTGTTCTGTTCATTCCTTATGAGGGCACCTAACATTGGCCACTGGCAGAAGACAGACTACTGCACTAGATGGACCTTTGGTCTGACCCAGTTGGGCCATTCTGATGCTCTTATTTAAAAGTAGATTGGATCAAGCACTGAGGAACATACTCTAGGGAAGTGTCTAGCAGAGACAAGGCACAAACCCCAGATGGGATCTAAAATGGGTCTCTCTTTGTCCTCCATCTCTCATATGATAGTCATCTTCTGCTATAGTCCATGCACTTTTGACATTTTTTTCCTCTCTCCCACGGTCGTGATTCAGGGATTGAGGCCTTGGGGCGTTGAATGGTTGCTTCACCATGGTTGCTGCCTGTCGTGCACTCTGTAACAAAGTGCCCTTTCATACCACTCGTCTGTTCCCAGGAAGTGTGCTGCATCATTTGCTCCACATGACTAATACCAAACAAATAAGCTCCTCGTATCAACATGGAGTGTAACTCCTAACCATTGTACTCTTTTGTGCTGCATCGACCTTGAGATGAATTAGTCTGGGTGGCCTTTAGGGTAAACTCTGAAATCATTATACCAGATGATTGGACTAATGAGGAAAATTATATAAAAAATTTAATTGAAGGCCTGGGACTTTGTCAAGGGGTGTATGTGTGTGTGTATGTTTAAGATACTAAAAGACTGAGCTGCAAAGCTGGCAAAAAGTTCTGCCGATGATTGGGGTTTTGGAAACCACCCTGCCTGGCTAATTGAAACCGGTCCACTTCGGGCGAGAATCAGCAGCCATAGGAAGATACAGTCCCCTTGTCATTAGAAAAAAAGAGTTGTGGAGAGAAAAATGTAACAGCTCAAACTGACAAGGGATTTAAATAGGAAACTTCTTTCCCCCTCCCTGCCCCCAAAGATCTAGCCTGCATGAATTAGGGAGGATTATTTTTAATTCCAAAACGAGGCTGTGGCCTGGGAACATATTAGGATTGTATTACAGCATGGAGTTTTAACAAGCTTGGGCCTTTAGGAGGAGAATGAGGGAGAGTGGAAATCTTAAATGCAACCCAGATGGATTTCTTTCCTTGCGTCTCCAGAGAATGTGAGAGCACTTATCTATTATATATTATGATGTTATTAAGCATCAGTTTGCAAATGCACAAAGTTGAGTCCTAATTGGCCAGGCCTTGTCTGGGCTCTGTGTCTGCAGAGCAGGGAAATTTGATTCCCTTAGGTCCCACTCGGCAGCCTCTGTGGAGCTGCCTTGTCCCCACGGCAATGCCCCACCCATGTGGTTGGTTTCTCACAAGTGATTCAGCACCTGCAATTTTATTCGAGACCCCAACTGACTCAATACCTGTCACCTGCAGAGGTGGGGAGCATCCAGTTAGCGAGCCAGGCTCTAGTTCATTTCCTGAGCACTTAGTATGTATGGGTGACTACAGGGCCTTGTCTATACACGTGTTTTATCTGTCTACGGCACAACCTTTTAGTGTGTTTATCCACGATGCTCCAGTGACACAGTAAGTAGTGGTGTTCCTATTGTATCATTGGAGAACTGAAGCAGAGAGAGATTAGGTGACTTGCCCAAGAGTAGGGGTAGGCAAATAATTTTTTGTTCACAAATTTTGGTATGTGGTTGTGGGTCAGCTCCAGCCCCCCCAAAAGGGCAGGGCCTCAAGCAGAATGGGCGGGGCTGGGGCTAGAGAGAGGGAGAGCATGCGTGTGTATGAAAGAGAGAGACACTGTATGTGAGAGACAGACTTTGTGGCACGGACAGTGTGTGTGGCAGTGTGTATGTGATGGTGATTGTGTGCGTGTGTGACAGTGACACAGAGTGTGTGTGTGCTCTGTCTCTTTAAGAGAAATCTGTCCTGCTTTGTTGTCTCCCTGTCGTCCCCCATTCTAAGTCACACACTTCAGATTGGAGCATCTCTGATGTGTGTCTCCATCTAGGACCCGTGCTCTGCCCCCTGACTTCACTTCCCTCTGCTCTCTACCCCCACCCACCTCCCCATCCCTCTGTACAGCTAGCAGGAGAATCCTGGAAGCAGCTCGGCTGTAGGGTGGAGCAAGGTGAGCGGAGGGGCAGCTGAACACATGATGCCCGCTGTAAGTACACATGCTCTGTTATCAGCTGGGCGGGCCAGAGAGAAATCCTTGGAGGGCTGGATCCAGCACCTGGGCCTGAATTTACCCACCCCTGCCCAAGAGTGTGTGGAGAATTGAACCTCACTGTAGCAGGCTGCAACCACTGGAGCATCCTTTCCCTCTCCTTTTACCTGCATTTCCCCCAGTGACGCAGCTGCACTGGTGATAATGGAAGTTCAATAATTAACATGGACTAGCCACGAGTGTCTTTAGATAACAAGGTCTTAAATTCGATTGTACATTTGTCTTAGGTGCTGTACAAAAGACAATCTAACCGAGTGGAGACCTGGCAGAAGTATCTGGGCGCTGCTGCTGTACAAATATTAAATAATAATATAAAACAGAAGCTTGACAATAAAACCAATACAAACATAATAGTGCAATACATGAAAGATTAACTTGGTACAGGTTGACCTCTCTCGTCCGGCTCCCTCAGGGCCTGACCGGTGCTCAATCAGAGAATATTGACCACAGGAGGTCAATATTGTCTAGCAGCATTACCTACACTTCCACGGCTTACAGGGCTCTTAAAAGACATTTAGAGGTAAATTAGAGCTAAATCACAGCACAGAACACTGAGAGCCGGGCCTCGTGGCTGTAAACAAGCTTAATGGGACTGCAGGAAACTTGGCCACCCTCTTGATAAGTGGACATCCAGCTAATTAAAATCATGCCGGACCACGGATGTTTCTGGACCAGAGAGTGCCGGACTAGAGAGGTTCAACCTGTAATACAAAGCATGAAAGCTTTACTCATTTTGCCTGGTTCTTTTTACTCTTCTGCATTTGGACATCTGTCAACCTCTGTCTCCTCCTTCCTCTTTTTCTGCATGACCATCTTCTCACTCTGGCCTCACCTTTTCCATTGCCTGCTTCTCTCTCAGAGCCTGCGGCCCTTTTCCTTCATTATGGAAGAACCCAGTCAGGGAGGGAACCAAGGAAATGATCATGTCAGTGGAATTATTTATTGACTGTAACCTGGAACCGTGCGCTCTCTTTTTTCCCTCCCAAGAAAAGACCCAATCTCTGTCCGTCTGTCTCTCTTTCTCTGGAAATTTTGGCCAGAAGCTAGAGCTCAGGAAATCCAAAAGCCTCTTGAGGCAGGACACAAGAGCCTCGTGTGCAGAAACAGGCACATTTAAAAGCAATAGCAAAGTTAAAGCAGCCAGATGGGAACCTAGCAGGCGACTGAAAGGAGAACTTTGTATTTTCTTGTGCAAGTCTACGGGGGCTTGTTTGCAGGCATTATAATCTCTCGCCAGCAATTCACTGCAGCTCTAATACAAGTGATATTGAAAGCAAGAAGCGGGTTATGGCTAATGGTTAAATGAGGCACCTACAGGGATTTTGAAATGAGATCCTGCACTCACCCTTGTATAGCCCATGCACATGGCAGAGCAATATTGCTTTCTTGGCTGACTGCATCGTATTTTATAGCCTTTGATTTTGCCAACGCTCAAACAGCAGGGACTGTAGAAGTTCATGGCTCTTCCTGAATACTTAGGGCCCAATTCTCCTCTCTGCTACACCAACGGAGTTGTGCCTGCTTTGCACCAGAGTAACAGGAAGCCGAATCTGTCCCTTGGACGCTTTGACAGTTTCCATTGAATGCTGTGCTGTGGGAACGCTGGTTTAATTATTCTGGAGTGAAGAGAAAAGCAGAATAATTAACTCAAGTGCTGTTTGTTTTTTCAAGTGAACTTGGGAAAGGTGTTTGTTGTAGCTGGAAAAGATGGTCCCTCCTTTAATCACCGTTTGGGGACAAAACAGGGAACAACATGCACAATCCAGTTGTCCTCCAAATGCACCTAAGTCCCGGACTGGAAAAGCTCCATTTCTGTGTGGGAGAACATAGGAGTCTTCATACCCACACCTTCCTTGATGTCTGGGCTGAGACTTCCAGCGAATGCCAGACCTGGTGCAGTAGTGAGATGGCTCCTTTGTGAATTAGACTGAGGGGCAGAAACTTTTGGTCATGAGCAGCCTGGGCTAGATTTGAATCCGGGCCCTAGAGACGAGCGGCTCTTTGTCTTATTACTGGTCCTCATAAGCCATCTGTTTCCCTTCATGTTGCTCCTGACT
Organism: Pelochelys cantorii; assembly: GCA_032595735.1. NCBI lineage: Eukaryota > Metazoa > Chordata > Testudines > Trionychidae > Pelochelys > Pelochelys cantorii. Next base: position 6,526,843 of record CM064333.1, read on the forward strand.
CAGCCAGAAAGGTTGCTCTGTGTGACCGATGCACCCCTGCGATCCCCAGCAGGACCTACCCGAGGGAAGATGAGATTGTGGGTATGTTCACACTGCAACTGGACACCTGTGGCTGGCTCGTGCTGACTGACTCGGGCCTGCGTGGCTCAGGCTACGGGTCTGTTTAATTGTGTGGAGATGTCCGGGCTGTGGCTGGCACCAGGCTGTAGCCCCCTGTGAGGTGGGAGGGTCCTGGAGCTATAGCCACGCCGGACGACAGCAGAACCAGTCTCCAGGCCATCCAATGAGCACCGCCGGCCTGATGCAGGCTCCCTGACTGGCAGCGCCTGCCGACTAATGGGAAGAATCCGCAGACAGGCTCGTTAAGCTTGACTCTGGATAACTTGGGACCGCTCCTCAGGTCTGACTCCTGAGCTCTGACCCTTGGCTTTTGGCTCAGGAGGCTGGTTCTGGCCCCTGACTGCCAACACCTGCTCTGATGCTAGGCCCGACCCACCTCTCACCACTAGGCATGACTCCCCACATCCTGGACATGTGGCTTTTAGGGACTGCCTCCCTGACCAATGAGAGCGCAGCAAGCTGGGGTGTGATTCTCCCCCCCCCCCCCGCCCTAGCCCGCTGTGTTCTGACAGTCCATCTGCATCCGGGAACAGTGTGTTCAGAGTGCTTTGAGCTCGGCCCCTTTCAAAGAGGACTTACTGCAGGCTGTTTGTTTGTGGACCAAGCCCTGGGAATGAAATCTTGCCCCATGGAAGCCAATGGAGCATCTCTTAGCTGGTGGAGGAGATTCAGCCCCAGCGGCAGCTTTCACTGCTAGTGGGAAATACTTGATGGTGGGTATGGTACCGACTGGGTGCTCTCCCGTCAGAATCATACTTCCCTGAAAGCCCCTCTTCCCGCCCTGGCTGGCCTAAGCTTGATGAACATCTGAGCAGCGGTCACAAAGGAGGGACCACTGGGAAGAGGCTTCTGGAGAGCAACGTGAAGGTTCTTGTGCTTCTTGCCCACTTCGGTTGCTCCCAGCGGGGCGGGGAGTGAGGCAAAACTGAGTGAGCCACCCCGCTTAGCAAACCTGCCCCTCCTAATGCCAGCTACTATAAAGGACGTCTCTAAAGTCTGTAGGATTTAAGATGATTCCTCTAGAGCTGTAATGGGGTTCCGCTCAGAGGGAGCTGCTCCCGGGGTTCATGGCCATTTCTGGTGGCTATGGAGGTGGCAGGCTCTAGTGAACAAAGTTTTGAAATACACCGTGTAAGACTGAAAAATGGGGCCATGGCAGCTTGCAATGCTTTTGCCAAATGAGAGGCTATGTGCTTGCCAGGAAGGCAGCTTTCCAATCTGCGATTACAGAAGAAAAAATTCTTATACCTTAGTAATCGGTACCTATGCTGTTGCTTTGCCTTTCCAAAAGCTCCTTAGCATCTCCACGGACTCTGAGGTGGGCAACTTAGTTGTAGTTCTTTTCCTCCTCTGGTTCTTTTCCTAACCACTCATGTCCAGTGGATAGACCCTACGGGTTCTCTGTGTAGTGCTGAATTAAGCTGTCAAATTTTCCCCACCTGATTTAAAATAGCTGTGGTTTTAAGTCTTGCTACCAGCCTTCAGAGCTCTGCTACATGCTGTAATTAGCAAAGCACAACAACACTGCCTAGCTAACAGTTTATTTACTGTAGAAACTTCACTCTGATCTGAAAATAGCCACACTAATGGAGCCAAGAGGCTGTGAATCACGACATACTCAAGAAGGAGGATTCCCTTTAGACAGATACTCCCCAGGCTTGGAGAATTTGAGCTAACGCAAGAGAAATAAAGTGACCTTGACATTGCTAACCATCCACCCAGTGCTGTCAAAGCATTCAGATTTCATCAGTGTCAAAAGCTGTCAATAGGCACAAGGTACATCAGTTCTGATACCAACGTTGGTGGGAAGAAAAAATTGAAAGGGAAAAAGAGGCTTGCAAGCAGACGGAAAGACGAATAAACACGTTAATATCCTGCCTTTCAAAAAGGTTCTAAAGCACTTCTTCTCCAGGCAGGGCAGGTATGTGTGATTGTGGATTAAAGGGCCTTTTGCTTCTACTTGATTTACTCCTTGACCAATTTCATCTGGCTGATGCTGTCAATAAAAAGATGGCAATTCTGTCAAGCTGGCAGGATTTCAGACTATCTGACGGCGCAGGTAACGGCTTTTGATATTCCTCAGCGGTATGGCGAAAGGCGTTCTCCACCACTTACTTTAAAGGAGCCCTGAGAGACAGCTCAAAGTGCCCTTTCCTTTGCTGCTTGAAAGGACGAGCCTGGGAGAGGTGCTTTTCATCAATAGTGCCCGGCTTTATCTCTCTGGGCTGGAATTGCAAATGAAAAGATTCCAAAAATCTCCAGTGTGAGGAATACATTGTTGGGACAAATAAGGCATCCTTCAAGGAACACTGTCAGCTTGGATTGTACTGGGATATTTTTTAAATTGAGAATTGTTTAAAAAAATCAGGTGGCTGAAAGCACATTTTTTTAACGAGCGTACAGATATTTTAAAAAATATGCTTTAAAATGTGTTTAGTAGGGGTGTTTCTGTTCTCTTGGGATATATCCACACCACAAGGGCATTTTGAAATAAGCTATTTCAGAATAATAACTCCCGAAATAACTATATCGAAATAGCACGTCCACACAACAGGGAAGCCTAGAAATTAGTCCAAGGTATGTTTCCTTAATGTGGATGCGCTACCTCAGTTTAAAGCCCCAGGAAGCACTGGGGAGTAATTACTTTGAATGGCCCTGGGGCGGATCGCTTTCGAAATAGTGGAGCGTCCACACTACTGTTATTTCGGAATAGGCATTATTCCCTGTGAAATAGGGGTTTATTATTCTGGAATAAGAAGCCTATTATTTTGAAATAATTTTGAAAGACCAGGCTTGCTGTGTGTATGCTCACCTTGCTATTTCAAAATCACGTGAGTTATTTGGAAATAATGCTGTAGTGTAGACATACCCTTGGTGACGTTTATAAGGGAGGGAGCATTGTATACTAGCTGGGGCACTGAATTAGAAATCAGGAGACTGTTTCTATACTTTCCTCTGCTGCTGACCCGCAATGTGACCTTGAGCAAAACACTGCCTTTCTGTGCCTGTCTTGTCTAGTTAGGTTGCAAGCTCTCTGTCTCTCACTGTGGGTTTGGTTAGCAGTACAGGAAGGTTCTGATCTTAGTTAGGGTCTCTAAGTGCTGCTGGAATATAAGGAATGGGGTGAGAATTGTTTTTACAGCAAAGGAGAGTGGACAATACCCCCAACCATAAACTGGGCCCTCTTTCCCCCAGGTCTGCTTCCTTGTGTGCAATTTCCGGCCAGATGCCTCTTCAGCTTTGCTTTCAGGTGTGTTGCTTTTCCCAGTAAACACACCCTCCCTTACATGTGAGAGTTCTGCCCAGAGCAGTCTGTGCAAAGGACAATCAACTGAACCTGACTATAACCAAAAGGGCTTCTAAATGCATCAAGTACACGGGGAAAAAAGATATTTGTTCCCCCCCGACTCCACACCACCACCGCTCAGCAGAGAAGCAAAACTGTTTTTCCAGTTATTTTAAAATATATATTCTGCAATAGTTCTGACACACCAAAAGGTTCTTCTAAAGTGCTCTCTGCCATCACCTCCACTAGACACCAATGAAACGGAGAGAACTCTGCATCTGACAGAAATGGGCAACTACATTACAGGTATGTATATTACGCACAGTACATAGTTCACTATCTGCTGACTGCATCCGTTGTCTATAGCACGTGAATATGGAATTATTCTTGTCTAGAAAAGGCCAAACCCTAACACCTCTGAACTTTCAGGGAGTCCAGATTTTGATTTGGCAATTCCAAGAATCTGGAACTCAACATCCAAAGGTTTTGTATCAGGCCATTATAAAGCTATGTACCCAAGGCCAAATTTGTAAAGGCATTTAAGCATCTAACTCCCATTGGTGTCTAACCCCCTTTAAAAAAAATCTGACTTTGTTCTGTAACACATTCCGTGCTGGAAGGCTGAAGATTTATGGTGCAAATGATTATGCTTATCATGTAATGGGACGTTGTTAGCTGTACAGAATCATGTCGGAGAGGAATTGTGGTCCCATGGTTAGCAACCTAGCCTGTGACGTGGGAAATGTGGGATCAGGTCTTTGCTTGGCTGCAGACCTTGGTCAAGATGTTTTTCTCCTTGTGTCTCTCTTTCCTTTCTGCTGCATGGGGATTCTACTTCACACAGGTGTTCCATGGATAACTACATTAAAAACTGCAAGATAGTCCGATACCACGGTAATGGTGGGCCAAATGAATACCATAGAGCAGGGGTTCCCGTACCCCCAGGGGGTACGAGAAGCTTGTCAAGGGGGTACGGGAAATATTTGGTAAATAACTAGATTATCCTAATTGAAATATTCCAAAAGAAGTAGTGTTAGTGAAAAAAGTTGTGGATTCTAGAGTCTAGAATTTATTTCCTTTCATATTGAATAGGGGGTACAGGCAGGTTTACTAAAAGCTAAGGGGGTACGGGGACCGAAAAAGGTTGGGAACCCCTGCCATAGAGGATCTCAGTTACTTACACAGCAAAATCTAGTTTTTGCCAGTGCCAATCCTTTTCTCATGTAGCTTCGGACAGCTCTTTTACTGCAACTCCTCATTACTTTTTCCCCCATCCTGGAGTTTAACTTAGATTCTTCTGGCCAATTTGTTACTTGCTCAATATTTAGTATATTGTGAAACTTGACAGGGCAGAGACCGTGTCCTGCTATGTGTTTGCATGAAGCCTCGCACACCGAGGCTCTCCTCCTGACTGAGCCCTTTGAGTAACATTGCAATTGCAAATAATGCGCAGACTCGGTGAAACAACAAACCTATTTTGGAATTTTGAAGCTGTTGTCATTTTCGAGTGTTTGCAATGGCTTCCTGTCTTACCTTTTAAAAATGTTGCCTGCACTGTGTTTTTATCGTCGTACCCTCAATGTTTTTTATTGAAAAATGGTATTGGAAACTTTATTGAACTGGTCAGAGAAACATTTTATTTTGGTAAATGAAAACTTCCAACCACCCTTTCGACAACGTTTTCGATAACACTTCACAAAACAGAAAATCAGGGTAAATGTTTTGAAAAAGAAAGTGATTTTTTTTTTTTTTTGGTACAAAACCAAACCTTTTCAGCAATGTCAATTTGTGGCAAAAGACTTCACTTTTGAAAAAAGAAAATTTTCAATCAAAGTCTTTTTGTTCCAATAATGTCCCTAGCTCTAACACATAGGATCTGCATTGATGCAGGCTGTATCTTTCAAACAGCTGATCATGAGTGGGGTTCTGTTGTGCTGATTTCTTACTGCTCACATGTTAAAGCAGGGGTGAGGAACCTTGGGGGTGGGGGCTGGATGCGGCCACTGCCTTATCCCCCTCCCCAACATTGGGGAGTCCGCGCTGGTGCTCCAGCCCCCCTCCTACTCCACTGCGGGGGGCCACATCAGTGAGGGGTGCGGTATTTTTTTTCTTTTCACTTATGTGCCGCTCCCGACTGATTTTTCTGTGGGTGAGCGGTCCCCAACCCAAAACATGTTCCCCACCCCTGTCTTAAAGCATCAAACCAACAATACATAACTGTGCACTCGAAAGTGAGTGTGGGTATATTATCTCTAGCAATACATATTGAAATATAGGCTTGTCGTATTTTTTGGTCAAAGCCCGCACCACGAGTTGTGCTGTGATTACATAGGGAGATCCTACACAAAGAAGCAGCTTCCGTATGTTCATAGCTCAAGATCCCCAGTTTGAGTCATCCTCTGCATAAGGACAGGAATTACAAACATCAAAGTTGTGTTTTGCTGGTGAGCTGTGTGTACCTGAAAGGAGAAAACCTGAACTGCTGGCAAGAGGAGCGTCTCTTGAAGGTATTTATGTTGCACTGGAATGCAACTCATGAAAATTTAGATTGCCAACATTTCACAAGGAGCACTTTTCTGATGTAAGGCCTGTAAAACGGAGCAAATTTTGCACCCTACTGAATAGTGCACACTTGGCTGAAATGCCGTAATACTTCATTTGACCAGGAGATGACAGAAGGAAATAATTTTGAAAGATTTATAAAGGAGTGATAGAGTAAAATCATTATTTTTGAAAGAAATGTATTATGGACACACAAGACACAGCATTACCTGGGCGGGACAAACACATGAGATTAATTCTGATGATAAACTATATAGTTACAAGCTGAATACAAAGCTTATGATACCATCTACATGTTTTGTTAGTCTATCAAGTGCTACCAGACCATTTGTTGTTTTTTTTTTAAGCTGACTATGGTAAGTAACAACCTATAGTGTATTTTCTGAAAAGTTCTACAGTGGTACCTATTTTTCTTAGATGAAGGGATGACCTGGTAAAATTTTCAGCCTAGTTCTGGGTTTGGTGGTAAAAATCCTTGGTGAATGAAATCTATTATACCAGTGAACAACTATTCAGTAGTCCAGGATATTAATTTAAAAAGAAATATTATTTTTCTTTTGTTTTTATCAATCTATTCCTCAAATGTATTCCCAACAAAGAGATTTTTTGATGACCAAAAAGTTGCAAATATTTCGCCTTTTGTTTTACAGACTGGTTTCCAGAAAGATTAATTTTTTGTTTCTGGCAACTTTACTAAGCTGCAGAAAGCTGGAAATTGGTTACTGACATCTGTCTAATATGCCTGGGTGCTGAATTCTTTATTAAGACTTGCATGAAATTTGTCTGGAATGGAAACCACTTTTTGTTACTTCCAGGTGTCTGTTTTCACTTTGATAGCTGAAAGTTTGTTCATCAGCTTCTGCTATCGGGGGAAGGAAGATTTCTGCTCTAAAACCAGTTGGACTTGGGCACATTCTGCTCTCAACACTTCTGCTGAGAATGAATCGAGAGATTCAGCATCCTTCAGTGATTGCAGTTGTCTTTGGGTCATATGCAGAATGAGAGTCCATAAGGTGTATAGCAATCAAAATGTAATCCACTGGGAAGAAAGCTTAGGTGAAGGTGCTCTCTTTCCCAGTGAGACAGAGCAAAACAATAGATGGCCCAACCAAGACTTTGTGTCTAAATCCATTTGAATAATTTGGATTCAAATCCTCCATCAGAGCTCACATGTATGATTTTATTTCCAAGTCAGATCTAAAGCCAAAAAGGTGTCCATTTTCTGATTTGCCTTTGATGTGGCAGGGTGCATAGACCTGCACCTTATCTGATATCACCAGTATCTTTGATTCCAGCACTTTCTGTTGGCCAGGCTGTCTGTCTCTGGCAGCTTTTAAGTACCTAAAGGGGTGCTACAAGGAGGAGGGAGAAAAATGATTCTCCTTGGCCTCTGAGGATAGGACAAGAAGCAATGGGCTTAAATTGTAGCAAGGGAGGTTTAGGTTGGACATTAGGAAAAACATTCCTAACTGTCAGGGTGGTTAAACACTGGAATAAATTGCCTAGGGGAGTTGTGGAATCTCCATCCCTGGAGATATTTAAGAGCCGGTTAGATTAACATCTATCTGGGATGATCTAGACGGTACTTGGCCCTGCCGTGAGGGCAGGGGGCTGGACTTGATGACCTCTCAAGGTCCCTTCCAGTTCTAGTGTTCTGTGATTCACGATTATGTGCCCGTTTGGGCATTATAACAGATATGCTCGCTCTTAATGGAAAAGAGTAATTAGGGAGAGAATGGGGTCCAGGCTAGTCTATTGCAAGTAATGATAATGTTGGGATAGTCGGGGTGGTGGGCGGGAGAAGAAGGGTTTTGGGGGGAGACTCAGGGAGAAAATATTACCTTCTTTAAGGGTCCAGGGCACAGGAGCTTTGTAGTGTAGGGCGAGGCAAGACTCCCCTTTCTCCCAGTCAATCAGGACAAAACAATGGAAGCAGCACAAAAAGCTCTCTGCTGTCAGAGCGAGGAGAGGAAAATAGAGATGGGCTGTTCGCTAGTGGACTCGCAACCTCCAGAAAGGAAGGGGTGACCTGGAGTTGTCCCATGCTGCAAAGGTAACTCTAGTAGGCAGCCAGCCCAGGGGGGAGCTGGACAAGAGAAACTTAAACTGCCACAAAAGAAAGGGAGAGAATGGCTCAGGGCAGGACGTCTGCCATGGGTACCCCAAATCACTCGTTACCGAAAATGTGAGGCCTTCGTTAGTATGTAAAAGCCGTATTCCACCCTTAATCATGTGCGAACATCCCACCGGTGTCTCTGAAGGCTGCTCTGTGGATGGAGGAGAATATGGAGTCTTAAATCTACAGCTTAACTCATGGACCATTATTTAAAACCGAGTTTGGACCTCTCTGCTGAATGAATCTGACACTGCTGTGTCACGGTTACTGGCATGTCCGTGTGAGGCAGGCGGTAAGAATTAGGGCTAGAGATTCACCACCTCCACCATTAGGTGTCGCTGTGCGACCACACAAGGCAGAAAGAGAAGAGAGCAGAGTCTGGAGGGAGCTCTTACAGGCCCTGATTCACCCAAGCACTCAAACTCAGAGCTAACTCCAACTACACCCTGTCAGGGGAATGAGTCCCAGCTTGAGCATGTGCTTCTATCAAGCCTTTTGTTGAGTTGCAGCTCCAATTGCTGCAGTTTTGCAGGTGACACACACAGAGAGTTAGCTTGTCACTTAGCCCTGGTCTACACTAGGGAGTTATTTCGAAATAACCCCCCTCATTTCGAAATAATAAGCGGCGCATCCACATGACCAAGCCCGTTATTTCAAAATAGCAGGCCCCTTATTTCAAAATCTGTCCTCCTGCTTTCCTCGGAGAATAAGCTTATTTCAAAATTGTTATTTGGGGAGTAATTATTTCAAATATAGTTATTTTGAAATAATTTCCTCGTGTAGACATGCCCTTTGGGGTTTGAAAAGGATTTCTGGTTTGTTGGGATTTTTTTTCTTCTGGCCACAATCAAGAGGTGTGTGAATAAAAATCTATAGGTGCCTTCAGCGCTGGATTTTTAAAAATGCCTATTAACCAGGAAAAGCACATTAAAAAAAAAAAAGCCACAGATGGACCTGAAGATGGACCCGTACAATGCTGACAGCATTCAACTCTAGTTCCAAACGTCTCATCTGGCCCCTCTAAAACACCTGAACCAACCCCCCCACTCCTGAACGCTGGGGAATTTCCTCCCAGGGTCAGAACTTTGAACCTCTGTCCCACTTCTAATAAGGAAAGATCCGTAAAGTTCTGATGAATCGTTCCGGAGCAGCTGCCATCAAAATATATTTCTGCATGTATAACTCGTGCATGGGACCCACCCAGGCATGCTTTTCCGGCTTGCAGCAAATCAACGACTCTGGAGCGTTTTGTGATTCATGTCACAGCCGTAGCAAGAAGGTGGAGGACAATCTCCCCAGTGTGACGAATGAATCTACGCCCTGCCCCAGCTCGGCAGCATTTTTATAACGTTAGGGCCTACACTGCTAATGACTCATCAAGCAGGAGTAGACACTGAATCTGACACCCACTGCGTTCAGCTGCAGGAGCCAAGTTTGTCTTGTGGGCAGGACTAATCCTGCCTGGCTACTGTAATCCATATTTTACTGCTTCCCTGTTCAGTCTCTGCCTCCCATTGAGGGAGTATATTGGTTTGCTCGGGTGGCTCCAGGATTAACCGGCTCATCCCTCGTGCCTGGCTGTGGACAGTTAGAACCTGATCCAGCAAAGCACTTAAACCCAGGCTGGATTGTAAGTTTGTGAGTAGTCCCACTGACTTCAATGTCAAACATAAGTAGGATGCAGGTACATTGCTGGATCAGAATGGGGCACGTGGGGATTCTCCCTGTTCCCTTCTGCTCTGACACCCTTGCAAGTGATGGGGCCAAAGGCAGGGGCTCTGGCAGGACAGACCTGCACTCTCATCCAGAAGGGCAAAGCCCCTGCAAATCAGGGAGTTAGTTCTGTGCTGGGTTCCACAGTTATGTTCTTTCTGCTCAGGGGCCACTGGTGAGGGGGTGACACAGGGACCCACTAGCCACGTGGACCCCCCCCTCCAGCCAGGGAAAGGGTGGGGGACAGCCTCCCTCTACCCAGGCCCTCCCTGTCCCTGCCCCCCTCCACCCTTGCTCTGCCTCCACCCTGCCTCTTCCCCCAACTCCCTCCCCCAAGCGATGCAACTTGGGGTACTAGCAGGAGGGGGTCCGGCCCTCCCTCCCCCGCCAAGCACCGCGACCTGAGAGAGCAAAGCGAGCTGACTGGGTGCCATTCCCCCCCACTACTTACTTTGGATGCTCAGGGACTCTGCCACCCCCTTCCCAGCTGCTGCCTGGCCCCTTGCCTCTCCTGCCCATGGCATTGGAAGGGGCATGTACAACCTTGTACCCCCCCCATGTCACCCCTATTTCTGCTGTTGCCAACCAGAAGGGTCGCTAAGCCACGCGAAAGCATGTGCCACCACATCTACACTCCTCTTGTTAGCCATGTTCTCTAGAATCAAGCCTGCCCATGCTACAATCACCCTGTCACAGGCAGCATCGGCATCCTCTGTGTTACACGGTCTGGAGTGTCACCTGCTGGCACTGTACCTACTAACTACAGGTAGGTGGAGAGCAGACTGTCCTGTAACGCTTTAGGATCCAGCCACTGGCACCACTGGGCAGAGGAGGGCAGTTTGTCCCCATTGGGTGGAAGGGGAAAGGGCTTGTCGATAAGAAAATTTGGTTCCCTGCAAGCGGGAGTGTAAATCTACTTCAAACGAGCCTGCCACACGTTAAGTGCCCATGTGGACTCTGCTGCTGCTTTAAGTCAGGAGTAAATGAAAGCACTTTAGGGAACTGTTAGTGCACCGCTGAGGGTTCACACGGAACCTTAATTCAGAACAAGCCGGGGTGTAAATCTACCCTCCGCTAGCCAACTGCGCAGTGTTCATCTAGACAAGTTCCAAGCTTTAAGTGCCTTAGCAGAAAGACAGGTGTATAGAGAGTAATACTCAAGGTGTTAACTTTAATCTTAAATCTACATCTTATTTCTAGATGCTGTGGTGTTTGTTGCCCTTATGACTCTTAAGCAAGATAAATATATGTAAGGGTGCAGGGGGGAAAGGGAGGGTCCTTCTGAGCATGGATGTGCAAGACCTTTTCATCCCCACCCCACTCATTATGTTTGTAGCTGAGAGTTTCAGGGAAGACTGTACGTTTACAAGTAGGCTATAATTCAGGGGTGGCCAGCCCGTTACAGGCAAAGAGCCAAAACAGTGGTGGACATAGCGCAAAGAGCCAACCCGTTATAGGCAAAGAGCCAAAAAAGTTATAGAGGAAAAAAAAAAGGATGCTGCCCCTTTAAATGAAAACTCTGGTTTGGCTTTTTGGCCACATCAGGCTCCCGTCAGCCAGCGACATCTTACCGGAGCCATTTTGCCCCTTTGTAGGGGCACGGGGCGGCTTCACGAGCCGCGGGGTATGCTGCGCGAGCTGCACTTTCTGCGGTGAAGAGCTGTGGGTTGGCCCCCCCTGCTATAATCCCATCAGGACCATGCATCCTAGTGCAACTTTAACTAACAGCAGGCACTGCTGTAACGTAACACCTGTTTTTTTAGCAACCAGACAACTCATTTTCTACCTTTCACATTCTCTTGTCCCTCTTTGTCATCACCACAGATAAATGTCATACAGGAAAATAGCGAAGGTGGCTTGGGAACTTCTTTTCTCTCGTTTTCGTAGTAGGGGGACAAGGGAACACATAATTAAAATGATAAAATTAAAAGTGATCAAAGGACATTTTTTCCCAACAGGAAGATTTTCATAGGCACAACTGAGAGTCTATAGAGGTTTGACACTGAATTACTGTTCATAATTTTGAACCCATAACCCCCCAATCTCTTCTGCTCAGCAGAACATAAGAATGGCCATACTGGGTCAGATCAAAGGTCCATCTAGCCCAGTATGCTGGCTGCTGACAGTGGCCAATGCCTGTTGCTCCAGAGGCAGTGAACAGAATAGGTAAGTGATCCCTCTCTTGTCATCCATCTCCAGACTCTGATAAACAGAGGCTAGGGACACCATTCCTACCCACCCTGGTTAATAAGTATTAATGGATCTAATCTCCATAGATGTATCTAGTTCTTTTTTTGAACCCTGTTCAAGTCCTTGTCTTCACAACATCTCTGGCAAGGAGTTCCACAGGTTGACTGTGCGTTGTGTGAAGAATTTGCCTGGGGAACTGCTTGCTACAAGATACTATTTGTATTATTGTAATGTATAGGAGCCTGCCCCATGGATCATGACCCCATTGTGCTAGGCACTGCACGAATAAAGAACAGAAAGCCAGGCCTTGCTCTAAGGAACTTATAATCTAAACATAAGACAACAGATGGATACAGACACAGCTAGAAGGGCCTACAACGAGGCACTGAGACAATATTGATCCGTATGCTGCAGTGGTCTGAGCACGCTAACAGTCTAACTATTGTGAAATTTTCTTTGTAAGCCATCGTGGAAAGATTTAAGGAAGGATTTGAAAGAAAATAATGAAGTGGCTTTGTGAATCACTGGGGTCAAGCATTTGACGGGCTTCTAGGAAGGATGGCTAAAAGAATACCCAGAGTCGTTTTTCTTGAGGATTCAAGAAGCAAGAATTTTGGAAAAAATGGGGCATAAGTAAATCTGTCCCATAACTATGCAAGTGCAGCTGGTGCAAATGCTCTCAGACACAATGAAATGAGTTAGGTGTGAAGTGCTGAGATCTCCAATGTGAAATTATGCAGACGGGAAAGAGGCTGCAGTAGATAAAAACAGCCCATTGTGCTATCAGGGGTGCACTTTGCTTTTGATGAATGTGAAACGAACCTTTCGCCCTGGAAATAAAGAGGATAATTTCTCTCTAGGCAGCGGCTGCTCGTGCAAGTCGTAAAACAACCGCACTGGAGCCCTAATTTTATAGTGTTTTTTAAATGCTTTTGAAATGGCCCAGCTGCTTTGTGCGACAGTGACACAAGGCAGAGATATTTACGCTGCCGATAACAAGCCCACCCCGGCCTGCCCAAGCTGCTCCCAGCCTGCAGTAATTATGGCACACAGGGAAAACCGGTACCTGCCAGAGTCGATGGATCACAATAACTTCTTGATGTGATCAGTCGTGGGCAGATTCTTTTCCCCCCGACACCTGGATATTGCGTCTTGGTTGGAGCTAATCTGGGAGCTGCTGGCCATACATTGCTTGCAATTCTTGTTCTATTTTCATTTGTGGCAGTGCTGCCAACAGCATGTGGCTCTGAGGTCACCCTGCCCAGGAATAACTGAGGAGTTTGGATAGACTGGGCCTAATTCATCCCTGGGTAACTCCACTGGGATGACACCAGGGATGAAATTTGGCCCATGAGTTTAAATTCATGCGGGGGCTAGTTTCTGTCTGTATAGCGGCACATGCAATCTAGATGGCTGTTGCTTAATATGGCTCCAAGGCACCACAGTCCTGACCTGTGACTCCTTCCTGCTGTTCCAACACTGGTCTTCCAGGATTTCAGTTTACATCATCACAGGTAAAAGGACCTCACTTGCCCCACATAGTCAAGATGGCCCCTGTTTTCATAGGTGTCTAGGCATTGCTGCGCTCAGTGTCACTCGGGGGGGTCTAAATTCCCTCAATGGTCACCGGGAGTTGGATGCCCATGTGCCAAAATCCCTTTGGAAAATTCACTGCCGGCCCCTAAGTCCATCAGACATTGCACTGCTTTGCACAGCCACACATACCTACCTCGCCACATCTGGGGCTGTGACTGTGTAACCCACACACCGAGGCTATGTCTACACTGGCGTGATCTTGCACCAGAAATATGCAAATGAGGCTAAGCGTGGAATAGTGCTGAGCCTCATTTGCATATCTAATGAGCCGCCATTTTTTTCAGAAGAGGCTCTTGCGCAAGAAGGAGCGTCTACACTGCCCCTTCTTGCGCAAGAAAAACCCTCTTGTGCATTGCCGTTACACCTATTACTTTTCAAGAAGAACGGCATTGCGCAAGAGGGTTTTTCTTGCGCAAGAAGGGGCAGTGTAGACGCTCCTTCTTGCGCAAGAGCCTCTTCTGAAAAAAATGCAAATGAGGCTCGGCGCTATTCCACCCTTAGCCTCATTTGCATATTTCTGGCACACGATCGCGCCAGTGTAGACATAGCCCAAGTGTGGTTACTGAGCAATGAAACAAAAGACAGAACTATGTAGCACTTCAAAGACTAACAAGATGGTTTATTAGGTGATGAGCTTTTGTGGGCCAGACCCACTTCCTCAGATCAATTTGTGGAAGAAAATTGGCACAACCATATATACCAAAGTGATACAATCAAAAAAATGAACGCATGTGAAATTGACAAATCAAATTTTAGAACAGAGTCGGGGTGAGGGGGGAAGGTTAGTGTCTGTGAGGTAATGACACAGGGGTGATAATAGGGGAAGTTTCTGTGAGGTAATGACATTAGGGGTGATAATTGGGGAAACTATCTTTATAATGGGTGAGATAATTAGCGTCTGTTTAGACCCACAGCTGTATCTCTATCACTGAGCAACAGTTAAGATCAAGAGACCTCTACAGCAGGGTCTAGGAGGTAGCTAGCTTTTAGCTCAGAGGGTAGGGGCTCCTATACTCCACTCCCGAGGTCCCAGGTTCAAATCTGTCCAGTGGTGGTTACAACTGCATTTTTCCCAGGCCTGTTCCAGTTGGGCTAGTGGATAGAGCTGGTTGTGTGAATGTAGAGACGTGTAGCAGATTCTGCGAATCCAGGGCATCCTTGCTAAGAGTTCGTCTGAATTTTCTTTATCACAGCACCTCCCTGTTTCTGTGCAATGGGCTGACAAGGGCAGGGGGAGATGCCCGGCTGTTGGGGAAGTAGCGGAGCTGGGCGAAATGCCTGTCATGCTTTGCGTGGTGTTTGTTTCTTGTAAAAAAATGCAAATGGAACCCTTCAGGCCCCAGATTTTCTCACACTGCTACTTGTGTCAGTAGGTTCAAGAGAGAATTTGGGGCTGAAAAGGTGAATTTCTGGGATGAAAAGAAGAATGCCTGGCCATCTAGTTTGGATGCTCAGGATCTATACGTGACAGAGATAAGATGGTGGATGGATTTGCAAAGGGGCCAGTGCGAATTAGGCACCTAATTCCTATTGAACTTCACCGAGAGCTGGCGAACTAATTTGGCTCTGATCTGCCCCCGTGACCTATCTCAGCACTGTATTATCTGACTGGTCCACTTGATTTTTACTCATTCTGTGGGCCCCATTTCACTCTCAGGCTCCCTTTCAGCAGAGCACAATCTGCCCAAGAACTGGAGCAGGTACCGAACTTGCAGCCACTGAAGGGGAATTTAATGTGCCGGGCTGACAGGGGCCTCAGACCTTAGTATGTGGGCACAGATAGCTCAGACCTGTTCTTCAGCCAACCATTGATTAAATGTCAGGAACTAGGAACCCCCAGATCTCCGTCTGAAACGTTTCTTTCTGCACCTGAGAGAGTTTCTTGCAATACAGGTGACTCCCGCACTTATGACGGCTCGATTTACGACGGTTCTCCAGGAACTAATTAGGTCATAAGTCAAACCCTTATTTCCCATAGGAAAATGTTATAAACGGTGTTTCCATTCCTGGAAACCCATTTCATACCCTAAAAATACCAAAACTGACTACAGAAATGGAGGAAAACTAAACTAAATAGTTCACTTTTTAGTTATTTTTGTGCATTATTTGAAGACTGATGTGGTGGAGATGCGCACAGTTCAAGCAGCAGCTGCAGACTGGCGAGTCTGAGTGACTTTGTATGTTTCCTATTTTGGGATGATGTGTGGTGTCTGCATCGTACACCGTCATACGTGCAAGCTGCGGACATAAATTGGGGGCGGGGGGGTTAGGAGCTATCTTGCATGAAAGAAATGGTTGTAAATGCAGGGGGTTGTAAGTCGGGCAGTTGTAAGTCAGGGGCCACCTGTAACCAGCTATATTTGCAGCAAGGCCTGACACTGCCCTGAACCCCATCAAAAGAGAATAGAGGCCTGTTCACCTGTTCTTTCTTTTTTTCTTCTTCAAGGAAACCTGATATTTGCTGAATAAGGAAAAAAAAAGTGAGTCACTGAGAGAAACTGCCAAAAGCAAAGCTTCCCAAACCAGAGCGCAACTTTACACATGCTCCAAATAAATAACTGCTCTGCATTAAAGTGACACTGTATATATTTTTTCAGAGCACCTCTACCAAGAGTGCCTAGTTGCTCCGTGATGGTATTAAAACACACACACTGTAGAATTTCACAAGATTGGCTCTTAGGAACACCCTATGTAACCAAATATGTCCACAAAACTAGAACCAGACACAGGGCAAGAGTAGCTGCGTAACGCAGACCGTGGGGATCTCCGGATCTGATGGACAATCAGAAGGTGTGGGCTCCCGCCAGGCTATGTGTGGGCCGGGCCAGCCCCGCCTCTTCCAGACAGGCGTCCCCAAGAGGAGAGAGACAATTCCCTAAGGTTTCACTTGCAGAGTTTCTAGTCAGTTGTGCCTACGAAGGTGTAAGGGAGCCATTGCAACCTCAGGGATCCTAGAGTTTCATGGGAAAGAGCCTCTCTTCCGCCACAGCATTGGAACTGGCAGGTTCCCCTGCACCCGCTGAGCAGCAGGCAGAAGAGGAGATGGTGAAAGCGAAGCAGAAATCTGGGCAGGCTGCTGAGGACAACATGGAGCATGTGGCCACGCCCACCTCCACCCCTGAAACTCCATGAAGCCATAAAGAAGGCTCTTCCAAAAGCATTGGGGCAGTGTCAAAGCAGAAACGCCAGCAGGAGAAGAGCTACCCTCTCAGGCTACATGCTACAGGGATGTTCCATATAGGGTTGCCAGATGGTTTAACTAAAAATACCGAACACCCCCCCCCCCGCGGGGAAAAAAACTATGTTGAGGGGGAAAAAAAGGGGGAGACCAAAGTTGCTGAGCAGAAAAAAAAAGGACCCCAGGAGTTGTTAAAAAAAATAAAAAAAAATTAAAAAAGCATGGCCCCTTTAAGAAATGCTTTTGAGGCTTTTTGGCCCTAACATGCTGCCGATGGCCGTCCGCCATCTTGTCTTCCTGCTCCAGGCCAGACAGCTCCCTTGAAGAACCAGATAAGCACCCGGTATTTTCGCCTCCTGGCTGAGAAAAAATCAGAAAATACCGGACATTTTAGGTGTCCGGTATTTTCTGAATTTTTTTTACCGGACAGGAGGCAAAAATACCGGACTGTCCAGGTCAATACCGGAGACCTGGCAACCCTAGTTCCATATTGGCCACTCCATCTGACGGTTCAAATCCACGAGATCCCTGTGAATTTGCAAGTGCCAGTCTTTATGCCTCTACATGACCAAATTCCCGTTTCCCAATATGCTACTTACTGCTGTTGAAGAGTTTCCTGGCATGTCCCGGGTCATAGAAGAAATCCAGCATTTCCTGCATCACCTCCTGTGCCTCAGACGTGAATTGGAGGAGGTTTGCTATTCGCTAAGGAGAGGCCGGATAAGAGGTGGAAAATGGAAGAGAGGGAAAAAAAATCCCTGGGGGGAAATGAAACAGATAATGGACAGAGTACAGGAAATATAGCATGAGGGGAAAAAGGGAGGGGGGCAAGGGAGGAGATCGAGCGAGTCTGTGACTTGTAAAAGCTATCGCTGCAATGCACTTGTAGCATGGAAGGTATCCACTCAGGCCAGCCTAGCATTTGATAGACTTTACTCTCCTTAAGATAGAGCTTAAATGCTGTCATTCGTGGGTGGCAGTTAATGTAGGCCAGGGAAGGCCTACTGTGTCTGAGAAGGGCTGGGGCTGCATGGCTTGCTAGATCCCCAGTGGCCAGAGAAAGTTGAGGCCATGCCACATGGTGGCCCCGGTCTTCATCTGGGGTTGGCTGGGGCTTGGCTGTGGGGAAAGGTTGTGAAGGGCATGGTCTCGGGGAAAGGGTGTGGCTTTTGGCAGAAGGGGTGGAGCTTCAGCTGCCTTCCCCAGCTGGGGCTTCACCCGCCACCCATGCTGTTATTTACAGAGAAATGTATCCTCCCTTTTGAACTAACTCTCCCTTGGGGTGAGAGATGGGGAAGCCAGGGGTTAAAATTGTAGAAAAAACTAAACCAGCACACACACAAAAAGTGGAACATCTTTAAACTCCATGAGAGCCACCCATCTCTGATATCAGCTGGCAGAGAGTCGGGGTTGTTGCAGGGTTCTCTTCAACCAGGATCAGTGTGAACGATAGGATCAATCCCAGAAGGGCAGAGGATACCCACGGAGACTTAACATGTGACAATTAGTTCACTGCTTCTCCTTGGAGACAAGTCCAAACCCTGAATTGGGATCCGGATTTTGACCTTCCCAAGAATCAGGATTGTTCAGATCAAGATTAGGGTCAGCCCAGATTGAGGGAGAGATGAGATCCCCAGATGAGCTCCTCAGATGAGATCCTCCTGTCCACAAAATCTGGGAGAGGAGTCGGCTTTGATTCTAGAATTCTGGTTCAGATTCATTTTATCTTTTTACTTCCTTTAATACTCTGGGACACTTCATATTTTGGTCTTTTTTTTTTTTTTTTCTTCTCCTCCTGTATTATAAGAGCTCACACAGGTTTGTCTTGTCTTGCAGTTCAACATCTAGGTCTTGCAGCTGTTTCAGGAACCCTCGGTTTGGTGAAACAGCTCGGCGCTGGATGACCCGCTGGACAGCGTTGGTCAGCGAGAGGTGATGGTGAATCATAAGGTAAGCCAGCACCAAGGAGGCGGATCTGCTTCTGCCAAGGACACAGTGAACCAAGATCTTCCCTGAAGAAGAAAAACAAGATGAATTGTGCGGCTGGAGTCCCTCAAAAGTGCTACAATGGGTGCATGGGGCCATTTCGTACACTGATCATAGACTCCCCTAGTTTCACGTATGGCACATGGCTTTGAATGCATCCTGGGTCAGTGACCAAAACTCATTCTAACATGACAGCTGTTCATCCTCCAGGGGGTGAGAGAGGTCGGGGCTCTCAGGCAAGTCGTGGACAGGCAGCCCCTGTTCAAAATGCAGCACCATTATGAGGCATCACTGGCAGTCTGAGCAGAAAGGCCATGCACCGATTGGGCCACAGAGACCAGACAATGCTCTTAAGCCTGGAGGGTACTGCCTTAGTGAAGGCATGGAGGCATATTGAAGGGGTATTGTCAGAAAAGCTTGTAGGGCTGCTGCCTGTGCCATATGTTTCCTGTGGCTAACTAGCAGTCAGGGCTGGCTATCGGGTATTGAGATAAGTGTGATGCTCAAGATGCAACTGTGCCCATTGTGCTTCCTACAGTTTGTGCACCCTGCTAGCATGCAACACAAGGCCTGCTCCCTGGAGGAGGTCTGACTTCAGAGCTATCTCTGGTTCCCTTCTCATTCACATCATCTTCTGTGGGACATGGCCCCTGAGGCAGCCAGTCCACTCAGAGGGCAGGAGAGGCTGTGCTGGGGTAACACTTACACTTAGACCACTTACACAGGGAATGAATTTGCTCTACTGCATTCGCTGAGAGCCAACTGGCTTTAGCTCAAGCTGTAGAGCAGGGGTCGGCAGCATATGGCACGCATGCCAGAAGTGACACACAAACTGATTTTGAGTGGCACCCAGCCCGGCCAGTGGGATTACGTGGCTGGCAGCTGCCCCATGTGCTACGGCTGGAGCCAGGGTGTGGTGAAGCCGTCCCTGCTGGGGCAGCCTCACCATGGCTCCGTTCCTGCTCTGTGGCACCCACGTGGCCCAACCGGTGGGGCTGCATGGCTGGCGGCTGCTTCAGGGGCCGAGGCTGCTCTGGAGCAGCTGGGCCACGTGGCAGAGCTGGGCTGCTCCGGGGGCTGGGGTGGCTCTGGGGGTGGCTTGGCCACGTGGCAGAGCAAGGCTGCTCCAGGGGGCTAGGCCACGCAGGGGAGTGGGGCACCCATGAGCTGGCTGCTGGGGGCAGGCTGGAGCCGCGCTGGGATGCAGCAGCCATGGGGCGTGAGTGAGTGCTTGGGGCATGCGTGAGGGTGAGTGCTCTCCAGGCTGCAGCTCCGGGGCTGGGCGGTGGCAGGGGCGGCTGAGGGGAGAGGAAAACGCATGGGAGGTCCCCTGCCCCAAAGCTACATGGGCACCTGGGTTCCTGGCAGGAAGGCGAGGGTGCCATGGAACCCACCCCAGGGTCGCCCATCCTCACCTAGCCCATTTCCCTGAATCCACCCCCCCAGCCACCCTGACCCCAGCCTGTGCAGGTGATCCAGCATCAACCCCTTCCCCCCCGCAAGATCGGAGCCAGCTCCGGCTTCCTGCAGGGCAGTGGGGGGAGCCCTGAGGCTCTGCGCCGCATCTGGCTTGTGGGGAAGTGCGTGCTTGCTGCTCCTTCCCTCCCCGCAGGAAAAACTGGAGCAGTTCCCAGGGCAGGAGACCAAGCGGGGCGCAGGGTGGAGAGCGCCCTCCCGGGAGAGTGGCGTGGCCTAGGGCAGGAGGGTTAAATCTTGGCACACCATTGCAGAAAGGTTGCTGACCCCTGCTGGAGCGGCTCATGCCTGAAGCTCCAGAGGTCCCAGGTTTGGTTCTGCCTGTTGGCATTACACCGGCAGAAAATAGTCCCAAACCGCCTTCCATTAAGGGGCCTAGAAGGAGCACTCACGGCCCAGAACAAAGCTTGTGCTAATTGGGTGTTGCTGGGGTCATAGGAAGGTGTATTTATTCAGTGTATCCTTACTAAAGCCTCTGTCAGAATCTCCATCTGCCTTCCCTGGAGGATCCTTTTGCGAGGGGAAACACTGCCTGCCTTCTCCTTTGGGCTGAATCTCCTCTCAAGTGCAGCCCCACCACTGGCTCTTGGAGGTGCAGTTGATGCTAGCTGCCCCCTCGCAGCACAGAGACCCTTTCCATCAGTGAACAGTAATTACTGGCACTGTTGGCCCATGTCCTGCTGGATTTCTAACCGAAGGAAATAGCGTGACCCTGGACCTTGTCAGTGGCTCATTGGCACGTGTCTCTGGGATAGCTGGTATCACAACATCACGTTATTGCAACATCTGTGCTTGGCTCATGCATAGCCTGAGGAGCAAGGATTCCAGTGCGTTGGTGTCCTGATGAATCCATGCGGGGTGATTTTAAACAGCAGCGGTGCCATTGTATCATGGCTTTTATATATTTACCGCTCGCTAAACTACATTCTCCTCCTCCATAGGCCTCTTTCCTTCTGCTCACAAAAGAGAATGTGGTCTAGTGATTACAAGGAGGCCCACGTGGGGCCTGGGTGCCTACCTTTGCCGCTGACCTGCTGTGTGACTTCGTGTTGTGCGTGCTATTTAACCTCTTCGTGTCCCTTTTCCCTTCCATCTGCAAAGTCCTGCTGATCACAGTCCTGCTGACTAGGCCCAAAGGAGCTGCAGAGCCCTAATAGGCTGGTTGCTGGCTGGGACCAGAGAGGGGTGAGGAAAGGTGTGCCTCTCTGGCCCCAGCAGGTCTAGGATAACCAGGGTTCTGGTTGTACTGTGAATAGCTGGGTTTCCAGGGTGAGAGAGGACATGAGAGCCTTACCCCTGCACTAAGGATGAAGCTCAAGGGTCCAGATAGGAAGAGGCCAAGGGAAGATGCTGCAACAAATTGGATTGAGCAGTATGTGGCTGCTGATTTTTGGGTTCCTGGGCCACAGATAAGAAAATAAGATAAGAATGGCCATAATGGGTCAAACCAAAGGTCCATCTAGCCCAGTGTCCTGTCTGCCAACAGTGGCCAATATCAGATGCCCCAGAGGGAGAGAACACAACAGATAATCTTCACATGATCCCTCCCCTATCACCCATTTACAAACAAACAGAGGCTTGGGACACCATTCCTACCCATCCTGGCTAATAGCTATTGATGGACCTTACTTCTGTGAATCTATCTAGCTCTTTTTTTAACACTGTTAAAGTCCTAGTCTTCACCACATCCTCTGGCCAGGAGTTCCACAGGTTGACTATGTGCTGAGTGAAGAAAAACTTCCTTTTGTTTGTGTTATACCTGCTGCCTAGTAATTTCATTTTGTGACCCCTAGTTCTTCTATTGTGGGAATAAATAAATAACTTTTCCTTATTCACTTTTTCCACAAGTCGGGATTTTATAGACTTCTATCATATCCCCCCTTAGTCTCCTCTTTTCTAAGCTGAGAAATCCCAATCTTTTTAATCTCTTTTCATATGGGACCTGTTCCAAACTGCTCATCATTTTTGTTGCCCGTTTCAGAACCTTTTCCAAGGCCAATATATCTTTTTTGAGATGAGGCGACCACATCTGTACGCAGTATTCAAGATGTGGGCGTACCATGGTTTTATTTAGAGGCAATAAGATATAAGATCCAAAGTAACAGGCAGGTCCAGTGACAGGTAAAGTGGTGTGACCCCCTAGGAAGGGATGCAGCTTATTTGGGAGCCTGGACAAAAGGCTGAATGGAAAGGACCTAGAGCCAAGGCAGAAGACCCTAGAGAGGGTAAAATAGACTCTTGGTTTATTGGACTCTTTAATACCCTGGAAGGGGTTCATTCGGAAGTGTGGACTTGGCCACTGAAGACACACCAAGGCGCAGGGGACCAGGGGCAAGCAAAGGCCTGTGATACGACTCTCTGCCACTTGCAGGTGCTGCAGGGGTGTGTGCACTGTTGTATCTGCCTCCCAGGCGTTGGGTACCATTTGCACGGCAGCTGGTGATGCTAGGCTAAAAGTAATGCATAAGCACAGAGTATCCTCAAGAGAGGCACTTACCATTGGGTGCACTCAGTGCTTTATTAATGTACTTTGAGGCGGGGTAGAAATGCCCACGCAGGTTAAAATCAGTTGAATCTTCTGCAGCTATTCCACAATAATGGATTTCCTGGCCGTAGAAGGCTTGGTCTCCTTTACTCTCCCATGTGGAATGGGCAGCATTCAGTACGTGGGTGATGCCAAGTTTCCTCAGTGCTTCCTTGTCGTGTGCAATCACTCTACCAAGAACAAGAGAGACAAGTTCATAAGCAAAAGGGGGACATGAAAGAGCCTCACATGGTCTAGCCCCTGGTACGTCTTCTTGACACTGAATGTCACGGAGCAGTTCAGGGCCTGTTACACCAGGAGATCTGTTGTGCGCATGGCATGACAACAAGCGGGAGCTGGCAAGTTGTGGTTTCTACTCTGAGAGTCACATTTGCACTGCACACACAAACTATGTAAATTACATGTAAATATGGAAATATGTCTCAGAATATAACCACCTGTCTCTGCGTCCGTCCCTACGAGAATTAAAAGTCTGATCCTGGGGGATGCAAAGCTGCCTCCATTCTCATTGAGGTCCCAGGGAATTGTTGGCCCTGTCTCAGCACTTGGCAAGGAGGTTCACGTGATGAGTGGGCGCAGCGTCTCTCAAGATGACAGGACAGAGTCAAGCTTTTTAGTTTAGACTGCAGCCCTTTTGTCTCGATCACAAAGCACATGGATTGCGTTTTTGTAGGAGAAGGGGTGTTAGCCATGGAACCTGGCTAAATTCCAGTGGAGAATTACATTCTGCCTGCTTAAAATGCAGCCACGAGATTGGTTTGTGGAGAGCATTCCTCGTGGCTGGCAACATTGCTCTGCGCGGCTCAAGGGCATCTGTCTTCCATCCCGAAAGGCACCGCATTTCATGGTGCGTGATGTCTGTTCATCGGTGTCATACAGTCAGAGCCTCTCATTCAGGACGCTCTGGTCCAGCAACATCTGTGGTCCAGCAGGAGCACAGACGTTGCTTGAACAGAGACCCCTAGCTGTAGAGGTTGCGGGTGGCTGGGAGTGGAGCCGGTCTGGTGGGTGGCAGAGAGCCCCAGAAGAGACTGCCACTATGCGGGGGACAGGGACAGGAAGCTCCGGGAATGGCTGCCACCTGGGGTGGAGCCAGGGAGCCCCAGGAGAGCCTAAAGGCCTGACCTCCTCTGGTCCGGCAAAGTCCCTTGTGCGGGACAGCTCAGGTCCCAAGAGTGCCGGATCAGGGAGGTCCATCAGGTTGTTTGCACCGTATGAGAGAAGAACTTTGGTGACTCCAGACGAAAAAGGCTTTATTAGCAAAACGCCGTCTTACCTCAGATTGTTCTTTCATTTCTGCTTCTCACGCAGCCTCCTGAGTGATTACGGGGGACTAATTCCCCGGAAACAGGCCCTCAAAGGTGTGAATCTATGGTAACACCCTGGACTACTCTACCATACGGCATTGTTCTGATGCTATTTAAACTCCCTCCACTGGCAAAGGCTTGCTCAGAAAAAGCCTGCTCCAAAGTCTATTGAGCTCAATGGAAAGACTTCTATTGACTCCAGTAGACTTTGCACTGGGCTCTAACTTCAAAGCCCCTATTTCATTTCCTTCCTCTCCTCGCTCCCTTTCCTGCCCAGGATGCTTATTCCAGAGAGTCGTGGGTGCTTGTGCAAATGATCCTGCTCATTTCAGTCGAGGAGGAAAAGCCTCTCTGGAATTCTTGATCAATTCCAATTAACCCCAGTTAGGTTTTGATACTGATTTCAATTTTTAAATAACTCTGTGCTCTTCCTCTGTATTGCAGATCTGATGGCTTGTGGAACTGCTCCATTCTTGACTGCAGCACTTTCTGGTATTGGCTCTTTGCAGTGCACACCCCGGCTACGTCTAGACTACGATCCTCTTCCTCTAGAGGAAATGCAAATAGAGCACCCATTTGCATAGCTCGCGCTCTCATTTGCATTTCCTCTTGTAGAAGAGGATTGTAATCTAGACATAGCCCCAGGGAATAGGAACCAGGGATTTTAAAAAAATTAGCCTTGACAGAGTACCCATTTCCCCTAGTGTTATTTGATCCTTCGGCAAGATAAATGCATTTTAAAAATCAAAATGCCACAAAAATGGCCACCAATGACAGTAACTATGGCATATCGCCAGCATGGACCTAGCCTCCGTTACCTCATTGCAAGATCACTGGCCCCCAACCCAGCAGGTTTGGAAAGCAGCATGGAACTCGTGATTGGCACATGCAGAATTTGAAACACAAAGTATTGTTGTAATTATTAAAATATAGGATCGTGTTTCCCCAGCACATGCTTGCTCCTTGTTTTATGTGCTGTCCATTTACTGCTAAGACTTCCAGTGTTCAGAATATAACCAAAGGGCACTGTGGCCAAGGAATCACTAGCAGCTCCTTCCTTTTCTTATGGTAGTTACCATGATTGTTATTTCCAGATCTTTCAGCCTGTTGATGTTGCAAGGGAACCTTTTGAGGATAGACTAGACTTGCACAGCTGGCAAAACTGATGCTTCTTTATGTGTCAGAAAGAAGCAAAGGGAGGATGAAATTCTAGCCACCCTGCATAAAATCTAGGCTTTGTGCATGTGACCGCTGTAGTGCTGGGTGAACTCCATTCTCTGTCAGCTGTACAGCCCCTAATGACACTTCTCTATTATGATTCCAGATCTGGAAGCCCTCCAAATGTGGACTGTTGATCAAATCCAATGGGAGTTGATCAACAGTCAAAATTACACCCTCTGGTGAGGGTGTAATTTTTCCACCTTTGAAACTTAACAAATGCCTTGCTGTAGCAAAGGGTGGAGTGGGTTTTCCCTTTCCCAGCTGGGACATTGCCCATGGTGATGCTTAATTCCTACTGTACTGACCGGCAGTTTTTCCGCTTCATCACAAACTTATTAACCACAAGTTAGTAATGGCTCTGGTTTAATTATACAATGGTCATATTCCTGGGGAAAAAAATCTGTAATGACTCTGGTTTAATTAGCAAATGGTCATATTCCTGGGCAAAAAAAATCAGCGGATTAGTTTGCCCTAAAAACACATTTTAGAAAGTGAAATGTTTTTCATGTGAAAATCTCATGGAAATCTGGCGAAAAACGAAACATGAGAAATGTTTTAGCCTAAATTTAGAGAACTCCGTACCTCCGTTACGTACACAACTTGAGAAGGAACCATTTGCAAACCCCATTAAAATAATTGTAATAATTCGATGCAAAATAATAGGGGAAAATATTGCAGATGGAAATTCTTTTCTAACTGTATTCCTTGGTTAAGTCCTTTCTGCAGTGTGCAATGCACTCTCCAGTTCTAATCTAAAAGTCAATTTCAAGACTACTTGTAAAGCAGTGAGACAGCTTACACTGGCAATTATTACATACACCCGTCAGAAGGAATGACTCAGTTTTAAATAACACTTACATGTCGCCTATAAACAGGTTAGGCCACACTTCGTCTACGTGGTTCAATCCTATCCTGCAGCTGTCCAGAACATGCTCCAGCTCTTTGATGGAAGGGGTGGCAGATCGTAAACATTGATGGCTTGAAAGGTTCTGGCCATTTTCAGACATTGACCCTTTGGTTATATATTGATTTAGATGATCTAAGACCCAGCCAGAGACTGCTGCTGAGAAATTGATAGTGGTGCTCCGGCTGACCTGTGCTTTTTTGGCTGACATTTGATGTTTCCAAACAGCTGGATCTCTTTAAATGGGGCATGCTTTATTCCAGTCCTTCTGATTGTCTTGGCACCATGTCCTGGTTGGCATGGAAACTTTTCCCCTAAATGAGGCAATAATCCAAATTTTGCACTGCATGCCCGAAGCAAACAATATTACTGTAGCTCAGCGGAGCAGACAGATCTCTCTGCAAAAGGAATGTCATTCTCCCCCTGTTCTAGTCTTAGTGAGAATAAACTAAAAACAGGGAGACCTGTTCATTTTAGAGGGAGGTCCAAAATAAACCAATTTCAGTAATCGTCTTCTGGAGACTGACAGGCCTCTGTGTAGGCTAAATACAATTAAGGAGGACTCGTCACCTCTGTACTTACAAGTTTCTGTATCTTGAACCTCAAAATAATAATTAATGAATGATCACAATGAGCTTTGCTGAGTCGGAAGTAACCCAGAATCAAGACCGACACCCCCTGCCACTATCTGATCATCCAGATGGAAACCCAGAGGAAAGCCCAGCCCATCACCTGTGTCTCTGACCCCCTGCCCGTCATGGCTGATGAGGCTTAACAAAGCACAGCTTGCTCCCCTCGTTGTAGCTGAGCTCAGCCACGCCTCCTTCAAGGAACTTCCACAGTGCCTAAAGACTAGCCAGTCCCGAACTTAACCACTGTAGACTATGGGAACAATGTTTTGGCCAACAATAGGAGAGCAGATGCAGTCTGACCAGCACGGATCTAATGCAGGAGCCAACCTTAAGCTCCTTTGCTGTGGGATCCTTTATAGCAGAGCCCTCATCAACAGGGCTCCCAGACCAATACTGTTTATCGGAGTTTTATGTGGGGTGGTGAGAAGTTCCCTGTATACTGTATATTCTATATATAGGACTTGACTGTTCCCTCTGGTGTAGCCCTACCTGTAGGAGGGGCTTAGTTTACACATGTATGCTTTGGATTCTTATCTCCAAGCACATCCTAGAACAATGAGAAGTGGGTTCCTTTTAAATCAAAGAAAGGGAATAAGGAAAGAAAGAACAGGGCTGGGCAGAGAACATCTTCATGGAATTGCATGACAGGATGGCTTTTGATGGTGGCAGCAGGGCTCGGTCCTTTATGGTTTATTATGTACTATGTTCCAAAAAACTCGTGCTTCAGGGTGACAGCTGGTCACCTGCAGGAGTCGAAATGGGATTTTGCACACACCCTGCTCCCATGTTGGGTTTTTGATCATCCTAGGAAGCATCAGACCCCGCCATGGCTGGAGATGGGACACTGGACAGGGAGGGCCAGAGCTTGGAGGTGACACCTAGGGTGGCCAGATACTTTCACAAAAAATCCCAAACATGGTGGGGGGAAAAATTGGTTGAGCAAAAAAGAAAACCACCAACAAAACAAAAACAAACCGGGAACCAAAGGTGTTGAACAAAAAAAAAAAAAAAAAAAAAAAAAAAAGTGACTGCGCCTTTAAATCACCACACTCCCCACTCGCTCCACCCCCTCCAGATGTGGCAGGGGAAGAATGTCCCCGCCAGCTTTATGGCTGAGAAAAACAGAAAATACAGGACATTTTACATGTCCGGTATTTTCTGTTTTTTTTTTTTTTTTTTAAACCGGACAGGGGCCACAAATACTGGACTGTACGGACAAAAACCGGACACCTGGCAACCCTAGTGGCACCAAGTATTACTTTCTCTTGGATGCTTAGCTGGCTATTTCTTGCTCATATGTCCAGGGTCTAACGGCTCACTGGAGGCGGGGTTCAGATTCATCTCTTCTATTCCTTGCCTGTGGCATATAACAGTGAGAGTAACACTTTGGTCATGCTTTGGTGACTGGGTTAAATGTGTGGGTGCTGGGTGGCCTGTGATACACAAGAGATCAGGTTAGCTGATTTGGTGGACCCTTCTGGCCTACACGCTGACTGTGACACTAAGGGCTTGTCTCCACTATGCTGGGAATTGCTGCTGCAGTGATCGAGCCACTGGCCATCGATTTATCATGTCTGCTTAGACACGATAAATCAATCTCCAGGCACTCTTCCATCGATGCTGGGATTCCATAGGACAAGAAGAGTAGCTGATGTGGTAGGGAGAGAAGCCCCCGGCGACCTTACTGCACACAAGGCATAGCTTTGTGTAGGTAACGTCATATAGATATTAGATTGACCCTGGGGGTTAGTGTAGACAAGGCCTAAGTGCTGGAACAGGAAGTGCCATGTGTGTCCCATTAACGTTAGTGGAATGGAGATTGCAAGGACTGGGTTATCAGAAGTGCCTCAGGGTCAGATTTTTAGAGGGTATGTCTAGACTGCATCCCTCTGTTGGCAGAGGGATGCAGATTAGGCAGGTCGACATTGCAAATGAGGCAGGGATTTAAATATCCCGTGCCTAATTTGCATAAAATGGCCGCCACATTCTGTCGACTCAGTACTTTGTCGGCAAAAAGCGGCAGTCTAGAGGGGGATCTGTCGAGAAAGAAAGCCTTTTTCGACAGATTCCTTATGCCTCCTGCAAGGAGGTTTACAGGTACTTACAGGTGAGTAGAAGCACCTATTGAGATTTTTCAAAAGCACGTAGGCACCTATAATCAATGGAAGGTAGGTGCTTTTGAAGATCCCACAGGGCACCTCTCTGCATCTTTAGGTATCTTTCAAAATGTCCCTAAGTGACTTCAGAGCTTGCCAGTCACTGAGATGCTTTTGAAAATGGTACCTCCTAGGAACACAGCACAAGCTGTGGTGCAGTGCACTTTGTATATATGGTCTTGTTCACTTGCCTGCTAATCTGCTATAACCCAGTTTTCCGGTAATTAAAGGGAAATGCTGAGTGTAGACTAGTACTGCTGTGTCACCTCCAGGCCCTTGAGGAGTCCAGACTGGTAGTGAGGAAGTTTGTTTTCTTCCTGGCAGGCTGCAGCAAGGTGTTTTCTCTGCTTAAAACAATATGGATTGGACCCTTCCTCCCTTGCTCAGGTCGCTAGGTGCCTTATTCCACATGAAGTGCCATTCCAAGAAAGAGAGCTACTCCAGGAAAAAGGTAACACTTAGGGTCAGTAAGTACAGGGCCCTGTATGAGCAAATAGTAAGTGCAAATAAAAAATAATGATTTCTAACTGACCTGACCCTGCAGCTCTTCTGACAGGAGAATGTCATTGTGTTATTTCTTATACGGATGCCAGTCCAGCTCCGCTTCGCTTTGTACTTCTCTGATCTACACTACTCAGGAAACAGGACTCTTCTGGGACAGTAAATGTTAATTTATAACAGGAACAGCTTCTACAGCGGTGACTTCATGGGACAGATGTTAGGGAGCATGCAAAACGTTATCCTGACAGGGAATGCCATTAATCTCACTCATGTGAGTGATTTTGAGCAGCCCAAAAGCCATTAAGACACACTGTTCCCCTCACACATATTTTATATTTTGATGTCTTCTTTTCCAAAGGCTTAAAGCTTGAACTCTATTGTAAGGTGAATGAGTGATAAATTATAATGAAACATTGACTCATACAAAAACCCCATTAACCTGAATGGAGAACTTCAAAGCAAACAAATTCCTTCCCGCCCTCCCTCCTTTGTGATATGTAAAGATTGGCTTAAGACAGTTGCTTCTTTTCAAAACATATTCTGCTTTTGTGGGGTTTTTTTAACATTACCATGTCCCCCCTTCTTTTCTTCCATGGAACTTCATGGCAATATTTTGGAGAACCTAAATAATCATGTCGCAAAGCTGTGATCTGAGCTCCCACCCTGCTTCAGCAAAGCACTGAAGCTAACCTTGAAAGTAGGCATGGGTTTAAACATGTGTGTCGTGCTGGGCTGAACCAGGAGACAAGCATCGGGCTATGTGTCTACA
Organism: Pelochelys cantorii; assembly: GCA_032595735.1. Lineage (NCBI taxonomy): Eukaryota > Metazoa > Chordata > Testudines > Trionychidae > Pelochelys > Pelochelys cantorii. The sequence continues at coordinate 6,557,101 of CM064333.1, forward strand.
CTGCCCCACAATTAGGACTATGAGGGGTGTGATTAGCAGAGTGTGCTGATGTAGCTGACGAAGGCACAAACGAAAGGGTGTCTAGTTTGCACAGTGTGGGCCTGCTTGAGGAGGACTCCGTTAACATGAAGTAGGAACCTTTTAGTTTGCACCTACAGTATCTGCCCAGGAGAGTTACAGTACAGGACTTCGGTGCACATGGCTATTTACGCCCTTATAGTCCAAACTGTGTGGCCGTGTTCCAGAGTTACTAAGATTCTCCAAGAATCAAGTCTGACAAAGCTGTGGGATAGAACAGAGCTATTTGGGTCCTCCAAAGACCTTGCAAATCACCTCCAGCCAAGACAGGGAACTGATCCGTCCTGATATTGCAAGTGTAAAAAAACAAGGAGAAACCTGTTTATTTAATCTAGTGGGGGAAGGTCATCTAATCAGTAAATCATTCTGAAATAACAAAGGGCAAAAGCAGATTGTGCTTTGTTTTACGGATCGCCACAAGGTAACTGGCTAATTTCCAGGTAGATTGATGGTGCCAAATTTGAATACCATTTTTCTGTATTAACAGCAGTATACTCTGTAGCTAAAAATATGATGTTTTTAAACCAATGGTCCTGAATATTACATGGACACACTTACTTTGCTTTCAGCCTGGTTTGTATCAGTCCATATTAACTGATTATTTGAATGAACTTGGTTCCTTATTAGGCTACACGTAGGTAACCAGATTTAAATCTAATTGAATCGCTGCATAAGATTTTGCTTCAGTTTAACCACATTGTTTTTTAAAGTGATTGAGAGCTGAACCAGTGAAACTTCGTACATAGCCAAGGTGCTAGGGTGAAGGTGGTGTGGACACTTGGTTTCTGGGCTTGGTCAATTCTCCAGCAGCTGGGAGGCAAGACAAGGACTTGTTTTAGCAAAGAGTCTTTACCTTACACACCTCCCCTGTGACCAGTTCCAGCTGGAGAAAGAATCCGATTGAGAGAAGTAGCCTATGCTTGGGCTGGAGATCAGAAAGAACCAAAGGGAAATCAGGTGGCAAATTGTGGGGAACATGTTCTAGTAAGGGGAGAGAGATTCTAGCACGTGCCTTGCTGGGCTGTGATCTAATTTTGTTGGTGGAGGTGTTAGGGTGGTTTTTATGTATGATTTAATTGTTCTACTTTGTTAAAATCGAATGTTATGATCGTGTTTAAGTTAGTAATTGGGTGAATCAAGATGGAGTCTGTGACCCTTGGCCTAGGAATCCATGTTGGATCTCCTCAGGCACTGACGGCTCAGAGACTGGCCTGAATTGGATTTTCCTGACAAACAGTCTGAGGGTCCTATTCTGCTCAGACTTTTCCCACCCTTGTGGCTATATGAGGACTGTGTTGTCTGAGCCACAGGGCTGTCTGCCATAGTGGCAGCAGTGCATGGATCCGTCTGTCCTACGCCTTGACAACGAGGGACAAGCCCAGCAGTGCTGGCAGTGGAGGAAGAAGAAGATAACCATCCTCACCAATCCAACCTGCTTGTACTATCAACAGCCTGTGACTCCTTCACCCACCAGTCTGGACAGGACATTGGTCCTCCCCAAGGGCCCTAAATCAGCCTGAGAAGAGAAGATCCTGGATGCCCCCACCGTCACCACTACCAAGTCCTTAGGAAAGAAAGGGTGTTGCACTTAGGTGTTTTCTTGCCATTTTAGTCACTGGGCCAAAGGGTTTGATTTAGTGGGTATGGGCTTCAAACTGCCCTGTTTGTTGCTGTCACTATCACTAGTTTTGTTGGATGTTTGTCCTGTCTGCATCAGGTTGTCTTCCCCATTCCTCCCTCTTTTGTAATCAATCCACTGATAGTTCGCACGAGGCAATCAAGAACCTTGCACGAGCACTCACTATGTTCTCTAAAAAGAGCAGTGAATCCTGAAAGCTACTGAAATGTAGATGGGTGTACGTGTATTGGATGGACATCTGAGATGCTGCCATCATCACTGAAAGTGGAAAGCACGATGAGACAAATGTAGTCAGGGGTCCATATACACTGAAGTTGTAGCCAAATCCAGGGACCAGCATGCTCCTAGTTTTTAATGTAGATGGACTGCAACCATATTGCACAAGACTACACAATGGAACCATGTTGTAAACATATCAGGGATTGATATATAATGACTCAGTTCTACTCCTACTATAGATGAGGGGCATAAGTTAGAAAGATCTGTGCTCTTCTTAGAGGGCTTGAGAAAAAAAATCACTTAAAGTACTATTTATTATTATCATGAGTTTGTCTTCTAGTATGTATTTTTATTTCTTGTCAACGTGTATTGTTAGTGGATACATTTAATAAGGGTTATGATTCTGAAGACCAAATGTTCATGGAAATTGACATGTTATTCCAAGACACTTAAAGCGTTTTGAAATATATTGGATCTATTCACTGATCAACATTCTCTTGTCTGCTGTAGCTGAATGTCCAAATTTTGCAGCTGTTTCAGAAACCCTCGATTGGGTGAAATCCACCGATGTTCCTTCACTGCTTTGATGGCTTTGACCAATGGAAGGTGATGTTTGATCATGAGGTATGCCAACACCAACGAAGCTGACCTGCTTATTCCAACTGCACAGTGGACCAAAATTTTAGCTGGTAAGAGAAAATGAACACAAGATATGGCCAAGGAAGATCAGCAATACGTCAGGTGAGGTTTAACTTAAAGTGGAGAAACAATCCCCAAGACGCTCAACAAAGTATTTAGTTTAACAAGTTAGATTTCTAACCCTAGGAGATGCATCAGATGAACTGCTAGTAATCTGGAGTCCAATCTTGCTCCAATAAGTAATACTTACTCGTACCTGATACAGGCTGAACCTTTCTAGTCTGGCACCATTGAGACCTAACCGGTGCTGAACCAGAGAATTTGCTGAACCACAGGAGGTCAATACTGTAATGAGCAAGTCTCTCTTTGTTTTTATTTCATCGAGGCAAATAAACGGAAAAACACTTGCAATGCTGCTAAATAATCATCTATGACTGCATCAATATTGACACATGATTACACTTTGCAGTATTACCAACACTTCCCCTGCTTACTCTTAGAAAGCATATTTAGGGATAAATTAGAGCTAACTAACAGCACAGGGCACAAAGACCAGGACTGGCAGCTATAAACAAACTTTGATGGACCATGGGAAACTTGACTCCACCCACGATAAACAGACATCCATCTAACTAAAATCATGCTGGACCACTGATATTGCTGGACCAGAGAGGTTCAACCTGTATCTCTTTTTGATGAGACTACAAGTTGGGATGATAAAGGTAATAGTGTTGATGTAATATATTTAGACTCCTGTAAGATGTCTGACTTGATATTGCATGACATTTTGATTAAAAAACCAACAATGATATAAAATTAACTGGCACCCGTTACATGGATTAAAACATTAAAACCTGGCTAACTGCTAGCTCTCGAAATGGAATTGTATGTGGGGAATTGTCAGTGAGTGGGTATATTTCCAGTTGTGTCTCACAGACATCAGTTGTGCACCCTAACTTATTTAACATGTTTTATCCATGACCTGGAGGAAACCATAAAATCATCGCTGATACAGTCTGCAAATGATACAGATTAGGAGAGTGGTAAATAATGAAGAGGACAGGTCACTAAGAGTATGTGTTTTAATATGGCTAAATGTAAATGTATACATCTAGGAACAAACTATGTACTTGAAATCAATGGGAAGTAGCTGTATAAATAGGAATTGTAGGTTTGGGCCTGGATGAATGGCGAAAAATACAAATTGAACTACAAGATAAATAAGAGGTTTATTGCCACCAGCTGAGATGTGCTCCTTGTGGACTGTTGCTAATTGTTATTCTGTGGTAGGGCCTAAGGACCCAGCTCATTAAGGCGAGGCACAGTACAAAGAGGTTATTCACTAGATTTTCTACAATACATTGAAGGTTTCTTTAGTCCTGAGTGTTATCCTTCATGGCCCAATTATACAACCCTTATGGAATTCCCTTGCAAAGAATGCAACTCCTCACATGAGTAAGGGCTGTTGGATAAGACTATCCTGCTTTTTACACATTTGCATTGATTTACAAATGTATTTTTTCGCAATATATGACAACACACTGAGGCAACAGACCCGCTGAGGCTGAGTACAAGCATGACTAGTAATAGTAAATAGACAAAACACAGGGGTGGCACACAGTGCACAATCAGCCTGTGGAACTTGTTGCCAGGGGATGCAGTGAAGGCCAAAATTATACCCAGGTTCGAAAAAGAACTTGATGAGCTCATAGAGGATAAACCCATCTATGTCTATTAGCCAAGATGGATGCAACCCCAGGCTCTGGCTGTCAATAGCTTCTGACTGCCACAAGCTGGGAGTGGCCAACAGGAAATAGATCACATGATGATTGCCTGTTCTGTTCATTCCCACTGTAGCACCTGACATTTGCCATTCTCAGAAGCCAGGATAAAAATGACCCTCTCCTGCTAGTTATGTTCATATCCCTCTTGGACCATGTCTATGAGCTTTTCATACAGAACATGAATGCATCAGGCCAAATCACGCTACAGAATAATATCTTTTAGCTATGCATCCTTACACGCCTCTCCTCTTTCTTGTCCTAGCCTCATATGTTCTTTCTATATCCTGTGGGATTGTTTCTTTGCTGTTATAGGATTCCCAGTGTCAGGAATTTGTCTCCATTTTAAATATTCATGTTTCCTCTTTTAGAGTCAGCCTTTCTTCCCACCTGTTTTCACTTTGATTTTCTCTCCTTTCTTTTCTACTTCAATCTCTCCTCACACTTTCTGCTGTGAGTTTATTCGTACCCTCCCCTGCCCACTGCTCCACTTCTCTGTACCCTTCCTAGGTTGTTTTGAAATACAGGCGGTGGGGACTAGAAAGGAAGAGGTGCTGAGCACAGGTTGCACTCAGCACACTCCAAACCACTGGTGATGAGTGTGCCAGAGCGTGAACAGGTGACTGAATTAATGGGGATCGCCCTGCAGAGATGGGGAAGTTAATCTAACTTGTAGGACCAGCCTGTCAAAATAGCATGTCATCCTAAACCCAACTGAACAGCAAGGATTTCGTACCTCCTGGTGTGTTCAAGGCTTTATTTATAAACTCTGCTGCAGAGAAAAAGTACTGACTTATGTCGAAGTCTGGAAGGTCATAGGCTGGTACGCCATAGTAATCAATGGTTGTGCCATAAAAGTCCTGGCCTCCTTGGCAGAACATTGTGCCGTGGGCAGCATTTAAAACATGGGTAATGCCCATCTTCCATAAACCAAATCTGTTGTGAGCTGTAACTCTAAGGAAAAGACAAACATACACAAATAGATTTGCAAAGATTTTACAGAGTAGGAAAACTTTTGTGGTTGCATTTTCCAGGGCAGAAATTAAGACATTTACACAACAATTAACGACCCAATCGTATTTTTATCTCACACAGATTTCAAGGCTTGCACTGTTCAAATCTTTATCAGCTAGCAGAATCAAGAATTCCTCAGCACAATCAAGTATTCATAAACCAGACTTACGATAAACAGGAGCACCAGAATTGTAGTCATCTGAAAGGGGCAAAAAGTACTGTATTCTATCAAGCCATTCCATGAAGTTATACTTACAGGTCTCCTAAGAAGAGGTTAGGCCAGACTTCATCCGTGCGGTTACAAGAATATGGTCCAGTACTCAAAAGCTGCTCTAGGTCTTGAACTGTAGGGACTGCAGCTGTCCATGTCTCAGCACCTTCTGGGTCCTTGGAGAGCAACACATCCCCCTCAGCCATTGTCGTTAAAAGAGAAACTTTGCTCTCAGAAATCAGAGAAACTGAACCAAGGCTGGCTTGTCTGCTTGGATTTTGCCAACATTCCCAGCTGTCCTTTTTCCATCGCTGGAGACTAGTGGCAACAGGTGCTGGTCCGCAGCATGGGAATATCCTGTTCAACACACTGCAAAAGAAACACAGTCGCCCGATCTTCAGAGACAGCCATTAAACAATTCAACGGCACTGGATCAGTCCTAGTGAGCTAACGCAGAGTAGATTTGTCTTTAGTGCTTTGATTGATTTCCCCCTCTGGAGCACCACTTCTGTGAGGCCCAGCTGCCTTGCTCTCCTTTCCCACAACAGAATGAGGCCCTTGCTCAGTGCCAGAAACCCCTCCTCCTGGTGGGCTGCTAATCTCATGCTTCCCACCATCCCTAGCTCCTTGTACAGCCCCTTTCTTGGCTCTGCAATGGTTTCCCCCATACAAGAGTTCAATTTTTGATGCAACCCACCTTCCCCTGCAGGCTGTCAGCTACAAAGACTAACTTGTCAGGCACTTCTGGCAGTGGGAAGAGGGGAGTGTATTGGGAGGGCAGATCAGAGGCTGAGGTCAGGTGAGCCTCGAGGATCACTCCAAGCGTGATTCTTAACCTCCTATGCTCTCAGCAGCCACAAATCCTCCCCCATCCCAAAAAACCCGAGTAAGTTTTACGGGACCAGCCACCCCAACACCTAGGAATTAGCTGCTTAAGTGTTAACACTGAACAGGCCAGCCTCAAACAGGGCTCATCTCATTGAAATTTTTCCACCTGAAATTATTTCATTGAAAAATGCATCCCAAATACAACCAAAATCGTCCCACCCCTTCCCCAGAGGTAGTAGTAATATTACAGTCTTGATCCAGGGACTTCAAATTTATGTGTGCATGCTAGTTCCCTGCCTGCAATACTCCCACCTCCCAGACCAGACTTGTCATTATTCACTATAAAATCCAAAACACAGCAGCTCCCATTAACAACATCTAGCCCTATATTAAGTGAAGAAAAGACCTGGTGAAGAACAAACCTTCCAGGCACCCTAATAACCATCCCCAAGCGACACAGCGGCTATTACAAAGTAATTGCTACAAAGCCGAACGCACACCTGAAGAGGTTCCATTGACAAGGTAAGCATCAGGATGAATGTTGAGTGGATTATGATGTCACTTAGTTATCACCCATGGTCATATGCTTTGGAAGTGGCTTACTGAATGAGCTACTGACTTTTCAACTTTGGGGAAAAATGTGAGTCTCAGGGTATGTCTACCCTGCATGGCTATTTGGGGATACTGGAGGTCTTAACAAGCTGCCCGTTATTTTGAAATATTTTCCAAAATAACAGGCATGCTATTTCGGCATCCTGGTAACCCTCGTTCCACGAGGGTTAAGGGATGTCTCCAAATAGGCTATTTTGAAATTTGGTGCGTCTACACTGAATAAAATAATTTTATTTTTTTGCAAAGCATTTTTATGTGACTTTAGAAAACTAATTCCCTCATTATCAACATAATAAGCAGCAGCAGTGCAGACTTTCATGAATTTCCTTACTAATTCTCAACCTAGTATTTTCAGCCTATGTCCAGGGTCTTTGGCATTCTAACCAGCAGGACATGAACAAGACTATTTGATGAATTTTTACTGTGTGCGTGTTTTATTACCTTTATAAGTTTTTACCCTGTGCCGTAATTTTTTTCCTTTTTTTAAATAAATTATGGCTTCTGAATGTTTTGCTGCGACAAAAGATCTACCTTCTCCTCCCCCCCCCCCCAATGACAAAGAGCCATTGTGTTCTTGTTACTAGCCCCATTAGCTCTTAGCCATCCGATCCCTCTTCTGGAAAGCTTCTATTTACAGGAGTCAGAAAGAGGCAGAGCTGGATGCAGGCAATATCATGGTTGTGCTTGCACTTAGCTCTGGTGTTAAGACTGGTGAGTACTTTCAAAGATTACCAAAAAATGTTGAAATGAATAGAGCAAATGTATCTCTTCTGCACCAGACTGCAGCGTACAGTTCTCATGTAGGATTAGAGTGCTAATGGTACAAAAAATGCCAAACTGATTTATCTTTAGCCAATTAGCCCTGATGGTTTTGGAAGCATAGTTACCAGGTTTAGTTTCTTTGCTAGAACAGAGTCTTCACAAGCCATGCAAATCCTTCATTTTCTCTTTATTCGCTTGGGGCTTGTATTGTGGCATGGTTTTTTTTTTTCTGTTTTATGACATACTCATATCAAATGACTAAACTCAATTTTAATAATATTACTTATTTTACTAAAGTGTATTTACATGTACCCATTACATGTACACATCCCATGTTATATCACTACATATAGAATGTGACCCTGTTGTAAAATATTAAGTAGAAACAGGAAGAGTTGAGAGCGCTTGTGGTAACCTTAACTCAATTTGCTGATTAAAACCTTAACCTAACTGACCTAATATAATCCTGCATGTCAGTGATTTTGTTTTCAATGTAAAGCTCCACCTGACAATTAAAACTTGCAAAACATGCTTTTTGGAAACTTGCAGTTGTTTTAAACAGCTGTAGTATAACACTTGTTTTAAATCCATAGGCTGACTCACCAGCATTGCCATGACACATCAAACTTAGTCATATCAATCAATTCACATCATGTACCATGAAGTGACATGACATGAAGTGACTGAATGAGGTTTGTTGGGAACTGCTGTTGAAACACTCAGTGTTTAACCAAATCTTTTAAAAATGCACCAAATTTAAGCAGGCAGAAGCAGCCTCTAATTTTGAAATTCAACTAATAGTTACGTTTAGGGAAAAAAAAGGATTGAATTGTGCTGTTTGTCACTTTTCTTCACAGTAATTTGGCAGTTTATGGAAATAGCTGTTAAACAATGAAACAAGAGACAATAACACCACCATTCACAGTGAAAACTTACAGTAAAGCCCAACAGTCCAGGTTCTCCCCAGTAGTGAGACGGCTTTGTGCCTGGCAGTGCAGAATTGCCCTAAAGCCAGCATAACCAGTGGCAGGGTCAGCATAGCTGTTTCTCTGCTACCCCTATCTCTATGGTTGATATAAGGTGCATGGTCACAGTTGTGGCCCCTGAAAATCCACAGCTGCTGTAACTGTGGTCCTGGGCCACATGCACACATCCTTGCATCCTTCCAAGATTTGGCCCTTTAAGATTGAGACTAAATTCAGGGAGCACATGACACGATCCTGTGACTACCCCATTGCAAGAGATGCCAGCTATATCTAGAGTTTACCTGCAGTAGAGAGAAATGCAGGGTAAGGAAAATACCTGGGAGGGGCTCTCGATAGTAACTCAAAAGCATGTGTTCTCTCCTGTCTGGAGGGAAAGGATCTATGCCTTAAGTGTTTTGGATTTTTTGAGCCTTCTGTTGTTGAATAAGCTTGTCCTAAGGATAGGAGCATGTTGTGGTGGTTTTGTTTTTTGTTTTTTTTTACTGCTCCAGCTGCTATTCAGCATACAGGATGACTGGTAACCAACAGAATTTGGAGCCCTTATGTTACAGACTGGACTAGAATGGTGCACAGCTGACTCAGACTCTAGGAGGCACGTATGTCGCTTAAGTATATGTTCTTTCTGTGCTTTGTTGTTTGTTTCTTGTTGGGGTTTATTTGTTCTTCCTCTGATACCATGTTCTCTAAATTCACTATAGAAACTTCGGCCCCATCCTCACAGATAAGTACCTGGCTAGTACAGGTTGAACCTTTCTAGTCCTGCACTCTCTGGTCTGGCAACATCCGTGGTCCAGCATGATTTTAATTAGCTGGATGTCCACTTACCATTGGTGTGGCCAAGTTTCCCGTGGTCTCGTAAAGTTGTTTACAGCCACCAGTCCTGGTTCTCAGTGTTCTGTGCTGTTATTTTAGCTCTCATATACCGCTAAATGTTTTCTATGAGCCCAGTAAGCAGTGGAAGTGTTGGTGATGCTGCTAAACAGTATCGACCTCCTATGGCTTGGCAAATTCTCTGGTTCAACAACTGTCAGGCCTCAAAGGTGCCAGGCTAGAGAGATTCAACCTATACGCCAAACAATATGGAAGTTTGAGGGAGAGGGCCCCCTCACTACGTTTAGAGGCTATCACAGTTCTGGCTTTTGGCCCCTTTACCTCTCAGTGCTGTTGACATTAAAGCAAGCCACTTGACATTCAGGAACTCCCTGTGGTTTTCCTATGATTTGAGTACTATTCCTGGTATCATATCATGAACACACAACCAGCGTGGTAAGAAAATGATTCCCGCAGAGAATAATTTCCTTTTACTGATTACACTATACCCTTTAGGTCCTGTGGAAACCTCATACATTCAAATTAGTGATAATGGCAGAGTCTTTAATGGGACCATCCTTACAAACTTTTGCCCATGAGCTGTTAAAAAATAGTTATGAAAACAAATAGTATTAGAAAATATTACATAGTGCCAGGGACATATGTATGAACAATCCCTTGGTCACATACAAAAGTAAAAGGGTGGGGGAGAGAATGGTGAATTTAGTCCTAAGTATCCCTGGAAACCGCAAGAAATATCAACTTCCACTGGAAGACAGTCGGAAAGTACTTAAAGTCTGTAGAGAACTAGAAGGCTAAGGGGATTGGCTATGGCAGATGGAATTTTTTTTGTACCTACGTCACTAACTGAAAAGGGGCTGAGATGGCTGAAATGTAGTAGCTGAAGACTGTTCAGCAACCTTATGTGAATTAGTGGTTTCAGTGCAAAAAGTCACTGTTACAACTGGAACTCTTTGTGGGTTGGCAGTGTTATCAGAGAGGCCAAGGATTAATGCTTGCTAGTGTCTATACTCATTAGGAGAGTGATGAAAGGGGTTTGAAGTCAGAGACCTTGGAATAGGCAATTTTTTGCTGCAAAATTTTGAAGCAAAAATGTCACTGAAGTGAGATCGGGACATAAAATTATGGGCAGAAATTCTTACACTTGCTCCAGCACAAATTTATCTTGGACAATTTTGAATGGAATGGTCAGTGACTTGACACCTTGGCCTAATTCTGCTGTTTTTATGCAATACCAAACTCCCTTTGATTTCACACTGTGCAAACATGTAAGGATGGCAGAATCAGGTTTGCTGTTATAAATAAGAGATCTCTCAGAAAACAAAGGCTGCAAAGATAATGCCAATTTGTCATCTGGTATAATTCCATTAACTTCAATGGATTTACATTAGCACCAAAACGTATTATTACTGAAGCTTAAATTTATTAGGCTTTCGTTAGGTGTGGTGATAGCTATATAACCAAGAAAGGTGCAGTGTGTATGTTCCTCAGAGCACAGTATGCAGAAAAGGTACTGCATATTAACAAGAAGACTTATGAGCAAAAGTAATTTTTCTTGGTCATCACGTGCTTCCAAAAAGTCAGCTCCCTTGCATAACTCTGCCTCTGTGTCTCTTCTCACATTATTCATAACTTTGGAGGCACTTAATGTTCTGGTACTTCATAAAGGCTTCATAGGTTACCTGAGCTGGACACCTTTGCTCTTTGAACGATTTCAAATAAACATCTGACTAAGAGCTCTTGGCTACCTACCAGTTTACTCATTTCTCCTTATATAGTTGCCAGGGAGAATAATGACCTAAGATATCACACCTCAAAGAAAGAGATATTTTGCATTAGTTACCTGATTTGAAAATGGACACTGGGGTTAAATGAGACTGCAAGTCTTTTCAGTATATTTATCTAGAAACCATGTCCTTGGATGGGGGTGTTGTATTTATTGGCCAGTTTATTGATAATTTCTTTTTGTCTTTAACAGGGAAATAATTTTCCCTCTCTTTGCATGTATTCAGAGTTTAATAGCGGTATTTGGGTGCAGGTTTGTGGGATTGTGGAAAATTCTACTCAATGCTTGTCAGAAATCATCACTTTTACATTGTCTCTAATTTTTTTAAAATTATGTATGAGAGCCAACAGATTATTAAACCTGATTTTTCCAAAGTAGCCGGAGTATCTGTATTTGTCATAATTAAGTGTAAAAGCCTACTTTAATGTAAATTAGTTACAACTGAAAATCTGAACAGCAAAATAGGATGAAAACCCTTCATGTTAACCTTCGGAGCTTTTTCCTTTCCTCCCTTATCCCTACTATATGCACTTTCTCTACAGGCCTGCTCTGCTGATTCTCTTCCACTTCATCAAAGGGAGAAAACCAATCAATGCTTCTCACCTAGCTCATCTATTGCATTAGCTCTAGACGTGCAAGAGCCCTTTTCTTCTCCTACAACCTGCGGTAGAGAGAGCTCTACTTTGCGGACGAAAGCTCATGCTCCTATATATATTTTTGTTAGTCTCTGTAGTGCCGCAGGCCCACTCATTTTTGAAGACATCTTGTGGTACCTCTACACCGCAGCGTTATGTCGGAATACCAACATAGTGCGCATCTACACTACGAGCCTTTATTTCACAATAACGTTGAGGTGGAGGACGTCTTGCTCTGACGCCTGGTACCCTCATTTCACGAGGAGCCAGGGCAGACGAAGGCCGCGGGTTCTTTCTTCGAGTGCCTGCTGCGTAAACAGCCCCCGAAGCCCACGGAAGCTGTTTTTTGACTTAAGATAAGCAGGAGCTCTGCCGTTTAATTCAGCTGTAGCCCTGCGGTGCAGACGCGCCCGCGGTTACTCGACGGCTCCTAGCCACAGGCTAGCGCACCTGAGGCTTCTTCATCAACCCGGCTCTTTCATTTCAAGTGGTTTGGGTTAGCTTGGCCTCCTGCTAGTGCCTTGGGGGGGGTTAGCAAATGCACCAAGTGGGGGGGGCACTTTAGTTCCGGGGGGGGTGCCCTCAGGCAGCAGTTTCTCCTGCAGGCTTCAAGTGACACTAAAGGGCCCCGGGGCTCGCGCCCCTCACTCCCGAGCAGAGGCGCCGGGGGGGCGGGGCCGGCTCAGGAAGGGTCCCGCGGGGGTCGAGCGAACGGCGGGGTGACGTCACCGCCCCGCCCCCGCCGCTGTGGTTCCCGGCAAGCCCCGCCCCTGCCGGGCGAGCGGCCCGCGCGGCCACGCCCCCCGCGGGCGCCGCAGACTGGGCGGAACCCACCGCGTCGCCCCGCCTCCCACAAATCCCCTAGGCGGCCCCCCCCCACAGGCCCCGCCCCTTCCGGGCGGGGCGGGGCTGTTGGCTCTTCGCTGGCGGCACTTCCGCCCGGGTGATGGGGCAACCAGCGGCCAGGGAGCGGGGCCCCCTACGTCGCCGGGGAGCGCGGACGGGCCCGCGGGGAGGTAGGAGCCGCGCCTCAGGGGCTTTGCCGGAAGGGAGGGAGGGGCTGGGGGGGGGGGTTGCTGGAGGCGGTGGGGGGGGAGGAAGGGGCTGGGGAGGGGGGGTTTGCTGGAGGCGGTGGGGGGGGGAGGAAGGGGCTGGGGAGGGGGGGTTTGCTGGAGGCGGTGGGGGGGGGAGGGAGGGGGGTTGCTGGAGGCGGTGGGGGGGGGAGGGGGGGTTTGCTGGAGGCGGTGGGGGGGGAGGAAGGGGCTGGGGAGGGGGGGTTTGCTGGAGGCGGTGGGGGGGGAGGAAGGGGCTGGGGAGGGGGGGTTTGCTGGAGGCGGTGGGGGGGGAGGAAGGGGCTGGGGAGGGGGGGTTTGCTGGAGGCGGTGGGGGGGGAGGAAGGGGCTGGGGAGGGGGGGTTTGCTGGAGGCGGTGGGGGGGGGAGGAAGGGGCTGGGGAGGGGGGGTTTGCTGGAGGCGGTGGGGGGGGAGGAGGGGAGGGGGGGTTTGCTGGAGGCGGTGGGGGGGGAGGAAGGGGCTGGGGAGGGGGGGTTTGCTGGAGGCGGTGGGGGGGGGAGGAAGGGGCTGGGGAGGGGGGGTTTGCTGGAGGCGGTGGGGGGGGGAGGAAGGGGCTGGGGAGGGGGGGTTTGCTGGAGGAGGGCGGTGGGGGGGGGAGGAAGGGGCTGGGGAGGGGGGGTTTGCTGGAGGCGGTGGGGGGGGGAGGAAGGGGCTGGGGAGGGGGGGTTTGCTGGAGGCGGTGGGGGGGGGAGGAAGGGGCTGGGGAGGGGGGTTTGCTGGAGGCGGTGGGGGGGGAGGAAGGGGCTGGGGAGGGGGGGTTTGCTGGAGGCGGTGGGGGGGGAGGAAGGGGCTGGGGAGGGGGGGTTTGCTGGAGGCGGTGGGGGGGGGAGGAAGGGGCTGGGGAGGGGGGTTGCTGGAGGCGGTGGGGGGGGAGGAAGGGGCTGGGGAGGGGGGGTTGCTGGAGGCGGTGGGGGGGGAGGAAGGGGCTGGGGAGGGGGGGTTTGCTGGAGGCGGTGGGGGGGGAGGAAGGGGCTGGGGAGGGGGGGTTGCTGGAGGCGGTGGGGGGGGGAGGAAGGGGCTGGGGAGGGGGGTTGCTGGAGGCGGTGGGGGGGGAGGAAGGGGCTGGGGAGGGGGGGTTGCTGGAGGCGGTGGGGGGAGGGGGGTTTGCTGGAAGAGAAGGGTAGATTGGGCTAGGGAGGGGCTTTGCTTGGGCCGGGAGCTGGCACTGGCCCCTTTTTCCAAATCTGTTACCCCATCTCTGGGGCAGATCCCCCCTCTATCTAATGCCCAGTGTCTAGTAGATGCCTGTTGCTCTCCCTGTGTTGGGAGACAGGGGAAAGTTTTCTCTGTTTATTAAATTTAAAGTACGAGCTGCATTCCCCACCAGCAGCATAGCCCATGACCCCTTAGTCTGTCTCAGTGTGAGCCCCACCTCTGGGAGTGCTGTGGTCACTGCTGGCTGGGTGCAGGTCTGGCTGAGATTGTAGCATATCAGATTAAGAGCAGTACTTCCCCACGCTGTGGTTGAAGCGATGATACTGACTTGGTGGTGTAATATTATAGTTTTTATTTCCCAACACTGTAATCCTAAGAACAACAGGCTTCGAAAATAATTACAAAATTCAAACCAGCAAAAAGAGTAACTTTTCTGTTTACCATGTATGGCTCTATGTTGTATTTATTAAAAAAGGCAAAATATTTTTACATGACGTGTTTTGTAATGTGCTTTGTGTAGGAAGCTCTGCAAAATTGTGCTGAGATTTGCCAGTTTGTTGCACCTTTTGTTGCTGCCTTTGATGCAGATCCATATGGATAATTGCTCTGTTGTAAATATGGGACAGGAGATGTTATAGGCACAAAACATTTGGTTTCAAAGGTAGAGCTCCATTTGGAATATGGAGATATGCCTATCTCATAGAGCTGGAAGGAACCTTGAGAGGTCATCAAGTCCAGTCCCCTGCCATCACGGCAGGACCAAGTACCATCCCTGACAGATTTGCCCCAGATCCCTAAATGGCCCCTCAAGGATTGAGCTCACAACCCTGGGTTTAGCAGGTCAGTGCTCAAACCACCAAGCTAGCCTTCCCCTGACTGCATAATAATTGCAGCCAGTTTGTCCCTTATTGTAACACTGAAGGTTTGACAGTTTAAAAAGTGCTTTTAATTAAAAAAAAAAAATTCTCCAAGAAATTGCAAATTAGTTGCACACGTATTTGTAACACATGCTGCCTTGCATACAAAACATGACCGTCTTAATTTTAAATATTCCTAGCTTTTGATGACTTGTGTTCATTTTATTTTAAATTATTTTCTTCAAGTTTTTGTTTATATTAACAATGGTCAGGAGGAAAACTCTTTCCTGGAAAATTTTGATATATACCAGAGAGGAGGCAAAATGTTCATGTAACTGGTCTACATCATGCATTCATGCAAACATATGCCAGAGTTTGACCGTTATGTTGCTCTGCTCCGTAGGACCCTTACAGTCTATAAGAAGAGCTGACGTAATCTGATTTTATTCTGTCGCCAGATTTCTTTCTATCAAATTATTTCTAAAGAAAACAAAAGTATCCGTTGGGTAACATGAGGATGTTGCTATCAGGGATGTTGGCACATAATCAATTAACTGATAAGCCTAGCCACAACTACACACACCCCTTGCTGCTTCCCACAGGCGGTGTGCTGGAGCAGCCTCTGCTGGCGGGAAGTGTGGGGCCTCCGCAGACTGGCTGCTCTGGGGGATGCAGGAGCAGCCTCTGTCTGCGGGGAGCTCGAGCTCCTGGCGGACAGAGGCTGCTGCCACCCGGTGCTGCTGCTGCTGCCGCCGCCTCTGTATCAGAGGCAGCAGCATGGGGTGATATGGGGCTCCCCGGGAGTGGGTCCGAGAGCGCACTGGCTGCCAGGCCTGTCCCCGAAGTATTTTAGCAACTGTGTAACCAATATATTTTTTTGCTGCTACACGATTACTAAAATAAACATTATCTAACATCCCTAGTTGCTATTTGCTTGAATAATCATTGTGACAATGTC
Organism: Pelochelys cantorii; assembly: GCA_032595735.1. Classification (NCBI taxonomy): domain Eukaryota; kingdom Metazoa; phylum Chordata; order Testudines; family Trionychidae; genus Pelochelys; species Pelochelys cantorii. The sequence goes on from CM064333.1 coordinate 6,573,165, forward strand.
ATATTCCAGTTTTTGCTCAAAATACTATGGTAGTTGATGACAGTTGGTGTTTCCTTTTCTGATACTTAGGAGAAAGTCAAACACTTAAATAGTTTAACTGGAAAAACGACAAATAGTCTGGTAGCGCTTTATAGACTAACAAAATATGTAGATGGTATCATGAGCTTTCGTGGGCACAGCCCACTCTTCAGCTGTGCCCACGAAAGCTCATGATACCATCTACATGTTTTGTTAGTCTTTAAAGTGCTACCGGACTATTTGTTTTGTCATTTTACCTGTACAGATTAACTCGGCTACCCCCAAAGCTTAAATAGTTTAGTCTTTCTACCTGAAGGTTGTGTTTGAATAGCAAGGCACAGTAGGGAAGCTTGCTCCAATCCTGCCTGTGCTGTTCTGGTTTGGTGCTTAAACAGAGGAATTGCGCTTCCTTTGAAGTCATTTACAAGCATTTTACTCTACTAACTTCTAACTCTTGACGTCATATCTTATAGGTGGTTGTTATATTTTCCAACATTGTAAACAAATGGAAGAAAAGGGAAGAGAGAGAGAAAGCTTTAATATGTCCCATCTCCTTGTTTTATTGATTTACATATCATTTGGCTAAGTCATTTTCCTAGGGCTTTCTGCATGACTTTTGCTTATAAACTTCAGCAAAATAGCTCACTCATGCTCCGATTTCTTTAAAGCTGTCAGCTGAATTCTCAGATGATTCCATCCATATTGTGTACTCCATCATGCTGCTGGGTGGCGCATGCACTGTCTTGCAATGTCTCAGCCATTTTCTACCCCAAGGTGGCAAGGGCTGAGCGGGCTTTTCTGGCTTTGCTCCTTACAGTAGCCAGGGCTAGCCATGCACCAGAAAGGAGAGTAAGGAACCTCCTGTGCTCTCATGGATACCTCTTCCCCGCCCCCCTCTCCCCCCAAGAAAAGTTCCCAGAAATGCAGAGGAGGAAGAAGCTGGACTCCAGGATAAGAACATGGAAAGGAGGTGGGGAGGAGGGCGGCACTGGAGGCAATAGAAGAGTTAGGGGGCAGAGTATGTAGAGATGGGAGGGGACAGAGATGAGACCCAGAAGGAACAGGGAATAGGAGCAGAGGAGAAATGGACAGGGAGTGGAGAGAAGGGGACAGTAACTGGGGAGATGATCTGGAGCCAGGGTGAAAAGAGGGAATAGAAAGTGGGACAGGGGGAGAAAGGATTCATGATTATATATCTAGAGCACACTCCCTTCTAGAACCTGGAATTAAGCTCAAGAGTCGAGACTCAACATTTTTCTGCTGACTAGCAATTAGCTGTGAAGCTCCCTGATAAAGCCCTTATAGAGGCTGGTCCACATGGAGGAAAACAACCCGTTCCTAGCACCAGTTACTCCATGACATGAGTTCAAGAACAGTTCAAGGTCTGAGGCTCTGACTCTAAAGATCTCAGCTCAGCTGATAAACCCTACATGGCTCATGGTAGTTCTACCTGATGGAATTCCGTGTGTGTTCTTTTTTTAAAGCATCAGAAATTACACTGAGAAACTCACGCTTTTGTTTTCTTAAGTAGAGCCTGAAAATATAGTGAGATGGCCTTCTGCCTTTCGGACAACTTCTTAAAACTCTTTAAAACAGGATGTAAACCCAGCTGATCCTGTTAGTCCACTGGTTACAGGTAGCTCCTTCGTTCACCCTCCTAAGCATCTATAATTCCTTAGGCCTGTCCATTTAGGTCCTGGCAGAATGAATGGATGAATATTAAATTTATTGGGGCTTCTAACCCAAGTTATTCTTTCCATTATGTGCACTCAGTTGAAGTTTACTTTTTTCCCTGCCTTTTAGAGGATCCTTTGTATTTGGATGTAACCACCTCTTTCTTATTTGACACAGATCAGTTTGTTTACATGTCGACATTGATATCAAAGTTCCTTTATACATTACACATACAAGGACTATATATATTGAGTCCTTTCTCAGTTCATAAGTATTGACAGTACTATGTTAAATTCGTAAGTCTTACTCTGATCCTGAACCTATTTTATGCATGTAGGCTGTTTTGCTGCACTAAGGACTGCACAGTTGAACCCCATGCACTTACATGGAGCCCCAGTGCAGTCAGTGGATGATGTGAACCAATTTGTGGGTTAGCTAGTGGAGCATGAGGGTCCTTAAACTTGCACTTACTACGATAATGCCATACGTTCTGGGGTAGCATACATTTTCCAGTTATCTGACACAACATTTTGGGGTTCAGGGGAGACCTAAATAGACTGAAATGTGAATACTATAGCTAGACATTTTCCACAAGCTGAGATGAGTTGTTTCTCTTCTTGCAAAAAAGGGCCATGTGATCATTGGCCATAAGTGGTTAGGATCTTTGTTCTACTTTTCTGAAAGATGGCACTTTCTGCACTGAATAACCATGATATATAACAAAATAATTAGCTCCAATGAAGCACCAAACTTGTGCTTACAGGAGTAAATAAATGAGTCCTTAAAATCTGTGTTTTGGATACACAGATGGTTATGTTAGTCAATATGTATTTTCCTTCTAACAGGGAACATCTCCAAAGGAATTGCTTCATTCTGTTCCGCATAGAATATGTATCTTTTAAAACTGCTTGAACTGAGAGCAGGTTTTACTACAAATTGATAAATTCAATAGAAAGTCACGAGCATCAGATGGTATTCACTAGAGTTTTGAAGAACTAACAATTGGGGTAATGTAATCTTAGCACTGAATTCCCTTCTGAACCAATTGAAAGGAAAATAGCTAAAATGACACCCAATTTTTTAAAAAGGCTCTAGAGATACTTCTAGCATTTACAGGCTGGTAAACCTAACTTCAATACCAAGCAAATTGGTTGAAACTATAATAATGAACAGAATTATCAGACACATAAGTGAATATGATTTGTTAGGGAAGAGCCAACATGGCTTTTGTAAAGGGAAAGTCATGCCTCCCAGATGTATAGCTTGCTTGCCCTCAAACCCTCCTCTCCCAATCTTTCTCCTGATCCTTTCCAGTCGGAATGCACTGAGCGGTTTGGGGCAGTGTGGTCCTTTATACCTGCATGCGGTTGTGCAAATCACCAGAGGGTGTGCATGCTGCTGCAGTAGTATTGCTGAGTGAAAAATCTCCAATAATTGTGCATGGTGCAATCTTGCATTGATAGTGGAATGGATGAGTGCAACACATCTCAAAGAACAGCAGTTACCTACCTTTCTGTAACTGTTTTTTCTGTTTGCTATGTAATCTACTTTTTGAAGTAAGAAAAGTAAATACTTGGCACTTACATAGTGCTTCACATTTTTGAGTGTTGTATAAACATTAATAGAATGGTACAATAAAAATCAAACATGTGTAAGTTACACTTTGTAGCATGGGAAGTTGGGTACTCAATCAGTTGGGCTTCAGAGTCCTTTTTCACTGTTTGTGCCTTTAGTTATAACTGTGAATGAAAAGTGTTTTCATGTTTGATTAAAGGCTGAAGGCCAAGAATTTCAGTGGTCAGCCCATGTGATATAACAAGGTATATAGAGGCAGCAAGGCAGGGGAGGGCGTGCAGTCGATAGGATAATAACCGATAAGGCTTATTAATTAATCGTTTATTCAACTACACACTAACATCCCTATGAAGTCCTATGAATGCTTACATTTGGGACCTTCAGAGGGGTAGCCGAGTTAGTCTGTAATAGGAAAAACTTAAACAACAACGAATAGTCTAGTAGCACTTTAAATACTAACAAAACATGTAGATGTTGTCATGGGCTTTCGTAGGCAAAACACACTTCTTCCGATGACTGGAGTATAATGAGTCTAGATCCAAGGATAAATAAGGGAAGGGCGGGGGGGGGGGAGGGGATAAAAACGGGAGGGAAGGAAGAAAAAGAAAGACAGTGAGTGGATAAAACATAAAAAACAACAATCAGTCTAGCAGCACTCTAAGGACCAACAAAACATGTAGATGGTGAGTAGATATTTCAAGTAGTTACAGGAAGATTAACGTGTTCTCCAACAGGTTTTTGTGTGTTGCATTTTCGGATATCTGATTTGAGTCCATTAATTCTTTCCCGCAGAGATTGTCCAGTTTGGCCAATATGCATTGCAGTGGGGCATTGCTGGCATTTGATGGCATAGATCATATTAGTGGATGTGCAGTTAAATGAGCCTTTGATTTGGTGGCTGATGTCATTGGGTCCAGTGATGAAATTGTTACTATAGATGTGTGTGCAGAGTTGGCACCGGGGCTGATTGCAGGGGTGGGTTCCAGGATGATTATGATGGAGGTGTGTTGCGTGGTTACTGGAAAGAATTTGTTTGAGGCTCAGTAGTTGTCTGTAAGCGAGAATAGGCCTTTCCCCCAAGGCCTCAGAGAATGAGGGGTCATATTCCAGGATAGGTTGTAGATTGTTGATAATGCATTGGAGGGGTTTAAGTTGTGTACTGTAGGTGATAACAAGTGGAATTCTGTTGTTTTCTCTTCTGGGTCTGTCTTGAAGTAGTTCATGTCTGGGTACTTTTTTTGCTCTGTCGATCAGTTTTTTCAGTTCTCCGGGTGGGTATTTCAGTTTTAAGAATGCTCTACATAGATCCTGTAGGTGTTTGTCTCTGTCTGTGGGGTTGGAGCAAATCCGGTTGTATCTTAGGGCTTGACTGTATATAATAGATTCGGAACTGTGTCTGTGGTGGAATCTAGAGGCACGAAGGTAAGTGTAGTGGTAGGTAGGTTTCTGGTATAGGGTGGTGGAAATTTGTCCATCATTTAATAGTACTGTAGTGTTAAGGAAGTGGATTTCTTGTGTGGACTGATCCAGGCTGAGGTTGATGGTGGGGTGGAAGTTGTTGAAATCCCTTTGAAATTCTTTAAGGGTTTCGTTCTCATGGGTCCATATGATGAAGATGTCATCGATGTAAGGATCTTAGGGGGTAAGAGCTGAGGAAGGTTTTGGGAGGTTAGGAGCATGGGTCTGTGTTTTTAGGCTGACTGTTGGTAATTTCAAGAGCACGGTACTTCTGTCACGTTACTGACTTTGGATAATCAGTAAGATATTTAAACATGCATTTCACAAAACAAGTTATGCTGAACAAAGCTGGTTATGTTCTGTTGCATACTGAAGTTTTGCTTTTTTTTAAGTGAGCCATGGATATTTGTGGTTTGAGGGGTCATATTGGGGTGAAATTAAATTGTATCTTTGCAGAGTGGTGACACTCAATAGACTGTAGGTTTTTGGGTTCTTTGTTTTGTGCTTAGACCTTAAGCTTTAGTTGCTGTTCAATAACATGTTGTTAGTTGAATCATTAGGAGGAAATGGCATGCAAAAGGGGAGAGTGATAATTGATAATCTGACTCAGTGGAAGGCTTCTGTAAGCTGGTAAGCAAACTAGTTGCAGATACTGTTGCTGTCAGGGGATAACATATTCCACCCTTTGACATTTAAGTTCTGTGCTTACCAGATATTACTCATAGTGGACTTAGCTATTTGGCTTCAGAGATAAAAAAGGCAAGATACCATTTCTGACAAAGTACAAGTCCAGTTATTATCTAGGTTACTTCAGTCTCTCAGATTTGTCAGTTTTATGTGCCAATTACTGTTACTATAGTAAAACCAGTTTGACTCTTCAGAGGTAGAAGGGTCAGAGTAGAAGTTGCCAAGGAGATCCATAGTCTGTGCAGTTAAAGAATAGAAATGTCTTTAGATGCTTGCTGTAGTCTAACCAGTCAGTTAAGGAGTTCCTTTGAAGGATTCCCCAATCAGGAAAGTACTATCCACTATAGTGGGGGGCGGAGGGGGAGGGAGGGAGAATGAGAAAAGGAAAACAAACATATCCCCCTGTATTCCCACTCAGAGCTGTTTCCTGCCAGTGCTGGGAGAAGAGTAAAAGACCCAGTTCCTTCAGGAATACCATCATGCAGATCTGATTTTCTTGGGGAACACAAACACATGCTGACAGGTAACCTAGAAAATCCTAAAGTTTTCAGTTTCAAAAGTTTGCTTCCAGCTATTCTGCAGACATAAGTTGAAAGCCTTCTTACTTTAATTTCATTTTAGTAACTGTGTCCATCAAATAGACTGCAAGAGTGGGCAAGGAATTTTTCCTGAATTAGTTTTTACATTATATTTATGCATGCAATCACTCTACATTTACTTATGGTTTTTTATTCATTATTTGTGTCAGTCTTAGTTTGGAATTTGTAAATACATTACAAATCTATAAAAAATAAGTTAAAACATATTTTGCATTTAAAATGAACTGATAAAGTAAACAAATGAAGTATATAGTTAATGAACTGAACAAGATTGTTTCTGGTTGTTGTTCTTTCAAGACTTTACTAGTTATATTCTCTCCTACCTAATTTTTATGCACAGATTGGAAGATTCCTGCTTTTTAACTTGCAGTCAATTTCTTTATTTCCAATGATTTACTTGCTGAATTGAGCTAGCTGAATAAACTGAAATGAAGAGCTGTCAAAAGACAGTTTAGCGCTTTAGCAAAGTCTGGTTCCAGGAGTGTAGGTAGTATCTTCTCCCAATTCAGTGGTTTGACTTTTTGAAACTTCAACAGCAAACATGTCCTGCTAACCATTAATTCTTTTAAATTACTGATTTATTAATAGATTACATTGATATAAATTTACTTTAAGCTTTCATGATTTTAGATTAAATTTGTAAATAGTTTTATTTTTAGAAAAAATACCCAATTTAAATTTTAAAAATTGTATGTTTTTAATTTTTTTTTTTAAAAAAAAAAAAATTCTCCATCTTGGAGCTCTAACCTATATGCCTATTGTCAGTCTGAAGTTGCTTTGTAAATTTACTCCTTTTACAAATATGTAACATGAATTTGAAAAAAGTGACTAAAGGCTCTAGTTACAAAAATTAGAGTTCTATATCCAGCAACAATAATTTGCTTCATAAATATGGGGTTAAGTAAACTTCCCTTCACCCTCTCTCTTTCCTGCTGTCCTCTATTGCAATGGTTCCCAACCGCCCGTCTGCAGACCGGTGCCGGTCCACAAGCCACTGGCTGCCAGGCTGTGGCACGCTGCCAGGCCATGTCCATTCCTTGATGATTGGCTCGGTGGTACTCTGGAGCAAGGCCCAGTCTGTCCAGAAACCCCCCTTCTCTTCTCCCCGGGATTGTCTCTTCTCCCTGCACCCAGCGCTGCGTTGGCTTCTCTTCATGACGTTGTCTTGATGTGGGGTATGCTGTCTGAGCCCAGGGGCAGGAGGGGCTGCAGTATGGCGGGTTGCTCACTAGGACCCAGCAGCAGCGGGCAGCGGCCCCCACAGCAGGAAGTGGTGCTCTGGGCCAGATCCCTGAGTACTGGCAGGGGCTGCTCCTGGGCCCCCACCTGGGCCCCCAGAGCCTGGACTGCAGCCGGGAGGGGAAATCTCCAGCAGGGCCAGTCCCGCTGCTCCCCAGAAGCCTCTCCCAGGGCAGTGCCCCCAGCCTGGTCAGCTCCTGCCCCAGGGTGGGCAGTGCTTGGGGGGCAGGTAACAGAGACCCCCCCTCCCTTTGGGAGAGGTGCCCCAGGGCTGCAGGGGGAGGGTTTGGTCTCGGGCTGCTCCCTGTGGAGCTGGCTGCAAACCCTGCCTGGGGCCCAGGGAAGCTGCCGCCAGCTCCCAGCGTGTGCGGCGGTGCGGGGAGCTAGCCCTGGGTAAGTCAGAAGAGGGGCAGGGGGGGAATAAGGGGGAGCAGGGATGTGACAGGAGGGGGATGCAGGAGGTGCTAAAGAGAGGTTGGGGGGATTTAGAGGAGACTTTTGGAGCAGGGGTGCAATGGAGGGAAACTCTGAGGGGGCTCATAGGAGGGGAGACTGGGGGAAGACTATGGGAGCAAGAGAAGCTTGGCTGGGGAAGGAAGAGAGACAGGGAAGGGGTTGTACAGAAGGAGGTGGGGGAGATACAGTGGCAGCTCCCTCATCCCATGGGGCAGGAGGGGGGAGGGCAGAGAGGTAGCACTTGGGAGCACCAGCTTCTATACCCCTGACAAAATTTCAGTTGTTAAATAGGGTGCCCCACATGCCCCCTGCCTCTGTGGGTGCCCCTCCCTGCACCCCTCCCGCTGCAGGCACCAGTCACCCCTGGGAGTTTCTGTGAATTTTTTTTAGTTTTGTAGATGTCTGCAAACTCTGATCCGTTACAACGACATGCGTTGTGTGCGTACAGATGCAATGTAAAATAACATGTGATCTCTTAAAATTGATTACCATAATCAATATGCAAATATGCAAATAAAATGTTACTGGTCTGCCAAAAGTTTGTGAATGGGTTTGCTTGTCTGTGGTATAAAAAAGGTTTAGAATCACTGTTCTCTTGTACTTCCTTTACTTATCTGTTATGTATTATAAATATTTGCACGTCATTTGTCAGTTGTGTTTGAGGACTGGATTAATACTCAAAGCTGAGAACGCATTGCCTTTGTTCGCTGTAGGTGTTACTAGGTTCTAAACTATGGTGAAGTTGATATTCTAGATGCAGAACTTCTTAGCCTGCCTGTTCACCCAGACACTGATCAGCAAGCAAACAGGAATAGTGAAAACCCTATGAGAAATAAACTGCATGTGTTTGGTATTCAGTCACCCTTAATTTAGTTTTTCAAACTTTTCTTGTGAAAGCAAACTGCGGGGAAAATGGTTAGGTAATAGGAAAAGAGTCTTTTCACCCCTGGTCATTGGAATCCACCTCTCATCAGTAGTGATCAAAAGTTATTGCCATAAACTAGTAGTTTGGTGATTTGGGTTCAGCTCCCAGTGTACAAGTGTTAGATACAATCACGGCTACCTTATTGGTCATTTTGTTGGTGGAGTGACCAGAGTGGCCCGGTTATTGAATGCTCAGGAAAAATGAGAGCATCCCTCAGGATGGATTGAGGCATGAAAGCAAGAGACGCTTGCCGCTGCTGCTGACCGTTGTGTGACTGGAGCATTGTGCTGGCAGGGCTGCCACCCTGACAATTTTCATGAGCACAAAATTCACAGTTTAAAAAATGGTAAACATGAAAGAGAACCAAATTCCTGGCAGTTGGACACTGACATTTTTTACTTTAGCTTCTTTTACGTGAGCATGATTATTTTTATTGTGAATGTTAAAGTAGCTTAATATGAATACTAAATTAACAGAAAAAAAGGAGCCCTTTGTAATTCAAACAAACAAACTGGGCAACATAACTGTACCAAAATTAGTTATAACTGTTAAAATTAGCTATAAGTTGGGGGGGGGGGGGAGGAGGAGGAGGAGGAGGAATTATCTCGCCACCTCAAAAGGGGTTTGCTTTTCCTGTAGTTTTGTTTATCCTCCTGTGTCCAAGCTCAGTTTTCCCTCTTTCTCTTATGCATTTGAAATTAGTAAGCAGCTCCTATCACTTGCACCGCTCTTTAGATGTAGACTTTTCCCAAAGTACAACCTTGTCAGTACTGACCTTTAATGTATTGAAATTGCATGTTCAGCATTATTAAATCACTCTTATTACATGGCGTTTGCAGGGTGATATTTGCCCTGCAATATCAGAGGGAGAGGTGTTACTATCTAGTGTTATAATTATTGATAAAATTTCTAACAGAGTTCTCTGGGATTCAGCAAGATTTTCTGAGTTCATCCTGAGGGCTTGCCTTCTGACAAGGAAAATCAGTGGATGTTTGAGTGAATTTTTGACGAGTCTAAGTTGACTGTTTCTCAAAGCCTTTCTCAATGTATGTTTTTTTCCTCTTGTATTGCCTTTCTGTTTCTGAGCTGGAAAAATTGGAAGCATGGGTTAGTGATAGGAAAACAATTTGTAGACGTTAATACAAGATGTTTTACAAAACAAAATTCCTGTAATAATTAGTTTGGAATTAATGATCTATATAATGCAGCCTGCTGCTAACAGCTGTGTATTGAATAGAAAAAGTAAGGTTATTTTGATTGGAAAATATTATAACTTCTTTATACTGAACAAAGCAGCATGGGAGTTAGACAGTCAAGATCTGGAGTGATCCCTTTTTACAATGACCTTTGTATATAACTTATTTGAAAAAAGTTAGATCGGATAAAGTTAGCTCTGTTCCTATAAAATTGTAGATTTAGGAATGTCAGAAACTGTCATTGATAAAGCAAACCAGAATCATAGCTCACTTGCTTGAATTTATCATTATGCAGATCAGCATTATTATTTGGTAATGCCAGTCCTCAAAATGGTGTAGAAAAGCTAATCAGTGCACATATTCTATTACTCTACCTCTGCATACCGGGAGTGCATGGCAAAAGATTGCCAGCAATGCATTATGGATGCCCTGGCCACCATTTGAATCAAGGAATTTAATTAGCTTTGTGTAGGTGTTAACTGTATATGCAGCATTTTATTTGTGATATTAAACTTTTGCATTAAAGAGATACTATCAGCTTGTAACCTAACACATGAATAGCTTCAGGTGCTATACCTGGTCAGAGAATGGTCCTTCTGCGCATATGATTATATTCTCCTATTCTTAATGTTTTTCTCCCTTTGTTGCTATATGAGATCAACTCAAGCAAAAAGAGAAAATGGATTGATTATACAGGGTCACGATGCGATTAGATGCAAACTAAAAACCAGAACTTTTTGACGTAGCATTCATGATCATTAAGATATGTGTAACAATATCCGATGTAATTCTTTTAGGAAGTAATGTGATTGTTTCCAATGATCCTTTGTATGGAAATATGAGCAAGAACCCAACATTTCCTGAGGTGCATATCCCCAAGAAGTCACATAAAAATTGGTGTTGAAAAATCATTCCTCTGTCATTGTCTGCCTCTCAGGTCATTAAGCTTGGGTAGCTTAATATTGTTTTTTCTTAGATTTAATTTGCGGCTTGATATTTGCAAAGTAAAATGTATATTATGTTATCTATTAACATGTTAGATGGATAGCGTAATATATATCTCTTGGGTTTCTCCATGATTGAATTTTAGAAATTAAATTTCTCACTTCTGTAGTTCTTGCTTACTCTTTTAATGGCATCTGTTACTTCTGTTTTGTTCAATTTTGGGCCATGTACTACACAGAACCCCTCATGCAAAGTGCATACATAAGTATGTTCTTCGATTAAAAAGGCATGCTGATTTTGAGAGTTCTTAAATATTCCATAAGCTTTCTCCTCCCTCCCCCCATTTAAAAAAAAACAACACCTTTGTTAGGTTCTTCTAGGAATGTCTTTCTGAATTTCTTTTCCTTAATTTTTAATTATATGATTTATTATCCTAGTGAGATAAATAGAAAGGAACATAAACACTGTCAAATCAAGTGTAAAAATGTAATAAGAAAAGCAAAAAAAGATTTTGAGGAACAGCTAGCCAAAAACTCAAAAAGAAATAACAAAATGTTTTTTAAGTACATTAGAAGCAGGAAGCCTGCTAAAAAACCTGTGGGTCCCCTAGACGATCGAACTATAAAAGGCGCAATCAAGGACAATAAAGCCATTGCGGAGAAACTAAATGATTTCTTTGCTTCAGTCTTCACGGCTGAGGACGTTGGGGAGGTTCCCAAATCTGCACCGTCCTTTGTGGGTAATGAATCTGAGGAACTGTCCCGGATTGAAGTGTCATTAGAGGAGGTTTTGGAACAAATAGAAAAACTTAATGTTAACAAATCTCCGGGACCGGATGGCATTCATCCAAGGGTTCTAAAAGAACTCAAATGGGAAATTGCTGAACTATTATCTGTGGTTTGTAACCTATCCCTTAAATCGGCTTCCGTACCTAATGACTGGAAGGTAGCCAACGTGACACCAATATTTAAAAAGGGCTCTAGAGGCGATCCGGGCAATTACAGACCGGTAAGTCTAACTTCAGTACCGGGCAAATTAGTCGAAACAATAGTAAAGAATAAAATTGTGAAGCATGTAGAAGAACATAATTTGTTGGACAAAAGTCAACATGGGTTTTGTAAAGGGAAATCCTGTCTTACTAATCTATTAGAGTTCTTTGAAGGGGTTAACAAACATGCGGACAAGGGGGATCCAGTAGATATAGTATACTTAGATTTCCAGAAAGCCTTTGACAAGGTCCCTCACCAAAGGCTCTTGTGTAAATTACATGGCCATGGGATAAGAGGGAAGGTCCTTTCTTGGATTGAGAACTGGTTAAAAGACAGGAAACAAAGGGTAGGAATAAATGGTAAATTTTCAGAGTGGAGAGGGGTAACTAGTGGTGTCCCCCAAGGGTCAGTCCTAGGACCAATCCTGTTCAACTTATTCATAAATGATCTGGAGAAAGGGGTAAGCAGTGAGGTGGTAAAGTTTGCGGATGATACCAAACTGTTTAGGATAGTCAAGACAGAAGCAGACTGTAAGGGACTCCAAGAAGATCTCACCAAACTGAGTGATTGGGCAACAAAATGGCAAATGAAATTTAATGTGGATAAGTGTAAAGTAATGCACATTGGGAAAAATAACCCCAACTATACGTACAGTATGATGGGGGCTAATTTGGCTACGACAAATCAGGAAAGAGATCTTGGAGTTATCGTGGACAGTTCTCTGAAAACTTCCACACAGTGTGCAGCGGCGGTCAAAAAGGCAAATAGGATGCTAGGTATTATTAAGAAAGGGATAGAAAATAAGACCCGGAATATCTTACTGCCCCTGTATAAAACTATGGTACGCCCACATCTTGAATACTGTGTACAGATGTGGTCTCCTCACCTCAAAAAAGATATTTTGGCCTTGGAAAGGGTTCAGAAAAGGGCAACTAAATTGATTAGGGGTTTGGAACGGGTCCCATATGAGGAGAGGTTAAAGCGACTGGGACTTTTCAGTTTAGAAAAGAGGAGACTGAGGGGGGATATGATAGAGGTGTATAAAATCATGAGTGGTATGGAGAGGGCCGATAAAGAAAAGTTATTTATTAGTTCCCTAAATAGAAGAACTAGAGGACACCAAATGAAATTAATGGGTAGCAGGTTTAAAACTAATAAAAGAAAGTTCTTCTTCACACAGCGTGTAGTCAGCATGTGGAACTCCTTGCCAGAGGAGGCTGTGAAGGCTAGGACTATAACAGAGTTTAAAGAGAAGCTAGATAATTTCATGGAGGTTAGGTCCATAAAAGGCTATTAGCCAGGGGATAAAATGGTGTCCTTGGCCTCTGTTTGACAGAGGCTGGAGAGGGATGGCAGGAGACAAAGCGCTTGATCATTGTCTTCGGTCCACCCCCTCTGGGGCACCTGGTGCTGGCCACTGTCGGCAGACAGGATACTGGGCTAGATGGACCTTTGGTCTGACCCGGTACGGCCGTTCTTATGTTCTTATGTTCTTATGTTCTTATTATACGAGCCTTCAAAAATATTTCAACTTCTGGGAGAACTTTTAACGAACGGTCTTATATTGGTAAAAAGATGTTGGGGTAATAGTCAGCCAATACAAAATTATTCTTTATAGACACATTTTTAGGTGGGTTGGCAAATTAGTAATATTCTATAGTCCAAAAAGAGCGCTATGAATATTGGAAGTTTTCCCAATAACATAAATCTGCTCTTCCTTTATGTAATATCATTAATGCTGGTACTGTCTCACTTTTAAAAGAAGTTGTGGATTTTTTGGAGTTGGACATAACACTTGTTTCATAGTTATATTTAAGAAAATTGAACAGCTTAAATGATTGTTGCAGCAATGTAAAACAATTTGAAGTATCTGTCAGTTAGAATAGATGTTATGGAGTTGAAATGAATAATTTAAATATGCTTACTCTCTGACTGTGCAAATGTGGGGAAACTGAGGTGAAGTGGATTTCCATCAGTGCTGTCAGGTGGTGGGGAGAGCTCTGAGTTATAGGGAGTAGGTAGCAGACAATGAAAAAGGAAAATAGCTTACATAGTGCAGTGGGTTAACAGCAGTGTATAATTGAGGATACGTATGTTCAACTCTGAAAGGAGAATAAATTAAAACCAGCGTATCTCATCATATTTTCTGTTTCTATATATCACAAGCAGAACACAGCTAGGGTACGTCTAGACTACACGGCTCCATCGACGGAGCCATGTAGATTTGTTTGTTTGGCAAAGGGAAATGAAGCCGCGATTTAAATAATCACGGCTTCATTTAAATTTAAATGGCTGCCGTGCTCTGCCGACCAGCTGTTTGTCGGCAGATCGGGGCAGTCTGGACGCTCCTGCGCCGACCTGAAAGCCCTTTGTCGACCTCCCCGGTAAACCTCATCCTACGAGGCATAAGGGGAAGGTCGACAAAGGGCTTTCAGGTCGGCGCGGGAGTGTCCAGACTGCCCTGATCTGCCGACAAACAGCTGATTGGCAGAGCGTGGCAGCCATTTAAATTTAAATGAAGCCACGATTATTTAAATCGCGGCTTCATTTCCCTTTGCCGATCTGTCTAATCTACATGGCTCCGTCGACGGAGCCATGTAGTCTAGACACAGCCCTAGACACAACACTGTCTTGAGAGAGATCAGGAATGAAAGAGCAGTGTGTTTTAGGTCAGGACTGATGAGTGAATGGTAAAGCTGCATAGGGAAGTTTGCATGGTGTTGCCTGTATTTTTATCTGGCTTACAAATTGCACACTGCAGAAGAGTGCAGTAATTAAATCCATGTCTAAACAGAAAAGTTTTTGTCATTGGAAAACAAACCGAACACACTGATACCGTTATGTAAGAACTAAGTTATGCTTTAGAAAATAGAATGGGGAAAGAAATGTGATTAGGGAATAATTATGTTCTGGTTTAGCAGTAGTTCAGTACCATCTATTCTATCACTTTTTAAAATACTGTATCTAGAAGTCTCCAAAATACTTCACAAGCATTCAGAAATTGAATCCTAAAAATCCTTAAGTATCCAAAATAATAAGTAGGTTTAGCAAATATTATGAAGTATTTCTAAATAAGTATAAGAGCCTTATTATTTTTTTAACTGTGGATCTACATCCTGATAATACTGAGGGGAAAAATACTTTAAATTTTATTCAAGTAACTGAGTACACAGTGTGGTTAATGTGTCTGAAGTAATTATTCAGGAATTTTTGGACGTTTAAGCCTTATCTCTCTTTGGTGTGTAATTAATGTATTTTATTGGCAGGTAAAAAGTAAGACAATGGCAGGCAACAACCAGCTTTGCATCCGACGTTGGACTACTAAGAACGTAGCCAAGTGGCTAAAGGAAGAAGGCTTCTGCGAGTATGTGGACATTTTATGCAACAGACACAGACTGGATGGAATTACATTATTGACACTGACGGAATATGATTTGCGATCCCCTCCTTTGGAAATCAAAGTCCTGGGGGATATCAAAAGACTAATGTTGTCAATACGCAAATTGCAGAAACAGTATCTTGAGGTGTTAGAAGAGTTGGGTTATACCAGTGATAGCCCTATTGGCACAATGACGCCTACCGTTGGCTCCCTTCAAGGTACGGATTGGTTTTGTAATGGTGAAGTACCACGGGACTGTGGACCAGTTACTGACCTGAATGCTGATCAGTATCAATACACAAATGGGAAAAACAAACATTCTATGCGAAGACTGGACCCTGAGTACTGGAAAACAGTCTTAAGTTGTATATATGTTTTCATAGTGTTTGGCTTTACATCATTTGTCATGGTTATAGTACATGAGCGAGTACCAGACATGCAGACATATCCACCTCTACCAGACATATTTCTAGACAGGTAAGTACTTGTTCAGAAACAGAACAATGGTGTCAAATCACAAAATTCTTGCACCTTTTTATAGATGCTATTTTGAATTTAAATACTTTTCATAATCAGCCTTCAATATCTAAGACTTGTCATTGGGACGCCACATTTCTAAATGTTACTAGCCCACAGTCTAGCTTGAAATGTGCTTCAATTTCAAGAGATTAAAGGAATATAAATTTAAGTCTTTTGTGCACAAAGAAATTGAGCTGTTGACTTTACTGTTACTACTGTACAATTGTATCTTAAATGAAAACCACTGTGATTAGTTTTACTTTCTTAGCTAAATGGTTACTTAAAAGATGTGTATGCTACCTGACTAGACTGTCCCTTCTTCCCACACTCCAAGTAAATTGATTTTTAAAGAATCATAACTCCCCATTATTGAAATCTCTTAACTGACACTAGTTGTTGTTTATCATATAGCAGATAGAGCTTTCATTAACTAGAGGTACAAGATCTTCTACTTGAGTACTGCTTCGGTCATGTTTTTAAAACCTATTCCCCTGGGGAATTGGGATGCTTTACTTTCAGGTGACTTACGGTGTGGTGCTGCCCTTTCTTCTTTTCTGTGTAATAGCTGTACAGTTTAATTTAGTTTGTGCTGGTGCTTCACAAAACAGGACTGTAAGTAAATTGCAATTGATGGCAAATGAATGTTGCAGAGTTGGGAGCAGAGCAAAAGTATGGACAGAAAGCAAGGCACTGAACTGGGGTAGTGGAAGAGATGGTGTTTTAGACTGTAAGTGCTCTGAGGAAGTAACTGCATACTCCTTTGTGTATGAACAATATCTGCATGTTATGGATGTTACTGGAACACGGAGTGATAAGAATTTTGGGATGGACCGACAAGCCTCTGTAGTGAGGTTATTTAAAAATGTTTATAATGGGCTGGTCCAAACCAGTAGTGGTGTATGTGTGGTCCCCACAACAAGTTGATATCATTCAGTGTCTGTTCGAGTAATTTTTCAGAATTGCAGAATTTGTTCTCTGAATCTCATCCTTCGAGGCACACAGTACTTGTACAAGATTACAACCACTTCTGTGCACTTAAGTGAATGGCAAATGTTGCCCTTTAAAACATTGTCTGCCATGCAGTTTTCTGCCACCTTGTAGTAGTTTTCTGCCATCTCTGAAGTAGTTATGCAGTATGTTTAGCATGCTGAAAAGAGATGACAGTCCTTGACAACTGGAATGCTGGAGAACTAAAGCAACCTAAATGTTAATACCAGGTTCAGTTTTATTTGTAATTGATACTCCAAGCTCACTTTTCTTTCTGGGTATGATGAAACTGAACTGCTTCCTGCAAGTCCATGCATCTGCAGTGGAAAAAGCTTTATTGTAACCAAGCAATGTTTTTATCCTCAGTTACCCTAGGAATGGGATAAAGTTTCTGGTTAAAACTGGAGACTAAAGAGTTATAAGCTGCAAGTGTAAATGAGGCTAAATGTCTGTCCATCTGCTAATCACTGAAGACCAAATACAGTTGTCATAACTATAGTGATTAAACTGTGTTGCTAATCTATAATTTATTTCTCCAACTTCCTTTGTTCTGTATTGGTTTAAACAAAATGTTTCTTATTCCCCTTTTATCACTTGTTAGGGGCTGGGATACTTCAGAATAATTTGGCTAAGACTTTGAAAGGAGCCGAGGGAGGTTTCTAAGATTGTTTACATTGGACATTATTTTGTGGTTGGCTGCTCAGCCAGATGTGATAAGGAACATCAGGTCTGCTGATGTAGAAATCTTGTAGCGATCAGCTGTTGTTTTCCACCTTTAGCCAAGAGGTATAACTGGTCTGTGCCTGAATATGTCTGAGTATTCTGATTCTGCATTTAGCAAATGTTTGTGGTAAGCAGCTGTTGATAAGCAGCCCAGGCATTTCTTAAATATGGGTATTACCATAAAGTTTGGACTGGTATAGGAAGTTGTTTGGAGAATGCATAGAGGCATTTGTTTAACCGAGTATCTATATAGCTGGACTGAGTGCTAGTAAGAGCCATTAAGTCTAGGGGAGTGACATTCATGCTGTAATCATGTCTCTTTCTTTGATTGCCAATTTGTGAAAGTTGTTTTAGAACAATGTTGTGAAACACAATTGGCAGGTAGGCTATCCCTCTAACTATGGCAACTTTCTGGCTTGGGGGGAGAACTCTGAGCACACTCACACCTGCTTCAGCTGTGGTCACACTTGAATTCCTACACTTTAATTTTAGAAGCGTAGACAAAGCCTACAAACACGTAGGCAGTAATAGTGGCCATCTTGTAGACTGTGCAGCACTACTTTTAATGTCACCAGAAATTAAATATATTTTTTTTAAATCTGGAGAGAGCAACTGCTAGAGCTAGTTAGTTTCATGTGAAGTCAGTGTGGAATAAATGCTCCATTCCAAGAAATTCACACACTGTATGCTACAGACTTATAATAAAATGCCCCAAAATAAAACATGGTCTTTATCAGGAGGGGCTGAGTCCTGCAGCCTTTAGTCTCTACTTCACAGGTAGCTTCAACAAAGTCAGTGGGACCAATTGGGTGAATAAAGGCTGCACAGTATGACGTGAATTTAGACATTACTCAGCAAGTGATGAGCAAAGGGAGAATGATGGTTGTGAAAGACTGAATACTAGCATGTGTTCCCAGACAGAAGCACTGTAATCACAGTGCTGGGAAGGGCCAGGGTGGTGAATGGTAGGGAGCAGAAGCAACCCAAACATTGTCATAGGATTACAACAGAGCCAGTGTCTGAGTAATGGCTTTTTTTTTACCTTTGTGTTGCAAAGAGGACATGTGACTCTGAGAAATAGCTCCAGCTGAACTCTGTTGCAATTTCAGTTCTGATGAGATTGGGAAGTGCAAATTACTGGCAGTACAAGTGCTCTGGGAAAGGAACGTTGGCTAGCAAGGTTTAGACAATCATTCTATAGTTGAAATCTAATTTAAAAAAATGCTTTGTAACTTCTCAACAATTCACTGATATACAAAAGACGGGGCACCAAGGGGACCGAAACTGACTTTAAGTGGCTTTTGTTGGAGAGGGTTTACTCTGCAGCTAGCAACAGCTTACCATTTAGCTTTCTAAATTTTTAACTGATACCCCAAGAGTAGTGAATGGAGAATTTTTATGTAACTCTTCCCCCCCCCGCCCCTTCTCGCCCCCAAATAAAACCCCAACAACATAGCAGTGCACCTCAGAGTCTGGATCTGCAGACTTATACATGAATGATGGTGCTAAGAATAGCTGTGCAGATGTTTGGGCTTGGTCTCTGAAACCTATACCTTTCCCCTGGCTCTCAGAGCGTGAGACTAAACATCGACATGGCTTTTCTTAGTGCCCGGGGTATTCTGATTTGGACACATGCCCTTGGTGGTTTCTCTCAGATGTGGGAGAAATACCAAATACACAAACTGTTGTTCAGCGCAATTGTACAGCAAAGGCACGGTGATCCTTGTATATTACATAGTGTTGAGCATGTTTCACATGCTTTTAAAATGATAGCTTTTCAAATATGAAAATTGTTGGTTAAAGTGTATTTCTGCAAAAGCAGGGGATTAATAGTATTCTGGGTCTTATTTCACGCCCTGCTTACTGATTGTGACTTTGAAGTTAAGCAACTTTTCCAAAGCTTTAAACTTAAAAAACAACAAATGGTCTGGTAGCACTTTATAGACTAACAAAACATGTTCAAAGCTTTAGTTTATCTACCTCATGTGGGTGGTGTGACATTTCTTTCCCACTGCATATATCTTGACTGAGATTTTCAAAGGAGTTCAGGGCTTAGGTGCTATTGAAATTCAATAAGCATTGGAAATCTAACTCGGGCTTCTCTGAAAATCTCAGTGTATATCTAAACTTTAGGAAAACCTTAAGAAAACAATACCATATGTATTCTATTAGTCCTATATATGTGAGCTTCTTAACATTAGGAAGAGAGGAGGAGGAGGATTGAAGAAAGAGCAGTGGTCCTAACTACTAGCCACACACCAGGCTCTTCTCCTGACTAGTATATACCGAACGCATTGGAAATAATGAACTTCAGCTAAACTGTTATATTAACGGGAGCTGTAGTTAACCTACTACCTTTGGACAAAACTCCCACTGCGACGAATCAAGATCTTTTGTTGTTCAAGTCGGGGTTTGATAACCTAGCCACCGTACCTAGGATGTTTTTATATTTGCAGTCCAAGTGGATAACCCTCTGACTTGCAGAGGGCTGTGGGGCTGCTGCATCTTTTCTTAGGAGAGTAGGAAGCTGGGGAATTACTGCTCCAAGTGCTGTTGATCCTTTTTAGAAAAGAAGGGGGTTGCAAGTAGGGATGTAATAGTGTAGTCGATAAACTGATAAGCAGAAGCTTATCGGTTAATGCTATAGACTACACGCATTCCTCCTCCTCCTCCCCCCCCCGCCAGTAAATTTTTTAGCAGGCTGGCCAGTAGCACAACTTAGTCCTGGTTTGCACTGGGTCCAGGACCTATCTCCACTGCAACTCTGCATTTAAAGTGTATAAGGAGCCATGTGAGCAGGTAGCCCGGCTCGCGCTGGGTCTGGGAGCTCAACCCCAGACAGAGGCAGCAGCGCAGGGCGACAGGCAGCTGGTCCATGAGGGGAGCTGGTTTTTAAACTGGCTCCCCTCGCAGATCAGCTCACGCCTGGCACCCCTCACTGCTGCCTCTGATACAGAGACAGCAGCGCGGAGTGGCAGGGGCCTCCTCGGGAGTGAGGTCGGACTGCACTGGCTGCCGGCCCCACCCCCGGGGGTTGTCGAAGAGTTAAATAACCGATAAATCATTAGGTTAATTGACTATTCAATTAACCAATATTTAACATCCCTAGTTGCAAGGAGTGAGGAACCCAAATGAAACTGATGGGTTCAGTAGTAGGATTGGAGGAGAGAGCAAGCAGATAAATAACAGGAGAAATAGAGCATGGGGATGCTATGGGGAAGGGAAGGATGAGGCAGAAAACCGTGTGGGGTAATACCAAAAGATCTGTTGGGGGCGGAGAGGGGAGAAGCAGGAATAGACTAATGATACTGCAGGTAGAAATGCACCATTAGCGCTTTTTTGCATGAAGTGAGGAAGGAAATGGGGGAGTTTTAAAGAAAGAGGCCTTGTAACATGTATTATAAATGAAAAGCTGACGCTGTGCTCAAGTATAGTTGAGCGCATAATAAACTGTGCAAGGTCCTCTCTCTTATAAATTACAGAGGGTTTTGTTTTGAGAGAAAGGTAGCATGTGTCCCTTTCCACATGGTTAGTGTATTTAGTCTTCATCTTACAGTCCTGAAATATGAACTCTGCCTACACATTTAATTTCGCCTTTATCACAGAATGAGTTTGGTCCTGTCCTCCTGCTTTAAACATGACACTGAAATTGAAGTGTTGTAAGAACTTTATGCTGATTAGGTTTTTATGGCAGGTACAATATAAGTGATACATTGTGTAAGTGAATGTGTCAAGATGAGTGATATTGTTTTGCAGATTCATTATAAAGAAAGTACTAAAACGAACACCTTAAGAACAGTAAAGAAGTTCTAGTAGGAGATCCATGTAAAACATAGATTTTGGCCTTAGATCAATTTCATTTTATATGTCCTCTATAACATTTCAAAAAGGAATTGGGAAGGGAGGAAATAAATGAACTAGAGCCTAAGTCATTACTAAGTCTGTCAAAATAATGTTCTTCATGCCATGAAAGTTTTCAGTGTCAGCTTTTACCAATTTCAGAGAAATGCAATACAAGAGAGTAGTACCAAAGAAATCATGGCCAAAACTTTCAAATTTGGATGCTTCTAGGTTATGGATGTAAGATGTTAATTGGTAAGCATTTGTTTTACTGGTTAACTTGCCTTAACCGTTAACCCCCAGTCTGGCTGATCCGCTCATCCCAGTGGCCCTGTAACATCTGGCCCCCTGGCGGACTGGAGCAGCCCCAACTCCTCTCCCTTCATCATTACAATTAAGTATTTTTAATTGTTTAAACTAGTAACTTTTAAAACATTTGCATCCCTAATGTAGTTTCATGTATTTAAGAGAGCAGAAGGACTAGGGACGTAAAGGTGTTTAACCAGTTAATTGGTAAGCCTCACCCTTAATGGGTGAGGATTACTGATTAAGGTTAACCCATGGTGCTGGAGCAGATCCCTGCCTGCTGCGGACAGGGGGCTGCTCCGGCCCTGCAATGGGCCCACTGTGGACAGGGGATGCTCCCCTGCACTTTAATCGGTTAACTGGTTAAACAATATGTTTAACTGGTTAGCTAATTAAATGGGATTTTACATTCCTGGAAGGGACCTGTAGATTCTCTAATCTGACCTCCTGTATTATACATGCCACAGAATTTTACCCAGTTTGGCTTGCATTGAGCCCAATAACTTGTTTGACAAAAAGATCTAAAAATGTCTACAGTCTTGATTTGAAGACTCTTAAAAAAACCCAGAATGTACTGCTCGCACTGGTATTTTTTTCAGCGGCCACCCTCACTATTCTATATTTGTGTTTAATTTCTCATTTGAATTTCTGCCTTTAATTTCCAGTGATCAGTTCTTGTTGCACCTTTTTCGGGGAGGTTGAAGAGCTTTCTAGTACTTGGTATTTTTCCTTGTGAAGGTACTTGTACCCTGGGAGGCACCTACATCTTATTTTGTCACCTAAATCAGTGGTTTCATTTTCAAAAAATAGGTGAGCACTTTGGGTTGAGCACTTGCACTTTCCATATACCTCTGTGGGAGCTGCATGCACTCAACACTTTTACAAAATTAGACCATTAGTTCAGGTGTCTAATTTAAAACACACACACTGAAAAAAAGTTAGCTTTTGCTATCTAGGTTAACTTTTCCCCTTTGCTTCAGTGTTCCTAGGATACCGTGGGCCTTTGCCATGACTGAAGTTTGTGGTGTGATTCTCTGCTATATCTGGCTCCTGGTCCTCCTCCTTCACAAACACAGGTACAGTACGTTCAATTAAAAGAATGCTTAATTGAGAAACATCAGTTGGCATCCTAACCCCAAAATGGAATGTGACTGGAATCGATCACAATAACTAGCCAAAACCTTACCTTTAAGCATGATTGTTATTTACACCATTACGATGGCATCAGGGTGCTGCCACGGTTCAGTTCTCCCTTCCACCTCCCAGAAATAATTTCTTTGCTTTTTATGTGCCTTCAGGGCATCACTATTTTCTGCTACTTGACTTGCATCGGAATCGCTTGTTGCCACTGTGTCTTTCAATGCTGGTGCAATTGGGATCCTCTCAAACCAATTTGTCCCACCTGTTGAACGTCCACCATTTCTAAATGACCAGCCTGCTTATAGGAACTGGGTGTACCTGCCCCAGATTGGGGGATGAGTGACATTTGTCAGACATGACTAGTTGTACCCTTGTGGGGGGGTGCAAACATTTCTTCCAACTGTTGTGTTCTCTTCAATCCAGGGATGCGTGTGTGTCACCCTGCAGGGCGCTTTTCCAGAAGCTTCTAAATTCGTCTCTGAATGAATGTCTAGTAGATATGTGGCTGATGGCAACTTAGTTCCCATTAGATAATCAAGAAAAATAGTTTTGCACGTCTTACACTTAGAATAAACAATATCTTTGTAGTTGGGTTAGACTTGACCGTATGAGAACTTCTGTTCTTTTCTAGAGAGGCATAACATGAACTACTGAGGCAAAGCAGACAAAAAGCACCTTTGTTCCTTTTTGGATCACAAAGCAATCATGAACTTGCTTACCTTAAGCAGATCAGTATTTAAATTTATCATAAATTTGGGAAGGTCAACTAATTTTAGTATTGCTGTGGCTTGTGTTTGTTTTAAAACACTTCATCTCAACCCTAAAGAGCTCTCTGGGCAGCTTGTGGTTGAAGTACAGTACTTGCTTGTGTGTAGGACCTCATTTAAAAATTGTAGCTCCAAAGGAGAAGCATCTGTTGTTCTGAGTGCAGTGTCTGCATTGTTCCTTTGTTGATTAGGAGATAGACTATGTCCCCTCAGTCTGAGGGGGAAACCATGTGAGTGTTGCGGACCTGGAGGAAGAACCATGTGGAGATGACAGGTTATGTGTTTCTGAAATGAGGGCTGGTGTTACTGAGTCTTGACCTGTCGCTTTTTATTATGGACAAATTGTGGATGCAAATACTGAATTCAGAGACATGTTGGTTCCTGAACTGGGGATGTCACCTTACTGGGTGATGCTTACAGGTTAACTGGTGGGCCCAGCCCATGGCGTGGGGCCTGGTGGGAATGGCCCAGAGTGCTGTGGGTGGGAGGTCGCTCGCTCCAAGGTAGGCCTCCCTGCTCGTGGAATCCTGTTTAAGCAGTTCACTGATTAAACAGGATCTTACATCCCTATCCTGAACCCTTTTGTGCAGTGGTCTGCATATTTTTCACCATGACACACAATTTCATTCAAAAATATTAGTGTTTCTGGAGGATGCCAGGACATAAAACAGCATTGCTAGTTGAAAGAAAGATTAAAAAAAGAGAAACTTAATATGGTGCTAAACTAACTTTGGAAGTAATTGTTGTAGTTCAAGAAATTGGTATCCCATTACAAATAATGTATTATAGGACTATATTAGAAAAGAATGCTGTCAATTCTCATAATTCTCTTTTTCACATTTGGTTTTGAAAGTTATTTGAATTCTTATATGACTCTTGTATCCTTTTTTGTTTTCCCAGGTCTATACTGTTACGCAGACTGTGTAGCTTAATGGGGACCGTGTTCTTGTTGCGCTGCTTTACAATGTTCGTTACCTCACTCTCTGTGCCAGGCCAGCATCTGCAATGTTCTGGAAAGGTAAAGGAATATGCTTCAGTGTTTTGTTTTCTGCTGATTTTTGGTTTTATCTCAGTCAGATTTAAAGTACTGAGATAAGGATAGTCATATTTGGAGTGTACTTGTAAGGATCTATGTTGGGGTAGGCAATCTGCGGATCGCGAGCTGCATGCGGCTCTTCAAAGAAAAGATTGCAGCTTCTGCACTCGCGGCTCTGAAAGCGGCAGCGTGTTTCTGTGTGAAAGAGTAGTCAGAGTTGTGGCGCCCCGTGCAAAATGGCCGCTCTAAAAGGGCAATGCCTGTTCTGCTCTTAAAAGGGTGGCAGCCGGGGCTTTTTTTTTCCTCAACTTTTTTCCCTCAGCTCTTTGCGCTGTATCCACCACTATTTTGGCTCATCATCTGTAATGGGTTGGCCACCCCGATCTATGTAGTTAACTGCAAACTTTTGCTTATTAAATACAGACTCTCTTTTGTGCAGGGGCATCACATCAAGAATAATGAAGTAGGTAGTCACTTCTGTCGGGTTTTTTTAGAAAGTGCCTAACACACTGCATAAATATTGGGGCTTTCAGGTAGTACTCTATGCAAACAAGAGATGATTCATCAGAGGAAAACATTTGAGTGACTAAAGGGGCTGATTTATGAGCAGTGATTGAAAATTAAATATTTATACCTCATCTAGCCTGCTAAGATGACACATAGTTGCCAAGTATTGGAAGGATGGAAACATCAAGGAGAGAAAAGACTTCAGTAGGGCATAAGGACATAAATAGAAATAAAGGGGTGAAGTTATGAAACATGCTTAGGCTGACGATTGGGAAAACCTTTTTGACTGACTCATTAGGCTGTGGAATAAATCCTCAACAGAATGGGTGGAAGCTCCATGATGTGACTCATTTAATAGCTGTGGATTAAATCACAGAATGTAGAGAAAGTACTTATCAAAGCTACTTTGTGTACCTCTATAATTACAGTTCTAGATCCCAGTTATGCCAAAATAGAATCCATGGGCTGTTCTGAAAATCTGTATTGGCAGTAAAAGTTAAAAATGGAAACGGGGGATACGAATTAACTATACAAAGTGCAAGGCCACAACTGAGATTCTATTAGACATGGTTGGATTGTAGTAAGAGGTATTTTTAGCAGTGACTTTTAAATATGAATGTTGCTGTTTTAATTTTAGTTGTACGGCAACGTGTGGGCAAAACTTCAGCGAGCATTTGCAATTTGGAGTGGTTTTGGAATGACACTCACTGGAGTACATACATGTGGAGACTACATGTTCAGTGGCCATACCGTTGTCCTAACTATGCTGAACTTCTTTGTCACTGAATGTAAGTACACCGTGCCAATGGCCAAACACATGTGAGTATTATGGAACATAAGAATGGCCAGACTGGGTCAGACCAAAGGTTCATCTATCCCTATCCCAGTATCCTGTCTGCCGACAGTGACCAATACCAGGTGCCCCAGAGGCAGTGAACAGAACTGATAATCATGAAGTGATCCCTCTCCTGTCATCCATTTCTAGTGTCTGACAAACAGAGGCTAGGGACACCATTCCTATTCACCCTGGCTAATAGTCATTAATAAATCTAACCTCCATGAATGTATCTAGTTTTATTTTAACCTTGTTAAAGTCCTGCTTTTCACAGAATCCTCTGGCAAGGAGTTCCACTGGTTGACTGTGCACTGCTCGAAGAAAAACTTCCTTTTGTTTGTTTTAAACCTGCTATCTATTAATTTCATTTGGTGACCCCTAGCACTTATGTTATGGGAACAAGTAAATAACTTTTCCTTATTCACTTTTTCCACACAAGTCATGATTTTATAGTCCTCTATCATATCCCCCCTTACTCATGGAGATGTGACAATGACTGTAAGTAAGGGTTCAGGAGGTATATTCCCTCCCTATTTTTCCTTCTGTTTTCAAAATCTTCTTTTATGACTGAAAGCTTCCATGATTAATGTTGAATAGGAGGCAGAAATTACTTACAAAGAACTAAATCTCTGAGTATTTTGACCAATCTTGGCTATTTCTAATGTGCCAATTGCTGAAGAATCTAGGTTTCCTAAAAGATTACCGTGTAATAGACTTAATAGGATTTGCTTTAGAGGTTTTTCGATATAGTCACTTGAGCATCTAAAGCAGTGGTTCCCAAACTTTTTGGCATCATGCCCCCTTTTTGATTTTTGAGAAACACTCACCCCCGCCCCCCAAAAAATAGCAGCAAAGCTTGTTGAGCAAAAAAAAAAAAAAAGGAACTGACTGGGCCCGAAAAACAGTCGTGGGCCCTTTAATTCCCGGGACCAGTGTTTAAAAAAAAAAAAAAAAAAAAGTGCTGGTACTTCAGGGGAAAAGTTGTTGACACCCCCAACCCGGCCTAAAAAAAAAGGTTGCCCTTTTAAGAGCAGAGCAGGCATTGCCCTTTAAGGTGGCTATTTTGAAGTCTGTCTGGGATGCTCCATTCTCCCCCAGCTAGCCTGAGCTGTGCATGTTCTGGCGGATGCCCGAGCCAGGAAAAACAGAAAATACTGGACATTTCACATAGTATTTTCTGAATTTTTTTACTGGATGGACCGGGCTCTTTCTTGGGGGGGGGGGGGCTGGGTCGCCTCGCACCTCCCCTGGAATTTCTTCACACCCCCTAGTTTGGGAACCTATGATCTAAAGTACCTAGTACATTTTGGGTGCTGTAAATAAAAAAAAATGGCAGTGAGATAATTAATGAAGGATCCAACCTATAATAATTGGAAAGTGACAGGTAAGCAGTTTTCAGAATGCACCTAGCTTCTTTTCAAGGCCTCCGACCAGACTTCTTACCTGGCTTCCTGCCCTCCTTGTAAAAGGGTTATGGGGGGAGCTTGAGCAGTTCTAGGACACATTCCATTTGGGAGCTGTTGAAATGGGTTTTCTTAATATCTTCAGGCTCAGAAGCCATGGGATAGGGTTGGAAAAAGGCAACTTTCTAAAGATTTTAATAAATGAAGCTTAGGGGAGGAAAATGGGGGTGTCATTTCAATTAGTGTCGCTGGCATTTTAAAATTACTTCTTAAATTAAGATAGATAAGAGCTTGCTACTCAAGTCACTTTCTTCAACAGCAGTAGTCTTCCCTTCCTCTTCGACTGTCCTTACCCACGCTCATACTTTCCCTTTTTCTGTTACTTTCCTCAGTGGGTACTCAGATGTTATTTTAGAAGTCACCTTCACGTTGTGCTGTCATCATCCAGTCCCTACTCCCTTTGTGTATGTCATCCCTCTTTCCTGCACTGTCTTCTCGCATCTCTGCACGGTGTGCGCGAGCAGTAGATTGAAATCGACTGGAATCCTGATCTTTAAAGCAGTGGCATGTGCTTAGTGACTGGGATTGCAGTTAGTTTTATTGTGGTACTAAGGCATGCAAGTTGAACAGAAAGGCAGTGAGAGCAACTGCAGAGCTGGAGGGGAATCAGGTCTTATTGGGAAACAGCAGGGCAGGTACATGGCCATGATTCTGTTCTTACAAGGTGTGTATGAATGGCAACCCTCTGAGGTGCACCAGCAGTTTTTTTTAATGTAATATTTTGAAAAAGTACTCTATGCATCACTGCCTTGTGCTATAGGACCCTTTTAAGTGATTTCTCACTTTTCTTTTGTGTTGAACTCCTTTGAGTACAAATCAAAACACTTGCTACAAAGCCTAAATAATGCAACAAATTTAAAGAAGTAATGTTTAAAAAAAAAAAAAGAAAAGAAAAGTCCAAAATTCCATGTACATTGAAAGTGCCGAAGCTCTGCTGTGGATGAGTATATTTTATAAGGTCATGTTAATAATTCAGAATGTGATATTTTAAAAATGCATTTAACAGCAAATTAAGAGAGCTGGCTTGACTAGGCATTGTAGCTGAATTACTTGAAAAACAGTTATATTCACCTGGAAACGTCTCTCTCAAAGTATGCCATACCCACCTAGATCTGTGTAGTAGCCACTGGAGAAGTATTCTGTTTGTGATCATGCCATGTGTTGTTGTTTAATATTTCTGTGGACTGTTAACCTCTTTCACTCCTGTGGTGGTTGTTGGGTGAAGTGATTCATATTCCTAATTCTTAAGTGTTCGGATTCAATTCATTGGGCTGTGCATATGAGTACAGGATCAGGCCCCTATTTCATTCAGCCCTTCGAATTGCTATGTAAATGTAAGATCATGTCAGGTGTCTGAAAGTGGGTGTAGTAAACTTGCTAAGAGCCTTGGTTTGTGAAAAATTCTGTGTGACTCTTTTAACTTCCTACTTTGTCCTTTGCTAGATACACCAAGAAGCTGGAACTTCTTGCATACTTTATCCTGGGTCCTGAATCTCTTTGGGATCTTCTTCATTTTGGCTGCACATGAACATTACTCTATAGACGTCTTCATTGCCTTTTACATCACCACAAGACTCTTCTTGTACTACCACACATTGGCTAATACCAGAGCGTATCAGCAGAGTAGGAGAGCGAGAATTTGGTTTCCTATGTTTTCTTTTTTTGAATGCAATGTTAATGGTACAGTTCCCAATGAGTACTGCTGGCCCTTTTCAAAACCTACAATAATGAGACGGTTAATTGGGTGAAGAGTACCTGGTTTAATCCGAGTTAGTATGAAGTATCCATTATGAAATCGCTACAGAATTAGCTGGAAAAATAAGAAAATAACTTTTTCCATCCCTGTGGTCTTCTCATGTTCCACTTAGATTCTCAGTCACAAAGCTGGGATTTCCATACTTCACAAGATAGTAGTAGAAAGTAACGCTAGGCGGCTAGGTAGAGGCTGCCCATACGTTATTAGGAATTTGAAATAGAGGCATCATTGTTACCATTGGCATGATTCAACAAAATGCTTTAGGGTGGCAAATAACTTGCACCTTTAAAGTGTGCTTTACCTGACTGGTTTCTTTGAGGACCAGATGATCTGTGGTACCTTGGATGTTTACCTGTACAAATAATACCAAGTACAGTACTAATATATTAGCCACTGACTTTTTAAAAAATTATTAAATATAACTTTTCATTTGAGGTGTATACACTTACAAAATGAGATTCTGAAGAGTTAATTTTCCAGAATAAGAAAGATAGTATAGTTCTTTACTAAATGGTTTTCCAGAAATGTTAAGTAAGAATTGGTTTTTTTCCTAAAAAAAAAGCAAAGGTGCGGCAAATACACAAAATGACAAAAAAGAGACCACCTCTTTTTTGATTTGGAGGTTGTCAGTATTATGATAGCGTTTGGACTGGATTATTTGGTCAGAATTAACGGTTTATAGCTTTGGTTTAAATTTGTAGGGTTCCTTGTTGCATTTCAACTACCGGATTAGAAATAAAAGCTCCATTGGTTGAAAATGAAGTTGAGGTAGCTTTAGTGTCACATAGTTACTCTCCTGTATGGTTTATAAAACACTTTGCCTAACCCTATGCATGCTTTTATGAGCAACTTTTTAACCATTAGAAGAATTAGAACAGTTCCATTTATCTTGAAGTAACGTAGAGTCTCATAAATAGATGGGGAAATGCATGTAGTGATTTTTTTTTTCCCCCCTCTTCAGGAAAAATTTAAAAGCAAGTTTCAGAAATAGTGCTAATGTTAACCTTTTTTAAATTATATTTCATGTCCCAGTCCATCTGGTATCAGCAAATGTTGAATATATTTGAATGCCTACAAGTGTTTTGGCAAACTGTATACAGTAAATGCTTTATACTTAGTCTTAGCAATTATGAAAGTAGACTTGGTTGTTAGAAATAAGTTGCTTGTTTAGGACACTAAGAGTTAAAGCAGTTTAGCTTCTGTGATAAGTATCACTTTTTTGAGAGAGCTTTTTGCTTGTGAAAGACTAGTGATTAGAACTGGAGCCTGAAATACTGTTTGCAAGCCAGGCACTATTTGTTTGTGACCTTACAAACTGTTATCCATATATTTTTTCACATGCAGGAAGATATCTGTAACTGTGGTTATTTAGATTTAATGGAGGATAGGAGTTAGAGAGTTACAAATTGCAACCAATATGTAAATGTTGGTGATTTTCATGTTAATTCACTATCACATAATTTCAGAATGGCTAGCGTGTGAGAAGAGGTAGTGCAGTGTCTGTCTTGAAAAATTTCCATGAAAATTTGCCATCCCAATACAAACTGTTCATTCCTACTTTACAGTGACTGGAGGAAACCTGAAACACATATAGTATTTGCCCGTCAA
Organism: Pelochelys cantorii; assembly: GCA_032595735.1. Taxonomy (NCBI): domain Eukaryota; kingdom Metazoa; phylum Chordata; order Testudines; family Trionychidae; genus Pelochelys; species Pelochelys cantorii. The sequence goes on from CM064333.1 coordinate 6,603,792, forward strand.
CGACAAAATTACCTAGTCAAATAGAGTTTTGCAAGACTGTTAGGCATTTGACACTCCAAAATCTTGTATGGTCTCCCACCTCTACATTTATGGGCCTTTACAAAGCTACTTTAAACTTGGAATTTAGAAGCAGTAATTAACTAGGGCATCTATTACCAACTCTTTATAAAGTTTCTTTTAAACATTTGCAGCTTTATTTAGTTCCTGTTCCTTGGACAAATTCCACATTCTAGAGTATCTGTACCAAATGCAGGAGCACACCTAGTAAAAGTTACATTGCTCTGCAAACTTTGATATCTGTAACATTCCTGTTCTTCAACAAACCTGCTGATAATGGTAAAACATGCAAACCTGCTGAGTGCTCCCAGCACCTAAACTAGGGAAATGGACTGACACTTAAGGAAAATAAACTAAGTCTCAAGGACTTATGTTTTTTTGAAAAAAGACGTTTGCTGCCCTTGCCTTCCTGATAGGAAGAGGCAATTTGAACATTCCTTTCTGTATAAAACATCCCCAGTTATGGACACACTTGCTTCTGCAGCGGACAATAATTCATTGGCCCATAATTTAACAGTGTTATTTCCTTAACACGTCAATGTTTTTCCAAGATGTCCACAGGTTTTTATCTTTGAGGTTTTTGATACCTTAGGGAAAAAGGAATAAAAAATGCAATTAAATTTGCAAATCTGTTGACTCTGAAAGTAACTCCAGACTGCTGACTAGCTTAGTTATGTCTGAATTGCAGAATCCTTTTTCAGTCCTTTATTTACTCATGCCTAGTAAAACAAAAAGTTCTATAACTTATCATGAGTGTTTACATAAACTAAAACGGCATCTCAAGATTTTTGTGTATACTTTAAGTTCAAATCTTTGTTTTTGAACCATAAACATTCTGTTGATTTTTTTTTTGCCTCCAGTTTTATTTATTTCTCAAGTGCTGTTTACATCTAAAGTATTGTGAAGACAGTATTGCCATTTGTTTATAAAATATTTTTATGAAAATAAGATATATATCTGTACAATTGCTTTATGTATTCACACACAGATCCTCTTGCTGCTAAGGATCTGTTTCCAATATTTGTAACATGGAAAGTTGATGTCTGGGAAGGGTGTTAAGACTGTCATTGGTTCTGCTTCTTGGCATATCTGCCTATAGCATATCTACTAATAGACACACATGTAGTAGCTCATAGTGATTTTGGACTATAAAGTGAAAACAAAATATTTCATATGCTTTCATTCAGAGTTTCAGAACAACAAGGGTGTACTCTTAAAGCAATCCTGGCAACTTGAATTGTTTGAAGGAAATTGGGAAGAAAGTGTTTTTCTGTTCCCCTGCTGTTAACAAGTCTTGGTGTTTGTTTTTGCAGCAAAACAGTGACCCTGAATAATGCTAAACTTTGTCAAGCTTGCTGTGCCTCCCCTTTTATGACCTTACATATCTGCCTTATCTGTTTCGGTTTATATGTGGTTTTGACAGATGCCCTGTTATAGAGGGTGGGGCAGAACCCCTCAGAGTTCCCCCTCAAAACAGGATGCCTGTGATATCACCAGGTTAGTGCTTTATACAGGAAGCGCAAATTATGTACAAGCCCACAAAACAGACCTTGAAAAGTAAATAAACTAAATCAAACTTTGGGTGAATCTTTCAGTTACAAGGAATACCTGAACCAATAGTCAGATTTACAAATGGAAGTCATTTCCTCTCCTGCCCCCAAACTAATTTGTCCCTTTTAACTTGGCTATAGGGACTTTGTGGCTTCATGTTTGAGGTAAAGGTGTAAATTCAGGCTTAGATTTTTAGCATATATAATGAAAGTGACTCTCAAAGGGGAAAAATGCCTTTCTTAGTCTTGTGACACACAAAAAATGGCAGCCACCTTATGTATTCAAAATATCAGTTCTTGATTCTTTTTGCTGGAGGTTTCCTTGGAGGATTGGGAAATTAGTGGGATTGTGGCACTACCGGAGAACTTGAATTAAAAAAAAGGGGATTTTTAATTAGACTTTTTCAAGATAATGTAACGCAGACTCCTGACACAGACTTGGAAGAGTAGTCTTTATCCAAGATTCAAAACCTCTGCTTTTCAACTGCGGCCTCAACTCCACTACTTTATTTCTTTTAAGAGGTCCTCCAGCAAAACCAGGACAACTCTCAGTAGTTCAGGGGTATTGATAATTAAATGAGAAGAATCATTTTAATAGGCCCCCAAATCCTCAAACTTTCAGGACTGACTTAAGAGCCAGATCTTGCAAGGTGTTAAGCACGCAGCTTGATCCAGCAAAGTATATGCTTAACTTTAAGCGCATGTGTAGACTCATTAGCTTCAATGAGATTACTTGTGCTTCCCTGAATCTGAGTCAGTGCTCTCAGCACCTTGTAGAACCAAGCCCTTACATGCTAAATAAGGGCACATGATTTTGTTTCCTGTCGTAGGTCGCATTAATTCTCCATGCAACATATGGAAAACATGTTCCAGTAGAATATTTATTATTCAAAATAAACAGATGTTTGAAGTAGCCACTTCTGTAGAGAGATGGCATCAAATCTAGGATGTCGGTATTCATGGTTTGATGTTAGAAAAAGCAGAGCTCAGTGAAAATGATCTGGAAATCCCAAATGCCAGTGCTAATATAGTAAATAAACCCCCCAAACTTGGCTATTTTATAAATGTGTAGATTGTTCAGTGTAGCAATTCTTGATCTGTTTTGCAACAAGGCTAACTGTTCTTTTTTTTCCATATAATGAAAAAAAAACCACCCCAAACAAACAAACAAACAAAAAACACACTTAGGGGAATGGTGTTAGTGGAATTTACTGTGGTGTTGAACAAAAATTAATATTTAAAATAGCATTTAAATCTGCATAACTACTAGGACAGCAATGTTAGGTACTTATACACTTCAGTGCTACACAGTTTCATTACTAGTTGTACAATTTTGTATTAGTACAACAAAATCAAGTTACTTCAAATTGTCTGAGTTTAATGGAAGTCCTTTTGTAGACTTCAAGTACCATATGATAAAAGTAATGAATAATTAGTCATTTGTCCTTCCTGTATTTTTCCTACTTGAGAAGATTAAAAAAACCTTTTTGTCAAGAAGGCTTTTGCCGTATTTTACTGCTTTATTCTGAATCATTTAGGATTCTTTAAGAGAAAGGTCGCCCATTGTAATTATAAAGCCAACATAGCTTTGTGTAGGGTTGGACGTTTGTAATTAGTAGATACCCCGACAATGAGCTAACATCAACTGACATTTCTTTGCCTGCCTATAGAAGCCCTTTTATGTCAAGGATTAATTGGTAGACCACTAATAATCCATATATCTATGTTTATTTCTGGTATTCTTTTGAAACATGGAGAGATTTTGAAAGATTATCTGTTTTTTTTGTGTTTTTTTTAATGATTGACTGAAACAGTGTGTTGATACGGGCAAATTTGATATGGACTTAACCTACAAAATAGTTGTTGACTGTAAATGTCTGGCTGAACACTAAAAGGTACCGTACTATATTAAACCCCATTTTCAGTCATCCATGTTGTAGTTCCTGTTAATTCTCATAACTTGAGCCACACGTGTGCTACGTTGAATGGAATGTACATAGTGCTAGTTAATGTACATTTTCAGAACAGAGCTGTGGTAGTTGTGTAAGAATTTAAAATAAGCTTTTAAAAGTGGAGCTTATTGAATTTGTGTATTAGCCCCATGATTTAAGTAGGGACTGTACTGTACAATTTAATGTAATTTAATTTTACTGTCTACTTGCATTCAATTGTAGATGACTTATTATACAGGGGAATTACAAACTACACTAATGTACAGTGGTTAGCATAACAAAGTGTATAAAACTAGTACTTAAAGGTTTTTGGGGAAGACATTTCTTTGCACTAAACACAGATCTCTCAGTTAAGTTTTCTCCCCCTCTTTCTCCCCTACCCCCTTCACGGAAAATAGTATTACTTGAAGGTTTAAAAATTCCTGTGACGGTGAAGTTTGAAGCACAGTAATGTAAATAAGTAAATAGTGTTATGACTTTAAAATTAAACCCAGATTTAATTAATATATTATTTTTATCTTGTATTAAAACAACTATTTAAAAGCATTACAAATAAAATCTTTGGAAGATGGCTGAAGACTGCTTTTCTTATTTTAAAATGAGATGGCTGGGCAAGTATCTACTGAGAGATTGGTGATGGGGGGGCCCCTAAGCTGTATCTTATATTTGTAAACATGTGGAATAGGGGACTTGGTGTCAGGAATCATGGCCTTGGGACTGTCAGCCTTCCTGTGTGACCTTTTGTGAGTTACTTGACCTCTGTCAGCCCCATCCCCCTTTATTAGTACCTCCTTTGCATAGTCCCACCCTCTGACTCCTTCGTCTTTCCTAACCCTCCGTTTCTAACTCCTTTGCATTCCCGTGTAGCTGCTTCCACTTCATCCTTGCTACCTGGATATGTGGGTGTGTGTTGGGGGGAGGTGGACACAGAGCATAGGAGACGTGGTCTGACTGTCACTGTCCTCACTGTGTATGCCTGCTGCCACAAAACCCCACCCCCAACCTAGTAGCAGAGAGGAGCAGTTGCAGGGTAATATCGGCTCTGTTCCTGAAGCCCTAGGATGAAGCATACTTGGTACAATCTCTGGAGAATTTAGCTGCACAAGTTTTTCCCGAGTTATGACGTGATCAAATTTGGGTGAATTTTCACAGGATCAGGAAAAGCCACATCCATGATGGGTTCCCCGCCTCCCCAACACATTTTAGACCCAGGGGCCAAGCCATGGTAGAATGACCCTAGAGCAATGGTGGACAACCTGCGGCCCATCGGGAGCTCTGCATGCTCAATCCCTCTCTGCCTCTCTCATGCCCTGGGGACCCTGCACTCACCTACACCTCCCCTGCCCTCCCAGAACTTCTAGAGTGCTGTGAATCAGCTGATTAGTAGCGTGCAAGCTTGAGGGGGGGGGGGCGCAAATCAACCGATTCCTGGCGCACTGGAAGTGCTGGGAAGGAGGAGGCAGGGAAGAGGCCTGGTAGGGATTTGAAGGGGTGGAGTGGGGGTGGGGTCTGCAGTGGAGGGGAGGGTCGAGCAGCCCGTGGGCAAGTGAGAAGCGACACATTTAAAGCAAGGGCACGTGTGAGGGGCACACTGATTGTACACAGCAAGCTCCCTCTGATTCTTTGTTACTTTTGCTGGCAACTTAAGGTGCTCCTGCTAATGGGTCCCTTTGTGTTGAAAAGGCCTGAGAGAGGAGAGCCAAGTGCAATGTGTTTCATCTTGTTCTTGGGGTGACGCTTAGTGCACATGCCCGAGTTCGATCTTGCGGCCCAGTGAGATGGGGCCACTTCTGCAGCCCATTCACTAGCCTTGGTTGCCCATTGCGGCCCTAGAACTTCACAATGAGAGGGTTGCTCTTAGCCCCCCGTGCGCACCCCCCCCCCAGTAGTGCACGTTATGCGTAGTGCACTTCACGAAGCTCAGTCGAAAATAAGGGTGAGCAGGTCCTGCTTGATCCAGGTAGTCCCATGCGGCAGTAGTCACTAATACAAGCCCTCCCTAGTCTTCCTGCTGATTAGGCAGAGAAAGCCACCCACACCCCCTCCTGAAAGGTCTCTGCGCTGGATCCCATCTAGCCAATGCCACAAGCTGTCCAGTGTCGCAGTTTGAACTAGGCTGACTTCCAAATGACAACCGTCCCAGGGAGCTGCACTGCCTCCTTCGCAGAGACACTCGCCCCCTCCTCCCACACACATGCATGGTACAGCCTTCTGGGCACTGATCCTCAGGTCTGTAGCCGGGGAACGTCTGCTCCAGGGCTGCCAACTCACCACACAGAAGGTGGATTTTGGCTGCCTCTGAAAGACTCAGGTTTTCCCCTGCTGCCTGTGCTGCTTCTCTTCTGCCGGAGGCAAACAGAGCTGCTGCAGCAAACAGCAATGAGGGGAGGGAACAGCCAAGGCCATTTGCCTGAGGATGAGAAGAGGGAGCAGAAAGAGAGCTCAGGACGGCTCTGCTCCTTCTCCCTGCCTGATGAAGAATAGGCTGGTCTGCTCTCTGCTTCTTCCCCTGGTGCAGCTGCAGAAGGAGCAGAGGTGAGCTGGGCAGCAAAGGGAAAATGGAGGGGGGGGGGGAGAGTTACCGTGGCAAGAAGCAGATGGGGGGAGCTCGACATTGTGTTGAGGGGGAGGGGGAGACGAGGCCCCTGTTGAATTCTGTGGTGGCCAAAGTTGAATTTGTCACTATAAGTTGCCAGTACTCATTGTCACACGCAGAGAGGTATTGTATCAGAGAGCTGAAATCACACACTTCACAAAAGTCTCTCATGCCTTGTGATCTTTTGGCCTCCCTCAAGAAGAGTGCCAATACCAGAGTGGCCAACTCAAGCTATGGAGACGATGCTTGCAAACTACAGGAGTCAGCATAGCGGACATGGGGACAATAAAAGACCAGATGGTGAGCAGTCCTCAGTAAAGGGCTTTATTCACCGGAACGTGGGTGTAGGAAATGGAGGAGAGAAGGCTGGTGAAGCAATCCATTGCAGGGAGACAAATACAAAGCCCCGCTCCAGCCTTTCTGCCATGGGGGGGGGGAGGAGTCCCTTTCCCTGTTTACACTGAACAAGGGCACTAATGATGACAACATGGTATTATCCCAACAGCTCCTCTGCCTCCCCTCTTCACAGTGGGGTTCTGCCTGGAACAGGGGTGGGCGATAATGTTTGATGGGTGGGGGCCTCTCTGAGAATTTGGTAAGTGGTCAAGGGCCGCACTTTTCTATGGAGGGGATGTGGGGTCTGGGATGGAGGCTGGGTGCAGAAGGTAGCTTGGGTATGGGATTGAGGTGCAGAAGCTGGTGTGGGGTTTGGGAGGGAATTTGAAGGAGGGGGCTTTGACCCGGGATAGGAGGTAGGGGTACAGCTGGGGGTGCATGGTCTGAGAGGGTGGCTGGGTACATGAGAAGAATTTGACCTGGGGGGCAGTGCAGAGGGTTTGGGTTGTGACGTGGGACAGGGAGTTGAGGTGTGGGGAGGGAGTGGGGTGCCAAGTGCAGGCTCTGGCCAGGAGGCACTTACCTGGGGCAGCTCCTGGCCAGCAGCCCAGCGCAATCCTGGGGCAGCTCCCTGCTTGTTATGTCCCGCACACCTCTCAGAGCTGCTGGGGTCAGCCTATGTGTTTCTGTCCCGCCAACGGGAGCCGCGATGATTGTGCTGGGGTGGGGGCAGCAAAGGAAGCCCTCCCCAATGGGATATGAAGCACAGAGACACACAGGCTTTGAGTGGCGGGCCGGGCACAGCAGGCAGGAAACCTGCCCCCCAGGGTTCCACTGGGCCACGGAACATGGGTGGCCCGGAGGATCATGGCAGGCTGCATTATTGCCCATCCCTGGCCTAGAACTTTCTCTGGGTTCTTTCTGCCTGGCTTCCTTGTGCAGTGGAGAAACAGTAAGTGTGTCTCTCTTGGGGCACGTCTACACAGCAGGGCTAAAGTCAAATTCAGCTGCACAACTTCAGCTACGTCAATTGCATAGCTGAAGTCAAAATAGCTTAATTTGGCTTTTGGCACTGTCTGCAGAGCAGGAAGTTGAAGGAAGACTACTCTTCCTTCAACTTCCCTTACTCCTCACGAAATGAGAGTAAGAAGTCTCCCAGCTCGATATTATTTTGAAATAAAGGCTTGTAGTGTAGACGCGCACTGTGTTGTTTCAGAATAACATCAGTTATTCTGCAATAACGCTGCTGGGTAGACCTACCCCTAGAGACTTTAACAAAGGCATAAATCCCCTCCCTCGACATTTCACCATGCAGCTAAATCAGCCAAGCACAGGAATAAAATGCTTTCTTCACTGGTGCAATTTATGAGCTTACCAAAAGAAATGTATTCAAATTTTCAAATGCTCCCAGCATGACCAGATCTCATCATGGCATTCAAAGGCCTTGCCTCTCAGGGACGGGTATTTCCATGGCAGGGTCCTGCTGGCAAATCTTCCAGCTACAAAGCTGTTAGAAAAAGATGGGTAGTGATTTTTAATAATGGGCGGGGTGGGTGGGGGGGGAGTTCTTTCCCCACCTCCTCTCTTATAACAAACTACTGAACCATTCTGGCTCAATGTTATCCAGAGAAAATCACTTTGGGGCAGAGATCAAGTCTGGAAAATTTCAGACCAGAATGCAAAATATACAGGAAGTTTGAGCAACTGAAAAAATGGGAGCTTAGAGTAGAAATGCCTATGCCCCTTAACTATGCAGGTCATCATGTCTCTTTGTTTTATAAACTCAGTGCTAAAGTTTTCCACATGAACCAGGAAGAGGCCTGGTGCCAGGAAAAACTATGTGAACATAAGGTTTTACATGCATCTTTAATATAATTTCCTCACTGTTTAGTGCCAAACAAGGCAACTTTTGGGTTAGTTCTGTGTATGGATTGATACAGTAAGCCATCAGGAGAAAACCTATCCGCTTATATGAAATACTAAGTATATATGGTTTTACAGTTGCTTGGTGGCTATCACTTTGAAGAGTATATCCGTTGTGCATAGAATTTAATTTCCACTTTCTGAATTGCTTAAGATCAGCAATACAGTCTAGCTGTCTAGGTTCAGATCATTTAGCTGTTGCTTTTATGATTATTTAAACTTGATTGGCTATAAACATACAATAGTGATGAGATTATCCTGTCCAAACCTACTTCCAATATTAGTTTACAGGCAGTGAAATCCAATTGCCCTAATTAGAGTTAGGTCTCTAGGTTCATGCCTGCAACTTTGCGTGAGCAATATTTATGTGTGAGAGTACACACATGTTTATGATTAGCAAAGGCACTTGTACATGGAAATCAGATAATCAGAGGTACAAATCTGGGGGGGCTGTATGGATTGAAATCATGTGCCGGCAGGGGGGTACAAATGCACAGACTGCTTCTGAAAACTTTACCCTAAAAATTACACATAGATGTAAACCACAACCTCTGATTCAAACACCTCTCAAACTTAAATTCAGCTCTGAACCCAAACTTCAAGGCTGATGCCTATCACTGTACGAGGCTGCATCTATCTCTGAAGGTCAACCCTCCCAGGACCTTTTCTACTAAAAACATTATGAACTAAAAGCAGTTCCTCTTGTCTCTTATGCTGCACACAGATGATGTTCAGTCTCAGTCCATCCTCTTACAATTATTTTTGCTATTGCTTGACCTGGGCATGTCCATAACCTGAAAGTGATGTAGAAATGCACATGCACTTTTATTTAGCAAAGGAGGTGATTTCCCAGATATTTTCATAGATAGAATTTATAAAATGATTTATTCCATTTCTTGCTCTATTTATTCCTTAAACTCCTTCCAAACACCATAGCACCAACCACATCAGTAGTTTCAATACAAATTGGTTAGTTGCTTTTCCTACTTCACCTTCCTTTTTGTCCACTCTAGGTATAAATCAATGGAACACTTGCTTATTAATGTGTAATACATTTACACTGCTAATTTCATCACTGCTGAATTTTGCCCAGTAAGCCAAATTCAGCATAAATGGGAGCACCTCTACTGAGCTCAGCAGAGTTTCTTTGCTTTCATCAGCCGGAGTCTAGCTCTCTGATTAAAAAGATCTTGCAAACTGTAGCAATTATGACAGAAGTGTTTCCACATTAGGTTGGTGGTGTGATATACATGAGAATGACCAGAGCTGCAAGAAGTATTCCAGGTGTGGGCATACCATGAATTTATCAAGAGGCATTATAATATTTTCTGTTGTATTAGTTCTTTCCTAATGGTTCCTACCATTCTGTTAGCTGTTTTGATTCCTGCTGCACATCGAGCAGATGTTTTCAGGGCAATATCCACAATGATGCCAAGATCTTTTTCTTGAGTGGTAACAGCTAATTTAGACCCCAGTGTTTTGTTAGGATTATGTTTCCCAATGTGCATTACTTTGCATTTGTCAACACTGAATTTCATCTGCCATTTTGTTGCCCAGACATCCAGTATTGTGAGATCCATTGGAACTTTTCACAGTTTGTTTTGGACTTAACTGTCTTGAGTACTTTTGTATTTTTTTCCGATTTTGCCACCTCACTCTTTAGCCCCCTTTCCCGTGGCATTTATTAATATGTTGAACAGCACAGATCTCAATACAGATCCTTGTAGGTCTGGGAGAGTATGTCTATGCTACAGTGTTTTGTCGGGAAAACGGCCGTTTTTCTGATAAAACTTGAAGAACGTCCACACTGACATTGCGTTCTTCCGCAAGAAAATTGAAAGAACAGAGGGGTTTTTCCAGAATTGATGATCCTCATTCTATGAGGAAGAAGCCTCTTTGCGAAAGAGCTCTTTCGCAAAAAGGCGTGTGTGGACAGGGAAGAGGGAGTTCTTTCAGAAGAAGAGGAAAAAGCTAAGGTGCCCTGGTAGCCATTCTGTCCATTGCAATCCCAGCTTACATGCGGGAGACAGTCCATTCAGTCTGGACGCTCTCTTTTGAAAAATCAGATCACTTTTTCGATGCACTTTTGCAGTGTGGACGCTCTCTTTCGGAAGAGATCTCTTCTGAAAAAAGCTTCTTCTGAAAGAAGCCTGTAGCCTAGATGTAGCCTCACAGAATGCACCTTTATGACCATATCCCAGACACGATTGTAACAATCGTTGTACAAAGTATGCCTTGTGAGGTATCATCTGAAAACTCATAATTTGCTGATCCTTATTACCCTGATAAAATGTATAAAATGCAGCACCTTTGTGTGTGAAATTATAAGATTCCTCTGTAAGGTATTAATACATGTTGCAAACTGATGTTAGCAAACAGGTCTGTCTCCAAACAGAGGAATTTGTGCTGTGCCGAATTTGCATTTAAGCCGTAAACCCTAAAAAATGGCACTGGATTTAACTGAACAAAACTCTGAAACTCGGTAGGCGTTTCAGATTTAAGGTCTGTGTAATTTGTCAAAAAGGATGTAGCCCATTCTAGCTATCCTAGAGTCATTCACTTTTGCCAACAGGTGAAATGCTGAGGAACACTGCAGTTGAAAGAAAACTACCAAGCAATGTTATTTGCTATAATCCAGTACTGACTAGAATAGCAGCCATCGAGAGTTTATACTTGCTAGTTTCAGTATCTTTGTATTTACTAGGTACACTTTGTTCATTTCTTCCCAATCATCACTTCATAGGTGGGAGGGGGGAGGAAATATCAGTTGGATGGGTGGGTATACATACTCCTTCCAAAACGCAGCCCAACCTAACTCTGTTACTTGAAGTGTTTGTTCCAGATTTTTCTAGGAAGTGTGCCAATTGAACCTATTTGCTATTTCTGAGATGAACTGTCAGAACAAGCCACAACCTCTAACTGCATTTCTTAAAGAAACTGTATTTTACCGATTCAATCAAGGCATAACCATTTAAATATTGGGCTGCTGCGTTTCTATACTGACCAGCATTCCAATAATCTAGGGTTTGTCTACACTACAGAACCATTGCTGGGATAGCTATGCTGGCAGAGCCCTCTAGTGGAGATACAATAAGTTGACAGTAGTTTTGCTGGAAGAGCTATATGCTGTTTCCACGAACGACATTAGTTAAGCCTACAGAAGCGCTCTTTTTCAGCACAGCTGCATCTACGCCAGGCTGGGATACTTAGCCTGGCTAAGGGGTTTGATTTTCTTTTTTTCACATCTAGTCAATATTGCTATGACAGCAAAACTTTGTAGTTTGAACTAAGGGTATGTCTAGACTGCGGGGGGGTTTCCAGGATATCTCCAGGTTTCTCTGGGACACCTCCACCGCGTCCAGGGAACGCGTTTGCTCGTCTGCTTTTTTTTGCGGAAGAGCAAACGCGCTCTTTCGGGGAGTGCTGCATCTACGAGGAATAAGGGCCAACTGGTGGAAGAGCCTCTTCCGGAAAAGCAATTGGAAAAAGCTACGCAAATAGCGGGGGTCAATTTGAGTAGCTTTTTCCAAAAAAAGACTCTACTGTAGACATAGCCTAAGCCTCAACCAAGAATACATGCACCAGCCTTTGAAGTTCAGGCTTGCAAGACACTTAATCCAAACCACATGGCATCTGTGACAAGGCCCACTTCTACAGTACCACTGACTAGGCAATCCTTACCTGCAAGGCTATCATTTCCCTAAGTGCTCACCCCTGCTTCATTCACGGTGCCTCTCCTGGCTTTGGCAGCTAAGGAAGCTGGGGTCCTACAGACAACAGCCGCCTTTGCCACATATCCCTGATTCACCCCCCGGGCAGGGCCCTCCTGTGCACTGAACGAGGCAAGGGTCCTGTGCAAAAAAACCCAGGAGGTGATCATCCAGTCCAACCGCAACCCTCCTCCAGGTCCCAAGCTCCTTTCCCCAGTGTTCACTCTTGGCTCTCGATCCCACGCACAGCCAGTCCTTGCGGGCCACCCTCCCCAGCCCACCAAGGGCCTCAGCCATGCTTGGCATGAAATGGAGGCTGGGGGGCGGGGGGTTGGGGAATTACCACGCAGGGCCCACAGTCCCTGGCCAATTTGGGGCCTCTGGAAAAATCTACCCCCGCCACGGCCCTAGGGTTAAAGGAGCTCTTACTCCCTGGGGTGGCCACAGCAATGGGGGACAGAGGGAGAAAAGGAGCAAGCAAGGGGCAGAGCAGGGGGTGAAAGAGGCAGGATGAAAGGCGGGGCTTCAGGGAAGGGGCGGAGCAGGGGAGGAGCTCTAGGCCCAGAGCTCTGCCGCTGCAGCCCCTGGCCAGGGGGGGCTCCAAGTTCAGTGCTCCAACCAAGCTATGAGCTCTGCTGCAGTCCTGGCAGGGACTGAAAGCTTGACCCCCGCAGGGCTGAGTTCATAGCACTCGCTGCCTGTGCCAGCCAGGGCCATGGGGGGGGGGGGGGGGGGCTAAGAGCAGCAAGTGGGGGTGGAGCCTTGGGGGTGGGGGAAGCCTCACCCAACCTCCAGCGAAGGCTCCTTGACCCAAGCCCATACACCCACCAGGCCTGGTCCCTCACTCCTGTACATTTTGTCAAGCCAATTCTTCCTCCTCCTCAGGGTTAGTGGAGCATTGAGAGCCCAGGAAAGTTTCTCTGTGGAGCTGGTGCACATGCAGTTTGGTCCCATGTAGCAGCTATGAGGGGGAGGGCACATCTTCACTGCGGACAGCACGATCTCAGACTTTACTGCCGAATGCTAGCCCGTAGGTCCTGAGCATGTACTCAGTGAGGCTACGTCTACACTACGAGTCTTCTCGGCAAAAAATAAGCAAATGAGGGACTCATTTGCATGAGTCATGCTCTCATTTGCATATTCTCTGCCGATCCATTTTTGTGCTAGGGGTTTTTGCGCAAAAACAAGCAGTGTGGACGTTTTCTTTTTGCGCAAAACCCCCTTTTTCCGCAAGACCCTTATGCCCCCAAAAAAGAGGTATACCGATCTTGCAGAAAAAGGGGGTTTTGCGCAAAAAGAAAACGTTCACACTCCTTGTTTTTGTGCAAAAAGGGATCAGCAGAAAATATGCAAATGAGATTGACACATGCAAATGAGTCACTCATTTGCATATTTTTTGCAAAGAAAACTCGTGGTGTAGATGTAGCCTGAGCTTTTTCAAAGGGCTCTAGCTTGGCTAAAACTGGGCGGATTTCCACTGGCCTTGCAAAAGGCACATTCTTAACCCTGGGCAACCCCTTTAGCAAATGTCAAGCCTTTGCTCCAACGCAGAAAGGTGCCAGAGCTTCTCAATGAAGCAGCTATCAGAATTTTTTTAGTATCTCAGTGCCATGAACGCCAGTGTTACAAACAGACTAGTCAACCGTACAACCTCAGTTAAAACCGGAGGTTCACAATCAGGCAGCAGCAGAGACAAGAGAAAGCAAATAGAGTACAGAACTGCGGTAAACATAATTTACTAAAAAAACTTAAACATTAAAGGGAACATTAAAAAAAGGTACAGAAACTGTTTCTGTGCTTGCTTTGTTTCAATGAAGAGGGCTAAAAGCATCATTTTTCTTCTTAGTAAAGTTTCAAAGCTGCATTGTCTGTCTTCTGCTGTAAACTTTTGAAAGAACCACCATAACAGTTTGTTCGGAGTTACGAACAGCCGCCCTTCCTGAGGTGTTCATAACTCTGAGGTTCTGCTGCTTGGGCAAAACAGTCATGAGCCATAATTTTATTCTTGGAAATGGTTGAACTGTCTTCACTGAAACTCTCACTCTCAAAAATTAAGCCTGAGGCAGATGACACAAAGTTTGCAGATGACACAAAGTTGTTCAGGACAGTCAAAAGCAAAAGGGATTGTGAAGAACTACAAAAAGATCTCAGCAAACTGAGTGATTGGGCAGCAAAATGGCAAATGAAATTTAATGTGGGTAAGTGTAAGGTAATGCATGTTGGAAAAAATAACCCAAATTACACGTACTACATGATGGGGTCAAATTTAGCTACGACAGATCAGGAAAGGGATCTTGGAGTTATAGTGGATAGTTCTATGAAGACATCCACGCAGTGTGCAGCGGCAGTTAGTAAGGCAAATAGGATGTTAGGAATTATTAAAAAAGGGATAGATAATAAGACAAAAGATATCATACTTCCCCTATATAAAACTATGGTACGCCCACATCTCGAGTACTGCGTGCAGATGTGGTCTCCTCACCTCAAAAAAGATATATTGGCATTAGAAAAGGTTCAGAAAAGGGCGACTAAGATGATTAGGGGCTTGGAAAGGGTCCCATATGGGGAGAGGCTAGAGAGACTGGGACTTTTCAGTTTGGAAAAAAGGCGATTGAGGGGCGATATGATAGAGGTATATAAAATCATGAATGGTGTGGAGAAAGTGATTATAGAAAAATTATTTACCTTTTCCCATAATACAAGAACTAGGGGACACCAAATGAAATTGATGGGTAGTAGGTTCAAAACTAATAAAAGGAAATTTTTCTTCACACAGCGCACAGTCAACCTGTGGAACTCCTTGCCCGAGGAGGCTGTGAAGTCCAGGACTCTATTAGGGTTTAAAAAAGAGCTTGATAAATTTTTGCAGGTTAGGTCCATAAATGGCTATTAGCCAGGGATAAAGTATGGTGCCCTAGCCTTCATAACAAGGGTAGGAGATGGATGGCAGGAGATAAATCACTTGATCATTGTCTTCTGTTCTCCTTCTCTGGGGCACCTGGCATTGGCCACCGTCGGCAGATGGGATGCTGGGCTCGATGGACCTTTGGTCTGACCCAGTATGGCCATTCTTATGTTCTTATGTTCTTAGATACCTGGCCTGGGAAATTTTCAGTCTGAATGGTTCCCTTTTTGGAACAAGTACAGGTATTTTAATGGGAACGTGTTGAGCAATCACAATTATGAGCAGTTCCTCCTCCTCTAAGCCCAGCACAAAGTAGCTGGCTGCAGTTCAGGTACTTTGGAAACATGCACACATCCATACACATGTATAGAGTGAAGGCTTTCCAATAACCCTTTCTCGCACGCACACGCACGCATGCACACACACACACGGCAGATGCATTCCTCCCTCTCTCTCTCATACACACACACACACACACGTATGTATGTACCTAATTTTCCTATAGACCAACAGCTTCATTCTCTACACAACGCTGAGTGGGGTTCCCTCCTGTGCACTGAATGACACAAGTGTCCTGTGGGGAAAATAGTGAGTATATAAAGACAGTCATAACGCAGATCCACAAAGAACTGAATTAACCTCCATTCTGGCATTTCCTAATTTTGCCAGTGCTTGAGTCTGTAATCTTACTATTCTTTTTAACTCAGGCTTTCTTAAGGGGAGTTTTGTCAACTGTACATGGTTGTGGTGCTGTTTGACTCTTCTCTCAAAACATTTTAACTGACCTGCATTACCCCAAAGTGATGTAGAAATGAATAGTTTTATTTAGAAAAGACAATGGTTTTCCAAATGTTTTCTTACCGGGTAAAACTTATCAGATAAATATATTTTAAGATCTCCTGTGTTTTCCACCCCATGCCTCCTGCCCCCCCACACTACGTCCAGATCCTTGAAGGCAGTTAGACACCTACCTATCTTTGAGGAGCTGGAGCTTAGCCCCTACGTGCCTTTTGAGCAATGCAGTAACCACCAGTGCAGGGGATCTGACTGCATTCTTAGTTAATTGCTTTTCATGCTCCATCTTCCCTGTTGCTCCCTCGATTTGTAAATTATGCTGATTCCCACCAATGTGTGCCTCTTTTATCAATGAGTAACTTACACCTCCATTGAGGTCACCACTGAATTTTGCCCCATGGACAAAATTCAGCGAAAGTGAAGACAACTCCAGGGAAGGCAGTAGATTGGCCCCTCTTTACACCATTGGGAGTTTGGCCCTTGGATTGATCCAGTGTTGGAAGTTGGAATTATTGTGTAGAGGAGTTTTCACATTAAGCTGCATGCTGCTATGGGTCAGAGTCAAGGTTGATTCTGGAGCCTTGCATATAATTGCCGTCCCATCCGGATGTGTGTTAGTAACTATCGTGTTTATATGTTCACAACTATTAGTATCACTTTAATTCTGTTTCAATATTGTTTAATCTGTAATAAAGTTTTGGTCTGGGAAATTATACTAAATTACATTGGAAACAAAGCTGCATGTGCTATGTAGACTTGCTTGGGAGACAGGGGACAGCTCGGTCCCAGTCCCACAGGGTAACAGACATCACTTGACCCCTGGGGTATGGGATGGACTTTACAGGAAGTCCTTCCACTTGTACATGGAAAGGCCCCAACTGGACACACCATTCAGAGCGAGGGGGTATCCCCTTCCAGAGGCCGTGACCCTGCCTGCCCAAATTGAAAGACTTTTGAATGGTTAGCCACGAGACTCTGCAGGGTGGGGAAATGGAGCTGGTAATTAGTGGTTACCAGCAGAGAAAGGCCCCTGGGTAACAGAGGCTCTTGGGGAGGCTGACTGCCGTTTAGAGGAGTCAGGCGGCACTGCAGCAGTTGTAACTGAGGTGAGCAGCCTCTTTTCTGTTGGGAAACTGATGCCAGGACCCCTCCAGCAGCATTGGATGGCTGAAAACAGTAAAAACTAGCTTGTTCTTCATCCTGGACGCGATCCTCTCACGCCTGATTTCTCCAACACTGCTTCCAGTCATCAAACCCAGGAACTCACCTTGGTCAGCGTCCATCCTATCATCTATGGGCCCCAACCCTACCTCCGCGCAAGGTGGGAGTAACAGCACCAGCCAGCTCATTTCCCTCCACCTCCCCTCTTAAGTGATGGCCTCGGGGGCCCATTCTTGCCATTACTGAGTTGAGGGATTTTGAGTCACGCAGGGAGGACATGGTTAATTATTGCTGCATTACTGGACGATTACTCATTTGTTGCCCTGATTCCCCTGCTTTTGTCCCTGTTTCCTGCCATTTCTCTCTCTCTCTCCTTCAGTCCTGCCTTTCTATAAATAAAACATTGTTTATTCCTATCAGTTGGTGCTTGATTTCCTGTACTTATAAATTGTATTGTCCTAGTGGTTACTTTGGAGTATCCAGGACTGTCAATCACTGTGTTACTCCTGCTTCAGCAAGACAGAGGCCTAGCTGGTGCTATACTGGGTGTTAGCTCCTAGACGCCCCCAATCAAACAAACACCTCCGCATTCTGCCTGCCTTTGCCTGCAGCTTAATATTTGATGCCCTGCAGTTCCCGAGCTTCTCTAACAATCCTCCTGTGGCATCCAGATGGTCAGGCTACGTCAGGCATCCCGAAATAGCTATCCCGCATCTTCACAGCAAGCCTGTTATTTTGAAATATAACGGGCTCACTATTCCGCCGTCCCTGTAGACCTCATCCCACGAGGAGTAAGGGATGTTTCAGAACAGCGGGTTATTTGAAAATTTGGTGCTGTGTGGATAGGGCCAAATGAAGAAATAAGCTATTTTGAAATAAGATAGAAGTAAGATACACAATTTGAGCTACACAAATTGTGTGTTATTTTGACCTATGGTGCAGTGTAGACGTATCCCCACCGGACACGCACAGTACCTGACAGCTTCACTAATCCCAAGGGAACAGGATACACACAGCTTGACTGGTACAACTCATGGTCAATCCTTTATACTACTCCACCATGGACTTATAGGGAAAGAATCGTACATTTCCTTTCAATTTTTCTTATATACCTAGTATTCCTCACTCACTATCAGGGACTTAAACCTATTAATTAAAAGGAGCCACAACCTCTGTCTTCAGATCTGCATGCAAGTTTCATTAGAGGCTCCAGTCTAGGGGGTGTGTACAGCAATGTCTTCTCCAGTCTTTTCCATCCATGTGTGGATGTTTTCTATCCATATGCAGAATAATTTTTTATGTGCACCGAGGCATTGGTGAATGTGCACCACCAGCGGAGACAAAAATACGAGCTATCAGTACAGGCATGCCCTGATGTAAAAGACATTCACAACAATGCAAATGAATCATATAAACATGCAAGAGATGGCCTGCAAAGCCTCATTTTTCTCCTGAGAATACCACGGGATTTGGGGAAAGCCCTTCCCAACTCCCTTAGATTGCAGTGCCTCAACCCTACAAATACTGAAGCCCAGGTGTGACTCTACTCCTGAGAGTAATCTCATCAAAATCAATAGAACTCATGAGTAATATTACACGCCTCAGTGTTTGTAAGGGCCAGCATTCCCCTGTAGTCTTTCCGGTGGAAACCACTAGCTAGCAAGAGAGTAAGTGTAGTAGCTGGGTGGGTAGCTGGGATGAATGTAGTCAAGGGAAAGCCATTCATTCAAATACTACTCCAAGTAGGAGAGCCATCTCCAGATGAACCCTTACAGGCCCTTAGCATTGCACAAAGTTGGGCAAGACTTGCTGAAGTAGCAATCCCTTTAAAGCAGCACCTGGTACAGGCATATACTAGGGAAAAGGAAGTGTTAACCCATCATAATCAGTGACTATACCTAGAAAACAGAAAATACCTCCTACCATGCCAGGAAATTTGTGAAGGACTTGCCTTAGTAGCCTAGAAGTTTCTCTCTCTTTCTGTGGCCCTTCTCTGAATAGCTGTACAGAGGTCTCACATCCCAACAGTGTACTCAAGTCACCTATTTTTCCTATTTGTTAACTGGAGGACATTGTCCAGTACTTCGGTCTTAGATTTATATCAGATAGACTTGCTAATGGACTCTAACTGAGATGCAACTAACATTTAACTGCTCTCTCACGTGCACTTGGATCCACAGGCACCAAAAATAAATAGCTTCTGAACAGTAAATGTAATCAAAGAAACAGTAACAGATTATGAGAAGTGTGGTCCCAAGCCTGGAAATCAATCCCAAATTCCAGTTGTATCCTTTCATGCTGATCCCTCACTGTGGCCTGAGGGAAGCTACTTTAGCTCCTTCCTTCAGTTTGCCCTATCTGTAAAATGGGAATAATAGTACCTCATGAGGGCGATGTGAGGCTTAATTAGTGAACAGTTGCAAAGCATTGAGTACAATTAGTGCTGTATAGAACTCAGGCAGAAATGAGAGCTAGCAAAACTCGAGCACAACAGAGGTTAACACTTTTACTCCTGTTTACTAACTACTATTTCAGGTGCAAACTGTTCTGCACATTTGTTTACATCTCTCAGATGTCATTACTCCCATTTCAGTGAATTAGGGACACGGGGCTCTTTTTCTGAACCAGCTTTCCTATGAGCTTTACATTTGCAAGGACATTTAGTAAGTTGAATGTTCTTAGCTTGTGTTTTTAACAGAACCTCTTATGCCCTATTAAAGCAGGAAACTCAAAGGACCCCTCCCCTAAAAGGCTCTAAAATAGCTCCTCCTATAAGGGCTAAAGTCCCACTCATTTAGCCACTCTCAAGCCTTAGTAAAACAGAGTGTGTATAGCAGGAAGTTAAAGCCCATAGCAGCAGTGTTTGCTTATGTACTCATTCCCTGAGGCACAAGGGGAAACCTCCAAGGAGATGGAAATCCCACCAAAAAGAAAAAAGAAGAGAAAGCATTCATCCAGCAAAGAAAAACACAAAAGTGCGAGTAAGTACAAGTTCAATCATGCGCCCTAGGTTGGCTGCTATCCCCTTCCCTTAGAGCCTTAATTTTCTCTTTTGCAATTGAATTCTCCCCTCCCCAACTTTTATCTTCTTGTTATGAAAGATTAAGGAGCTTTGGGATTGACTATGTATGAGTGAATAATTGGGAACCTGCAGCCACCACCTGCAGAGATGCCCTTTATAAAGCCAAGTACAACCAGAGGGAATCCAGTGTCCTTTACTCCAGTGATCCTATAGACTAGAGCGAAGGGCACCTAGACTTCCCCCAGCTCAGGACTGCAGACTTTCAAAGGCCCACCACTGGCACAACTGTGAGCATAGCCATTTCCTACATGTGCATTTGTGCACGTTAAACTGGTGCAATGCCTGTGTGGATGCTCTGCTTTAGTCTTAAGCGTGACTTCTTTTGGTTTATTTCAATCCTGTTCCTAACTGGCTTAACTAGAAAGAAGCCTGGAATAAGAATGTTTGCACCAGTTTCCTGCAACTGGTTTAAAATCACACTGTAAGTTAAATGGGGACAATTCAATGTGTGGGCAAGTCCTTGGCAGAGTTCTGGCAGTTGCTGTATTGTTGGGGGAGGGGATTTGGCATTCTTTATACCCAAGGTGGGGAACTTAAGGCCTGAGGGCTTGATGTAGCCCTGGGCTTACCTGGATTCGGATCCCGAGGTTCAGGGCCTGCCCCCAGCACTGGGGAGCCCACATGGGCACTCCAGCCACACTGCTGCCCCATTGCAGGGCTGGAGCACACAAAATCTACTAGGCTGCCCCCCCCCCCCCCTCCCAGGCTCTGGTGTAGGAGGAGAATGTGGGGGAGTGTCTTTCTCAGTCAGGGGCCATACCAGTGAGGGTTTGGTGGGGTTTGGTTTTTTTTTTTTTTTTTTTTGCTTCTTACTTGTGTGCGGCCCCCGACTGATTTGTGTGTGGGTCAGCGGCCCGACCCAAAAAAGGTTCCCCACCCTTGCTTTATATGTTGTACTCAACTCTGCATGTCCTGGGTTTCTAACACTTGATAACTGATATCTGCAGAGTCCTTGCCTTTTTTTAGCTTTGATCCATACAAAATGGTGATGGTTAAGGAATGTAGGCTGGAGGAACTGGCTGGCTGGTGCAGATAGTGGAGGAAAGCTAATTTAGAGAGAAAGGAATAGGGGTGGGGTTTTGACAGTGGCTCAGACTCTGAGAAAGCAGAGTTATGAAGCCAAAAGAAGTTGCCTATCACAGTAACCTTTGCTTTCCAAATATATCTAGATCCACAGTGACCCTCCTGCCCCAATATTCTGAAAACTTAAAGGATGCATCTGTAGCTAGAGAAACTGAGGGATGGATGCATGGGTTTTTATACCTTTAACAAAATCCTGACACAAAACAGGAAGGGTGCAGTCTTGCTTCAGCTTTGGTCTTTATGTTGATTCATCATTGTTTCTGCAGGATGGGACAGTTGTTTCTTACATTCTCTGATTTCTAAAAATAAAACCAATCATAATTAATTTTTTAAACAAGAAGCATGGTTGCAGGTACATGGAACAAAGATTTGTTCATAACTAATTTTTGGTTTAAGTAGTGGACTTGTGGCTTTAAATAATGCAGTGTGGCATAAATTGTATAATAGTTCATTTTGTATTCGACAAGACATCTCTTTACTTCTAGTGAACGTTCCAATCCACTAATTTCCTCCTCCTATCCCTCTCCCTGTCTCCCCAGTTGCCATTCATTCCTTCAGTCTGTGCGTTTGGTATTAACACACTAATACGTTTTCTCATGTCCAGTGCTCATCATCTTCATTTAAATGTATTAGCTTGTTAGGTCCTCCAGAATGTATGTATTTATGCTGGACCTGAAAACTATTCAGTTCACCTCTGCATATCATTTGTAAAAACAGGAATATGCTGGACCTGCTGGCTCGACAGCTGCTCTGTTTTCCACAATCCACCTTTACTGCCCTATATTCTGATAAATTATGAATGATGTTATCATATAGCGTATTGATTATACTCTCTTGTGGAACCTCATTTTAAATGAAAGAGGCAATACTATTAGAGGGGACTAAAAACCTTAGAACCAGCTGTGCCATACAGACAGTTCCTTGGCCCAGCAAAAATATTGTATTGGTGACTAAGCAGTTTCTGTGGTGGGGTTTGTCATAAGGCATGATTACAGGGACTGCTGCAAACCAGTCATGTGACACTCAGTCTAGCCTTGGTTTCCTTTCTTAGAAAAGGATTGCCCCAGGGACCAGGACCACTGTATCTGGGAAGGAGGGCAGCCCGGAATGGTTTCAGTGGGGAGTTAGGGAGGTGTGCAGTGCACAAAAAGGCTTTGGCAGCTGTGGTGAGAACTTGTGCACCAGGGGCTGTGGCCATGAAAGGGTGGCAATGAGGCAGGTGTGCGGTGCAAGGACAATCCTTGAGGCACATGTAAGTTTCATCTGCTTAGCTGCCTAGTGGTACCTCTTATGTTGCTACCAGAGGCAGAATTTAGGAAAGCACCATGGAACACACGGGCTTTTTATGTGTGCAATAAACTGGAAAGGAGGGCAGAGCCTGAAACCAAGTCCAACACCTTCTTATATTTCAGGAACAATCTCCCACACAGCTTCTCCCCCTCCCTGCCCCCTCTGAGCACCCCCAGCTTTCTCCCCCTCCCTCCCCCGAGCACCCCCAGCTTTCTCCCCCTCCCCCCCGAGCACCCCCAGCTTTCTCCTCCCCCCCGAGCACCCCCAGCTTTCTCCCCTCCTCCCCAGCTTTCTCCCCTCCCCCCCTGAGCACCCCCAGCTTTCTCCTCCCCCCTCCCCCCTCTGAGCACCCCCAGCTTTCTCACCTCCCCCCTGAGCACCCCAGCTTTCTCCCCCTCCCCCCTCTGAGCACCCCCAGCTTTCCTCCTTCCCTCCCCCCTCTGAGCACCCCCAGCTCTCTCTCTTCCCTCCCCCCTCTGAGGACCCCTCAAACCTCGCCCCCCGAGCACCCCCAGCTTTCTCCCCCTCCCCCCTCTGAGCACCCCCAGCTTTCTCCTCTCTTCCCCTCCCTCTCTGAACCCCCACCCCCTCCCGAGTACCCAGCTTTCTGCCCCTCCCCCTCTGAGTACCCCGTCTCCCCCCCACCCCCAGCTTTCTCCCCTTCCCCCTCTGAGCACCCCCACTTTCCTCCTCGCCCTCCCGGCTCAGAGGACCCCTCAACTCCTCGCCCCCCGGGCACCCCAGCTGTTCTCCCTCTCCCCGGCCGGCAGGGTCCAAACCTTCGCCTGGGCTGAGCCGCCGCGGGCCTCCCCGCCGTGCCCCGGCGCAGGGCCGCCCCCGGGGGTGGTGCGTGTGTCCCGCCCGAGGGCGCGGCGCCGGCCGGGGCGGGGCCGCGGCGGGGCAGGCGGTGGCCGGGGCGGCCCCGGCTCGTTGGGGTCCTGCGCGGCGGCGGGCGGGTCGTCGGTGTCTCCTTCACTTCGCCCTCTCCACGTCGAGCGGCCGCAGCCCGCGCCGCCTCCCTCCTGCCAGACCCGCCCGGCTCCCCTCGGACAGCCCCGCCGGCCAGGTGACGGGGCCGGCAGGCGGGGGTCGCCGGGGGGTGCGCGCGCTGCAGGCGGGGCGGGGGGCGGCCCCTCCCCAGGATCGGGCCCTGCCCTGGAGGGGGGCCGGGCCGCTCCCTGAGAGCCGGGGCTGGGCGCAGGGGGCCGCTGCGAGGCGAGCCCGGGCGGGCGCCCTAAGATGGCCGCGTTCACCTTGCGGCGTGTCTGGCTGCGGAGGGGAGGGGACGGCGGCGAGATTGGGGGGGGGGGGGTCAGGCAGCGCTCCCCCCCCCCTGCGCGCGCGCTCCCCGAGACCCCGCTCACCCTGGCGTGTCGGTTTTTTTCCCCCCTCTCTAGATTCAGTAGCTCGGCCTAGCTATGACTTACCCTCCGCCATGTGTCCCTCCGCCTCCGAGACGTAAGTAGGGACAGAGCTGGAGCGTGCTCCTCAGCGCAGGGTCAGCGCGGAAAGGGCCCCCCCCCCCCCCGGGCTCGCCCAGGGACACCCGCCGTCCTGGCGTTCAGCACGATCGCCGGCACCCAGGCCGCCACCGAAAACGTCTAGACACTTTTAATCCCCTTGCAAACGCGGCCCCCGCCTGACCGCTGCACGTGTCCGTCAGCCCGCTAAGAATTGCTCGAGGTGCCTTTTAAGGGTGTGAGGGAGTCAGACAGTACCTTGAGGGAAAGGTGTAATGTGGTAACACGGTACGCCCATTACATTACTACATGGTAGCTTAATCGGTTTGCTCTTCTCTGAGTGTTCAATCTGCCAGTTATTTTCCTCCTTTGGTAAGGGGGGGGGGGAATAATTTGGCTTTCTTGGGAGCAGCAATGCTTCCGGGGGGAAAAAGTAATTGGGCTTTTTTGGGAGCAGCAATGCTTCCGGGGGGGAAAAAGTAATTGGGCTTTTTTGGGAGCAGCAATGCTTCCGGGGGGGAAAAAGTAATTGGGCTTTTTTGGGAGCAGCAATGCTTCCGGGGGGGAAAAAGTAATTGGGCTTTTTTGGGAGCAGCAATGCTTCCGGGGGAAAAAGTAATTGGGCTTTTTTGGGAGCAGCAATGCTTCCGGGAATGCACGAGGGAAAAGATTAGCTTTGAAGCCACAGATCAGGGTGGAGCTGCCATTTGCATCAGTCCCAATCAGGATTAGCCTTGGAGTAGCTGATTGCACTTCATAAAGTGTACAAGTGTCTAGGATTTATAAGCATAATGTTGGGAAAACAGCATGGTCAATATTAATTGTAATAAAAGCAACTGACTGAGGGTGGATTTGAAAAAAAAACAAACCAACAATTGCTTCTGATTTCACTTGGGTTGGTTTTGTTAATTGGGTTGGAGGATGGGACAAGTACAGGGTTGATGACAGACAGGGCTTAGCATGTCTGTTAAGTTGAACCTGCCCATACAGAAAAGATTGTAAAAGCATCAAGGTCACATGGTCACTTACTTGATCTATATTATCATAAGACTAAAATTACAGGGCTGCAGATTATATTGCATTTTAAGATATAAGGGCAATATTCATCATGGTATTCATACAGTTCTAGTCACGTTTTATTGGTAGGACATGTAACAAATATTTAGCAATTTCTATGCCTACCCCAATGTCTATTGTAGTAACTGAATTAGCATTATAATTTTCATAGGGCATTTCTAACCTGCAGCATTATAATTTTGTTATTCCTTCTAAAAACTTTCCATGGCATCCACATTTTTTAACATAAATCATTTGCTGCCATACTGTCACAGTGTCCTGGACTAACTACCAGCACGGACTGCTCTAAGTGTGGCTGCACAGGAGGTAGTAGGATAGAAAATTTCAGTGTCTCCATTGTTTTTACAGCTCAGAGCAACTGCTGTTCATTTATAAACAATTGAAACCATTTTCCAACTTTCTTTAAGGGTGGTAACTAGATTTGTATGGCAGCTTTTAAAAACTGCGTTTAATTTGTATATTACGACTTGTATCTTCTTAGTCAAAGCTATTTCAAATGAACTCTTAAAACATTCTTTTGTATGTATATGATCTGCTGTTCAATCTGTAAATATTAAAGATTGTTTTAAAGAGCAGATAGAAATTGACTCCATGCAAGGTCCAGGTCATTCCACTCTTTATTAAAGACATACAACTATTTTGTAGACTAATAAGCTGGCCTAGGGTCTAGAACAGTTATCTGAGGGATAGCTGGACTTGCTAAATGAGACTGAGTTGCTTAAATTAGAAAGATGGGCTTGGGAACATGTGACAGATGTACTAGCACTATAGAAAGGTAATGTTAAGTCACAAAACAAAGTAATATTGTGTGTGTTAGTTGTTCCTGAATATTGCGGTTGCTCTTTTCAGTAACAATTTCTGGAACTAACAGTTGGAAAGAAACATTCTGAGTGTGTGTCCTTCAGTTATTGCTTTGATCCCAAATGTTTTTAAGGGTCACAGAGATTTCCAAAAATTGACTGATTGGAATTCCCATTGTCTTCTGCAGGACTTAATGTACCTAATTAAAAATAAATAAGTCTGAGCTGCCTTGTTCATCTCAATAGGATGTTAGTCTTTCAAACCTAATCAATGATAATTTAGTACCCTCCTCTACAAGAGAAAATGGAGGCAGTGAATGTTATGGCATGCAAACTACTAAGAATGTAAATTCCTTTGTACACTTGACTCAAGGAGGCAAACAGGTGGCACATTGCAGACAGCTGTGCATTAGTTCCTCATTAAAGACACTATGAACTTAAACTACATTTGTCTAATATTTCAACTTGTAACACAAGATCACTGCAACTGGAAGAGATTAAAAAACTTCTTTCAGTTTGTATAGGTTGTGCTTTTGATAGTGCTGCTTGTCTCGTCAGTTTCACTGTTTCCCCTTGGTAGTTTTATTTTTTTTTTGCTTAGAGCTTTCACAAAGGAGCAGGGGATATACAGACACTTCAAATGGCCAGTGGGGTGTTGAATGAAAATAACTGTAGGTTTCAGATTGAATGGACACTTTTTTTTTTTTTAAGGTTCTGATTGAAGTCTGTGGGGAAAGCTCCCACTGAAGGA
This sequence comes from Pelochelys cantorii, assembly GCA_032595735.1. Classification (NCBI taxonomy): domain Eukaryota; kingdom Metazoa; phylum Chordata; order Testudines; family Trionychidae; genus Pelochelys; species Pelochelys cantorii. Next base: position 6,630,320 of record CM064333.1, read on the forward strand.
GATAACAGCTTTGCATTGTGATGAACTGTTGAATGTCTGTGCAGTGAAAGATACTTCTGAAGGCTAACATGGGGAGTTAGGTCGTGGTGGTGGGTATCTGAAAGGGATGAATAGTAATCACATTAGAGACAAGTGTTCTAAACACCACTAACCTGCTTAAGGCCCCCAGCTTGAGAGAAATGCTGCCAAAACTTGACACTGCTTCTCCATCCATTTGATCTCATCTCAGTCTCTCCTCCACTGGCTTATGAAGAGTTACACTTTCTTACATTTCCCAAGAAAAGCATTTATTTGGCTTTCACTTTTCTGGTAGCTCTCATTGGCTTGGTGGAACTCTCCTCTTAGGCTTTGTCTACGCTACCACTTTTGTTGGTCAAACTTTTATTGGTCAGAGATGTGTGTGTATGGGGGGGGAGGAACGGTTCTGACAGACATACTTTTCAATGACAAAAGTGCTGGGGTGGACAACTCACCCTGTTAATTGGGGGATGTTTTTTATGCCAGTAGGAGAGCGCTCTCCCACCACTAAAGAGTGGCTACTCGGGAGAACTTACAGCACTGTAGTGTAGACATGCGTTAATGGGATCTAAGGCTTTGTGTACACTTAAAAGTGTAAAGTGCAGATGTGGCAGTGCTTTAAACTGAAAGTGTGGCCAGGGAGAGGGATTTACCAGCGCTCTGTCAACCATCTCCAGAAGGGGAATAGCTAACTGCTCTGGGAGTGTGGCTCCTGGCCTTGTAGCCTAGTTCACACTGACACTTTACAGCACTGTAACTTGCTGCTCGGGGTGGGGTGTGCTTTTTCTTCACATACTAAGTCAGAAAGTTACAGCGCTGTAAAGCACAAGTGTAGACTTAGCCTTAGGCTAGCTTCTGTTGCAGAAGTTGCTTCAGCAAAACTTGATCCATTCCCTCTCCTCTGCTTGCAACTCTTGCCAGCATGAGGGAGTGAACATCTGGACCACAGAATAGACCCATCTCTTAGTAATGGGATACATTAACTAGAGCATCTAGATCGGTCATTGGATACTTCTCAGATATTTAAAGAAACTAAGATCTGCAAATGTCACTAACAGTTGTGATGAAAGTGACATGCTTTTATCAGTTATAAAATATTTGGCTTCACTGCTGAGTGTAGGGTGTGTAGTAGGGATGTAAAAGAGTAGTCGACTACTCGTGCCCCTCCTTGCTGCTTCTATATCAGAGGCAGCTGGGGGGGGAGGGGGAGGTGCAGGGTCCTGGTGCCAGGGAGAGCCAGTTTAAAAGGTGGCTTTCCCCAGCACCGGCTCGGCGGGGCGGGGTGTGGGGGAGGAGCAGGGGAGGCAGAGGCCCTGCAGCTCTGCCTTACAAATGTAGTAAGAGCCACCCGGATCTTAGTACATTTAAAAGGCCGAGGTGCAGCGAGGAACCCAATGTGAGCAGGGGCTGAAACAGTCTCCGCTCACGCTAGGTCCCTGGCAGCTCTTACTACATTTAAAAGGCAGAGCCACAGTGGGGTTAGCTCCCAGGGACGGCATGAGTCGGGACTGTTTAGTCCTGGCTCATGCAGCCCCTGGGAGCTCCTCCGACTGTGGCTCTGCAGTTTAAAGGAAGTAGGAGCTGGGCTGTTGCACGTGCCCGGCTCTTTCTACATTTACACTACAGCGGATGTAGCAAGCACCCTCTCCCACCCCCCCCCCCCCCCCGACTGAACCAATGGAATTTCCATTGACTACTTGATTTAGCTGATTAATCGCAGTTTGACATCCCTAGTGTGTAGGGTCTCTATAAAGCACATCAGAACTGTTGTTGAATTCAGTAACCTATTAGTGCTTTTGAATGTCTCTCCTTGAGTTGAGATATGGTATTAAAAGAAGAGATGGAAGCTAGGTGCACAAGGATGCATGTTTCCCCTTAAAAAATCCTATGGGGTTTTGACAAAAATCTCTCATGGGAATCCTGCTGAGCATAGAGAGTCTGATTTCTCCATTGTTTCCTAAAACTTTCTAGTGCCCCAGTTTGGAGTGGCATCTTTCTTCTCTGAAATCTTTTTTACAAGTTCTGGTATCTAGTTAAAAAACTCCATATTTCTAAGGAATGGGAAATCCATGTTGGAATCTACATGGAGGAAAACAAGCTACGTTTTGGGAAACACATGTCTCTTTGAAATAGTGTTTTGTGCTACACCTGTAGACTTTCATAGAAATACTATCACATGCTGCTTTAGTTTTCATTGTTCTAGATGACAACCTCCTTCCCAGAGCAATGTCCCAGATGAGCTCTTGTTGAAAGACATGATGGGTTTAAAACTAATTAAAGATAGTTTATCTAAATATGACACGTTTTAATATTAATATATCTGTTACTCTATCTTTCCAGCTCCAATGGCGATCCCTCCATCATATGCAGATCTTGGCAAATCTGCCAGAGATATCTTCAATAAAGGCTATGGTAGGAATTGTACTTTAAAAAAAAAAAAAAAAAGTATAAAGAAATGCTTTGCCGAAGCGCACAAAGCTAACATTTTTTTGTTCGTACGTGTTCTGGAATGTTAATTTGTGTATGCCTGTATACACGTGTACGGATTTAATTAAATGGAAGGAAGCTCATACAAGAGCAGTACCATATGGAAAGCTCTCAGTGGGTTGGATTTGATGAAAAATTTAGACATACACACTTGTTAAACAGAAGCTGATACACAGGAAGCAAATATGTAAATATCTGAAGGATGCAATCAACAAGGAAAGAGGGAGGATGCTGTGGTCTTGTAGTTAAGGCAGTTGACTAGGAATCATGAACTGAAGTTTAAGTCACAGCTGCTATGGCTTGGTCTACACTTGTAAATTATACTGTAATAACTGTTGCTTAGGCATGGGACTTCAGTGATATTTTTGTTTTAAACCAGCTCCACACTGTATTGATGAATTAGAATGCCATATACTGGTCATTGTTTCCTGTCCTGTGTTGGAATAGCTGTAGCAGTGTAAAGACCGGCCCTGGTGTGCCATGGGCAGAGGGTGCTTCAGCCCAGCTGGAGCAGCCCCTGGCCATAGCAGGCCTGACGAGGGTGTGCTGTGAACAGGGGGTGCTCCAACTGTCCCTGGCGGTGGCGGGGCGGGCCTGACCTGGCCTGGGTACGCCGCGGACGGGGGTGCTCCAGCCCAGCTGGGCTAGAGTGCCCCCTCTTGCCTGCCTCCATTTAATTGATTAACCGGTTAAACATAACGTTTAACTAGTTAACTAAACAAATAGGATTTTACATCCCTAGTGGAAACCTGTTGCTTAGGACACAGAATTATACTTGACTAGGTAATTATAATAGGGGACAGTTTTACAGTGGCAAAGACATAGAGGATATGATGGATTCTCTTGGGTATAAATTACTATGATTTTAAAGCTTATAAATCAATTGACTTGTTTCTTGTATTGAACATCCTTCAGGAGACTTGGTGGGAGTGAATATGTAACTCTCATCCAATCAGTGTAAGAGTGACACTTCTGAAATATTTTTTATTAGTGTTGTTACAGAGTGCAGCTAATTGTCAGAAACAATGGCCATATGGCAATGACTCTTAAATCTACTCCCTTGTGTATTTGGAACTGTATTTTCTAGCTTATTTGAGTCACTAACCTTTGTTAGCTCTGTTGGCTCAATGGTGGCATAGAAATAACTGGATTCTATTCTGGTCCATACACAACTTTAAGTTCAACTCTGATTGCAGAATCCTGTCGCAGTGGCAGCATAAAAGCTAGAAAGGGCCTAGCTTGTCTTTGAGAGGCAAAGCTGAATTTGCAAAATAGACTAACAAACTTTCATTTATTTAACTGGGAAAATACCCGTAGCAATTATTGGTGTACAGTAAATGGGCCTCTGCTGCTCCTTTATTTCACTTCAAAATTTGAGAACACAGTACTCAATTCAGGGCTGACTACAGCTGTTTCAATGTTCATAGGATTTATGCAGCTCTGGCCAATGGCTGAAGTATTTTTTTCTTAATTTTTGGCTTAAGTTAATTACAGCATACTTTCTATTTTCTTCAGGTTTTGGGCTGGTGAAACTGGACGTGAAAACAAAGTCTGCAAGTGGGGTGGTGAGTTTTAAATTCATGGCATATTTGGTTAACATACTCTGATTTTCCTGCTTATCATGGGGAACTTTTTATGGCCAAAGTTGGCTAGTTGACAGACTCCTTTGGAGCTGCAGATCTCTACAGCCCTCTGGTAAGTGTTTGCTACACAGTATGCAAACATAAGTCCTATGGCCATGTATGCTAACATGCAGTAGTCAGAAGTAGTTGTTCTGTTGTGGTTGTAAAGGTGCTAAGCCTGCCATATTTTGACTGTTACTCACTTTGTGTATCAGTGAATGGATAATAGAACCATTTTTAAAGATAAGATTGATATCCGACCATACAGAAATGCAATTTAGTTTTCTTTGGTTCTCTATGTGCTCAGTGTGAATCACCCAAGACCCTGGTAGTACTACTGACAAGGATCTAGAAATTATAGTGCATCACAAATTGAGTGAGTCGTCAGTGTGATACAGGTGTGAAAAAACTAATCCTGTTCTGGGGTGTATTAACAGGAGTGTTGTATGTAAGACGCAGGAAGTCACTGTCCTGCTCTACTCGTCATTGGTGAGGTGTCAGTGGAGTACTATGTTCAGTTCTGTGAGCCACACTTCAACAAAGATGTGGAGAAACTGGAGAGTTCAGAGGAGAGCAGCAAAAATGATAAATGTCTAAAAGTACCTGAGCAGGTAGGACAGGAAGCCATGGGCTTAATCTGCAGCAAGGGAGATGGTAGGTTAGATATTAGGAAGACTTTTCTAACTATCAGGGTAGTTGAGCTCCAGAGATTTTTGAAAACAAGTTGGAAAAACACCTGTCAGGGACAGTCTGTAATTGCTTGGTCCTGACACAGTGCAGGGGGCTGGATTTGATGACTTCTTAAAGTCTTTCCCAACTAGGGATGTGAATGTTAAAATGTTAACAATCACCCTTACTGGGTGATGTTTACCCAGTTATGGTTAACCGGCGGGTGCTGCAGGAGCCCTCTGCCCGACATGGGCAGAAGGCTGCTCTACTCCGAGGGACCCGCCACGGAGTGGAGAGGTGGTCCCGCCACAGGTGGAGAGGTGGTCCGGCCTTGGTGGAACAGTCCCTGCCTACGGCGGGGGGCCACTGCAGCCCACTGCCAGCACCCCTTTAAGTGGCTAAACATAACGGTTAACCGCTGTTTAAACAGCGGTTTTTACATCTCTACTCCCAACCCTACATTTCTACAAATAAGTTTTACCAATTATACTTCAGTCCTGACACTGACCAATGCTGGATTCTTGAGCAGAAGACAAATAGTTTGGTATTGTACCCTTGAAGGATGTTACTTTCTGAATCAGCTGGTGATACTTTTACAGATTGAAAAATGAAGGCTGATGGTCTTAGATGCTACTTAGTATTTCCTGAAAAGTCTAATCTTCCAAACATCTTACTAATGCCTAGACTGCACTAAAAACATTTTTCTGACATAGTTTTGGTTGAGGGTGGAGCATGGGAGAAATCACACCCCTGACTAACGTAGCTATGCTGGTAAAGCCCTTAGCTATATCAGCAGAATAAGTCCTTTGTCTGTATAGATGATTCCTTTTGGGGAAATAGATTCAAGCTGTACCAGCACGAGAACTCTTGCAGGCAGAAATTCTCTCTTCATTAGGGGTCTGATTTGCAAGAATAGTGCTCTCCTGATATAGATATACCAAAGAACCCCCTTAAATGTAGATAAGGCATAAGCTATATATCTTTGTAATAGTCTTCAGCTGCTGTCTTCATTTATGGAATCACAGCTTGTCTGTCACATTTTTCTTTAAAGAATAACTACTCTTTAAGTTACAGGCAGATAGACTTCCACACAACTTGAATTCTACCTTTTTAGTTCCTTCTTTACCAAGGACTAAGGATGTTAGAGTGTATTCATTTACACAATTAACCAGTAAGCCCAGCCCTAACAGTTACATGCATCCCTGCATATCCCTCTTCCCCGACCCTGCCTTTCTATCTTTTAAGTTGGCTCCCCATGAGCACCAGCTCCCACTCCCCTCCATGTGTAACTGCTAACAATTTCAATGATTTCATGTTTACACAAATACATGATTAACATCAGACTAGGGTAGCAGGGAAACTCATGGACATCTAGTGGCTAAATGATATGCTGCAAGTAAACATCACTCCACCAGTTAATTTTCATATAAAGCGATCTCGTTTCATTAATTTTAAGTTTGTTGTGATTGAATCTTTAAGGCTCCCTCTAGTAGTAAAAAATGTGTATTGTAGCTTAAGGAGTGGCTAGCTAGTTATAGTGGGCATAGAAGAAAACACTGGGCTTGTCTATATGGTGGAACAACATGTTTCACATTAACAGGTCCAGGGTCTGTCCAGACCAGTTAGTGGGTAACACTGGTGTCCAATACGCTAGCCTCATGTGACTATGTGGCCAGTTGAGTGTGGCTAGTTCGCTATAGCAATAGCCACTATAGTGGCTACTGCTTCAGAACTTGTTGGATGCCACCAATGTAACACATTGCTGTGCTTTGGAATTCACACCCCTTTAGTGTGCATTGCTGCACTATGTAGACAAATTCATAGTCCTGGGTCAAAATTATGTTTTAAAAATTCACAAATCTAAGACCATCAAATGATCTCATGTCATTAATAAAATTTCAGTGGAGAGATTATTTAACAAACATTTCCAGCAGCATTTGCTAGTTATACATTTCAGCATCGTGTCCATGTTTGTTTGTTTGTTTGTTTGTTAGGTTTCTTCTCCCCCCCCCCCCCCCCCCCCCCCAAGATTGGTAGATACTGATTGGTCTTACCGTTCTCCAAGAAGAGACAGGCAAAAAATAGAGTATAAATAGTGCGAGGCAGCTAATGTTTTTTATAAACTTCAGTTTTACTAACTAAGGTGCTGTTTGTAATAGGGATATGAATGGTTAACCTCATCCTTAAATGGGTGAGGCTTGCGGGTTCTGGTTAACTGGTATGGGCTGGAGCAGCTCCTTGCCCTTCCTAGGCAGGGGGCTGCTCCAGCTCTGCAGGGTCCACTGCAGGCAGGGGCTGTTCCTGCTGCCTGTCTGGAGCAGCCGCTGTCCATGGTCTCTTCCCCCTACGGACACAGGTTACATGCTGCCCCCCAGGGGCTTCCAGACCCACTCCCAGAGAGCTGGTTGCAGAGCCTGCAGGGAAGCCTCCTCCATAGCTGCTGGACCCACTTTGGGGAAGGCAGCTATATCTTTTAGGGTAGCAGTTACATTCCTTACAGAATATGTAAATCTTCCATATCTGAACCCTTGATGTGTCAGTTTATTAATAGGTTTCCTGTAAGTTAATGTCACAGTCTCAAACATAAGCAGTCTCCCTATATACTTGTACTTTTACTTGAGGAGTCCTGACTCACTAGTGTGGCTATTCAAATCCCTCATTTAAAAGGACCAGTGCTGCCCTTTCCCCTAGAGACTTGTGTTCAAATCACGTCTCAGTTGCAACTGTAACATTTATTATTTTTTCTTTATGTAATTAATACCTGTGTAGTGTCATCTCACAATTGTAGCATGGTAGTTTTTCTTTGGGCAGTAAGGACTAGAATGGTGATGGTATTATCTGAGTATTGCAGCATTTTGGCAGAGTTGTCTAGGATGCTGTCTACATGGTGCTTGACTGTAATCGGTGCTGTTAATCCGTTCACTAATATGCACACCAAACTCGTCTGTCCTCGTGAAAACATTTTTTTCTGCTTTTTAAAGGAAACAATGTCTTCAGTATAGCTCATGCTTTATACTTGTCTCTGAATAGTATAGTTCAGTGGCTTATAGTGCAGTGTATTTCCTTGGAATTGTGGTTTTATGTTTCTGAACTTAGTTTTAGCTCTCACATTGAATTTTCCTGGTTAAGTTTGAAAATCTGGAAGGTCCTTTTTAGCAAGTTGTTACAAAAGGAAGTGAGTATAATTCAAACTGGTTGAATAGGATAATGCCACCTAATGGTTGTGTAATGTTTAGTATGTTTTTGTTAGAGCAATTACTTTATAGTGTGAGACTTCCTGGAGTGTGTGCAACTCAGGAATAACCGTTACTGTGCTCTTAGGAATTCACAACAGCTGGTTCGTCAAACACAGACACGGGGAAAGTGAATGGGAGCTTGGAGACCAAATACAAATGGGCTGAGTATGGTCTGACTTTCACGGAAAAGTGGAACACGGATAACACTCTGGGAACAGAAATTGCGATTGAAGACCAGGTAACAGATTGACATACTGCTTATATTTTTTTCATTTAATCAGTAGTTCTGAATTAATAGCTTTTGTTCCCTTAATTAGATTGCCAAAGGTTTGAAGCTGACATTTGACACAACCTTCTCACCAAACACGGGGTAAGAATTCTGTTTAAGAACTACTTCTTGGCTTTTTCAAGGGAATAATTTTGCAGGTAAATCAAGGTCAAATTAATATTGAAGAGGTTAACATAATGGTGTGAATGAAGAGTATCTATATGGCTTGAAATCGGTGGCCCAAAACTACTGCTGTTAACCAAGACTGTTACATCTATTTGAAAGTGGCACCTTGGGGCACTAATAAAAAATGAGGATTGGATTTGGTAGAACAGTAGCCAGGGCTCCGCTTGCACAAATATAAGAGAATATTTCATTGTTAGAGGTTTGGGGGTATGGAGGATAAGGAAGTAAAGAGGTTTTCTTTCTTTCTTTTTTTCCCCTGAAGCTTTCTAATAGGCTGTTGCATTTGGTTCCATGACTAGTCAATTACATCTTGCCCAGACTTGACACCTCTACTGCAGGTTACAACAAGTCTAAGTTTTAGTACTTACAGGAAAAAGGAAGTGTGTGGGGGTTTTTTTTTTTAAACAAATACTTTTTGTTTCAGAAAGAAAAGTGGCAAAATTAAGTCCTCTTATAAACGTGAATGCGTAAACTTGGGTTGTGATGTTGACTTTGATTTTGCTGGACCTGCGATCCATGGCTCAGCTGTCGTTGGTTACGAGGGCTGGCTTGCTGGCTATCAGATGACTTTTGATAGTGCCAAATCGAAGCTTACAAGGAATAATTTCTCTGTGGGTTACAAGACCGGAGACTTCCAGCTACACACTAACGTGTGAGTATTAAAGAACTATATTTAAGCTGTTTGTAACGTGGTATTCATTCGTTTCATATTCTGAATTAATATCACTTTGTGAAATAGTGTGAAATACGTTTTATTTGAGAGAACCTCATACAAAATTAATTTGGGTGCATCTCTCAGTAACATGAGAGATTTCTGTACCCCTCTAAGTTATTAGTGTGTTTAGCTTGTTTTCTGACTTTATCTGAAGCACTTTCTGTGTCAAAAAAATGTAGTTTGCAAAGTATACAAATCAGTCTACCTTGTAAATATAACACCACTTCCAGTACTGAAGTAAATGTGACCAGAAAAATTTGCTTTGCAAAAATACACTTGCTCCCTGTGATTGCTGCAGATAGTAGTATTAGTAGTTACAGCTTTCATGATACCATGAAAATAAATATGCTTTGCCAGTTTTTTAATTCTTAGGCCCTTTAGCCCTGAAAGGGAGCTCTAACATATGAAGCACTCAAGTTTATGAAATCTAACTATACCTGGCAAAGCATTTAGTTTTTACATATTTTCTTATCTTCCTTTTGCTTTTTAGCTATCCTGGTCCTACTTTTTGTATATTTGTTGTTTTTCCTAAAAAAAATTTCTCAGGCTGAATGGTTGATTGCGGTAATGATGCATTACTGATATCTCAGTGATAACTTAAGTCTGCATGGTTCCACTATGTGTTAGGGTAGGAGGCAACTTGCTTGTATTCCCTGAAGTCAAATGACCTATTTGTGTCTCCCCCTTTTTAAAAAAAAAAAAAAAAAAAAAAAAGGGAGGGAGGGGAGGAATTGAGGCTTGTTTAGACTTGCAGTAAACTGCTTGCAAAGTTATTTTGAAAATGGTAATGCCTTTCTAGAGTAAAATATCCTTTGACATTTTTCTTAACAGAAGTACTATAATGCTACTTAGAAACAGTGTCCAGTAACCAAACTATTATTCTGAATATTTGCCTCTGATTTATAACTTTTGTATGTCTGTAGCAAATATTTTATACTATTCATTAGTTTCAGAACTAAATAGATGTTTTGACATGAACTTCAGTGGAGTCAGGATTTTACCAGGGTATTTGAGCTTAATTGTGCAAGTGATGCTTAGCATCACCCGTAGCAATATAATTACTTTCTTTCTTTCTTGGACTCTGCTAAAATACTTTATTCTGCCTTGTAGTGTATATCTATCTGCCCTCATTTTTAATGTCTTATAATGGCAAAATAAATCAGCATAATCTAAGATGAAGATCTCTAGATGAATAAAACTTTAAAAGCCAAAAGGTATTGTAGGGTTTTGTTACACATACACCCCCAGACATACACTTGTAATTTAATTTAACTTGAAATACCTTGCAGCAATGATGGGTCCGAATTTGGTGGCTCAGTTTACCAGAAAGTCAGTGACAGTCTTGATACTGCTGTAAATCTAGCTTGGACAGCGGGCAGCAACAGCACTCGTTTTGGCATTGCAGCTAAATACCAGCTGGATTCCACTGCTTCTATCTCTGTAAGTATGGCTTTAAGGCAAAGGTTTAAGCCTTCTTCCTCTCTCCCCGCCCCTGCCCCCAGCTCCCCAATCAGTGGAACTATAGAACTGGATATCTTTTATAGTAGCATGGCTATTCTATATTGATATGGAATGGTCAAGAAATACACCAAGTTCTGTAGTACTAATTTAAAGGTCTTTGATAGCTCAGATGTTAACTACTAAACCTGGTAAAGTATGTGACTTTAGTTGCATTCAAAAGTTTCCTTGGGTATCTGATTTACTTTTTCTATAGAAAGCCTCCTAACAATGTCTACAGTAACACAGTTCAGTACCCTACACATTGAATGTAATCATTCTAGAGTGGTGGTTCACAAATTTCATGCCATTGCACCAGCTTCCCTTGATCTCTCCTGTGCCAGTCAGCACCACTAACTCGTATTCAGATGGGCGTACTCATAACCACAATAGAGCTTGGCTTGCTTCAGTTTTGAAGTGGGTAGTGTCAGTGCAATAGATGTCATTGGGTCTAGAACAGCGGTGCTCAACCTTTTCCAGATTGGGACCCATTTTGACAATTCAGGAAGACTTGGTGACCCAGGGCAATTCAAAAAATGTGTGAATGGATCCTTAAGAGCCATCTGGGGAGACACTTGGCGACCCTTTTGAAATGGTGACCCATAGGTTGGGAAATCCTGGTCTAGAATAAGAATCTTAGAAACCTGATTGTCTAGTGCTGATACGCACATTACAGTGATGGTCAGTATAGAAATGTACCAGCCCAGTAACTAAAAGGCTATTCACTGATTGAGTGAATCAATGAAATTCTGTTTCTTCAATGAATGCCATGAGGTGGTATTGCTTGTTCTGATACACTTCAACTCATAAGCATAAAAAAGGTTGATTTGGCTCCATTTCTAGACGAGTCCTAATCAAATGTTTCAGGCAACAGGGATTGTGTTGGAATGTGGTTTGGAAGGTGAATTTTTCTGCTTGCCCAGACACAAACTATCTTGCCCTGTGAGAGTAAAAAGTGTGGTGGTGTGATTGGCAAGTAGAGGATAGGAATATAAAAAGTGTATCCAATAAGAACAAAGATACTGCAAAATATAAATCATGGCTTAAATTGTTAATGTTTGTTCCTGGTGACAGCTAATTGCCACAAGGTTATAGCAAAGAATGTTAGAAGATTTTCTTGCTGTCTTTAACCAGCTTTTCATTTTATTGCAGGCAAAAGTGAACAACTCTAGTTTAGTTGGAGTGGGTTACACCCAGACCTTGAGGCCAGGTAAATGTTTTATAAATGAATCACTTTGCTATAATTATGTATTCTTGGGTATCGTGCGTGGAACTGCTGTTGAGATATATTATCCACACACTCACATGCCAGATAAAGGGAGAAATAGAAGCAATCAACTTTCAGTCTTTATTGCAGGCTAACTTGTGCTTTAACAGTTTCACATACCATACATTAAAATTGTCTACTGGTTGGCTAAATCCAGTGTCACTTCTTCTTAATATTAGGGGTAAGTGCATCCTCACTGTATTTTTCCAGTAGGATTTATTTCAGATGTGTTCCAACAAGCATACACTAATAATCTGAATTTAACCAGAACATTTCTGTTGGTAGTATCTTGGAAGATCGAACTATCATTCATAAAACACGTTGAGGTTTTTTTCTAGATCTTTGATCCAAAACACCGCTACCTCTTGGGACGGTATGGGGAGCAGGGGAGCAAGAATAAACCAGGGAAGTCAGAATTGTTATGTGGGAGATAGTTGACACAACTCTGTATTTCCAAATATTTAGGTTTCTTGTAGATTTTCACCTTTCAGGTGACATACAATTGAGTAGGACACAAATTGGTCTTTTTCCTGTTTGCTGCTGCTTGATGTATTGAGGCCTGAAAAATCTTTGGTTTTTAATTTTTTTTTTTTTTTCCTGGCTTGCTTCACAGTGCTTTCTGTGTTGCAGATTTTATAAATTCACTCATTTGTGTTTAGCATTCCTTTGTTCTGATTGGGGCTTTGCAGTAGGGATATAAAGGACTAGTCGACATGCAAATACTTAGACTCATAGACTTTAAGGTCAGAAGGGACCATTATGATCATCTAGTCTGACCCCCTGCACAATGCAGGACACAGAATCTCACCCACCCACTCCTAGAATAATGCTCTCACCTATATCTCAGATATTGAAGTCCTTGAAACAGTGGTTCAAAGACCCCAAGATGCAGAGAATCCTCCAGCTGTGATCTATACCCCATGCTACAGAGGAAGGCGAAAAACCTCCAGGGCCTCTGCCAATCTACCCTGGAGGAAAATTCCTTCCCGACCCCAAATATGTCGATCAGCTAAACCCTGAGCATGTGGGCAAGACTCACCAGCCAGACACCCAGAAAGTTCTCAACTATCCTGTCAACTATCCGATAAGTAAACTCATTGCTCCCCCCTCCTTGCTGCCTCTATCAAATGGGGGTGTGTGTGTGAAGTGAGGGGTACTGACCCCACGCTGTCACTTTGAAATGCCGGGTGGAGCCCAGGATCACCTTGGGACTCCCCAGCTGACCCTGGCTCCATGCAGTGTGTCAGCTTTGAAATGTACAAGAGTCACCAGCGGCAGCTCTTGTGCATTTCAAAGAGGAAGCGCAGCATGGAACCCAGAGTCAGTGGGACTTCACTCTGGCCCTGGGCTCCACGAGGAGTCCCACGCTGGGGCTCTTGTACATTTCAAAGGTGGAACGCAGGAGTGCTTATCAACTAGTTGATGGAAATTCCATCGACTTCTCGAATAGCAAATTAATCACTACTTAACATCCCTACTTTGGAGAAGGGAGTGGAATCTAAATTACTTTCAGTATAAAGCATCTTCATTTGATTTGATTGGAGTTGTCAGAAGGGAGTCAGTAGCTTACTGGATGTGGCCTCTTTCCCTATGGAGACCACTGTGGTTTTCAACCACAGAATATGTACTTAGACACGCAGAATCTGGAAGTCCTCTGTTAGGGGATTGGTTTCAGTCAGTGAGAATGAAAATAACCTCTCTTCTTTCATTCTTCTCTGTTTCTCCAAGGGTCTTGGATTTAACCGGGGATAGGTAGCTTCATTCTCAGGTTTATGGAAGTTGGTGTTACATTTTGTGCAGTATGGCTAAACCTTCTGTAGCTTTCCTTCTCCCAAATGGCTGTGATAGTCTTCGGGGAGGGAGAGGGGGAGAGAAGTGTGAACCCATATAGCATATTTTTGTATGAGAGCGCCATAATGTGAAAAGGCTCACTTCCATATTAGTGCACGTGAACATAAAAACAGCCATACTGGCTCAGACCAAAGGTCCATCTATCCCAGTATCCTGTCTGCCGACAGTGGCCAACGCCAGGTGCCCCAGAAGGAGTGAACAGAACAGATAATTAATAGAGCTGTAGCCATGTTAGTCTGGTCTTGCTGAAACAAAAGACAGGACTATGCAGCACTTTAAAGACTAACAGGATGGTTTATTAGGTGATGAGCTTTCGTGGGCCAGACCCACTTCCTCAGATCAATTTGTGGAAGAAAACTGGCATGACCATATATGTATCCCTTAGGTATATATGGTGGAAGAAAATTGGCATGACCATATATACCTAAGGGATACATATATGGTCATGCCAGTTTTCTTCCACAATTTGATCTGAGGAAGTGGGTCTGGCCCACGAAAGCTCATCACCTAATAAACCATCCTGTTAGTCTTTAAAGTGCTGCATAGTCCTGTCTTTTGTTTCAGGTAATTAAGTGATCCCTCTCCTGTTGTCATTTCCAGCCCCTGACAAACAGAGGCTAGGGACGCCATCCGTGCCCATCCTGGCTAATAAGTATTGATCACATGTCAGTAAATGATCTCATAAGTTCAATATATAAAATGCACTGCTTGTATAGTACTTGTATATTTTAGTTCCATGCGACGCGGTTGCATTTTAAATGCTCCCAGAGTCATTTGGTGCCTAAAATTGTTGTTCAGCTTCATTCGCATAACTTCAAAAGCTGAGTGGAGTTGATCTAGGGACACGGAAATAGCTTTAGAAAGTTGGCTTACTATTTGATTACTACCTTGGAAAGTAATTTTAACTTGGACTTGTGATGAAACTAAGCTCAGCTGAGGTTAGCACTTTCTGGTTACATGATGTTAACACAGGATTGTTTTGATCTTACAGGTGTGAAACTTACACTGTCTGCCCTGGTAGATGGAAAGAGCATCAACTCTGGAGGTCATAAACTTGGTCTTGGTTTGGAATTGGAAGCTTGAAACAGCTGAAGAAACTGCTGCAGGAAAGGGATGTCAGAGTGTATTGGCCTTAAAAGTGTATTTCCAATGTGATCAGCAGGCATTTTTTCCCAAGAGGGATGACCTAGAACAAGAGCTGTATTCAAAGTATTTTAGACAGTTACTTGTTAGCTGGTTTCTAGTTAAATTGGTTACCTATCTAGTTATCAATTCTGCATTAGTGCAGTCACTTATACATTATTTAAATGTATTTAACTGTTTAATGCGCTACCCACAAATAATGAAATAGACCTTTATGAAAACTGTACAATTGTGTGCATGTTTGTTTTTATGTTCCTTTTAACATTTTGATATTGCCGTTGAATGAGAAATGGATCAGTGGATGTTTTGAAATGAGGTCAGCAATTTTGTTAAATCACCTTAATTAGAAGTACTTTTGGTATCCCAAGACAAGTCAAATTATGAATAAAACAAATACACACACACATACTTGTGCCTCCAAATATTTTAAGACTTTAGCTATTGATAGGGTGCATTGGGCTTTAGTTGAGTTATAAAATCTTTGTAGTGCCACATGTTAGCTCATAGTGAGTGTGAGCTTCCATTATGGGCCCATTCTTCTTAACCACACAGTGATGCAAGCAGGTTTCTGCGGAGGATGATTAGATGGGAAGTCCTTTGGGTCCCACCCCTTGACCTATTGCCGTGGAATGACAAGGCCCTCTTGCCGCATTCTCCATTTCTCCCATCTCTCTGACAAGTGCACTGTGTAGTCTGTGCCTACTGGTATGGAGAGTACAATATAGTCGCTGCACCATCTGACTTGAAAAATATCCCTACATCTCCCACTGGTGTCTGTACTGAATGGGCATCCGCTCTGCAGCCATGTGACTAGGAGTGGCCACATGAGCAGGCCTGTGCTAAGCTTCTACTCAAAGTCTGAAATATACAGACACGTCCTTAAGGTGAGAAATAGAAGATCAAGTTTGCATTTTTCTTTGTTAGTTTTTTTGCAAGTATTGGTGATTAAGTATGCCAACTCCTGAAGTTGTTACGGTAATGGAAGGGCTGAAAAGATTTCCTGAGCATTAGAATAAAGCACCAGTGGCTTGTTAGGAAGGTCACTGAACTCGCATTTCCAATATCCATTCTAACATGGAGATGCAGAGGCTGGTTTAAGATCATAATATTTCTAGTTTTGAATTTGGAAACTATGCATTTACCATATTTATAATTAGAAAATGCAGTCATAGGCTGCTAACCTGAGACAACCCCCTGAAAGGGAGGTGTCTTTTTAAGTCCAACTCGCAGTTTAATACCCCACAATAGATGCTTTCTTCCAGGATGTTCCTTCTGTGTGGTACTATCAATTCAGATGTACACCAATGTAACAACATTTAAGGGAAGACTACATTGCAGACCTCACAAAATGCACACAAGGGGAAGAATTTCTCGGTTTAATACTGACTTGCATTTCCTACTAGTCACCATTGTCAATAGAAGGGCTTGCTGCTCTTTTTTTATGGTACGTTTTTATTCTTTTTGTGATCAAAGTAACTGTACACTGAGCATTTGTACAGTTCTGCTCTAATCTGATGTTTTATCGTCCCCCTTAAGTCACAACCAAATTTTATACTAAGGCCTACACCTCGTTACGCTCTTCCCTAGTTACCTCCGTGCCTATGAAAATACAAGGCTTAAATGTATCTTAAACTGGTTTAAAGACTGACTTCTGCAGGAATTCTTTGAGCCAATGTACAGAGATGCCCTAAATGCTATGCTACCCACCCCTTTTTAAAAAGCAGAACGCTTCAGCCGGCGCACCAGGCAGCACTGGTCTAAACAGCTGTGGGCACAAAAGCACAATAGCCCCAGAGCTCCCCCGGTAGGTGTAAAAGGTGTGCCCTGGCTCTGGGGGCAGGCCCAATGGACGCAGGTGGCAGGGCATTGCTGAGTTCCTGGGCCACTGCTATCGCACTGGATTGTTTTATAGGCCTTGAGTATACTCCAGTGAGTCTTAAAATAATCACCCAAACAGCTCAGTGCCTGAACTGGGCACATGTCACAGACTAAACCGGGGTGTGTGGCCTGCTGGTTACAAACGGTGCAGCTGAAACCAAGATAAGTCACATGAGTTGGGTGAAGGCAGCAACTTAGCAGTAGCTGATGAACATTATCCCCATCAGTTTTCACAGCAGTGTTATTAAAAAATCAACCGTACTCGCATCTTTCTTTGACGTGTATTTTTTGCTGGCAGAAGCACATTGAAGACTACATGCTGTGTTTAAAGGAATAGCTCTTACGGTGGCTTTTTCTCCTTCTGGAGGTTGAGGAGGGTGATGGTACCTTTCAGCTGCTCCCTGCTAATGCAGAGGTATGTGACTGATTGCTAATGTCCCAATCCTTAGAGCCCTGCATGGATACAAAATGTATATCCATATCTGCAAAAATGCACCGTGGAGCTTTGCATTCACATCCATGATTGTGGATACCCACCGATCTCCTTGGATTTGCAGGGCTCTACCAATCCTTCAAGTTACTCCATGGCTGGCAACTCCCTCCCCCAGGGCCATTGCTAGGACACTTGCACAGCTCTGTTAGCAGGAGCTGCATGCTCTTCAGCCTTGTCTGTACTTACCTGGAGAGCCCCGCTCCACAGATCGATCTTTCGGGGTTTGATTTGGCAGGTCTAGTAAGGACCCACTAAATCGAACGCTGATGGTACTGCCAAACTCCACTGGGTTGTGTGGAATAAGAGAAGTTGACAGGAGAGTTTGGGCTTGTCTAGGCCATGCGGAAGATTTGAAAGGGGATATGCAACTTTGAAAGAGGTTCCTGCAGAATTTGCAAAGCTTCTTCTGATCTCACTTTCAAAAGTGGAGCTTTTGAAAATGAAAGTAGTTGGGATGCGGCTTTTACGGCAACCCCCCCTTTTTCGAAAAGCCACGTAAACCCCATTTCAAAAGGGAGATCGGAAGAAGATATGCAAATTCCTGCAGAGTTTGCATGTCCTCTTTTGAATCTTCTGCATAGTCTAGACATTGCATAGTCTAGACATAGCCTTTCTGCCCTCGACCTACCACAGTGGGCTGCCACAGAAATTCGATTTAACGAGTGTCAACTCAAGCTACACTATTCTCATAGCAGGAATTGTCTCTCTTGAGTCGAATTTCTCCCCCAGTGTAGATGTGGCCTTAGGGATGTGACACTCGGAAGAGTGACAGATGTTTGTGGGTATGTCTACACTATAATTAGTCACCCCACGAATGGCCCTTGCTTAAGCTAATTGCAGTGTAGCAGCCATATCTGAGGCAGGCACAAGCCGACACTTGTCCAGAGCAGGGTCTGGCTGCCCACGGCTGGGAACATGGCCACATCCAAGGTGGGGGAAGGGACCTTTCTCTTTTTTTTAGCGGGTTGCTGTACGGTGCACAGCTGTCTAGCTTTGCTGCATGGAACAACTGTGCCATCTGGTGGCCGTTCTGTCTTCCCATGGCCTCGCTGGCCGGAACAGTCTAAAAAAGCAGCAGCTTTTTTGCAGGGGTCTCCTTTTCCATAGCTTGTTCCATTAGTTGGAGATGAATATGTTCCACAGGGGGTAGTTAACGCGCAGCAAGCCACTACCTCGGCACGGCTGCCGATGGCTCGAGCTGGCTGCCTTCTCCTGGCCTTGTATCTGCAACTGGAGCCTTTCTGGGTGTCTGAGTTCACCCCCGGCCCCTCTCTCAAGCTGGCTGAGCATTTTAATCTCACAGGAAGCTTTCAGGCAGGGGTGTGGAACCTATTTTGGGTCCGGGGGGCCTCCTGGCCCACAGAAAAATCAGTTGGAGGCTGCACACAAGTGAGAAGCAAACCTCCCCCGCAGTAAACACCTCCCTGACATGGCCCCCGCCTGAGAAAAAGACATTCCCCTCATACATCAGAGCCTAGAGGGTCCCAGGCTAGTAGATTTTTGTGCGTCCCTAGGCTGTGGGGTGGGGCAAAAAAGGAGGGGGTTCAGGGTGTGGGGGGGGGCTGCTGGGAAGCGGGCTCAGGGTGTGGGTCTGGGCGGGAGTGAGGGCGCTGGAGTGCTGTGGGGGTTGGTGGGTCTGGGAGGGTGGGTGCGTTCAGGAGTGGGCTCGGGGTGGGTGGAGGTCTGAGCAGGAGGTAGGGTGCAGGAATGGAGTGGGGGGTGCAGGAGCAGGCTGGGGGGGGGCAGTGCTCCAGCCCTTGGACGCAGGGCTTGAGCGCCAGCTCCCTGATGTGGGGGGAGAGAGCCCTGTGCCTCAAGGGCCAGATCCAGGCAAGCCAGGGACCAGCTCTAGCCCCTGAGCCATAGGGTCCCCACCCCTGCTTTAAGGCTGAAGTGCCAGCACAAAGTTCTCTCTGGCTTTGGCTTGTCTGGTGACACACAGGTTTGCAGCTGGCTTTTAGGTATATTTTGCTGGCATTTGTAAGGTTTAATTCTGCCTAGTGCGAGCCCTCCCAAAGTCACAGCCACGCAACACACGTCACGGACTGTACAATCTGGTGTCTTCCCATGAAATTTGCCACCCGTCCTGCTGCGTTGCCTTCAGAGCAGGGCAACTGGAGAGCGGCAGGTGTCATGGTGGCCAGGCGCTCAGCTCTGAAGGCAGCGCCCAGCCAGCAGCAGTGCAGCTGTCAGGGTGGCAACACCGTGTCCAGGTCGCCGCCTGCACGTCTGTACTGCTGCTTTCAGAGCTAGATGGCCAAAGCGTGGTGGCTGCTGACTAAGGGCCCAGCAGCAGGGCCGAATTAAGGGTGGCAACCAACGTGCTTTCTAATTTGTTTCCATCCGTGTGTGGAATAAATTTTATGTGCACCAAGACATGTGGATGTACATCCCCAATAGAAGCATGTGGGAGGCTGTGGGTGTGCTGCTAATCATCGGGGTGGCATTTACCTCTCTCAGCCACCCAAGTGCTCAGCTTACAGTGATAAGCTGTATGGCGGCATCCCCATACCACGCCAACCTTACTTCTGCTGGCAGTTCTACCTTGAGTTACGGCCAACAGCTGACGCTCTCCAGCTGCCCAAAGGCAGCGCTGCTGCCAGCAGGGGCACAGAAGGAAGGGTAGCAACACTGTAATCCCCAGGCAAGAACCTTGGGACCCCTCCACGCACACAGCTCCTTTGTGGGTCAGGTCCCCTACACCGACAACACAGTGACATATCAGATGGCAGTAGCTGCAAGAAGGACAGTTACCTTTTTAAAAACTCGATGCCTGTGCAATTGCCCCGAATGGACTGTGTCTGGGGTAGGGCCCCAGTCAAAGGCATGCACAACACTTGGATGCAATGGAGCAACAGCTAAGCTCCCCTAGCATCCATCACGTGTGCAGCACATCCTTAGAATCAGACTCACATCCGACCCTGGGGTAATGCTAAGGCAGAGCGTCTCCTGCTAGTCTCCTAGGCCTTTCAAGCGGGAACCGTTGCAGGCAAGGCTCAGTGCAGCAGCTCATTCAAAGTGCGCCGCCCCCCCCCGAACACTGGGCGTGCGCTAAGGGCGTGTATGGAGCCATCAAAGCAGTGCATGCTGGGTACCAGTAAAGCGTGCACGCTGGAGTGAGTTTTTATATTGTGGGACTAAGTAAATATGTTCTGATGAGTAAGGAAAAATTAAGAACTAGGGGTCACCAAATGAAATTACTAGGCTGCAGGTTTAAAATAACCAAAAGGACGTTTTTCTTCATGCAGCGCATAGGCAACCTGTGGAACTCCTTGCCAGAGGATGTGGTGAAGACCAGGATTTTAACAGGGTTCAAAAAAGAGCTAGATAGATTCATGGAGGTTAGATCCATCAATGGCTCTTAGCCAGGATGGATCGGAATGGTGTCCCTAACCTCTGTTTGTCTGGAAATGGGTGACAGGAGCGGGATCACGTGAGAAGTACCTGTTGTTCCCTCCCTCTGGGCATCTGGTATTGGCCACTGTCAGCAGACAGGATACTGGGCTAGATGGACCTTTGGTCTGAGCCAGTATGTCCGCTCTTAGTGCAAGGCACTCCTTCAGTGCCGCGTGAACATAAGTTTGCCATGGAGGGCCAGCTCTTCAAACACTCCCTGAGCCCTCTGTGGGGCCTGGATTCTCAGCCTTGCTCTGTTCCACCAAGGCACCAAAACACATGAGCAGCTGTCTGAAGAAGTTCAGCACGTTGGGCGAAAAGCTTGGCCGTCTGGCAAAAATGCCACAAGGGTGCTGAGTCCGAAGCTATGTCTACACTACAGAGTTTTTTTGGACACACGGCCGTTTTTCCGAAAAAGCTGCTCTTGCGGCCACACTGCAATCATGTTCTTTCGGGAAAAAAAAATTGAAAGAACAGAGGGGGTTTTCCGACATTGAGGAAGGAGCCTTTTTTGCGAAAGCTCTTTCAGGAAAAAGGTGTGTGTGGATGGGGAAGAGGGAGTGCTTTCGCGAGAAGAGGAACGAGGAAAAAGCACAGGTGCCCCGGTGGCCACTCTGGCCATAGTAATCACAGCTTAGTGCGAGAGAGCGTCCATTCAGGGTGGCTGCTATCTGTCGAAACAGCAGATTGCTTTTTCGATGCACTTTGGATGCTCTTTTTTGGAAGATCTCTTCTGGAAAAGCTTCTTCCGAAAGACGCCTGCAGGCTAGCCATAGCTCTAGAGAAAAACCAGGCCAATTAAAGCCATACATGAAATGTGCCCGTTAAGATCTTAGCCACCAGAGGGCAGCTGGTGTAATTTTCCTCCTAACACTCCCCCCGCCATGGCCGCTGCTCAAGCTGACTTTCTGCTTCAAGCACAGAGTCAGTGCGAGCGCATACATTCAGCTCCTCCCCCCTCCCCCCCCCCCCAGCCAGCAAGCAGCTAGATTGTCACTATTCTGGATGCCACACTGCTAATGTTTAACGGTTTTCCTTCCAAAAATCACTGTCACAGAATGTGCTGCACAGAATCCACCAGTGTCAATTGCTCCAACAACGGAGCAGGAGAGTGTCTTGGGATGCTACTTGGTTAAAAATTGTGCCCGTTGCTGCTACACAGGGTGCATGGAAATCATGCCTCCTGTTACCCCTCTGCCAGCAGGGGTGGATGGGGCGTGAGTGAGTCTAACGCATCAATGTTCCCTCTAATTTTTTTCCATCCATATGCGGAATCAATTTTGTTATGTGCACCACCAGTAAAAACACATGCTTCTGGATGTGGGCGTACACTGCTAATCAACCGGGCAGCACCTGACTCTCTCTTGGGTGGCCGCCCAAGTGCTCAGCTTGCAAGGAACAGGGCTTATAAGGGCGCCTACACCTCTGGGCAGCTGTGTGATGATGCGCGTCAATGTCTATGGGGTTATGGGTGCCAGGGTTTTCAGGGTGAAGGTGACTGTGTGTCTGTGGCAGGGAGGACTGTGCCAGGGAAGGAAACCCTCTGGCATCTGCACCTTCATGTGTGGTGTTATCATGGCAGGCTCCTGCGTCACGTTTAACCCTCAGCATGTCCCTGAAGCAGGGCAGGGGGGTTCAGCCAGGCGCAGTCAGGAAGGGAGCTGGCTGCACTGGTTGGGAAGGGGAGGGCTGGGACAAACAAGAGCACAACAGATCCTCTGAGCAAAGGTCCTGAACTCATGTGGGAACCTGAGAATGATGGCATGACCCAGTCCACCGTGGGACATCTGTGGCCCTGGCTGCTGCCATGGGATATTTGCTCACTCTGATGTAACTATGTCCAGGCTGAATTTGTCTAGCAAAGGGCCTGGGGAAAGATTCTAATTGTCTATTCAACTCTACTGGGCTTTTCCACTGGGGCAGAGGTCAGACGCCTCTAACCAGTGTCCTTTGCAGCCCGGTGGCTTTCAGGGGTCCACAGGAGTGAGGTCGCTCCTCTAAACTCCTGAGTATTTGGGAGAGGAGAATTTCAGCCAGATGGTAAATTCTGTGGATTTTACCCAAAATCTGTTTGGGCCTGATCTTGGTGGGGCCCCTTAGCGGCTATTGCAACACACATGATGCAGTATAATTATTATTGTGTATTTATTTGTCTTACAGTGGCACTTTGATCAACCCCCACCAGACCAGGCCCCAATTATGCTAGGTTCTGTAGTAAGAGACAGTCCTAGCCCCAAAAGCTTATAGTCTAAACAAGACAGAAAAGAGTGGGAGGGAACCGAGTGGAGAAGGGACTTGCCCAAGGTTACCCATCAAGTCACTGGCAGAACTGGGAACAGCGTCAGGTCTCCTGATTCCCACTCTGATGCCCTACTATTGAAGCACACTAGCAGGCACCATATCTACGTGCTGATTTTAAGGCTCAATCCTGTTCCTGCCTAATGATTTGAATGGCTGGATACTTTGGGCATCAAAATCCCTTGGGCCTGTGTAGGCGGTTGGTAGCCTCATTAACGAAGCCCACGTTATTGTAGGTACAGGTTGGAGCTCCCTGGTCTGGCACCCTTGGGACCTGGGTGGCCCCAAAGCAGGGTTTGCTGGACCAGGGAGGTCAGGGTTCCCAGCTGTGGAGGCTGCAGCTTCCTGGCCCCAGCTGAGGCTTCCAGGACTAAGCTCCCTCTGTCCCCAGCCACCCTGCTGCCAGCCTGCCTGGGCTCCCTGGCTGCTGCTGCCCCACCCTCCCCCAGCCACTGGACTCCCAGCAGGCTGCTGGGGCTCTCTGGTCCAGCATCATGTGTGGGACCCCAGTTTCAGAAGTTCATCCTGTACATGCTTCACTTCAACAGATCCATTTACCGGTAACAAAGACGCATTAACTGTGTTCTGCAAATCGAATGTCGCCATGTTAAAAAAAATCAGAAATTTCTGATGGTCAGAAAACCCCTACCCAGCATAATAACTCACGGGAGCAGGCCAGAAAAGCACGGAATCGCTTTGGTTTTAGTAGGTAAGTAGAAATAACATTGTGAGCCTCTAAACTAAAAAAAAAGCTTTTTCATATAAATTGGGGCCCACCCAATCAATAATCGTTCTACAAATGCAGGGAGAATTTTAGTTGTTTTCATAAAATGTTTTAATTATTTAAAATCGTAAAATATAAGTAGGCACAATTTGCTTGGAACTCATTAGGGAACTAGATGAATGAGAGAGAGAGAGAATGTTTGCTTCTGCATTAATTTAAAGCCATCTAAAATATGAAATCTTAGATGAAAAGTAAACATTGCTGATAAGTCACTGCTTTCCAGGCTAATAGGAATAAATATTAAATCAGCTAGTTATGTGCTTTTCCTCCCAGTATTGTGCTGAGGGAAGAGGGGAGATAACTTGCTTGAAATCAGACATTAATTTCTGTCATTTACATTTTTTAGGTTTTATCATAATACATTCAAAGCTGCCTCTTTGTTCATTTTCTTTTTCAAACATATGGGAACAAACAGGTGATTTAGCATCCACAGATAGCTGCAATTTGTGTGAAACTGGAGTTAGTGTTCCCATTGCACATGTCTACACTGGCAGGTTATTGCACAAGAACGGCAGTTTGTCCGGAAAGCGTCCACACTGTCCAACCCCTCTTGCGCAGGAAGAGTTACAGTATGGCACGGGAAGAGAGGCCGTCTTGCGCAAGAGCTACACTCTTTTTTAACTAGTGTAAGCCCTCTTGCGCAGGAGTTCTTGCGCAAGAGGGCAGTGTGGACGCTCGGCAGGGGTTTCTTGTGCAAGCAAGCCCTATGGCTAAAATGGCCATCAGAGCTTTCTTGCACACGAGAGCATCCACACTGCCATAGGCACTCTGGCACAAAAGCACATCTCACACATGGCAGTGTGGACGTGTTCAAGAATCCTTGCGCAAGCTGTTCTTGCGCAAGACGCTGCCAGTGTAGACATAGCCTTTCATCCTGAACCAAATCACAAAGAATGTAAAGTTACTCTAAAAAATACAAAGTACAGTACACAGAGCACTAGTGAAATGCAGCCACCTCTGGGGTGGAACATAGCAGGCTGGGGAACACCTGTGCACAACAAGACTCAGATTTCCACTGCTGTAGTGGAAATCAGCTTAGCAGCTTCTGTGTTTACTGTGGCAGGGATGCACCTTCTTGTACTTCGTTCATGGCGCAGTAGCTTACTTGTGTTCTATGTGAAAATGCAACAGATAACATTTTATGCTACCTCCTGCATTTAACCTGCTGAGAATTGTGTGATCTGGTACAAATTCAGCATCGCTTGCACAGCAGCATTCAGGGTCAGAGTGTTGAGGCAAAAAGCGTGCAAGAGAGAAGTATTTATTTTGGGGGCCAGCGTCTGGAGTCCTGAGTGATGTGTCTTCTAATATTTTCCATCCATGTGCAGAATAAATTTTATTTGATCAAGGCATTTGCAGATGTGCACCACCAGTAAAACACATGCTGCTGGCTGTGGCCACTGGGCAGGGGCTCTGCTAATCAACTGGGTGGCACCTGTGATCGCTCAAGCCCTCAGCTTGCAGGAAACTCTGGTCCTGAGTTTGGGAGGGGTGGAGGGTTCCTCCGCATGACAGACAGTCAAATCTCAACATATGAGATTGCTTCCTTAAATACACAACAGCAAGGATCCAACCCAGCCCCCTGTGTTATGGAACAGAACCTGAGGAACGTAGGGTCAGATCCAAGAGCCAGGGAAGCAAACAGGAGTCTTGGGTATTAGAGGAGAACCTTACAGGGTTTGTCTAGATTAGGAACGGGTACACCACTGACTACTAATGGCTGTTGCAGCCGCTCGAGGCCTGGATTGCTTTCCGGCAATGGCGCGGGTACAAGCCGTATCCCCAGCTAGCAGTGCACTCTGGTCTGGGTGTCAAATCGCCAAGCAGGTTAGATTGACCCGGACCATTCCCTCGTTCCTATGGATACCGCGACCAGCAGTCATGCTCCTTCTAGCCTCGCAGCAAAGACTTAGCGCCCCGTCTGTCTCCTCTCAGCCCACCCTGGAGGGCCCTGCTGGCTAGGCACTCCAGCCGTAGGCTGCTATTAAACAGCACCCTGGGAAAGCTGATCACGCCAGAGCCCCGAATGAAATTGCGAACACTCAGTCAGCTTCTCTGAGCTGCAGCCCCCAATACAACGGAGCAGAACGTCATGTACTGAACATCTGCAGCCATCAGATGGGCCAAGGACCGGAGGGGCTTTATTAAATAAAGAGAAGCCAGCAACCTAACAGGCGTGCGCAAATGAGAACCGTTTCGCTTCTAAGCTTTCCGCCCCAAGAGCAAATTCCCACTCCGCAAAGCAGCGGTCGACTCAGTCCTGTGTGCTGCAGTTGGTTCAGCGACGTCGGTCTCAGAGCGGGCTTCGAAACAGGCCCCGAGAACGGGAGGCGCCCAGCAGGCCCTGGAGAGGAGAGGTTTCCTCTGAGCTTTGGAGCTGTCGCTTCAGTGCTCTGTCTGTGCCACGCTGCAGATAACTGTGAGTTCCTAGTGCACTGTGTCTGGGCATGTGCAAGGGCATAGCAACCCAACTGTGGTCCCCTTGTGGGACACCGAGGCAGATTATTTCACCTCAATTCATGAGCTCATTAGGTAAGATCTGTAAGACCTTGCTCTTCCCTTTCCATTTGTACACCTAGCACAAGGGGGCAGTTACAAGTAATATAAAGCCAGGACAACAGAACAAACCTAAAGAAAATGCAACAATGTCTCTTTCCCAACTCAGCTGAGTAAGGACTGCAGGCTCCGCTCTGGTTTTGCATCACTGTTTACTCTTGGCTGTCGAATTGCTTATACCACAGTCTGCTCTTTGGTGTCGGGGCACAAAGACAGAATCTCTCGCCGGCACCGGGTGACGACCGAGGCTCTCTGCTCCCTGGGGACTTAGCCACGATCCTTTAGGTCAGGCATGGTTTTGGCTCCTGAGTTGTTACCCTCCATGCGTTCTGCTCCCACGGGTGGGGGACAAAAGAACCAAGCTTTTTATCTCCAAATCAAAACATAAATCCCGACTGCTCCCCTCAAATTCCCCAAAGCTGATTTGCTCCTCAAATTAAACCATCATTATATGTGATCAGCAATCACGTTATTGCAAAGGTTGCAGGATTAAATGCAGTTAACTGTGATGAATTCCAGACACACAGGACAGAAGTGTGAAAGGAGGCCGTGGCTCTAAATAACTGGAAGACAGAGCGTAATGTATTCTAAATATTTGATTCAATTAAGCTTCCTTCTGCTCTTTGTTGCAGTTTACAGATGGCTCATCAATCTATCGCTCAGGGACACGCTGCTGTTCTTTCTAATGGTAATTATGTGATCAGGATGGAGACAGGCTTGATTAAACGTGCATGCGATGCTCTGCATATTTAAAATGGAACAGCGGCCAGAGCAGAAGCAACACGCTGGCTTGGTGCGTGCAGAGTTAGGCCTTGTCTACACTGAAAGGAAGATTGCCACTGCCACAATTGATCTTCCGTAGCTTGATTTAGTGGGTCTAGTTAAGACTCGCTAAATCGAACTCAAAGGGTGTTCCATCAACCTCCCACTGTGGGGATGCCATCAAGCTCTGCTTAAGGTAAGCTGACTCCAGCTACATATTTTACTTCCTCCATAGACCCTCTCGGAGCAAAATGAGTGTCTAGGGGAAGGGGTTGTCCCGTGAAACGAGACAGTTCCTAGGTTACAAAGAGAACCCATGGAGACTGCTGAAAAGGAGAGCTAGTGGGAAAAAAAAATCACTTGAAATTGCTATTTTTTTAAATGGCTGATTATCCAAAATTAGTTTTTGCCACAGAAAATTTTTCACAGCTTTTTATGCAAAGGCGTGAAACGACCAGAAGGAAACAGACTATTTCTGGGAGGAAAGCCAGCCCTACAGCGAAGGAACTGGACTGGGACACTGCAGAGCTAGGTTCAGTTACCGGTACATGACAAAGGCTATCTGTAGTGTAGACATACCCAGAGGAAAACCAAGACCTTCAGAGTTTTTTCAGAAAAATGGTGGTTTTTCCAAAAAAAACTTCAATTATGTCCACACTGCATAATTTTTTTTCGGGTAAAAAAAAAAATTGAAAGAACAGAGGGGGTTTCCCGACACTAGTAAACCTCTTTCTATGAAGAAGAAGCCTTTTGGTGAAAGAGCTCTTTCGGAAAAAGGCATGTGTGAACGGGGAAGAGGGAATTCTTTCGCAAGAAGAGGGAAGAGGAAAAAGCACAGGTGCTTCCACCCATAGCAATCACAGCTTACATGCGAGATGGACACTATTTGTCGAAAAAGCAGACCGCTTTTTCAATGCGATTTGGCAGTGTGGACGCTCTCTTTCGGAAGAAGATCTCATCCAGAAAAGCTTCTTCCGAAAGAAGCCTGCAGTCTAGACATCGCTCCGGTTTAGCTCCCCTGTTACCTACCCGCATTGTGTTCTTGGGGCCTCAGGACATGGCGCTCAAGACTATGCCCGCTCCCATCCCAGCCTCTCCTTGACGCAAAGCCAATACAAAAAACAATGACAAGGCAGGGGATGATGCACTTAAATCCAGCCCCCTGTAGGTTTTTTGGTCATTTCCAAGGCTGTTTCCCAATGGTAGGTTATCCTGCTGACACACAGGCTCACATTACAGATGCTGCTTTAGTCCCTCCTTAGTTTTGTTTGATGAGTTGGGGTTTCTCTGTCCCCAATCCATTGCTCAGCACCCTTCTCTCACTACAGCTTGAATGCGAGGGTCACGCCATCCCCCATAGGGAGCATGCTGATATTGATGCGCGCATCCCGGAAGAGCTTCTCATTGAGGTGGTGGAGGCTTTGGGCTTCTGTGTCGTTCTTGCTCGGCTTCAATACTTTTCCGTGCCATAACACCTAGTGTAAATAAGAATCACATGCAGCCCATCAGCCTCTCGTGGAAGGTGCCCTCTATATCCGACCAGGCTGTTGACGGTACTGTCCGCCCAAAGGGAGACGTAGGGTCAAGTGAGAACTTTCTCATCATGGGCTATGTCTACACTACGAGTTTTCTCGGCAAAAAATATGCTAATGAGGGACTCATTTGCATGAGTCGCAATCTCATTTGCATATTTTCTGCCGATCCGTTTTTGTGCTGCGTTTTTTTGTGCAAAAACAAGCAGTGTGGACATTTTCTTTTAGCGCAAAAACCCCTTTTCCCGCAAGATCCTTATGCCCCAAAAAAGGAGGTTTACCGATCTTGCGGAAAAAGGGGTTTTCGTGCAAAAAGAAAACAGCCACACTGCTTTTTTGCACGAAAACCCCTTTTTCCGCAAGATCGGTAAACCTCCTTTTTTGGGGCATAAGGATCTTGCGGGAAAAGGGGTTTTTGCGCTAAAAGAAAATGTCCACACTGCTTGTTTTTGCACAAAAAAACGCAGCACAAAAACGGATCGGCAGAAAATATGCAAATGAGATTGCGACTCATGCAAATGAGTCCCCCATTAGCATATTTTTTGCCAAGAAAACTCGTAGTGTAGACATAGGCACAGTGTACAAGCCTGCTGGCTTCTCTACAGGCGGAGTTGTAACTTTTTTTTAAAGTCACACTGTTAGTTGAACAAACAAAAACTAATTAAGCTAAACCAATGCAAAAGATGGTGTGGACGCACTGCAGTTTAATCCGGCTCTGTTTCCACTACTTGTAAACCCATTCCAAAAAGAGTGGAGCTAAACCAACACATGCCTTGTTTAAACACATATAAGTTTGTCCATCCAGCCTTCCACGAGCGTGTGTGGACAGCTCCTTGAACTGCCTTTTGTGAGGCCTGGTGTACACCACCAAGTGTGGCTGGCATAGCTATATTGGCTAGGAGAGCGGTGGGGGGAAAAGCAAGCCCCCTCCCCCCCGGTCCATATAGCCAGCTTGGCAAAACTCCCAGCATAGACATCACCATGCCAACAGAAAATTCCTTCGGTGGGCTTAGGAAGGTGGTACAGCCATGCAGGCAGGAATCCTGTGGCTGTACACTGTGTCTCCACTAGGAGGCATGGCTGGCATTGGCTGGGGCAGTACAGGCAAGTGTGATTATCACAGTGTCCAATCACAAAGCAGTTGGAGTTTGGTGTGTTATTAGGATAAAGGCAAAATATTATAATATTCTTCAACCACTCACAGGCAACACGCTCCAGTGGGACTGGGAATCTGGGGTCTATTCCAAGGGTGGGCAAATCCCAGCCCACGGGCCAGATTTAGTCTGCCAGGCTAGCCCCTGGTGGGCCGCCACGGCTAGATTTACCTGCACCTTCGCAGGTACCGGCGATCGCAGCTTCCGTTGGCTGCAGTTTGCTGTTCCCAGCCAATGGGACCTATGGGAAGTTGTGTCCCAGTCCGTGCCCCTTCCCACAGCTCCCATTGGCCAGAGAGGCAGGTAAATATAGCGGCAGTCCACCGGAGTTAACCCTGGTGAACCGCTGTCTTTCTATTGCCTGCCCCTGGTCTATTCCCCGACTTTGCGACCTTTGGCAAGTCACTTTACCTTTCCTGATTCAGCCATCCATCCCTACTCAGCCTATCACTTCAGCACATGCTTAACTTTAAGATCTCATTAACTTCAATGGAACGTAAACGTAAACGATAGGTCGAGTAGGCACAAACCCCAGCACACGTGTAAATGCTTTGCTTAATTCAGGCCTCGTCCCCAGTAAATAGATGTGAAAACTGAGACAAACTATACCCACCTACTTTTATAGGTTTGGGAAGAAAGCTCTAGGGGTACGTCTAGACTACAGGCTTTTGTCGACAGATACTGTCGACAAAGCTTCTGTCAACAAAGAGCGTCCAGATCACATCCAGTTCTGTCGACAAAGCAAGCTGCTTTGTTGACATGAGAGTGTAGATGCAAAGGACAGCGTAGATGCAATAACACCTTCTGTTGACAGAACTCTGTCGAGAAAAGGCGTTATTCCTCGTAGAATGAGGTTTACCGCCGTCGACAAAACTGACGAGTTCTGTCGACGTTATGTCGACAGAACTCGGCGGTAGTGTAGAAGCAGGTATAGCTTTGTCGACAAAAGTCCACTTTTGTCAACAAAATCCTGTAGTCTAGACACACCCTAGAAATGCTGCATAGCTCAGAGTTCTTTGCAGATACTAAGCCTCAGAGCAGCCCTTATAAATTGAGTTACCCATGACAGAAATAAGTAGACATATGAAATCGTCCAGACATTCCAAAACCAAGTAACTCTGATCCTTTCTCTTTTTGAGTAATACAGTTCAATAGTTTATCTAAAGTATTTGGAAGTCACTAGTAACATGGTCATAATACCTAAAGCTTTATTTATTAACAGGTTACGATTGTAGAAGATGCACTATATCAATATATATGTTAAATATCAATATCCTATAAAATATTCTTTGTGTAATGCATGAATAGCTTGACAAGATGGGGCGTGGGTGTGTGTGGACAGAGTAAATGTCGAAGTGTACACATATACAGGTTACTTCAAGTTCATTTTACTTACTTATCAATCACACACAAAGCTAATATGTGAAGCAACTAGAACAACCGTGTGAGTTTTTTTTGAGTCACAGCATTCAATTTTCAAGTTATATAAAAGGTGTTTGGGACATATTACCTCTGCAAAAAGTCACATTAGATAGGACCCCTGGGTTAGAAGTAAGATTGCTATTGGAACTAACTCACGAGGCCACCCCATTTGAATACTTACATTATCAATAGCTATGATTCCCCCTTTCCTTATGAGGCGTAAACATTTTTCATAGTAATTGTCATAACCCTCTTTATCCGCATCTATGAAAGCAAAGTCATAGGTCCCAGCTTCACCAGCTGCCAGCAGTTCATCTAGACAGGAAACAAAGCAGGTTTAAGTGGCTTATCAGTGAATAAAGGGATGAGCGAATCCATGTGTCACAGTTCAGAGGCTACAAGGAGCTGTCTGTAAGAGCTTACGATACAGTTTTGAGAGAGTCATTGTTTGACTGAATCACATTTAAGAGTATGATGTCTACAGTCACAGCACTGCAGAGCTATTTCAGGATACTGGAGGTATCCTGAAACAGCTATCCCGCGTCTTAACTGCGCATCTGTTATTTTGAAATATAACGGGCTCGCTATTCCGACGTTTCTGTAAACCTCGTTCCACGAGGAGTAAGGGGCGTTTCAGAACAGTGGGTTATTTTGAAATTTGGCGCTGTGTATCGTGCCAAATGATGAAATAAGCTATTTCGAAATGGGTTTGAAATAAGTCACACAATTTGCATAGCTGAAATTGCATAGCTTATTTCAAGCTATGTGTGCAGTGTAGACGTACCCTAGGAGTCCTTTAAACCAGTTCAGCTAAAACGAATGTGAGAAGCAGTGTAAACACAGTGTAAAGGCAGGTTAGAGATTTCCCCCCTGTAGAAAAGCCAGAGGCTTTGTTTACTCTGCAGGGTTTTTGTGCAAGAAGCCTTTTGCGGAAGAACTCTTCCGCAAAAACTTCTTGAGCAAAAGCGCGTTCACACCTCAAAAGCGCATCGCAAAAGCAATGTGCTTTTGCGCAAGAAAGCGTCCACACTACATGGATGCTCTTGCGCAAGAAAGCTCTGATGGCCATTCACAGAACGGCCATCAGAGTACCTGTGCTTTTTCTGATAGGCTCTTTTTGCGCAAGAAACCCCTGTGGAGCGTCCACGCATGCCTTTTTGTGCAAGAGCTGTAGCGCAAAAAGGAGTTATTCCTCGTGGGGAGAGGAATAACTACTGGCAAAAGCCCACCGTCCTGTAGACTTACTGTATTTTTTTTTCTGCGCAAAAATGCACTTGAGGTGTGGACGCTCCGCCAGTTTTTGTGAACCCCCCCCCCCCCACTGTTTTTGCACAAAAACCTTGTAGTGTAGACATAGCCCTCGAGGTTAAGTGAGTTTTCAGATCAGTCACTCAGTCAGCTGCTTGTCAACATGCTGCATCTTGGGCCATGCTGAATTCTTTGGTGGATTTTGCCTGAGCCTTTGGATAATCGCAGGGGGCAGCAAGTGGTGATTACCCACTGGGCATTTTCTCAGGTATCTCTCCTCTCTTAAAACGGGGGGAACCGGGCTCTGTTAAAACCACCTCGCGCTGCCCTCTGGCTGACAGCTCCAAATCGGAACTGTCCGCTGAGGTAACATCAGCTCCATGAGTCCTACGAGAGAGACACGTGGCTGTTTACAGCCCCGCTTCCCATGGCTGTGTGTTTTGGGGCCCCATCTGGGCAGTAGAGACCGCCACAGAGGCGAGGGGGAAACAGGCAGGGTGCTG
Organism: Pelochelys cantorii; assembly: GCA_032595735.1. Lineage (NCBI taxonomy): Eukaryota > Metazoa > Chordata > Testudines > Trionychidae > Pelochelys > Pelochelys cantorii. The sequence goes on from CM064333.1 coordinate 6,663,305, forward strand.
AGTCGTCTGTTTATGAAGGAGTTATGTGCCCCTCTCAAATTGCTCTGCACCCGTTTGGCTTGCAGAACACCATTTCTGCATGGGCCATTTCTGCATGGGCTTTATGTCAGCAGCCAGCCCTGTTGTTAGTAGAGAGTTTGCCCGGCGACACCAAAGGGCTGAACCTGGCCCAGACCAGGGGTGTCAAAAGTCATTTAAAAATGTAACCATATAACCATTAAGTGATGTCATCATGTCACTCTGCGTCCTGATCTGCCACCTCCCTCCCTCCCACTGGTGCTTGGCTGCTGGGGGAGAGAACCAGGCCTAGCCCGGCCTTGGTCCAGCAGCCAGGGGGAGGGGACAGACACAGGCCTCGGCCCGGCCCTCCCCAGCAGCCGGGGGGGAGAGACCCAGGACTGGCCGGGCGGCCAGGGAGAGGGGGCAGGCACACACCTTGGCTCAGCCCTGCCCAGCGGCCAGGGGGAGGAGCCGGAGCTGCCTACCCCCAGAAAGAGGGGGATTGGTGAGCATAGTGAGGAGGGGGCACAGCTCCTTAGTGTCTATATAAAAAGCTTTATATGATGGAGCCCTCAGCATGGAGTAACAGCCAGCTCCTGGGGAGCCAGCATGTAATGGAAAACAATAAGCTGATGCTTAGCGGTTAACCATTTAAATGATTAAACATTCATACCCTTAGCCCAGAGGAGGCTGGCTGCCAGCAAGCATCAATCATGCTGACAACACTGCCCCGTGGATACTGTAGTGTGACACTGGCCAGTTCTTTTCCTAAAGACACTTCTGAAAAGCAGAGAAGCGGGCACAGAAGCAGCAGCAGCTGGCGGAAAGGTCATGGGCATTAGCAATGCGAACAAACAGCGGTTCAGACAGCAACTTTCCCTCCTTAGATGCAGAACAAGTTCGTCTGTTAGGAAGCGCAGTCTGTCTTTTCCATGTTCTCGGAAGGCTTTCCTTCCTCCCGCCCACGAATGCCATCCTGCATTTCCCCAGCCCAGAAGTTGCCTGCCTCTGATGACTGCACACTACCTTCTCGACTCCCCCTGCAACTTTTGCTCCTCGGAGAAGACTTTGCTTGCCTGGAATAAACAGATAATTGCTAAGAATGGACACTGCATAGGGGAGAAATTGGGCTTTGTCCAATTTAAATCCATCTTAAGCAGCTTTCCCTGTGCTAGAAGCAGCAAGACAATACCTCGTTTCATATTACCCTCCCACCCAGCCCATTGCTTTAAGCGACCAATGTAACAATGGGCGGCGGATGAAATTATCCCCCCCTCAGTATATGGAAACAGCTAACCTCATAAAGGCAATTTAGGAAAAGGGAGAAGCCATACCCCCCTCGCCCCCATGAGTGATAAAACTGCACGTTCACCTTTGCTAGTAACTCCTAAGCTTGGATGTCACAGGAGGGACTCTGCCCCAGCCTAGATCTTCAGCCTCTAAGTCCCCTATTTATTATGTTACCTACCAAGTGTCTGAATTGCTGGTTTAATCCGCAAGTCTATTTTATGCTCCACTCCTGCCTGAAATGAAAGAGGAAAGGCCTTGATGGAAGTATTCGTGGAATATCTTATTGTGGGATGCCCTCAGAAAAGCCACCCCCAAATAAAATTGGGGGATCCCATACCTAGTCTCTCTGTTACTTCCACAATTCATATAACATTTAGTCCAATAGCCACCCAAATCCAAGTGCCACAGACTATGAGCATCACTTCGGGTGTGTCTAGATGACAGGGTTTTGTTGACAAAAGTGGACTTTTGTTGACAAAGTTATACTTGCGTCTACACTACCGCCGAATTCTGTCGAAAGTAAGTCGACAGAACGCGGCAGTTTTGTCGACGGCGGTAAACCTCATTCGAGGAATAACACCTTTTGTCGACAGAGTTCTGTAGACAAAAGGCGCTATTGCATCCACACTGCGCTTTTTCAAAGAGAGTGTCGAGACTCTGTGTCGAAAAAGTGGCTTGCTTTGTCGACAGAACTGGCTGTAGTCTAGACGCTCTTTGTCAACAGAGGCTTTGTTGACCGATACTATCAACAAAGCCTCTGTTGACAAAAGCCTGTAGTCTATAGGCTAATGTTGAGGCAACTTGGTAAACATGGGCTGTTAAGTTAGGAAATCCTCTAACTACCTGATTCTTTCACCTGTTACACATACAATCTGAGGCCTTGTCTATACTACCATGGACTGTCGACCTCAGTGAATAATGTAGCTGAAGCTGACCTACTTGCCTACTTACTGTAGTATCTTCACGGCAGTAAACCAACAATTGACACTCTCCCGTCGACTTCGCTTACTCGTCTCGTTTTGGTGGAGTACCGGAGTCAATGGGAGAGCATTTGGCAGTCAATTGATCGTGTCTATATTAGACATGATAAATCGATCCCTGTTGGATCAATCTCTGCCAGTGGATCCAGCCCATAGCAAAGACATGCCCTGAACTTCAGAGGGGAGCAGAGTTAAATCCCCCTAGAACGCACGCACACAGTTCTGACCACCCCTATCCAACGCATGCAGCATTTATGGATGGGCAGAGACTAGCTACCTCTTTCCACAGCGGCTTTCCAATATTGGCAAAATCTTCATTTATATCGCAGGCAACGACTTTGCCATCATCCGGCAAGATCAATGCCATATTTAAGGTATTATAGCCGGTAAAAACACCTAGAAAAGACGAGAGAGAAGGAAGATTCATTCTACCATGAATAACAAGAAGGGTGCTTGTTTTATGGTTTTTTGTTGTTGTGGTGATGAAAGCAGACTCTTCAGAAGAGCTGAAGATCCCAACACAACAATGAATTAACCCTATTCTCTCCTCATTACCATGGTAACATTTTGTAGCCATTAAAGTCCATCGGAGTAGTGGCTGAGAATCTCTGTTTGTCCTCTAACTTCTTCACAGCTTACTTCTATCTAGGGTCTCCTGGACTGGGAGCGCCTTCCTGTCTGGTATGCATGTGACTTTAGTGTGTTGCTAAGGGAAGTGTGTGTGGGGGGAGGGCATGGCCAGCACGGCGGCTACGTCTTGTCATTCTCCACCTGCGGTAGCTGCCTGGTGCGGTGGGTTCCCTGGAAAACATTCCTTAGAGCAGGGATGGGCAGTAATTTTTGTTGGGGCGGGGGGAGTCACACCAAGAATTTGGTTAGTGGTCAAGGGCTGCACTCTTCCATGCTATTAATGGGGGAGTGTGGATCTGTGATGGAGGCTGGGTGCAGAAGGAAACTTGGGGTAAGGGATTGGGGTGTGTGTGGGGGGGTGCAGGGTCTGGGTGGGGGCTGTGACCTGAGGCAGGAGTGCAGGGTGAAGGGATCTGAGTTGTAAGGGATTGGGGTGCAAGGACTGGGAGGGAGTTGTGACCTGGAGGAGGGGTGCAGGGAGGGGGTGCATGCACTCAGAGGGGGTTGTGACCTGGAAGAGGAGTGTGGCAGGGGGTGCAAGGACTGGGAGGGGGTTGTGACCTGGGGTAGGAGTGCAGGAGGGGGTGAAGGGACCTGGGTTGTGATGGGGGTAGGGGATTGGGGTGCAAGGTCTGGGAGGGGGTTGTGACCTGGAGGACGGATGTAGGGAAGGGGTGCAGGGTCTGCAGCCCAACAGGTTCCTCAACCAGGGTCCCTGCCTTCCAGGCCCCTGCACGGGCTGTGGGGGCCATGTGCATCTCTGAACACTGCGAGCTTGGAGGAGGAGGGGTATTTTGCACACTGTCAGTCTTGGTTTCCGGCCAATGATAGCGGTGAGATTGTGCTCCAGAGAAGATGGTGTTATTCCCATTGTGCAGATGAGGAAACTGAGGCAGGGAAGTCAAGGCCAACATTCTCGGGAGTGGCAAACGGTGACTCCTGAGGCCTGGCTGCCAGAAGGGCAGAGCACTCACCACTGCCGCTGATGTCAGCGGGGGCTGGGGATTCGAAGCGCCTCTGAGAATCAGGAGAAGGTGTCTCAACTTGGGCACCCGGTATCACTTGCCCCAGGTCAGAGGCAGGAAGGTAACTGAAGTCACATTTCCTGGGTGCACTTGGCTAGGCTGGGTGAAGCAGGGAACTACGCAGATGTGGCTTCCAAACGTGCACTGTTGGGGCGGGCCCTAGGAAAGGCGCAATCTTACCTATTTCAATAGCCTTCTTGGCTTTGATGAGCTTGGCCAAGTTTGCCATAAGCTGAGCCTGGTCACAGGACACCATCATTCTACCCCAGCGGTGGTTCAAGGTGAGCTAGAAAAGGCAATGGGACGACATTGAAAGGAAACAGGAAAGAAAAAAACTCCCATCAAGTTGCATAGAGACACCAAGTGCCCAATGCCAGCCCCAGCAGGGCTCAATTGTTTACCTCAGAGAAGCAACTTCTGATCATTTATCAAAGAAGATCCATGTATAAGCAGCTACCATGGGCGTGGGCAGACTTAACCGTGAGAGTAAGTAGCCACAGGAGCTATTCTCTGTCACCTGATACCTCTGCATGAAGACTGTGGTCTTCCTACAAGTCACATTCCAGCTTAACCAAAAGCGATGGGCTTGGTGCAAGAATCGCTGGCTGGAATTATGTGGCTTTCCAGGATCATTCACAAGGGTTCTTTCTGGCCTTAAAAGCACCACATTTGTTTTATATTTGTTTTATAGAGGGAGCAATGACCATGGAGAGGGTAGCGTGGCCCAGTGGATAAGGCACTGCCTTGGGACTCAGGAGAGCTAGGTTCTGCCACTGGAGTTTTGGATGTCGTGGAACAACTCATTTCAGTAGTGGGAATAAGGTACTTAAATAGTTTGCAGCTCTGGGCCTTTGAGTCTAGCACTACAAAGGCATTTCAATATTGACTGTGCCTGGTGCTAGTCTCTACAGAACTGCCTTCTCTCTCTCCACCCGTATGCAGATTTGTAGTGGTATCAATCTGTTTACCTTCCCACAGAAAAGGCTAAGGGGTGACTTGTTTACAGTCTGTAAATAGCTACCTAGGGAACAAATATCTAATAACGATTTTTCACTCTAGCAGAGAAAAGTATCTGTTGAACCTCTTTAGTCTGGCACCGTCCATGGCCCGGCATGATTTCAGTTAGCGGGATGTGCACTTGTCATGGGTGTGGCCAAGTTTCTCACAGTCCCATCAAGTTTATTTATAGCCACCAGGCCTGGCTCTCAGTGTTCTGGGCTGTTCTTTAGCTCTAATTTACCCCTAAATGTCTTCTAAAAAGCCCAATGAGCAGTGGAAGTGTCAGTAATGCTGCTAGACAATATTGACCTCCTGTGGTCTGGCAAATTCTTTGGTTTGGCACCAGTTAGGTCCTGAGGGGCTGGACTAGAGAAGTGCAACCTGTAGAATCCTAGAACTGGAAGGAACCTCAAGAGGTCATCAAGTCCAATCCCATGGCAGAACCAAACACCATCTAGATCATGGGTTCCCAAACTGGGGGCATGAAGAAATTCCAGGGGGGGCGCGAGGCGACCCAGCCACACACCCCCGTCAATCCCACCCCAAGTTTTGCTGCTATTTTTGGGGGGGGGGCGTGAGGGTTTCTCAAAAAACAAAAAGGGGGCGTGATGCCGAAAAGTTTGGGAATATCTGATCTAGATCATCCCTGACAGATGTCTATCCAACCTGCTAGTAAATATCTCCAGAGATGGAGATTCCACAACCCCCCTAGGCAATTTATTCCAGTGTTTGACTACCCTGACAGTTAGGAAGTTTTTCCTAATGTCCAACCTAAACCTCCCTTGCTACATCATGCCATCCAAGGGTTGGAAGCTGATGCAAGACAAATCCAGAGAGGAACTAAAGCATACATTTTTGACAGCAGAACAATTTACCCAGGGTCGAGGCGGCTTCTCCATCACTGATCATTTGAAAATTAAGATGGGATGTTTGTCTAAGAGTGCGGATCTGGGAATTGGGGGGAGGGGGTTTACATCCTGTGTTATACAGGTCAGACAAGGTGATCACAATGGTGCCTTCTGGCCACGGACTGTATGAATCACGGGACCTTAATGACAGTATCACATCCACACCACACTTCGCTTGAGAAAAATCACTCACCAGTCGCAGCTTCTTTAGGACAGGATGCTCCCGCAGAGAGTGATCCAATATGTACTGCCATAGTGGGCTTCCTCTGCCAAAAACATTCTTGTCTGATCTGGGAAACCCAAAAGTCCAAAATGGATATTTTTTACCTATAAAAGTTTAAGATATGAAAAGGTTTTGAGCATCGATGGAAAAAGTTTGCAAGAGCTCGAGTACAGACAGACCAAGAAAATGGCCATGGAATGCGAACGGAGCCTGGCTCTGCTAAAACCCAAAGGAAAAGAAGATGGCTACAGGCGTAGACAGCTCAGGGGACTGGCAGTGGGATTACAGAGTTTTCACCTGCAAAGGGTCTGTCCAGCCTGGGACTGAACATTGATACTGATGTAATTCAGTGGCTGATACAAAGTTTACTAGGTGTCCGATTCTGACTGGCCAGATGGGCCCATCGAGACACATTCCCTTGATAGCATGGGAAAACACGTCTCCTGATCGAGTAGGGGTGGGCAAAAACATGACAGCGGCTCGCCAGGGTTAGCCCCTGGTAGCGGCCGCAACATTTAACTGCAGGCATTGGCGATTGCAGATCCTGTTGGCAGCGGATCGCCATTCCTGGACAATGGGAGTGACAGGAAGCGGTGCAGATGGGTACATTGCTTCCCGTAGCTCCCATTCCCCGGGAACGGCGATCACGGCCAATGGGAGCTGTGATCGCTAGTACCTGCAGCTGTGCAGGTAAATATAGTGGCGGAGGCCGGCCACTAACCTGAGGGCTGGCATTTGCTCACCCCTATGACAGAGGATACAGGTGTCCAGAGCTGTCAGTATGGAGAGAGATTAAAAAGACTGGGACTTTTCAGCCTGTTCCCATAACAAGTCATGATATTATAGACCTCTATCATGTCCCCGCCTTAGAAAAGAGACTAAGTAACTCCTTGCTAGAGGATGTTGTGAAGACGAGGACTTTAACAGGGTACAAAAAAGAACTAGATAAATTCATGGAGGTTAGGTCCATCAATAGCTATTAGCCTGGATGGGTAGGAATGGTGTCCCTAGCCTCCGCTTGTCAGAGGCTGGAAATGGATGACAGGAGAGGGATCACGTGATGATTCCCTGTTCTGTTCACTCCCTCTGGGGCATCTGGCATTGGCCACTGTTGGAAGATGGGATACTGGGCTAGACGGACCTTTGGTCTGACCCAGTCTCTCACCCATCTCTAAGTTCACTTTAGAACAGAGGCTTGATTCTGATTGCCCCACCAGGAGTCACTTCACCTGGTTCACCGGATTTATTAGTGTAGAACCAGCCAGAGGGGACATTCCCTTTTGCAGGCTGGCGCATAGGGAGAACGGTGTGTGTCTATTGAAGTGCAGAGCTACTCTAGGCCTGAGACCCAATTCTTCCCTTATCAAGCAGCTGGCAAAATGTGCTGCAGATATTGGAATGATTGGCAAGTCAGCCCCACCCCTCGTTATACTATGTTGCACATTCAGTTCAAGGCTCTCGAAGCATTTTTCTAATAATCTCCCTGGTTTACAGAGAGGTAAACTGAGGCACAGAGAGGCTAAGTCAGGAGAAAGGACCGGGCTGCTCTAATTCTATTCTCTCTCCTGGCTGTATTACCAGTCTCACTCCTGCTGATGGGAGTTATTTATCACCTCCTCTGTTAGCATCCTGGTCGCTGCTTTTTCTCCTCCTAATTTCCAGCCGGCTTAGGGGGACACGTGTCTGTCTACAGTCACCCTGTGAAGGGAGGGTTGGGGCAACTCTGAGCAGTTTGGCTAAGACCATGGCTTATTACCCCTGAGCACAACTATAGGAAAGTGTGTTTTTTCCCCAACCTATTGCAGTACAGTGGTATAGTGCAGTATACACAGTCAAACTGGGACCTATATGTGAAGGATAATATAGAATCAAATGAAGTAAAAATCCTAAAGGAATCAAAATGTTCCATAGAATCATTATGGATAACAATTCATTCCTCTAATATGAATATGGCATTAGGAATATATTACTGACCATCTAACCAGGACAGTGATAGTGACGCTGAAATGATAAGGGAGATTAGAGAGGCTACCAAAATAAAAAACACAGTAATAATAGGAGATTTCAATTATCCCCATATTGATTGGGTGCATGTCACCTCAGGACGGGATTCAGAGATTAAATTTCTTGATGCCTTAAATGACTGCTTCTTGGAGCAGCAAGTACAGGAACCCACAAGGGGAGAGTCGATTCTCGACCTAGTCTTGACTGGAACGCAGGATCTGGTCCAAGAGGTAACTGTTACTGGACCGCTTGGAAATAGTGACCACAATATAATAACTTTTAATATTCCTGTGTTGGGAAGAACACCGCAGCGGTCAAACACTCTGGCATTTAATTTCAAAAAGGGGAATTACACTAAAATGAGGAAGCTAGTTAAACAGAAACTAAAAGGGAGAGTAATTAAACTAAAATCCCTGGAAGCTGCATGGGAACTGTTTAAAGACACCATACTAGAGGCCCAACTTAAATGTATACCCCAAATAAAAAAACACAGTAAGAGACCTAACAAAGAACCACCATGGCTAAACAGCCATGTTAAAAAGGCAGTGAGAGAGAAAAGGGCAGCTTTTAAAAAGTGGAAGTCAAATCCTAGTGAGGAAAATAGAAAGGAACATAAACACTCCCAAATTAAGTGTCATAATGTAGTAAGAAAAGCCAAAAAAGAGGTTGAGGAACAGCTAGCCAAAAATTCAAAAAATGATAGTAAAATGTTTTTTAAATACATTAGAAGCAGGAAGCCCGCTAAAAAAGCAGTGGGGCCCTTGGATGATAAAGATATAAAAGGAGCGATCAAGGAAGACAGTGCCATTGCGGAGCGATTAAATGATTTCTTTGCTTCAGTCTTCACGGCTGAGGATGTTACAGAGGTTCCTAAATCTGAGCCAGCCTTTTTAGGTGACAAATCTGAGGAACTCACTCAGATTGAAGTGACATTAGAGGAGGTTATGGAATTAATTGATAAGCTGAATAGTAACAAGTCTCCGGGACCAGACAGCATTCACCCAAGGGTTCTGAAAGAACTCAAATGTGAAATTGCGGAGTTATTAACAGTGGTTTGTAATCTATCCTTTAAATCCACTTTGGTACCAAATGACTGGAAGATGGCTAATATAACACCAATATTTAAAAAAGGCTCTAGAGGAGATCCTGGCAATTATAGACCGATAAGTTTAACATCAGTACCAGGCAAATTAGTAGAAACACTAGTAAAGAGTAAAATTGCAAGGCACATAGAAGAGCACGAATTGTTGGGCAAAAGTCAGCATGGTTTCTGCAGAGGGAAGTCGTGTCTAACTAATCTGTTAGAATTCTTTGAAGGGGTTAATAAACATGTGGACAAGGGGCACCCAGTGGATATAATATACCTAGATTTCCAGAAAGCCTTTGACACGGTCCCACACCAAAGGCTTTTACGTAAATTAGGTGGTCATGGGATAGGAGGAAAGGTCCTTTCATGGATCAAGAATTGGTTAAAAGACAGAAAACAAAGGGTGGGAATAAATGGTAAATTTTCACAATGGAGGAGGGTAACTAGTGGTGTTCCCCAGGGGTCAGTACTGGGACCAATCCTGTTCAGCTTGTTCATCAATGATCTAGAAAATGAGGTAAGCAGTGAGGTGGCCAAGTTTGCAGATGACACAAAGTTGTTCAGGACAGTCAAAAGCAAAAGGGATTGTAAAGAACTACAAAAAGATCTCAGCAAACTGAGTGATTGGGCAGCAAAATGGCAAATGAAATTTAATGTGGGTAAGTGTAAGGTAATGCATGTTGGAAAAAATAACCCAAATTACACGTACTACATGATGGGGTCAAATTTAGCTACGACAGATCAGGAAAGGGATCTTGGAGTTATAGTGGATAGTTCTATGAAGACATCCACGCAGTGTGCAGCGGCAGTTAGTAAGGCAAATAGGATGTTAGGAATTATTAAAAAAGGGATAGATAATAAGACAAAAGATATCATACTTCCCCTATATAAAACTATGGTACGCCCACATCTCGAGTACTGCGTGCAGATGTGGTCTCCTCACCTCAAAAAAGATATATTGGCATTAGAAAAGGTTCAGAAAAGGGCGACTAAGATGATTAGGGGCTTGGAAAGGGTCCCATATGGAGAGAGGCTAGAGAGACTGGGACTTTTCAGTTTGGAAAAAAGGCGATTGAGGGGCGATATGATAGAGGTATATAAAATCATGAATGGTGTGGAGAAAGTGATTATAGAAAAATTATTTACCTTTTCCCATAATACAAGAACTAGGGGACACCAAATGAAATTGATGGGTAGTAGGTTCAAAACTAATAAAAGGAAATTTTTCTTCACACAGCGCACAGTCAACCTGTGGAACTCCTTGCCCGAGGAGGCTGTGAAGGCCAGGACTCTATTAGGGTTTAAAAAAGAGCTTGATAAATTTTTGCAGGTTAGGTCCATAAATGGCTATTAGCCAGGGATAAAGTATGGTGCCCTAGCCTTCATAACAAGGGCAGGAGATGGATGGCAGGAGATAAATCACTTGATCATTGTCTTCTGTTCTCCTTCTCTGGGGCACCTGGCATTGGCCACCGTCGGCAGATGGGATGCTGGGCTCGATGGACCTTTGGTCTGACCCAGTATGGCCATTCTTATGTTCTTATGTTCTTAATAGCAGTTCAGTCAAATTCTGGCCTATTATTCATTCCTTGGGGTCATGAAAGATCTTTGGAGGTGATCCTCTCCCTTGCCATTCACCAAAAACCGAACATGATGGGACAGACGTTTGCTTACTGGTCAGCTTTGGGAGGACAGGCAGATGTACAAACGGGAAAGCTGCAGCTCAGACCCGGATTTCCCTATATTAGTTTGGTTTGGAGCCTGGACTTTGGCTCACACTGTTAAGGTGATAGGCGCTAGTTGCAAATGATTGACTAATCTTGTGAGTTTTGCAATATTTGGTCTTTTCCCAGCTGCAGTCAGACTATTCCAAGAGAGAGCAAAAGAGGCAGCAAGGGAGGTTTAGGTTGGACATTAGGAAAAACTTCCTGTTGGGGTGGTGAAACACTGCAAAAAGTTGCACAGGGAGGTTGTGGCATCTCTATCATTGGCGATGTTAAGAGCAGGTTAGACAGACACCTGTTAGGGATAAACAAGATGGTGTTTGGTCCTGCCACAAATGCAGGGCACTGGACTTGCTGGCCTCTTGGGGTTCCTTCTAGTTCTAGTATTATTTTTTTTTTAAATGTAGCCCTTGTGGTTGTAGAGAAAAAACCTGTGAACAAGAGAACCCTAAGGGATCGGAACCCAGACAGCAAACAGAACCCAAGTTTTATTTTTCTACACCTCTCCTGATTTGCAAGGCAAATCTCATAGTTTTTGAATGCTGGGGATTAGCAATACAGCATGTAATTTTGCCCAGTGTGCACAGGATTTGCCATGGATTCCTGTAAGTGCTAATTCTACAATGAGATCTGCTAATGTACACCCATGCAGTGTCCCAGGACAGGTGAAGGCATCCACAGAGGCTTGAAATATATGAATCCCCCTAGAGAGTCAGAAAACGCTGAGGGGAGACGGAGGCAGGGAGTGTTATGCTTGGCCAGTAGAGGCTGTTCTAGGGCAGCTATGCCTTATTGCATCCCTTTACAAACCCATTTTACAGATGGGGAAACTGACACCCAGAGAAGTAGTATAACAATGTCATCTTAATCATGACAGGACCAGGATTTGATTTGGTACAGGCCCTCAGGCAGGGGCCGGTTTCGGACCTGGGAAAGCAAACCAGCCAGCATTTACCTGGCCAGTGTGTGGGGTCAGGAGGAAGGGGAAATGCCTTCTGGGCACGCCTGTGACCTGACTTGACCTTCAATTTCTGGCACTGCAAAGGCGACTGGTATTCTCCAGGCCTTTAGAAAAAGTTAGAATCATAGAATCCTAGGGCTGGAAGAGACCTCAGGAGTTATCGAGTCCAGTCCCCTGCCCAAAGCAGGACCAACGTCAACTAAATCAACCCAGCCAGAGCTTTGTCAAGCCGGGACTTACAAACCTCTAGGGATGGAGATTCCACCATCTCCCTAGGAAACCCATCCCACTGCTTCCCCACCCTCCTAGGGAAGTGAATTTTCCTAATATCCAATCTAGACCTCCCCCGCTGCAACTTGAGCCCATTGCTCCTTGTTCTGCCATCTGTCCCCACTGAGAACAGCCTCTCTCCACCCTCTTTGGAACCCCCCTTCAGGAAGTTGAAGGCTGCTCTCAAATCCCCCCTCACTCGTCTCTTCTGCAGACTAAACAAGCCCAAATCCCTCAGCCTCTCCTCAGAGGTCATGTGCTCCAGCCCCCTAATCATTTTGGTTGCCCTCCCCTATCCAATGTGTCCACGTGCTTTCTGTAACAGGGTCCCGCAGAACTGGACGCAATACTCCAGATGTGGCCTCACCAGCGCCGAATAAAGGGGAATAATCACTTCCCTAGATCTGCTGGCAATGTTCCTCCTATGCACCCGAATACGCCCTTAGCCTGCTTGGCTACAAGGGCTCCCTGTTGATTCATCTCCAGCTTCTCATCCACTGTAATGCCCAGGTCCTTTTCTGCCAAAAAAGCCTTTAGGTTTATCGATCTCTCTCTCCCCCTAGACACTGTACAGCACCTTCGCCCAAGCATTCACTTGGCTAACATTCTGGGAGCCAGCAATTTCCCAAGAGTGGCTGCCAGCACCTCTCTCTCTCCTCTGCCCCTCCCCCAGCCCCAAGTAAACTTTTTTGCTAGGGGTGGCAAACTGGAGGGGGATGGAGCAAACCGCCCCCGCTTGGAGCCAGACTGCTGCTTCCTGTGTTGCAGGGCAGCTCATGTGCTTGGCCAGGAGGAGGGTGGGCTGGGATCTTAGGGAGCAGAGGATAAAGCAGCCCTTACCTGCTAAGACTCCAGTGGCAAAAGCAAGCCCCAGGACTGCGGCCCCCATGGCCATTTCTTTAGTGATGCTGACAAAGGGCATTCTGGATCGCGGGGGGGAGAAGGAAACAGCAGCAAGATTTGTCCCTGCTGCAGCTTGCAGAACAATGAGGAACTCCCTGCCTGCTGCTTGGGGTTTCTCAGCTAGGGAAGCATCACGTGTTTGCAGGCCCTGGGCAAGCAGTCACATGATGCTTGCAACATCTGCAGGCAAGAACCAGCAAGGCTGGCTGCAGTGATTTTTATTTCCCAGCACTGGCGCCTTGCAGGGGGAAGCCAGGCACTTGGGCGGGCTCCGTCGACACCGCAGAGTTTTTGCGCAAAAACTTGTGGCGCGTCCACGCTACAAGCGCAAGAAAAAGTACAGTTGATGGTAACACAGGGCTTTCTGCGCAAGAGTTATGTCTTTTTCTACAAGGAATAAGCCTTTTTGCACAAGACCTCTTGTGCAAAAAGGCACGTGTGGACGGGCCGCAGGGCTAAAATGGCCATCCGAGCTTTCTTGCGCAAGAGAGCATCCACACTGCCATGGACGCTCTTGCGCGAAAGCACATCTCTTGTGCAAAAGCACCTGTCAGTGTGGACGCGCTCTTGTGGAAGACCTTTTGCACAAGAACTCTTGTGCAAAACAGTTTTTGTGCAAGAAGCCTGCAGCGTAGACGTAGCCTGAGTGCAGCATGCAAGCCCCATAAACGCCGCTTGCAAGTCGGTGCTTGCAATCTTAGCTTTGGATTCCCCTGGAACATTTCAAATGCGGCCACAGTGGGATCTAATCTCTGCTTTGGATTACAACCGCCTCCAGTGCTGAGCAGCCTACACATAAGGGAGCAGCCTGCCTGTCCAGGCCTGCAGTAGTTCGTACTTTAGAGACAGGGTGTTTATTTCTGATAAGGGGAGACGTTCTCAAAATGAAACAAAAAGGTGTAAAATACTTCTGGGGGCTGCAAGCTATGTCTGGTGGGAGCCATGGTATAATAGTGTGGTAGGGGCACTGAAATGGACCTCAGGAATTTGCAGCTCTACCTACCACTGGCCTGCTGCGCAGCCTTGGACAAGGTGCTGTTCCCCATTCCACTCTGCCCTGGCTGTCACTAGGACTTTATTTCAAAATAACCCCTGTAAAGTCAAATTAATAAGTGGTGCGTCCACACGACCAAGCCTGCTATTTCAAAATAACAGGCTGCTTTTTTTGAAATCTGTACTCCTGCTTGCCTCAAGGAATAACGTGAATTTTGAAATAGTGATTTTGAAATAGCGGGAAGTATGGATGCTCCGGTGCTGCTATTTTGAAATAACGACTCCCCAAAGTAATTCAAACAGAACCCCAGGAAGCATTGGGGAGTAATCAAAGTTGAGGCAGTGCATCCACATTAACAGAGCCTGCCTCGGACTGATTTCGAATCTACCCAGTAGTGAGGACACCCTGTTTTGATTTTGTTATTCTGGGAGTTATTACATTGATTTTAGTTATTTTGAAATAGTTTCCTAGTGTAGGCATGCCCTCTGTGTCTGTGCTGATTGTAAGCTGTTTGGGGCAGGGACTCTCACAACATACATCCAGCCCAGTGGGCTCAGACAGCAGGTCTAGTTGCTATATAGTACATATAAAAACAAATAAGGCAGCACTTTTCTGAAGACCTCCAACTGTATCAAGAAGTACTGTGTAACAAGGTGGTCTCCTTTCTTGAAGCCAGGGCTGGCCAACCCTCTCCAATCAGCCCCACCTTGTGCCTATGTAACCCACAGACCTAGTGTGGTTCCACTGTCCCATGTAGTGGCACTTAGACCACTTACAGTGAGAGATAAGGGCACTGAGAACCAGCTGGCTTCATAGCTCAAGCAGGAGAGGCCCATGCACTAAGCTCCAGAGGGCCCAGATTTGAATCTGGCTGGTGGTGGTAACTGGGGACAACCTGAGGTTCTTGGACCTCATAAAAAGGCAGCATTCCCAGTGTGACCTCTCTTGAGGTCTGTGCTGGGGGTGGACAGCTTTTGCTTCCGCTGGGAAGCGGAGGGATGCATCAAGAGCCTCCTACCCCTGGAATCAGGCTCTAGGATGTACTGAATCAACAAGGTTTGAGGAGCTGTTCTTTTCAAATGTAAGTGGCTTCTCTGCTGATCCAGGTCTCCCACAGCGAGGGGAGGAGAGGGAATGGCCCACCTGTGCCAGACATTACTCGTGATAAGTTGTGCACTAGCAGCAGACGCCCAGAGAGCATGGTGAGGGGGGCGGGCTAAGACCCTGAGCAGAACAGAATCGGTGCATTTCTCTAGCTCTGTGGCCAACTCTATTGGCTCCCCAATCCTACCAGGAACCAGCGGGCTCCCACCAGGAAGCAGTAGGCCTTACTGGCACAAGAAGGCACATGAGCCTGGATGAATCTGATCCTGTATTATGCCTCTTCCCCAAAAGGAGAATGGAATTTTCCTTTAAAGAGGAAATAATTTAAACACCCGAGTGTGTTCCTACTTCATGGTAGGATGCACGCGAAGGCTTCTGGCACACAGCAGTGTACAAGGAGAGCTGGGACTGGAAGCCCGGGGGTTGGGATTTGGAAAACCCAAAGCAAGGATGACTCAGGTGTGTGATGTTATGCAGATAAGCCTTTAGTCCCTGCAAGTCAGGACGGGTTTGTCCACACAGAGCTTGCTGACTGATGATGCCCTACAGTGTGGGGAAGGATGGCACGGGGTGGGATCAATGTTCCCTCTAATGATTTCCATTCATGTGCTGAATAAATTTTTTCATGCGCTCTGAGGCATGTGTGGAGGTGCACCACCCATAGAAACACAGGGTGCTGGGTGTGGGTTGTCTGCTCATCATCTGAGCAGCACCTGAATCTCTCCTGGGTAGCCACCCAAGCACTCAGCTTACAGGGAACACTGGAAGTTAGTAAAAGGTTCCAGTTTTTGCACACATTGTTCTTATGAAACTGACAATCAATTCCTCACTGTAGACTTGGCCTAGAAACTTGTGACAGGATAATACAGATTAAGGGTGTGAGGGTGTTTCAGGGAGATTTTTATATAAAGAGCGCTTTTGTGAGTACCGCTCTCTTCATTCAGGGAACTGGTATAAGCTGTACCAGCAAAGGCACGCCTCTGCCAGTCTGTCTACACTAGGAGCATTTGCTGGAAAAGCTGTGTGGCTAGTAAGGGCATGTCTACACTGCAACACCTTTTCGAAAAAACTAGCGCTATTCCGAAATAACTTTGTCCGTATCTACACAGCAGGCAGAAATTTCAAAATAGTGTCAAAATACTGTCAAGCTGGAGGTCTTTTTACTGAAACTCCTGTAACCCTCATTGTAGGAGGAATAAGGGAAGTCAGAGGAAGAGTGCTCTATTTCAAAATAAGTGCTGTGGAGATGCTCCCTATTTCGAAATAAGCTACGCAATTGACGTAGCTCAATTTGCGTACTTATTTTGAGTTAAGCCCTGCAGTGTAGACGCACCCTAAACGTTTTCTAGTGGAGACTGGCTTACAAAGGCTTGAGTTCAGAGTTCTGGCTTTCTCTTAGGACAGCTGATGGTTTAGGGGGTTTGAATTAATCTGCTCTGCTCCCCCACTTGCAGGAGTCGCAGCTGAACGGAGGTCTTGGCAAACGAAACACTCGTCCAGCTCCCTTTCAAAATGGAGGTGAGTTCTGAAGACTACGCGCGTGCGTGTGTTTTACGTGGGATCCCGTGCCACTGTCTCTGTGTTTACTCTTGCAGATAAAGGCATCCCAGGCCCTTTTAAAGAGCTGGCTTATGGGGGGAGCCGCTGGAAGACATCCCTTTTCAAGAGAAGCAAAGCCTGCAAGGCAGTCACAGTGCAATGCCACAAACTCTGCTCCAGGCTACAAATCAGATTGGTGGCGCTGCAGGGCCATCTAGTGGTTCTTCCGAATAACTGTGGCGAGCGATGTGCTCCTGCAAAGACTTGTGTAAACTTCTGTAGATAAGCACGCTAGGTTGCGCTTTCAGGCCTCATGGCAGCAAGGTTCTTAATCATGTGTCTAACTTCAAGCTTGGTGGTAGTTTCATCGACTTCAGTGGCACTACACATGGAATGGGATTACTTCTGCAGTAATTACCCCCCCGGGTGGGAGAATATTGTCATTTGCCCGTCTGCTGGGTCGAGTAGTTTTTCCTTCAGTTTAGGTATCTAACTTACAGGCATCTAAACTATTCTTGGCCGTCACTGAAGGACAGAAGTTTGGCCTATAGCACAGACTTGCTAAAAAGGGACAGTTCCTGCACTGAATAGAGGGCAGCCAGCCACTTTTCTGAGACTTCCTCACTTCCGTTTTATGTAGCTCAGTGATATGCTAACTGAACAGGAAACAGTGGCTGTCCAAGGAATTAATTCAGATGCAGGCCTGGAATGGGCCTCAAATGTTTTGGGAGAAGTTGAGTGGGAGAGTAGCGGAGGAAATAGGTGTTGAATATAAGAATATAATGTAAGAACTAGGGTTCACCAAATGAAATTAATAGGCAGCAGGTTTAAAACAAACAAAAGGAAGGTTTTTTTCACTCAGCACACAGTCATCCTGTGGAACTCCTTGCCAGAGGATGCGGTGAAGGCTAGAACTTTAACAGGGTTCAAAAAAGAGCTAGATAGATTCATGGAGCAGTCAGTTGACTATGGTAGTTTTGCACGTAAACAAGGGCAGATTTTGCTTCAGACCATCCAATGTGTTTATCTGAATTAGGGATGTGAATGGTTAACTGGTAAGCCTCGCAGGCTTTGCTTGTCTTTAAAGGGGATGTCTTTCACATTGGGTCCGTCAGTGGCTATTAGCCAGGATGGGTAGGAATGGTGTCCCTAGCCTCTGTTACTCTGGAAGTGGATGACAGGGGAGGGATCAGGATTACCTGTTGTGATCCCTCCCTTTGGGGCATCTGATATTGGCCACTGTTGGCAGACAGGATACTGGGCTAGATGGACCTTTGGTCTGACCCAGTCCGGCCGTTCTTATGTTCTCATGAATCAGTGTTACGTTCAGATTAGGGATGTAAAATCCCATTCAATTGGTTAACCGGTTAAACATAATGTTTAACCGATTAAAGAGGGGGCCATCCCCTCCCCGCCCACCATGGCTGGGCTGGAGTAGCCCATCCCCCTGCCACTGACAGGGCTGCTTCAGTGTGTGTGGGCCAGGCCCGCCACCAACATGGGCTGGGCTGGAGCAGCCCCTGCCCGCGGAGGGCGGGGAGCTGCTCCAACCCCCACCAGTTAACTGGAATCAGTAAGCATCACTCGTGAAGGGCGAGGCTTACCAGTTAACCATTCACATCCCTAATTCAGATAAACACACTGGCCGGTCTGAACTAGACCTGGAAGCAAAATCTGCCCTTGTTTACGTGCAAAACTACCACCGTCAACTGACTGCCCCCTGAAGGGTTGCACATTGGGTGACCAGATGGCAAGCATGAAAAAACAAAAAAACCAAAAGGACAAGGAGTGAGGGGTAATATAGGCACCTGTATAAGACAAAGCCCTGAATTCCAGGACTGTCCCTATACGATTAGGACATCTGGTCACCCTAGTTGCAGAGGTTGTAAGCGAAGGCAGCCTGCTCCCCCATATGTTTCTCACAGTAGACACAATGCTGCAAGGTAGGTAACTGCGTCTCTGGCACCCTGAAGCCCAAGGAAGCCTGTGGACTTCCTCAGATTGGAAGCCAGAAGGAGCCCTTGTTCCTGGAGCAAGTGGGGTTGGAATTCAAGGTGAGCCAGTCTGCGGCCAACAGTAGAGTCTGTACCTCCTTTGGCTTGTGTGTCTCTGGTTCATTAGGCTGCTCTGTCAGGGAGTAGCTCGTCATTTCCTGTTTAGCCATAAAATCCTTCACCTGTCGTGAATGCAGCAAGCCAAGTGTGTGGGAGAGTGGGCTGCTTGACCACCTCAGAGGCCAGACCCAGGCACCCTTGCACACAAGACTGGGGAAGTATATGCCCAGCAATAGAAAGGAAGGGCAGCACATCTGATTCTCCACAGTTTTGCCCTCTCCAGCAATGGGATTCCAGTGTCTGCCCCATAACTTGGATTCCCAGCATGGCACAACATTCACCAGCAGAGAACCTGAGGAGATTCCCAACAGGTTCAATTCCAGCTCTTTCACTCCATCCTTCTTCCATTTAGCAGCTGCATGAACCAAACCCCCGAGAACAGTCAAGCCAGCTCTTTCCAAGGCACTAGCGCGCTGTTCTGTGCGCTGCTTCTAGGTGTGGCTGAAGGCTAAGACTGTCACCTCTTCACTACTCTTGAACTCTGTAGTTCAGAGATGCAAAGACCTTTGTGGTCTGCCTGCAGGGCCCTTCCATTCTGACTGAAAGGCATGTTAGTATAATTGCTAAGAGGTTGATTTGAACCTGGTACCTCTGGACCTTAGACATGCTTATTGCTCATTGTAAGTTGTCTGAACTCTACAGCTGAGAAGCAGCTGGCTTTATAGCTCAAACTGTAGAGACTCATGCACTAAGTGCCACTACATGGGACCATGAACTCACCAGCAACAACCCTATTTCAAAAATTGTTGTTGCTAACATGGTTTTACCAGACATGGGCAGGTATGGATGAGTCTTCTGAGAATGGGATTGTTACTGTATTTAAGTGTCCTTGCCAACCCTAGGCATCCTTGAGGGGACATATCTAGCAAAACTCGGATAGCATGGCTCATAGAAAACAACCCTTATCCACACTCTTCAGGGCCAGGCCTTGATCCTGCAAAGTCTCAAGTGGCGCTAGCTACGGTATATGATGCTGAGCATGTGTGAAAGCCCTTGCTTGACTGGGTCCTAGATTTGTTACTAGCATGGGGCCACCCATGTTTTAGGCAGGACCTTGGATGCCAGTGTTGGTCTGCAGTTCTCTGAGCACTCAAACGTTTTAGGAAAAATCGAATGGGAGAGTAGTGGAGGAAATAACACTAATTCAAGGCCTATGTTCAGATTAGGGATGTAAAATCTTGTTTAATTGGTGAAACGGAACTTGTAACCGATTAAAGAGGGGGCCGCCCCCCGCCCCGCCCACGGCTGGGCTGGAGTGATCTACCTCCCTGCTGCCAACAGGGCTGCTCCGACTGGCCTGGAGCAGCCTCTGTCCATGGTGGGGCTGGAGCAGCCCTCTGCCCGTGGCGGGTGGGGAGCTGCTCTAGCCCCACCATTTAACCGGAGCCAGAGCCATTTTAACCTTGAGCTGCTGCCTAGACATCCACAAGGAGATGTCAGAGAACCAAGGCAAGACTTTAGTTTGGACAGAGGGAGACAGGCCTGGAGGAGAGATGTAGATTTGTGAGTGGTCAGCATAGAAATAGTGTTTGAATTGTGTTTGTGGATGCAGAGGAAAAAGGAGATCAAGGACAGGTACCTGCTCCCTTCAGAAAATTATAATCAATTCTCTCTCGATCTAAGGCATCAATAAAACTCTTTACCATGTGGGGTTAAGTCGTCTTGCATTATATTTTAGAGATAACAGAACAGGGATTCATAGATGAATCTGGTTGAATGTAACGTATGTTTTTTATTTACTAGTTTGTTTTTGTGATAATCAGTATTTCAGGTACTGTTGGTATAATATATTCTACACTATCCATGTATATCATAACTTATCTAAGCTTTCCAGAGGAGTGTAAGATAAGAGTTTAGGATAGCAGGGTATGTTACAAGATAGTATATGAAGTCTGCATTTTTTTTTACTTTTATGTAAAAAAAGACTTAAGACGAGAGAGCTTATACTCTATCTCCATTCCAGTTTGTGTTGTCATCGTATTTGACAGTTCCATCTGTATTATCATTTACAGCATCAAGTACACTCAGTGGTTCTTCTGGATCAATGGTGGGTGCTGTGTGCATATATTTTACTCTGTAATGCAGCGTGCACCACTTACTGGTGTCTATGGACAACTGCCTTCCTTTTAAATACTCATTTCATGCTTTCTCTGTCCTGTCAACTTTTAGCAATGGTTGTTCTTTGGAGGTCCACGTTTGACCATCCGAATACTTAACAGTGGTAAGAATGTTCCACTCTTTCCAGTCACTCTTCTATTCACACTGTGCTATTCTAGTCACCATCTGATAGTTGAAGTCATTAATCTGAATTCACTCCAGATGTGTGGGGGAGTGGTGATGGGCATTTGGGGAAGGTGCCAGGACTTATCAGACAAACTTGGGAGTATCTGTGCTTTTCTGAATACGTGTCTTGACCCAGCCAAAGTGTCATTCCTAACACAGGCCTTGGATGTGAACGACAACTCAAATGTAGCTGGTTACTCCAACCACTTCTCTGGCATTCCCACTGCTGGACGAGCTTTTCAAGTATTTCTTTCCCTAACGACTTGTAAAGGGTGTTGTGCTTTGACATCCATTTCCAGGCCAAGACATCAACATTTCAAACGCTGCTGCTCAGAAAGCCGGTGATTCATAAGCCCATACGCCCTACGCCATTAAACATGCAAACAGTGAATCCTTTGGAAATGGTTTTCAGCTAGAAGCATTTTGACATATGGGTAAATATTTTCAGGCCTTACAGGTTTAGAGGCCAATGTTTTGAATATATATTTCTGCTTTTTGCCACCTCATTACAAGACTGTGTTTTCACTTTGGATGGGCAGGTAAGAGGAAGAGAGTGATGGCCAGACAGCATAATTCCCAGCACAAACTAAGCGAATGGATCCTTTGAAACCAACCCTCAAATATCAATGCCTAAAACCCACAAATTGAATTTGATGGGGAGACCCAGCCAAAAAAATGGTTTGATGGTTCAGCTTGACAGATCTATTGATAGACGGAGCTCTCCTGACAGAGGGCTTATTGCTGAAGGAGAGAGGTCCAGAGCTTTTTAACATAAGAACATAAGAATGGCCGTACTGGGTCAGACCAAAGGTCCATCTAGCCCAGTATCCTGTCTGCCGACAGTGGCCAGCACCAGGTTCCCCCGGAGAGGGTGGACCGAAGACAATGATCAAGCGATTTGTCTCCTGCCATCCCTCTCCAGCCTCTGACAAACAGAGGCCAAGGACACCATTTTATCCCCTGGCTAATAGCCTTTTATGGACCTAACCTCCATGAAATTATCTAGCTTCTCTTTAAACTCTATTATAGTCCTAGCCTTCACAGCCTCCTCTGGCAAGGAGTTCCACAGGCTGACTACACGCTGTGTGAAGAAGAACTTCCTTTTATTAGTTTTAAACCTGCTACCCATTAATTTCATTTGGTGTCCTCTAGTTCTTCTATTTAGGGAACTAATAAATAACTTCTCTTTATCGGCCCTCTCCACACCACTCATGATTTTATATACCTCTATCATATCCCCCCTCAGTCTCCTCTTTTCTAAACTGAAAAGTCCCAGTCGCTTTAACCTCTCCTCATATGGGACCCGTTCCAAACCCCTAATCATTTTAGTTGCCCTTTTCTGAACCCTTTCCAAGGCCAAATATCTTTTTTGAGGTGAGGAGACCACATCTGTACACAGTATTCAAGATGTGGGCGTACCATAGTTTTATACGGGGGCAGTAAGATATTCTGGGTCTTATTTTCTATCCCTTTCTTAATAATTCCTAGCATCCTATTTGCCTTTTTGACTGCTGCTGCACACTGTGTGGAAGTTTTCAGAGAACTGTCCACGATAACTCCAAGATCTCTTTCCTGATTTGTCGTAGCCAAATTAGCCCCCATCATACTGTACGTATAGTTGGGGTTATTTTTCCCGATGTGCATTACTTTACACTTATCCACATTAAATTTCATTTGCCATTTTGTTGCCCAATCACTCAGTTTGGTGAGATCTTCTTGGAGTCCCTCGCAGTCTGCTTCTGTCTTGACTACCCTAAACAGTTTGGTATTATCTGCAAACTTTACCACCTCACTGCTTACCCCTTTCTCCAGATCATTTATGAATAAGTTGAACAGGATTGGTCCTAGGACTGACCCTTGGGGGACACCACTAGTTACCCCTCTCCATTCTGAAAATTTACCATTTATTCCTACCCTTTGTTTCCTGTCTTTTAACCAGTTCTCAATCCAAGAAAGGACCTTCCCTCTTATCCCATGGCCATGTAATTTACACAAGAGCCTTTGGTGAGGGACCTTGTCAAAGGCTTTCTGAAAATCTAAGTATACTATATCTACTGGATCCCCCTTGTCCGCATGTTTGTTAACCCCTTCAAAGAACTCTAATAGATTAGTAAGACAGGATTTCCCTTTACAGAAACCATGTTGACTTTTGTCCAACAAATTATGTTCTTCTACATGCTTCACAGTGAGGTCTGTGAAGTGTCTGTTTGAGGCAAGTAAAGATCCCTTCAATTAGAGAAGCTTTTAGAATATGAAATTCAGGTGTGAATTTTGAATACCGTATAAACTTGATCATAAGCCAAATAGTTTTGGTGAAAAAAATCACACTAAAGAGCGGGGTTGGCTTACCAATGACTTAAAGCAGCTGATGAGATTTGCCATGAATCATCCACATCCTGTGTGTGTTGGGATCTGGAGTAATTGCCTATCAGTAGGACTGCTCGGACCGTTCATAGGCGCAAATCCACACCTGGCAGAACCAGGTGCAAATCAACTGACTTATTTCGATTGCTACCAGGTGTGTCTGTTACGTTCTAGCTGAAGCTTAGAATGCACCGGGTGGAGGCAGAATGTGACACAGCCAACCCCCAAACAATCCTGATACAGACAATAAAACTAACTGCACAACCATGCAACTACATATAAGAACCAGTCATCCTCACTGAAGACTGTAGCCATGGCGTTACCTCTCCCCTCCATCCCAGAGCCTGAAAAAGCACACATGCTTTGCAATGAGCCTTCAAGGCTGGGTCTGTGTTGCCTTGCGTGGGGGAGTGAGTTCCCAAGATGAGGGTCACTCTTGGAAAATACCAGCCAGCCTTCCTTCATTCTGAGCTGAGGGGGTTCCCACTAGAGAGCTCCCCATCACAAATGCAGCAGCATCACAAGGGAAGAGGAAACATGGGAGGAGACTTCTCTGCTATTTTGTCTCATGCCAACAAGAACTTTAAAAGT
This sequence comes from Pelochelys cantorii, assembly GCA_032595735.1. Taxonomy (NCBI): domain Eukaryota; kingdom Metazoa; phylum Chordata; order Testudines; family Trionychidae; genus Pelochelys; species Pelochelys cantorii. The sequence continues at coordinate 6,687,298 of CM064333.1, forward strand.
TCAGGGACACTTGCCCGAGAACACTTACATCTCTATAGCACAGGGGTCGGCAACCCTTTCAAACCCAAGAGCCAAACTACATCAACATTCAGAACAAGTAGTCAACAAAGAGCCAGTATCAGAATGCCTATTTGCATGATTGAAAATATACAATGTAATAGTACTGATAATTGACATGATGATTAATAATAGCATAAATGAAACATTGTACTTGCAGACATTATTTAACAGGACTTCTGCTACTGCATTTTTTCGCACATTTCTTTGACGTTTACATCACAGCTAGACAAATTCAAGTTCATTCACGCATTTAGGCTACATGAGTAATTACATGTTTTGAAAATTTTGAATTAATTTTCATTTTAATTTAAAAAGTTGCATGTATTTTGGAAATGACAAACGAGCCCTATTGGGTACCATCCTGAGCCATATTTGGCTCGGGAACCATAGGTTGCAGGTCCCTGCTGTCGCATTACAGGCACAAAATAGCAGCGAGGTCTGTGAAGTGTCTGTTTGAGGCAAGTAAAGATCCCTTCAATTAGAGAAGCTTTTAGAATGTGAAATTCAGGTGTGAATTTTGAATACCTTATAAACTTGATCATAAGCCAAATAATTTTGGTGAAAAAAATCACACTAAAGAGTGGGGTTGGCTTACCAACAGGTCATTGCATTTTTAACATTTTTTTTCTTTAACTTGAGGGGGGTGGGCTTATGAATGAACGGGCTTATGATCGAGTATATATGTTATCCCAACAACTCAGGACAGTGCTGAAATGTGGAATGGGGAGGGGAGCTAAAAGGGGCAGATTTGTTTGGGCCCATCTCTCATTTAAATGTTCATATGTGGCCTTTGATGCTTATATTTAGGTTCAGCCTGGTGTAACCCTGCCTCTCCTTGCGAGGTAACTCCGGAGTAGGCCATGCTCGCCTGTGCGCCCAGGCACCGGATGTTGCCGATAGTAAAGGAGATTGTGAGAATCCCAGTGGTGATGCTAGGTAGGTGGAAATCCTCTATCCACCCCTCTGCCGCAGTCCTTTGAGGTGTATGGAAATTAACCTTGGTGATGCCTGCGTTTGGCTCGGCTCTGTACTCACTCACTGGAGTGCGCTCGCTGGGAGCCTCCAGGAATAAACATGAGAGAATCCAGGCAGTGGGTTGAACTCCAGAGTACCTATTATAATCTCTGTACAAACATACAAAGTCCTACAAGTGCTCTATCAGGCATTCATAACACTTACCCACCTCGGGATGTGAGGAAACAGACTGACAGAGCCAGATGAGTACCCAGAAGTCACATACTTCAAGACAGGCCCAACAAAGAAAATAACAGAACACCATTGGTCATCACCTACAGCTCCCAGATTACACCCCTCCAGTGCATCATTGACAATCTACAACCTAGCTTGGAAAATGATCCCTCACTCTCACAGGCCTTGGGAGACAGGCCAGGCGTCGCCTACAGACAGTCCCCCAACCTGAAGCAAATACTCACCAGCAGCCACACACCGTGCCACAGATACACTTACCCAGGAACCTCTCTCTGCAATGAACCCTGTTGCAACCTCTTTCCCCCTATCTATACAAGCGACACCATCATAGGATCTAACCCCGTAAGCCACAATCTCAGGGGCTCATCCACCTGCACATCCACTAATGTGATATACGCCATCAAATGCCAGCAATGCCCCTCGGCCATGTATATTGACCAAACCAGACAGTCTCTGCCACCAAATAAATGAACACAAATCAGGTATCAGCAAAAGTAACACACACAAACCTCTAGGGGAGGGGTGGGGAACCTTTTTTCGGTTGGGGCCATTGACCCACAGCAAAATCAGACGAGGGCAGCAAAAAAAAAAAAAAGAAGCATGGAGGTTATTCACAATCCTGGACAACAAACGTGATGGCTTTTCTTTCAAAAGTTTACAACCGAACACTGACTTAATGCAGCCCTGAACCTTTACCACTCAGCAGAAAATGCAGCTTTTAACTATTTTAATTTAAATGAAACAAGCACAGAGTTTCTTTACCTGGTCAATTTAATTTTACTTTTGATGATCCAAGGATTTCTTAAAGACTAACCCAGGTAAGGAAACTTTTAATTTGAAAAAAACAAATTTCGTTTTAACTTTAGAATGGAAGATGAGTCCTCCTGTTGCTCCCATGAATCACAGTTTCGCTTTAAAAAAAAGAGGTAAAAAGTTTAAATTTTAAAAGCTCTTTCTCTTCATTCATAGGTAGCCTGAGCCTGATTTCATAAGAATCTCTAACTGAACCACAAACTACCCTTATAAATATCGTTTTTCCTTGAGTCATATCTTACTCCAATGGCCAAAGTTGTGTCATGAGGTAGATTAAGATGTCTGCCTAAAATCAATAATGCTGGGGTAACAACATTGGTTTCTGCCAAGCTCTCAATTACTTTCTCAGTTGTTTGTCATCGGAAGAATATATGATCAGTTGTTTCCCCTGCTGGCTATAAAAACCAGCCTGTTCTCCTTTGATCACTTCTGCATACTTCACTTTGACTCTCTTAAGTGTAACACAGATTTTTAGCGCTTTGGACCCATGAAGTAGCAAAATGATTCTTCTCGAGTCCATTCCAAAGGATAATAGTGTCTCTGTATGAAACATCATCAATATGCCCAGACAACATTTCACTGGTCCAGGTGTGGATTTTTTTTTGCACTATCTGTGTGGATTTTTATCCTGAATTTGCCAAGCAATATGGAGAATTGTATTGTCCCTTTATTTCATATCCTCCCCCCTAACCATTTTTCCCCTCTAGTATTCCAGTATGAAGTGTCTCTTTTTTTTAATTGATATTAATTCTCGACACCAGTTTGACAAATGGAAACTTTGTTATATGTAGCCGTGACACTCTTAGGATGTTTTCTTTAAACTTTTTAGGGTTTGCAGGAGCAGCCTGCGGCAGAGGAGAAACACACGGTGTGGTTTTGTGGGGACTTTTCTTTTGTGTGTTCTTCTTTCCATGAATGTGAAAAGAATTATTTGGACAGCAGCCTTTGACAGTAAAGCTTTCATAGTCTAGCAACCCAAATTCCGCTACGCACAGGAAAGCGTGAAATAAACCCTCATGCGTCACATGATGGCTCGGCCATTTCAGTGTCTCCTTAGGTGGGGAAACAGTGATATGACCCTCCAGTTGTTATACAGAGTTGGTGGTAGATCTGGGAGCAGAACCCAGGTCTTCTGATTTTCCAGGCTCTAACCATTAGAGGGCAATTCATCGGGTTTATATGCAGGAGGCCAGAAGGACACTGTTTTGTGCATTTTTTAGGATATACAGACTATTTAAGCTTTGCCCTGGCAAAACCCAATCAACATATTGCTCAGTGCTGGGCCCATTTTTATGGCGAGAAAGTTATTTTTCCTAATAGAATATTTGTAGCATGTTGTGAACAGTTAATGTTATAAGCGAAGCTCAGACTACAATTCTTATACCCAGCTGGTGGAAGCTTTGATGCATTTTTCCTTTTTTTTTGTCTTCTGTCTGATTCATCCAGGCAGCAGTGGAAAATGCCAGCATCCTTGGGCAAAGTGCCAGGAGGTGGATGGGTGTACAGCTGGTCTCCTATCTCACAGATTGAGAGAACATAGGTAATCACCCTGCACCATACACCTTCCTGATGAAAACATTCTTTGGAAAAGCAGTGCTATTTGTTCTGTTCCAAGGCAGAGACCATTTCTCTGATCGAATGAGCTCAGTAACTCTCGGTCTAGCAGCCGAGTCCTTCATGGCATGTTTGTTGGGCTTTTGGATGCCCGCAGAGCGGTTGTATTTCTAAAGTAGGGCAGGTGCTGTGGGATCTGTGTTGCTGAGCAAAGCAGGGCAGATGTAAAGGGGTGAGAGATGATAGGGCCTGTACACCTGGTCCATTAGAATCGTAAGGATGTGGCTGCTCCCTTCATAGTCCCGCAAGCCTTCTGAGAATAGACCCCCATGAATTTCATGGGTCAATGCACAGAGGTGCTGAATCAAACCCTCTGCTCCCCACATCCCTGAAAATATAGGCCTGTTGGATCTGGTTCCAGAGACTGTTTCAGATACTGTATCTGGTCTTGACAGGTATCGAAATTACCATTTGTACTAGATGAGCAAAGTCATCAGGAAAAAGAGGCATGAGAAGATCAGAGAGGTTGCAAGAAGTTTCGGTTTTAGTTTCAAGCCAGATGAGCTCGACGTAAGGGATTTCTGGCTACAGGACAGCAGGGGATTATGGCCATTACAGAACAGCTCTCTGTGCCATCAAGTAGAGTTTGAATGGAGCTTTGGAAACCTGACCATAACTTGGAAGCTTTCTAGCACCTCAGAAACCCTGGAGCACCCAAAGAATGCCCAGTGCTTTCTTGAAGCTATTCACAAGCACAAAAGACTTGGCCGTAAATCGGTGCATTTGTAAGGTGGCATCCTCCAACCTCTGGACTTTCCCTTCCGACTGCTTGTGGAGCTGAGACAGATGCCACCAGGTTTTCTCAGAAGTACATCAAATCTAAACAGCATTTTTTCACACGTCTCTCTGCGCCTCACCAAAGTCAGTAGCTGAATGAAAAGCAGCTGGCTACAGCAAGACGGAGAAGATGCTGGTAGGAAGAAGGAAGCCCTTTGAAGAACTTGCTGTCTCTGTAGTACATAAGCCTAATGTTTTTGCGTGGTCAGTTCACAGCTTCAACATCCATCAACTCCACTGTACCTGTGGATGCCCAAACATCCATGAGGACAAAAAATGCCCATTTTTTCTATCTGAGCCTGGTTACCGTGATCCATGCATCTGTGACCTTCCGGCTTGATTTATCGCAATTCATGACAGAAGCGAGACACTCTAAAAAAGGCCTCTCCTCCTGCAGCCATGAGCTGGGAGATGGTTTGGCATGACATACAAGTTCGAAGACTGAGGTGATGGTAGTTGTGGTCTTTCTACGGATCTGAGAAAGCTGGAAATACCAGCTGGGGTGAATGCAACATTGCTTTTGTAGGCTGAGGTATACTGTGTGGTGATGGATATATTACAGGTACAAAAAGATCTAGTGGTTGTGTTGCATACCAATCCAGGTGAAATTTTGCACTCCTGTACCTAGGCAGCAATGCAGAATAACTCTCTGTTGGTGCCAGTGACCTGAATCTGGATTTTTGCACTTGGATAATGAGACAGCTGTTTAGCTGCAGGGCTTTTAAGGTGGCCTGATTTGTTGTGTAGGCTGAACATGCTCTTTTTTCTGACTGGGACACAATGGGTGAATGTTGAGTGTTACTCTGCAAGAAATGAAAATCAGAGAAGGAGCAAGAAAGCTAAATATGGCCAGGATTAGGCCATGTACCAATCTAAGGAGTTCATGAAGCACATATAACTTGCATTAATTTCACAAAATGAACATTCCATTTAAAAAAGGCTTCTGGAAATAAGTTTTACTCTGAACCGCTCCCATGTCCCAAGCAGTTTTAAATGTGCTTAATCATCTGACGTTTTAGCAGCTCACTTCAGGCAGTAACTTTAAAAGCCCGTCACCAGGCAGTGTAACAACTGTTTTCTAGATATCTAGATGCCATTTTTGGAGTCAGAGGGAGGAATCTTTCATAATTTGTAAAACCCTAAGGGAACGTCTAGACAGCAGCGCTATTTTGGGATACGTCTGGTAGCCCGAAATAGCGTTTTCCGCATCTTAACAGCACATTATTTCGAAATGCAATCAAAATAACGGACTTGCTATTCCTATGTCCCAGTAAACCTCATTCCATGAGGATTAAGGGACTTGTCAGAATAGCAGTCTATTTCAAAATTTGGCGCTGGTTCAAAATTTGGCGTGGCTTAAATTATGTAGCTTATTTTGAGCTAGCACCGTTGTGTAGATGCGCCCAAACTGAATATCCTTAATGCAGGTGTGACTGTGCGAGGGGGAAAAAACAGGGAGTTTGATACAATTTCATAGACTCACAGGACTGGGAGAGACCTTGAGAGGTCAACTAGTCCAGTTCCCTGCACTCATGGCAGGACTAAATATTCCCTAGGCCATCCCTAACAGCTGTTTGTCTAACCTGCTACTAAAAATCCTCCGGTGATGGAGATTCCACAGCCTCCCTAGGCAATTTATTCCAGTGCTTTATTTCCATCGTGACCAAACCACAAAGCAAACGTTCATCCTGCGAAGGTAACATCAGGCAATGGAGGCAGCCTTCCTAGCCGAACTAGATCTCTTTCCATGTTTCTCTAGCATTTCCACATGACTCTCGGGTCCACCCACTGATAGGACCAGCTTTCCTCTCTGTCTTCTCCGAGATAGGGCAGGACATGGGCTGTCTTTTGCCTAACCCTGTTGTACTGTAACGCTCACCGAGTTGAGGAGAGACGTGAGGTAGGTTCAGTTGGTAGGCCCCATGCTCCTCCTCCTTTTTGTTAACTCTGCAGATTCTCACAGTCAAGTTTCCACATTGAGGAAAGGTGGGCTCTGGTTTGTGGCTGCCTCTGCCCTGCCTCCGACCTCACCCCTTCTGCGCCTGTTGACTCTCCTCCATGCTGCACAGCTGAGAAGAGGACAAAGAACTCCATTCCCCAGCCTCCACTGAAGGTACCCTGTTCAGCTGTGGTGCCCCAGCTGGCACTGAGAGCCAGCATGTGACTCAGCATCGAGTAACCACATCTCTGAGCCCAGTGAGTGGGCCCACTCCCCAGGCCTGTATTTGGGTGCCCACGTCAGCAGGTAGGTGCCCAAGTGGTTCATGCGAGTGCCCAGCTATGTTAACTCTTCTCTTAGTGTGCGTCTTGCTGCAGCTGCACACAGCAATTGCTCTTTTTCTCTCTTTATGGCTTAAAAATCTCCTAAACTCCCTTCCTTTAAAAAAAAAAAAAAAAAAAAAAAGATAAATTCTAAAGGGACAAGGGACAACGTCTGCTGGACAGATCTGGATGGGAAATCTTGATCCTAAGCTAGTGCCAAGGAGCAAACACTTTTTTAACAAAATGAACACAATCCGCTGTGATGTCCCTTGGTTTCTTCTCCGCAGCAGCTCCCCGCTGTCCTTGAGGAGGTCAGAGCATTTTGGCAGCAGAGCGCTCTCCGCTTCCCGCCCTTCTGGGATAAATTGCAGAGCTGTTCTGCATTGCTCGTTGGCATCTGGGTTAAGTACGAGGGCTGCATCTGCGTGTGTGTAGCTTGCATTATCCTTCTGATGCACTGCCCATTTTTCTAACATAACCTTCTTGGAGCCGAGCTTGGCATGCGCTGCTCCTTTTCTCTTGGCACACGGGGGCTATTTTTTTTTTCCGCTGTAATTTCCCGTTGTGCACCAGTCACCTTGCACAGCGGCACCGGCATCTGACAATGAAGGGCCATATTGCAATCGGGAGGAAATGGCCTGTCCCCTCTAGGCTGAGCTTTGATGGCTGCAAGTTCTAGAGGGGCGTGTTCGGGTGCCGGGCAGATGATCAATTAAATCCGTCTTTGCCATAAGCAGGCCCGGAAAACTGCCGGAGAGCTGTCTCTCTCTTGCCTTTTCCAGGCCTCTGAGAATTGAAGAAGCCAGCGTCATAAAGAGTGGAGCCAACAGCAGGCAGATAAGTGCCTTTGCCTGCTGTAAAATTCAGAGCTGTCTTTCAATCCCTTCTTTTCCCCCCGCCTCACCGTTGGAGTTACTATCCCATTGCGAAGAGCTGTCTGCTTGCGAGGCCACCATAGGGTGTCTGACCTTACTCGGATGGGGAGGGCTGTATGCCACGCTCCTGCCCTCTCCTGCACCAAAGGCTTGATTTGTAGTTTCTGGGCCACCCCTTTTTGTTGCTTGTAGGCAGTTGAGAACTAGGGCAGCCCATGAAAACACCTGCTTCTTTTCCCTGCCTCTCCCCTGCTGTCTAGTCCACCCCTCGCTGCCTCTTCTTTCAGTGCAGACTAATCTCTTCTGGGGCAGGAACTCTCACACTATCCATGTGCGACACCAACCCACTGCAGCACCTGGAGCAATAGGGACTTGTCCCAGTTCGGGCCTTGAAATGCTACACAAAGCTAGCCCCTGGCCAGCCCGAAAGCAAAGGAAGCACAAAACTGGTTTGACAGCCCCTTTTTTCCACTCCTGGTTAGAGTCCAAGACACAGAGTGGAAGTGCTCTCCTGCTGACAAGTGAGAGCCACTCGCGGGGGGCAAGAAGTATTTTGTCAGCCATTCACACACGCCAAATTCTAGAGACTGGGCTGTGCTGACACAGCCTTGTCGCTAAAAGCTGCATAGTGTAGACACAGCCTTCCTACCTCCCCTCTTTACTACAGACGTATTCACTAGAGTTAGCTGTTTCAGCTTGACTTGGACCTACTCTAGCTAAGCTAAACTAAGCTTCTGTTGGTGAGAGAGGCAAGCTTCAGAACTTGCACTGAACTCTTCCTCGCGACAAAGTCAACTAAGTTAACCTACATCACTCTCTTAAGCCATGTCCTCACTAAATGGTGCTGCCATGATCGATCTTTCGGAGTTCAATTTAGCGAGTCTAGCTAAGACTCGCTAAATAGAAGTCAGAGGGTGCCCCCACCAACTGCTGGTACTTCTGCTTCTGTGAGGAGTACGGGAAGTCAAAGGGAGTGTTTGATTCCATTGGCCTCCCGCTGTGGAGATGGCGTGGAAACTCAAAACAAGGTACGGCGACTCCAGCAGCTGGAGTTGCATATCATGATTCTACCTTCCCCTTTAGTGTAGACCTGGCCTTATTGGCTGTGTGTGGAGCATCTTGCACAAATCTTGGTCGGGACTTCCAACCACTCCTATAACACAATAAAGAACAGCGGAGAAGATATAGAGCTACTGTATTGTCAGCCTTTTCCTCTGACAAGGCAACAGCAGCTGTCGCTTCGGCCGTGGGCTATTCCACTTTGCCATCTCGGTGTCAGCCCCAAAAGGCAAGTTGTCCTGGGACAGGCGGGGGGTGGGGCAGGAGCTGGTGACGTCAGGGAATGATTCTGTGGAGGCCGACCTAATGCCATCAATGTGCTTTCCTGTGGGAGAAATGCTGCCATGGAAGCCCAGTTGGCCGGGCATTTGCCTGAGGGCCGTGCTGCGTGAGGGAAGCTATTCAACGGAGCAAGAGGAGGGATTGCAGCAGCATTCTCCTTTGACTATGGTCTCGTTCCTAGTCACAGGAAAGCGACAGCAGCGTGGAAATATAACAGCCTGCATATTTCATAGTGCTGGCCAGTGCGTAGGGAGCCCGTGGGACACAGCAAGGTTCCACGGCATCCAATGATGAGGGGGCTGGAGCATACGACCTGCGAGGAGAGGCTGAGGGAGTTGGGTCTATTTAGTCTGCAGAAGAGAAGAGTGAGGGGGGATTTGAGAGCAGCCTTCAACATCCGGAAGGGAGGTTCCAAAGAGGATGGAGAAAGGCTGTTCACAGTAGTGACGGATGGCAGAACAAGGAGCAATGGTCTCAAGTTGTGGTGGGAGAGGTCCAGGTTGGATATTAGGAAAACTATTTCACTAGGAGGGTGGGGAAGCACTGGGATGGGTTACCTAGGGAAGTAGTGGAGTCTCCATCCCTAGAGGTGTTTAAGTCCCGGCTTGACAAAGCCCTGGCTGGGTTGATTTTATTGGGATTGGTCCTGCCTTGGGCAGGGGGCTGGACTTGATGGCCTTCTAAGGTCTCTTCCAGCCCTAGGATTCCATGATTCTATGATCTGGAGCGCCTTCCTTCCCCGGCTTACTTAACCCCTCCTTTAAAAGCGTTTAATGGCTAGCTCCTTGGCGGATCCTGCGGAAAGCGAGGCCAGACTGGGTCAGCATCAGGCGTTGCAGGAAGTGCTGGGGCTGAGTCAGCAGGCGGCGTTCTTGCCCTGCCGACCAGCAGCGATCCAGTTGCCCTGGTGCCCTGCGGCCCGAGGATCCTGTTCTGCTCTGTATCCTGAGTCCGGCCCCGCAGCGCTCCCTCAGGTGTGGCCATTAACACGTGGCACTTTCTGCAAGCACACCTGTGGAGGTTCACCCCAGTGGCTGGCCATATTCCAGCTTGCCCATCGTATTCTGCTTCTCTACATTCTGCCTGCATCTTCAGTTGGTGGCAGCCTCATTCGCCATTGGCTGGCTAAAATGGCAGTGCCGTGTTCAAGTGCACCAATGAGCTGTGGCCACGTTTTGCTCCATGGGAGGCTGCTTTTCCGCGGGGAAGGAAATGCTGGTGTTTTTTCTTACCAGCGCCATGTTTTTTGGAGCACCAGGGCATAGTATCCAGCCTGTCTGATTCACTGTCTGCCCAGCCTCTGCTTGATCAGAAGAAAGACTTACAAAAAGCAACGAAAAGGCAGGGAGAGATGCCCCGAAGTCCCTCCAGAAACTCCTCTAGCCTAATTTGCATCACAGATGAGACAGAGAGGCGTCTCCATTAGCATATGGAATAGAGACTAGAAAGTCCCAGGGAAGAACCTCACTGAACTCTGGGACCCAAAAAGCAGAGCAGCACTGCCTGATGGGAAATCTCTGCTCCAGATGCTAATGAACCCAGGCATGCCCACACCCAGCTCAGCTGTTATCAGACTAATTCTAGGAATAAATCCTCTAATGGTATCCAGAAACAGAAGCTGCTTAATGGTTTCATGAGCTCCCTCGAAGGGAATACACCCCACTGCCAGGAATGAGCAGTTCCTATTGGCTAGCCTGAAAAAAAATAACTTTGGTAGACTCCTCCCTTACATCATCAGTTTACCCACAAACAAATCTAGTGTTCTGTCCTGAGCCAGTGTTCCTTTTCTACAAACCCCCCTGGCCACGCTCAAGTAAAGTGTGCTGATGCTTGGATCCAAATTCTGCATCAGTTGTACTGGGACATCAGCTAATTGCCTTAAGTCTCGACAATGCTGGGGTTTACCAGTGTCGGAAAAACCCCTACGTTCTTTCGATTTCCTTTCAAAAGAACGCAATAACAGTGTGGACATAAGTGATGTTTTTTCGGAAAACCCGCCGTTTTTCTGAAAAAGCCCTGCAGTCTAGACACACCCTTAGTTAACACATTACAAAGGCAATTTCCCCTCTCTGAATAGTCACATCTCCAGACCAAGGGTGCCGGGCTAGAGAGGTTCAACACGTACTAAGAAGAAAGTGAATACTCTTTAAATACAGAAGCTACCAGCAGGCACATTCTAGCTAGAAAAGAAATGCGTATGCCTTTGCCAGAGACAGTCCACCCTCTCAGTGAGAGACAGCTGTTCCTTAGCCAAGCTGGCTCTGGAGAAAAGACACAACGGTTTGATCTCAGCTGTGTTACTACCTGCGTCACGCCAGAGGAGCTAAATGCCCAGCTAGAGCTCCACCTCCCCCTGATTTCTATTTCTCTTGCTGAGGAATGAGTTGGTAAATGGCCGCTGAATGAGGGAAACGGTGGGCAAGTGAGCGCCCTCCCATAAACCCAAGCCTGGCACCGTTCAAAGACACGATGCTTTGTAATAAGGGCAGCGGCATGAAAGTGAGCAATGGCCCAGCTCCTACCATTTGAAATAATAGGATGAGCATATGAGCTACCGCAAAGGCATTTGGAACCAAGAGCAAAATGCTGGGGAACTCGGTGATTTTTGCCTTAACGTTCTTCACCTCTCTAGGGATAGCTTTGGTTCTGAAAGGCCCTCCTTAGACATGGGGACTTGTAGGAGATATTTTGGCTTTGTATACCGACTCAGAACTGCTTCTTGGCTGACTTCTCTGAGTTGTCCTCCTTGGCTCTGGTAACTGGTAGGATAAGTGCTAAGAATAGTTACTAATAGGGGATAACATGTCAGAGGCCTTAAATACTATTGAAAATGTGCTTGACAACAAATCTATTAAAATACAGCCATGTCGGTTGGCCCCACAGTGTCTCCATGTAAGGTAGCTTGTATAAATGGGGAAGGAGACAGCTTAGCTTTCTGAAGTGACCTCCTTGGTACTGGAACAGGGCTTGTGAGACTTGGGCATGAGGAAAGATTTTGTCCCTGACTAGAGGTGGTGGAAAATTTTCCGTTGAAGTTGTTTTTTCTGAAAACCAAAATATTTAAGTTCTGAAATGCTGTCACAGTGCCTGATGGGAGTTGTAGTTTGAGCTCTGGTTGCTTCCATTCTTCTTTGTGGTTTCCCTGCGGGACTCTCTCCCAAGATGCACTAAACATTCCTGCCCCAGCTGTCATGATGCATGCCTCTTTTCCCCCAAAAGGGAGACCATAGTGCATTGTGGGAGAGATAGTCCAACCTGTGAGCCTGGGCTGGAGGGGGGAATAGGAACACAAGGCAACCAAACTACAACTCCAATGAAGCACTTGGCATAGCACTTCTAAATTAAGTTACTTCTGTATTCAGCCAAAATATTCTGGATTTTTAGATTTTAGGTTTTTTTCTCTTGTAAACTTGTGATTTAACATGGAAAACTGACAAAAATATTTGCATTTCATTTTCATCACATTTCCAGATGGGGGAAAAACCCATTTTCTGATCAGCTCTGCAGCCAACCCTTCTCAGGTTGGACAGACAGTCAGACAAAGGATCTGCAAGGCTGGGAGAAGTCACAGGATTTCAGGCTACATCTACACTGAAACACAATTTTGGGATACCAGAGTGTCTCGAAATAGCTATCGTGCATCCTCCCAGCAAGCCCGTTATTTCGGGCTCGCTATTCTGACGTCCCTGTAAACCTCATTCTATGAGGAGTAAGGGATGTTTCAGAATAGTGCTTTACTTCAGAATTTACAGCACCAAATGACGAAATAAGCTATTTCGAAATAGCATCGAAATAAGACACGCAATTTGCGTAGCTCAAATTGCATATCTTATTTCGAGTTACGGTGCAGTGTAGACGCACCCTCCGAGGCCCCTCATGGCAGAGTAAGGTATCTAAAGACATTTACGCAAATACACAGGGCAGCATTTTGATTTCTGTATTTCTTGTACAGGGAAGCAAAGGATCAAAAGCAGGGAAACTTCTCGGGAGGGAAATTAAGCAGATTGGAAAGGAGGAGGAGGCCAGGAATACAGAGTTTCCCCCCCTCACTTCCTTTAAAATATATATTACCAAATAGGTTTCTGGTTAGTAACTTGGTTCCATTCTTTCTTAGCAGGCCTCTGCACAGGGCAAACATTCCCTGCTTACTAATCATGTGCCACTGTCCCAAATGTGCAAATTGCTGGTAGAGTGGTGAGAAAACAGACATTTCCAGATGTGCCTTACAGCAGGCAGTTCTCACCTACTTACATGACCCGGGGTAGCACATTTCTGCTCACACACACTTACAAGATAAATGAATCATCTAATGGGCCACCTCAGGCTGTTTATTGTGGGCCAGATCCCCCAATTTTGCTGTTTGTGTATTGGCTGTGAAGTGCGAAACCTGTTTTTCCAATGCTCCTTTTACTTAAACCAAATCCCACCACCAAAAACACGTTGTTCCCACATCCCCTCACGTCCAGCCCATGGAAAAGGAGGTAATCAGCACGAAACTGGTGAGATTTTATAGAAATTACTGTAAAATACATAATGTTTAAGTAGAGGGTTGCCATGGTTTTTTGGACCATCATGTAGAATTCTATGGAGACATTTTTTTCTCTTGCATTCCACAGAATTACACAGATCTGTATTTTGGAGGTGATGGAGCAGGTAGGCATTGCAACATGCTGGTTGTGGCTTAGGGGGAACATCTGCTTAGTTTCTCCCTTTATTAAAGGGAGAGGTAAAAAGATAAGACAAAAAATAGAAATCCCTAACAATTTGGCTTGTGGAGTTTCTGCGTGTTTTGAATCACAGCAGTGCGGTAGCTGATGCTACTAAGCTAAGCTTTCATGTTCACTGTGCCTGTCCATTAGGAAAGGAATTGCCACAGGGGCTTAAAGGAAGTCACCACGCGGCTTTCTAAAGGAATTAAATTCAGTGGAAGTTAAGTCTAAGCCTTCCATGGCTTGGCTAAACCTTCCAGTTCCTGAGCACATTGGGTGTTTTCTGAGTTATCTGAGTAACACGTCTGTGGTCAGCTCACCTGTAAAATGTGACTCATGATTTTACTTGAGCAATTCAGAACAGGCTGACGAACTTTGGTCATAACTTCAGCCCTAAAGGAATTTGCGGGAGAAAGCAATGAGCAACCCAAGAGCCCACAGTGCAAATGATATTTCTTTGGCGTTAGAAAGAACTAGGAATTGCTTTCTTCTCGGGTGATAAAAGGCTTGACTTGCTCTGACCTGTTGGTGTGATAGCTGCCATGTAACGATCTGGATAGATAAAACAGTATCGCACCTTTGGGCTGGGATATTTCAAATAATCAATTTTACTCTGGGGGCTGTCTGTACGAACTTCTGGCTGGATTTTTTCGGTACATTACTACTGCTTTGCTTTTGTTGTGTTGTGTAGTTAATACTTGAATTTCCACTTGCTACCGAAGTGGCCTCGCCTAGTTACTGTACAAATGAAATCAGGACTTCTGTGATGTGCCACTTTGGCATGGTACTTTACTCGCATTCATCTGCACCCCCCTCCCCGAAGTTGTATATTTAGCATTCCCTAACTGCAGTGTGAATCAAATCCATCTCTGTGAAGATGAGTCCTTGAACTTGACGGCAAGTGAATGATTGACGAGGTGCAAGTATTTTTGTGTCAAGGCTGTGACATGTCATTTGTTGAAAAAGCTATTCAGCTGAATGCTGCACTCGTCTGAAAGCCGTGTCAGCGAAGAATATGCCAGATTCTTGAAAAAACTGCTACTTGATGTCTAGTGGCACTATTAGTGACACTTTGATGCTAATGAATAAGGGAGCACTTTCTTCTGTGGAAATTGCACTTTGAGGTCAGAAGTGGATATTTTATGTCCATGCTACACAGTTGCCACTCTTAGAAACGTACAGTTTTCTTTTAGATAATGCAGTGATTGTCTATGAGTCACTGGTGGTCTGTGGAACACTTCCTGGTCACGTGGTGCTACTATACTGTATGAAAGACGGCTACAACGCATTAGATGATTCACTGCTATGACTTTCCCATGGAAGCAATTGTGCCGGTTGTCACAGAAATTGTGAATGGGTGGCACAAGCTGTCAAGGAAACAATTTGTGTTAAGTTGGAGTTTTCAATATGAAAAAAAAAAAGAATAATTGTGGAGTAAAGTTGATTTCAGTCTATCATGAATACCTAGAATGTTGCAAATATTCAGTGAGATTATTCAATTGTCTAAAGCATGATGGGCCTGGCGCAAAATCCATTGACTTCAATGAGCTTTGAAGCCCTAACTGAAGCAACAGGCAACTTTCCAAGCATGACCATTGTATATACATGTATTAATAGAAAACAGAACAGCAAAAATCTGTGTGTCGCATCCTGATCGTAACTGGTATTTGCTCTCGCTTTTCAGGTTATGACACTTGGGTTTACATTTGGAGTGATCTCCAGGGGATACCTTTTAATAAGATGACCTGTAGACACTGTGGTATCTGAGATGTGAACATCAGAACAGCCAGACTGGGTCAGACCAAAGGTCCATCCGGCCCAGTATCCTGTCTGCCGACAGTGGCCAATACCAGATGCCCCAGAGGGAATGAACGGAACAGGGAATCATCAAGCGATACCACCTCTAACGCCCATTCCCAGCCGCCAACAAACAGAGGCAGGAGGGAGCATCTGAGATCTATTTAGGAAAAAGAAATAACGGTGGTATCTGTTTCTACTGTGTGGTTGAGTTTTGACTTGATAAGAGCGAATGCTGTAATCTGATGCAAGTGGGCTTGGGACCATGTTCATAGCTGGTGTAGATCAGTGCTGATTTACTCCAGCTGAGGGTCTCACAGTGAGGTCTTAATCATCTGCTGCTAACATCTCCGTTGTCAGGAATATTCTGACCAGCTTTCTGACGCCACCGCACAGGGAGGTGGGCCGCGAAGGAGCAATCCTTGTTTGAAAAGGACCATGTCTGCACCATGTGAACTGTAAAAATACAGCTTACATACCCTGCGCAGCATCTCCTCACTTATTACATCTTACAATATAAATATTTCATATGCAGGCAACACTTAACCCTTCAGTGATGTAAATGAGCTTCCCTTTTTAATGCCATGGCCTTAAAAGGAACCCCATGCTGTGGTAAGATGTGTGCTGTGTCCCCCCACCCCCCGGGGGATATAATAGGTCACTGTAGTTCAGTGGTTCTCAAACTTTTTTCAGTTGTGGACCTCTAAAACCCTGCTCTGGTTGACTTGCCCAGGCCTGCCAAGTGTGTAGAATGGGTTAATGAGCAGCACTGTTCAGGATCATTAGTATTTCAGGCAGAGAACCTCTCTTGTTTTAACTTGTGGAAAATGGATGCCATTTAAGAAAATTAGACATTCGTTCACATAACGAATAACCCCGATTTTATCAATTTGCAGCTCTATTTTCTGCAATTTGACACGTTGAAGTGGCGTTCGAGCAGCTTTTTTATGTAAGGTGTCACTCTGTTTCCTTACTGATGCCTGAGCAAGTACCTTGCCTATTGTCAGATGGTTAATTCTCTGTTATTAAGTACTCCGGTGCTGCTTCACTGAAAGTATTGTCAGTTGCTGGTGAGGAGCAGTTTGGATTTAGCAGCCAGCCTTTCAGAGGGTCCTCTGCGTCTCCAGACATTTCCATCCAACCAGATAAGAACCTTAGTTCTGAAACTGGCTTTGCGGTGAGTTCCCCTCCTGCCACGTCTTCCTCTACTCTCCCAGCCAGCCTGTCCCCAGGAGTCCACATGCTAGCTGGGTCAGCCATACAACTCCTGGCCACCCTTCCTTCATGCTTGGCTAGTTGGTCGGGAAGCTGCTCCGTTTCTCATTCGTTGAGATCGTTTGGTTCTGAACTGTGATGCAATGAGGCTGATTAGCTCACAGGTTAGTAGGGCGCAGCTGCTTGATTGACTTGCTCTAACATGAGAAGAGGCACGGTCTCATGCTAGGCAATCAGGAGGTGTGAGTTAATGTCCTGCATCTGCCAAAGACGTCCTGTGTGATCTGGGGCAAGTTGCTTCAGTGCTCGTGTGCCTCAGTTTCCCATTTGTAAAATGTGGATATCATTGCTTCCTTTCTCCAGCCTTTTGTCTGTCTTGTCTTTAGAGATTTATACTAGCTGAAGATCCAGTTCTCTCGCCACACGCTGTTTCTGGTTAGACTGTGGTTGCAGGGCATGATTCTGTTCTCCCTTGCCCAGCTGTAAATCAGGAGTAACTCCACCCCAGTGAGGGAGTCATACTGGTGTAGAACCAGTGTCCGTGTGAGGTGGGGGAGTCATACTGGCGTAGAACCAGTGTCCGTGTGAGGTGGGGGAGTCATACTGGCGTAGAACCAGTGTCCGTGTGAGGTGGGGGAGTCATACTGGCGTAGAACCAGTGTCCGTGTGAGATGGGGGAGTCATACTGGCGTAGAACCAGTGTCTGTGTGAGGTGGGGGAGTCATACCGGCGTAGAACCAGTGTCTGTGTGAGGTGGGGGAGTCATACCGGCGTAGAACCAGTGTCTGTGTGAGGTGGGGGAGTCATACCGGCGTAGAACCAGTGTCTGTGTGAGGTGGGGGAGTCATACCGGCGTAGAACCAGTGTCTGTGTGAGGTGGGGGAGTCATACCGGTGTAGAACCAGTGTCTGTGTGAGGTGGGGGAGTCATACCGGCATAGAACCAGTGTCTGTGTGAGGTGAGGGAGTCATACTGGTGTAGAACCAGTGTCTGTGTGAGGTGGGGGAGTCATACCGGCGTAGAACCAGTGTCTGTGTGAGGAGAATCTGACCACATGTTTTTCCTATGTGAGGCTTGGCTTGAAGCCTTGGACCGTGAATTGTTTTGTGTTCTAGGTGGGCCAAGTTTACCATTAACATGACTGCACAGAAGTCAATAGAGGTGCCCCAGGGACAAATGTGGCCTCGTGTTTAATTTCCTTGTATCTATCACTCTGACCAAAGCTCCTTCTCTTCTGGTAAAAGTTGTGTGTCTCTGCTCCAGAATGACAAGCATCCCGCTGGAGCTGGGAGAAATGGCGTATGCTCCACTTCCTCTCCAGTACAGTTCTCCCCTTTCCCCCCCCCCCCCCCAGCTCCACTTGGCCCTCTCTCTTTCTCATCAGGGTCTTGACTTCTGTCCTTTCTTGTGTTGTTGTTTTTCCCTCAACATAAAACCGAATGCGGACAGTTGGAAGCGTAAGAAGAGAACTTGCATTTCTAGGTTGTGTACTTGTTTTTAAGAGCAGGTGAATCCCTTGCTGATGTATTCACTTGGATGAGCTATTTCTCATTTGGCATCTTAGATCCTGAGTGTGGTGTCTTAGATAATGTCATGCGACATACAGCAAGCTGACAGACTGCTGTACAAGTTGAACTTCTCTAGTCCGGCACCCTCAGGATCTCACTGGTGCCAAACCAGAGAATTTGCCAGACCACAAGAGGTCAATGTTGCCTAGCAGCATGGCCAACCCTTCCACGGCTGACTGGGCTCTTAGAAGACATATAGAGCTAAATCAGAGCTAAATAACAGCACAGAACACTGAGAGCCGGGACTGGTTGGTGGCTGTAAACAAACTTTACGGGACTGCGGGAAACTTGGCCACACCCATGAAAAGTGGACATCTGGCTAACTAAAATCATGCTGGACCATGGATGTTGCTGGATTACCAAGAGTTGGAATAGAGAGGTTCAACCTGTACTAGATAATGTATCAATAAGGCATATGAAGCAAGATCTTTGAGAGAATTCAGTTTACTGAAATAGGTGATATTTCAGGGACACAAAAATACTTTTTAAGTATCTGGCCTTTTAAATGCCTCTTACAGTTTCATTTTTGAACAAGCACTATAAAAAAGGGCTTTGTCCATTAAGGGAATTCTATCTGCCCTTGGCTTTTTTGGCACCAGCAAATAGTTGACAGCAGTAGAACAAAACTCTTAAGTACCAGTTTGAAATAGATGAGGGAAACTGGCATTGATAGAAAAAAGAAAAAAAAGTAAAACAGAGGCTCAAAGCTGTGAGTGGGAGATGTGTACCTTTCAGGACTATGTGAGCCTCAAAGTACATTGTTGAATTGATCTATTCAAAGGAAGAGTGCATTCATTAAAAACCTGGGATGTTATGTGTACAGTATAACAAGCAAACTTGAAAGTGAGAGGCCAAAGAGCTGACTTGAAATGTACCATACAAATACTAAACATCAGCATAACTTGTGTTCCCGTCACAGTTCTGCACAGTTGTGAGTGGTTCTTAAAGAGTCAGAATGGGGATAGTTTGGATAACTACTGAGCGAGGGTTAGGTTGGGTTCGGGTTTATTTATTTTTATTTATTTATTTTTTAAAATTTCATAGCTCTCTGGTCTAGGAGAAACATCCTGTTCCCTGAAGACGTTAACCCTAGATAATGTAGTGCTAATTGGATGGACAGATTTATTTTTGGTGCAGAGGGAAATTGTATTGCAAGACCTAAAAATTCCAGCGGAACAGATTGCAAACTCAAATTGCAACCGACAGCAGAGCATTTGCCTCTAACATTTACCTGCATAGCAAATGGCTTCTCCCACATCTGCCCAGTACGTGAGCTTCTCCGAGGACAGGTGATTGCAACGGGGGGGGAGATGGTCTAAGCTGGGATGCCGTTTGGTGGACGCTTGCCCCTGAAAGGAATGGCTGTGGCAGGAATTCCTCTAAAACCTCAGCAGATTTGCGTGAGTGTCACTTGAAGCACCGTGACCTACATTGTGCAAGCCCTGCAATCTGATCCAATTAGTGGATCTGTCAGCATAGATTAATTATAAAAGAGACAGCCACGCTTGGATGTGAGGGTGCTGGAGAACACTCATTCTGAGAGCGAGAGGTTGGGTTCGAATGTGGCTGGTGCCTGGGTGTGGGTGAGCACCGTAGCACAAGACTTTACCCCGTGTAACTAACCAGTTCTCTGTGTGCCTCTTGGGACAATTTTAATCACTTTTCATTTTCGAATACATTGGGAATCTGTAGCACTGAACTAATGGACGTCTCGGAAGTCTGTT
This sequence comes from Pelochelys cantorii, assembly GCA_032595735.1. Classification (NCBI taxonomy): domain Eukaryota; kingdom Metazoa; phylum Chordata; order Testudines; family Trionychidae; genus Pelochelys; species Pelochelys cantorii. The sequence continues at coordinate 6,707,262 of CM064333.1, forward strand.
TCTAGTCCTAGATTTCATTCTATATCAAAAGAATTTGTCAGTCTAATCATCAGCACATTAGCTGTCATTATCTTCATTAGTGAACCTTTCCTGCTGTGACTTTCTGAGCTGTTCATCGCCTAGGCAAAGTTACATTCTTCTAAGCCCTTCTTATCACTGGCAGAGCAGGGAAATTTGGTCACCTCCTGTTTTTGCGCTCCCCACCCTGCAATATTTGTAATGGAACTTAGTGAACATAAGAACGGCCAGACTGGGTCAGACCAAAGGTCCATCCAGCCCAGTATCCTGTCTACCGGCAGTGGCCAATGCCAGGTGCCCCAGAGGGAGTGAATCGAAGAGGTAATGATCAAGCGATCTCTTTCCTGCCATCCATCTCCACCCTCTGACAAACAGAGGCTAGGGACACCATTTCTTACCCATCCTGGCTAATAGCAATTAATGGACTTAACCTCTATGAATTTATCTAGCTCTTTTTTAAACCCTGTAATAGTCCTGGCCTTCACAACCTCCTCAGGCAAGGAGTTCCACAGGTTGACTGTGCGCAGTGTGAAGAAGAACTTCCTTTTATTTGTTTTAAACCTGCTACCCATTAATTTCATTTGGTGGCCCCTAGTTCTTATATTATGGGAACAAGTAAATAACTTTTCTTTATTCACTTTCTCCACACCACTTATGAAAGGTGCCAAATTAATGGCATGATTTGTCCATAGAAGAGATCCATGGTACATTGCACTGTGGATGAGGTAATGCCTTCAGTTATTATTCTAGCAGAAGATTTACCTGGCGTTGCTCAGGTCCTTAACTCAATGAATGTTTGTTTTACTCTCTCAACTATATAGTAGATATGTTGCAAGCTTTTGCCAGCAGACTGCTCCCTACTTCACAAAATAAGATCCCAGTTGCTTGGGTCCTTAGCTCAAGTTTTGTTTTTCTTCATTTCACTCAGTGCTCTGGGGTGGGACTAGGGACGAGGGGTTCAGGCTGCCCCAGGGAGAGAGGACAACTCCAGCCCTCTCTCACCACAGCAGGTTGGGGCCAGGTGAGAAGCACCTCTCCATGGCTGCTGCAGCTCGAGCAAGCACAGGTGCAGGGGGAGAGGGTGCATGTCCTCTGGCAGGGGCAGGTCAAGGTTCGTCTGCCCCCGTGCTCCCCAGTCAGAGTGAGGAATGCAGCAAACTGTGCACTTTCCCCGACAAAGGGAACAGCCAGCAATGTTCCCTTATGAATTGGGGAGGGCTTCAGTCCCCCTTGCCCCCCAAAGGGTTCCTGAGAGGTGGGATGGGGTAGTCCTACACTGGGGGTACACCCCCAGCCAGCCTCTTTCACCTGCTTGGTGATTGTCTCTTTTCAGTATGGTTTTATGAGAAGCCAATCCCATTCCAGGCACATTCCATTTTCCTGGCACAACCAAACCCTGACCTTGCTTTAGGTTATAAGAGGAAGCTGTATCTCAAATCTGATGGTCCTAGCTCTTACTGTTTCGGAGGAGTTCTTGAACAAACAGAGAGACAGACACATACACCGACGGACAAACTCTCTCAAATATATAGTAGATAACTTTTACATTGGAAGACTGGGGCCCATGAGTGAGGTGCTGGATAACCACAGAGTGAGAACCAGTCCCTGTTCCAAGGAGCTCACAATCTGAAGAGACAAGGTGAGGAGTGTAAATGGAGGCACAGGAAGGTGAAGTGACTTACTCAACTCTGTACTGGAGCCAGGAATAGAACCCCGGCTCCTGATTCCCCACTAAACCACACATCCGCCCTGGTGTCATTACCCATATTCCAGAAACACTTTCCTTTCCTGGTGACTGAAAAACAAGCTGTTAATTTTGTTCGACAACCCCTGTGATGTACACGATGATGTTGTGTTGCTTACTCAGCCATCACTGTGACACACGACTCCAGGATCGACACAATTCACTATTTTCCCAGGCTTCTCTGAACCATGCCCGGAACACGCCTGAATAGAACATTCAACTGCTCTTTTAAATATACCGGTTTCTTTCACGTTTGTGTCACTGGCAGATTTGGTGTCCTCCGATAACCTGGTGTATAAATGTGCATGCCATATGGTGATACTTTGTAATGATGCTATTAGGGATTACAGCTTCTCCGGCACATCTGGCATGCCAGATATTGAATATTCTCTTAAACCAAGTCTCCCTGAGGGCTTAATTGTGCAATAGTTGATGCGCACTGGGACACAAAGAAGGAACGGTATTCATGTTAAGGGCCATGCAAGGACTGTGCTCCCCTCCTACCACATAGATGTGCAAGGAAACTCAGAACATCTTCCATTACACCAGGGATGGACAATAAGTTGCCTGAGGGCTGGACACGGTTTGCCAGAGTTAGCCCCTGTTGCGCCGTCAGACATTGCATTTACCTGAATTCCCGGTGGTTTTGCTTTACTGTTTCTGGCCAATGGGAAGAGACGTGGGCAGGGCCACTGCTTCCCGCAGCTCCCATTGGCTGGGAATGATGAACTGCAGCCACTGGGAGCTGCGAGAGGCCGTATCTAAGGATGATCAGGTAAATAAAGTGTCTGGTGGCCCACCAGGGTTAATTCAGGTGAACCGTGACTGGCGCAGGCCACTTATTGCCCACTCCTGTATCACACCCTCATTGTAATGGGTGGGAACAGAGTAACTACTTAACAGACCAAATAGCCCAACTATTGTCTTTGCAACCTCTCCTCACATGGAAATCCTCTCTTTGGAAGGTCCCAGTCTCTGCTGGACATGGTCTTCTCCTTGGGGGTTAATTCCAGTTGGTTAAAATGCCTCATTTTGTTTTGTTTTCTATGCCTGGTTCAACCCGGTCGAGAATCCTATTTGCTTTTTTAATCACTGTCACTGCACTGCATCTGAGCTATCTAAGATGGTGCCTAAGCCTTTGTCCCTCTGAGCTTGTCCGGTCTGGAGCCATTCAGTGTACATGAGATGTGTAGACCATTTTTTTTTGCCAGTGTGTATTAACTTACTTTTATGCAAGTTCAGTTTCATCGGCCACCACGTTGCTGGCTCCCCCAGTGTGTTTCCGTCCAGCTGGAGTCACTCGCCAGTCTTTGTAGCGCTCATCAACTGAAGCAAATGAGGGGCGTTGGCAAACTTTCCCAGCTCACTGTCTGCGTCCTCCTCCACGTTATACTGAGGCCAGGGAGACATTGTCCCTGCAAACCCTCCTGCACTTTCTCTGGGAACGCAGAAGCCAGGCAGCAATGGAGAAGAAACCGAGTAAGAACACACCATTAATGTCATGTCACTTCACTGTAGAACACTTCTGCCTGGTAAAGGCATGGTCACAGGGACATGTTCCCTTTTGATGGCTGCTTTTTAATATTTTATGACACCAGACTAGTTCAGAAACATTCATCAGCCTTTTACTAAAGTGATTTCCTAGAGTGGACTTGGCATAATACATGTAGGCTGGGTCCAGCCAGTAAACTGTCAAGTTTTCCCCACCTCCCATTTTCACTTCTTTAATAAGCTAAGACACATCGCTCTTCTGCTTCCAGGCATCCCAGGAAACTAGAGATCCCATGCTAGAGAACTGGTACAACAGACATTTTTCCCCAAGATTAATCTAGCGAGTCTTTCAACTGGTCTAGGGGAGAAAAGAAATCTGCCTTACCCTTAGTGCACCAAAGTAAAATTGTGCAAAGCTGTTTACAAATATCTATGCATTAAAATAAAATTTTGTGGATAAGGTTAAGATTGCATGATGACCCAGCACAGAGCCTGAGTGTGTTGCTTCAGTTATAAAAATCCTAATACAAGATCTCCAAGACACCTCCAGTGGCATATAACACAAGTCTTTTATTGCAGAATTAATTCCATCAGAATTTTAGTACCTTCCTAAGACAGTAATTTTGTAATATTGTAGTTGCTTGGTACATAAACTGCCTTTCCCAATAGAGGGAGCATTGTTAGAAAAATGATGGAAAGATTCATCTAATGCATCTGCTTTCTTTATTACCACTTGATTAGCTGCGTGGCATTTCTCTAACCTAGGTTATGCCAGTAAGTTTATGTTTGAATTGAGAATGATGAGATTTTTGCCTTTTCCTTAGAAAAGATTCCAACTCATTCTTCTTCCACCACTGAATAAAGCAGGCTGAACATGGCCTCAATTGACACAGAATGTGGAGTCCTGGTAAAAGGCAGAAGACTAAAACCTAGTGTCTTGCAATCACTTAAAAAAACCCTTGACGTGGTTCTTTCGAAGCACGCACCCTTTCTCAGCTGGTCTCTTTGATCTTGCCTTAATCTGTCATCAAAAAAGAAACCTTAAATCCAGATTTCTCATTTTCAATACCCATCCCCAAGTATATTACGTGTCAACATGCATTGCATATGTTTTATATTGCATAAGATACAACCCACCCTCCAGCAAGAAATTCACATACTGTAGCTTTCCTGTGTGGGCAGAAGTAATCACAAATGATAATTACTGCACTGTTAAAACTCCCTGTAAAACTTAGTTAGACAAGCAAATGCAGTGACATTAAGGTCCAGCGACGGCAAAATTCTACCAAGGAGGGGAAGTTTTTCCCTCTCTGAATTCTCCTAATTGTGTATCTGCCACCCCTTTAGTACCACCACTTTTGTGCTGTCGTGTCCATGGAGGGCCTGGAGGGGGGGTGAGGATCCATGGGTGCTAGAGGAGTGGAAGGGGTCCGGCTGGCTTTGTAAAGTCATGCTTTTCAGGCTATTACTTGCTGCTTCCATAGGGTTTGCCAGCAGTTGGCTGTGGAATTCTGAGCCTACCCCAGGTCTTCTGCTGACCAGATTCTCTTGGATCTTCAGAACCAAGTCCTCATTAGATGCCAGGAGCATCCTAGAAAACAGTGTTCTATCTAGTTCCTTTAATGCTTTTCTTGGAGCACAACAGGAACCAGCAGAAAGGCGCCTGAGATGCATCAGGAGAGGACTGTTGGCAGGTGGGTCACAATCCAGCACCACCCTGAGTCTGAGGAGCCCTGTGTTTGCGTGATCTCTCTTTGGCTACTTCGAAGTGAAAGACCTAGACCCGCCTGTCACCTAGGCCATGTCTACACTAGACATTATTCTGAAAATTACTAAATTACTTCGAAATTGCTACATTCAGCGTAAGAACTCCCTATTTAACAAATTTGAACTTGCAGGTCCTCATCAAGTGTAGTCCAAGGCTGGCTCTGTTAATGTGGACTTGCTACCTTGGACTCAAATCCCCAGGAAGTACGCTGGGGAGATGCGGGAGGCCTCCCGGAGGCCAATTAATTTGAATTAACAGCACCAGAGTGTCCACACTAACATTATTTCGAATTTACAAGTTTGGAATTAGTGTGATTCCTGATGAAAAGCAGGAGTAGAGTTCAAATTCCGTGGCCTGTTATTCAGAAATAACGGGCGTGGTCTTGTGGATGCACTGCTTACTAATTCGAAGTTGGGGGGGGGTGTTGTTTTGGACTAAGGTCCTAGTGTAGACCAGGGATCAGAGTGGAGCCCTGAAGTTGGTCCCGCTTTTAGAGTGGGCTGACTAGGCTACCACACTCCCCGTTTACCAACACTGTTAACTACCAGAAGGTCCACCTGGATTGGGTCTGTGCTGTAGAATTCTCTCTAGGAGCTGTGACCCAAATGGGTTTAAAAAGTAGGTGCCAAGAATCTGTTTTCCGTCACTGGGTCGGATTTACTTGTTCCAAAGGAACATCAGACGTGGAGAGAAGTGGATTAACATTACGAAAACCTCCCTGGATATCAGCTTACCCAACTGTAGCTTTCCCTTGCCAGTTTAAGTAGGTTTCCATTTAAGCAAGAGACCTTCACGCCCACTCACCCCTCAAGCACTGGGGCTGGGTGAGATGGGTTGCTCTCTGCCTTTGCTGCTGCAGACAATCTGACACTTCCCTCTCCTCCTACCTGCCCAGGCTGTGTGTCCCCTTCACTCACAGGTTGTCCCTTCCAATGACCTTCTGTTCAAAATTTCAGTTCTTTTGCTTGATTTTGGGGTTCATGGAATTCCCACACCAGTTCTGTGGATTGGCCCCTATTCTAGCTCCAGCGATCCTCAGCTGGCATAAAATACCTGGGGGACTGTTTCCAGATGGTGCAAGTCCATGAGAGCAACAGTAGGTGAGGCCGGGGCAGAGATTCAGGAAGCTGTAACTGGTGGTTGGTTCGTGGCTTCTCTTCCTTCGAGATCCTCTGTGTGAGGAAGAGAAACCGTCTCTCCTCTTGGGTTCAAGGAGAGCCAGTCACGCTCCCATTCTGCTCTCCCTGGAGGTATCGCAGCCAGAGAGGGAAGCAGGCCATGGAGTAGCCAGAGTTAGATTTTCCTTCCACCCCTGCAATGGTGGGGCAGCTGTAGCAAGGAAGGGACCATTGCTCAGCGATCCCAGCAGAGCTGCTGCTAGGACTACAGAGGAAGCTGTGCCCTCTGGTAGCCATGGAGCGGATTCAAACCCTTCAAAAGTCCCAGAGCATGGCTCAGAGATGCATGTTTGCAATGGGTGAACAAATACAAATGTTTTGTCATGGAAGGTTTCAGAGTAGAATCCTGAAGAATCCAGCTAGCTGCTGGACTACATGTTGGACTTCATTGAGCTAAACAATATTCATCAGAGCTCACATCTCTGGAGCACAGGAGCATGTATGGAGTGTTTGTTCCTTATAGATTTTATGAAGTCGGTCAGACATTGCTTTTCACATGTAAAGACACTGAAGTTACATAAGGGAGGATTGTATAGGCCTGAAGCATGACAGAAGATGCTTTATTAGGGTTCTCTGCCGCTTTGCTTATGCTAGATCCAGTGAACCACACAAATAGCGGGCGTCCTGTTCTAAAACAGGACGTGCCAAGTAAAGCTACATGCACAGTGATTCATTGCAGCCTATAGCATTTACCTTGCCACTCAGGGAAGTTCATAGGAGTAGGGTAATAACCTCTTCAGTGCTTCAGCTACAGGTCAGCAAACCAAAACTCAGTCACGGCCAAATTCTGCCCTTGAATGAAGCTTTCCAATTGCCACTGGAGTCAATAAGAAGTGCATTCATGCCTCTGAGGGACACAATTTGGCCCTGAAAATATCATAACTTTTGGTATAATTCTTGCCCCCAACCTCAAATCTATTCACATCCCTCTTCCTTTAAATATGAATCTGAAATGGGTGTACAAATCCCCTCGGCACCTTTGCAAATCCCACATTTAATACGGTACCCAGGAAATACTCCTATATCATTCTAACTCTGCCAGACGTTGTATTGCATGAGGCTATAGCGTATGCAATACAACACGGTCTCCGAACAACATAGGAGACATTGAATATATTCCGATAATCAAGGATTTTTATAACCCTGGTGATTTTCAGGGGAGTCACTCATGGATGGAAGGGATGGGAGGACCCTGTTTTCAAATAACCAGGCATTTCAGAGAGAGTTTGCGTCATCAAGGTTGTGCTGTTTTTAAGAGTATCTATTTTACCTGGCTCTTCAGTATCAAGATTCAGACCTGTCTATAGGTTTGGGTTTTGAATCTTCCCCAACATCCATGGTAGTGTGAATGTGGCATTTCCTTTTTGGGTCCATTTTGCCAGGAAGTGAAAGGTTTGCATTAATGTCATCTCCTTTGCTCACCCGGGGGTCAGAAACCCATAAGAAACCCTCCTTGCCATGTATGAACAGTGAAATTCATTTGAGTTTGACAGAGTTGAGTGGGTCCAGGTCAGCCATCTTGATTGAAAAGTGACATTGTGGTAACCGTGTTAATTTTTCAGCAGGAGGGTGGCCCCTACAGACATACACTTGGAAATGCTAGTTCTTATTAAACACAAAGGCTACGTCTAAACTGCATCCCTCTGTCGACAGAGGGATGCAAATCAAGCACATCAAAATTGCTAATGAAGCCGGGATTTAAATATCCCGCGCTTATTAGCATAAACATGGCCACCACTTTTTTCAAAACGGAGCTTTTTCGAAAAAAAAAAAAAAAAAAAAAAAACCAAAAACAAACCAGCAGTCTAGATGTGGATCTATCGAAAATAAAGCCTTTTTCAACAGATCCTGTATTCCTCAAAAAATGAGGTTTACAGGATCTGTCAAAAAAGGCTTTATTTTCAACAGATTTGCATCTAGACTGCCGTTTTTTTTCTAAAAAGCTCAGTTTCGAAAAAAAGCGGCGGCCATGTTTATGCTAATGAAGCATGGGATATTTAAATCCCGGCTTCATTAGCAATTTCGATATGCCTAATCTACATCTCTCTGTCGACAGAGAGGTGTAGTCTAGACACACCCAAATATACCACACAGGACCTTCCTAGAGACTAGTCAATACAAAGGTATCCTTTCGGGAAGGTCACAGTTATCTGAGTCCCTATAAGACCCCCCAAAGTGTGAAAAGTCTGCTCTTTCTCTTTCCTTCTCCCATGAAGATCTTGCCATGGTTGGGAGCTCCAGCATGGCAGGAAGGTCTCACGTGCGAGAGGAGCCCACTATACTAGGGTGATCCGCCAACGTAATTAGGAATGCTGGCCCCTCAGTATGGGAAGACCTGGAATGGCTGAAGGATCCTGCCAAATTGGCGATCTCCTACAACCACGAAGATCTGGCCATTGTGGGGAAGATGTAGTGCTGGGTTTTTCGGGATGGTCTCAAGAGTCCCGATAACTTCCCAATGTCTATGACTGACCTGGCATTCCAAACCTATCCAAAATCAAGATGTGATCTTGTGGGAGCACTTTCTTTTGAGATTTCCAGCCAGTTTTCCAGAGTAAAGGGGTAGGTCTGGATACAGTTTTCAATACTCATGTAGAACCATCCATAGGTTTTATCGTCTGAGTGGAATCTCTGTACTATTTGATGTTCATCCATTAGTAGCACACGCGCAGTAAGGGCATTGTAATCACTGGCTTTCATGAGGAGAGCATTCTAGGTCCTCATATAAGCTTCTGATATTTCCAGGTTGATTTATTGTACAGGCCCAAAACCTGTTGTGAGTACTTGGGAAAAATTATTGAAGCCAAAGGGATTTTTGCTCTTGTATATACTGCAAAGGAAGCTCCTGATCTTCCTATAAGTCAACCCGTTACAAAATTCCCATTGACTTCAGTGGTGCAGGAGAGGGCCCGTGTAGAAAAAGAGTCATCTCTGTTGGCCTCCGTGCATTCACTAACAATGGATCCGATCCAAATCCCTCTGAGGTCAGTTTGAAGGCCGCAATAGTCTTTAGATTAGGCCCTGCAAGAGGGGATGCCCTCAGTTTGTTAGATCCAAGAAAAAGGAACAAAGACTAATGTGTATGCCTCGGAGGCAGGGCTGTTTGTGACTTCAGCTTTGGAGTTACAACAGGTGCAATGCTCCAAGCACTGCCTGCCACAGAGTGCTCCGATTCTATTCTAGAATGTGGCGTTTCTCTTCAAGAATGATTGAATCCGAATCCCTGGAGCTATCAGTCTGGGGATAGGACACATGGGCATGGTGATGAAACAGGGCGGGCTGGAAATGTCAGGAAGTTATTAAGCTATTTTGCATTGATCATCCGTTGCTGGACGAAGACACCAGTGGGACTCTTCCAGCAGAGTAATGGGGTAGAGGCGGGGAAGAGTATCACAGTGAAGACCTTTTAACTGGACATTTGAGAGACATGTCTGCAAAAGACCATGTTATGGAATTGTTCAGTAGCTCATGTATAATTAAGCAGGCCACAATTACTCCTGTCGGTCAACATCTTGCTTCTTTACAGCTGAAACCGTCATTTCTCATTTAGAGGAAACTGTCTTCCCCTTGCATTAAATGCAACTTTTAAAAATGTTAGAAACGGAAAATAAACTTCAGTTCATTTAATGTCCTACACTTCATGAGGTTGTTATGTAAATCTTCCCATCACATGCTTCGGATCTAACCATTTAGTCAACAGAATACATGAATGATTCATGGTACGCCTATACATAATGCATAATTAAATCATGGCCTGATGGAGTGGAATTTATTAATTGTGAAGACACATGTGTTACCATGATACTAATTTATTTCTTTCAATTTTATTGGCATATTGCTCACTCATCTGTGGTTGCCTGCTTTGTTGCATTACCCTGCAACAGTAACATGTTGTTAAAACAAATTATCTGGACATTTGGATAGGCTGTTTATTCACTGATGGGAACAATATGTATTTAGCAAAAAGACTTAATGTAAATTATTATACATGCAGCATTTTCTTAACATTGTACCATTGCATTAAAGCTGCTCTGATGAGCCAACTGACTCTCCCATAAAGGCAAAAATTATTTAAAAAAATAAGTATTTCAAAAGAAAGACCAAAAATGGTGCAAGAGTATCCCAGAAAATGAACTTTGAAAATCACGTGCTAACTAGTTATATGTTTAAGGTAGAACAGTGCAACACAGCCTTTTGTGCTAGATATCTCTCTCAACTTAGAAGATGCATCAAAAGTTGTCTCAAATGACTACTACTCAGAATACCTGCAGAAATTGATTGCGATGGAAGTTAAGTAAAGGCAAAATTCTAGGAGGAATCTTAGAGGCATTTTCAACTGTTGCATGTGGTTCAACCTTCTCCAAAATCTTCCTCCTGCCTAACTGCTGTCCTTGTTTCCTCTCCTGTCCTTCCTTGCCATCTTTGCTCTGCTGGGAATACCCGTCTCACCACTTCTTGCATGGAAGCAGGAAATGATGATTGTCTTGCAACATCTTTTATGCTCCCTTTCAGTAGGAAGGTGATGGATTCTCCATCCCTTCCGGGCTTTATGTCATGACTAAAAGATAGCACAGAAGATATGGGCTTGCAGCAGCAATTACTGTGTGAGGTTCTTCCACCGGAATTGTTCTGTATTCACCACCACAGTATGAGGGAGAAGGGCTCAGCCAGTGGCTGTGGGTGAAGGAAGGAACCTGCTGGCCAGGCGGCGGGTGAGCTCAGTGCTCTGGTGAGCACCTGGTTCTCCACATAGTGCTGGGAGGAGGCTGTGCCCTGCCCGTGGGGATAGGGAGGAGCAGTAAGGCCAGAGGGGAGGGGCAAAGCAGGAAGAGGACAGCAGAAGGGGAGCTTGTACAGCAGGGGTGGGGAACCTGACGGGGGACGATAGATTGTCCATGCCTCACAACTGTATACAGGCTTTGTGAGCATGACTTCCCAACAGACATGTGTGCTTAAGCATAGGCCTGTGCTTAAAGAGGTTTGGTGGCCAAATCGGGCTTAGGAACTTTCGATGTGTTCATGTATTTGTTTGGTAGCTTGTTCCCCTGTCTTTTGTAACCATTCACTAAGCATTCTACTTAGTGAATGGGACCATCAATATTTTCAAATGTGGATGCAGAAGATTAGGCAACTAAATGTCTGATTTTGTTGTGGTTTTTTTTATGTTGCTGAGCTTCCACTGGCTTCAGTGAGTAAATAAAAGTGACCATCCACTTCTAACTTAAGGCTCTCCAGTTGGAAATGTTGGGCTAGAGGCTGTGTCTTCAACAAGGTCTCATTGTATCCAATTTATTTCTCATGCAAGTTTGATGGAGGAGTAAGCCCAATCCTGCCTCAGATTTCTAAATTTTAGGGTGCCTATGCGTGTTCCAGAACCCAAACCCTGATCCAGAGCCACATGTCACAGCTGGTATTTTAAAATATCTTTAGAACTGGCTGATCCAAACATCACCTTCCCTTTCTGGGGTGTGAAACTCAGGACTGGACCCAAATCTAATCATTTGTTGCTCCACTTTTATCTTTTATTCTGTCAGTTAGTGATGGCAGTTGCTTGGTGCATTTGCTTTAAGCACATTTTTAATTAAGGAGAAAAGTCCTGCTTTGATGGCTTGAGCTGGAGATGGTTTCAGCCTGAGGCTAAGCCGCAGGCATAGGTATTTCAGAAGACCAAACGCAATTTCAGCACTCACTTGAAGCCATGTTAGCCAACAGATATCAGTCTTTGAACAAATACTTGGATGCTGTGTGTAACTCAGTTAAACGAGTGCTAGGAAGAAGGGAGCCTAAAAATGCATCACATCCCTTTAAAATAATTATAGTAATATCTAGAAGATTTACCCAGTGCTGCTTGGGCCCTGAGATCAATTAATTTTTGTTTTTCTTCATTTAAATCATTGCTCTGGGGTGGGACTGGAGATATGGAATTCAATATGCAGGCTACCCCGGGGAGAGAGGATAACTCCAGCCCCCTCTCACCGCAACAGCTTGGGGCCAGGTGAGAAAGGCCAATTCATGGCTGCTGAACTCCAATGGGCACAGCTGGGGGAGGGGAGCATGTCTCCCCGGCTCGGGGCAGGTTCTGGTTCGTCTGCCAATCAGCATGAGGAAAGCAGCAAACTCTGCACTTTCCCCTCATTCCCTGATGAAGGGGAACGGCCAGCAACGTCCCTGTATGAGTTGGGGGGAGGGGAAAGGTGGGAAAGCTTCCAGACCCTCTGCTCCTCCATTGTTAGATGTTTTAAAGAACAGGTTGGACAAACACCTGTTAGGAATGTGCTAGTTATTTTGTAGTTCTGCCTTACGTGCAGGAGACTTGACTCAATGTCCTCTCGCAGTCCCTTTCAGTCTTACACGTCTGGGTTTTAAAAATAGCTTTGAGGTAACAGTTAGAAAATTCTGGGTCAAAACACTTATCCAAAACAAAATGTTGAAAAATTGACCCAAATTCTCAACTAGCTTTCATTGCCCCGAATATGCTTTTATTTTTTGGACAAAAACAAACCCTTCCCCCCCAAACTCGTAGAGACAGAAACTTTTGCCCAGCCCTAGGGATAAACTCTGGCCATCACGCAATTTTCAGTTCTGCACAGGGAAAAAGCTCCCTCTGATTGGCTGCCTTTCACTCTTCCCTGCCTCCTAGGGCAGAGCAGCCAATTAAAGATGGAGGGACCGAGAATGTAGAGGATGGAAGCAGCTGATCCTGTTTTCAAAGAGGGGAGCAGGGGAAGAAGGAGTAAAAAGTCCAAGAACTCAGGGTGACTGCTCCCCATCCTCCACCTGTGAAAAAATGGGTCTCTCTCTCTGCTTCCCCATCTCTTCTCCATCTCAGTGCAGCACCAGCCCTGAGGATGGGAAGGGGAGACCCTATTGCGGCTGCAGCTGAGAGGGGGATGGAAACCTTGGAGCTGCAGAAGAAGAGAGGTAAGGGGTTAGGAGGTGACTGCTGAGTTGCAAGAGAGACGAATATGGCGCCAGGGAGGCTTATGAATTTTGTGGTTTGGGGAGACGACTGAAGCTTTACGTGATCATTTAACCAGCAAGACCGATCAAAAAAATTTTAAAAAATGTGTAGAAAAACCAGTTTCGTTGTATGAAAAATCCACTCTGGGAGGGAAAATCCTTTGGGTTAACAAGCGAAGCCTGGTTCTTTACATCGTCAGGCTATGTTATGGGTCAGGCTATGTTCCTTAAGGGGAAGCTGCCATTTGAACCTTGCATGTTAAAGTCGCCCTGGTTTCATAGAGACTCTGCTGTGTTGGAGAGGTGACCAGAGCCCTCTCTAGCGCAGAATCCCTCTTTTTCAGCCTTCTGGACTAGCTCGTTGATCGGAGGAGGAAGGTATTCTCTGGCAGCTGCTAAGCAGGAGTGGAAGAGACTGGATCCCACTGAAGTGAAACTGGAAAACCAGATATTTCAGTCTGCTCATTTCTCCCTCATTTGTTTTTTTAGCTGGAGGCGCAACTCAGGCTGTGGGGTCAGAATTCTAAGGAGCTTTCAGCCTAGGAAGGAGGGAAGTAGGTACAATCTCTGCGGTATCAGTGTGTGCAGCGTGGCTTCTCGCGACCTGTAAGGAGGGGATACCATCTTGTTGCCACGTGTGGGTAACCCGCTAAGGAGGACGGCGACTCTGCAAATGGTGCTATTAATCATGGGGGAATAAAACGTTCGCTGCTGGAAGCAATGGCTTTGGAACTCCTGTGGCCAGTGCTAATGCAAAGGGCATTGTTGGGTCATATTAGAGTTGGTTGTCTCACTTGTTGCTCTGCGGCCTGGTTCACTTGACTTGTGTATGTATGAGAGAGAGGTGTTAGAATGTGAATTCAGCACAGGAACTGGGTGTTTCTCTGCCAGACACACCGATGGCACCTGAATATTATGCTTTTGTTGATCTGTATTGCCGTCATGTCTAGGTGCACCCCCTACACTGTCCAAGGCTGCCTTCTTTCCTGAGGGCAGCTTGCCTTTGCTCCCACTGGGGAGGCAATGGCCACTTAGCAAAGACATCCTGTTTCAAAAGTTACCCTGCAGTTTCACTCCTATTGTGAGCACGGAGTCCCCTCCTCAGACCACCCAACTCTCCTGCAGGGTTTCATGGGACTGTTGCTCTTTGACCTGGGAAGCCCTGTCCTGGTTGTTGCAGTTCCTGTCCTGCACGCTGGGAATAGGCTCAGCTTCCTGCTCTTGCTCACTCGAACTTGGCCTGGCTGCCTTCCCAGTAGGTGGGATGCTACAACCCAATGGGCCAGATGCGAGGCCTAGAGCAGGAAGCTGAGCCCAGCCGGCCTGGAGAGACAAGAGTCACCACTGCAGGGTGAGTGCAGGGCAGGAGACTGGGGTAGCTTGGCATCTCCCCTTTCCAGGGCTCCAACCCCTTTGAGCTTTCATGACCCCAAGAACAGGACTCCCTATTGCATTGTCATCTTGAAATGGCGGGAGCTTCTGTGTCATGTCGTCACCCAGCAGTTGGCAATGAAACATCGTCTTGTTCAACCACCCTAGCACTCTGTAGCAGGGATATCGTTTTCCATGCATTTCTGTAGGATCCTTCCCATAAGGGTCTACCCTTTCCATAGCTCATTTCCTGCCTGGCTCCTAATGGCTGCCAGCTTTTGCCCATTTTGCCATCGTGCTAGTCACCCACTGCAACCCAACTGGCATATGGCAGAGAAGGAAACTGCCAACTCAGAACAGAACTGCAATACGCTGGTGACTGAGAAGGTTCAGAAAGTTAATGGTACATGTTCCACGTACTGTGTGTTACAAAATAACATGAGAGGACTCCATGTTTCTCCAGTTAGAACGGGTCTTTATGAAGTGAACTATTCCCAGAGATGCTGGTGCTACAGCTAGCATTGTAGTCATGTGCCCATTGCCCGACTGTCCGGTGTCGCCTCCAAACGCTTCCTTCCTACAACCAGGGCCCCTCCCTGCAAGTTCCATGAAAGTTCTAACAGAGGGATGTAGAACTTTCCACCTATTGGTTACCACTGCAAAGTCAAATCCAGCTCATGTCAGTGGTGACCAAAACATGTTATCTCCTGATGGCTGTTCTCTGGAGATCTCAGACCAGTTACACTGCTCTACAGCCAAAATGTTTCTGAAATAAATGTAGTCAAACTTTACTAATTCTGGGTCACTGAGAACGAAAATGATGCTTAAAATTGTTGATTGGCTCTAGTTTTCAAGATATGCTATTGGGTCAGTATATACGACCCTTGACTTGGGAATGGCGGAGGATAAGTGAGTTATAAAGGGAAGGGATCTCAATTTAAACCAGAAATGACTAAAATACATCTTTGACTGGATCTATGAATAAATCTATGACTGGGTTTGGACAGTACTTGCTTTTTAGGCAAAACAATGAAGGATGCAATCTGAAGCTGGTATTGTGTCATACATGATATGAATTGCATCATGTTATTCCTAGAAGTCATGGATGATGCAATCATAACAAAGCTTACATCACTCTGCTGAACAAATTGCCCTATATCAGCTCTAGAAATCATACAGTGTCGTGCTCTCTTATTTGTCAGTGTTTGATTTTGCAAAGGGACACATTTCTGTTTAGCCAAAGTGAGCAGAGATGCCTCGTACTTGTGTGAACAGTGCAGATAACTTCTGCTATGTTTGTGGTGAAGTGACTTTTGCATCACAAAAGCGCAGTATAGCCACTATGGTTAAGAAAGCCTATCACCTTTATTTTGGCTGCAAAATTGGAGATCAGGACAAGAGGTGGGCCCCACGCATATGCTGCAACACTTGTGCAACAAATCTTCGCCAGTGGTTGAACATGAAAAGGAAATCTATGCCTTTTGCAGTGCCAATGATTTGGAGAGAGCCAACAGATCGTACCAGCAATTGTTACTTCTGCATGGTGCCTCCAGTTGGGAAAGGCGTGTCAAAGAAGAAAAAGTGGACTGTGCATTATCCAAACGTTCCATCAGCTATACGCCCAGTACCCCACGGAGAAGGACTGCCGGTTCCCGATGCACCAGAATCATTCTCACTTGAATCAGACGAGGAAGAGGAAGAGGATGAAACTTCTGGTCCTGAACCATCAACGTCACAGGACCCACATTTTCTCCCATCCTCCTCCTCTGAACCACACCTCATAACACAAGGTGAACTGAATGACCTTGTCAGGGATTTGGAACTACCCAAGAGTAAGGCAGAGCTGTTGGGCTCCAGACTACAGCAGTGGAATCTCCTGGCAGGTGATGTTAGGGTTTCCATGTTCCGTGACCGTCAAAAGGATCTTGTCCCATTCTTCTTCATGGAAGGTGATCTTGTAGCCTGCAACAACATCGATGGTGTGATGGCAGCCCTCAACATCGTTCACGATCCAGATGAGTGGAGACTGTTCACTGATTCATCGAAGACGAGTCTTAAAGCTGTTTTGCTGCATAATGGCAATGTTTTGCCATCAATTCCAGTTGGTCATGCAGTCCATATGAAGGAAACCTATGACAACATGAAACAACTTTTGAGGTGCATAAACTATGACCAACATCAGTGGCAGCTTTGTGGCGATTTGAAGGTTGCTGCTCTCTTGCTTTGTCTGCAGACTGGATACACAAAGTACTGCTGTTTTCTCTGCGAATGGAATAGTCCTGCAAGAGATTCTCACTACATCAAGATAGATTGGCCACTCCGACAGTCATTGGAGCCTGGGAGGAAAAGTGTTCAGCATCCACCACTTGTTGAAGCAAGGAAGATTTTGTTACCACCCTTACACGTCAAGCTGGGTCTGATGAAGAACTTTGTCAAGGCCGTGGACAAAACACAAGCAGCTTTCAAGTACCTCCGTGGAAAATTTCCAAGGTTAAGTGAAGCTAAGATAAAGGAAGGTGTCTTTGTTGGTCCTCAGATTCGTGAACTTCTTCAAGATGATGCATTTGACCATGCACTGCGTGGCAAGGAAAAGACGGCATGGAAAGCCTTCCAATTAGTGGCAATAAATTTTCTCGGAAACAACAAAGCAGACAACTACAGGTTGTTGGTGGAAAACCTCCTCAAGGCATACAAAAGCCTTGGTTGCAACATGTCACTAAAGATACATTTTTTGCACTCTCATCTAGGTTTTTTTCCACCGAACTGCGGAGCAGTGAGCGACGAGCACGGCGAGCGATTTCACCAGGACATTGCAACAATGGAGAAATGTTCCAGGGCAAATGGAGCCCATCAATGCTTGCAGACTATTGCTGGACAGTGACAAGAGATGCTCCATTTCATCAATACAAGAGACAAGCCAAGAAGCGCCGAGTAGACACTGAATAGGACTAAACTATGTACATAATAGTTTTTTGCCTTTTGTTTCATAATAAATTTTATTTATATAACCCTTTTGCTGATTTTTAAAGTGTTACATAAACAGGACAGGTGAAATATTATCATGTAAAGCAACCATAAACACATGAAAAGACCTAGGTTTACAATTTATGATTAAAACTCTACTATCTACACAATATACACAGACGTAAAATGTAAAAACTTAAATATCTTGGAAACAGTAGCCAATCAGTTGTTTTAATCGTCATATTTGAATTCAGCACATCAAAATACATAATAAATAGCACATTTTATCTCTGAAGCAGACGACTTCTAAAAAATTGTAGACCAGTGTTATCTGTGAATAAATGACAGCATCTTAAAAAACAGTGCTATCGTTTGGCACGAGTAAACACTCTATATTGAACAAGGGTTGTGCAAGCCATAGAGACTTAATAAATTTCTTGTCTTGTGATCCTTCCAGGTCAGGATTGGCAAAGGAAGCTTGTGTAAAATACACCGGAGCTTAATCGCACAGAGAACCTAATGATCAGTGGCATTTCTTGATCTGCCACCGTTGTTGCGCACTGTAAATTCCTAGGACAAATGCCCAGTGTAGTGGTGTTTCAGCACTATCTTGCAACTCACCATAATCAACCATACATCTTCTGCAATAAAATGTGTGTCGAAAGGCACATTTTAGGTAGGATCAAAAGCCTTGATTCGGGAAGATACTTAAGGTCTTTTCTGAACAGGGATGGGGGTTGTGTGTAATTTTAAACAGGTGCTTAAACCTCATTGACTTTAACTGGATTGAAACTCATTCTCAAATTAAGCACATGCTCAGATGTGTTCATTAATATGAGGTAGAGCCCTCTGGGCACATGCTGGCAGTTTGGGTTTTAATCACAACACACCTATTAGCCTGCGACAACCCCGTAGACCAAGAAAAATTGCATTTTCCTATGCATTGGGTTTGTGGCAATAGCGAACAGAAAATTTGTTCATGGCAGAGTTAGGCTTAAGTTTGACAGGAAACAAAACAAAGGGCTATTTTATGGAATGTAGAGATTCCAGTTTTTGTGGGGTATATCACAGGTGGCTTTTCTTGAGCGCTTGGGTGCATAGGAGCTGAGTAGCTGTCAGCAATCGAGAATTCAGGAAGAGATCAGTTGTGTCTCCAAACAATATTGATTTTCAAAGTGGAGTGTGCCTTCCTTAGGGAATTCCTCCCCAATTTAGGTTTCTATTGGTGTAATCTCACAAGAAAAGACTGGCTTCCTTTGTAAACTGTTCTCGCCAGATGTCTTGTAAATCTTTCTCTTTATTCCTTCTAAGTGACTGGGCTCTGACCTTCGCTTTCTTAATGTTATTTAGCCCACATGGAATATCCATAAAAACAAGAGCTGCAAACTCTATTAAGAAAAGCACATATGACCTCCGTTTGTAATAACAGAATGCAATTAATGTCAGGCCGGTTTTGATGATAAATTAGGGGAAACAAATGACTTTTGCTTTTTCAAACAAACCAGAAGAAAGAAAAGGGAAAAATGAGCTTTAAACCACTTACTGAGATTTTGAAAGAGCCACCCTCAACCTGAAAAAGTAATCCATAAACCTAAGGTCTTTACCAGGTTTAATTTGGCCTGCATCTTAAAAGAAAACTTTTGTAGACAAAGTAAAGAAGGGGATAGAAGTAAGAATACAAACATTGTAACATGACTATCAGGAATAGGTTCCCAATGTGTAGCAGTAGGCCTTGGAGACCCAAAGCAGGACTCTATTATGCTAGGCATAGGCACATAGGAAAATGCTGTCCCTGTCTCCAAGCCTACATCTACACTGCCGGTTTTGCCAGCAGTGAGTATGCAAATGAGGTGTGCATTAGCATATCAGCATGCTTCATTTGCATAATTTATGCACACAATTTTTGAGCAAAAGCTTTTTGCGGGAAAAAAAGTAGTGTGGACTTTATTTTTTGCGTAAAAACGGTGTTTTACGCAAGATTCTTATGCCTCTCCCAGGAGAAGCACAATGATCTTCCACAAAATGGGGTTTTTGTGCAAAAAATCCACATCCACACTACTTTTTTTCCCTGCAAAAATGACGTGCATAAATTATGCAAACGAGGCATGGCAATATGCTAATCTACACCTCATTTGCATACTCACTGCTGGCAAAACCGGCAGTGTAGACGAAGCCCAAGAGTTAACAAGCTAAGCCCCTGATCATGCAGCCACTTAATTCAATGGGCCTAAAGTTACTCCCATGTGTAAGTGGGGTTACTCGAATATGTGGTTATGTACCCACTGATGTGTATGTTACAGGTCCCCTGAGATGCGGATCTGCAGAGGAAATGGCAGAGTTGCTACAGCCCCTGCCTTTTAGCTAGGATGGTTCCTGGCTCAATCTGTGGCGTATTGACCAAGTTGGCGGCTGTCCCAGTTGTTCACATACATGAGTGCTGGCAGGATGCAAGAAATGAGTGTGACAAATGAAGGTGGGATGAGGAAAGGGAGAAGAGGATAAAAGCAACTGTCAAAAGGACATGCAATTGCATCGGGTAACCTCCTTTGAAGTCAATTGGAGTTTCCCATTTACTTCACTGAGTGTGAGATTAAGGGCTTGAATGAACAACTTGATGGTTCAAAAGTCATCTCAAAGTGTGAGAGGGTTTTATTTGTTTTCAATGCATAGTAAGAAAAATCAGCTCTTTCCTATTCCAGCAATCCTGATATTCTGAGTTTTGTCTTATGTAGGTGCCTCTTACCAGCCACCCATATTCCGATTTTTCACACTTAACGTAAGAACGGCCATACAGAGTCAGTCCAAAAGTTCGTCTAGCCCAGTATCCTGTCTGCCAACAATGGCCAATGACAGTGCCACAGACGGAATGAAGAGAACAGGCAATCCATAAATGATCCATCCCATTGCCCCTTCCCCGCTTCTGACAAACAGAGGCTAGGAACACCATTCCTACCCATCCTGCCTAATAGCCATTGATGGACCTCTCTCCATGAATTTATCTAGTTCTTTTTTGAATGCTGTTAAAATCCTGGTCTTCACAACATCCTCTGGCGAGGAGTTCCACAGGTTGACTGTGCATTGTGTGTGAAAAAATACTTCCTTTTGTTTGTTTTAAACCTGCTATCTATTAATTTAATTTGATGACCCCTAGTTCTTGTGTCATGGGAAAAAGTCAATAACTCTTCCTTATTTACTTTCTCAACACCAGTCATGATTTTACAGACCTCTATCATATCCTCCCTTAGTCTACTCTTTTCTAAGCTGAAAAGTCCCAGCCTTTTTAATCTCTTCTTGGCAGCCATTCCAAACCCCGGATCATTTTTGTTGCCCTTTTCTGAACTTTTTCCAATGCCAAGATATCGTTTTCGAGACGAGGCAATCACATCTGCACACAACATTCAAGATGTGGGAGTACCATGGATTTATACAGAAGCAATAAGATATCCTCTGTCTTATTCGCTATCCTTTTTAAATGATTCCTAACATTCTGTTTGCTTTCTTGACTACTGCAGCACATTGTGGATAGTTCTCTGAAAACATCCACTCAATGACTCCAAGGTCTCTCTCCTGAGAGGTAACAGCTAATTTAGGCCCCATCATTTTGTGTGTACAGATGGGATTCTGTTTTCCAATGTGCATTGCTTTCCATTTATCAACATTAACATTCATCTGCCATTTTGTTGCTCAGTCACCTAGTTTTATGAGATCCTTGCTAGCTGGTCGCCCTAACCGGATGATGATTGCCCACACCACTCCCTCTGGCCACCAGCCCTGCATTCATAGGACTATAAATAAGAGATGGATGGTATGAATCAGAGAGGAGAGTGCTGCCCGTGTTATGCATTCTATGTTACAGGAGCTGGGCCTGCATTGCTGTAGGAAGTTGCCTGGGGCAGAAAAATGTTTAGTGACTCTTTACTTGGAGAGTGGCTGGAGTGGGGAATGGTGTATACCTCTCTGTTTGCCTAGGGCAGCTAATTCCTAGAGCCAGCTTTTTACAAGAGAATACAATTAAAGAAACAAGGAAAAGATTAGTGGGCCTATACCAGAGCCATACATTTTAAAATCGCCTCCCTTCGGCAACTGTTTATGAGCAAAGCTGGGTAAACTTAGGAAGATCCATTATCGTAACCTTTCTCTCTGCTTTTAATTTGTAGCCATCTCTGTTCAGTGGTGCAGTCACACATCATGCTTCAAACAGTTCCTTTAATACAGACTGGTTTTTTAGTGATACTATGTAGAGCATCAATCCAGGTCCAGACTTTATGAGACTAATGACGCTGCCTGACGTGGTTGCCTCATTTTTATATGCTTTGTGTCAAACCAAGACCTTCACTGTTACATCTCTTACTTGTATCCATGTCATCTCCTTGGTAAAGGCTGGTTACGTAGGCACGTGGAAGGGAGAATAAGGCAGTGGAACCGGCAGCGGTGGTGTGTTTCAATCTATGGAGAAGCTGTGCAAGAAGGCAACAGTAGGGTATGTCTCTGAACTGAGCTGGTTGTTTTTGCGGAGTGGAAAGAGGAACCAAAGTTTTGCCAATTGATCTGCAGCTCTGTGAATCACCAGAAAAAAAATCACTGTATCATGTAGGGTTCACAGAGGCTGCAGCAGGCTACATGAAAACGCTCTGTTGGGGCTCCGCAGCTTAGGGTCCTACTTCCCCTGACTGCAGGGAGAATCTGTATACAGGTTCGACCTCTCTGGTCTGGATTTCCATAGTCCAGCACCCTCTGGGGTCCAGCAGCTCTGGAAGGGCAGGGCCCTTGGCTTTTCCCCATACGTGGTGCTCCCAGGCTGGAGTACGTATGGGGAAAAGCCAAGGGCCCTGCCCTCCCAGAGCACCAAAAACAGTTCTCTTGCTGCACCCAAGCTCAGGGGAAGAAGCGGGGCTGGAGGACATTTGGGGGAATAGGTAGGGTGACTGCAGAGCTTTGCTAATATTTAGAAGAAAGACAATAAAATACGGGAGTGTAATGGGGTGGCACTCATCTCCCACGAGCGCCTCCATCTGGCCAAGTGCGTGTGCCTGGACTCTCTTCTTGAAGCCTCTTTGGCAACTCAGCCCTCTGGCAGAGTCACACACTGTGTGTGTGCAATCATCAACCCCCCTTCCGGGGAACACATCTAACAGGGGCCTATCTCGGTGCCCACTGCTAGTGCACTTAGTCTCTTCTGTTTCCCCACTCAGAGAGAGGGGTACCCCAAGTTTTCCCCTTCCTGGAGACAATGTCCTTGCCCTTACCTCAGGGCTTTACACATCTAGCAGGGCCCATCATGCTTCTCTCACAGCCGGCCTCACCGTCTGAATACCTTGAAGGCTCCAGAGATACTGAAGTGCTTCTGGTCCTGCAGCTCCTCTTATAGGCCTTTCTGGCCTCTGATTGGTCACATCTCCTGCAGCCACTCTAGCCTGTCTGGAGGACTTCTCTATGGGTTCCCTGTGTGGGGGAAAGGCTACAAGCCTCCAGCAGGGGGCTTTAGGGCCTGGTCCACCTGTCATGGGGAGGTTCTCAAGAGATGGAAGAGCTTTCTCTCATTCACTCGGTGAGCATTGTGGGAGTGTATGGGAGGGAGACTGAGAATGGGTATGCTTTGTGTTTCTGCTGGGGAAATGGGTTGTGTGAATATAGTTTTGTGGCTGTTGTGGGTTCAGTTTCAGGATTTCTTTTGTTTTAATAGGTTTTGGCTGCCCTCTGGGCATGGCTTGGTTTGCTGTAGATCCTGAGGGTTAATCTGTGGGTAGCAGATTTTGCCTCCAAAGTCTCCGTGGAAGAGTGTGATCTAACTGTCGGGAGGGTGATTGGGTTTAAATATGGGAGGTATACCTCTCACACGAGCAAGGCTGCTGTGGTTGTTGTTACTATGCTTGGGCTGTATGGACACTTGCGTTGCTATAGTGTTTCAGGGTAGACACTACCTATGTTTGTCGGAGCGGTTCTCCCAGCAGTGTTCTCCCTGTCCTGTGAGAGGCAATCGCTAGGTCACCACAAGAATTCGGGCCTAGCTAAATCTCTCAGGAGTGTGGATTTTTCATACCCTGGTTACACGTAGCTATGCTGATGTAAATTCCCATTGTAGACCAGCCAGTCTGTAGTCTTTAACAGCAGGTATTGGCGGGCGGGGGGGGGGGGGGCCACAACAGGGACAAAAAGACCCTGCATGGCAATTCCCTACCCTTTGCTGAACAAGTCACAATCTCTAATATTCCTCCTTCTTTAGGAAATGAGCGGGTGGCTAAGCATCCTGGTAAAATGGCAGCCCCAGAAGTTTGTCATATTTTGTCTTTTCATGGGACTCACCACTGCAGCGCCCCCTGCTGGGCATGCTGGGAATTAGCTCAGTCCATGGAGTAGGCTGCCTTCTGGTCAGTGCCTGACACGTAGTCCACTCTCCTATCTCCACACTCTGGCTCTGGAGCTGCATCACGACTTTGGTCCACGGCCTCCACTTCAGGATACACCACTCTGTTCTTCCCCCTTCCAGGGGTATTGGCAGTCCTCAGTCCATGCACCTGCCTCTGCAGCCAACGGCAGCCCCAAAGGGGCAAGCTGCAGTCTATATTGGCCATGCTTCTGTATGGCAAAATGCGGTGCAAAGGGAAATGGGGAGGGAGGGACTAGGCCAATCCACTCGTCTGGGCCCCAATCCAGGGACCCCACTCCAGCCTTCTTCTGCCCTCCTTCATGCTTCTTGACTACCTGAGTCCTCTGGGCTACTTCCCCGTAACCGTGGCGCCTTCTCAGACCTTATCTCAAGGCCTGCAGTCAGACAATGGTTACCCAGAGCTCTCAGTGCCCAGCACTGCCATGTCTCAGGTGCAGCCCTCCTTCTCTAAAAGCCCATCCTTCCTCCTTCCTGGCCAGAGAAAGAGTGAGTGCCTTTTTAGCAATATTTAAAAAAGTTTGTCCTGAGGGTGCCAGGTGCATCCATCACCATACTGGGGGTGGGTGACCCTGGATTGGGTGGGTGGGGCTTGAACCCTTGACCTCTGGCAGCAGGTACCATATCCACTGCACCACTGGGGGAGTCCCCCAACCTTCTGGGCCCTCCATTTCTCCTATGGTGGAGAAAGACTCTGTGTGTGGGGGGGGGGAGTGGAATGGGGGTGGGGGGAGCTAGGTGATTCTGGAGCCTGAGTGCTCTTTGAGAAATGGTTTGACAAGTGATATTTTAATGGGGGGTGGATTTTAATTGATCTCTTAATGAGAGATTGGATACACATCATTTGGAACCACATCTGCCATTTGCTCAGCAACTTGCTGCTCTTGTACAGGCTTCTGCCCCAACTGTAGCAACATTTTCATTTGTGTGTTCAGGGTGGACAGTCGCTCTTATGCATTTCTGTAATTATTTTATTAAAAGTGTTTTAAATCTCTCTCTCCCACACACACATAAAATATTATAAATGTAAACAGTAGGCACTATAAATCCATAACTGAGACTGCACTAAATGGAATCGATCTGGACTTCCAACGCTCCTGTCATCTGAAGAAGTGGGGTTTGCCTACAAAAGCTCACGATACCATCTACATGTTTTATTAGTCTTTAAGGTGCTGCTAGACTATTTGTTGTTTTTCAAGTTTTTCCTGTTACAGACTAACTCTTCTGAAGCTATATTCTAAGACACTGCTGCCACCCAGTGGAACTGTTCCCTCTAACTCTTTGCAGAACCTTAGAAAATCTTGTGCTTACCTTCCAACAGACCAGGAGTCAGGGGAATGAGAGTAAGTTTGTTTTAATAGTTCAAATCACACAACCATTTTGCTGCACTTCAGAGTCTGGGGACTCCGGCCAAAGGTAGGACCATTGGCTAATTAGTGCGTCACATGCGAAAAAGCGCCCAGTAAGTAATATGCTGTGAAAGTGGCCGGGAATGAAATGTTTCCTTCATGCATTGATGGGACAGGGGTGAAACTGGGGCAGTGTAGGTCTCTTGCAAAAATGAAATGAAATGTCCACCTGAGATATGTTAGCCATGGCACATCGCTCCGAGAAGAAGCAGCAGCAATTCGACTTTAAACTGAGGCTCTTGGAAGCTCTGAAATCTGAGCTAATATGTATCTGTGTTTCAGCCACCTCAATCCCCGTTCTTTTCAATTACTTTTCCTTGTGTCTTTAAATCAAGGGTGACTTCTGGTCCCTTTAGATTCCCTTCTATGTGTAGCAAAGGTGCAGATGCTAAAATAAAAAGGTGACTGCCATAGAAGGTCCACGGCTGTTAAAGGTTCATTGTCTAGATGTGGCTGATAAATGAAAGAATGTGTTCATAGAAGGCACCTTCTCTAAAAAACTGTACAATGTGTGCTTGTAGGGAAATGCGTTTGTTTATCCCTGTACAGGTGGATTGTCATCTGTTTGACCATGAATTTTGAGGGTTCCAGTAACACCTGGGTAGCCACTTACCATGTGCACTGCTGCGTCCCCACCAAGGTGATTCACAGACTTTTGGATCAAGGGCCGTCTCATCACTGCCATCAATAGGCTGCTGCTGACAGCATGGAAATTGAATTTCTGTTTTCACGCAACATGCTTTGGCTGCCTACCGGACGATAGTTTATTTTACTCCAAGAATCTCTTGCAGCGAGATCTGAATAATCTTCTTTTTCCAAAAAACCAGGAGTGCCACCCGGTTGCAACTTTGGCAAAGATTGTTTTGTCTCTATGTCAAAGATCAGTGGATCAGGTCATTCTTCACCCTCAGCACTTCCTTAGCTGCCCTGTGTAAGGAGTCTTGGTTTCATAAGGCTACCACAGAATAAAGAGGCTGAGCAATTCCGTGTTCCTGGAGTTTCCTGATTTCATATGCTTGACAAATACTACTAGTAACAATATGTACAACCTCATCTCATTCAGATGCATTCTTGGGATGTATTTCTGAGCCTTAAAGGAGTGTTAATGGTGTCAGGTTGAAGGCTGTCTTTTCTGAAGGCTGGAATACAATACGCTGGGCCTTGAATTCCACAATAGCACAGAGAAAGTCTTGAATTTAATTTCCCCAGGTGACAGAATTGTACAGTCTTGATAGAGCCAGCACCAACACATTTTACCTTCAAAAGCCATTTCTTGTCTAATTATTTAAAGTGAATTTTAGTGCTGGTGAAAGGTGTTAAATAGAAATTCTTTGTGCAACGACAGTTCAACTGCCTTTTAAGGCAACTTTGTGCTACCAGTGTGGTGTGAAAAAAAACCCCTCATGAAAATAAGAATCTGTCTCAGTGACAGAACAGAGAATAAATTTGGGTCTCCTCATGCCCTGTTCTTCGTTTAGGAGAAGACCAAGTAAATTTCCTGGTGACGTGGCCCTTGAGACTACTCCAGCTGATGTTGTAAAATTCAGTGGGTTGAACTTTTTGAGATGGGTTTGGGTAGTCCTCTTAAAGCTTGCACTGAATTTAATTTAACTTACATTGAAATAATTTTAGGCAGTTGTCACAAAGGTCCTGCAACATTGTGACCATTTGAGAAACTCAAAACAGGCCACATTTTCTTTAAAGATAAGGACATTACTCCCAAATGTGCACGTGAATTCTATATTTGGAATATCTCACCCAACACTATTAATACTGCAGATTGCCTTGATTTTAATTTGAGGGTCTGGTATCATTGGACTTGAATGTAATCTCCCCAAATCAGCAGAATGTTGCTCAGAACGCGGGGAAGGAGAAGATCTGAACCGACAAAGAAAATGGCTTCTCGTGTTCTTTCTTGCTCGTAAAACCACTTTTTTTTTAAATTTTTGAAAAATTCCTGACAGTTTTACAAAAGTTCCCAGGGAGCAGCATAACAAAAGAATGGCCATACAGGGCCAGACCAATGGTCCAGTTAGCACCATATCCTGCCTTCTAAGGGTAAGGCTATACTAGCTCATTAGTTCGAGCTAGGTAGGGTAATGAGGGCAAATGGAGTTGCAAATGAAGCCCAGGATTTAAATATCGCGGGCTTCATTTGCATGGTCCCGGGCGCCGCCATTTTTAAATCCCCCTTAGTCCAAACTCCGTGCCCGTGGCTACACGCAGCACGGACTAGGTAGTTCAAATTAGGATCTTTAATTCAAACTACCTAGTCCCTGCCGTGTGTAGCCGCGGGCACGGAGTTCGGACTAAGGGGGATTTAAAAATGGCGGCACCTGGGAACATGCAAATGAAGCCCAGGATACTTAAATCCCGGGCTTCATTTGCAACTTTGCTTGCCCTCATTACCCTACCTAGCTCGAACTAACGAGCTAGTGTAGCCGTACCCTAACAGTGGTCAATGCCAGGTGCTTGAGAGAGAAAGGCAATCGTCAATTGATCCATCCCGAGTCATCCATGGCCAGCTTCTGAGAATCAGAGCTTAGGAACTTTTGTAACACAAGGTTGCATCCTTGATCATCTTGGCTAATAGCCATCGATGGACCTATCCTCCATGAACTTGTCTAGTTCTTTTTGAATCCTGTTAAAATCCTGGTCTTTACAATGTCCTCTGGCAAGGAGTTCCATAGGTTGACTGTGCATTCTATGAAGTACTTCCTTTTGTTTCTTTTAACTCTACCATTTATTAATTTGATTGTATGTCCTCTGGTTCTTGTGTTATGAGTAAATAGCACTTCCTTACTCAGTTTCTTCACACCACTCATAATTTTATCATATTTGCTTTAGTCATCTCTTTTCCAAGCTGAAATGTCCCAGTCTTAATGCTCTTCCATACCCTTATTTTGTGTTGTCCTTCTCTGTACCCTTTCTAGCATAGTCTGCTTTAGACTTAGCTATCTTGAGTAATTTTGTATCATCTTCAGATTTACCCCTCTCACTATTGACACCTTTTTCTGGATGATTGATGTTGAATTTTAAATCCCCACATGTGCATACAAAAAAAAAAAAAGTAGAAAGGTATGTTTACAAAAATAGTACCCAGTGTTTCTTGTGCTCATCAGAACACTTTCTGATTGACAGAATTACTCAAGAATTTGGCATCTTGGAAAGAATCCACTCTTTGTTGAGCTGTGAAAAGTATATTGACTTTTTTTTGCATTTGTTTGTTTAGCTTCCCTTCATAAAACTGTCCAATCAAAGCAATGTCCTTTATTATCCAGCATTGATTACAACGAGCACTTGAGGACCTTTGGTATTCATGTGTGTAATAAATAGAAAATTATTCTTCTGTATAATTGTGAGCACATTATCAAACCAGGCGAGATCAAACATTATAAACTGATTTAAACATCTCATTATTTATTTGCTTCAGAGGCAAAAAGGGAACGTGCATGTGACACTCCTAATGACTTGTTGTGCCTTTGAAACGCTCCCCTCGTATTGTCTGAATTAACTTTCTGACTCTTTTCCATTTGCTTGTTTCGCTGTAAAACATTGTGTTTACCCTGAATAAGGACTGCAGGGACAAACACCCACTGAAATCAAATGTAACATTCCATAGATGATTTTTTGGACATTATCCGCTATGTGTTTGTAAGAGCTTGTCTGTAGTTGAAATGCAACAGCAGCACAGATGCAGCAGGGTAGCTACTCCTCTGTAGTGCTTTAGTGTAGACCCGGGTTCTCAGACTTATTATCCCACGGCCCACCCCACTCAACGCAAAGCTTTCTGTGGACCACCAGTCAACCATCCATGATGAGAAAATGGGTACAGGATAGGGTGGAGGAACGAGGTCTGAATGGGAGGGAGAATGCAGGAGGGGCCTGGAGCTGGGGGGGTCTGGCTGGGAGGTTGGGTACAGAAGCGGACTGGGGGTTCAGGGTCTAGGTGGGAGGGGAGGGACACATCTGGAATATTGTGTCCAGTTCTGGGCCCCCCCACTATAGAAAGGATGCGGAGGCATTGGAGAGGGTCCAGTGGAGGGGCAACCAAAATGATTAGGGGGCTGGAGCGTGTGACCTATGAGGAGAGACTGAGGGATTTCAGTTTGTTCAGGCTGCAGAAGAGAAGAGTGAGGGGGGATTTGATAGCAGCCTTCAACTTCCTGAAGGGAGGTTCCAAAGAGGCTGGAGAGAAGGCTGTTCTCAGTAGTGATGGATGGCAGAACAAGGAGCAATGGTCTCAAGTTACAGTGGGGGAGGTCTAGGTTGGATATTAGGAAAGACTATTTCACTAAAAGGGTGGGGAAGCACTGGAATGAGTTACGAGGGAGGTAGTGGAATCTCCATCCCTAGAGGTTTTTAAGTCTCGGCTTGACAAAGCCCTGTCTGGGTTGACTTAGTTGGGATTGGTCCTGCGTTGGGCAGGGGGCTGGACTTGATGACCTCCTGAGTCTCTTCCAGCTCTATGATTCTGTGAGTGTGCAGAAGTGGGGTGGGGTGCAGAGTCTTGGTGGCCCCCCGCCTCTCCCAGGAACTGCTCCCAGCTGTTCCCATTGGCTATGATTCAGCCAATCGGAGCAGTGGGGAAAGCCTCTAAGTGAGTGGTTCCCTGCACTGCCATTCCTCCAGCCACTGGATGGAGGGGGAGTGGCAATGGGTGGAGCCACTTCCTCCCACTGTGAGCTTGATCTAGCCCATGAAGCTCTGGGCTTCCTCCCACCCCACAGCGGGAAGCTGGCGCTGGTGTACCGACCTTGGGGGGGAGGGAGGAGGAGGAAGACACGAGCACAGGCTCCTCACTGTGGGAGAGAGCCCCAAGCCTGCAGCCTACCGGCAAGATGGTCAAGGACCACAAGTAGTTCATGGACCACACTGAGAACCGCTAATATAGACGCTACGTATGCTGATGGTATAGGGGCTCTCATTGCTGTAGTGAATCTACCTCCCCCAGAAGAGTAGCTAGGTTGACAGAAGAATTCTTCCATCAACATAGTGCTATCTATATTGGAGTTCAATTGGCTGAATTGTTTTGCTCAGGGATGTGGATTTCTCACATCACTGAGTGATGTAGTTGGGTTGACTTAACTTTTAGTATAGATCAGGTCTAAGTTTCTTGCAAAGACCGTCTCGCAAAACTCCTGCTCTGTAGCTCAAGCTCCCAGGCGAGGTGATTATTTTGATACTTTTAAATTCTTTGGGTAGTGTCTAGTTTCTTCCTTTCAGCGTGTGATTGGTTCATTTGATTGACACACCCAAAAGTGGCATGGTTTGTAACCAAAAGACTGTTTTTTCTTGGTGTCAGCATTGAATCCTATCCACTCAAATGACTGACCTCATTAGAATCTTCCAAGCCAAACACCGTGTCTGGGTTTTGCTCCAAGGGGTAATGTCTTGAAGTTGAATTTATTATAGGACCAGCCTTCTGTACAAAGTCAACCCCGAGAATAAAAATATTTGCTTGGCAGGGTGACCAAAGTTTGTTTGGATTACCTTGCCCTGTACCACTAGGTCAGTCACCATCTATTTTACAAGGTTTGCACTACCCTACATTGCTTAATGAAAGAAAAACATTAGCCTCCAGGGAAGACTGTACAATATTGGTTGCATTGCTTTAACAAAATAAAAGACAATTATTATTAATTAACACTTTTACTAAACTGTAGACAAGAAACTGTCCATACAGATTTTATGTACTACTTGAGATATTTTTGGTAGGGCCTATACTTTTACCTATTTAAGAAGAACAGAATTAAAGATCATATTTCTGCTAATTTCCAAATCAGGTCATCTCAAAGGCCAGGTCTGCACTGTGGGGGGAAGGTTAGCTTAAGGTAGGCAACTCCAGCAGGCCCGGCCTTTGGGCAAGGCGAACGAGGCAGTTGTCTTGGGCCCCACGCATTCAGGGCCCCACGCTGCTCAGCTCCGGGCCCCGCCCACCCAGCCACTCGCTTGCTGCCCTGACTGGGAGCCTCACGGCTGAGCTGCTCAGCCACTCTGCCTTGGGCCCCGCAAACTCTTTGGCCGGGCCTGAACTCCAGCTATGTAAAAAAAGTAGCTGAAGTCAATGTACCTCAAGTCGAGCTTGGTGCTATCTCCATAGTGGAAGGTCGATGGGAGAAACACTCCCATTGACTTCCCTTACTCATCGCAACAGCATGGAGTACCAGCACCAATGGGAGCATCCTCAGCATTTGATTTAGCAGGTCTTTCCTAGACCAGCTAAATTGAGCCTCGTAAGATCGATTGTCAGAACATTGATCCTTTGGTAAGTGAAGACATGGCCTCAGTGAAATTCATAAGCCTGTCTGCATGTCAGGTTATTTGGGGATTGTGAACATACGTCTTGATTACTGTCTCACTTTCAAATGTTTGGCATGAACAGCAGTAATATTTAGTTCCTGTGGAACACAGAAGCGAGATATGGATCTTGATAGGTCTTATTTAGAGCTTCCCATTGACATTGCTAGTCGTCTCTTAGCTGCAGAGATGTTATATTGTTGACATTGGCACAAATTATGCTGTACCAGTCACTGCTAGGTTATGAAGTGTCTACACACAAGACAGAGGAAGCTACTAGCAGTGGTTATTATTTGAGTGAGGAGTGTCAAGGCAAATGGGATGGTCACTCTTAAGTAAACCCTTCTGTTCAAACTGATGTGCTGTTTTATTCACTGATCAGTGTCAGCTATAATAGCAACCTGTTAGGAGATTGCTCTGATGCCATAATGGCAGACTTATCTGACCTTTGATCTCCTAATGTCAATGAACTGCCACTCTGACGAGTGCTGTAAACTAACCAGTAGCGC
This sequence comes from Pelochelys cantorii, assembly GCA_032595735.1. NCBI lineage: Eukaryota > Metazoa > Chordata > Testudines > Trionychidae > Pelochelys > Pelochelys cantorii. Next base: position 6,739,359 of record CM064333.1, read on the forward strand.
AGTCCTTAGTAGCTTTGGACAAATGTTCCCCTGATGTCTATTGATAGAGCTGTGTTGCTTAGGATTACAGATGCACTTTCCTGCTTCTCCACGCCCTCTCATTTTGTGGTTTTTGTTGTTGTTGTGTTGTTTTTGTATAACTGTCAATACTACAACTTTGTGGAAAGTTGAATGGTGTTAGAATAGGAGGATGAAATTATTAAACTGGTCAACTTTACGATCTGCTTTATCTTTACAGCTATAAGCACACACATGTATAATTAAATTATTTTAAGAAATATGTCAGTTGTTAATGGATTGATCAAAACAATCCCAAGAAAATAGTTTTGAAAAAGTTGTCTGAAGTTATTTCTTAATAACCCTTGGAAATATTTTCTGGAATATACGCATTTTCAGAGGTTACAAATATTAATATTTGTGTCAAGCTAAGTAATCACTTATATCTTTTTACAGCCCCGCAGCTTATCTTCTAATGGAGCTCATAACTCTTGGTCTTCCAAAATGGCTCTACGTTTTCTGTCAAAGTCAAGTTACATTCATAACTGAACAGGATCATCACCAAAAGACCTTTTATTTAGAATTAAGTGAGGCTTTGTCCCATGTTTCCTTGAAGAGGTTCTCTATATATGTTATAAATTGCACTGCTCATGAAAATTATGTCAAGATTATTCAGATACCACAGAAATATAAATGAAAAAAAATCAGTAGTAGAATATTGCTTTTTCTGGATTTATGCAGGAATATACAATTACTTGGCGGTAGAAAAATATTTCCCTCTATACATTTTAATCTGTGAATTCACTGCAACCTCATCTTTGCCCACTTTGAGTCTATGCCTACATACTGAAAACATTTTGAGAGCTTACCCTGTTTTTGTCCTTGCTGGTCTATGGCACATTTTAAAATATACTAACAGAAAGGCCTTAATTCACTACTCCTTGGTGTCTGCCTGAGGGCCTTCTGAATGGCAGTCAAGAGAACCCTTAAGTTTGTAAAGTGTTTTGTGATTTTTGGTTGAAATGTGCCAGAGACTCACATTGATTTTGCCTATTGGACCTCAGAACCAGGTTCAACATCCTCCCCATAGTTTCTTTGTGCTACTAAAGCTGGCCTAATTGGCCAGTTGAGGACTTCCTTGGTGGTGCAAAGACTGCACAGCTCCTGATGCCTGGGTGAATGGGGGTTGCCGGAGCAAATCAGGATTCTCTGGTTGCTAGAATGGCCCATTTGGGTGGTTCCCATTTTGGGTAGTTCAAGTAAAAGGGCTTGTATATAACATCTTTGCAAATCTATTGAAGACTTAGGCTAAGTTTATGCTGCAGGGGGAAGGCTGGCTTAAGGTACGCAACTCCAGCTAGATAAATAACATAGCTGGAGTCGACGTACCTTAAGCCGAGCTTGGCACCATATCCACAGTGGAAGGTCGACTCTCCTGTTGACTTCCTTTGCGCCTCCCAACAGCGAGGAGTACTGAAACTGACAGGGGCATCCACAACATTTGATTTAGTGGATCCTTACTAGACCCACTAAATCAAACTCCAGAAGTTCGATTGCCAGAGCATCAATCTTCCCATAAATGGAGATGTAGCCTTGGAAGTTGTGTACTTGTAACCACCACCACCAGGCGGATTTGAACCTGGGCCCTTTAAAGCAGAGTATAGGAGCCTCTACCCGCTGAGCTAAAAGCCAGCTGGCTCCCAGCCCATGCTGTAGAGGTCTCTTGATCTTAACTGTTGCTGTGGTCTAGGTACCACTTGCATTGCTCAGTAGCTATGTCTACACTGGCGGCTTCTTGCGCAAGAACAACTTGCGCAAGGGTTCTTGTGCAAGAAAACATCCACACTGCCATGTGCGAGCTGTGCTTTTGAGCAAGAGCTCCCATGGCAGTGTAGACGCTCTCTTGCGCAAGAAAGCTCTGATGGCCATTTTAACCATAGGGCTTTCTTGCGCAAGAAATCCCTGTCGAGTGTCCACACTGCCCTCTTGCTCAAGAGCTCTTACACCTGATAAAAAAGAGCGTAGCACTTGCGCAAGAAGCCCTCTCTTCCCACGCCATACTGTAAGTTTCCTTGCACAAGAGCGGGCGGGCAGTGTGGAAGCTCTGCAGATTCTTGCGCAAGAACGGCCGTACTTGTGCAAGAAGCCGCGAGTGTAGACATAGCCTAGGTGTGTGGGTTACATACAGACACAGCTTGGTCAGAGGGACCTTGGTTACTAGTGATTATACCAAAAGGAAAGGCCTCAGTTTGACCGCTGGAGCTAGGGGCTGAGTTTTTAGGGCTGGCAGTTCAGGACAGAATAAATGTATTTTTTCTTTTTATTTGTAAACTCATTCTGTTTGATCTGGAACAACTGAGAGACATTGAATGTGAAACCTCACAATGGCATTTTCCCAGTTACTTTTTCACTCCAAGCCGTTCAAGGTGGTGGAGGTAAGGCTGTTAATACCCTCACATCTGTACCTTTACAGACTTGTGCAGGGCTTCCTGAAGATAAATAGTTTGCTGTTGAGGCAGATAGAGGCCTGCATTTTTGTGGGGTGGATGCCAGCCTAAGATACGTGGTGTATATTCAGAATTGCTCTGAATCCCTTGGATTTACACTCATATAACAGAGATCAGAAACTGGTTCTATCTATTATCCAACTTATTGTCCTGAAAATTGTAAAGAATCTATTTGTTTTTCCTAAATCTGTTTCTCTCTTCTGCTGCCCCCCTCCAAAGATTTGTTGTGACAAAGCTCTTTCTTAACCTTTGTGGGGTCCATCCTTTCAGGCAGATTACTTACCTCAGAGGCTCACAGAAGCCCTCCATTTATATACCAGCTTGCTGTTTGTTGAGCTACTCATCATTGGCCAGCATGGGTAAAAGAGGGGAAACCAAACTTCATCATCTTTACCCCTTCCAAAGGGAAGAACAAAATCTTGTACCAAAACCAGTCTCTTCCTAGTCCTGAACAGGGAAACTGGTGGTGGTGGGGACCCTGGCCCACCTTCTATTCTGGGTTCCAGCCCAGGGGCCCTCTGATAGCAACTACCTGTAATGTCTCTGGTAACAACTGTATGACAGCTCCACAACCCTGGGTCACCTCCCCACCACCTTACTTACCAGAGGTTCTTCCTCCTGATACCTGCTTGCACTTTCTTCTCCCAGACTCTTCACCACACTTTCTCTCATCAACTCCTTCCTCACACACTGAGCTGACAGAAGGGAAGCCTTTTTAAACCCGTCTCAACTGGTTCTTAATTGCCCCCCCAGGTGTTCTCATTAACCTGGCTCCCTTGAGTCTGAAAGTCTCCTAATTGGTTCCAGGTGTTTTAATTGGTCTGATTACTCTGATTGATTCTGGCAGGTTCCTGCTGGCTCTGGATTAGCCCTTGTTATCTACCCTGGGAACAGGGACCTATTTAATCTGGGGCTAATATATTTCCCCTCCAGCACTCTCCTCTAGCCTGACCCTGTCACATTGTACTGCTAAGTATTCCTTTTGAGCTGGATGATCTTTATTTGTACGTTCAAGTGATCAGTACTCGGTTTTAATTTTTCCATAGGATTTATTTTCACAATGGAGATTCCATTCTTTTTTAACTTTACTTGCTGTAGTATCTGTACAGCAATTCTCAAACTTCATTGCCTCGCACCCCTTCCACCCAACAACAAAAATTACCACATGGCCATAGGAAGGGAGAACTGAAGCCTGGGCCTGCAGAGCTTTCATTGTTCCATGTGAGAGAGCTAAACCTGAGGGCCAAAGACTTTAGCCTGGGGTGGGGGTTCTGTACCCTTAGTTTTACCACAAGGGGCTGAAACCCTTTGCTTTGGCCCCAGGTGATGGGGGCTCGGTCTTTAGTTCTGGGCCCCAGCAAGTCTAAGCCAGCCCTGTCAGCCCCAGGAAAAGGGGGTCATGACCCACAGTTTGAAAGTTGATCGATACACACCCCCTAACACCGAATTCTGTATTCTGTTCCCACTAATTACATCATTTATATGGAATAACAAAAAAAAATTGGTTTGAACACAGTCCTGCTCATTGACCTCCCTTAGACCTCATTTTTCCCCTTTCAGTCACACGTCTTTCCCCTTGCCTGTATTTTTTTTTTTTAAGCCAGCTGTCTCAATGTTCCCCATGAGCTACCTTGGATCTTTTCCTTCATTGTTTAAACAAGAGTCCATCATATGGAACTTAATCTGAGGATTTCTAGATATCCAAATAAATTATGTCATATTTAGTGCCACTATCAGCTTTATCTGTAATCCATAAGACAAAAGATTCAGGGTGGGGGGTTAATGGAACGAACTTTTGTTTGCTAAGTTGATGATGGTTATCTCTATAAAAAAACCTGTAATGATTCTGCTATGGCTCAAGTGAAAACATATGAAGCTGATTTGTCTTTAGCTGCTTAGGTCAGTCGTCTTCCTGATACTGTTTTTGTTTCTTAGGAGGGAGCAGCAAGCATGACTAATCAGGCCAATGAAAAACTGTGAAGTACTAATTGTTGAGGTCATAGCCACACACCTCTGTAAGGTTCAGGGCACTTAGGAGAGGATTGGAGATGGGGGAAATGAAACCACTTGTCCCAATGCCTTTGAGCTTTTATACCAATTTACCAGCATCTTTTGGGAGATTTCCATGTTAGAATCATAGAATCATAGAGCTGGAAGAGACCTCAGGAGGTCTCCAGCCCCCTGCCCAAGGCAGGACCAGTCCCGACTAAATCAACCCAGCCAGGGCTTTGTCAAGCCGGGACTTAAAAACCTCTAGGGGTGGAGATTCCACCTCCTCCCTAGGTAACCCATTCCAGTACTTCACCACCCTCCTAGGGAAATAATTTTTCCTAATATCCAACCTAGACCTCCCCCACTGTAACTTGAGACCATTGCTCCTTGTTCTGCCATCTGTCACTACTGAGAACAGCCTCTCTCCATCCTCTTTGGAATCTCCCTTCAGGAAGATGAAGGCTGCTCTCAAATCCCACCTCACTGTTCTCTTCTGCAGACTAAACAAGCCCAAATACCTCAGTCTCTCCTCATAGGTCATGTGCTCCAGCCCCCTACTCATTTTGTTGCCCTCTTCTGGACCCTCTCCAATGCCTCCACATCGTTTCTATAGTGGGGGGCCCAGAACTGGATGCAATACTCCAGATGTGGCCTCACCAGAGCTGAATAAAGGGGAATAATCACTTCTCTAAATCTGCTGGCAATGTTCCTCCCAATGTTAGTAGGTGTAGACCAAATTCTGATCCTCAGCGGATGTGAACTGAAGTGGTTCCATTGACATCAGTGGAGGCATGTTGATTTACATCAGTTGAGGATCAACTGCTTTGAGACATGGTTGCTGAGCCTTAGGGCTTCACCCGAGGTGTTGGGATTTTGTCACAGAGAGGATGGGACGGAGGAATCCAAATTATAACTCTTAAGAAAGGAGGATGACTTGGTGCCTGAATGATAGGTCTTGCCTCCTGCGAATGCTACAGATTTGGACAGTTCCTATTGTCCTTCTGCTCACAGAACGCTGGGCGTTTAATGCAAACACGACAAACAGACAGTCCTCAACCAACAGTAACAACACACAGTAGGCTTCAGAATGTCGCCTGTTATATGCATCTCTCTAGTCAATAGTCATCTCTTCTTGGATTCCAGATCAAGCATGCTGTGAGGCTTGTCACAGAGGATTAGGAAAAAGCCCTTCCAAGAAGAGATTATAAGCATTCTTGAGCCACTGTACAGTAGCGTTAATTGCAGAGGGGGAAAGAATGAGGACGAAGAGTTTAGCTATCTAATTTGGGAGAGCTGTGGTATCTAATCATGATTATTACCATCATTATAACTTTGACGAATCTTCAGGAAAAAGCAGAGTGTTTATCACAGAAGGAAAAGACCTCCAAGGTCATTTAATCCACTCCCCTGGACCAGTATTTTACAGTTCATCTTCTAGAGCCTGTCTAATCTAGTTCTAAATATCCCAAATAACGGGAGCTCCTTCTCCATTGGGGGGTGTCACCTGACTAATATGGGCATGTCTGTTCAAGTGAGATGGTATAAGAGGGACTGTCCCTACACCTCTATTAAAATCCTGAGCAAATCCAGCATGGACTAGATCTTCTAAAAAGGCCTGATCCAACTTTGTCTGAGCTAAGAGTTTTGCATGGAGTCTGCTCTTCAACTGGTCTCACTCCTGAGAGGAAGACTAAACATTACGTCGATCAGAACCTCCTTTGGGAGGCTATCGCACAGCTTATTAGTTCTCGCTTTTGGGATAGCCAGCCTAAATTTTCTCTTAATTTCATCTCATTACTCCTAGCTATACTCCTTTTAATAAACGAAATAATTCTTCTCCCTCCTTGGTGTTTACACCAGCCATATATTTATAGACTGTTATTGTGCACTTCACTTAATCTTCAGTTAGCCAAGCTATTTATATTTGCCTTTCTTAATCTTTCCACATAAATCAGCCCCTTTCATCCCCCTTAATCATTTTTTTAGCTTTGTATCTGCACTCCCTCCAATTTCTCGATATCATCCTGTTAACGAGATGCTTGGAAGCACACACGGCGTTGCAGGTGAGGCGGAGTTACAACACAGACATACAAAGATGGACTATGATCTCCTCATTCTGTCACATAAATGTTGATGTTTGAATGGTGACCACTGTCAAACAGGACTAACAGCAGAAGTGGCAAACAGAGAAAACAGTTCTCAATGAATAACACTGGTCTACAATTTTTTAGAAGTTGTCTGCTTCAGAGATAAAATGTGCTATTTATTATGTATTTTGATGTGCTGAATTCAAAAATGACGATTAAAACAACTGATTGGCTACTGTTTCCAAGATATTTAAGTTTTTACATTTTACGTCTGTGTATATTGTGTAGATAGTAGAGTTTTAATCATAAATTGTAAACCTAGGCCTTTTTTGTAAACCATTGTGTTTATGGTTGCTTTACATGATAATATTTCACCTGTCCTGTTTATGTAACACTTTAAAAATCAGCAAAAGGGTTATATAAATAAAATTTATTATGAAACAAAAGGCAAAAAACTATTATGTACATAGTTTAGTCCTATTCAGTGTCTACTCGGCGCTTCTTGGCTTGTCTCTTGTATTCATGAACTGGAGCATCTCTTGTCACTGTCCAGCAATAGTCTGCAAGCATTGATGGGCTCCATTTGCCCTGATAGCGTTTCTCCATTGTTGCAATGTCCTGGTGAAATCACTCGCCGTGCTCGTCGCTCACTGCTCCGCAGTTCGGTGGATAAAAATCTAGATGAGAGTGCAAAAAATGTATCTTTAGTAACATGTTGCAACCAAGGCTTTTGTATGCCTTGAGGAGGTTTTCCACCAACAACCTGTAGTTGTCTGCCTTGTTGTTTCCGAGAAAATTTATTGCCACTAATTGGAAGGCTTTCCATGCCGTCTTTTCCTTGCCACGCAGTGCATGGTCAAATGCATCATCTTGAAGAAGTTCACGAATCTGAGGACCAACAAAGACACCTCCCTTTATCTTAGCTTCACTTAACCTTGGAAATTTTCCACGGAGGTACTTGAAAGCTGCTTGTGTTTTGTCCACGGCCTTGACAAAGTTCTTCATCAGACCCAGCTTGATGTGTAAGGGTGGTAACAAAATCTTCCTTGCTTCAACAAGTGGTGGACGCTGAACACTTTTCCTCCCAGGCTCCAATGACTGTCGGAGTGGCCAATCTATCTTGATGTAGTGGGAATCTCTTGCACGACTATCCCATTCGCAGAGAAAACAGCAGTACTTTGTGTATCCAGTCTGCAGATCAAGCAAGAGAGCAACAACCTTCAAACCGCCACAAAGCTGCCACTGATGTTGGTCATAGTTTATGCACCTCAAAAGTTGTTTCATGTTGTCATAGGTTTCCTTCATATGGACTGCATGACCAACTGGAATTGATGGCAAAACATTGCCATTATGCAGCAAAACAGCTTTAAGACTCGTCTTCGATGAATCAGTGAACAGTCTCCACTCATCTGGATCGTGAACGATGTTGAGGGCTGCCATCACACCATCGATGTTGTTGCAGGCTACAAGATCACCTTCCATGAAGAAGAATGGGACAAGATCCTTTTGACGGTCACGGAACATGGAAACCCTAACATCACCTGCCACTGCTGTAGTCTGGAGCCCAACAGCTCTGCCTTACTCTTGGGTAGTTCCAAATCCCTGACAAGGTCATTCAGTTCACCTTGTGTTATGAGGTGTGGTTCAGAGGAGGAGGATGGGAGAAAATGTGGGTCCTGTGACGTTGATGGTTCAGGACCAGAAGTTTCATCCTCTTCCTCTTCCTCGTCTGACTCAAGTGAGAATGATTCTGGTGCATCAGGAACCGGCAATCCTTCTCCGTGGGGTACTGGGCATATAGCTGATGGAACGTTTGGATAATGCACAGTCCACTTTTTCTTCTTTGACACGCCTTTCCCAACTGGAGGCACCATGCAGAAGTAACAATTGCTGGTACGATCTGTTGGCTCTCTCCAAATCATTGGCACTGCAAAAGGCATAGATGTCCTTTTCCTGTTCAACCACTGGTGAAGATTTGTTGCACAAGTGTTGCAGCATATGCGTGGGGCCCACCTCTTGTCCTGATCTCCAATTTTGCAGCCAAAATAAAGGTGATAGGCTTTCTTAACCATAGTGGTTATACTGCGCTTTTGTGATGCAAAAGTCACTTCACCACAAACATAGCAGAAGTTATCTGCACTGTTCACACAAGTACGAGGCATCTCTGCTCACTTTGGCTGAACAGAAATGTGTCCCTTTGCAAAATCAAACACTGACAAATAAGAGAGCACGACACTGTATGATTTCTAGAGCTGATATAGGGCAATTTGTTCAGCAGAGTGATTTAAGCTTCGTTATGATTGCATCATCCATGAATTCCAGGAATAACATGATGCAAGTCATATCATGTATGATGCAATACCAGCTTCAGATTGCATCCTTCATTGTTTTGCCTAAAAAGCAAGTACTGTCCAAACCCAGTCATAGATTTATTCATAGATCCAGTCAAAGATGTATTTTAGTCATTTCTGGTTTAAATTGAGATCCCTTCCCTTTATAACTCACTTATCCTCCGCCATTCCCAAGTCAAGGGTCGTATATACTGACCCAATAGCATATCTTGAAAACTAGAGCCAATCAACAATTTTAAGCATCATTTTCGTTCTCAGTGACCCAGAATTAGTAAAGTTTGACTACATTTATTTCAGAAGCATTTTGGCTGTAGAGAAGTGTAATTTGTTTTATGAACTTCTATTGATTATAGGTTGTTACACCGCACTCTTCACTGTCATATCTGAAACAATTAGAGCTAAGACTTACTTCACAGAAAATGGACTATCTGTGGTATCACTCCCTCTGCATTTATTAATGGTAAATGGTGTCGTTTAATACACATGTAGGTTACGGTGGAAAAACAACAAGATGCTTATTAGGGATAACAACAAACTAGGACTCCCTGAAAACATAGCTTGGTTCTTAGCTCAGATGGTACAAATAGGGTAGACTCCTAGGGTACGTCTAAACTACAGGCTTTTGTCGACAGAAGTTTTGTCGACAGATACTCTCGGCAAAGCTTCTGTCGACAAAGAGTGTCTAGACTACATCCAGTTCTGTCGACAAAGCAAGCCGCTTAGTCGACATGACAGTGTAGACGCAAAGGACAGTGTAGATGCAATAACGCCTTCTGTTGACAGAACTCTGTCGACAAAAGGCATTATTCCTCATAGAATGAGGTTTACAGCTGTTGACAAAACTGCTGAGTTCTGTCAACGTTATGTAGACAGAAGTCAGCGGCAGTGTAGATGCAGGTATAGTTTTGTCGACAAAAGTCCACTTTTGTCGACAAAACCCTGTAGTCTAGACACACCCCTAGAGTCCAAACCCTTACAAATGGTTATTTCCAAGAATAACAGAGAAGGACTGTACCATGTCCTGTAGACAATAGGTTGAGACAAGTCTGAACCAGGATATCAGGACACAGGAACCTCATGATAGGTAAGTAGGTTTTTTTCCCCCAGTCTGATGACTTCTTATATACATTCTGATTGCTAGTTAGACTTACTGCCACAAGATGCAAGAGTTCCCACCTTTTCCTATGTTTTGGCGCCAAACTTGAAAAAGGGCACCAAAGGCCTGAGGAGAAGGGGCATCAAAATGGAGGACAGGTTGTTCTTCTGCAAATCCAAGATGGAGATTGCATTCAAAATGGCAGCTATCCACATGTAACCTGCTTCCCTCCAACAAGCCCCTCCAGAAGTGCATTAAGCAACAGGACTATACATCTGTCACATGCTTGTTCTCTCATTGCTGCTCACAGAACATGACAAATGCCTTGTGGCTTCCCTGAATTTATGGTTTATTCAAATATGATTAATATTATCATTTTGCTCCATGGATTAATGGCAAATATTCAAAATGTTGAGTTGTACGGTTTACATATGATAGTTCCATTAAGTTACAGAGATACCTGACCAATGATCCCTCAAATTTTTACCATCCATGTGTGGAATAAATTTGTTATGGGCACCTAGGCATGTGCAGATGTACACCACCAATAGAAACACAGGCTGCCGGCTATGGGTAGCTATTGGTGCTCTGCTAATCAGCTGGGCAGGTGCCCAAAAGCACAGCGTACAGGGAACACTGCACCTGAATGGATGAGCATGCATGGATTTCCCGTATTGTTGTAAATGTTATCAAGGCAAATCTCAAGGGGATATAACCTCCTTGTAGCTAGAGTGCTGCCTGGATTGGTCTCTTGATAGGTTCTTAAGATGGTCTGGCTGCGAAGCTTTTGGCAACCATATGATCATCGGCTATGTAGCAATGCCACCCCATGGGCAGGACTTCCATTGTAAGTATTTTCTAGTGCAAATTTTTCATTTAATTCTAACACTAGAACTCTCCCTGTGAATAACTGTCCAGAGAACTTTGAGAGTCCATTTCTGTGACCATTTCTGCCAGTAAACCCCATGTGCAGGGAACAAACACGAGAGGGGTAGGAACATCACATTTTTATGGCTGCACTTCAGTGAATGAGTAATCTCATGATTTGCACGATTCTAGGTCTGCGGAGGCATTCAGGGAGGTTAATGGACAAGAGGAGGGAAACTGTGTGATTCTGCAAGTTGGAGGAAAGAAAGCCAAGAGTGGGAGAATGAGGAGCAGGCAGATGGAGTGAGGACTGGGAAGAGCATAAGGAGGAAATGAGAACAGATAGGGCCTGCAAAATGAGGCAGGCGGGATTGGATCTAGCAAGAGTATTGTTTAATTCATTCATCCCAGTTCACCTTTCCCCTCAGGTACTAACTACAATTCTAAACACCATAGGACTTGACTCTGATCCCTGCTGATGTGGGCTTTGGGAATGAGCCCATCTTTAATGAATGCATCAATGTTTGGGAAGCGCTTTCAGGTCTGGAAGATACTATGAAGCAGGCTTCAGTGGGGAACATCTCTCCCGGCTGAAGTTATTCTAATGGGCTGTTTCTGACTTCTGTGTAAAACTATGTCTTTGAAAGCTTGCTCGGCCGTTTTCACTGTGTCTTCACTCATTAGTCTCTGATGGCATGTGAGCCTGTTAATAGACTTCAGGTTAACTCCTTGTATGCTCTTCTGTGAGTCTGAGAGCGCCATTAAAAAAAATCAAACCACAAAAGGCGCACGACCAATATCATTATAAGCTTTTTCCAGTGCTAGCAAGACATACCTGACTCTCATCCTTGTGGTATCGCCATACATCACAATCATTAATGAAGTCTTGCCATACTCCTGTGGGAGGGAAAATTCTCACTTCGTTCTATGGGCAACCTGGGTCAGGGGCTTTAAAACGAAGGCGCACAGAAAGTCTGTGGCAGAGCTAAATCTTGAAGCCAGTTCTCGGCAAGCCTGGTGCGATTCCTTACACCGTGAGGCTGTGTTTCAGGGTCACCAGCCCGAGGAGGTTGAGAAATGCTGCCCTGTGTGATTCTTTCTCCCCTGCTGCATCTCCCGCCTGGCTCAATTGTTGTCACCTCTCTGAAAGGCCCGCGTCACACACACTATTGTTGGGGGTCTGAGAATTAGGCAACTCCAACCCTGAATCTGTTAAAATCAGTGGGGTTTCATGTCATGAACGGCAGTGACGTGGGATCAAAGCATCGGAGCACAAATACATTGATCTGCTGTTTGGGGCTGGGGCAGACCAATTCTCTCCCTTCCCGGATTGCCTGGTGAAACAACGCCAAGCCAAAATAAAGAGGTAAACAGACACACAAAGGAGTTGTTGTCAGCCGTATCATAAACAGTGATGAATGCCGCATGCAGGGGTTTGAGTAGCTTCTATGGGCAACATTTAATTCACACCAGTGATCTCATCTAATCCATATTCTCCCTCGGGTGCTCCCAGCAAAGCCACGGCAAGACTTATTCAGAAGGAGAGCTTTCCCTGGGTACAAGACATTATCACATCTTTGCAGGTTGGGAATACTTTACCTCTGGAAGGTCTGCGCTTCCATCGCGTTGCATTCTGTGGGCTGGCGTGATTCTCAGCAGCATTCTGGCTGGCTTTATACATGGAGCTTAAGCGTGGTGGGTGTGGAAACTGGCAAAAAGTGAGACTGTGAATCGCGACTCTCCAGCAGCCTAGGTTCTCTGAAGAGTAGTTGCAAGCCACAGAAAAGAGCAATGGCAGTTGGATTAGTTTCCAGCCCTTTACTAAACAATGGAGTCTCTTGGATCACGCTACTGATGTATAAATTGTGTGAGCCTGATGCTCTCCTACCCTCTCGTCTCTCTAAGTGCCAGCAGCAAAGCAGAGTCTGAGCTCCATTTTGGCTTTATCTTTCTATGCCATCTGTTATTATGGGGCACTGTTGAAAAGGTCAGTCTTGTTATTGCACACGGGAGAAAATATGGGGCCGATACAGGATGCCAAAGCATATGATGCATTTTAAATTAATTTTTAATAGAACGAAGCTAATGAGGTTGCCGGATTTGAGTGAACCATTACAACAACGCTGAGTGATTGCCATGTTGGCTTCTCACCATCATTCCGTGGCTCCCAAGGTCATTGGGGTTGGAATGCTTGCCCATCCTCTCCAGTTTATGTTGGCTCTGTGCCTGCCCCTCCATGTTCTTACCTTGCTCTGGTGGCCACAGCTCACCTTGTCTTTGACCCTCCTTTCTCCCTCTCCGCCGCCTGTGCCACTTTGGGCCAAGATTTTCACGTGCAACTGATTATTTTGAGTGTGCCACTTTCTGGATGTACAATTAGAACTTCAGAGTGAGCTGGCTTTTAGAATGTGGATACTCAGCACTTTCTGGAAATCAGGCCTGCTAAGATGTCTCAAGGTGGCACCCCAGAATCACTTAGGAAATATCTTTGTCGTATGTACTTTTTTGTTGATTTGTACTTTGGTTTTCACCTTCAGGTTTGCATTAATGTTTTTGTTCTCGTTGCTGGTTACTCACCCCTCCCGCTCTTTTCTCCCCATGCTGGTCTTTCTTTCTGCCCTGTTCTTAACTTTGCTTCTCTCTGGCTTCTTCCTTCTCTGTCACTGGTCCTCTCCCTGCTCTTCTGTCTGGTTTTCGCTCCTTCCTTATTGTTTCCACCCCTTCGCACCTTTTCCATTTAGACCTATTCAAAGGATTGTTTGTAGGGAGGTACATGTGCAGTTGGGAACACAGGTGGATGTGTGTCATAAGCACACCTATGTACAGTAGAGGTGAATGTAGCACATGAGGAGTTGCCAGGCGGGCTCATGTGTGCAGGACAGGCTGTGTTGGGGAGCCAACGCCCATATCTAGAATGTGGGATGCAATGTTCAGATTGTGACATGTGCAGGGAAAACGGGGGATGGATTTACATGGTACACCTGACTCTAGGACAGAGGTGTTCTCTTGCAGTTATAGTGAGCAGCCAGTTGAGAATGCTGGAGAGGGACCCGTTGCTGCCTTTTTGCACTCCTGTGGGAGCCGCAAACAGGTTCAGTGCTCAGGGTCCCGTCTAAGGGAAGCCAAGCAGGTGGCTACACGAGAGCTGTTCTCTTCTCCCTCCTTCTTCCTTCAGCACAAGGGAATGGTTATGAACTGGGGGGCTGCTTGATTCTCTGCTTACATCCTCTGTTGGCCAACCCATGTTGGAGGAGGGGAAAGAGCCAAAATTCCCACACACGCAAATCTGTCCCGGCGGAAGTGGGCGGGAGTGATGACCACTGAGTCCTAAATCAGGTGCATATTTGTTTTGTATTTATATTATTGTAGCATTTAAGAGCTCCTGCCAGGCTGTTGTTGCAGTGCTGTGCTCCCAAAGAGGTAGTCTCATGGCCCCTGGACTGGGAGCTGCATAATTATGTATTCACCTATCATCATTCCCCCTGCAAACCAAAAAACCCCTCTAGATGTGACATCTGAAATGGCTGTGTTTCACTGGTTTGCAGTGAAATTCCAGGCACAAAGGGTGTTCTTGTGCCTACAGACCAGGCTGAGGAGAGTCTGGCATTGACTTCTTGTATGACCCTTGGAAAGTCACTTTGGGTAAGATTTTTAAAGGTTTTTAGGTGCCTAAGCTGTCTTTAAAACTCTGACCCTTAATCTCTCTCAGTGTTTCAGTTCCCCATCTGTAAAATGGAGGAATATTTTCTCCTACCTGCATCCGGCTGTCGACTTAGATTTGTAAGCTTGTCAGGGCAGGGATTATCTCTTAGGTCCATGGCTGGGGTCTCTGTTTGTTGGCATGATGCAAATAACAACAATCATGTATGTGGAGATATTTGTGGAGATATGTTGTCGTACAGGCCTTCCGAATTTCAGGCTGTATTTAGACTGATAGTTCTAGATGTTGTTATTGTCCAAGTACCTCTGTGAACAGAAGGAGCATCATCATTAGATTATTTGAAATATAGATGGTTGGGTTGTGGTGACTGGGAGAATTGCATGGTGAATTGCCTGCCAGGTGCAAAGACAGAGGATATTATGAGGCGTCCAAATAGCTAGTAAAAGCTGCTCCACACTTCCCTGCCAATCATTGTATCTACACAAAACTTCTTCCTTAAAAATTCCCACTGGTGCAGCTCCCCCCAGCAGCCGTCACGATGGGCGTTCCAGCATTGTAGCTGCCATCCTGTGCGACCTTGCTTTGGGCAGGGCTGGGTGTCCTATGGTGAGTCGAAACCAGCACCCCGATGGAGCTGGATTGGTAGCAGCAATGGTTGAAAATTTTAAGCATACGTCTACTGTGGAAAAGATGCAAACGTATCGACTAGAGCTGGGCAAATAATGTAAAAACTGTTCTTTGAATATTCATTCCAGTTTTGCAACAAGTTCACTTCAATTGTGTTCAGGCCCTTTCCATGTTAATTTTTCTCAAAACAATGTTTTTTTATTTTGAAGAAAACTAAAGAAGAAACTGACTGGAAGAAATTGTCACAGAAACAATGATTGGAAACCAGTACTGACATATATTTGCAGAGAGTAGTTATCAGAGAACACGGGTGTTTGCTGCTTGCACTTTGGTTTATAAAGGTCAAAGATGGTGGTACAAAGGAGAAAAAGTGGAGTGGCAGGACAAGATGAAGGCAAATGGCATGAGGTGTTTCCCCCTTCCTCCCTACCTGGAATATGCCCCCTAAATATAGCTGCCTATTTCTGTTCCTCTACACCAAAGGTATGTCTACATTGCACGGCTATTTCGGGAAACTGGAGGTATCCCGAAATAGCTACCCCATGTCAACACAAGCCGGCTGTTATTTTGAAATATTTTTCAAAATAACGGGCATGCTATTTTGCCATCCTGGTAAACTTCGTTGCACAAGGGATAAAGAATGGCTCGAAAGAGCGTGTTATTTTGAAATGTGGCACTGTGTAGACACGTCAAATTTCAAAATAAGCTATTTCAAAATAGATTCAAAATAAGATACGCAATTTGCGCTATGGAAATTGCATATCTTATTGTGAGTTTAGGGTGCTGATTGCACATCTTATATTGAATCTATTTCAAAATACCTTATTTTGAAATTTGGCGCGTCTACACAGTGCCAAATCTCAAAATAACATGCTATTTTGAGCCATCCCTTATCTCTTGTGCAACGAGGTTCACCGGGATAGTGAAATAGCTGCTTGTGATTTTGAAAAATATTTTGAATACTGGGCAGTTTGTGTAGACTGAGGGTAGTTATTTCAGGATATAGCTATGCAGTGTAGATGTACCCCTAATGTATAGAGTCTCTCTTTCTCGCTCAGCATTTATCCTCTGAAGGATCCATGACCAAGACTTGTCCATACCCATTTATCCTGCCTTCCAGGAAAAGGCAATGAATGCATAAATGATGTTCCTCTCCATGCTAGCACTAAACAAACATGATAAACTGCTTCTCAAGTGAGTGCACTGGAATTAGATTGAAAATCTGTAAACTAAAAATTAAATAAGCCAAAGGTGGTAAATCTTCATCCAAAACTGGCCTAAGCCATTTTTGGCTCATTTGGTGCCTCTGTGGAGTTTTGAATAGGCTCATACAGGATTGAAACTCACAGGAAAGAAAATCCCCTGAACAGCCGGGATGAACGAGATGGAAGTATCTTCACATGGAGCATCTCCAAGCTACATAACACTCACCAATAACATAGCCCTGTGTGAAAGGGTAGGAGCATGGGGCTTCTGTGGTATTAATGACATTGTTCACCACAATATAAACTAGAGAGAGCAGGGTATAGTTGAAGAGTCTTCATGGAAAATCTTAGAGCTGACCTGTCAAGAAAAAAAAGGGTGGTGGTGGTAGTGGGGAATTGTATGCCTTTCTGTTTCTCCTTTGTGATGCATAAAAAAGGCTTGGCGGGCTCTTGGATAAAATAAATACGCAAGGGTAAGGAGGCAAGAGAGGCATTTTGCTTGTTTAGAGGAGGGATTACATAACAGTTCAGGCCTGGTCTACCCTTGTCACACTCTGTGGAGACTGGAGAAACTAGTGAAATCATAACCCCAACAGGCTGAAGATGAGCTGACTAAAGGGAAAAGGCTGGGTAAGGCCGTTTGGATAAACAATGCCAACATCCAATGTACATTTGGGAGAAGTGAGGTCTTTGTTAAATATTCAGTCCTCCCCTGCTGCTTCCATGAGCATATGAGAGCTTGTGGAACCCACTGGAAGTCTTCAAGAAGGACTGCAGCAAAGCCAGGGACGATCACACTTGCTGTGACTGACACATGTCTTCAACGCAGCAGTTTAATCCTTTTTTCATAAGCAGCAGTGGGATATGAACTTTGAACGTGTTTAGCCTGATGGCTGCAGGACAGGCGTACAGAGAGGGTTGAATAAATGCAAGTGAAAAGCTTGTAGTCACAAAATGGCCATAGATGTCCTAATTCCAGACACTCAGCATTATATATGAGACAGCAGTTCTGCTCAAACAGTAAAAGAACACGTCACTATATATCCCCGTCAGATTAAAAAACTAATTTGAAAAGATTAATGTATTCCATTCCTGTTAGCCTGAATCAGATACCGCTGTGCCTACAGCAGCACTGCCTCCTGATTATTGAATTTTTATGGCCTTGTAATTAATTGCAGATTCCCTGTTTTGTTCTATTTCTTTTTCTCTGACATTTTAATTTCAACAAAAAGCAGCGGTCTCCATGCAGCCTCTCTCAGGAGATCCTAATGGCCTATAAAACAAAATGACTTATAGATATGGCACCCACTTCAGTTGGCTAGCGATTGTTCGAAACCTTGCTGATCACGCGAAATTTAATTTTTTCCCCTTCCTCTACTGTACTTATTTCTTGTCTATTAAATTGCAGCACCAGTGTCCTGACTAACAAATGGCTGTAACAAAGTGCCACCCGTCTGTAATACATTACTGTTGCCACATGCAAATTTTTTTCTTAAAAAATTGCAGTTCATTTTATCTAATTATAAATGAATAAATGACTCTTGCGCATGAATAGAATATTGTCCTTGAATCTGCATGGGAGAATTTTCTGTTCTGGTAAATCACTTGGATTTATTATAAATGTAAAGGATCAAACATATTTTAGATTCATTTTGCATTTCCTTCTCCCCTCTCTCATCACTCACCCCAAAATGCTGGAACGTGCAAAATGATTTATTTCTTGCTACAGAAAGGCCTGTTTGCATGACTCACCATCACCCAGTGAAATGCCTAGTTACTGAAGGCTAGTAATAGTGGATTTATTATTTGTACCACAGTCATGCCTAGCAATCCCTACAAAATTAGGAGGTAGTGTTGCTGAGAAAATAAAGCACTGGATTGGGCCTCTGCAGCTTTGGGTTCTCATCTTAGCTCAGCTGCTAGCCTGATAGGTGACCTTGGCCAAGTCACTTTGCCACTCCATGCCTCAGTTTTTCCATCTGTAAAATGGGGAGAAAGACAGTGACCTCCGTTTGTGATGTGCTTTTGAGATCTACTGATGGAAAGAACTAGAGAAGAGCTAAGCTCTGTTGTTATTGTTATTTATTTCATTGGGTGCCACACAAAACACACAGTAAAAGACCACCCTTACCTCCAAGAGCTTACAGTCTTAAGGTCCTGATCCTGCAGAGACATAAGCATGTGAATAGTTCCATTCATCTCCATGGAAACAGTGTGCATAAGGTTGAGTGTATGCATAAGTCTTCGCAAGATGAGAAGCTAAATAAACCAGACTGACAAAGGATCACTTCCATTATGCCTCGATTTCCCCTTCCCTAAAGAGAAATTAAAGTCCCGTCCATGTATTCACTTTAAGCACATGCTTGTGTAGTTTTCTGCTTTTCATGGCAGGGATGGTCTCTTATTATGTGTTTATACAGCTCCTAGAACAGCTGAGGCCGCTAGGTGTTACCCCAATACAAATAATAATAAAATATTTGGCTGGATCAGTGCTTTCATGTCCTTTTGTCTCCATTCACCAGCTATAAAATGGGGACAATAACACTTCTGTAGTCACGTGCCTAGGGTCCCAGAGAATCTTCCAGGCCTCAATTCATTGATCTCTGAATGGTGGCATGGTAGCCATTAGCTCAGGACAAGTTCCATGACTGCAGAAAGGCATTCCTGAAAAATTCTTTCCAGCCAATCCTCTATATTTTTTCTTTGCTACTATTCAAAACTCCCAGTGTTGGCTTTCTGGGAACAACAGAATGAGCAACTTTTGTTCACAACAAGGCTTGGAAAAAGTGCCAGGCGTGCTTGTATCAATATGGAACCTGATGCATTTTTATGGTGGAAGTGTCTTAGATATAGCCATCTCTGGAGCTCTTTTGGGTTTCGGCATCATCGAGTCCATGAACAGAAGCAACATGATGTGACTTAGGCGAACCATTACACTGCATCAAGTAAACTGCAGCACAAACAGATCAGTAGCTGAGGTGAATAATATATGAGCAAGCCATAGGCTGAGAGTTTTATAAATGGAGCAGGGGGGGATCCTAAAATCAAAGTCACACATAGAAAAGGGGGCTGAATTCTGTTGAATAAATTAATCTTTGTAAACATTTTGCCAACTCTAGATGTGAAACCAAAGTTATTAGCATATGTAAAGTACTTTGCATTTATAGCATGCCTTCCATCCATCAGTCTCAGGGTATTTTGATTCTGCTTGTGTAGATTTAAAACAACCAATGCTTTTTCTGTTAAAAAAAAAAGGTGCTGGTACTCCAGGGGAAAAGTTGTGGAGCCGGGGTGTGGCAGGCATTGCCCTTTTAAGAGACATGGCCTCTTTAAGACACACAGCCCAGCCGACTATTGAACATTTTGCATACAGAGGTGCTGGTATGCTCACCAAAAAAAGCACTGAAAACAACAGCCATTTCGGTGTGCTGCTTACCAACCTGCAGGTCAGATACTTAGTACCCAGATATAATACTCACTGAGAGGACGATTCCTAAAAGTACATATGGGAAAAGTAAGATACAAGGTTAGCTTGAGAATCCCCCTGACTGCAACTGAATGCATGGCTGCCAGAAGCCTCTAGGTAGATACAGGCTGCAGACCTGAGCAGATGAGAAATGGTTCTGGATCTATAAAGTATTCATCCCAAGGTGCACTTAAGCGTCAATTATTTATTTGTGCAGTTTGCCGGGGAAGTTTTAGCAATCCTGTACTGTATTTAACCAGACAAATAGCTACAGCTAAAGAATTATATCATAGGGGAGGGAGCAAAGCTAGCAATTAGAGCAATGGCTTCAGAGTCAGCAGATGTAGGTTCTAGCCCCACACTAGCTGTACAGTCGTTGGATGGGATTTTCAGATGTTCCCAAATTACTTGGGAGCACAAGTTGTATTGACCTATGCTCCTGAGTCACTTAGGAGTTTTGAAAATTGCCTTACTTTTCCCAGCTGTTCAATGGGGATAATACTACTCATTTCCAGAAAGTGCTTTGATGCCCTCTGATATGGTTCTTATTTAACCCAGAGTAGTTTTCCTATCTCTCCTGAAAACGCCTTCTGAAACTGCTCCTCTGCCCACAGGTTGGTATATTTTATCCAGCTGTCAAATAATTAAACAAACATTGACTTACAAACGGAAAAATCCCAGTGAAGATTCCAGTTAACAAAAATACTTAAAATCCCCAGCATTGTTCCCAAGGGTTTATTAATTTTATAATCGATAGCAGTGTTGTCTTCAAGTCATCATTGTCAAGTCCAAGTCGAGACTCAGGTCACTACAGTTCAAGTCTCAAGTCGAGTCTCGAGTCCCTAAAGTCACTTTCAAGTCAAGTCCCAAGTCTAGTCTCAAGTCTTAATTTAAAAAATGTCAAGTCACTTTTGTACAAGCCATCAATATCGGCATTTTCGGACAATTTTTTCACCAAGTCAATTTAACAAAATTAGCAAGTCTCAAGTTGAGTCTCAAGTCACAAACAATGAACCCGAGTCGAGTCTCAACTCGAGTCACCTAGGCGACTTAAATTGGACTCGAGTTCAAGTCATGGGACTTGAGTCAACAACTCTGATTGATAGCACCCAAAAGTAAGCTAGGTGGTTCACAGTAGTTATAGGAAGACTCCATCCATATACCTAAAGTACTTTTAATCTGAGTTTTAGTTTTGACACAAGTGAGAGAGAGAAGCCATAGGAACGAGGTACGGAGGAAAAAATGAGGCTAAGGACATTATGCTGAGTTGGTAATGTCAACGGAGCTGATCCAGCACTCACTGAAGTCAACTAGAGGTTGAGTATATCTATATGGAATTTTAGTGTGTAGCAAGCTACAGTGAGAATCTTCTGCATACTAGCTTGCCATGCAATGACGTTCCACGTGGCCACTGCTACAGTGCACTGAAATGTCCGTGGTGCACTTTAACAAAATCCTATTTCCCTGGACTTCAATGGCCTTCGATTTGGGCTCATTTAGAACGTGCACATCTTAGGCCAGATCTACCCTAAGGGCCCACGTCAATGTAAGGTATGCAACCTCAGCTACGTCAGTAGCAGAGCTGGAGTTGACATACCTTAGTTCGACTTACTGTGGCGTCCCACTGTGGGGATTCGACAAGAGAAATTCTTCCATTAACTTCCCTTACTCCTCATGACTTGATGGAGTACCAGAGTCGCTCGGAGTGTGATTAGTGGTCGATTTAGCGTCCTTCTTAGACCACTAAATCAACCCCAAGGAGATCAATCTCTGCAGCGTCGATTTCCTGGTAAATGAAGACAAGGCCTTAGTGGTCTGCTAAATTTACTGGAGGAGAATATACGGAACATTACTGACTTTCAAACTGCAGCTGTTGAGAAAGTAGGGAGCTTTTAGGAGGGATTTACATGAGATAAGGGCTGTGGCTTGCTAGATCAGAATAGGAGAGGGCATTCCATCCACAGGTGGCAACCTGAAAGAAGGTGCAGAGAGATGCTTGTGGATGAAACAGTTGGAACAATCTTCAGATGGTGTAAATGGCCATAACTTCAAGTCAACAGTTATGCCAAATCAGGCCAGCAGAGGATCTGGCCTGGAACATCTGGGCTGTAATAACTGATTGAATAGAAGACACAACAGATCATTTGTTTAAAGGACTAAGCAAATACAGGGAGGCTAGGCAAAGCTACATAGCGCGCGCATGGAAGGAAGGTCACAGAGTTTGACCTTTAGCTACCAAATGCTTCATTTTAACAAATAGATTTTGGCATTTAAAACAAAAACGGAGAGGAAAGTTTGACACATTTTGAAGAAAAATATTTGAAACAGAGAGTCTGAATTCCAGGACCTTACTTCCAAAGGTGAAAATACACAGTCGGTGGTAGCAAACAAGCGTGCCATGCAAGGTAATTCCACATGAGTAGAAAAGGGTTATTCATACAGGAGATTAATGGTGCCGTTAGGAGGGCACCTTCTCTAGGACTTTTAACTTACAGGCCTCAGGGCGTCGAAACGCTGAAGTTTTGCCAGTATGAGCATGTGTCAGTTTCTTCTGATGGATGAGATTCCACTATCATTTAGTGCGAAGCAGGAATAAATCTATTGAAATCATAACCATTAGAGAAGTCACAGTGAGAGAAAAAAATGTATTCCTTGATCCAAGATCAGATCTTTGTTTTCAGCTAAATTGACTCCTGCTTTTGGATTATACCCTCTGTGCTTGAGTTGTTAGATTGGAGAATATTGTATTGGTTATTGTGGGGCTTAATGAATAGGGATGAGGTTGAATTACTTACCACATCCTAGTTTTCTACAAAAACTTCTATCCAATGTGTTTTCTCTCTGTGTAAATGCTTTTTTTCCTAGTGTAAAGGGTATGCAAGTAAATTTCAAAAGATAAACGAGACTTTGCACTCCAATGTAATTTCTCTACAATACTATGTCTTATTTATACATTCTGAAAATAGACAAAATGGTGATGTTTTGGCTCACAGAGCCTTCAGAGAGTATAAATAACATGTGGTATTGCATATAAATTATATTGGAGTGCAGAGGCTCATTCATCTTTTGCAATTTATCTGCATAGTTTCATGTTTCCGTGCCCAACTGCTTGAAACAAATCTGGCCCGAAGAGTAAGTAAAATGTTTGTGTGCCAAACACAGGGCAGGAGCGCCCAGAAGGAAAAAGCGCTACTGACAACAGGGCCGGCTGTAGGCCGATTCGCCCGATTCCCTGGAATCGGGCCCTGAGCCTAAAAGGGCCCCGCGCTCCCGCGCTCTAAACCTTGAAGTGTGCTGGCCTGCTGGGCGTGCTGCGGGAGGGGGCATCGGCCCTGGAGGAGGAGCGCGGCAGTTTCTGTGCACTGCGGGAGGGGGAGTCGGCCCATGGGTTTGGCTGGAAGATGGGACTCTGCCCTGTAGCTGGGGATTTAAAGGATTTAAAGGGGCTGTGAGTTGTTTCTTTGTGTGCTGGGTTGTTGTTTTTTTTTTTTTTTGCTCAACCAAAATTTGGTTCGAATTGGGCCCCGCACTTCCTAAAGCCGGCCCTGATTGACAATAGATACAATGGAGTATGCCCCTTACCCACCACATGTTCAAAAGCAAGAATTGGTCCAAGCAAAGGCATCACATGTTGATCCTACTGTTATGGGGATAATCTCCTCCTGGAAGATGAAAGATTGTCAGTTATAGGGCCCCTGCTTAGTTTTCCAGCCGTGTAATTAGCAACCAAGGTCACCTTAAATTAGACCCTGGACAGCCAGTGTTTTCCAATGAAGCCCAAACATCGTCTCTTCTAGCTCTTCTCTGCCAGTGCTGGGCTCTTCTCTTCTTTTTTACATTCTGCAAGCATGTTTATTTTTTGCCCTGGGTATTCAAAGCAATGACAGAACTGAAGCCAAATTGGCTCTGGCAGGTGCAAGGTACAAATTGCCTCAGTATCAGAATGAAATCTTGGGCCCTGCAGGAACTAAAGCACAGAAACACCACCCTCCTAGAAATGTTTCCTTCCACACTAGAGGAGGCATATCTTTTGGAGGTCTGTGGGACATGCCTGAATCAGAGGTCAGGGATGAGGTGGAATGGAGCTCTGGAAGAAATGGTTGCGGTTTGGGAAGAGAACAGGACATACCTGTATCTCTGCCAGTCCTTCCTCTTCTTGCTCCTCACTGCCAGATGGACACTCTGCAAGCCCTAGAGGCAGGGAAAGAGCTTTTGTACTCCCCTGAGCACAAAGACACAACTGCAATAGCTCCTGAAGGAGGTTTTGTGGGGCAGAGTCTGTGAAGGTGAACCACTCTTGCTAGGAGGTGTTTGAAGATCCCTCTATATGTAACCACCACCAAGCAGATTGGAACCCAGGACCTCTGGAGCTTAATGCAGGAGCTGCTATAGCTCGAGCTATAAAGCCAGCTGGCACTCTGGTTAGGCCGTAGAGCTCCCATCTTCATATCTCTTGCTGTAAGTGGTCTAAATGCCACTACATGGGACAGTGAACCACACCCACTAGGGGTGTGGTTTCATATATGTGGTCTCATAACGCTGTATATGGGTTTCATATACAGCACTTCTTCTAGTGTTTGGTTTGTTCTGCGGTGAAGCTGCTGTTGGGGAGCTTGGCAAGAACATCAAAGGGCTCTAAGGACACCATGAAATCTAGTCAGCCAGCACTTGTCAGCCACATGCGCCCATGCCAAACATCTTTAGTCGACCTCTCCTTGCACCAGCGGCTTGCTGTTGACAGATCCAACAGTTCAGACCACAATGGGTGCCTCATCGTAAGTCGTGCTCCGGGGTGACTGAAAATGTCAGTGTACGGTGGGATTGGCACGTCTCTTTTCCACCAGGCTGGCTGCAGACTCTACAAGGAATGGGTGGAGGGGCTGTGCTGCTCACAGCTGATAGCTAAAGGGCAGGCATGTAACCCAAGGTGCCTGTGATGATAAGTATAGTCAAGTTCAATAAGCGTGAGGGAAACGACACCACACAAGGACACAGGATTGTGCCGAGGAAGTGTCTGTGCTCCTGTGCCAGTGGTGAACCAGCTCATGTGATGATTATTCCTGGCCCTGAGTTTGGCCACAGTCTTTTTGAGATGGTCACCGAAAGTCAAAGACCAGCCCAGCATGGCAAAACTGGTCCTCCGTGGTGTCTTGGGGTTCAGTCCTTTTCTGCTGAGGAAGACATCCAGGTCACATTTAGCAATGCGGGGGGGCTGGGAGCGGGGCAATGCTCAAAATATCTTGGTCACGCTTATCAGCTACAGCAGGCAGCCATCTTGGCCAGGGAACAAGGCACAGAGGCAGGGAAATTCTGCTCGAAATGGTAGAGACGGCCCAGCCTGGTCAGCCACCTTAGGCTACATTTTAAAGGCTGTAATTGTCTGAGTTACTAATAAAGCGAAAGGCCAGGGAAGGGGTACATTTGACTTTCTGGAGTGTGTTTAGCATTTCCAGGGACAGCCCGAGAGCCAAATTCATTCACATGCACACACTGGAGAATGTTCCGTTATTGCCCACCAGTGTCTGTACTTTTAGGCCATGACTGTGCTCTTCTATTAATGCAGAAGCATGAAGGAGTGAGGGACACATGAAGAGCCTTTCCTCTCTTTGTAGAGCAACATAAGCAAAATCTCGGGTTAATCAGGGTTCTAGATTCATTCTCCCCCTGCCCTCCATCTCTCCTCTGTCCACTGAAGTGTTATTGTGTTACCTCCCTAAAGCACAATGCCTGTAGGTGCTCCCTCTGTGACCATGTGCCTCCATCCATTTGTGGCTTAAAACCACAATTTAGCCTGTGATGCATCTCACCTTTCATCTTTTCTCATGACCCTGGAGAGGAAAAGGGATATTGAAATCAACAGGAGTGAGGGATGTTTGAAAATCCCACAAGGTATCTGTCTGCATCTTTGGGTACCTAAATGCTGTTAAAAATCTGGCCCCAATGTGATTTTCCGAAGATCAGATAAGCCGGGATTAGATCCCCAAGCTGCCATCTCCCAGTTTCTTTCTTGAGCTTCATCCTCCCTCTTTCAGCTTGAGTTAATTCCTGTATTCACTATAATAGACGATAAATCCCAGTTATGCAAAACTCTTGCCCAAAACAGGGAGTTGAAATAGCGTAGGAAACACATCTCCAAAAGTGAACCCAATGGAGTATCTTTGCTACATCTTATTTTAAAATACGCTAAATTCATAGGTATGGGAAACTTTATTGATTTCATTCGCTATACGTTTCACTATCCCATTAATAATGAAGGTAACAAGATGTTATTAGTACTCAGAACACCAAAGCATTAACATAAAAACACCAATACATTTCCAACCTTAGCATAAAACTGAAAATCCCTAGTAGGGCACACGGCAATTTGCACATATTAGGCCCAGACACAATTCATGCATAATGTAATTGTGCTGTTGCGAATAAGCAGAGTACACAAGATAATTTCCGTTTGCTTTCCAAGGAGCTGATCTTGGAAGAGGTCCCTGATGAGAATCTGTTTGGCTCTAATAGTAGTCTGAAAGATTGTTACAGTTTTAACACGGCAGTGTGAGTGTATTTATAGGGTGCAAAATAAGAGCCAGTAGTTAAAACTATGTAAATAAATTTATACCATCACCCTCTTAATTAAAACCTGGATGTGACCTAATAACCACATAACAAAAGTGCTAATGAAATGAGGATATTCCCGCCCTTGTAACCAAACTGCACCAAACATGAATCCTTTTTGAGGATGAATCATTCAGTTTCACT
Organism: Pelochelys cantorii; assembly: GCA_032595735.1. Lineage (NCBI taxonomy): Eukaryota > Metazoa > Chordata > Testudines > Trionychidae > Pelochelys > Pelochelys cantorii. Next base: position 6,765,965 of record CM064333.1, read on the forward strand.
TTGTAATCTCTGTAAACATCTCATTTTGGACATTATGAAGCAAGGCTACTGATCGATATTGTAATGGGATGCTGAAACAACAAAGGGATATGGAGAATCTGAATACATTTGCACATTTAGCCGAGCTCTGAGCCTTTTTGGTTTCACTAGCTAAAATGTCCAGCTAGCCAAAGTCCTCCGTTCAGTCCTAAGACTTTGTATATGTTGTGGGCTTTCTTCCTGCGCTCATTTTCATGCATATCACAGTATTATAACTCCATTGATTGCAGAAGAGTTACTCCTGATTGATCACAGTCTGGATATGTCTACCCAGCAAAGTTACTTTGAAATAATGCTGTAGTGTAGACATACCCTCTGAGAGCAGAGCAAATACGGACATTTCCAGATATAAGGCCCACTTTTTCCCTCTCTTTTTCTCTTCAATCTTTCCTTAAAATTCTCTTTTGTCATGACACCAACAAGACATTTGACAATGCTTAGGCTGCTGGTTTGGTGAGACCTCTGCCTAGCATTACATATCGTTGATAATAATAGAGAGTGGGGAACGTATAATATTTTGATTGCAAGTTACATCTACCTGGGACTTCTTTACCCATTGGTAAAACAGGTGTTGGGAGGTCTATGGGAATGTACATGAGTGTGTGAGATTGTTTGTATAAGGCAGTGACCTAGGCAGCTTAGGCTAGCGTGTTGGCAGCAAGAGTGGTCCTCCTTCATCTCAGTGGGCCACAAGATGATCATAAGACGGCCTCCTGAGATGGGGCAGTTTTGCCCACTGCACTTGAGTACCTAGAATTCGCCAACTGACCTGCATCAGCGATTGGACTTGGCTGCAGAGGGCTCTGACAGTCAATGTGGTGTGCAGCCAGCCCGCAACCTCACTTCACGTGGCCTTGCTTTGTGTGGGTGTCACTTGAGTAATACCGGTAGGAAACAATTGTGCAGATGGAAACTAGCAGAATCTGGCTACCCTGCAGATGGGCAATGGTCAACAAAACGTCTTGCGGTCCACACGTAGAATCCCAGTGCGCCACAGGCAAAGTCGGAGGGGTGTCTGATTTACTTCACTTCTAAATTTGGTCCAGTCTCTTTATTAAGAAGCAGCGCACTCTTCTAGGGAGTTTGAGCAACACTGTCTTGTAGTCTGCAGTGAAACACTTTTTTTAAAAAAAGGTACATAAATGATTTGTTAGGTACTTTGTTTCTGCTTTACAGGAAGCAAATAAAACAATCTGCTGCCATTGTACAGCCAGTCTATAAGAGGATGGGAATGGTGTGGTTCTCTGAGCCACCATTGTGTTACTATTGCATTTAGCCCCAGAGCCTGTGTTGGGGTAGGCTGCGATCGCATTTCAGCCCGACCTCCCGAATCCTCCCTCCCCAACCCTTTTTTTTTTCTCAACAAATTTCCCTGGCGCTTTTTTTTTTTTTTGGCCCGGGGCCACCAGTTGGTTAGAACCGGTCGTGTTTAGCCCTATACAGGAGCCTGATTCTACTGTTATTCACATGGGTGCAATCATTAGCACCCCCACTGAAGTCAGTGGAGGTATCCTGATGTGAGATCAAAATCTGGCCACATCTGAGTTCTGCTGGAGAGTTTTCTGCGAGTTGCAGCAGAAAACCAGTTAGTTGCATTTTCTGAGTTGACCAAATGGGGAGAACAGAGAGGCTGAGCTGTGCTTTAACCAATGAGAAACTGCCAAATGAGTCCAGGAAAGAGGCTGGTACTACTTCACTGGGAATAGCATTCTTTCAGCTTAAAGCTATGTGAATGGAAAAGTAATTCCCCTGGGAAAATATGTAGCCTGAACTCTAAACTATAATATGTACCTGAATTGCAATGCCATAAAAATGTTGCACAAGGGTTACATGAGCTAAAGATCCCCTGAGTCGAGAATGAAGCCCAAGAGGAAATAGATAAATACAAATAATCTGAGTTGCAAGTATACTATTTAAATGGAAATCCAGTTTTCTTTTTATTTTATGCCTTAGCAACTATATTGGCAATCCCAGAACAAAAACTGCAATTGAGGTTCTTTACCAGTGTGTTTTGGGTATGACTTGAACTAACTTGAGTTGCTGATATAAGGCTCTTAAAGAGGCATGCACACTGTTTTCTTTTAAAAGTGGGTTTTAGTGCAAAAGTAGGTTAATCCATTGTTTCAGCAAGGCCATTTCTTTAGCATTATCTGCCTCCCACTTTAGAGTACACAGGTGCACCCAAAGGCACAGTTTGTTAAGGTGCACAGGTGTAACTGAGAGCAGCTTTTCACCCTGCAGGATTATTATTGGGGTAATGCATGAGACCGAAAGAGACGGCCATGACTCCAAAAGGCCAGGCTGACTGTGCAGAGCTGGCACTTAAAGGGAAAGATCATCTTTTGAATTACTTTGGAAAACCTTGGCATAGATTTATATCTAGTAATGTTGGGTTTTGGTTGCCCAAAGTGAGATGTTTTTAAAGAATTGTGTTTTGTAGAAAGTGGGGAGAACCCACTCTTTCAAAATCAGAGGTTTTTTAAGGTGTCCCGAGTTGGGCATAGAAAAATACTACAGGTTGAGCCTTTCTATACAGCACTGTCTAGTCCGGCAACATCCATGGTCCAGAAGGATTTTACTTAGCTGGGTGTCCTCTTAATCATGGGTGTGGCCAAGTTTCCTGCAGTCCTATAAAGTTTGTTTACAGCCACCAGTCCCGGCTCTCAGTCTTCTGTGCTGTGATTTAGCTCTAATTTAGCCCTACATGTCTTCTAATAAACATTGGAAGCATTGGTAATGCTGCTAGGCAATGTTGATCTCCCGTGGTCCGGTAAATTCTCTGGTTCAGCACCGGTCAGATCCCAAGGGTGCCGGATTAGAGAGGTTCAACCTATAGTCACGTTTGCAAATCTTGGCCTTGAAAAATCAGATGTAAAGTCACTGAATCACAGTGAACCTGGAACCCTATGATGCAACTGCTCGTTGCTTCTCAAAGTGCAATTGCGCAGTATGTCAATAGCCTAAAAACCTCCTGTCATAAATCATTATGCCGAGTGACGTCTCTGAAGTCTCGTAATGTACTTTTTATTTTTTACCCAAACCTTAAAAGGGCACTGCCCCATCATTTCGGGCCCAGCATTTTGGTTTTGTCTTTCAAAAATGATTACACTGGAAGCTGTGTGGCTCAATTTCTAGTCAAAGTTGAAGATGCTCTTATTTTCCCTAAAGCCCTCCACCTGCACCCTTTCCTCATGAATAAATCTTGCACAAATCATCCCCTGGCCTCCTGAGGGGTGACATACATAAGTAAGGGGTGCAGGATTGTCCAGGAGTGGGTTCATAATCTCCTCATGGCCTTAGAGAACTACTTTGCAACTGAGAGTGAAGATTCAGTTGCTTTCTTTTGAGCCTCTTGTGAAATGCTACTTGCAATATATAAAAAAACAGAGGTGATACTTGTCACTTAATATAAAGCCACAAGTTCCGTCTTAAATGTTCCCAGCTCTTGATGGCTTGGATACGAGCAGTTGTGCTGTAACTTGCTTATGTTCTGTCGACCTGGTGCTGGTTTATCCCTCCTTCGTACAGACCATCCAAAGGCACAAGCGATTAGTTCTGCTTCCAAAGAGGGTGAAAAGCCTGGCATGTGTTGGAGGGAAAAAGGGATCGGTGTGTATTTACTGCCCTACCCATACAGAATGAATAATAGACACCATAGTGACACTGTTCCATGTAGACAAGATGTTTTCCCATCCCAGTGTCAAATGCAATCCTCTTTCTTTAGGTCCTAAAGGCTTCAGTCTGTTGATTTCAAACAGGGATGTAAATTAGCTGGGTAGCATTTCTGATGACTGAACTTGAATTAGGGACCTTTTCTACTGGAGGACGTGAACTCAGACTGACAGTGGAGGTGCCAGTTTTAAAAGTGCTTACTCTGCCACTTTAAGCCAATGAGATGAAAGGTTTCATTGTACCCCCTGTGTCTTTGGAGCTCCTCTGCTCCAGGCCAGTGAGTGTCACCACCAGAGAGAGACTCCCACCTCTGAATCCAGGAAGTGACAGCTGAAAAGCACATGGGCCGTGTCCTCAGCTAATTATAAATTGGTGTAGTGTAACCCACACACCATCTGTGGTGTGGGGTGTGCTGTCTTGTGTAGTGGTACCAAAGATCACTTACAGAGAGAATAATGGATCTGCTCCATAGTGTTAGCTAACAGCTAGCTCATGTTCTGGGGTCATGGGTTTGATTCCACCTGTCAGTGTTACGGTAACACTATAGCAATGACATTTCCCTAGCTGAGGACCAGGCTGTAACTCTACAACATTTATTTTTAGCTATTCCTGGAAATATTTGGAATTACTGGAGGTCTGTGAACCCTTTGCAATGAAAGGTATAGCTATAGCAGTCATAATACAAGTATATTCCGGTCGAATCACACAATTACTAATGAATCCATTTCCCTGAGAATTTCACCACATTGTGTTTGAAAACAGGTTCCTTAATTAGCCATAACATGCCTATTTCCGACCAGATTAAATGACTCTTGAGGGAAAGTCGACTTGAAAATTGGAATTCAAAATTTTGCATGTTGGGAAAACTAAAATAGGTTTGGATGCTTCCTTAGGTTCATACTGGTCTCTCCACCACCCACAACTTGCAAGTGAGGGTCTACGGACAAGTCTTGCATCCCCTTGATGAAACAGCTTTGGAAATTAGACCTACAAGAATGGAACCGAGGGTAGAAAGAAGACGAGGAGCAACATAGCAGAACAATTAATGACACTGGGCCAAATTCAGAAGTGATGTAAATGAGGGTGTTAGTTGAACACGATTCGAGCATGAATGAGTGGAAACTGGTGTGATTTACAGACCAATGGGGGCAGAAGTGTAGGAGTGTAGCAGGAAATGCAGACACCTGGCTTATTTGATAGCTGCTTTTTAAGCTTTTCTAGCTACAGCATCACCTTCTATCTTTTACCAAGCAGATAGGTACCACCTTGCTAATATGTAACCTGTGCCATTATTTAGGGCACCTCTAACTTTGCCTTATTTTATTTTCACAATAAAAACGTGGGGACACTTCCCCAAGCAGAAAAGGGGAGGTCTTACAATGGACAGGCTCAGTGGCGGCACAGAATCCCAGAATGGAAAGGGAATGTGAGGTTGTCCTCTGAACCAAGTGGCGGTATGTGTTTATGGTGTGGTGCTATGACCTAGGAAGGAGAATGTTTAGAACTCAGGTCCGCTGCTGCCCCTTTTGAGGTGCTGTCTTTGAATGTCATGAGAGCAAGATTGGGCTAAACTTTATGAATTTATGAATTCATCAGCCCGAATGGGAAGCAGGAGACAAGCCACCTTTTCAGATCTTTCCTAACTCAAAAGGCATAATTCAATGAGACGTAATTGGCATGATCACTTATATGAGCTTTATCCAAGCATCAGAGAGTTCCTTCGGGTGTCTGTCAGAGGGAGAGACTATCACCCCAGGATGGGGCTGCGTTCTCCGTGGGGCTGTAGTCCACATCTGTTTGTTCATGTTGGGATGGAGCACAATGCCATTTCTGCCGTGGATCCTCTTTCAGGTGAGTTTTTCCTCATTGCTTTTTGAGCATTTGAGGAAATATCTTCTTAGCGTGGCCTCATCTTGCAAACGGTGTGGTAGAAAGCGACTCTCTGTCCTGCTGGTTGGGCAGTTGCTCGTCTCTGGGTTTGTGCCTCCAAATGTCCACCTCTAGTTTACAGGCACTACATTTTTTTCAAGAGTCCTGCTTTAGTTGTGCATCTCATGCCAATGACACAGCTTGCTGCTGCAGGTGAGGGGTCTATAGCAGGCTAACTTATTGCTAGCTTGAATGTGTTCTTCTCAGTAACTCGCATACTACTGACAGGCCCACTCACGGAAGGGGGGACCAAAGGGACCATTGCTCTGAGGCCCAGAGAGTCAAAGGCAGCACCAGCTGGAACCCCGGGCCCTTTAATTTGTCACGGGAGCATCACACCCCATGCTCCTGGTGCCTCTGAGGGCTGAGGGAGGGAGATGCACCGCGCTCTAGGAAGTACTGAGGGCTGGTTGCCCCAGCTCTGCCCTTTCCACCCAAGAACCCACCCCTTCCGCCCCAGGCCCCGCCCCTTCCAGGAAAGCAGAGGGGCTCACAGTGGCTGTCGGCTCCCCCCGACTACTGATGATCTAGCATCTTGACTCATTCTCCATAGAGATTCAGAATGAGCTTATGCTATAGATTATGTAGCTCTTGGGGAAAATAGTCATTGTTTTACATTGCTGTTGTGAGATCAAATATCACTGCAAGGAGCTAATTGGGATAAAATTATTGAGACTATTGTATGCCACTTAATGAGACATCCTCTGGATGAGCAGAAGTGGAAAAACAAAACAAAACAAAAACCAATCCCATTGACAACATGTGATGCTAGAAATTGTGACTCCGCAATGTAAACATTTGCCCTCTGGAAGACCCCCTAACATTTCATTCAGAGTTATTATGAAGTCACTTAGCTGCTCCTTTGTACAGCTGAGATGAAAGAAAGAAAAACAAAATAAGAATTAAAGCCAAAATCTTGGAGAAAAATTATCCATCTCAATTTTGCCTGAGTCGATGTTCTATTAATTTAACCATCCTAAAATGTTTTGTGATAAGCGCCATGCGTCTAAACAGTGGAAAGAGAGATGCTCCCCCAGGCTTTCATAGAAATTATGTTTACAGTAAAAGATCATGTTTGCTTCTGGTTCCCTTAAGCAGAAAGGTCCTCACTTGTACATTTTCACTGGCAAAAATGTATATATCATTTAAGTCATTACAGGTCTACTGCTCATTTGTTACAATAAACTATATCATCCTCGCTAGGAGGCCAAAAGGAGCCTGTAGCCACGAATATACATCTTCCGACGGTAACTCAATTCAAAGCAGCTGCATGGCATGGTAAAGTATTACTTAATTTATACTACTAATGTTTAACATTGATTCTGTGTGGGGAAAATAAAGCCCAACACATTTTGAGAACCTACATCATTAAGGTTTAATAATTTAGACCTAGTTAATGTGATAATGAATTTACTGACAACTAAAGTGCAGTTTCAGTACTTACATTTCTAGAAATACGGACTTGGAAACTAGGTTTTTGAGGCAGAAAATGTATATTATAGGCTTGTTTTTTTATAATTTGCCCGCCCTCTCCCTCTTTACCCCCACTATGAAAAATAGTTCTTTAACTATGTTCACTCACTGCTGGAATGCAATGGGCCTTTTACTCCATGCATCTGGTGAACTAAAGGACAGTAATGTGCTTTAATGGGATATTTGTATTTCAAAGGCTTCTGAACTGATGAAGGCCCCTTAACATTTCTGAATTGTGGCAAAAAAAAAAGAAGGCTAATCTGCAGCCCAAAATATTGCATGTGGCTGCCCAGCCGCTACTATTTCAGCATGTCAAAACCTGGGTCTCTCTGTTATGTTTTTCTCCTTCCTGCCCAGAATGGCTGCCACATCCATTACTCCGCACCCCTCACCACAGAGTATGTGATAGAAGGGACGTATAGGTCACTTTAAAAGCCCTTGGAGGGGGGAGGGGTTATTTATTTTTAAAATCTGACATGGTGTGATTCCCTCCACCTCCCTCTGACCTTCCTGTGTCAGCGCACAAGCTGCAGCCATCTCCAACTGCCCCTGTGGGTGTCTTATATCAATCAGGCTTCATTTCAAATGGCTGAAATAATGGGTGTCCTCCACACGTCCGAATGTGTCAAGGCTTCTGCGATATAACTTCAGCGGGGAGCCTGGGGCACTCAGGGCCTCACAGGAAGAATGAACTTACTTGGCAGCTTGCTGGACTGGGCCTTATGGTAGTACGTTTCTGAAGAGACCTCACTGGGGCAAGGTTGCTATGTAGAACAACCACCACCGAGTGAAGATGGTCTGTTCTGCACTCACAGGCATGGGTGGCAACTCCCCTGGACTAGACCAACCAGTGGTTGTATCTGGTATCAGAAACCCAGAGTTGGAAGGGGAATTCTGGCTCATGGAGGTCTAGTCCTCTGCTGTCACAGGCAGCGCCATCATCGAATGCAGCTCATGTACTTAACCAGCTCCATAGGAAAACAAGTTAGGCCGTTTGCTCCCACGACTCCTGTTGGAAGGTTGTTTCCGGGCCTCATTCCTGTGATGGTGCATGTTCTGGGAACACTCACAGTTTCCTGTCTTGGTGCAGAGAGAGGCAGCTAGCATTAATTCTTGGAAGTCCTATGGACAGCAAGAATTTTACAGTTGAGACTATAGTGCTGTGAGAAATCCATGGCTACCCATGACCTTCATGCTTCTTCCCAGGCGATGGACTGTGCCCGCTTGGAACTTCTTGTATCACCAGACAGAGGACTCAGATGTTCCCTCACAAGTCCCTCCCCCCACTGCTTTAGCCAAAGGAGAAACCGCTCCAGGTCTTAGCAGAATATTGTAACACAGGGTGTTGGAGCGTGTGAGTTGGTGCATATGATCGTGTGTCTTCTAGTAGCCGGCCTACAGAATACGAGGGATCTGCTGCTGGTCTCGGCCACAGGAGATCCACTTTATCTCAAGTGAGAGAGTCCTGTAATAGTGGAGCTAAATCAGCAGGGGTTTTGTTGCCTGCGCCTATGAAAATGTATGTGCTTTATTTAGTAACTATGCGTGTCATCTGTAGTGCACAGATTTGTGCCAATAGGGCTTGTCGGACCATGGAGCAGATCTGATTCTGCCCAGTGGAAGGCAGTGGTAGCTAGATATTTGCTACACTAGCTCATTCTTCACAGTGCCTTAACTCATGATTTTAGAATCATGACTGGTTCACCTGTCGCTGGAACAGAAACAAGACTTTTCAGAGATTTGGAAAAGTTCACTTCATTTTTTTCACTCTTGCATACCTCTGCATTTCCCGAGTTTGTCCAGAGCTAGAACGCAGCATAGTCTGTCCGACAGAGCACAGTGCTGGCTGTTGGATGTGAATCTAGAGCTGGTTCTGCTACTGATTTTTCTTGGGCAAGGTCTCAGTGTCTCCAGTCTATTTTGATTGTAAGGGACAAGAACCCTGACCCTGAGTTTAGGATAATCTCAGTTTTGAGTTGCTTCAGTGACATGAAATAAGACTAGCAATAGAAACTGGATCAGAAACTTTTCAAGAAAGATGGATCTGAGCTCAAACTGCAAATCTAAACGGTGCGGACAAGCATGGGGTGATTATCTGATCCAAAATGAAGACTCTGTCACTTTTTAAGGTTAGCCCATCAGTTGGACTAAAACTCTCCACTAACTACATTTGTGTGCCAGGACTTCCATGTTACCTGCGATGATGAAATGCCATTTCTGGAAGCAGAGACACAAGATAGGTGAGGTAGTATCATTTATTGGACCAACTTCTGTCAGTGTATGCGTGTGTGTGTGTGCATGTGTGTGCGTGAGAGAGAGAGATGCTCTGCAGTTTAGACAGAGCTTGAAAGCTCGTCTCTGTTCCCGACAGAAGTTGGCCCACTAAAAGATATTACCTCACCCACCTTGTCTCTGATATCCTGAAGTAGAGTCTTAATGCTTCTAGGGATCAGCCAATAAATTAATATTTTTGGCATGGAAACATAATTCATTGAACCCCAGTATCTGAGAGTTTAGTGCAGTCAATTCCTCTTAAGAATAATTGGTATTGCCTGGAGAAAAGCCATTTCCCCAAACACAGGGGTTTTCTTTGTGCCAGGTTCTATCTTTTTTGGGGGGCTACATTGAAAGTCATGTGTACAATTTTATCTGGATCTTCAGACTCCCTTTCCAGTTTATTTTCCTTCTACAATCTGTGTGCCTGAGGGCTAGTCTACACTAGAAGGGCTATATCAGGACAACTGCACCAGTCGAGCTGGGCCAGGGGAGCGCGCCTGGACAAAACGCTCTGTGTAGACAGGAGAGAGCTCTCTCATCAGCATAATGAATCCACCTCCGTGAGAGGCAGTAGCAGTGTTGGCGGGAGAAGCTCTCCTACCAAATGTCTACACTGGTGCTTAGGACATAAGAAAATAAGAACATAAGAACAGCCATACTGGGTCAGACCAAAGGTCCATCTAGCCCAGTGTCCCATCGGCCAACAGTGGCCAATACCAGATGCCCCAGTGGGAGGGAACACAACAGGGAATCCTCACGCAATTCCTCTCCTGTCATCCATTTCCAGACAAACAGAGGCTAGGGACACCATTCCTACCCATCCTGGCTAAGAGCCATTGATGGACCTAACCTCCATGAATCTATCTAGCTCTTTTTTGAACCCTGTTAAAGTCCTAGTCTTCACAACATCCTCTGGCAAGGAGTTCCACAGGTTGACTGTGCACTGAGTGAACAAAAACTTCCTTTTGTTTGGTTGTAGGTCGATGTAACTTGCCTTGCTTAGGTGTGTGTGTGTGTGGCTTATTCACACTCTGAGCTTTGTAAGTGGTAATACAGACCTGGCCTAAAGCTTCCCTTTTTTCCTTGATCTACTTTAGTTCTTTTCCCACCTCCTCAAGTCCCCTCCCTAACCCTGCTTTTCACATTTCCCCTTCTATATGGCTAAATTTCCTTCATTTCCTCTATTTACATTTACTCTTCCTTCCTTGAGCTATCCCGGTCCCTGCTTCCTTTGCAATTTCCTGCCCCCAAATAACCTAATAATTACCTGGAATGGACACTGTGTAGAGAGAAGCTATGTGACTTAAGTTGCCTACACTGTACTTTTAGAACTGGGTTTTGCTTGCTAGGGTAACTAGTCCTTTCCCCATGTTAACTCCCATCTGGAAGTATCAAAATCTTTGCAATGGATTCAAGTGACGTCTCTGATATATGCACCAGTTCCCATGACATGTTTTATACCATGAAGCAAGTTTCACTTCTTCTTTGGCTCCATTTCCCGAGCATTACCCTGGAAATTTTTGGATGTGAAAAGATTTTCAAGAAGCACTTTTCTTTCCATGTCCTCTGAAGACAGGCCAGTCCTCTTTACAGTCTAGGTTACCTGGAAAGCTGTCCTTGAGGGCCAACTTTTCATCTTCCTTATGACCGTGAAATCTGGGAGCAACTCTACTGAAGTCAAGGGAGTAGAAACGTTGGTTTTACATTGGTGGGAACAGAGAATGGGGCCATCAGATATTTCTGGTAACTCCCGCTGGCTACCCCAGATGTTACTCCCGTAGGTCTGATGGAGTTTTTGTGTTCAGCATTTGCATCCTGAACACAAATGGCAGCTGCCTCATGAGTAGTTAAAAAATTGAGCTTGGAACACCCATCAAGCATCATTACCATGTGTGGTATTTCAAACAGCACATTCATTTCAGCTAATCTTATAGAGGAGACGAATGTGCGTTTCATAATGTTACACAATGTAACCATCATTGCGCAGCCAGGGTGGTAAATTCATTTTAATTCCACAAAATTCATAATTGGTGACATGGCCGATGGGAACAATTGATCTCTGCTTTCCATTTGTTCTTAACTGTTTCCACTTCAATGAATTACAAGAATTGGGCTGTAGGGACCCCACCCTCGGCATGTTCATATGGTATATTATGCACGAGCAATAGGCTTCGGAAAATTGCTTGTTATAGACAACCCCTGCATGAAATAAAAAGGCAGTATTTTAATTCTTTTCAGGTTTCTTATTGTTCCTGCTGCCTTTCTGTTCTGTACTGGAGCCGAGAAACAGGTATAATTCAGTGTTGCTAAACTGCATTCTCTGAAATGAATGAGTTCTGTGTTTATTCTTGTAAATGAATACAGTTCCTAGTAAATCAGAAGAAAAGCCATGTGTGTTTGCCTGAATATTACCTCTGTGTGGAATTCATTTACATCCTATGACAGTGAAATCACATGTCAAATCTGAGCTCTTATTGTCAGTCTAATGAAAATAGTGTTACTAGTGACCTACAAGTTCACTCATTCAAGATGCTCAAAATATAAAACATACAGACTCAGTGTTACTCTGAGGGGTTGGCCCTAGAGGGTGAATTCTGAAGTGTGTATAACTGATTATGTCTTTTTTTAAAATTTAATGTCGTTGGCCTCTGTAAATGAGCCGTCTTTGATTGCTAAAACCATCTGGCTTCATGGTGGTTTTGTGCCTCAACTATAGTTATGGCTATGTTAAAAATGCCTAGACAGAAAGGAAAAAAAATCCCAAGAGATACCGCATTTTCATGTTTAGGATATTTTTTCTTAACTGTACTCATCCTTTCCCCCTCCCCCATACTAATCTTTTTTGGGTGGGGGCTGTTGACCTCAGAAAAATCAAATTTTTTTTTTTGCACAACAAGTTTTGCTGCTATTGGGAGGTGCGGGGGGAGGGGGGGCGCTGAGGGTTTCTCAAAAATCATAAAGGGGGCATGATGCTGAAAAATGTGGGAACGATAAGCAATGAAAAGCAAAGGGTAGTGAGAGTATTTCATATCCCAGACAAAAACAAAGGAAGTGTTCTAGCCTGCCTTACTTACTGTTCTCCTAATTTTATTAGACCAGGACAGGGGCTTTAACAGATGAAGCATGAAGACTGTTGTGTAGAAACAGGTTGATGTGGCCTGTACATTAATTACAGACACGTGCTGTCCTATCTGTCCCATTGTTCATTCATTCTTTGAGCCAACATTCTGGATGGCTTAGGGAGGTGATCTCAGGAGATGGTGTCCTTCGCTCCAGGCGAAATTAATGAATGAATACCGTTAAAGTGCATCAAAATCCTCAGATATAAGATGCTAGAGAAGTGTGCAGGATAAGCATTTGGTCACAAATGGGAATGTGAACATAGAATTGTATTGATTAAAATTTTCCATCTGATGTCTTGTCAGTGGCCTCATTGAAATGGTCAGATGCCCAAATCACAAATTCTGCCACCACAATTGGCATCCTTATTGGGAGTGAGCAGAGTAGCCAACAGGTCAATGGACATGGAGATTGATCTGCTTTCAGAACTCCAAGCATAATGACCTCAGGTCAGTCCAAGTGAAATACATGCTCCAGTGTCTTGCTGAATAAGGATGATCTTAACCAAGGTTCCATTTGGGGTGATGCATGGTTGTTCTATGTTGCATCTCTTCCGCTGGATCGTCTTGCATAGCAAACGGGTATAACGTTTGCTTGAGTTTGCAGAGGGCCTGAAACACTGGACGTTTCAGGAACCTCATCTGCTGAAAGATCCCAGCCTTGCTCCTGCTGGGGTAGATGGTCCGGGATTAGCAACAGTGGAGGAGTTTTATAAAAGGTCTCCAGAAACAGAGTCGCCATCTACTTTGCAGTAGTGGCGGGGATGGAAGCAGAAAGAGGCACGTGGAAGCGTAGCTTGGCTATGGTCCTTCCTCCACTGGCTTAACATCTCTTCGAGGAATCTGAGGCCAGTGGTGTAAATTTCAGTGGTGTGAGGTAGAATCAGGAAGCAGCCACCAGCTTCTCTGCTCCCGACACCTGATCTGGCACAGTAAAGAATCTGGCACCTTGCTGATATGCAGAAGCATTTATGTAAAATGCTATGATGTTAAAGCTCTGAGAGATTGGTAGAGAAGAACCCAGAACACCAAGCATTACCTTCAAATAGTGACAAATATGCAATCTCTCCTCTGGAACATCCACCCGCATGTCCACACTGGAGTTTGGGTGTATGGGTGGAGCATAAAATGTGTGAAAACAGTTCTTTTACTTAGCAGAAGATGATGATCACAGAATCTCCCTTCTCAACCCAGGGCTTAGGATTGATGGGGCCCTAACACAGTACAGTTAAACTGGTGCCCACATGCCCAGTGGTAATGGGGTGGGAAGTGACTCTTTAGAGATGTGATTTTGTAATCTTCAGCAACACACTAATGAAATATTTTTAAAGCAAATTTTAAACTAAGGCCCTGTAAACTACAGTAAAGTCAGAAATTGACAGTCTACGCCTGGGGTTGGCAAGTGCCTGTTCATGGTTTCATTACCACTTGAACGGCTCTTTCACAGGTTCAGTGTCCGCTAACACGTCTAGCAGGCTTTTTCACTTTTAAGTTAACTAGATCATCTCTGGAGGAAGCAGAACCACAGAACAGGGATAGAATGAGGCGGGTAGGTGGCCATTAAGACCTAGCAGTGCCCCAAATTTTTGGGTGCCCCTACATGGTTGCATATTGCGTGTGGGTAAGGATGGCCTTGTCTCAACCCCGCTACGATGGCGCAGGGCCATGGAGAGGACGAGGACAAGCAGGCCCGCCCTCAGACCTGCTGAGCCAACATATTTAGTTGTTAAGACTAATCACCCATGTGAAAATTCACGTCTTACTCCCAGGGACCCTTTTTTATGGCTCATTCTTGTAGAAGATGAAATGAATGATTTGTTAGCAGCTAGGAAAAACTAAAGCTTTTGGAAAGCTGGAATGTATTTTATATTGTGGTAGCTATTCTTTTTCCTTCACATGCGTGAATGTTAAAAGGCACAAAGATAAAAAAAAAACTTTTATTTTCTGTTCAAGACTTGAAAAGCCCCAGGACCTCTTAAACTGCAGGCTGATGGATCTTAACTGAGTAACACTAACATGGCACTCCCTTGGAAACGTGTTGTGTAATGCTTTAATCATTAATTACCATCATTCATCATGCAGACCTCCTTTTAATGTCCATTAGCATCATATGCCACTCATGCATGCATGTAAGTGTATAAATGTGCTGGTAATCCTGCTGAGTAGGTTTACATTAACCATAAATTATCTCATTGACCGGTTAGTTGGCCTTCCTGGCAGGTGGGGTTCTCTTTAGCAGAGAGTTTTAGAAATGAGATATGTAGAAAGCATGTGCTGGGCTCTCTTAAATGCCGTGGCCATCTGGTGTTTGGGGATATGTTGCAAAGTATAGCTCATCTGTGTGCGTCAACACACAACAACGTCTTTGAGAGAGAAAACCTACCCGCCACAACTCACATCAGAGGGCTCATCTGACACTTACAGATTCGCTTGCTAGAAGCCCATCCTTTTAATGTCCCGCGGTCAAATGCAAATTCAGATAAATGCAACAGCAGACAAACTGGTGTGAAAGAAAAACCAGGAAATGAACCAAAACTATTAAATATTCCTGATCAAGAGAAGCATTTGATAGTAGTGACTGGAAAATCTGAAATGTACGTAGGCGTGTGTAACGCCGACAAGTGGAATTGAACCTGGGACTTCTAGAGCTTAGTGCATGAGACTCTACGACGTGAGCTAAAAGCCAGCCTGCTCTCAGCTAAGACTGTAGAGCAGACTCATTATTCTCTCTCTCTAAACGGTCTTCATGCACTAGATGGGACAGTGCACTGCCCCCACATGCATCTGCGCTCTGCTTCTGTGAACATAAGAGCATACTGGGTCAGACCAAAGGTCCATCCAGCCCAGTGCCCTGTCTGCCAACAGTGGCCAATGCCAGGTGCCCCAGAGGGAGTGAATCCAACAGGTAATGATCAAGTGATCTCTCTCCTGCCATCCATCTCCACCCTCTGACAAACCATTCCTTACCCATCCTGGCTAATAGCCATTAATGGACTTAACCTCCATGAATTTATCTAGTTCTCTTTTAAACCCTATTATAGTCCTAGCCTTCACAACCTCCTCAGGCAAGGAGTTCCACAGATTGACTATGCGCTGTGTGACGAAGAACTTCCTTTTATTTGTTTTAAACCTGCTGCCCATTAATTTCATTTGGTGGCCCCTAGTTCTTATATTATGGGAACAAGTAAATAACTTTTCCTTATTCACTTTCTCCACACAACTCTATATAGATTTTATATACCTCTATCATATCCCCCCTTAGTCTCCTCTTTTCCAAGCTGAAAAGTCCCAGTCTCTTTAATCTCTCCTCATATGGGACCCGTTCCAAACCCCTAATCATTTTAGTTGCCCTTTTCTAATGCCAGTATATCTTTTTTGAGATGAGGAGACCACATCTGTATGCAGTATTCCAGATGTGGGCGTACCATGGATTTATATAAGGGCAATAAGATATTCTCCATCTTATTTTCTATCCCCTTTTTAATGATTCCTAACATCCTGTTTGCTTTTTTGACTGCCGCTGCACACTGTGTGGACGTCTTCAAAGAACTATCCACGATGACTCCAAGATCTCTTTCCTGATTTGTCATAGCCAAATTAGCCCCCATCGTATTATATGTATAGTTGGGGTTATTTTTCCCAATGTGCATTACTTTACATTTATCCACATTAAATTTCATTTGCCATTTTGTTGCCCAGTCACTTAGTTTGGTGAGATCTTTTTGAAGTTCTTCACAGTCTGCTTTGGTCTTAACTCCCTTGAGCAGTTTAGTATCGTCTGCAAACTTTGCCACCTCACCGTTTACCCCTTTTTCCAGATCTTTTGTGAATAAATTGAATAGGACTGGTCCTAGGACTGACCCTTGGGGAACACCACTAGTTACCCCTCTCCATTCTGAAAATTTACCATTTATTCCTACCCTTTGTTTCCTGTCTTTTAACCAGTTCTCAGTCCATGAAAGGATCTTCCCTCTTATCCCAGGACAACTTAATTTACGTAAGAGCTTTTGGTGAGGGACCTTGTCAAAGGCTTTCTGGAAATGTAAGTACACTATATCTACTGGATCCCCCTTGTCCACATGTTTGTTGACCCCTTCAAAGAACTCTAATAGATTAGTAAGACATGATTTCCCTTTACAGAAGCCATGCTGACTTTTGCCCAAAAAAGTATGTTCTTCTATGTGTCAGACAATTTTATTCTTTACTATTATTTCAACTAATTTGCCCGGTACTGACGTTAGACTTACCTGTCTGTAACTGCCAGGATCGCCTCTAGAGCCCTTTTTAAATATTGGCGGTACTGTGGGTACCGAAGAGGATGAATGTTACCAGTGCAGCACTGGTCCATTGGAATAAAATTTGTGGGAATAAAATTAGGCTGCATATTATTACACTAACATATAATACAGTACAGGTTGAAACGCTTAACCGGGACTCTCTGGTCCAGCAATGGACCAGAGGTGTTCCAGGACCAGAGAGCCCTGGTGGACAGCTAGTGCCTGGGAGCCCTGCAGGCTGGCAGGGTAGTGATAGCCTTATGTGTGAAAGTGGGGCTTCCCAGCAGGGCAGTGGGGGCCAGTGAGAGGGGGAAGCCAGCCAGAAGGCCAGTGGTCAGGCGAGGGCTGGAGGTAATTCATAGGTAGCAAGTTTAAAACTAAAAAAAGGAAGTATTTCTTCATGCAATACTCAGTCAACCTTTGGAACTCCGGGTATGTCAACACTACCACCCTAGTTCGAACTAGGGTGGCTAATGTAGGCATTCGAAGTTGCAAATGAAGCCCGGGATTTAAATATCCCGGGCTTCATTTGCATCTTCCCGGGCGCCGCCATTTTTAAAAGTCCCCTAGTCCGAACTCCGTGCCCGCGGCTACACGCGGCACGGAGTAGGTAGTTCGAATTAGGTTCTCTAATTCAAACTACCGTTACTCCTCGTGGAATGAGGTGTACCGGTAGTTTGAATTAGAGAACCTAATTCGAACTACCTACTCCGTGCCGCATGTAGCCGCAGGCACAGAGTTCGGACAAGGGGACTTTTAAAAATGGCGGCGCCCGGGAAGATGCAAATGAAGCCCGGGATATTTAAATCCCGGGCTTCATTTGCAACTTCGAATGCCTACATTAGCCACCCTAGTTCGAACTAGGGTGGTAGTGTAGACATACCCTCCTTGCCAGAGGATGCTGTGAAGAGCAGGACTTTAACAGAGTTCAAAAAAGAACTAGATAAACTCATGGAGGTTAGGTCCATCAATGGCTATTAGCCAGGATGGGTAGGAATGGTGTCCCTATCTTCCGTCAGAAGCTTGGAATAGGTGACAGGGGAAGGATCACTTGATGATTACCTGTTCTATTCACTCCCTCTGGGGCACCTGGCATTGGCCACTATCGGAGGACAGGATACTGGGCTAAATGTGCTTTTGGTCTGACCCAGTATGATCATTGTTATATTCGTATGCTCTTAAAGTATGATAAGAAGAAGCTGCATACCGAATACGGTGGTCCTAGCTCTTACCGTTTAGGAGGAGTTCTTGAACAAACGGACAGACAGACAGACAGGCTCGCTCCCTCACTCACAGACAAACAAATGCTCACAAAGATATAGAAGATAGGGATTTTGTTGGTTTTCCTGGTAAACAATTGTTGGACTATAGAAGCAATAGGAATTGTCTGGCATAAGAAAGAAGAAATGTGAAGATATAAACCCAGGTATTACTTTGGGGTATTAAGATAAATTGCTTAAAGGGCAGGAATCCCAATTTATAATTGGGGCAACTAAGGAAATACAGTTCTTGAAATTAATCAGAGTAAACCCTAGGCCCTTGCTTGTTGCACGTCCAATAGGAATATGAGGATGGCCTCTCCTACAAACCTTGAAACTAGGATACCTAAACTGACGTCACCAAGTGGCTACTCTTCCCTAGCCCAGGGTTAAGAGGATAAGAAAGACTGATGAGAATTCATTTCACAGATTGTATTCCCTCTCCTACTCTTTAATACAAATAAATGAAGCTTCAGGAAGGCAACTAACCAGGTCCGCCAATGGGGGAGGGGGCAACGAAGATGATAACTGCCCCCAGGGCCCGGCGATTCAAAAGAGTCTGGGGCTGCTGGCTGCTACTGCTCTGGGCAGCTCTGAGGGAGGCCTGGAGGAGGTGTGAAGCACTCTGAGCTGTGCTAAGGGCACCTGAGGGAGGCTAGCCCAGCCACATCTCTTCTGCCTGAGGCCCTGACAAACTGATCGTTGATAATCAGAAATAAAAGTAAAGGAATCTTGGTAATTTGCTTTGTCCTATGGGATAACTGCTGAGCCGCAACGCTTGTGTGTGATAATTGTTTGTGACGGGATTGTGTGCGGATTGTGTGCATAGACCACCCAACTGGTCGTGTCCCTATTTGCGTGGTGAACTGTTGATTATTAATGTGGTGCTGGGCGAATTAACAAATGGTTGGTTGGTTAAGGCTAAGCAAATGCCCTGATGTGTGAAATACTGTTCAAGTTCTTAAAAGTTGGCATGAGTAAGCTAGTGAGCATGGGACTCAATAAAAAGGGTTGTCCTAATGGGTTCTATTATCTATTGGAAAGTCTGTTAGATTTTAGCTTTAAAATATAACCAGCACTCTGGCAAATTCATAAACTGACCCCCCATTTTCTACGTACATATTATTTTGTAAATTCTCGGTAAGTACCAAATCCTGGTCCGACTGAATGGGACCAGAATTTGGGCTGTATTGAATAACTTGTGCTTTTATTTGTGTGGAGTCATGAGAATACATTTTGGCCAGAGCCTTTCTGACTAGCAGAACAAGGTTTTTCCGTGCATGAAAACAGAAATAAGAATATCCATTTATGTTCACTCTGTTCACTCCCTCTGGGGCACCTGGCATTGGCCACTGTTGGAAGACAGGACACTGGGCTAGATGGACCCAGTCTGGTCGTTCTAACGTTCTTATGACCATCAGTGACTTGTCTGGCCATTTGGAATTGAGACTCTGGGCTCAGGACAACTCCTAGTGGATAGATGTCCACCCCACAAACCCCTTCGTTGACAAGCCCAGCAGAAAAGCCCAGTGTGAAATGGGTTGTAGAGAACAGGCATCCTTCCACTTTAGAGTGGAGGCACATGGGCAAAATGGGGTTGGGTCAGTGTGTAGCTCCATTGCTCATGCTGTGTACTAATCTATTCAAATAAAAGAGGAAACTTAAGTCTCCTGGTGGGTTGAGGTGGCAGCTTTCCTGGTGACTTTGCCTCAAACATATTTTTCCCTGCAGTAGGGAAAGTCTACCTGAGCGCCTCTCCTATTAGCAAAGCTGCAAAATGTGTTGCTTTCTACAAATGCGGTGGTGGGAGGCCTGGGTCTCTACATCACTTAGCTTCATGGCCCAGTGCCTCACTGTCACTCTACATTCCCAACCTGCGTCCCTCTATTCAGAACACTTGTATTGGAATCTTAGCAGGCGACGTCCCTCGTGTTTCCAATTCTGCCGACCCGCACCATCTGGTGATCCATGGGGTTTTTTGTCTTCATATTGCAAGTCTGCGCCCTTCTCCATAGTAGATAGTCAGGCTGCATCCAGTCCAGTAAGTCAATCTCTTCCTTCCCGACAGGCTTTCCCAAGTACATGAAGACTGCTAGCTCAACCCAGACCTGTATTGCTAAGACGTCCAATCCCGGTGTCCCACGTGCAACATTAGTCAGTCTTCTAACCTACAGGTAAAAAGGTCCACTGATGAATTATGATGCTCTCCTGATTCTAGTTTTCCAGTTGAAAGTCTAAGTAGGAACATGGGACCAAGTCAACAATGACTTGAGGAATAGGAGAAAAAATATTGGAGTGTTCAACAGATGACTCCTTTGGGAAAGGAGCAATCCTTCCACTGCTCTCTAACAACGTCTGAATATTTGTTCTTGCTTCTCTGGGGTTGTATTTAGTGATTCTGGAAAGATTTGAAAAGACGTTTAAAGGAAGCTGACAAATGTTTGACCCATTTAAGTGTTCATGTGTCGAGTTAAATTATGTTTGTATCTATTACACACCGCTTGGAGGCCTGGAGTTAATAGCTGGGTAAATCGGAGGAAAGTTCAACCCATTTCAGTGACGGGATCTTATCTCGGGTCGGAGCAGAAATGCAAAGGTAGGTGTCTGAATGTTATGGACGAGCCCCATCCCGTTAAGATGTCCAAGCATAAACAAGGCATTTTATGCTTTTGCATGTGTCCACCCATGACTTTCCGAGACATAGCAATATTGCAGGGTTTCCCTTACATCCTGCCTCTCATTGTGAGAAAATTGACCCTACTTTTTTGGCACTGGGGATATGGACACTGTTTTTGTGTGTAGACACACACAGAGTCTAAACATGACATGGTGCTCCCTATTAAGCTCCCCCATTCCTCAGAAAAGCTGGTTATAATCACACACAGTGTTTGTTCATTTGAGCTAGATGCTTGTTTCCTTGTGTCAGGATCCCAACAGGGGCAGTTGGAGTCAAGAGTCAGAGCAGGGGCAAACCTGAGACAGGGAGGAACAGAACAGCTGCTCATAATCAGGTTCCAGACCAGGGTCAAATCCGAGGGCCAGAGGCAGGTTTTGGGGTCCAAGTTAGGAGGTGAGTTCAAGCACAAGGAGCAGGAACAGTAACTACAGGAGACCTATGCTGCTGCCTGGACACTTCCTGGAATGCCCCTTGGGTTTATATAGAGCAGGAAGCCAATCAGGAGCCAGGAAGCTGCTGTCTGTCAAACCCTTGAGGTGGAACTCCCCATTGACTGTGTCCACAGAAGTTCGTAGGAAGTAGAGCACAAGCTTGTTACAGCTGCCACTGGGTGGCAGCCTGGAGTTGTCAGCTGCATAGAAACCCTGTAGGTCTGAGGCCTTTATACCCCTGGGGCCTTATATCTTCCACCTAAACCATCTCTCCCTCTATTTCCAGGCTTCCCCCCTCGGCACCAGCTCCCATGCCTTTCTTTTTTGGCAGCCCCTGTCATTACAGCTTGTTCTCCTAGCTTCCCTTCTCTACTTCAAGATTTCCCTTTATGTTCTAGCCCTCCGTCTCTTTCTCAAAGCCCCAGTCCATTCTGTCCTGTCTTGATCTTTTGTCTACACTACCTCCTCCGCCACTCAGCTACACTACTTTTACATGGCACTTGTAGCCCACCTCCTGGTTGTTCTTCTCCTCATGCCTCCTCTTTGGCCATATGCTGCAACTAGAAAATCCGTAGCGTGACACTTAGCGATTCTTGGACAGTGTTTTTCCATTCAGTAGCCTGAATTCCATCTGAAACTGTCCGTAGTTATCAACAGGCATTCATTGTTTTCCAAGTTAAGTTTCTGCCAATCCCACTGTTTACTGAAGTTTTCAACTCAATCTAGTTTAATATCAGCCTAATTTTGTATAGCTCTGTGATAGCTAAACACCAATACAACTCGCAAATGCTTCTTTCTAAAACTTGTTTATGATGTAATGTCTTGGCCAAATATGAATGCCTGATGTTAGGCACCTACATTCATATTTAGGCATCTAAATAAGTGTCATGTTTTTAGGAGCATGTGAGTATTCACAGTTCTCGCTGAAATCAGGGGGAACAGGAACCATTCAGTTTCTCTGGAAATCAGGCTGCGTTAAGAATTTAGGCGCTTATACTTTGGGACCCCAGACTTTGAAAATATTGGTCACTGTGTGTAGGATCTCAGGGTATTTGGGCAAACTAAGCTGCCCATCCTACCCACCCTCAAGACAAAACAACCAAAAAAAAAAACCCCACTTTGACTTTTGTCCATTTCTAGATCTATTTTGATTGTTTAAGTTCACTTGTTCTGTGATGATATTAATTCTTCTGCACCTCCTGAGCCAGGCAGGACCATCACTGGAAATGGTGGACTACATCAAGAGAAACTTTTTGACACTTAATCAGACTCAAGAGGTTCAGAACTCCTGGATGATGTTCGGAATTCCACCTAAACGGTGAACCTTTGGATATATCTCAGAACACATAATTCACTTGCCTTTTAGGCTAAGTAATGGGGCCTTCCCTGAGATGTTTTTCCTCCCACTTCCTGGACCAATCCCCCCACCCGTCTCCCCTGCTTCAGCTGTAACAACACTGGATGTTTGCTTGGCTTGGGTGGAAAGGTGGAAAACTCCCCCTGAATTCAGAAAGAGAAGAGCTTCCTGATGTATGTGATCATTTTAAAGTGGCAGTGTTTTATTTTTGGTTTGAAATGCATAATTCTGTGCACAATATAAATATGTATGCAAAGGAGGAAATGGTTATATTTTTTATACCATGCATCCCAAAGGGAGTGGCAGAGCATGTGTGTTGATGGGAAGGGGAGGGGAGTTGATTTATGTCCTCAAGGCATGACCTGCGGTCTTGAAGAAAATGAGGTTGGTGTTGCTGTTGGCTTTGTTCCTCATGCACAACGATGGACTGTTCATTTCACTGGGAATTCAAAAGCTGGCCAATTGGGTTCACTTATAAGGCTTTGATGTAGACACACCACACACAAATTGGCATCTCTCCTGCATCCTGGAAAGCTAATTCGGTAGGCCGAGAGTGACTTTCCTCCTCACAAGAAGGCAGGCCACATGGGCCTTGTCCTTCAAGTCCTTATTCACATGGGCAGCTCTTCCTCACATGGGTTATCCAGCGAGCTTTGATAAGACAACTTCAGTAATGGTATTTAGGAGCAGTCATACGGGAAAAAAGCCAGCTCTATTCTGCTAGGTCTCCTAGGACCTGAGCCCATGACAATAATAAAAAAGAATCATAGTCACTTTTCTCCAGCACTGAAAGAGGAGTTTTGTATAGAATAAGAAAAATAGCATTAGCCCTAAAGCTGCAGCATTCTTTCTCTTCTATGTGAACTTGAAGAATTAGCCTTTATTTGTGGTTGGAATTCAAAGAGGAAAAGTGGCTTTTGAAAATAGCCGCATCTGTCATCTACAGTCTTTCAAAACTGCCACTCACTGCAGTATCTAACCCACGTTATTTACATGGATCTCCAATAATGAAATCGTAAGCAATTTAAAACCTCATTTCCCCCCGGGACAATTTAAAGAGTTTACTTTTTAGTGATGCTGGTGTCTCCAGAGAGGTGTGCGTCAGACCTTCATAAAGTCACCGCTGAAGGGAGGATCCAAAGAGGATGGAGAAAGGCTGTTCTCAGTAGTGACGGATGGCAGAACAAGGAGCAATGGTCTTAAGTTGTGGTGGGAGAGGTCCAGGTTGGATATTAGGAAAAACTATTTCACTAGGAGAGTGGTGAAACACTGGAATGGGTTACCTAGGAAAGTAGTGGAGTCTCCATCCCTAGAGGTATTTAAGTCTCGGCTTGACAAAGCCCTGACTGGGTTGATCTAATTGGGATTGGTCCTGCCTAGAGCAGGGGGCTGGATTTGATGACCTCCTGAGGTCTCTTTCAGCTCTATGATTCTATGGGTTTCAATTTTAAACCAGTGGAGCTGTGTGAAAGCTTTTGCAGAGCCTTCTAGATCTGCAGGGCCTACTCCCGTGGATTTCAAGGGGAATGGTTGCATTAACTTCCCCAGGAGCTGGGGGAGACCTGTCGAGTCGCAACCTGTGGAGATGCACAGAATAGAACTGCGTGACTGGTGGGCCTTTCTAAAACACATTCATTAAATTCAACAGCCTCGGGAGTTACGTCCCATATTAAAAGCAACCAAACAGGAATCTCTGAAGTCTGGACATGACAAAGGTAGGGGTCCAATTCTTGGGTGGTCAGACAGTCCCCCTCATTGGGCCCCAAAGATGGCAGAGCTGTTCCCAGAATTCCTAGCAGTGTGAAGCGAGCAAAATGGCTTGCAGCTGCTGGCATAGAGACAGGCTGGAGATGGGAAGGAAGTGTTGTGGTTGGCACACGCTGCACTCTGGCTACTTTAGGTTGCCAAAGGTTTGGTCTGTGACGACTTCATAACTTTGTAGTGAAGTTAAAGTTGAATATGGGTCCAGTCCTGAAGGGGTGGTACATCTTTGGATTCTCCCATCCTAGATGGAAACAGAAAGTACACAACACCTTGTAGGAGCAGACCACTAGCACCAAAAGCTACCTTAAAATGTGCATTTGCCATCATGTTACACCTAATAGAACCATCTGCTGTTGACTAGGAGTAATGGAACTTTCCTGCCTTTCCTCTTTTACAGCCAGAACTAGGTACCCTGCTCAGATCAGGCAGGTTCCATTGCTAGTGCATTGTGGGAATCTCCAAAGGATGCTCTTAAATCCAACAGAGAGCGATATTTTGCTATGCGAAGCACTCTTAATGGCAGCCGTTTCTTAGATTTTATCCTTTTAATCCATGCTTTAGTGATGTTAATTAGGTAGGCTTGACATGGGGAGTGTAATTAGAATCTGCTGGTTTTGCCATTCCTTTGTAACTTATGATGGGCTTATAAACGCCATAAGAACGTATCTGGATAATCCCATGAACTCTGCGTAGCCCCTGGTGTTGCAGAAGAGCTTGCTTACAAAGCCAAACAGTTCCGCTATTTCACCACACTCTTGATGTTTTTAGAAGATGCCTGAAATGAAAACGTTTCTCATTGGCTTCTGCACTCTCTTACTGTTAAGAATTTCAGGTGTTGGCCTGTGCAAAGAGTCTGCTACAGATTCTGAGCCAAAGGACCTGATTTTTGCATTCAGGCAGTTGAGGTTTTGGTTTTAGAGCCACATGTTGCTGGGTTTGGTCCCAGCAGATGGATTCCACCATGTGCATATTTACCTAGGTATTGGGCAGGTGTCATTAATTTAGGCATGTACTAGGTGCTAAGACAGCGGTACTCATCTTATTGTACGCTGCCGGAATTCTGAAACACTCGAAATTGCAAAATATTGGGTGACCCAAAACTGTATTTCCTCCTAGAATTTCCCTCCAAGCAAGGGATTCCAACAAGCCAACTCACTAAGCTTTTAGAAGATAAATTAGGTATGAAGGAACCTGGCTAACACGAGCAACTTCCCCTCCTGGCCAAATTCTGCTGTGTAGCAGATTGTGGGAACTTCCTCTGGCTTGGCAGAAAGAGGGTTAGCAACACTATTTCCAGGCAGAGAAACTACCCAGATTGGAGGAATTGCCAAGGAGCTCAGCATTGGGGTGTAGATGCCTCAGCTCAGGTGGAGTGAATTGTCCTAGCTTGAGAGATTATAAAAGGAGTGAGGTCATGACAGTCTCTTCCATTAGGTCTTGGCTGAAAAATGTTTGTTTCTCTTTCCCTCCCCTGGAAAATGTAACCCTTTTGTTGCAAAATTGAAAAGTTTTCAGTTTTTTTCTCGAAGAAGTGAAATTTTGCACACAAAAATGTTGATAATTTAACCCCCAACTTTCCATTAAGAAACCGTTTTAAGGAAAAAAATGAATAAGCAGCAACACTTAGTCACTAAGAAACTTAGTCACTAAGAAAGCAGTCACTAAGCAGAAACTTGTAAGTGTTGTAAGCTGCTTTCTTAGTGACTAAATCAACAGAAGAGAAGATTTAGTCTAAAGAAGAGAAGAGTGAGGGGGAATTTGAGAGAAGCCTTCAACTTCCTGAAGGGGGGTTCAAAAGAGGACAGAGAGAAACTGTTCTCAGTGGGGACAGATGGCAGAATGAGGAGCAATGGTCTCAAGTTACAGTGGGGGAGGTCTAGGTTGGATAGTAGGAAAAACTATTTCACTAGGAGGGTGATGAAGCAGTGGGATGGGTTCCCTAAGGAGGTGGTGGAATCTCCATCCCTAGAAGTTTTTAAGTCCTGGCTTGACACAGCCCTGGCTGGGATGATTGAGTTGGGGTTGGTCCTGCTTTGGGCAGGGGGCTGGACTCGATGACTCCTGAGGTCTCTTTCAGCCCTGGAATTCTATGATTCTAAGTGTCAGACCAAACTGTAGGATGAGGAAGAGAGCAAGCCCATGTGGTTTTACATAGTGACCCCTGGCTGCAAGGCGCCATTTTGTTTTAATTGGACAAACTTAATTTGTAAGAAGATTAATTTCCATCTTGTGATTGAACCCTACAACCCATGGGTTGGTTGTTCTCCACTTGCCCCTCCACATCGATGACCTGTCCCATGCCCTGCACACTGCCGATGGTAGGCACTGTAGTTGGTTATGCGTAGGTGGGAATGAGCTCGATTTCCTCTATGTTAGGCAAGGGGCAACAAATTATCTACCATCAAGTAGCCTGACATTTTGCCAGCTGCCCAACGGAGAAATCAAACCTGACTTCCACATGTTGGAACCCAGCGTGTTTTTCATGCAAGAAGAGTGGATCTGTCGGTGTTCACAGAGGTGGGCTCTCCTCACAGTTACCTGTGTACACCTCACTGGAAATATCTTGTCCTGTTGGCTAGTGCCTACATGTAGGTTCTGAATCTGACATCAGATAGGCGGGGATGCCAGATTTTTTTACTAGGTGCCCAGTCCTGTATCCCCATATATGCGGCAAGGTCTAGATTAATTAGACAGCTAGAGGGGTGCTTGAAAAACTTCTCTGATATTTCCTTAGTCTCTTCCTTAGTCCCTCTGATATTTCCTTAGTCCCTTCCTTAGTCTCTGGGGAGCTGTTCAGATACAAGCTACACAGCTCTAGAAAGGACCGAACTCAACCCCCAGATAACTGATCTAATTTATCTCAAATCCTGGTGACAAGCAGATCCGACTTTTCCCCCCCTTCAGATTATTTTTCTGATGCCATTGTGCCTTGCTGCTACACGGCTGTGGTTTTCCCCTCCACTTCACCACCTCCTGAAATGGCAGCGTTACTCAAGTCAAACAACAGTAGACATGCCACCTAACAGCTAATCTGTTTCTATTTATTCTGCTATTAAACCCCCTTAAATCAGACTGTGATCAGACAAGCAACGAGAGGGCCCAGCCGTTTATAGCACTTTCTCTGTGAGATAGGGAAAGGCAAACTCCAGCCCTAAATCCTCCAGGTGCCACCCTTAATGACAGGTTGAGGCCCCTAAAGTGTTATTGTACAGGGCATTTGTAAACCCAACATACATTTTCATCAGGCTCCTGTGCATGTGCGGGAGCTTGTGGAGTGTTTGTGGTGTGTACCTGCCGTATTTTATAGTGAATAGCCTGTTCTGAGTAGCTCTCCTTTTTAATTATACCTGAAAACGGTTTTAAATGTTGGCTCCATTTGTGCCAATTGCTGTTTGGGTGTAATCCGTGCAAGGGCTCTCGCTCATGGGAACATCAATTTTCTTTTCATCGATGCTTTTATGTTGGGAAGGGATTTGAAAACTTCTAGGCTGAAGCAGGAAATATTGCGGAGACACATAGGATTATAAATGTTCGTTCTTATAAAAACAAGTCTAGTGAGGAACTTAAGGGTTGTTCCTTTCTTAAAGTTCTTCTTGCTTGATGATATTCTGGGGAGGTGTTTTTAGCCTCCTGGGTTTTAGGCTTTTTGTTGGTTTGTTTTTCCTGAAGTCTGTTTTAAACCGATGTTCTATTTCCTGCTTCTCCTGACTAGGTTTATATTGGACAAGACGGCCTAGTGACTAGTACCATACATTACCAATATTTCCTTAGTCTCTTGGTTCTTGAAGGAGCTAATTATCCTAATAGCTGATTCTCAGGGGACGTGGGAAGTGGCAAGTTGTTTTGTCAGGATCTCTTCATGACCCTCTTGTCTGGAGAGTCATGGAAGAACTGAATTTAGATGTATGGGCATCTTGTAGCCCTGTCTTCCCGGCTTGATAAAAATGGTAGTCAGAAGTATGGACCACATGATGGAGAAAATAGTGGATGCATCTGCTCTTCAATTCTTTGCACATTCTCTTATGTAGCTGGCCTTTTCTTCCTTTTCACATAACATTGTATTATCTTCTTGCACGTTCGTCAAACTGCACTGTAGTCAATGTGCATTGTGGTTGAAGTTTATTCAAACTTAATATTGCAAAATTGTTATGGATCTTTGGAACCAGGAGGACTGCTAGTGGTGTCCATTCTCCCACTCAATCAGCACAGGTAACTCTTGTTCCTAGTGTCTGAGTTGCATCAATCCTTATTCAGAAGGGATCACAGTTGACAATATGCCGATTGCTATAGCCTCCTTACTTTCTGTTTGGATAGTACATTGGTAAAATGTCTTGAAAAAAAAATGCAAAACACTGAGCTAGCTCTGGAGATAGTTGTGTGCATGTTCAATAGATTTGATGCATACTCTGTAACAATTTGGGTAACAGGATTTAGACCGTCTACCTGCACAAGTTGCACAGGTATAATTTAAATCAGTTTTTAAATTGGTTTAGTTAAACTAGTGCTCATGTTTTTATTTCGGTTAAATGTGCTTTAGCTAAAACCCGTGTCTAATAGACTCAAAATAACAGACATTCAACTTGATTTAAACGGGGTCCATACAACCTTCTGCCTGACTTTAACTAGATAGGTTTAAAATTAAGTTAAACCTTAAGTTAAACTGGAAACATTCCATGTAGTTATGTGCTTATACTGACGTTATTTATGATCTTTAACATTCGCTTGCACACATGTGCGGGTCTACACTGTGCATACAAGGCTCTTTGTCAGTGTTTAAATATGCTTGCTTACATGATGAGAAACCAAGACTTGAACGATAAGATCACTGTGTTCCTTGGGGTCCCTTCTTTACTTAGAACATGGATTCAGATTGTGTTCTGGAATGCTTGGAGATGGGGTTGTACAGATGTCGTGGCTCAGAATGTGTGTTTCACATTATGGTTTCAATACTCCCATTTGGGTCTCCTCATTATCCTTGAGGTTTTGCCCATCAAAGTCAAATGACAGTTTGTCGCCACAAAACCTAGGGCTAAAATATCATCCTGGTAAAAGTATGGAGAAAGAAGCAAACAAGAGTCAAGTCCTTTAGGAGCTATGGAATTTTTACATATTTAAGCTGAGTCAGACCCATATTCAGGATTTAAAAACCCAGGATATTCATAAAATTAGCTCAGTTGGAGACAGTCTCCAAAAGAGAACTTTCAGGAATAATTACAGAGCTCAATGTCAAGTTGATGGAAAACATGGTTTGACATTTTATACATTGAAACCAATGTAGATTAAACACTTTTTTTGTATAGTATTACCACAGATATTTTAGAAAAAGAGAGCAGGGTTGTATAAAATATGGTGAACCATAAAGTGTGTGGGGATTTCTGTAATTTATGATGAAAATGAACATGATTGATGGAGTTATATGTCAGCTATAAGTAGGAACCTCAAACCATACTGTAATTTGCTTGGAGACAGCCAGCTGGAATGTACCTTGATCCAATTTTGATCATATGTGACCAGGAATACAAACAAACAAACAAACAAACAAACCCTCCTAAAGCTGTTTTTTAAAAAAAATACCTATTTATTTACAAACTTGTGCCTAGAATTACTTTCATATGAATCACTGGACTACTTATATCAGTTCAGTTTGGTTAATAAGTGTTCTTTTCACTGATTTTAAAGAGCATAATTGTCATATAGCAGCAAAAAAATCATGAAAAGCATGTTAAGTGCTGGTTGTGACTTTTCATTTGCCCTTTGCAAAGGGGCAAATACTCAGGCCTTGTCTATCCTTATGGAAAGATTGATGCTTCAGAGATTAATCTTCCGGGGTTTGATTTAGCAGGTCTAGTAAGGACCTGGCAAATTGAACTCCGATGGCATGCCTGTCGATCCTGATACTCCACGGGGTCATGAGGAGTAAGTGAGGTCGAATGGAGATTTTCTCCCATTGACCTCCCACAGTGGGGATGCTGAAGAAATTTGATTTAAGGTACGTCGACTGTAGCTACATAGTTCTCATAGCTAGAGTTGCGTATCTTAAATCAAATTTATCTTGTAGTGTAGACCTGGTCTCTGCCAGGGTAAATCTACACAGCTTTCATGAAATCAGTGCAGCTGTTCCAGTTTACAGAGGCTGATGATCTAGTCCGGTGTCTACAAGCGGTTGTGTTTGTACATCTCTTTAAAAAAAATAGAACATTTTATAGATGGTGATAAATTTCTGTTGAAAAGTCAAGTAGTGAAGACATTCTGAGGTTAAAGCACAGGTTTTGTTCTCACTCAACACACAACATAGGAATAAATTTCTGTTTCCCATAACCCATAACCAAGAACAAAAATGGTCTTGAATTGACTGATGCTCTGGATGAAGTAATACCGAAATGTGAAACCTGGAGCTTTCAGGGTTTATCCTGCCTTCAATCTCTGATATAGTTTGCTTGAGGTTACTGAGACTTAGTATTAAAATACAAATCAATTAGCGCTGTCACATTTTTGCACGGAAATTGTATAGACTGATAGAGTATATATTAAAGCAACACTTTCAGCTTGCTCTGGAACTGACGATATTATTAAGAACAAAAATATTTGGAATGCACATGAACTTCACAGTATGAACATCTAATCTGGGTTGCTATTTGCAAGATTTTTAAATAAGGCTCTGAAATATCATTTTTTTATAATGTGCATAACTTGTATTAGAGGGAAATTGGTAATGACCCCTTATATTTAGGTTTCTAATACATTCTGTTACATAAAAGATGTTACAACCTTTTTTCAGAATCTCTCAAACCTCCACTGTTGGCAGCAAACCTTTGAAATTCAACAGGGAGAAAGCCCTCTGGGTAGAGAAATGCCCTTTCCCCCCCCCACCTCCTGAAATTCCATTTAGGAGTAGGTAACAGAAATTGTTAAAAATTGACATTTTCTTTCTCTCACTTGCATACCTCAGGAAAACTTTGACAGCAAGCCAAAATAATAAGTGAACGCAAACATTCTAAAGAAATGGGCTCACACTGCACTGGGAACTGCAGGCAGAGAGGACCTGTGCCTGCTGAAAAGTAGGGGTGGGGCCAGGGACGGCCCAAGGTGGGCTGCGGCAGCTGGCGCCCCAGGCGGAACACGCGATTGGCACCCCCGCCTGCACGGCCCTCAATGCCGTGACGTCATCATTGGGCGCCCCAGGCGCCCTGTTGAAGGCAGCGCCCTAGGCGATGGCCGAGTTGGCCTATACTCCTGGGCCGCCCCTGGGTGGGGCCAAAGTGAGGGCAGTAGTTTCAGCAGATATTACTGAGCATGCTCACTTCACGTGAGCATGCTCAGTAGAAGCCAAGCAGCAAATGGGGGAAGCACACGACCCTGCATGTACCCTCTCCCCCCGCCTCATGCATCGCCTCTGGCTGCAGGAGTTGCTGTAGTTGTGTGTGAAGAACCATGCCTCACTCTTCAGCGCTTCAGTATGCCCTCCTCTTCACCTAGACCTGACACATTGGCCAAGTATCCCATTCCCATCTGTGGAGGCAAGCACTTTCCCAACACCCTTCAGCAGGGAGATAAAAAACTCCCTCCAGCAGGGAGATAAAAGGTACTTTTACCGTAATCCTGCCCCTTTGCACTAGGCATTTTGATAGTTTTTAATTCTATGATTTCAGACCATTTTTTCCATAGGACCCCTGCCTCCTTTACCTCAGGGAGGAGAATTAAAATTGTACAGACAGCTGCAAATCTGGGAATTCCTAATTTTTGAGAGCTTAGCTTTGCAACCTAAATAATCTTGTAGTGTAGCTTAACAGAGAGGGCTAGTTCCTCGGCTGGTGTAAATTAGCAGGATATATTGGACCTATTCTGATTTACACCAACTATGGATTTGGGCAACAAGCCACTCACAGTAAACTTTAAAATCATTCTCGTTAGGAATGAGTTAGTATCCAGTGCAATTACCAAATGCACAATTGTTATAAGATTCCCTAAATTCTTCCTCCAGTTTTTCTGCCTGTCCTGGACTCTCATGTAGCGTAGCTGGTCTTTGTTAATTGTGGCTACTTTCCAAACTAAACAAGCCTATTTAGTTCAGCTATGGGAGAAATGATCTGTGTCTATGTACAACAATTTGCTGAGCCGTGGACATCTTTGAGTGAAAAGCTCCAAATCAGTGGTTCATAGCCCAGTCGGCATGCAGCACCAGCCTATGTGACTTCCACAGTCCCGTACAGATAGTATATCTATTTTGTGGATACGGCATATATCACACACAGAGGGCTGAATATGTGTCCTACAACGGTAAATAGGTTGAAAACCACTGCTCTGAATAAATAATTTGTAAACTCTTTAGGGCGGTGTTTCCCAATTTTATTTGGCCACGGAACCCTTTTAAACGCGAAAGAATTTTGCAGAACTCCTAATAACAGTCTTATATATGGAGCTGAAAAAGTAGACCACAAATAAGTAAGGATAATAATAAACAAATGCTAAACAAGGTCATGACATCAACATTTAGTTTAATTGCACATATTTAAAAACAAAAATCACATTTAAGGTGTACAAAAAATAAAGCTCAAAAACTAAGATGCATAATATATGGTATATAACAGGCGATCGCATAACTGACTGCAGGCGCAGCGCTGAGTAGTGACATCATCGTCTCCACTCTCTGGCTAAGCTGGCATTACTCAGGGACACTAATCGTGGCAAACACAAATTAAAATTGTTTTCAATAAAATTAATAAATGCTTAAATATTAATTATTATTTTTTAAAATCATAAAATATTATTGTAATGGAATTTTCTCGCGGAACCCTTATTTTCACTGGGGTTCTGCGGAACACCATTTGGGAAACACTGCTTTAGGGAAAGGACATGTTTTAATCAAAGGGTTTGTAAAGGGCACAATGCCATATGAATTATTCTTTGTATTCTTTTTGTGCCTTGTTTCTTGTAGCATGTCATCTGCTGTCATGGTCCTTGGATTGGACTCATTGTACTGTGAGGTTTTGGCACCAGTTCTGGTTGTAATGGCTGATACAAATCTTATGGAGAAGACAAAGGGCAGGGGGTCCAACAGGATGCGGGGGAGGAAAAGCTGCCCTGGGGCCTAGTGATTTAAAAGGGGTCATGGGCCCCAGCTACCGCTGCTACTACCCCGAACCCTATAAATTGCTGGCGGAGCCTCCTGTCAGCTATAGCTCTGCCTCTTCCATCCGAGGCCCTGCCCCTTCTGAAGGGACCTGAGTCGCTCCCCTTCCCCCCGCCCCCCAGGCCAGGAGAGATCTTTCGTTAACCCACAAAAGGACTGTGAATTTGTAACCCAGCTCCATGGTAGGCTAGCTATGTGAACTTGGGCAAGTCATTTAATCTTCTGCTTTGGTTCTGCTAAATGCAAGCAGTATCTTCCTCGCATAAATGTAATGATCAGGGCTCGACAAATCCGCTTATCTACTCACCCGTGGCAAGTAGATTTCAGCTGGTCCGCGCATGCGCAGTGTGGGTCTCACGCATGCGCAGTGCGGGGCTGGCGAGTGATTTTCGCCGCCGTTTGTTGAGCACTGGTAATGATCCTCAAGTGGAAGGCAATATTTAATTACTGCTCATGTTTTAAAATATTTGTTCACAATCTCGGTGCAAATTTGCCATGCTCTTTTCCATCATTTTTGATAGTACAAAACAAAAAGGCATCTTTTAAAAGCTGCTTTTATATTTCTGGTTGTGGTTCAAGTTTGTTTAGTTTTTTCCTATAGGCTTTTGCTTTTGTAGGGCCCCTTATTGTCTACCCCCCCCTCCCTCCATAAGCAACTCTTTGCTACAGAGCACTTTGCAACAAAGATGCTATGCAAATTAACAAAGATTAATTATAATAGTAGAGGAGCATAATTACTAAAGGCTCTGTATCTGATGGTTTCAAATTGATATTTAGGGCATACCAACAGATCAGCAGATGTGGAGCTAAATGAGTGACTTGGAACATAAGGCAGCAGAATGTCAGAAAAGTATGCTGGGCCATGATTATTAATGGGCTTTTAATTAATGGGTATTTCAGGCAAGCCTGTTATTATCACATGTCTAGTTGGATTTGGTTTGCTACGCTCTCTTAGGACCTGGAATTCATGCTAGTTCTCATCTTTTTAGGACTAAATATTTTTGGGTTTGTCTCTGGCCATGTCTGTCTCTCTCATGAGAGGACATGACCTAAAATCTAGAAATGGATCTGAACCTGAACATCCTAGAACTTTGAAACATTCAAATCTGAATCAGGATCTGAGCTTCACAGCTCGGAGCCTTTGTGCTTGGTCTCTTTCATGAAATGATCCAAAGCCCATCACCTGTGCGCCTTCCAAACTCTCACAAGTTTGAATCCAGATCTGAACTTGCAGCACTTCCCGATGAAGAAAGCCGGGCATCTGTAGGAAAGCAAGGGCTGGTTTATTTAATGCAATAAGTACACTGAATGGTGATGACTGCTAGCATTTTAAAAATGAGTTCAAGCCACACTAGAGACTCTCTGGAAAAAGGGGAGGATTGAGGACTCTAGTTAAAAAGCAAGAAGTTGATCAGTCAAAAAGGGGCAGCTATGTTGGTCTCTGACTGCCTCATTCAAAGCTCTATTAGACCATGAGAAATGTCAGGAAAAGGACCATGTCCTATTTCAAAATAGGAGTAAGTTTGTATCTCCCTGCATGAGAGGCAGGATGCAATTTCTCCTGCCTTTAACATCTGCATTTCTACATCAAAAACTATGTGCAGGACACATCCAGTCAATTTAATTAGCCTTATAAACACAGGTCCTACAATTGACAGGTGATTCTTCCGCTGTTATATATAGCTCTTGGTGTCTGTTATTTCCACTCTAATTCATCTGATGAAGTGGGTGTTATCCACGAAAGCTCATGATTTTATATATTTTGGTTAATCTCGAGGGGTGTGTCCAGACTACATGGCTCCATCGACGGAGCCATGTAGATGAGGCAGGACGACAAAGTGAAATGAAGCGGCAATTTAAATAATCGCCGTTTCATTTAAATCAAAATGGCCACCGCGCTGTGCCGATCAGCTGTTTGTCGGCACAGCATGGCAGTCTAGACGGGAATCTGCTGACCCCAGAACTCTTCGTCAGCAGATCCTTTATGCCTCGTGAAATATTTAAATCCCCGCTTCATTGACTATTTCAAATGCCTACATTTGCATCCCTAGTTCAAATGAGGGTGCAAGTGTAGACATATCCTAAGATGCAACAGGAATACTTGATGTTTTCAAAGTTGCAGACTAACACAGGTACGCCTCTGAGATTCATAGACATATCGTCCATAATTCAGCCTCTCCATCCTGCAAAGTGCAAGAAAGTTACAATTAGACATCCAACATCTAGAGGCAAACTAACAATCTGGCATTCTGGCTCCATCAGTCTAGCTACTGTATCTTACATTCAGAATCTCCAAATGCTATCAGCTGGACATGAGGCATTAGCAGAATGATTGTAGCTGGGCACGTGATTCAGGCATATGATGAGTCTGTAAGAACATAAAGACACTCAGGTTTAGCCCGTCAGCTAGTGTAAATTGGCACAGTCCCACTGGCCCTCACCAGCTGAGCATATAGGCCTTATGGATAATATGTTTCACATCTCAGATTGTCTTTATTCACAATATTACGTGGCCCATTCTGTGGAGTGCATCATTTATCCACAGACTGTGCTTTCCATGTAATGTTTCATATTCGGCAGCATTGATATTTGTTGTTTAGTATTTTTGTCATGCCACTGAGCCAAAGGAGTTTCCTTCCATGTCACTTTTCAGAAACTGGAACATCTCAATGGACCGCATCTGTGGAAATGTATATGGTGTTTTCTAATATATAGGGAGTATTTTTAAACTAATCAAAAGTGGGAGCCATTGAAATGATCAGCAGCAATGGCAGGTAGCTTCCTGCTAGCTTAATAACCTGTCTAAGCAGTGATTCAAGCTATTCTTTTTGTGTCCCATTGTTATTTTCCTTCCATGCCATTTGTCTCCCTTCCATTAATTCACTGAATTAATTTAAGGGGTGGCCATCGGAGCCATTCTTGTTTCGCCTCATGATTCCCTCCTCCCCCACCCTTTTGTGCAGTTTCGCTAATGTCCAATAAATCTAGAAAGTGGATTTCAGTCGGATTTGTCTTGGCTGACTCTTTATCTTCAGTTTTCCTCGCTGTCTGTGTGTTGCTTGACAGGTCAGTGGGAATTGTCCTTCCCTGGACCCAGCGGTCTTTGCACTGGTTCCTTTCTCTTGTCTCATCCCTTAAAGGTCCTGCTTGGCTAGACAGAGCATTGTTGGGGGTGCATATTGAATTTACATTTGTAGCAACTGACTCACCCTCCGTTATATTCTTCTCCTGCTGTGCTGCTTCTGGTGAGTGGAAAGAATGGATTTTATACCGGTGGCATTTGGCTCTCCTGTTGGTATCTCTCTCGCTCTCTTTTGGGGAGCTTAATAATGATCATGTGCAATTGCTGGGGGTGGATAGTACATCTGTGATATTTGGCTTGCTCTCCTTTCATCTCTTTCCCTAGGTCCCTCTTTGTCTTCGTTATCTAGCTCGCCTGGCTGTTCCTTAGATTTTTCTCGGTTTCATTTGGACGCTGGAGTTACCAAAGACATGTGCATAACTATTTAGGACGGTTAATGACGCTATAAAAAATGAAGCAGGAAGAAGAAAAGGGATTAAAACTGCCCTCCTGTAGGAAATGCAGCTGGTATAACAAGAGGTGGTGTTTTGTTTTGTCGTAGTTGTTTTCTCATTCCTTCTTCAGTGAGGCTGGAGGCTTTTGCTCATGTCTGGGCCTAGTATTGTTCCGTTCGCTTTTAGCAGATCCTTGTCCTCTTCCGTATTAACTATATGGGCCAAATCATGGATTTTGGGTGAATTTCTTATCAACCTGATCAACTTCATCCCCTAGAGGATGACAGTCTCTCCTATTGATCTTTAAGGGTAGTTTCAATGTGTACATCCTTCCCCTAGTGGATTCATTGAAGGAAGGCACACACAGTGACCTAAGATTATTACTCTTAGATACTAGGAAAAACTTGGATATTAGGAAAAACTATTTCACTAGGAGGGTGGTGAAATACTGGAATGGGTTACCTAGGAAGTACTGGAGTCTCCGTCCCTAGAGGTGTTTAAGTTTCGGCTTGACAAAGCCCTGGCTGGGTTGATTTAATTGGGAATGGTCCTGCCTTGGGCAGGGGGCTGGACTTGATGGCCTTCTGAAGTCTCTTCCAGCTCTGTGGTTCTATGATTCTATGATACCATGTACTTCTTGAATCCTCACAAACAGGCATACTCATTGTTTCCTCATTGACACAGAGCTCATTCCAAGCTAGGTTATTTTATCTCACATTAAAACTAGTGGGTGGAATAGAGACATAGATTTTCAGCCATCTGTGTCCCAGACAACAATACACTGGTGTATCTTCCCCTGGATTGATGGCATTCTGAGGGCAGGAGAAAATGATGTTTATTGTATAAACGACACACCAGCCTTCTGAAGCGGTTGTTCAAAAAATATTGGAGGTAGAAGTGGGGAAAAGAAAGAAACTGAAATCTGCACACAAAGATGGGGGGAGGGAGAACAACGCCTTTGGAAAGCATCGTTTTAATTTCTGTTATAAATTCAGGGATCCCGTTTTTTCCACTCAAGCTCATCTGATGAAGTGGGTTTTGCCTATGAAAGCTCATGATACTATATATATTTTTGTGAGTCTCTCAGGTGCCACGGGACTACTCGTTGTTTTAATCAATAATTTTTTGTCAGGTAGGTTGTCCGAAATTCTTTCTAATCTAATACCAAGAAAATGGTTCCCTCTTGTCTCCACCTTCCTAGTTTGTACCCTGAGGGAATCCAAGCCAGAAAAGAAGTGCAGGGCTGGGAGAATCATGAAGGATTTGACATCAGGAGAAATTGCTCAATATTTCTTGTCTATCTTTATATACTAGTCTAGTACTCGCTGTCCTCTTCCATGCCTGGACATGATGTAGTGCACTCATGCTTTGTTTTCCGGCACTCATGGGGAATGTGCTGGATAATGAAACTTATTGCACTACTGCTCAGGACCAGGTTTGTGGTATGAAGAAATGCACCTGTGTCCTGAGAGAGGCCCGTGACACCAGGATCATTTCAGTGTAACCAGGATAAGAACTTTTTAAAATGGAGGTGAAAGAAGATGTTACCCAGATTCTTTCTCGGATAGTTCATTCAAGTATTTTTCAAGGATTTAAACATCTAGGAGGGTTTATCGGCATTTTGCTTAGAAACTGTAGTCCTGAGGTAGAACTAAATCCTGCGTGCTGCTTTTTTTCCCCTCTATAAATGATCGACCTAGAATGCACATAGACTCTTCCTTTCCTCATCTTTGCCTCCATGAGGCTGCTGTCCCAGCTCAGAATTGGTATTTGGTTCAGCACTGAGCCGTTCTTTGAAATGCTAAACCCTCGGTAGTGCTAAGCATGGTCAGGGCCGGCTTTAGGAAGTACGGGGCCCAATTCGAACAATTTCGACGGGGCCCTGCAGCAGTTTTGGTTGAACAAAAAAAAAAACCGCACAGAAAAGTTTCAACGGTGGGCCCAGAAATTTTTTGGGTTGAGCAAAAAAAAAAAAAAAGGCACAGAAAAAATCCCCAGCTACCTCCCCGACCAAGCCCCGGAGGTAACTAACACCCTCCCCCCCCGGGGCTGACACCCCCTCCCGCAGCGTGCCCGGCACACTTCTGGGTTCAGGGCACTGGGCCCCTTTAGGCACCTGGCCCGATTCGGGGGAATCGGAAGAATCGGCCTAAGGCCGGCCCTGAACATGGTTATAATTCATATATTTAAAACGTGAGGCCTTACCAGAAACCATGTGAAGCTGGATAACAGCAGTGTTTGTCTGCTAACCAGGATTTCTCTCTGCAATATTATATAGCCCCTGCCCAATGTTTGCCAGGACAACACCCTTCCAAAAGCAGTCTCTCTACAACAGGAATTTCTGGAGAGCTCAGGCCCAGGGGGATTACTTGGAGCTTAGCTGCAATTAACTACCCTGTTAGCAAATGAAACCAGGTCTTTAAGAAGCAAGAGCACTGAGTCACTTCCTCTGGTTTTACTTTTGAGAGCCTGACTTCCCTGGAATACAAGAGAAGAAAGCAGGATGTCCAAATCTCTTCATGGACTCTGTCCGCTAGAAGCCCATTTGGATAAGCATTTTCCGAGCAGATTATTTAGGTTGTGTCTCTATCATCACACCTTGGCTTTTTGACCAGTGTTGCATTCTCCCCAAGGATTAGGTGTATCTGTTTCTACAGATGTTATCGGGACCAACTATCCTATAGGACGTGTTTTACTCCTCTTCATATACTTAATATAAACTAATGTTCATAACAAAGCAGATCTAGGCAAGGTGTGTTTGCTATGGGCTATATTCTACCTTTGATTGACATGGATGTACAGGGACCAATGGGACTTCCACTCCATCATCAAGAACAATATAATAGCCTAAGATGAAAAAGAATGGGTACTGTAGGAAATATGAAACAAATAGAGATCCCCTTCCGACACTAAACTACCTACTAATACAGGAGTCTAGTTGTCTGCTGGGTATTTGTAGGATACCTAAATGAATCACATTGGCTAATATCTCCCCATCTTCTGGACAGTAAATGGAAATTCATTATTCTTGGTAGTAGCTATCCAGGCTGCCTTCCAAACCTCATCAGGTCCTAATCTTGAACATAAAATAAATTGAGCTCAAAACGTCCCATCACACCTTGCATTAGTAACTGGTGGTCACTATCCTGTAAAAGTGGTATGTTTTCCCTTAACAGACTGTCCAGTGTCGACGCGGAAGAGGGCTGCTATATGTTATCTGTTGTAAGTGGATTTCTATGAAAATCAGAATGTTCTGCCTCCCTGGTGGAGTTAATTTCACAATAGTTTTATTGGAGATGTACCCAGCGCAATGCCTTGTGTGTTTGGGGAAGTATGTGTTGGATGGGGCCTCAAATGGCAGTGCAAAGTAATGCATTTCCTGCTTGCAAAAGAGAAAAATTCCTTTCCCATCAATATTTGATTTTCACCAGTGATGTGTCAGCTCAAATTTCTGAACATCAATGTCTAAGGCAGAAAAGTCTTGGTGGACTGTTCCATATGCGGAGATGCTGCTTAGTATGATTTTTGTCTTTCAGCCCCAAACCCTGACAGGCAAACATAACATTCCTTTTATCTGTCAAAAAGAAATATTCTCCTCCAGGGAGCTATGAAGTTTCAAATTTAGAAGCAAAGACTGAAAGAAAACCAGAGCACGGGTGGGAATCCAACTCCTTTTAGCTCTGTCCTTTGCCCAGTCTATGGTTGGTTATGATGATTTGAACATCGTCAGTGGGAAGATGTTTCCAGAACCTTTCATACCAAAAGACCTTTCCTCTGCCTGCCAAATCTGCAAAGAATAAAAAAAGTGATAATCTGACTGGGGTCATTCTGGCTTGAAATTTCCATTTCAGAAGCATTTCTGTGCTAATTCAACCACCCCGTGCTAAATAAGAATGCCTCAAACACAGTGCTAATTGCTTGTTTTAAAAAGGAAAACCACGCCAGTGGCTTCAAGTATATCATAAACATCAGAAAACTGGAACCATTTAATTTTTTCTCCTGATATTGCTGAAAGGATAAATATAAAAACAAATTGGGGTGGTGGGTGCTATTTCATGCCATTGTGGTGTTGGCAGTATTCAGGCTAAGAATAATAAATTAAGTCTGCAGGTATTAATGCCAAGCATGGACTACAGTGCTGTTTTTAAATATCCCATGATGAATTATTCTTCATCACTTTAGAAAAACATCAGAACCATCTCTCGACGTAGCTTGACTCTGGATGCCCTTCAACTCTGTTGCACTTCCTTGACAGGCTGTCTGCTTTTGTTAAG
The DNA here is from genome assembly GCA_032595735.1 of Pelochelys cantorii. Taxonomy (NCBI): domain Eukaryota; kingdom Metazoa; phylum Chordata; order Testudines; family Trionychidae; genus Pelochelys; species Pelochelys cantorii. The sequence goes on from CM064333.1 coordinate 6,807,159, forward strand.
GTGATGTATCTCATTTGGCTTATGATACTTTCTTTTGACTATTGTATGTCTCTGAGGATCAAGGGGGAAGTCCCTTTGAATGCAAGCTGAGGGAAAGGTTAAACTTGCACACAGCAGACTTCATGCTTTGCAGTTTACCTGCATAACACTACAGTTAGTGCTGGAACATTTTCCTTCACCAATCAGCACATGGTCTAGTTTAAAAGTCAGTCCTACTGGTGTAAACTCTTTTATTCCAGTTGGACATTGAAGGCTAAACTGTGCCTCTACAGACAGTGTGTGTAGCTGAGGTCAGAATGGAGCCCATAACTTTTCAAACCAAATTGATGCCATGTGGGAAATGGATAGTATTGGCTTTCCTGTGGTGAATCTGAGCTTTGTGCAATTCTTGGGAAAAATGCTATATAGAGTCAAATACTTGAATGTCAGATTTGGCTGAAACGGTACCCACAGGCATGTAATTTCAGAGTGAAAAGCCAAAAAAGTTTGACTGACTTTAGTAGTGAATGAGAAAGCAAGCACCACTCCAAAGCTGCTCTTTCCCGCATGACATTAGTTGCTGCTCTGAGTTAGATGCTATATTTCCAACCCATTAATAGCCGGCTAAAATGAAGGGGATGCCTTATACAGATTACAGGATTGATTTTACCGGGTGTTGAGTTCCTCCTAAGAAGAGCTGAGTGCCCTCATCTCTGACGTCACTGGACCAAACTTCATATAAACAAGAAAACAACTTAGAGACAGTAGTTTCAAGATAGCAAAAGGTCGACTTACAATACACAACTCCAGCTATGTTAATTACACAGCTGGAGTTGACGTATCTTAAATCACCATCCACAACCGGGAGGTTGATGGGAGCAAACTCTCCCATCGGCTTCCTTTACTCCTCATGAGGAGCAGGAGAGACTGGAGACGACGGGGGCACCCTCTGAGTTCAATTTAGCGGGTCTTTATTAGACCCACTAAATCGAACACTGGAAGATCAACTGCGGTAACACTGATCTCCTGCATAGTGTAGACATGGCCTCAGTATTTAGTGGTCAGTCGGTTGGTTCCCTTTTCAGAATGACTCTTTCTCTTAGTCTAATCTCACCATCCTCTCCCCAAAAAAGGGAAAAATAGGAGGAGTGGCTTTCTTAGTCTAACCCGGCTAAGGCTTATCATACAAGCTTCAGTGCAGGGCAGCAATAAAGCATCTGGCTGCATTCTGCTGAAATCAGAAGACTTAAGCACATACTTAAATGATTTCCTGCACAGGGCAGCTGGGCCTATATTTTATGGGATTTCTTTTATTTGGTGTCTAATGTCCTGCAATTCATATCCAATAAGAAACTGCTGAGCAACGTTACGTCAGACTGAGAATAAGTTTTCAAGCAATAAACATGCAAAGGATTCTATGGGGCAATGGAAATGTGTGAGAATTGAACCAGGCAAGAAGACTAAGACTCTGCCCTTTATTAATCACGCACGTCTTATTTTCCTGCAGGGTGTCACACAACGTATATGCTGCAATATAGCCACACAGCAAGCGTAGTTTTCTTGCAGTTAAAGTAGAGTTAGTAAAATCATTCTGCTTTAAATGAGTTCATTCTAACTGATGAATTTGTAGCGTTCATTCTGGGCTAGATCCTCCACTGCTACATCAGTTGAGGCAAGCTAACCAGTTTATGCAAGCTAAAGAGCTGGTCCTGGTTGTCTGCATTCTGACAGCTGGCTGGTATTCTCTTGCATAGCTGAAAATCTGGACCCTTTCCCACCTTTCAGCATGCCTGGTTACTCCTTGGTATGTTCACACCAGAAGTACACGGGTTGTTGTTCAGTTGTTGCTTAGTATTCTCCAGTGTAAAATGTTCCCAAAGTGTTTCACACGCACACGCAATTAACTAACCCTCATGACACAAAAAAGAAAGAAGGAAGCATAAAGTCACTCCTCAGAGATCGCTTGGCTGCTTTCTGATGGCATTTCCTCCCATCGAAATTCCACTGCTCTCTCTGGAATGGACTTCCGCCTCTGCTGCCATTAACTTTCACGGAAATATATTCACCCCAAATTACCTCTGACACTTGTAAAGTGCTGCCAGGCCATATAACTCGTGCCTAGTGCCAAATGGCAGCGAGCACAGCTTGTGCCTACTCCGTTTAGTGATATGATAGGCCTGAAAGACAAACCAGCTAGTACGACTAAACTGAAAAAAAAGTAATGAAAGCACTGGTGTCTGAAATTTTGGATGGTTTTAGGAAATGAATCTCCATAGCCTTTCGCAGATTGCTTTACAGTGGGTTCCTGTCAGAGGAAAACTTCTCATGTCCCATTTACATGGTTGCATTACTGGCGATCCAGTGAATCCCATAGCTGTAGGGTATCTGTCCCCAGAACAACCTTTTTGTCTATTAGGATGAGGTGCCTTTTACATAGAAGGGGTGGAAGCAGTCAATTATCTTTATCTTCAAAAATCTCCCATTCATCCTTTCCAGGCTCCAGAATGGTAGTATATAATCAATATCCTAATCAGGCTGGCTAATTATGGTGGTAGAGACCCATTCAATGCAGCTGTCTATATTCAATTGGGGCCGTTCAGAAGTGAGGATGGATCCGTTTGTAACTGTCCACAAAAATAATACCAGAGGCATACAAAGGAATATTTACATCCAAATAGAGCAGCGCTACCGAACTAGGCTTCGAGCCAGTGTTACTATGCAAGGTAGCTAATATAAATGAATCGTAAGTGAGGTGATGTTTCCGCATTATTTCTAGCACTTAGTTTTGTTTGGTGACAATGTGAGAAAGAAAAAATCAGAAAGGGAAGGGAGCCTGTGAGCTATTTACAAAGGGAAGGAAGGGGTCCCACTGACCCCTATCTGAGGAGGGAGCAGAGTTCCCTCCCATCTGAGATATGGGAAAACAAGCTGGCCATGCACTGATGCAAAAGGGTGCTTTAGACACTGGAATGAGGCAGGAGGGGTATCTCTCTTAAGACTGTATCGGATAAGAACGAGGCACCTGCTATTGAAAATTCTGAAGCTAGACCCGTCTCCGTACCTCCTACCGTCTGGAAAGGAACCTTCCCCTGCCCCATGAGCTCTCCAATTCTTTTCAGACTAGAGATGAAAAATGTCTTTCCTTCCTTTCTTACATTCTCAGGGTTTTCCTCACTGCCAGTCTGTATTATTTAGCCCCAAGACTGTGCTATTCAATGCTAGAATGGAATGATGGAGTAGGAAATACCATGGCATATTGCACTGCATTGAAACCCATGACATAGTAAAATCAACCCCCTCTCCCCCCACAAGAAGTTGATCAGGGCTCCAAACTAAGAGCATTGTATAGCCAGCTGTTGAAAGACCTAGCCTACTCAGCCTACTTAGCTACATCGCTGCGCTGTGATCCCACCAGACACCACAAGATCATTAGAATTAGGCAAGGGACTTTGTGGGGTGGGATGTGAGTCTCCCCCCATTCCAAATAAGAAAACCTCTGGGTGATGTAGATGGCTTAGTATTTAAGGGTGCAGTGTCGCTGACAGCTCTCTGTTGGGGGTGATGTAAAACTGAGATCATAACAACCGTCAGTTATTTATGATCCCGTACCACTCTTTGCAAGTGGGGGAGGGTGTACGTTAGTGTCCTGGGCCTATTCCAATCCAGATTATTATATTGTACCTCCCTATATTCCCCGTGCAGTTTCAATTGGGAACAATATTCTTCACTTTCTCTCTAAGGATATGCCTAGACTACATACCTTTTTTGATAAAAGGATGTAAATTAGATGTATCGAAAATGCAAATGAAGCTGGGATTTGAAGTTCCTGCGCTTCATTTGCATAATGGCAGCCGCCACTTTTTTTTTCGAAACGGGGCTTTTTGAAGAAAAATGGCAGTTTAGACAGGGCATTTTTGACAGGGAATGCCCTGTTTCAAAAGATCCTGTACTCCTCATTTTTTGAGTACAGGGTCTTTTGTACCCACTTATCCATGCCCTGTATACCTGCCTTCCACCAGAGTGTGGCAGGATGCTGGCTTAGGTCTGTCACGGTATGTATGCATGTATGTATGTGTGTGTAGTCATGGACCAGGCTCCAAGTATCACCAACAATGCCACCTACCTATGCTCTGTTTCACCTCCTGAAGGCATTTGAGAGGGATTCCTCTGACCTTGAAGCATAAGTTTCACATTGCTGGAGATTTCTCTTCCAAATAGACAATGCAGCTGCTTTTTCTGGCCCTTCAGGGTCAGGGAAAATATCACTTGTAGGCTATACATCTGCTTTCTCACAGCACAAAGCACCTCAGACCATCAAAGCATTCACAGAGTTTTGGCTGGGGTGCACAAAGTGCTCTAACACATTACATGTCTTTTCGGAGACAGATCCGCAGCTGGTGTAAATCAGTGTAGCATCGTGGACTTCACCAGAAAGCTAGGAAATGCTGGAACTCTGCCGATGGAGACTCTGGCCCTCAGTCTCCAGCAGGCCTCTGAAATACTCTCAGTTTTGGAATAGTTTTAATGTTTGCCTTCCAGATGCATTCAGACACGTCCCTTCATCCCAACTAATGATGAATCATCTCCTACAACATGCACCTTTGGGTGGCCTTCATCCATTCCACCAGGTGCACTAGATCCACGTTTTACTCATTGGAGATATTTTGGCAGCAGTTTACATGCCTAAATCACGTGCATGCTCATAAATATTAGAGAGAAATCCAAGGAAACCAGTTCAAGAGCATGCTACAATGCAGGCTTCTATAGGATTCCTAAAAGAATTCCTAACCCCCAAACAAACAGCTTGTCAAGTTGTTTACATGCGATGGCTATTTTCGCTAATTTCAAAGTCTAGACTGGCTCCACGTTAATTTTGTGGGGGTTCCTTCCCCACTCAGCAGAACACATGGGATAAGGGGTCCTGGGAAAGCCGCAATCAGGCACCACAAGGGTCTGGAGACAGAGAAGACACTCTTGCACCAAGCAGATGCCTCCAAAGCAGCAGATTTTGGGGACCACCTGCTTCACAATCTGATGGCAGGGAAGCTCTCAGAGTAAAAGCTAGCAGAGGCCATAGGCCTGTGTCTGCTTCACGCATGACATGGAGGAATGAGGGTGACTCCATCAGAAGCTCAAAGCCCGACGCTGATTAAATTATTCATGATAAATACATTATTTGAATTTAGCTGCTTTTTCTCTGTGCACAGTCTGCTCCTGATTTCTGCAGCGTGTTTCAAAGGCATCACCAAATAAAGTGGATGAGCAATTTGTTCACTTTGGTCCAGATCCTCAAAGGCATTTAGGCTCCTAACGCCCATTGAAATGTAGGTGTCTCAATAACTTTTAGGATCTGGGCCTTTCCCGATTAGTATTCACTGCCCAGCTGTGCATAGTAATGATGTTGCTCCTTGACTTGAGGTATGTCTACACTTCATTCCTCCCTCTCGAGAGGAATGCAAATGAAGACACCCGAAATTGCAAATGAAGCAGGGATTTAAATATCCCGCACTTCATTTGCATAATCACGTTATGGCGCTATTTCGAGAGAAAAAACGGGGTTATTTTGAGATAAAACCCTTCCCTCGAAATAACCCTTACTACTCAAAAAATGAGGAGTAAGGGTTATTTCGAGGGAAGGGTTTTATCTCGAAATAACCCCGTTTTTTCTCTCGAAATAGCGCTATTTCAAAATAGCGCCATAACGCAAGTATGCAAATGAAGCGTGGGATATTTAAATCCCCACTTCATTTGCAATTTCGGGTGTCTGCATTTGCTTTCCTCTCTCTCGAGAGGAATGAAGTGCAGACATATTGGAGACTAAAACTTACTAAAGAGGAACATAAGAACGGCCATATTGGGTCAGAACAGTGTCTTGTCTTCCAGCAGTGGCCAATGCCAGAGGGATCATCAGGTGATCTCTCCCCTGCTACCCATTCCCAGCTTCTGACAATCAGAGGCTAGAAATACCATTCCTACCCATCCTGGCTAATAGCCATTGATGGACCTACCCTCCATAAATTTATCTAGTTATTTTGGAACTCTGTTAAAGTCTTGGCCTTCACAACATCCACTGGCAAGGAGTTCCACAGGTCGACTGTGTATTGTGTGAAGAAATACTTCCTTTTGTTTGTTTTAAACTTGCTACCTTTTAATTTCATTTGGTGACCCCTAGTTCTTGTGTTATAAGGGCAAGTAAATAATTTTTCCTTATCTACTTTCTCCACACTGGTCATGATTTTTGTAGACCTCTATCATATTCTCCTTTAGTCTCCTCCTTTCTGAGCTGAAAATTCCCACTTTTATTAATTTTTCCTCATATGGCAGCCATTCCAAACCCCTCATCATTTTTGTTGTCCTTTTCTGAATTTTTTCCAATGCAAGGAGATGAAGAAATAAGATATGGCAAAGAGTTAGTAAGAAATAGTAGCTAGTGAACTCTTTTTCATATTCAGTCACCTTTTTTGCCCTGAGAATGGAGGTGTTCCTATACAGAGCATTCATAATGAATCGGAAGAGGCACCCATGTGGCAGCTGTTTGGCATTTGAGTGTACATGCATAAATATTGTCCTCAATCGGGCAAATCCATAGACGTGTGAATAACTTGACTGAGTTCAGCTGGATCACTCTCATGCTAAATATGTTCAGGGCCACAATGTTCGGCCCCAGGGTGGTAGATAAGAAAAAGCATTGTCTTTATCACTGTTTTTTTCCCCCCACATCATTTCTTTCTTATTAAAGAACACTTCCCACGCAGCTTTGCCACTTCCAGAAGGCCAATAACCTCCAAACCACAAGTCCAATATATAGACTTCCTAGCCTGTGAAAAGAAAAGTCAAAGTCCCTGAAGGATTGAAAGCTTATTTGTTCCCTTAATATCACAGTAACTATACATGCTGTTGTGCCTTTTTCTGTGGTTAAGTCTTTTAATAACACTGTTCTCATTACTCTCCGTTGCCTGGGGTCTAACAGTAGAAATATTTTATTTACGAAAAAAGTTTCTGGTGTTTAGTCTGTGCATCTTGCCTCGAGGTATGAATAGGCAGCCAATGGAGACTTTCAATATCAATGCCATGGTCTGTGTTTTTAGGCGCTTGCAACACATGATTTGCACGGTATGCACTGCTGATTTACTTGAAGGTTTCGGTGGGGGTCAATCATCAATCATTCGGAGACACAAAATTACCAGCTCTGAAATTCAAGGTAAAACCTTTTTAAAAAAAACAAATTGGGGAAAAAAGCATTTTATCTTACCCAGCACTTGCTACATTTGAGCACATTTCTGAAAATGCTGTTATGTGAAGAAAACAGTGCAATTTCTAACACCCCACATTTGGCTATTTTAATGTATTTTGAATACCTGAATTTGAGGTGTTACCAGATAGATGAAAAACATAGTGTGGATGACCGCTATACAAATAGAAGAATAATGTCAGCAGGCGTGTAAGTGTGTAATCGCTTAAAAGCCAATCTAAATTGCCAGATATGTTGCCAATGCAAAATGAGAGTGTGCGCATGTGTGTGTTTGGGTACACACACGCATACACCTATAAACACATAAATACACCTGTACGCACACCACCGCTTCAAAAGAGCTCACTGAAGTTAGGCAAAGGTCAGGGCCGGCCCACAACATTTTGGCACCTGAGGCGGGGAGCTCAAATGATGCCCCCATGCTCCCTTGCTTGGGCCAAAACTTTGAAAGGTCTCAATTCTGCCTTCTTACTGTTCTACTCCTCTCATGGTTCTGTTCTGCTACCTACATATGTACCAGTAGCAGACACAATTTTCTATACTCTGGGTCCTACTGGTGCCCCCCCATAGTCTGGCACCTTAGGCAGCCACCTCAGTTCACCTCATGGTAGGGCCAGCCCTGGTGAAGGTCGTACCAAGGTTCCATGGCAGTGACTACCAAGATTTCTCCTAAGCAGTATCTGCCACTTGTTCCAAGTAACGTTAACGTGGCTTTGTGATTACATCGACAGACGGGGGGGTGGGAGAGAGAGATTTCTTTGTTCGGTGAATTTACCATGTAGTCCTGGTGAATTTGGGGAAGGTGTCATGTCACATTAACAGCTACAGACACTGCAGCCCTCTGTGCTTAACTCCCAAGACAATGACGTGCAGATAGATAGATTGGAGGCATCCCCCCTTCAAAATGGTGAGTGGCTACCACCTAATTATTTTCTCATAAGGGCTGTTAGACCCCTGTCAGTGAGCAACAGTTTTCACTCACTGCTAGGATGGGCCTGAACTAAAACTGTGGATCTAAACATGTACAAATGGTAGGTCAAATTGGATTCAGATCAAAGGTCTTGAGAGTTTTGTCTCTGACTTTAAAGGGAGTGGAACCAAGTCTGTAAGGTCTACAATAGGCCAAAAAAAATGAGATCCACATTGAAACTTTGCAGCTTTGCATCTGATGGAGTACTGCAGAAAAGAATCTAGGGGTCTTAGTGGACCACCAGCTAAATAGGAGTCAATAGTGTGATACTGTTGTAAAAAAAAGCAAACAGCATTCTGGGATGCATTAACAGGAGTGTAGTGAGCAAGACACGAGAAGTCATTCTTCCGCTCCACTCCATGCTGACTAGGCCTCAGTTGGAGTACTGTGTCTAGTTCTGGGCACCACATTTCAAGAAAGACGTGGAGAAACTTGAGAAGGTCCAGAGAAGAGAACAAAAATTATTAAAGGTCTAGAAAATATATCCTCTGAGGGAAGACTGAAAGAACTGGGTTTGTTTAGTTTAGAAAAGAGAGGACTGAGAGGGGACATGACAGCAGTTTTCGGGTATGTCTAGATTGCATCCCTCTGTTAGTAGAGGGATGCAGATTAGGCAGGTCGACATTGCAAATGCGGCAGGGATTTAAATATCCCGCACCTAATTTGCATAAAAATGGCCGCTGCGTTTTGCCGACTCAGCACTTTGTCCGCAAAAAGCGGCAGTCTAGGGGGGGATCTGTTGAGAAAGAAAGACTTTTTCGATAGATCCCTTATGCCTCCTGCAAAGGTGTTACAAAGAGGAAAGAGAATATTTGTTCTCCTTGACCTCTGATGATAGGACAAGAAGCAATGGGCTTAAATTGCAGCAAGGGAGGTTTAGGTTGGACATTAGGAAAAAGTTCCTAACTGTCAGGGTGGTTAAACACTGGAATAAATTGCCTAGTGAGATTGTGGAATCTCTATCATTGGGGATACTTCAGAGCAGGTCAGACAACCACCTGTCAGAGATGATCTCGATGGTGCTTGGTCCTGCCATGAGGGCTGGGGACAGGACTCGATGACCTCTCGAGGTTCCTTCCAGTTCTAGTATTCTATGATTCTATGATCTTGGGCCCAGTTCTGGACGCTGCTGACTAGGGTTAGTTTTGAAGACAGTTAAATCCCCCAGATTAGCAAAGTGCTTAACGTGCTTAACAATCTGTCAACCTCTGCATCACAGTGGCTCTCCACACCTGCCCCCCAGACCTTCAGAGCCATCCTTACCCACAAGCAGAACATGCAGCTCTATAGGGCACCCGAAAATTTGGGGCACTGCTGAGTATTCATGTCCACCCACCCTCCTCTTCCTATCCCTGTTCTGTGGCTCTGCTTCCTCCGGAGAGGATCTAGTTAACTTACAAGTGAAAAAGCCTGACAGACCTCTTAGCAGAACACGGAACCTGGGAAAGAACCATTCAAGTGGTAATGAAACTATTTAACAGGCATTTGCAAACCCCAGGTATATACGGTCAGTTTCTGAATTTACTGTGTTATTCTACACAGGACCTTCGCTTAAAATTTGGTTTCAGATATTTCATTAGCATGCTGCTGAAGATATAAATATCACATCTCTAAAAAAATCACCATTCCCCCGGGCTGCCACTGGGCGTGGGGGAGCCAGTTTGAGGGTCCTGTAAATCCTAAGGACGGCCCTGCAGCCCTTTGTCTTCTCACTTGCTCTTTCCCCACCCCCCACCCCTCTATTTTCATTGCCTTCCCATTTAGCCAATCCTCTCCCAATTACATCCACCCAGAAAAAAGTTATCATGACTTCTGCTGCCATCACATTGTTCATTCTGTGCATGTGTCAGATCTTATTCCTCCGCTGTATGTCTGTCTTGACCACTTAGATTGAAAACTTTTCAGAGCAGAGGATGTCTATTACTCTGTGGTTATACATAGGCGGCCCTGTCTTTGTTGATCCCTTGCCACTACTGCAAGATACATGATTATTAAGGCTCACTTTAAGCACCAGTGTAAGTCCATTTTTATTTAGTAAAAGACTTAAGCATGTACTTAACTTTAAATCAGCAGGACTTAGATGGACGCTTAAGTGTTTTGTTGAATCAGGGTCTAGAAGCATAAAATATTTTAATTGCGTCCCTGAGCCATTCAATCTCCCAGCAAACATACTTTCATTTGCAAGCTAAATCTGGTTTAAATCCTGGACTGAGGCGGTATATGGAAACACGTCACCACCTTGATCTCTGGATACTTGTAAACCTCAGATTAAAGACAAAAAAACTACAGATTGCAAGAATTGTACCATATTTGCAGGGTGTCTGTTTAATGTTTAGTTATGAAAGCACTTTGTTTTGTCTTTTAGGGCTGTTCCAAGCTATTATTTTCTATTCTGGGGTGTGTCTGTGATTAAAACGCAAAAAGCAACAGCTTAAAGTTTGTCTCCTTTGTTTCTTCTTCCTTCACGACCTTTTATAGAGTTTTGCAAATTAAATTTGGTAATCGACATGGACAAGTTTCTTTAACACAAATTATAGCCTATCTTAGAATGCATGATCTGTTTCATAGTCATTACTGTGGCTACGTGAGTCGCATGGCAGGAGACTCAGGACTCTAGCTTAATAAATCATCATGTACAGTCAGTTTAAGGCATGAAAGAACAAAAGCATAATATAATTTTTGGTTCAAGTAAAGGATTCTCCAGGAATATTTGTGAGTTCTCCATAACTCCCTAACCTTTGGGGCAAGAATGTATTCTGAGACTCACTTACCACTCCATGAATAAATAATACACTTCTGCCCATTAAGAAACCTTTACTGATAACCTGCAGCTCTGTTTGTGGTGCAGGAAGCATTTGGCTATCTTGAAGTAAAGTTTAGTTAATTAGTCCAGAAGTTCCAGAGAGAGGCCAAAAAATAAAGCCCCTGCTTGCCTGCCTGCCTGCCTATGCGCCATGCTTACTTGTGAGCTCAGAGTTACTTCGCAATCACAGATAAGCCCAGTTAGCACTGTCACATTCAAAACACTTTAAAAAAATAGGTGTGTCAGTTAATCACAGTTAACTCACACCATTGACTCAAAAATAATTGTGATTATAAAAATTAATTGCGATTAATCACTGTTCTAACCACACTGTTAAACAATAGAATACACACTGCAATTTATTAAATATTTTGGATGCTTCCATGTTGATGACACTCATTAAACATATATTAATTAAATTTGTGATTGAATTCCTTGGGGGAGAATTGTATGTTTTACCCACATTCTGCCATATATTTCATGGCATAGCAGTCTCAGGCTATGTCTACACTACAGAATTTTTTTTAAAAACAGCCATTTTTTCAGAAAAAACTTCACTTACGTCCACACTGCAATCACATTCTTTCAAAAAAAATCGAAAGAACAAAGGGTTTTTTCCAACATTGGTAATCCTCATTCTACGAGGAAGAAGCCTTTTTCTGAAAGAGCTCTTTCGGTAAAAGGCGTGTGTGGACGGGGAAGAGGGAGGTCTTTCAAAGGAAGAAGAGGAAAAAGCACAGGTGCCCTGGTGGCCACTCAGTCCATAGCAATCACAGCTTAAATGTGAGCTAGTGTCCATTCAGTGTGGACGCTACCTTTCAAAAAAGCAGATTGCTTTTTCGATGAGCTTTGGCAGTGTGGACGCTCTCTTTCGGAAGATCTCTTCCAGCTTCTTCCGAAAGAAGCCTGCAGTCTAGACGTAGCCTCAGATGATGACCCAGCACATGTTTTTGTTGAAGAACACATTCACTAACAAAATGGAAAGAAGGTACCAGTGTGAGATTTCTACAGATAGCTACAGCACTCAACACAAGGTTTCAGAATTTGAAGAGCCATCCAAAATCTGAGAGAGACAAGGTATGGAACATGCTTTCAGAAGTCCTAAAACCCACCATTCTAATGTGTAAGATACAGAACCCGAACCACCAAACAGAAATTAAATCTTTTACTGTTCATGTGTCATAGAATCATAGAATACTAGGACTGGAAGGGACCTCGAGAGGTCATCGAGTCCAGTCCCCTGCCCTCATGGCAGGACCCAGTACTGTCTAGACCATCCCTGATAGACATTTATCTAACCTACTCTTAAATATCTCCAGAGATGGAGATTCCACAACCACCCTAGGCAATTTATTCCAATGTTTAACCACCCTGACAGGAACTTTTTCCTAATGTCCAACCTAAACCTCCCTTGCTGCAGTTTAAGCCCATTGTTTCTTGTCCTATCCTCAGAGGCCAGGAAGAACAAGTTTTTTCCCCTCCTCCTTGTGATACCCTTTTAGATACCTGAAAACCACTATCATGTCCCCTCTCAATCTTCTCTTTTCCAAACTAAACAAGCCCAATTCTTTCAGTCTTCCTTAATAGGTCATTTGTCCTTATTAAACTTCATCCTGTTTACCTCAGACCATTTCTCCAATTTGCCCAGATCATTTTGAATTATGATCCTATCCTCCAAAGCAGTTGCAACCCCTCCAAGCTTGGTATCATCTGCAAACTTAATAAGCATACTCTGTATGCCGATATCTAAATTGTTGATGAAGATATTGAACAGAACCCTGCTCAAAACAGACCCCTGCGGAACCGCACTTGTTACTCCTTTCCAGCAGGATTGTGAACCATTAATAACTACTCTCTGGGAATGGTTATCCAGCCAGTTATGCACCCACCTTATAGTAGCCCCATCAAAGTTGTATTTGTCTAATTTATTCATAAGAATATCATGCGATACCATATCAAATGCCTTACTAAAGTCTAGGTATACCACGTTCACCGCTTCTTCCTTACCCACAAGACTCATTATCCTATCAAAGAAAGCTATCAGATTGGTTTGACATGATTTGTTCTTTACAAATCCATTCTGGCTGTTCCCTATCACCTTATTATCTTCCAAGTGTTTGCAGATTATTTCCTTAATTACTTGCTCCATTATCTTTCCTGGCACAAAAGTTAAACTGACTGGCCTGTAGTTTCCTGGGTTGTTTTTATTTCCCTTTTTATAGGTGGGCACTATATTTCCCCTTTTCCAAATTTCTGGAATCTCTCCTGTCTTCCATGATTTTCCAAAGATGATAGCTAAAGGCTCAGATACCTCCTCTATCAGCTCCTTAAGTATTCTAGGATGCATTTCATCATGCCCTGGTGACTTGCAGACATCTAACTTTTCTAAATGATTTTTAACTTGTTCTTTTTTTATTTTATCTTGTAAACCTACCCCCTTCCCACTAGCATTCACTGTGTCAGGCATTCCTTCATCAGACTTCTCGGTGAAGACTGAAATAAAGAAGTCATTAAGTATGTCTGCCATTTCCAAGTTTCCTGTTAGTGTTTCCCCCTCCTCACTGATCAGTGGGCCTACCTGTCCTTGGTCTTCCTCTTGCTTCTAATATATTTATAGAATGTCTTCTTGTTTCCCTTTATGCCTGTAGCTAGTTTGAGCTTGTTTTGTGCCTTTGCCTTTCTAATCTTGCCCCTGCATTCCTGTATTGTTTGCCTATATTCATCCTTTGTAATTTGTCCCAGTTTCCATTTTTTATATGACTCCTTTTTTTATTTTTAGATCATGCAAGATCTCCTGGTTGATCCAAGACGGTCTTTTCCCATATTTTCTATCTTTCCTATGCAGCGGAATAGCTTGCTTTTGAGCCCTTAACGATGTCCCTTTGAAAAACTGCCAGCTCTCTTCAGTTGTTTTCCCCCTCAGTCTTGCTTTCCATGGGACCTTACCTACCAGCTCTCTGAGCTTACCAAAATCTGCCTTCCTGAAATCCGTTGTCTCTAATTTGCCGTTCTCCCTTCTACCATACCTTAGAATCATGAACTCTATGATTTCATGATCACTTTCACCCAAGCTGCCTTCTACTTTCAAATTCTCAACCAGTTCCTCTCTATTTGTTAAAATCAAGTCTAGAACAGCTTCCCCCCCAGTAGTTTTTTCAACCCTCTAAAATAAAAAGTTGTCTTCAATGCAGTCCAAGAATTTATTGGATAGTCTGTGCCCCGCTGTGTTAGTTTCCCAACATATATCTGGATAGTTGAAGTCCCCCATCACCACCAAATCCTGCGCTTTGGAAGATTTTGTTAGTTGTTTAAAAAAAGCCTCATCCACCTCTTCCACCTGGGTAGACGGCCTGTAGTAGACCCCTATCACAACATCACCCTTGTTTTTTATCCCTTTTAGCCTAACCCAGAGACTCTCAACACACCCGTCTCCTATGTCCATCTCCACCTCAGTCCAAGTATGTACATTTTTAATATATAAGGCAATACCTCCTCCCTTTTTTCCCCGCCTGTCCTTCCTGAGTAAGCTGTACCCTTCTATAGCAATATTCCAATCATGTGTATTATCCCACCAAGTCTCTGTGATGCCAACGATGTCATAGTTGTATTTATTTATTAGCACTTCCAGTTCTTCCTGCTTATTACCCATACTTCTTGCATTTGTATATAGGCATCTAAGATACTGATTTGGTCTTGCCTCCCAGTTCTGCCTTGTCCCTCCTTTCTCTCTGCTATTATAGCCCACACTCCCTCCCATTTCTGACCTATCTCCCAGGTCTCCATGTTCTTCACCAAATTACCAGTCCTTCCTGAAATAGCATCCCATGGTCGAGGAAGCCAAAGCCCTCCAGGCAACACCATCTTTGCAGCCAGGCGTTCACTTCCAGGATGTACTTGTCTCTGCCTGGGCCCCTACCTTTGACAGGAAGGATCGAAGAGAATATCACCTGCGCTCCAAACTCCCCCACCCATACTCCCAGAGCCATGTAGTCACTCTTGATCCATTCAGTGTCACACCTCGCAGTATCATTAGTACCCACATAGATGAGTAGCATGGGGTAGTAGTCAGAGGGCCAGATAATCCTCGACAGTGCCTCCATAACATCTCAGATACAGGCCCCCGACAGGCAGCATACCTCCTGAGATGACATGTCAGGGTGACAGATGGGTGCCTCCGTCCCCCTCAGAAGAGAATCTCTGACCACCACTACCCTACGTTTCCTATTCGCATTGGTGGCAGCAGACCTCCCAACCTTGGGGGTACGAGGTTTCTCCTCCTCTATTGTAGGGGTTGATTCCTTATCTCCTGTATCAAGAAGGACATAACGGTTTCCTAGTACCACAGTGGGAGGGTTCGGAACAGGGGTGGAGCACTGCCTGCTGCCAGAAGTAACCAGCTGCCAGTGTCCACTCTGAGCCGTCTGTCCACACTGCTTTTGATCATTATCAGGCAGAACCCATCATCAGCTTAGAAACGTGTACTCTGGAATGGTGGTTGATGCATGAAGGGACACGTGAATCTTTCACACACTGGGCACATAAATATCTTGCGATGCTGGCTACAACAGTGCCATGGGAATGCCTATTCTCACTTTCAGGTGACATTGGAAACATGAAGCGGGCAGCATTATCTCCTGCAAATGTAAATAAACTTGTTTTCAAGTGATTGGCTGAACAAGAAGTAGGACTGAATGGACTTGTAACCTCTGAATTTTTACATGGTTTTATTTGCAAAGTCATTTTTGTACATAATTCTACATTTGTAAGTTCAACTTTTATGATGAAACATCCTTTATCACTGCAGTGTTTGTCTCAGATGACTTAAAAATACTATGTCTTTTGTTTTTACAGAGCAAATATTTGTAATAAAAATAATATAATGTGAGCACTATACATTTTGTATTGTGTAGTAATTAATATATATATATATATTTGCTTGCAAATATTTGAACTATAAACTGATAAAAGAAATAATATTTTTCAATTCAAGTCATACAAGTACTGTAGTGCAATCTCTTTATTGTGTAAGTGCAAACAACAAATGTAGATTTTTTTGCACTCAAAGCCAAAAACAATGTAGAAGTGTAGAGCCCTTGACTAGAGTTGAAAATATAGAAAACATCAAAATATTTAAATGGCATCCTATTGTTTAAAACACTTAATCAAATGTTTAATTGCAATTAATTTTAGTCACTTGACAGCCGTTAAAAGAATAAATAAAAAGCCTGTGGTAACTATGGTAGATTTCAGTGTCTCAATCAAAAGTGTGCACCGCAAAAATGCTGCAAATGGAAATCTCAGCTAGGTAAATATAGCAAATGGTTCAGCTGATGAAGCGTTTTTAGTGTCTTTACTGTGGTTATATAAACAGGTAGTTATATAGAAGCCATTGGTGCACAGTGAGATACAGAATGAGGTGGGGAGAGGAAAAGTTGGCTGAGGATGTTAGAAAGAGACCTGCTCTTCCCAAAATACCATGTGATCTGTAATGTGCACAGAACTGCCTGGGACCTCTATTTCAAAGGCCCCATCTTTAAAAACCCTCTCTTCACAGCAGACTTCGTGGAACTGAATGAAGCTGCCTCAGAAGGATGAAGGGCTACGTGAAAGATGCACAGGGCTAGATCCTTGTTCTATGGTCTTGCCCGTTAGCCTTGCTGGGGTGGCCCAGAGTGGGTGGATTCTGTACCAGGCGGAGGGGTGCTCCCTGCTAATTTATAGCCACCAGAGGTTGCTGTGCTGGCCATCCCACCTTCATCCCAGTGCCAGGCCGAGGAGAAGATGTGCTGGATCTTCACTGTGCTCTGATGATCCCGCAGTGATACAGGGGCCATAGGCCAGTGTGTCAATTAAAGTTGATCGTAGGCCAATATAATCTTCCTTGGGGAAATTACTAGCTCTCTAGTGCCCCCCTTTCCACTGCCCTGTGCCAACCAGTAAGAAGGGCTCATTGTGACTCACTAATTTAAGCACTTGCATAGCCCAGCCAGGCCATCATTCAGAGATGCCTACACTGAGTTCAGGAATTTGGGGCTCTGATAAAGCCCATCACTTAGATGGATATTTTATCTTGATTTAGACTTCAAGTGATGGAGAGTCTACCTCCTCCCTGCATACACCATTCTACTGAGGTAATCTTTCTAGCACCGGCATGTGTGGTACCAGGGAAATGGTGCTTCAAACCTAATGCTTGTTACCAATAAGTGATCCCATCCTGTTTTTTTATGTACTAAAAGGTGTTATGCTTTCTACCTTGCCTTCTGATTCGACGATGCTAGACCCTAATTTCATGGTGTTATTTCTATTGTTTGCAATAACTGCAAGGAAGCTAGAAAACGTTGCTTTCCTTGCTTTGTTCTACAACACTTGATGAAGATTCTATGCCGTGGAATCCAACATGAGTCTGCTTTGTTTACTTCCTTTCTGATACCTTGGAATGATCAATGAGATCATTAGGAAGGCTCAGAGCTCTGGGAATAATGGTTAATGGTTTGCAGTTGCTACAGCTGGAGAGCCAAAGGTGGTGCACAAGAACATTATGTTTTCTGTTTGGTTGGGTCTTTTTTTTAAAGCTATATAGCATGACGGTGAAGAGGTGAATTAAATAAATAGCTATTTCGAGTATTTAAAGGATAATCAACTTAACAATAAATCAGATTTGGATTTAATCTGTCTGGCAGCATCTGGGATATACACTTCAATGCACTTAAAACCATTTTCACCTCACAAGGACACTCCACCAGAGAAGTCGATTGCATCGTGGAATAGGCAAACCAAGGACCCTAAGCAAACCTGCTTCAAAACTGAAACAAAATCCATTCTGACCACTCACCCCTGGTTGTCATCTATCAGCCACACTGGACTCCATATGGGCTATCATCCAACAATTACAACTCGGACATGGCCAAGAAATCTTTCCTGAACCCCTGCTTCTGGCCTTCAAACAACCCCACAACCTCTTGAAGCTCATTATCAGAAGTAAGCTCTGCACAGACCAGGACTCCCCAACTCAAAGCAGCACCAGACCTTGCCAGAAAAACAGATGCGAAACCTACCCAGCTGGGATAGCATACCTTTCAAGATCCATAGATCCTACACACACCCATCAAAACATGTGATGTGCCTCTAGATCACTAAATTCTACAGTAATATCTATGTCGGTGAAACCAGACACCACACTCCCAGATAAACTCACAGAGAAAAATTATAAGACAAAACTACCACACCACTGATTGGTGAATGCTTTTCACAAAGCAATCACTCCATAGCTAACCTCTCAGTCCTCTTCCTCAAAGGAAGTGTGAAAAACACCATCCAAAGATGAACCTGAGAGCTTAAATTCCTAATTTGGCTAGATACTAAAAATCATGAACTGAATAGACACACTGGATTTATGGTTTATTGCAACAAACTTAAAGGACCTCCCCCGCCCAATGACTGCAGGAGTGTTAACAGGCCGTTTCGGCTTGAATATTGTGTTGAAATATCTGTTGACTACTTATGCTAAACAATCTGTTCCATCTTGTATTTAGCCGTGACACTCTGAGTACATTTCCCAGATGTGGAGAAGAGCTTTGTGTAAGCTCAAAAACATATCTTTCTCAACAAGAGATGGTGGTCCAATAAAAGATATTACCTCATCTACCTTGTCTTTGTGTCCCTTCAGCACAATTTAAAAGAGCTATTTATTCAGAACAGTAACTAAGGTGTCCATCAAATGTTACAAGAAACTAAATGAGCCAGAATACAACAAAAAGCAGTTGACTAAGCATTACTCACCTCTGAATCTTCAGTAAATATCTGCAGAAGAAAGTTGCTATCAGTAATTTCCGCCATAGCTGGAATTTTACAATAACAGTCACCAGAAGAAGTCTGCAGGTGAAAAAAAATTGCAACACATGTGCATCCTGACTGTCATTTGACCCACACTCAAGCATGTAAATCTCCCCTTATTCCCAAGATGTATAATCCTGGGATAAAAACGAAGCCATTGAGCGGAAATAACAGTCAGAACAATGTACCACTGACAGTATGCAGAGCTCAATCTTCTTTTCTGGCTTTCATTGCACTTCTTGCTGAGTGAAGGTTGAAATAAAACAGCCCTGCTGGAGTGTGTGAATCTTCAAGTACAACAGAATGATCTGTCCAGACTGAAAGTACAGGGAAAGATGAAACGGGAGGCAGATTAGAGTTGATGTACATTTGGCCTGAGACAAGGAAGCAACATCACTTCTCTCCTGCCATTCAGTTTGTGGGTTTGATCAGATAGGTCAGGGGCTCAACAGCAGGATTCTTAGTTCCTCCTTAAGTTTGCCTTTGGAGACCAGAGTATTCACAAAGCGATTACGTTATGAAAGTAAGGAATGGTCACGGTAAACTTATGCTGTATGTGACAAAAAGCAGATCTTCCAACATGGAGTATAACATACGTTTCTCTTTCAGATTTAGCCAAAAATATTTTTTTCATTGTTCCTAATAATTTAATCCAGTTTCCCTGCCCTCTCTGCACACTATTCAACTGGAAATTCCATGCATAAACATATTTGTCTGGCCAATTCCTTAGCTATCAAAGAGTTTCATAAACATGCATCGAAGGCTTCGTTCGTAATTATTATTCACTCTTTGAGCTGTCTGGAACTGCCCTGTGCATGCCAAATGGCTGGTTTTTGTGGGAGAAACAAACTCAAAAGGTGGCGGGTTGGCACAGGATAGATCTCAGAACTTGGCTGCTCCTCTGAACCTCATTCTAGAAACTTCATGAAAGCAGGATGTGTTGCAAGATTTGTTCCTGCCTTTGGAAGAGAATCTCTTGATACTTCTGCTGCTGATTAAAATGAGGACTCGCCCTGGCTGAAGTAGAGCAACACAGGAGTTGACTAGGTCATTGATTTTGGTAACTGTTGTCACGCATCTCCATGTGGTATGGTGATGCCACAGCATTTTGGGGTAACTGGAGGCAAAAAGAAGATGAGACGGGGGCTGACGGGCCATGCCTGTTCCCATGCCGGCCATAGGTGTGTGTGCTAATGCTGTAGGTAAGTGCACAGACACATAGCAGGGTCAGTCTTCCATCTGCTAGCGCTGTCCTCTCATTCCTGCAAATGGCATCTTCTAGAACGTGGACCAGGGTGGAAAATCTGCACTGATGTAAAATGACATAAAAGTGGCGTACAGGACGTCTTCTTAGACAGCACATATCACTTCTTTAAGGAGCTGAGACCCCGTACATAGGGTCAGCTGCATCAGACCAGCTCACAGATGGTAACACGTCCCAGAACTGAGGGTAAATATCCTAAGGTCCTCAGCAATTATCTGGCTCACTGGAGCCTCTTGTGTAGCAAGGCCCGCTCCGGGTGGCACAGTACCACCGGCATACCTCATCGCGATGATCAGCTGAGCCCAAGGAAAGCCAAGAACCCACAGTGGCTTCAACAGTCCATGGTCCTGCAGGGTTTTGGCCATGCCTCCAGAAGAGGGGAGATGGTGAGGAAGCTGGAAATGTCTGTGAGATTCTGCAGCTCTTGCTCGTGTTCAGGCATAGTTGCTCCCGGTAGTCCTGTCGCAGGCCCTATCTCACCATTAGCAACAACTGCAGGATCTGTCCTGAAGTAAGTACAAGGAAGGATACTCTAGCTAGAAGGGGTTCTGCCAGGATGAAGCTGGCCGCCTTTACCAACTCATGCAAATAGGTTCATTTTAAAGGAGTTGGCAGAGTCTCACCACAATCATCCAGTCTCCCAAAATATTATCGTTACCCCGGAAACAAAACTGTGGCTTGCGGTTCTCTTGCCAAACTCTTGGGTAGGGGTGGGGTTTCAAATAGCACATGGCTATTGTGACACCATTTATTCCTGCCTTCTCAATATCGCATATGATGTGTCCGGCTACAGTAATGGAAGCATGGAGCCTATGAATGTACACATCGAGCTGTGATCCCCCCCACTTCTTCCCTTTTGCCTCTTCCCCCTACATTTGTCTGCTCTAAACTCCTAAAATCATTTTCCATGCCTGTTGCCTCAGTGCTGTCGCTCACACCCAGGCCACTTCTTGAGGCCTTTTCCTAGCTTCCTGTCTGTTACCGCATCACTGTCAAAGTCCCCCTGGCCTCCATCTCTGCTCTTAGCTCTTTCTGCTCCACCAGTGTGTCCCCAGGGTTTTCCCAGTCCTCTCATTTTATAGCTCCCTATTGTGCTCTCGACGTCACACCTTCTCTTATGCCTGTTATAGGATCATAGAATCCTAGGGTTGGAACAGACCTCAGGAGGTCATTGAGTCCAACCCCTTACTACTAGCTTGGGATAATCGGTTTTCTAAGATCTGGACAACAAACCCTGAAAGAGACTGTGCTCCTTCAATGTCTTCTACAGTAAAAAGCTGATTAAAGTGAAGATAAAATCCCAGCAGTGGAGGAAGCTCTCATGGTAGTTTTTTGGCAGGAGGGGGAAGTGTTTAATGAAAATTAAAAATACCTTTTGAAATAACTATTTTGAAATTAGCATTTTTCGTGAGGATTACCTGTTGTTTTCCCTCCCTCTGGGGCATCTGGCATTGTCCACTGTCGGCAGACAGGATACTGGGCTGGATGGACTGTTGGTCTGACCCTGTACGGCCGTTCTTATGTTCTTACCTTTCTGCTGTATCTCATCCTAATGCTTGTCACTCAATTCAAACCCAGATTCTCTGCCCCACACAAACCTGCTGTTATTTCACTCTCTGCATCTCTCAGTGTGTCTACACTGCACTGTAACTAGAAATAAGATACGCAATTTGAGCTATGCAAATTGCGTATCTTATTTCGATGCTATTTTGAAATAGCTTATTTTGTCATTTGGCACTGTCTACACAGTGCCAAATTTCGAAATAAAGTTCTATTCCGAAATGTTCCTCACTCCTCGTACAATGAGGTTTACAGGGATGTTGGAATAGTGACCCCGAAATAACGGGCTTGCTGTGAAGACACAGGATAGCAATTTCGGGATACTCCGGTATCCCGAAATAGCGTTGCAGTGTAGACGTGGCCTCAGGTATTGACATCAGTAATGTTGCATCTCTTAGCACTGGTCTACACTAGGGAGTTATTTCAAGATAACTCCCCTTATTTCAAAATAACAAGCGGAGTGTCCACACTACCACGCCCGTTATTTCAAAAGAAGGGGCTGGTTATTTTGAAATAATAACTCCTGCTTTCCATGAGGAATAACGTTAATTTCAAAACAGTTATTTCAAAATAGTGGTAGTGTGGATGCTCTGGTGCCGCTACTTCAAAATAGCTACTTCCCGGAGTAATTCAAACTAATTACTCCCCAGTGCTTCCTGGGGCTCTAAATCGAGGTAGGTGTCCACATTAAGGGAACCTGCGTTGGACTAATTTTCCCCGTAGAGTGGACACGCTATTTCAAAATTATTGTTTTGGAAGTTATTATTTCAAAGTGAGTTATTTCAAAATAATTTCCTAGTGTAAACATGTCCTTAGAGTTAGTTATAGGAAATTATAGCTTTACAATATTTTCCAGACACTTCTGCTGCTGAGTTGTGGGACACTTTTGTTTCTTTGTTTGGGTTTTTTAGGCACCCCCATTTTGGAGTCCCATTGCAAAAAACCAGGAACGTGAACTTTGTCCTCACCAAAGCAAGGTGGTTCCCTCTCCCTAGAATGGTTGCCAAACAATGGAGTTTTGTTCTTTCCAGCTTTTGTTTAGAAGAACACATTCTCACTGCAGCTTGTAGCCCAAATCTCTCTTGGGAATTCTCGAGTTTCAGTATTGCGTAGCGAAGCTTACAATTAGCATGTTAAGTGAAGGGCAGCATGCTAATCAATAGAACAGAAAATGGACTGAAAGATATGTCTTTGTAATATTATACATTGTTTCAGACTTCTTTGTTAAGGAAATACTATATCATTAATGATCTGGTTTTGGCCAGCATCTTAAGCCCAGGGATAAGTGTTCCTTATTTTCTTAAAACAGATGTTTTATCTGTCACACACAATGTTTATCAGATTAGGTAATTCCAGGTGATCATGTCACCTTGTTGTAGTTAATCCTTTAAGGAAAGGTAACCTAATCAGAATTACTGAGCAATGTGGGGAATTCATTTGTCTTTCTTTCATTTTGCTGTCATGGGAAATCACGTAGCCTCATACAGTATGTGCTGGAATCATTATACTACTCTATGCTATATCACGTTTATTTTATAGGTTCTAATGCCTGTTTATCTCATTTTAAATCAAAATGGGAAATTCAGTTGCATGTTCTGAGGATGTTTTACAACTCCTTATCTCTTGAAGAACCCCCTCCAACAAACGCCAGAGTTCATAGGGTACGTATGGTAGCAACCGTTCATTCATCTCGCAGGGACAGAGAGATTGATCCTAATACAAAAAACAAGGAGATGACCTGCAATGTGTGTTACGTACAAGAAGACAAACTCTGTGGTATGTATGGCAGGCTGGGAAAGAGATCAAAGCACCTGCTATGTCCATTTCCATGTGCTGTGCATGGCCAAGAACAAGGTTTAGAGATGTACACATAAGAAATAGCAGATGAAAGACGATTTTTGAAGTGTCTTATTCAGGGTGCAAGCACCTAAATGCAACAGCATTTACATGCACCCTTCCGTCAGCTAACCCCCGGCTCAGTTCTGCAACTTCTGCTCTCATGGAGTGATGCCTATAAATAGTCACGCTGGCACCGCTTGCATGAGCAAGTATTGCAGAGTCTGACTCTAAGAAGAATGTCTCAGGCTTCTGCACTGGCTGGTGCAAATCTCCCCCCGTGTCTATACAGATTCACAGGTGAGGAGATCTCCTGCTGGAGAACTGGAGCCCAGCTGCATTTGCCTTTCCATGCAATCTGTTTTCAAAGGGCATCTTGTGCAAGAAAAAAGGACTTGAGGGTATGACTACGCAGCAGCGTTATTTCGGCGTAACTGACGTTATTCTGAAATAACAAAGAGCGCGTCTACACAGCAAGCCGATAATTCGAAATAATGGCGAGCTGGAGCACTTCTCACACCGACTCCTGTAACCTTCATTTCACGAGGAGTAAGGGAAGTCGAAGGGAGAGTGTTTTTCCTTCGACTTCCTGCTGTGTAGACAGCGCCAAAAGTTGAAATGAGCGATGACAACTTCAGCTACGCAATTGATGACGCTGAAGCTGCGTAGCTTAATTCGGCTTTAGCCCTGCTGTGTAGACCTACCTTGAAAAAATAGGAAAGATTCTCCTCCATAGCATCCAAGGCTGATTTTAATAAGAAGACTCACATGAGCGCCATCAGTGGCTGCGTGTTTGCTGGGGACAAGAAGATAGTAGGGCCTGTTGCAGTCTAGGGAGCTAGCTCTCTTTGTCCAAATCTTTCTGAAAGCTTTGAGTGTGGGGTTTTAACTCTGACTTTCTAGCAGCTGGATTAGCCAACCCTTCTGGCAAATAAGAGCTCAACTGCCAAAAGCGGAAAGCGTGTATGTTGTATGTGCAAATTGGCAATGGCACCTCGAAAGCTGCAGACTACAGGAAGCTTGTGACTAGATATTGCTTAGCAACGACACATGTGTCGGTCACAAACTTGGTGACATAATTCACACCATGGAAGGGGTAACGTGACTATATAACACAAGCACATACAAGAAGTAATTAACCTCTTCACTGCCATTCCGGCAACCGTCGGGCATGCACATGGCTATAGTAAAATTGAAATTGCACCAAACAATATTTTCAAAAATTGGGAAATGCAGACATTAAGGTCCTTCCTGAAAGGTTAACTGAGTTGCATCTTCTATACCTGTGTGGTTAAAATTACTGTTAATTAGTATGTCTTGAATGTATTTCATAAATACACAAGATGTGTCACAGAGCAGTGTCAAAATTGTTCTAGAAATCTTGACTTTTGCATTTCCTGACGTCTCTTCAATATTTACTGCATGTTTTAAGATTGTATGATTTTGTTTCCAGTTAACTGGCATCTGTTTTACAAGTGCAAGAAGACAAGAAAGTCCTTGGCTCATTAATATTTAAGTATCCAACTTCAGTTTTGAAGCTCATGCCTCAAAGAGGAAGAAAGGAGAGAACTCCTATTTTCCCTGTGGCTTTTTATTTTGTCTGAAGTCCAGTCTCTGCATCCAGGGCTAGCAACAGACTTCTCCAGGCCCTGGGCAATATGGGAAGGGAGCTTGGCTCCTGAACATTGGAAGGGGTGGAGCTTCATGAAGAAGGGGTGGGGCTACAGGCTATTTAATGGCAGTAGACACTGAGCTTCAAAAAATTCAACCTTCATGAGTGTTAAAACACAAATTGTCTACATCACGTCAAAATATATAAAAATCTTTAAATCAAACTTTAATAAGTTCTCAAGAAGCATTTTTATTGCTTTGCCAGTCTGTAAATTTTGATTATTATTGATGGACATATTTTTGTTGGTTTGTGTGTGTTTAGTAAAATAAACCTTTACTGACAATTTATCAGTAAAAATCAAATCCTTCCAAGACAGCTTATATCTTGGTAACGGAAAAAGTGCTTATAGCAGATGTTACTGGAAGGCACTGTTATATGTGATCTTATATGTTTCTTTTTCTTAATGTGAGCAAGGTTTTTGTCTTTTCAGATATACTGTACTGATGTTAGTTTTGCTATGGAGGTGTCCTCTGAGGGAAGCTGTACCAGATAACAGAGTTTTATTTAATTCTCCATATTTGAAGACAAGTCTTGGGACACGATAACCTCCTGGAAACTGGACATTGGTGGGCTGGCTGCGATTTCTGAAAGAAAAGATTTGCCCGCCTATTTTGTGACTACATCAGACCTGTGACTGGGGGATCTGTGTTTTTAAAAAACAAAAGACATAAAAAGAAAGAAACACAAGTAATACTTAATATACCCAAACTCCGAGTCACTGATTTCTTCTCTCAGTGAGATGCCACCCATCATGGGCCCAGAATTTTTCTATGCCTT
The DNA here is from genome assembly GCA_032595735.1 of Pelochelys cantorii. Taxonomy (NCBI): domain Eukaryota; kingdom Metazoa; phylum Chordata; order Testudines; family Trionychidae; genus Pelochelys; species Pelochelys cantorii. The sequence goes on from CM064333.1 coordinate 6,833,105, forward strand.
GGCAGAGGGGCAGCAATAGAAACGTACATTTTTAATGAGAGTTTAGAATTTACAACGATATTGGAGAATTCAGCCAAAAAAACCCCACCCACCAAATACACTCTGCAGAATCCCTATAGTTCTGGAGTCCACAATCTTTTCATGCCTACAATTTCTCATGTCCTTGATATTAAGAATGGGGTAAGAAGGTTTTGGAGTGGAGGTGGGGGTTGTTTTATTAGTTTAGGGATATTTGGAGGAATTTGGTGTGTATATTTCAATATGTTGTTGATCGTTTTCTCACTTAGATCTCACCAGCAGCCCAATAGCGTTCCCCTAGACCTCTCAGGAAGGCTGAGGAGAGTGGTGTGATGATATGCAAGGGGGCAGGAGCTAGCTGGAATTCTAATACTGAAAAATACAACAAAACTCTTAGCACAGACTTCCTGAACATGTGCAGAAATGACTTTACTAGGGATTGTAGCTTTTTTTTTTTTTTAACTATCAACTAAACGGCTTTCAGATCTGACTATGAACACACAGTCCTCCTCACTTGATTATAAAAGTCTTGCAAAATCATTGCCGGAGTGGGAAAGTGTATTTATTTCCAACACATCGCTTAGCAGTCAGAAAGGGTTTTCCTTAAACTTCCTGGAGAATTCGTATATAGACTCACTACCACCTCATTTCAGCCTCATGTTAACATCTGAGCCTTATATAAGCCTGTGAACATAGCAATTGACATCAATTTATAACTTCCACTGTTAACGTCTCCTTTTAGATGAACAGAAATCAGAAAGTAAATGCGCCACTCAGTACCGAAACCCTGCCTCATTGGCCAGTGTGAAAACAGAACATGAGGTTAACTCCATTGGTAGGAAGCAGAACTAAACTCCAATGTGCCTCACAAGAGTCTGTGGAGTGCCAAACAGTGTCAATAAACTTAGCAAGCTTGAAATATACCAAAAAAAATAAATGCAACCCTGTTGCAGGCCAGAGAAGTGGGGTGAGTCTAGCACTGTGGATGGTTGTCGACATTCCTTGTGCTTATGATCTCAAAGCATTGTACAAAGCTCGTTCTGTATTACTCAGCCCATTTTAAAGATAGGGAAACAGAGAGAAGTAAAGCCCCAGAGGAAACATGTGGCAAAGCTAAAAATAGCAACCAGTTCTCCTGTCTCCATTCCCTTGCCCCTCAATCAGCAGACCATGCTACCTCCTCTATGGCTGCCACATGCTTCTCAGTTGTCCCTCTTTTCAGACCTGAATTTAGCTCCATGTCACACAAACCTTTGTGTTGCCTTGTGACTGAGCCCTTAAATTACAGACATCAGAAATGCTGACTCAGCTACAGATGTAATCTCTCTAGTCTGGCACACTCTAGTCCAGCAACATCCTTGGTCCGGCAGGATTTTAGTTAGTCAGATGTCCGCTTGTCCTGGGTGTGGCCAAGTTTCCTGCAGTCCCATAAAGTTTGTTTACAACCACCAGTCCTGGCTCTCAGTGTTCTGTGATGTTAGAAGTCATGTAGGGATAAATTAGAGCTACCTAAGAGCCAAGTAAGCAGTGGAAGTGTTGGTAATGCCGCTAAGTGTAAGCATGGCTCTGATGCTTTTTATTTCCTTGTGCCAAGAACAGTTAAATTGTGTAACAATGCGAGCACTTTGTTAGGAAAAGAGCCGATCCACCTTGGCTAGGTATAGGCTAATATAGGGTGCATCAATACAGTCATACATTATTAAGCAGCATTGCAAGCGTTGTTCCATTTATGCAAAATAAAGAGACCTGCTCGCTACAATATTGACCTCCTGCGGTTCGGCAGATTCTCTGGTTTGGCAACCTTCAGGTCCTGAGGATGCTGGGCTAGACAGGGCAAACTGAGAATAGTAAAAATTGTGGCAGTCAGAGCCTGTTCCATAAAACATTCTCACATTGATAAATACCAGTAGCTTCTTATGGACAGTGCCTTTTCTATAACAGCTCGGGGACTAGCTATAATAGTGTTTCCCTCCACATGTTTGGGTCCCCTTGTGTTGACATGTGAGTTGCAGCAAAGAAATTCAAATGAAATTCACCCCGAGGTGCTTGCTGCTTGGAAAACAAATTGACATACGGGAAGAGAACATGTAACGGCAACCAACAGGAAAGAAAGAACTCAACATGGGTGGGAACCAAAAGCAAGCGTGGATCTGAACACTTTCGATCCCACTGAGAAAGATCAGATCCAAACTTCATAGCTCGCCTTCTTTCTAATGAGCTGTCCCAAGCCCGGGATCTATTCCCTGCTCTGACCCAAACTGTTTGGACATACAGGATACAAGCCAAGTGTTGCACTGAATTAAAAAACAATTAAGCGATGGAGGCTCATAAATCTCATCTTCAAATGTGACCTAGGCACTTAGGATCAGATCTTCAAAGATATGTATGTGTCTAAAGATCTTGATAGTGGGCTCAGAGAGATTTTTTAAAGACTGTGTCTGCATTTTGGGAACCTAAATATCTTTGAAAATCTGGCCCTTGAATTAGGCGTTTTTGAACATTGTAACTAGCCCCTCTCTTTATAATAGACCCAAGCAAGTCCTTGTGTTTAAATACACCCCAGCTCCAAGAACATTTGGGTCTGACCGTCACTTCTCAAAAGTTCGAACAAATAAGCCTGACTCTGAGAGCTGCGAAACAGACGGCCGGCAGAAGCAGCCCCCCCCCCCAGGAGAATGTGCAAAGAGCATTTCTCAAACGTGAGCTAAAAGACCCATCAAGGTCCTTCCCCACATCTGTTGTCCACTCCCATGGAATCTGTAACTTATCTATCTCAGCACACGCCTGCAGATTTGGAAGAGTTCACCACACAGGGGGATGTGGCTTAGAAAAATAGAAGATGATGAAGTAGCCATTGTGACTTCCCAGGAAGCATGCTCTGTTGACTGCACTGGTCTGAGAAACAAAAGGGTTTGGCAAAGGAAACGGGAGAGAATGATTCCACCACCCGGGGGTGGTGGGTAGTTCAAGATGTTGCAGCTTGCTCAGCTGCCATGTTTGAAATCAGTTTCAATTTGATTTAATCAGGGGTGGGGGGAGGAAAAATCCCCCCCCCCATTCATTGAAAATCCATTTGCAGGAAGGGGAAGCTGCCTGCTGCAGCTACAGGAGGGGCTGGTGTTGCTGATTTGAGGGCCCACTATAAATTTGCATGAGTGAGAAGAGGATGTTGAAGAGGAAGAGAGTGCGACTGAGAGGTGGCTAAGTAAGCAAGCAAAGCCTCTCAGGAGGCCTCACGGGCTCCACCAGCCCTCGGGGGCTCCTGGCCCTGCTGTGGGCTCCATAGCTTGCCAGGGTCCTTCCACCAGCCCAGGTCTCTCCCACACTGGATGGACCCGATACTATTTGCAGCAATGGAGTCTGGTCCATCTGGCCTGGGAGAATTGTCAGCCCGAGCTCCACAGGTCTAAGGGGGATGGTGCAGCTCAACACCTCCACCCCCAAAATACTACCGGTGCTCCTGCTCCTTTGTTTGGTTTTAATTTCTTTTTCCATTTCCAGGTGCATCTGCCGGAGAGGAGATTGGGGAACCTTGCCGCTGTGGGAAGTCTGCATGTGCAGAGGTGAGCAAGGCAGTAACTGGGCAGGCTAAGCAGACAGTCCTTTCCCCATTGTTCTGGTTCTTACCTATCCAGAGCGGTTACTGTGGTACCTGGCCAGGAACCGAGCCAGCTCAGTGTGGGTTGAGACACATGGCTGGGGAAAACTTGGGCTGTGTCCACTCTGGATGGATTTACTTGGAGCTTTCAGTCCAGTTCCATTCCTGAGATGTGCCCAGAGCAAAACTGCAGGCAACGTAGATTTCCTTTTAACAATGACCTTGCTGGTTAGCTCCATGCCCGCCTTTGCCTGTACGTTCTGAGAGGCAAAGCCCCTATCTCCCACACTGCGCCAGGTGGATGTTCAGCAAGTTCAGAGAACACAACTACATGCAAGCGTAGTGCAAAGACCTGAGACAGAAGACACAGTACAGCTTATCAGGAAACTGATTAACAGGAGTGCTGTGAACAAGACAGGAGAAGTCATTCTTCCGCTCTACTCTGCACTGGTTAGGCCTCAGTTGGAGTATTGTGTCCAGTTCTGGGTGCCACATTTCAAGAAAGATGTGGAGAAATTGGAGAAGGTCCAGAGAAGAGCAACAAGAATGATTAAAGGTCTAGAGAGCAGGACCTATGAAGGAAGACTGAAAGAATGGGGCTTGTTTAGTTTAGAAAGGAGAAGACTAAAAGGGAACATAATAGCAGTTTTCAGGTATCTAAAAGGGTGTCAGAAGGAGGAGGGAGAAAAACTGTTTTCCTTGGCCTCTGAGGCTAGGACAAGAAGCAATGGGCTTAAACTGCAGCAAGGGAGGTTTAGGTTGGACATTAGAAAAAACTTCTTGCCTGTCAGGGTGGTTAAGCACTGGACTAAATTGCCTAGGGTGGTTGTGGAAGTTCCATCTCTGGAGATATTTAAGAGCAGGTTGGATAGACATCTATCAGGGATGGTCTAGATGGTACTGGGTCCTGCCATGAGGGCAGGGGACTGGACTCGATGACCTCTCGAGGTCCCTTCCAGATCTAGTGTTCTATGATTCTATGGCAAGTGCCAACTACTACTGCTACTAAGATGATTCTTTGAGGGGCATCAACATTCGAGAGACGTCCTGGGCGGGGGTGGTTGAAAGTTGATGGGGAAGATGATAGGAAAGGGCTAAGTGGCTCTTGTGGCTCTCCCCATGGCAGGTTGCCAGTGCAACAGAAAGTGGCCTTAGTGTAGGTGAGTTTCAGGCTCAGGGCCTGTGGATGCAGATAAACAGCTAGTCATTATTTTAATTAATCATGTGCATGAGCTTTGCCCTTCATGCTGAGAGTAAGAGCAGAGGGCAAAACCACAACAACCCTACAGCAATGCGGTGCATCCCGTCGAGGGACCCCCACAGGAAGAGCGTGGCGGAGAAATACCATCATTTCTTCAGTAGGGTCCCGACATGTCAGCGCCTTGCCAGTGACATTCCTGGATGATCTACAGCTCTGTTTTGCACTTGTTGCCCACAACCCGGGTGACTCCAAATCAGAACTTCCGTTCCCCGAGGCTGTGCAAGTTATTCAGCACTTCCCACACTGGTGATATAAAGGGCTCCAAGCAATCCCAAACTCAGCTGGAGCCACATTACCAAGACTAAGTGAACCAGAAATCCAACTCTATGCAACAGACGCTGCATGCCCAGGACTGCTTCTCAGTCATAAAGTCATTTCCCAGTTGATGGGGAAATTATCCCTTGCTCACCAAGTACAGGAAACAGATCACATCACTGCCAGTATTTTACAGGTGCTCCATGGCCAATTGCAGCGATGACTCATGCAACATTTCCTTTCTCCTTGCAGAGCTGGTCATGGAGAGTACATTTCACATTTGTTTTGCAATTAGTCATGATATAAATATGAATAAATACTCTCTGGTTCCAGGACCAATGGCTGCAGGTAAAGCTCACTCAGCCTGGCCAAAATGACTAGCAGTAAGATCACCCCACTGCCACCTCCACCTCACACCCACCCCTGAGTGGGAAAACTCACAGAGAGGGCACAGGCGTGGAAAATTCTGGGAGGTTCTATGGAGGAAGCAGAGTTCCTACCCATGGAACAGGCCAGGGGATAGCCTCAAAAACTTTCAGATTCATGGACTGAGGCCTTGTGTCTCTGTGTGGGCTACGGGCCACCCCAGGTCTCTGTACTGGCTACAGGCCTCCCCATGTCTCTGCCCGGGCTACGGGCCGTCCCATGTCTCTGCCCAGGCTACAGGATGCCCTGTGTCTCTGCATGGGCTACAGTCCCTCCCATGTCTCTGCCCTTCCATGTCTCTGCCCAGGCCATCCCATGTTTCAGCCCAGGCTACAGGCTGCCTCGTGTCTCTGTGTGGGGTACAGGCTGTCCCGTGTCTCTGCCCGGGCTACAGGCCTCCCTGTGTCTCTGCACAGGCTACCGGCCGCCCCGTGTCTCTGCACGGGCTACCGGCTGTCCCGTGTCTCTGCACGGGCTACAGGCCTTCCTGGCTCTCTTGTGTTCACTATGAGAATTGTGGGTTCCACAGCACAGAGGAGAGTTCCAAGAAGGGGCACTGGGACTCTGTGGGTAGCATGCCTGCTCTCTTGGCCCAGCACCTCCCAGGCCCAGTCTGGAGCATGGATTGGCACAAAACTATCTGGGCCTTGGCTGAGGTCTGATCGACCTTGTAGGTCTCCACTTAAGGACACCGAACAAAACTCCTCCCATTGGGTACTTTGTTCACTGATGGAATTGGGCTACCCAAGGAGTCCTGTCTTGTCACTGGCGGCACCACAATTCCTTGCCGAGTTTATTGGGCAGTGGCTAAGAAGCAGACGGGGCAGGTTTAAACAGGAGCCCGATGTGATGAGGTTTTTATTGAAACCTGGTGCAGCTTTTCAGTCAGAGTTTCCACCTTGTGCCAAGAGATCCTGAAAATTCCTAAGAGACTCAGAACACGCTTTCTTGGAGGGAGGTCGGGGGAGCAGGCAGGACATTTGAAGGCACCTGGGGAAGGGGGGAATCTCCCAATGGAAATTCTTTCCCAAGGTGAGTCAGTTTCATGCCAGTTTTCGGACAGATAAATTCGGGTTTGGGAAATAGGAACTCGGAAGCCAATTTGTGTGTTTGGATTTGGCTGCTGAATACGTAGTGGTCTATGCGCTCCCTTCCACAGATACTTAGGAAAATCTCTGAGATTCCAGCTGAGTAGCAGTCAGTCCACTGGTTTCTCGTGTCTACTGATAGTGCCAACAAGGCCGGAGCTGTTAAAGACAGAAGCTATTAGCACACTGCACATTCTCTGTGCCATCTGACTCTGTCAATCTGTCTGCCGCAGTGACCATTTCCTCCTGAGGCCCTTCAGAGCGGGAGCATCTGAATGGTATGTGGAGCACCCTCAGTGGGACCTGCAGTGGCTCAGGGTGTAGAAAACCTGGGGAAGTCGAAGGCGAGTGTTACCCGGTGCAGCTGGCAGAATGCTTTGGCGTAGTAGCTGCAATGTGCCTTGAAAGTCTGGCCAGTTTGTCAGAGCCGGTTCCGTCTGCTGCCCTGAACATCAGCACAGTCAGTCCAACTATCAGTCAAAGCCTTCCTCAGATTAAATTTCTGCGCTTTTTTTCCTGGGTGACCGGGGGAGAGTTTGAAGAGAAAAGCTGACAGGCCTGTTGTCATGTTGGCGGAGGAGATGGCTGTAAACCTCTCAAGTGCTCCCAAAATAAGCACTGTGGCTGAAAATGAGCACTGTCTACTGGCAACGTTACTCGGTTCACACTTCAAGGGCAGTGCTGAGGGCACCCGCCCTCCGAGGCTCGATGCAGAAAATCAGAAAGATGTAATCTCGGTTGAGTGTGTCTCGCATGCTGCCATCACACACTGCAAGGAAAAGGCGGGAGACAGGACAGAGTCATTTCATGGGGTCGAACTGTCTGAGACTACTTAAGCTACTACTGCGAGCTCCCCTAAACCTGCCTTATCTTGGCAAACAAGGCACTGCTGATCAATAACTCAAGACAGCTCCCACTAAACCTTTCGTAGACTTGAGAGTAGGACCAGACCCAAGGTGTGTACTGCTGTAGCTGGGCCAGCCTTTCTGGCTGTGCGAACGCAGGCATAACCCATTTCTCATGGTCAGTTTAACTCCAGCTACACCGGAACCCCACCTCTCCCAGGGGAAGCAAAATCCAAGTTAGCAAAAAGCCCAAACAAACCTAGGGCTGCAGCTCTCCCCTACTCTCTGAGAGAGTACTCTTGTGCCATCCCCTCAGGCAAATGGCAGTGTTCACCCTTCCCACCATGAGTGATGGAGTAGGCATCTGGTACAAAACTTCCAAGTCTCCCCACCCACCTCCTCTTCCACTTACTTCTTCTTGAGGCAAGTCTGGCTGGGTTCTTGGGTCAAATGACTGTTCCTCCTCAAAATATTTCCCCTTCTTTCCCAGCCATGAGGTGGTCTTATTAGGCCTCGCCCCGGGCTCTTTGCCTTGCTTCTTCTGGAGCCATTCATGGATTCATTCCTGGCTCCCTTCTGGTCTGTATCCCACCAGCAGGTCCTACTCCCTTCAGCCTGCCACCCCCATTACCAAGCAAAGGATGTTGCTTAAACCCCAGCCACCTCTCCCAGTATGTTTTGTTGTGCCCGTTTCCAAGTCCCGGGTGTCCCTCCCGAATACAAATGCGTGGCTGTGGGAACATAGGCCTACAGTCCTGGGCCAGCCTACTCTGCCTGAATGGATCCACTGTTAGCTCCTCTCTGCAGGCTGCAAAGCAACATGATCTCATTCACTTGTTGGTACTGATTTAAGGTAGAAACTTGTCATACGCTGAACAAAAAGGACTGTTCGCTGGGTATAAAATACGCAAACGTCATTCTGGATTTATATCCACGGTCACGTATTTTATACATCTTTTTTGCTGTTGTGCACCTATTTAAAATCTGTTTGACTGGACTCGGGCCAGAGCAAAAGCCCTTTGAAGACCATAGAAAACCCTTCCAGTCACGTCAACGTTTGGTTCAGGCCCTTACTGGTGAAATGGAACCTTTTTATTTCACCCCCTGCTGCTACTGCCACCATTAAGATGATGAATAAAAGAAGAAAAATGGAGGTTCAATAAAAATCTCACCCATATTTAGCAGCTCTCTCTCATACAGTACCTTCCATCAGGAGTGAAAAGCCAAGCGAAAGTGTGCAGAATACAAAAGCAGAACAGAGCCAAGATATATGCTGCTAAAATTGATGAGTGCCTTTTGCAGCCACCCACAGCAGCCAAACTCAACAGATTTGTTATTCAGCCTGGTCCTTAAATTGATGAAATTCATTGTTGGCGCGATTAAGCAATAATAATAATGACAATTTAATTTTTAAACCACTCTTCTGACAAGGCCCATGCTGGCTGTCTAGATATTTAATAGATCAATAATAAACAAACAAACATCATAAACTGCGCCGTGGAAAAAGCCAAACGAAATATGTAAAGGATACAGATACCCGCTGCAGAACTAAGAACAGAAAGTTGTTTTTTTTTTAAATGTCATAAATATTATTTAAACACAAGAGAAATCCTTTGAAGTTCAATGCATTGTTCATTATACCATATGCATTGCTTTCCTGCATGGCAGTAGTGTTTACACTATGCCAAAGGAACAAATGCTGAATATAGCTCAGAAAAAAAGAGGGGAGAAGAAAATCTGTGGAATGGTGACGTATGGGCACACCTTGAAAATAAAAAGGAGGCTGACGGGGGCTTTGGAAAATACTTTCTTCCAGAAAATGAAGAATAGAAAGTGAATTTTAAGACAACTGTCAAAATAACTCTCCTCAATTGCCATCTGTGCTGTGACAGATAGCATAGCTGAATCATAACACTTTGTAACCTGCAAGGGAGAGGGATGCTTATATTTGGGAAGCAAAGGGGGCGGTGGGGGAGATTCTTCTGAAATGTGGGGGAGGGAGGGTGGGACTTGTTTGTTTGTTTGCCTCCCCGGAGGAAGGGATTTTCATGAGTGTGGATTTTCCATGGTAGGATGCTCCTGCATGTTTTTATGTGTGACACAGCACCTAGAAAGTAGGGGAGACAACAGGCTATGTGTAATCTAGAGGAGCCCGTGTCTCTGAGAAGACACCATGAGAAGCCAAACAACAGTAAGTGTGTGTGTGTGGTGGGGAGGGGGAGGGGTAAGGGAACCACCCTTGTGCTCACAACTACTCTCTCTGAGGAAATGCCAGGAGACGAGGAGTCAGCTGAGCTATTGTGGTCCCTCTGGATCTTGGCTTGGGTAGGGGAAATTGTTGGTAGGGTCTCTGCTCTAGGAGAGCTGGAGGCAGCATCCTCCCTCGCTCCGTCCCTGTCTCTCTCTCTCTCTCTCTCTCTTTGCCTCCCCGGGGGGAGAAAGGAGGCCATCAGGGAACAACTTGTAGAATAAAGGAGACATATTGTAGAAACCAAGCTTGGATCTTTTTTCTCCTGCCAGGTGCCAGTGCTGCTCCCTTTATTGGGAGTAGCTGGGAGCTCCATAAATGCTCCAGTCAGACAACAGCTCCTCCTGCAGCCAGAGGTGCTGGAACAATTTGTATAGTGGGGGGCGCTGAGTGCCATTGAAACAGACTGTAAATGAGGTGTATAATGGATGTGACAGTTCCCCCCCATACTGCTCACTTTATGAAACTGACTTACGGATACAAATATGCATAACTCGAAGGTACTTTGGACAAAATACCTCATGTAACCTATCAATTCTAATGTCACCATCTGCTGGGTCTGTATATCTTATTTTGGTGCCTGTATCATTCTTGTATGTAAAATTAGAAATATGGGGTATGGAACTGCTTATGGTTTTAAATGTGCAAATGAAAACCACCAAGGGCGTGTCCAGTGCTGGGGAATCAACTTAACAACTTGAAAACAGCCTTTTTTGTCTTGTAAGTTTGAGCCAAGGTTGGTCCTGGAAAAACATGTGACCAAACCAACTTACACCGGTAAGCGAGTTTAACCAGGTAATTTTCCATGGCAGGAGGGTGTAGAAACAAAAAAATCCCACCCAAAGGGAAATTTTATTTAAACTGGAAAGCTATCAGTCTCTTTGGCTGGCATGACACACCCAAGAGAATAACCAGAGAACCTAGAGGAAAAAAGATCTTCCCTGGGTTGGAGTTTTAACCAAAATAAGAACGGTTTTAGGGTAGGGCTGCTCCCCAGCTACCGGTTAACCATTAAGGGTGATGCTTATGGGTTAACTGGTTAACCGGTTACCCCATTAATACCCCTACGGCAGCACTCCTAGTTCCAGCATCTGAGCCTGCAGCTCTCACCTCAGACCTTTCTCAAGGCACAGACCTTTGTGAGATTGATAAGAACTCTGGCCGCATCAGGGCACAGGCCTCTCTGAAGATCCAGTTGTGCTGAGCTGGACATTACAGTACACGACACTGTGGTGTCACAGTGTTTGGCAGCCAGACAGGGCTACAATTGTTGTAGCTGCCCACTCAGCTGCTCCAGATTTCTGAGCTGAGTCCCAGAGACAGGCCTCAGTGGCTTCACTACCTCAGCTTGCTGGTCTGATGTCAGGCCAAGGGACGCAGCGTCGTTTTAATGCTGCGGTTCCGGAACCTTGACCCACCAGACCCCCTTTTCCCAGACTGGGACTGCCCTGGTACCATCGGCCTCTCATGCTGCGGTCCCTCTTACAGAGAGTGAGCACGAACTCACTGGCGGCTGTTTGTGCCCCTCCTAGGAATCACAGCCCGCAGCTTTGAGAACCTAACCCGTATACAGAAGCATAGAGAGTGAGCCAATGTGGGGCAGGGGGGCATTCAGCTGGGGGAACGGCAGCACAGCAAAGTGCTTTTCCGGAGGCTTTCCCTGCGCCGTTTCCATAGTGACAGGGGGACTGTGCCTGGGAGGAGAGGGGGGCATGGAGCCATGTGTGCACCCAGGAGTGTGTTGGGGGGGGCAGGTAAGCAGCCCACCCCCATCCCCCTCACACACTCTCCCTTACTCCCAGACCCCGCCCCACCACCTCCCAGAGCAAGTGCATCCTATCACCAGGGTTGCCTTCAGAACTGTGCGGGCAAGTTGAATTGACACAGCAAGAGTTGTACCGAGCCCAGGAAAGGAAACAGACTCTGAATCCATGAGTGTTACATTCACCTTCTTCGACAGCCACCAGCGTAAGCATGTCCTGCATTGTTTGCTTGAGGAAAAACACACCGAAAAGGCAATTAACCTCATCCAACAGAAAGCTTTGAGAGAGCAACCCATCTAAAGGTGGCGGCACTCCAAAGAGGAGACGATGACGTTGGGCAGCGTATCCACGGAAGACTGGCTTGCTAAGGATGCAGTTTATCATGCAACGTGTCTGAAATAAAACAAATCGCAAAGCAAAACCATTGAGCTACACGGCAAGGGTAAGTCATCCTATGACATTTCATCTGATCGAGAGGCCATGATCAACAATAGACTTTTCCCCTCCTGGTCCAGCTGCTACAAAGGTAGAAAGCCCACCTTCCCTGTGAGGTAGAAACTATTCCAGTCGAGAATTATAGGCATGATTAGAAAACACTGTGGTTCTGCAGTTTCATTCCTCGTGTAGCGGGCACAAGGCAAGTCTACCATTGTTCTACACAGCACAGTAACCTTAGCCAGTGCCATCCAAGATGCTAATAAGCTGAAGCAGGCACAGCTCACAAATGAACCAGTGGTTTTGTATCATGGTGCTTCAATCTGTCAGTTTGAAATAACTAAGGCTCAGAATGTGATCTAAAGCCAGGTGACTGTAGTTTACAGAGGTCAGCCACTCGTGTAGCCCAGTTGCTACAAAAGTTTGTCTTTTGGTTGACAGAGGCATATAATTTAGCTCACAGTATCATCCTTCAGAAGGCACTCAAAGAATGTGCCTCTCAATTGCAGAATGCATCATATTGAACTGTTCCAGAATTATCGCACCCTTGAAAGAATCCATGAGCAAAGAGCATGCGACAGAGAAACCCCAGCGTACATCAGAGATGCCATGACTGTCGTACAAATGTCAGCTAGAGATAAATTCCATGCAGTTGATGAATTGACTGCTGAGTACTCAAGGCTAGGTCCTAAAAAGAGTTGACAAACTAATTCTGTCCTCTGAGTCTTTTGACAGATATGACAACTGTAGCTCTGTGAAATTTGCAGAAAGACAGGACCTAAGGCTGGAGGGAAGAAATACCAGTGATTGATTGCCCTATGCCTCCATTGTAAAAGTTTCTAAACGTGGCATCCAACAAGCAGCCACTTACGACATTCCTCTGGGAATATATGGTTCGAAATGTACCAAGGAGTGTAGGAGCACATCCAACACACTCCTCCTTGCGGGAGGGTTTTTCAGCAGTGAAGTAGCAAAGTCCATCACCAGTGGAGGTATTGAAGAAGCACAAGACTTGTACAATACTCCAGAGGAAGCAGATATCTCTGCATGCTGTGTGTGGTCAAGATGGCTTTTGGGTCTCTTTCTGTCCAAGGAACCATAGGAATTTGGTCACCTGACACAGATGTTTTGGTCTTTACTGATGACTACTTTCTAAAACTGGAGCACCTAAATAACGTGTGGTTTGAAGAAGGTTATCAACACAACTCAGAAGCATCTCTTCATACCTGTGGTTGCAATTTGTGATACTCATACTCCCGATTCATGCAACATACTTCCTGCTGTACACGGATTAACAGCAGGTGGCTTTGTCATCTGTATTGGGTGTTGGAAAGAATCTGTGTTTAATATTGTCAAAACAAAAGGAATTTATGGCTTCCAACATCTTGCCACTTTGGAAGAGAGTGCTAAACTATAAGCTCTGCAGCAAGAAAGATGACAGCAGTACTCTATGACCAGAGTGAGAAAGGAAAGGAGATCTCTAGAGACTTGACTTGCTTGTCCTTCCACATAGCCATCAAAAAGGACAACTCACAAGCTGACTTCCAGACATGTGGGAACAGTTTTAAGAGCGTGTCAAAAGAGCATCTTGGCAAACAAAGATGTGGATGTCTTCGCACATGGGTAAACCAGATCAATATTGCAACGTGGATGGAAAGAAGTGGATGATGAACAGCTTGCTGTGCCCTTCAAGGGCCTCACAGCATCTCAGCCTCTAAAAAACCGTTTTTATGCTCATGCTTGTAGGGGTGGCTGCACAATCGACTGTGTCAATAGTTGGAACAATCTTCCCTGCTCAGATATGTGTACGTACCAAGACGATGGAGACTGTGGTAACTCACGCCATCTCGACAGAGATCATAATGATGAACAAGCTGATGATAATGTCTAGATGGTGTTGACTAGAAATGTCACCAGAGCTATTACGTTTCAACAATACCTGTACACATTTATTATTAGTTTTTGTTTTGCCCTTAGACGGCTGTTGTGTTGCTTTGTAAGTTCAATGGCTCTCTGCATTATTTCAAGACATATAGTTGGATTTCTTTGTGATGTCAGACACAAATGCAGATATTTCAAGGTGGTATTTAACTTGTTGATGGTGTCATTGTTTATCCCTATTTCTATGGTAACAGCACCCCTTGTCATCTCCACATCATACTTCATCTTAAGGAGACATAGTGAGCTATCAGATGATGTGTGATGTGTCTGGGTGTAGAGAGGGTATATTACGTTGACCCAATTGGACGTGTCTTCTGCTCATACACTTTCAGGTCAGAAAGAACCATCTGATCCTCTAGTCTGACTTCCTGCACATTACAGGCCCAGAATCTCACCCTCCTACTTTTGTAATAGACCCTTAACCCCTGTCTGAGTCACGGAAGTCCTCAAATCATGGTGTAAAGACTTCAAGTTACAGAACATTCAACTTTCACACTAATTTAAACCTGCCAATGACCCATGCTGCAGAAGAAGGAAAAAACATTTTTATAGCATCATGAAGTCTCTTTTTTCATTCTCACTGGTATCCTGTTTGCTGCCAAAGCTACCCAGTCCAATGAACTATGCACTCCAATGGCCATGGATGCAACAGACTGGAATCTTGTCCAAAAGCTCCTAGGTTTTTTTTACCTAGCTCAGACTCCCCCCTCAGTGCAAATGCCTGCTACAGTGAGGGCAGTCCAATCCAGCTGAAACAGTTGATTGTTGGAAAGCTTCAGAGATTTTGTCCCCTCTGTGGCACATCTCATCAGTGGAGAGTAAAACAGGAGGAGCCTATCTGTGGAGCCTTCCCACACATACTGGACAAATGTTAAAAGTTGGGCAAATGCAGACACTTCTGTGGTATCATCCAGTTGTATTAATTACTAGATCTTCTGAATTCTTCCTAACAGCTACTCCAAACCTTCTGCATCCACAGAAATTAGCCAGCTGAAAGCATCACCAGAGAGAGGAATTTCTTGGGTGTGGCCATCCATGTCCACAAAAATGAGCTGTGGATATCTGTGGATTTGCAGGGCTCTAGTCTTGGCAAGTGTGATTGGATTTGTTGAGAACAGAGGGCGGAAGACGAAGAATGAATTTAATGAATCTCTCTCTCTCTCTCCAGCTGTAGGATTGAAGTTCAGTCTGCATAGAATTGAGTTCCTTCTTTTTCTGGAATTTTGTGGGGGGGGGGGAGGCAGAAGGATGGGGTGTCAAACAAACGTCCGTTCGCTGTATTCATTTCTTTCTTTTCCATAGAGTGGCAGTGTCTTGTGGATGATGGAGGACATATGAGCCAAAATACAAGTCTTAGTGACTAATAATAGGACAGATGCCCGAATAATTTGGAATGAGTCCTCCTTGGGCTGTATTTTCTATCACCACCAGAGCTGTCTGTGGCATTGTCCAAGTGCCGCTGAGCAGGGAAGACATGGTGTAGTCCGGGTGCCACTGAGGAGGGAAGACATGGCGTAGTCCAAGTGGTGCTGAGGGGGGAAGACATGGCGTAGTCCAGGTGGCACTGAGGGCTGGATGTCCCAAGCCCTGCCCCTAGTGCCGTAGGCCCTGCCCATCCAGGCGGGCTTTAGAGCCAAGCTGCCCTCCCCCCCCCCACACACGCACATTGCCCAGGGCCTGGCAAAGTCCATCATCAGCCCTGCTCTCAAGGGCCCTATACTGTTAAGCAGAACTGAAAGCTGATGTGTTGAACCAGCCAGTCCCTGCCTCGGCCCCGTTCTCTACTCAGTTACACTCGCATAAAACAGAAATTCGCTGATGCCAGACCAGTGCGATGGAGCAGAGAGCCAGGCCCTCTAACGGAGTCTTGTAAAACATGGGGTATTTTTTTTTCCACTCAGACGCCTCATATCACTTGTTTGATTCTGTTAGTGAACCTACTGCTAGTGACAAGTCCCAGCCTGCCAGAGCTAGAGGATGAAGCTCTTCAGCATCCAAGCAAGCACAGTGTGGATAGCAGCTGTGAAAACTTCCCTGATTTTGCCTCCATGACCCAGTCTTGGCCTGGAAGAGGGACCCAACTCAAGCGACGAAAGGGCAGTTCCGTCGCCATTTCCCCTCGGTCCTCGCCAGCACTTGTCAACTCTCTGCTAGAGCTAGTAAGCCCGACTGCTTGCTGCCCTGCCCTGAGCTAGGGCCTGGGCTTGTTGATTATTGGTTTAAGGCTCAGCCGGAACCTGGGCCTAACCCTCCTGAACTATGTTTGGCCACCCACGGTGAGTGAGGATCTGGGCGTAATGCCTGTCAGCTTGGCCTAGTCTCTGGACTATTGCCGCTTTCCCTGAGTTAGGGCCTGGGTGTACTGACTGTCACCTTGGCCTGACCATAGGCCTGAACCTCTGGACTATTTCTGCAGCTGATTCCCCGTGTGCGACTGAGCCAGGTGTGTGTTATGAGGCGGAATGGCTGCCCCTGATCCGGAGAGGGAGGAGCCCTTCCCTGACCCCTGGTGGGCGCAGTCCAGCCCCCCCAAGCTGGGCAACATACCAGATAATGCACAAGCAGACCTTGGAGTTTTCTGTACCTCTTAGGTAAGGGCTAGATACTAGCATGCATTGGCTGTTTTGGCTTTTAAACAGGAATACATTGATAGCAGCGGCAAGACAAATCAGCCCGTTCCCACTTTCCCCATGCTGCTGAGCTCTCATACCAGACCTCCCACAATGCAGCCACTCCCGGAGATTGTCAAATGAGGACACCAAATGTTCAGAGCCTTCTTTACAAACTTCCAAGAGCAATGGCAGCAGCGATCAGATTCAGCAGGGCTGAATAAAATAGTACAATGGATCTCAAAGCACTTCATGCTTTAGTGAACTGAGCTTCATAACACTGAGCTAGGTTATGACTAAGCCTGTTTAGCAGAGGGATAAACTAAGGGACAGAGGGGTTAAGTGACATGACCAAGGTCAGTGTCTGCCACATTCCTGCACCCATGTCCCAAGAACACTCTTACTGTCCAAACTTTCACAGTTAAACCTACTACCATGAGAAACTCACCAGTTCACGCTCTTGTTACAAGCTCAGAGCAGGGTCATGGGAAAAGTGGCTAACTCAGGGAGCTTTCTGAGTTGGTTTGAGTTGATTCTTGCCCATTCCTAAACACTGCTGAAGCTATATTGTTGATGAATTTTCCTGTGAAATTTGGAATCATCTCCTCCATCCTTTTATTGTTCCTCAGGTGGCTCAAAGCTTTCTTAACCAGTAAGATGGAATTTCCTTTTCAAAGGGTTCTCTCTGGCTACCATCCAGCCAGTGTCGTCTTCTTACACTTCCCTAGTGCAGAGTGAAGGAAAACATAGAACCATAGAAGAGTCGGGTAAGAAGAGACCTCAGGAGATCATCTAGACGACGCCTTCCTTTAGGCAGGATCATCCCCAATTAAATCATCCTAGCCAGGGCTTTGTCAAGTTGGGCATAAAAAACCTCTAAAGATGGAGATTCCATCCCCTCCCTAGGTAACCCATTCCAGTGCTTCACCATCCTCCTAGGAAACAGTGTTTCCTCATATCCGACCTAGACCTCCCCCACTGCAACTTGAGACCATTGCTCCTTGTTCTGCCATCTGTCACCCCTGAGAATAGCCTCTCTCCATCCTCTTTGGAACCCCCTTTAAAGCATAGGTTGAACCTGTCCAATCCAGTGGCATCATCCGTAGCCTGGCATGAGTTTAGTTCTTACTTCTACTTCCCTTGAGCAGCAGGTCAAGAGGAGCATGGCCCTTGGTTGGTTCTTCCAGTACTTGCAGCAGGAAGTTGTCCCAACACATTCCAAAAACTTCCTACAAGTGTATGCACTCCAGTGATCCTAGCCAGTGAATTGAGCATAGGGGACTGATATATGTTAGGGCCAATGGGGCAACACTTGCATAAAGCCAGTGTAACTGAGTGGAGGATCTGGCTTGCAGTATCTGAAACCATGCAGTGTTCTTCTGCCCCAACCAGAGATGCTGGGCTTAAAACAGGCTCCTCAGAGATCATCAGATTTCCTTGGCAGGGTCTCCAAACAAAGGTTTATGCTTACTTAATGGGCTTCATTAGAAAGAAAGGAGCTGAGAAAACAATGCGGCTTAAAAGGAAACAACTTCTACACAGCCTAACATTTTGCTCCACTTTTAATAAAAGAAGCAAATCCCGCCTTGAAATTCGGGGCCCATCAAAGTTCAAGGAGGCCCATATTGCTGGCCTGTTCAGTCAAAATGCTCCAGTCACTTATTATATGTGGATTGCACTCCGGGGACTGAGTGAAAAAATATGATTTAGTGAAAGCTTGTACCCAAAACACATCATTGGCCTCTGATCTCTGAACATTTAAATATTTCAAGCTTACAAGCAAACGCTGTCACGGGGACAGGCCCTGATCCCCAGTTGATTCTAGAACATCTGTTGAGGCATTTACCAAGTTAATAGATTAGCTCTGAGAATCAGGCAGGTGTTTTTCACCAAAGCCAGAAAACATCAAAATGAGATTGTCCTCCAAGTTTTTCAGCCCAGGCAATCGAGTTAGAATGACTCATAGAGTCTAACAGATAATAAAACACACATAACATTTGCTTTAAGGTACAGGTGGGGATATTTTGTACTGTGCTTAGGAGAAAGAAAAGCTAACTCTATTTGGGAATAGAGTAATTGAATACAGATGGGAGGAGGCAAATGAAAGAATTTAGCAAATATCTCAGTGGAATAGCTAATGGGAATGAGACAGAATAGGAAATTAAAAATTATTCGAAGCAGATGGACCATTCTTTGAGTTTTTTAAAATTTATTAGGGCTGCGAAAAAAATGTGTCTGTTTATTTTCCACGGCCATGAAATTAATGACTTGGTGAGTTGTGCTTGTGCAATTTTATGACTGCCATGTCATTTGTCATAATTTGGGTGCTGTTTGATATGGATTTATGAATATTTCCTCCCCCCGCCCCCAACATGATTTATGGGTGTTGGTCATATGTGAATTAGACTGTCACCTTTAGTACGAGGAAGTACAAATGACAGATTATAAAAATACTCCAGCCCCTTGGCACTGGAAAGCAGGGATCACAATCCCTCCCCTCCGCCTTTTCATTGGAAATTTTTCTTTGGAGCTGACAATAAAAGCTTTGGATTGGAGTCAGGCATGTGGGACCACTGAGAGGGTGTGAATAGATCTGAACTCATGTGAACTTCACCTGTAAAACTGAACTTGAGTCATCCTTTCCCTGTACTATGAAACAAAAAGAACCATGGGAGACATTTTCCATAGAAACAAAGGCCTTGCTGTACTGGAGCGGGAAGGCTGGGTCTGGCACTTTGCTGGCCCACTTCCAGGATGGCTAATACTAGATCTTGCATCAAAGGAGAGTGAAAACCGCCATGATGCACCTATCCCATTAGGCGGCACTGTACAGAGAAGGGATATTTTCTGGTCACGTGGTAATGTAATAATAATAGCTCCCAAAGTGCTTTCCCAATGGATCTGCAAACTAAACACTGGTATCACTTCTCCCATCACTGACGCTGCAGAGTCAATGCTGGGGCAAAACATGGCGAACATAAGAACTGGCCATACTGGGTCAGACCAAAGGTCCATCCAGCCCAGTGTCCTGACATCTGACAGTGGCCAATGCCAGATGCCCTAAAGGGAGGGAACACAACAGCTAATCATCACATGATTCCTCTCCTGTCACCCATTTGCAGACAAATGGAGGCTGGGGACACCATTCCTACCCATCCTGGCTAATAGCCATTGATGGACCTAACCTCCATGAATTTATCTAGTTCTTTTTTGTACCCTGTTAAAGTCCTGCTCTTCACAACATCCTCTGGCCAGGAGTTCCACAGGTTGACTGTGCGCTGAGTGAAGAGAAGCTACCTTTTTTTTGTTTTAAACCTGCTACCTATTAATTTCATTTGGTGACCCCTAGTTCTTATATCATGGGAACAAGTAAGTAACTTTTCCTTATTCACTTTCTCCATACCTGTCATGATTTTAATAACTTCTATCATATCCCCTCTTAGTCTCCTCTTGTCTAAGCTGAAAAGTCCCTATCTTTTTCTTCGCTCTTCATATGGCACCTGTTCTGAAGGGTCGACAGAATGGGATTGGATATTTCTTAGCGGGTAGAACTGGAACACAGACAGGCTACAGGAGGATGTTTCACTTGGAAAGGGTCTGGCTAACTCAGTAGCCTCGAGCAAATCCAGGCTGATGTTGCTTCCCAGGAGTGAGAGTGGACAACCAGGAACTGTCTTCATGGAGAAAGGGGTCTAGTAAGGAATTGACCCAGCTAGAGCCTTGACTTAAGAGGGAGGAATGGGGAATAAAAAATCACGTAGAGTTAACAATGGGAAAAGTTGCTTTTCCTCGAGAAGACACAACTGAAACTAGCCTGCTAAGACCTCAAATTCCTGGTCCGAGCTGCTTGTCCCTGCTTGGGAGGGCTGTAGCTTGCAAACGTGTTTTAACACAGCAGTGGAGCCAGATGGCAGTTGCACAGGGCTGGAGAGAATGTGCTGAGTCCAGCTGGTGATGGATGGGGTGGTGAAAACAGAAAACAGATCAGGAAAAAGCCCCAACTTTCAGCTCACCGTAGAATGCCATCGAGCTGAACTACGGAGCAGAACTGGCTGTGCTTATTCTGTGGAAAGGGAGGTTGCAAAGCAAGGCTGCACCAATCCACAAGAACTGGTCCAGGCATGGCACCATGTAGATGAACAATCAGGACCCATATTAGAAGACATTCGAGAACTAGCCGGTTATTTCTGCATGCGTTTGACCCCATTGTGTATGGGCGTTAAAGCATGAAGCTGCGTTAGCAAACCTGCTGCCTGTATGTGTATCGTGTGGAAGGCACCAATGCGATGTTTCATGGGCTTAGCCCTGCAGCAGGGAAGGGAAGTTTCTTGCAGCCATAAATCTCCACCCTTTTATCTGAGAATTGAGTTCATTAGTGACGTACTATGTGGCCTGAGCAGGGACCAACGTCTGGACAATCCTTGGTGGGGCTGATATCTCTAAGTTGCTATCAACCACTGTAGCTGTGTTGATGCAACCCATAAATATCCTGTTGCATGTGAGAATGAAACACAGATCTTTTAGAACTTTGGAAGCCCCAGGGGCCACAATGATACTCACAGCACATGCCGCAGGCCGCAACTTAAGTGTGGTTGCATAGACATGCAAATATATATGCAAATAGCTTCTTTCACACAATGCCCTGGTGCTCCCGTCACCTCTTCCCTGGGGGCTAGAAATGCCGACACCCTGTACCCGTCTGTTCCAGCCAGCCCGTCCGCTTGCGTCTTTCAGTGCTCACCCCACCTGGGAGATGCCTCGCCCTTGTGGAGCATGTTCCCAGTGGAGGCCACGTTCAAAGGATCCCACCCACGGGCCGTGTGTTGAGTCCCGCATAAACCCAAACCGCACCACCGGCCACAAACAAACGGGTCGCGGGCCGCGTGTTGAGTAACCCTGTTTCAAAATTTGAAGAGACATGCAATGAATGTAGCCCCAGCCTCTGTTACCTCTCTATCTTCTTATCTGGGAGGGACACATTTCATTGTGCTGCATTTTGAAATTACTAAATGAGAGATGAGATTCTTTGCACAAAAACAATGATTGTGTGTGGG
This sequence comes from Pelochelys cantorii, assembly GCA_032595735.1. Lineage (NCBI taxonomy): Eukaryota > Metazoa > Chordata > Testudines > Trionychidae > Pelochelys > Pelochelys cantorii. The sequence continues at coordinate 6,854,646 of CM064333.1, forward strand.
CAGGGGGTGGGGGGGGCAAAGAGAGCACTCTTGATGCTGGCTGAAAGTCATGTTCTCCCTGGGCTTGGATCAAAGCGAGCCCAACGGTCTCTCGCCTTTGAAAGGCCAACCTGCTCAGACCTTGTTACCATAAAGAAATTTGCCAGGGAGGCAGGTGTCTAACTGTGCGAGCAATCAGAACACAGAGCAAAGTCATCAGGATTTCCTATTTTGAGCCTCGCTCGACACATTAGTCCATGTACTTTGGAAGAGAGGGAGAAGCAATCAGAGAAAGAAGAGGGCAGGGGCAGACAACAGCCGAGACAATGTCATTCTGTAGCCGGCCAGCCAGCCTCTTGATTGTAATTGGGCTCAGCATCCCTGTGGCAGTCCAGGTGCACCCCAGTTTTGGTGTAACGAAGGAGGGCTCAGAGGAACTCAGAACCCCCCGGTGTCCTGATTCCTGAGAGACAGCAAGCGTGGCAGCTTCACGGGAGAGTACTAGAACCCAAAGCTAAGAAAAGAAAGCAAGTCCTGGGAGAAGAGAAAGCTCAGAGGAAGAGCAGAGCTGAGCAGGGAGCCTCATGGAGAGGATGCCCCTGAACAAGGAAGCCGCAGGAGTTCCCTGGTTAAGCCAGATCTGGTGCAAGTGGAAGGCAGGTTCTGGGGGCACGTGCAAATCTCCCCACGCTAGAGAAGCTGACGGTGGAGAGAGAGAGAGGCCTGCTAGCTGTCTGAGCCAGAGGTTTGGCTGTAGGAGGCCAGTGAGTGCTGTAGTCTGGGGGATGATGGAGGGGTGAGCCCGCTCATGTCTCCAGGAAGAGCAGGGAAGGAAACAGAATGTGGAACATGCAACTAAGGGAGCTGGGGTGAGGCCTGCTGAGAGATGCCAAAGCCAGACTTGGGTACTGGTTTGGTGAGAGCCTCCAGGCCTATGCTCTGTGTGTCCTGTTGGGAATGATATACTGTCTGGACAAGGCTGGGGAGAGTCTGGCTTATGGTAGCGGGATTTTGGTCGTAAATCAACCCCACAAAAAGGGCTATTTATAGCCTCTGAAGGCTGAACGGAGATTATTTGCAGAATCGAGAGGGAACCACTTGCATGGCTGCCTGGAGGCCACGAGGGGGTAGCTAGAAGGAGGCTGTGTATTTACGGTGGCATGTTCAGCAGGATGGCATGACCCCTCCCCTGAGCATCAAGGAGGGAAATGAGGGAACTGAAGGCCAAGTGAAGTGGAGACATGAGTACGCTTGCCCTCCAACATGCCCCAACCTGCAGCCCTGTCTCTCGCCGAGCCACCTGCCTCCACTGGTCTCAGCCTTCAGCCCTCTGGCCCCAGTCCTCCGGCCACGGGATGTTTGTAGGTGACCCCCTGTCTGCCTTCTGCTTTCACCAGCCTAATCAGGCTCCACTGGTCAACCTGGAAACACGTGGTTCCCTCCTTCCACGTTACCCCTTCCCTGAAGCTCTCAGCCAAGCTCTTCCTCTCACCTCTCTTTGTGCTCAGGATTCAGGCCTTTTAAAGTCTCCTTTCAGGATCCTGAACTCTCCTTTCTAACTCCCAGGGGCCGCTCCTCTCGCCTCGCTCCACCAAACTAGGGCACACCTGGCCTGGAACAGGACAGCTGAGCCCAATTTTGTTAAGGGGTCAGCTGCCCCGTTACAGATCCCAATACACTCAGTCAATGTTGATTTTATTTAAATATTTTCCGTTTCCTTAAAAAAGCCTGCCGCTCTGTTTCCCAAGGAGAAAATCAATAATTTTGCTTTCCTCTCATGCTGATTTGTATTTGGGAGTTCTCGAAATGTAGTGATATGTTTCTCAGCAGGCACCCGTTGCACATGTCTGCGACTCTGAGCGAAGTACAGCTGCAGAGGTTCTTTAAGGCATGCCTGCGTGGAGCTGACACCCTTCAATTTATGGTGCGACTTAAGTTTTTGTACCACTGGTGGTGTTTCCTGAATGGTTTTCATCCAGATGGTCTTGAAGATGGAAAGGTTTAATAAGATTTATTCACTGAGAAGGGATGACGTGAAGTAACAATTTCAAGGGGTACTGTAGCTATGCCACTCCTACCCAACTCCCTAGCCCCCAGGATATAGGAAAATCCTCTTTTCTTCAAAAAAGAGAACTTAGTTCTTTCAGCATGAAATCTTCCTTCACTGAGCAGATGCTATTGCCAGTCAGTCTTTGAGTAGCACAGTGGATCTTGAAAAACGAGTAGTCCTGTGGCACCTTAGAGACTAACAAAAATATATATAGTATCATGAATATTTGTGGGCAAAATCCACTTCCTCAGATCTTCTCAACTGAAGAAGTGGATTTTGCCCATGAAAGCTCAAGGTACTATACATATATATATATACATATATATATATATATATATATATATATATATATATAGTTAGTCTCTAAGGGTGCATCTATGCTATACCGTTATTTTGAGATAACTAGCGTTATTTTGAAATAACAATGTGAGTGTCTACACAGCCATTCCGTTATTCTGAAATAATTTCGAAATAACAAAAGGCTTATTCCGATATCTGTAAACTCATTCTACAAGGAATAATGCCTATTTCGAAATAGCTATTTCAAAATAAGGCAAGTGGATGCTCCACTGCTGCTATTTCGAAATAGCCCCTCATTGGGGCCATTCTAACGTATTCCTCCCCAGCGCCTCTGGGGGCTCTAAATCGAGATAGCACTTCTACATTAGGCAAGCCTGCCTCGGACTAATTTTGAGGCTTCCCTGCAGTGTGGATGCTCTATTTCAAAATAACCTATTTCAGAATAACTATTCTGGAATAGCTTATTTCAAAACAGCTGTGCAGTGTAGACATACCCTATGGTGCCACAGGACTACTCATTTTTAAAGTTACAGACTAACACGGCTCCCTCTCGGAGACATGGATCTTGGGCACTGTCGGGACAAACATCTTGGCTTGAAGATCATCTCAACAGGCAAAAGGAGATGCCAAGTCATTTAGTGGTGTCAACTGGTAAAGTCCAGTGGGGCTATTCTGATTTGCACCAGTTGAGAATCTAGCCCAGGGAATTCAAACTCCGATTGCCATTTACTCACTACATTTGTGGAAGCTGGGAGTATTGGTCAAGCAAAAAACCGGGCTCAAAGGTTACATCACAGAGCTTGTGAAGGCTTGATCCAGCAAGATTCTGAACACTGTCCTCAGTCCATCAAAGCTGTTGCACACGCACTTGACCTTTAATGTCTGTGAGTAGTTTCCTGGAAGTCAACATGGACTGCACCTGTGCTTAAAGCTAAGCACGTGCTTAAAGCTAAGCACGTGCTTAAGTGTGTGGCTGGCTCAGAGTTCCAATGCTCAGCACCTTAGAGGGGACTGAATCACATTGAGTAACAGTGTAAATTCTGCAGCAACAGGCTTATTTTAGTGCTACTTTTTAAAGAAAGATGAATTGGCTTTAACTGATCAGTTTCTTATTTATTTCACTTGCACAAGGACATTTCAGCTATGGAGTTACTAATCCATGCACTTCAACCCTTAAAAATACTCCGATTTCTCTGGCAGAATCAAAGTCTTGACTTTGATCTGGCTTTGAACGGGACTAAGCCCAAGTTACAGACGGTAAATTAATTTCCCCAGAGTATCATCTCTAGAGAACCTTACTAGCGTCAGTGACAACTAAACACTCCCTGCTGCCTTATCACAGTGCACTGAAGCACAGGGTGAACCTCTCTAGACCGGCACCCTCGAGATCTGACTGGGGCTGAACCAGAGAATTTGCTGAACCATGGGAGGTCAATATTCTCTAGCTGCATTATCAACACTTCCAATATTTACTGGGCTCTTAGAAGACATTTAGGGGTAAATTAGAGCTAAATAGCACAGAACACTGAGAGGCAGGACTGGTCGCTGTACAACTTTTGGCCACACCCATGATAAGTGGACATCTGGCTAACTAAAATCATGCTGAACCATGGATGTTGCTGGACCAGAGAGTGCCGGACTAGAGAGATTCACCATGTATACCAGACGAGCATAATCTGTGTTCATGGTACATTTTCCCTTTTGCATGATACCTCATCACGCTTCTGTTCCCCCTTACCAGTTACCGGTTAAACTCTAAAAGCCACTACTTACAAAAGCGACTAGCCATTTGGAGTGCCTTGATTTCTGTGTCCAAGTGGAGACCTCTTAAAGGAGCCTCATTTTCAGAGGCTTGTTGAAATCACCAGGAGTTGGTGAACCCTTCTAAGGTGTTTTGAGTTGCTCTCCCAGAAACTGAAGTCCAAAAATCACTAGCCATTTTCATCCTCACACAAAGCATTTTCGAAAAGGAACAAGTGAAGAGTGTGCTGGTTGTCATTTATGGATGAAATGTGACCGAGTTAATTATGGTAGTGAATCAGGGCTTATTGTGTCATTACAAGTTAAAAATACACCTGTTGCTACTGAGTTCGCATGAATATTGTTTGAGATAACATAAGAACATAAGAACATAAGAATGGCCATACTGGGTCAGACCAAAGGTCCATCGAGCCCAGCATCCCATCTGCCGACGGTGGCCAATGCCAGGTGCCCCAGAGAAGGAGAACAGAAGACAATGATCAAGTGATTTATCTCCTGCCATCCATCTCCTGCCCTTGTTATGAAGGCTAGGGCACCATACTTTATCCCTGGCTAATAGCCATTTATGGACCTAACCTGCAAAAATTTATCAAGCTCTTTTTTAAACCCTAATAGAGTCCTGGCCTTCACAGCCTCCTCGGGCAAGGAGTTCCACAGGTTGACTGTGCGCTGTGTGAAGAAAAATTTCCTTTTATTAGTTTTGAACCTACTACCCATCAATTTCATTTGGTGTCCCCTAGTTCTTGTATTATGGGAAAAGGTAAATAATTTTTCTATAATCACTTTCTCCACACCATTCATGATTTTATATACCTCTATCATATCGCCCCTCAATCGCCTTTTTTCCAAACTGAAAAGTCCCAGTCTCTCTAGCCTCTCTCCATATGGGACCCTTTCCAAGCCCCTAATCATCTTAGTCGCCCTTTTCTGAACCTTTTCTAATGCCAATATATCTTTTTTGAGGTGAGGAGACCACATCTGCACGCAGTACTCGAGATGTGGGCGTACCATAGTTTTATATAGGGGAAGTATGATATCTTTGTCTTATTATCTATACCTTTTTTAATAATTCCTAACATCCTATTTGCCTTACTAACTGCCGCTGCACACTGCGTGGATGTCTTCATAGAACTATCCACTATAACTCCAAGATCCCTTTCCTGATCTGTCGTAGCTAAATTTGACCCCATCATGTAGTACGTGTAATTTGGGTTATTTTTTCCAACATGCATTACCTTACACTTACCCACATTAAATTTCATTTGCCATTTTGCTGCCCAATCACTCAGTTTGCTGAGATCTTTTTGTAGTTCTTCACAATCCCTTTTGCTTTTGACTGTCCTGAACAACTTTGTGTCATCTGCAAACTTGGCCACCTCACTGCTTACCTCATTTTCTAGATCATTGATGAACAAGTTGAACAGGATTGGTCCCAGTACTGACCCCTGGGGAACACCACTAGTTACCCTCCTCCATTGTGAAAATTTACCATTTATTCCCACCCTTTGTTTTCTGTCTTTTAACCAATTCTTGATCCATGAAAGGACCTTTCCTCCTATCCCATGACCACCTAATTTACGTAAAAGCCTTTGGTGTGGGACCGTGTCAAAGGCTTTCTGGAAATCATACTGTAATAGACTAATAAGTCTAGCACGGCCACCAGTCTGCAAGTTGGTGTGATGGCTGCCTACCATGTATGTGAGCATCTTGACAAGCCAGTAATGAGACCTATCCATCACTTTCAACATGAAGATGGTGTGATAATTGTGGTTTCAGCAGTAATACAATAGAGACCAAGTGCTGAAACTCCTGGAACGTTAAGGCCCAAATGAAGCTCATAAGAAATATGAAAGGTGGCACCTCTAAACTCAGCTAACAATTTTCATGCTGAGGTCATTATTCCCTTGACCCGTCCTGGCTACTTTCAGCCGAAAAGGTTTCATTCTCTATCCAGTGCTGTTCAGAGGTAAAATCATGTTACTGTTCAGCTCAGTCATGCATTCCTCGTTCAACCAAATCACCTACACAATTAGCCAGTGGAGCTGGAATAATTTCTGGGGTGGGCTGCTGAGCTGAGTCCCCCTCCCCCACACACTTGACTCTGTCCATGCCCTTCACTGCCCCAGGTTAGGGCTATCGCTGGCTTTGGCTCAGAGCTTTGGGAACTGGCCAATGGTCAGGATCCTGGGGCGTCCAGCAGAGCTGCTGGAATCTTAGGCAGCAGGAGAGCATCCATCAGCCAGGACCCCACGGCCAAAAGCACAGCCTGTGGGGCCAGCGGCCAGGACCCCTGGAGCTGGTGGCCGAGATCCCAGACCACAGTGGGGCCCCCAGGTGTGGGCTGGTGGCTGGGGTCCCAGTATGGGAGCAAAATCTGGGATTGCTACGGCACCCCCCACTGCAACATCCCACACCTATGGAATTAGCCAGCCCTGGCGGCACACATTGATAAGAATGGGACTGTCTAGGACTATAAGGGGAGACTCTTTGCTGTTTGTACTGCAGTAGGGATGGGTCTAGAGGTCCCAATCCAGGATCAGGGCCCCACGATGCTAGGCAGTGTGACCACGCATAGAACAAGTGCTTATCTTACAAAGAGCTGGATTCACGTGAGAGTCCCTGATTGTACCTAGCAGACCATATTCACCTTCCGTGATCAGCTTCTTCTGTACAAATAGGTTTTGCTCCCATTTAAATGGAGATAAATTTGCTCTTAGCCCCATTTGCTTCTGTGGAGTTACCTGCCTATGTGGCTTACTGGAGATCAGATTCTGACCCGATGAATCAGAGTCAAGGGGTTATAAAAGGGGACAATGCCATGAAAGCTGCAACAAGAAGGGCCCTGATTCTCAGTGAGTAAAGCGACACCAATGTGGCAGTACAACAGAGCCTTAAAGTTGCAGTCCATTCTATTGACATGAAGCCCCCTCAATGCTGCCAGAGCAGTTTGCCCCTTAATGGAAAGAGAATTGAGCCCGACATGAGTCACCAATGTGCTCTTCTTTTGACAACGCTCTTGCTTTATGCACTCTGGATAAAACTTTTCTAAAATGTCACTGATTTAATGCCTGGGAAAGTTGCTATCTTCACACCTGAGCATAAATGTAACCCAGGCCGTGGTAGTGGCAGAGCCTTCCCCGGACAATATGCCTTGGAGTAAGGGGAGGGAAAGAGATTCATTCCGCTCCCATGGCTTATTTAGTTCTTGGCCCTGCCTGCTAGCCAGCTGTGGTGGTGCATACTTAACCTCCTGGAGAGTGAATCAGCTCCATCAACCCATTTCACATGGGTCCTAAGCAGCATCGGGAGCGCTTTTGATGGCATTTCACCTGAGCTGGATTTGCACTGAAGACCTAAAGGCGAAGTGTTATGTATTCCAGGCTTAATGCCCTAATCCAGCCAGTCCTCCTCATGAAACTTCTTCAAAACTAATATATAAATTGAAATCCAGGAACAAAAAAAGAAAAAAATGGTGATGCCTGGGTCCATTTTCTCCTTTAGCCAGCATCTTCACTAATAGTAACCTTGGGAAAGTGTTCCTTGATTATTCTCTTGAGAGAGTACTCTAATTTCTTGGGCATCTGATCAATTGTCATCAGTCACTGCCTGATGATGGGTCATTACTTAACCAGCATATACATGGGGGAAAAGCACATGCAACTTCTACAGAGTGCGCCTACATCCAATATGACGTAGGCAGTAGTTTCTCGTGGATCATCTTTCAAGACCGTCGTTGTAAAGATCCCTGCACAGAAGCTGCCTTCCAAATGAAAGAAGGACAATGCTCAGATGGTAGAAAAGAGTTGCGGACCATAGTCAGGAAAGCTTATTAACTCTGAAAACAACGTTCCAGGTTTAATTGTTCTGCTCACTTGCAGAGATTTTTGCAATGAGACAGAAAAGGCGAGCATGAGGCTTTTCTGTATGTGGCAACCCATCCAACCATTAGAAGGCGCTTGCACTTGAAATTTGGATCAGGTCAGGGTTAGGATTGCATCCTTCCTCTGTGGTGTACAGAGCATGCAGGGATGGTGCCCTGGAAACTCTTCATCATGCAGATTCTGTATTGATCTAAAACTCCAGAATGTCTTAGATACAGACTGTTGATTTCTTGTGATTTTTTTTTTTTTTTTGGTGCTCTCTACATGTCAGAGCTGAGATCCAAATCAGGGGATGGTTTCTCACTTCATGTAAATCTCCTTACTGGCTGCAGCCCAGGGAGCTATGCAGATTTAAACCAATGCGAGGATTTGTTCCCGTGCTTTAAAGAGCTATGGTCTCTGTGGGAGACAGGGACTGCTCTGTAGCCTACTGAATATATTCTTTGGGAGAAGGTGCTTTCAGAAGCTATTTCCTCTTGCGTACCGAACCAAAAGGAAGGGCTGGAGTTCTCCACCTGAAGTCTGGTACAAGTGGAGGAAGGGATGTCAGAAGAGACGGGTGAAATGAAAAGCAGCTTTGGTTACGGATGGTTGCGAGGGGTGTATGTAGGAATTATTGAATGACACTGGACCAGATGGATATTTTTTCTAGATTCCCTTTATGGGCCAGGAGACGGATGTGGTCTGAATGCAGCTTTGACCCCAGTGCGTGTTACCACCAGTTCCATGTCAATACAGCTGATTTTTTTAAAGGGGTAGTTCAGGTTCCATGGCATTTCTTTCAAATCTGAACAGTTTTACTGTACATTACTCTAACCATATAACACCATGCTAACTAACGTACCCTTTGGGAGCATTTTAACAAAACAAAAGTCCTCCACAATACCACCTAGTGATGCTGAGGGACACACACATTAGAACTAAGCGTCTAGCATCAACTGTATTGCCACACAGACAGCAGCGACACCGGTTTTCATTTGGCTACAGCTTATAACTTAGTTCAGTGCAGAAGCAGCTCTCAGAAAATGAATGTGGCGTTGGTGGTAAAACCTGTTGGGAAACTGGATCATACTAACAGTTTAGGTTCCTACTTCAAGGCACAAAGCTGCCAAAGCGTATAAAAATAATGTGAAGATCTTGTTGTGGGTAGTTTGTTATGGTGAGACTCAAGCATGACTGGGAGATGGGGAGTGTCCCTTTTAGGATGGACTTAGTCTCTGGACATGTGCCATCTTTCTAGCCCTGATAAAATATCTAAGGATAAAATGAGCACATTTACATTACAGAATGATGCAGGGCATCTCAAGTTGTTAATAATTTAGAGAAATGAGATATAAAAGCTAGCACTTGAGCATACCCTAAAGCAAATTTAAGTAGAGCACACATCTATGATGCTGATTGTTTTCACAGGTGTTGGCACCATATGAATTAAATGAAGAAGAAAAAAAAGGTGAAATGTTTATGACTCATTAGAATTATGTGGTTTTCTGTCCTGTCCTAACAACTGAAAGAAAGTATAATTTATAACTGCAGCCAAAATGGCATAAAGTAACATTATATTTCATTGACATGAAAAAAGGAGAGTTCCAGATGATTACTACGTTAAACTTCTGTAGCTCTCAAATCCTGGATTTTCAGGTTTTCATGTGGACTTCTGAGAGCTAAAATTATTGCCCCATAAAAAACAAAGGGAATATCGTAACTTTGAATATAGTCAGCATGTGGTCTAAAGGAACTAAAACTATGCACTATAATACACAGCACTTTACATCTAGTTTTCATCAAAGATTACATTGGTTAGAGATAGGCCTAGCCACCCCTGCCATCTTTAGAAAATAATAAAACCCCACATCTCCCTTCCCCCCCCCTTCTCCTTTTCAGAGTTTTATTTTTTTTATTGCTGAATGGCTTTGTTGCAGATTTTAAATATTTACACGAAGGGGGTATCCTGACAGGCTGATCTATCGCAGGAAAGAAACAAAGAAACAAACAAACCTATGGCTACAATACTTCAGATTCTAGTTTCCTGAACTGATTGTTTATTTTTCCTATTGTAAAAAATCCGCACTGAAAGCTATTCAAAATAGGGTTCACGTGGTGGCTTTCATGCAAAGTCTAATATTTTAACAAAGCCAAAATAGGAGCCTCAGCTTCCCATGTGCCACATAGTTGGCTACAAAAGAAAGCAGTTGATGCTGTAGCTGTGCTATGGACAGGCCTTCAGTAAAAGAGTGTCATACATTTCAGCTGCGCCTCTTTTGCACACACCTAATAAACTGAAAAAAAGTTTCACTGATCTACATAAACACGTTTTTTTCTCTCTTCACTAGTTTGCAATGCTACATTTAATTGTTTAATCTTTCCCTGAAATTAAGCCCACGGTCAATTCTGGCTGGCTGATTTGCATCTCATGGCCTGCAGTATCTCTTTAGGAGGTGAACTATTAAAAATGCATTAGCCTGGTGTGGATGGTAACAGGCCAAATGCTGCTGATTTTGAAGACAATCTGGGAAGCCTCTTCCTCCCTCCCTCTCCGACTCTCTTGCTCGCTGTGTAAGTTGTTTGCTTTCGCAATTGTCAGATTTTAAATATGCTAATAACAGCTAGGGTGAGATGATTGTTCGGCTAAGGACCTGGGGCTCTTTTCTCTTGTCAAACTTACTCTCAACTTTAACCTTATCCTTGTTTCCATCCTGCCAGAACTCAGGCCTTGAGCATCCAAAAATGTTACACAGAACTTTGGCTTGCTTACAATAGATGATCCAAGCACTAGCATTTGCCGTCTGCAGCTGAACGCTGAGAGAAGAAAAATAATCGCCATTTGAAATGTGAGACTTTGCTGCTGTCAATTTCTGGAGCTGATTATCAGGGCTGTGATTTTTATCTACTCCCTTGTCTAGTAACGATAAGCAATTCTCTCACCAGTCATCATTCTGCAAAGCCTGCTTTTAAACAGCAGTTGATGTGCGGTTTATTAACCGAAGCCTACGTGGAAGGCAAGATGACATTGTTTAAAAAGTAAGAATGGGTGCATCAGCTCAGGAGTGGAGAACAGAGAATAAAATAAAGTGTAGACTAGTATAATGGAAATGTGATTTTAATAGATAAGGATAACAATACTCACCTTTTAGGGCATGTCTACACTAGGAAACTATTTTGAAATAACCAAAATCGATGTAATAACTCCTGAAATAACAAAATCGAAAGAGCATATCCACACTATGGAGAAGCCTTGAAATTAGTCCGAGGCAGGCTCCGTTAATTTGAACATGCTACCTCGTTTTAGAGCCCTAGGAAGCACTGGGGAGTAATTAATTCAAATTACTCTGGGGAGTAGTTGTTTCAAAATAGCGGTACTGGAGTGTCCACACTGCCATTATATTGAAATAACTATTTTGAAATTAGTGTCATTCCCCAAGGAAAGCAGGAGTACAGATTTCAAAATAACTAGCCTGTTATTGTGTTATAGTGTGGATGCTCCCCTCATAAATTCGACCTAAGGGAAGTTATTTCGAAATAACTCCCTAGTGTAGAACAGGGCTTAGGCTTGGTTTAGTCTCACTCCATCTAAAGGCAACAATATACTTGGCAGTAAATTTACATGCAGTGACATGTGTGTGATTACAGTAACACAAAAGAGGAGGGTTGTGACAGAAGTAGGCTCAATCTCAGGAAACAGACCACTGCACTGGGACTCAGTCAGAGCCGGCCCAAGGTACGGGACAGGTGGGCTACCACCCGGGGCGCCCCATTGGAGGGGGCGCCGCATGGGGCTGCTGGGTGGGGGCGGCACCACACGTGCTCTGCGCACCCAGGGTGGCACCATGCATGCGCCGCGCGCCCAGGGGCCGCGCATGCATGGCACTCCCGGGGCCCGGAGCATGTGAATGGCTCGGGCCGGCCCTGGACTCAGCAGATTTGCGTTCTAGTCCCACATCTTCCAGAGGCCTATTGGATGACCTTGGGCAAGTCACGTCACCTGTCTGTGCCTCAGTTTTCTCACTCTGTAAAATGGGCATAATGGTACTCACCTTGTTTGTAACATGATCTGCCACCTTCTGAGGAAAAGCCCAGGATGTTTGCCTGAGAGGCCAGAGAAAGAAATAGTGATGTACAATACTCAGACCTAGGGAAACAGACGAGCTTACGGGACTAGTGCATTGGGACCTAAGCACAGTGAGCTGGTGAGTGTGCAGGAAAGGGACTGATATGCATTTGGCTCCTTAAGGCAGATGGTTGGCCTCATACTGCAGCTCCCAGAATGAATGACTTCTGGGAATTCCCAGAGCCCAGAGGAGCTTTCAGGCATGCTGGGCTGGGAAGCTGGGCAGATCAGCTCCCTTTCTGTTGTGCAAGAGGGATGAGGGAGGGACAAGTTTTGCAATGGATCAGCCTGGGAGAGGCTTTGGAAGGAGCTTACAGAGATAACCTACTGGCTCTAGTACCCAGAGGAGGAAGCATCATTTGGCCTGACAGCCAGACAGGGAGACATCCCAAGAAGAAGGTTAAGAGATCATAGTAGATCCCAGAGAAATAGCCCTAGGAGGAGAGAAGCAGGGAGAGTTTGGGGGTGAACCTAAGGTCCTTTGCCACCTGGGGTTGTCCTGGAGTTCCTGTTTGGCTCAGAGGGACACCTGAGGCTTGCAGTTGTATCCTGAAGAGCTGGAGAAATAAATAGCTTTCCTTTCATCTCTTTTTTTCATTTGGACTCTCCTGCACTAGAGCAGGAGGCATTTTTCAGTTTGGCTGGGGAGCTGAGCAGGCACACCATAGGGAACACTGAGGAAACCGCCACGTTGCACCGTGAGAAGGTAAAACCCAGGAGCACCCGGCAACATCAAATCTTTAATCTGTGTCATGTAGCCAAGAGGGCTAACCTGCTTGCTTGCCTGTAGATATCAATATACCCTCTTATGGTTTAATCATTTGTCTTATTATAGTTTATAGGTTGATAGCAAAGTAGTCTGGCTGTAACACGAGACCTACAGGCCATATCCTGTATGTTAAGCTGCGGCAAGTTAGTACTTTTGTCTGGGACCTTTCACGCAGATAGCACAGGTAGTTTGCATATGCCTGGGACCTATCACCCAGACAGCAAAAGAGGCCTTGCATGCATTCGGGACATTTCACCTGGATAGATGGTAGTAAGACAGAGTGGCTTTTCATGGTATAGGAGCTTCCAAGAATACCCTCAAATTTAACAAGTACACCACAAGAAGAACAAAAATAACATAGAAACAGCGTAGATGAGAAGGAGCTAGAATCATGACTATGTATGTACATGTCATCAATACATACAAACACGTTGCATGTGTCCAGCCTATGGAGTAAGTGTACCCCAAGAGTTTGTGGGTGAGGAAGTTAAATTTGGACATAGAAGGAGGGCCCAGACTCTCATGCTTATAAAAAAGGGTGCCCAGAGCTTGTGTTAGGAGAGAAAAAAAGGGAAGAAAGGGAGGGAGAAAGAGAAAGAAAAGAGAAGAGATGGAGAAAGAAGAAGGGCAGGAGGAGTTAGGAGTTGAGATTAGTCTCTAAACTTTGTCTTTAAACTTTATTTTTCTAATAGTTTACCTAACAGACTGACCTAAATCTAGATTAAACCAAGAGCCTAAGTTAGCTTCAATAAGCTTTTAGCATTAGCCTGTGCACCTCTCAGCCGAGAACTAAGAAATCTGGCCCTGAACTGCAACGCTCATGCTTCGTCTCTTATCAACAGGTTGTCAAGATCAGGTGTGAGTATATTAACCACCACTTATAGAAATAATCCCATATGTATCTTAGATTAATAATACTGCATTTGTAACCCTGATTTATTTTACAACTCAAATTGCTATTTGATTTCAATTCCATATATTTTAATGAAGTTATAAAATTATTTTCTCTCCGTGTGAACATCCTGTCATTCCCCCGAAGGTCCCTGGTATATTCTGTGCAGCCTGATTCTGGGACAAGAACCTTATTATCTTCTGATTAGTTCAATTGGCGAGCCTATAACCCAAACTATCCAAATTAATAACACTGCCATCCTTAAATCAGGCTACAACAGCAGTACTATGTACAAATCTGCTTCAAATTGCTTTGTGTTCCATTAGCATCGTGCCTGTAAGAATTTCAAAGCACTGTATTAATGTTAATTAAACCTCACAAACACCTGGCAAGAAATAACTTTGCCCATCAGTGAAGGGAAGTCCCTTCTGATGTCTGCTTAATATCATGCAGCAATTTAACACACCGGGTCAAGAAGGTGAAGTAGTTTAGGATACTTATGGGGGATATATACTTGAACGGTATTGAGTATATACAAGAGATGGTCTTGGATTTTTTGTCAAAATGGTTTTTGTCAGATAATACTGAATTGTTGAAACCAAAACGTTTTGCAGAAATATATCTGTTTAGATGAAGCTTTCATTAGGGAAATTTTGCAGGTCCAGAGATGGGGACGGAAACTAGAATAACCAGTAGACCAAGTTTCTGTTCTGCTTGATTCTCACTCTGGCCTCTAAGTAGAAGTCTTGTTTTCTGGTCAACCCTAAGGTAGTCAAATGGCTGGAGATACCATTCAACTCACCACAACACCTTCTTCTTATGTAGGGCTCCTTGGCTCCACCTCACTGCCTAATGGCACTTGTTGTCCTACACCTCATGAAAGGAGCTCTGCTTTCACGTGTCCCTGAGCATGAGGTCCATTCAGGGCCAAGTTCCCTAATATATGGAGGAGGACTTCTACCTCAGGATCTTGCTGCTTGGCCCCAGGGGTGTGTTTCCCTCTCCCAGCCAAGTTCCCCAGGCCTAATGTCACCCCTGTTTGAGGAAGCCGTGACCCGTGTGGGGTTCAAGTGAGAATCTTCCATTAGTCCAGTTAAAGTAATCAAAATTCTAATTGATTTCAATGAGATTGTGCCCATATTCTTAGCATTTCTACCAGCCCAGTCTGTCGGGAAGAGTTGTTGAGGTGTATCCATGTGGGTTTTATACCAGGCTAGGATTCACCAAATATAAACATGTTGTACAAACCATGAATCTTTCCTATTAGTAGGCAAAACATCCTTCTAGTTCCATTTTCATATCCTTTCACATCTCATCTCTTTGGGAAGCAATTGAACATGGATTTTTTTTTTTTACATCGTACCATAAAATTATATTGTGCTTGTGTAAAGCAATGTGCAAGCCATTAAACAGAATAATGAAATGCTGGAAGTTAAAACAATAAGCTTGGATGATTTAAGTCTTGGTAAGGTTTAAATCTGCAGTCTGTTTGCAAGAGTGAATTGGTCTTCGGGGCTGAATAAATAGTCCAGATATCCAGACCATTTTGGAAAGAACCAATAATACCTGGATCATAATTTAAACCCCTTTTGCAATTACCTGATCACCAGAGTTTTGGTCTTGGTGCTGTGGGTTTATACATGTCCAGTATAATCTTTTGCTAATTATACTTGATTTTTTTTTAAATACCTGTCTATGAGGAGGATCTCTTCTTTGGCAGACTAGCAAAGAGTAAATTACCTAGATGGATTATGTTGTGTGTTTCCCATTAATTCACCTTGGTAAACCAAGCTAAAACTTCCAGGGCTGGAAGCTTTGTTCCTTTTTGCAATGCTGTTGACAAATTTTACTTCTGCCTGATTTTGCTCCCTGAATGCGAACCGTTTTCAATAAATCCCAAACCATTACACAATCACTGGGTAAGTAATGCACATTTGTCCTGACTTGAGATGGCCCACCTGTGTCCCTTGCACCTGCCTGTCCCCTCACCTCTGTTGGTGCGAATCAGAAATAAGGCAGTTGAAGTCCATCAGAGTGAATCAGGCTTACTAAGTCAAATCTTTGGAACTGAGTCTTCTGCTCAGGCAGAGCACAGGAGAGGGACTGAAAGTCACCACTGTGCCACCCTCATCTCAGAGCTGCTAGGTGGTGGTTCAGTCCTGAGATGTATGTTTGGGTATGTCTACACTACAGAGTTTTTTTCAGGAAAACGGCCATTTTTCCAAAAAAACCCTTCAATTACATCCACACTGCAATCATGTTCTTCCGAAAAAAATCAAAAGAACTGAGGAGTTTTTCCCACATTGGAAAACCTCTTTCTATGAGGAAGAAGCCTTTTTGAGAAAGCTCTTTTCGGAAAAAGGCGTGTGTGGACGGGGAAGAGGGAGTTCTTCTGTAAGAAGAGGAAAGAGGAAAAAGCACAGGTGCCCTGGTGGCCACTCCGCCTATAGTAATCACAGCTTACTTGCGAGAGAGCGTCCATTCAGTATGGATGCTATCTGTCGAAAAAACAGATTGCTTTTTTGATGTGCTTTTAGAACAAGTTTTTCTGGAAGATCTCTTCCAGAAAAGCTTCTTCTGAAGGAAGCCTGCAGTCTAGACATAGCCTTAGGCGTGCTAAGCGACCGTCAATTTCATCCCTCATGTGGGGGTATCCTGGTAGCTAGGGTTCAAACAGATTTAAGAGCTTCCCACAGTTACTCCCTTCTTCTGCCGCTAAGCCCCCTCCAACAAGGGCTGTGAGTGGGGTGAGAAAGCCGCTGGGCCTGGTTTTGTCACCGAGGCCACATCTACTCTAGGAAACTATTTCAAAATCAGTAAATTCAACTTAACTCCCAATTTAACAAATTTGAACTAGCGTGTCCATACTACGGGGAAGCCTCGAAATTAGTCCAAGGCAGGCTCTGTTACTGTGGAGATGCAACCTTGACTTAGAGCCCTAGGAGATACTGGGGAGTAATTAGTTCGAATTACTCGGGGGGGGGGGTAGTTATTTCGAAATAGCAGCACTGGCGTGTCCACATTACTGTTACTTCGAAATAACTAGTTCACAATTAGCATTACTCCTGATGAAAAGCAGGAGTACAGATTTTTAATTCCGTGGCCCGTTATTTTGAAATAACAGGCTTGGTAGTGTGGACACTCCGCTTGTAAATTCACCTTGGGGGTGTTATTTCGAAATAAAGTCCTAGTGTAGCCCAGAGCCTAGGGATTCCCTTTCCAATGTGGGAATCTTCAACTGAAGTTGGCTTTGCGTTCACTCCAATGGAGCATTATTGCCAAGCAGCAATGGAAGTCTAGATTCAGGTCTTGGTTCTGGTCCAATATTTCTAGGGATTGTGCAACAATGTAAAAGGGTTTTCTAACTCACTAGCCACGTTTATAAGGTTAGGGTCCAAACAAACACCTCAGAGGAATCAACTTTAGAGTAATCTTGTTCTGTAGATTTCATGGTCATGTGTTTTCCTCGAGAGCTGGGCAATCAGAGCTGAATGGGTTCATCCCAGCCCCTCTAAATCGCCTTGCCTTTTCACTCTCCCATAAATTAGAAGGGGAACCCTTCTCCCATGGACTGTTGGTCTCTTCTTGGCCTATTTGCTTGAATGCAGGTCTGTGTTAATATTATATATTTGCTATCACAAACATATAAAGGGGAATTGAAAGTTGGGGGTGAGAAATAAGGAGCAGGTAGCCTTGAATGTTGTAGACAGAAGGCATCCTATCTGCCATCTCTCCTTGAAGTCACCTAGGTGAGGCTTTTTGACACAGGAGAAGCATCAAGGAAATCCTCTGGATTGAATACTTGACAAGTTGACACCATCCCCATGAACAGGAAGACCTGGCTTGAAAGAAAATTTTAATACAAACAGAATTTCATTAATATCACAGTTTGCTGTAATGGGGGTGAGTCTTTTTTTTTTTTTTTACATCCCACAGATATTCCCCCCCTTCCCCCCCCGTGATGCCGTTCCCTTTTAAAGGGGAAAGAGGCTAGGGGTGAGTTTTACCTTAGCAGAAGTATCACACTAATGGAGTTGGGGCTTTCAGGGAAAATGAGAAACATGCTCAAAAGAGTGCTGGGCCTTCAGATGGCAAATAAACCTATTTAATGGCCTATGTTAAATTGGGGAAGAAGAACACCAAGGTTCATTAAATAATACAAAATAATCAATTTAAACAGAATATCAAAAGGTCATTACACCTCCCAGGATCCAAAAATATAGTTTCAGTTCACTTTATTTATCTTTTGGGAGTGTTTTTTTTTTTCTAATGTGGTGACTGTTAGAGTCGATCTGCTCTGTTCAGTGTTAGGCCTGTCATGATGAAAGTGCATAAACAGTATAAATAATAGCTGTTGGCACATGAAAGGAACTTTGAGTGGATTGTTCTTTGGGAATTCAACCGGCAGGTTTTTTTGTTTGTTTGTTTGTTTGTTGTTCAATCTGCAAAATTTCTTATAATCTCAAATTGATTGTGTGAAAACTGTAATTCTTTTAATATTTACATTGGAGTTTAATATTTACAGTTGGATGGCAGGCAAAGGTTTATACAATTTGGTAAATATTTATTAACTCAAGACGTGCGTTTTGAGCCTTATAGTTTTGTAACCATTATTTAGAGCTGACGCTCTTTGAAGTGGAGTGGCAGTCTGCACCAGTCAATTTCTATTCCTCTTCTCTTTTCTTATCTGCAGCGATCCTTTGTGACTTCTTTTCACTGTCAAATGGTTCCAGCTAGCCATAACTTCATAACATCGCTGGTCAGATTACCTCCTCCATAACTAATCATTAGCTCCAAAAATAGCGTCTTGCTGCTTCGCACTTGGCTAGCTAGCCCTTCTCATTCAAGGTTTTACATACGCTGGTCAAATCTCAGAACATGCCTAATAGCGATGTATTTTTAACTTCACGTTGCAGGGAAGCAGATTGTTCACAGAGAAGGTCATGCCTGCTTTTTTCAGGAGCGTCTGTTAATTTGGGAGGATGCCTCTGGTTTTGGTTACCCAACCCGACACATGGAGCACCTGTTTTGCAGAAACGGTGATGGCCTGCATCTCCACTGGAAGCTGCTGATGTTTAGCTCTGTTGAAAATGAGGAGGTAGGTGGGTCATGGTGGGCACCCCAACACTGAGATGCCTAAATTCAGCAAAAGCTCTGGGAATTGTCCAAAAGGCCTTTCCCAAGATTGCACACTCATGGGCAGAACCAGTTAAGGAATTTAGGGATCCTCACATTTGCCTGCTTTCGCTGCTAAGCCCTCTTCCCTACAATGAAAGTCTGAGGGAAATAGCAGCATGGTGGGGTGGGAAGAACGTTGAAAACAAAACAATTCAGAGGATTTTATTCTTTCCATTCAAGTCAATGGCAGGTGTTCTGCATCTCATTACTGTACTGATGGTGTGTTATGTTGCAGCATTTCAGCTCACTTGCTTTCAGACTGGATACCTAATTTCAATTCAGATAGCAGGTATCCAATCCAAATGGTCCACAGTGGATGGGAGCAGGTGAACAGAGAAGTGTCCAGTTGAGGAGTGTTCCCTGACACTATACATAAAAGGCTGCAAATACTCCTGATTCTAGTTAATAGGAAGAAGCAGACGTAGGAAAAATTTCCTGTGGTTTTTACCTTTCTTTCACGATTGATTATGAATCTGTAAGTGATGAAGAAGGAAACCCTACAGAATAAATACATATGAGCTGCGCCATTTATCCATCTTCCCATCTACCGACATAAAATGGGCAACATAAACAAAAAATGTTTCGCCACATTACAAACCATTTCTTTGCTAAAACACCCATGAAATCAGTCTCTTGACATATTCCCCAGCCAGTTAATCTGATTGTGATTGGCTCTGAGTGAAATGGAAATGAGAAAATTCCACTAAGCATGTGAACATGCAAACTGATTTTCTATCCATTTTAAACACAGGTTGGCTGAAGACATTACTGGTCTAGGCCAGTAAGTGAAAAGCTGAAGTGCATCTGAATGTAAAAGCCAAAATCAATTTGATTTTAAATGATTTCCAACTGATTTTAAAAGGCAATGGTGTGGAACTTGTGTGCAAGGTTAAAAGGCTTCAATTTTAGTCCCGTCAGACAAAGGCAAGCTTATTTTTCCCCCTTTATTCAATTTGTTATTTTTTTTATCCCGCTACTGTTTTCCAAGGCCCCTGGTATCACTTCGGCAATTTTAGTCAGAGTTACCGGACCAGCCGTGCGAAGGATTTTTATATATGGAGCTGAACACCAGATGGGACTTGGAAAATACAATATTCATCAGTACCATTAGATTAGCGTTGTCCCAAGACCAAAATATTTGGCCACTACAGCATGGTACCACAAGTTAACCCGCTGCCAATATCCTGAGGTAACTTGTGCTCCCCTCTCTGCCAACCGATTAGGCCACTCAATAGGGGCCAGATCCAGAGCCCCGTTAAAATAGTGAGGGCAGCGTTGAGGGCTGGGGTAGGGGTGCACCTCAGGCCGGGCGGTGTTGAGGGCTGGCTGCCCCGCCCCCACCCCTTCCACCTGACGCCCCACCCCTTCTGGAACTGTGGAGCCGCCTTCCTCTCCCACCTTGCCCAGTGGCCTCGTGAAGCTGTCGGCTTCCATGCCAATGCACACTAGATCAGGCCCTAGAATACCATTGCCGGGGCTACAGATCAAGGATGCCTGGTGGTGAGATCTGCATCAGTTCCTGGCTCTGCCATAGACTTGTACGAGCTTAGGCAACTCACTTAAGACCAAATCCACAAGGGTATTTAGGTTACCAACTTCCAGCTTTTGTGGATCTGGGTCTTAGTCTCTTTAAAAAAAAACTAAAAAAAACAACAACATACCTCACGGAGCCATGTAGATGAGCTTTGTAGACATAGCAAAATGAAGTGGCAATTTAAATAATTGCCGCTTCATTTACATCAAAATGGCTGCCGCGCTGTGCCGATCAGCTGTTTGTCGGCACAGCGCGGTAGTCTGGACGCTCCGCGGTCGACATCAAAAGCCTTTGTTGACCGCCCCATTATGCCTTGTGGGATGAGGTTTACCAGGGCGGTCGACAAAAGCTTTTGATGTCGACCGCAGAGCGTCCAGACTACCGCGCTGTGCCGACAAACAGCTGATCGGTACAGCGCGGCAGCCATTTTGATGTAAATGAAGCGGCGATTATTTAAATTGCCGCTTCATTTTGCTATGTCTACAAAGCTCATCTACATGGCTCCGTCGATGGAGCCATGTAGTGTAGACATACCCTTAGAGACTAACAAAACATGTAGACGGTCTCATGAGTTTTTGTGGGCACAACCCACTTCTTCAGATGAATGGAGTTAGTCTCTTTAGTGTATCGACACTGTAGCTGGGAACATGCCCCACCCCCCCGCCTAGGTAAACAGACTCAAGGTAGCAAGCTAAAGTTAGCAACATAGACATTGGCTAACTGCCTGAGTCTACGCCCACCTGACCTCCCTGGGTGTGAGCTCAGATGGCTATTCCAAGGTGTCGAGCTCATGAGCAAAGCTAGCAGGAATCAGTCTGTCCATGCTCCCAGCTTCAGTGCACACCTACTCTCTGTGCCTCAGTTGCTCAGCTGGAAAACGGAGAGAGTAATCCTTTCTTCCACATTTAATCTCCATTGTCTATTAAGACTCTTTTGGGGGCAGGGACCGTCTCTTATTATGTCCAGTTTCCAATGTGGGGCCCTACTTGATCCCTCTGTAAGGTGGGTCTTATTCTTATAGAGCCAATCCTCTTGTGATGTTGTGATGCTTCATCAGTGTCTTCAGAAACATTTGGAGCTACCTGCATGCTGGGAGATAGAGAAATTCAGAGTATGATTGTAACAGATTGCCACTATTAGCTTTGAAAATATTGCCTAATTTGGGGTTTGACCCTGGCATGGTCACACCTGGGGCCAAATTCCATCAGTGTAAACTCACCATAACTAGATGGGAGCTATTCAGGATTTACACTGATGAAAAGAAAGTCGTATTTGGCCCCCTGAGAACTTTGCTGAAAAATCCCTGACAGCAGATGGTGACAAACTTAGAGCTATAATTCACTTTTACATCTGCCTATTGCAATCCAAGAGACAAAATTGGCTCTTCCAATTAAATTAATGGGCTGGTTTCTGCTCTCATTTTCACCGGTGTAAATGAAGCTAGCCTTTGCCCTAGAGATTAGTCCATGTAAATTCTCAGCTAGAAGATTATTTGCAGCGACTGCTGCAATCTCTCTTCACTCTGGCCATACTAGCTTCCTTCCATGACATTGTATGTTGTTTAGATATTGAGTTTTTAGCTCTAGTGGCTTTTTGTTCAATGCAAAGAAAGAAGCAACACCCATGTGTAGAGCACAGATGGTCTCAGCCAGCAGTCAGTACATCCTTAGCAAAGCAAAATGGGCAGATTCTATGTATGCAGAGGTGAATTAAAGCCAAAATTTTCAAAAGCCTGAACCTGAAGTTAGGCTGTAAATCCATATTTTGCTATTAATGTCACTGAAAGCTGTGAGGTATTCAGCATTCGAAAATCAGCCTTCTTATATAGGAGCCTAAAATCTCAGCCTAAATAAATACCCCCTTTTTGAAAGTCTGTTTGAGCTCAAAATATCAACTCAGCCATCTGTGCGTTTTTAATTACCGTACGTATGCTACTGTTTTATACTATTCATTATTTTGATCACTTCTTTCCTTCTAGGGAATGGAAAAGCCAGTTGATAAAATAATATATTAGTATTACCACCTTAGGCACCCATGCTCCCATACCGGAAAATCCAAATTCCAGTTTTCTGGATGATGAAAATTTTAAAGTCACATTGGAATGTTCATAGTCGCCTATGCACAAATGCTCAGAGATTTCTGAACTATTCCCTTTTGGGACTCACACTGTTCTTGTTTGCTCTTAACACCCAGGGTGAGTTTGCCGGGACAACTGGTGGAAAATCCTTTGAATTAATGGAGAATTCCTGTTATTGCTTTTCGAGGTAGATATCTTGGGCCAGAATCTTAGCTAGAGTAAACTGAACTGTCTTCAGTGGACCTAGATTGATTTACAAGAGAAGAGGATCTGTCCCAATACCATGGACATAGTAGGTGAGTTAACGTTACAATTGTTCTTCCTGACATGTTTGTGCATTCACTTTTAAATACAGAGTCTTCTTAATGTTGCATTTACTTTTTCACACTTCCCAGTGGTCATCCTTAGAAACTTACCAATTGTCTTAGAGCTTGTGTAGGGAAACTCACAACAGTGTAACACCATCAAAATAGTTATAACAGCGCAAACTCTAATGAAGAGAGGGCCAACAGGACTTTAGTTCTTGAGTTGTGCTTATCACATGCTGCCCTCCTGTTTAATACGATGATGTGATCCACAATGATGCGAGGCCAAATGGTCCAGTGTGCAAATCAGCTACCTCAAGGTTAGCATCTTGGGACCTGTCACACTTACATATAATAAAGAGGAGGACTTTAGAAATCTCTTTTGTGGAAATTAGTGGTGTCCCTTGTCTGGGCAAAAGTTTACCACTTGGAATAATGATATACACCTTTGCTATTGATGCAGTTTACTGTGTTGCCTTGAAATCAAACTGTTGCCCTATCTGTCATGGCAAAACAGGATCGGATGTTGCTAGCAAACCAAGCCACCCACCGCCATTTCATCTTGCACGCAGGTAGCAGAATTATTTAATCTATCCAGGTTGCTCGTATTGAGAGCGATGGTCAAACTTTTCACCAGACCAACTCAGCCCATCTTTTACAGTAGAAAGAGTTGACAGGCTGCTCTGCCATGTAGGTGCCAGTTGAACTCATGGCTACTACATGCTGGCACTGTTTGTAAAATGGCAGCTCAAAGAAGTAGCCGCGGGGAGATCAAGACATTTGAGAGCCTTTTTAATTAATCTTCATGCTTGGAGCCAGACTGTTGGATGCTGGACATCCTTCGTGAAGCAACAGACTTCCACGGTGCCAGGTGGCCCGGAATGGTCTGCCAGAAGACGATAAACCTGAATGAAGCCGTTAAGCTGGTATTGCTCGTGTTTGGTTTTCTTAAGGAAAAACCATCAGCCTTGTCAATTTGACACCCACCCCCACTCCAGAGAGGGCAAGAGGCATTCCAATTAGCCATCTTCCTGAAATATTTTCTTTAGCAGACTCAGCGGCAGCAATAATACATGGGAACGTCGTTCCATTTACGCACCTTCCAGGAGAGGAGCATGCGCAAACCCAGTGCTGAGCAAGTCTGCTTTCTTGCTTCATCTTGGTGTGCCCCTTTACTGCAGGTGGACACCTGTAGTGGCCAACAGCATCTGAAAGCGATTGCCTCGCTAAGCAGCCCTGGCGAGTTTGGGGCTTTGAATCGAGGTGGGATGTTTGGGTGCATATATACACTAGGAAGAAAATGAAATGTTCCTCTGCTTTATCACCATTATTTTTAGTGATATTTTGCATTATGGTACCTTGAGTTTTAAATTAAATGTCAAATATAATTTGGCACTACAAGGAATGAATTATGTGACTGCCCTTAGAGAAAATCAGAAAGCTTAGTCCGCGAGTTAAATTGGTATCTGCCTTCTCATGTGCTGATGCAGGCTAATTGATTAGGATCTGACAGCACACCATATTGCAAATTCAGCACAATTGCTCCCTTTTAAAAACATGGTGCTAGGGTACCTGAAAGAAACACAAAAACAATAGGAGAGGAAGGGGAAAGCTCCTCTATAAGACTGACTTTTGCCTTTGTATTGAAATTCCCAGTTTCTGTGTTGTTGTGATAGGTATTAAAGGATCACGGGTCACTTTTGGAACCACTTTGTGCAGAGAGATTTCTGAGTCTTCTTTCCTTCATTTGAAAGAGGAGGAAAATATTTTCCAGGAGAGCTGGCTACATCTATATCCATAAGAACAAAGATGACAAAGTGCCAATTTAGCCCATTAAGGGGAGGCAATACATTTTAATGAGCTGTAATGGGAAGGACAAGCCCAGCATTGAGTTTGCAAAATGACCAACTTGTACGGCGCATGTGGTGCCCTCCCCTCCAAACATTAAGATGCCATTTCCTGAAAACACGGGCCTTAAAAACGATCATCCAGTAAACAAAGCTGGTGGTTCTCACAGCCTACATGTCTGTATAGTCTGGGTTTAATTTTCTATTAAGTACGGGTAGTGTTGCGGCGGGGGAGGGAGAGGACTGGAGGGAAACTAAGTTTGAAGTTCTAATGTAGTCAGGCTGGAATCTGTCACTCAGCTTATTGCATGTTGATGACTCAGTGCAGTTTCAGCTGTAAGCAGACCATGATTTATGGACACCAAGTGAACTCCTGCGGCAAAAACCAGCCATGAGATCAGAGCAGCAAAAGGGCCTTTTTTTTTTTTTTTTTGGCAGGAGACAGCGCCTGCATTTTTCTCATTCATGCCAAACTGCTTTGCACGGCAATTAGCTCTGTCCTCATTTAGTCTCCAGTCCCAAAGGGTAATGAAAGTCATATATCATCTTCAAGGCTGCTAATTATCCAGCTCAGTTACAGGTAGGCTTTGGAACTGTGAGAAGGGGCTGTCGGCTTGATATTTATTGCTCTTCCAATAAGCAAGCACAGAAAAAGGGGGAGAAAAAAAAACTTTCTTGAAAGGTTGCCCATATCCCTTGCCTCAGATCCTTGACATACCTTCTGCAAATGTGCTAGTCAAAGGGGAAATGTCTTCATTCCACACATCCATTTTTCATGCTGTAACTAAACATTCAGCAAGAACGGAGCACAAGTGCTTGAAACATGAGAGACCATCCATTTTGGAGGGTCAGCTTGTCTCTAATCGTTGGCTTGCAGAAAGACGATACTTTGAAGGCACAATAGTGAAAATGTGCAGAAGAGGCAAGAGGAGACAGAGAAGGAGATATCCTTCCCCTTACATTCTCTGACACCCCCCCCCCCAACCCGACCCCAGCAATTTCATGGGAAGGCTAAGGCTTTGGAAATACGTGATTACTTTTACTGAAGATATTCTGGAAGGAAGTTAAAATTAGAGAATGGAGGGGAGCCTGAAATCCGAGATCTGAACCACCCTGAAATTTGATAGCATTCAACTCCAGATCCAAAATTTGGGGCTGTCCTAAACTTCTACCGTGGATTGAATCAAAACCACATCTCCAACCCCATCTTCTCTGGTAAGCTGGGCGCTTGTGTGGCTGCTTGGGAGAATTTTCAGTGCTGCCCAGCTGATTAGCAGAGCACCCACAGCTAGGTTTTGAGTTTCTATGGGTGGTGCACATTTACACATGCCACTCGGTGCACAGAAAAAAATTATTCTGCACGTGGCTGGAAAAGATTAAAGAGAACACTTGCTCCAACCCCTCCTCCCCCAATCTTTAGGAAGTAGAGATCAGAGCCTTCTCACTGATTGGCTGTTTTTAATGTGAGGACTGTATCCGTAAGCACAAGTAACCCAAAAGAGCAGGCTTGAGTATGCTAGGTGAGTGATGAAACTGCCCAGGCAGGAACAGAACCCTGACCTTTGACTATGTCTGGTGAGCATTTATCCCATAGTGCAGGCTCTTTCAGTCTGTAGGTGTCCAAGGTCCAGAGCTAACGTGCAGCAATTTTGGAGGCACTCAAGTGGTGTGCAGGCAGCTGGGAGAGGGAGAACACCAGTTGTGAGTAGAGACCTTAGGCTGGCCTATCTGTGGGAGGAGCAGAGGAACATGCCTTGTGTGCACCATGCAGGAGCAGCGTGCCAGCACAAGGAGACAGGAGATGGGCCTGTTGGCCGTTCAGTCTTTGAGTTAGGGCTTGGCCTTGGGATTAACGGGCTAAGGACATAGGGCAGGTGCATGGGATCTCTGGGTATCTTCCTGGCATTGATCCAGCCCTGATTATTTTTAATTTTTTATGACAGAGGAAGTGCCCACACATTCCAGGGAATCTGTTCACCTCGAGCCCCGGAAAGCTGGGTCTTGGGACATCACCAGGTCTGTTCTGCAGACCACCAAGGGCATTCTAGACTGCCTGATGGCTCAGCTGGCGAACTCCCCCGAGAGTAATGGTGCAACGCTGATGTATCCAGGAAGTAGCGTGCTGGTTTAGGGGCCGTTCTGCCAAACTGCCAGACCTTTTGACTTCTCCTATCAATAGCTGGCATTCCAATTGTGTGATGCCCTCTCTGCCCTGAGATATCTGCTCCTCCTGCTGACTCTGGGAGGATAGAGCTGATGGCAGAATGCAGTCCCATGGGTCTTTTCCCAGTCTCCATCTAAGGCCAAATCCTGAGGCCCTGACTCAGGCAAAATCTCACCTGTGCCAACGAGCGGGGCAGGGAGTCTATCAGATAGGAGGACATGCCAGTCATCTGTCTACTCTAATATCTGGCCACTTACTATGGACTGTACCAGCAGCATTGGAGGAAGGTTCAAAACCTCCATGGAGCACATACTCCCTGATGTTTAGGATCAGACCAGAGGGCTATCTTGAGAGGGCGATTCAAGGCGTGAGGAGCACAGTGGACTTGCTGGCCATATTTGCAGGCCAAGCAGCTCATTGCAAAGGCTGTGAGAACAACTGCCACTCTGTTTCACAAGAGGGAGGTAAAGTGAATAAGGACCAGCCATGGGAAAGGATAATTAATATCCGTGGCAGGAGGGGTTAGAACACTTCTAGTGGAGAAATAATGGATTAGTCCTGCTTTTATTAAAATTTGCCATCACTCCTCTGTGGGTTTCATATTTTCCCCCAGAATCATCTGTCACAAATGCGCTGCCTGAACAAGGAGAGAGAGTGATATTTTTTAAACTAGCAGCTAGCAGATGTTTTAGAAAGCAAGGAAAAGTGGGTAGACAGCATCTGCTACTATGCTTGTCAGAAGTAAAGAAAGCCTGGCAAATTCTCCCCTATAAAATTACTATTTTGATGGTGGCCTTAGTTGCACTTGACAATGTGTTAGGCACTTGTTATACAAAATGCAATGAAAAGGGAGTTTAAGAGTTTCCTGTTTAAAAAAAAATAGACAAAAGCATTTTGGATTCAGAGGAAGGTACCTCCTACCCACAAGTTGACTGCAACCTATGCTGGAAATGGCCGACCGTCACCACATTCTGACTCCGTGCTCCTGGATTTAATCCTCGAAATGTTTGTACCCCACTCTGGGTCGTCCAGTGGGTTGGGAGAAGGTGAGTGGGGGGTGGAGAAAGTCACCTCATCTTGACTCTACCCATGCCTCTCAATGTGTCATTTAGGCCTCAGTTGGAATATTGTGTCCAGTTCAGGGCACCATGTTTCAGGAAAGATGTGGAGAAATTGGAAAAGGTTCAGAGAAGAGGAACAAAAATGATTAAAGGTCTAGAGAACATGAGCTATGAGGGAAGACTGAAAAAATTGGAAAAGAGAAGACTGAGAGGGGACATGATAGCGGTTTTCAAGTATCTAAAAGGGTATCTACAAGGAGGAGGGAGAAAAATTGTTCTCCTTGGCCTCTGAGGATAGGACAAGAAGCAATGGGCTTAAACGGCAGCAAGGGAGGTTTAGGTTGGACATTAGGAAAAACTTCCTGTTATGGTGGTTAAACACTGGAGTAAATTGCCTAGGGAGGTTGTGGAATTGCCATCTCTGGAGATATTTAAGAGCAGGTTAGACAGACACCTGTCAGGGATGATCTAGCTGGTGCTTGTCCTGCCATGAGGGCAGGGGACTGGACTTGATGTCCTCTTGTCATCCAGTTCTAGGCATCCGTGATTCTATGAAGGGAGGGATGGCTCTTTGAAAACCCTACCCCATTACCTCACCTTTCAGCCCTGCTGCCATAGCACCCCCAACAAGATGGCCGCAGACACAACTCCTAGTTACAGATTTGAAGCCTCAGGCAGCAGCCCTGTGACCCACGCATCAGTTTTCATGGCATGTACCTATCACATTCCAGGGCTATATGTAACTCCGTTCCAGAGGCCACCATTTGGCCTCCTTCTGCCAAATGGGGGCGCAGGAATTACAGAGCAAGAAACCCTAAAAAGAGAGAGAGAGAGATTGAGAGAGATATGCTGAGGAAAAAGACAAAGAACAGAGGCCACAGGAGAGAAAATGAACAGAGAAAATGAGGGCAGCAGCTGTCCCAGGGCACGGCACAAGGGTATGTCGGGGGGAATGCCAATGTTCCCATCCTTTGCAAAAGAGCTGCCAGCAGATGTAGGGAGGAGGCTCTGTCTCAGGCAGGATTATAACTAGGTGCCAGAATAGTTGCAGTGGCTTTTCCTTATTACGGAATGTGTATTTATGCCAGAGACTATGGATCTGTTGGGTAAACATCTCTAGCTACATTCTTGCTTCCCATATTCTTATGGATTAAAGCGTGTTGGGAAAATTTTATCCAAAGGAAGGCAACCACAAGAGTGACTATTGCTCCTAAACCCTAGTGGCTTTTAGTGAGACTTAGGTATTTTTGAAAAATAGACCCCAAGCCTCTCCTGCTTTTTTCTCCTGTTGTTTAGTTCCCCCCCCCCCACACACACACTGTTCTGCCCCCAAGAACGGGCATCCCGGAAAGTTCTAGAACTAGAGCCACTCACATGATCTTTCTGTATCTCCCCCTTTTGACGTCTTTTAGAGCTGCTGTTCTGGATTCTTTCGGTGTGTCCTGGTGGGAGGTGAATAAGAGAACCATCAAGGTCAGAGGAAGAGGGGAAAGAGAAGTACGCATTAAGGGCCTAATCCAAAGGTCACTGGAGTTAGTGGAGTCTATCCGTGGGCTTCCAAGACATGTCTACATGAAGCTGAGGGTGAACCTTCCCACCCAGATAGGCAGACTCACGCTATCAGGGCTTGAGCTAGGGTGTTAAAAATACCAGTGTGGACATTGCAGCTTGGGGTCTGAAGCCGCGGGCCTTAGGTGGGTTTGACAACCTGAGCTAGAACTTTTATGCTCACTCCCAGCTGCAGTGTAGACATACCCGAAGGAGTGTGGAATAGGCCCTAAAATTAGTTTTTCATATAGTGCTAATTACAGTGACACCGCCATGAAATACAATAATGGAAATACATCCTTTGAGGTGTGGCGGGGACTAGGGTGAAAAATAAATGCCTGCCCCCCAGCCCCCCCACCGACTGTACTCTACCCCCAGACAGTCATGACTGACCTTTGAGTTTTATTTCACTGGGTTTAAATTTTCTGTTTATTTCCCTGGCTTCAGAGTGACACACATGCCTGACTTAAATCTGCTGCAATTCATGCGGGGGATCACCGGGTTCCTGTAACAACACACATTCCCGTTGCCAGGGCCTGCTGACAGATGCTTGTTCTTTATCGGTAATGGGCCATGTAGGGAAGCAGGGAAGAGAGGGAGGAGCTATATTCTTCCCTTCCAACACCACAGTGCTGCTCTTTAGTGCAACGCTCCCTACCCTACCTCTGCAAATTCAGATCTATCCGTTTGCTAGCTGACCCGGTCAGGTGGCTATGTAGATTGGCAGCTAGTGGCATGCCTTTCCATCCATCACAGCATTCCAGGCTCCATCTGCAAGCATGCTCCGGCTGTACACTTGAAAAAGCAACAGATTGGTTCTGTTACAAATAGCACGCTCGGATTCCCATTGACTCCAGTGTGCTTTGGATCACTAGAGTCACACCCCTGGAAGGCTAATACTCACTTACTATTCATAAGCAAAAAAAAAAATCATTAGGAATGCATTACTCTTTAAAAACTGCTTGCTTCTTTGGTGTGGTGGGGATGGTATGTTTGTGGAGGTAGAGCAGGGTGGGAGGAGAAATTGCTGCAAAGTCCAGGCATAGATCCTACAGCTGATCCTCCATAAGAGCAAGTGATGCTGTATAGAATTCCTATATCACTGTGACTCTGGAATACATCTTTGCATGATAAGTTTGCCGACTTATTGGAGAAGAGGGACTTCCATTGAGAGAGTTTTATTTACTGTGGCAGTAAGTAAATTACCAACATATTTATCTGCTGAGGTGGTGGATCACAAGGGATACGGTTTGCTTTCAAACCCACAAATTAATTATCACATCCCCAGAATGAGGCTGTTCTTTCACTCTTTGCAAGCTTCACAGATCTGGAATCAGGGCAAAGCAAGGCAATCTTGGTATCTCAATTTAGAACAAAACGGAATGCCTCGGAACAAGCAAATTGCTATAGTTAGTTTGGTTTAGGCAGGCTTTTTTGGTTGTGGGGAGGGAAAGTTGTTAGGTAGGTAGGTAGGATTTTTGTTGAGGTTTAGATTTTAGTACCATTATGAAGGGAAAGACTAACTTTAGCAAAGCTCATTGTGACTTTATAGTACCAGGATCTGATTCCCATATCCCCACATCTTGTGTGGTCATTGCTTTGAGGAACTATAAAAACACTGCCAGGAGCAGATGGTTGCAGCTGACACCCAACTCTAGCATTAGCTACACAAGGTGCAGGGCAATGGAGGATGAGGCCTTCCGTCAAATTGTGGCTAGGGGTAGGGAACAAGCTCAAATCATTCAGGAGAAGTTACTTTGGTTTCCTTCCATATTGCATCAAAAGTGCCCCAGCGATATTCTAAAGGCAAAGGAGTTTCTGCAAGGCTTAGAGACAGTGGACATTGAAATGGAAGACACTTTTAGCTGTAGCTGCTTGTGGACTACAAGCTAAATATGAGTCAACAGTGTGACACTGTTGCAAAAAAAGCAAATAACATTCAGGGCATATTAACAGGAGTATTATAAGCAAGACATGAGAAGTAATTCTTCCGCTTTATTCTTAACTGATTAAGCCTCAACTGGAGTATTGTGTCCAGTTCTGGGTGGCACATTTCAGGAAAGATGTGGACAAATTGGAAAAAGTCCCAAGAAGAGCAACAAAATAGATTGAAGGAATTGGGTTTCTTTAGTCTGGAAGAGAGAAGACTGAAAGGGGACATGATAGTGGTTTTCAAGTATCTAAAAGGGTTTTCAAGGAGGAGGGAGAAAACTGTTCTCCTTGGCCTCTAAGGATAGGATAAGAAGCAATGGGTTTAAACGGCAGTAAGGGAGATTTAGGTTGGACATTAGGAAAAACTTCCTAACTGTCAGGGTGGTTAAACACTGGAATAAGTTGCCTAGGGAGGTTGTGGAATCTCCATCTCTGGAGATATTTAAGAGCAGGTTGGACAGACACCTGTCAGGGATGATCTAGCTGGTGCTTGGTCCTGCCATGAGGGCAGGGGACTGGACTCTATGACCTCTTGAGGTCCCTTCTGGTTCTGTGATTCTGTGAATCAGGGAGACTGCAGGACTGTTGGGATAATGCTGATATCCTTATTCTAATATTGTTCCTTGTCCTGTGTTATGCCTGTGTGAGGGGGTGCATTAGAAAATTGTGGCCCCCGCTGAAGGCCCTGTATCCTTGGTGCAACATGCCTGAACAAAACGTCCTTTGGAGAAGAACAGTGAGCTCAAACCTCCAAACGCTGCGCAGAGATGTCACACAGGATCAGCTACTGGCGGTACCAATGAGACTTAGTCCTCCAGCAGCTAGACAAGCTGGGTGCAGGAGAAGCAGGCAAAGTAAAAAGGTCTGGCTGCTTCTAGAGGCCAGTTCTGGGATAAAGAAGAGGAAGAACTTCCCCTGTCTTAGGCCCTTGACCAGGCCAGGTTTATTGAATTAATTCTGACGGCACCTTTTTGGTTGGACTGGTGCTTGGTATGGAATGTAAAGCCCAGAGGGCCATTTCTGAGTTAAATACCAGTTTATTGCCATTACATTAAAGGGAGGCTGCTTTGTGAGATGCAACTGGCGATAGTGTATGAGAATGGTAAAGTATCACCTTTCTTTTAAACCCATATCTCCATGCCTCACTAATGTTGCTTTTTTTCTGAATTCCGTCCAGTTTGGCTACACCTTTCTGGCATTCAGGTGCTTTGTGAGATGTTGCTTTCACAGGTTCATCTGTGCCATACAAAGAATGATCTCCTCCCCCATCACCGATGTGCTGAGTCTGAGTATGCAGTCCTAGCCATCTGATTTCATATCTTGCTGTCCTTCTTCAAGCCACTGGGGCCCTACTGAGGATCTGTTGTTTGCAACATTATGACTTCCTTGGTGTGTGTGTCAGAGGATTTCCTATAAGGGAGTATAGTAGTGCTGTGTGATGATACGGTGGGGGATTACTTCCTCTTCCGGCAATCATTTTCTACCTTGAAATGTGAAGGCTAATTACCCAGAGTACTGAACTTGGAAATATTTCCACAACATCTATGGTAGTGGTGCATATTTTCTGGATGCATTTAATTTCATTCTTCCTTGTCTGTATTTCTAACCGCCCTTTACCCTTCAGTATTAATTGCTCTCTACTCACTAGACTTTGCAACTCTTCCCCATTTAGTAGCCTTTGCAAAATTAATGAAGGATAGTTCCAGAGCATTGATTTAAGGACTTACTCAAAGCTGAGATTAATGCCAGCTTCTACAGATCCTCACAAGACTGCTCCCTCAACTCTACACTCTTCAAGATTTGGGATGTTTCTATATTTAATGTACACAGCACCATAGAGCGTACATTGCGATGTACCATAGGTACAACAAACATGTCAAATAATGCTGTCTCTGTCTTGAGGAGTTAAAAGTCTAGAGACACTAGTATATCTCTATAAAACAGAATGGATGCTGTGTGGGTGGATGGGGCTATACCAGGCTAGAATGTTTCATGGAGCAGGAGGACCTTCACAAAGGAGGAGCAGAGATGGAACTGGTGGTGAAGATAAATTTGAGAGCTCTTACAAAACTCGTGGGGGGCATAAAAGTAGGAATGCAATCTGTAGTGAATAAAGAAGACAAAGGCTGCAGTGAATAAAACTTAGGACACGTCCACACAGCACGAGCAAAGCCAAAATAAGCTATGCAACTCGAGCTACGTCAGTTGCGTAGCTTAAGTCAAAAAAAGCTTATTTTGGCTTTTGGCGCTGTCTGCACAGCAGGAAGTCTGAGGTAGAACACTCTTCCTCCGACTTCCTTTACTCCTTGTCCAATAAGGGTTACAGGAGTCGGAATAAGAAGTCCTCCAGCTTGCCATTATTTCAACATTATGTCAAAATAACTGCTTGTAGTGTAGACACGGACTATGTTATTTCAGAATAACGGACGTTATTCATGCCTTAGGGCATGTCTACACTGGAGAGCTATTTCGAAATAACTCCCCTTATTTTGAAATAACAAGGTGAGTAACCTCAGGACCAAGCCTGTTATTTCAAAATAGTGGGCTTGTTATTTCAAAATAGTAACTCCTGCTTGTGAAGAGGAATATGCTTATTTCGAAATAGTATTTTTGGGAGTTATTATTTTGAAATCACTTATTTCAAAATAACCTGGTAGTGTAAACAAAACCTTAAAGAACAGAAGGGCTATAGCAAGTGATAAGGGAAGAGATCTGAGATCAGGGCTACACAGAGCCAGGAAAATAAGGACCAGTCTTTTGAACTTGATGCAGAAGAAGTCCAAGTCAAGGAACTGAGGAGGAAGAGAAGCCTTAAAGCAAGTGGAAAAGGAGAGAGATTCTAATTGGTTCCTGGATGGGGGAGTAGTTTAGATGTGAGGAGACCAAGCAGGAAGCAGATATTATATCTGAAGCAACAGATAACCAGTAGGGAGGGAGAGAAAAGGAAGCATTTTAAAGAAGTTTTCAGTCCCAATTCTTATACTCTCATCTAAGTTAATTTAAATGAATATTTCAAGTAAGTTTCTGTGAGACCACATATCAAATGCTTTACTAAAGTCTAAATACATTACATCTGCTGCATTCCCATGGATCCACTCATACTGCAATTCAGTCATAAAAATGCTTGGCAGGTTCTTTATAAAACCACACTCTTCATTGCTCATGCCTATGTCTCCCTCTAGATGCTTACAGATTTCCCCTCGCTTTATTTCTTCAGCTTTACCAGAGATTTCTTACTGGATTAACTGACAAGGTTCTTTTTTTTCCTCATTTTTTTTAATAAAAAAAAAATTCTCCTATTGAAGCAAGACAGCTACACAAATAGCATATCCATTTCTCTGTGATATTCATCTTGTGTTTAGAGAGAAATCTACGCCTCCTTCACTTTCCTTTTTATTATTTTCTACACATTTATGACATTGGAAACAATACAACATAGAGAGAGATTCCACTGGCATTTCCTCACCATAATACAAGCTCTCTCTTAAATTCCTGGGTGGTTTATTTTTGTTTGTTGTTTTTAAGATTATGATAGACTGGCTTCCTAGTTATATCTTCCAGCTAATGGACCAGCCCTTCCATTATTATTTGTACTGCAGTAGTGCTTAGGAGTGCCAATCATGTCCGATAACCCCATTGAGTGAGCTCTACAGCCCTAGCTGAGAGCCAGCTGGATTTTAGCTGATGCAGTAGAGGTTCATGCTTTAAGCTCCCAGAGGTCGCACGTTCAGTTCCACCTGTTAACGTTACAAAGAATGGGCCCTGCACTTTCAGGCTAATTCTTTGGCTGCCTTTGCTTTTGTCACAAACCAAGCTGTTATATTCGCCCTGATAACCTTCACAAAGAGCCGTTCACGTTATAGAACAGTGCTATAGTTCACGTTATAGAACAAATTGCCTCAACCATTTCTTGTCCAGAGGAGAAGGAACCTAACTTAGCCTCCACATGGATAATGTCATGTGTTAGGACTCACTTAGTCCTGGTCGACACTAGGGCTTTATTTTGAAATAACCCCCTTAGGTCAAATTTATAAGCCCACACTACCAAGCCCATTATTTTGAAATAACGGGCTGCTTATGTCGAAATCTGTACTACTTTCCTCAATGAATAACGCTAATTTCAAAATAGTTATTTCAAAACAGCAGTAGTGTAGACGCTCCGGTGCCACTATTTCGAAATAACGACTCCCCAGAGTAATTCAGACTAATTACTCCCCAGTGCATCCTGGGGTTCTGAGTCGAGGTAGCGCATCCATGTTAACAGAGCCTGCCTCGGACTAATTTCGAGGCTTCCCCGCAGTGAGGACATGTTCTTTTGATGTTGTTATTTCAGGAGTTATTAAATCAATTTTAGTTATCTCAGAATAGCTCCCTAGTGTAGACATGCCCTCGGTGTTTTAAAGTTCCACCAAAATGAATATTGTAACAACTGTGCAGTGACAGTTCTGACACAGACGGGCTACTGGTACCTTAATAGTGAATTAAACTGCAACACAGTTTCTAAGCCAGTAAGGAAATGGTGTACCTGGAGTGATTGCCCAGTTAGCAGAGGGTCCTGTGGATACAAGGGCTTATCATGGTATTTGAAACCATTTGCCAATAGAGTTATGGCCAAAGAGCTGTATGGTAATACAGTGAGGGTGCATCTACACAGAAGGGCTTAACTCTAAATAAGCTACGCAAATTGAGCTATGTCAATTGCGTAGCTTATTTTGAAATAGTTTATTTGGAAATTGGGAGCGTCTACACAGCACTTATTTCGACACAGAGCACTCTTCCTCCGACTTCCCTTACTCCTCATACAATGAGGGTTACAGGAGTTGGAGTAAGAAGTCCTCCAGCTTGACAGTATTTTGACATTATTTCGAACTAACTGCCCGCTGTGTAGGTGTGGAGGAAGTTATTTCGAAATCATGTTGCTCTTTAGATGTATCCTTTAGATGTACCCTTAGGCCATTTCTACACTACACCCCTCTGTCGGCAAAGGGATGTAAATAAAGCACATCAAAAGTGCAAATGAAGCGGGGATTTAAATATCCCATGCTTCATTTGCATAATCGCGTTCTGGCACTGTTTCGAACAAGCGCCAATTCGAAACTGAAACCACAGTTTAGACACGTTTCTGCCAACAGTGGGGTGATTTTTCGACAGATCGTGTACTCCTCGTTTTTTGAGGAGTACAGGATCTGTCGAAAAACCACCCCGGTGTTGGCAGAACCGCGTCTAAACGGCGGTTTCAGTTTCAAAATAGAGCTTGTTTGAAATAGCACCATGATGCAATTATGCAAATGAAGCATGGGAAATTCAAATCCCGGCTTCATTTGTAATTTCGAAGTGCCTAATTTACATCCCTCTGTCAAAAGAGGGATGTAGTCTAGACGTACCCTTAGTGTCCACACATACCAGGACTGTAAGCCCTGGATCTCATCACAATGGCCCTTCTTATGGTTATGAGAAGACATCGTTTTTAAAGGGACTGCTTGTTTCAGTCAGCACTGCTCCATGCAGGAGTAACACTTTCGTGGGTTAGGTGGCGGCTTGCCAAACCTCCAGGACTGTCCTGTTGTCTCCAAGACTGGAAGATGAATCTTCAATTAAAGATAACATCCTGGGAAAAGCCTCGAGGAATTCAGCCAATCAAAGTTGATAATGGGAGTGAAGCCCCACGTTGTAGCTGGTCAGGAGAAGCAGTGGGTGTCGTTCAGGGTCGGTGTGACGGGCCGCCACCGGCCCGCACGGGGAACCACCCGGACTCCCAGGGGGTGGGGGAGGGTGAAGACGCCCGGGGGGTCCCCAACCCCAGACGCGGCGTGGCGGAGACCAGGCGGCGGGGCCGGATCCAACCGCTGCGCCTACGCCGCCCGGCTGCCACTGACCCCGCCCCCAGGGTAGCGCGCGGCGGGGCGCAGCAGGAGGCTGGCAGGCGGATGGCTGCGGAGTACGCCGGCACGCCGCCAGAAGGGGG
Source organism: Pelochelys cantorii (assembly GCA_032595735.1). Lineage (NCBI taxonomy): Eukaryota > Metazoa > Chordata > Testudines > Trionychidae > Pelochelys > Pelochelys cantorii. The sequence goes on from CM064333.1 coordinate 6,891,994, forward strand.
AGGGCCCCGAGCGGCGTCCGGCGTGGCAGGCCCTTTTAAAAAGGCCCGCCATCGGAGAGGAAGGGGGGTAGCCTCCTTGGACGCGGGGAGAAGAGCCCGGAGGCCAGGACGGACCCAGGGCAGGATCGAGGCTGGCGGACGGTCCGGCCTTGACCCCGGGAGCTGCGGGGGGGGGGTCGGCGCGGCGGACGGCCAGCCAGCCCCAGCTCCGAAGTGGACGGGACCCGACCTGGCCGGATCTGGGGAGAGCGACCGGGCAAGGACTGGGCTTCCCAGAAGGGTCGGACCCGCGAGCGGTCACCCAAGCAGCCCCCGACCCAGACGGCTGAACCAGGGTAGGTTCCGGGAAGCAGGAGAGTGGCCCGAAGAGGCCCTCCCGGAGGGGAGGAAGCAGCCCGGGGCAGGGCCTTTTTGGCACCCCTGGGTAGACGGGTCTCGGAGGGAATTACCCTCGTCTACCGCGTTGGGGCGCGAGTGAGCCCCAGCGCTTAGGGCCCCGGGCTGGGACCCGGGGAGAGGGTGGGACCGGGTCCCCCTCCCCATTCCCCCGGAGGACTCGATTCCGGTGGGTGGCAGTGCACGGGAAGAGAGGGAAAGGGCGGACGAAGGGTTTTGCCGACCCCCCCTCCCCTCCCGGGAGGGGGTGATCGCACCCCGAGGCCTCTATGTGGAGGAAGGGGTTCGCTGAGCCCCCCTCCCCTCCCAGGAGGGGGGATCGCCCCCGAGTCCTCTACACGGAGGAAGGGGTCGCTGAGCCCCCCTCCCCTCCCGGGAGGGGGTGATCGCCCCCAAGTCCTCTACAGTCGGATAACAGGCTTGTTTTAAAATACAATCTCTGTCCAACTGGACTAGCTACACTCCCGCTGGAAGATGGATCAATGCAGTTCTGCTAGGACCACGAGCCTGTGGTTTCGAATATACCTGTAACTAGTTTATTTTAAGCCATGCCCTGAGCAAGGCCTTAGACACCCTCAGCCAAGCCTTGGAGTTTATAACAAATATGGCAGCATATTCATTCTAGGACACTTCCCTGTCACGAGCTACATAAACCATAACATGCACCAGTGTGTGTGGATAGTCACATCACATGCACAGTCATGAAATGAAAGGCTGACTGCTTCGTCACACCTATGACATGTACCTGGTGCTGCTGCTTTATGCTCATACCCCTGCCCCTCCTTCCCCAGAGTGAATTGCATAATGATAACATGAATGTTTTAGCTAGTAAGATCAGAGCTGCTGAGTGGATATAATTTTATAATTGCCGAACTTAATATTTTCACATGCTTCTCACAGTCGTTATTTAACATCTTCAGTAATTCTCCACTGAAAAACCCTCACTGCATGGGGCTTTCTATACATATGCTCCAATCTATACAGATCTAATCTAAAAAAAATACACACAGTCTGAAAATGCCACTAATGGTACATCAACAACGTAGGCTATGGAGCAACTTCAGTCTGTGTTCCCACAGCCAAGAGAAGGCCTCAAGGCCAAAATGTCACCTCACATTTCCTTTGATCTCAGCATACATTTTATTAACCCATTTTACCCCCACAAAGCAGATGGAAGGAAACATGTATGTTTCTGTCACATAAAACACAGGTGGTTCTTACATCTTGTGTACAACACTGTGGACAATTTTTATACAAAGATTATTTTAGACATAATTGGTATGTCTTCTGAGTAAAAAGTAAGAAGGGGGGATAGGCAGGCGGCATTTATTGTGCAATGTTTATGATTTATTCCTCCTCCTCCATATTTTCTCTTCAACTTCATTCAAAGACATTTATGAGCGTTTTTTCATCCCAGAGTTTAGTTAAGCCATCCCCAGCCAATGGGAGCTCCCGTTCCTCAGATCTCCGTCCCCAGCCAATGGGAGCTCCCGTTCCGCAGATCGCTGTTCCCAGCCAATGGGAGTTCCCATCAGAGACCCTGGCAGCTCTGGCAGACTTCACCTCTAGGGTCATTTGGTGCTAGATGTGTTGGGAGGCTTAACGCTGGAAATGGAGGCAGGAAGAAGCGGTTGACCCATGGGTGTGTGGCAGTGCCTGGACTAAACCCAGAAGTCCTGACAAGAGCTGTGTGAATCCTGTCGGGTTTAGTTCTCATGGGTTTCACCATATGACCCTAGAGGAGAAGTCTGCCAGAGCTGCCAGGGACTCTGATGGGTTCATTAGTTTCTTTCCAGACTCCTTCCATCCATTAGCTTTCTTCATGGAGGCCTTTCTGCACAGCTCACTCATACTTCTAGAGCCTCTCTGGTCCTCAGAAATGCTGGGTGTCTGCTTAAAGTCTTTGGGGAAAATAAATGGGTGCTTCCCATCCACAGATTCTTCCCTGGTACAAGATCCAGAGATACAGTTTGAATCTATTTTGGCACCCTTGGGATCTGACCAGAGCCAAACCAGAGAATTTGCTGGACTACGGGAGATCAATATTGTCTAGGAGCATCACCAACACTTCCGCTGCTTGCTGGGCTCTTAGAAGACATTTCAGGGTCAATTAGAGCTAAATAACAGCACAGAACACTGAGAACCAGGACTGGTGGCTGTAAAACTTTATAGGACCGTGGGAAACTTGGCTACACCCATGACAAGTGGGCGTCGGCCTAACTAAAATCATGCCAGACTATGGATGTTGCCGGACCAGAGAGTACCGGGCTAGAGAGGTTCAACCTGTCCAAGAGCAGGGTGATGGAAAGCTGCCCATTGCTTCTGCTGTGCCTATTCTCTAGCTGAAGAGCGGGTTTCATTTCCAGCCTGGCCTCTCATGAACACCAAATCTGCTTAAAAAGAAAATGGCTCCCCCTTTCTGTTTGCAAGCTGGCCGAGGCAGGCGCTTCCTGGTGATTACATGCTCCAGCCTGGCTGCAGACTCTCACATGGGCTTGGCCTGTTTCTCTTTTTTTACTAAAGAAATATAACGAGAGCGCACCCGAGGCATGCCGGCTGAATGTGGACCAGTTTCTGCACCTCACTGTGGCCTTTTTCCTATTGCCTCTCCTCTCTCCTTTGCCATCACCTCTTCCCATGGGGAAATCAATAGCTGTGGTCACAGGTACAGGACTGCAGCTGGACACAGATACTAGACTCAGAAATAGGTGACTCCTGCGGTGTCATGTGGGTCTATGACTCAGGAGTGGATTTATCATTCAACACACTGCATGGTGGCACGGGGCCCCCACCAAAGGAGGGGGGCCAAAATGCAGCAGCACAGCAGGGCATAGGCAGGCTGCCTGCGTGCCTTGACTGGTGGCTCCACACTGCTCTCAGAAGCGGCCCGGGGAGGGGCGAGGGGGAGGCAGCTCTGTACGTGCTGCCGCCCTCCTCACGAGGGACGTGCAGAGACATGTCAGCAGCAGAGCTAAGGTGGCTCCCTGCCTACTCTTCCTCCCTCCCTCCATGCTTCCAGAAGCAGCTGGCATTGTCCCTGTAGGCACTGGCGGAGGTGGGAGTGGGGGGACTGTCTCGGTGCATTACCCTACCCCAGACTCTTACTCTACAGCTCCCATTGGCCAGGAACTGCAGCCAATGGGAGCTGCAGGGGTGGAGCCTATGGGCAGTGGCATGCAGAGAACCCCGGCCTCCTCCTGCCTAGGAGCTGCTGCTAGAGAGGTGTGCCGTTGCTTTGGGAGCCACACCGCTTGAGGTAAGTGCCACCCTGCTGTGCCCCTCATGCACCCCAAACTCCCTGCTCCAATCAAGGTACCCCACTATTTTCATTTAATTCCTATTACTTCTAATATAGAAGGAAAATGAGGGGGGAAGGATGAAAAATGGGGGGAGGGGATAAGAGAATATTTATCTTGGCTGGATCTGGGGGTGGGGGGGGAGAGCAAAAATGAAGCTGTGCACAAAGCCCCACTAACTCTAAATCTGCCACCGCTGTGACTGTCTCCACTGCTCATTGTACTGGAGGTTGCAGAGCTGCTTATGGACTTGTCTCTGGTCCTCCTTTGAACTAAGGGCCTGTGATGAGATGTACCTGGCCTACATGAGCCCTTGCTGGAGGCCTTGTTGTATTATTGCACCCCTTTCCAGGAAAAGTGTAGAAAAGGTGGGTCCTCCAAGCCTGCCTAGAGAGTCTGCAGGGAAGCAACCAATCAGAGCCCAACTAGCTCAGATAAAAGGAGCTGTGGGGTCTTCATAGGTCAGTTCGTGGCTGGGATTATAAGGAAAGGAAGGTGTGTCTTTGGCCTGGGTGGCCGAGGGGGTGGTTAGAGTTTAGTTCTGGATGAATTTGATTAGGCTGGGAGAGAGCAGACTTGAGAACCTTAACCCTGTGCTAAGATGTAAAGAGGCTAAATCAGGCATAGGCAAATGCCAGCCTGCAGGCCAGATCAGGTCCCCTAATGTTAGCCCCGGTGGGCTGCTGCTGCTATATTTACCTGTGCCTCCGTGGGTACAAGCAAATGCAGCGCCAGTTCTGTGGATTGCCGTTCCCAGCCAATGGGAGCTCCCATTCTGCAGATCACTGTTCCCAACCAATGAGCTCCCTTTCCACAGATCACCGTCCCCAGCCAATGGGAGCTCCCTTTCCGCAGATCACCGTTCCCAGCCAATGGGAGCTCCCGTTCCGCAGATCACCGTTCCCAGCCAATGGGAGCTCCCGTTCCACAGATCGCTGTCCCCAGCCAATGGGAGCTCCTGTTCTGCAGATCGCTGTTCCCAGCCAATGGGAGTTCCCGTTCTGCAGATCACCCTCCCCAGCCAACGGGAGCTCCTGTTCTGTGGATCGCCAATAGCCCACGCCACTTCCCACAGCTCCCATTGGCTAAGAACAGCGATCCCCAGCCCATGGGAGCTCTAATTGCCTGTACTTGCAGAAGCACAGGTAAATGTATCAGTGGCCTGCCAGGGGCTAACCCTGGCAAACCGCTGCCATTTTATCGCCCACACCTGGGCTAGATGCAAAGCAGCCCAGCAGCAATGTGTTTAAGCAAGGACTATGTTTAGAGGGTGGGTAGGCTGGAACCCAGAGTGGGAGGTGGGCCCGGTTTCTCCACCGATGAGGGGGTGTAACTCTCTAGACAGTGACAAGGCTTGTTGAGAAGCCTCAGTGAACGATGAATAGAAAGGCCCCAGACCCTGGTGAGGACAGACGCACAATTTGTTTGACTCTCTGCTACGCTGGCAGGGGTTAATTTTGACTGTGAGACTTGGTGGCTACGACACTAAAGACTCCCCTCGCGTGGCTGCCAGGGGTGGAAAGAGGACTGCAGGACCACAAGCGGGTGGTGCTCAGGAGGGGAGTGTCCCTCACTACAACCCTGCTCTGCTCTTGTGAAGTGGCCTGGAAGTGACTGCAACAGTCAGGCCCAGGGCAAGACTTTGCTTCAGTCTTTGAAATCCAGCTGACATCAGATGGACTTTAGATTCAAAATGGCCGGCCAGCTGTTTTTAAGAAGCAGTGTGGTTCTGGGGAAGCCTGTTTTACAGCCCGGCCCTTGAGCTCTGCTCACAATGAACACTTCGAGCTCTTCCACTCTTATTGTTTACTGAGTGCGGGAGCTGCCTGCACTGGAGGGAGGGAGGATGCATTTCATCCTTCCGTGAGCAAACCAGCGACGTCCGTGACGCTGATGGTGCAGCATCAGGGCGCAAATGTCTGAGCACTTACGCAGGGCCAGAGTCTGCTCTCAGTTCCATTGGTGTGAAACTGGAGTGACTCTGGAGTGAGTGGAGTAACTCCAGAGTTACACCGACATGTCCGAGTGTCACGTACCAACAGTCTTCACTCAGGTGATATCCTTGATAGGTGCATAGCCCCCTGCCCCTCCCCACAGCCTCCTCCTCAATGCCTCCTGGGCTTTGCCCCATTAACCCAAGTCTTGAGGAGTGAGTAAAATACTCCAAAATTAGCCTGAGGCCCAATTCACCCGCTGTAAGTCACTCCCATTGGCTCATTGCTCACGCTCAGTGGCAGTCAGGAGAACCAGGCCGCGGGGAATTAGAAAAGCAATGCACTCTAGAAAGGGGACCCCAATCCTTCTTGCTCACTGGCAAAAGTCAGCAGGAACGCCCCAGTCAGTAACGCCAGCCTTTGAGAACAGACCCTGAGTTTTCATGCAGAAGGATTCCCAGTGGTGTCCAAGTGTTTGTCTTTCCAAAGAATGAGCTGCACCTTTCATTTGTCCTTTGAAGATTCTTTTTGCTCTTTGAAAGGGATTTTTTTTATTAAATAAAAAGAGAGAAAAAAGACGCACAAGGTTACAGAAGGGAAGCGGAGATTCTATCTGTTTTACTGAATGATTCTGGAATACAATATAACAGGAACAGTCACACACTTCATCATTTCACTCTCACCAGTGGAAGGGCTGCTTGATGGGAGAGTGCAAAGATATGAATGTAGGAGCCGGGGCGGGGGGGGAGGGGGAACCTCAGGAACAAAATAAGCATAAAATGTAAACACATTTCTACAAGGAGTGTTTGTAGTGACAGATGCTTGGGCAGATAGGGCAAAAATATATATTCTCTTCTCCTAGAGGGAAATAGGTGGAAGTCCATCAAATAAACTTTGTCCTGGCATATTTTATATTCACTTGGAGGAAAAGGAAAAGATCTTTTTCATTGTGGGTTTTTTCCCTCTGCTGTTTTTTCCCCTTCTCCCAAGCCAGAAATAAGATCATAGCAGATAAACCAGGCACACACACACACACACACACACACACACAAAAGGGAAAAAAGGGGGGGGGGAAGGTTATTCCAAGTATCAGAGTGGGGGCTAATTGTCAAGGTTATATCTCCAAAGATGATTGATGTGAGGCTGGGTTTTTCTGTCAGCCTGTCACAAAGCAGGAATGTTTAATGTTCTCATTATTGGTTACGCTGTTGTGTATATTTCTCTGTCAGCACTGCGGACCCATCTGAACTGCCAAGGCACTTCAAAGCCCTGCAGGTCATTTATCATCCTCCTGACGCTGCAAATGTTCAGCCTCAGCTGAGTGCCAGAGATTTGTTATGACTTGAGAGCCAGCTGACAGACAGGTCTGCTGCAAAAAGAATTCCTTTTTGTCACACTGCGAAAACATCAATGTTCCTATAATGGCCTACAACTGTCAAAGGGGACTGCCACCTGACAGTTGTGTGGTCGCACTAATTTGCAGCCCGGTGACTTGTTTCCTTGAGTTTAGATTCAGTGACGGTGTCACATACAAACAGGTCACCATCTGTCGTGCGGTGCTAGGGGCCACATGGTCTGAGGTAGAGGAGAGAAGAGAGGGGGTGGCAAAGAATACGGGCATGAAGGGGGGGCGGTGAAGAAAATTTAAATGGCTATCCCAGTATGAAGCCACGTCTTTATTTTGCAGACCATCTTTCTGGCTGAATGCTATGTGAATCTCGGAAAGTTGTGATGAAAATGGAGACAGGGGAAAGAAAGGAACTTGCAAACAGCCAGAGCTAGTGAGAGAGAAAATATCAGGGCTTTGTTTTCTTTCCCAGGCCATGACATGATTAATCGTTTTCTTCTGATCTAATTTTGGAACATGAAAAACAGCACATTTGTCTTGAAGAAAAATGATGTGCCGTACTGTGCAGATGGAAATTTCGAGCAATGAAAAAGATTAAAGTGAAATTCCACTCCTTAGACCTAATCATGAGTTGTAGATTATTCTGTCGTTCTAACCAGATGGTAGGCTTGATTCCACAACCCCTTCTTATATTAATGAATACTAGACTGTTATATTTGACTTAGGTAAGTGAAATGTCTATCAAGCCTAATGGACTGCCAGCCAGTGTAACACATGTTGTACCACTGAGGGTCCTGGCTGCATTTTTCATGTTTTATACTAATGTAGAACATTTTGTTTCCTACTGTTTTCCATCATTGTCACTGTTTGCTAAATATTTTCACATATGGGGGGGGGGGTGAACGGAGGGGAGAAAAAAAAAAAAAGCTTGTGTCCAGAGCTAATTTCCTCGTGTTGGTCGCAGCTATAATTCTACAAGTAAAACAGTCACCTGAAGCAATGCATACAAGAACTCAATCGTAACTTGATTAAGTTCCCAGTCAACAAGCCTGCACTAGGCTGTATGTTAACAAACCTAATTATAGGCAGCACGGTGATAGATTGTGCAGAGCGCATGTAGCACATCTGAGGTCATGCCTAGAAAACAAGGTTTGCCCCCTGGGGACAGGGATGGGGTGTCATTTCTAAATAAAATAAAATTGGGCTCACCGATGTTTTCCATTGGGTTGCTTGCCACTTACTAACAAACATTCTTTCTAGGAGTGTCCTGAGATCCTCAGGAGACTATAACAAGGGAGGGGCGGACGTTAGAGCAACTGGAGAAGTCTCTTTAACCTTGTCAGTGGCACAATCCTGTGACTTATGTTTTCTACCAACTTAGGACTTGACAGAGCGATAAGTTTGGTAATTGTATGTTAAGGTGGATATAACTACTTATGTTCGGAACCCAATGTTATCACTAGCAGGGCTTGTCTTCACTACACAGGAGTTCGCCACTGCCATGATCAATCTTCCAGAGTTTGATTTAGCAAGTCTAATCAAGACTCGCTAAATCAAACTTAGAGGGCATGCCCGCCGGCGTCTGGTACACCTCTTTTTGCAAGGAGTAAAGGAAGTGTTTACTCCCATTGGAGGCCACCAAGCTCGGCTTAAGGTAAGCTGACTTCTGCTACATATTCTACATAGCTGGCGCTGCATACCTTAAGCCAAGCTTAAGGGTTTCCCTGCTCTGGATTATCACTTGCCATGTATACTGATTTGGAGGAGAGTAATTGAACCCTCTTAGACAGAAAGTAAAAGGTAAAAATCTCTGGTTTCTCCTCTTCTCAAAGCATCCAGGACTTCAACGGGGTTCAAAGAGGAGCTAGATAGATTCATGGAGCTTAAGTCTATCAACGGCTAATAGCCAGGATGGGTAGGAATGGTGTCCCTTCCCTCTGTTTGTCTGGAAATGGATGACAGGAGAGGGATCACATGATGATTACCCGTTGTGTTCACTCCATCTGGGGCATCTGGCATTTACTACTGTTGGCAGACAGGATACTGGGCTAGATGGACCATTGGTCTGACCCAGTATGGCCATTCTTATGTTCTTATATTCATCTGTACTGGTGTATAACAATGAGTCTGCCATAGAGAATGCTACCAGCTAACAGAGACTCTTGTATACATAGCTAATTTTAGCCTTTAAAAGGAGTCAATGGGATGCGCAGACCAGGTCCCTCTTTCCCCAGAAAAGGAAAGGCTAGAAATTCAAGCAAGGTGGGGAGAATAGTCCAGGTCTGGGCTTATTTAAATATGATGTTTATAATAAAATTGTAAACCTCGGCGATCCAGCGAGGCTGAAGAAATCTCCCTGCGTAAGAAAAGCAAAGGACAGAGAGGAGAGCTTTTTAATTATGTTACTAAGGTTTTATGGCTAAAGAAGGAAACTGTTGGAGACTAGAAAAAATTGCAGACTTATGCCACTGTCTCAGTAGGGTTTTTTTTTTTCTTCACTTTTTGTGACTAGCACTATGTAAAGGCCAAACCCTAAAGTTCCTTACACATTCCTGAGGCAGCCAAAGGGCCCCAGAAGTCAAAGATGAGTACAGAGCTTAGAAATAAACTCCAGGCAAAACCCCAGCTAAGAATAACATGCACTGTGGAGCCTTCCGACGCAGAGCTAACTCTGAACATTGTGGCTTTTGCCTGCCGGTTATGTGACTATTTATATTAGGGGCAGCCTGAATCTTTGCCTGTAAGGAATGTCATCCAGGCTCAAAGCAAATCTTCGGGGTGGGTCAACAAAGTTCCCTTTGTAATGCTGCTCTCTGTAATTAACGGTGTCCCCACCCCATGCCTTTGCACTGCTTGGATCTATCCAGGAATAGCAGCGGAAATGCCAGAAGACTGTCACCACACTTCCAGTTTGGCGGGATCTAGGCACTTCCTTTCCTCTCCAGGCTGGTTCTCGGGAGAGGACCACGATCACTGGCGTCCGTTTTTTCTCAAAGTTTTGTGTGAATACTTTTGTCAATTCATTTGAGGCCAGGTGCTGACTTGCCCTGTGCCCCCACTCAGGGGGTATGTATAGACCAGTGGTTCTCAACCGTGGGCCATATGGCTCCCCAGGGGACATGCCCTACCTCTAGGGGGCCACATGGAAAAAACAGAACAGTAGGTAAATTATGTACCCTTTTTTCTAACTAACAGTGGCTATGAGGGAGGCTACAGAGGTAAACAAGGCTCAGAAGAGGGCTATGAGCAAAAAAAGATTGAGAAACACTGGTCTAGACTACAGGTTTTTGTTGACAAAAGTGGACTTTTGTCGACAAAATTATACCTGTGTCTACACTACCGCAGAACTCGGCAGTTTTGTCGACGGCAGTAAACCTCATTCTACGAGGAATAATGCCTTTTGTCGACAGAGTTCTGTCGACAGAAGGCATTATTGCATCTACACTGTCCTTTGCGTCTACACTCTCATGTCGACAAAGTGGCTTGCTTTGTCTACAGAACTGGATGTAGTCTAGACGCTCTTTGTCGACAGTAGCTGTTGACAAAGCCTCTGTCAACAAAAGCCTGTAGTCTAGACGTACCCAGGGATGTAAGAGGGAGTAAGGTGCCTTTTTACTTGTCTGTGCAGGATACCTCTGTGGCCAGTCAATAGAAAGGGGAGAAGAACCTTTTGTGGGCTGTTGCTTTTGCTCCATAGTGGGCAGGCTGACCGGGTTCTGTGTGGAGGGGAAAGTGATCTGTTTGATGTATTGGAAGCTGTCACTTCAAGTAGGGTTTCCTGGTCCTGCTAGTCAGGGAAGTGTGCAATCTATGTCCTCACCATGGGCAGCGAGTAATGTAGGCTATACTAGGGGGGAGGTTGTTGAAGGGGCATGGTCTCTAGGGAAGGGGTGTGGCTTTGAGTGGAAGGGGCGGGGCTTTGGCTTGTCTTCCCCAGCTGGACCTTTACCCACTGCCCTTGGTCCTCACCTCAGCAATCACGCTGCAGCTGGCCAGCCTCGTACAAGATGGGTTGTGTTAGAGCCTGGCAGCCCAAGCCAGATCTGATGGAACCCATCTACCACGGTTGCGTTCAGATCATGTCCAAAAACAACCTGCGCCGGTTGGGTCAGTGGCAGCTGATCACCGCTTCCTGCCTGCAGAGGTCACACCAGTGGTGCAGTGGTTGAAACAAATGGGTAAACTCAGCTCCATGTTCCCCATATCAAAGCTCTAGATGGTGATGGGTCCATGTGGCAGTGGGTGCAGGCTTCGTCCCAGCAGTTCACCGCCGCCTCACTGCCAGGGTTACCAGGTGACTTAAAAAAAAATACCGGACGCACTTGATCTCAGATGTGGGGGGAGAACACCGGCTGGGAGGGGAGCAGGGTTGGCTGGGAAGATACGGGAGGGGGGAACCGGCTGGTGGGAAGCAGGGCTGGTGGGAGGGGGGGGGTTCAGGGGCAGCGGGGCTGGCCAGGGGAGATTGGGGGGACCGGCTGGCGGGAAACAGGTCTGGACGGGAGGGGGTCGGGGGAGCGGAGCTGGCTGGGGGAGATTGGGAGGAGAAGGGGGGGGGGGAAGAACCGTCCAGTGGAAAGCAGGACTGGCCGGGGAAGATCGGGGGGGGGACCAGCTGATGGGAAGCAGGGCTGGCCGGGGGCGGGGTCAGGGGGAGCGGGGCTGGCTGGGAGAGAGCAGGTGGAGAGAATCAGCCAGCGGGAAGCAGGACTGACCAGGGCGCATGCAGATCCCAGGGCACTGCTCGTCCTGCGCACAGTCCCGGTGAAGCACGAGTGAGTCCAGCTCTGGGGATTCCGGCCCTGCCCCCCCTCATGTAGTCGCATATTGCCTGGCTGGTAGACACACTCACACAGCGTGAGCGTGTCTACCAGCCAGGCAGTTCACAACTAGGTACTGATACTCCTAATAATAACAAAACTAACCTAATTAGAAAATACCGGACATTTTTTATGTCTGGTATTTTCTTAATTTTTTTCCCGGACAGAGCCCTCAAATACCGGACTGTCCAGTTCAAAACTGGACATTTGGCAACCCTACTCGCTGCGCCCTGTGTGCACTACAGAGCAAGCAAACTGATGAGTAGCCGTGCCTCTCGCTCCTTGATGTGCACAGCTGCAAGATGATTGTAGTCCATGGAAATGGAACACACAGCCATGGCCGTGCCAGCTCCACAGGAAGGAGTCACGATCCTGAGCATGGGGTACCAGGCTGAGCCCCAAGGGCAAGGCAGCAGCACCGAAACAGTTTCAGGGGACGGCTGGGTTTGGGTCAGGATAGGTCTGAAAATGAGGTTCAGATTTAAAATTAATCCGGACCAGACCTCAAGGTTGCATTGTGCCTCTCTGCTTTAGGGAGCAGGCTCCTTTTGAGTGCCTGTCTCTCTGGTTTAGGATTCTTGCGTGTTTACGGTGCCGGAGTCTAAGAAATAAAGTAGAGTTACATTGAAACCTTCCATACAGAGAAAAGCACAATACTCTGACATGCCCTGCAGCCACATAACAATCTGCTACTGGGAAAGGCCAAAGGCAGATTGCTTCCCCACTGGAGCAAAGCAGGAGGGAGGAAAGGAGGGAGGGAGTTGTGACTTTAACAGCTCCTTATTATGGGCATGTTACAGTCTAGCCCTTAGCATGGTTTTCTGAGCCTGGGAACTCTGCTTGCCCAAATTTCAAAGAACCAGAACTTTGGCAGATGTTCATTGCGTGGCTTGTGAAATTCAGTCATTGGGCTTACATTCCAGATGTCACTGATTTTGCACTGATATGGCACAAGAAACAGACCTGGACCCCAGCCAGTCACACGAGGAGGAGTTTAGCTTTAGACAAGGACTTTGGGGCAGCTGAACGTGTGGGTAGCATGTTGGAAACTGAGGGAAAAATGCCTCTTGGCGATGGCTCTTTAAAATCGCAGTGGATAGGCCAGTTGGCTTCCCACTAGTGCACCCAGAGTTTTACACAACCCCAGCAGTAACCTAGCGACAGTACTCATGGGAGCACATGGTAAAGTAGCTTTACTGCCCCACAGTAACTCTTACCCATGTTGACTGACAGGAAATGAAGCTCAGTTTCTTACCAGCACTCCCACATGTCAGACCTCTGAGTCAGGTCAGGGTGGGGATCAAGCTATACGGAGCAGCACATCAGAAAACAACTTCACCACAGGCAAACTGAACATACAAGCAAGATGAAAGCCAAGTGGCCACGCCCCATATGAATTTTGTGAAGGGGAAACCCTAAAAAGGATCAGAGTTTGGAGGCTTATCTGAAGTATCCAAACGTAAACAAAAAACGCCACAAAGCCTCACAGTCCTCCTTCAGCTCTTGATAAGTTCTTCCCAGGAATGACCAGCAACCTCCAGAGTCTCATGTATGGGCCATTCACTGATTGGGAGTGTTTAAAGGGGCTGCCCCTAAAATCCTAGATTCCAACTTCCTCCCCCCTCCCTGCCACATACAGCCGCTGCAGAAGCCAGCAACATGCTCACCCAATCGGTTGCTTGCCTTTCTACTGAGAAGATTCCGCAGATAACCGTCCTGACCACAGGCTCCGCCCACCAGGTACTAGAACCACGATGTCACTCAGACCAAGAGAAAGGAAGAGAAAGGAACATCGTGTTTCTGGGTTGCCCCAGCAGTACAAAATTGTCATGGGGAATTTCTCATGGGAAGAGGAGAAAATGTTTGAAAAGATGTTTCCATTTGGCACACATTTTTTCTCCAGATCCATGCACAAGCTCCTCCAGGTCCTCCCCTCTGTTCTCACTTTCCCCCCTCCCATGGACTAACCATCTGAAAAACCAACAAATCCTAGAATCCTGAAAATACTTGAGAATGAAGCTGGTCTTAGAATGGGAGAATATAACTTCCTGGCTACTGTTTACTTTTGGGGTCTATTCTCTCTCATCAGGGTGCCAGCTAACTTCTAAACATTGAAGGATTCTTTCAGAAGCCATTGTCTTACTTCAGCTGCTGCTTAAGTTAATTACCCTGTAATCTGCCTATTAAGTGGCTTTCTTCCAATTTTTAATGGGAGCTAAGTGGGTTAGGGAGTAACTTCATCTGGGGAGCAGCAAAATTCAAATGAAAGTAGCTCTATTTTAAAAAGGCTTTCCATTTTAAATATTTGCCTTTCTCTTTTTCATGAAACTGGACGTGCCAACAAATACCTTCAGAGCATGGATACTCAGCACGATGAGAAAAAGAAGAATCTCTCCACAGTTTCAGCAATCACACCCCTTAAGTTATGCTCATTAGCTATGTTAACATAAGCAGGTTGGGGTTGGAGACTTCTATGCCAAACTTGTGTTAGTAACCCAATGGACAGCAATCCCTCTGTGGTGTTTTCACTGTGACATAAAATCAGCAGCACGTTTCACTAGAGAAGGATTGTAAAACCCCGAGGCCCTGCTCAAAGGGCATGTCTACACTAGGGACCTATTTTGAAACAACTAAAATTGATTTAATAACTCCCAAAATAAGAAAATTGAAATAGCATGTCCCCACTTTGGGGAAGCCATGAAATTAGTCCAAGGAGGCTCCATTAATGTGGACATGCTATCTCGATTTAAAGCCCCAGGAAGCTCTGGGAAATAACTAGTCTGAATTACTCTTGGGAGCAGTTATTTCGGAATAACAGCACCGGAGTGTCCACACTACCGTTATTTCAAAATAACTATTTTGGAATTAGCATTATTCTCCAAGGAAAGCAAGAGTCTGAATTTTGAAATAAACTGCCCATGATTTTGAAACAACGAGCCTGGCAGTGTAGACGCTCCGCTTATTAATTCGACCTAAGGGGGGTTATTTCAAAATAAAGCCCTAGTGTAGACCAGGGCAAACTTATCTGATTGATCTTCCTCTAAGGCCAAGATCACACAGCCTCTGCCTTGTGCCCAGGTACAGCAGGAGTCACAAAGAACCTTGATCTTTCTTGCTTTTGCATTACTACAGACCTAACCATGACTTAGCCCTTTGTCTTTAACCATTTTTTTACAGCTAGATATGGAATTCTTCATGTGTCCTACGTAGTGCTGATCCAGAATAGCTTCTCCATCGGTGAGCAGAGCAAGGGTATGTCTACACGACAGAGTTTTGTGGGAAAAACAACCGTTTTTCTGACAAAACTTGAGGAATGTCCACACTGCAATTGTGTTCCTCTGCAAGAAAAATCAAAAGAACAAAGGGGGTTTTCTGGCATTGGTAATCCTCATTCTACAAGGAAGAAGCCTTTTTGTGAAAGAGCTGTTTCACAAAAAGCCGTGTGTGGACAGGGAAGAGGGAGTTCTTTCGAAAGAAGAGGAAAGAAGAAAAAGCACAGGTGTCCTGGTGGCCATTCCGTCCATAGCAAGCACAGCTTACATGCGAGAGAGCATCCATTCAGTGTGGACACTCTCTTTCAAAAAAGCAGATCACTTTTTCAATGCACTTTTGCAGTGTGGGCACTCTCTTTTGGAAGAAGTTTTTTTGGAAGATCTCCTCTGAAAAAAGCTTTTCTGGAAGAAGCCTGCAGTCTAGACATAGCCCAAGTGGCGTGTTTGTTTTGCAGTGCTGGGTTTAGAAAAACATTTAGGGCTCTTCCTGGATGAAATGCTACAAGGTATCAGCTCTAATTTCATTATGATTTTATTTGGGAATAAAAGGGAATCTCATTTGTAAAAGAAACAACTGAGAACAGCCAGTAGCCAAACACTTTTGATGAAGAAACACAGATTCCCAGCAGAGCTCTTCAAAGTTACCAGAAGAGGATCTGAAGAAAAAAAAAAGGTCATGTGAGGCGCTGGGAATTTTAGTGAACTATTGCCATTACCTGGAAATAACAGAATTCATTGAGATACATTTTTTGTTATGAAAACACCTAGCAGCCATTTGATTTGCATCAGTGATTAAGTTCAGCCAGATAATTTCACACAGAACAGGCCTCTTTGGGGACTTGAACAGTTGATATTGGATCAGCAATGGGGTGCGAAGGGTGGGGAACCTCCTTACCCATACTCATGTGGTATGGGTATTTAACTCGCAGTTAACTCTTGCCTGTATCAGCAAGTGGAGCCAAGAAATAAAGGTCAAGGCTGAGATTTCAAAGCCAACTGAAGGACTTAAAACACTCTTCTCAATGGCAATTGTGTGGCAAAATGCCCTAGTCATCTTTGAAAATACCAACCTAGAGCCATGCCTTTACTGTAGGGACAAAGGCCCAGCCCCTCAAAAGAATTTAGTTTCCTGACATCCCCTTAAAATGGTGTTGAAGTGACTGGAAGTTAGGAGTCTAAATACCTTTGGGAATCTAGGCTGAGTTTCCTAAAGCTGTTTTTTAACAAAACAAAAACACATACCCATGATGAATTTCAGTAAAAAGTCAGCAGGGCAACTGATTAGATTTTCCTGTTGTTGGACTATTTTCAAAGAAAATGTACTCCAGTTTTTGAAAAACAATTCCCCAGGAGACATACAGTGGATCTAAAATTCAACCTCTATGTCTAATTGTCGGTATTTCAGATTTGCTCACTTCCTTAAATTAACGTGGCTTCAACATGTCTCCAGTTCTTTAACACGGAACTGATAGTCGCACTTTAAAAGGGGACAATTTGTAGATGATGATTTCCAGCCTACACTGCTCTCTGTACACACCGCTGAATGTCCATCTACGTGATGCTAGCAGCATAACAGTGATCCTTCATAATGCAGTCTGACAGTCTTTCAGACATGGCCCTTTTCAACACAAGACATCAAATATGTACATATCCAACCTCAGCCCAGGAGGTAGATTAAACCTAGGGCCTTGCAAATAGAACCTAAAGATTACCCTCTGGAAGTCCTGACTTCAGGATCGACTTTGGAAACGATGCTCCTGGATTCTACCACTCCATTGACAATGCACATCTCAACCTATAATGGGACAGCCTTCGGTTATAAAGACAAGCTCTTTAATTCAAGACATAGCGACTCTCATGCTCATAGCTATGGAGGTTCCCCATTCCATCATGGATGTGGCCAAGATGATGGCTGTAATATAAACAAGAAATTGACCACAATAGCTCAAATCCTGGACCTCAAATAGTTGGGAAGAGTTTTCCCTGTAGCACACTCGGACCAGCGAGTTATGTGCTCCCTTTCCTCCCTGTGAAGGCAAAAAAGTCTGTGGCAGCCCTGATAACAGAGCCTGACTCATTCTTACACTTGTCCCTAATTTGATCCATAGAAGGCGTAACTCATACAGCTGCCATTACAGGAGATGGGAAAGTGGCATTTCACCTGAGAGAAATGGTGGTTCATAATAAATGAGGGGATGAGAACTTGGACCTGCCACTTGGATTGGATAAACACATACTTTAATGTCAGTTGTGGAGAGGTTAGGGCCTGTTTGTTGTACACTTTTTCACCAATGCTAGTAGACCATGGAAGAACCTACATTGGAATGACAGGACATGCACCAGAAATAGGCAGAAGGTTTTTTTCTGAGCAGCCTCGTGCAACAACTCTGTAGTCCTATCATTTAGGGTATGTCTAGACTACATGGCTCCGTCGACGGAGCCACGTAAAATAATTTATTCGGCATAGTCAAAGAAGCAGGGATTTAAATAATCCCCGTTTCATTAAAATAAAAATGGCCACTGCGCTGTGCCAATGATCAGCTGATCCAGCACAGCGCGGCAGTCTATACGCGGCGTGGTCGACAAGGGAAGCCTTTGTTGACCGCTCCAGTATGCCTCATGAAACGAGGTTTACCGGAGCGGTCGACAAAGGCTTCCCTTGTCGACCACGCCGCGTATAGACTGCCGCGCTGTGCTGGATCAGCTGATCATCGGCACAGCACGGCGGCCATTTTTATTTTAATTAAACAGGGATTATTTAAATCCCTGCTTCTTTGACTATGCCAAATAAACTATTTTACATGGCTCTGTCAACGGAGCCATGTAGTCTAGACGTACCCTTAGCTGCCAATGGAAGACTGTCCAGCCCAACATGGGTACCCCAGGGGAAGAGAAGGCACTTGGAAATAGGATAGATTTTGGTGTGGGGGTTCACGTGGTGATAGAAACTTGAACAATATTTCCCAAACTCTAGCCCAGTGCTTTAGTTCCAGGTTCACCCTTCCATCAGGTCTACTTCTCCCATTGAATCCAATAGGAGTTTTGTCACTGTGGAAGGAGGATTGGGACCATAAGAGGATACATTAGAGCTTTAAACATTATTAATAGCCTTGTCCACCACCAATTAGGTAAAGCTCTACTTACAAACAGCAAGTTAAACAATTACTGGCTATTTACTAAGAACTGATGGAAAATAATATTATTTGGAAATTACTTGTTTAAATGACTCACTCTAAATTAATACAAATATTTCTAAGTAAAGAGAGTAGTCATACAAAAGTACATTATTCACTAAATGAATTCATTAGTATTTAATTACAAGAAATGGCATCAATTATTAAACATTACTACAACTTGCTTGGAAAATTGATACATTCCCCTCCCCACTATTAATAACTTCAATTGCCAGTGTGATTTACCAGTTACTCTTTTTCTTTGGGGGGCCAATTTTCATATAGTGTCTACAATACAGTATTATGTGTGCTAGCCTCTTGCCTTGTGTCTCACCCTAATGCAGATTAACTTTACTTTCCACCATTTTTTTCCTAGTTACTGAGTTGAAATACAGGCTCTGGGTATCTCTTAATCAGTTAAGAACAGGCTCAGGAGGCCTGGTGTGTTTCTTGTTGCACAATATAGACTCCTCTAGAGTTTTCTAAATCATAACCAGAGAATGGAGACTCATTTAGGACTGTTTTCCCCCTGCCACTGTTTTTCATGTTCTTTCTGTTGGCACTAGTACACTCTTCTGAATAGTGGCTCGTTTGCCTCTACTGCCATCGCGCTAACCCTGAATACGTAAGGGATCTTACATTCTCTGGACTATGAAAAGCTACAGTCTCAGCTGTCACATACTTTTACATGTAAAACAAATGCAGGAACAACACCATGAAGTTGGGCGTATGTTTGTACAGGGATAAACATCCCACGCTGAGCTGGGTCCGCTGATTTGGGCTTGTTTGGCTTGGGATTTGTATAGATGCTTGGATAGTAATTTTTCCCTAAGTCAGGCTATGCCATAGGTCTCTAATCCTTGCATCGACATACCCTCTGTGACCAGATTGCCTTTCAGAGGATTTTACCTAGTGGATACTGGCTTGCTGTACAAACAGGCAAAACCACAAACAGTCATTCACCGCTACATTGGAACAATACCACCGTCCTAGACTGTTGTAAAAACCTTTGGTGTTTCTTTCCCCTTCTCCCAAATGGTAAATAGGGCCCATCACAAATGTGGGCAGCAATCCACAGAGAGTTTCAAGACTGATCTCATCATGCAGTGGCACTGGTTTCTCTGAAGATGTGGTTTTTTAAAGCTAATTTAAACTGGTGCAAAGCTCTGTGTGAGTTACTAAGGTGTTCCGGAACCAGCAAGAACTTGCTTATGCGCCTTTTGCCAGATTCATCCCTAAATTCCTCACCGACTTGATGGGCTAACATCCTGAAGGAATCTGGCCTCTCATTTCTGGTGAGCACCATGACCATTTAAACCTGGTACATTCATCAGCTGGATTTTTGTGTAGTATCTGAAACATAGGGGCGTGAATGCATTGCTTGTAGGGAAAACATATGTATGAAGCAAACCAATCCTTAGGGACCACTCTAGTTAGCTACAGTACAGGAGTTGCCGTACAGCAACAGTGCAAGCTTTCCTGGTCAACTTCACCCATGGCCTCTCTTGGCTTGGCATGAGAAGGTAGCTCAGACACCATCCATACCACTTCTCTCCCACACTCCTCTGAACAGGCAGCTAGTTAGTTGCCGTAGGGTTTTTTGCTTAAGCAATCCCGGGCACAGGGTAGAGACTATTAAATCATGTCCTGTAAGTCAAAGAACAGCCATTGGCTATTAATAACTTTTGCTAACCAACGAATATTGAATTTCAACTAATGCTATAATAATCCTTTGTGCACTAGCACATTATTCCATTAACTGGACTTGTATACAACCTCCAGGAATTTGCGGTATTGAGTTGTGCATGGGTGAATATGCATTGCTTCAGCAGATCTGTTAATTTCTGTTGTGCTCATCGTTTTGATGCATCTGCAATGCTGTTCTCCATCTAGCAGGGCTTTGCTGAGATGGGATCCATTGCTATCCTTTGGAGTAATTAAATTAAACACTTATTTTAATTTATTCCTTTTGTAAACCTGACGCTAATTACTTTTTGCGGAGCACTTTGATATGCTCAGATGGAAGATGCTACAGAACGTTGCTGTTCTTGCTTAGTAGATGCTGCAGAGTTTTCTGTAAGAAATCACTTGAATGACAAAATGTTTTGCTTCAGTTGTGTTCATGCCCATTATTTTATTGTTTGTATTGTAGTGGTGCTTGGGGGCCCCTGTCATGGTAAACAACCACGGGTGCTTTTTTGTTTTTGCTCAAATGCTCATGTGAAAACAAATCTGGAACTTAGTTATTTACTGATTGAGGTGCTAATACATAGGCTAGTGAGTGGTTGATGATGGGCGATCATTTGTTGCCGAGTATGATCATCTTCCATGGGAGTTGAGGACCCTCAGGTGGCTGATAAGGCCGATCCTTGAACCACAAGTTCTATTACAGTGAGGACAGATGTTTCCAGGTACAACTAGAGGCTGCTGACCATGACTAGAAGCCAGTCCCTCTTTCCTCCTGCATCTCTTCTCTTCAGCATGTTGGCAGGCAAATTCAAAATGCAGGGAGCCATTGCATAGGACTTGTCTCCATTTTGAGTGATCCTGGGCGAGTGTCTCCCAAGTGTCAATGTCGCACTTCTTTAAGTTATCCTTTAGCAAGTCCTTATAATGCTTCTGTTGTCCTCCTAAGTTACGGTACCCTTCTTTCAGCTGAGAAAACAGGACCTGCTTTGTGAGGTGATGGTCTGGCATCTGAACAATGTGACCAGCCCAGCAAAGTTGCTGATGGATGATCAATACTGGTGGTCTTTGTCTCTTCCAGAACACTCATGTTAACGCATCTGTCTTCCCATTTGATCTTCAAGATCTTGCGGAGGTAGTGCTGGCGATGCCTCTCAAGGGCTTTCAAGTGATGTCTGTAGGTTGTCCAGGGTTCAGACCCTTATAATAGTGTTGGGAGAATGATGGCTTGATAGAGAAGTTTGGTGGCTTTTTGTATGTCGTGATCTTCAAAAATCCTGTGCCGTAAACGAGCAAAGGCTGCACTGGAACAGCTCAGAAGACGTTGGAGTTCTATATCGATATCTGCTGTGGATGAAAGATAACTTCCAAGGTAGAGAAAAGGATCGACATTCTCCAGTGCCTCTCCGTTGATTTTAATAGATGGGGCACGTGGTACCTCATTTGGAGAGGACTGATGGAGCAATTTGGTTTCCTTGATGCTGAGGGTGAGACCAAAACATGCATAAGCATCAGCAAACACATTCAAGATAGCCTGAAGATCTCTCTCGGAGTCGGCAAAAACTGCATTGTCATCAGCATACTGAAGTTCTACAATAGATGTGGTGGAAATCTTACTCTTAGCTTTCAGCCTGCTAAGCCTAAACAGCTTTTCATCCATTCTGTAGATGATTTCAACACCAGCTGGGAGCTTCCCAACAATTAGGTTGAAAAGGACTGCAATTAAGACTGCAAACATGGTTGGGGCAATGATACAGCCCTATTTGACTCCTGTTTGTACTTTGAAAGGTTTACTCTGGGAGCCAGTGCTGCTCAGAACAGTTGCTGTCATGTTGTCATGAAGCAACTTTAGGACATTGATGTATTTATCAGGATATCCAGTCTTTGAAAGTACAGTCCAAAGGGCACCGTGATTCACTGAGTCAAAGGCTTTAGTTAGATCAATAAAAGCCATGTACAGTGGTCGGTTTTGCTCCCAACACTTCTCTGATAAAATTTCCTCTGACAGGGGCAGAAGACAAGTTGCAAGGACCCATGCCAGAACATTGCCTGCAACAGCAAAGAGAGAGATACCACAATAGTTTCTACAGTCTGCTTTATCACCTTTTTTAAAGAGGGTAACAATCAAGGAGTCCCTCATTTCACTGGGTATCTCCTCCTTTATCCGGATTTTAAGGATAAGCAGGCTAAGCAGCCGAATTAACTCTGTTCAACTGTCTTTAAAGATTTTAGTGGGGATCCCATCTGAACCTGCTGCCTTCCTGTTCTTCATCTGCTTGCTGGCACTGTATACCTCATGCAAATTGGGAGGGTCTCCAAGTTCATCCCTAGAAGGTTGTTGAGGGATTTGCTCAAGAACTTCATCTGCAACCATGGAATTATAATTAAGATGATCTTTAAAAAGTTCTTTCCAGTGAAAAATAATGGCTTCATAGTTCTTCAAAATTTTGGTTCCACCCTTTGAATGAAGGGGGTTCATGCCATGACAAGCTGGCCCATAAACAGCCTTCATAGCACTAAAGAAACCATGTGTATAATGGGTATCCACAAAATGTTGGAGTTCTTGCACTCTCAGTCCACCATTTGTTTTTGAATTCTCAAGTTTTATGTTGTACTTCTGCTTTTGCTTTAGCATGGGCATCTCTCTCTTGCAATGTGTATCATTCTCAAGTACGAAATGCCATTCTCTTCTCATTGATGAGTTGCTCGATTTCAACATCATTCTCATCAAACCAGTCCTGATGCTTTCTGGTGTAGTAGCCTATGGTTTCCTCTCAGGTATTGATGATTGCTGCTTTCAGCTGGCTCCAATGTTCCTCAATTTCTTCCGAAACTCTGATGGAAACTTTTCTTCTAAGACTGCTTGGTAGTGGCCACGCTTAATGGATCATAACCTTGTAGCGGCCCTTTTTCATCTCAGTGGGCCACAAGACTGTCATAACCAAGAGGGTCTCACAGGACAGGGTACTTTTGCTAATTGCGCTTGTGTGCCTAGAATTTGTGGGGTGTGCCAACTGAACCCTGAAAAGAAGAGACTAAGGGGGGATATGACAGAGGTCTATAAAATCATGACAGGTATGGAGAAAGTGAATTGGCCACTATTGGAAGACAGGATACTGGGCTAGATGGACCTTTGGTCTGACCCAGTATGACCATTCTTATGTTAAGGTTTTTGCTCATCTTGGTATGGCACAGAATACTACTGAATTACTTGGGTAGCCTTCTCAACAAACAATCGACTCATGGTACTTGTGTGATTTGCACAGAAAATGTATTCCACTGACCAAATCTATTCCCGCAACATGTTTCATGGGGTTCCATCATATTTTCCTTCACCCGCGTCCTTTAAAATTAAACAAAGTAAAACAACCAATGCCTGAGTCCCCTAAAGCACCCGTGACGTAACTTTTCTCTTTGCATTTCCTCCCCTTAAGGCCCTGCAGGTTGACAAAGCTTTCATTTCTTCCTTTAGCCACCTGAGGTAGCCACTAAACCCTCCACCAGCCCCAAGCTTTGGTTTTGTTTTCTTATTAAGTGTGAACTGATTTATTTTCCACAAGCCCTTACAAGTAAATATAGAGCAGCTGCCGTGACCCAGGGTATGAAAGGGGGAGCAGAAAATAAGAGAAAGGAGGATGAAGCTGATGAATTGCTGATGGCAGCTCTGGTAGCATGATCAGTGGCGGTACAGAAACATACGAGTGAGATCGACTCAGGGCTCCAGAGTCCATTTTATTCATTTTGTCCTGGCCCGTGCTCTGATTCCACCTGTTGCTTTCTGCATCCCACAGAACCCTTCCTCCAAAGCTGGCCTGAATACAAACTAAGCTCCATGTGGCCTCTGGGTAATATTTCAGCCTTCAATTCTTGGAGAGGCTGCTTGTTGTTATTAATTTTGTGCTTTCACTTTTTGGCGGATTTGTACAGATGGCGAGATAGGGCTGAGACAGATTTATGCTTAGATTTATTATGAGGTCTATTTTCTGCCGGCCACTTGACATCAATAGAGCTGGGCTCCATTTATTCAGAAAGTGTACCCTGAGAAAGTACGAAGTGGGTCCTGATTGCGTGTCTGAGCTCTTGCAGGTCACCATTCTATTGTTCTTGAACAATAAAGACTTATCAACAAAGCCTGACTCGAATCAGTGTGAGTTATAACGCGGCTAAGAGCTGTTTCAAAAACAAAACAGGCCAGAAGAGTTTTACACAAGCTTTTGAATCCTTTAAAAGCACCGGGTTAAATCCAGGTCTAATGTGAGGCGGAGCTCCATTGAACTGCAGTGGAATTATGTCCCCCTCCCCCCACATCAATGATTAATTTGACCCATTGGGGTTTTTTTCCCCCTCTTCATACAGCAAACGGTCTTGACTGAGAAAAATAAATCTGCATGTACGGAAAGTGAATGATGTTACTGATTAAGGCCTGGATCGCTGTTGACTTCAACTGGCCTATTCCCATGCTTCAAGTTAGGCATGTATCTTGATTTAGGGCCCAAATGATGCAATGGATGGCCTAATCCCAGCTGGTGTGTGAGGACTCCTACTTACAATGTTAATCATTTTCATTTCGCTGTTGCCTTGTGCTTGGTCAGTCTGCATCCATCTGTTGTCTGCCTTCATAAATTTCGGCCCTGAGCCTGCAAACATGTAAGGCCATTGAGACTACCAGTGGTAGTAAAATCTAAGCCGACATGCATTTTTGCAGGACTGGGGCCTTGAATGTAAACTCTCTTGAGCAGGTACTGCCTTTTCATTTTGTATGTGCAGCACCAATCACCTGTAGGCCCCATCAGAGATCAAGGGCCTCTCAGACCATAAATGAATAACAATGCGTTGCACATCATGAGGCTCAAAAGGAAGCCCCTCAAAGCCTAACAACCAACAGGCCTTTGGAAGGATTTAAATGAACGGAATACATTTGTTAAAGGAAAATGGAAAAATAATGTCACTAGGATAATCTCTGGTTGACTTATTATTTGTGCTCATGTACAGGATGTGTACACGTTTACACAGTCTCTTGTGCAAAAGATTATTCCATGGCTTTATGTTATCAGTGCTCTAACTCACCTCTGTGAAAACAAGAAATCTCCCCTAAATGGAGTTGTTCTGCTGGTTTTTTCCTCCCACTTGGAACGGCAGATCTCCCGAAAAAGCAGGCTCCTATTACTTTGGTATATGAGCTGTTAAGGTTTTTAATTTTGGCTGCTTGTGCCCAGAGGACAAGTAATCAGTTATTAAGTTAATAAGCGTTATGCTGTAGTACATCAGACTGATGAGGTTAGTGTTAAAAATCTGGCGTGTGTAGGTATTTGCAACCTTAGTGGAATGAATGCTTTTCCATGAGAAGATCAACTTAACAAGCCAATTAATCCTAAGGGGGGAGTAGGAATGGAAACTTTCTAAGTATTAGACCTCTACTTCTAGAATAATGGCCTGTAACTTACATAAAATG
The DNA here is from genome assembly GCA_032595735.1 of Pelochelys cantorii. NCBI lineage: Eukaryota > Metazoa > Chordata > Testudines > Trionychidae > Pelochelys > Pelochelys cantorii. Next base: position 6,917,371 of record CM064333.1, read on the forward strand.
CAGGAATTGAGTTTCTTACAGTTAAACAGGTGGTCCAAAGCAATAACAGTTTAGAAGTTGGGAATCTTTTGCTCTTTTTTAAAACGAGCATGTAAAAAGGCTGTGTGCAACTATTTAGAGAATTATAATGAACTGTCTCATTTATTAATGATTATATAAAATACACAAGCAGTGCCTGGCTGGTTGGGGGTTTTATACCATGTGAATGCAGAGAAAGACTATTTTTCTAGTTCAAATGCATAGTCTCCACTCGAATGTGCCGAACATGTTGTTAAACAAAAAGCAGGAAACCTTTGTTAGGATTTTAAAAATATACTGAGTAGGAAAATACTACAGTTCAGGCCTGTGGCAATGCCAAATGAAGCAGTCGTTTGTGAGTACATTCATTCTTGCTGAGAATTTGTCTGATGTTTCAAAAAAAAAAAAAAGTGGATGTCAAAGTTTCCACATGCCGAGTTTGTACGGGGGGTGGGGAGGAAGTTCAGGTTTATCAAGCTGAAGTTTGCCTTCTGTGTCCTTAATCGGTCTGAAGCTAATTAGCAGCCTCCACAATAAGGCCACAAGTCATTAATCATAGGAGATGCAAGCAGTCAACCCCCCCGTGTGTGACATTTCAAGAAAAGTTTTTTTTTTTTTGTGGTGATGGGACTTCAGAAGTCACAAGGATTCCCTTTCATGGTCACTAGTGTGTGAAGTATAAGCCATGGCTAGATGTGACAGACAAGAGAGCACTGTTCAAGGACCCACCGGACACATTTTTTTTTAAAGCTGTCCTCTCGTAGAATGGAATCAACTGACTTGATTTGCTTTGAGTTGAAGCACAGTTCAGCTGAGAATAAAAAAAGTTTTAACAAGTATGATTTTTGTTCAAGGAACGTTTTGTAGTTTTGGGTGGGGGTTTCAATCCTTTCTTAAGCACAGCTAATTAGGAATGAAAGTCCTTTCACATGCCTAATACAGTTTAGTACAGTGTGTCTTTAAATCTAATACTGTTTAATCTGTGGCTGTTAGCATAAAAGTCCTGGAAAAATATAGTTTTCATGAGATAATCAATCAAATTTCTTCCAAACAACTTTGAGTGATGTTAAATGCAAATAGTCTGAAGTGACGTTTAAAAATTTGATTAAGCATTACATGTTTTTCTTTTTTAATCTGTTTAGGTTATAATAATCATGCCTATCACCATAGTATTTGAGATTGAGATCTGCTAGTGTCTTCTGAAAAACATTCTCCTTGGAGGCCATTTTGTTTTCTGTGTTTCTCTTTCTCTGTTTTTATTTTTTTATTTCTTAGAAGATCTGAATGAAAGCTCCAGAGTAGTTCAGCTGAGCCTACTTCTTATTCATCGTTCCTGGCCACACTCCATTGCTGGTGGTATTAAAGTTAGATGTGGGGGAGATTTGAATGATGTCAGAAACAAGATTATAATCTCTGGTAGGGAACAGTCAGCAGGAGAAGATGGAATGTCTGTTTAACAATGATCTGAAATTTCAGGCAATGTCTCTTTTTAGAAATGTTGAGGTAAAGTAAAACAATATTGCTTATAGTGAGATTTCCAGAGGTTTCCTGAAGTCATTAGTCTACAATAACCACACTGAAGTCACTTTGGCCTCTATAGTTTTAGGGGTTTAGCACTATAAAATGCATTAGATAAAGGAGAGCCCTTCAGTCCCTTTCAAGTTCTCCACATTACAGCTGCCACTGCCCACAAACCCAGTCCCAGCAGGAGTCCACACTCAGAAGGAGCCATTGAGAGAGTGCCTATCTTGGCTAAGCTAGCATCAGTGAGTTAGGTAATTCGCATAGCTTTTTGGTTATCTAGTGCTCCCGCGAGCAGCCATCAGCCCATGCGTATGCTGACCTCTCCCCTTCTGACCTCTTGGAGTTCAATTCTCACAGTGCAGGTTCATCGGGTTTACTGAGGCAGTTCAAGTGAACAAACTGCTTTTAAAGAGTGGAGCTAGATCTGTCCCATTGAAGGGTTCACACACCATTCAAGTGTTGGGGGAGGGAGGGAGGGTTGTTGGGCTGGGAAGGGGTTATTGGTTTCTTTGTGTTTTGGGGGAGGCGGGTATCTTTTTCTGTGTTTTACTTTTTTTGAGCGGGGCTCTAGAGCTGCTTACTTAATGTGTGTCTACAAACTACTTACCTCTGTAATTCAAACCCTTCACGCTTTCCATGATCCTGTTTATATATTTTTTTAAAAAGGAAAGGAAGAAAAAGCCATTAGCTAGAGAAATGAAAACAAAGGAACCCAGTGTTCTGTTCTAGGAAGGAAGTCATATGTCCTGTATATGGTAGTTTGATACATGCATTTCCTTAAAAGCAACCTGGACTTGGAATGAGACTCTCCACTAAGACTCTGGCCCTCAAACCCTCCATCTTCTATGCTTGGAAGGCCTTCGGGACTAGCCAGGAAAGCTTAAGTGCTTGTGAGGGCAAGCAGAATGTATTACAGTAGGTAGAAAAGGATGCTTTTGTGTCAGAATGGGGATGAGGCTGACCTGAGGATGAGAGAGGGTGTCTGGGTTGGCAACTCAGGGAGAAGGTCTGTTTTTGTTTATTTTGGGACTTGGAGTGAAAATTTCAATTGGAAACCATGTTTGTTTCTAGGAAGTGCCTGGGAAGGTGAGCATGGAGGCAGCAAATGTAACCCACATACCTGGTGGGTGTGGGTCACTGTCCCATGTAGTGGCACTTGGACCACTTACAGAGAGAGATAAGAACGAGTGAGCTCTACAGCCTAAGCTGAGAGCTAGCTAGCTTTCTAGTTCAAGCTTGTAGAAGCTCCTACACTAAGCTCCAGAGGTCCCAGCTTCAAATCTGCCCGGTGGCAGTTATGCAAGCACTGTTTTCCTACTGGCTTTTCTCCTCTTTCCTCCAAGTTTCCTTTATGTGGAAAGTAAACTCCATAACGGTTGAGTTCAAATTGAGCTTTCAATGCCAGCGTCTGAGGGGGTTTCAGGATTAGACAAAACGAGTTCATGCGTCCCTCATGTAAAGCCCCCACATATAGACCTGTGCAGGAACACTGCAATCACCATTATGTTCCTTCAGTTATGTCACAGTAATAAGACACTTCAAAAAATCCCCCCAATACATCTGTAAACCACAGACCATAACAACTCTGAAAATGGTGGTTATGGTCTATTCTGTTAACTCATACATTTCAATGAGGGGATTTTTTTTCTCTTTCCTTTTTTCAATGTGTGAGTGTGAGAGAGAGATGACATGCAAACCACAAAAATACTGTAATGAAATAACATTCAGGGTATGACTCAACCCACACAAGCACGAAGACAGAGTTAAGACTGAAACACCATCTTTATGTCAGCTCATTACATCTTGGTTTTGTTACTCATGCAATCCATCAGATCATCCACTGTCTGGCCAGCCTTGTGTTACCTGGCCACAAAGGGATATGTTCTGCTGCAGCTTTTAAGTCTGTATTTTCTTGTTTTACCAGCTTAATGCAAAACTGTCCTTGCTGTTACTGTAAAAGTTTTTGGTGACTTATGTGTATTAATGGCATTAATTAAACTATCAACACGACTCAATGGGAGAAAATGTGTCTTCTGAACTTGTTTCTTGAATAGGAGTAACTGCCTCATTAATCTTAAACATCAACCCAAGAACAGTGTTTGTTAGCTAGAATAATAAATGACTTTACAGGAAATACACAATAGCAGATGCTGGAATGCATCCATTCATTAGTCACTCTGCATAAATATGCCCTGATTTCCATGAAGAGAGATTTAATGGAGGACCAGACTGACAAACGGGCACAAGTCTTCTCTCACTTACCGAGAAATGGAGAGGAGAAAATGTCACACACATTTCCTTGCAGTATTCAAAACAGCACACACCTTCATGTTGCTTGTCTTGCTTTCATCAGGTTGAGATGCAGAGAGTAAGGGTATAGCTAGACTACAAGTTTTTGTCAGAAAAAGGTACGCAAAATGTGCTCCTCATTTTGTGTACCTTTTTCCAAATCTTTTGTAGGAAGAGGCTTTTCCGACATTAGGCCTGTCTAGACTGGGCCAAATGTTGGAAAAAAAACCCTCTTTCGGTAGAACAATGAATACAGGAGCTTCCGAAAGAGCGTGTTTGCTCTTCCACAAAAAAAGCAGAAGAGCAAACGCATTCCTGGACATGACGGAGTTTTTTCGGGATACCTCCATATCCCAACACCCCTTCCCCCCCCCGCCCAGTCTAGCCATATCCTAAAACTGCCAAGCACTGGACAGTGCAAGTGTGTATTCTAGTTATTCCTTCCTCTTGGCTACAACGTCTCTCTCAAACTTTCACCTCAAAGTTAAGGAATCACCAAGTCACCTCACAGTGATGTAGATTTAGGACTAGGTCCAAAGCCCCTTCATGCCAAGTGAACTTTGGATCCATTCCTTAAAGACACAGTACTATGTATTTCCTAATAGTGGTAGGTGATCATTCTAGCCAGCATCTCCTGAAACAATTACATTCTGTTTTCAGTGGAGTTGAAGAAAAATAGATTCATGGCTATTTATTTCCCCCTTCTCTTTTATTGACTTTTATGTCTATTTAGTTTACAAAAGAACAAGAAAGAGCCTACCTGAACACTCTAAGCACCTGTAACAAATACAATTTAAAAAAAAAAAACTCAATCTCTAACAGCAAGAAAAGAGGCATGACTTACCAGCCAAATTTCTCATTTCTTTCTCAACCTCACTCCCACAGCAGCCCTGGTAAGATGATGTCTTTCAAGAATAAGAGAGGGGATTTGGTCTGTGTGGATACTGCCTGCCACAAGTGAAAGTGTTAGTGAAGTTGGATTAAACTATTCTACAAGAAAAATGACCATCTCAAGATTTCTCATGTAGTTTCCACATTGGAGTCTATCTGCTTTCTTGGCCCAAGATTACTGATGGCCTGGGAACAAAGTTCCCTTAAAATTCCTAGCGTCAATTGATAGCAGTGACTGAATGAGGTACCAGTCATCCCACAACTCTTCCCATTATAGAGGATAACAAACTACTACTCTCTAAACATACTTGCCGTCAAGTTTCAATGTCCATATGTTCTTCAAAGATGTCATTTGGCCGCTTGTGTTTTCTTAATCTCTTACTGTTTCACCATAATAAACTAATGAAGCCTTTGCACTTTGTGAAGAGGTCCAAAGTTAGCTTTTGGGAGAGCAACGACTGGTTTCCTACAGTTGGTTTCTCTGAAAAATTAGAGAGATACGCGCTAGCTCTTGGGGATGAGGGATAAGGAGTGAATCATAGGATCATAGGACTGGAAAGGACCTCAAGAGGTCATCTAGTCCACACCCCAGCATTCATGGTAGCACTAAGTCCTACTTCATTCTGTGGTGAATGTTCCCAGCAGAGTTAAGAACATATCCCTCCCTTTAATGATCTTGTTGAATCTAAATAGTTCTTATCTGTCCCCTTTGACTATCTAGTTTTTAGGTGCTTATAGACTCGGATTTCCCTTGATATATTTTTTACCCACTGCCTTTTCTTGTTCCCCCCTCCCAATTTTCCCTTCTTCCCTCCCTCCCCCCATCTCCCCTATTTATTTTGGTCCTAGACATCCAACATTCCGGTCATCTGAAGAAGTAGGCGGTGCCCATGAAAGCTCATGATACCATCTACATGTTTTGTTAGTTTATAAAGTGCTACCAGACTATTTGCTGTTTTTTCAGTTTACCTAAATTTTGTTGTTAGAATTAAGCAGCGACAGAACAATCCTAATGCGAGTGACGTTGAAAGTAGGACTTATTTTCTCTATGGACCTAATTTTGCAACCTCTGTTCATTCAACTGGTCTGCTTATGTGCCTAAATACTAGTCAGGTTACAAATTTGGCCCAGGTTGGCTGTGAACCAGTGTGACAACACTGCGCATGGAAAGCAGAATATGCTGCAGAAAATATAAGAACACTTGATGAACACTTGGCCTAAAATTTTCAAAATTTGAGTGCCCGGACACCCGAAAAGGGCTTGACTGCCCTCTGTAAACCAGGCCCCTTTATGGTATCCTGGCCTGGGCACGCAAATCTAGCTCTAGGGTCATCTAAATACCTCTGCATGCTCTCATACCCTCCCCCCCTTCTAATGACAGCTTCTGAGCAAAGGAAAAATCTTTCTCTCGCACTTAGTCTCCTGTGAGACATCCACTCTCGGGTTCTGACAATGCGCCTTAGCTACTTGCGTGCCAACATTTCGCTTCCTCTTGGGAATATGCTACATTTATTCTTCTTAAACTCTGCTCTTCATGAAGTAGCTTTGCAAATTAGAATAGCCTCAAGCTAACAGTCAGGAAGAGGATGACAAAGTAGACTTCTGAAGCTAAATTCTTTGCTCCTTAAACAACGGATTCTCTGGGACCAGGCTGTGACTTCCTGTGTGTTTGGACAGCATGTGTAGACCATTGTGGATGCTAACTGGGATAAAAGGCGAAGGCAAGGAAGAACTGACTGACTGCAAAAGAACTTCCCTGAAAACAAAGAATGAAGTGTGTGGACAGAAGGCAGTGGACAGCTCTGCTTAGTGAAAAGAATTAATAAAAAAGTAAGAGCATGAAATTCCTAGTATTAAACATTTCCTACAAATGTAGGGGCCATTTTTCTCTATTGGTACCAGTAGGTTCAATACCAGGTTCTTTAGGTGTTTTGCCATAAGCAAATGCTAAATAGTGAACAAAACAAACCAGCAATCTTAGGATTGGCTTGAATGGATGCTTCTGAAACAGCAGAGACCTCTATGCTTTATAGCCTTCCTGCCCAAGTAACCTTCTTATGCTCATCACAATCAGAAAGTCTGAGTTTGGGGAGTGGAACTGGCGCTTTCTACAGAGTCATATGAAAAGCAATATTTGTCCATTTTATGTACAAGAAGTTGACTGGGTAGAACATCTCATCTTGTGTGTGTGGTATTATCAGAGAGGTCCAAAGATATGTTAGGATCATGCAAAGATTTTACAGAAGGAAGCCAAAAGGTGAAACTAAACTTTGGCTCTTCCCCCACATGGAGCAAAGTATGTCCCATGGGAAATTTAAGCACTGAAATCGCTATTGGAGGTGGAGGAGGCAGCATTGTCAGAAAGGCAGATTAAATTTACCTTGGTGTCTAATTCTATGAAAGGAAATAAGAGAATTGTAGAAATCAGGGAATGGATTCTCCATAACCTGTGCCATGTGTAGCTATTTACTTACACTCATGGAAACAAGAATATTATAAAATAAACATGCTGCACATTAGATGGATTAAAAGCTGGCTAACTGAATGGTCTCAAAATGTAATTTTAAATGGGAAATCATTGAGAGGGTGTGTTGCTACCAGGAAACTGAAGGGATTTGCTCTTGGTCCTATGCTGTTTAACTTGAGCCAGTGATCCGGAAGAAAACGTAAAATCATCACTGACAAAGTTTGCCCAAAGTGACCCAAACATTGGGGGAATGGTAAATGAAGATGACAGGATAGTGATTCAGTGCTAGCAGGATTGCATAGTAAACTGGACACAAGCAAACATATGCATTTTAAGATGGCGAAATGGATTCATCTAAGGAACAAAAAAGGCAGCCCAGGTTTACCGGATGGCAGACTGTATCCTAAGGAACTGTTTCTGAAAAAATGTTGGGAGTCGTGGCAGCTAATCAGCTGAATGTTGAGCTCCCAGCGTGCTGCTGTGGCCAAAAGAGCTAATGTGATCCCAGAATACATAAACGGGAATCTCAAGTAGGAGCAGAGAGGTTACTGTATCTCTGTATTTGGCATTGATGTGACTGCTGCTGGAATACTGTATCCAGCTCTGGTGCCCACAACTCAAGAAGGGCATTGAGAAATTGGAGAGGGTTTAGCGAAAAGCCATGAGAATGACTGAAGAATTAGAAAGCCTGTCTTACACTGATAGAGCTAAAAAAGAAAAGGTGAAAGGGGGGGGGGGACTTGATTACAATGTAAAAGTACCTAAATGGGAAATAAACATTTAGTAACAGGCTCCTTAATCTAGCAAAGAAAGGTCTAATACAATCCAGTTGCTGGAAGTTGAAGCTAGAAAAATTCAGACTGAAATAAGGTGTAAATTTTTAACATCCAGCGTAATTAAGCACTGGAACAGTTACCAAAGTTTGTGGTGAATTTTCCATCACTGGACCTTTTTCTAAATCAAGACTGTATGTTTCTGTAAACGATATTTCCGTTCAATATCTTCATCAATGATTCAGATAACGGCACAGAGAGTACACTTATTAAGTCTGTGGATGATACTAAGATGGGAAGGGTTGCAAGTGCTTTGGTATAATTCAAATTATCTAGACAAACTGGAGAAATGGTCTGTGGTAAATAGGGTGAAATTCAGTGAGGACAAATGCAAAGTACTCCACTGAGGAAGGAACAATCGTTGCTGACATACAAAATGGGAAATGACTGCCTAGGAAGAAATACTATGGAAAGGGATCTAAGGGTCATGGGGGACCACAATACAAATACGAGTCAACAATGTGACACTGTTGCAAAAAAAGATAAACATCATTCTGGGAGTTGTTAATAAGAGTGTTGTGAGCAAGACGCAACAAGTAATTTTTCTGCTCTGCTCTGTGCTGATTAGGCCTCAGCTGGAGTATTGTGTCCAGTTCTGGGTGCCACACTTCAGGAAAGATGTGGGCAAATTGGAGAAAATCCGGAAAAGACCAACAAAAATTATGAAAGGTGTAGAAAACGTGACCTATGAGGACCAATTGAATGAACTGGGTTTGTTTAGTCTGGAAAAAAAAGACCGAGAGGAGACATGATAACAGCTTACATAAAGACTGGAAGCAGGAGAGAGAAAAAATATTCTCTTTAACCTCTACTGATAGCATAAGAAGCAATGGGCTTATATTGCAACAAGGGAGGTTTAGGTTGAACATGAAAAAAAACCTCCTAACTGTCAGGGTGATTAACCACTGGAATAAATTGGCTAGGGAAGTTGTGAAATCTCTCTTTTGGGAGATTTTAAAGAGCAAGTTAGACGAACACCTGTCAGGGATGGTCTAGATGGTGGGACTGGACTTGATGACCTCTTACGGCTCATTCCAGCTCTATACAGCTCATTCCAGCTCTATGAACTATATTCTAGGAATTGTTTTGAGGAAGCTCTATGGCTAGATTAGACTAGATGATTGCAATGAATCTATAGAGCACTGGCTCTATGAATCTATGGAACGTGGGTGTAAAATGCTATAATTCAGGGAGACTTTACACCAACTTTGCATTTGCTTTTCACTGGTGTGAATGATGCCACAAGCAGTAATGCAAAGGGATATATCACCCCATTCGTATTACTATTAGGCAATCTAGTCCCTCCCCTCACTGCCAGTGCAGGATTGTTCAGTGCATGGAAGTTTGATGTGGGCTGAAGTCGGGAAAGGGAGTTTGCTTGTTCATTCATTCATCCTCCCCTGTTGTCTGAGCCAAAGCACATATTTGCCGCCTTTATATATAAAAACAATTGATGAATGAGACCAAACAAATGTGACATTAATTACTTCGTGGATCATTTTCAGTATGAGTGTCAGGGCACCTAGAGAAACCAGGCTGTGGAGTGAGGAAGTGAAAAGATCTGGAACTGTACTATTTACTTTAGCCTTGTTTATTAGTAAACCATAGGACATGAGACCCATATATAGTGCCCCTGCAAACACAGAAGTGAATGTAGGTTTTGCACTGTTCCTGTTTACACAGTTATTATGGGAGTGTTTAACTAGTTTCTAAGTGGCTGAGATTGATGTTCATTGATTGAACGTAGCTTGGAGTGCTTGCCTCCAAGGAGGTCTTCTGGCTTTTCCATTGTGACTCACTGTGTGACTTTGGTCAACTTACACGGAGCCACATTTTCACACCTGCATGTATGCAAATGTGCATGCAGATGCGTGGGCCTTGGTCGCATGGTCCCGCAGCATACCATTTTGATGACTTCACATGTGTGCACAGAGCAATGACCAGTTACTGCCACTGTGCTGGGAAGGACTTTTGATAGGTGGGTGCAGCTGCAGCAATTGCACATGCTTGCGCGTGCACCGTGCTAAAAATCTGGCCCCAGGCTTCCCCAAACCTTACAAACCCGAGCCTGTGCGCTCAGTGTCTAATCACACAAACCCAACACCCTTGCCCCACCCCCTGCCCTGTTCTCTGAGTCCCCACCGAGTTCACTCCATCCCATCCATCACCCGCTCTCCCCCACCCTTACTCACGTTCACTGGGCCGGGGCAGGGGTTCGGGTGCAGGAGGTGGTGTGAATTCTGGGCTGGGGTCAAGGGGTTTGGAGTGAGGGAGGGGGCTCTGTGCTGAACCTGGGGCAGGGGGTTGGGGGGCAGGGAGAGGTGGAGGGAGCAGGCTTTGAGAGGCATTTGAGTGTAGGACAGGGCTCAGGCTGGGGCAGGGCTTGGAGGGGGTGCAGGTTCCAGGCAGGAGCTGAGGGGTTTGGAATGTGGGATGGGTTCAGGGTGCTGACTTGGAGAGGGGCTCAGGACTGGGGTGTGGGACGAGGGGTGCAGCTCTGGCTGGGCAGTGCTTATCTCCGAGCACTGTCCCTGCCTGCAGATACCGCCCCTACCACTCCCATTGGCTGTGGTTCCCAGCAAATGGAAACTGTGGAGTCAGCACTCAGGATGGAGGCATGGAGATCCCCTGCCTTATCCCACGGCCTCAGGGACTCTCTGGCTGCCACCAGGAGGGGGTGCAGGGAATGGGGATAGGACAGGCAGGGAGCCTTCCTTAGTCCCACTGCACTACCAGACTTTTAGTGGCCTAATATCTCCCAGTTTGGTTTTGGCACCGCTGGGGGAGAGAGCCCGATTCTGGGAGATTCCCGGTGAAACCAGGACGTTGGCAGCCCTATGTGTACTTAGGGTGTCTCTACTTGGACTGACTCTCCTCCACCCTGGTAGAGCCACACCAGGCTAAGGACAAGCTCAGCCTCTGCTGGACTCTAATTCAGCAAATGGCCTCAGCACAGGCTTCACCATATGCATGTGACTAATCCCATCGCTATTCTGAAAAGCACGGTCTTCAGCTCAAGCAGATGCTTGAATGTCTGCCTGACTCAGTGTCTTTAGTAGGAACATAAGCTTGTCCCTGATTAAAAGTAGGAACAAATGCTGCACCTACATGCTTAATGAGGCTGCCGCCATTTCTATACCTCCTTGCAGCTATACATCAAAGGGTGATCTTAATTAGAGTCTAATTATCTTTTCACTTATTTTCTTCAGCATGTGAATTTATACCTCGCTAGAAGTTTTCTTAGGACTCAAAAGTACACTGGCATTAATAATATTACATGGTCCTAATTTGTGCAGCTGCATTTATGTGTCTATTTGTATATTAGCCTTAATGAAGTGAATTTGGAGAAATTTGGTAACTAATATATTTGTGGTGGGGACTAATATTAGTTAATACCATTATAATAAACAGACTGCTGTTTCTGATTTATCGAATGGGAATAATTATGCCACATACATTGTGGCTAGGGTACTTTTTTATACAAAAATAATTGTTTGGGTTTTTTTTGAAAACTCCCTTTCTAACAAAGGATTGAGGAGAAAAGTCTGTACTTGACACTGGGAATGAATTGTTCCAAAATGAACACATGCACTCTCTGTTCAAGTATCACTTATTAATGGGGTTGGGCAGACACCTCATCAACTTAATTTGCAGTTCATTAAAGCTTTGCTTCATTATAACGATTCATCTTCTTTGCGAACTTGAGCTGAAAAAGGTTGATTTTTACGATTTGCTGCCCAAAATCCGATCATGAAAAGTGCTATTTTGCAGTGTGTTGTTTGTGTCAGAGCACACAGCATCTGAATAACTTGCACCTATTCTGGTATACCCACCTTCCATCCCAACAAAGGGCATGCTTCAAAATCATTCATCCCTGCAACATCATTATTAAGCAGAGAAATACCATTAACTCCATTGTACAGATGGGGAAATTCAGGCACAGACAACTAGTTCTACAGTGGGACATCCGGTTGCCTTTACAGGTCCAACATTTAAACACCACTGAGATCCTCACAAACTAAACTGCTGTTGAGTTCTTGTGATGCCTATGTTTCTGCCAGCAAAGCCCCCTAAGGTAACTAACTTTCAGCTGGTGAGCACGAATAAAGCCACCTAGTCCTAATGCCACCATGTTGCTTGGTGTGTAGGTCTCACTTGTTCCCTAGAGAGAGGAAAACTTTTTTGTTAAGACCCTAGTATCTACTGGATTGGCCTCATAGGTGAGATGTTCTCAGAGCATGCCTACCATTTTGGGTCTTGCACACAACGCAACCAGAGGCAGTTGGGGGGGGTCCCAAATACCCAGTAATATAATTAGGGTTAGGGTACTTACATGAGATGTAGGAAAATTGTTTTCAAATCCCCTCTCTGACTGATTTGAAGTGAGGGCTTGAACTCAGGTGAGTCTTCTTACCACCACACTGTCATGTATTCTGGGCTGGGTTTTTTCTCCCTTGCTCCTATGGAAGTTGTTCCACTTTGTACTGAATATTCACTGGTCCAGAGAGAGCAAGACCGGCTCTATAACTTGGTGGCTAAGGCATTCTCTGGGATGTGAGAGACCACCATTCAAATCCTGGAGCTAATGAATATTGATTCCCAAGGTGAGGGAGGTACTTCCCTCTGGTGAGAAGTCAAGCACCGGGTCACACCCCTTTCTTTGGGATTTCCTAGTGGCTAGCTCAGTTCCCCACTCAGCTTGTTGGCTTCTGTGTATTGCTTTCTTAGGGTGCGTCTACACGGCACCATTATTTCAAGATAACTAATGTCATTGCAAAATAACAACGCAAGCGTCTATACAGCCATTCCATTATTTCAAAATTATTTTGAAATAATGGACAGCTTATTCTGAAACCTGTCAACTTCATTCTATGAAGCACAACTCCTATTCCAAAATAGCTATTTCGAAATAAGGCATGTGTAGACGCTCCATTGCTGCTATTTCGAAATAGCCCCTCTTTGGGGTCATTCTAAATTATTCTTTCCCAGTGCCTTCTGGGGCTCTAAATCGAGCTAGCACGTCTACATTAGGAAAGCCTGCTTCGGACTGATTTTGAGGCTTCCTGCAGTGTAGACGTGCTATTTCAAAATAAGCTATTTCGGAATAACCATTCCAGAACAGCATATTTCGAAATAAGCATGCAGTATAGATGTACCCTCTGTAGACTAACTCTCCCCGTGTTTTGTAAAGGGAGCTGGACCACCTAACTCAGGGCTGAAGATTCCCTTGAGAGGTGAGGCACCTTAAAAAAACCCGATGAAAATGCTCATCTCAGGATCCTCTGTGGCGCCATCACAGAAGGATTAACTAGGATGAGATTTTCAGACATGACTAGTAATTTTGAGAGCACCAGATATGAGGGCTTCCCTTGATGCTTTAAAGGGGCCTGGTTTTTGGGCATTCAGCTCTCTCTGAAAATCTTACTACTTCAGGGTGCCTTAAGGCGAGCATTAATCTGCTTCAAAGCACTGATATTTCATGGACATCGCCACGGTAATCATCTCTGGTGGAGCAGGAAATGGAGCTAAGGTCCAGGACTCTGAAGCCTCCTCCATTTTGAGTGTCATTCATTTTAGTCCCGAAATTACAATGCTGCACACAAAATAGGCACCCCCTCTCTCTTATTCTTGATGGTCATCTATGTTGGAAATAAAGAGTCAGAAGATCATATGCCCTTTACTAGGATGAATCCCACTGCATTTATAGGTTCCTTTATGATACTTTTTAACATCTCTTGCTTTGGGCCTTAATTGGTCTCACATATGTGCTTGGCAGGACAGCAGGTATGCGAAGGACTCCTGACTTCCAGTCTTGTGCCGTAACAAAAGGACCCATTCTCCTTAGTTGCATCTCCTTACTTGCTTCTGAACTTTCCTTTCCCTCTTTTACTTTCTTTTATTTGGGGTAATTAAATCGTTTGGAGTGGGAACCTGGATGGACTCTATTGTTCTTTCAGGTGGGGCTGACATACATAGTCTTCCTGTCCTATCTCTCAGTGTGCCAGCTGGTGTTCAAGGTGTGGAAGGCTTGCCGGGGACTAGTGGTTTTATTACCCAGAGTTCTGTATAGAGGAGCTGTGTTCTCTGCCTTGCTCTCAGATTGGAGTCAATTCTTGAGGCAGAGTTGCTCCCTGGAAACTAGGCCTTGGCGTTTTGGCTGAGACCCCAGGAAGGGGGTGGATGGCATGTTGTCTGGGACCACATCTGCTCCAGGTCTAGTGTACGTATGTAAATAAAACAGGCAACATTTTGGTTGTGTCTATGTAACACTCACACCGACTGAGTATGGTTCACTGCCCCATGTAGTGGCACTTAGACCACTTACAGAGAGAAAGAATGAGTTTTCTCTACAGCCCTAGCTGAGAGGCAGCTGGCTTTTAGCTCAAGTGGTAGAGGCTCATGCCCTAAGTGCCAGAGGTTCCAGGTTTGATTAACTCTGCTGGCCACCCTTTCTGACTAGTCTGTTTATCCAGCAGGCTGTTCATGCCTGTATCTGATGTCAAGGCAGAAATAGACCAGAAGGACCCTTGTGATTCATTATGGTCACCTCGTTGCTCTTAGGAAAAATTAAATATAAGTTGTGTTTGTAAAGATTTACGCTGGTAACAAATTCACATTCCACGAGCCCCTGAGTGGGCCGGGTTGTGGCTTGAAGACACTAGCAACTGAGGGTATGCCATGGAGTGGCCGCCTCCTGTTGCTCAAGGAGGTCCAGTCCCTCTGTGCTGGAGCGGGTGCTCCTGGTTGGACCAATTAAAGGGGCCTGGCTGTACCTGGGTTATACAGGGTCAGCGAGAGTGGTGCAGCAAGACCAGTCCTAGACGGAAGCAGGCCCAACTGTGAAAGGGAGCTGTCTGAGGAGAGTGAGTCAGAAAGCTGCAGGAGCAGTGGGCCTGCCGGAGACCTCTGGGAGGAGAGGCAGGGAGAGCCGGGGATGTGAAGGGTGCTCTATAGACCCGGTTTTGTTCGTTTTACTCTGCAACTGAGCCTCAGAGACTGTGGATGTGTCAGTGAGTCATTTGGCAGCTGAGGAGAGGACCTGTATTATCACAGGATATACAAGAATAAAAGCAGAGCCCCTCTGGGATCTGGCACAGGGCCTGGATTCCCACTCACATTGTGGTCAGCCCTTATTCAAGGCTGGCGTTTGCTTGTAACTGCTCCTTTATTTGTGCTTTCCTGTTGAGCCAGTCACAACATGATCTGGTGTCTTTAAATATTTCCCTTCCCATTTGCATGGTCCATGGATTTACCTCGTCGCAAGAGGACGAAGGTTTCTCTATGCTACGGAGAAGATTGACCCTCCGGAGGTCAATCTTCTAGCATTCGAATTAGCAGGTCTATTGAAGACCCATTAATTTTAGCTGCTCCCCCACCAGCACCGGTACTCCTGCTCATCACCAGGAGTAAGGGAAGTTGATGGGAGTGTTTGCTCCCATCAACCTCCTGCTGTGTGGATGGTGGGAAAATGTGATTTACGATATTTCGACTCCTGCTACTTAATTACGGTAGCTGAAGTGGCATACCTTAAGTCGACTTTCCCCTTTAGGGTAGACCAGGCCTTAATGAGGGAATGTACAGATTTGTGCAGCGGACACAGCCTAAGGCACTGGAAAAGCACCCTTCTTCCAGAGTTAAACTCCTGTGTTATAACAGCAGCATCGCATTAATGACCAGAAACCATGCTTTCATGGACAGAATGAATGACATCACCTCGAAAGCCAGGGTGCTCTTGTGAACCTAAACTAACTGTTGCTGCCTGCCAGCCGACACATAAGTGCCTGGTACAACATTTTTCCAATGTGTTAATGAGTGATTTCAATGCTCCAGGCAACTGAATGCATCTGCTCTGCAGCCCACATAGGAAAAGATTACCACAGAATTGAAGGCTGTCTCATCTGATGGAGCCATAAGCCCAGAGCTGCCTGCTGCACTGCTAACCTTGTTGTCTTTCCATGGACAGCCTCTCTGAAATCAGCCCCTCAATTTGTTTACCCCCAGAACTAGCTCAGAGAGCAGCAGGATATGCTAATGCAATTGAGAACATGAAGGATCCTTCAAACAGGCTCCATGGAGGAACATTCGTAGCCTCACTGCGAGTCTCTCCTGCATCTGTGATGCTTTAAAACAAAGATTTTATCATATATAATCTGCTCGCCTCTAAGATTTATTCAGTTCAGGTGGCCTAAAGTAAGTAAAATTGTGTGTTCTCTGCACCTAATTCTTTTCCTTTTGTCTCCCTGTGCAAATACAAATAACAAATGGAGGAGAACGGCAAATTGCAGTGAGCAGTGGAAGTGCTAAATGGTAGCAACACTTAAAACATTGCTGAAATTCAAAAGAGCAGCTGTTAGACATTTAAACCTATCATTCTATTCTGCACATACATCAAATTTACTTCATAGCACTGTCATAAAAATGTATGAGAATGTAAATGCTTGAGTGACCCATTAATCTTTCAAGTAGTAAACATAAAATCTTCTTAACCCCAGTGATGATATAACCATACTTTATTTTGAATGAAGGCTTTATCATTGAAGTGAAGATGTTCTGTGTCTTTCTGTAGTATATAAATAAGAACAAATTAATATTAAAGTCTGAGGTCTATGAAAAGTATACCATTATATTGATTGCAATATGAAGATATATGTAGTGAACCTAGCTACACTCAATTTCGGATGAGCACCGAAAAATCTAATAACCTTCCTTTTTTTGGTATGTATTATTTACTGAATATAATCACTAGTGGTGGGATCATGATTATTTATTAATGGGTCAATAATGATTGTTTGTTCTTACGAAATTGTCTATAATGCTTTTTTTTTCTTTTTTGTGTCAAATTATGAACAGGTTGCATGGTTGTCTTGGGAAAGCAGTGCAATTAAATATCAAACAGTTGGCCATTCAGTTCCATGGACAGGACACAGTTCTACTATCTTTATTCAGGCAGAATGCACATTGCTGTAGACAGGAAACTTGAAGGGATAAGGACTGTAGAAGCATTTCATTTTGGTCCAGTTTGATTTAAATGTGTGATGAAACATTCTGCATTGTTCTCTTAACCCCAAATCCCCAGTTTCTTTCATTTATTTTCCATTGCCCCTTGAAAACCTCCTTTGAAAAAACATTGTGTCATGTACATTCATGTTTTTAAGGCAAGGAATGTATCTGTCAATGAACAATAAACTCCCTTATTCTCAGAGAGCCAAATTCAGCTTTGGTATAAACAGGAACAACTCCCTTGGACTTCTGTGCAGTTGTCCAGTTGAAAGCACTGCATCCATGGAGGTATAGAATTAGAAGTCAGAGCTGGGAAAGATCTCATCATTTCAACACCCTCTCCCCCATCCAATGAAGGATTGTTCCTGGCTGTCCATTGAGATGTCTCAAGCAGTGGGGATTTTATAAAGGGATGAAATTCCCCACATATGAAACTAAATGGAACGTGCCCAAATAAACATGGGAAGATTTAAATTAATCATTTTTTCCGCTGAGCTTTACAGTTGGTAAAGACTATAGGGAAGTAAAGTCAATTCCATTAAAAACAAATCAGTTAACCTAAACTAACACAGCTTATCTAGTCCACTAGTTGTAATATTTGAGAAACCAACCTGCAATATGAACTCTCTCAGTATTGGATAATACAGAGAATAAAGGCCTTAAAGATCAGTTGCAAAGCTGTACAAGTAAAGAAGTCAAGACATAAGATAGGTACAAGAGCAGGAAAGGGGGGTCAACTCGGGCTCCTGTGTATTGAAGAATCTGTACATGATTGGTGAGGAAAACACACCAAAATACATTTCATGTTATGTGTGATGATCCAGGTTTTGACTGTTCTGTTCAGTCATAATACAGATAAACACTGGATGCTTCATGAGTTGGGGGACATGTCTGAACCCTGACAAAATGGAATTTCAGGAAAAGTTTGGTTTTTTCAAAGGATGTTTCCAGATATCAGGTATCTGATTTCAAGATCATTTAAACTTGCCTGCACACATCCTCAAGGCCCTTTTGTATCCTACTAATATGTCACCCTGGTGTGTCTAGACTACATTCTGTCCACAGAGAGATATAGATTAGGCACATCAAAATTGCTAATGAAACAGAGATTTAAATATCAAGTGCCTCAGAGATGGAAATGGCAGAGATGCTTAATGACTTCTTTGTTTCGGTCTTCACCGAGAAGTCTGAAGGAATGCCTAACATAGGGAATGCTAGTGGGAAGGGGGTAGGTTTAGAAGATAAAATAAAAAAAGAACAAGTTAAAAATCACCTAGAAAAGTTAGATGCCTGCAAGTCACCAGGGCCTGACAAAATGCATCCTAGAATACTCAAGGAGCTGATAGAGGAGGTATCTGAGCCTCTAGCTATCATCTTTGGAAAATCATGGGAGACAGGAGAGATTCCAGAAGACTGGAAAAGGGCAAATATAGTGCCCATTTATAAAAAAGGAAATAAGAACAACCCAGGAAACTACAGACCAGTTAGTTTAACTTCTGTGCCAGGGAAGATAATGGAGCAAATAATTAAGGGAATTATCTGTAAACACTTGGAAGGTGGCAAGGTGATAGGGAACAGCCAGCATGGATTTGTAAAGAACAAATCACGTCAAACCAATCTGATAGCTTTCTTTGATGGGATAACGAGTCTTGTGGATAAGGGAGAAGCGGTGGACGTGGTATACCTAGACTTTAGTAAGGTGTTTGATATGGTCTCGCATGATATTCTTATCAATAAACTAGGCAAATACAACTTAGATGGGGCTACTATAAGGTGGGTGCATAACTGGCTGGATGACCGTACTCAGAGAGTAGTTATTAATGGTTCACAATCCTGCTGGAAAGGTATAACAAGTGGAGTTCTGTAGGGGTCTGTTTTGGGACCGGCTCTGTTCAATATCTTCATCAACGATTTAGATATTGGCATAGAAAGTACGCTTATTAGGTTTGCAGATGATACCACGCTGGGAGGGGTTGCGACTGCTCTGGAGGATAGGGTCATAATTCAAAATGATCTGGACAAATTGGAGAAATCGTCTGAGGTAAACAGGATGAAGTTTAATAAAGACAAATGCAAAGTGCTCCACTTAGGAAGGAACAATCAGTTGCACACATACAGAATGGGAAGCGACTGTCTAGGAAGGAGTACGGCAGAAAGGGATCTAGGGGTTATAGCGGACCACAAGCTGAATATGAGTCAGTACTGTGATGCTGTTGCAAAAAAAGCAAACATGATTCTGGGATGCATTAACAGGTGTGTTGTGAGCAAGACACGAGAAGTCATTCTTCCGCTCTACTCTGCACTAGTTAGGCCTCAGTTGGAGTATTGTGTCCAGTTCTGGGCTCCGCATTTCAAGAAGGATGTGGAGAAATTGGAGAGGGTCCAGAGAAGAGCAACAAGAATGATTAAAGGTCTAGAGAACATGACCTATGAAGGAAGGCTGAAAGAACTTGGTTTGTTTAGTTTAGAAAAGAGAAGATTGAGGGGGGACATGATAGCAGTTTTTAGGTATCTAAAAGGGTGTCATAAGGAAGAGGGAGGAAACTTGTTCATCTTGGGTCTGAGGATAGAACAAGAAGCAATGGGCTTAATCTGCAACAAGGGAGGTTTAGGTTGGACATTAGGAAAAAGTTCCTAACTGTCAGGGTAGTCAAACACTGGAATAAATTGCCCAGGGAGGTTGTGGAATCTCCATCTCTGGAGATATTTAAGAGTAGGTTAGATAAATGTCTATCAGGGATGGTCTAGTCAGTATTTGGTCCTGCCATGAGGGCAGGGGATTGGACTCGATGACCTCTCGAGGTCCCTTCCTGTTCTAGTATTCTATGATTCTATGATTAGCATAAACATGGCGGCTGCTTTTTTTCAAAATGGAATTTAAAAAAAAAAAAACGGCAGTCTAGAGACAGATCTGTCGAAAATAAAGCCTTTTCCAACAGATCCTGTAAACCTCATTTTTTGAGGAATACAGAATCTGTTGAAAAAGGCTTTATTTTCAACAGATCTGCATCTAGACTGCCGTTTTTTTCTAAAAAACTGTTTCGAAAAAAAGCGGTGGTCATGTTTATGCTAATGAGGCATGGGATATTTAAATCCCTGCTTCGTTAGCAATTTCGATGTGCTTGATTTGCATCCCTTTGTCAACAGAGGGATGCAGTCTAGACATAGCCCATATGACCAATTTGGGGAAGCGATGAAGGAATACTGATTAGGTTGAATGTTGGGGCTGAGGTCCGTATTTAAATACATTAAGTTTTGGGGAGGTGTTTAAACTTCATTTTTCTAAAATAGATAATTACAAATTTTAAAATGATGCCAAGAATGGGTGCAGAATGGGGTACAGTCCAAGTTGCATATATATTAGGAATTTGTACTCATTCTTAAAGACCTGACTGATGCGTAGCCCTCCTGACTTCCATGTGAACTAGTCACCAGAGGGATAGTTGTGTGGTGGTAGAACCTCCTGCCAATGAGTAATGTGACTGGCTGGACATCTTAACCTCAGTCCTGCAATGAACTCTACACAGGAGTATACCAAGAACTAGGGTAATCAGATCAACAGGTAAACATGAAAATTGGTGACCGACTGTATCAACATAGATCTGCTCTACTGAATATGAGGAAGTAAGGTCACATCAATGTGTGATACTTATGTGTGAAATGTTTGCATTAAGGCTCAGAAACACTGCAGTGGAGACATAGGTTCAATACCTAATGCTCCTATGCAACCTCCACCCATTTTCACAAATGCTCATATAACCTTTCATGATAGACTTCCCTGATGAGCATTGATTAGAGATGGGTGAATCCTGGAGTGTTGCAAAATACTGGGGTATCCCAAAGAAGCAGAAGAGAGGGTAGCAATCCCATGACCCCAGTACAGCACATTTGTGACCCCTCCATCTCCTTTTGGGTCATGAGCCCATGGTTACAACACCAGGAAATTTCAGGTAAATAGCTGAAAATGTGAAATTTACAGGTTTTCAAATCCTATGGCCATGAAATTGGCCATAATGGACTATGAATTTGGTAGGGCCCTAACAATTGTAATAGACAAGTTAAAGCTTGGATGTGAAAATACTGGCCCACGGGCCAGATCCAATCCACCAGGCTGCCACCTCTATGTCCACCTGCACCTCCATAGGTATTGAGTGATCACAGCTCTCATTGGCCACAGATTGTAGTTCATGGCCAATTGTAGCTCACAGATTGGGAGCCACGGGAAGTGGTGTCGCAATCCATGTCGCTTCCCACCACTCCCATTGGCCGCGAACAGCAATTCATCACCAATGAGATCTGCGATCACCCGATACCTGTGGAGACACAGGTAACCATAGAGGCGCTTTTTTACTGCCCACCTGAGCTAAATCATTGTCTAATTTGAATATAAAGACCCAACTTTTGGAGTGCTACCATAAGTGTAAATCCACCCATGACAAAATTGCCATTTACTTACTAGATAACAAGTCCCAGAATACCACTTCTAGGGTTGGTGGCCATACTCCATTGCTAGGTGTCTACTTTCCATGCTAGGCTTTGCTCCATTACAGCAAGCTCATGCTGCAAGATGGACACCTTGTGCAGGTAACAGTGCATGAGTTTTCACTGAAAATCCTCTCACAATCACACAAGCAATTAAAACAACACAATAAAGTACCGCTTCTGAGCATCCATAGTAATTTTGGTTACCTCTTAAGGTACCTACAAAGCCTATTCAATATTTACTTCTGCTAATATAGCTTCTTTGAATCTCAGTAATAGATATATAGGCCTTTCTTACAGCTCTATCCATCCTCACTACATTACCCATCTCTAGATAAGTCTTTTGTGTTTTAAGATTACTCCATGTCATACCAAAGCAAGAGAAATTGACTGTTCAAGAAGGGACGGAAAAGCACAAAATCAACCCAACTCTATATACGGCCAAACATACTAGCAGCAACCTGACTCTTTTGTCTTATGCCTTTCTACTATTCCATCTAGGCAGTTATCGAATGTATTGATGCGAGCCACCCTTAAAGCCCTAATAAATATTGCACAGCTAATTAGAGGCTCCCATGCCCCACTCCTGAATAGCAATTGAATCTTTTAAATCTACTTCATTTTCATTGCAGTTGGTTGACTTTTGTGTTCTTTCCACAGTTATTCCAAGCCAATGAATTTCCTGTCAGGAAAATAGAAGCAGAATATTTTAAGCAGATATTGGAGAATGTTGGTTGAAAGTATAAATCTGTAAACATGAGACTTCACATCAGAAACCTGGTTCTCAGAAGTTATTTTTGTCCACTCAAAGTGCAAAACCATACCTTGTGTCCAAACCAAACTCTCTGAACATAGCTCAGACTCATATAGAATATTGCAAACAAGTTATCCATAGACCAATAATTCTTCAGGAAAAGTCCTTAGTAGAAAAAAATTGAATTACAAGTAAATTAGAGAAAATCACTATCTGCCAGTGGGCCATTTACTAGAATAAAAAGAGGTGAAAAGTATTGAATAAGTTATTCGTTGTGAATTATTCGCCCATTACAAATTGAAACCCCCCATTCTTCTCATAGGTATAAGCCCCACAGAAATTCTCCCTCTCTCTCTATAGTTTATTAGTATTCAGTTTTGTTTGAATCATCTCACACTATTTCTCCTAATTTGCCTGCCCTTTGTCAACAGCTGAAAAAACTCTGCCTGTAAGGATTAATCACAGTAAAACATTTGCAACTTCTTAGATGGTAGAGAAGTGAAGTTACTATACAAATAGTAGCTAGGAGGGCAGTGGTCAAAATTGCACTACATTAAATAATGCAAAATTCAGAAATGATACACACACACCTATGAAATTACAGGGACTTGCAGTTTAAGTAAAGCAAAGCCTGTTAACCAAAGTCTGAAAGCCTCAGAACCCTGACTAGTTAGAGGAAATGCTTCTATCTAAGGGCATGTCTACACTACAGAGAAAAGGTCACTTTTAGATTTGGAGGAGGATCTGTCTGTGCAAATGACCTCTACAGGGAGAGAAGAAGAAGGAAGGTACACTTCTGAACGTATCTGAGAGTGTCCCAACATGGGTGCAGTGGGGTACAAGGTAATGTTCCAGTTTAGCTTTGTTCCAAAACCATATACTGAGCTGAAATATTGTTTCTCATCCTTACTGCTTCAGAATAGTGGCTGAAATTGTCAACGCCGACATAAGGCTTTAGCTACACAACTGGGTGAAAATCTCATCCTGTGACTGCAGCTAAAAGGTCATCGTTGCTCAGTAGCACCAGATGGAGAGCACGAGTTCAACAGTATGTTAGAGAAGAGGCCTATGTAGGAATCCGTCCCTCGCCTACAAAAATGAAGCTCACTGCAAGCCCGCCCAGCGATTGCTCATCATTATGCTACATGACCAATATGGACTGGAGGTGGAAAATTCCTTATCCAACTGGGAATAAAGGGGAAATTTTAAGTAAACAGATTGTAATTTCCCCAAACTGGAACTCATCCAAGATCTAGGACCTAACACGTCTTGCAAGAGTGCTAACACCTCCTATATAAGAATTCGGTGACCATAGTATTCAGAACTTTAGTTTAATATTTTAGCCAAAAAGATGGCACTTCCTCTGGAAATAGGGCATGGTTTTTTCATACTGCTTGAAAGGGAAAGAGTACCACTAAATGAGTAACTTCAGTTACATCCTGGATTTTCGCTGGAGGCTTCCCAGTCAAATATACTGACCATCTCACCCTGCTTAGTCTGGGATAGATCAGGGTAGTTGTACTGCACTCCTTGCGGTTTGCTCCTCTATGGAGGTACCATGCCTTAGAGACTCCTTAGTTAATTAGCTGGATTTACCTCTGTAAAGTTTCTGGGAACTGAGGCTGAAATTTAAAAGGCTTCAGAGCCCAAAATACTTTGATATCTATTGGAGACTTTGGGTCATACTGCTGCTTCTTGGAAGACACATTTAAAAAGAGGAAAAGTGATCATGGGTTATATCTTGGTATATGAGATATGTGCATATTGTCAGATTGAGTCATAATCTGAGACTTCTTATTCTGTGATCAACAATTTCTGAAAACTAATATCTGAAAGGGAACACATAGCTGGAAGGAAGTGACAGTGAAAATAAACTCTTACCAAGAGTTTCTGCCCGCTAGAGAAAATTGCATGAAAGCCTGTATTTCCTTATGGCTTTTTGTAATCTTCAAGCAACCAAATTCTCTCTCAGAGCTCAAATGGAATGAGTCTTGTAACTACACTTTTTGGTGGCTCCATCAGCTTCTACCAAATTGAAGCTTACATTAAAACCAAAAAACCCCTATCCTTTTGGTTACCAAGAAAGCCTGCTAACTGATTCAATGCAGATCTCTTCTCTTGAATCTGACAGAAACCATAGCGCTGAGAGGCAAAAACTAAATCCATTTATTTCAATGGGGCTTCTAACTTTTAAATGTAAGGGCTGTAAACAACATACATTTTAATCTTCCTTATTTTGCTGTTCATCACATTACCAGCATCATCCAGCTACTCTATGATTTTGGGTGGGGCTATTTTAATGTCTTGTCTCCAGTCAATACTCTTTGTGAATTCTGGGTGCCTGGAAGAAACACAGGCAAAATCTGGAAGATCCACAATTTGTCGTCTTTCAATGTACTCTACCATACTGAATGTAGATCAGTGAAACAGCATGAAAACTTTGTTGGCCACTCTAAAATTACTTCTTTCCTCTGAGGTCTTCCTTCCCTCCTACTCCTCCACGTAGCAATGTGGCTTTGGAGGATTCCGCTTTCTCCTCTGCTCTGCAGAACTGAGAAATTCTCAAGAGAATCAACTGCTTACAATCTATGTGGGGACTCAGGAAAAAATGTCCCTCCATCCAAAAGTATTATGCAGTTATCAGGTGTACCATAGGGGCTCGGCACCTGTCTCTGGTGTTATAGGCCAAGCCAAACACAGGATCCAAGATTAGCAGTATGGCAGGCCTGTTCCAGTCAGCATTATTAGTCAGTGAGTGACTTGTGTATCCCTCAACTGTCCTTCAGCCCTGTCCCAAGTTTATTTCCATCTCTCAAAGAACTGAAAGGCTCCCTCTTTTATGATTGTGAGTTATATTGTAAAGTAGCAAACTGGTGTTGCAGACAACATGCTAACAAAATTAATTCCCTGACCACCTGCATTGTTGTTTTACTTCTCTCTGTTTGGGTCCTTGTCCCAGAAAAGAGTCTGACCATTTGATTACTGGCCTTGTTGGCCCAGCTTTCAGTGTTAGTGCAAGAGAATTGAGTCTTTACTTTGCCCTGCTTGCAGCTATGAAAGAGGCAAGAATTACTGTTTCCACATGAGATGATGCGGCCCACACCACAACCTCCTGCCATGTTAGATCGAACAGTGGACTTGGTTGTGGCTGAAGCGAAAATGTTGTATATGTTCTGCCCAAACAGAAGAATACAGCAGTGGTGGCAGGTAACAAGTGGGAGGTGCTAAGGCAAGAGTTGCAGAAACAATCCCAAAATGAAGAGCTAAGCCAAAACAGCCCTTTCTAGGGTGCTGAGAAAGAGTGAGAGAGTTGCTGATGAAATAAAAACATGAAATATTCAGGATTCCTTGATATTTTCTAGATAAGGAGTAAAATGACATCAAAGAAATATGCTGAATCACTCACTATCTATTAAACCACTCCACCGAAGGGCTCTGTGCTTAGACTCACCAAGGCCTTCATTTGATAAGCAAGCAATTAGCAGAAAGCATGTCTCTCCCACTCCACCCTTGTACATCACTCTGTTCTCTGGATGATATACAGAACCTGACCTGGGATAATTCATTAGCATTTCAAGGGTTATCCAGCAGATCCGTAATGTGAACAATTGGGTGAATCAAGGCATAGAGAAGTGCTGTTCCATATTGTTCTTTTTATAGGGCCAAGATGTTCTAAAACATGCCTGGGACTCTGGGATCCCACCGTCAATAAAGCCTGCCATGAGACGCTACTTCACCGGAAATGTGTTCATGTCACCCACACGCTTGCTGGGTGTGGTGCACTGTCCTTTCTAATGGCACTGAGACCACATACAGCGAGAACAATGAGTCTGCTCTACAGCCTTAGCTAACAGCCAGCTGGCTTTTAGCTCATGTGCTAGAAGCTAATCCACTAAGTTCCAGAGGACCCAGGTTCAATTCTGCCTGTTGGCACTACAAGTGGGGGCTTGTCCTGGATTTCAACTAAGATGTCTATGACGCTCAGGATATGCTTCCTCAGATAGGGGAAGTATGTAACCCACACACCTTCTGAGCATGCTGTCCTATCCCATCCACTGAGACCATTTGCAGAGGGAATAAGTGGTCCACTCTACAGCCTTAGCTTAGAGCCAGCTGGAGGTCCCGGGTTCAGTTCCGCCATCAGTGGGGGTACCACTGATTTCTCAGCTGTAGAAGGGAAATAGCAGCGCCTCCCCTGGTATACAGCCACACCACATCAAGTTCTTGTCAAAGCTCCCATGTTAAATGGAAGTGGGTCTGACCAGCCCTTGTTGGAAGGTGGTAAGGAAACTTCAGGTGCCTGCGATGAGATGCTGGTGATGGAGTGATTGGCCCAGCACCTTCAGGGCAGTCTGATTCTCAGTCCCTTTGGCTTCAGCAGTTCAACTCAGATGATTAAGTAACTATGTGGCGTGAGTAGGAGCCTGATTTTCAGACAAGCCAAGAAATCACATCTCCAAGGGAAGTCCAGGGGAAATCAAGAGCCTGATCCCCTATCATTGAAATCAATAGGACTCTGCCCCCTCCTGTGCAAAAAAATTTGCAAATGAGGTAAAGCGTGGAATATCGCCACGCCTCATTTGCATAATTAATTAGGCTCCATTTTTGCGCAAGAGGCTTTTGCACAAAAAGGAGCCGTTGACACGAGCGTTTTTTTCAGGAAGAATGGCTCTTGCGCAAGGGGGGGGGTTTGCGCAAGAAGGAGCCATGTAGACGGCTCCTTTTTGCACAAAAACCTCTTGCGCAAGAACGGAGCCTAATTAATTATGCAAATGAAGTGCAGCATTATTCCATGCTTTGCCTCATTTGCATTTTTTTTGCGCAAGAGGGGACAGTATAGACATAGCCTAGGAGTCTCTGTTGCATTTCAGTGGGAGCAGGGTCAAGGCCAAAGCTAGGCCCAGTAACCAAGACTGTCAAAAGTTGTGATGCCTCAACTTTGGGATGTTCGACCTGAGACAGCTTGAAGGGGCCTGGCTTTCAGGGAGCGAGGAAAACCTGTTCTTTCAAAATCAGGCTCTTTTGGGACACCCCAAAATGTACACACCCAAACTTGACAGACATTGGTTGAGGTTTTTTAAAAATGACATAGTATTAGGATGCATGTACTGAAATACTTTTAAAGTACTGTGGGAATAGGCAGATTTTTCTGGCAGGAGAAGTTGGGTTTTTTTGGTTTGTTTGTTTGTTGTTTTTAATTTGGGGGTATTAATGCAATGCAGATTACAGGCTACTTCAACTCAGATGGTAAAAGTCGCAAAAGGTTCAAGGCTTTTTTAAAATGTAAGTTGGTCTAATGTTCTTCCTCGCTAACTTCTCAGTATCTTTTTCCCCCCCTATCCTGTACTTTAATGTGTCCCTA
Organism: Pelochelys cantorii; assembly: GCA_032595735.1. Taxonomy (NCBI): domain Eukaryota; kingdom Metazoa; phylum Chordata; order Testudines; family Trionychidae; genus Pelochelys; species Pelochelys cantorii. Next base: position 6,944,991 of record CM064333.1, read on the forward strand.
CTAATAAAATGTTTCTATGTACAATTTTATCGTAGTCACTGGTAAAAAAAACGAACATGAACTAGCATTCCTTACTGAAACAAAGAGAAGGAATCCATCAGTAAATTTCAATATTGCTTTGCCACCTAGAAAACCATGCAAGTTTAGCACATCACTTGGCAAAGGTTAATGCTGAGTGTTGTTGGAATGAACTGATGAAGTAATGATTCATATACTCAGTGTTTAAAAATGTAATTCCCTGATAAAATACAAATAAACCAAAGGATCTCGGGATCATTGCATTAAATTTCCACAGTTGACAAAGCCCGCAAAAAGCTGCCAATTTTTCCTCACTCTTTGTAAACATTTTCCAAATCTTCCTTTCTCCTTGAAGCCTAGGAAAAAAAGAATGCAGCAAAATTTGTCTTGAGTTGCTCATATAATTTTTAAAAACATAAAAAATCCAGTCCAGAAAAAATGATTTTGTTCATTTATATAACCACAGGGATTCCATGATTAGTTAATTTATATGGAGGACGGGTTTATAACTGCTAACTTAGCATCGTGTCTTACAACAATTATTTTAAAAAATCTTACAAAAGTGGGCAGTAAATTTAAGTGCTTTTCAACAGCTGTCTGTGAAGGGCATCACCCTGTACCAGATATTCAATAAATCCTCTGCTGAGACAGTGAGTGGTTACATCACGCCAAAGACTATTTTAATTATTCAATTTGGAAATAAAATGCCAGGTGTTAATTGATTTTTTTCCATGATAGCTTTTAGCATTGTAGCTAATAAAATTTTGGACTCACTAGCCAGACACTGAGCTACTAATATGCAGAATCTTAGTGATTCTAAGCCCTGATGCCACAGATACACAATCACAGGAAACTACTTGTGTGTGAAGTAAAAACATAAGTGTAGCCATTTGTAGACACAGTGTCTGTGCCCGATAGACAAGACCAGGATTCAGATTACTTACTCCAACACCGAGCATGTCACAAGGAAAGAGAAAGCCAATAATGGCAAGGTCACAAAGTCTCTTGACATGTGCCAGAACTGAGTAAAATAGGATAGCTGGCCATGAGTAAACTCACACTTAGTGAAAACTCCTTGGCATAGTGCAATAGAAAGAACAATCCAAATGGCTTCAATGCACCAACTACAGTAGGGATGTTAACTGGTTAACTCGTAAGCATACTGGTTAGCATGAGGCTTACCGGCCCTTGCCAGTGAGTCCTGGAGCACCCTGGGCCATGGAGGGGCTGGTGGGCCAAATGGAGGGACCCCATGGCTGCAGTGGGGCCAGAGGTAGGACCTCATGGCTGTGGCAGGGCCAAGGACAAAATGGCTAAGGACTATTGTTTAACAGGTCAGTTGTTTTAACATCCCTAAACTACAGTGGCAGTTCTCTGCAAGTAAAGGGCCCAGATGCTTGGCTCTGGCTTGGGAGTATAGAGCACACAGTACCTCACCCCTAAAATCCTGCTCTTGCTTCTTTCTCTTGCAGTGGTACTATTTCCATTGATGTCAATGGGAGCAGTGTCTCAGGGTACATCTACACTGCACGGCTCTTTTGGGATACCTACCCCGTGTCTACACAAGCTGCCCGTTATTTTGAAATATCTTTCAAAACAATGGGCGCACTATTGCAGCCTCCCGGTAAACCTTGTTGCACGAGGAATAAAGGATGGCTCGGAATAGCACATTATTTCGAAATTTGGCGCTGTGTAGATGCGCCAAATTTCAAAATAAGCTTTTTTGAAATAGATTCGAAATAAGATACGCATTTTGCATAGCACAAATTGCGTATCTTATTTTGAGTTTAGGGTGTGGCGTAGATGCCCCCTCAGAGGGAAGTACAAGCTTGGACGTATTGTGTTCAATGTGTACAGAAAGCTCTAGGAAAGGAGTGCCCAAGACCTACATCCTTAGCCAGTGACACAATGAAAAGAAACATTCCCATCTTTCCTCCCGGCTCTTCCCCAGGTTCTTAAGCAAGACTTTACGTGTCTTAGATAAGCCTATTTACCATAGTTAAGTATGACAGTGTATGACTCTCTCATTTTGGCTTCCTCCTTTAATGCAAAGTAATAGGTCTGAATACCTCTTGTCCATGTGCTAACGGTGTCCTATTTCAAGAGCATCCTGGGCTGTGTGTGTAATCAGCAAGTTCTTCTCAGTTTCTCTGTTGAAACTGTATGATGGTTTTTGTCCTGCTCAGAATATTTTCTTTCTCGTTTCCATAGTCGCATCTCAGCCACAAGGCCTAAATAAAAGTAATTCGACCCCTGACATCAGAATGCAGCCATGGACTGCACCTGCTCAATCAGAGACAACGTTAAATCCCTCGAGTGTGTTCTCGTGTTTCTCTCCCTCTAGGCCAATGAGGCTTCTCTCCCCTGGAAGTATTCAGCTGGCACAACACTAGTGTTTGCACGACCTGACCAATAGGAACGTTAAAATGCCATGGATGGTTCTCAAGAGTAGACTGAGGCTTCCTGGTGCTGTAGACCAAAATTGCCCTAGGGTGACTGTCCTGACATCAGTACAGTTCTATTCAGAATGAATTTGGCTCATTGAGTTTTTCTTCTCAGTGAAACACTGACAACAGGTAGAGGGAAGCCTTCTGCTAAAGAGTCTGATCCAAAAGCAAGCTGGGGTCAAGTGGGGTCTTTCCATTGACTTGAGTAGACTTCAGATCAGGCCTTGAATGCTTCCCAGCAGAAAGCTGTGTGAAAGCTGATCCTGCAGTTCCCATTCATAAGAACATCAGAATGACCCTACTAGGTCAGACTGAATGTCCACCTAGCCCAGTATCCTGTCTTCCAGTAGTGGCCAATGCCAGGTGTCCCAGAAGGAATGAACACAACAGGTAACCATCAAGTCATCCGTCCCTTGTCACCCATTCCCAGCTTCTGGCAAACATAGTTAGGGACATCACCCCAGCCCATCCTAATAGCCATTTGATGGACCTACCCTCCTTGAACATATCTATTTCTTTTTTTAATCCTATTATAGTCCTGGCTTTCACAACATCCTCTGGCAAGGAGTTCCACAGGTTGACTGTGTGTTGTGTGAAGAACTATTTCCTTAGTTTGTTTTAAACCTGCTGCCTATTAACTTCATTTGGTGAGCCCCTAATTTTTGTGTTATCTGAGGAGTAAATAACACTTCCTTATTTACTTTCCCACATCAGTCAAGACTTTATAGACCTCTATCATAACCCCCCCTTAGTCATCTCTTTTCCAAACTGCAAAGCCCCGGTTTTATTCATCTTTCCTCATGCAAAAGCTATTCTATAACCCTAATCATTTCTGCTGCCCTTTTCTGAACCTTTTCCAATTCCAATATATCTTTTTTTAAATGAGGTGACCACATCTGCACCTAGTATTCAAGATGTGGGGATATATAGAGGCAATATGATATTTTCTGTCTTATTATCTATTCCTTTCCTAATGATTCCCAACATGTTTTGGGGTTTTTTTGACTGCTGCTGAACATTGAGTGGATATTTTCAGAGAACTATCCACAATGACTCCAAAGTCTCTTTCTTGAGTTGTAACAGCTAATTTAGAGCCCATTGTTTTATATGCATAGTTGGGGTTATGTTTTCCAATGGGCATTACTTTGCATTTATCAGCATTGAATTTCATGGACATTTTATTGCCCCATCACCGAGTTTTGTGATGTCCCTTTCTAGCACTTCACATCTTGCTTTGGACTTCCCTATCTTGAGGCAGTTTTGTCATCTGCAAATGTTGCCACCTCACTGCAGATAGCTGCATTGAAATCACCGGGGCTACCACTTTGAATGGCATCTACTTAGCTAGTAAGGGGCTGGAGACTTTGAAATCTACGTTACTGAATGTATTTTGTGATGCATTTCTCAGGCTGGTTCCTTTCTCCTGTCTCCCCATTTCCCCCTGCTTCAAAATGCCCAGCAATAATTCTGTACGTAATCTTGCATAGACACATCCACATTCAAAACTTCATCTCAAGAGTGGAATGAGTAAGTTACATGTCAATGTAGCAAAGGTCAAATCATGCTAATGTGGACAATGAGAAAGGTGACCGGTCAGCATCCAAACCACCTTGTTGTATCATTACAGCGTGTTGTAGTCCTTCAGGACTCTAGGCAGAGTTTCATGAGCAGGAGTCACTAAGAAACTGTTCCCATCCATTCACCTTTATTAACTGTGGGTGTCTATACTTTAGGACTTATCACTCATGAGCATCTAACTTGGATTTTGCCCTATAATACAATTTACTCTCTCTCTGACTACATTTCTACCTGAGAAACTCGGCAATGAACGAACATGAAACTCTCAATTAGGTTGGACCAAGAGCACTGCACATCAACAGGAAATAAAGTAAGGATGAAATAAAACCATCTCTTAGGGGCAGATAAAATGGTTTACAGAGATTTCAGAGGCTAATCCAGTCAACTGCCATTGCAATTACTGGAACGGTTACCTTTAGTTTGACACGTTATGAAATAGCAAGGATCCTGACGTTCATCTTTATTATTAAGGTTGGTTCAATTCCTGTATTCTAGGAATAATTTTTAATCTATCAGATTTCTTAATATAATAATACATAACTCTAGTGCAGCTGGAAAAATTCCTGAGCCTATTCCTATTAAAATCTCTTACAGTAATGCTACCATATATTTCTAAAGCAAATGTAAGTAAAATTGGTATTCAAAGAAGTAAATGTAATTAGAAATAAAAATGTAAGATAGCTATAGTCACCTCACCAAAAAGAGATTTACTCTAAAGAACAAGATGGAAACATTTGCCCTTAAAGCGTATGCCAGATGATTTTTAAAGAGCTAAAATACAAAACACTCTTTTCCTGATGCTGGTAGCTATCCCAACCCAGGTAGAGCTGTGTTTATCTCCAGTTCTGAATTTCTGAACTAGCACTTGTCATTCAGCAACTCTTCTTGGGTAAAATACATCATCATTTACTCTATTAGAAAATAAATGTATGGATGTATTATGGAATTTGCATTCCATTACCTTGGTTTGCATGCCATAAAACATTTATTATACCCTTGGGCTACAGTCTTGGTAATGACTGGGTGAAATGCACTAATGTGATCTTGGCCTTGCTATAGAACAAAAGATTAATGCTCTTTGATGTCACCCAGCTAATAGTTGTGCTTGCCAATTTGCCCCTTCAGAAGACATTACAGTCACACAGACAATCCCTAAAAGACTAAAAGGAGCAAAAATTGTTTAAGCTTCACCACAAGCTGAAGTCCAGTTAACCACATAAGCATTACACTGGGTTTCATCTTTAAAAATAAAGGGGGGTGGGTTTCCTCCCTGGATACTCCATGTTTCATTCCATCCTTTCCTTTTTTGATTATCCCCTGCTGACATCAAGTTTTAAAAAGCCATCAATATTTCCTTATATTTTATGGCAAATACAAAATAACATTTTAGTTAAGCTCCTGGAAGACATATATCAATAGAGCCAACAATTCCAGGCCTCTCAAGTCCTTTTCATGTAATAAATTTTGCGTGCCTCTGATAAAACTGTTGAATTTTTTATCTACCTGCCTCTTTTCAGAGAGCAGAAAAGGAGAAAGTTTTGTGTTTAATGTAATAGGCAACTCTGAAAGTTGCATGTCTGTATGGCAAATGCATAATTAATACTAGTGACATTTACAGAAAACTGCAATTGCCAATTAAATTATGTTGTCATACCAGCATAAGTTGTGATCCTATCAGGGGCTAGGCTGGATGAACCGATGGATGGAAACCACCTAGGAAACCTACAGGTGAGTGGGGGTGATTCTGGAGGTGGCAATCTTCTCTCTGGGCCGATGGCCCTTATTGGCAAAGGGGAGACACTTGTGTTGCTGGTTATGCCAAGGCTCTATTGAGCTATTAGATGAAAATAAGAGGAATAAGGAAGCCAGCTCTTCATCTGATATTAATCAAGACTGAAAGCAATGGAACTATGAAGATCTGTACCAGCTGAGGAACTGTTCCAGGTAGCATAAATTAGCATGTCTCTGCTCATTCTAGTTTTGGAAATGGCATTATATCTACAGAGTCTTCACATCCTTTTCCATGAAATGCTGTGCAGTGTTGCGTTCCTCCACCGGAGGCTGTGTGTTTTTAACCCTCTGGTGGTAGCTGCTCTTCAGTGGTAAGAGGGAAGTAACCTGTCTCAGTAAAGTTATTTGCTAACCACCTGATCCAAAGGAGCTAGCTGTATGAGTGTTACCACTAACACCTTTTGTAAAATCCAGGGTGCCGACAGACCGACAGCCAATCTGCAGGCTCTCAAATAAGATACAGAATTTCAAAAATCTTGACCAAAAAAAAATGTGCTAAAGCAGGTTAGAGAGTCAGCCTTTTGTCAACCATGTGGTAGACAGAGCAGACTATTTGGGCAGAGTAAAACACCTCATTTTTGTGTTGCTGGGGAGAGAAGTGTGCTCATTATAAAAGTCCCAGGAGAATTTGAAACCTAGCAAGCAAGGGATCTTGTGATGAATATGGCATAGAAAAGACTGACAGATTGATGCTCACTGAATGGTGAATTTGAAATGTCTATTTGCAGGTCAAATATAGCCCAGACAAATAGAGCAAATGTAATGTTCATAGGACTAGCCCCTAAGAGCTTTCCTTGGAGTGAGGTAATATAGGATATGGACTTTTTTCCCCACAAGACTTGGTTTTGAAGTAAACTTTTTCAGATGTATGGAAAATCTGGAATACCATCTCCGCAGTGGAGCATATTATGCTGTGGCTTTCCCACATAGGACACAAAATCATTCACAGTAGTTAGGTGAATGCATCAGGAGAAATCAACTTATATTGACAATATTAACATAGAGCCTTTGCAAGCCTCAAAATCCTTTATAGAATCACCAGTTATACAGGACATATACAAGAGTATACATTTAAAATGAAATGGTGTTTAATTTTATTACACCTATATCTTCACCTCATCTAACTCCCAAAGTCTGTAGCAAAATGCAGTGATATTATAGTACCATAATAGGGCCAGTCACAATGCAGATTGGGGCATGAAATGGAGAACACCACAATGTGGAACTTAGGCAAAATGAAAGTATCCATAAAGGAAGTTTCTGAGGCCTTGGGATGACCTTCTTTACCCCTTTGCCAAGTTCCATGAGGTGTTTAGTGGTCAGATAAGCTCTGAGCCTCCAGTTTTAAGACCTATGCCCAGGACAGCACATCCAGCAGCATAGGATCTGCTAACACTACTAGGGGTTTTGTGCCTACAGCCACACAATGAACTAGGAGAAAACAAAATATTGAATAACTGAGTGTTAAAAGGCCCTGTGGGAGGTATATGATAATTAATACTGTAATATATGCATATGCACAAGGGAACCAAATGAAGGGTGCACAGGCTATCTTCATTTTGGATTTGCTAAACTTTTGAGTGCTCCACTTTGCAAACTTCCTGTAATGGACACTGTGTGACTCACCAATGCAGCGCCTCCTGCTGGTCACCCTGGGAATTAACTCTGTCCTCAGCCAGCGTCTCACCCGTTGTCACGCCGTGCTTTCGCCACGCTCTGTCTCTAGACCCACTGTGCTCCCAGAATTGTGGTGTCCTCTTCAGGACACTGCCCTCCTTCAGTGCCCACCACACTGGTCTCTCGCCCCCGTTCTGGGGGGTATCTGCCGTCCTCAGTCTTGCACCAGCCACCGTCGCCAACTGCAGCCTCAGTCTCACCCCTCTCCTCAGGAGCAAGCCACGAGTCCATAAAGGCCACTCCTCAGTGTGGCTAAGTGCAGTGCAAGAGGGAAGGGGGAGACCCACTACTTTGGGGTCCAGTCCAGGGTCCCTCTGGCAGCAGCCTTGTCCTGCCCTCCTTTCCCCCTCTACTGCCTCCTGTTCCTTGGGCCACTTCCCCTGCGACCCTTTCACCCTCCTGGCCCTTATATCAAGGCCTGCAACCTGGCAGGTGTCAAGCTGGAGCCTCTCTTGTTCTGCTCCCCTGAGCTTGCCCAGCACTGCTCTATCCCAAGTGCTTCTCTGGGAGCCAGTCCTGCACCCTGCCTGGTCAGGCCCTAACTAACTGCCCTCCACTCCCACAAGTAGCTCCTTATATACAGGGCTGCCCCAGCAAGCAGCCCTCTGATTGGCTAGGGCTGTATGCAGGCTCCCTTCCCTTCCCTGCTGGAGTGGGAAGCCACCCCACTACACTTACTATTTTTTTTTAGGATGTAGGAAGCAGGGGGATGGGAAGGAGGTGGGGGGGGAGTATATGTAAGGAATATAAGGATGGTGCCTTCCCAGCTGCAGTAGAAAGTTCCATAGGCAAAACATCTCTCTCCATACCCAGGCAACTAGATTTCCCTATCCCCAAGGAGCTCTGCAAGATTTAAAGGAATCATAGATTGTCAGCTCCAAAATTATCAGCATATTTTAGACCTTCTAAATGAAGCTCTTACTTATGCATTACCTAAGGAACTCATTGTAAACTCACTTGCTGTCATGTCAGGGTCTGCCTTAAAAGCCAACCTTTTTTTGAAAGCCATTAACACTATTTTGTCCGTCACACTTGGTTCAATTTGCAGATCCGTACCGTTGACCTCGCTAACTGAAATTTTGGAGGCTTTTTTGAAGGGGTCGGAGGCTAAATATTTTAAATTTCATGAGAAAGCATTTTACTCCTCTTGTACCCTGCTTTTGTTTGTATAAATATTGTATACTCCTCCTGCAACTGACGTTTTATCCCTATTCCCTGGCATGTTTTTTAATGACTTTCAAGTCACCCACATAAAGCAGTAATTCAGTTTTGGAGGAGTCATATCCATGTTATAGCATTCATTGGGTCCAAAAATGGAGGCCTGTTTCACATGAGAGAGCAGCTGTCTGACACTCACTCATGACTTTAAAACAGGAAATTCTAAAAGTTGGACGATTTACTAAACTTTTTCTGCTTGGGTTATCTGGAGGAAAATAAGTCACGCCGTTCTGCCCGCCTGGCATAGTTCAGTCAGAGAATAGTAACCTAGTATCTATTCATAGCCAACAATGGTCATCTGTGAGCATTAGTCATGCTTCTGAGTTTCCTCAGTGCTGGTGGTGTGGCACTGCAGAGCACAGCGTGTTAATAGTAGTAGCACTGTTCTGAAAGGAAAGCAGAAATCTGTGCATGGAGGGCTTGTGTTTGGCATAAACTTTGGCCTCTGTGTTCATGGAGCCCAGGTGTGTTGGGAAGGTGACATGGGAAAAGATAAAATGGCGCACGAGTGTCTTCTGCTAATCAGCTCCTGGACTCTAGAATCAATGTTGACCAGAAGGTGAGCATCATATTTACAGCCTTCTAGACAGAGTCTAGTCTATCTTACCTTCCCAGGGAGATTTTTCAATGTACTTTGAAAGTTAAATCCACTGTGTTCAGGCTGGACAGTCCAGCTGGGCATAAAGGGACAATTCAGAAGGGACAAATGCACTGCATCTTCCTGACAGCTTTTGACATTTCTCCCAGATGGGGATTAGACACCTTAGAGTCATTGTAGCCTATAGCCTGCGAGACAGAGACTTGACCCTCATGACTGGAGAACAGCAGTGCGGTTTATTTCATTATCTGATAGGTCAGTGCCTTCCTGTTGGAGGAGAGCACGTTGGTTACTTGCGATAAGTTATCAGGCCCTTTCTCAAAAATACACCTTTAAAAACTGGCAACAGAACGGGACTCTCCTGGCATTCTTGACATCTATCCATTGGGCATTCTGACCAGACTTGAGGGAACGAACCCAGAGCATGCTGAAGATCCTCCACTTTTGTAGCAGATGAGCACACTTGCACCTTGCAGAAAGTGACAAGCAACTTGGGCCCTACTTCTTTTGCTTGGCAGCTGTACATTCGGGTGTCATTTTGATCTTTCCACTGATTTAAGATCATTGACCCCAAGATGTTCTTGGCTTGCCTAGGAGGGTCTCCGGTGAGAATGAGCGCAGTGGCTGCTTGCTGATTCTGATCCTCCATGTCCAAGAAGTAGATATGGAGCTCTGCAGATCCCGTTTTGTCATCTCTTCTCCTACATGAGACACTTGAGTAGATGGGCAAGGCTCCTCAATATGCTGACGACACCCAGATGTCTTTTTTCCCCATCAGACTCAGATAGAGAAGTCCCTGCTCTTGCCGTGCCCGACTTCTTGGAAAGAGAAAGACAACCTCAGCTCAGGTACAATGCAGTTTTCATGGATAAAGAGCAGTCACTAAAGGCTATAACTGAAGCAGAGTCTGCTCCCTGTGATCCCCCTTGAAGTCATTTGGCAATATAGTACTTGTACATTTCTGATCCCAGTCTAGTTCTGTCCGCTTCCTTGGGCAGGCCACCAAAAGAGGTCTTTGTCCTGGACATGAAAGGAGCCCCCCTGCTTCAAATTGCAGGAGGTAACAGTCAGTTCAGTACGTGCCTCACTTACAGTTCCATTCTATTCTACGTGCAGAATGTGGTCCCTTGGATGAGTATAAAATATGAGCCAGACCTCCGGCAAGTGTAAATCAGTGTAGCTCCCTTGTAACCAAAGGTGTTATGTTGACTTTGAATCTGACTTCCTGCTTTTATCAACGTAAGTGCCTGCTGAGGCTTAAGCGATGGGTTCGTATTTATAAAAATACTCAAAGGGATGACTTGAGTTCAAGGAGGAATCTGGCGACCAGAATAAGAGAACAGAGGCTCCTAACAGTACTACTCCTCCTGTCTTGCGCCTTCCTTCATCTGTCATAGATGCATGCAGAGGGAGGGGAACTACCTCTTGCAGAACTGTGTCCTCCCATGAACAATTATTGCCTTTTACAGTTCCTGGCCGAATAAGGAAACAGAGTTGCTTTCAACTTGATTTTGATATTTCCTCACGTGCTTTTGTCAAAATGCTGAATGCACACTTTCTTTTCCTGTGACCACTGGGAGTTGCGAGATGCTGCTTCTGGAGACATTACTGGTTTTCATTCAGCTTCCTCCTTTTTTCCCCCCCCACCTTCAAATGGCTTTGACGTCTTTCCCTTGCTGGTATCACTAACCGTAGCTGTGCCACGGTCGTTTCCCTCTGGATACTGCGGCTCACAGTCTCAGCACCATGTGCCAGCTCAGCACATCTTGAGAACTCATAATCCCCACCATTGTTTTTTTATCGTTTGCCGGGTCCATTGTAAATCACTAACTCACTGTCATCAGCACAGCTCCAGACTTGATTCATAACACCAGGAATTAAGCTACTGTCACACTCTGTTATGAAAAGGCACCATGTAGGGTATGGGATCATAAAAACAAAAATAGATCCCCTTGGAAACAATGAATTACAGAGCAGCATCAAAGTTCACATTATATTATCTAGAATTACTTTATTTCAGTAATGGAAACAAACTTTTACCCCACCATATCAATCATTTGGAAATGCAAGCAAGTTATGTGGCCTATTCTCATTCCAGTGTTATTCTTATGGAGAATCTAATACGGCTTGAGAAGAGTTTGTATGGACTTTTCACCTCTAAAAGAAGGGATTTGCAGCTTTGCAAATTCTAAATTACATATACGAGTGTTATTATGAACATGTATGCTGTAATTTATTGGTGATTAATCATCAGTGACTGCATTGGTGGTTCGCAGACTGGCACAGTTAAAATCAGATTCTGCCCCACTAAAGAAAAAATCGAGAAAGAAAACAAACACTGATATGAACCCTATCAGAGCAGCAAAAACTCTATCAGATTCTGGTCTTACAGGAGTCTTGTCCAATTCTCACTAACTTATCATCAGAGATCACCTTTATGTGGTGAACGACAGGCAGAGTGTTCCCGTTCTTATGCGTGTATCAAGAGATCAGGAGTCTATTCCTGCCGCTGGACTTTGAACAAGTCAAATCATCTTCCTGTGCATCTATTTCTCTTGGTCTGTCTTGTCCACTTACAGTGTAAGATCATTGGGGACTGTCTCTTCTTGTACATATGAACAATACCTAGCACAATGAGTCCCTGATGTTAATTGTGGTCCGTAAGTGCAACAGTAAAACAAATCTTAATATTATTTGCTGGTCCCTTGGATTGTAAAGTAAGATTGATTCCACCATTTTGTTTGCAACATCACATACCTCAAAAAATGGGTGAACTGATTTTATTCAAGCCCTTCAGAAAATTTTGCTTTTGCACAGTGACCAAATTTCATCTGAACGTGAACAATTTTTAGAAAGTTATAGGACATGAAAGTGTTAATAGAAATCTAAATGCGTCCTTTATTCTCCCATTTGCCAGCAAGAAACCCTTTGATAAATAGTAGATTCATTGACTTCATAACGCTAGCCCCATCTTTCCAATGAAGAAATGTAATTTGATGATAGTGCTACAGTTTAACAGGAAACACACTTATTTTTGAGAACTGGACAGGTAAGGTACTTGGTTCTATATCTTTTGGCAATGGATGGTGAAAATATAAATGCTAATGTATCTGCACCTTGCTCAAAACTGTAACTCACCATGCAGGAAACTCAAGTATTTTAATTATTCCAGAGTAGTTCCCAATGTCAGTACCACAGTCATCTGCATGATTGAAATGCAAAAATACATTGAGTGAAAATATGCAAAATGTTAGAGGAATGTATATAATATCTGGAGACAAAGCTACAGAGCCTCTTTTGCAGCCTGTCAGTACTTACCACGTGCAAACTATTTTGGTAAAACAAGTTTGTGGTGCATTTGTCAGTGGAAGGGGGAAGGAATACCCTCCCAAGAGTGACTTTTCCTGGAATTGTACTTCTATGGATAAGTCAAGAATCTCCGTTTCCAAGGGTGTCAGTCTAGCTTTTCCATTCATGCTAAATCGACTTTAAAACATGTAGTTAAAGGCTGACTTGTAAAAGCTTATTTTGTTGTCATTTGGGGGTGTATACATTAGGAGGCAGATTTTTCAAATTAGCTCGCTTCTCATTTAAGCACCAAAATAAACGGGCAGGATTTTTTCAAGGCCCAGTGTGCTGGGTGCACTTTGGACATCGACCACTCAAAAAGATGGTCACCAGGTGTCACAATGGGAGCTGCTGGGTGCTGAACATAGTCTGCAAATCTGGCCCCCATTAGCTGTTTTGCATTATTGTGTCAAGACGAGTTAGCATTTTAATTTGTAATATACGCTGTCTGAACACTATCTGCCAGAACTAGGTACCTCGTATCACAGTGTAGTGATACGATCTGTGTCTATGCTTCCAGTGCACATTGATCCTCTTTAGGGCGTGTAACGGGGTGTATAAACACCTCACTGGGCAGGAGGGGGTTAAGGAGTAACTGTGGGCTCAGGAAGCCCTGCCTCTCTGCTTTTGCGGAGCATGCTCGGGTTGGAGAGGGGTTTAAAAGGCAGCCAGACAGCTGAATCGGGGCTGGCAGGTCAGGGAGAAGGTATATTCTGGGAGTTCCAGGGATTGGGAGGGAGGTGGTGACCCCACCCTGCAGCAAGCCAGGGAAAAGGGAGCCACAGCAGGAAGTCCAGAGGCAGCGTTTATCAGGGATGGATGGTAGCTGGTGGAGATGCCTAAACAGGGCCGAGCCTAGTGCAGCATAATCAGGCAGACACCTGGGGCCAATTTAGAGCTTGCTGGAAGCAGCAGGCTAATTAGAGTACTTGCAGCCCATTAAGGCCAGCTGGGGCTTGTTTTTAAGGCCTCCTTGAGGGAAGGGTAGTCGCATAAGATCTGAGAGTGAGAAGGTGCACTGTGTGTCAGCTGAGGACTGCAAGTAAGGCAGAGTGCTGAGGAGGAGCCAGACTGACTTGCTCAGGTCCTAGAGGAAAGGTACGGGAAGAGATCGTTTGCGGGAAGTGGCCCAGAGAAGAAGCTGCCAGACTGCGAGTAGAATAAACCCTGCCTGTTGCCATTCTTTTAGGGTCCCTGGGCCAGAACATGGAGTAGTGGGCAGGCCCAGGTTCTCTCTCTCTACGTCACTATAGAGTCTGCCCCTGAGAGGGGAGACCAGGACAACGGAGGGGTTTTCGCTCCAAACTGTGGTCTAATCTATGAGGAGGATGGCACAGTAGGCTGTGAAAAAGAAGAGCCTGTGTGGAGGGCCACAGAGGACCTCTGAGGCAGACACTATCCGCCAGAAGCATAGGACCCTTGGGGTACAACCATTTCCCTAGGTAAAAACTTAGCATTGATTCCATAGTCATCCACTGATGTGACTGCGACAGCAACCATTAGAGCCAGTGGATATTGACTCCTGCCATATGACAAGAGCACTAATCTTTTGTAACCCTGACCTGGGTCACATGACCAGGAGCTAACGATGGGCGTCTTCCCAGCACCACCGTGCCCTACCTTTGTTAAAGCCACAAATGCAAATTAATTTAATTAATTAAACTTCTAAGTAGGTTACGCCAGGCAATACTCAGCCCTTGTTCTCCTCTATAATAGAGGGGCTATCTGATGATAATTTCCAAACTCCAGTGTGTTTCTCTGTGCTTCCTGATTTGATAGTGCAGTAAGGCTGTCACTGGAAATTAATTGCAACTAATTAAAAATGATCCAGTTAGGACAATTGGACAATAGTGCTCTAGAGATTGCTTCATTCCCAGAGGCTTTAGGGACTTGCTGCTGCAATGGTTCAAGCCTTCAGAAAGGTGCTATACATCATAATGTCATTTTACATTGTTATTTCTCTGAAAGCAGCAATTTAAGAGTCTCCAGTGAACCTTGAGCAACTTTGCGCTAAAAAGAAAAATGTTACTGTTCAAGATCTGTAAAATATAAAATATAGATTCTAAGGAAGCACTTGACATGAATAGTGGTATTAAATTTGTGCCATTATTTGCATGTAATATATAATGTTGTAGTAAAAAGCTAACAAAGCATTTAGGCTACTCCGAGGCTCATTGATTTTCTGCCCCTTTGTTCAAACTAGGTCAAAAACAATGTCGGTCTTATTTTATCGCACACGGTTTTCCTCCGGTTTGAGGCTTGTGTGACTTAAAGTGACATGACGTACTATGGCCAATGGGCCTAATGGAGACTGCGTCAACAGCCTCCTCTTGCTTTACATTTTCTTAGCCGTGCTGCTGGCTAATGGGAATCTAACCCCGAACAATGCACAGGGCCAGTTTTTTGAGTCACGTGGGTGAGCGCAGGGCCTAATGGAATCCGGCTTGCTTTCCATGTCGGGAGGAAGGCCAGTCATTTGAGCGATTATGAAAATGATCCTTGTAACCAATGCACATGTGTGGCTGAAGCAGTGCTAATCGGCTCATTTAATATTATGCCTCACTGCTATCCGCAGAAGCCTGGGCCCTCCTAAAATTGGTTTTTGTCCCAAGTCCCAAAGCAACAAATCTTGGTGACTGTGGAACTCAGACTTAGCAACTTTATTCAACAAAGATGTAGAAGTGACCAGAGTCACTTTGCAGGATGGCCTAAAAGTGCCAACTGCAGGCTATTTTTAGATCATTACAAAAGCTTTTAAAAAGATCTTCTGTAGCCCTGACATTTCACATCATCTCTTCCCAGTGAAACATGGGTTTTGTCACCGATAACAGCTTGTCTGTTAAACTGTGTGATCCTCCCACGATAGCACAGCTGGAACGTCATCTCCTATCATCCTCTTTTGCCTTTTCTTATTCAGCCAACTGCTGAGCCATTTGATCAGATAGGGTACGTCTACACTGTGGGGGTTTTCCGGGATACCAAAGGTATCCCAGAAAAACTCCGCTGCATCCAAGGAACACGTTTGCTCTTCTGCTTTTTTGTGGAAGAGCAAACGTGCTCTTTCAGGGAGCCCTGTATACCTCGTTCTACGAGGGATAAGGGCTCTGTCAAAAGAGGAGGCTTTTCCGCCATTTGGCCCCATCTAGACTGAGCCAAATGGTGGAAAAGCCTCTTCCGGAAAAGCGATTGGAAAAAGCTACACAAATTGCGGCGTGCAATTTGCGTAGCTTTTTCTGAAAAAAACCTATAGTGTAGACCAAGCTTCAGTGAATCGGGTAGATTCACCACTGTTACTCTATTTTTACACCGATGTGACAACATAGAAATCAATGGAGTTACATTGGGTGATTCCACACTGAACCTGAGCAAGGAATAGCGCAGTCTGGGTTAGGTAGGCCTCCCCCTTCAACAGGTGCTAACGGGGAAGGAATAGTTGAAAAGGACAGTGGTGTCCCAGGAAGAAGTGGGGCAGGAGCTCCAGGTGCACCAGGACACAAGACTGGTTCTAGGGGCTACGACAGGAGTGACTACAGCTTTGATAAGGCTCCTCCAGCTGTAGGGATCTGGATTCCTCCTGAGACATACCTGGGGGAGTGGAAAGCCTTAAAAGAAACTGCTAACACAATGACCACACCACAACCAAAGGAGTGCCAGTCTGGTAAGAAGTGACCCTAAGGGAAAGTCTAACTTAGGGTAGATAAATAACTAGCCTGGACATTTGGACAATCCCCTACCACCCTGGTTTGGGACCTGGTGGAGTGGCCGGGCCTGGGCTCCCCTGCCTTGACCTCTGCACTTTCCTCAGGAGTGGCAGAATCCCCAACTGAGTGACAGCAGCACTCTGGAGGGGTTGTGGCCTGTGGCATACAGAGCTAGTCAAGGTCTTTGAGACACTGGAGAAAAAATAATTAAAAAGTATTAAAAAAAAGGTTTGGGGGTCTGTTTAAAAGCATCTGGCAGTCCAGATTTGAGCCACGGTCCCCCTGTTGACTTCCCCTGCCTTCGAGATGCCTTATATGTATCCGTCTTTATTTCATTAGAAAGTGAGATATTAGTATTTTGACTCTGAAGTCACTGGTGGGAATCAGGCTCAGGGTGCTCATGAGTAAAAGTTGTTACCCTCTAAAGAGAGGAGCCGACACCCTGCTAGGTCCCTAGATCAGGTATGAGGAGGCCTGACTCCATGCTCCCAAAAGGGGCGTGGCCTCAGGCGGAAGGGGCAGGGACGGGAGAGCAGGCATTCAGACCGGGCTGCGCCCCACCGCAGCCCTCAGAGCCACCCACAATGCACTACATGGTGCTCGGGCAGCAATGTAATAGGCCTGGGGCCGTAGCCAGGAGGCCTGGGCCCTTTTGAACTGCCAGGCCCCAGCTCAGTTGTGCCCTTTACCCGCCCTGTTGGTGGGTCTGCCTCTGAATCATTTGTTGTTTCACATTGATACTAACCTTTATCTACATCTTTGAGCTGTAACCTGGGCCCTTGCTAAGATTTCCTTGTCTCCCTGGAGGTACCTATGACCCAGTGCTAAATGAACCCTGACAAGTCACCTGGATTTACGCAACCCACTCCACCCATTTCTGGCCCTGAGTGGGGATAGGGAGGACGCATGCAGGGGCAGGGCCAAATTCCCCAGTGACTTGACTCAGTGGACATGTTGCTGGAGTAAAGTCTGCTAGAATCAGTTTACTGTTATGGCTTTGTCTAATAGCATTACAGAATTAAACAGTCACGAGTACCGGCAGGATTTAGAATAATCCGATAGTTACATGTATTGTAGATATAGTAATAGAAGTAAAGGGACATTGAATTGCTGCTATTGACAATGAGAAAGTTTGGGGGGGGGGTTAGTGCATTAAAAAAATGTATGATACACTCTGACAATCTTTGTGCAGCTCACCAACCTAAATCTGCTGGCTGTATTTTTTTGGCTAGCCACAGTCTTGGATTTCTCAGAACACTCTAAGGGCTCTATTCCATGTTCTCCAACACCTGGTGTGTCTCAGCTTTTGGCGTAATTTAAACAAACAGGGCATGTAACACATCTCTCTTTCAGTCAAATAAAGCCGAGTTGGTGTTCTGCCAATTCTGTTCTCATTTATTTGCTAACCCTGGGTTCTATTTATTCCCTGTATCATCAAACACGTTACAGAGAGAATGACAGAAGCAGACAATATTACATCTAATAGTTTTATAATAATGTAAATAAAATATGCTCAATCCTCAGATGCGATACTTGCCCATTTTAACGGTCCCACTTCATTTTATGCATATGAACGAAATGTACAGTAAATGAAAAAGCTTTTTGCATGGCATGGATTAAGAAAGAATATACTCATTGGATACTGAAGCTCTATCACATGAAATGAAAAGTACCTTTTACATAAAAATACAGTCGCAGGATGTATTGCAATATATGTTGCTTGGGCTGCCCCCCCACTGAAGTCAATGGCAAAGCACTCATTGACTTTACTGGGGCAGGGATCAAAGCCTATGAGAAACATAGTCCCAATACAGCACAATGTAAGGACACAATCTTGCTTGCCGGAGAATCAGGCCCCGTATCCCAACATTAAATAGAAGTTGCTGAAATAAAATGCACAGGAACAGTTGGAGAGGGGAATTAAGAGGAAACAGCTTTGTTTCTCCAATCAGACCTGGAACGGACGAGGGACCCAGTGAAGTAGAAAAACACAGGAAGGCTGTTGCTGAAGTGAAGGGCTTTGGAGGAGCTCAAACACTCTCAATGTTATGATCTTTTGGATAAAGTCTTTTATTAGCCTCATATCAGATGATCCTTGACTAGAATTGCCACAGTATGGGTCTTGTCCTTGCTGAAGAGAGGACTTGAAGAGAGGACGTCTCTTTCAGCACTGTTATGACCCTAAATGCTGAAATGCATCATTAAAATACCCAGGTCTATATTACCACTGTTAAAATCCATTTCTGAGCACCAGCTCCATGCTGAGTTTGCAAGACCAGTGTCTGCAAACTCTGGGAAAAGGGCTTCCTGAAGACTCTGCTGTGTGTATAGTATTCACTTGCTGCCTTCTGTTTATTTCTTGGCTGCTCCTGAAAGGACAATATTGGAACAGTGTGGAATATGCCATAGTTGGGGTTGTGCTTTGACCACAAGCAGAAAAGTGGATGATTTCCCCATGACTGTACATAGAAACGGTGCCAAAAGGACTGGGTCTCCATTCAAAAACGCCTTCTCGTGAGTCACTTCAGAGCAGTCCATGCTAGAAAACATGGCATAATACCAGGAGTGAAATAATCAGTGCACCTCAGGTGCTTCTCCGGCTGTGAAGTCGATGTCTCTGAAGAGGCGCCAGACTCTTGCATGGGAAGCTCAGACAAGTCCAAGGATGAATCCGGCCCAGGAGGTTTTTAATTTTTTTTCTTAACACTTGAAAATCCAAAGCCCAGATCATTTCTCTCGTGCCTGAAAACACAAAGAAGGGGAGGACAAATCTTCAGCCCCTTGGCTGCTCCCCTTGGAGAGATGGGGCCTATAGTGAAGTGGACTTGGGGAGAGAGAGGCACAGCACAGTTGCAAAGGCTGCAATATACAGGGGACAGATCTATGAATTACTGGCCTTATGTGCTCTGGGCTCAGCATATACACCCTTCCTGTCATCCACTCCCATCTCAACCTATTTATTCCTGCTCCATCTAGCCCCCCTGCATGTATGAGTGAAGTTTAGAACAGCATTACCTTTCCTCTGGGTCTTTTAAACAGCCACAAAACACTTGATGTACCGTTGGAATTCAAGGGGAATATGCATCATAAAGCAATTGTCTCCCTGACTCGCCCCCACTACCAGTCACACCCTGCCAAGAGCTGTGGTGACGAGAAAGGACGTGGAGGACAAGTTACCATGGAAGGGGTCAGCTCCTCTCTCGACTGCATGAGGAAAGTGAAGCTTATGCTCCCCATGAAAATTGGAACCTTACAGAGCCCAATGCCAACCAAAATTGCTGAGGTTCATATAGTCCACGCTGGGACAGAGCTTGGGAATCGCTGATATGAAACATAAGAAAATAAGAATGCCCATATTGGGTCAGACCAATGGTCCATGTAGCCCATTATCCTGTCTTCTGATAGTGGCCAGTACCAGATGCTTCAGCGGGAGTGAACAGGACAATTATTGAGTGATTTATCCCCGTCATCCAATCCCAGCTTCTGGCAGTCAGAGGCTTGAGGACTGTCAGAGCAGGAGACCGCATCCCTGGCAGTCTTGGTTATTACCCACTGATGGAACTATCCTCCATGAATGTAGTTAGTTCTTTTCAAACCTAGTTATACTTTTGGCTCTACAAGTGCATTACTTTGCTCTTGTCAACACTGAATTTCATGTGCCATTTTCTTGCCCAGTCACCCCATTTTGTGAGAGCCCTTTGTAACTCTTTGCAGTCTGCTTTGGATTTATTTATCTTGAATAAATGTTGTGTCATCTGCAGATTTTGCCACCTCACCATTTATCCCCTTTTCCAAATCATTTATGAATGTGTTGAATAGAATCTTAGAATTATAGCCCTGGTCTACACTAGTCTGAAATAATGCCCCTCAAGCTCAAATTAGTAAGTGGTACGTCCACATGACCAAGCCCGTTAGTTTGGAATAACAGGCCATGGAATTCAAACTCTGTACTCCTGTTTTCATCTGGAATAACGCTAATTCCAAACTTGTAGTTTCAAAATAACATTAGCGTGGATGCTCCAGTGCAGCTAATTTGAACTAATTGGCCTCCGGAAGGCTTCTCACAGCTCCTCCGAGTGTTTCCTGGGGCTCTGAGTTAATGGAGCCTGCCTCAGGCTATTTTTGATGTTTCCCCATAGTAAGGGCACACAAGTTCAAATGTGTTAAATCAGGAGTTCAGTCGAATTTAGTAATTTCAAAATAATTTCCTAGCGTAGACATGGCCACAGAGTGTAGGACTGAAGAGACCTTGAGAGGGCATCTAGTCCAGTGCCCTGAACCCAAAGCAAGACTAAATAATAACGAGACCATTTCTGACAGGTGTTTGTCTAGCCCATTCTTAAAAACCTTCAATGATGGAGATTCCACAACCTCTCTTAGCAAATTGTTCCAGTGCTTAACTACTCCGGCAGTTAGGAAGCTTTTCCTAATGTCCAACATTATCCTTCCTTGCTGCAATTTAAGCCTATTGCTTCTTTTCCTATCCTCAGAGGTTAAGGAGAACAGTTTTTCATCTTGTACAGGTTGGACCTCCCTGATTTGGCACCCTTAGGACCTGACATCCTCAACCAGGGAATTTGCCAGACCAGAGAAGGTTCCCTGCCACTACCGCCAGCTCTGCCAGCTTGGGGGAACAGGGTGGGGGACAACCTCCAGCCCCAGCTGGGCTGCCTGGCCCAATGCTGCTACCCTGGCCAGACTGCTGCTGCTGCTACCCCAGACTGCCACAAGCTCCGGCCCCACGCTGCCATGGGCTGCCGCTAGCCCTGGCCATCCCCCTATTGCTACAGATTGCTGAGGGTTCGGGCTCCTGTTCTGTGGCAGCCCTCAGGCTCTCACCCTGCTTCCAGGGGCTGCCCAGGGCTCTGGCACTGGCCCCGTTCTGCCAGTGGCCCAGTCCTGCACTGCCAGGGGCTGCCCTGACCTTGTTCCAGTGCTGCAGGCTGCCAGGGACTGCTGCCAGCTCCAGCCCCTGCCCCATCCCACTGCTTCAGCCCAGCCCCTCCTGGATTGCCCTCCTGCCACTAGGCTACCAAGGTTCTCTGATCCAGGAACATCCGTGGTCCTATTGGACCACGGATGTTGCAGAACCAAAAAATTCTGGTTTGGGGAGGTGCAACCTGTAATCTTTTAGAGCCTTAAAAATTATCTGCCCCCCCCCAAGTCTTGTCTTCTTCAGACTAAACAAATCCATTTTTTTCCCGATCTTCCCTCATTAGTCATGTTTTTCTAGACAGTTAATCATTTTTGTTGCTCTCTTATGGACTTTCTCCAAATTTCCCACCTCTTTCCTGAAATGTGGTGCCCAGAATCACACAAAATACTTCAGTAGAGGCCTTATCACGAAGTAGAGTCTAAGAATTACTTCTTGCGTCTTGCTCATAACACTCCTGCTGATCTATCCCGGCTCAGCTGGATAGTTCTTTCAGCCATCATTACTTGCCATCTCTCCTGACTGGTGAAAAGAGAGGCCTGTGCCACCATCATCTTGTGCTGTGTCAGAAAAGCCAAACACAGTCCAGCCCAGTCATGGTCTTGCCACTAGAACCTAGTTAACGATGCTCTTAATTATGTCTGAGACCCACCCCCCACAAAATCACACTCACTGTCCAGAACTATATAGGCACTGAAGCTCTAAGAAAAACAGAGCTTAATCCAGCCACCAACATGAAACACCCAGAGTCAGGGGAAAAGAACGCATGGGTAAGAACGTGCCATTTTGACCAATGCTTTTCCGAGGAAAATCTCACTTTAAAATGATGACCCAGGGCCTTGCCTTCGTAAGTCATGAAGCTATTTCCTTCTAGGATTGCTACATCAGATTTCTTAGTCATCTATTCAAGTTAGTGGGTCTCAACTTTCCTATCCCACAATTCCGTGTTAAAGCAAAATAAAGTTTAGGGATAGTGTTTCATTTCACCATAAATAGAGGGAGGGTGTTCTTGACATACACACATCCAAGGAATGAAAAATCCTCTTTTTATTTATGAAGCTGGAATGAGTTGAGAAACTTGAAGGTTCCTGGAAGGTTTTGAGCGCAGTTGGCATACAGGTACCAAAAGAAACTCAAAGCCCCCTTACCCCCAAGCCTACCTAATTTATTTCTAAAATAAAAATGCAAAAATGAATGCAGCTTATGGCAGCCACAAGCCTCACGATTCCCCTTGTTCTTAGGCAGGGCTAGATCCGAGTGTGTGTCTTTTTCAGACACAACTCAAATTAAGTAAGATAACCCCTGTGCCGCATGGGGAATCTGCTGCTCCTTTGACATAGAGCACTTAGAGGCACACAATGAACATTTGTGTCATGTAAACTCTTTTGATTATAATATGGTTGTTACAGAGGGTAGATTTTTCTCTTCTGCTTGACTTAGTTTTCCTCATTCACTCCCAGAGAAATCGAAAGCTGGAAGATGAGTTATGGCACTTCTCTCTTATGTCGTTATTAAGTGTTGATGATAGAACACAAGCAAGAGTGGCTAATACAATTTTGCTGAATAACGACCTCCATAAATTCTACACATTGACTTGGACCTCAATAAGCATAAAAGAATGTTTCCTATTTTCCTTCTTGCAAAATTTCAACTTACTGAGGGTATGTCTACACTACAGTGCTATTTCAAATTAACTTAATTCAAAATAGTTAATTCGAATTAAGCTAATTCGAAATAACACATCTATACACAAAAACTATTTTGAAATAGCATTTTGCTATTTCGAAATAGCATGTCCGCACTGAGTGGACCCTGAACCAAAGTTAAAGCTGGCTGGAACTAGTGCTGGCAGGGCATCAGGTCTTAATGCGTGGGGCTGCTGCCTGAGGCTAACTGAGCTCCGTGCTTAAAGGGACCCTACCCCCACCCCAGACAGACAGTTCTCAGGGTTCCCTGCTTGCTTGTCTACCTCGATAAGGGACAGCAAAGCAGTCCTGTCTTGGAGTGCCCTGAGTGCCCGCACTCGGGACACCACAGTACGCAGGCCACATGGAGCCAGAGCTGCCCCTGGGCACGCCGGTATGTCTCGTGGGGTCATTGCCATCAGCCCAGCTGCACTTGCTGCAGGCTGCCATCTGGGGGGGTCCATCGGGGGGCTGTCAGGATCCAGAGGCCCTTAGGGAGAACGTCCACACCAAGAAGCCCTCAGAGCCTCCCCAGTCCTCCCCACGGGGGGCTCGTGCCCCGTTCCTCCCTCACGTCCTTCCACTTACCCCTCCCTAGCCCCCCTTCCTGATGTCAAATAAAAGACACGTGTGTTCAAAAATAGAAACTGGGTTTATTGAAAAAAACTGGGGGGGGGGCAGATGAACCTCTGGGGAGACTGGGAATAAGACGTGGGAGAGGGGAAGAGAGGGTGGAAGAGGGGAGGGGGAAACCTGGGAGGAGGGAGCTGGAAGGGGGAAGCAAGGGGAAGCGGTGGAGGGCTGGCTGCCAGTGGCTTGCTGGCTCATGTTTTGGGGCCACTGGGTCAGGGGCCCCAGTGGCCACTGCTGGCTCTGGGCTGGCAGGCTTGGAGCTGGCACAGGCACTGTGGCCAGGGTCTACCCCTTTAATGTCTCTGGGGCTGGAGGAGAGGAGAGATAAGCTTTCCTGGTTGTGCCCAGAGTGGCCACCAGGGCTCCCTGGGAAGGGCTGGAGGCCCCCTAGTAAGTCTACACAGCACTTAATTTGAAATAGCTATTTCGAATTTGGTGTTACTCCTCGTAGAATGAGGTTTACCAAATTCGAAATAAGGGCGCCACTATTTCGAATTTATTTCGAAATAGCGGTTTGCCTGTGTAGACTCTATTAAAGTTAATTCGAAATAACTGCTGTTATTTCGAATTAACTTTGTAGTGTAGACATACCCAGATTAAGTTGCGCATACACCTCCGTGATCATGATAATGATCTTTTTTCTGGTATCCCTCTAATTTAGAGGATCCAAATTCTGCTCTGATGTAATTTATACCTCCGTTTATACATCAGGATTCAATCTGGCAGTGACCAAATACTGGTGGTGCCAATTACACATTGGACATACGCTGGTAAGATAAGTAGTATAAATCATTTAAAGCAGGCAGCTTGTACCAATTGGACACTCGCTGGGCATGTAAATCTAATGTAATTTCCATGCTGAATGGTCAGAAAGGGAGGGCATATTAGGAAAAGCAACCAGCAAGAGTTTTCAGCTACACTTATTTCTTCTATTTCCTGGATACCTATATTCCTTGGCACCTCTGTGCAAATGTATACATCTGGGAACAAGACATAGTCTATATTTACAGGATGGTGGACTCTAGTCTGGAAAGCTATGACTCTGAAAAAAATGGGGGGTATTAGTGGCTAATCAACTGCAAATGAACTTCCTATGTGATGCTGGGGTGAAAAGGTCTAATGCAATCTTGGATGCATGAACAAAGCAATTTCAGATAGGAGCAGAGAGGGGATGCTCACCCTGCTGCTGGAATGCTGGGTGCAGTGCTGGTGCCCCCAATTCAGGAAGGATGTTGGAAAATTGGAGAGGGTGCAAAGAAGAGCCACAAGATTGATTAAAAAATTAGAAACCAGAAGAACAGCCAGACTGGGGATCAGAGGAATGGTCCATCTATCCCAGGAGCCTGTCTTCTGCCAAGTTGCCACATTGGGAATGAGCAGAACAGGGAGTCATCAAAATGATCCATCCCCTGTCACGCATCCCCAGCTTCTGGCAAACAGAGGAGAGAGACGCTTCAGAGCATGGTTTTGCATCCCCCTGCTTATCCTGGCTAATAGCCATTAATGCATGCATCTTCCATGAACTTACCAAGTGCAATGAGGAGTAACAGTTAATTCAAGGGAAGGGTTTTGGATCAGACTACCGCGTCTACATGCGGCGAGTTAATTTGGGCTACCGGCTTTTTTAAATGGCTACCGGCCACGAATATGCTAATCAAGGGCGGGATATTTAAATCCCGCACTTCATTAGCAACTTCGGTATGCTTCATCTGCCTCCCTAGTTCGGACTAGGGAGCCTGTGTAGACATATCCTTTCCTTTTAAACCTGCTGCCTATTCATTTCATCTGGTGGCTCGTCGTTCTTGTGTTATGTGAAGGAATAAACAACCCTTTCTCCACACCAGTCATGCTCAATGGTGCTGGAATTAGGAATCCGGGGGGTAGGGAGATGGGAGGGCCACAGAGCCCCCTGGCTTGAATTGGTTTCCATTATGTACAGTTTGGTTCAATGGCTCACTATAAACACTGTTCCAGCCCCTGCCCCGGTCATGATTTTATAGATCTCTACCATAGCCCCCCTCAGTCATCTCTCTACCAAGCTGAAAAGTCCTGGTCTTATCAATCTCTCCTCCAGTGGAAGTTTTGCCCTTTTCCGTACCTTTTTCAATTCCAACATTTTTTTTTAAATGGGACAATCAAATTTGCACACAGTGTGCAGTAGTGGTATGGATTTATATAGAGGCAATATGATATTTTCTTTCTTTTTAGCTATCCCTTTCCTAAAGATTCCCAACATGCTTTTAGGTTTGTTTTATTTTTTGTTTGTTTGTTTACTGCTGCTTCACATTGAGCAGATGTTTTTAGAGGACTATCCACAATAACGCCAAGATCTTTCTTCATGGGGTCTAAATTAGCTGCTACTGCTCATTTTATATGAATAGCTGGGATTCTGTTTTCCAATGTGCATTACTTTGCATTTGTCAGCATTGAATTTCATCTGCCATTTTGTTGCCCAGTCACCCAGTTTTGTGAGATCCCTTTGTAGCCCTTCACAGTCTGCTTATCTATCTGGAGTAGTTTTGTATCACCTGCAAAAAGGTGTAACTGTACCATTTATCCCTTTTTTCAGATCATTTATGGATATGTGGAACGGTATTGGTCTCAGTACAGATTTCCATGGTATACTGCTAGTTACCTCTCTCCATTCTGAAAACTGAGTATTATTCCTACCCTTTGTTTCCTGTCTTTTAACCAGTTACAGGTGATCCATGAGAGGACCCTCCCTCTTATCCCAAGTGACAACTTACTTGACTTAAGAGCCTTTGGTGAAGGACCTTGTCAAAGGCTCTCTTAAAATCTAACTATACTGGATTACTTCTTGTCCTCATGCTTGCTGACCCCCTCAAAGAATTCTAGCAGATTGGTGAGATGTGATTTCCCTTTACAAAAAAACCACTTTGACTTTTCCCCCAGCAAATCATGTTCATCTGTGTGTCTGACAATTCTGTTCTTAACCATCATTTCACCCAGTTTGCCCGGTGCTGAAATCAGGCTTATTGACCTGTACTTGCTGGGATCACCTCTGGAGCCTTTAAAAAAAATTGGCATCACATGAGCTATCCTCCGGTCATTTGGTACAAAAGCTGATTTAAATGGTGGGTTACATATCATAGGTAGAACTTCTGCCATTTTATATTTAAATTCCTTCACAGCTCCTGGGTGAATACCATCTGGTCCTGGTGACTTATTACTGTTTGATTTATCAGTTTGGTCTCAAACCTCCCCTAATGACACCTACTCTGGAACAGTTCAATATATTTGTCATCTTTAAAAAAAGGCTCAAGCTTGGGAATGTCCCTCACATTCTCACCTATGAAGACCAATGCAAATAATTTATTTAGTTTCTCCATAATGGCCTTATCTTCCTTGAGTTCACCTTTAGTATCTTGGTCATCCAGTGGCCCCATGGGTCATCCAATGGCCTCCCATGTACTTACAATTTTTTGCTCTTACTCTTCGAATCTTTGACTAGCTGTTTTTCAAATTACTTTTGGCCTGCCTGATTATATTTTTATACTTCACTTGCCATAGGTCCTTCCTCTGTTTCTCAAAAGAATTTAACTTCTTTCACTTCTTTTTTAGAAGATGCCTTTTTTTGTCTCTGCTTCCTTCCTCTTTTTTTTTTGGCCATAGTGGTTCTTTTTTGTGATAGTCAAGGAGCTTGATAATTTAGCTTAACAAAAAGGGTTGATTATAGTCTATAAATACCTAGAAGAGAAAAAATATTCCATAATGGGATCTTCAGTCTAGCAGAGAAAGACATAATGTTATCCAATGGCTGGAATTTGAAGCTACACAAATGCAGACTGAAAACCAGGAATAGATATTTTAACAGGAAGTGTATTTAGCCTCTGAAACAATTTACCAAAGATTGTGGTGGATTCTCTATCCCTTGGCCATTTTTAATTCAAGATTGGATGTTTCTCTAAAATATCTGCTCCAGAAACTGATTTGAGGAATTCTATGACCTGTGTTAGGTATCAGACTAGAATATCACTATGGGAGGCCATGAATCTATTAATATCATATGCCTATTGCCACTTGAGTACCTAATTGGGTACTCACAACTTTGCCTCTTATTCTTTTCCCCCATTTTAGTGGCACAACCAAGAGCAGAGTCTGTGTATCCCACATTCACACAGCATATATCTGAGTGTTGTATGTCATTCCTCAAATCTAACATGTAGTTTAATTATTGATTCGCGCTGTATCTTTTACACTGATCTTTAAAGGCATTTCCAGACTAAACTGGGCCTTACAGCTTGTCTAAGACTACCAAAACCCAGACTAGCTCAAATGGCAACCATTTTTGTCATTAGGCTTTACAAACCTGGGTCAAATCCAAGCTGACAAGCCACAGGTGAGAGGTTTGGGGGCTGATTTTATATTGCCTGACACACGCTGTCATCCTTATACCTGTCTACAAAGATAGTAAAATACAACCATTCTGATCTGGTCATGATTTATAACAAGGGCAAATGTCTACACAGTGTTTAGCCAAGCCCTTCCTGTCTTATTGCAAGCCCCCTGCATTGTCTGTTTGCCCGTATTTGTGAAACATGATTACCATGCTATTTTAGTGGTGCCTTTTCTTAATAGTCAGTTGTTAAATTGATGTTATTAGCGTATATAAACACTTTGTTGTGCAGCTTGTGCTCATTGAACTGATTTATTTTATAAAATTGCCCTAAACACAAAACAACAATCAACATGTATGTATAAAAAATGCAGATGTTTTATATGCTAAACCCTCTCTTTTTTTTTCCAAGCAATTTTTGACCTTTTTTTTTTTAATCGTGTTTTTGACTGGTCTACCTTCAAATAGCTCCTAAATAATGCAGTTTATTTTGGATGATTGATTACAGGAATCTGGCTCATGCAACCAAAACATGACATTTTAAATCACATCTTCTTTTCATTTTTTAAGGAATGAAATGATAAATCATGTCAAGATACTGAGATCATTTTGAAGCCGCAGCAAGTTATCTGCGTGGGTTCCATCTATAGCTCCTTAAACTGATAGAATAGTCATGACTTATTAAAATCATGCCCGGCTGCCTATTATAACTGTACCACAAAAGGAAAACAAATAGTCGCCAGTTCTCTTTATAATGGTATCACTAAATTTAAGGATACACTTAATAAGTCTCTTGCTAAGGTTACGGATGAGGCAGAATTGTACTACAGGTAAGCCATGGCTCGTGTGAGTTTCACTTCCAGATCCCTTTATGCACCAGAGGAGGTTTTTGGGGGGTGGATTTTATTTGTTACACATTGATTAAAAACTTGCTCCTTGGTGAGGGGGAAAAAAAAAGAATGGCTACTTTATTGTGAAGTGTTACTTTGTACCATGGGAGTGTGTCTCCTTATTCCTGTAAAAGCCATCACCCTCCCAATCCATATACGTAAAGGCACAGTTAAAATGAGTTGATTAGAAGTATTCCTACTGTCGTTTTTACAAAATCTAACTTACTTCAGTCAAGGTTTCTGTTCATCTCAAATTTCCTAGTTGCAATAGAACCTGCCTGCATCATTTTCTTTTTGGAATTGATACTCAAATGACAGTATTGGTGGCATCGCCCTCTTTTAGTGCAATAGAATGGGGGTGGGCCATCAGGGATCCAGTTATAGCTCCCTGATTCTGTGTCTGTCAGTTGGTGCTGAATCTAACATGATTTGGGGCAACTTATGGGCTGCTCTAAAGTTTGCCAGTTGGGCATGGTCAATAGAGGACCTAGCTGAGATTTAGAGTATCCCAGTGATGATTTGCCCTATGTCCTACACTAGGAGGTGTGTGTGGTGGTTAACACAAGATCCGGCTTTACCATTTGTCAGCTCCCTGCAGAACCCTTAGCTGGCCAGGCAGGGCGGGATTCCTACTGAAAGTAGCAAAGTTGGGTTCAATGGATTGGATAGGGGATGATGATTTGGCTACGTCTGAAATTTAGCCCAGGTGAAATCTGTGATATTTAAACAAGCCAGGATATTTTCAAAGGTGAGTGTGGCACGGAGTCGCAGCCTCTCCAGGATATGGTCAGAGTAATAACTTTGCATTTTGTATTTTAAATCGCCCTGCCATATTTTAGACACAGCACCTTGTAGTTTGAGAGAAGCTTTTTCCAGTTATATTGGTTTCATTTTATCAGGTGTTTGGTAACCATCTGCAGGTGTGTTCCTACATTTGTGAAAATCAAAAGCATCATGCTCGCGAGTGGAAAAAAATCTTCCTTTGATTTTTATGTCCAAATAAAAAAATGTAGATGAGTGAGCCAGTAGGCTGGGTCAGTGTTAATGCTTTCCATTGCAATGCTGACAGCCTCAGAAGGCTACCTTGTACCAACCCTTGCTTCTTGGCTTGGCAGATAATCTTGCAATTAAGGCACTGGATTGGCACTCAAATTTGGGGTTGATTCCTGGCTCTACCACAGACCTCCTGTATACCTTTGGACAAATCACCGCATCTCTTTGTGCCTACAATTTTCTGTCTGTTTACTGGGGATAATTTTTCTTTTGTCTCTCTCTCTCATCCATCTGGATTCTAAAATGTTTTTGGCAGGGGCAGCGGGGCTGACAGGCTCACTGGGACACTAAGCAAGGTGTGGGGGTGGGGCAGGCTCAATGCTCTCAGAAGGGGCAGGGCCTCAAGCGGAAGGGGCGGGGCTAAGGCAGCCAGCCCTTAGCATTTCCCTGAGCATGTTGCGCGAGCACCCCTCCCACACACACCTCCCAGCCATCCCTGAGTGTCTCAAGTGATGATTTAAAGGGCTGGGACTCCATTTACAGCCTTTCCTACAGTAGCAGCAGCAGCCAGGAGTCCCAGACCTTCTTGAACCACCCTTTGTCCCCACCTTGTTGGCAGGCCTGGGCAGGGGCTCTCTCTTACTGTGTGTTTATACAGCAGCTAGCACGATGGGTCCCTGCCTGTACTTGAGATATCTAGTATGCTACCCTAATACAAATAATAGATAATAATAAACATTGCCATGACAGTGTGATTACCTAATGGGGAGAGGGCATTTATTTCCCAGCAGTAACCTCGTGGGCCAATTAAGATGCAGCATTGATGAGCTCCATGGGCAGGCCCATCCAGACAAAAGCTGATAATGGTCTCTAAGATGGAAGTGCTACGAAGAGGGAGTAACCAGGGGGAAATGTGACAACTCCAGCCTGAGCACCGAGGACCTTGTGTAGCAAGCACACAACAGAGAGAAACAATAGACAATCTAAGGGTGCCTTACACTGCACTGTAACTCGAAATGAGATACGCAATTTGTGTAGCTCAAATTGCGTATCGTATTTCGATGCTATTTCGAAATAGCTTATTTCATCATTTGGTGCTGTCTACACAGCACCAAATTTCAAAACAAAGCGCTATTCCGAAATGTCCCTTCCTCCTCGTAGAATGAGGTTTACAGGGATGTCGGAATAGCAAGTCCGAAATAACGGGCTTGCTGCGAAGATGCAGGATAGCTATTTCGGGATACTGTGGTATCCCAAAATAATGTTGCAGTGTAGACGTCACCTAAGTCAGACAGTCTTCTAAAGATCATTTTAAGTTCTGTGGATAAATAAACTTGACTGTAGTATTTTTAAGATTTGAAATTATTGAACGTTTTATTAGTTTGTCTAATTGACAGATGAGATTTTACAAAGAAAAAAAGTCTTTGTGGTATAGCTTGTCTATCAAAAAAAAAAGTTCACACAATTAGCCATTTTGGCAAATAAATGCTACACATTTATGTTTAATTTAGTCTGTTAAAGCATCAGCACAATCCACAGAGTATGTTGCCTTCTCTTTTAACCAGATTCCTGTGTCACACCTATTTGGTCTGTAAATTTACTATCAAGCTTTTGCTTTGCCCTCACACTTTTTTTTTCCATGTGCATAATCCTCCATTGCATAAGGCTGTGGTTCTTTTAAAAATTTTACCTCAGACATTTCATCAGTGACACATAAATACATATTTTAAATAACCATGGTATTAATAATTGCATAAAGAGAGTGTCTAAAAAAAATGGTTGGTCTCAGGAGAGAATAAACCATTAATGAATTACTACATTAGTGAAGTAGTTTGGGTAACAGTTGAGATGTTTGTACTAAGTTGATAAATGCTGCGATAGTAAATCACTTGCATATATCTTCTTTCCTAGCCTTAGTTCAGACTGCTTTAAATCTACAAAGGTTGTAGATAATTTTTGCACCCACTCAGTCAATGACTGGCAATGCGGCATGTAGCCGCAGTCATTCATTCTGTCAGTCAGCAGCCCTTGATAATGTGCCTGTCAATATAATTCAGTGCCTGTTCAAGGAAAGTGACATTTTGAATAGTGGACACTTTTCCAAAGCATTCATACAGGGTCAGTCTCATGATAAATAAATATATTTTGTGTTGGGAGCAAATATGCACTACGCAAGAGCTGAAGAGTGAGAAGAAAAATACAGCCTTTCTTTAGGACACAGCAAGCCGCAGGATGGAGAGAATGTCAGAAGGACATAGGCATGTTCTTTCTCTGTATATTAATTAAGTAGATATGGGCAATACGCTCTTTGGGGCAGGCACTTCGTCTTTTTGCTCTGTGCTTGCAAAGTGCCTAGCACAATGGGGCCCTGATCCCTGTCTCAGCCCTCCTGCACTACCACATTGCAAATAATAAATTAGAATGGTAACATGGATGGTTCTTTAAATCCTGTAAAAAGTGGGCACATATTTTTGCTGCTGAATGAATAACACAGGCAGAATTCTTTAATTACTCCTAACAGCATGCTAAACAAAGTATTTATAAGGCCTACCATGTTTGACTTCCAGTGTATATTAATATCGCCTGAGACTGGGAAGGAGAAATATGCAATAGTGACAGGATTTTTAATGGTACCTCACCTTAACTGCATTTTAAAATATGTAAATCAATAAAAAAATTATTTGTAATAGCAGACTAAGAGTGCTGGTTAGCCCTACTGCTGAATGAAATGTATGCTCCAAGCCCTATTACCATACATCGTGGGAGCTGTAGTTAGGATTAATCTGTCAAAAGGGATGGTTTAGTGTTGATGAATATGACATGTGACCATTAATGATGTTGATTTTATCTCCTGAGATTAGCATGATTTACTTCGGATGGATAATAATGTCATTTGCTTGATGCAGTAGATCTGTTTACGAGCTGATTAAATTGTAAAGCCCTGCTTCATTTCATGCTATTTGGTTTACAGCTTCATTACTGCAATCACAAAAGCTGTGGAAATGTCCCACATCCCATGTCACAATAAATCATTGTTTAAGATTGCAGCTATGTATTTTAGCATTTCAGTTTTGCATGGACCATGCATTCCTTAACAAATATGTGATTGGGAATACATTAACAAGATATTCTGCAACATACTGCTGTAGAAATAGAGAAAATCAGCCTGAATCTTTTAATTGAGATTAAAGAAGCACTTGAGTAATTAGCTGTAACAAATTACCTTATTATTTAAACAGTGAAGTAAACGTTTTTGTTGCAAGAATGATTATCATAAATCTGCAGAGAAGTGACAGCCAAACAGCCATAAAGGAAACTTGTAAGCAAACTACATTTTCTGCCTATTACCTTTTACATTTGAATAAAATTTATCAGAGGCATACTTTAAAAAGAATGTATTTGTTGGTCTATATGTATGGGAATGGTATGTGTAACAAGCTATACCATCTGTAACTACTGCACCAGTCGGAGCACACCCTTGCAAATCACAAAGAAAGAGGAGTCTGTTAACAATAATAGCATATAGCATTGGTGCCACAGTGAAGACTGTGTCCATGTTTACATTAGAAACCCCATTTTAAGGGGAGGAGGAGGAAGAGGTAGGGCGGAAATTTTGTTCTGTGCTGAATTTTTGCATGTAAAAGGGCAAATCGGACTCTCCCTTCCACCTAGTAAATGTGGAGTCACTCCAGAGTCAATGGAATGACACTCCACAATGGCAGTGAGCAGACAATCTTAGCTGGAGGGTGGTCTGATTCATTGTAATGAATATTTCACATTCTCTCACAACTATATTAGTTGGTTTATAGTATAAATATAAAAACACATTGCATTTGCCTGTTCATAATGCTTTGCTGACCTTGTGGTTGAGCTGGAGAATTAAAAGTGGTCATCACTTAGACTACGTCTACACTGCAGTGCTATTTCGGGATACCTCTGGTATCCCGAAATAGCTATTCCGTGTCTTTTGAGCTCACCTGTTATTTCAAAATAGAATGGGCTCGCTATTCTGACGTCCCTGTAAACCTCATTCCACAAGGAGTAGGGGACGTTTCAGAATAGCGATTTATTTCAAAATAAGTTCTGTGCAGACAGTGCCAAATTTCAAAATAAGCTATTTCTAAATTAACTCGAAATAAGCTACGCAATTTGCATAGCTCAAATTGCATAGCTGATTTCGAGCTATAGATGCAGTGTAAACCCACCCCTCAGGTCCCGTTCTGCATATTTAATGTAAATGGGAACACTCCTGTGCTTCCAGTTAAGCACATGCTTTGTGTCTTGTTCAATGGCTTAGTCAGTCATATGCTTAGAGTACTTTCCCCTTATTTTAAAGTAAGAGTTCCAATCCTTATTCAGAAAAAGGCCTAATGCACTTCAATGGGAACTGGGAAATGTAAAAAATCCCAATGAGGTCAAGAGAAATTGAATTATGTCACAAAAAGTGGAATTTCTTTGCCTCTGATTCCATCCCTCTCCTAAGCTCCAGAGGTTTTTGTTTTGTTTTCTCTGGGGTTCTGAAGAAGTTGAAAGGCTTATGAAACTCCCAGTGAAGCTCTTGGAGGTTGCCCAGACCTGGGCTCTGGCTGATTTGGCCCCAACACTCAAAGTGAAGCTCGGTATGTCCAAGGATTTCCAAATGTATCAGGGCAAGGCCAACAGCCACAATTTTCTAAAGTGATGTTCGATGCCTCCAGTTTTGGGCACCCAACTTGAGACACGCTACAGGGGCTGGATGCTCAGCACTTTCTAAAAATAAGACCCTTTTGAAGGTGTCTCAACTCAGGGCCCCCAAAACAATTAGACACTTTGGAAAATCTTGGCCATACTTGTCTGTCTGTTTCTGCAGTGCCTAGCATTGCTCCAGCCCCGATTAAGGTCTCTGGACACTAGCCATCCTCTACCAGGACATGTATTGTTGTCCATTGTTTAGCACTGAGCGCTTTTTCAGCGCTTAAATTAGAATGGCTGTTTCACTTCACCTGGCTTTCCATGGAGCTTTTGCCATAACTAGAGGCAGGTTCAAATTGGATCCGGAGTCTGACCCGAACATCACATTTCAGCTGATCTCATACCAGCTCACAACAGTAAATCAGCCCAGGGTCTGCTTACGCTTACACTTTCTTAAGCCTTCCTATTGTTGGCTGCCTTCCCTGCTACAACCCCCTATAGCAGGAGGTTATACCCTTGCTGGCTTATGATGTATCGCATGCACCGTGATTTATATCACCTCTCAGTTTAGCTCCGAGTATAATCCATGACGAAAAGTTCTTCCATTTACCAGTTTGTGTCACAACCTTCATGTTATTCAACCATTTCTTAAGCATAAGTTTGGACCCTTTCTTTGAGCAGTCTGTGTCTAAACACTGACCCTGCACTCATTGAGGGAGTATCTTGGGCCACTTTCCATAAACACAGGGCCAACATTAAGTCCCTAGGTTTTTCACTACCTGTTTGCCAGGGGATAATTGTGAGAGATTGATTGTATCTGTGTCATCTCTGTGCAAAGTGGGTAGAGGGGAGCCGATAGCCATACCAGGCCCCTGAGCAAGGTGTGGGCTGAGGAGTGGTTCCATGCTCCCAGAAGGGGCGGGGCCTCAGGAGGAAGGGGTGGGGCCGGAGGCAGCCAGCCCTCAGTGCCATCTGGAGTGCACCACACCACCCACCCCAGCCTTTACAGCTGTCCAGAGAGTGTCATGTGACGCTCAGGTGACCATTTAAAGGGCCGGGAGCCCTGGGCCCTTTAGAATCACCGGACTCCAGGGCAAATGCCCCTTTGCCCTCCCTGTCAGCAGGCTTGAGTGGGTATCAAAAGCTGCCACATGAGATTGCCCAGACTAGGAAAAGTGGTAAGGTTAGCTAACACATGTTAACTAGCCATGACCCCAGCTTACACGCAGGTTAAAACCTTTCACCTCAGTTTAGCTGGTGGGAGTCGAGGGTCAAGGCAAAAGATGTTAACCTACATCTAAGGGAAAGGTCAAAGGTATTACACACTCGACCACTTTCCCTAGGTTTCGTAGTTACAGTGTGTTACCCCTATTTTGCATGCCCATGAATAATTACACATGGCCTAAAGCAGTGAAAAATCAAGTCTAAGGTCTTTCCTGCAACCTTGCCTTCTCTCAGTGCAGCCATGTACCCACCCCAACCCCACAGAACACCAAATGTAGGCAAGTCACCTGAAGGAACTTCTGTAGGATAGAAAAGAGGAGAATACTGGCACTTTGGTTCATCTCCCTTCCATGGGAACACATGGGTGCTATCTGAGCAGAGTGTCTGCCCATGGCATGAAGTGGTTTGCATGTCCCCCAAGGTAGGCCTCAGCCCCACCACCCTTCATTTTTTTCAGAGCTCAGCTCTCTTAACCCCTGCAGAGTTGGCCAAAATAGTTCAAATTTTGAAATGCGGACGAGGTTTTGTATTTACATCAAAGTGTCAAGTAAAAGAAAGAGAGAATGAAAAATGTTAATTGAACGTGTCTGTAAAGGTTTTGTCCCATTTTTTTGACCAGGTGCAAGTCCAGGGAGACATCTCCGTCAAGATAACGAGGACTGGCTGCGTTTTAATTTCCATGAAAATGCTGAAAAAGAGAAAAGCTTATCTGTTCACACGCCTGAAACTGCCTCTCCCAAAGAAACACTTGGCAAGACTGTATTTCTCTGCTGCTAGCTGAAGTTTTACTAGCGCCGTTTCACAGATGTATGGCGTGTATCGCCTGAAATTAAACAAAACGAAGGGTTTTTTTCCTTTTAGCCAGGCAGCAGCTTTACACTCAACTTCATTGTATTAAATTCCCCACGGACTGTATTTAAAAAATGAAAATTAACAAGCCACCCACCAATGACAGGTCATTTAACTAACACGTTAAAGTGCCCAGAACAAGCAAGGATAGATGTCAGGCATCCTCCCTGTAGGCCATGCAGTGGTAGCAGTGTTATACAGAGTGGGACTACTTCAGTCTACTGGCTGGGGTAGGCCCCACAGACTTAACACATTCCATCTCACCATGAGGGGGGAAGGACTGAAGGAGCTAAGCAATGTGTAATTTTTAGCCTCTCCCCTTGCTGGCTTGCTCTCACTCTGCCCCCAAACCAACACTCTTTTCACATGTGTATCCTGTGTGGACACCACAAGCATGGATCATACCTCAGCTTAAACAGTGGAGCTACATTCTGGGGGGGGTCTGAGTTGAAACACTAGAAATATAGAAATACTCCCAAGCTGTGTCTAGACTGGCAAGTTTTTCCGCACAAGCAGCTGCTTTTGCGGAAAAACTTGCCAGCTGTCTACACTGGCCGCTTGAATTTCCGCAAGAACACTGACGATCTCGTGTAAGATTGTCAGTGTTCTTGCGGAAATACTATGCTGCTCCCATTCAGGCAAAAGCCCTCCTGCGCAAATGCTTTTGCACAAGAAGGCCAGTGTAGACAAATGGCTAAAATGGCGATCGGGGCTTTCTTGCGCAAAACCGCGTCTAGAGTGGCACGGATGCTTTTCCGCAAAAAGTGCTTTTGCGCAAAAGCGTCCGTGCCAATCTAGATGCTCTTTTCCGCAAATGCTTTTAATGGAAAAACTTTTCCGTTAAAAGCATTTGCGGAAAATCATGCCAGTCTAGACGCAGCCCCAATGTATAGAAATACTCCCAATGTATTTAATGGGCATTGGATCAGAACCTAGTTCTCCTTCCACACCCTGCCCCTCATTCACGAAAACGAACAAGCACATGCTCGTCCTGAATAGAGATGCTTTCCCCAATCAAGGCCCCATGGAGAAAGAACAGGACTGGCCCCCAGGCACGAATTTCAGCCCATGCACAACTTCACTGATGTCAACAGAATTGCACCATAGCCAGATTTGTCACTAACTCCTTCTAAGTCTTACTTGTCCACCTCAAAGGCTGTGCTCTTCATAAACAGGAGTTCTTGGCATGGTGTCTTTTAGGATGGGCCTGGAATTTGGGATTCACTCTTTCTGGTAGGAAAGAGCCCAAATCTGATGGCTTTCAAAGTATGCTGCAAAGCCCTGCTATTCAGATGGCTGTTGAGGGAGAGCTGAAGGAGATAGGTGAAAGGGGGTACAGGGAGGGGTGCCGATCTATAGACATTACCTTCAATACAACCATCACTGAAGTAGCCAAGGACTGCAGCTGGCACTGTGATGCCAAGCACCTATCAGGCCAATAGGCGCTTTGAAGGTTGAAAGACTCTAAGAAGATGGAGTGATAGATGCCAAGGCCAGAAAAAACATTGTGGTCATCACCTCTGACCTCCTATATAATTTGGCCACAGAATTTCTCTTAGTAGTTAGTTTTCTGATTGTGTCCAATAACTTTTGGTGGAACTTGCGAGGCACTATGGAAAATGCCGTGGCAGGTCATTTCGCAGTTTCCTCCCTCACAAAGTTGAGAAATGGTCTTTGCAAAGAGCAGAGGTAACTCATTCACTTGTTGCCTTCCCAGTCGAGCAGAGCAGAGACGATGGCCTGGCCCTTTAAATGCACAAAGTATTCCCGACTGTTGATGTTCCCAAACTGCAGCAGGGCAAGAAGAATCTAGCTCTTAATGTGCCACCCTAAAACAATGTGAATGGTCCTTTGCTTGCTTGCTTGCTTGCTGCCAAAGTTGGCATGCAGTAGAATGTAATACTTTTTCTTTTGCTCAATTCAAAATTAAATTGAGTCATCCAATTAAAGAAGCGACTGGAGTCTGAAACTGTAAAAGCCATTGAAACCTTCTTTGTATTTTAGAGAATATGTACCACTTGCTAATGGAAGAGTTACCCTAAGTGATTGGCAAGTGGTCAGCTATTATGCTCTGTTTTAGCAGGGCTTTTTTTTCCCCGCCCCCACCCTCCCACATTAGCTGAGTTTGGGGAAAGAATTGAAAACTACTGAAAGCCTTTGCTTAGGCTTTTATCTTTTAAATCAGTGTCATACTAACAAAAAGATGTTTTGAAGTCTTTAACAGCTAATTGACTAACTGGTTTTCTTTGAACATAAAACTTGTCAAGGTCTTGATTGTTGCGAATCTATAGAGATAGATTTTGGCTGGCTGCCTAAGCTGCAGGTCTCTGAACACTAGGATAACACTTTCCAAAATCATTCAGCCTTATCCCCAGTAATGTCATTTAAACAAACTTCATTGACTAAACCCCTCCTTTCTATGCATTCTGTATGAAGTGCTACTTGAGAGAAAAGGCCCTTTAGGAATATGGCAAAAATGACGGACGCGTGACCCTTATTCAGCCTTTGATTTCTTGACCTGTGTTTATTTACACTCGATAACTAACACCGTCTGCATTAATATTCTACACACTGTAAACAGAACAACCTGTAAAAGTCTCTCCATTTCCTTTGCTAACTAACCTTTAGCATGGCTCCAAATTTAAGCTTACAAAATATGCAAAATTGCTAGCACCCCATGGCAGTAACATTAATCATTAGCTTTGGATAATTGACTCTGCAAGTCACTCAAGAAACTGTTCCCATATGAAGCCCTCCCCCCTTCCCCCCCAAACAGTTTCAAACTGAAAGTTGCAACTTGGCATTTTTCATTTCAGTGACAAGTTAGTGAGGGGATACTTTCCTATTCTATTAAATGCCGGATGCAGGACATACTAGAAGTATATAACTGACTACAGAATTATCATTAATTGTACATAGCACTGCCAACTATTTTTCCACTATGGTAAAACAATTCCAAATTGAGTGGAAGGGGTTTGTCAAATTTAAAAAAAAAATAGTAGAATAATATTGATACTGGAGACCAATGTAATGATGCCAGATGCTAAAACTGTTTTTCCAAGGACTTGATGCTTGGATATCTGTTCACATCTGCCCAACTCACTAACAACTCAAAGCTGCTAGCACCTACTGAGCTTTGCACACGTTGGTGATCTCCACGCAGTGCCTAGTGCAGAAGGGTTGGCAGCTCTCGTGGACGCTGGGCAAATTATCAGCTGCACTGATTGATTTGGACAAGAGGACAGTGGGGTCATCTGCAAACTCAAGGTCAGACCTGAAGAAGAGCTCTGTGTAAGCTTGAATGCTTGTCTCTCTCACCAATGGAAGTTGATCCAGTAAAAGGTATTACCTCTCCCACTTTCTCTCTGCTCAGGACACGTCTACATTGCAGTCAGGGTGTGTGGCTGCAGCACAGGTAGGCTTAGTCACATTGGCTCTTATCTAGCTCACTTGGGTACCAAGAGCAGTGAAACTGTAGCATTGTGGCTTTCAGCAGTGCAAATCCACCCTGGAATATGTACTCGAGCAGCTAGCCCGTGTTCAACCCCCACTGCCATGGCTTCACTGCAGTTGGTATCTGAAC
This sequence comes from Pelochelys cantorii, assembly GCA_032595735.1. NCBI lineage: Eukaryota > Metazoa > Chordata > Testudines > Trionychidae > Pelochelys > Pelochelys cantorii. The sequence continues at coordinate 6,985,185 of CM064333.1, forward strand.
TAGCTGAATTAAAGCCATCTTGGGGATATCCATACACAGGTCAAAATTACATCTTGGATTACTGGACAGGCATATCCACAGAGTTCCACACCTGCTTATTAGCAGGTCTGCTGACAGTACCATCAATCCGTTGAATAGACAAGGTGACAGAAAGTGATAAGCTGCCCACAATCCTCCTCTCAAAAAGAATCAACTCCAGAGTGACTCCAGTCTTGTCTATATACAAACTTGCAGCAGTTTAGTTAAATCACTTCAGTTGACCTAGCACCAACTCCATTGTGGACCTCCTTATTGTGATGTAATGCAGTCTTATTTAATTTTAGCTTAAACCTGTTTGAAATCCATTTAAAATATGCCAAAATAGCCTTGTGAAATATAAATAAGAGTATCAACACAGAGGGTTATAGAAATTTGACTTAATCGTTTTTTTAAGAAATCACACCTTTTGGTAAACCAGTGCAACAGTGTGTGTAGACAAACCCTGTCTACCCCCGCTCGGGTTCACTTGTGTTAACATGATCTTGTTATTGAGGTTACTGAATGCAGCTGATAGCTGTATAGGGGTCACCCTTGTTTACAGGACAAGTATCGCTTTCTTAACCCCCATTTATTTACTTAGTCTTTGCAAAGCACTGGTTTCCAGAGCACAGTGAGCCACATATTCTTCATATTTTCTGTTCTGTGTCACTAGTAGATTAAGTGCTACGGACAGGAGAAGAACCTCTGTTATTTTTCCTTTGCTTAGTAGACAGGCAGTTGTTTGGTGTGACAGCACTCTATCAAATTCAGGCACAATCCGTGAGAGGAAAAGTCTGAGTTTTTTTGTTTTTTGTTTTTTTTTTTTAATAACTCTCTATGAGAGCGTATTTTTTCATCATAGAAAAAATAAAATGAAGCCCTTTTAAATATCCAGTTTTTCTTTGGAATCATTGTGGATAGTCCTCTGAAACCATCTACTCAACGTGAAGTGGCGGTCAAAAAATTAACAGAATGTTAAGAACCATTTGGAAATGGATAGATGTTAAGACATAAAAATATCACAGTGCCACTAGATAAACACCAAGGATGCCCATACCTTGAATACTGTGTGCATTTCTAGGTGCTCCATCTCAAAAATGTGTACTAGAATTGGATAAAATACAGAGAAAGGCAACAAAAATGAGAATGGGTATAGAACAGAATCCAGATGAGGATATATGACAGACGAGGACTGTTCAGCATAGTTAAGAGATTAATTGGCAGGGATATGATAGAGGGCTATCAAATTATGAATGGTCTGGAGAAAGCGAATAAGGAATTTACCTCTTCACATACCACACAAACAAAGGTTCACCCAATGAAATGAATGGGTAGCAGGTTTAAAACAAACATATGTAAGAACAGCTGTACTGGGTCAGACCAAAGGTCCATCTAGTCCAGCATCCTGTCTTCCAACAGTGGCCAATGCCAAGTGCCCCAGAGGGAATGAACAGAACAGATCATCATCAAGTGATCCATGACCTGTTGCCCATTCCCAGCTTCTAACAAATGGAGGCTAAGGACACCATCCCTGTTCATCTTGGCTAATAGCCATTGATGGACCTGTCCTCCAGGAATTTATTTAGCTCTTTTTAAAACCCTGTTAAAGTCAAGGCCTTCACAACATCCTTTAGCAAGGAGTTCCACAGGTTGACTATATGTTGTATGAAGAAATACTTCCTTTTGTTTGTTTTAAACCTGCTACCTATTAATTTCATTGGGTGACCCCCCCTAGTTCTTGTATTATGGGAGCAAATAACTTTTCTTTATTTCCTTTCTCCACAACAGTCATGATTTTACAGACTTCTATCACATCCTCCCTTAGTTGTCTCTTTTCTGAGCTGAAAAGTCCCAGTCTTATTAAGCCCTCCTCATATGGCAGCCATTCCATATCCCTAATCATTTTTGTTGCCCGTTTCTGAACTTTTTCCAATGCCAAGATATCTTTTTTTGAGATGCAGCGACCATCTCACATAAGAGAATACTTCCTCACACAAGGCACAGTCAAGCTCTAGAACTCATTGCCAGGGGATACTGTGAAGGCTAAAAGTATAACTAAGTTCAAAAAAAGAATTGGATAAGTTCATAGACTATAGATACATCAATGGCTATTAGCCAAGGAGGTCAGGGATGCAACCCCATGTTCTGGGTATCCCTAAACCTCTGACTCCCAGAAGCTGGGACTGAACAACAGGACATGGATCAGTTGATATATTGCCCAGTTGTGTCCATTCCCTCTGAAGCATCTGTCACAGGCCACAGTCAGAAGATAGAATGATGGGCTCGATGGACCATTCGTCTGAACCACTGTATCCATTCTTATGGTCTAAAGAGATTTTTTATCACTTCTATTTCCTGGTCCTGCCATGAATACTCTCTCAAAATGTCCCAGGTCTGGTGCTTACATTTCTGTCATTTATCCCAGTTGTTGGTTTAACAGTTGCTTTTAGAAAGTAAAACAGCAGCCTATACATTAAAGTGCATTATGAGATCAACAAATAAACACAAACAGTACACTAAAGGCAGTGGGCTGGAGCACCAGCTTGTCTAAATCAGCATCTCTCTGCCCAAGTCAATGAAGCTATGCTGACTTACACAGGCAGAAGATCTAGCCCAGAGAGATTTTTCTGTCACCACTACTGGGCCAATCACTTGCATAAACCTCACTGATGCCAATGGTTAATTAACCACCCAGTCACCCCCACAGCAATAAAGGTGTCCTATGAACTCATTTCAACTTTTGATCTTTTGCAGATTTGTGTGCCACCCCTGTAATATTTTTTTAATATTCATGGTTTCCATGGGGTAGATCTCTCCCACCCCACCTTCCCAGAGTAGAAAAGCCTAAAAGAGCACTCAGGGGAGAGCAAAAATTCCCTAAGGGTCCTGTCTCATTAATCGTGAAGTGGGGAGGAGAATTCCAACGCATGCCGGGGCTCCGTGGGAATACTAATATACCCTCAGGCAGTGTTCCCTGTAAGCTGAGCACTTGGGCAGCCCCCCGGAGAGAGAACCACATGCCGCCCAGCTGTTTAGCAGAGTGCCCACAGCTGGCAGCGTGTGTTTCTATTGGTGATGCACATCTGCACATGCCTTGGTGCCCATAACAAAACTTGTTCCACACATGGATGGGGAAAACTTAGAGGCTACGTCTAGACTGCAAGCCTTTTTCGAAAGAGGCTTTTTCGAAAGATACTTTTGAAAAAGCCTCTTTGGAAAAAGAGCGTCTAGACTACAACCAGTACTTTCGAAAAAGCAAGCCGCTTTTTCGAAAGAGAGCACCCAGGCAGTCTGGATGCTCTCTTTCGAAAAAGCCCTGTTTGCATTCAATAACGCCTTTTTTCAAAAGAGCACTTTCGAAAAAAGGTGTTCTTCCTCGATAAAATGAGGTTTACCGTGGTCGAAAAAACCCGCTGCATTCTTTCGATTTAATTTCGAAAGAATCCAGCGGCAGTCTAGACGCAGGGGAAGTTTTTTTCGAAAAAAGGCCAATTTTTCGAAAAAACCCTGTAGTCTAGACACACCCAGAGGGAATATTGCCCTCAGGCTGTATGTCTCAAATGATTCCCTGTGGGGTTGGTGGGAGCAGCAACAGAGCACATGGTTCCCTCTAATGCTGTCCACTGCCCATCTGTTCCCCACATGCAAATCCCAGACCCCAAGGAAGGTTCTCAGTGTGCGTAGCTGAGAACAGAGCTGCAGACAGCAGGGGATGCTGCCAGAAGAAGATCTTCCATGCCTGGACCTTGGGGCTTGATCCGAGCCCATGTTGTCCAAGTTTTCTCAGATCAGTAGTGACTGAAAGGTGACATCGGTACTCCCAGTTCCACCACATTGAGCATGAGGCTGGCTCCCATTGGCATCTTCATCAGTAAGGCCAGCCACTGAATGGGCCACGAAGGCTGAGCTGCCTCCTTATTCCGAAAGGCGGTTCCTGAAAAACAGGTTTTTCATCCCCTGCCTGGGTAGCATGGGGAGGTTAGCACAACTACTGCCTTTGCTGTTCCTGTGCTGTGATTGAACAGACTTTTGCTCCCTCGGACCCCAGCACTTAATTCACATTCATATATGAATCGGGTACATCCCATCAAAAGCCAACGAAAAGCTCTCTCTAATACATATAGAGGGATGAGCAGCTCCCTTTAAAAAAAAATGTGTCAAATATCTTATACACCAGAGCTATTTGAATCTCTTGTCTAATAATTATGTAATTAGGGCCATACAATCCATAACTGTATTGGCCTGGTTTCAATATGAACTCCAGAAAGCTTGAGCAGGACAGAAATCCAGGTCCGTGTTGGGGAAAAGAAAACACACCAGGGTCTTATTCTCTTTACCCTGGGATAAAGCTATTGACGTCAAACTGGCACAATGCCATTGCTCTTGACTAGCATGCGTGTACGTTAGCTTTTCTCAAACTATAGGGCTAGGGCCATGGCTGGGACATGGGGGGTTAATATTCTGTCATATTTACACATTTTATAATAAAATTCAAGACACTGCATGTGATTTTCTGGTACAGTGTTCCTAAACCTTTTGAGATTGGGGATCTCTTATTCAAAGTAAAAAACTTTCGCAACTTTAGAAGTCAGAGTTAAAAATGAACAGGGGATAACACTATGACTATATAATTTGTATGTGTATTTTGGGAGAGTGACAAAGAACGCTTGACCTTGAAGGGCAAGGGAAGTAAGATTTTTCTGTCAGTGTTATAAAATGTTCAGTACCTCACAACCCCTTCTTTCCCAAGGCTCACAAACCATGAGATGAGAATTTCCCTGTATATGTTTGAGTCACACTTTCTCAGGCTTAGGTACTGACTCCTCCAGGACACCAGGGATCACTATGGTGTTGATAAGGAGAACAGGAAGAGAGAACTGTATCTCTGCCTGTGCTCTCAGTGTTCTCTCTTCTGGTGCCTAGTCAGTGTGAAGAGAACAGTAAGACCTGGTCTTCTTCAGACTTCTTAGCCCTGTTCCGTCCCATATGGCCCCCTCCTCTGAACCCCATAGGCCCCACTCAGCTTGTTCCCCTGCCAACTCCTGTCTCCAGGGAATTGCCTGACGAAGCTAAATGGATATGAACCAGTTGTAAATGAGTTGACGTGTATGCACCTGTCAAAATGAATTTCCAAACCCAGTTGAGTTAAACCGATGCAACTTTGGTGTGTAAACATACCATCTGATTGAAACAGCGGCTCTCTGAGAGGCATGAACTTCTCCAGTTATGTTACTGGGTAGTTGATTCTGAAGACTTTCTCTGGATGACAAATCAAGGCCAGGGGTTTTCTGTTTGTTTTTTAAAGAGGAGCCTTTAAGTAGGTTCAGCATTTTGAAAATCAGCTCACTTATTGAAATCCTGATTCCAGAAACACTTAAGCATGTGAATAACTTTACTCCTATGAGTAATCCCATAGAAGAGGAACAACCTATGTGATTAAAGTTACTCAAGTGTATGAGTTCTTGCAGGAGTGGGGCTAACAGAAGCCAAGATGAAAATTTCTTGCAGGAGTGGGGCTAACAGAAGCCAAGATGAAAATTTAGGAGTACAACTTTAAGCTCCTATTTTTAAAAAATCTTGGCCATAAACAGCAATATAGAAAACTATGTATGGAGCAGTCTGGGGTTAGGGAGATGCACCTTTTTTCAAATATAAGGAGGACTGGCAACAACAAAACAGCCTTGAGGTGTGGCAAGATCAACTGAAAACTTGACTCAGTTGCTCTCTTCTCCTGGTTTTAACTACACAGGAACAGCAGCACTGCACAAACACAATTTCTGGATTTCTAGCCAGGACTTCCAGAAGGTCAGTGATTAACAAGGAAAAAAGTAAAGTTTCTTGGGAGAATTTTCTGAGATCTTAAACAATATGAACTGAAAACCCCTTCACAGACCTTTCCATGGATAGATAAATTTGGTTTGATTAAACTATTGTTCCTTTTTCCTCTTGCAAACAAACTTTTCATTATAAAGAACTGCATTTTCCTTTTCTTCAACCAAGAAAGTTAAATTTGGTGCCTACATGGCTTTGACCATTTGCAGCTTTTGCAGCATGGTTTTTCATTTTAAACAGGAAAGCGTTAGTTGGTAGGATTGGTCTTTTGTTTGAATTTTTAAAATTTGACTGGCTCTAGGTGCTTTGTAAAGGCAAAATGTGTGGGTTGCTAGGATGGCTTTTCATTTCATAAAGGAAATTCTACACATCTTCTGTTTTCATTGGAAAATATGGTTGGTTCAAAATGGTTTGTTTGTGACTTGTGTTTCTTTCAGGAAGAAAAGCAGAATTAGGGTTTATTATTTTTAAAGGAAAAACAAAGTTATTTGGGTTATTGCTTATCTGAAGTGTTTACTGTCATCTAGTTTAAAGTCTTTCATAAAAATGTAACCAACCTGTCTATACATTGCTCCCACTTCGCCATGACTCAGCAGTTCCCCTAGATTTGCTCTTGCAGACCACACCTTAGAGCCCATGCTAGAAAACCAGAGTGTCATTTCCAAACTGGATTGTGGTATGGCAGGTGCCAGAATACAGCCATAGAATTTGTTCCCATGTTCCTTCATTAGGAATGAACCTGTGTTAATACCACTACTTAAGTGGAACTGGGGCTTAGAGGTTCTGAGTGCATGCAATTCAGACCCTCTGGAAAAAAATCAATTTAAAACTATAATATAGACTGGCCTGTAGCCAATCTTCAACTGGTTTTCATGTAGCTATAGATATGTAACATTCTTCACTATGGTGTGCAAAAGCTCCCCTCTCTGTAGTTGGCCAGCAAAGGACAGGTGCTTGCTACAGCTACTTGTTAAGGTATTTAAATTGAGGCAGAGAGTCACTATAACATAGCCCCCCCTTATCTTAGTGACACACTATCAGTCATCATCTAGCCCCTTCCTCAGGGGCAAACTGAAGTCTGAAATGGCCATTCATCATTGACAAGGGGGTGTGGGCCTCCTACCTCAGGGTTTGAGAGGAAGGCCTCAGCCTGGGAGCTTGCCTGACCAGAGCACCCCAGCCCTGCTCTTTCTCTAGCAACCTCTAGGTTCTCTAACAACTCCCTCCCTGAACATGAGTGTTTGTGCTCTACTGAGGAGCCCTTATTTATACAGCCCTCAGCTAGGCCCTAATTGGCTGATATGTGCCACAGCTGCTTGCTCCACAGCCCAGGCCTCTCCCTTCTTCGGCCAGGGCCCTAGTTTTTAGGTCCCAGTCAATGATCAGAGGTTATGGTTATGACTTCGCATTTGGGATTGTAGGTGCTTCCTCCCGTGCCAAAGAAGTGATTAGTCTCAGCATTTTGGAAACACAAACATGTATTTTTCTTACAACTCCATGCAGTTGATTTTCCCCCCCAGAATTATTAAAATATGACAAGTAAAAAAAGGCCTTGCTGAAATATGCATGAAATATTTTCATGTGGAAGACGGAAAGACTTGAATAATGCTGGTGAAGGAGCAGACAGTAGAATAACTGATGTTTGTTAAGTTACGATGCACTGTGACAGGGCATCTGTCCTGCACTGGCCTAAGAAAGGTTAAATACAGCCCTGGGAGAGGGATGAGATGGTGGAGCCTGCAGCTGAGGCAGATACAGCCAATTTGGGCCCAGCTGAGGGCTATATAAATAAGGGCTCCTGGCAGGGGAAGGGAGATTCACTTGCATTTACACCACTGGTGGAGTAGGTAGGACCTAGCTACTTGGAAAGCTGGTGGCTTCCTGACACAGAGCAGGCTTGGGGAAAGGTAGGTAGAGCTGGGGAGCTCTGGCCAAGTAAACTCCTAGGCTGAGGCCTTGCTGTCAAGGCCTGAGAGTGTTAGGGCTGTAAGCAGCAGATCTATGACCCCTTGCCAATGGTGAGTGGCCATTTCAGATGGCAACTTGCCCCTGAGACAGGGGCTAGATGACCTGGGCAGTGGATTACTGAGGTATGTGGGGCATAAGGGATTGAGGGTACCTTGGGAGAGAGGACCCTAGAGTATGGGGACAGTGCAGTAGGGTAGTACCCCGAGGGCAGGAAGCTGTGGTCTGGGAGGGACATGGGTCCTAATGTAAAATGGCAGAACCATTAACATAGACACAAGGAACAGCAGGTCAGACACTAGCTGGTAGGGGGTGCACTAGGACTGGGCAGAGCTCATTCTCTGAGTGACCAGCAAGAGGTGCCATGGTGGTGAGTCCTGCCCTGTTACGTGCAGTAATTGTTCTAAAATCTCTGAGGTGCAAAACTTGCCCCCTCTTCTCTCAGGTAGTATTCAAGTTTATGGTCTAGATGGGACTGTGTGTGCACACTTGCGTAGAATGGACTTTCAGCTATGCCCATAATGGTAACTTGCATTTTATTCTGATACTTCCCCAAGATGTTTTATAAACACAGATGTGAAAAGATACTTTTCAGAGGAGTCTTCCATCATTAGCACTGTTGTCCTTCATGGGTAGAATCCTTCACTTATCCCCTTAACTATTAGTTTTACTCGTTTACAACAGTGTTTCTCAACACTGGCTACGTCTACACTGGCAGCTTCTTGTGCAAAAACTCTTCCAGAAGAGAGCGTCTACACTGGCATGTGCTTTTGTGCAAGAGCATCCATGCCAGTGTAGACACTCTCTTGCGCAAGAAAGCTCTGATGACCATTTTAACCATAGGGCTTTCTTGCGCAAGAAATTATGTTGCCCGTCTACACTGGCCTCTTGTGCAAGAAACGTCATGCAAAAGGGCTTATTCCTGAGCAGGAGCGTCAGAGTTCTGGCGCAAGAAGCCCTGAACATCATTTTAGAACATCAGTTTACTTGCGCAAGAACACACGGCCAGTGTAGACAGGCAGCAAGTTTTTGTGCAAGAGTGACCACTTTTGTGCAAGATCACACCAGTATAGACACAGCCAACTTGTTTTATAAAGTACCCCTTTCTTAAAAAAAAAAAAAAAAAAAAAGTACCCCCAGTACCTACAGTTTTCAGACACAAAAATTGTTTTTCTACCATTGTAAACACATTTGTTTAAACAACTTAATTGTAGCTGGGCAGGCAATGAAATTTTTGGGTGTAAAAAGTACAGAAATAATAAAATGCTGTAAAACTTAAAAGAAAAAATCAGTTTTCTCCAATTTTCAGTTGTCTTGACATACCCCCTCCCAGACTTCTCTCATACCACTGGTTGAGAAACACTGGTTTACAATGCAGAAGTTTTGATTCCCTTTAGTGGTATATTTCTTATGGTGGGGGGTGTGTGTGTGCGTGCGTGTGTGTGCACACAAACACCACCATATACATACACATCACCCATTGATGAAACAGGCTAGTTAGTCTCTGTCACCCTGTTTCAGTTAAATGTGAGGATGGTTCTGCTAAGCATGAGGACAACCTATCTGGTGTAGTGTGTGGTTCACAAAAAAAGTAGATGACAGTTATGTGAGGGCAGGCTCTTACCCAGTTTTTTAAAAATCTGACATTGCTTTGGTAATGTGGAGTGTTAAGAAAACACATGCATTGTTTATGGCTGTGGAGTCCACACAACCCAAGAAAAAGCAGGGTGGGTACTGGGAGTAGAAGTCCTGGTCAGGGAAAGGTTAACTATTGAAATACAGTTGAGTGGGTTGTTTTACAGTGAGCTCTGTGGGCCCAGCAGAAGGCACACCAACTGAGAGTAAAGCCCAAATGGTGTGGTTAGCACAGAGCCCATTTACCAGCCTGTGTGGTATTGAGCTGCTCTTCAGCAAGTGTCAGGAATCCTAACCCATGTTGTCTGTAGAGTCACCCCTCCCCGGCACTATCCTATATCCCCATGTATGGGAAGAGCTGCATAGCAGTGGTTCTTGTGGCCTTATGCACAGGTTGAACCTCTCTAGCCTGGCACCCTCGGGACCTGACCGGTGCCGAACCAGACAATGTGCCAAACCACGGGAGGTCAATATTGTCTAGCAGCATTGCCAGCACTCACTGCTTCCTGGGCTCTCAAAAGACATTTAGGGGTAAGTTAGAGCTAAATAACAGCACAGACAATTGAGAGCCAGGACTGGTGGCTGTAAACAAACTTTATGGGACCGTGGGAAACTTGGCCCTACCTATGATAAGTGGACCTCCAGCTAACTAAAATCATGCTGGACCACAGATGTTGCCAGACTAAAGAGGTTCAAGCTGTACTACCAAGTTGTCCACTGTACATCCTGCCTCCTGACCATAGTGGCACTGCTAGGGATGTGGAGGAGGGTGTTGGATCAAAATAGGTGTAATTCCTGCAGCTTTGGGCCCGTGCTATTCTTGGCCTGAAATGCACATGGGAAGAGTCAAGCAAGCCAAAAATAAATGGCGTGGGTGGCTCTGATGTAAGGACATGGATGGTAAGGCTCTCACCTATGTGGTGAAACCTACTTGGAGTCACCTGTACCGCAGCCAGTGTACTCTTCCCACTTGGCTAGCAGTCATTAGGGACTTGTCCCTTCGTAGTAGAAGGTAAGCATGGAAGCTACTCCAAGTCCCAAAATATACATAGGGCAATATAATGCACTTTATGACAGACAGGCAGATGGGGCATCCTGAGGTATGAGTTACAGATCCATCTACTCTTCAGTCACAGATCAGGTGAAATAGAACCTGGACCCTGATGAGAGCTCTGAAGGCTGCTCCACAATTTCATGTCTGCTTTTGGTAGCACCTGACAGAGGGTTAGAGCAGTTTCCATAAGCAAATGCTGATAAGTTACAACCTTTAAAATAAGAAATAACTTTGCTCCAGCAGTGAGTCACACGCAGCGGAGAGGAACACTCTACTGTCTGCTTCAGAAGAAGGACAGAGCGGACAACGGACACTCCTGCAAGATTCGAGTGCCATCTGCCAGCACCCCCATCTAATGTCTGTACCTAAAATATTGTTCTGAATATCAGCTCAGCTCTGCCTCTTCCCCTAGCACAACATCTATGATAGTCACACACTTGTTACCGGGGTCTTCCGGTTCATGGCCAGACCTTCTCCAACAGCCGCATCAAACACATTGTCCTGAAAGAAGCACACATCGGAAGTGCACTGATTTCTAGCCACCAAATCAGCCATGTAGCAGCTTTTCTGCACACTCTTATAACTGGTGAAGGCAAATGCCAGAACCTCAAGCTAGTTGTTCAGAAGCTTTTTATCATCCATCACCTCATCATGAAAGAGACCACCAGCCTGGCCTGTGCCACTGAAACTGGTTTGGATTGTACGGTATTCCCCAGGTTAGCTCACTGTATTCTCCTAGACTGCTCCTCCAACAGCAGCCTTAGATCCACAGAAGATAAGGCTGGGGAGAGAGAGCAGCCATTCCATTCCAGTCCAGCCTCAAATGCAAAAAACACCACCTCAAGACAGTGTCCTCTGAAGGAATCCCACTCTGCTGCAAATCTGTGCTTGTCTAATCTGCTTCTTTATATACCTCCCAAAGTAAAGGTATCCTGGAAAAGCTGATTGAGATGCTAACTTGTGTTAAGTTCCTGCACCTTAGTGCCCTGAGAAACTTGAATATTCATGTTTGACAATACCCATCAAACACCCCCAAAACAGCCCTCCCTCTGTACGTTCAACCCTCTATTCTTCATGGGCAATCTGCCTTAGAGCGTATAGGAAAACAAGAAACAAGCTACTATCTTGGACTGCTGACCATTACTTTTCAGAACCTCCTGGTCTCCAGGCAAGAATCAGCAGCTAGAATGCATTGTTCCCAGAAACTCAGATCTTGTCAAATTTTAAAATACTATTACAGGCCACCCCTCAACATTCCCTGAAATAAGCAACCTTATGATATCGCTCTAGTCATCATTACAAATTCTGATTATACAGGATGCACGCTTGTATTGCTTTTCCTAAGGAAGGATGAAATTCTGAGCTCATAATGGTCAGAGACAGAATGCCCTTTTATTTCAATATGGCCAGGATTTATACTAAGTTTCTGGCTCTAGTGGTCACCAAGATAAACCATCTGAATGTGCAGTGCTGTAGATTTAGTCTGTAAAACTTAAACCTGATATACTCGCATTTTTTTCATACGGATTTAGCTGTTTAGGTTAAAAGGGGTGACGTTGGTGAAGGAGTTAAATTGGTACAATTCCTAGTGTGAACAGTTACATCAACATACAGGTCGCTTCCCTAATGGGAATAAACTTTCCCATTTTAGCTAGGTAACTGCATCTACCCTGCGGGATTGTACCATTTTAACTATATCTGTTTAGAAACTATATATCTGTTTAGAAATGGTTAGTGATATAGACAAGCCCTCAGGTATAAACCTCTTTAATTCATCTACAATAGGTACTAAGGCTATAACCTAATGATGGCACTATGAAGCACCAGGTTTTCAGTAATTTATAGTCTCAACTGTGTGGTTATATTCTCCCGCTGAAAGCAACAGTGACGCTATTCAGTACGTTGTTGATTGCTTCATCTGGTCCATGTTCCTCTCTCAATCTGTGCAAACTTCCTGTTACAGTCTGTGGGATATCTGTTTTTGATCAAGCGTAACATTTAACCTAACTTTGTACACCCGGCCCGCAGACTATAATTAACAATGCAATTCAGCCCTCTCCACAAAATATGTTTGACACCCCAGCTGGGAGACAAAAAGACACTGCTGTTGAACAATTTAAATTGGAATCGTTTGACACTCATTGGTGCATCAGGGGGGCATTCCGGACTGCTGATTCCATTTATATGTGTTCGGAACACACTAACCCTGCTTCTTGGTATGGTTTTTGTTAATTTTAAAATGGGACAGGAGGCATAAACAAAAAACTGTAAACACCCCTCAAGAGAGTCACAAGCAGAGATTTGGGATGACTGGACCCTATCGGGAAATAAATGATTCTCTGTGGGGGGGGGGGAGGGAATCAACAAAAAACAAAGAACTGAAATGTCTGATCGCTTAAAATCCAAAAATATTGACTTTTTTGCAAAAAAGTTTCTATTTAGTTTAGAAAAACCATTTTCTGCCTCCCCCATTCCCCCCACAAAAATATGAAGGAAGTTTTTGATCAGATATCTAGCAATACTAGCTAAATGTCACTTCCGTGCTGCAAAACCTCTGGGCTATGTCTATACTGGCAGTTTCTTGGGCAAAAACATCTTCTGCAAGGGTAGAACACGTCCACACTGCCAAATGCTTTTGCACGAGAACATCCATGGTAGTGTGGATGTTCTCTTGTGCAAGAAAGCTCTGATGGCCATTTTAACCATAGGGCTTTCTTGCACAAGAAACCCCTGCCACACCTCCACACTGCCCTCTTGCGCAAGAGAGCTTACACTAGTTAGAAAAAAGCGTAAATCGTGTGCAAGAAGCCCTCTCTTCCCACGCTTTACTGTAAATCTTCTTGCGCAGGAGCGGGCGGGCAGTGGACGCTCTGCGGAAGAACAGCCATTCTTGCGCAAGAATCAGCCGGTGTAGACATAGCCCTGTGGTACCCTGCTAGTGCCAAAGATCAGGGATCAGACCTAGCTGTGCTTCCAGCCAAATGTGCCAGTACAGATAAGAACAAGAGGAGCAGGCTAGGTGAACGAGCCCGTCCATCTTTGCTTGCATAGATCCAGGGGTTGAAAAGCCCCGCCCAGAGAGCACAGAAAGCAGTCCTGACTCCTGTCCACAGGAATGGGCGCTGTGGAAGGTCTGGGCTATAACACCTTCCACTTCGGTAAGTGACTTTCCGCATTTTTCCACAAGGCCCGTGGCGTGGTCAGTGTGCACATGGGGCCAGTCCTAAAGAGCTGACAGAGCCCTTGCGCTGGCACAACTCTCATGGGCATCCGTAAAGATGTCAAGATGGGAACTACACTGCGTCGTTGGTTGTACGCTGTGCTGTTGGGTTGCCTTGGTTATAAAATTTAGTGGTCCAATATTGATTACCTCGATTGGAAATCTGATTTTTTTTTAATAGATGCTCTTGGTTATCTAGATAAAATTGTGTGTCAAATAGTAACTCTGTGTGTACACAAGTATTTAAGATAGATAAATATATATATGGCACTCGGGGATGCACCAGACTTGCTGGGCCCCTGGGCAAGGTGGGGAGCAGCATTGTGCTCCCACAAAGGGCAGGGCCTCAAGCACAAGGGCCAGAGCTGGGAGTAGCCTCACTCCACCAGCCCTTTGGTGCCACCTGGAGCACATCCCCTGGTGCTCCAGTTGCAATAAAGGGCCCACGGCTTTGGCTGCTGTTGCTGCTGGCCCAGCAACAGCTGGGAGCCCTGGGCCCTTTTGAATCACTGGGCACTGGGGCAACGGCCCTTTTCCCATCCCTCTGGCAGCGGGATTGATGGCGCCCATTACCATAGAATCTAAATCCCTGGCTGTCTTTATTTATTCTAACATCAACCCAGTGATGCCCAGTGGGGAATGGAGACATTCAGCCTGGTCTACACATAAGGCATCTTACATCAACCTAACTCTAAACGTCAGCACTAAAACCTACTCCCGCTGCTATAACTTGCCCTACGCCGCTGCTGTAGTGGGCTTAGGTGAATGTAGTTAGGTTGACACAATGTCGGCGTGGACGCTGCTTTACTTAGGTCGACTGGTACTGCCTTTCAGAAGCTTTCCCCCACTGATAGTTACATTCGTGCAAGGGCTCCTGGCAAGGGAGGGCACACGCCATGGACACAAGGAGCACAGTACGGACATGCAAACATGATTTTAATGACTGTGGTGGCTGTACATCCCCCTAGCTTTGGTAGACTTAATTTTGTAGCACAAGTGGCCCTGAGAGACCAAGGTCCTCAGCTAGGGTCAAGTGTTGTTGGCTTTGGTGGAGCTATGCCAATGTGTTCCCTCTGAGGTGACCTAACCAAGACCTCAATGTATCTCACCCCTCAACCACCTTTCCCACCCAACCCAAACCAGACCTCCTCTAGAATAATAGCTTGTAAAGCACTTATTCTCATCCAGGCATGCTCTCCAATACTGGGCAACCCTCTTGATCAGCCAGGCTCTTTCCACAAAAAATGTCTCCCCCCCCCCTAGCCTTCCCCAAAATGATACTTTACCAGTATAGGCCTGACCCACCCCAGCCTCCAGGGAGATTCAGCCCTTGGCTAGGACAGAATTCAGATGCAAACTAGCTGTCTGTTTTCTTTTCTCTTTCCCCCTGTCCCAATGGAAGGAGGAAACGGGCTCCATCGACCTTTAGCTAGCCACCTCCTTGCTGCCTGACATGACCCAGCCCATCAGTGGAGCCAACTGAGTCTCAACAAATTGTAGCGGGAGCCGGCAGACGAGCAGCGAAGGCTGGCAAGAAGCCCAAAGATCAGCAGCCCAAAGGGTTAATTCTAGGCTGCAGCGTGCTGTCCCCGGTGGAAGGGCAGTGGGGAAAAGATTGCTTTTCACTCCGGAGGGATGAGTTATAGCTTCCACTCTTGCTGGTGAACAATGAAGTTAAATACAGAGTGTGTTTTCCTCCAACTCCTCTCCCACCGCTGTGTATATTACACTGTACAGGAGTCCTGCGTTTGGCACCAGGGATATATCACAAGGAGGGGCAATAACTGCTAAAGCTTTTTTGATTCCCCCCCCCCATCTCATATGACTGGCAATTGCCAGGGATTTTCTAAAAGCAAATGACCAGCTATACAATATATACTATGCATATAAGTATATGCATAGTATATATTATACACACAGAGACGGTATATATTAAGATAAACACTAAATCTGTAATATAAAATATATTATAGCTTTATTGGTATGTATAGGTAGCTGTGCTGGCTTGTTTATAAATAGCAAGTCTTACATGTTTTTTTATGATATACAGTAATTATTCCTATTAACTTTATGTGTCTCTTGCAACACTGAAATTATCTTGAAGTGAATTTGAAGAAAACTATCAGGGAGCAACCTTAATAGTTAGGTCTGAAAGAAACCCCTCTGCATCAAATGTCTTGGACATGAAAGACCTCTTCTGGAGTTAAGTGTCTTTTGTTTGTTAGGGTGCCTCTTACACTGAGGAAGGGTTCCTTTTTGCTGAGACATGATTTGGTTTTGCTGCACAAAGTTGCATATGTGTATGAAATATGGGTAACACATCAGCAAGATCTTTAAAGAAAATCAAAACCACAGCTACATAATTATTGCTCATTGAAACCATGATGAGTTGCAGTCTAAAGGAACTAAACAAGGTTTGGAAAGTGACATGAAATTCTTAACCCACCTAAGTACAGTGGCATTCAATTTTGTTTAGAAGACAAATTATTCCAGGAGTTTCAGAGGATGTACCTTTAAAATTAAATTAAATCTCTCCTTATGCCTCAGTATAGCTTCCCTCACTGACTACTGTCCATTCAGTAACCTCAATGAACCACAAACTGAATGTTTCTTAAATCAGTTTGATCTTAACACCAAATCGCATTTTAATTCCCTTCCCCCTTAGACATTAGAAAAGTGACTTGTGTTTATATGTATAGCCATTTTTCACCAACTATAAAGTTCTGGATTTTTTTTAAAAAAAAGTCTAGATTATTACAAACATGCAAATTACAGTTTACATTCTCCAACAAGATCAGGGTAGGGGAAAAAATCCAGACCACAGTCTAGCGGAGCTCTAGGAATTCTGCTACACAGGTTTCATAGGAGGGAAAACAAAAAGAAACATGCTTGCAATGCAAACTCGCCGGGTGCTAATACACAATGACTTAGCAAAGTGTAATAAACTCAATTCATGGTGCAAAGGCGTTGGCCGAAGAAGGAGCGGCTAAAGGATTTATGGAAATGCAATGGATTTGCAAGCATTTTTCTTGCAAACGTGAAAAACAGCATCGGGGAGCCGAGACGGTGGGCGTCTGTGTGTGTGTGTGCGTTTGCGCGCGTGTTCAATTTATTATCATTTTATTCTTTCCCTAATTATTCAAATTTAATTTTGTTAATTTCGTGATCTGGGTCGCAGAAGGATTCGTCCACATTTCGAACATAGTTTTCCCCACTGCCTGAGTTTATTCTTCTGACATGTATTCATTTTTTTAAAGCAAGCCCTTTATCACTGAAAGAAGGGGTGGGGGGGGGGGGAGAGGTCGAGCATTTTGTCTCCAGCATTTTCGTTTCTGTATTTTAATTTTTCTGTAGCCTTCCCGCTTCCACTGTAAAACATCTGTCTTTCTGGAGAAAACGCATAACGAAGTCAAACTTTCCTAGTTGCTTCCAAAAGTTTGCAGCCTGTTATTACAGTAAAAGAGAGAGAGAGAGAGAGAGACAACATCTAACATCGACTAAAGATTACAATTTCCAAAAGTCAGAATTTATTACAGTTAAACTCTGATAAGATCCCATCTGCTATGAGCACATGTAGGGCCAATTGTTTTTGATATAACCGCAATTTATTTACCCTTCAGAGTAGCTGAGATAACAAGCGCGATAAAGCAACAACAACGGCACGTTTTTTTGGTTAGTCCGGCCTATCTGTTTGCTTCTGGCTAAATCCATTTACACTGCAAAACTTCGCTTCGGATTAGATCAAAGATTCCTCCTGTCCCGAACAAGTGATTTGTATGAGGGGGCAGGATTTGCCTCCTGCCCGCAGATGGAATACTCACTTCCTCCCTCTCCCCCCCCCCCGTGTTAAAAATTGGAGGAGGTTCCAGGCTAAATCTTGGAGGGGTGGGGGAGAAAGGTTAAAAACTTAAATGGGTGGGCAGCTCTTCAAAGCAAAATAACAAGTTTGCTTTGCTCTTTTTCCTCAATCTTTCGCTGAGGGATTCAGCATCGCCTCCTGGCGTCAGGAGAAACAGGCATTCAGATTTCCCCCCTAATATGCACACCAAAGACACAAAAATCACATCTTTTCCCCCATCGATGTGTGCCTTTAAGTGTCTGTCTTAGTTTCTCATGTGAGGTTCAGTGTTAAATGTGCCACAATCTAGCTTACACTTTTAAGAGATGAAAAACATTGATGATTAACTGCAAATCGGGCTTGAATCGTCATGGGGGTGGGGGGTTTCCTGAGGTTTGTAAGACGTTGGATCTACTGAATATGTTCAGTGTTATTTTCACAGAAGTATGTTTGATCTACCACCCTGGCTTTGCACAGAATAAAGCCCTGAAGTCGACACACAGTTTTATGTATTTCACATAAAGGTTCTTAGTGCAGGATCCTAGGCTTAGTCTAATTTTGCTCTCTTTCAAGATGTTCCGAGGCGCTTTATATATATATATATATATATATATATGTGTGTGTGTGTCTTCCAGGTTTCAGTGGGCGTCCTTTCTGCTGCTCTGTTATCATTATGTCGTGCCTTGATGTGACGCTGAAGACAGATGACAGCATTGTCAGGTTGTCTTTAATTGATTTGAAGATGGGGTGGAGGGGGGGGAGAGAATACACACCAGGATTTCTACAGCATTCAGAACTAAAATGGATTTACCTTTTTCATGGGGGGGGGGAGGGGGCAGCTGATGAACTTAAGACAGGAAGAAAGTCTCTGTAAATTGCTGTTTGTTTCAGTTAAAAAAAAACACCCCATCATAGGCACCACCCGGAAATAGGACCCCTTCCTCCAACACCTGAGCGGTTTGTTGGAAACGCCCAGTATTGATGAGATCTCTTTTAATTTGTGTTTAAAGCCCAAAACTCACTCTGCTGCTAAAGCAATCGGTGATCGAGAGCGAGTCAAACGAAGAAAGGGTTCGTCTCCCTCCCCCCGACACTTTCCCATTTCATCGCAAGAGCCTTTAAAAAAAAGGGTGAGAGACCCTGAGCCATCTGGCCTGAACTTTGTGGGACCTGAGCAGAGGGATGCTCAGCACGAATTAACTCCCCCCGCCCCATCCATATGCAGTAATGTTGGAGAGGCATTTACGGTCAGCATTCGAAGTTACACAAAGAACAAAACCGTGTGCGTGTCAATTTCAACGTTAGACATGTTTACAATTATCCGCAATTCTCCAAGCAAGTTAGAAATCTTTACAATTAAAAAAAAACCACCACCAAGTTTTTATGCTGATGGCCTCACTATTTTTCTAACTTTGACACAAAATAAAGGCGTGACTCCGACTAAATGAAGGGCACTTTCATGGCCACCTGTAATAGACGCTTTTCTCTCAGGCTTTCGGAAGTTAAAGGGCAGAATTGAATCCAATACTTTCTGCAGGAGGGGAAGGGGGTCCTTTTCCCTGAGCCCTGAACGTTGGACTTTTCAGGATTCTTCTACCTGGCTGATTTTCTCCATGGACTCTTTACTCAAATCCAGAAGGCGGGCACGCGTCAGATCTAGCATCGCACTCCGTGGGTCTTTGTATGCAATATTAAAAGTATTTAACAGGGATAGTTAATATAGCTCCCCCCAGAAAATGCGATATTGCGAAAAGGAAAGTCCAGTAGTTTTAGCTGAGTTCCTTACTAAGGGCGGCCAAGCAAGCTGGGACAGGGGTTGGGGGGTGTTACAGAGATATGTACGCGCTCATATAAGTGCCAACAGAGTCTACCTTCTCCTTTGCTCACGGGGACTTGTGCTGTTCGGTTGTTTCAGCAAGCTGGCTTAATGACACAGCTCAAATAAATGCAGCGCTCCTTTTCCCACCCAGGCTTGTTATCGGAAGGGTTGTGTTGGAGTGACACGCGGCGTAACCCTTCAGGAGTGGAAGGGAATGCATCCATTTGAATTTTGGGTCGTCACTGGCACGCAGCAGCCCACCAGAGGTGATTTACATACTGCGCGGGTGTCTATGGAATGTTCCGAACAGATGTGCTAGGAAGACCAACCGGATTAATTTAAATTAATGTATGGCTGACTCTGGTCAGATTGATCTGAGGTGGGGCTTTTGATGAGTTTTGCCCTTCTGTTGCTTGTCCTCTCGAGCTGGTTTTCCACTGTGAAATTATTTTAGTTCGGCGGCATGGACCAGCGGCTTGCTGTCAACTCCACAACCCATCCAGTTAGCAAGAAGGAAGGGGAGGGGGCACCAAAAGCAACCCTTTTACCTAAAAAGATTCATGCCCCTAAGTCAGTGTCTATCAGAAAACGCACATTTCCCAGCCTACTATCAAAATCCTAGGCGACACTTGCCAGATCTAAGATCTAAAACCCCCTTCCCATCCTCCTGGAAATAAAATAAGCGATGTAAATTTTCAATAATACTAAGCAGAGGCTCCAAGTAAAATGGTGATAAATAAAACAATGGGAAAGATTCATTGCAATTAATACTTGACATCTATCATCCTTCACCTTTACGCGCCGTTGAAACTTTCACAGAACAGAAATCCACCAAAAAAATAAAATAAAAGTAACGTTTTGTAACTAACAGGCATTTTAAAAATAGCCCTAGACACACCCGTTTATAGATTTAAGATCCATCATTTAAGAGAGCCATGTGGCAGAGATGGTTGTGAGGGAGGCAAATGAAAAGTAGCTGCAGAGAAAGAAAAGAGCAGTTTAGGGGAAAAAATCCTGGTGAATTTGCAATAAATTTAGTCCAAATCCAGATAGGAGCCTGAAATATTTATTTTTCTCCAGATTAGGTGGTGGCGAAAAATAAAGCCGTGGCCAAACTACCCTGCTGGGATTTTAAAAAGTCAAATAATTGTTCTCTTTTGTGTGATTCCAACTCGGTGTTAGCACCCTGCACCCAACGGCGCGTCCATTCCCTGAGTGTTAGCTGCTCCTGTGTCAATTTCATCGTACAGAATTAGGCTTTGAAGTTACCTCCTGTAATTAAGGTACGCAGCCCTGCCCCCCTCATTTCACAAGGGAGAGCTCCTTGGAAATCCCCCCAGCAGAACTAGTTTGCATAGCCCCGTTTTCACTAAAGCACGAGGCGTTTCTAGTGCCTAATTCGCATTGACGCCTGGAAAGAACCAGACACCGGCTCAGAGCCGCGCGCCTTAGCGTTTCTCTCGCTAGATCGTGTCTCTCTAGCACAGAAGCGTCCCCAAACCCCCCTCGTACGAGGCCAGCAAGGAGGGCTGGACGAACGCAGAGATTTCATTAGCTGGCTTCTTTTCTCCCCTTTGCACACTAACTCTAACTTCTCCTAATTATCTCGAGTAAATGCAGCGGGCTAATTAGCAGCTGAGCACCGCGGGAAACTTTGAGCAGTAATTATAGTGCGGGGGGACTATAAGAAGAGGCAGAAAAATAAGTAATTTGTCAAGGTACAGTCGCCACTTGTAACTTTTTCCTTCTTCTCGTGCGTTCGGTTCGAGCGAGGGAAAGAGACACACACACATTGTGCGTGAAGCTGGCGAAGGAAGAGGAATCTCCTGCAAATCGGCCGAGGAAGAGGCTGCGAAAGCCGGGAGCCCCTGTAAATTCCTTAAGTGCTCTGTTTGCAAGTGTTAGTTCCCTACCTCTCCCCTTGTCCTGGAGTTACCAACGCAAAACTGCGTCCCAGTTCCTAACTGCACTTCTTAACGGGTGCTTAAGAAAAGAACGACCAGGCAAACTCACAGCAGCCCATGGAAAGCTTAGAGCGTCTGGGGCATTTTCTCCTGTTCAATTAAAATTAACTTAGAGCAGGTTTGTCCTACCTTGAAAGACTTGGTTTTGTCTTAAAAAAAAAAAAAAAGAGAGCGAGCGAGCGAGCGAGAGAAAGAAGAGCCTGGAAGGAGCTAGTTAGTTATTTTAACCAGCCACTCGTTGGCCCCGCGAAATTTCTACAATACCACCATGGAAACCTGCTGATTTTTGCATGTGGTGATTTGGGGGGGGGGGGGTCTTTCTCTCGGTGTAATTGACAAGCTTTTCAAATCAAGTCTATTTCCCATCTCAAACCCTCCTCCTCCCCAAAAAAGAGTGTCTTAGACACTAGCTTTCCCCATTCACGTCAGCAGTAATTCAACTGGTTTCTTAAAACACCGAGGAAAACCAGACTCAACCAGTTTTAGTTGTCTAGTTTCATTCCTACACAGCTATTCGTAGGGACGAATACAACATGTACCGGGTGTGGGGTGTTTTTTTTTTGTTTTTTTTTTTTAAGAGAGAGAGAGAGAGAGAGAGAGAGAGAGAGAGAGAGAGCGAGTGAGCCCGGGGGTTATAATAAAACTGGGGGTTTAAAAATTTTAATTAAAATTGAATAAACGCCTCAGGAGAAATTAAGTCTCCCATCTAGCCCGTTGTG
The DNA here is from genome assembly GCA_032595735.1 of Pelochelys cantorii. Classification (NCBI taxonomy): domain Eukaryota; kingdom Metazoa; phylum Chordata; order Testudines; family Trionychidae; genus Pelochelys; species Pelochelys cantorii. The sequence continues at coordinate 7,007,249 of CM064333.1, forward strand.
CTTGTAACAGACTCAAAGCGGACTGTTTACAAAAAAAAGTAAAAGCTTTTAATACATCAAATATACGGAATTTTAATCTTTAAAGCGATACATTGTCTATTATTTTAGTACATGACGTAAACCTTTCCCCCTTTTACAGGGTGGACTTAAAAATTAAAAATAGTTAAGTGTTCCTTTTAAAGAACAAAATAAGGCAAATGAGGTTTTTGGAATAGAATTGTTTTTTTGTGGGGGTTTTTTCCTTCTTCCAGATTACATACAAAAAAATACCAATTCTCTTTCAATTGTATACACCGTAAAAATAATTGCAATTTGAAGTTATAATTGACAAATTGCGAGGTTTTTTTTTTTTTTTTTAAGTAACAAACATGCATGTAGGTTGTTTTTTTTTTTTTTTTGTTTCAAGGAGACATTAAATAAGAACGTACAATACAATCATAGCAATTTTAAAGTAACATTAAAGAAGACCTCTATTTCTTTTTTTTTTTATTTATATTCTACAATGGGTGTTCAACTTTTTTTTTTTTGTTACCTATTGAGCTCAGTTAAGTAATGCACTTTATGATTCATTGTCCCGCTTGAAGCTAACATAAATAAATACAGTGCTCACGGATCCAGTCCTCAAATGAACACTAGTTTTATAAAAAGTCAGATTTCAGCTTGTAGAAAGTGGTGGGGGGTGGGTGGGTTGTTTTTCCTTCCACACCCCCCTCCCCCCAGCCGCTGGTTTGCAATCCCTAGCCCACGCCTCACTGGTAGCCCAGAGCGGAGGCTGTGGTGAGTCTCTGCCCATACAGGGCGTAGGGGGAGTAGTAAGGTCCCGTGGCGGCGGGGACGGGCACTGGGGCGCCCGGGGTGGGCAAAGGGCTCTTGGAGTAGGGGTGGTAGCGGCTGCTGAGTCCCAAGGCGTGGTGCGGGCTGCGGAGGGCCAGCGTGCCGGGGCTGCCCGGCGCCCCGCTGGTGGGGATGTGCATGTGGCAGGCCATGGCCGCGGCGGCGGCGCTGGCCAGCGACGAGGAGCTGGGGTAGCCGGAGAGGAGTTTATCGGTGCCCGGGAAGGCCGTGTGGGTCCGCAAGTGGCTCAGCAGTTCCTCGGAGGTGGCAAAGCGCTTGTCGCAGGGTCCGTTGGCCGACACCCAGTTGCAGATGTGGGGCTGGGGGTCGTTGGGGAGCATGAAGCCGTAGGGGTAGAGGGGGTGGCCGGCCAGCGAGGGCGGGGTGGCGCCGGCCAGCGAGGAGTGGACGCTGTGCAGCGGGTGCGTGGGGTAGACCAGCGGGTAGCCGGACTTGAGGGCCGGGTCGTGGGCGCAGGAGGCGCTGGCGGCGCCGGCCAGGTGGCTGGCGCAGTGGTAGCTCAGGCAGTAGGGGTCGCGGCACAGGCTGGCCGTCATGACGGAGGGCGGCGAGGCGCCGGCCAGCGGGCTGGAGCCGGCCGGCTTGCTGCAGCCCAGGCTGCCGGCGGCGGCCAGCTGCGCCCCGACCAGGCTGCCGGACTTGGTGGGGTCCAGCGCCACGCCGTGCGGCAGGAACTGCGGCGGGTAGCCGGCGTAGGCGCCCGCCAGCGCGCCCGGGTAGCTCATGCCCGCCGGCGGCAGCGGGAAGACCGTCTGGCCCGGCTTGTAGGGCGACACGGGGGCCACCAGGCCGGAGCCCAGCACCGAGGCGGACGAGGTGGCGGTGCCGCCGCCGCCGCCGCCGCAGGAGGCCGAGTCCGCGGCCTTGGCGCCCGGCGCGCCCTCCGGGTGCGGCCCGCCCTCCGCGTTAATCCCGCCACAGCTGGCGCTAATCCGGCTGTGGCCCAGGCTGGCGCCGCCCGGCCCCCCCTCCGCGCCGCCGCTGCCCGCCTTGCCGCAGCCCTCCGCGTCCTTCTTCTCCTCCCCCGCCGCCTTGGCCTCGGCCGGCAGCAGCCCCGGCGAGCAGGCGGAGGCGCTGGAGCTGGGGCTGCCTGTCCTGGGCGTGAACGGCTGGCAGGTGGCGCTCGGCACCCGGAATCCCGACTTCTCCCCGCCCGCGGCCCCGCCGGCGGCGCCGCCCGCCGGGCCCGGCTCCTTCTTCTCGGCGCCCGGCTTGGAGTAGGGCTTGAAGCTCGACTTGTCCTCCACGCCGATGTCGCTGAGCTTCAAGGGGCCCGGCTTGGCGTCCTTGTCCCCCGCCGCGCCGTTGGCGGTGACCGAGGAGAGCTTGGAGGAGGGCGAGGGGTCGGGCTTGCCGATCTGCGAGCAGGTCTGCGCCAGCAAGGCCAGGGGGCTCTTCTTGGCGTCCAGCTGCGGGGGAGCAAGAGGGACAAACACAGGCAAACGGGTCAGCATCGGAGGGCTCACAGCACACACGGGAGCCGGCCGCGGCCGACGTGTCCCGCACAGGGCGGCCTGAAAAGGGAGCCACAATTTTGTGCGCATCCATCATCCTGACAGCTCCCCCCCCCCCCCACCGCCCCCATGCACCATTTTCCACAATGCCTTTAAAAAGGCAACAGTGTCTTTTACGGGGGGGGGGGGGGGGGCTCTGCAAAGTTCAGGTTTTCCTCTCGCCGCTGGCTCTGCCTCGTCCCCACCGCACGCGCGTCCCCGAAGGGGAGCGACTGCACCATTTCTAGCTGGCCGCACTGTTTGCCAGCCGCTCCGGAGTCAGCGGGCGCCCCGGGGCTTCCTGAGGGAGCAGACTTTCCCGGGAAATCATCCATTCGCCCACCCCTCCTTCAGAGTGGGAGTCCCTACAAACATCCCAAGGCGGAGAAGCTGGACTCGGAACCCCCCCCCCAAATACCCCATCGCAAGTGGGGTGTCATCCAAAGTCAGGCTAAGATCATGGGAAGCTGGGAGCAGCCGCACCCACATCCCCCCCCAAAATCAAGCCTATTTCGCACCTGGGGGGCCCTAGATCCAGCCCTCAAGTTGAAGCTCCCCCGGAAAAATAGGGGTGTAAAGCAACGCACAAACTTTCCCTGAAAGAAATGACAGTCCCCCCCCCGCCAGCCCAGAAAGCAGGGAGGTAGGTCCGGCTCGAACCGCCTTGCACTGTGGAGAAGGGCCGGGGAGACCGCCCTATGGTGACCGTGCAGAGAGACCGCCGGAGGGGCGCGGGGGGGGGGGGGGAGAGGAGGGAGATCAGGCATCGCCTGCGGCTCCTTACCTCGATGGGGCTGACGGGGGTGGAAGGCAGTGGCTGCAGGTACTCGGGGTGCAAAATGTGTCCCGTCCGAGCCGTGAGCATTTTCAGGACTTTGATGGGCAGCCGCTTGGCTTGGCGCAAGGGGTCCGAGGGCGGGACGGGGTGGCAGAAAGGCTTGGAACAGCTCGTAGTATTCCCAGCGTGCCGGTTCGGCCAGGCGAGATCCGCGGCGCTGCTGCTGCCGCCGCCGACGCCAAGGTCTCCGCTGCCGCCGCTGAGCTTCCTACTTCTTACCGCAGAAAGCGAGGGCGATGTGATCATGACCCAAAACCTCGCATGAAAACTGGGGCGAGTCGCGCTGGGCAGCCTCGGAAACTTTCTCTCTTTGGGAGGGGGGGGGGAGCCACACACGCCCCCCAACCAGCAAACTCGCCCCAACACTCCGAGGCAGAAAACGTCTCTGGCGGAGGCGGGGGGAGCCCGGCGAGAAGGGAGGGGGGGGGGAAGCACAATAATCCCGGGGAGGGGGTGCGTGCGTCTCGCTGGCTCCCCAGCTGCTGCGTTTGCCGCCCTCCTCTGCAGCCGCTCAGCTGTGCTGCTGTCGCTGCGCGTCCAGCCCCGGCTCTGGCAAAGCAACTCACTTCAAAAGCAGCTGAATTAGGCTGAGATTAAAGCCTTTGCCGCCTTCCAATCAAATGGGACCCCGAGGTGATTGGAGGGTCAAGGGGATGTGACGTTCCCCGGGCTGGCGCTTTTTTTTTTTTTTTTTTCCCCCCCTTCCCTACGGTTTTCATGGGCTCTCCCCTCCCCTTCTGGTTTTTTGCTCCTAGGACGGGCTGGGCGTTAATTTTGTGTTTCACATCCCCATGCTCCTCGCTCTCCGCAGCCTCTTCGACCGGGGCGTGCAAAAAAAGCAGGGACGGCGGCCAGAGCATATTTAAGACGCGCTCGCCCTTAGAAGCCGCAGCACAGGCTCTGACCGTCTTTACATGCGCCTTTCGCGAAGGCACTGATACAGCGTTTTCTGCTTATGCCCGCAGCCACCCAGGCCGTCATGTTGCGGCTGTTGTTTTATGCCCCCCCCCCCGCCGCCGCCTAGGGTGATTTCAGCCTTGGCACGTTTGTAATCTTGCCCCAGTAAACCGAGGACTAGTGCGGAGCGGGTTGGGTTATGTCCTGCCTGGCCCTGGAGGAAAAGGCGGCGTAGGCAGCAATTTTTCTCCCTACTGCTTCATATTTGCAAAGTGGTTCTGGACGTGAAACTTGATAAAGTCCGCCCTCCCCCTGGAAGCCCTCCAATCAGGCCTTTGATGACACTGGGAACCCAAGGCAGAGATTGGGGGATGTGACTGTCACATGTTTCCAGTGCTGCACCCGCCGCCCTCCTCCCCTCGGTTTTTTGGGTCTCTCCGCCCCTCCATCAATTGTCAATGCTCCCCAACCGCAATCAATCAGTTATTTGTCAGCCCCTGTCAATCCGCCCTTGATTTATGTCAACTTTTGTTGCTGATTACAAGCCTGGTGTGACTTGAAGGAAGAAGGGGGGGGGGGAGGAGAAAACGAAGGAGGAGAGAGACGGGCTTCTTTGAGAAAGAGCCATTCAATGTAAGGAATAAATCGTTCCCCGAGTAAACTCAATTTGTATGCCCACAAAAGGGAGAGTGACTTCTCCGAGACGCCACCGTATCTACCTTGGCGGAGCCGCTGTAATTAACGAGGGTGTCTCTGCTGGGTGTATGTTTGTGTGTATGTGTGTGCAAGCCCCCTTGTCGCCTGCCTGGGTTATTAAACAGCTTCTTGGGCTCCTGAGGAGGAGGAGGAGGAGGGGGGGCGGGGGGGAAGAGGACGGAGGGATGAGTGGGGCGAAGAAGACGGACCTACCCATGGCTGGGCTTTTTTCCCCCGGCTGCCTGTCATTCAAGCGCTTGGCACGGCGGAATGTTTCGAGGAGAATTAAGATTGACACGTGGAGCTGCCGCGGAATGCCAACACAGGCTCGGCCAGGCTGGGGCCCCACTTACGGAGTTTTCGCTTTAGATAGCAGCCTATTGACTCGCCATTTGTAGCTCTGCTAACCTGGACCTGGAGCTGCCCACGTGTCTGTTTGCCTGGAATCTACCGACCGACCTACCTACCTGTGTGTGCAGCACACCTATGTATGTGTTGGGTGCACGCAGCCACCGAGTTTCTGGTATGCACACACGCACCTGTCTCCTCAGCCCTTCTTTAAAGATGTCACCATTATTTGTTCCTGAGAAATGCCCCCGGGGGTAGGTCATAGGCTAGCAGAGTTTGGTTCGACTTCGCCCTTCTTTTTGGTGCTCTGGGTTGGCTTTAAAAAACACCACCACAAAAATCCTCCAGCTTCTCTCCGCAGCCTCCAACCCTCTTCCTCCAACTCACTTTTTTTTTTTTTTTTTTTTTTTTGCACAGGCAAAATGTGTTAATCAATGTCTTACTTTTGTATCCGGATCTGACATGGGGGCCCACACCATCTCCAACATGCACAAAAAAAGGCCCTTCGGGAGATACAACGCGTTTGACAAGCGAAGTACAAGCCAACTGCTTGAGAAATCGCGTCCAATTCCTGACCTGGACTCCAGCTAGAGCGGGGCCTGATCCTGGAAAAGGGACGGGGAAACGGAAAGAACTCACTCCTGTGTGTGTGTGTGTGTGGTTGCGACTGCTGTATGTTTGAAACCCAGTCCCCACTCCCCAGACTAGTGTTAGTTCATGATCTTAGATTAGTAGCTACAGTTGGCATTTTCTCCCAGGTCTTTTTCCCTTTAAACCAGTCTCTTTCAATTCGGAAGTCACAGAAATATACGGCAGGTCTCTGTTAAAAGCCAGCTTTGTCGATGAAAAGCCAGCCGTCCTTGGGAGAGAGAGAGAGGTGTGTGTGTGTGTGTGTGTGTTAATACTAAGAGTTGAAAGGGGGAAAGGGTCCGTTTGTTCGTGCATCCCCCCCCCCCCGGGCAGATGTTAAAATAAACGGGGTCATTTTATGCGAGAGCGAAAACTGGAGGGCAAAAGGAAGGAAGATTTGCCTCAGAAATTGACCTTCCAGCAAGACTCACAAGACTTACAACTTCACTGTAAGGTCTCTCCCCCCCACCCGCCCCCGTAGAGTGGAAATGACTTAAATCTGCCCCGGGTTTCCCCCCCGGTTCTTTCTTTTGTTGTCAAGTCCATTTGATAAATGGCGTGCAGTAAAACTCTGGAATAAAAAAAAAAAGCTGAAACCTTCATTTGTGTTCATTTGCATTAAAGTGCTTGGAACAGCTGTTTTCCTTACAGGACCAGAGAGACTCCTATCTGTTTTCTCGTTGTATTTGTCCTGCCTCCCAGGGTGAAAGACTAAAGATTAATTGTCTTAAGGTAGAGTCAGTGGTGGGAAGGCTTTTTGGGGCGGAGGTGGGGGGTGTAGGAAGGCCCGGGAGGGGCCTCTTACAACGTTTAAACCGAGGAATCAAAGGTGATAACCCGGTACATGTGTAAAACAAGCGGCGTATTGATGACAGGGAAAGAGGGGAAAGTTTAGAAGCGAGAGGGAGAAAAAAGAACCCTTAATCTCAAACAGAAGCTACAGCAGGTAGTTTAATTAGCAACTTCAGAAGACAGCATGTTTAGCTCCGTGCCTTTGATGCGCAGTGTAAATCACATTTACACGTGCAAGTTTCCGGTGCTTTTTTTTTTTTTTTTAAGTAGAAGCTTATAAAAGATCTATCTCGGGTGCCCTCCTAAACCATTTTCCTAGCCTTGATGAACCATTCACGCCGCTCAGAACTCACGGCGCACAGTTAAAAGATGAGCGTTATAGGAGCGTTCTTAGACGCGCAAAAGTATGAGAATGGTGCTTGCTTTTGGCGGGGCGTTCTTGTTTGTTTTAATGAACCAGGAAAGATAGTTTCTACCCTGCCTGGGCTCCGTGTTTAATGATCCTATGAAGCCGGGTTTCCGTTTGGCATTTACGGGTTGAAATGGTGGTGGATTTGTGATAAAGCTCCGCTTCAAAACAAAACTAAGATCTGGAGCAAGGAGAGAATTAATTAACGCGCGCCGATCCCCACTTTCCTTTACCTACCAGCGATTGGCAAGGATGTCAAGTCGATTTTATTTGCACACAATGGGAATGATTTATTTTCTCTTAAAAGGGAGTGGGCTGGCAAGATATTTGAGGAGGAGAAGGGAGCGAGAGAAAAGTTTGAAAATGCCTTGAACTATTCACTGTCGAGATGGCTAATCAGTATTGAGGCTCGCGGGCACCCGGGCAGCTTTTCAATGCGGTTTGCCTTTCATCTCAAGCTGGATGGAGGCGCTCAATTAAAAGCCTATCAGTTTGTAAGTAAATCAACGCCTATCAAAGTTGTCACATCAAACAAAACGATTATTATTGCAGCCCGCCTCCCCTATTAATCTCCCTCTAAAATAATCCGCTTGACAGGTCAGGCTGGTGAGCTGCAAACCCTGGTCAGGATCATCCAAAAATCCCGGACTCTTTCCCCACGGGAGAGGCAGGAGCAAAAAATCTCCGCACCACATCGCCTGCTTGGGAATCTGGCTCTTTCTCTTGGCATTTCAATGCCACGTTGTGTGGCTCGTGTTGCGAAAGGATGTTTAGTCTTTTACACTGGACAACCAGCACTCACCAGGCCTATAATTATTTTTTTAAAAAACACCCACAGTTCTTTGCTTTTTAGTGAGACCTCCCTCCCCAGAAAAGTGAGTTGACTGGTTTGTGTGGCCAACTCGAATATATTTCCCCTATCTGTCTCTTTCACGGCTTAATTTGTATTTTGCCTCCCTTCACCCACGCAAGGGAGTTCTAAAAAGATTTGCATTGCCACAAATAGTCGTAAGGGAGGCATTTTTGCGGATTTGTTTGACTGCAAACACGATGACTAAGAAATACGGTCCATCAGAAATACTGCGTGTGCATTCTGGAGAAAGAAAAACTTTTTTTAAAAAAAATAAGAGACTGGGGGTTGTGTTCACACTGAAATTGATCCATCTCCATCGGTGCCCCGCCGTAGGGCGGAGGGGAAGGAGGGGCATTTATTTTCAATGCTGCGCGTGTTAATAAAAGAACATATTTTGAATGCTTGCCAGCAGCGGATTAGATTTCTAAACCTAGCCTCTGTTTGTACTGGCTAATTCTGCAAAAATATTTAACATCAGGGTGGTAATTGCCTTCTTAAAATATATAAGCAAGACCTATCTGAATGCATTCTTTGCCTCGTCTGCAGGAGATACAATTATATGTTCTTATAAACAATAGTCATTTTAGAGCCATCTGCAAGATAATAGTCGTGTTTAAGTTAATATGCGCGTCAATTGTCAGTGATCTGTTGAACCAACTAGCAGGAATTTACATGTTTACCATTATTTTGGATAACATGCATGTTCCTAAAATGTTTCCTAGAGTGAGTTGTCAGGCCCCTTCCCCGTTATTATGCTAGGAGAGAAGAGAGAAGCTAACATTACCAATGAAATTAAACTTTTCTCTGTTAAAGCCTCTGTCAGCTGCGCCTATTGCTATAAGAGTTTCTTTTGTGTGTTTGTGTGTGTGGGTGAAGATTTTACCCCCTAGGTTGGAATCTATTTACTAAACAGCTGTGTTCCAAAAGTAGCCTGCCTCTTTTATGTCCAACGTGGTTATTAGTTCACAATTCAGTTTTATTTTAAATAAGATTTAAGGTCACTTTAAAGGGAGTTGGGGCAGCAAAGCAAACGAGTTTGATGACACAAAAAGGTTGTGACGTTTCCTGTTAAATGCATGTAGATGTATGATCCAGGTGGCACTACTAAATGTACTAAGGCTAACCTCTCAATCGTCAAATAACTTCATAAGTCCAAATTCAGAACCTTTTAACAAATTAATATTTACTGCCACGACTGTAAGAGCGAAATAAATAACTTTCTAGCAGTAACACGTTGGGTTGATCATGGAATCGCAGAAATCTCAAAAGCTGTTAAGCTTTCTTTGGTACAAGCCCTGGGAGTATGAGAATAATATTAAGCACATATTTAGTTACAGTAATCCTTCATAAATTAACAGTGAGTCACGCAAATGGAGACAATCTTGCAGCGTCTTTAGTTGGATCCAGGACTGAGACCTGGTTTACTGACAAGTTTGTTAAGGAAAGTATGCAGATCTAACAGATGTAGCTGAGCAGTATTGGGACTGGTGCCCATTTAAATCTAAAGGAAAACTGCAAGCTACATATACAATTGATATTTGCAATCCAGGTACCTTTTGCTCCATACACAAACGGCAAGTTGGCTATACTCCCTGGAATAATTACACACTAGCTGTGTGTGTGGGCGGGGGTGTTAATATTTCCATGTTTCTTCCATCTCCCCAATTTAGGTATATAATAGTCTAGGTCCATGATCCTGAAAAGGTTTTAAAAAATTAATAACGTTCAGAAGTGAGTTTGTTTCCAAGCACCCCCTATTGATACTTTTTTAGGTCTTTCCCCTGATCCTAGTTACTTTCATCTTTATTTTTTACACCCTAAAATTAATTCCTCCTAAAGTCCATTTTTCATTGTGGACTGTACTAGTGACGTACAAATAATTTACATCAGCGTTCATCAGGGCTGCCCTGATGTGATGGATCATTTTGTTGAGTTGCAGTAAAAGTGCAGAATGATCTATAATGATGTAATATATACATTAAAAGGGTGTCTGGATGATCCGAGTTTTGCTAAAAATGTAAAAGGGCTTTTTGATTGATAACAGGGTTGCTGTTTTTCTGCAAAGGCTGTCACAGGCTGACACAATGCTTGAGTTATTAGAGAGGAGAAGGGCAACCATAAATTTCCAACGTCAGGCAAAAACTCTCTTTATTGTCTATATGATGGATAGGCCTCCGTACTAGACACCAAATACTTCGTATCACCCTTAAATGGGAACACATTTTTCGTGGCCATAATTCATGTTTTTTAAATAGAAAGTTTGAAATGCCTGCCTATATTTCACAATCCTGACATATTTATGAATCACTCCCTGCATGCAAATATAATTATTTAAAGCACTGAGGTGACATATGGGTTAGAAATGTACCAAATGCTGTTAGTGGAGTGATTTTTTTTAATTCCCTAAATTGAACACCATAGAAAACTCTGCCTGTCTGTTCAGATCAATAAAGTCGAAGGTGAAGTTTTACTGATTCTGTCAGTGCCACATACAGATATTCGGTTTTGATTAGGTGAAACTGACAAAAGAGGAGTCTTTTCGCAATTACCATTAGGTTAATGAAAGAAACACTCATCTTCTTTCCTGGCTCATTATTTCTTTAAAGAATAACTGGCTTTAAAAAAAAATGAATCAGCCAGAGGAAAAGATCATAGATATTGTTTAGCAGAATCTATTTTTCGTCCAGATCCTCTGTAACGCTTGGCTCTCAGGAAACACATGCAATCATTTTCATCGGACAAAAGGATGTTTCCGAAAATAGTATTTAAGTTTATCTACCTAGCCGGAACGACGAACGAGAGCCGATTCTCGTGAGTTACAAAGCTAAACGCAGATTTGCAACGGACAAAAAAAAAAAAAAATCAAATGTACTTTGTAAATGAAATACACTAACTACGTGCTGCCTGCGTTTCCTGGTTGCAGACCGGTGTATTGCTTTTTCCCTAGCTGTATTGTAACATTACACTGAACCGCAAAGCTGTTTATTTGCCTATAACACACACACACACACACACACACGTCTAGATACACAGAGAGATTTTCACTGATGGAGGCAGGTCAATTTTGTCGTGGATTTTGCCCAGCGTCTGCCATTTGGAAAACACCCGGGTTGGTTATGAACAGATAAAACACCTTCTCATATTGTTACCGTCATGCGTCCCCATTTAGCTTGTAACCCAGCCAGCGAACTGCTAGATTCAGCCGGAGCTCCCCGCTGCAAAGAGGACCGCTCCAAGCCCTAGAGATAAAACCAGCCCCGCTTTCTTGTGTCACAGGCAGCAGTTTAAGCTTACAGCTCTGCTGCGCGCCGGATTCCGAAACCACGCACCCGCCCCCCAGCTGTCTCCACGTTACCTGTGCGTTTACACGGGGCGCTCGGTTCGAACACACAGACCCCCGCTATAGTAAGAATTATGCGGCCAATCGGGTGGGTTATTTTTTTTTTTTTTAAATAAAGGACCCTGGTTGGGGGAGCTGGACAGGTCTTAAAAAAGGAAGAAAAAGCAAGAAAAGCCAAGTTACCCACACCTCGGAAGGAGTAAGGCAGAGATTACAGGGCAACATCGCAACGCGAGAGACCTGCAGGCACAAAACCCAGCCAGCGACCACTGGCCGGGCGAACCTAGCTCGGAGGTGCTGCTAGAGCCACGCTGCCGCCGGGGGAGGGGTTTGCTGGTGACGCTTCCAACAGGCCCTACAGCTCCAGTTCCCTGCCTGCCCCCGCTTCGCTAGCGTTGTGCAGCCCAGCCCCGCAGCCCTGCCGCTGCAAAGCCGAAGGCGCCGGTGCTGGTAGACCGGCGATGGAGAGAACAGCCCCAGCGAGGACGAAAGAGGATGGCAGAGCGCTAAAGGAAAACTATTTGTATGAAAAAAACTTCTACCAGCACCAGGGAATAAGCCTCGCTGCTTCTGGGCCCAGATCCAAATCTCCCACCTCCCTGGGCTGGAGAGGTTACCGAAAAAAACGGTGGTGTGGATGTTCCAGTGCAGCTATTTCGAAATAACGACTCCCCGGAGTAATTCGAACTAATGACTCCCCGGTGCATCCTGGGGCTCTAAGGCTACATCTAGACTGCAAGCCTCTTTCGAAAAAGAGTATCTAGACTACAACCGGATGGTTTATTAGGTGATGAGCTTTCGTGGGCCAGACCCACTTCCTCAGATCAAATTCTGGAAGAGAATTGGCATGACCATATATACCAAAGGAACCATTGTATTCCTTTGGTATATATGGTCATGCCAATTCTCTTCCAGAATTTGATCTGAGGAAGTGGGTCTGGCCCACGAAAGCTCATCACCTAATAAACCATCTTGTTAGTCTTTAAAGTGCTGCATAGTCCTGTCTTTTGTTTCAGCAAGATCAGACTAACACGGCTACGTCTCTATTACTAGACTACAACCAGTACTTTCAAAAAAGCAAGCTGCTTTTTTGAAAGAGAGCGCCCAGGCAGTCTGGATGCTTTCTTTCGAAAAAGCACAGTTTGCATTACATAGTGCCTTTTTCCGAAAGAGCACTTTCAAAAAAAGGCATTCTTCCTCGTAAAACAAGGTTTTCCACAGAAAAAACCCACCACATTTTTTCGATTTACTTTCAAAAGAACGCGGCAGCAGTTTAGACGGGGGGGGGGGGGAGGAGGGGCGGGAAGTTTTTTCGAAAAAAGGCCACTTTTTTCTAAAAAAACCCTGTAGTCTAGACACATCCTAAGTCTTAGATAGTGCATCCACACTAACAGAGCCTGCCTGGGGTAAATTTCAATGCTTCCCTGTAGTAAGGACACGCTAGTTGAATTTGTTAAATCGAGAGTTATTAAGTCGAATTTAGTCATTTCTAAATAGTTTCCTAGTGTAGACATGGCATTAGTGATAGTCTGTCACTGCTATTTATGATCTACCATATAAGCACCACTGCGTGCAAGGTGTTTTTTACAGACAATAACCAGGAGTCCAGTGGCACTTTAGCCCTGGTCTACACTAGGGAGTTATTTCAAAATAAGCCCCCTTATTTCAAAATAATAAGTGGAGTGTCCACACGACCAAACCTGTTATTTCGAAATAACAGGCTGGTTATTTTGAAATCTGCACTCCTGCTTTCCTCAAGAATATCACTTGTTTCAAAACCATTATTTCGAAATAGCGTTACTGTGGACAATCTGCTGTTGCTCTTTCAGAATAACTACTCCCCAGTGTAATTTGAAGTAATTAATTCCCAGTGCTTCCTGGGGCTCTAAGCTGAGGTAGCACTTCCACAATAATGGAGCCTGCCTTGGACTAATTTCGAGACTCCCCGTAGTGGGCACACACTATTTTGAGTTTGTTATTTCAGGAGTTATTATTTCAAATTTAGTTATTTTGAAATAATTTCCTAGTGTAGATATGCCCTTAGAGACTAATATATATATAGATATATATATAATCATGAGCTGGCATGGGCAATACCCACTTCCTCGGATGAGCTGGAGAGGAGAGGAGCTATTTATATTTTTGTTAGTCTCTAATAAGGGTGTGTCTAGACTACAGGGTTTTGTTGACAAAAGTGGACTTTTGTCGACAAAACTATACCTGCGTCTACACTACCGCCGAGTTCTGTTGACATAACATCAGCAGTTTTGTCGACGGCGGTAAACCTCATTCTACGAGGAATAACGCCTTTTGTCGACAGACTGTGGTGGCATCCCTTAATTCAAGGGACCCAACAGAAATGTTGCCATTTTCCCATTTGGTTGCCCCAAATCACCACCTGTCTCTCAATCTTTTCTGTGAGCCACCTCATTCAGCTAGCTCTCACACAAGTGTGGACACATGGTCAACTCATCCATCCACTGTGATTTACTTGTGCACGCCACCTGGGCCAAATGAGACTGTGCAACAGGCTGGCCGCTCAGTTACCCATCCTTCCTCACTGACCATCCTAATGGCTTTAATCATAGAATCATAGAATCCTAGGGCTGGAAGAGACCTCAGGAGGTCATCGAGTCCAGCCCCCTGCCCAAAGCAGGACCAATCCCAACTAAATCACCTCAGCCAGGGTTTTGTAAAGCCAAGACTCAAAAACCTCTAGGGATGAAGATTCCACCACCTCCTTAGGGAACCCATTCCAGTGCTTCCCCACCCTCCTAGTGAAATAGTTTTTCTTAATATCCAACCTAGACCTCCCCCACTGTAACTTGAGACTATCGCTCCTTGTTCTGCCATCCATCACTACTGTGAACAGCCTCTCTCCATCCTCTTTGGAACCTCCCTTCAGGAAGTTGAAGGCTGCTAGCAAATCCCCCCTCACTCTTCTCTTCTGCAGACTAAACAAGCCCAAATCCCTCAGCCTTTCCTCATAAGTCATGTGCTCCGGACCCCTCATCATTTTGGTTGTGCTCTGCTGGACCTTCTCCAATGTGTCCACATCCTCTCTCTAGTGGGGGGCCAGAATTGTACGCAGTACTTCAGAGGTGGCCTCACCAGTGCTGTTAACAAATTTGTATGATTGAATGCTTATATAATGTATCATCATGATTATGAATATGTATAATCTGTAATAATGAGCCTAATGTATGTAGTTTATGTATAATCATTTTTAATGAGCCTAATGTATATAGTTTGAGTTATACAGATACCCATGTAAAATGTCATCATTGTCCATAAAATTCATTATACATTGCTGGTGGCATTTATTGTAACTTAGCTGTCAATCATTCTAGGAAACCATTCTTGTAAAGCTACCTGACACGCAGCAGTACCTGACTGTTAAGTTTTGAAAACTCATGAATATGTATAAGGTTAGAGCGTTGGTATGAATATTCATCTGTTATGGTTAAGAGAACCAATCCCTTTAAAAATATGCAAATAAGCATCATGTACAGACCAATCATTTTAAACCAGAGTCTGCATGCTTATGCATGAGTCCAGCCTTTATAAGACAGAGCAACGCCCGTTTTAAGCGTTGCGTCAGGGCGTCAGGCTAGACTTAAGATAGGCTAGGCTAAGTTAAGGTTAAGTCAGGCGGAAGGCTTGTACTTAACGCCATAGGTTTAGTTATTAGGTAGTTTAGTTTTTAAATAGTTTAGTTATCGTCGTCGTGACTGTTCGTCAGGCAGCGTCGGTCAACGCATGTCGGCCGTCGTCGTGTCTGTACGTCGGGCGCATCGCGATTTAGATAAGGTTTTATTTTAGGTTAAGTGTAGGTTAGGGTAGTATAGAGTCTAGCTTCCATCGCCGATTCCAGCTGCATCCAAAGTGCAGGAAGAGTGTCACAGACCACACGACTTCGTGGAAGGTGAAGCGGCCATCTTTGATCTCAACCAGCCTTCGAGGGATCGCCCTGGCTGCTCCTCTCCCGAGATTTCAAATTAGCCAGAGGATTGAGGTCGCCAGACTTCGGCCTACCAACGTGGGACTCCTGGCTGTTCCTCTCCTGAGGCCCGAAAGGACCAACGGGTCGAGGTCACCAGCAACTCGTCCATCGTCGCCGCATCGCTAGACTCTGTTAAGTATCATTGTTTATTTAAAAGGGGATTGCCCCCTGTTAGTTTGAGATATATTTGTTACAATATAGTCCTGTTGTCTAAACTTATCCAAATTGTTACGTTTTTATTTATCGGCCGCTGTCTTTGGGTAAGAGCAAAGCCGGTGAATAGATACGGTTTTCGGTGTCGCACCTAACATCATAGATTTTAACTAGGCTAATTAGGACCTAGGAGTAGTTATTATCAGTTGTCACCCCATAAGGGTAACAGTGCTGAATAAAGGGGAATAATCACTTCTCTAGATCTGCTGGCAATGCTCCTCCTAATGCAACCTAATATGCCATTAGCCTTCTTGGCTACAAGGGCACACTGTTGACTTTCAAGGGCTTTCTATACATGTTGGGCTGATGTTTGACAAGAAAGAGCCACACGCAGAGTGGGTCTGTCGCCAACCAGTTGGAGAAGTGACCAAAGGGCTGACCCAGGCTCTGAATGGTTGTGTGACCTTTCTGTACTGCATCATTTCAAGAGGACGGCCACCTGTGCACTCATTGTTGCACTACATGGCTTCCCTGGAGGTACATAAGAACAGCCATACTAGGTCAGAAACAACGGTCCATCCAGCCCAGTGTCCTGTCTGCCAACAGTGGCCAATACCAGATGTCCCAGAGGGAGGGATCACAATAGGTAATCCTCATGTGATTCCTCTCCTAGTCTTAACCACATCCTCTGGCAAGGAGTTCCAGAGGTAGAGCGAGAACACATTGTAGCTTCAGCTCCCAAACGTACAGTCATCTTCTCCTGTATTTTACTGAGAGCTTTGTGGGCCACTGGAGCTGCGATAGGAAAGGGATAGCTTAAAATTCTACACCCTAGAAAAGGGGAGAGAGGAGGAGGAGGGACTAGAATAAGCTTCACTTTCCCGCTATGTTTCTGTTGTTTCTGGATTGAAAAACAGAAGTTGCAAATACATGTGACCTTTCCTCTGATTCAGCCCTTTTGCTCTGTGAACCAGAACTGGGCAAATCATCTTTCCTGGACAATCCATGCAGCAGTTTGTTTCAGTTCCTTGGGCATGGTTTTTGCTCAGCCTGATATTTCTGATCTGTTCTTTTGCACGACATCAGGAACTGGAAAAGTGGGAGGCCTGCAAAGACTGTAAAAGACACTTGATGCAAAATTTCTCACTTTGGCATTTTTGATCATGCATCCTAGAACAAGTTTTTTAGGTGAACAACAAAATGAACCAGTGGTGGGGGTGCTCTATTCCTCCAAAAGTCCCAGGGATTAGGAAAATACTGGAAAATAGGGGCTGACTGATCTATTCCTACCTCTTCTTCTATTCATGATTTGCAATATTTTCCTTCAGGCAATCTTGTGCCTGTAGGAGGATTGGCCTATGTGGCAGTTCTTGCCCATCAAAAGGACAGCTCCTCTTCTACCCCTGCCTCTTTCAGTATTCATGGTAGGTTTGCATCCTGAGTGGCTGGGGAAAGAATTGGGCTGAGGCAGGAAAGTAAGGCATCTGTTCAAGTAACCTCCTTGAATAAGCAGTGTAGTCATGGAGAGCTGAACCTTGATTTGAGAGCCAAGAATTCCTGAATTCTAAGCTACATCGGCAAATGACTCACTCAGTGTCACTTCACTTTATTGTCTCCGTTTCCTTATCTGTGAAATGGGGTAATAATACTCAGTTACTTACCTCAAAGGGGTTGAATAAGGATTAAATACCTAATGCTTGCATAGTACTTTGAATGTGCCAGGTCACACATTCTGTTGTCAATTACACTGGTGTAACTATAGGCTGAACTGGGTCCCTCAAGAACTATATGAGTGCTAATTGGACCCTCAGGGAACCAGCCCCCGTTTTCATTGGTATCAAAGTACTTCAGTGTTTCAGATACAGGGTAAGAGTTACACCTGCAATGTGACGGGGCATCTGCCCCACAGTGGTCTGCAAGGGGCTCATAGGCTACATCTACACCAGGGGTTCTTAACCTTTTTACCTTCACACCTCCCCCTGAAAGTGAACTTCATGTTCACACCCTCCTGGGAGCCATTTTGTGCACAGCCTAGCCCCGCCCCCTCACCTGACAGGAAGCTAAGGGGCGTGGCTAGGACTATAAGAACTCTGCCAGGGAGCTCAGTCGGGGCCCAGCCTCTGGGGGGAGACAGAGGCCTGCCCAGAGCTCCTGGCTGATGAGGCTGAGACGTGGCCCGGGCCTCCCACAGCCACCTTCCCTCAAGCCAGCGAAGGCTTCCCTGCCTGGGCTGCCGAGGCCTGGCCAAGCCGGCCAGCAGGGCTACCCTCTGACCTAGAGGAACCCAAGGCTCTACTGGTGCCTGGCGATTTGGAGGACCAGCCTGAGCTGAAGGCCCGGCTCGAACCCCGAGGCCTGCCTGAACCCTGGGACCTGGCAAACCAGCTGGACGCAGCCGTCCGAGCTAATTCCCAAGTCTGACGGCTGGTGGCGCTGTGGGGTGAGTGAACCCCGTTACAATGCCTAAATGAATAATATGAGCTTTTTACTTTGAACCTTTTCCTAACAAATTTACGTAATATTTGAAGATGAAAGTCGGCAATGCTCACGTACTGTTATTATAGTGTGTCGTCACATAGGCCTAATTGATTTGCACTGCTATCGTAGTGTGCCGATCTCTAGAAGTTAATCAGAAATTAATGTTTATAATTTTAATTCATAATATTAATTATGAAGCAATCTAAACTTTAGAATTTTATCCAGTGAGAGGGCAATTGTAATTTTCTGGGAGGCCCCTCACACCTCCCCTGTATCCCCTTCACACCTCCCCTGGGGAGGCGCACCTCACTGGTTAAGAACCCCGGTCTACACTATGAGTTTTCTTGGCAAAAAATATGCTAATGAGGGACTCATTTGCATGAGTTGCAATCTCATTTGCATATTTTCTGCCGATCCGTTTTTGCACTAGGGGTTTTTGCACAAAAACAAGCAGTGTGGACCTTTTCTTTTTGCGCAAAAACCCCTTTTTCCGCAAGACCCTTATGTTCCCAAAAAGGAGGTATACCGATCTTGCGGAAAAGGGATTTTTTTGCACAGAAAGAAAACGTCCACACTGCTTGTTTTTGCGCAAAAACCCCTAGTGCAAAAATGGATCAGCAGAAAATATACAAATGAGATCGTGACTCATGCAAATGAGTCCCTCATTAACATATTTTTTGCTGAGAAAATTCGTAGTGTAGATGTAGCCATAGAGCCCAAGAGGAAGCTAGAAAGAATTCCCGGCTGGCTGCTAAGACTGGCCGGCTGAGGCCCTGAGGTAAGGATGAAGATGCTGGGGCCATAGGGAAATAGCTTTGCGAAATGTACTGAGAGGTTGGAAGTGGCGTAGCATGTAGCTGACAGATACAGGGTGCCCGTGCTGGCATCTGGAATAGAGGATGGGGCTAGATCTCTCCTCTGCTCCCACTTGCCACTGGAAAGGATTGGCCAGTTGGACTGTGGTACTAGCCCCGGAAAAGGGGGAGCGCAGATTGTGGCATGGCTAAAAGGCAATGAACAGGACACTGGTCCTTAGAGCAAGGTGGGGCCAGGAGCAGAAGTGACAGCAGGCAAGACACCACCGGGAGTGGGTGTTCTGACTGGCAGAGTTAATCCCCAGAACAACCACCAAGAGATGCCAGTGGGGTGAGTGGAGCCTATCACACGTCGTTCTATATTTGATCGTGCTGCGGAATTCCATATTCAAATCAAGAGGGTGATCTCATTCTTGTTTGGGATGTAATGCTTAGTTCATTCTACCACGTTTGCCTGTATGATAGATTGTTATTTCATAGGACAGTGCCACTGGGAGTTTTATTTTATTTCCTGTTATTTCTGTGCACTTATATTTCTCCACCTAAGAAAATTCTCTCCTGCAATCAAAAGCACCAAAATATATATGACATATCAAAATACAAATAATGCAATAAATACATACAAATGCCTTCTGGCCCTTTGAGAGTTGACATTTATGCCATATGTCCTTTAAAAATCTAATTTAGATGTGCAGTATGGTACTGGGTTTGACCCAGCACTTTGATCTCATGAAGTATCCCCATATTGGTGAGAGACAGGTGCAAAGTTTACTACTGTCTGTGGATAGTAGACTTGTTTGAATTTTATTAATATACAAGGGCACCATTAGTGAACAAACTACACTTTCTAAAATGTAATTTATTTACATTAAATAACCTTATTCTCTGGTTGGATAGCTCCACGACAGAGAGAAAATATTATCATGTGGAGGCCACCCCAGTTAGGGTCTGATCCTGTTCCCATAGAAATATAAAGCAAACATTCTCAATTATTTTGATGAGGATGGTATTGGGCCTTGGTTATGAATTGTCCGGGTTCAGTAACTACCCTTGTGTATTGGTCACACTTTTGTCATGCAAGCCACGTGCCTCAATAACGAGTCCAGAGAAAAAAACTGTTTCCTCCCAAAATTGGAACAAGCAAGGAAACTATAAGAATATAGTATGTTATTACATAGCACCGTTGAGACTCCTCTTCAAAGCCTACAGTTTTGGAGTCCAGTCTGTGTATGTGTTTACAGTTGTTTCATCCTCTCTGTAGTTATTAACAGTGCGTACGTTTTATAAACTAGTGAGGGGAAAAAAACACCAGTAACTCTGAATCAGCAGTCCTCTTGCTTAGTAGCACAGAAAACCAGAGGAGGCCACTTAAAAGTAGAGCAGAGAGTATTTTCGGAAGAGAGTATGTTTCCAAATGTGGCATCAGGTTAAGCAAACATAGGACGGTTACAGGTTTAAACAGCCATTCATAGCTGGATCAGAAAATCATCTTGGCCAGCCCCAGCTTGTTTCTGTTACACTTCCAAAAAAACACCTACAGGACAGGGGGTGTGATCTTTTAGTGTGAACAAGCTGATTTGGGGACCAATCTGGAATGTTTAAACAATCCCATGTAGTTGACCGTGACTTTAGGGTCTGAGGCTGAGATTCCATGAGCTGAGTGGGCTGCAACTCCCCAGGTTAGCTCAGGCTGCTTCCAAGCTGACCTCTTTCAGTAACCCAGGAGAAGAGAGGGTTGCTGGGAAATGTAGTCCCTTCTGTCCCCATGTTGTAGTCCTCTTTGTATATGTATTGCTGGAGAGGGGTGTGTAGCCAGTGCACCCATGGGAACATTAAATTATCCAGAGCACGTGTTGCATGCTTGCTTATATTTTATAATGGGTTTATATAACTATATTGTATAATTGTATTTATTTATTTTATAAATAATAATCACTCATCATTTCTTTTATGTAAGCAGCTGTAGGCTGGATCATGTTAGTACAGTGGTTCTGCACTCATTCCTTCTCCAGCCCAACCCCAAACAGCCACTCGTACTGCACCAGCTCAGTACTAGGCTCTGTAACATGTCAGGGCATGACATGTAATTCTGTTCCATGACGGCTTACTCCTTAGGCCAGTATGGTTCTGCTAGTCTAGGGTCTTCCACGGCCACTAGGAACCTGGGTGATTTTCACCCTTACAGCGTTAGGGACTGAGACAGGCTCTTTAACTAAAGAAAAGTTAATTTAGTGCTCATGAAAGGTGCCAGATAGGTGATACCAGGGAGTGAAGGCGGAAATGCAGCACTGTGAGAAGCAGTGAAAATGTCCTTGCGCTGCTCTGCCAATGTGATTAGAGAGCAGGTCAGTCATGCTGATTCTGCAAAGGCCGCAGTTGCAGGGCTGGATTTTGCAACAGCAATACCTGCCCACTGGAAAATGGATTAAGACTATCAATCGATTTCACACAGACTGCCTAACAGCCACTCCATGGTAACAACTTTTACTTGGGCCAGGCTTGAGTTTCAGAAAAATAAGGCAGAGAGGGCTCCCTGTTTTTGTTCTTAAATGTGAAAGTATTTGCAATTTTTAGCTCTGCATATTTATCATGCTGCTGACTTGGGTTCTTTTAGTTTATTTACAAAAATCTTTTTCTTTTTATAGTTCACTTTTAATGGATGGGTTCAGCTCTGAATGTCATTGCTCTTTTATCAGTTTTGGTCAAATTCTGACCAGTGTATACGGGTGTGGGGTTTTTGTTTGTTTTTCAGTAGTAAGAATGCTTAAAAGTTTCCACTCAATCACTTCATATAAAATGACCTGGAAAAAGCCACCATATCTAATGTAAATTATTCTAATGTGCACCATACCCTGAACTATTAAAGATTTGTAAATGTAAACTGAATAGTGTCTGCCATTACTATTTAATACAAATGGGTTTGAATAGTTGGAAGAAATATTAACTGCGTAATGCATAGTAGTGATTGAGATATCGCTGTCATGAATGGTACTTCTTTAGAGATGATGAAAAATGTTTGGGTAGTTTACAAAACCAGCACGTAAGATAAGAGCATCTGGGAATGGTTAATATTTTTAGCCTGTGTATTTTCTAACCCTAACCTTTTTATGTCTTAGTACATTTGTAAATGATTCGAGTGCTCTTTTTCACCATTTGCAATGACAAAGCTCCCTTTGATTTTAGAAAGATATAAAGAACCTACAAGTAATTTAGGGCTTAAAATCAAATAGCAAAGCCTATCTCAAAGCCGTGCTGATTAAAAATGCCCTTTCTCCATTCACACCGTGAAACTCCTGTAGCATTAAGGAGATGCAGAGCCACCCTATGGCAGTAGCTGGGGAATTCCCCTTATATTGAGGCACACCAGCCTGTCAAAGATTTGGCTCTGTTGCCAATTTCAGTCTCCTCCCTGAGGCAGGTGGGGGCATAGCTGGAGCACACATCCCACAATACAGGGTGTGGAGGCTGCTGGGAGGCTGAATTTAGCAGATTGGATGTGGCTAGGTGGAAAGGTGTTAGAAAACCACCTACTTCCTGCCCTATCACCACTATCCTTAGATGTACCAAACACTTGAATAGGGTGACTGGGTCCTTTAAGGGTAGCAAGAATTAGGAGTCTGTTGATTTCTGTTCCGTGGAAGGGCAAAGGCAGGTTTGGGGGTGGGGGAGAGGAAGATGATCTCATGTGGGAAGGGATGGGAGAATACTTAATGATTGGGGGAAAACCAGGCTACTATTTCTGTAAGGTTCCAGGACCAGGAACCTTGTGTTGCAGGATGGGACAAAGGTCCTTCTTTCCCAACCCACCAGAAAGAGCCCTGGGGAAAGAGGGTGTGTGCTGCTTTCTCTCTCATACGAGGGAGAGGCCAGTAGGGGAAGGAGTGGTGGATGCTGGCTGCCCTTTCCTAGCTCAGGGAAGGAAAGGGTTAAGTAAGGAGGGGCTGTCCAAGAGAATTGCTTTAGGGCTACTGCCAGCTTGAATCAGCACAGTCTCAACTGTGGGACTTCCAAAGCAGGGAGAAGGAGGGTTCATAGAATCTTAGGGCTGGAAGAGACCTTTGGAGGCATCGAGTACAAACCCCTGCCCAAAGCAGGACCAACCCCAACTCAATCATCCCAGCCAGGGCTTTGTTAAGCCGGAACTTACACACCTCTAGGGATGGACATTCCACCCCCTCGCTAGGGAACCCACCCCAGCGGTTGGATATCTGAGGCTAAGGACAAGGTAATAAATCAGACCCCACAAAAAGGGGGAGTCTTGCTTTTAGGTCTGAGAGGCAATTATCGCCGTGACTGTGGGGGGCGCTGAGGGCTGGGTGCCAACGGGGCCAATCCTGGCCATGAGGGTGGTACTCTAAGGTGGCAACCCACTTCTACACAACTAAGTATCTGGCCCAGACTCTCTTTGTCAGTCATTCATGCTTTCTGCTAAGCCTGAGAACGAAAGCTCTGCTAAAAGAACATGACGTGGTAAAATCAAGCCGTTGCAAACTAGGACATTCTGGTGCCGAGGTTGCATGTGCAGCTCTAAGTGGAACTTCTTATCTGTGCAGGATGGCACGGTCTTTAATTTCCTGCTCGCATACTCTTTTTCTTTTCCTGCATCATTCAGTACACGGTCCTCAATAGAGCCATGCTAGCTGGGGATGTGCTCAGGCCGTAGTCTGGCCCTGCTCCTATGGGTGAGGAGTTGCGGAGCAGAGACACATTGCATCAAGGCAAAGACTCTACCCAACAAGAGTGAGAGTGGTGGATCTCTCTTAGATACCGAAAAAATAATGAAGTTAGTGACCACAATTGCTTTGCATGCGCAGGTAGCTAGTACAGTAGGTTGGGATTTTCCAAAAAGCCTAAGGGAGTTAGGACCTCAACCGTCACTAACACTTCAAAATCCCAGGGCCAGGTTCTCCACTTGAAGTCTGTTGAGCTGAAGAAGCTCACACCAAATGAAGATCTGAACTCCAGGCTTATTTCTTTGCGCAGACAGGTAGCATGCTGCATTATCAACGCCCGGCGTGTGGAAATGGACCTCCCCAGAGTGTGCCGATATCAACAAAGTGACACAAAGTGTCATCATGAATCAAATCAACTGTCAGCAAACAAATGTGTACAGTGCTGTTTTAGATTACATAAAAAAATTAGAATGGCTAGACCGGGTCAGACCAAAGATCCATCTAGCCCAGGGGTGGGCAATAATTTTTGCCCGGGGGCCACTTCAAAAATTTTTGAAGTAGCCCCAGGCCACCCCAGAAGGGGCGGGGCCTAAACAGGAAGGGGCGGGGTACCCCACCCCCAGACCATGATTGGTCTGGGGGTGGGGAAGCCCCTTTGCCCTCCTTCCCACTAGGCACCAATGCCCTGGAAGAGGCTTGGCACACTCCCCGGCCAATCAGGGCCTGGGGGCGGGGGAGCGCCCGGAGCCTCCTCCCGCCCTACCAGGAGCATGTGGCACTCTGAAGTGCTGCGGGCTACTCGCAGGGCCGGGGCAGGGCGAAAGAAGCTTCATGCAGCTCCTCCGCCCCCAGACCCTGATTGGCCTGAGGGTGGGGGAGTGCGCGAAGCCTCCTCCGCTCTCCCCCTCCCGCTCCTGCAAGTAGCACGCGGCGCTTCCAAGCACCACGTGCTGCTCACAGGGCGGGCGGAGCCTTCGTGTGTTCCTCCCTCCCAGCCAATTAAGGCCTGAGGGCAGGGGAGTGCCCAAAGCCTTCTCCACTCTGCTCCAGGGCGGGAGGAAGCTTTGGGCATTCCCCCACCCCCAGGCCCTAATTGGCTTGGGGGCAGGGGAGCAGCAGGGCCTCTGCAGGCCAGATCCACCGGCTTGGCAGACCGGATCTGGCCCGTGGAGGCCCTTTTGCCCACCCCTGATCTAGCCTATTAGCCCATCTTCCAACAGTGGCCAATGTCAGCCAGGTGCTTTAGATTAGAGGAAACGAACAGAACAGGTAATCATCAAGGGATCCATCCCCTATCCATCCCCAGCCTCTGGCAAACACTTCTTAATCCAATGGCAGTATTGGAATTTTTGTATTCCTTGCTCTGTGAGAACCTTGGGCAAGTCTCCTGACCTCTCTGAACCTCAGATCTAACCAGAGAATGATAATATTAATGTCTAATGGATAGAAGTATCGTGAAGCTTAATTAAATAATACATATAAAATGCGTCAGGATCCTCCGATGAAAGGCACTGTGCAAATGCTAAGTATTTTTTCTCTATTTTAAAGTAGCCAGTAGAAATAATAAACGTGGATCATTATGAGCAGATACTTTTATTTTAGGAGCACATTTATTCACAATCTTTCCACTAGTAGGCAAATTATAGTACTGAACAGTGAATACAATTTGAAAACAGGCAATAAAAGGAGAAAGGAAATTAATATCTATTTCCATGCACTAAAAGGAAAAGAGAAACATTAATAACCATTTCCCTGTAGATTTAACATGGCAAATGTTATTTCTAATCTGTCAACAGATGGGTCTGTGGCTACAATCATGTAAGAAGCCATTAAACATAAAATGGAATCTCTAAATTCTTCCAGTAGGCTTATCAACTCCTCGGTTTGGTCACTTCTATTTCTAGGTTTAGCGATAACTGAATGATTTGCTGTTTGCCTTTCTATTTAAAACCGAACTGGTTTTTAATAATTATGCTTTAGAACAGGTACTGTCATTTTTTCATAGAGTGGACTTTTGATGAGATGTGCAAACTTCACGCAGGGGATCAGAGAATTCAGGAGAACCATGGGACTCAGGAAACTCCACCTTGACACATCTACTGGGCATGCTCAGAGTGGAGGTGGAGTTTAAAAGAGCACATAGCAGTCAGGGTGGTGCCGGAGAACCAACCACACTGGTAGCTCTTGGTGGGCTAGAGCAGGAGTTCTACTCCGCCCTGGAACAGATGTTAATACGGCGCTGCAGATGGCTGGGAAGAACCTCTGGACCCCTTCCATTTGAGTATGCATTGCAGGCCAACAGCGAGGCCCCCAGTGGGCCTCTGGAGAGGCAGGAATGCAGAACCCATGCTCATGTGGCATGCCGAAACTGCCAGTCCGAGGGCTCGGTAGGAAATCAATGTAATAGGAGAGCTTGGGTTTCCTTGCTGCATTGAAGACTCGAGCCACTAGGTGCTACTCCCAGTTGCAGACTTGAGCCACTAGGGCATGTAGGGAGTTAGGTCTCTGCCCACTGGGGAACCCTTCCTATTCTTTGAAATTGAATGTAACTACTTTTCAAAACAGATTGTCTTGTGAAGGCCTTCTTGTGCCGTCAGGTGGATTGCCTGTCCACCCATTTGCCAATGCATTTGGCAAAAATATCATTGGGGAGGTAATTAACATTGTCTCAGGCTACGTGTCACTGGGACTTGGCATTTGGAAATAAGGAGGTCGACTTAAGTACCATGTCAATTCCTTCTAGATCTGTGATGGGATACACTCAAGATGCTGCCACACCTGCCCCAGGAAAGGAGCAGTAGAAGAGTCCTCCAAGCAGCCTAGAGTGGGATGAGACAAAGTTCCCTCTTTCCCAAGTAGTCAGTCAGAAAGAGGCAGGGAACAGCCAATCAGGGCCTACAAGGGCCATATAAAGAAGAGCTGCTGCCACCACATAGGGTTGCCAGCTGTCTGGTATTGTACTGGACAGTCCGGTATTTGCGCTCTCTGTCTGGTAAAAAAAATCAGACAATACCGGACATGTGCAATGTCCAATATTTTCTGATTTTTCTGGCTGCGCACCAGATGGAAGCCTGGTGTGGGCGGGGGGAGCAGCTGGGAGTCCCAGCTGGGAGGCGGGGCCGCAATTGCGGCTGGGAGCCCTCAGTTGGTTGAGTGTGAGGAGGAGGGGAAGCCTCCTCCTCGCTCGTGTGTTGCTGGGAGCCTGCGCGAGACAGGCAGCGCCTTGGGGTCTGCAAGTGCCTGGGTCAGTCCCACTCTGCGCCAGCCGATTTGCTCACCTCCCCCCCCCCTTCCTGGCCAGCTGTTTTTCCCGCACTTCCCCTCTTGATCTTCCCCAGCCAGCCCCCCTGCACCGCCCCCCAGCTCTGCTTCCTGCCGGCCCGTTCCTCTTCCTGATCTCCCCTGGCCAGCGCCGCTGCACCCACCCCTGCCAGCTCTGCTTCCCGCCCCCCTTTCCTCCCAGCCAGTCCCACCCCGCTCCTGGCCAGTCCCCTCCCCCACCCATGATCAAGCATGTCCAGTTTTTTGGGGGGGTCTACCTGGTAACCCTACCACAGCATAGCCAGTCAATGTCTTGCTGGCGCTAGAGGAGTGCAGACGGTGCTCCCAGCCAGCCAAAGGGAACTGCAGAACCACAGACATCTCATTGGGGGCAGGAACAAGAAAGAGGTCCTGGCTGGCTGCTGGGCATGAACACAGAAGAGCCCTGAGGTAAGGATGAAGCATTGGCCAAAGCTGATAATGCAGGAAAGCAGCCAAGGAGAATGGAAGTGGTTTAGTTAAAGACATGATGGTATGTGGTTGCTATTCTTAGGGTCTCTGGGCTAGGCCTCAGAAAAGTGGGTGCCCCCCATGCTTCACGGGGGAAGAGGCCTACAGTTGGTCAGGGATAAACCCCCCAGAAGAGGATCTGAACTGTTAAGGGGCCCAGCTGGAGAGCGGGGGTCCGAACAGACTAGAGAGGGCCAAGACTCTCCAGGGAGGAACCCCAGGGGCATGACTCCCCCACCATGGCCAGGAGTGCTTAAAGACTTTGATGGACTAATAGCCCAGAAGGCGTCTGTCTGAGCTGTGATCCATACAAACGGTGTGTGACTCAGCTAGAGGGCTAAGTCACTAGAAACTGACAGAGAAACTGCCGAAAGGGGTCACCACGGACAGAAAGAGCAGCAGGCCCACACCTGGCCAGTGGGTGCTCGTGAGAGGTAAACACAACCCTTTTACAAGACCATAATTTGAGAACATCCGCTATAGAAAAGTGCAAGTTCTGTTTATAAAGGGTTAATCCATTGTTGTCAAGTCCAACAGATCAAATAGGTTATTTGACCATGGCTTATTGCTGTCTCCTCTGATGTGCTTCTTACAGACATGAGCACTCTGAGTCACATGCTTATACCTTAGATCACGCTGACATTTTGTAATCCATTTATAAAAGACACCTTAATATCCACACTGGCAAAATAGCTGTTTGGTTTGTTTGCAATAGCAAAACAGAAGGCAGCTGATAAGCTGGAAAAATGTTGGAGGCTCAGCTGTTTGGTAAAGATGCTTCAGTCCATCACAACAATTAACTTTACATATATCTCCAGTGTTTTGAACAGTGAATTAAGTCACTTCAGGGTCTGGGCCAGACTGGAAGTGAATTTTATTTTAAATGAATCCATTGTCTTATTCTTTTCTCCGGTAGCCCTGATACACAATGATATTTTTGGTGAAAATTCCCCTCTTATTGGGTCCTGTCAAATAAATTAAATTGCTCAAATAAACAATATTGTACTTAAAACACAATAAAGAGAAAACAATTAACCTACCAACGTGTGGCCAATAGCAATATTTTTATTGAAAGTTTACTCTCTGATTTGGATTGGACCCTTTTGTGGCTTTAGTTCTCAATAGCACATCTGGGATGTCATTTCCCTTTCCCTTTCCATTACAAAACTACAGCCATGATCCTGCATTAACATAAGCGGGGCTCTGGACAGGTGAGGGTCTGCAGTAAAGATCCTGATGTAGTACCAGTGTCTAAATGAATAATAACAACACAGATTCCCGGGCCACAGACTCTGTTTGTGGGACCTGGACTCCAGATAATGATACTCTGACCATCATTATTTTTTAAATCACATGAGTGGCAGGGAAAGGTGCTATAATGTCAGTTTTGAAACTAAAGACCAAACAGGATCAATATCAGTCCTGTCATTTCCAGTGCTCACCCTGCCAATCTACCTCAGCTCTGATCCGGAAACACCATCTCTAGGCATCAAGGCTATTTAAACTTCCAGGCCCATTCAGTCATTGTATTTTCTGCAGAGAATGCTGACAAAGAGGAGTCCCTGTTAGTGCTGATTGTGTGATGTGGATAGTCCAGCGGGAACTCCAGTGGGAACCAGTCAACTTCACACTGGCTCCCTTTGGCCCTTGCCAGTCTGGACTGGATTCCAAAAAGGAGCCTAGAACCAAAAGCTCTGTACCGAGTCATCAGCAGTCTTCCTTCACCTTTACTTAGAAAACAAGAATCATTAACAAACCTGCCACTTGGAACGCTCTCCTCCCCTCTGTGATATTGAACTGAGGACAACAGACACCAGTCAGGTATCATAACCTTTCCAGATGCCTTCATGCGTACATATGAAGCCAGTGACAATTCTATTGTTAAGCTGCTACTTCTCTTCTAAGGAAAACAACCTTCTCACTCCCAAAGCAAAGCAAAGGCAAGACAGATGGCTGAGTTAGTATCGTTTTATTGGACGGACTCGTGTTGGTGGAAGGGATGAGTTTCTCAGATATGCTGACTAAGCTCTACCTGAGGCCTGGGGAAGGAAGCAGCATGCCTGAGCTAAATAAAAGTTCAGACGTTGGAGGCGATCACTCGAAAAGAAGTGGGCAGTGGGGGGTTACAGTGTTCTAGTCCTTTGTACCTGATGTTTCTTTTGAGTGAACTCTAGCCAGATGAGACCTCCTTTGGTGACTTTGTGGTTAGGTGGACAAAGCAATGCTGAGAAATGGAGTTTGAAACATGAGGTATATAGCCAGGGATACTCTCTGTCTCCCAGCAAGCAAGAGGTTCATCTGAACTCAGCTTCCTTTTCTCCCCATTAGGGAATGGGAAGGCCTGGAGAAAGGAAGGGGCAGGCTGACTTTGGAAAGGTCCGACTGACTCCTTTGACTAAATCTGGGTTGAAACACTAGTTGGGGATTTTTCTGTTTCCTTTCTGCAGAGGTTAACTTAACTCATTTCATTTTCTTGTTGAAGTCCTGCCCTTGGGGGAAATTCCTTTCTGACAGGTGCTGGGTTTCCCTTTTCTGCTGAGTTGTTCCACCCAGCACAGAGGGGTGCTTCACGAGAAGTCTCATGTGTTTGTTTTTTTCATCCTGATCCTGGGGTATGGCTGAGCTGTAGTAGGTGCAGGACTGAAGAAGTGAGGGAAATCATTACAGGATAGCCAGCAGGTAGAGGAATCATAGAATCCTAGGGCTGGAAGAGACCTCAGGAGGACATCAAGTCAAGCCCCCTGCCCAAGGCAGGACCAATCCCAACTAAATCAACCTAGCCAGGGCTTTGTCAAGCGGAGACTTAAAAACCTCTAGGGATGGAGATTCTATCACCTCCCTAGGTAACCCATTCCAGTGCTTCACCACCCTTCTAGTGAAATAGTTTTTCCTAATATCCAACCTAGACCTCCCCCACTGTAACTTGGGACCATTGCTCCTTGTTCAGCCATCCGTCAATCCTGTGAACGGCCTTTCTCCATTCTCTTTGGAACCTCCCTTCAGGAAGTTGAAGGCTGCTAGCAAATTCCCCCTCACTCTTCTCTTCTGCAGACTAAACAAACCCAAATCCCTCAGTTACTCCTCACAGGTCATGTGCTCCAGCCCCCAATCATTTTGGTTGCCCTCCACTAGACCCTCTCCAATGCGTCCACATCCTTTCTATAGTGGGGGGCCCAGAACTGGATGCAATATTCCAGGTGTGGCCTCACCAGCACCGAATAAAGGGGAATAATGACATCTCTGGATCTGCTGGCAATGCTCCTCCTAATGCAACCTAATATGCCATTAGCCTCCTTGGCTACAAAGGCACACTGTTGACTCATATCCAGCTTCTCATCCACTGTAATCCCCAGGTCCTTTTCTGCAGAACTGCTACTTAGCCAGTCGGTCTCCAGCCTGTAACAATGCTTGGGATTCTTCCATCCCAAGTGCAGGACTCTACACTTGTCCTTGTTGAACTTCATCAGATTTCTTTTGGCCCAATCCTCTAATCTGTCTAGGTCACTCTGGACCCTATCCCTGCCCTCCAGTGTATCTACCTCTCCCCCTCGCTTAGTGTCATCTGCGAATTTGCTGAGAGTGCAATCCATTCCCTCATCCTGGTCATTAATAAAGATGTTGAACAAAACCGGTCCTAGAACCAATCCTTGGGGTACTCTGCTAGAAACTGACTGACAACCTGACATCGAGCCATTGATCACTACCCATTGGGCCCAACAGTCTAGCCAGCTTTCCACCCATCTTATGTCCATTTATCCAATCTATACTCCCTTAATTTGCTAGCAAGACCTTCCTTTCACTGCATCTTCCTGCTTTATTCATCTATTGCATGTAGAGTTGCCCTCTGAATCTATGGGAGTTCAGTGACATCTAAGCTACTGTGGGTGCTAAGGGGCCAGAAGTGATGGACGAAGCATGAAAAGTCATTAACAAGACAGCGCATGAAGAGGTAAATTAAAGTAAGCCACCACATGTTACTTTCTTCCAGCCCCAAAAGGTGTATAGATATTGCCTCCAAGCCCTGGTCTTCATTAGGACTTTATTTTGAAATAACCCCCCATAGATCGAATTTATAAGCGGAGCTTCCACACTACTAAACCCGTTACTTCAAAATAATGGGGCTGCTTAATTCAAAATCTGTACTCCTGTTTTTCATCAGAAGTAACGCTGATTTCAAAATAGTTATTTCGAAATAGCGGTAGTGTCGACGCTCTAGTGCTGCTATTTCAAAATAATGACTCCCAGAGTATTTCAAACTACTTACTCCCTAATGCTTCCTGGGGCTCTAAGTCTGAGGTAGTGCGTCCACATGAACGAAGCCTGCCACAGACTAATTTCGATGCTTCCCCGTAGTGAGGACAAGCTATTTCGAATGTGTTAAATCAGGAGTTAAATTAAGTCGAATTTAATAATTTCGAAATATTTTCCTAGTGTAGAGACATAGCCTTAGATTCACAACCACTGAGACCTGGGACTTCCATGGATAGACGCTTGACTTCCTGCATTTGCTTACTGTGTGTTCATCTCCTTCACCTTGCATCATTTGTGCGGGTGCATGCACCTTCTCTCTAATGACTCCTGGATGATTTGGAATCCTCTGTCATTGGCCAGAAGGATAGCTGACTGAAAGTGGGTGCTCAGGGAGTAAAGAGGTAAGGTACTGGGAACTGAAGAATGCTCCCCCTTAAAAATCCACCTCTGTGTTGCTAATTCAGGCCCTGAAATTCTACGAGTGTTCTACCTGATTAGATGTGCTTTTGAATTAACTGTATGAAACCCTCAAGGAAAGTTGTGACTTGAGTCCCAGAGGAACAAAATAAGGTCACTCAATTAGGGTGAACTGCAAAGAAGGGGGCAATCAATCCCCAATGCTGGTGGATAGTCTAATACTTAAGATTTACCAAACCCGCACAAAACAACTTCTATAATACATTACTGGCTATCCAGAAACCAACAATACTATTCCCTTCAGACAACCCTGCGGTAGACTTCCAGCCAGACATCTGAGTCAAATATGGTGAGCATCATTGAAAATCTTATTAATCATAAAAAAAAAAAGTTCTACTAGTGCCAAATGATGGGACACATTACCTTCCAGGTTAATGAATATTTCAGATCTTATCTGAATACACACTTACAGCCAGTTCTTATTAACTAAGCTAAAATGTATTAAAAAAGAGTATTGGTTAGAAGAGATCAGTACAATTCTGAGATCAGATTCACAGTAGAGATGTTGAGCTTTGTAATTGCAAAGAGTTCTTGCAGAACTAGTGTGTAGGTTAAAGTCCAATGTCCATAATCAGGGTGATCCAGATGGGACTAGAGCTCTGTCTTATGACTCAGATTTCCCCCGATGAAGCTTAAGTAGATCTGAGATAAAAAGGATCAAATCCCAAAAGTCTTTATTCAGTCCCAGGTGTCTCTTCACAGTTCAGAGTCATTAGGCAAAAAATAGGCAATCCTGAAGACTTATTTCCTAAACGTCACTGGTAATGAGCTACACAGAGGAACATAAAACAATTGCCCATCATTTGCAGATTTGCTATACACTTCAAAGAGAGATGAATACATTACAAACAGGAACCATTTGGTCACATTGTTAGCTTCTAATATATGTAAAATACAAACATTATTTACTAGTATGTCCCAAAAGGCTGAATTTGTATCATTTATCCTGGAGGATGCTTAACCCTTTCTGGCCACATGACACAGAAATAAAAACAATTTTCTAAGACCCTTTAAGAAGTCTTTTTACCATTATTATATACTCAGACATGTTACATACACATCATTCACCCTTTCTGGGACATTGATGGGAAAACCCCTTCTGTCATGAAGAAGACTGCACATAGATCAGTGAGGTTGAAGATAACTTTTAATGATGCAGTGTGAGCAAATAAAAAAGCTCCAGAAGTTGAGTCTATTGTTTTGAATTCTGCTCTTGTTCTATACGAAGCAGTTCCATAGATTTCAGTGGAACTGTATCATGCTGACAGATGTAAACAAGATAGAATTTGTCTCTACAACAAGCAAGAGGAGGAACTAAAACTTGCATTTCTTAAAGAGCTTAAGTTTGACAGTATCAGGAGAGGCTATGCTGAAAGCTGATTGGACTAGTGACTTGTTTCTTGATCTCTCTTCAGTGGCAATGTTATTCAGCAGTTACTTATGTGGGAGGCTGTGGTTTTCACCCTAACCATCTAACCAGCACAACATAAGCCTCCTTCATAGGCTTAAAGATGAGGCCTTGTGTGTAGAATTGAAACCGGGCTGGAATAGGTTTGCTGACTTCAGGTACCTCGAGCACTTGATCTAAACTCCTCCCTGCCTCTTTCTAGCCTTTTCCAGAGTAAACCCGGGCATAGGGCCCCTTTTTAGTAGGAAGTGCTCTTGGGGGACATTACAGCCATGCACAGGGGCTGCAACTTCTCCATGGTGGGATCCTTAGGCACCCATTGGAATGAAAAATGGCTGCTGCTAGTTAGTGAGCAGGCATGATCAGGAGAATAAGGAAATTTAGTACATACTTGATGCAGACTCCTATGGAGACTAAAGCTACCTTCTACTGGTGGAACATCTCCAAGGAACAGTAGTGTGGACAGATAACTTGGTCTCCCCTGGAGCACCTTGGTGTTGATGCTGGCTCCTTGTGCTACACAGTTCATTAACTATCTGACCAGCCAGAGCTAACATTAGCACGACTAGAAGAATAGAGATCTCACTTGTGCTCAAACACAAGTTCCCTTTCTGCTCAAGTGGAAGCTGACCTCAGAAGCCACTTCCTTTGTTGCTTGATTTTTTTTTAAACTTTTTTTTTTGGTATGCTGTCTGGGTATTGCTGGAAACCATTTCATTTTGTGTCTGACTGTGAGACAGCCTCAGACTGGGGGGAGGGGGAGGAGGAGGATCAGGGGGGTGAGAGAAGGGGGAAGAAGCCAGACTATGTCACACAGTGAAAACTAAACCCCACCCCCACACTCCATTATTTAAAAGGGAACTCTGAAGGCTGCTGAGCTTAAACTTAGACTTCATTCCTGCTTTACCTATTTTTTTTTTTTTTTGTAGCTCTGCTTCTGTGTTGTGTTCTTGTGAGCAAGCAGTCATAAATGCAGAACAATCTGTCTGTTGCTACAGTATGGTAATTTGCCTGCTCAAAACAATGTAGCAGCCAATCTGGTATACACAAGTGTATCACTGTTCACAGACAAACGATGATCTTCGGGTTGTGAGTAGGTCATCTAGGATAGAGAAATTGTGTGTTTTTGTGTGTGTATATAATTCTAGTGGAAGTGGCCTCTATATAACAGTTGCTGCTCAGACAAACTGGATTCTCCTCTTCCACTTGAGAACTGCCTTTACAGATGGGGATGTGTGCTGCACAAGGAACCAAATCATTCGGTGGCCTTCATAATCTTTAAATTAAAGAGCCCAATCAAGGAGCTGCTCAGGATGGGACCAAGAAGAGGCACAGCAAAGAGAAAGCACGTGTCAAACTGTCTGCAGCGACTGACGGACATGCAATGCCAGCCCTAGGGCACAACCCTCCACAGAAAGGATTACTTTTCCATAGTATTGCAAGTGCTGGTGGATCATTAGAGATGTTTTACCAACATTGACCCGGGGTGATCAGGAAGGTTCATGATGCAGGCATCTTTAAGAACATGGTCCTGTCAGAAAGCTGCAAGGAGGGACTTTCTTTCCTGACCAGAGGATTACCTTTGGGGAGGTTGAAATGCCAATATTAATCCTGGGAGACCCAGTCTGCCCCTTACTCCCATGGCCCATGAAGCAACCTTGCTTCTTCTTGCTGCTGTCAACTATAGATTCAACAGATACAGAATGACCATTCAAAGTGCCTTTGGCTATTTGAAAAGGCGACTATTGCTGTCTAATCACAAGATCAGACTTCAGCAGGGGGAGGGGCAGAGATATAGCTGCCTGCTGTGTGCTTCATAATATCTGGAAACAAATGGGGAACAGTTTCCACTGGGGTGGAGAGTAGAGGTGGGGCAGCTGTCTGCTAATTTTGAGCAGCCAGATATCAGGGCTATAAGAAGAGCTCAATGGAGAGTGTTACGGCTCAGGCAGGCTTTGAAAAATCTCTTTAAGGGTGAGCCAAAGTAATGTGTGTTGCATGATGCAGGCATCTTTAAGAACACTGCCTGGCGTGGTTTTCTTTGCACACTGGTATGAACCTTGTAATGCAGGTAGTGACAAAACACAGCAAATGCATGTATAGCTATTGACGGCACATAATGTTAGCCCCAGCCAGAAAATGTTGTGAACTAATAAAGATTAATTAAGTTTCCATAAAAAAGACTTTTTCCCCAAACCCATGCAAACAGACATATTTGCCACAGAACAAAACTTTATAAATAGAGGGAAGAGAATGTTTAAAGGTGAAAGAACAGTCATTTCCATTTCACAAATATACTCTGACTCCAGCATCTCTGTTTGCCACTTGAGAAGTGCTAGCATTTCCCTCTTCACATCTTCTTTTCATGTGTTTTCTTCTCTCTGCATTATCCCAGTCCAATGTGTCTACAAGGGTGAATACCCAAGTCCTTGTTTGGTATCTGTAGCACCAGAGGCTTCCATAATCTCTTGAAACATGGCACCCCACGTCCGTTTCCTTCTTATCTGGCTGAGCTGCTCTGTTGGGGGTGAATGGAGAGACCCGCAAGGTCCCATTTAAGATAAAATGCACAGAGGTACGATAATGGGGGCATGTCAGCCGGTGGTCAGGGCAGTGAGTGGTTTGTGTATATTATACACCTGAGATTTCAACTGCTAGGACTGGGGTCCCTTAGCAGCAGGCAACCTGGAAGAGGTTGACGGGCGCCCAAGAAGTTTTACGTCCGTGTCTTTACCGCTAGGATTGGGATCCCTTCGCGGTGGGCAGCCAACAGGCTGACAGACGCCCCAGAGTTTACAGGGAGAGCTTATTACACCTCAGATTTTGACTGCTAGGATACACGATCCCTTCGCAGCGGGCAGCCTGGGGAGGCTGAGAGATGCCCCAACGGATCTGTCCCCTGGAAGCGACATGATCCAACGCTCAAGCTCTCCCTATATCTGTCCCTTATGACCGACTGGAGTTCTTTTTAAAATTGTGCTTGGTTCTGTTACAGCAACTGAAGGAGTCAGGTCACAGCTTAAACAGTTACTATTCTATTGTTACAGGGTAAACTTAGCTGTTAAATGCTACTACTGTGTTACAGATAATACAGCCACTACAAAGGACAGGACAGAAATTACACTAATAAGTCACTTACAGGTACCAGGAAACCCTTTTGGTTCTCTGAACTCTTATTAAATGCATGCAAAATAGACACCTAGCAGGTATATATTCTCACCCCTGCGTTCCAGACTTGGCGTGGCCAGCGTCTTTCTCTCAATCCCTCGGGAAGAAGTAGGGCGAGGTTGGGCGTCCCACAGACCTCGGGAGACAATCAATACCTGCCAGCAGGTGTAGATGATTGGAGCTCAAATGGGGTGGGCTACTAAACCCCTCTTTATATCCCTTGGGTCACGTAGGCTTCTTCCTGGTCTCAAGTGGCCAATTAGGAGAAAATGGCTTTGAACGCCAAGTTTCCCACAAAGGGTGCAAAGCATAATTCACACCTGGGAAAATGCAGACAATGGGCACCTCTGGTATGTGATGGGCGAAGATTCCTCTCCTGGGACAGTGCAGGCATGTCAATTACTGGTACTAGCCATCAGGGCAGCGGGAGGCCCCGGGTCATCAGCTAGCCCATTTACTGTCTGGTTTCTGTTTATGGTAGTGTCAGGGACAGGCAGCACACCTGCGTTCCCAGGGCATCAAAGGCTGACTGCCTTTCTCTTGCTTTCTGGGGTGTGGGGGGGGGGGGGAGACGGACAAGATGGGGTTCATGTCTGGCTACAGGGCAAAAACAAGATAAATAGAAACTTGGTATACTGAACCTGCTCCTTGTGGTTCACCACATTACAAGCACTGCATTCCCTCTTCTCTTTGGGGTTCAGAGAGCACCACAGCAGTCCAAGCTATAATGAATACAGCCTGGGAAGGAAGGGAGCAGGTTGGGACAATAAGGATTGGGGTATCTCATGGGTAGGAGTGTCTGTGGACAGGGTAATTGAAATGAACACTGGAGCTGTTGTCTACAGGCATTGGTGATTTTAGATGACCATTTACTCAGGAGCCTAACAAAGGCTGCTGAGCATGGCCAGCTGCACTCTCCTGGGAGAATTTTGTGCTGCTGAGCATGCACAGAATTAATGTCCCCCACAGGTATTTTTTTTCCTCTGTAGAAAATATTCGGTTGGAGAGGTGCTGCAATTACACCTTTTGCTAGCTGCAGATAGGGAGAAGGAAAGGCTGTGCTCTTCACAGTGCCCCACCCATATGACCAGGTGAGGGGGCATGGGATATGGGGGCAGAAAATGGAGCACATGGGGCTAAAGGAGTGGCACAGACTGGGGTTCAGAAGAGCTAGTGAGAGGACATTAGGGGCACAGGAGCTAGTTGGATGACATCATTCATCCAGGGACTGAATGGGCGGGGGTGCAGGGCCACAGGGGGAATGGGGTGGCTGACCATGTTTCCGATATGCTGTGTGTTTGTGTGACCACTCCACTCTTCCCCCACAAGGAACCACCAGAAGGCTGGGCAGTCCAGCCCCAGCCCTCCCCTGCCCCTGTCCCCTCCCCCGCACGAGGAGCCACTGGCCAGCCGGGCAGGCCGGCCCTCCTCACCCTACAAGGAGACACCAGGGCAGTATAGCTCCAGCCCCCTGGAAGGAGCAGGTGTCAGAGTAGCATCACTCTTACTGCCATGTGTGGCCCTCCCCAACCTCCCACCCCTCTGCCCTGACCCCCCTGGCCTGAGCCTTGAATCCTGCACCTCCCTCTGCCCTCTTTGTACTATCTATAAATGATCTGTGAAATACTCCCCTATTTAACATGGGTGCATCACTATTGAGCTATCTGCAATTCATATCACATGCCAGTTTCTTTATTTACCGTGGAATGGAAGAGTAATTAATTGAAGATGCTAAAGAGAATCAACTTAATTAATTAGGAAAGGCTTCAGCCAAGACAATCCACCACCTTGTTGTGGGAAAGGGTAAAAATCTGATTGAGATTCAAACTCAGAGTGAAAGCGAAAGCATCGATTTCTTTCTCCCTGCTGGTGAGTATCTTGTGCTCTAGAAAAATGGGGAAAGATAAGGCTGGGCCATTGACTAAGGGTGTCATATTCACACCAGTGCAGATGCATTATATGGGCCAGTGCTTGGATGGTATATTACATATCCATCACTTCTCATTGGCTGTTTTTCCAGTCTGACAGCAGCTTTGCTGTAGAGTTGAAAAACAAGCAAGCATGTGCATTCAGTGTTTTGAAGAAGATCACACTGCAATCATATTAGTCCCTTAGTTGCAACAAAACAAAACAAAAACCCACAAGCAAACAAAAAACTCCCAACAAAACATACAACTAGTCTGGATGTGTGGATGTTCTTCGCCCCAAGTCTCAGAAGACTAATATGCACACTGTCACACCAACATCATCCATGTAATAATATTGGTGTATTATCTGTACGTGCGTTAAAGGCTTTTCACAGTACTTACATGTACTGATGACTGGTACACTGCATATCGGTGGGGATAGTAACAACAGACTGGAGACAGGGAGGGAGAATTTACTTCCATCCAATGCAGATTGAGGCCACGTCTCCACTTATGTGCCAGAGATGGATCTTCTGGTGTTTGAGTTAGTGGGTCTAGTTAAGACCCGCTAAATTGAACACTGAGGGTGGCTCTAGTTGGCACTGGTACTCCTTGCAGCCACGAGGAGCAAGGGAAGCGGAAGCATTTGCTCCTGTCGGTGTCCACTCTGAAGACAGCGCCAAACTTAGCTTAAGATAAACTGACTCCAGCTCTGTATTTTACACAGCTGGAGTTGCATACCTGAACCCAAACTTCTGTGTCTAGTATAGACCTGGCCTGAGGGAGCTGTCAATAAGGTCATTATTTTCCTTTCTGGCCTGATCAGTGCAATTTTGTTGTACTTTTTTCTTGCTTTCATCATATTTAAGCACCATCCAACTTGAAGTATCTGGGGGACAAATCCTGAATACATCCAAATAACACATGTTCCACTTCTTGTGGGTTACACTGACAAAAATGTCCTTGCTCCACTGAGTCCTGCTCTTTAGTGCAAATGACACCAGTTCAGCCCAAACATGTAGTGGGTCACCTGATTGTTGCAGAAACTTAAAAAAAAAAAATAAAGACAAGGGCAACCGTATTTCCTCTTTAACATATTTAGATAGGGCTGCCAACCAATCCAGTTGTATTGTTTTGACAAATTTGGGGGCAATTTTTCCAAATGTGCAGAATGACACAATTCCCAGAGCTGGTCAGGATTTTTTCCAAGATACGTTTTTTCTTGGGGTGGTGGTGGTAGAAAATGTTGGTTCATTAAATCTAACTTTTTGTGGGAAAGATCAGCGTTGATACATTTCAACTCATGGAAAAAAATTCAAGGGGAAAGTTTTGAAACTGTCAAATGGAACATTTGGATAGCTTCTAAAAGAAGAGGTCCATTTTCCAGTTCAAAAGAACCTCTCCTTTTTGAAGTTTAAAATGGATTCTCCTGTCCAGGGAGTTTGTCTACATATACCAAATATCCTGTGGCACTCTAAGAATCAGATGGATGATAATGGGCCACATATTACTCTCCATTTGAACGAGAGGAAAAAAGGAGAGGGAAGTAAAGGGAGGGTAGAAAGTAGGATGTTTGCTCTGTTTTCTCTACAATCCTGATAGAACTTGTTGTTCTTGGCACACTTAATTTGCTGACTTTGTATAATCCAAAAATAAATGTACAGTATGTCCAAAGCAGGCTGAGTGGCTGATTGAACTAACAATGGGCCCTGATGCAGAAACTCTTACTGAACGGGTGATAAAGTATTTTTGTGTATATGTGTAGAAATATTTATTCACCATCTTGTGTAGTCAATTACACCTGTGCACAGCCAGCAGGGTAGCGAAATGTTATTTTATTCATCTCTACTTGCCTGGTGAAGGACCTGAGGGAGACACCTTAAGTTCCCTGATCAGATGGCTGTTTGGTGAAAATTAGAGACATCTCAGAGCTGCTTTAACTTGTACCCTGTTGCAATGGCTCCTAACGGACTGTTCCCTTTGATGATATTCACTGGAGAGCTGTTGGGCTCTAGTCATTCTCTCTCATCCTGAGGCATACCCCCAATCTGACCTCCTTTGCTGGGCAGAGCAAGAATAGGTGGTTCAGAGCTGCCCACTAAACAGGAATAAATTCCCTGCGGGAATAAATTAAGACTCCAATGAGCAAGGTACTTTAGCATGTGCCTAAATTTAAGCATGACTTCAGTGGGGCTACTCATGTGGTTCAGAGTAGTGTGGATCAACCAACTTGCATTTGCATAGGGACCCCATCTCTCGGGGCCCTCAGCTACTAAGTGGAGACGGAAAGACACAGCTCCCCCCAGCCAGGGCTCAGAAGGGGATGGAATGGGAAATCACATAGTGAAGGGGAGGGCCCCATCTGCACTGTGGGTGAGAGTCAACAGCCCAGAGAGGAGAGCTGAGTTAGTTCCATGGGACATGAGCCACTTACCCCTCTGTAATTTCCAGGGGGCAGGACTTGTACTTTCCCCCTCCCCGCCACCACCTCAAAAGGCTTCCCCGTTCCTGGGGACAGGGAGTGTGAGAGCAGGTAGGAGCAATCACCATAGTTGAGTGGAGCCCCTACGTTCTTTAATCTGCTGCAGGTTGGGCCTGTGCTTAAGTACGGCCTGTACTGGCTTTGTGGAGCTGCTTTCCATGG
Organism: Pelochelys cantorii; assembly: GCA_032595735.1. NCBI lineage: Eukaryota > Metazoa > Chordata > Testudines > Trionychidae > Pelochelys > Pelochelys cantorii. The sequence goes on from CM064333.1 coordinate 7,048,148, forward strand.
GCAGCCCTGGATATGGCAGTGTTTGGCCTCCACTTAGCCCAGCGGTAACTGATTACACAAAGTACCAAGCAATGGAGAATCAGGCCTGAAGTGATGTGTGGATTCGTTGTGTATGTTTTGTGCGTGCGTGTGTACTCTTGTTCTTAACGCGCGAAATAAAAACGCGCTGGGAGAAATAAAAAGAATGGTAAATAAAAGTTTTTAAATGGCCCTTAACAGGTTTGTTCTGAGATTTTCCCCAGCGTAGCCAGAGGAAAAAGGGGAGAATGAGACTTTAGTGAAGCAACCATGCCATTGCTGTGTCTACCGTACTTTCCGATGAGGTTAAGAGACACAGCAGCAAGTGCAGTAGTAGTTTCACTGAATGAACTGCAAAGACAGTTTTGTGGCATATTTCCACCTGAAGGGGCGCCCCCAAGACTTATGTCCCCTCTCAGCCTGCCCATAGTTTCTGCACAAGTGATCTATATCTGGTGCAGGGCAACTACACCTGAGCTCCCCCTCTTGGGGTCACCTTCAGGCTTCTACCTCCCTGATGTCCCTTCTCTTGAGCAGAGACCTGTTCCTCACTCTTTCCTGATGGGGGGAGTCATTAAGGCTGCACAATTCCCTGCCTACCATGTGACCCCTTCCCCCCAACAATGCCACCCCATCACATTACTGACTTGACTCCCCCTCGTGCTGGTGACGAAGGGGGAGGGGAAGGAATCGGGATTGATGGCAACTGTCCATCATCTGTTTCCACTGTGGGAGGACAACCCAGGTGGCCGGGAGTCACTTGCAAGTGCTTTTCTGGTGGGCCAATTCTGGTGACAGGTTTTGCCCCTGCGGAGTGGTGCTCCAGGGCATTTTGGTGGCAAGTGGTGACTGGGCACTGGGACCCCACTTACTGGCAGTGGTGGGGTAGCTCCGGGCTGGTTTTTGGCAATGGTAAGAGTGGGTGTATTTTGGGGGAGAGTAGCTGGGTTCTTCTGCGTTTTGAAAGTGGCAATCCAAGGGGAGCCCCTGTAGGACACCCCAGGCAGGGGGCTCTGGGTGGTGGTGCCCTAGTAAGAGGGGATATATGGGAAGCCCCATCCCCCCTCAGTTTAGCCCAGGCTGGCGGCAGCTCCCACCCGCGCCCCCTTCCAGCAGGAGTTCTATGGGGCGGAGGCTGCTCCTGCAGCCCGTGTAAACGGACCCGGGCTTTGCAATCCGGATCGCAAGCGGAGCAAGCAACAGCCGGAGCGGAGCCGCGCTTCCGCCTGGGATCAGCTGACTGGAGTGAGGAAGTAGCAGCTGCAGCTGCTGAGCCCTTAATAGAGGCGAGTGCCTGACCCCCGCCCCCCCCAAAAGCACAGCCCCCACTGACTGAGCCCAGCCCCTGCTGCCTTCCCCCCGGTGGGTTGCACCCAGGGGGCACAGCCCAGGCCGTGTGTAGTTTGCAGAGATGGCAGGGGTCGTGGGAAATGGAGCTCAAGTAAGTGCCTGTGTCCAGCTGTTTGCAAGCCCCCGCAGTAGCACTTTTGGCGTGTCTTTTCTTTCTCTCCTGCAGCCTGCCTCTGGCTGGTCCGTCTCCTCAGGGCGCGCTGTATTTGCAGCTCGAGAGAGCCCCGTGCCTGGGTCTGTCTCTCTCTTTTTTTGGTTCCCCCTCCCTGTGCCTCTGCAGGGCGCAAGATGGATTTCTGGTGCTTCTTGGTGCCCCCAAAGTGCCCGCCCTCTTCCATGTCTTGTCTTTCCTTTCACGTGAAGTGTCTGTCTGGGTGGGGTACCAGGCCTGCCTTGCTTTTTTTCAGTAATTTAACCCCCCCCCCCCAACCTATCTCTTCTTAACTGCAATTCATGGTGCAAAGGAGGTGTGGGGGCAGGGAGGAGCTATCCTAGAGAGATTAAAGTTGAATCAAACCATTAGAGTTTGGTTTTTACTTATTCTGTGCCCAGGTTAAGTTATATGTGTATATATATGTGCGTGGGGGGAATTTGCATAGAAACATTAGTCACTTGCTTTTTCAGGGGTTGGACTCTTGGATGTTTACCTTCAGGTTATACCCCTATAAAACTTATCAGTTACTTCAAATAAAGTCCTACCAACATAATTGCCTGCCCAGGTGTAACTAGAACATGCTCTTATTCCTGAGAGGTGGTAGAATGATTCTCTGATATGAAAGCCCCATAAGTCACAAACTCCAGGAGTGTCTTATTTCTTTAATTGTTGTGCTTACAATGAATGGCTATGTTTTAAATGTGTTTCCATGGGAAGCCCTTAGCGTGTATTTCAGATGGGATGTGGATGTTGTTCACACACTTGGCAGAGGAAAGTCGTGCTTGTAAAAACAAACAAAACAAATAAATCACATCACATGCAGCAGTTGTGAAATTAATGCTGTGAGTTATTGCTTCTCAAGATGGCTTAGTGGCCACACCTATAGATTTCTTAAGTATAATTGCTGACCACTTCAGTGCAGCTGTATGTTTTGCTAAGGCTTTTTCACTTCGTCACTACACAGATATACAATTTGTATCCACATAGTGCGTGCAACTTTTGCAAAGGAAATAGTACTAAGGCAACAAAAGGAAAATATTTCTGATGTGCTTTATGTAGTCTAAGATCACTGATACTTGTCATTTTACCATGGAAGCTTCCTTTTCTGTGGCCTGTGTCAAGTTTTGTAATGATACATTGACTGGATGGCTTAAGAGTTGGGAATGAGTTTGCAGAACTTTTCAGATAACAGAAAAGGCTAAAAATGAAGACAACATGGGGTCAGTTTTACTCTGGTTGGTAGTGTTTGAATGTTTTGAGGGTATCTTCTAAAATCTTCAGCTGGTATAAACTATCATCTCCATCAGCTTCAGTCACAATTTTACACCTGCTGAAATGCTACCCTTCCCTCTGTAGATCTTGGATACCACCTCTATCACCCTTATCATTAATAGGTGGTACATTTTTGAATGGACCACAGAGTGATTAATTCTTTAACCTTTTTTGAGAGTGACTCATGGATAAAGGGGAGAAATCGTACTGCAAGGGCAGTGTGGATAAAGGGAGGAAGCTTATATTATTAGTATTGATTCTGTATCTTTATGAATGATGGGATGGCTCTCCTTTGGAAGGGTTTTCACCTGTTCTAAAATCACTAATTTCTTTAAACAGTAAATGAAAATGTGGGGGTGGGAAACTAAAAGCAGTTTATTATGTTTGTGTTTAGCAGAGAAACACATGTGATTCGTATGCATAATGTCGTTTGCTTATGAGGAGACTTTTTCAAAGGGGAGTAAGGCATTCAACTTCCATTGCTTTTCTGTGGGACTCAGGACCCTTTTGGCTTTAAATCTCCTACTTAAGAATTAATGTGGGGGGTGGGTGTGTGTGTGTGTGTGTGTGTGTGTGTGGTTTTTTTTTTTTTTTGGTCTATGACCTTTTAAAAAAAAAAAACAAACAAAAAACCCAGCCACTTTTTATATGAGAATACGATATCACCTACCAAGAGTGCTGCATGGCTAAAAGTTTCTCTAACAGGAGTACTGTATTCTTTTTAGAGAGATGTTAGTTAAGAGAATTCCATGTATAGCTTATAGAAATGGTGATCATGCAGGAAGTTGGCTAACAGTGTAGCAGTTGTAAGAAACAGCTTCTGTGGTCATTGTGGTGTATGATGGTGTGGAATGGATGGTTCTTCCTTCCCTAGAGGCTGATCATATCCCTTCTAATCTAAATATTTTCTTAATGTGAATGTGGTATGAAGTTAGCTTCAAGATTTTCTTTTGGACATGATATTCATATGCTAGCTACAAAATATTTTTAATATCTGATTTTTCTCTTCACAATACTTAACAGGTGAACATACATAGACTTATTAGCATTGTACAGTATAATGTTCAATTGACTATGAACACTCTCTCTCTCTAGCTATATGTTTCTGGTCTGGGGTGGTGAGTCTGTATCAGTCTTTAGTATGTATCCTCTTTAAATGTAATGAGAAATCCTAATTGGAAACATTCTTCATGGAATTAATGACATTGCATTGAGTGTAACCACACTGATCATAATGCAGTGTTGCAAAATGGCCACAGCCAAGGTAACTTGCATCATACTTTCCGGTATAGAAAGAGGGGTAAGTGAAGCTAGTTAAGGTGATGTTGTCTAGTTAAAATGTGTGTTTAATCCCCCGCTCCCCCAAATTGCTCCGTAACTTACTGATAACTATAATGGTGTGAAACGTTCACAATAAAACCTGAAATCTCTCACAACCCAAGTTTTATTATAAATCTGGTCCATACAGGTAACCAGACACCTCTCAGATGGCAACACCTTTTGGTTACTTCCAATCTGACTTGGATTTGGACGAGAAAAACTAGGCATGGAATGTGCTGGACTCCATTATCTATCCATGGCATTTTTTTTTAGTCCTCACACCTTGTTGGGCTATCTGGGGAGCAGATTAAAAAAAGCTGTCCTCTATCCAAAAGAGCCAATGGATGAGACTTGGTCCTTATGGTGCTCCACGCTACCTAGCTATTGCAGTGGACTGGAGAAACACCATATGTTTCAGTGTCTATGAGCAATGCGGGATGTCGAGGGACTAGAACTTGAAGGCTCATCCTTACTGTGAAGGAAGTGGAGGAGGGATTTGGCCTGGACAGTAGTTTGTATCACATTCTGGCAAGTTGCTTTAAGTTGGATGTAAAAAGTGTGTGTGTGTGTGCGTGTGTTTAAAAAAAAAAAAAATCTTATTAAATACTGATATTACCATAATGCCTGAGTTCTAGTGATGGGTGATGATTCCATTGTCTAGGTGTTGGACCTCTCCATAAGGAGTTCTATCTATAATAGTACTGTGTTAATCTGGATTGTTATAGTTGATGTCCGTGTCTTTAGAGAGGTTTAAAAACATCTTTTTGGTTGGCATATTATTCTTCCCCTGATGGTGAAGCCTACTGCGAAGTGTGGCAGTCTAGTTGGACAGATGCTCATAGGCCACTAAAATAAGTTTGTGGGGAGGTGAATTACTGATGAGAACTGGCATTTTTATGGTTTCTTGAAAGTGAGCTTTGTGTTAAAAAAAAAAATAACAAACCCAAAACTTTATTTTTAATACAAAAAGCTGCAAAATTCACTCCATGTCCCAGGTATGGAATTTCACACTTGTCGTGAGAAGCTGGCAGAAAAGCAGGAAGTTCCCCTTGCAATCAGAGTTGTAAATAACTTCTTATAAAGTGAAAATGAAAAGTTTATTTTCCTACAAGTCTGTGTACCAAAGTTTCATGGGGATAGTGCCTTATAAAGGTGCTGGGAGACTTTAATTAATGTTGTTAAATCCTTGGTAAGATGCTGTGTTAACGGTAGAATACTTTGCGCTAGCACAGGGGCGGGCAATAATTTTTTGCCAGGGGCCACTTCAGGAATTTTTGAATTGGCCCTGGGCCTCAAGCAGAAGCGGTGGGGCCAGGATACTTCCCTGCTTCCCCACCCACAGACCATGATTGGTCTGGGGGCGGGGGAGTGTGTGAAGTCTTTGCCCCCACCCAGAGGTTCTCCCTAGGCGCTCATGCCCCTGGCAGTGGGAGGAGGCTTTGTGGGCTCCCCATTCTGCCCCCAGGCCAATCAGAGCTTGGGGGCGGGGAGCATGCGAAGTCTCCTCTCACCGTGCCAGGAGCTCATGGCGCTTCCAAGCGCTGCTCGCTCCTTGCAGGGCAGGGGCAGGGTGGAGGAAACTTGATGCGCTTCCCTCCCACCCCTATGCCCTAATCGCCCTGGGGGTGGGGGACTGGCAGGGCCTCCGCAGGTCGGATCAACCTGCCTGGCAGACTGGATCTGGCTCACGGAGGCCCTTTTGCCCGCTCCTGCGCTAGCATAGCTTGAGCAGAAGCTGGTATCTTTACTCAAGCTGCATTTGACTAGGATACCAAGGTTTAAGATCCCTACCATTTTAGAAAGAATGTCAGATGATCCTAAAGAAGTACAAGTAGTCAGGAGTTCACCATTCTTGAAGTATCTTGCTCCCCAATCCCCTTGCAAAAATTGGAGAGAGAAGAAGGGGAGAGTCTAAATAGCTGAGTAGGCGCCCATCTGGTTACAATGTTGTACTGCACAGGATCTTTTTCGGGGGATAAGGCAAACTGCTACTTTTATTGGTGTAGGGCTACATCGGGGTGTCTGTGCGTATAATGTATCACATGCCTATGATATACTACACTCACGAACTCATATATATATATATATACACACACAAATACATTCAGTCTTGTTGTTGTTGCCAACTAGTTGCTCCCCCTAACTTCACTGACCAGCTGAGTTAGATGTGAGAGGGGAGGAGCCGGGCTTCTGCCAATCAGGATCGATGTTCCACTGTTGACAAGATGAGACTCGGAGTCCCTTGTAAGTAACTTCCCTCTCATGAAAATCTACGCATTCTAGGTGTGTCAGTTAGTCACCTGTGGCGGCGCCTTCTGGGTGTTGTCCTCAGTGCTGCCACATTCATCTTCCAAGAGGGCTTTTGAATTGACTTCAAAAGAAGGTGCTTGCCTCTGACTCCCAAGGCTGTCAATATGTGTGATCATTTCTCAGTGAGCCCACTTGAGCAGTCTTCGTGTCCTTGGGTTTGGCTCCTATTCCTCTCTCCAACAGTTACAGCTGTTGGGAGGTACGTGCCCTGCACACCTCATTCATTCATACCTCATTCTTTCAACAGGGCCCCATTCAAGTCAAAGGGGGGAGATCTATTCTATTTCTAATACCAAGATGTTTTCTTTACCTTAATTATTCCTAACGAGTATAACATTATAAAAAGACTTAATACAAAGTTTATATATTATGGAGACAATCAAAGTTTCTACAATGTGAAAAGACTTAATACAAATGATGAAAGGACTTAATACAAAGTTTCTACAATATAAAGCATTTTAAGAAGATTACATAAGGCGAGTACAGAGTTTAAAAGATTAATACAAAGTTAAGATTTACAAAGTTCCTATATTATAAAATGACTAATAGAAAGATGTATCTACAACAATACTTAAGCACCATCAATACAAAGGCTTAAGAATGCAGAAGTGTCACTGCACTGGGGAGCATGCACTCCACCTGGTCAGAGAGGTCAAGGGTTGAATCTTCCGATACGTTGAGCAAATTGGGCCTTAGTGATTTGCCTTAGGTAACACAGTGAATTGATGCTGGAGCTGGGATTAAAATAGATCCCTTCTGAGTCCCAGTCTTGTATGGTGTTGGCTAGACCTCACGCTACCGTATTGCTCTCATTTTGCTACAGAAATTACCTTTCACTTGCTGACCGGATTTCTTCTGTGATCATGGTAGCAAAATCATAGTGTACCCGTGTTTCAGCAGTGGATTGACTGAATCATCTATTTATTAAAATAGATGCATGCATATGCGCAGACCTCTTGTGAAGTGCTTTGTGGTTCTTCGGGAAGAAAGGCATTGTACAAGTAAGACACATGCATGTAAGATATTTGGGGGGAGGTGTGTGTGTGTGAGAGAGGGCTTCCACTATTTCCAAGTCATTAGGATATTGGCGATTTGAAGAAATCCCTTTTCCTCTTCCTCGTAGTTGCGAAAGGCAAGTTTGTGTCTTGGTACTGGGATTTATTACAAGAGTCATGATGAAAGATGTGTCTTACGAAGAAGAGAGAAGGAATTGCTAGGCTGATCTTTGAGGCCTCTCTTTCAGCTCTTGTACTGAAAGTAAAAATGATTTCACTATAGTCAGCTATCTTCTCAGCTGGTTACTGAACAAGAATGAGTTAAAGGTACTGCAATATTGTATTATCAGCTTGCGGTTATTTTAATACTGGTTGAAAATGTGATGATTAGTAAAGTTGGCTACATTGACAAGCTATCCTTTAAGGTTGGTTTCATGTTCTCTTAAATATAAATATTAAGAGAACCTGAATTACTTTTGTTAATCTGTTCCTTATCTGAAATTTGAATGGTTAGGCATTTTGTAGACCAGCTGTAAAGGGGACTCTACTATTTATATTGCACAGTATTAAATATTGTGATACCCAACTAAGCAGCCAGTTGTTGTAAAAGGAGGGATTTCTGCAGTGCAAAATTTACAAATGTCAGCTTTTATTTGTTCTTAATTCTATTGACTTTTTTGGTAGCTAGTCAGGGTTGTCATTTCCTCCCTGTAAGTGACTTACTGGAGAGACGATCCAGCGTAAATAGCAAATGTATTCTAGCTTGTGTCTGACATTCCTGCTCTTTAGTTCAGGGAGGATTCTTGGAAGGAATCAGGCCTAACACACAAACCACAAGTTTTAAAATGTAGCAGATATATCAACATTTGCAATCCTACCGTTTGGAGATCTTGTGGGGAGATATAGGTCACTTCGTCATGGCTAGGACCTATAGGTATATAGGTCACTTCATCATGGCTAGGAGGAATCCTGGTTGTCTATGCACTTCGCTACTTACAATTTTCCCCAGATATGTAAAACATTATACACAAAGGTGGGGTGTTGTCTGAGCACAGGGCTGTAAACCAAGAGCTCCTGAGGATTGCTTAATTTTGGATCTGATTTGCTATAGCTTTCTTGCTGGTTGTTGGCAATTTACGTAGCCTTTCTACTATTTCCCAATTACACAGAGGGGGATTTCCCTTATAGGGATGTTAAAAAGGACTGACTGACTATACAGTGCTTTAGAAATTCTGGTCTAAACTTTGAGGTAACTAGTAGTTGACTACATGTTGACATCCCTATGTGATAAACCGATAAGTCTGGGCAACTGGCTAATCCTATCAACTACATGTACTCCTGCTGCTCCCCCCCACCCACTGTGTCCCATCAAGGCAGTGGGGGAAGTGGGGAGAGGGAGGAGCCAGGAGCCAGCTTTTAAGCTGGCCTGCCGAGCGTACTGGCTTCCATGGAGCTGGCTCTCTCCTGCCTGTGACAGACAGCGGGGGAGGAGGAGCTGGCTTAAAAGCCGGCTCCTGCCTGCCCCGCCTTTGCGCATATTGGCCTCCGCCAAGCCATTCTTCCCCACCCCAGGACAGGGGAAGAGAGGGCTCCCGCCTGCCCCCACCTTCATGTAAATGTGTAACCGCTAATATTTCAATCGGCTATTTGTATAAGTGTGTAACTGATAGTTAATATCCGTAATAACTAGTGATTTTGGCTTGAGCCACATCAAAAGGTTTAGAAAGTGTTGAGCCTTCTGAAAATCAGTTTCATCTAAGGTGTTGCAAATTGGGAATCCAGAAAACTATATTCACCTTGGAGCATTTTAGATCGAAGTATTAATGGGAGTGTGAAGTATTATAAACTACTAACATGCCAGTGAGCATTGATTTCCCAAAGGTAGTAAATCCCAATTCTATTCACATTTGGCTATGAATAAACAGTTGTAAAAAGAGAAGTGAGACTCTGGGTAGAGTCCATCATATTGAAACTGATGTAGTATGGAAGGTGGTAGTGAATGTTGTTTTGTTTGCCATGTCATTGGATCGGTAAGGAGAAACTATACAGTGTTCACCTATTAAATTTTTCCTTTTTTATAAATTTGCAGGTGTCCTACATTAGTCAAGATTGCAAAGAAATTCCAGAATTTCTAGGAAGAAAATATGGAAGCGTTGCGAAAAGGCTAGACCTTAGCTTCAACTTGTTAAGGTATGTGACAATGTATGGCTTATCAAATGCAGTATAAGCAGAGTTAGGCTGTGTCTCCAAAAGTTAAACATTTTCATTTTTTCCCCATATTTTCAGTTGCTATATATACATGCTCTTCCTGTTTGGATAAGGATAAAAAAAATGCATCAAGTTGTCTTAATTGTTATCAAATATATATTTTTTGCTATTGTAAAATAGTAGTACTGTTTTTGTAGACATTCTTCTTACCGTTAACATGTTTAAAGCATGTGGAGAAATAATGGACAGGTAAGTCTATCAAAAGCTTTTAGTATCAATCCAGATAATGTACAAAGCAAAGCTTGCATTTGTCTTTATTTGCTCTTTGCGGGAAAACAAGCAAACCAACAATTTTCTATGGGGGGTGGAAAATGGAGAATGAGTCCAACAGTGCTTCACCCGTATCAACGTTTACAAGTAAGTGTGCTCTCCTTTTTCCCCATCTTCCTTGCATGTTGACAGTTGTGACTTTCAATGTTCTGGAATACTGTCTTCACAGAGGAGGTGTTAAAATGAATTGTGTTGAACTGTTAAAACAAAAGGCCTCTTAAAATTTAATTCAACATAAAGAATTCCATAGGACCAGTTTAAAAACAACACAAAACTGAAAGGAGACACTTGGGGTTTTTTTTTTCTTTAATAGTAATTTGAATAGAATCCTACTGGCTTCAGTCTTAAGTTGACTGGGCTGTTGCATAAAGGTTATACTTCCCAAATTTTGGAATTCTGTAGTTTACTTTGTTGTAAGCAGGAATTTTTTTCCAAGTGTGGTAATGGTCGTATTTCTATGGGCTTCAATGGAACGAGAAAGACAGTGGTCGTTCTCCAGGGTTCGCCTCTGGCGGACCACCACCACTGTATCTGCCTATCTGCAGGTATTAGCAATCGCAACTTCCGTTGGTTACAGATCACCGTTCTTGGTGGGGCACTGCTACCCACAGCTGTCATTGACCAGGAATGGTGATCTGTGGTCAATGGGAGCTGCAATCGCCGGTACCTGAGGCTGTGCAGGTAAATATAGTGGTTGGGGCTCGCCAGGAGCTAATCTTGGCAGACGGGATCCAGCCCATGGGCCAGTATTTGCCAACTCCTGCCTAAGCCTATTTGTAAAAGTTCACAGTTGAAAGCAACACTGTAGTATCTTGTTCTTCTAAATAGATAAGTTTCATCTACTGATTTTTATTTATTTGAGATACCCCATTCCACTGTAAACTCAAACACTGATTATGATCTCAAATACACAAGACATAGTGGAGCAAATCAGGCATTGGAGAACAGTCTGTGCATTGTAGATGCTGATGACTGGCACAATCTAACATGTGACTTATGCTCACCGAGGACGACATCCTCTAAACCAAACCGAACTGAACAGACAACGCAATGTTGTTGATGGGATTGTATGGAAACTTCTGCTGGTGCTTTTTTCAAAATATTTCTGGTGTTCCTCATATATGTGTGTGCTTAACCAACAGGATTGCTCTTCTGTCCTTGGGGGTATGGAAGTAACGGATCTGGGAAAATAATTTGTTCTCTCTTTTCTGCCAGACGTTGAAGAGTAATTGCGCTCAAACATTCTGTTTATTCCTGAAGTATTTAAACAGCACTCATTTGTAATGTTAAAGAAGACTTTAACAAATAAAATGCACTGAAGTTGATGATGTGTGTGGGGAAGGAGGGAGGTGACAAAACATTAAAAATAGTGTCTTCACTAAGAGTGAAATCCTTGTAGGGATGAGGGGAAAATATAGATAGATAGTAGACCTCAAAGGGACTGTGAGTTAAATGAGTAGACTTAAGGGTATCTCCTTGCTCACCTTTGATCTAGGATGGTGACGCTTGATACCGTACGAAGGGCTAATCTTGCAGAGGATGGAATGAAGCTGTAATGGCTATAACCGTGAGCAGAGTTGCTTGGAATGGTGGAAACTAGGACGTAAGCTGAGAAGGATAATGGTTTCTCTTAGTTTATTTTAACAGGAGGAAAGGGAGAGAATAAGGTTCCCTTGTTTACTTTCAACCATGATAAAAATACAAATTCACATACAGTGTCCTCTGTATTACTGATGTCTGAAAACCTAGTGTGTCATCAGTTATAGCATAAGACAAAACACATGTTCGTGGAAGTGTATAGCCTTAAGTGATGTGCATTTGGTAGGGAAGTCCTGGGCATGGGCTGAACTTGTTTTCAACAGTGAAATCCTTTCATCCCACTTGAATAAATTTTTATTTGCTTGAAGAACTGACAATGCTGTAGTAGACTGAGTAATTTTCTGATTGTGGTGTTGGTGAACCGACTGGAAAATGTAAAAAAGCCTGATTTGGTCTCCTTTAAAGGAATTCTGGGGGAAATGGGGAAAGGCATGCTATTTAGTTTCTTGATATTTGGAGGGGAGGGAGGTGGAGACTTGGCTTGATTGAGGGGGAAAAATCAGATCTTTCCAAAAACTTCTGTGAATTGTATTGTATCCAGTCAAGGGGTCATAAATAAGATAAGGGAAGTTTTATGTTTTTGCTGGGAGTTAAATTAAGACAGAAATAAAATTAATGGCAGGATGCTTCCATGTGGGATAGTGAGATTGGTATACAAAAAAGAAGGGAGAACTAACAGTTCTTGGACATTAGATTTTTTTTGAGCATTGAAAGGTTATTGCATGAGAAGAGCAAACTTCCTTTACTCCCCTTCCCCCCAATATCTCATATAGAAATGGCTGATATGACTGGAATGACGGTTACCATCTGCTAGACAGTTAACTACTTGAATGCTTGCAGATTTATAGATTTTTAGCATTTGGTGGGCATTAAAAATTTATAGGGTGGGGAGAAAACAAGAAACAGATCTGATGGGAGAAGCTGCTAATTCAGTTTATATTGTGAATGAAACAAAATGTAGTATGTGTTCTTTTAGGGCCCAGTCCTCTTTCTATTGATGTTAATGGAAGTAAGGCAGAGCTTGATAGAGAACCATCCTCACATGGTAGACAAGAAGCCTTAAGTGTTACCTGGCCAAGAAGGGTGACCAGATGTCTCGAGCTAGCAATAAAAGTAAGAGAACTTAACTGACACATTTAAAATAGGAAGTGTTGTAATTTTAAAACTAAATTACTTGCAATCACATCTTATCTAGCATCACTATGGTAAATCTGGTGAGTGAAAAATAGCATTAAAAGGCAAAATATCTGTTAAACATAATGATGCTTGCAGCTATTTTCTGCTCAATCCTATGAGGGGATTATACACTACTGTTTGACCAGGTGATGAGATACTTTCTTGCCAGGAGCAGTGGTGCAGGTTGCAGACTTGTCATTACTGGTATTGGAGTCTCCTCTAGCCTCCTTACCTTCATCCAGGAAATACCTAGATTTCTAAGTGCTATTTATTATTTCATCTGGGTCCATTTGTGCTGGATTCTCTTCTTCATGCTAAAGATCACATGGATTTTAGTGTTTGGTGACACACGTGATCTGTATGGGTGTCATGTTCTGCTAAATAATATTGCTGGCTGGCTAATTGAGAAGCCAGTGTAATTCGCTGCTGAGTGCTTGAAATTTGTGCATTTCTTCCCTTTTTCCTTTCAGAACTTCCCTCTTGGTTTTACTTGCAGAAGAGTGATTCTTCAGCTCTTGGCCAATGAGGGAAGATTTAATCCAATAATTGGTCTTGGATTATAGATAGGTGTCTCTCCCACCTCCCCAGTGTGCAGATTATTTCTGCCAGGAGAATGAATAATTTGTACTCTGTGTGCGCACCTGCATAATTATCACTGTTGAGCTGGGTGGGCATGTTTGCAAAAATCCCCTGAATCTTAAACCTCTTCCATGACTCCTTGAGGCTGGTGGAATGTCTCCATGCTGAGGCTTTGGTAGGGAGTAGGGAATTCTTCGCCTCTTTATGCTTTTCCTCTTGCCTGCACGTATGTGGCAGTGCAAGGTAGAATCTGCCCCCCTTTGTTGAGTGCATGTTCTTCTTAGATCCAAGGAAGGTTTTATATCTTTTTGTTTTGACTCTTTTTTCCATCCTGCCATTGTTGCAGAAATAAAGACGCACAGAACAGGGAGGTGATGAACAACACAATTTTTAAAAAACCCCAACATCCCCAAGATGAGACGTGACTTTTTTTTAAAGCCTTGAGACTGATCTTTACAGCCTTGAGAAATGTGTAAGAAAATGCACTACTGTTAAAACTTTTGGATGGGTTTATTTATAAGGTAGACAAATATTTGCACCATAATTGGGTAACTCTTAATAGTTGCAACTGCATATTTATCAGAGTGAGGGGCTGTTATTAATGTAGCTGTCATGCACAAACACATTTCTGCATTAAATCCATTTAGTATGTGCATTATTCGGTCTAGAATGTCACCAAGACATCAAAGCCCCCTTAGGCATAAGAGCACAGTGCCCTGCTGTGGCTGCAGAAAGGGCTTGATCAATAAATGTAACATGTTAATGCAGAGCAAATAGAATAAAAGATTTCTTTGACAAGACATGAAAAATCACCTTGTGGCAGCTGGCATGGTGATGCCATTTCAGCGGAGACACTAGCAAAGTTGATCTGACAAGTAAAGAGGAGAGATGATGGTTATAAGGTGCTTTTGTTTCAAACTTCTTTCTTGACCTGTCAGGATTTGAAGGAGCCTGAATGGCCCTTTTTTGTCATGTGAAAATTGTAGACTTAGGCAGTTATGAAGCAGTTATCTCTTCTCAAATTGTGAATGCTGCTGTTTAATTGATTCACTTAGCATTTGAAACTGTCACGCATTAATAATTGCTAAATCCTGTAGATACTGCTCCAGTGTGTCATGCTTAAATGTGTAGTTATCAGAAAATTAATATCCTTAATGAACCAGTGCTTTCAAACTAGCATTGCATGAAATCTCTTATGCCCTTTCATTTGCTGAAGGTATATCAGCCGGTTTTCAGAAAAACTCCTCCTGACAGTTTGTGCCTTCTTTTTCTTGATGCCCAACAAATGCCAGCTTTGCTTTGGGTACGTAGTGTGCTCAATGACAATAAATACAGTAATTATACTGGAGTTAGTAATTAACATAATTATAGTCAATTACGACAAATACAGTGCAGAGCTAAATAAATGAGAGGGGGAGAAATTAGCAAGCTAATTGATTTATCTTACATGCTGCTGCTTCTTTTGCAACTGGCAGTTGCAGATGATTTCTGAAGGCAAAAAGTATTGTTTACAAATACCTGATTGTGTTTTGAAGTCATTCTGTCGTCTTGTGATTCTCTTTCCCATTCTTTTTTATATAGGAGGGGGAAAAGATTGAAATTGGTGAAGGGGAAACTGCTATTTTTCTGCATCAGACTGAACATTGAGTCTAAAACAAAACATTCTGCATGCCTTAACTTTTTTACAGTTGATGAATTACAATTTTTCTTACTATTAAAGAAGGAAAAAATGACCTCTGTATCTACACAGAAGAAAATGCAGCTGTGCTCATTGCTATGGTAGCAAATGGTTAGTGGCTTATTTAGTCCTTTTAGGTGTGGCCTGAATTTAGAGACACTCTTCTGTTCTGCTTTTATTTCTTTTTGGTTCTCTGATCAGCAAAGAGTAGCCAGAGAGAGAACTTGAATCTTTATTCAATACGATATGCTCTCATTTATCCATTCTTCAAATAAAATTCTGTTCAGACAGAACCATTTGGACCACAACTGGATCCCAGTATTATTTCAATGTGTTCACATTATAGTTGCTTACAATATATAGACAGACAATATATAGTCTGTCTATATATTGTACTGTCTGCAATAAGAGTATTGGACCCATGTGGTTATTGTTCCATTGTTTTCTTTCAAATAGTTTATAATAAGAGAATTAATGCATTGACTGAAGATTGCGTATCATTCAGCTGACTTTTAAAATACTTAACAGTAACAGGAATTTTTAAATGCTTTCATAAAGCAAAGAGTGCCATTCTGAGAGGTATGGCTTTAAAATACCTTGTTTATAAATGTTATACTTCAAACTGTGCAGCACTTTAAAAATGGACATTTATGAACTGACCCTCCTTCCCAGATTATATAACCTGAGAAAAGTATCCATACAAGTGACTAAATAGTCAGAAATGTATTATGCAATCTGTCAAACTTAATTTTTTTTTTTTTTAAATTTAGAAGTGCAGGCAGTTACTTAAACTTTATTCCTATACAGATATTTGCACCATTTCGTGAGAGATTGTTTTTAAAAAGGATTAAAATGCCGTCCATGCCTTGGAATCATAAACGTGCACTGACAGTGTTTAACACTGGCTTTCTCTCCATGCAATTTATTGGGAAATCCAATTTGCTACTTGAAATATTTCATCATAAAATTTTATTTTATATACAAGGAATCATTTATATTTAGAATTTACAGACTTAATGGTCTTTCAGATAGTCTCACGTGTGTATTAAACAGTATAGATGCAAATCCTCTTTCTCTCATAAAAATAATTATGAACTAGTCTTACTCTTCTGTATGGGACTAAAGACCAATCTGGTGGTGGTAAGCTGAAGAGAGCTGTTAAAGAAAAAGCTTTATCAAGTTTGTGCATATTAAATATATGCATCTGTTGCAGGAGTGAAGTGAAGGAACATCTAGGTTTTACAATAACTGCTATCATTTTTCATCTGCAATGGTTATTTCGGTGTTACTAGTTGATAGAAAAATAAAAAGGACACAATTGTTCATTCCCCTCCCTAATAAGTGGCATTTCATCAGAGAGCCGATATGATCTGGATAATGTATGAGGAAAATCTTTTTAAAGTTGGGCTATATAGTAAGAATAAAAGATTATTGCCCCAATAATCTGTAGCTTTAGAAATAATAGCCAGGTAAATGCCATGTATGTATTTAGTTAGCCTAAAGCTTGATGGTGAAAGTTGCCTTTTGGACATATTTTTTGCTTGGATTGTAATATATATTGTAAATATAACTTACATGTTTGCGTGTGTGTGTGTTTAGCCTTTTTTTCTCTGCTGTTACTTTGTAGATCAACAGAACACTAATCGTTAGACGTAAGCAACATCAAGTCAACTAAGTACACAATACGGTCCAACTTGTATTTTTTTTATATCTGACTTGAGTTTCACCTGACCTATCTGGGATCATAAATGTTGCCTCCCCGCTCTCAAAAATGCATAATGAATAGGTGAAGTAAAACTTGTAGCGTGAAATATTAGATTTCTATTTGCTACATGTGTGTCATGGGGTTGTACACTGCCTAGGACTCTTAAAATTACACCCTGACCCTGTGCATCCAGCAATTTCTCTTCAGTCCTAAACCCCTGGCCCTCCTGTTGTGATTGTAGGGCCTAACTGCAGCAGTTAGTGAAAGGGGTGTTGCGTACTGGGGCGGCCTCGTAGTTGGAGTCAGTATACAAACGCCCCTCGCACTTCACCTAGGCCTAGTTAGATGACTGTTCACACGACTGACCAGGGAGTGGTAGTTTTGTAAACAGGAACTATGTTGGCTGGCATCTTTCAAAGAGATGCCATGAACTTAAAGGAGCATCAGGGGGTGGGGGAGAAGTACCTCTTGACCTTGATCTGGTACTTGCAGGTTGTGATTGAAGTATCTGACAAGAGCAACGTTGGGAATTTCATGCTGCTTGTGCTAGATCTATTCTTTGGCTAAACTGAGAGCGTCTCTCCAGAGGTTGGTCTGGCACTTATTGTGAGTGCTAAAACTAAATGTAAAAAACAAAAATGAAAACCCACAACTGTGTTGTGTTTTAAGGTTTGTGAAAAACAGCTTGGCTAAGAGTGCCTGAAAAGGGGCAGAATCCCTGACTCCTTTTAGTGCTGTTGAATGTGGAGAGACCTACATCTGCCAGTTTAACCAGTGTATTGTCACCTATGGGAAATGTAGGCACTTGTAGTGTGTATTTTGGTTTGTGCTTATTGTTTAGGAGTGACATCAGTAGTCCCTGAAGTAGCCTCTCTACCACTCTTGCTTGGTTAGCTGGTGGCTGTGAGGCTAAAGTAGTAACTTTTTTTTTTTTTTTTTTTTTTTTTTAAAGGATTCAGGACACCCTCCTCCCTCTCTTAAAAATCAATCAATCAATCTGACGTTGAACCTCTTCAGTCCCGCATTCTCTGGTCGGGCAACATCCATGGTCCAGCATGATTTTAGTTAGCTGCGTGTCCCCTTGTGGCCATGTTTCCCATGTTCCCATAAAGTTTTACAGCTACCAGTCCTGGCTCTCAGTGTTCTGTGCTGATGTTTAGCTCTAATTTACTCCTAAATGTCTTCTCAGAGCTTAGCGAGCAGTGAAAGTGTTGGTGATGCTGCTAGACAATATTGACCTCCCATAGTCGGCAAAATCTGAGATTCTGCACTGGTAAGGTCCTGAGGGTGCTGCACTAGAGAACTTCAGTCTGTACAGATCACAACAGTTGGGCCATTCTAGAATTATATGAGCCATGTTGCTAATTTCTTCCCCCTTTATTCCTCCCCCAAAGCCAAACAGAACCTGCAAAATAAAACAACCCCATCACTTTCCCATTGTTGCTGTGCTATAATGATGATGAAAAATTGCCAAAGGAGGTGGTATCCAGCACTGAACAAGACACTACACTAGAAGGAGGGAAAATGGCATTATCCCTAATGCCCCTCTTTTCCCCCCCCACCCCCACTTGGCTACAGGGTTTGTGCCCCTATCCTTCCCCCTTCTCATGTCTGGTTTGGTTCCTGCTGCAGCTTTAAAGAAACAGTACGCACATTCTCACTTCCAGCAGGAGTAAGACGGAAACTATTTCTGCACCCTCCCCTCCCCAATTGCCCCCTGAATAATTCCACTATGAAAACAATTTGTTAGCATTTGATATATGCTTTCTTGAAGTTCATATATCAGTGCATTGTTTGTGTACTTTTTTCCATGTTTTGTCCAGTTGATGGTGTATGATACATAAGTCCTGATGGAGAATATTTTTATAGGTTAAAAAGCCTCACCTAGTGGAAAAAGTATAGGAAGACCTGTCTCATGGAACTGCAAAAGGCAGACACGTTTGTCATACTAAAAAAGTTAGCATGTCAGAACACAGGTATATACCTATCTTGAGGGTCAGAGTCCGGTCATCTGAAGAAAAGGGTTTTGCCCATGAAAGCGCATGATACCATCTATATGTTTTGTTTAGTCTTTAAAGTGTTACTAGACTATTTGTTGTTGTGTTAGTCTGTAACAGGAAAAACTTAACTCGGCTACACCTCTGAAGTTAATGCAGTGTTACACCTCAGTGCTGGGCTTCGCTCAACAGATGCTGCCAGTCAAGTGAAGTTATGTGGCTTTTAATTGACTCCTCTCGTTTCATTCCTTGGTCAGTCAGAGGCTGAGCTGAGACTTTGTATCTGGGTGGCTCAGAGAGAAAAGTCTTTGGCAGAGCTGGAAAATCAGCAGTCTGCTTATCTGGAGATCTCCTTTCCTTACAGTAATTCTTTCTCCATTTTAACTCTCCTGCCTGCTGTAGAAAGGTAGTTGACATGCTTTGTACAACAGAGCCCAGAAAGCAGCTGCATTTTCAGATTGGCAGCTGGGTAGCTGGCATTTGATTCTGTGTTAGGCTGAAAGAGCTAAAGGGGTAAAAGTAAAATCAGAAGTTAGATCATGCAAACACGATGGAGAGGGCTTCCTCCAAAGTCAGAGCTGGGGAAGGGGGTTTGAGATCCTGGTGCTGGTAGGGGGTCAGGGGTACAGGCTCCAGGCAGCACTTACCTCAGGCAATGCCCGGAAGCAGCAGTATGTTCTCCCTCCCTCCCCTTCCAGTCCTAGGTGGAGGCTTTAGCTCGGGGAAGCTCTGTATGCTGCTCCCATTGGCTGCAGTTCTTAACCAATAGAGCAGTTGGAGCAGCATTGAGAGCTCGCTGGCTGCCCCTATGTTTAGGAGCTGGGGCGGGGGATATGCCAGCTGCTTCTTGGGAGCCATGTGGTGCAAGCTGGACAATCAAAAGCCCAGTCAGTGGTGCTGATTTGGAGCCGTCAGCGTCCCTTTGGCTGCGTCTACACTGCAGCGCTATTTTGGGATACCGTAGGTACTCTGAAATAGCTCTCATGTCTTTTGAGCGCGCCCGTTATTTTGAAATATAACAGGCTCGCTATTCTGACTTCTCTGTACACCTCATTCCATGAGGAGTAAGGGATGTTTTGGAATAGTGATTTATTTCAAAATAAGTGCTCTGTAGACAGTACCAAATTTTGAAAAAAGCTATTTTGAAATCAACACGAAATAAGCTATGCAATTTGCGTAGCTCAAATTGTGTAGCATATTTCAAGCTCTGGGTGCAGAATAGCCACACCCTTTTTGACCAGATGTTCTGGGCAAAAATGGAACAGTTGTTCTCCCTAATGCAAGCCTGTGTTTGAATCCATGCTCAAACATCACCTCTCCTTGCATCTGTGTTGCAACACAAATGATCTAGGGTCTCAGGACCCTGTTTGTCTGAGCTTGAGTTAAGCCAGGATCCGATCACTATTACTTTGCAGTGTAGACACAGCCCCATTTGACTCAGGTCTTGGAAGTCAACTCGAATTATCCCACAATCCCATGGGACAACTACCTTAGTCCTTTTTGTTCCAACAATCTACAATCTGTTATCTCGAAAAAAGAAGCTAACTGCTCCTTTTAGAGAACAGCTGTAGCTCAGTCCAGGCCTACACTAAAGGGAAAGGTCAAATCAAGATACACAACTCCAGCTACGTTAATTATGTAGCTCGAGTTGACATACCTTACTTCGAGTTTTCCCCACTGTCCCAACCCCTTACAGAGTCAGGGGTACCAACTGCTGACTGGGAGGCACGCTCTGAGTTGATTTAGCAGGTGTTAACTAGACCCACTAAATCAAACTCAAGAAAATCAATTGCAGCAGCGTCAATCTTCCATTAGTGAAGACATGACCTCGCTTCTCTTCTGATCACCGGTCTGCAGGCACACACTGAGCCTCTTGATTTGCAATGGAAAGCAAACAAAACTAGCCTTTTGCAAAGCAAAAGGCTTCAAGCATCTTATGTATAGAGCAGGCAGTAAAGTTTACCTATAGTGCATTGCAGTCCTAGGACTATAACAGCCACATTTCTGGAAGAGGGAAGAGTTGGCACTGGGGACTCTAGGATAAGGCTATTTGACTTATAACTGCATGCTGCAATATGGACATCAGAGCTCTAGGTTTGAGAGTGGGTTAAGAGTCTTGGCGCCTATGTTGTATTTTAACATTCAAGCTCTCAGGGTTCCCTAGTATGGGTCAGCAAACTCAAGACCCACTAACTGTGGGCTTACGTGGCCGTGTAGACATACCCATAGTAACTTCCAAACTCTGTAAAAAGCTGGCATTGGAAGTATGGCCTTTTTCATTTAAAAGCCTGTAGTTACCAAAAGTTTGAGGGACAAGGTGGAGCATTAAACTGGCAATATTTATAGGTCCATTATGTTAAAAACCTTTAAACCACTTGTTCCAAGTAATCCAGCCCTAGACTACAGCATGTTTTGAGAGATGACCTGAAATGCAGTCTTGAATACAGTGACCAAATGACACCATTGTAGAAAAATAGAAAATGGTTACCTAGCCTTGACTACTAAAAAGGAAGGCATCATATCTGTGACAGTTAAGAGGTGATACATGCTGTTTTGAAGGACTCCACCCATCATCACAAGTCAAATGTATCTGCATCTACGGATCATTTTTGCAGATGCAGATACCAATTCTAAGGGCTCTAAGGATGGGACCAAAATGAGAAGTCCAAAAGAGGAAAATAAGTCCCTCTTGGTTTCTCTCTAATACAGGATCACACCGAATTTTAGTCAAGGTATTTTACATTTTGGACAGGAAGGGTCCCTGGCTGGCTGCTGTCCTATTCTTCTCCAGAGCCAAATTTAACATTAGCATTATAATCGCATGCATTAGGGCTCCGGGTCTTGGAGTCAAGGGATCACATTGGAATATCTACTTAAATAAAATGAACAGCCAAAACATCTTTTCTAGCCTCCTTAGGCTGTGAGAGAGCTTGAAAATATGACTGGGGTATAAGCAGAGTTCCATCTAATTTTTTCCACCTGTGTGCAGAATACATTTTATACATCAAGGCATGTGCAGATGTGCACCACCAACAAACACATGCTGCTGGCTGTGGGCACTTTGTTAATCAGCTGGGCAGCATTTGAATTTCTCCTGGGTGGGCCCCCGAGTGCTGAGCGCCTATTTTTGTCACATACTCAATGAGAGGGGCTTGAATGCCAGCCCTGGAGAATAGTGTCTTCTGTTTACTCATAGGCTAAGTACAGCAGCTACCACAATTGTACAAGGTTTCATGTGCTGTCCTATTGAGGTATGTGAACCCTGGCCTGCAAGGACCAACTCTGGGATAGTTTGTTTCCTGGCTTATTCACAGCCTTCTGTTCTGGAATAAGCTTATCAAGAGGGGTATCTATTCGTGCCAGTTATAATGGTAGCTTTTGTAATGTGGTCACCTGTCAAATAGGCGTTTCAACGGTGATTATCCACATGCTTCACACAGGCCACCGAACAGCCATTGGATGTTAAATTGTGGTGATTGATTTACTGATCTTGGTTGGCTTGAATCTAGAGAGGAGTGCATTCATTTAGATGACTGAGCAAAAGCATATGAATCCCTAAACTGAAACAGCAAATTAATGCATTACCATCTGGATTTTTTTTTGCTCATGCTTTGGTTCACTTGATGTTTACAGCCTTGTTACTTTTTTTGTTTTATGTTGGCATTCTGTGGGCATGACTTTCCCTGTGTGATACATTGTTCTATGCGTGGATCCAATGGAGAGAAAGGAAGTGCAAAAGCTTGAATAGGTGTGATCAGAAGTATTCCCTTGTGTGTTCCACTACAGGAAATGAAACAAAAGACAGGACTATGCAGCACTTTAAAGACTAACAAGATGGTTTATTAGGTGATGAGCTTTTGTGGGCCAGACCCACTTCCTCAGATCAATTTGTGGAAGAAAATTGGCACAACCATATATACCAATGTGATACAATCAAAAAAAAGTGAACACTTTTGAACCTTTTGAAGTTTAGGTTTAGGCTCCTAAAATGGAACCAGATTGCTGGAACTTAATTTTAAAAAGTTTGTAGAGAAGTTCTTAAGCTAAGGGCTGGGGGAAAGCCGATGGGTGTGGAGCAGCACATGGATCGGACAGAGACGTCTCTTAGGGGAGGGTCTATTAATAGAGATTCTCTATGTTCTAGTAAGCAGGAGAGGATGGAAGATGATAAAGTATGGGTAAGATCAGATGCAAAAAAAAAAAAAATGAAAAAAGTCTAACATCAGGAAATGGCAGACAGATAAATAGTGACAAATTTTTAAAGTGCTTATGCACAGATGCTAGAAGCCTAAATAACTAGAGTGTCTTCTATTAAAGGAAGATATTGATATAATAGGCATCATGGAAACTTGGTAGAATGAGGACAATCAATGGGACACAGTTATACCAGGGTACAAAATATGTTGTAAGGACAGAACAAGTGCTGGTGAGGCCATGGCACTATGTGGCAGAAAATGTAGACTCAAATGAAGTAAAAATTTTAAATGAACCAAAATGTTCCATAGAATCTCTATGGGTAGTAATTCCATGCTCTAATAATAAGAATATAGCAGTAGGGATATGATATTGACCACCTGACCAGGATAGCGATAGTGACTATGAAATGCTATCAAAATAAAAAATTTGGATAATGGTGGGGGATTTCAACTATTCCCATATTGACTGGGTACACATCACCCAAGAGATAAAATCACATCTCACCCAAGAGATAAAATTTCTTGATACCTTAAATGACTGCTTCTTGGAGCAGTCGGTTCTGGAACCCACAAGGGGAGAGGCAATTCTTGATTTAGTCCTAAGTGGAGCACAGGATCTGGTCCAAGAGGAAAATACAACTGGACCATTTGGAAACAGTGACCGTAATGTAATAAATTTTAACATCCCTACGATGGGAAAACCTTAGCAGCCCAAAACTATGGCATTTAATTTCAGAAAGGGGAACTACACGAAAATGAGGAGGTTAGTTAAGCAGAAATTAAAAGGTACAGTGACAAAAGTAAAATCCCTGCAAACTGCATGGACGTTTTTCAAAGACACCATAATAGACGCCCAAGTTAAATGTATAGTCCAAATTAAAAACACAGTAAGAGAACCAAAAAGTGCCACTGTGGCTTAATAACCAAGTAAAAGAAGCAGTGAGAGATAAAAAAGGCATCATTTAAAAAGTGGAAGTTAAATCCTAGTGAGGAAATAAGCATAAACTCTGTCAAATTGAGTGTAAAAATCTAATAAGAAAAGCCAAAAACTCAAAGTAATAGCAAAATGTTTTTAAAGTACATCAGAAGCAGGCTTCCTGCTAAACAACCAGTGGGGCCACCAGATGATTGAGATGCTAAAGGAGCACTCAAAGACGATAAGGTCATTGCAGAGAAACTAAGTGAATTCTTTGCTTCGGTCTTCACAGCTGAGGATGTTGGGGAGTATCCTAAACCTGGGCCATTCTTTTTAGGGGACACATCTGAGGAATTGAGATTGAAGTGTCATTAGAGGAGGTTTTGGAACAAATTCATAAACTAAACAGTAACAAATCACTGGAACCAGATGGCATTCACCCAAGAGTTCTGAAAGAACTCAAATGTGAAATTGCAGAACCATTAACTGTAGTTTGTAACCTATCTTTTAAATCAGCTTCTGTACCTAATGACTGGAAGATAGCTAATGTGATGCCAACATTTAAAAAGGTCTCTAGAGGTGATCCTGGCAACTACAGACCCATAAGTCTAACGTAAGTAAGGGGGCAAAATAGTTGAAACGAGTAAAAAAAATAAAATTGTCAGACACACATAGATGAACGTAATTTGTTGGGGAAAAGTCAAGATGGTTTCTGTAAAGGGAAATCATGCCTTACTAATCTGCTAGAATTCTTGGAGGGGGTCAACAAACATGTGGACGAGGGTGATCCAGTGAATATAGTGTACTTAAATTTCCAAAAAGCCCTTTGCAAGGTCCCTTACCAAAGGCTCTTACTTTATTTAAGTTGTCATGGGATAAGAGGGAAAGGCCTCTCATGGATTGATAAATGGTTAAAAGACAGGAAACAAAGGGTAGGAATAAATGGTAAGTTTTCAGAATGGAGAGAGGTAACTAGAACCAAGTGTCTATACTGGGACCAATCCTATTCAGCCTATTTATAAATGAACTGGAGAAAGGTGTAAATAGCTAGATGGCAAAATTTGCAGAAGACACTAAACTGCTCCAGATAGTTAAGACTGTGAAGAACTTCAAAAAGATCTCACAAAACTAAGGGATTGGGCAACAAAAGGGCAAATGAAATTTAATGTGGATAAATGTACAGTAATGCATACTGGAAAACATTCCAACTATACATACAACATTATGGGGACTAATTTAGCCATAACGGCTCAGGTGAGAGATCTTGGAGTCATTGTGGATAGTTCTCTGAAAACATCCACTTGTGCAGCAGCAGCAGTCAAAGCAAATAATGTTAGGAATCATTAAAAAGGGGATAGAGAATAAGAGAGAATATCTTATTGCCTCTAAAACTATGGTATGCCCACATCTTGTATACTGTGTACAGATGTGGTTGCCTTATCTCAAAGATGATCTATTGGCATTGGAAAAGGTTCAGAAAAGGGCAACAAAAATAATTTAGAGGTTTGGAACGGGTCCCATATGAAGAAAGATTAAAAAGATTGGCACTTCTCAGCTTACACAAGAGGAGACAGGGTGGGAGGAAGAGGTGAAGGAGGGAATATGATAGTTTATAAAATCATGACTGGTGTGGAAAAAGTGAATAAAGAAAAGTTACTAACTTGTTCCCATAACAAAAGAATTAGGGGTCACCAAATGAAATTAATTGGTAGCAGGTTTAAAACAAACAAAAGGAAGTTTTTCTTCATGGAGTGCATAGTCAACTTGTGGAACTCTTTGCCAGAGGATGTTGTGAAGACCAGGACTTCAACAGGATTCAAAAAGAACTAGATAAATTCATAGAGCTATGGTCCATCAATGGCTATTAGCCAGGATGGATAGGAATGGTGTCCCTAGCCTCCGCTTGTCAGAGGCTGGAAATGGATGACAGGAGAGGGATCACTTAATGATTCCCTGTTTTGTTCACTCCCTCGGGGGCATCTGGCATTGGCCACTGTTGGAAGATGGGATATTGGGCTAGATGGACCTTTGGTCTGACCCAGTACGGTCTTTCTTATGTTCTTATGAAGTATGGGTCCCCAGGATTTAGTCGGCTTATGAAATTTAAAAGGGTACTCCATCTGAGCCACAGAAACGAGATGTGGGTGGGAAGAAGAGCATGTCCATGGACTTAAAACATAAAATAAGAATGTATTTATGAAACTAATGTAAAGTGGGACATGGTTTGTATTTTCTCAAACCAAGGATCTGCTGAATCCTTCCTGTACTGTCAAACACAGCATGAACAAGCCTTTGCTTCAGCAAACATTGCTTTGTGCTCTGGCTACTGTGAATAGAAATAACTTCATAATGTGGTAAGTACATTCAAAACTATGCTCATATGCAGAAAGTTAGGTGCTGATAACAAAGGAGTATATATGTAAAGAGCTATTGAAATGCAGGGTGTCCAATAGCTGCTTATTGTGCCTTACTACCAGCAGCTTACTTTAGTCATTATTTGAGGGGCTTCATGTCTCTTAAAGTTACCATTAAATAGTAAATGAAAGCCAATACTAAAACTCTATTAAAGTCATTAAAGGTTCTGGCTTAAACCAACTGCAACCAAGGTCTACAGTAGGGGGGCAAAGTGGAAGTAGGTTAAGCAATTGCAGCTGGAGTTGATGTATTTTAGTTGGACTTAACAAGGTATCCCCATGCCTTTACTCCTTACTCTTTGCGACCTGGTGGAGTACCAGAGTCAACGGGAACATGATCAGCAGTCGATTTTAGTGCATCCTTACCAGACCCCCTAAATCAACCCCCGGGAGATCGATCTCCGCAGTGTTGCTCTTCCAGTAAGTGAAGACAAGACCTGGGGTGGATGTCTTTTGGTTGGTTGGCTAGTTGGTTGGTTGGGTTTTTTTTTTAAGTTTTTTTGTTCTTCAGTTGCTGGTTGGTGCCTAGATGATGCGGTTCATCTGGGCATAAAGCTTTGAACCACAGACTCTGTTTTGTTTTTGTTTTTAAATCAGAGTGAAATTCTGTACCTAGGTTAAATGACTGTATTTCCTTGGTGTAGACCATTGTAACTCAAAACCTTCACATGATTTAAATGTATGAAAGTGCACTGGTACACTGCTGTTGGAGCCTAGTAATACTTGCCTTGAAAAGCTTGGTGGCTAGTGAAAGAGTTAAGCGAAGCAGCCAGAAACCATTTTCTGCTTTTACTTTGCAGATACAACCTTTTAAGCATACCTACATTTACCTGCAATGGCAATCGTTTTGCATTTTAATGACAAATCAAGTACGCTAACTTGCATTTGAAGCGAAAGTGCCTTAAATGTCTCTGGCTGTCAGAATGAGATGTTAGGAGCTTGATGAAAAGAGAACAAAGAAGACAAAGTATGAAGCCTAGATACAGTGCAAAATGAAATAAAACCTTGTATGGCCTGTCAGGGGTGTCAGTTGATATTCCTATCCAAAGCACATTATAGTATTACTTTGCAGCTCATAGCTTACTCATCTGTCTTTTTTAATTCATCAGATTCTAGCCCACATCTTTTAAGTCCCATGTGTCAACAATGGAAGAAATCTGTTAATTGACAAATGAGTGTCACAAATGTGAATTGGTGCCTTTACATCAGAGGCAGGTAGTCTCTGTTGTTTTTTGTCGGCTCTATTATTGGCATAAGCCAGTGTAAGACATCTGTCTTTGCCAGAATGAGAGATGACAGCCAAAGAAGGGCTGTCATTGTTTTAGTGCATGTTCATTCTGCTGAGATACTGTATAAAGATAAAGTGTCAGTTAAAAGAATATGAAAAACTATGTGGAGGAAGTCCTTAAATTACTCGGGAAGGGGATTCGGGAATTGGTGCCAGAATTGAAATCTGAACATTTCAGTTTGCATCTATCACATCTGAGTAAAAATAATATTTTCTGAGTAACTGGATCAGTTTATAAGGCATTTAGGAAAATGTGATGTTGTGTTGGCATAATTAGCTTTATCAGATGGAAGAGAAATATACGTTCTAAGGCTATGGTTGGTTTATTACTTGTTTATTATTCAGACAAGTATAGAATTGTCTCAGTAAAAAATATGCTGTGTTGCCTGCTTGGTAGTGATTTGCATCTGTTTTGAAATATTGAAATTGCTCCTCTCCAATTCTTTTCCTGTTTTTAGATTGATGAATAATATAATGAATATAGCCAACTGTGGGTTATTCCGTTAATAGTATGAAAATGATTAATAAATATATTGAGTACCTGGAGAATTGTATAATACACTAAAGTCACCCCAAATTACTAAACCTCTTTGTTGTAATGGATGGCTTTGAGAACACCAAAGAAGATGTAGCCTAATTTATAATTGTACTCAGAGGGGTAGCCATGTTAGTCTGTAACTTGAAAAACACACATATATAAAATCTCCTAAGGTGCCACACAACTGCTCATTTTTATAATTATACTTTATCCAGGGACTCTTTGATCACCCTCATTTAGATCAAGATGACCATGTGATAAGTCAGATCAGTAAAGTCAGTGCACGGTCTTTATCCTGGCATCTCACATCATACTTATGCCAGGTAATGTATTTTATATTCTATTTTGCTAAGAACCACTTTATCTTATGCATATTCACGATGGTTTCCTTATCTGAACTTTCACATCCCACTTCTGCAAGAGTCCCCAGTTCTTGTAGTTTGTTTATCCATTTTCCTCGCCATCATTTACATAAATTAGTTGTTACCCTATTACTGCAATAAATGCCCATGAGTTTCAATTGCAGCGTTCCTTTCAGGAATTCTAAAAATACCTATACCCTGTTTGTTGCTTTATACTGGTCAGCTGACTTGCTACACTTGTTACTACCTCCTCACTTGTGAATGCACGGTCGTAAATGACAGCCAAGTGACCTTTTGTTACATGCCAACCTAGGCCTTGATTAGTTTGCTACCTTACATGCCCTAGGCCTGTGGGTCCTCTGTTTGTTGGAACATCAATCGATACTTACACGTTGTGGATACGTATATGGCTACAAAGGAAAAGGCAAGGGAGAAAATGGAGTTCTGAGCCATTAGGATGGGGTGAAAAACAAGTAAAAGCAATGTGTGGCATAAGAGTGAGGCTGACAGACCTTTTGTGCTTCAGTTCAAGAGTCCTACAACACTTCAGCATCCTAGTTGCTAACAATACAGGTATGTCGTTGACCTGTTGAATTCTGAAATGCAGCTATTACTAGTTGACTGTGTCAGATTCTTCAGTGGGACTTTGCACAGGCATTGGGAATAGGAGATCCTAAGGAAGGGTTGGGGCCTTGATTTGTAGATAAGATTGGCAACATTGCTGGTGTTACGCCAAACTGGAAGACTTGTATTGTAATTTGGAAGTATCTTGTATGGTTGAGCCATGGAAACAAACATATGTTGAGTCAACTTGGATTTAAAGACAATAAGAAGATAAATTAAAAGTAAATGGGAAGTTTTGAAATAGAACTGTTAATATGTTCCTTGAATATAGGTCGTGTGTTTGGCTTTTATTTCGTGGTACTATGAATTGAATTATGGCTCATTCCTTCCGGCTGTGTGGCTTTTCTACACTGGCTTCCAGCAAAATAGCTAAGCAGTAGAAGTGAAGTCTGACAGGCTGAAAATATTTATTTTCTTTTTTCTATTGATAACTTTGAGCACCACCGTTATGTTTGTCTTTGATAAATGTTTGCTTCTGAGGTGTCAACCACAGATTGCAATGTATCGGCTGGTAAAAACAGAGTCCAATGTTGCTTTTAATTCCTGAGGCTGGTGGCAAAGTTAAACAACGTGAGTGCTAGCAAAGCCTCATAAAGTTAGTGTCCTAGGATCAAAAAAGACCAAAGAATGCATAGCCTCTAGCTTAACTTTTTTTACTTTTTATCTACAATTATGACAGCTTGTAAACTAACTCTTTTCTTCCGCTAAATGGCATTTAGAAAAGTAGTAAACTAGACTAAGGAAGAAGCTTTGCTGCTTTCCCCTTAAAAGCAAACAAAAAGCCTTTGGGAAGGAGCTACTGTCTTTGTGCCAGGCATTGCTTTATAAGACCAGATTTAGTTTGCAAACAAGGGGGGGAGCTAGAGAGGAAGCTACCAGCCACCGAATGTCTAAACTGAGTACCCATATATTCATATTACTTCCTTCTCCCCGTTCCATACCCATTACTCATCACCCTAACTTCTGTCATCTAAAATGCTAGATAAGTAATTTTGGCAGGAACCATGTACTTGTTTGTATTCTGTGAAGTGCTTACTATACCTGTAGGCACAGTTATAAATTATACTTACCATTAGTTGAGTGCTTTTCCTTGTCAGGTGTCAATATGCTTTACGGAGGTAAATAAGTGCTACCTCCATTCCAGATGGCCAAACTGAAGAATGGAGAGGCAAAACCTTTGATGGGAATCGCCAACAGATGCCAAGAGTAATTTTAGCAGAAGCCAATTCTATGCAGTTCCAGAAATTGTGGTGGAAAACTGTGCTCCATCAGTGCTTCCAAAATGGGGCTAAATGGGGCTTGTTACTGGCTGTTTGGTGCTAAGCCATGCTCAGCACCAGATTTCAGCAGGTATTGGCAATGGACTATTCCATGTAAAATAGACAAACCCTTAGTGAATCACCCTACGCATGACAACGATGGTAGAGCTAAGAATGGCATTGGGATGAAGTCAGTGGCAAAAAATCTACTGGCTTAAACTGGGCCAAGATTTCACCCCATGTCTGCTGATTACACTGCTCTACAGCCAAAATGCTTCTGAAATAAATGTAGTCAAACTTTACTAATTCTGGGTCACTGAGAACGAAAATGATGCTTAAAATTGTTGATTGGCTCTAGTTTTCAAGATATGCTATTGGGTCAGTATATACGACCCTTGACTTGGGAATGGCGGAGGATAAGTGAGTTATAAAGGGAAGGGGTCTCAATTTAAACCAGAAATGACTAAAATACATCTTTGACTGGATCTATGAATAAATCTATGACTGGGTTTGGACAGTACTTGCTTTTTAGGCAAAACAATGAAGGATGCAATCTGAAGCTGGTATTGCGTCATACATGATATGAATTGCATCATGTTATTCCTAGAAGTCATGGATGATGTAATCATAACGAAGCTTACATCACTCTGCTGAACAAATTGCCCTATATCAGCTCTAGAAATCATACAGTGTCGTGCTCTCTTATTTGTCAGTGTTTGAGTTTGCAAAGGGACACATTTCTGTTCAGCCAAAGTGAGCAGAGATGCCTCGTACTTGTGTGAACAGTGCAGATAACTTCTGCTATGTTTGTGGTGAAGTGACTTTTGCATCACAAAAGCGCAGTATAGCCACTATGGTTAAGAAAGCCTATCACCTTTATTTTGGCTGCAAAATTGGAGATCAGGACAAGAGGTGGGCCCCACGCATATGCTGCAAGATTTGTGCAACAAATCTTCGCCAGTGGTTGAACAGGAAAAGGAAATCTATGCCTTTTGCAGTGCCAATGATTTGGAGAGAGCCAACAGATCATACCAGCAATTGTTACTTCTGCATGGTGCCTCCAGTTGGGAAAGGTGTGTCAAAGAAGAAAAAGTGGACTGTGCATTATCCAAACGTTCATCAGCTATACGCCCAGTACCCCACGGAGAAGGACTGCCGGTTCCCGATGCACTAGAATCATTCTCACTTGAATCAGACGAGGAAGAGGATGAAACTTCTGGTCCTGAACCATCAATGTCACAGGACCCACATTTTCTCCCATCCGCCTCCTCTGAACCACACCTCATAACACAAGGTGAACTGAATGACCTTGTCAGGGATTTGGAACTACCCAAGAGTAAGGCAGAGCTGTTGGGCTCCAGAGTACAGCAGTGGAATCTCCTGGCAGGTGATGTTAGGGGTTCCATGTTCCGTGACCGTCAGAAGGATCTTGTCCCATTCTTCTTCATGGAAGGTGATCTTGTAGCCTGCAACAACATCGATGGTGTGATGGCAGCCCTCAACATCGTTCACGATCCAGATGAGTGGAGACTGTTCATTGATTCATCGAAGACGAGTCTTAAAGCTGTTTTGCTGCATAATGGCAATGTTTTGCCATCAATTCCAGTTGGTCATGCAGTCCATATGAAGGAAACCTATGACAACATGAAACAACTTTTGAGGTGCATAAACTATGACCAACATCAGTGGCAGCTTTGTGGCGGTTTGAAGGTTGTTGCTCTCTTGCTTGATCTGCAGACTGGATACACAAAGTACTGCTGTTTTCTCTGCGAATGGGATAGTCGTGCAAGAGATTCCCACTACATCAAGATAGATTGGCCACTCCGACAGTCATTGGAGCCTGGGAGGAAAAGTGTTCAGCGTCCACCACTTGTTGAAGCAAGGAAGATTTTGTTACCACCCTTACACATCAAGCTGGGTCTGATGAAGAACTTTGTCAAGGCCGTGGACAAAACACAAGCAGCTTTCAAGTACCTCCGTGGAAAATTTCCAAGGTTAAGTGAAGCTAAGATAAAGGAAGGTGTCTTTGTTGGTCCTCAGATTCATGAACTTCTTCAAGATGATGCATTTGACCATGCACTGCGTGGCAAGGAAAAGACGGCATGGAAAGCCTTCCAATTAGTGGCAATAAATTTTCTCGGAAACAACAAGGCAGACAACTACAGGTTGTTGGTGGAAAACCTCCTCAAGGCATACAAAAGCCTTGGTTGCAACATGTCACTAAAGATACATTTTTTTGGCGCACTCATCTAGACTTTTTTCCACTGAACTGCGGAGCAGTGAGCGACGAGCACAGCGAGCGATTTCACCAGGACATTGCAACAATGGAGAAACGCTATCAGGGCAAATGGAGCCCATCAATGCTTGCAGACTATTGCTGGACAGTGACAAGAGATGCTCCATTTAATGAATACAAGAGACAAGCCAAGAAGCGCCGAGTAGACACTGAATAGGACTAAACTATGTACATAATAGTTTTTTGCCTTGTTTCATAATAAATTTTATTTATATAACCCTTTTGCTGATTTTTAAAGTGTTACATAAACAGGACAG
Source organism: Pelochelys cantorii (assembly GCA_032595735.1). Classification (NCBI taxonomy): domain Eukaryota; kingdom Metazoa; phylum Chordata; order Testudines; family Trionychidae; genus Pelochelys; species Pelochelys cantorii. The sequence goes on from CM064333.1 coordinate 7,080,989, forward strand.
GTGAAATATTATCATGTAAAGCAACCATAAACACATGAAAAGACCTAGGTTTACAATTTATGATTAAAACTCTACTATCCACACAATATACATAGACGTAAAATGTAAAAACTTAAATATCTTGGAAACAGTAGCCAATCAGTTGTTTTAATTGTCATATTTGAATTCAGCACATCAAAATACATAATAAATAGCACATTTTATCTCTGAAGCAGACGACTTCTAAAAAATTGTAGACCAGTGTTACTTGTCATTATTTTGCATAGGACAAAAGAATTTAAAGCGAGAGAGGCTTTGTGTTGCTTACAATGTATAGGTTTTAGTGGAATATCCGTAAAACACTCATTGTCAAAATCCGCAGGTAGGAAATAGTATAAATTAAGGGCCTAGTCCTGTTGGATACAGAGGTGCTAAGAAGCCTTAAATCTGATTGACTCGGTGGGAATTGAGCCCTCAATACCTTGCAAGATTAGTGCTCTAGGATGAAGTATGCTTCTGAATTGTTGCTCGAGCACATGGGGGTCACTTATGGAGTTTTGTTTTTTGCCACTTGACATTTCATTCATTCTAAAATGGAATGTAATGGAACTTCATTCAAAATAACTTGATTTTTGCATTGCCAGCTGTCATATAGAATCCAAAACAAGCAAAAATTTATTGGGTAGTATTTAGAAACATGTCGGTGGTAATGACTGGAGCTCTGATTTCAATTATCACCCACTAAATTTGGGCTAATGTAATGCATTTGTAGAACTGTTGAACAAGCTTGACCTCACGTTTCAAAAATTTGAAACTGCACTTTTTTTTTTAAATATCATGCTGACCCCCTGCTTTCCTCTTTTTCACACACATCTGGCGCATGGCAGTGAATCTCCAATCATTCTCCTGAACTGAAGATTTTTACTGTTCATGTGGAAGTGTAACATTTTTTGTTCAACGAAGTTCTACTCTGAGAGCCGCAATTCATTGTTCTCCCTTTTGTAACTAGTGCAAAAGTAGTACTGGAAATCATATTTCAGATGCAAAGGATCAGATTTGCTTAAGTGATTTAGAAGCCCAAGTCTTATTGACTTTTTTGGTGTGAGTCTAAGTTGCTTTGGAACTTCTGAAAGTTTGACCCTAAAAGATTCTGTCCATAGTTGTTGCTCTTCCGGGGGGAGAGAAGTCTTGTTTTGAATCTAGTGACTCTCCCTCTCTCCCCCCACCGATTTGGACTGAGGGCTTAGAAGGTCAGTGTGGTGTCGTCGTTTGTGAGGTAGTTGCACTACTTCTTAGGTTACAAACTACTATTAAATGTTGTGTTTTGTAATGTGAGTTAAGGGTCAAAACTTTGATAATTTCTGGAATTGAGAGACTGAGAGGGAAACAATTGAAAATATTGACTGCTTCATTTTAGTAACACACAACAGCAGCATCTGGCAGTCATAGAATTTCTCTAGTTTTATTTGCAGTCACGTGTATTGTCCAAATTGTCTTAATTCCTGGATGAGTAATGCAGGGGGAAGAGAGGCTGTATTACAAACTTTTTAGTAGTAATTAACTATCACATAGTTTTGATCTATTTGTCTTAAGGGTATGCAAACTGCCAATCCTTCTTGTAAACATCAAGTTACTCTAGTTTTGTACTTTTAAAAAAACTCCTAATTTTCGTCTTGTAAAAATACCTTATTTTGGGTGATGGTCTGTATGTGCATTCCACACATGGGTGTGCATGTGCCAGAATTCAGAATTGTTTCCAAGCATTGTCCATTGACCCACGCATGCACAGTGTTACCTTGTGCTCCTGACTGAGGTATAAGAAGCAGTAAAGTCCAAGTCCCTTTTTACTGCTGCATGACCTGAGTTGGAACGCTGTCCCTTTTTGCACTGAGCTGGCTATGACAATCGTTCCTTGCTTTATATTCTAGTGTCCTGAAGGTAGGTTGTATTGTGTAACAGATCTTTTCACTGGTTGGGTGATTGTGTCCCTCACCAGCCAGGATCCAGGACTTCAAAAACTGTCTGCCCTGCCCTTGTTTTTTTGTTTTTTTTTTGTTTTTTTTTAAATCTGAGTGTTGAACACAAATGCTGTCATTACTGCCTATCCTTTATCAATTATCTAGCTTTTGAACCCTGTTAAAGTCCTAACCTTCACAACATCCTCTGGCAAGGAGTTCTACAGGTTGTACATTGTGTGAAGAAGTACTCCCTTTAGTTTGTTTTAAACCTGCCATGTTGGACCTACGTGTCACATTATCGGTACCTTCAGGAGCTCCCACGGAAACATCAGCAGTCCCAGAGCCCTCAATTCCCAGTTTCCGTGGCTGCCACCTCCTCAGCCTTCAATCACTCCTTCCACCTCCAATCGCTGGCCAAGGATCAGGTTTGATGTTCAGGGCTAGAATCATGAACCTCCATTGAAGCCAAATGCTGTGCCACATGTCCTCTTTGGTGGCCATCATGCCCTATTTGCCTATAATTGGGGCTAGATCACCACAGAGAGTTGGGTACTGGAGATCATCCACTCCAAATACTCCATATAGTTCCTCTCCTTCCTGCCTCCTTGCTCTCCTACCTGATCACCTCCAGGAGGTCTTTCCCAAGAACAGATTCTTCAACAAGAAGCAGATGCATTCTTTCTCACCCTTGAGGAATGGCATCTCAAAGGAGAGGCACTTACTCGCTGTACTTACTCACCCCTGAAAATAACAGCTCATGGTGGCCCATTCTCAATCTCTGAACTACTCACTATATTTATCAAGAAGTCCGTGTTCTGGATGATGAAGCTGACGTTGGCCATTGCCTCCCGCCCCCCACTAGGGAGCATGGTTCATGGCTCTCCATATGAAAGATGTGTACTTGAATGTGAACATTCACCTGTTGCACAAGAAGTGTGTTTCCAGAGGGGACACCCAACATTCAGTATTTCCTGTTCCCATTGCAGCAGCAGAAAAAATGCTCATGAAAGGTGTGTGTGTGTGTTTTGCAGTAGTATTGACCTAGATGTGCCACCTTGTCTGGATGAGTGGCTCCTTGTGGCGCAATTGAGGCAGACAGATTTCTGTGCTCCACTGTCTTCAAAGCCTTCTGGTGCCCCAGGGTATCTGTCAACAAAGACAAGTCTTTTTTTAACACCCACACAAACCATAAGATTCATGGGGCTGAGGCTGGTTTTGATTGCTGCAAAGCCTTCCCTCCCCCCCACCCCGGCGCTCATGTAACCTAATGTTCTCATTGATCGTCTCTGCTACAGGCCCTGCACCACTGTCTGCCTGGGACTCTCTCTCCTAGGAGCTGTCTTTGTGGGGTGAGATGCCCATTTAGAAGACCATACAACATAGGGTATGTGGATGTAATGGGAAGCTGGTTTGCGCATCAATAACGTGGGGCTGTCTATCTCCCCTGCAAAGCCATCCTTCCACTCATACTGTCCCTTAGCAAGTGTCCTCTAAAATAAGACATGTTGCATGCATCAACTCTTTATTCAAAAAATGAGGCTGAAGATGAGAACTTTATCTATGGAGGTACAGATAAAATGTGCATTATTATAGATGTGGCTTCATCTTTCAGTCTTACTGTAATATCTCAATTGTGACATTTTACATCTATTTATCTCCTAGACAACTGAGACCTTTCTCAGACTCTGAGGATAATAAATTTACTAACATTCAGGCTGTTGAATATTTCCCCACTTCTCCAAACTTTTTCTCTCTCACAGTAGTCCTCTTAAACATTTTTCTTCTAGTGAACATAGTTCTGAAGAGACTTCTTTTCACTAAGAACTTTATATTAAAAAGATGTCTTCATGTTTTGGTTAAAATGTAAGAAGCACAAACGCTTTGCTTTTTTTTTTTTCTTGACCAAGAATTTTCATGAAAGCCAGAATCAAGTGCCAACAAAAACAGAAGGGTAAATCATCATCTGTATTATTGGTAAGTGGCTTACTTTCAGGTCATGGCCTCTATCACACAATGCCATCCTTCTGATTAATAGCCTGTGTGTGAGGCATGGATTGGAGTAGACTTAGTTTTCTAAGTGGTACAACTATATATTTACTCTCCTTGGAAGGAAACCAGAATGCAACCAAAAGGAATTCATATTTGCAAGGAGTAGGAAAAAGTTCTATTCATGCTGGCTTCATGGCTTGATGTGCTCTGTGATGCTTTGTCTTCACATAGCTTCTGCAGGAGGGCAAGAGGGAAAAAGTGAAGACAGACGTATTGGAAATGCAAATGCATTTTTCTGGCAAAACTAGAAGATGATGGTTCTGGCTTCTGATACTTTTTTTAAACTCCAGGAGAACATGATTTATGATATCACATGTTGCCTAAGCAAATCTGTTTTGAGGAGAATCATATTTTATGGGGTGTGTTGCAATAATGAAACAGTGAATTATTCTTGAAGTGTTGTCAGTTGAAATAGTGGTTGGTGTGTGTGGGTTTTTTTTTTTTTTTTTTTAAATCAGAACCATTGGAGGCCTTTGTGGATTAATGTTAGATGCACAGGAGTGTTGGGAAGAGACTAATCTTTTAATCCCTAGCCCCAGTTACCTGACGTGGGTCAGCATTATGCAAGATTATATTCCTGTCAAAGAACAGCAGACAATACCCAGCAGCAATTACAGGCTTTCTAGCACTGTCAGATGAGCCACGTTGGTCTCGGCTTTACTTTGTTACATTTCCCAGCAGTTTCAGCTGGATGTGGTATGCTTTCTTTCCTTCTCTGACACCCTATGCTGTGCCATGCTAAGCCTCGTCTACCTTAGGAACTTGTTTGCTGACAACGGACGCAGCCGGCGAGCTGATGGCCTCTGTGAGCCATTTGGCAAGGTGTTCGGGGGGGCAGCTTTGTGCTCCTGGAAGGGGCAGGGCCTCACGTGGAAAGGGCAGGGCCATGGTCTTGTCCATGGGTATAGTTAATCCACCTCCTTCAGAGGCCATAGCTATGTCGACAGGGAGAGCCTCTTCTGTTGACGTTCTGCTGGGTTAGGTCAGAATAACTGCCACACTCGGGTGTGGATTTTTCCCACCCCTGAGAGACGTAGATATATTTTTTTTTTTTTTTTTTTGAGTTGATAGGCAGATCTTGCCCCTCTCATGAGCTATGTCTTCACTAAGGAGTCTTATCCAGGTTGAACCTCCCTAGCGGTGCTGGATCAGAACCTGACCAGTCTCAAACCAGGAAACTTTCTGAATCAGGAGAAGTCAAAACAGGTCTCTCAGCTCCTGGCTATTGGTCCGCTCCACTTTGGACCATTTGGGAATCTGTTGTTGCTCTGGGGCCCAGGGCTCTGTTTTTCCCTAGACTAGCAATGCTTTTGGTACAGCGTAGTCAGGGCTGGCGTACTCATGAGGAAAAACTAGTGGGTTGAGGCGAGGAACTCTGTTGAACTAGGGAAGTCCAGATTATAGAAGTTCAACCTATAACCGAATTCCTGCTCATAGCACTCAGTGGAAAATGGACTACCCATGTTGGGCTAGACTTCTATTTGATTCGTGCTATCTGTTCCTTTTGGTGTAGAGTCCACAAGTTTGAAAGGTGTAATTTTGCACTGAGGATATTGTAAAAAAAACTAGACATCTATACAAAGGAACAGAAATTATTCTAAAGCTATAAAAATGAATGTAGATACAGCCTCCTTTTATGGCTAACCTTGTACATAAGCGGTCTCCAAAGTGCATATTGTGACTGATTTGTAATGACATTTTTGGCAAATGTTGTCTGAACTGGATTTATTAAATCAAATGTTAAGCAAACCCAAAGTTGGTTTTCCCACCCCCACCAGTTTTAATTGTGAGAGGTTAGGCTTGGAGCATTTTTCTTTTTAAATGTCTGACTACTTAGTAGTTCCAGCCATTGTAAAACAATTTCTTCATACAAAGAAATTTTAAATTCTTATTCGGAGTTCACTGTTTTTAAGCAATTGTGGCCTAGCTTTTAAAGAAACTTCCAGAATGTATACAACTCACTGGAATAGTACGTTTGTTTTTTCACTCATAAATAAGTTTTTAAATTTCAAGAATGGTGCACCAGGTTGAAAGAGAAACAAAATGTTTATAACAGGATATGTGGGATTTCTTAAAACTGACCCTAATGACAGGATGTCATGGAACTTGTGTTTTGTCATTCTGCATAAATTTGCCAAAGCATCTATAATTCTTTCAACAGATGGAGGAAAATTGAAGTGTGGGTTGAAAGCAATTTTGGTGGTATTCCAAAATGATTGAAAGCCATGCATTTTAAGACCCTTAGATTCTTTGTGATGTTGTGGACACAGGCATGAACTTACATTTTTAGACCCATTTTACCACATCTAGAAGAATATATGATGCCAAATATTGCCTCATAGCAGCAAGTGAAAAATCAAAGAATCTCCTCTTTTTCCCCCCATCCTCCCCAGAATCTGCTATTTTAATTGCCCTTTAGCAAACGCTTCTTGGCATTTGGCAGTATTAGATAGCAGAAGATGAAGGAAGGTGATGACCTCTGTAGTTCACCAGTGATAGTGTTTGAAAACAGTTCAGAATTTGGTTCAGTAAAATGGTTGGACAGTAAAGAGTAGCATTTGCTGTACTGAATCCTAATTCGCATCTTGTCAGTGGCTGTAACGCTTCTCATTACAGAGGAGTGTGATAAGGCTGGTGCTCCACCTATGTGTCATTTAAGCCCTATTTTGTGGATGTAAGTTAGAGTCCCCTGGACAGGTTTGAATTTTGTTCACTTTGTAATATTTGTGACAGTCAGGTCAGAGGGGTACAAGAAAGTGATAGAAGGGAAGTATACTAGCCTTAGCTTGAGTAGGTCTTTGTTCCCAGGGTAAACTGGTAGGGGGCTGGTCCAGAACCAGCAGGAACTTTCCAGATCCATCAGGGCAAGCACCCGGAGCCAATTAAGAGGGCTTCCAGAGTCAAGTGAGCCAGGCTAGTGGGATCACCGGGAGCCAATTAAGAAACCAGTTGAGTCTGGTTTAAAAAGAGTTCCTCTGTAGTTTAGCACACCAAGGAACTGAGGAGACAGGAGCTGTGGAGGATCCAGAAGGAGCAAACACAAGAGGGTACCAGGAGGAAGAGCCTGAGATAAAGAAGGTGCTGGGGAAGGTGTGGAGAAGTAGCTGAGGGGTCTGTTGTTATCGTGCAGCTGGTGTTGGAGACATTTACAGGGCTCTGGACTGGAATCTGGAGTAGAGGGTGGGCCTGGGTTTACCCTTGCCACCTTCCGTGTGTGTGTGTGTGTGTGTGTGTGTGTGTGTGTGTGTGTGTGTGTGTGTGTGTGTGTGAAGTCCGGCTGGGGAAAGAAAGGGAGTTTATTCAGCCCTGTTTCATTCAGAGGGTTCACTGAGACTCTGGTGTTTGGTTTCCCTCTGGTCTGTATGCTGGCCTATGACGAGAGTAGCACAACAAACAGTAAGCTGGTGCCCTAGGAACGGTGCCTATATCGAGGGCTGCCGTAAGCCTTTGAGGCAAGCAATCCGCCACAAAGCGTGGGACCCACCACGGTTAAGTGGGAGCTTTGTCATATTGTAAATGCTTTTAAATTGGAAAGGTGATATTTTTTTTTTTCTTTCATGCTCATGCCATGTCTGTCATTGGCATATCTTGAGGCTGGAAGGGCAGTGCTGCAGTTGAAAGTTGGCTGGGCTGCTACTGTCACTGTAAAATGTTCAGTGGAAAGATTAATGGTGTAAAAACAGGCTGGATCTGGGAATGTTGCTCAGCAGTAGGGATGCAACCAAGGATACGTCTTGACAAACAACACCCCTGCCCCCCCCCCCCAAGCCAAGTAACATTAAGAAGCATTCTTCCTTCTCACTCCTTTTTTGTTTTGTTTTTGTTTTTTTGCATTACAGTATACATTTGTTTACTGTGTCTCTAGTATGGATAGACAAAATCCCGTGGGTTTAAGGTATAAAGTTTTAGTCTGGAACAATTCCAATAAAGACCAAACTTATGTTATGTAGGATGATCCTATTTCCCAAAGGGAAAACAGGACCCTGGGTGGGGCCAGACCAAGCCCTCATCCCCTCGCCACAGGGCTGTCCAGGTTCACTGCTTAAGCCGCCCTTCCCAGACAGGGCTCGGGCAGGCAGATGCACGTACTAGATAGGGTGACCATATTTCGTAAAGTCTGGGGACTGGCATCGCTGCTTGCCCGAGCCTGCCTGGACTCTCCCGGAGCCCTGCCTTCCCCTCACTCCCCCGTGGCTGGGTTGGCATTACCGCTCACCCATCTTGGTGTGTTGCTCTGCACCCCACTTTCTTTGATCAAAATGGGGGAAAATGTGCACTTGTGTCAAGTTGCTCAGTTAGCAAGTGCAAACAGGACAAATGCCCACTTTTGCCATACAAATTGCGGGGGCCAGGGTAGGGCTTATTAAAGAGAATATTGGAGCCAAAATGGGACGTATGGGCACCTTTTAATGTTACCAGCTATTTATGAAGTGTTTTGTGAGCACTAGCCATCTGCACTTCACTTCACCCTTCCTTCTCACTACTAGTGTCCTAAAGAAGGAAGTGAGCCATGAATTAATCTACTTGCTTAAGGTCTCCGTCCTGGGAAAATCCCATCTAAATCTATATATTCTTTTAGTATTAAGCAGTGTGTGATACCCTTACTCTCACTGAGTAGCGGCATACTTCACAAGTTGTTCCATTGACTTTCTATGGGATGACTCATGATGTAAGGTACTGGCCGATGACAATCGGGTCCTTTTAAGTTTATTTTATTTAGCGAGAACTCTGCAGGTATTGTCTTCAGAAAGGTTCCCAAAGAGATCTGTTAGTATGACAGTCGTAATGGTCAAGAACCAACATGCTAGACAGTACAGAGTCAGTGGACAATGTTTTCTATTGCGCAGTTATAAAGCCATAACAATTTGACAAAGCCTCATTAAACAGATAGGGATAAAATGTTGACACCAAAGAATCAGTTATAATATCAGCAGAAAGTCCATAAGAAAGCTTTCGCTACCGGTAGACCATGTGTAGCCGTGGTAGCATATCCAATTTGTTGTAATGGTTCAGTGTGAAAACTAAAAAAAATTAGGACATGTAATTATTTTGTTAAATGTGATAGGCACTGATGCAAAAAGTACTTAAATATATACATTGCTGAACTGGGATGGACTTAGCAAAGCACATAAGCATGAGTTTGAGTTAGGGCCTTAAAGGATTCCAGCTGTGCTGTTTCAGGGTATTAGCTTGCTGCGTGTGTGGTGGGCTTCTTCACCTAGTTGTGACCAAAGTCAGAGAGTATTTCCTACCACCCTTTGTAGTTCATCAGATGTCCTTTGTCGTGTCAAGTTCTCACTCACTGCGAGGGAAACTGCCAATTTAATTTTCGTGGAATCTTTACACATCGCCCTGTTGGGACAAAGGGCTTTGCTGTGAGCTTCAAAGGCAGATTTTAAATCATCTTAAAAACAAACCTAAACCAAAACAAAAAGGGGAGGGGACCCCAACCTTGACGCAGAGTTGGCAAGCAGACACACTCTGAATGCTCGTGTTTCAAAAGGGCTGATTATCTTTAGCCGCTACAATGACTTTTTTTGCTGCCACACCATAAAGATTTTTCATATCCAATCTGGGAAATACATAGCACTATTACCCTTTTTTTTTTTTTTTTTTTTTTTTAAAAACCACGTTCATCTAAATTGATACAACACTTGGTTGAAACAGACACAGCCCTGACACAAACTGTCCCTACTACCGCCATTTCAATTGAAGATTTCACTTACTGCATTTAAAGTGATGACCTGCACCTAGGCCTAAAATATGGCTACATAATATGGGTCTTTGAGGCTGGATACATCTGGGGGCCAGTTAGCAATAGTCTAGGTGTAAAAATGTAAGACGGGGGATAAAAAGAGAAAGCAAGGGAAGAAACCATTTTCAGATCCCTTCAGGGTCAATGAAATGTCTTTCATTTATGTTTATACTGTCTCGTGTGTTAGGAATGATTGTCAGGCTGGCAATAGTTGTAGTGGCATAGGTGGTACATGCCCAAAACTCCTGGCTTGGTCACTCCTATGCTGAATAATAGCTCTAATGATGGGGGAGAAATGATATGTGCCTTCTAAAGGACCTACTGCACCCTGGTTGAATTCCATCGAAGCCTTATTAATCACTTTTGCTTTTGGGGGGTAGAAGGTGGGCTTAAGTACAATGTTTAAGTCCTGGACACACATGCGTGCACATACAGATGAAGAATATAAAAAACAAATGTGAGTTAACATGTCCTCCTGACCTCTTAATGTTAGCTTTGTGTATGCCAGCACAGTTTGCAAGAGAAAATGGTCCGGTGTGTATAAAGGCAATAGGAGCTCTTTTCAAATATGCAAACATGACTTCAGTATTACCACTTTGAAGAGGCAGAATTTGAACGCAACATGAGTCCTGTGTTCCTAGCGACTCTGATGAAGGCATAATCAGACTGAGGGCTGTGTACAACATCATTAATGAACAGTATAATTCATGAGGAATACATTGTAATCGCCTAGCTGCTAATTTCTAAGAATTATTGACTTTGACAGACCTCTCTTCTATTGCAGTCTGAGTTGTCATGTTTGAAGTAATTATTATTCCTTTTTTCTAATTGCTTATCCCACCTATGATGTGTTAGTTCATTATTGTAACAAACTAGGCCAGTCACTCAGTAGGGAGAGACTTCTCTCCCCAATGGAAAATGATGCTGTTCCTATTGTGTCTTATTGCCTTCATTTCTCTCCCAATCTCTCTCTGTTGCAATTGGCATTTAAATAGGAACCGTTAGTGTTTTGTGTGTGGTATTTTTTTTACAAGTATTAAACTGACAATTACTCAAGAAAAATAATCTTCCTCTCGATGGATCAGTAGTAATGTGTGGGACTCTTGGCATGTGCACATCCTGTCAAAGACCGGTCAATTTTTTATCTATCTTGGCTATCTGTCAGAAACTGTTCTTGAAACTAGGTTAAAAAATGGTGAAGGCAGCATCATATTTAAGCATCTAAATGTGCTGATGGGAGTCTTTAGAAATCCAATCCTAGGCAAAAGTCTTTGTAACTGATGTGGAATGGTTCACTGTTAGTTTATTTTTGACACTTAGTAATCAAGAGATGGGAGACATACTGCATCAGTATCTTTCTTTTTCCTCTAAAAAGCTCCTATTTTGACATTGGCTCCTGCCCCCCCGCCCCAGTTTAACCTTTCCCTGTTTGCATGAACTTTTTTTTTTGTGGTCAGTGGTTTAGTAGCTTGGAGGTAGTTGATTTTTTTTTTTTTCAGTATTGTATGTATGTGTCACGATTAAAAATGTCAAATTTAAAGGTAGGTGATAAAATTTGGTCATCAGTAATCTTGTGAATACCACTGAGTATAATCTGCCAAAAGTAGTATGTCAGATGTCTGCAAAGGGAGAAAATGAAGTGTACAATAATGTAAAAGAGGAATCATGTACTTTAATGTCCCTTCCCTTCACCTTGAATAATAAAACAAATTACAGTAATGTCGAACATAGAAATGATCATACTACATCAGATCAATGGTTCATCTAGTACAGGATCATGTTTTCCCATAATGCCTAGTACCAAGAGTTCAAAGGAAGAAACTCTTCAGTAGGCAACAGTGGGGTAATCTATCAAAAGAAACATTTATTCTTAGCCCCTATAAGTTATAGATTTGGCTTCTGCCCTCAATGAGTTCCACAGTCTAAAGTGAGTGTGAATTATTTGGGGCAAACGCTGAAATTGCCATCTTACGACATCATCTACTTTTCATTCCTGATCTATTCTCTTGCTACGTCTGATAATTTTGTATACTTCTATCGTGTTCTCTGAGGGCTTGTGATGGAGGTGAAGCCAGATTCAAATTCTGGTGCATAGTGTGTAAAAATGTAGAGCTATGGCTGTGCATAGCTAGAAAAATTAAATTTGTGGTAACTTTTAGGGTTGCCTGGTGTCTGGTTTTGAACCAGACAGTCCAGTATTTGAGCTTTCTGTTCGGGGAAACAAATTGAGAAAATAGAAATGTCCGGTATTTTCTAAATAAGATGTAATGTAGATTGTGATGTAACGTCAAGTGTGTCTGGTATTTTTGTTGAAACCATCTGGCAACCCTAGTACCTTTTAAAGCAGTGACTACTGGGCTATAGCCTCTATTTAGATTTAAGTACCCATTCTCCAGATACTTACTGCTGCTCTGTCTCCCACCTCCTCCCTTTTTTCTCCTCCACCTTCCCCTCTCTTTATTTCGAGTGTTCACTTCCCAAACTCATAACTCCGGTCATCTGAAGAAGTGGGCTGTGCCCACGAAAGCTCATGGTACCATCTACATGATTTGTTAGTCTATAAAGTGCTACAAGACCATTTGTTGTTTGTTTGGTTTTTTTTCCTGTAACAGACTAACTCGGCTACCCCCTGAAGCTCCTACCAGAATGTCTTTCTGCAAACTGTTCATTTGGTATAGTAGGACAGTGACAAATACTTTCTATTTTGTAACCCTGTCATCATAACTCTCACTATTTGTATTTTGAAACACAAGTTGCATATCTTATTACATGAATTATAACTCTGAAGATTTCTTAATATCTGCCAGGAGATTGCTTTAATTATTGCAGGCAGTCCAAATAAGTTTGGTTTCTGGTGCAACAAGTAGCTTGCTTTTAATGGTTTCAAAAAACTTTTTTTTTTTTTTTTCCCCCAATGTGAGTGTATCCTCACCCAAAGCTGATGCAGGATACTTCAAAAACTATGCCAAGTAACCCTGATATATTTCAATGACTATTATTTGAAATCTGACTCTTACAATGTGATTTCCCAACGAGCCTGTTTTGCAAAATCTCATGAAAAGATGAAATCTGTCATGTTGCATTATGGCATATTATGAAATGGCTAAAAATGTCATGTTAGAATTCCAAACTTCTATTGCACTTTTAGTGAGTGTTCCCCTCCCACACCCAAAAGTACATACAGCAAAGGAAAGTCAATCCTTTCTTCCTCTTTGAGATGAGTAATAACTAGAAAAGAGACTGTTTTTTGAAAAGTACCCTGGTGACAACCATGTCAAATTTGCATGATTTACAAATAAAAGTCTCTGATCCCTTATGTATGTTTGGACTGGTTACCACCTATAGATTACTTAACTAACTTCTTTGCAAACTCAACTTGTTTTCTTTGTGCCTCTCTTGTTTCCTTACCAGTAATAAAGAACTTGGCTAACAATTGTTAATGCTAGATGAGGCAGAATAGAAATCAGTAAGCTCCTTCCACAGCTTTAGAGGCCCTGCAGAACCAACAGGATTAAAATCTTGTTTCAGTAGCAAAGCAAAGCACCTAAGTCTCAGACACACAAAGAAAGAGGTATGATGTGTAAGTAGGTGCCATTGTTTAACATTTCCATTTTCCTGGCTATAGCTGTATTTTGGGAAATGCTTGACTCTTTCTGAAAGAGATTTTTACAGATGATCCCTGATTCGGCTGCAATAACCAGTGTTACTTGTAAGTTGAACACTTGGGGAGCCACGCAGGAGAGAATCAAATCCTGCACAACTGACTAGCAGAGTGCCCACTGGTGGTGCACATCTGCACATGCTTTGGTGCGCAAAACAACATTTATTCATCTTCAGTTTTTGTCATAATTTATCCATGAGATTCTGACCTGAAAAATACTTTCCCACGTCAATGTACCAGACTCTTTAACACCGAGTTGCTGTTGTATTTGCTTGGACCCATGAACACACAGAACTTTTGAAAAATGCACCCAATACTTGTTTTTAATAATGCCTTGGGGAGGTGGGAGTATCCTGTCAATAGTAATATGATGCTTATGTTTAAGGTAGGAACCACTGGTTTACCTTGCACTGTGACTATGGACGAGCTTTAGAATAAGAGCAATGTCTGAAAGGTTCACCAATACCCTTCCTTCTCCTATGTAATTAGAAGAAATTAATTGTGTGGGATGTGCCCATCTAATCTTATTAGGTGGGTCTTGTTCAGTGCTCCAGAGAAAAAAGCACACCTTCCTTCCAACCTTGTTTCTAGGCTCCTGGCATTGTGCCCTGCAAATTGGCAGGTGTGGTGTGCGAATGGAGGGAAATGATTTCCTTACTTGGATTTGACAGTTGGCTTCACCCTGTATGCATGCATAAAAATCTTCTTAATAGAGTGCATAGCTATGTTCCAGACCTACCTGATATAGAATGTCATATTAACTGGTATTTTTAATACCAGTTTTATTTCAACTTAGGTCTTGTCCCGGAAAGGCAAGCCATTAGCGCATATGCAAACCAAGATACTTGTGGCTAAATAAAATGGGCACAAACAGCAGTAATTCCTAAGCATAAGTTTCCCATTAATACCTGTGAGGGAATCATTAGTGGCAAAGGGTTTTTTGTTTTTCCCCATTACGATCTGGATGGTATTCCCATCACCAGACTCTGATATATTGCATGGACAGTTTGCTTGGCTCTGTGCAAGAGACAAAGGAAGACAATCCCCGACCCAAGGAATTTTATAATCTAAGTAGAAAATACTTGGAGGCAAACATAAGGCTTGTTCTCTCAAATAGACACAGTAATGATTGTTTTAAAAAATCCCAAAATCTAATTTGGAATGGTGGTGCCTGCTGATATCTTAGTGCTATGTATATTTATATACTTGGAAGTTGAGGGTGTAGGTTAAGTGTTTCCACTTAGTTAAATTGCCTCTTGCTTCTTGACAAACCCAGGAAGTGAATATCCATCCTTTCCCAGAATGTATTCATATTTGCTTCCATTTGTTCTTTAGCAAGTTTTCAACTAGCAGTGATGTAAGTTACTTCCTGATGATCTAGCTTGAACCTTTCCTTCCTTGGCTCCCAGTTATGATCTTGTAAACCACACTCTTCCTGGAGTCTGCAAAAGTCTGTCAGTGTAAGCCATACTCCATTTTCCATTTGAAAAATATTAAGTTTAAGTTTGAACTAAAATAGGGAGCGTGAGCCTTTTTAATCATGACGACTGGGAAAACTTGGATCTTCACTAAATTACCTAGCTTCTCTTACCTTGTAAAATGGATATTGAAGTACCTAATCACATAGAGCTCTTAGGTTTAATCTACTATATATTTGAGAGAGTTTGTCTGTGAGCGAGCAAATCTGTCTGTCCATCAATTTGTTCAAGAACTCCTAAATGGTAAGAGCAAGGACCACCATATTTAGTATGTAGCTTCTTCATATCATAACTTAAAGTTAAGGGTTTGTTTGCAAGGGACAATGGGATGTGCCTGAAATGGGATTGTTATCCATAACATGGAAAGGGAGGGGGCTGCTAGCCAGGACTGTTCTACTGTGTAATGAACATGGAGGGCAGCAAGGGGACAGATGGGGACTGTGACAGCTATAAACGCATTGGAGCAGGAGAGGTCGGGGGTGGAGGTAAGCTGCCCAGTCCCTGACCAGCATGGGCCCTACCAGCTCCTGCATCCGGCACACCTCTAGCTTCTGCCCTGAGTTCCTCCTCACTCCCCAACCTGGAGTCTTGTAATCCCACCTGCACCCTGAGCCCCTCCTCATCCTCCTGCCTTGATTCCTGCACCCTCCCACATCTCCACCTCCCCTGCGGTGAAGGACCCAAGCAATGCCAGCTAAATCTTGGTTAAATGCCTAAGAGTTGTCAAGCATGCTCTGCCATGCCACTGTTTGGTAAAGATAGAGAATCAAATGAATTGCTGAGGATGCTGCTGAATTTATGGCTTACCATATTGCTTTTGGACTGTGCTATTACAGCAAGCTGCAGTTGGGAACGGTCTAAATGTTGGTAGCATTAGTGCAGCATTTGAGGATTAATCAACGAGACGTAATCATTTCAAGCAGAAGAATTACAAAGCATGATGTGTACTTGCTATCTGGAGTTATGTATTTCTCCTCCCTACCTCCCCAAGAAAATTACAAATTATTAACACTGCTGATAAATCACATTGTAAGCAGTTGGTAGGAAGTGAAAGTATTTAAATAATTAAGTAGTTCATTCCAGAGCCCTCTTTTATATTATGATTTTCAAGACTTAAAATCAGTCTGTCATATACAGGCTACCTATAATATATAGTTGTTTCAAATCAGCTTTACTTACTGGGCTTTTTCTAGTAATGGAGCTCTGTCAGCAAAAAGCGTACGCGCTAGCAAATGATGAACGATGGACTTCTGTCAGATGGAAGCTTGAAAGGTGCATTCTGTCGTTAGATGGATTAGTCTGAACCAGGAGTCCAAAACTCCAAGTGTAATTGTTTCAGAGAAAAGGTATGCTTGAGATTGGGGAGTGAAGTGGAGGGGGCATTTTTCATTACAATGTTTGTGACTAATCCAACAGCACACACTACAGATGTTTTTGTGACTGCAGACTGCTGTAATTTCAACTGATATTTTTGTTTATATTTTCAATAATACAAAATTGTCTAAGGATTAATTTCACGTCTGAATCATGTACTGATAAAGTTTCAGAATATTGTTCCAAATGTAAGCAAAGATATTCTCTCTCAGTTTTAGGTAGGCTTTGACCACAAAACATTTCAAAATCTACCATTTACTCACATGAAATTAGTTTGGGACTCACTCATTTATTCAGAAATAGTGTTCTAATTTAGCATATGTTTTATCCATTTGTAGGCTGGCTTGAAAAGTGTAATATTTCCCTGGACAGTTGTCATAGAAATTAAACAACTTTTAACCGATTGGGTAAGATTTTTAATTTCGAACCAAAAGAAAATGTAATTTCTAGGCATAAACAATTAACCATACTGCCAGTGTAAATGCTGTGAGATTTTTATAGGAAGCCGAAAAAAATTAAGGCACTTGCATCACAAAATGTAAAAATCAGGAAGTATATTTATTTGTCATATGTTGTGTACCCTTAGCTGTGCAAGAGGGCTATTCAACAAAAGAGTAATTATCAACCAGGGGGCTTTCAATGTTTCTCAGTCCCTACACTGTCACTTTTTTTTTTTCTTATTTCTCTTTTTTGCCTTTTTGTATTGGTTAGCCTTCATGTGAACTGAAAGCTACTTCAAAACACTGGAAGAAAATAGTCTGAAAGCTTCATGTGCGTTTACTTCACAGTAAAAAAGTTGAAGACTTTTTCCACTGACAGGTGTTTGTGTGTCAGAGCCATGAATGCTTTTGATGACAAATCCTCCTATTTTTCTTCATTGTATTATTCTTTCTAAACCTAGTGGTTGAAACAACAACAACAAAAGGCTGGATAATAGAAAGTGTGCGTTTTCAGATGAATTTAAAATGACGCTTGCGGCTATTCGCTTGCATTTTCTGAGACACAAAATGGTTGAACCATCTCTGGAAAGGTGATGACATTCACACATTTTATTGGTCATTCTATGGTGGTGATTGGAACATCAAGATTTTTTCAATGTAATATCACGTGATGCATATTGCAAATGCTGCATCTCCAAGGCTGTCTTTGGCTGACAGAGCCCTGTGTTTAGTGAGGTGGAACTGCGCAAAACATGTTTCGTTCTCCCCTCCCCCCCAATCATTTTCATTTTATTAAGACACTTAATACTGTGCATATATTTTAGTAGGGCAAATGCTTGTTCCCTATTTCAGCATCCTCCATTACAGCTCTTGGCCAAGGTGTAAGATTATTAGTGCTGTAGTAAAACTTGTGACCTACCCACCAAACTATCAATATAGTACCTACATTATATATAAAATATACATAATGGAATATATATCACAAGTATCATATAGATGTAGTTGAAAGGTCCATAAATAATGTGCGTATGAATGGATATATTAGTAGTATATTTGAACAGGGCTTATTGGTTGGAATTGAGGCAATTAAAAATTATCTGTTTAATCCCCTTTAAGATGATAGGAAAAACGCATAGGAAAAACACATGCAACGCTCTTAATAAGAAAAGAAGGCAATATTATTTTGTATATGGCAGAAGCGAAAAATGTATGTGTACTTGCTGCCATTCTAAAGTGATTATATTTTGATCCTATTTGAGCAGCTTTACTGTTTGCTTTCTGTATGCATTGTAAGCAATTTGAGTTTTACTGGTAAAACGTTAATGGAAACTGAATTTTTAAATCTGCACATGCAAGCATTCTTATTGGAAGTGTTTGTGTGAGCATCCCTGAAGGGAATGCAAAAGGATGGTCTTACCACCACAACTAAACCAGCAATACCTCTTGATTTCCAATATTCATAATCAAACCATAGAGGGAGAAATTAAAAATTCAAAGCAATTCAAATAACTAAATTGAGGACATGGTACTGTGGCTATTCTGAGAGCTGAAAACAAAGCCAAAGTTGAGTAAGTAGTTCGTTCCAAACTACTTGCTCATTTCTGCCCCTGTAACCCCTGTTCCAAAATCCTTGTATTTATAATTGTTGGAGACAACCCATCACTTTTGAACTGTTGGGTAGATTTTTGAACTGGGACTAGTGTCACTCCAATATCTCAGTAATTTATTTGGCTGCTCTTAGGCTGCTCTTGGGGTAGACTGAGGTTCTTTAGCCTGTTACAGGACAGAAGGTGGGTGAGGTAATATCTCTTATTGGACCAATTTCTGTTGGTGAGAGAGATGAGCTTTGAAGTTCAGAGCTCATTTTTCAGATCAGGGAAACATATTCAGTGTGTCGCTACTCAATACACGGAACAGTTTGTTTAGCATAAGCGGTTAATGCATATTTCGAGCTGAAATGGCCCGTTAATGCCCCTAAAGTTATAGAGAGGAAAAAATGAAAGGGGGTGTTAATGGGTTATAGTTTGGATTTATGGCTTGTTAGAACAGTGCCTCTATTCAGTGCATGATTTTTAGTGTCTAGCAAAGTTACGAATTTAAACTCCCAGGCTCAGTTTTCTGAATGTGTGGTAGTTTCCTTTTGAGGATGAGGCCTGATAGGTCATATATAAAGGGGTGGCTTTGGTAAGTGTATACCCACAAATGATCTGTTGGTGTGTGGTGTGTGTGTGTGTGTGTGTTGTGTTTTTTTTTTTTTTTTTTTTTTTTTTGTCTTCTGTCTTTTTATTCATGTGAGAGATCATTTGAGAGTGTAGCGATTATCTGGTTTCCCTACTTGCTATTGGGACTGTCAGTGTGCTGGATGAAGTACACACCATGTTGTGATAGGTCTGTGTAGGACTCCTGGATTCTCTGTCACAGATCAGTTATGGTCTCAAAGTAAAATATTTCCTAGAGACTGAATCTTTTCCACATAACTTTGTCTCCAGTTGCCTCGTGTGTGTTCACAGAATATATTTGTGAGCTGTGATTTATTACAAGACTGTGTATGTTTAGTGTACTTGTAGTGAAATACTGGAAACGAAAGAGCAGCCTGTGTAAACTGAGGCGCACAAGGCTCTGGAATGGAAATCCCAGTTGTAACTAACCAACCAGAGCCACTCCTGATCTGAGCAGCAATCGAGTTCATATGGATCATCGTTGACTTGCTGCTGGCTTATCTTACCAGGCTCGTATGCAGGGGCTATGAAGGGGGGTGCGTTCGCACCCTTCACACGGTCCCTCAAGTAAGCGTGCTCCAGTTGGCCAGGGGAAGACAGGAGCACCATGCTACCTAAGCCTTCCTCCCCCCATGCTCTGGTCAGCTGGGGGAACCATAGGGTGGGTGCATTCACACCCTTGCAGTCCACACTCCCCCCCCCCCCCCAAAAAAAAAGTGTGCGTACAGGCCTGCTTACGCTGTCCAATGCTACCACAGAGCTATTGAGTCCAATTCCTTCATGACCTGCATGACATATTGGCCTTCTCATGGCTGCAATGAGAAGGGATGAAGGGCATTGCACCTCTAAGTCACCTTGCTCTGTCAGACAGGTTTTGAGGTTTAGTGTGACGCTGGCAGACTAGGTGCCAGCTCGTGCTTGGGCCTTGCAGAACACTTACAATTTCATAGCTAAAATCAGTCTTGGTTAGCATTATCAAAATAGATGTGTTATGTTAATTTGATGATGTGGTTAGACTTCATAACACGTTCATTAGGCTGTTGCGCGTATTGATCTCACTGATAATCTCCGTAGCCTCTGGTACGAAGTTATATTTAGTGTTTGCATTGTAAACCTGTGTAATGGTGCAACTCGCCACACAGGACAAGGAGCTTTCATTAGGATTAAATGCTTGCTTTGCATACAAGACTGTCCCACTAAAGGCAAATGAGGTATAGCATATCATCAAAGGACAGAGGCTCTGTTGATTGCCTTTCTAGCTCCGAGAAGGAAGGAGCGACTTACACATGAACATAGGGTCATCTGTTTTTGACCCTAGAGTGGCAAGGATAAATATCCCTGTCGAGGAAAAACCAAATCTTTTTTTCTGGATTCTGAAGGGCAAAGATCCCTGAACAGAAGCATAGAGGGGCCATGGTTAGCCCTGAAAAGACATCCAGTGCTGACGGATGACTCCGTCTCTGTCACCTTCGGAAACGTGAGACTGAACTCTCATGTGTGTGTGTTGCCTACTTTAACCTATAAATTAAATCATTTAATTTTTCTACTTAATAAACCTTTAGTTAATTACAAGATGAGCTACCAACATTTGTCTTTCAGTGTGAGATCTAAGGTACAAAGTGATCTGGGTAAGTGACTGATGGCTTGGGACTGAAAGCAACCAGAATATTTTGTGACGTGTGTGCGCGCAAGTGGCCATTTTTCACACTTACATTGCCTTGGTGGCAAGATAGACTGGAGTGTCTAGGGGATTGCCTGTGACTCCACGATGAGACGATTGTAGCACTTTAGGAGTTCACATTTTGTTACTGGCTTGGTGAAATCCAATTGTAGAGCATACCACTTGTTTGGGCGGTCGACTCTGCTTTTTAACAGTCTGCCCTGGGGTTGGTGTGCTTGTTCGGGAGCCACTCTGGACGATGTGACGGAGGTCGTCACAATTGATCACTTTGGCTCCGAAAGCTGGATTTCTCTGAATTCGTTATGTTTGTTAACCCTTCTTGATGTCTCATAAAAAATCAGTTCTATTCCTTGGCATTGGCACTTTAAGTGGGGACACTTGTCTCCTATCTTCTGGTGGTAATTCCCTGAGCAGTGCCCAGAACAAAAGGATGCTACGTAGAATGATGGGAGTGGAGGTAATGGAGTGTATTGTCAAGCAATGAAAGCTGCAAAAGTTCCAAGGGGAACAATAACAGAGCTGGGCAGTGGAGTGTTCTGTAGCTAAAGTTCTTCACCAGGGGGGCTTGTCTACACTACAAAGAAGATCGACCCTGCAGAGGACAATCTTCTAACATTCAATTTAACAGGTCTAGTGTAGACTCCTAAATCGAACGCTGAGGGCATCCCCCACGGGTGCACGTACTCCTCATTCTGCGAGGAGTAAGGGAAGCTGACAGGAGTGTGTACTGGATTTTTGCGTAGCTGGATGGCGCACCTTAAGCCGACCTGCCTTGTCTAGTGCAAACCAGGCGTAAGTGTGGTGCCTGGCGCACTGTTTTTATGAATAATGAGAAACCAGGCTTCCTTTTTGTCTAAAACATAATTAGGATTTTTGGACTATGCCGGATCATGTCTCCATCCTGAGACTGGCAGATTTTTTTTTCTATTTTTGATTTTAAAGCTAGAAAACAGGAATATGCCTGGGTAGTGCTCACCATAGATGCGCTGCCAGCATGTGACTACTGTGCTTAAGCTTTATCATTCCTGCTAACTGACCCTTTTGCTAAAAGTTTAATAGGGGATAAATTCACATGTGAATTCATAATCCCCTCCGTTGTACCAGAAGGATTCCTTAACAAGCAGGCAACAAAGAAAATCTTAGACTTCTCCCCCTTCTCTCCCTTTTCTCATTCTTTCCAAATTTATTGGGTAGACTACTTCAAGGCTGTGTCTTTAACTGTCATCACAATTTTATTTGTGCCTTACCTAAACAAACAAAGGCAATATATTCAGTAGTTTATAACAATGTGACTTTCAGGAGCAGCAGCATGCGTGGAGTTGAATACATTTTGAGCTTTTAACTATAGTAGATGGCAACACTATTTCTTCCAGATATTTATTATTATTTAGTATTGGTCTCTTTATTCACTGTATAATTTAAAATTGTGGTTTCTTAGCATATTGCTCATAAAACTTAAACCAAATATTTATTACTTTCCTTTGCCTGCTCTTGTGTGTTTTTAAAAAAGACATTTTATAGGTTCTTGCTAGTTTTACTTAGAGTCTATAAACTTACATACTGCAAATATTTTTGGTACAATGTGCATTTAATCAACTTTTTTGGTTCCTGTTGTTTGCAGTTAGCGTGGAGGAGAATTGTTTCTCTTAATGTTCTGCTGAAGTGCCTTAAGAATGATATCATAATCACTCTAATGCATTTAAAAGCTTCAAGGCTTGAGCATTTATTGAGCATTGCTCATTGAAAGACTATTATGGATGGCTTGAGGCTTTGTTTTTTTTCTTAAAGACAATGTGGCCTCTATGCAGTCAAATTTGACTTCTTATTTCATGCTGGATTGTAATGCTTTTCTACTAGCAGGCAGCTTTTATTAATTGCAAATATATAGCTCAGTGCTTATGTAGGCAGATTCATTAATGGACAACTTAAAAAATTAACAAGCTCTAGGATGATACATTTTCCAGTTCATCAAAAAGTGTCCTTCACCGCAGGCCCCAAAGTGGCTAAAGGACAGTGAACTTTTGGTACCAGTGAACTTTGTGTTCCTGGTGCAGTGATCTTGCTGCTTTACTGACTTGTATAGAAGTACTTCTCTTCGGATTTCATGAAATCAAGACAAGGGGCCCAGGACCAGGAAGCTGTCTGATACTGCCTGCCTTCCTCCTCTTCCTCAGCTAGAAGCAGAGAAGTTTTTTTTGGATTAAAGCTGTAAGGGAACATTGTGATACTTTGACTTACTCTGGGAGGCATTTTTAAACTACACCTGGGTACAGCTGTTGTCTTCTGAAAAGCTTATTGCACTGAGTGAAAAGGTGGGTGAAGTAGTGTGGCGTGTGTGTGTGTGTGTGGCTGGTGTGTGATGTGGTTTTTTAATTCACCTGACTTCTGTTGGTGAGATACTTTCAAGGGAAAGGTACTCAAGCGTGTTGCAGCTAAACATGAGGTTGAACATAAGTGGTTAGCACATAATGAGGGAGTTACCATGAACAATGCTTAGTAGTGCCTTATAAATACAAGTCACTTTGGAATTTTTCATATTGCATAGGATAGTCAATAGTGTAGAGACTCAAAAGCGAGAAAGTTTTGGTGACTGTTACTGTTTTGTTTCAGAATATACCCTAATTATTATGACCCATAATGTTGTTGCAAGTCTGTTTAACCAATAAGCTGATGCTTGTTGGTTAATGGAGTACGTTAGCCAGCCAGCTCCCTGGGAGGAGGCTTCGCTGTGGCAGAGAAGTTGCCTCCCCAAGAGCGGAGCTGGCAGGGGCTGGCAGCCCAGCTTCCAGGGAGGTTGTGTCTCTGTGGCAAGGAAGTCTCCTCCCTGGGAGCCCGGCTGGCAGGGGCTGGCAGTCCCACTCCTGTGGAGGCTTTGCTGCAGGCTCTGAGATTTTTCAGCAGTTACACGGTTACTATTTAACTGACTTTAACATCCCCATATAGCCTTTTTGCTGGAATAGAACGTGCCCATGTCACGTGTAAGCAACACCACTAAGGGTATATCTAGACTACATGGTTCCGTCGACAGAGCCATGTAGATGAGTTTACTAGACACAGGAAAATGAAGCGGCGATTTAAATAATCGCCGCTTCATTTACATCAAAATGGCCGCCGCGCTGTGCCGATCAGCTGTTTGGCGGCACAGCGGGGCAGTCTGGACGTGCCGCGGTCAACAAGGAAAGCCTTTGTCGACCGCTCCGGTAAACCTCATTTCACGAGGCATACCGGAGCGGTCGACAAAGGCTTTCCTTGTCGACCGTGGCGCATCTAGACCGCCCCGCTGTGCCGCCAAACAGCTGATCGGCACAGCGCGGCGGCCATTTTGATGTAAATGAAGCGGCGATTATTTAAATCGCCGCTTCATTTTCCTATGTCTAGTAAACTCATCTACATGGCTCCGTTGACGGAGCCTTGTAGTCTAGACATACCCCAAATGTTGGACAACTTGTGCTTCATTTTGTTAGCAGTGGATCAGCCATCCTAGATGCCACAGTAACTGAATCTTGAAGGCAGATGTGCTTTCCTTAAGGTTCTGACTAATTATTTTTGTCTGTGGACCGAAACAATTCTACGATGGCATTAGTTCATCATGCATCAACCTTGTATCTTGGTCTTTATTTCAAAGAAAGAGTTTATTTTTGTATTGTGCCGGTTAATAAGTATCCCTTTTACTGGCTGGTCCTTCCCTGAGCTGCTTCCTGGCTTGACTCCTGTAGTTGAATCGGGGAGTTTTCGGGGTCTTAGGTGCCTCTGGTAACTAATCTCCCTGAGGCATCCATGGGTGCTCGGATAGCTGCCTGGGCTGCAGCATCTACTGTTGCTTTTGGTCCAGTCCTGGCTGCTCCTCAGCTGACGCTCGCAGGGAGCTGTGCAGCTTCTTTCTTTAGTTTAGTTTAAAAAAAAAAAAAAGCCACAATTGTAGCCTGCCCAGCAAGGTCAAGGGGCTTCTGCTGCTAAGTGCTTTGCCTTAACCTCTTCCTCTTTGGTGCGGTGCCAGTACACCCAGTCATGGGCATGCATGTCGGTCGATTTCCTGCTTTCAGTTGATCCAGTCGGACCCTGGTCTTTCAGTGCAAAGATAAATATGTTTCTGGTAAAAAAAAAAAAAAAAAAAAAAAAAAAAGTATTTTAAATAAATGTCTTCTAAGAGCCCAGTCAGCAGTCGAAGTGTTGGTAGTGCTGCTAGACAATATTGACCTCCTGGTCCAGCAAACTCTCTGATTGGGCACCTGTCAGGTCCTGAGGGTGACGGACTAGAGAGGTCCAACTTACACTATGAAATACAGAAAATCAGTGGGAAACCAGATATTAAGCTCTTTTTTTTTTTTCTGATACAACAAAATTCAAGTTACATGTCAGATGTTCCACAAATGCATGTTTGTATTCTGCTGATATATTATGATTTCAATGTGCAAATGTCTATTTTTTTAATGTGTTTCGTTAGAATACAAGTTTCTTATATTGAGGAATTTCTCAGTGTACTTTAGCAGGATGTATTGCAAGGCCTTAATCTTTTTCATGGTACTTTCATATTGTAGCTAAATTACCTAGGGACAGAGGGAGTGAGGAAAAAATCCTATCACATAGGTGTATATCCCAAGCAGAGCTAGTTTCTGCTAGGAACAGAAAAAGAGTAGGAGATTCATGAAGTCCTCTAGGAACATTTCCTTGCAGACTTAATTCACTTGGGTCATTCTTACATGTTATAGTGATTGGGTCCTATAGAAAACCTTAAGATAAATAGCCTTCCTATTTTTGATACCTCCCTCCTTTTCACTGCTCCCCACCACACACCAGCTGCCTGGTACAAGAAGATTTAAATCTTCAGTATTACTCCAGTCACTTCAGAGAGACAAAGTGGGTGAGGTAATATCTTTTCTTGGACCAACTTCTGTTGGTGAGATGAGCTTACGAAGAGCTCTTCTTCTTTTAGAGTTTTTCTCTCACCAATGGTCCAATAAAATATATTGCCTCATGTACTGTTCCTCTCTAATATCCTGGGGCCAACATAACTCTAATGACACTATAGTCCATTTGTCTTCCTCCATGCTAATTTGTCATGGTAGACCTCTGTTGTCTGAGTGCGTGTGCAATGTGCCTCACATGGAGTCTGACCTGGATTCATCACTGAATTTGGTCTGCTGGTTGCATCATTGGCTTCCCTGGTCCAGGCTCAATACTCACAGGGAGTGTGATATAAGCATTGATCCATGCTTCCCCACTCCTCCGCCTGTGGAGCTTTGTGACTTGTGGTATCCAACCGTCCCAGATTTCCATGTTGAAAAGATCTCTTGTTTACAGGTCATACCAGATCATAGCAATTCACTTGAATAATAAAAAGGTGTAAAATATATTGGCTGTAGCCAGTGACCTGAGATTGAAGTCCTATATTTTTAGAAAGAGAAGCCAAAAGAGGTGTACTCTGGTACAAACTGAACTGCCAACATTTTCATTTTGACTAGATTTCTTCCCTATGGCCTTTATGTAGTTAGTTTAATATAGCTAATCAATATAGTATGCGTATAATCCAACATCCTAATCCTGATCCATTGACAATAAAATTGAGGATACAAGTTCCCTATATCATGATACAGGGCTTTCTAATGGACTCTGTTTTATACCACTAATGCCAGTTAAATGTGTAAGGTTTAATTATTTGTTCCTTTTTCCTCCTTGTTCCTATTCATCCGTTTTCCCAATTGAAATATGATATTCCCGGTGGCCTAATATTTAAGAGGTTGTTGCACTTGCTTGTTTGCTGAGCCCTCAGACCTGCGCTCTGCCTCATTGCAACAATCACTCAGAGTTGTGCTGTTTTTTGTTTTCCTGCTATTTAATTGAGGCCTTTTAGTTCCAGCTGTATAAATGAATCTGAAGGGCGATCTGAACATGTGAATAATGAAGCGTCTGTGGTATCATGTTATACAATGCAAAGTATGTTTAATGGACTATCTTTAGACAGTGCAAACTCAGTGAATTACATTCTCCAAGGAAAGTAGGTTAATGGAAAATAGGTAGGGTTGCCAGATGGTTTCAACAAAAATACCGGACACACTTGACATTACATCTTATTTAGAAAATACTGGACATTCCTATTTTCTCATTTATATTTTCTCAATTTGTTTCTTGAACAGAGAGCTCAAATACTGGACTGTCTGGTTCAAAACCGGACACCTGGCAACCCTAAAAATAGGTTATTCGCAGCAGGTTAATCGTTCTTTCTCTCACAGCTATCACCAATGTTCCACTCTTCATGGAAAATAAAGGAAGCAAATGGGAGGTAGGATGCTAGTTTTACTGGCTAAGCTGTATAACAATAGCATTATAAAGCCTTTGGAATGATCACTCTTAGCAATGCTACTTGTTCATTGTGACCTGTTAGTAATGCTAGTGGCGATTTTTAACTGGATTTTTTTGTGTGTGTGTGTGTGTGTGTGTGTGTGTGTGTGTGTGTGTGGTTCCATTAAAACTAAGGACCATTTGTATTCAGTGAGCCGAGTTAGGAGTCAGACGGTTAAGTGAACAAAGGGGGCCTAGTGATTCAAGAAGGCCTGGGGCTCCAGTAGTGGCAGCGGCTGGAGCCCTGGGGCCTTTAAATTGCTGCTGGAGCCTTGCAGAGTGTGCTGTAGAGCCCCAGGTACACTGTGGATGGCACTTGGCGTGGGGAGGCAGCATGGTGTGCAGGGCTGGTTGCTCTGGCCCACCTCTCTTCTTCCTGAGGCCCTGCCCCTTCCAGCTGCATGGCACCAGACCCACCCATCTTGCCCAGAGATCTGGCGAGTCTGTTGACTTGGATGGTGCTGAGAGAGCAGCTAGGCCCTTTCTGCCAATGTTAAAGAACTAGATGACAACTTCTTTACTTCTGTAATGGTTTGGGTGACTCATATGAATTATTTCTAAGAAACTCTTACTGTTAAAAACCATGACTATTCATTTATAGTAGCTGTAATCCTTTGACTGTCTGTTACCTAGAGCATTTGCTACCTGCTGGTTTGCTATCTAATAGGCCATTAACTACTGGTGATGCCTAGGACTTCTGCTATGAAGTGGGCTATACTCACGAAAGCTCATGATACCATTGACATGTTTTGTTAGTCTATAAAGTGCTACCAGACCGTTTGTTGTTTTTTTTGCTAAAAATGATGTTAAGGTATTAGAAATTCAGCACCTAGAGCAAATAGTTAAAATATAGTGGATGCTATTTTGGTGAAAAGGAAAACTAACTGCAATACCTGTGTGACTTTTAATGCCTCAGTTTATCTAAAATATTCCATTGACACAACTGCATTGTGTGGATTTTTTTTTTTAAGGTATCAGCTGGGTGAAAAATATTAATGAGGTAGACACTCCTAAAGCAGTTGTGGTTCTCTACTATCTTAATAGTGTGTGTGGAATTGAGCAATATGGTCCATTTGTGGGAAAGGTTTGTGCTGCCGGTTGAGCGAGCCCTCAGCCTGCCTCTGAGTATCCTCTGAGTCTGTAAATGGGGCAAAGAATTTCTTTATTTGGCTCCAACTATAGAATGTTCTGCATGGTCCCTTAGAATTCTCACTCCAGCCAGTCATACATCTGAGGATTGCTGTGGTGTTAGATGTCTGCAATCTTGTCCATATCTTTTTGAAGTTAGCTAAACACTCAGGGTCTTGTTCATCTCCCATCCTGTTGATGGGCTATGTTTGTGTGTTTCCAGACTTCAATTTTCCAGACTTCACTGGGGTTTAAAAGTTCAGCATTTGCTCAGCTGTGAGACTTGTTCTTTGGCATGGCATCTGCTTGGATTCTTCTGTCATCTGATGCACAGTGAATGACTCAGCGAAGGATAAAACAGTGATTCACTGCCATGACACAGATTTATCAACTTGTAAACTTAGGGGCCAGCACATTGCCTGAAACAGGATTTCCATTAATTGTTTTTAGTTTCAAATGTGTTGATGCTATGTTTAAAAACCTCATTGCTTCAGTCCATCACAGTGTGAGTAATTGACTATTGGGAAGTAGTAATGATGTTGAATCTGATTGTGAGAGCATTGAAATAATATTACTCTGCTGGATTGTACAGCAAAGTTCTGTAAGCACTTGCTAAACAATAAACCTCCCAACACCTTTTCTGCGTGGTAGAATCACCCTTTTGAGGCTCTGAGATGGTAGCTATTGTTACTGCTGAATCAGTCCCATAAAATTTGAGCTCTCTGTATGTGTATGGATAGTTTTTTACTTTGAGCATGAAAACAATGGAATACATTACAAAATGGGGGATAGCTTGAATTATTTGATTAGTTTGGATAGGCGTTTTTAGGATTTTTTGCTATTAATTTGCAGTTAGTATTGATATGTTAATTACTATTAGACTAGACTAATTAAACAGGGAGATAATACAATATAATGGGAAAAAATTAAAATGGTTTCAGATGTGTGAATAAATTTCCTTGGGTTGAAGAAGGGAATTATAATTAGCTGTAACTGCCCTCCCCTGGATTCTTGAGTGTCTGTAAATATGTTGTCTAACACATGATGGGTGCACAATTCTCAGTTGTTGTATCCTATTGATATATAGTCTTAATTATGTCAGGATTTAGTTGCCAGATTGACACATGCAGTTGTATATTAAAAATTCGGCATTTGTAACTTTCCCTGTCTGGAGCTATTGAATTATGAATATCTCTTTTCCCTGTTAGATTCTCTTGAATCTGTACAATTACTTGAACACACAGAATAATGTTAATATGTATGTTCAGTAATATGAAATTATGAGCATTCTTGCCCAACTTCAAGGAGTTGACTTGGCCCTTTTTGATGCAAACCCTCGGTTCTGAGAAGAAGCAAATTATGTTTTTTTTCCACCCTCCATTAGCAATCATTCTGTTGCACACAGTACGTGATAAATCAACCGTAGGAGCTTTACAGTTGCCATAACATGACATTACCTATCAGCTTGTCAAGTCTGTGTTGACTCTGCGCCTTTTAGGCTGTATATTTCTTCAAAGTCTAGCGCCAGTTACTTAGTCAGCTCTAACTAATTTCAGAGTGGAAGGGAAACTTTACTGGAGTGCTGTTTGGGATCTGCTTTTTAATCCTGGTCTGTTTAATGTTTGCCTCCTGACATTCTAGGCCAGACATCATTTTAATGGTATGTGTGGTGATAAAGCCAATAAACTGTCAAGATGATTGATAATCTAAGCATTATAGCAATATGACTTTCCTGTTCTCCTCTGTGCTTTAGATGATGGTTTCCAAATTGAATTCTTAGTGTGCTCTATGTGTGTGCTTGTTGGATATTCTCTGAACACAGGATTTGAAGGAGCTAACCTTGGCTAATGCAGGCTTTTGTTCTTTTTTTTTTTTTAATATAAAAGAAAAGGCTTTTAATTTGGAATGTGTTAACGATGGCTTTTCTACCCTTATAATAGTCTCTCTGCTTATACAACGTTCTCATATTTTTTTTATTATCTTGGTGGGTTTTTTTTCGATACTCCCCTTCCCTCTACGACCTGGCATGGATCTTAGAATTTCGTGTGGCTGATTCTGTTATCTATGGTTGAAAGACATTACAGATAACACAGTGCAATATATTAAGCATGTGGCTTCTGGTTTTCACTTAACAAAAAAATTCAGAAGCCATTTTTCAACATCTTAATTGGAAGTGATTAATTAAAACTTTCACACCCTTTTATTTTGGAGGATGGAGAAATGAACGGGGTGGGATTATTTTTCATACTTTTTCCAGATTGGTGGCTTTCACTGGTAGTTTTGTGCTGTCCCATGGTGAAAATGATGAGGAGCAAGGCAAAACTGATAAAAGGCATGTGTGGTGTGAGTGGGGGTTTCTTGGGGGGGGGGGAGGAGGAGGAGGAGGTGGAGGTGAGCAGCTTTACGTTTCTCTTGCTTTTTATTTTTAAAATATACTCAGTTGAGTGATATCTGGCCAGTACTTCAGTTAAAATGTTTTCTTAACAAAATCCAGAAGCTGTAACTTTCTTTGACTGTTGGGGATTTACACAGATAATTTTAATGTGCATTGATTGGAGAATGTAGTCATAGAGGTTCTCAGTGATTCTGTACAGCACGAAGACCAAGCCAGTTTGATTTGTACATAATAGATTAAAACAAATTGATTATTACTAAGGTGCATCTACACTGTACCCGTAGCTCGAAATAAGCTACACAATTTGAGCTTCACAAATTGTGTAGCTTATTTTAAAAGTTTTTATTTGACCAGTGTTTCAAATGAGTATTGTAGCAATACCTAGTAGCCAGTGGATTGCAAAGCTCTTAAATATTATTGGATGGAAGATGCTGTAAAAGAGTGAATTATCATTGTTAATGCAAATAAGTACGCATAGCTACATGTTTGTAATGGCTTTTTGGAGTTGGTGGAACATTCATATGTTTTGAATGTACTTAAGTGTAAGGGCTAAATTTTAAAACACAAATGCAGTAGTGACCTGCAAAATCTTTTTAAGTTGGAATAATCAGACAGAAATGATTTCGAAATCATGAAGCATTGAGAGATGTGTGAATGGAGTTATTGTCCATTAACATGAAGAAATGATAAAAGCCCAAAGAAAATCCACTGAAAAAACATGTCTGAAGAACAATAGCTGGCACACTTAGAAATGTCTTTCACTGTCTTATGCCTATGATTAGTGAAATGTGGTGTCTTGAGGTACTTCAGAAGGCGAGTACGTTATCAAACAAATAGCTTCTTCTAATAACACTTCACATTTTGATTATGCATATTGTTCGAGGGTACTTTTGTGAAGATAGGCATCTAACTCTATTGTCTGGATTGTGGGGTTATCCTATCTGTTGCTATGTGAAGGCCCTTTTCAGTACGTTGGTTTACCTAGAGAATAGTCATGCAGTCATTCCTCAAAGGGGTCTTTTTTGGTTGCATTTTCACTGCAGCGTTAGCCTGGGTTATTAACCCCCAGCTATGAGTGCCACATTGCAAAGTCTTACTGGAGTCACTCCCTCCACCTTTATACGGCACTTTCCCAAATATATTGGTTGTGGGGGGTACAACCCAGGTGTTTTTGGGGCTGTGTGAAGCTGAGCCACTCTGGGGGGGGGGGGGGGGGAGAAATGAGCGAGTTGTGGGAGAACTTGGTGCCCAGAAAGACAGACGAGAAGAATTGAGAAGGCATTGCAGAACTGTTGGCGTTTGAGTGACTTGGTCAATGTGTCCTCATTTCAGAGAGGGTTGTTGGCCTAAGGGAAAGCAGCTTTTGAGCTCTGATCTGTAGCAGCTGGGCGAGCGAGCCCGGCTTGATGGCACCATCTAAGCCAGGTGAGTTTTTGTGTATGGAGCCCAATGAGGTAAGAACCTCTGGCTAATCTGCAGTGAAGCCACGCACTCTTGTACGCTGTTGAGAGAGCTCTATTGTTAGTAACAAGTGTCAGGAAAGCTGGTGTCACCCTGCTCAAAACACATCTAGACAGGATGGTTGTAATAACACCAGAGCCCTTTCTCCTTAGTACTTCCACGGTTGACCCCTGATTGACTTATGATAACTGCTGGTTTACATCTCATCAGTTGTGAATAGTCCAAAGCTCACCTTTCTGTTGGAGTCCATAATATATTCCTTCCCTTACAGTTAGGGGAGTACTAACATGTTGCAAATTTTTAGTAATATTTGATGTTTTAAAGGGAGCAAATACATAGGCAGCCTAATATAGCTTTTTGTGTGTGTGAGAGAGAATGGTATTGTGTGTATTTGGAGAAATACAATATTGTGGAGCTTAGACATACCATTCTTAAATGATGATGATGGTTTGGTAGGTACCGCAGTAAAATTAGATTTGCTTCTCACCAGCTTATAGCACAATAGGTTGGTAGGAAGTTATGGTTGGGAGGGAACTCAGGGAAAGATGGTGGTGGGCTTCCCCTCCCCCCCCCACTTTCTTCCATAGTCCTCAGCTAGCCAGCCCTGCAATGACTTATGAGCTGATTAAGGAGGAGACATCTGTCTTCATGCCATGAGAGTCACGAAGGGAAGTGCTGGTAGGGAAAGAAGAAATTTAGAGACTATGGTATTTGTTAAATCTTGGGTCAGGTCTAAAAATATCCTATTTAAAGGTAAATACATTTTGACTTTGCCTCCTGTTCTGAATCTTTGGGATGCCTTTGTTTAATATTTTCAAGCTTTCCTCCACAGACATGAGTCTAGAAGTGACTTTTGTATATGAAAGCTGAGATGATTCTTTCATAGTTGCGTGAATCCAGTCGCTTCAATTTTAAGAAAAATATGAAATATCGTGGGGCTTGTGATGGAAAATGAGTTAGTGACACCAAGAAGTACCCTTTTCTCTTTGGCTTGTGATTTGCCTTTTGCTCCAACATCCAGTTAGGATTTTACTTCTGGCTGCTGCTTAATTTGGGGACTTAGGCCCTCCCTGGCTGGGGATTGCTATCTTGGCTGGCAGTTTCCATCTAGACAGGCTCAAATCTCTGCCACTTCAGCTGGCTATCTTTTCTTCCTTGTCTCCAATCTACCTACCCCATCTTCAGCCAGCCTGTCCTTTCCTTTCAGCCCAGCTCTTCCAGAATGTCTTCAAGTATAAGCAAGAAGTAGCCTAATTTGTGTACTACTACAGGCTGAACCTTGCTAGTTTGGCAACCTCGGGACCTGACTGGTGCTGAACCACAGGAGGTCAATATTGTCTCGCAGCATTATCAACGCTTCCACTGCATACTGGTCTCTTAGAAGACATTTAGGGATAAATTGGAACTAAATAACAGCACAGAACACTGAGCCCAGGACTGGTGGCTATAAACAAACATTATGGAACTGCATGAAACTTGGCCAAACCCATGATAAGTGGACATCCAGCTAACTGAAATCCTGCTGGACCATGGATATTTGCCGGACCAGAGAGTGCTGGACTAGAGCGGTTCAACCTGTACATGAATCGTATAATTGTATCTATAAGAGAAGGCAACAAATGACATAGGAAGTGAGCCCAGACCAAGTGGAGGGGGCCTCCAGTTGTGCTTGAACCAGCCACGAATGAAAGAAAGGAAAATGCAGAATTTAAGTAAACCATAGAGAATATCTACATGGGGGGGGAGGGAGCGGAGAAGTGTGGCAGTAAAGAGACAACAGCTTGAATTTTGACTCTGGTTAAGAAGCTCGAACTGGAGCCAGGATTGGACTCGAGCTGGTCACCTGAGTTAAATGCCAAGTTGCTGCGTATTCATTGCTGTTTTAATCCAAATTAAGTAATGCAAGTTAACTAATCCAGTTTAAGAATTTACCTTGTTTTGCAGTGTAAACATAGAGAAACAAAATTGCCAGGCCAAATGCCTTGCTTGTAGGTTTAGCTTGACTCAGCAGGAGTATATCCTGGTCGGTCGGTGTGTGTGTGTGTGTGTGTGTGTGTGTGTGTGTGTGTGTGTCTCTCTCTCTCTCTCTCTCCCTCTCTCTCTCTCTTTTTTTTAAAATCTGTATTTTGTTCCAGCTTATTCATAAGAGACTCTCTGCTTAGCAACAGTCTTTCCACTGCTGTTTGTGTCTGGTCAGGCTGATGGTGTTAACTCCTTCTCCACCCATTTTGCAGGCTTCACAATTTGTTTTGAACAGGCTCATTTCTGGTCTCTGGGGTGGCTGGGCCTCGGTATTAGCAAGTGTCTCTTTCTGTCCTAAAAGTGGTGAGATTTCTTGCGCCTTTGGAAACTGGAGGAAGTACTTGCATGTCTTTTTGCGGAACAGTATTGTGCAAGTGGGGGAAGGGAGGGGAGGGCAGCTGACTAAAATCTTTCCTTTTCCTGGAACATCTCAAATAATTGTTCTCACAGCTCTTGAGTCATCCAAATACCTTCTGTGCATTTTTAAAAAAGATATTGACTTTCTTAGTGGGTATAATGGGTTGATTGCCAAGTTAAATGCCTTTTAATCATTTTATAAATCATAGCTCTGGTGACGTACCTGTTGTTGTGACGTGGGTGTCTCACCCTTGTGGTTCTAGAATTTTTAAAATACTGTCATTGGGCTAAATTCACCTGGGGTGTAATCCAAAATCAAGGTAGTGACATAAGTGAGGAATCTGACCCCGTTTCTGATTGTGTGTGTGTGTGGCTTTAAAATAACAAAAATGCAGAGAGGGCTTTTAGATCTCTAAAATGAGTTTCAATACAAGTTCAAGGTCTTATTACTGAAAATGAAAAAATAAAGCAACTGTATTTCCCCCAGTGTTGCATCTTATTTTCTCTATCTATGAAATAATGTTGCTGGTACTTAGGAACTATTCGCTTTTGGTAAGTAGGATGGTAAGCGTTCAACTGTGTAGGTAATGATGATTGTGCGGAGCTGAGCACTGCCTGTCTATTCACTGCTAATAGCTCCCCCTCGTTGAGTCAATTTGTACTGTATTTTTTTCTTATAGCTGACAGGGCTATAGCTT
Organism: Pelochelys cantorii; assembly: GCA_032595735.1. Classification (NCBI taxonomy): domain Eukaryota; kingdom Metazoa; phylum Chordata; order Testudines; family Trionychidae; genus Pelochelys; species Pelochelys cantorii. The sequence continues at coordinate 7,115,983 of CM064333.1, forward strand.
GGTGTAGACTATTACTTCAACTGTTTTGCCCTAGGAAAAGCATTAGTAATTTATAAATAAAATACACAAAAAAATAGGAGAAGTCAAATGCAGGTTTATTGACAACAAAGGCCCTATTAACATTACAGCAGTGGTTTGAAGTGCAATTAGTTTTCGTGACTGATTTATTAACTGTTGATGTTAGGAGTAGGAAAGTCACCTGAGTTCTCAATAACTGATGTAGATGGGCTGTGCTTATTTGGGACTCGATCCCATGAGGAGGAGACGGAGGAAGTATTTGCATCTTGGTTGCTGAGCTTTCATGGTTGCATCTCCCAGCAATATTACATTGCCAGAAAATTGAGTGTGTGCTTTGTCAAGCGTAGCTCATTTAAAGTATACCTGTGTGGATATAAGAGTTTGCAGAAAACTGACTGTTATTTATTTTGCTTGAATTTACCGTAGTTGTTAAACAAAATTTGACAGATGTTTGCTGTAAGAATAATGAAACCATCACCAAGAAAAGCTGTATGTATCAATTGTATCTGTTATAGCTTGGAAAGGATTTTTGTACAGTTCGGTTTTCTTGCCATAAAATGAGACTCTTCCTTAAAATAAATGAGGATCAGAATCTTAATTCTTCAAGCCTTATTGCCTTTTTAAAAGCTTGGCTCCCCCAAGTCTACAAGCTTGTTATAATACCACTTTGATTCCATATCTGATTTGCCACTGATTTGGTCTGGTTTGAGTATTTAGTATCTTTTGAAAGATTTTTTTTTTTTGTGTTGTTTTTTTTCCTGAAAGAGAAAATGTCTGGAATTATTTTAAAATTCATTCAGATTTTGCTTTTATATATATATGCTGGCAATGTTTACTTAATTCTTGGAGGCGTATGTGTTGTGTCTGCAATTCAAAAAAAATTGAGAAGCTAGATTCTATGGTCATACCTGTGGAATGTTTTCTAAACAGGGATAGAACATGAACACAGAAAATGGCTCTCTCTTTTTTTTTTCTTTTTTTTTTTTCTCCCCTGTTCTTAAACAATTAAAGCAATTAAATAATCATAAAGCTGCCTTAACTGGCATTCTTGATGTTAACATGACAGCGGAGTCAAGGACTGAATGGACCATGGAGACAGAAGAGAAAATGGGCATGGTGTGGGAGGGCAGGCATGTGAGTGGTAAATGGGTGAGAGTAGAAATGACACTGTGAGTAAAAAGTTGGAGTAGGGGGAACATGTCTCTCCTCATCTCCCTCACGGTAAAAATTGTAAACAAAAAAAAAAATGAGCATGCATATTCTGCTTACAAGTAGATTATTCACCATGGCAATAATAGCTATCTAGGCTTTATGGTTAGCAAGATGGGCCTAGTGTAGAAAATCAAAGCAGAATTCTACAGCATCTTTGCCTGCAGTGGGTACTCTTGTTGTTATACTTGTGGCTGCCTTGTTTGGGGGCTGACTTATGTGGATATTTTTGTCTGCTTCAACCTCGTTCTCTGCCCTCTTGTCCCTATCACATTTGTGCCAGCATAAGAGACTGTTGAATTGCTCTGATAGGTATGGTCTCACTAGGCTGATCAGCGAATGATATACTAGGACATGTGTTACATGGGGATGGGTCAAAAAGGCTCTGGAAGATGGAGCGAAAGATGTCTATTCATTCCTCCTCTTCCATTTCTCAGTCACTCAGTTAATTCTTCTTGCCACTTCACCTAGGATTTTTGAACACAGATCTCCAGAGGTAAAAAGGCTAATATGCTAAAACACACTGCATGTAATGAGCAGCTTTATCTCACTGGGTTTCTTCTCCTAATGTGCTAATACTGTATAAAAGAAATGTTTTGAGGGTTCTTAGCGACAGGACCCAATGACACACTTTGAATGGGGTCTGTTAATGAAGTCTAATAACGGGGATCCCATCCCTTTAAGAGCATGGATCACTTTGACTTCAAATCAGGACAATTTGGAAAAGTAATGGGACAGTTCCTGTGAATGTGAAGTGTTTACAGGCTTCTTGTGACTTTAGTTACTTTCTGATTTTTTTTACATTTTTTTTTTTTCCTGGAGAAGCACTTAAAAAATATTGTAAAAGTGAAATGGAATATAACCAAGGACTCATTCATTCTGCAAAACTGTTGACAAACGGAGACTACTCACTTGAGTAAGGCAAGCAGCATTTAGCTCTTACTGTGCAATGAGAACGGCAAAAATGTTTCCTTTTACCAAAGCCATCGTTGCAAAAGGACACGTGTCAATTTTTTTTGGGGGGGGGGGGGCTTTCCTACCTTATATTTTAAGGGTTGTTTTTGTGCCAGTCAAAATAATTTTTTAACAGAGCATGAAAGTGGGAGACAGAACCATGCTGAATTTTTTTTTTTTTTTTTTTTTTTGGTTTTTGTTTTATGTAAATAGAGATTGATGGAACATTTTACACAGAGTGCAGGTTTTTGACAAAAAGTATTGATGGTTGCTTTCAGTAAGTGTTACTTGAGATGACAGAACATTGCATTTTAAGATGAATTACACTAGAAACTCCCTCCTTGGGAATGTCATACATTTTATTTCATCTGTTGTTTTGAGAGAGAATGACTAAAGTCATGAATACCTAACACTGATCTCTCTTTCTTTAAGATCTTGTAGGTCTTGGTTCAGTTCATTATTTTAAAATATAAAGTTTATGTGAAAAATAATTATACTGGCAAATGATCTTGCTAACCTGTTGAAATAGTCTAAGATGTAAAACTACAGTTCAAGAACGTTGCTTATACAGTATTTTTATTTGAAACAATATTCTGATGGAAAATTCCTCCTTTGATTGATTGTTCTATCCAATTACTTTTAGACCTACAAAACTACAAATTGCTTGGTCAGATATACATTGAAGGAAAACATCCAGGAGTGGCCCTAGATGAGCTGCTGGCAACTGGCGCTCTAGGCGAAACGCGCGATCGGCGCCCCCACCTCCAAAGCCCTCAACAGCCGTTTATCTTGGCGCCCTAGGCGACCGCCTAGTTCACCTGTATTGACGGGCCGCCACTGAAAACATCCGTTTTAGAAGGACAGATTGACTTGTACAAGATCTTAGTGCAAAGGCAAATCAGTCAGTTTTCAGGCCATGAAATGCCATGCCATGCTTTTAATTAGCACTACCATGAGCAGTTGCATTTCTTATCTACACCAGTGTGTGCATGTATAATAATTAATATGTCTGTCTAAACTAGAGGGGGCTGAAACCTCAAATTTTTGGTTAATGAGAAATTTCAGAATTTGTTTTGGGCTGATTTTAGTGCGAGGCCATTTCCCTCCCCCAAATTTATTTAGGAATCCTAGATCGGTGGTGGTTTACAAAATGCCTTGTTCCTCTGTTTTTTCTTTTGTTTGGTGTTATACTTAAAAGTGAAATTACTTTTTTATATTTGAAACTTTAAGCTTTTTGTATTTGGGAAAGGCCCTAAATATAAACTATTTGGGGCTGAGTGTACAAGATTTGAACAGACGCATCAAGGGTACCTTAACCCATGAAATCATCCCATCTTCAAGCCAATACCCCACCTTCCAAGTGCTGAATAAAAAGATTCTCATGACAGAATAATTCATCTCCAGTCATGAAAACATCAACTTTAAACGACCGCTTGTAGAGACCCTGTGCTTGTTAGGGCCAGATCAGTAGCCCAGATGCTTGGGATGTAAACTCATGAATGGAAGATTAATTTATCTGTCCTCCTGTGCTTTGACAGTTGTAAATCTGGTATAGCTGTGAGCAGAAAGGAGGGGGTAACTTTTGCATTGGTAAAGGGTGATACTAAGGAAACCTGATTTAGACTTCTTGAGCCTCAAGGGAACAAATTATTCTGGTCAGTCAGATCTTCAGTCATTTGTAGATGTCTTAAAAAATCCCAGCAATAAGCCTGGATACATTTGCATGGTTATGATCACTTCAACTCTTTTCATTGAATAGAAGCAGTGGAGGCAAAGCTTTTAGCGCATTGATTGATTGGTAACAGACGATTGCATGCAGCCAAGTATCTGTGCTTATACGTTGGCATAGCTTTTCATATTTTTTTTTTTCTTTCAACTCAGTAAAACGATGTCAGAATTTTTTTTTCCCCCCTTGGAAATTCATAAAGTTGTCAGACTGATTTTAGTGTAAAATGCCACAGATTTTAAATATGTATAGCAAAATGTCTGTAATTCTCAATGAAAACTCTCCGGTTACTCCCGGGATTATTAAAGGGGGACCTTTTAAGGGTATTGGTGTTTCAGAATGCTGAAACGGGCCATGTGACTGGAGGTGGGAAGCAGTTGGTTTCTTGCCAGCACTTCTGGGCCTCAGAATACTCCAGGAGACCCTCTAGGCTAGTAGGCCAAATAATCAAAGCGACCCTAAAGGCTGTTTAGAGAAAGCTTACGCTCGGATACCAATGCATCCGTCCAAATCTTCCAAATAAGAACTGTAGCCCTGTTTCGAAATCCAAGCTCCATAGAGCCAAGTTGCGGTGTTTTGTTAGATTGGCTTGAGGGTGGCTTGCATTACCCGTGCCCAGCCTATGTGTGCTTGGGGCAAAGAGCTTCACTCTCTAAAAGTCAATTGGCACCAATGAAAAATAAATTAATTCTCGCTCTCTCTCAACCCTCAGGAGATTTGGCTCTGGTATCAGAGCACCCTGCAAGCTAAAAGATAAGTGGATAGGAAATCCCCCAACTCTCTAGATGACTGGGTAGTGAAAACTACAAGAAATGTCATCTTCCATCTGCAGCTAGACAGGGAAATAAAGCTGCTTCCTCTCCAGGGACCTATGTGTTGCTCACCTCCACACTGAATAACGGCAGGCCATTATTGTGATGCGGGTGTGTGTTTGGGGGGGGGGGGGGAGGGTTGAAGGTGGATGCAATGAAGAGTCAACCTGCCTCTTTAGAAGGCATGGAATACTGTGAGCAGATTACTTTTGGGGATACCCCCCCCATACACACACTGGCTTGCAATCTGCTACCCCTCTACCAACTGAAGACCTTAAACCTGATTTTTTTACCCCCCCCTCCTCCCCCCAAGGTATGAATGAGTCCAACAGCCTTCAGATGTTGGTCCACCCGCTCATCCCAACAAGCGAGCTTTGCAAGGTTTGCGTGGGTCATCGCTTCCCCTGCCACTCCCATCCCCATACTTTTGTGCCAAACCTGTTCTCTCTAGCAGTGGTGCGCAACCCTTCCTGACTACTCTACACCTTTCCAGAGTCTGATTTGTCTTGTGTATCCCCCCCAAAGCTTCACCTCTCTCAAACTTCCAAACTCAGACCTAAAAATACAGAAGTGTCACAGCACGTTATTGCTAAAATTATTGCTTCCTTTCCCGGTTTTACCATATAATTATAACATCAGTTGGAAAATATATATTATAGTTACATTTCAGTGTGTATTCCAGAGCAGTATTAACAAATAATTGTGTTGGCTATGAAACTTCAGCTTGTCCTGACTTCACTAGTGCTTTTGTGAACCCTGTTGTAAAACTAGGCAAATCGCTAGATGAGCTGATGTACCTCTTGTTAGACATTGGCAAATCCACAGGAGGACATGTGCTCCAGGTTGAGAACCTCTGCTCTTCATCGGTGTGGACCCTCTCTTTCTGGCTAGCATACAGTGTTCCTGTTTCATGAATAGAAAACTTTCACATCAAGAAGGGCTTGGCCTAGGAAGTAGTGGGGAGAAAACCTAATTTGAGAAAATTATAATACTGTTCAAGAAGGGAGGAAAATTATGATAGTGTTCAATTATAATCCTGTCCGTCCCAAAACCCCTTTGAATGTGTGGCTAAGTTGACAAGAGGAGTAATAAGTGTCCCTGTGTTCTTATTAGGTCTTAATTAAATGGAGATTTTTCCCCTATAAATCTAAAAATATAAAAAAATCCATTCCGTGTCTTCAGTTGGTTTTTGTAGGTTGGAAGCTAGTTTAATGATAGATGCCAGCTTCTGTCAAGCAGTTAGTCTACTTGTGCGATATAATGAAAAGGGTACCAAATGCTTCTGCACTCAGATGGTTGTATTTTTGGCATTCATCTCTTATAACAGGCTTAACGTACACTATTCAGAGTGGTCTATATTTTTTTCACACTTGCAAGGTTTGTGGGAATGAGTGGTGCTTTGCCAGATTCACGAAGGGCTGTGATTTTAACAAGGTTGGGGACTAAAAACCGTTGTAGTGTAACTTCTGCCAATGATGGACTTTCATGTGTTTGTAGCAGGCATATATCGTCCTCACTGAGGGCAAGACAATTTAAGAGGCTTTCCCAAAATCATAAGGGGTGAGAGGGCATGATGTTGGGATGAAAACTCAAGGTCAGCCTCTGAAAGTGGTCACTAACTTCATGTGCTTCAGTCTTCAGCCTGTCTGAGACACTGAGGGCATGATTGATTTACAAGAACTGGCACAATCTTCATATCAACTCAAGGTGCAAATTACAGAAGGTGGTGTCCTTAATATACCTATTCTAAAATTTTTTCTGTCTCAGAATGCAGGCAATATTTGCCTGCTTCATAACCAAATGATGCTTTTAACAAAAAGTCACACAAGTTCTAAGTTTTCTGAAGGTCAATAAGGGGTATCACAGAGTTAGCTGATATACCAGATTATCCGGGGCGAGAGAAGGAGGGTGCTCAGTATTGACTCTGAATTTCCTGTTTGTCCTACTGCCTTCTACCTCAAATTTCTTTCAGTGTCTACCTGATCATACTCATACCTATATGAATTTAATGGGAAATGCCTTTCTTTGGTCATGCCCATAACCTTACTGTTACACATCCTCTTGTGTCAGTTGTATTTGCATTCCCTTCGTTATGATACTCTCTAGTTAGCTGTGAAAGATGCATTTGTGGACGTATACCTAATAAACCATGTGACACACACAAAAATAGCTTGCTTTAAGTGGATATGGTTACTGACTGACTGACAGGAATATGCTTCAAACTTTATTTTTACAGCAGTATATGCGATTACTTTTAATTACATCTCTGCATACAGCTGTGCGCCTAACTTACATGTGCAGTTGCAAAGACAAGACTCACTTGCATGCACAGTTATGGTAATTGGGCCCACTAAGTGTGCAACTGCATAGGTAATATGAAAATCAGGGCCGAGCTATTCTTGTTCATTTGGAGACAGACACCGTTGTGCGTGAATATAGCCCTGAATAACTTTTGTACAAATGCCTTATAAGGTATCATTTGAAACTCATACTTGGCACAATAAACTTTCAATTTTAGTGGTGCATGAAGATGAGAATTAGTGTCTCTCAAGCTAATGGCAGGGCATATTTTTTGGTTAGGAAAGTATGTTTTTAATAGTACCGGGGGGGGGGGGAGGATAAAAATTAACTGGAAGATTTAATGTGTTTCCATGTAGGAAATTTGCCATGGATTAGCTATGTGGAGACAGCAGAAGAGATGATTTTAAAAAATGTTGTTTGGAATATTTTGCGAGTAGCATTTGGAGAAAAATGACACAATAGAGAGCCATGGGAAATGTATTTTTTTGGCAGGATTGTAGGAAGAATACATATTGTTTGTTTAAGGCATCAGGTATTGAGAAATGGCAGGGTGAAAAGTTTGACCTGAACTGCCAGATCTGATCTGCAAGGGGTGATTGAGTTGCCATGTTTTTTTCACTCTTCAGTTTAAATAGAAGGTGGTGGTTTTTCTTCTTTTTTTTTTGCTATAGCCTATTTAAGTGTCAAATTGGTAGCAAAATTTGACAACTTCAGGGTGCAGGCTTGCTTTTGATCCGAATTTACATGCAAATCATTTTTGCCTTGAACTTACAACTCTTGTGTTTGACACTGTGAAGGGGAGATGCCCCCTGTATTCCCTCACACTGCGGGGAAGTTGGTTAATGTTATTAATTGGTATGTGGAAGGGGGAAAACACTGATAAACATAGGGGCTAAACTATATTTTCCCTTTTGTCTGTCAGATGTTGCAGCTGGGCTTTTAATCTCCTTTTACCTAGAAGGGAATCAAACAATAATCCTGAATTGGATGTCCAAAAGAAACTAGAGAATTGGGGTAGAGGGTCGCAAATGTACAGGGGAATGGGCTTAAGCTGCAAAATACACACAAAGGATGCTGACAGTCTACATTTTCTTGGGCTTTAAACAAAGTCTTTAAAGTTACCAAAGAATCTTCTCCTTGCATGACTAAACCCATTGAGGGTATAGAGGAAAAGCTGCCTTAGAAAAGGCTTAAGACTGAAACTTCGAAGTTCATTCAAAATCCTTAAGTTCAATTTTTTAACAAGGTATAGTGGCATCACTTAAAAAAAACCAACCCTAACCCTTAAGACTATTTATTAACTGTGTGTGTGTGTGTGTGTGTGTGTGTGTGTGTGTGTGTGTGGTTTTTTTCCACGATCATCTATAATAAAGCTCTTATGTAATATACCTTTTTAGATTCATTAATTGCCATTTACATTTTCAAGATGGAGCTAATCGGTCAAGAAAATCTCTCACCGGAAAGGGAACTAATGAAACAAAGAGGTAATATGAAATGTAAGTGTGTTTTTTAGTTAGGTGGAGCCTTTTTATGCATGTGAACTGCTGTAGTACTCTAAATGTAGTTTACTAAAAGAGCCAGTGCAAGAAGTTACATGATTAAAGTACAGTAGAATTTCTGTTTCATACCAAAAATGAAACTGACCATGGGAATAGTGCCACTAGCAGAGAGAGGATATCAAGCACACCGTTTCATTGGGATGACAGGGAATGTTATGTATAAGGGTATTCATATAAAAGCCTGACTTCTGAAGTCAGAATTTTGAGATTCAATTCATGTTTATTTGTCTTTGGACTTTATTTTAGCTGCACCAGTAACTGACTCTGCTAATGTGCTTAAGTTTGAAATTTGCTGTGAAATTTTAATTGAATAGTTAATGACACTTAAGAGTAATACATACACGAAAAGCATCCAAGAGCTGGAGAACTCTTACAAAACAAGAGGACACTGGGAACTTGACAACCCGAAGTGTCTGAGGCCAGGGGTATAATAGATAGCAAGTTGCCTGAATCCAAGGTCCTTTAGCAATAATTGCAAGCAGAATATGATTCTCTGATCTCACCAGTGGTACTCACTGTGCCAAAACAACCAGGCTTTGACAGATTACTTTCCTGTAGTAATAACTTAGGCATGTTCCCTTACTCACATGAGGCTACACATCCTTCCCACTTGAAAAAAATTAGTTGCTTTGTTTTTTGCTTTTTTTACAGGGGACTGTTAACATAACTGTTCTCTTATATAACACTTCCCCTACTCCAAGTGCCAGGGGACTCGATTTATGGGGCTATAAAGAAGAAAGATGAGTTTAGAATTTTGCAATGTTGTGTATTCATTATTTCTGTAGGGTTTCAAAAAATAGATTTCACTCTTTTCTACCCCTCTTCCTAAAAGAGAGAGTTCCATGTTGCTCCCATCTTATTTTTCAATTAGCATTCTCTGATTTTATTTTATTTTATTTTATTTTATTTTATTTTGCTAACCTAGGATATACTTGTATTCATGTTTTAATTTCTGGAATGATTTGACTCTTTCCCTGGGCACAGCAGAAGTATTCTTTATTTGCTCTACTTTATTCTGAAGTAAGATCTAATCTAGTTTAGTTTTTTCCAACTCTCTCCTGTAGTTTTTGGATTGAGATGTATTTTGGCACTTCAATTTGGTACTTTTTTCCTTGAATGTAATTTCATCTGTGAAACGTGATCTTAAGTTAAATAGCCCTGATATTTGGTAGTTCTGGATTTGAATTCCTCTTTTGTGACAGTATCTTACTAATTAATATAAGAACCCCTGTGTGCTATTCTATGGCAGTGTATGTTCTCTGGTGTCCTTAAAACCTATGCAACTCTACCCAATGGCTGTCCACACCAACATTTCACATCCGGCACCAACATCAAAAGACCTAGTTAAGCGAAGGTCACTGGAAATGTAACCCCAAAACTTGCTTTACAAAACCTAAACATCTGCCACTATGACTGGCACTTCCATTAATGAATGTGGAAAACTCTAACAGGATTTTAAGATACATTTCACATTGTAAGAGTAGGTGGGTTAACATCAATTGCTTGGAAATAGACTGGGAGAAGAGAGAAGGTAAAAAAGAGCTTCCATGCAAATGGTAAAGCCGCGCAGGTGAATATGCAACATGCTTATCCTTGTCAAAGTCGTTATGAAGGGCCCTCTGTGTGGGAGATGAAGGTTTTAGTAATGACGTGCTAATTCTTTGGTATTCAATGGCATTCTTGTGGGTAACTCCAAAATCCATCCTAGCACTCCGGTCATCTCAAAGGCCCTAATCCTGCAGGCAGATCCTTGTACATAGTCCCATTGACTTGAAGGCTCTACATGAGTGGTTTCTTGTGCATGGTTGAGGCGTGTACATTGGTGTGCCTTATATTAAAAAAAAAAAAGGGTTAAAAGAAACCTTTTGAGAGTGTAAAAAGCTTTTGTTTGTAGCTCCATGTGATTACCTCTGCACAGAAACACACCAGCATGTTACCAGTACCACAAAGTGTAAAGAGTGATTAAAAAGCTTGTTAGTGGGAAAACTTCAAGTTGTGAACAAGTTAGAGATCCATTTTTCCAAAAATGCCATGCTGCATAAATAGTTATTCTAAAAGCACTTAACTTTACTTCTTATTTTCAAGCTTTTCGTACATCACTGCTACTACTCCCGGAATAACTAGATTCCCCTGTAAGCTATTGGGATCACTCGAGCATTATTAGAGAAAATACCAGCACTTTCGTCAGCTTCATTGATGGTACATATATCTGTTTTCCATAAGAAAGTTGAAAAAGCAACAAGCAGAACATTTAAGTTATGGTTAAAATTCTCTTTAATAAACTACATTTCTCAGAAGTGTTGAGTTGAACCCAATTTATTAAAACGGGGGTGGAGGGAGAAAGGTGTTGGTGGGGGAGGGAGAAAGATTGGCTCTGGTTTTGGAATAATAATTCCTCCACACCTTGGGACCATCCTTTGGACAGACCTTTGTTTGAACTGCAGCTAGCATGGTTTATGTATGACCTGCTGGGAGCTGAGACTGTAACGAAAAACATTTATTCTTTCAAGTTACTCACAAGGTGAAGTGCCTATTTTATCAGGTTCTCTTCTTAATTTGGCATATAGTAACACTTGTAACATTTTTCTCCCTTAATCAAACTGTATATTTTTAAAAGTATAAACAGTGATGAAATGCTGTATGTTTTCTTAAACATTGAGCACAAATGCTTCTCCCAAGTGTGGTTGTCGAGCCCTTAACATTAAAAATAACTTGCATTAATTTAGTTTTTGTGCTGCCATATTGTGAACTTTCCAGACTTCTTCACACAGCAGAATTTGGTTTAATATTTTTGCAGATTAACCATTAGCAATGAAGAGCATGTGAACAAGCAGTATATTGACTTTTAATGGGGAGTAAAGAAAGAATTCAACAAATAAAATGAAGAGGAATGAAATGGGCGAAAAACTAATTGCGGATGTGAATCTGCCTGTCTTTATTATTTAAGATGGCACTGGAGTTTACCTATGGTGGTTACGTGGGGTTATCCTGTTCTGGTAGTGGTGTTATAGCTCTTGCTATTGGTTAAATTAGGATTATATGTTCCTGAACAAGATACCAATAAAGATAGTTTCTGAGCCTGAGGCTATACGGTCTGAACAATAGGCAGTGATCAAACAAAACCAAAACAAGGCTGGTTTTAGATCTTCCACCATAGCTGTTTTTAATGGAAAAAATGGGTTTTTGATTAAACCTGATGCTTTACAAAAAAAGCTTGCCTGTGGGAAAGTTTCAACTTGTTGTTCAATTGAACATGTGAAAACATTTTAGATTCTTGAAAACACAGCTGATCTTTGTGGTGGTTGAGAATAAGAGGCACCTGAACTGCATTCTTGCTTATGGGCTGGGTTACCCTAGTTGTATTTTCCTCTCCCACAATGCACCACAGCCATGTGACTGCAACAGTGCACTGACACTGGTCACCAACAGGAGACATTATAGTGCAAAATCATAGATTTGGTCCAATCAGGTAGCCTGGTCCACAGAGAATGAGAGCTTGAGGCACTGTGGTTGGATTTCTTTTTAAAAAACGTGGGGCTTGGCTGAACTATTTGTCTTCAATTTTCTGTTGAAAACTGCCGATTGTTCTGCTAGGAGGGACAATTTTCTGATCATGTCTAATTCTGAGGCATAATCCATTTGTGAAATGGAAAAGAAATGTATTGCAGGAGGAGAAGAATTGGCAGCAAGATGCAATCTGGCAAATTGGAATCTGGAACTCATTGTTGGCCTACTGTGTAGAGGGAGTGGGGTGGTTCAACGTTGTATGACCGTTGTTGGGCCGAAGAGCCAGACATCTGGAACATCATGTTTCCGTGGAAATTGGTTCCGTCTTTTTTTAGATCACGCTAAACTTCTGTCACGACTTATTATACTTTGCACTTATTGTGTTCATTTCATTTCTGGGTCTCCAAAGTGATTCTGAGCACATTGCTCCATCCTAGAGATACTAGTCTGTTTCATTGCTCACCCCTTGCAGATTCGGGGTGGAGAGCAGAGCAAGGATAAGACCCATGTTGTCCAAAGTGACTCCTAATTTTATTTGCCTCCATTTCTGGATGACTGAATTTAGGTGTTCAAGGGAATTGGTGGATGTGCCACAGGGAGATGGCCTAGGATCTATGAACATCCTGATGACATACTTTGAGATCTTTGGATGAACTTGTTTTATGTTGTATCCTCTGAGTGGTAGTGTCACAGTAATGGAATCAAAATCTTCCTTTCCACAAGGGAAGGATCAAGTGGGACCTCTGAATTTCCAGTTGCTATGTAGAAGTCATCTGCTTAGAGGATGACATGACTGTAACAGTTGATAAACCTAATGTATAAAAATCTGTAATAAGGTATGTGTAAACATATGACATCAGTGGATTGAGTGTGGAGCTTGGTGTAAGATTAGAGATTCAGTGCCTTTTTTTTTTTTTTTTTTGAAGCAGTGCATGAGAAATATGAGCTTCACACATGTACTATATATTGCAAGTGCCACATTGCTTTTAGCCCACCCGATATTATTTCTGTTTCATAACTTCTGTTCTGGAATTTCATTAGTGCTCCATGTATTCCCTCGTTAGATCACGAATGAATGCAGAATAGTGTATTTTTTCACTTTGGCAGAGTTTGATTGTTCATGTATTTTTACGTTAAATTATTAAGTGCCGTCAGTGTACTCATTGCTTCTTCAAGACACGTGACCTTTGCAAATAGTTGCTTAGGTCTAAACAGACAATACAAACCAGATATGCAGAACAGTGGCTGATCATAAGTGTTAACCCAAGAGTTACGTTGCTATTGTTCATTAAATTTTGCTTTATTTTCAGTGTATTGGAGACATAAATCCTTCAGTTTAATAAGGCCATTATTAAACAGAACATTGGCAGGATTCACTGACTTTTTTTTAAACTCCCAATGTTTCTGCCATCTTATGTAATTTCTCCTTCTGGTTAAATCTGCATTCATCTGGCTGTTTTAAAACAAACTCCTATATCTGCATCACAAAGCTTTTTTTCACAAACCTTTGAGTTACACATTAGCAACTTAAAAAAAGTTATCTTCCCCTTTCATGTCATAATGTCTGAATTCCAGGGCTAATTTTTTGGATTGTGCGATGGATAGCATGTTTGACTTACTGAGTGTTGTGTGAGCCCCCTGAGAGACCCTTGCCTTTATGAGGGACATCCGCTGGAGTTAGTGATTGCACTGGAAAATGCACAGAGCATGTCTTGCTGCTTCCAAGTCACCGTGTTCCAAGAAGAAACTATGCCAAAAAAAATCTCATTCTAGACAGATCAGAGGCAAGGTATCCAGCAGAGCAGGGCTGTGAAGCTGCAATATGTAGACAAAGGCAACCCTTTGTCAGGCATGTACCAATCATATTCGCTTACTTTTATCTAGTTCTCTACCCCCTCAGCCTTTCCTTGCTAGATGCTATTAAAATTACTTCCCTATCACCAGCAGAGTGAGAGCATTGTGGATTTTTTTTCCTTTTCATCAGAGTTGATGCCATTGCTGGATTGCTGATTGGCTGGTAGGAAAGGTTGGAATGTGCCATCCTAAATTTACTTCCCGATTATGCCAAGTCACTCTCCCGTTTCAGTTCTGTGGCTAAGAATTTGGTGCTAAATTCTAGTCCAATTTACGTGCCCATCACCTTGTCTCTGATGCTAACCTACCTTGTTTAACATGTCACAGTTTATTAGAAGCCTGTGCCCAAATGGTTCAGTAAACCTTGATCCTTCCACCAACTAAGTATTTGCTTATAACATTTAGAATTTGTGTGCTAACCTTATGACCGATTAGGCATTTGTTTATATCTGTCATGATGATTTCCTTCATAAGGTGGATATGCAAAGCATTAAGTGTAACATATCTCTTAAGATATAGTACTGGATTTCTTATTGCTTGCATGCTGGCAGAGGAAAGCTTCAGCTACTTTTGACATATGATTCAATTTTGGCTCTTCATATAATGCCCATCACTTGTTTAATGCTTTCTTATTGTAAGAATATGATCAAACCTGGGTAAAATATTGGATTTTCTTACAATGTCTTTTGCCTCACTAGAAGTGCCAAGAAGACACAAGTATTACTTTTTTAAAAAGAACAGTTTCATTTAAAACACACAGGCAGTTTCCTGAGAAGTGAAGGCAGAATACTGTATTCTTTCACTTGGGCACAGTTTGATTGTTCATGTATTTTTGCATTAATTTATTGAGGGACACTTGCTGCAATGGCTTTCTGTCTCTTGGGGAAGTCTTTGATCTTGGTGACAGTTTGACTGCATTAGGGAGAGCGTATTGGTTAATCCTTTGCTTAACTTGTTCTTTTTGGCACAGCCAGGGGCCTTTCCAGAGATAATCTGTCAGCATAGGCTAAATCCTAATCAAATGGGGGAAAGAGAGATGCTGAGAGCTCAGATGTAGGCTGAAGAACTGCGCTGTCAGACTAACTTCGGTTTGGAGGCAACGTCAAAGGATTATGGGGCAGAAATAAAATATGTATCTGATCCATGAAAATGCCTATCTTCGGTGATACGTTGCTTTTACAGAGAAAAAATGAGCCCGGTCCATCCCATACTTCCTATCCGGTTAGGAATCAGCTGTCAGGTGGGTGCTTTTTAAGGACAAATAGAAAAATCATTCACATACTCAATAAAAGATTTCATATGCTGCACAATATCTTATCTTGTGTTTTCAGAGTAGACTTGTACATTCTTCATAGGAACTTTTTTCAAAGTTCATAAAAAAATACTAGAAGAAACCTCAAAGTTTTGAAAGATAGCCTTGACGCTCTGAGCGGGCATCAGGGCGTGTGCAAACTTTGAGTCAGTAGCTGAAGGCTGGCCTGTGTTGGATATACCATGGCTATGTTTGTAGGCGATATGAATTCTGTATGTTTTCCTTGTACACAAAGATGAACTTAAGTTCGATTCAATGCCCCTCAGTCACTCTAGCTTTTCTGACCTATTGTTGTGGCATTCCATATGCTTATGTTATGAATGACGTTACTGGGATATGGCTTATGCAGCGTCGCTCGTGTAAAGTATGATTGGACAGGTGGTGATTTACTGAATATGATTACCCCATATGCATGCATGTATCATTTTGTAGATGAAGTTAGGAATTTTGACTACTGTATCTGTTTCATATTTGTTGCTTTTGGGTCACTCCTGTTGCTGACATTTCAGGGACTACAATGGAAAAGCCAGACTGGGCTTAATGGGCCATCCACTAGTAAATGGACTGTGAATTGGTTTAGCCTTCCTGGGCATGTTCCACATTGCCACTGACTTACTGATGGTGGAGTCAGGTTACTGGTCACTTGATACTTACAAACTCCTTGGACCGATGAACTGTTTTGTGGGAGTGGGTAGGTGGCGAGAAGCAAACAAAGGTTTCCTACGTTATGGAAATTCTATATAAAACAGGGAAGGAGAACAATGATGGTCTTTAACTGCCTCCCCCTCCGAAAGGCTTATTTGAAATCACTTGAAAACAAAAAGATTGTAGCTGCGGGTGGGGTGGGAAGAATTGCTGGACCCAAGCTAAAAGGTATCTGGCCTGTGAAGGATTCTACCTAAACAATATCTACGGTGAGAAATTTATTGTAACCAGTTTTTAAAAAATGAATCTCTTAGACTGAGTGCTTCATATTTTCGTAGTAATCTACTTTGTTCTGACTGCTACCTGTTGAACTACTTAAAATACACCTTTTGATCATCAAACTTACTCTGCTTTATAATGGGAGAGGCAGTGCCTATCTTTTCACATTGAGAAAGGAAGAAACTTCATGTAACTTTGGGTTTGTACCCCAAGAGGGGGGATAAACATCTGGGTACTGGGGAAAGTCTCTTAAGACAAGTTTTCCCAGGGTTGATCTCAGTGTCTGTACTTCTGCAGCTGGGTGTGGTCCTGCCTCTGAGCTTGCTGAAGGAGGCTTCTGTGTCTGGCTCAAGGAGACAGGGTTAAGCAGTGCCCAGGCTGGTAGAATAGGCTGAGTGATGTCTCAGTACCTCAGTTGGCATCCCTGGGATACCGGCTCATCACACTTATCTGTATGTATTCCTGCTTTTTTAAAAGACTCATGAAAAAGAGAACATTTCATATTAAACTTGGTCTCTGAAAATCTCTCCACTTTTTTGCTTGGGCAGTTGTTGTCTTGGTTGATATGCCAAACTCCAGTCCCCAAAGCCAGAACAGATTTAGACTCTCGTGTAAATTTTTGAGCCTCTCTTTGTAACTAAGGGCTTGTCTAGACTACGTGGAAGATTCAAAAGAGGATATGCAAATTCCATGGTAATTTGCATATCTTCTTACGATCTCACTTTCGAAAGCTCCGCTTTCCTAAAAAAATGAGGTTTACGTGGCTTTTCAAAAACGGGGGGTTGCCAAAAAAGCCGCGTCCCGACTACTTTCATTTTCGAAAGCTCCGCTTTCAAAGTGAGATCGGAAGAAGACATGCAAATTCCCGCAGAATTGGTGTATCTTGTCTTAAAAAAAAAAAAAAAAAAGTAGGTGGTGATATTTTAAAGATAAACAGAATTTCGTACATGAACGAACTTGTGTGGTATCTATCTCTATTCCCACTTCTGCAGCATGGGGTGAAAAGTTTAACTTATCCTTGAAAATTATTGGTTTTGTCTTAAACTTAGGAGAGACTGTGTGTGGCGAGGGAGAGGGGAACAGAGAGAAGTTGTAATGAAATACAAAATGCAGTCTATATGCCATATATAAATCACAATCATAGAAGATTGTTAGTTTAGATGTTAGGAGTTACTTTATTCGTAATACAGCGCACACCTCACATCAGCTGGAAAAATATGGGTGAAATAATTTTTGAGTTTCCTCTTGGTGGAAAGACAGTGGCCAGTATCTTCAAAAGACGCCACTCATTTTGGATATCAAACTGGAGACATTAACGGGGGCTGACTTCTCCGAAGTACTGTGCACACATCTTCAGAGCATCATTCCCATTTATACATCTTTGTTTGGGTAGTCTATATTTGAGAATTCTGGACAGTTTTGCACACCCTCCCTCTCCCCCTGGGCAAAACTTGGCCTATTCCTAATGCACGCTCCGTCCGTCTGTCTGTCTGAAAACATAGCTTGTAAAATGAGCTGGTGTATGCATGTGCATAATCTGATTTTTGCAGAACAAACTAGAATAACGAGAGATCAGAAGAGGCCCTTTACTTTTTAAATACAGCTAAGCCTGACATTATTAGTATTCATTATCAGTGGGGATAAAGTGAAAGCTGTTCTTTCAAAAATTAATGTTTCAGTTTCTGTTCAGAATGATACTTAAAAATTGCTTTTCATTAACGTGTTAGCAGAGGGAAACCTGGAAATATTTTTTTCTCCCTGTCAGTTCAGCAGTCAACTGTAATAAAAATCGGTGTAAAATTTTCATACATTCAAAGTAATAGAGACATTAAAAAGAAACGTTTAAAGCATTTTCCATTTTCATTTCACTTAAGTATACCGGGATATTTACACATATAAAACTATTTAAAAAATGATAAAAGTTGTTAAAATGCCTACAAATAAATTACATATGTATTTTCCCCCATCCACATTCAATGTAAGTGATTACATGTAGCATTTCACTGATATAATTAATACAGGTTGAACCTGTAGTAATCAGTGCTGTCTCCAATGAAGCTAATATTGATTTCAGTGCAGTTGATCAGGAAAAGAAAGTCAGGGATGAAGAAGAGTGTGCTGTGGTTCTCTGACAAGTCTGTTCTCTAGAAGGTTCCTGGAACCTGGTGTTTACTTCACTTTCTCCCTGGTTCAACACAGCCCAAATACATTGACTTGTAGACTTTACAAAGTCTGTGTGTGTATTTTTTTTTTTTTTCCCCTGGGTGAGAGTGGCTTAGTTGAAAGTGTCGGTTTCAGATTTTTTTTCTAGTAAAATGCATGTAATTTTGCATATGCAATGCACTGTCAGTGCATTTCTTGTGAATCATTTAATACTAGAACTGGAAGGGACCTCAAGAGATCATCAAGTTCAGTCCCTGTCCTCGTGGCAGGACCAGGCACCATCTAGATCATCCCTGAGAGATGTCTGTCCAACCTGCTCTGAAATATCACCAGTGATGGAGATTCTGCAACCTCCCCAGGCAACAAAAGGAGCCACATGTTTAAATTTGTACACATTACCCAGAGTTGCAGTTCTTCGTAGCAGGGGGTGATTAATGGCTCGGCACACTTGCATCATAGCAACCTGTCAATTCCAAACTTTTTTGCAACAGGAGCGGTCTAGATTGGCCAGCTTCATTCGCTCGCTTTTCTACTATGAGAGCGGCTTGCATTCTAGTGTCCACAGGGCAAGGATGGGCTCCACACACAGTTCCTGGAAGGTGCCTTTTGGATGTGCAAAGTTCTGCTTCCACTGCTCACCACACTAGAGGATGAACCTATCTAGTTTGGTACCCTTGGGATCCTGACCGGTGTTGAACCAGAGAATTTGCTGAACCACTGGAGGGTCAATACTGTCTAGCAGCATCACCAACACTTCCACTGCTTACTGGGCTCATAAAAGTCATTTAGGGGGTGAGTTAGAGCTGAAGAACAGCACAGTACACGGAGAGCCAGCACAGGTGGCTGTAAAACTTTGTGACTTAGGAAACTTGGCTACACCCATGATAAGTGGACATCCATTTCACTAAAATCATGCCAGACCACAGATGTTGCTGGACCAGAGTGTGCTGGGCTACAGAGGTTCAACCCTGTACTAATAATACAGACACACGTCACACTGTGATACCATCATTCAGTGTCTGTTTCTCAAGTCCAGTACCTATGGTTCACTGTGTGCAGTTGCTCCATGAATACCAGTCGCAGTTTCAAATGGTTTTTAATCCTTGCACACAGCAGAGCAGAAAGCACAGGTGTGCTTAGTTTCCCAGTTTACGAACACTGTAGGACCAGCTGCATTGTGCTTATAATGTTTGTCAACAGTTCAGGCTCCATGCTTTCAGGCAGAGATGGCAGACGAGCACTCCCACGATGCACTGCGATCCATTTCCAGATCTCCCACTGGTACAAGATAGCGAGGTGCACAGTGGGATATCTGCAACAGTGCAACCCTCTGTGCAAGAGCTCCAGCTGGGGACAGACTATTACAGGGGTGGGGAACCTCAGGCCTGGGGGCCGGATGCAGCCCCCAGCTTGCCTGGATCTGGCCCCTGAGGCTCAGGGCTCCCCCCCAGCAATGGGGAACCCATGCTGGTGCTTGAACCTCCTCCCCCACAGGGCTGGAACACACATTCTTTTTCTTCTCACTTTTGTGTGGTCCCCGACTTTTTTTTTTTTTTTTTTTTTTTTTTTTCTTTGAGAGTCAGTGGCCCTGGACCCAAAAATGGTTCCCCACCCCTGCGCTACAAGGAATATTGTATGGACATCCCCGTCTGATGTCATTAATCTCCTTAAGTTGACCCAGCTGTAGTGGAGACAAGACCTGAATGATCTAATCTTGGCTCCCTGTTCAGATGTCTGACTTAAACTCACCTCCCAAAGCAAAGTGGTCCTCCTCGGAATCTGGGGGAAGTGTATGCCTTGTTGCAAAGCTGTTTGCTGAAGAACTTCGGAATAGTCCATATCATTCTCGATTTGTACTAGCGAGATGACAGTGAGTGAAATGGATCTGTGGTTGCTGGAACGATTTACAAACACAGCTATAATCTGCCAGGGTTGTAACACAGTTTGCCTCTATTTGTCCATGGACAGATAGTTTTCCTGTGCCAGTTGGTCTATGAAGCTGCTGCTTTTTTTTTTTTACATCGTCCTGTTTATAAGCCCAACTTTATGCACCCATTTCTGAAGATCATTACCTTAACTGTCAAAAATGACACCTGGAGAAGTTCTCAATGATGGCCTAATTCTGCTTTCATAATAGCCCATAATTAAATAATGAAGTAAATGATCAAAAAAACTTCCATTGAGTTTCATGGGAGCTATTGGGCTAGCACTGAGCACTTCTGAAAAAAACCCATCCTCAATCCACATTTGGACCTAAATAAGTTGCCTGACTCATCAGACAGCTCTACCTTGTTTTGATGGGAGCAAATATCCAGGACTCTTGACAATCAAGACAGTGAATGTAGATGCCTAAAAGTAGATTAGGGATGGGATTTTCAGAAGAGATCAATGCAAGCTTAATTCATTTTCTAACTCCCTTAAGAACCTGACGTTAAGACCCAGTTCTGATGGCCTTAGCATCTTGTTGTTCTTCTTTAAGTCGTCTTCATGCAGTAGAAGTGCACTTCAAAATAAAAAACTGTTATTTTCCCTCTTTTTTATATATTTATTTAACTTATTGGTTTCCTTTTTTCTTCTTTATTGCATTAATTCTGAAGTATTTCCTACCAGAGATAAAATCATATTCATGTGATTTCATGTTCCCATGTAAGATTGTTTTGCTTTAATGTTTGCATTTGCTAAATGTGAGACAGTTCAGGTTCTCAGATATTCCTGTGTCGAAGTTTGAAGTCAATGAGAGAAGGAAACGTTTGTCCCAGATATGCTCTCATTTCGGGCTGGAAATATGATTTGTGTTTAAATTCCATCTACCACTGGAAATAATGAGAGTTATAAGAGTGTTAGCATTTGTTTAGTAAATGGAACGCTAGCAGTTGAGGTGTTTTTCATCTGATGACAATTAATTACTTTATTGGCAGCATTGATAGGATCAAATAATAAATTAGGGATACAATACTTGAAACATTTTGGAATTCCTGCATGGCTACACCGTTTAAAATGATGTAGTCTTTTCCGGGAAACTTTATAGATTTAAAAAAAAAAAAAAAAAAAAAAGTAAATGTTACATAACTTGGAGTTAGCCAGCCCAGCATTTTATAGCATGTACCAGTTAGCTGCTATTTTAGAAAATAAAAGACTTGCAATAAACTAGACATTTTGTTGTGATTCTTTGGGTATGTCACAGGGTTCTGATGGACTGCAACAGCAGGCGATTAATGGCCAACAATATTCTGACAGGAACTGCTGACAAGGTGATAATGAGATTAGCACCTTTGGGCTCTTTTATTAACAAGTAGCTGAGGAATCATTTGAGCATCTCAGTAGATAATGATAGGAAAGGAGAGCATTTGGGCGGCAATGCAGGTACCCAATGCTGCTTTTTTTATTTGCATATTTAATCACTTGGAGTAGGATGTATGGGGGGGAAGTAAGGAGGATGAATGCATTATTGCATTTGTTCAGGAATGGAATGTGCTGAGGTGCTGACACAGTGAGTTGCAACCGTTTAGACTAGGTACAGGACAATTATTCTCTTGGGGGGAAAAATGGCTGTTCTGCAATATGCATATCTGAGCCGATATTACAAAAATAAAGAGACTTCCCCTTCCCTTCTCTTCATGGGGGCCAGCAAGCTTGTGCTGGGGCCCCCGGGCACGGTCTTCTCTTGGAATTAGAACTCAGCAGGCTCTTTTGCCTCCAACACTTTTCATCCTACCTGCATGGTGCACGGAATCATCCCACTTGTTTCCCAGGTTAGGGAGTGGGGGAGGGGCATGATCTGGGATAGAAATAGGGAGATGTAAAGCAGTGAAGAGCAAGGGACCCGGACAAAAGCAGGGGTGGGAGGGATGGAAACGGGTGGAACTGCAGGATTTAGGTGCTATACGTGTGGCAGGATCAAGACTTCAGCGGTTGGAAAAAATACGAAAAGGAGGGGCAAAATAGAAGTGGGAAGCAGATGGAAAAGCAAACATTTGGGGTGGGAAAAGCAGACCAGACAGCAAGGGGATCACAGAACAGAATGGGGAACTCTGAGTGGGACAGAGACAAAGAACAAGGGGGAAGCAAAGGTCTGCTTGGGTTTGCAGAGGAGGAAACGGAATAAGGGGAAAATGAGATTGAGACAAAAGAATGAAAATTAATGGCCGTCAAAGAGCAAAGGGAATGTAAAGATGAAAAGAGAGGTTGTAGGTTGACTATTCTCCTCCCCCCCCCCCCCCGACCATTTCCCTGTGTAGTTTGCTCCTGGCAGAATTCCTGCAGTTGGGGTTAAATTTCCACCCATGTTCATAACACATTATATAAGTACAGGTTGAACTTCTCTAGTCTGGCAATGTCCGTGGTCTGACATGAATTTAGTTAGCCGGAGGTCCACTTATCATGGGTGTGGCCAGCTTTCCCGGAGTCCCATAAAGTTTGTTTATAGCCACCAGTCCTGGCTCTGTGTTCTGTGCTGTTTTAGCTCTAATTTACCCCTAAATGTCTTCTAAGAGCCCAGTAAGCCGTGGAAGTGTTGGTAATGCTGGTAGAAAATATGGACCTCTCGTGGGTTGGCAAATTCTTTGGTTTGGAACCGGTCAGGTCCCGAGGGTGCCGGACTCAAGAGGTTCAAACTGTATATGAATGCATTTAATTGATTATAGCACTGACACAATTGTATTTGATGTAGATGTCTGAAATGCCAAAATATGGGATACATCCTTAATCCGAATAAAACTACAGTGCCAGCACATTCTAAAATGACTGAAAGGACTTGCCTAGAGCTTGTATCAAGACATCTATACTGGCTATTGGTTTTTGATTGCATAATTAGTGAAAAATTGACGTGCAGACAAGGAAAGCTGACCTGGGCATTAGTTGAGTGTACTCTGGTTTCTGGCAGGGGTACGATCAACTGTTGTAGGTTTGTTTGCCTAATATTTTGGTTAACAACAGTGAAGCTATGCTGTTTGCTGTCCACTCATTAAAGGTAAGTTAAACTCTGCAACTTGGATGTCTTCAAAAATTTTATTTCAAGAGTTGGTGGGATTGGAGTCAAAAGTTCAGAAGCTCAACCTCTGAAGTCCTGGAAAGGTTCTCCATCAGGGTTCCTGAGCTTTGTTAATAGTTGTATTTATGTTCAGTGTCACAATGGTTTGGGTTTTACTCTTATACAGTCTTGTTAAAGTTGAGCGTCAAGAGCCAGAATTAACATTTGCTCTTCCAAATTCCCTTTTTTTGCTTGTTTGAACTGCTCTGTGTCTTGTTCAAAGTTTATTATAAAGTCTGCCGATCACTATTTTCTGGATGTTGAAAATCTAGGCTTCCCTCCTGAACCGCTGATACCTCTGTGCCACAAGAAAATTGGCGTTATCAAGATACCAAGAAGAAAGCTGTCTATTCACCTTGATATTAATATTTCTCAAATCCATTATGAAAAGAACATGAGAAGGGCAAAAGAGCATTGCAGAAGCCCTTCTAAAGTCAAGAATAATGGCTCGCCTTAGAGCAGTGCTTTCTTGACATGGCAGGGCTTGCTGATTTGGGTTTCAAGCTTTCCTGTTATTCAACCAAGTAAAATGGTTGTCAATCTATTTTAAGCCAGGAAAATTGAACTGGGGCTTTAAGGGGTATTGGCTGGCTTAGTTATGCCAAGCTGTTTCTTTGGATAGTAATAATAGATGCGTACTACAGAAATATCTTGGACACAGTTGACTAGTTTTTAAGTTTTTTGCTTTTTTTTCCCTCCCTGGAGAGCAAGTTGCCACCTGCACTTGGAATGCACAGATGCCCGTGCAGTTATTTATCTTAAAAAGAATATGCGTCTTTTTAAAAGTACACTTCTAAATTAGAAGCAGTGATTATATTTCGCTGCCTCTTGAACTTAGTTCACTAATTTCTCTTTGGAAGCCATAGTGGAATGATCAACCGGGGGCGTTGGTTCTTATAATTCCGTTTCAGATCATTTATTTTTTTAACCAGTTTTTTACAAACCAAATGTTAACGCGTATGCTTGATTGCTAACCACCTCTGGGCATCAAACCTGCGTGGTTTTTTTTTTTTGTTTTTTGTTTTTGTCTTGAGTGCAATAAGTGATTATCCAACTCATGCTGCTCAGAAAAAGAGGTTTTGTTTTAATAAGCAGTTTGCAGTTTGGCACACAATGCTGAGGAAAGCAACATTATCTCCAGCAGTAAACTCTGCAGTCATTGCAAAGCTTGACAAGAAAATGATTGAGTCTGTTTGTTATACCTTTGTGGGGCTGCCACTGCTGCTGATGGAAATGTTGCTGTTTATTCAGCAATGCAATAACACTTTCTGTAATTTATGGATGCACATTCCCCAGATTACTAAAGGTAATATTGTTGACTAAAGGAAAGTATACGAATGGATAGTTTCAGTTGTTCCTGTCCTTATAAAAGTGATTGACTGTTCACTTTGCACGGGGAAGAATTTGCACAGGCTTCTTCCCTCTTAACAATTACAGATTTCTCTTCCTCTGACAGTTACAAATAACATTGACTGTTCTAAGTGGCAAAAATTTACTGACTTCTGCAAGCCCAAAGAGCAAGATCCTAGAACGTGCCCCTTCTATATTATTATTTTACACTAGCTGGCTGTGCTCTTCCATCGGGAGCAGTAAGTTCTATCTGCTGTATACAAATGAAGTATTACAAAGTGGGTTAGCGATCTGAATATGCAGCCTCTCTCTGTAGAAGAGTAAAAAACGGAGCCCTTCTTAGTCTACCTGCCCCGCAGTAGCATAATGGTCCTCTGTTGGGATCTTATTGTGGTCGCTGGCTATTCCCCTTTGTCAGGGAGTGAGGGGACACGTACAGATACCGATGAACTGGATCCTGCCCCGGTTGGAGGACATGCACTCTTCCTTCGGCTGTGCCCACTGGCGCTGCTGCAGCCATGGGGAGAGGCTTCTTGCCCAACCTGTTGCAGTGAGAGGGCTGGGGTAGTCCTCTATCCCGCAAGCTGCTTGCATACTGAACCCCTCAACTCCAGCCCCACCCCCACCCCAGAGCAATGATTTAAACGAATCCTGTACATATTCATTTCATTTAAAAAAAAATTGAGTTAAGGACTGAGGAACGCCAGGTAAATCGTCTTGTCTACATATAAAAGAATGTGGCTCCTATCCCTGTTTGCACGTAAATACCCTATTCAGAGTGAAGTGCCTGCAGACCCCAAACTTGAAATACATCCTCGTGGCTTGAGAAGTGGTGTGCAACCTCTCACTACAGTGGTTCAAATTCTAGTCCGTAGCTGGACATCTCTGACATAAGTGGAGAGATGGGTGGGCTGCTGGTGTGTTTAAAACTAGGGACATTACCCCTGGAGGAGTGAGTTCTCCAGCATTGGGTAGGGTTGAGTACAGGTGACATGGGGATACTAACATGCTGTTATGCTACCCTTTTCCTCCTCCTACGGCTGGGGGTGGTTGGGCTCCCCAGTGTAAGTTAGAACAGTGTTGGGGCTACTCTAATGTGCAGTGCTGACCTAGGGGCTGTTACTGCGTGCGAATTCCCAGAGGACAGCGTGCTCCAGCTATGTCCCTAAATTGGAAATTTTCTACCTTGGGTTGTTGCAGTGACCACCTGCGGCATAAGAATGGCGCACAGCTTACTGTGGTGGCTCTGGGCTAAGGAAGTGTTCTTCCCCTCCTTCTCATGGTGTTTTAAGAGAGCTTTCCAGTCCACCAGAGTAGCGCACACAGAGAGGTCCAGGGGGCACAATCTGGCTGGAAGTGTTTAAAATGAAATATTGTCTTTGTCCTGACAAACTGCTAGCTAGAAATATTTCTAGCACAATATTAATTTCATTTTAATTCACAATGTTCATAGAATCATAGAATACTAGGACTGGAAGGGACATTGAGAGGTCATTGAGTCCAGTCCCCTGCCCTCATGGCAGGACCAAATACTGTTTAGACCATCCCTGATAGACATTTATCTAGCCTACTCTTAAATATCTCCAGAGATGGGGATTCCACAACCTCCCTGGGCAATTTATTCCAGTGTTTGACTATCCTGACAGTTAGGAACTTTTGCTAATGTCCAACCTAAATCTCCCTTGTTGCAGTTAAGCCCATTGCTTCTCGTTCTATCCTCAGAGGCCGAGATGAACAAGTTTTCTCCCTCTTTCTTATGACACGCTTTTAGATACCTGAAAACGGCTATCATGTCCCCTCTCAATCTTCTCTTTTCTAAACTAAACACATCCAATTCTTTCAGCCTTCCTTCATAGGTCATGTTCTCTAGACCTTTAATCATTCTTGTTGCTCTTCTCTGGACCCTCTCCAGTTTCTCCACATCCTTCTTGAAATGCGGAGCCCAGAACTGGACACACTACTCCAACTGAGGCCTAACTAGCACAGAGTAGAGCGGAAGAATGACTTCTCATGTCTTGCTCAACACACCTGTTAATGCATCCCAGAATCATGTTTGCTTTTTTTGCAGCAGCATCACAGTGCTGACTCATATTCAGCTTGTGGTCCGCTATAACCCCTAGATCCCTTTCTGCCGTACTCCTTCCTAGACAGTCGCTTCCCATTCTGTATGTGTGCAACTGATTGTTCCTTCCTAAGTGGAGCACTTTGCATTTGTCTTTATTAAACTTCATCCTGTTTACCTCAGACCATTTCTCCAATTTGTCCAGATGATTTTGAATTATGACCCTATCCTCCAGAGCAGTCGCAACCCCTCCCAGCGTGGTATCATCTGCAAACTTAATAAGCGTACTTTCTATGCCAATATCTAAATCGTTGATGAAGATATTGAACAGAGCCGGTCCCAAAACAGACCCCTGCGGAACCCCACTTGTTATACCTTTCCAGCAGGATTGAGAACCATTAATAACTACTCTCTGAGTACGGTCATCCAGCCAGTTATGCACCCACCTTATAGTAGCCCCATCTAAGTTGTATTTGCCTAGCTTATTGATAAGAATATCATGCGAGACCGTATCAAACACCTTACTAAAGTCTAGGTATACCACATCCACCGCTTCTCCCTTATCCACAAGACTCGTTATCCTATCAAAGAAAGCCATCAGATTGGTTTGACGTGATTTGTTCTTTACAAATCCATGCTGGCTGTTCCTTATCACCTTGCCACCTTCCAAGTGTTTACAGATGATTCCCTTAATTATTTGCTCCATTATCTTCCCTGGCACAGAAGTTAAACTAACTGGTCTGTAGTTTCCTGGGTTGTTCTTATTTCCTTTTTTATAAATGGGCACTATATTTGCCCTTTTCCAGACTTCTGGAATCTCTCCGGTCTCCCATGATTTTTCCAAAGATGATAGCTAGAGGCTCAGATACCTCCTCTATCAGCTCCTTGAGTATTCTAGGATGCATTTCATCAGGCCATGGTGACCTGCAGGCATCTAACTTTTTTAGGTGATTTTTAACTTGTTCTTTTTTTATTTTATCTTCTAAACCTACCCCCTTCCCACTAGCATTCACAATGTTAGGCATTCCTTCAGACTTCTCGGTGAAGACCGAAACAAAGAAGTCATTAAGCATCTCTTTCATTTCCAAGTTTCCTGTTACTGTTTCTCCCTCCTCACTGACCAGTGGGCCTACCCTGTCCTTGGTCTTCCTCTTGCTTCTAATGTATTTATAAAAAGTCGTCTTGTTTCCCTTTATTCCCGTAGCTAGTTTGAGCTCATTTTGTGCCTTTGCCTTTCTAATCTTGCCCCTGCATTCCTGTGTTGTTTCCCTATATTCATCCTTTGTAATTTGTCCCAGTTTCCATTTTTATATGACTCCTTTTTTATTTTTAGATCATGCAAGATCTCGTGGTTAAGCCAAGGAGGTCTTTTGCCATATTTTCTATCTTTCCGACGCAGCGGAATAGCTTGCTTTTGGGCCCTTAACAATGTCCCTTTGAAAAACTGCCAACTCTCCTCAGTTGTTTTTCCCCTCAGTCTGGATTCCCGTGGGACCTTACCTACCAGCTCTCTGAGCTTACCAAAATCCGCCTTCCTGAAATCCATTGTCTCTATTTTGCTGTTCTCCCTTCTACCCTTCCTTAGAATTGTGAACTCTATTATTTCATGATCACTTTCACCCAAGCTGCCTTCCACTTTCAAATTCTCAACCAGTTCCTCCCTATTTGTTAGGATCAAATCTAGAACAGCTTCCCCCCGGTAGTTTTTTCAACCTTCTGAAATAAAAAGTTGTCTCCAATGCAGTCCAAGAACTTACTGGATAGTCTGCGCCTCGCTGTGTTGTTTTCCCAACATATATCTGGATAGTTGAAGTCCCCCCATCACCACCAAATCTTGGGCTTTGGATGATAGTGTTTGTTGTTTTAAAAAAAGCCTCATCCACTTCTTCCACCTGGGTAGGTGGCCTGTAGTAGACTCCTAGTATGACATCACCCTTGTTTTTAACCCCTTTTAGCCTAACCCAGAGACACTCAACACTTCCGTCTCGTATGTCCATCTCCACCTCACTGCAAGTGTGTTTATTTTTAATATACAAGGCAACACCTCTTCCATTTTTTCCCCTGTCTATCCTTCCTGAGAAAGCTGTACCCTTCCATACAAACATTCCAATTGTGTGTATTATCCTACCAAGTTTCTGTGATGCCAACAATGTCATAATTGTACTTATTTATTAGCACTTCCAGTTCTTCCTGCTTATTACCCATACTTCTCGCATTTGTATATAGGCATCTAAGATACTGATTTGACCTTGCCTCCCAGTTTTGCCCTGACCCCCCCCCCTTTCTCTCTGCCATTATAGCCCACGCTCCCTCCCATTTCCGACCCATCTCCCAGGTCTCCATGTTCTCCACTTACCCGTGGGCTTTGCTCACCTGTCCCCGTCGAACCTAGTTTAAAGCCCTCCTCACTAGGTTAGCCAGTCTGTGTCCAAATAGGGTCTTCCCCCTCCTCGGAAGGTGAACGCCATCTCTGCCTAGCAGTCCTTCCTGGAATAGCATCCCGTGGTTGAGGAAGCCAAAGCCCTCCTGGTGACACCATCCTCGCAGCCAGGCATTCACCTCCAGGATGCACCTGTTTCTGCCTGGGCCCCTACCTTCGACAGGAAAGATCGAAGAGAATGCCACCTGAGCTCCAAACTCCTTCACCTGTACTCCCAGAGCTCTGTAGTCACTCTTGATACGCTCAGTGTCACACCTCAGTGTCATTTGTGCCCACATAGATGAGTAGCATGGGGTAGTAGTGAGAGGGCCGGATAATCCTCAACAATGCCTCCGTAACATCTCGGATACGGGCCCCTGGCAGACAGCATACCTCCCGAGATGAAATGTCAGGGTGACAGATGGGCGCCTCCGTCCCCCTCAGAAGAGAGTCTCCGACCACCGCTACTCTACGTTTCCTATTCGCAGTGGTGGCAGCAGACCTTGGGGGTACGAGGCTTCTCCTCTCCGTTGTAGGGGGTGATTCCTTCTCCTGTATGAAGAAGAGCATAACGGTTTCCTAGTATCATGCCAGGAGGGTTTGGAGCAGGAGTGGAGCAGTGCCTGCTGCCGGAAGTAACCGGCTACCACTGTCCACCCTGAGCCGTCTCCTCCTCCACCAGTGGTGTGTCCGCAGTCTTGTGTACTGGGAGAGCTACCTCAGTTGTCTCCTCATAAACACGGTCCAGGAATTGCTCGTGGATTCGGGTGCTCCTCAACCTAGCCACCTCCTCCTGTAGCTCTCGCACCTGCTGCCTGAGAGATTCCACCAGCAGGCACCTTTCGCACTGGATGATCTCCCCAGCCTGGATATCAGTAAGTGGGACTTGCAAGCCACAGTCCCTGCAAAACAACAGCAGGATCTGGGTAGAGGCATCTATGCTCAGGTGCTCTGTCTGGCTACAGGAGCAGATGGAGGAGACAGAAGCAGTGCTGGCACATGTGTTGCGGGTCTTCCTGACTATAGTAGGCCTCGCTCTGTCAAACTCCCTCTTAAACTCCTCTGTCTGCAGCTCCTGTCCGCTTTTGCTCCCTGGTCGCTCTGCCTCTGGCTTTTAAAGCCTGCTTGCCTAGGCCAGGCCTGCCCCCTCATGAGTCACACGGGGAAGGCTGACCAGATGCAATCAAGAGAGCAATTAAGGGAACAAAAGGTCAGGCACTCAGTCCCAACTGCCACAGCAGCTGAAACTGAAACGGCAGTCACCTGAAATCAGAATCAGAATTCAACAAACAAAATTTCAAGCAGTCGAGCAAGCTCACTCACACCAAAAGCGAGTACTCTCATTCTCACCAGGTAGCCTGTTCAGTGGCGGGATCTCTTGCGGTCCCTCTTAAACTCCCCTGTCTGCAAGTCCTGTCCGCTTTCGCGGACACATGTTCTCTGTGATGCTTAGAATTTCCCAAAGCGACACTTAAATAGTGTGTATGTTGTTTCAAATGTCTTGATTTTTTTTTTTTTTTTAAGCTGATCCTGAGGGCGAAAAAAAGAAAGGGAAGTCCACTGAATGTTTGCAGGAATAATAATAATAAAAAAAATTTGCATTCCCTTCCTGCCAAGCTTTCCCTCTCCCTCCCTCTAGTTAAAATAATTTGGCTTGGAGAACATTATCTTTTCACAAGAGTATTAGAGAAACCACTCTTTAATTTGTAAAGGAACTTGAAGAGGTGTAAATTTCCATTATTAGAAATTATGTAGTTCATATCCTTCGGTGTTTGTAGCTAAGCAACTTCTGTTAAAATGGCTCAATTGAGTATAGTTGGGTTTTTTTAGGTAGAGTCTTGTGCAGATGCAGAATTTGTATCTGCTCTTGATTGGTGATCAGCAAAAAAAAGTCTGTGGTTATTTGCGGGACTCTTTTTAGGCCCTGAACTATAGGTTGTTCTGTGCAGGTAGAAGCCAATGTCTGTGCAGAGCAACTTGGAGGACTGGAGCTTTAGGTTATGTCAACATTAGAGTACCCAGGCTCCGACCCAAGTTTTATCTTTTACTTCCCTTTGCACTACCATCCACACAGAAAAACCCACGGCACTTGTTTTTGGGAAGTGCTTTAAGCTTGTACTAATTCACTCACCTCTCACGGAGGTATTAAGCCAAACGGAGAGCTCTTTCTTGTCTGGTGAAGATGCTGTCAGCCAACACAATACAGCAGCACAGCTGCCTTACTGCAGCGGTGGCATTGTACACTTGTAGCAGAGACCTGACCTGAAGTAAAAGGAAGAGCAGCAACTTCTCTGAGGTCCCAGAGGTTGAATGAGTGATCCAGCCAAGATTTGATCTCAGCCCATTGCTTGAATTAATCACTATTATAATGTGTCTAGCAGGCTTGGCAGAGTGGAAACCATAGTTTTTGAGTCTTGTGCCTTCGGACTGCAAACTGCTAAAACATTTTCACTTGCCCTTTCAAAAACTCAAGTGTTCTCAAAGCTTGAAAAATCTCTCACTTGTTTTTATTGCTCTCCGTGCAACAAGCATCCTTCTGCCCTTCTGAGATGTACAAGCTGTTATTTAGCATTTATCATTAAGTTTCCAGCAAATCCATGGCTGTTCCAAAAAACCTCAGTTTTTTGGAAGTTGTTTTTTTTAAACTTTTTCGCTTCTTTATTACAGACTCATCCCTTTCTTCATACTCTTTTGCAACCCCTTTAGAGATTACAAACTCTGCCCCCCATGTTCAGTTAATTCTTTTAAAAAGACCATTTCTGAATTGCTATGCTCATAAGACTGTCAGAATTATCAAGTGCTGTTATCCTGCTGTATATTTCTGAAAGCAATGTGATGTTAGCATTTTAACTCGTATGCACGTTATCTTTCATAAGAGCTGGACAGCAAAAGGTAGCTTATACCGTAAAAGCTTTGTCTTTTTTTTTAACTGTTACAATTTTATTTTTAACAAAAACAGGAGGAATAAAAAAACCCCACACCTACAAACTAAAACCTTTGAACTTTTTTTTAGCAGGGAGAGTGGCATTGACTAACAGTTCGTGTCCTGGATACGTAGCACTATTGCAATCTGGGATATTGTTTAAATACCGTAAAAAGCCTTGCTCATTTACTCTGTCTGAGCACTGTCGAGAAAAATGGTGTGGTAATCCTGCCATAGCAGGTGGTAGTACTTTCATATCAGTATAAAATGAAATTGTGTGGTTGGCTTTTTTTCCCCTCTTCTCTCCTGTTCACTCTTTTTAATCTTTAAATAAGACGATTGGTAGCCTGTTGGCAAGAAAATGGGCCCTGAATTTTTATTCAAAGTTATACAAGGATGATAGTTGGAATTTTGGCAGGAGGCAAGCCATTGCTTTTCAGAAAGTGCTGTCAGGGGAAGCTTTTTCTGAGTTACCTGCTGGGTCCAGGCTCTTTTATGTTGTTGTTGTGACAGGTAGATTTATAAGGCTTGAAATTTGTACAAATCAGTTGTCATTCAGTGCAAGCTGTCAATGTGTCAAGCTGTCATCCCTGTAGTGAGGGGATGCCTGAGGGGGTGTGCAAGGAGGCGACCATGGAGAAAGGAAATGAGTTCAAACAGACCTGAAATGGAGCTCACTTCTCTGGGTTTTCTGCCCCTGTAGAGTTGGCATTGATTTTTCTTGATGTTGAGCAACAGAAAACCCTAAATGACATGTTGTTAGCAATCTAAAGTTGCTGTTTATTGTCTCTTAAATGGCAGCAAATCATGCAGAAGAGAATACAGTGTGTATTTTTGTATTGTGCATGTTTAGCAGCATCCTGTTCATGTCACTTTTCTGGCCTGGCTGGTTTCAACGGGGAGACCTGCTGCTGCTACACAGATGAACGCCACTTTCTGCAGCATTTTTCAGGCGCAGCATGAGAGGAAGTTTTTTGTAACATCCTTTCTCAGGGTTGCAGATCACTAATGAATGCAGTATGAAAAGATCAGGAAAGCAGCACTATATTGAGCCTAAAATATGCATGTTTGGCTTACCTCGCATGTATCAGGATTGTAAAACATTCGGTTGGTTCATGAATCATACCTCCCAGTTTTGGGCTCAGTTAGAAGCATTTAATACTTTCTTTTTCCCTAGGAAGAATCAATTGTTGCACTGAAAATCACCCTCCGGGAAAACTGTAGACCAGTACTAATCTGTTGACATTGTCAACATGAAACATTTTAGCAAGTAAAACCAAGCAAATTTTGTACTGACTTTTTTTTCATAAATGCTGCATCTGTGATACTGCTATAAGAGACCCTTTTAGTACAAACCAGTATTCCCCAGTAGCTTAAGCTATAAACTGTGCAGACAGATTCTTTCAGAGGATGCTTCACATCAGCTATTTGGTGTGACTTTCTTATCTAGGGATGTACTATCAGTGTGTGTTTTAAATACTAAGAAAAGTGTATCCTTTTACCTTTAGTTAAGGGCTTTGTCTCTTGAATATGGTGGCATTTAACATGACTAATTTGGCGGCTAGCCAGACTGTGTTCTCTTCACATCTGGACAGACTGTCCTGCCTTTAATTAGTCATATGACTTTTTGGCCCACTCAGTGGATCTTTCGTCCTCCGATAATGTTGAGAGAGGAGGAAAAAAAATGCTGGCTGGGGATGGAAAGTGGGAAGGTGACACTTGAGCAACAGTCAGCACCGAGAGGTAAAAAAATTAATCAAAGATTTCCATATAGCTGTTACCAGCTGGCATTCATGGCCTCTGAGCCGTTGAGCTAAAAAGTCTACAGAGAGGAGCATGGCACAGCTGAGTTTGTCTTGTAAAAGCGCAGCTGTCCAAAACATGACAGCTACAGCATTAGCAGGGCCATTAAGAGGTGTAGAACATTTCCAGGGAAATGATTTGAAAAATGACAATGCTGGCTCCTGTGTGATATTAATTATACCCTGTGCTCATGGCAAATAAGCTAAAATAGTTGGCAAGAAAGACAAAATGAGGCGTCTTGTTTCCGATAGTCATTTTGATCAGTCCTTGTGCGAACTGGGATAGTTTTTTAAAGAAACAATAGCACTAATGGACAAGAGGCATTTTTAGAGGAGGTGTAGTTGAAAATAAAATACAAACCCCAGAATAATTGGGCGGGGGGGAAGTTAGCCCGAACCTTAAATACAATATAGCACATTTACGGCTGGCTCTTTGTTCTTGGCATTGTGCGGGAAGAACAGAACTCGAATGTCGTCACTTGTGTTGCTGAACATAGTGTAAAATGGTTGGAGTGCGAAGTAGTAGAAATAGGAACAAGACTTTTGCTTTATGCCGTATATCGGTCCCATGATATGAAGAATGCAGAGGTCTGCTTCTGTGACCTTCTTATCATGGTACCAGTGTACTCGTGCAGAATTAAAATGAAAATTGCCTGAATATGGAATGAGCACTGGAATGTAGTGTTGATCAAATTTTGGTGGGTTCTATCTAGCACAATAATAAGTTAAATTAATATTAATAACACCTTAGCTTCTTTAAGAACGAATATTGATTACTCTGCAAGCACTACCTATTAGCAACTGCCTGGTGTGCAGCCTACTGTGCCCACAAGTGCAAGGATAGATGATTCGGCTAAATACAGTTTGTCATCACATCGTTCGAATGCAGCACCCTTTTTGGTGATCCAAATTATAAAATGGAAGGAATACAGTATTTGGATCCCTTAAATGATTTCCACACTTCATCCGGATTAAGAGCCAGGTGTTCCTTTTCTGTGCTCCTGTTCTTGTTCAACTGTTTACACATTGGGACGCGCTCTAGGTTAGTGGGTTTCTAACTTGTTTTTTCCATCCTGACCCAGTTGAAGAAAATGGTTGATGCCTACGAACCCAACATAATTTGACTAAAATTTGGGCTCTGGGGTGGGGCTGAGGATGAGAGCTTCAGCTTGGGGTGGGGTGTGAGAGAGAGCTGGGGCAGGAGGGGCTTACCTCGAGTGGGTCCCGGTCAGCAGTGCAGAAGGGGTGCTAAGGCAGCTTCCTGCCTCTCCTGGCACCGCAGACCACGCTGCGCCCCAGAAGCAGCCAGCAGCAGGTTCCCTGCCTATGGGGGTGTGGAGCTAGTGCTCAGGGCATGAGCAGTACACTGAGCCTTGTGCGCTCTTCTGCCCCTTTGCCCTCACCTAGGAGTCAGGCCTGCTGCCGGCTGCTTCTGGGGAGCAGTGCAGTCTGCGGTGCCGGGACAGGCAGGGAGCTGCCTTAGCGCGCCCCCCCCCCCACTGCTCACCTGACACCCCCCCCCCTGCAGCAATGAAACCCAGCGCCTGACATTCTACCACCCAGTCCTGGGTCGTGCCCCCTTGTTTGAAAAGCACTGACCTATGCTGTCCCGAGAGCAGCAGCAGTAGGATCCTTGAAAATCCACTTCCATTTTAAGCTTGGAGACGGGAATTTTGACTCCCTGGAGGCTTCCTTCTAGTGGAGCCTCATGTACAGAGTGCCTTTCATGGTGCACACGAAAGCTTCCCTGTGTACCTCCATCCAAGAGGGTTGAGGGTAAATTACCGTTTGCACGTGTATTGCCTTCCATTCTAGGAGATCTGTCTGCTCAGCAAAATGTTAACGAATTCCCTACCCTAAAAGCGAGTTCCCTCCCCCGCATCGTGAATTCCACTGAATAACATTACATTAATGTAGGCAAACACTTCCTTTCTGCAGCACCATGGGCCTTGAAAACCTGAGGCTTGTGATAAGCCAATGCTCCAACTTCCTGGGGAGAGCGAGACCCAGCGTCATTCCTGAATGCTTCTCTTCTGTGCCTAGACGTGAAGAGATGCCCCAGTTTGCTGGGTTGCCCCAGGGAAACTATTCAATAGTCTAGTCTTCACCACTAGTGAACAACGTTTTTTTCCCCTGGTCTGTGGATCAAATACATCTCACTGCTCTCAGCGCTGATCCTGTGGTTAAATTACCCTATATAAACAACGCTTTGTTATTCCTGCCTGTGAAAAATGTTGTGTGCTCTCGGTAAAGAAGAAAATAGACCTGGAAATAAGAGGTCACCAGCAGGTCAAAGTGTTTAGCTGAAAGGCTGGCAGAGTTTCAAGCAGTGAAGTTTTGAGATTGAGGCTTTGCTGACACAAGCATTGTTTTGTGTGTGTTGTTTTTTTTCAAGTGTCTACTCACAAGTTGGGGTGGGGGTGGGGGAGAATAAGGTCAACATAGACCTTTGAAGAGTTTAAATGTTTCATCTCTTGTTATCTGTTAATCCTTCCCTAAATGCATTGAGCATGAGAAATAATACTTAGTGTTAAACCACCCAGTACAGAGAAAATGTCCTAAAATTACAGTGTTTGGCAAATGAGACATTGCTTGTTTTCCCTTTTCCAATACTGAGGCAGAGAATGTTTTTCTTTTTACCTTGTTTACCTTGAAAACACACTTTAATGCCTGTGGTGTTTCTGTTAACCCCACTGAACCTTTGTGATTTCATTCATGTGATTTGTTATTGAATGACCTTTTGAGGATTTTACAAAACATGACCTTTTCTTGTCAAACATTCAAAGGTTTGTCAAGTGAAGCTGTCACACCAGACTATGCTTGTTTTGCTAATTTATAAGTTAATGCATTTTCAAACCTCTTTGAAAATGCAAATCCATATTTTTACATTGAATGGCTCCCCTTTTTTCCTTAGTTTTGGAGCAGCCTTAGCTATTAGAAAGAAAATCTAATGTGCAATTTTTGAACATGTTCAATTATTTGTAGCTTTGCTGGTCCTTAAATAAATTTGACCACTTGTCCTCGGGATGGCAGGGAAATTACCAAAGAGAATTATGGTTCACCTTCCACAGAGAGAAGCTTTTAGAACAAAGGGACTAACTAAGCATATGTTTAAAGTAATTTATGATGGAATATCATACATGTCAGTGTGCTTCAGTTATTCTACAACTGGTCATATATGGGGAAAAAAAAGGTACTGAAGTTCTTCATTGTTAGAGTTTTGAAATTTCATATTCACTCGTCTCTTATTTGAAATGTGAAACATATACAATGTTTACAGATATCATGGGAAAGCTTAATTATATGTAGTTCAAAATCTGACGCCAAACATTGAACTGTAGATTACTGAATTTTATGTTGAGGGAGGGTAAGGTCATACATTTTCTAACAGGAATTATAAGGTAACTGGAACTCTTCTCAAATTAGATACAGCATACTTGCAACTAAAAGAAATAAAGTTGAACAGTGCATACAAGTCACTTTGTAAAAAGAATAAAATGAAATCCTTATGGGGGGGGGGAACTTGCTCTCCATATAAAGTTACCATTGTTAAAGATTCTTTAATAAGACAGGAAGTACTTTGATCTGAAGCGACTGAGAAACGGTTGTGCAAAAGATTTTATAAAGGATATAGTGGCAAAAAGGTTAAAAAAAGCAAACACCCAATGTATATTTTTGGTCATTAGAAGTTTCTTTGAATCATGTCAATTGTATGATGATGCTGTTCCTTGTTTATAATACACACTGATGGAGTCTACTGTGAAATGTCATACTGCGTTAATAATAATGTGTGGATGTGATATTAGAATGAATGACTGTATCAATGTCCTAGAATTATGCTACAAACAATATTTTGAAAACTGTTTAGATGCACGCGCACACAAGCTGCAACATAGGTTAGTACAAATAGGAATAGCCATTGTACGAATACAGAAGGAAATAGAAAAAGTCAGCTTTTGACTGAATATGCTTTCTTGAAATAACAAATAGTTAGCATGGGGTTTGCTAGTTTAGATATAGCTTTGGTACAACTGAATAAATCTAGTTTAAAGTATTTGCATTATAATAATGGGGAGGAGGGAATCTCTACACAATAGCTGAAAATGAAATGCTTCTCGTGCCTTTTCGTTGTCGGGTAGTAAATTACCTGACAAGGTCCACTCTTAAATTCTTCTCCTTGGAGGCTCACTAGAAACCACTCCTGCATCAAAGAATTTGCTTTCGGGCTCCATGTTCTCTGTGTGCTCCCTTTTGCCTCGACCAGCTGCTGAATTGCTTTTCTTCAGCTGACACGGGGCAGGACACTGTTCTGAGTCATCACTGTGCCTTGTGAGCTGGGCTGATCCCCAGTCAGTAAGTCCATTGTGGGTGAAGAGTGCCTGGGTGCTGGGCTGGAAGCACTCTGGTACTCCGGAAGCACTCAGAACCGCTGGCTCGCTCTCGCAATAACTGCTATTGAGGAATCTCCCACATCATTCTTTTCTTTAAATGGGGCTACATTGTGCTCCATTATCTTTCAGGCTGGATCAACATATATCCCTGCAGTTTAGTGCACTTTGCTGGAGTTTGCTTAGAGGTGTAAATCCCCCAAATGCTTGATCACCTGAGGAATCTAATAGGATTTCATGCGGTGGAGTATTTGCTCTGGAGGGTCTCTGTCCAGAATCTCTTGGGTGGTCGTTTCTTCCTGTGACTCAGTGTAATCTCACCGATCTGATGACCAGCTTGCACTCCAGAGTATATTTTATATTTCTTCAGAGGTTTATTCCTTTAATTAGCTGTGCTTTGTCCGGGGAAGAGGCATGAAACATCAAACCGATTTCCAGGTTGTCGCTTTTTCTCCATGAAAACATTGTCAAGAGCTTGATGACAACGTAATGAAAGCAATGCATTTTCTTGAAGGTCTCTGCTCTTGTCCAGGATTTTTGGAGGGGTATTTAGGCATTGTTGTGCTCAGGGTTGCGAAACCAACGCTATGCAGGAACCTGTTTTATTTTCAAAAGGGAGTTAGGAACCTAAATGCTATTGTCTGGTCCTATGTCAGTACAAATACTTTTAGCTTCATTCAGGGAGAGCCCTCAGAAGACCCATTCCTTGCTAGGACCTGTTGTGCAGAGCTCTGGAGCAGCATTTTAAGTAGGAGGAACCCTCAGTTCTCACTTAAACTCTTCCCACCACTCATTGGTGGGCTGGGATCCACCTTTTGTAGGACTCCATCCCTTACAGTTCTTTTTGCAGCCCCAGCTCTCAGATCTATGTTCACCTGTTCTCTCTTGCTCTCATTCTGTGCTTGTGTCTCTGCTTTGCAGGAACATCAACGAAGAAAGAGGAGCACCCCCCCCCCCAAAAAAAAAGTGGTGGGAGAAAAGGATGGGAGCAATCAGAAAACAAGTTTCATACTGTGGGGGGCTTGGAGGTGGAAGGAAGAGCTGTTTGGCTGGGAGAGAAAGTATCAGGAAGAACAAATTTTCCTTGGTAATTTCACACCCATCTTCTGAAACGGAGGACAAAGGATCAAGTTGGACCTCAGATATAGATATTAAGAGCTATGAGGAAAGGAGCCTCCATACAGTTTAATGTGGATGTTCCCAGCTCTCAGGGATGCTCAGTCCTCACTGCTCTTCCAAGCCTAGGGCTGGATGCCTGATTTGGTTGGGAACCCATGAGCATTGCAGCCTACCCACCTACCTGATAAATCTCAGGATTCTGCCTCAGCTGGCAGCCCTGGTCTACAACTTCAGTCAGCTCAGAAGCAGCTTCTTGGCCACCATAAGATCCAGGAGCCCTTAGGCCTAAGGATCCAGGCCAGGCCTCATTTTGACAAGTTCTTCTCCTTTTGCTGTTCTACACCTCTATCTTTTCGGGCTTCTTGGCTATGCCCCTCTCCACCGCCCCTCTCCATAGATTCCCTACTGCTTGCTTGCCTGTGAAAATTTCTGCTGCTCCAGCCATGGCTTCCTGACTCCCTGCAGTCTTGGCTCCTGCTAGTGTTAGTCACTCTGGCACCCCATGTAAATGATGGAGTTACAGCCTCTGTAGAATTTTGTGTGCAGCTGCTTGGTTTTCATCTCTCACCTCTGTTCAGTGTGAGCAAGCTCACTTGTTTGGCTTGAGACCTACCTGCCTATCTTCTTTGCATGGGGCATTCTTTGACAGCCTGTCGAGCTCTTAGGCAGAGCTACTAAACTGAGCAGCTGCTAAACAGACAGATGTAGCCATACCGAGTGGTTGGCTTGCTGTTGGTCCTAGCAATTCACTCAGCTCTAACTAGTGGCTTCCATAGCACTGCATTTTGGGATCTTGAGTCAGCTGGCACACTAATCCGAGTGAGAGTAGCTATGGTGGCAACCACTCTTGGGGGGGGGGGGGGAGGACACACATCTACCCCCCTTTCAAATTGATGTCAAAGAGTTTTGGTGAATCCACAGAAACCAAATGAAAGACAGAAAAATACTCCACTCAAGTTCATTGAGAGGTGGATGGAAATCAACAAAGGCAATAACAATGAAAGACTCAGGTGACCACTATCAACACTACTCTTGTACACAGTGATCTACCCTTCTAAAAAGTGAGAGTAGAATAATTTAATAGGACAATATAGTTCTTATGTTACATACTTAAAAGCAACTTGATTCTATATATAAATTGTACGTTTCATTGTGTTTCTTGTACATTCTACTAACAGGGCTGCTGTGTGCACATACATTAGTTGATTTTGTAAACTTATATGGTGTAGAATATAGCACAACTTCAAGATGGTAGTTGGGTTGTCTCAGTGGAATGATTCACTTCCCCTAGTTGTAAATCAGAATATTGCTGAACCGTATTAGCCAGTGGTCAGAGACAGGGACGTACAGTACAGCTTTCTCTCCTTACTTATGCCATTCTCTGCAATCTAATTGGGCATCAGTTTGCATAATCATTGTGGTTATTTTTCAATAACTTTACAGTAGTCAAGAAGCTTAGTGATTTGCCATCCATTAAACAATCCATGCACAAGAATCTGCTTTGTTTACTCTATGGAATTATCAGAATATGTACAACCTCCTTTTCCCAGCTGGAGTCTAAGATCCCATCAGATCTTTGCATGAAATGTATCACTAGTAAAGTGTACCAACAAAACTCAGTTCAGAAAAGAGCAGAAATGCTTCAGTCTAGCTTTTTGAAGGGGTAAAGGTCCCCCCCCCCAAAAAAAAAACCCCCATTAGTGACCTCATCATAGTCGTTACAAAACCTAAAAGGTGTAGCATCCTGTCAGAGCTAATGTAAGTCCTCCTCATACTTTGATATCCTACCCTCTTTTCCAAAAAGAAAGACATTAACTCAACTTTATATTCTTTTCAGTTGCAAGAGGAAAACTCTAAAGTGTGTGTGTGTGTGTGTGTGTTCGTTCATGTGCATACACCCATGAAGATCAATGAAAATGGAGCTGAGACTGCTGGGGAACAAATGGGATTTTGTTGATTGTTTGTTTGTTTTTAAACATCTCTCAGCCTTCCCAATCGCTCTCTTTTCTTGCCTACCTTTCAGCAGGCCTCTCTTCACTGAATGATGGTCCTATACCTGTGTGAAATCAGAACAGTCTCAGCATCCTCTCACTTAACCATATTGTTTATGTAGAGACAGACCTAAGATGTCTAGCGCTCTCCAGGAAAACATTTTGGTTGGTCCCTACCCAAATGAGCATTTATAAAAGTTGGTCAGTCCAATAATATTGGATGACCAACCACAAAGAGCGGAGAGGTTACAACAATATAAGAATCACAGTGTGTGTTAGATACTTATTTTGTTTGCAGGTTTAGCTTGCTATAGGAACGGGATGTAGCTGGGCCTTCCAGGACCACCTAAATTCAATGCTGTGTAAATGCCATGTTAAAGTAAATTTAACGGGTGTGCACACTCGTTTTTTTGTTTGTTTTTGTTTTGTTTGTTTTTGAACCGTGTACTATGATGGCGGGAACTTCCTGTGTTGCCCATCCACTCTAAGTTTAGCACACCCAAATTTCTATTTGTAATTATGCTACTACATAGGAGGGATTCTACTATAGACATTTTTGGGGAAATAGAGTGCCAAGAAAATTATGAGTTAAACAAGGGGCAAAACTGGGCCTGGGGAAAGGAGTGGCTGGTGCTAAAGCAGACCCAGTATCAAATGTGTAGCTATGTGATACTTTTAGGGGGCAATCAAAGGAGGAAAGAAGTTGCATTGAGAGTAAAGCCAGGGAAACCTAGGCAGTATGAGCAAAACCCTGGAATCGCTGGTAGAAATGAGTATGGAGGCACTCTGAGAAGGGAATGTGGGGGGCCTACACCTCGGAATAGGAGTGGACTACAGGCGAGCTACAGAAAGAAAATAAATTGTTGGGCACGAGCTCTCAGTAAGAGGCATTTGAGGCTGATGTAGGAGGAGACCAAAAGCCAATGCAGGGAAATGAGGAGAGGAGTGATGGGGAAGGACTGCAAGCACGAAAAATAATACTTTAGGTTCAGCATTTTGCACAAGCAAGCAGAGTGGAATGTGAGACCCAGGATCAGAGGTTGCAGGGTCGTGGCAACGTAAAACAAGAGTAAGAATCAAGATTTAGAAGAGAAGATGTAACGGTTTGTGAGAAACCTTATTACAGAGGAAGAGCATCAACTCTATTGTTTCAAAGCAAAGGAACGTGGAAAAGAGGTAAGGGAGTAAGAAGAAATAGTCATACAAAACCAAGGCCCAGGGTTTGATTTAATGTTTTTGACCTTTCCACTTGCCATATCTTAGTTTAAAATTTTCTTCCTGTTCATTCAAATGTAACTATATATATTTTTTTCAGCATAGTAATGTGCCCGGTTCCTATTAGATTGGTAACAACTACAGACTGGAATGAAAGCATATCTGGTATAAACACTTTAGACTTTAAGTTTACTCACTCCAGGATGAAGGTATCGTCCTGTTAGTTCAACATATGCTTGAGTGATCATATGGTACATTTTGGGTGAGTATTATTATTGATTTAAATGTATTATTTCATACTAAAATTATTCAAACCCAGTTTAGTTTCTGCTACAATTTGCAAATGAAATTGGCATTATATTCTTAACTCACTCTAATTTCACTTTTTAAAAAAAAATCACTTTTTGAAGCAGTTACATGCAACTTGACGTTTATCTGGAGATCATACCATTCCGGATATCTGAACTTTTGCTATTAAGCCCTATGATACAAAGTTCTCTTTTGTGTCTCGCATGGCTGCCGTAAGCTGAAATCTAACTACCATCATAAACACCCTCAATATGTTTGAAATAGCCTACTGGACAAAGCAGTTCACATGCTGCCATGTGGGTCGTTTATGAAGAGATCAAGTGCTATAGTTGCAGAAATGAAGTATTAAGAGGGACAGCGATTTATGGAATGAATATCTTTCTCCATTCTCAATATTTTATGTTCTTTTACAACAAATTGCTTAGCTCTCAAGAACAGCCTCATAAAAAGAGTGAAATACGCTTTTCTATCCTGACTCTTCTTAGACTTTTTTAAAAAGTTGGAAACGCTTTCATAACAATAAATTTTAAACTCTTCTAGCATT
Organism: Pelochelys cantorii; assembly: GCA_032595735.1. Taxonomy (NCBI): domain Eukaryota; kingdom Metazoa; phylum Chordata; order Testudines; family Trionychidae; genus Pelochelys; species Pelochelys cantorii. The sequence goes on from CM064333.1 coordinate 7,159,473, forward strand.
TCAAGGGTAGTAATTGGCTAAATTATTTCATGCATTTGTGTGTGTTAAATGGACACTGAAAGCACAAAAACAAATAAGGTTAAGAGCTTTCCTCTTAGAATCACCCTTTGTTTTTAAAGGTTCAAATATATAACAGCAGTTTTCCAGATCGACTGCGTTGTGCAGGACCAAGAATTTTCAGGTTATTCAGAAGCACCTAAAAAGGTGTCTGATAGCATTGGAAGCTAGCATATAGTTGCTCTGTCATCTTTGCTTCTCTTTGTACCTCCCTTAACCGGGAGACTCTGGTCCAGCAACATCCATGGGTCTGGCAGCACCAGCGATGTTCCTGGACCACAGAGCCCAGGTATAGGGAAGTCTGTTCTTGGGGCAGGAGTGCGTTGGGGGGGGGGGCGGTGACTCAGGTGGGAGCCCCATGTAGGGGAGGGCAACAGAGCTGAGAATTCTGCCCCCCCCGCCCCCCACAGCTGGGAAGTAGTGGGGTTGACTGTGGCTGTGGACCTCAGGTCCGGCCACTAGTACAGCTAAGGAGCTCCAGACCGGGCAGGCAGCAGTGGTGCTGGGGTGGAGCCCTAGCAAGGGGCAGGAGTTCAGCACAGGCCATGTTGGGAGGGACTGCCCCGATCCGGCAAATCCCCTCAATTGAGACTGCTCAGGTCCCGAGTGTGCCGGACAAAAGAGGTCCAACCTGTACCTACAAAAATACACAGATTAAAAAAAACAGTAGCTGGACTTGTCCAAAGCCCAGCCTCCAAAAAAGTAGCAATCCACTAGCCAAAAGTTTATTAGCCAAGAACAGGGAATGAGTTACTTAAAGATGAGCTATATATGTGCAGGTGGGTCACAGTCTATAACTTCAAATAGTGACAACAATTTAGTAATGTACTAGTTCCCCAAAAGTGTCTCAGGGTTTCCCAGCATTAAGTCTGGGGATCTCTATCTTCTTCTTGTTCAGCCATTCTGACCTCCTGTTCTCCAAAGAGTTCAGAGATGCAGGGCTTTCCTTCAATGCCAATTTAGAGCTGCTTCGTGGAGAAAACAAGCTGACAAGGGCACTACCTACATGGCCTTTTTTCCCTTGACGGAGAGTGAGGAATGCATTTCCAGTCTTGGACCTCCAGTCATCACGCACAACGATCACTTGCTTTGAAATTAGCACTTCTCTGTTCAACTTCTCCCTTGTTTAATGGGCTATTTAATTACAGGGGTGTGCACAATGTAAACGTTCGATGCTTCATTATAACAGGATACAGATGAGTGAAAAGAATGTGTGTAACTTCCCCTTAATTTCCACAAGCTTTAAACACCAAATACTCCTCTCCATTTAACAGTTGCTTTGATCTATAGTACACAAGTGAATTGACCTTGGGCTTAGGCATGACCTGGCTCCTCATAATAGGCACCTAAGCAGTTTATTTTCAGAGAGGCTGACCACTCCTACCTAGATGTATTAGGAAAGAAGAAGGGTATATTATCATTATTTGTATTGTGCTAATAGGTCTGCAGCCTCCTGGTGTTGTACAAATGCATAACACAAATGCCACCCCTAATCTGAAGGGCTTGCATCCCTAGTGCAGGACAAGAGACAGCAGGTGGGTGTACCTATCAAATGGAGGTGCTCACGGTACCGGTCCTTGTCATCACTCAGTAAAAGGGACTCCACCTTTTGCAGGTGATGCTTCATAGTTGGTGTAATTTTCATGGCGCAGTGTGAAGGACCCAGGTTGGCTGTGCAGTGAGCATTTCAGTGTGTGACTTGGAAACTCGCGTGGGAGGAGAAAGTTGACTGAAGGAAACCGGCAAGTGTTGCTCTCGGAGCCCTTTGAAGCTGCCTAGAAGAGTCTACCCATATGTTGTGGCCTTTCGGTGGAAGAGAAGGCAGGTGTAAAAGCTGTGGAGGCTAAAGTTTTCTTGAAAACTTCGTGTTGGTTAGGAATCAGATATTTCAACTATGAAGTAATCTCCTTGGCTTGATAATAACAAGAAATAGAATGGCTGTGTGGTTTGGTCTATGTTTAAAAACAAACACACACAATTTGTACTTTTTTTTTTTTTAAGCGTTGCATGTTTCAAATGTACTATGCATGCTGTATCTGGCTCATGTATTACTAGCCTTGCTTTTATTTATGCCTAAAAATAGGTTGACATGCATTTTCCTCATCAAGGGAAAAATTAGGAGTATTGGCAGTAGAAAGGCAAATCAAAATGATTGTTGATTTTAAATTGCTGCAGTCCATTCATTTCCTACTCCATAAAACTGACTTATTAAAAGGCTATGACAGAAGGTTGTGTCATTCACAAATAAATGTGCTCAGTAAATCAGTTTCTGTGATTCTCAGGAGACCCATGCTGGGTGGAGGGAAGGGGAAGCAGTCAGGTTTAAGGAACTACATTTGCAGGACACATGCACGTGTGTGCGTGCACAAATACCTGAGATCTTCTCAAATGGGCAGCATGAGCATGAGTTAGTTCTTCCCAGCATGGGTGAAGTGTCTTCAGTGTAAAGTGGTGGTTTGTTGCTACTGTTCAGTCATAATACAAAACAGTATATCTTATTGTGTGCTTTGCTGAATTTTTTCACGACCAGATCTCTGTTCACCGTAAAGTTCCTTATATATGCTGTGAACCTAGGGTCGGGCCCCCTCTTCCATGCAATGACAAAAACTAATACAACATCATGCAGTAGGAAGTTTATGTACACTGAGCTAAATGGAGGGCACCCTCATTTTAAATATATTCTTTGCACTTACCACCACCACCTGGGATTTCAAAGTGCTTAACAGACATTGGATTTAGTCTCCCTACACAGTCTCTTGCAAGCAAGAGAGGGTGTTCTAGAATACAGAAAATATTGGTTACTAGCATCCAGACTTTTTATTTTCAACATTTTGACTTGAAACATGTCATTTTAGCACTTCACTTTCCCAAATAGGGTTGATCCCCATGATGCAGTAGGAACCTTTGAAGTAAACACATACGCATGTGAAGGGCCAGAATGAGATCATGACAATCATTTCACTTACAAGGAAAAGCCATTCTGAGGTTCAGCTACTGAAAGGTTTAAATACTTAAAAACAAAAAGAAAGCTTCCTGCCTTAAACAAAACCAAAATTCTTTACCCCTTTAAATACATTTGCAATGTATACCCCAAGAACTAGAATTCTGAGATGATTTGGAGTTTTGCCAGGCAGTGCGTATGTCACTTCTAACTAGATCTATTCAGTGGGGCTGCAGTGCTCAGGTTTATGGTTATAATAAAATGGACACACATGTACCAATAATGTATTATGGATTTGAGTTAAAAGGTGGACATTCAGGGCAGATTTTTCAAGAGTTTGCCATCTAGCGGTTCCCATTTAGACAGGATGAAGTAGCAAAGGTTTTCACAAATTGCCAGCAGCTCTAATGACCTTTTGAACATCTGGCATTTTAGTCTTTGGTCTTACTGTTCGTTCATTGATGGTGGTGGTAGAATTGAAATTAGCGCAGATAGTAATGCTTACTTCTGCAAATCTTTCTGTTTAACTAGATCCTCAGAATTAGAAGATGCAACACTGAACAACTATGTACACATGAATGTTTGCCCCCTCTTCTTCTAAAGAGTTTATTTTTAAATTTTAATTCCTCATTTGTTTATTGTAGTAGGGGAAGAGGAAGGAAAAAAAATTCCATCAGTCCTGCTACTCTTGATCAGCCCAAGGTAGCAAAACAGTTGATCTGCAGGTGGAATAATAAAAGGCTTCAGTTCAGTTTATGACAATAGCAACTTTACAAAAGAAAAATTAGGTTTTTTTTAAATTATGAGCAAAATACATAAGTAAAGTTCAGCATGTGAAATGGGAGGTCAATTGATACACATTCCTTTTTAAACAAAATGTGAAGGCCATAAAAAAAAAATCCATGGACAGAAACATGCATATAAGATATTTTAAGAGTTTTTTATGGTTGTTGAATTAAGGCCAAAGTGTCAGCCCATCAATCTTTCTGAAACCTTCGATGGAACAGTAAACAGTGGCTTTGCATCAGACCTTTTTTTACAAGCTGTCATTTGTTTATGGCTTTTTTTTCCCCCTTCCAGACTTAGAAGTGATTTTGACAATCTTCTCATCTACTGCAAAAGCTCAAACTAACATGATTGTCTTAGGGAACTTTTCTTGAAATGTTTGAAAACTAACAAAGAAAATTAGGGTTTTATAATTACATACCACAACCCCAATTTTTGTTCTTCCTAGAAAACTTTTTTCTCCTTTGCAGAAGTATGAACTCCCACCACTTTAAATTTAATAACCAACATGATTGAAATTTAAAACCAAATTGTTGAAATAAAAATTAATCAATAGGATGAAGCGACATTTTTTTGGTTCAGAAATAAGCACCAGTCCACGCAGGAGAGATCTTAGTAAGTCACTGACATATGGATGTGATCTCCGTTTCTTTGACCAGCTTTGGTTTCTGCAGAGTGCGTGAGAAGGGAAGATAAATTTTGTCCTAGTAATACTATAGCGACTCATAAATAAATGGTTACCCTTTGGTGCTTACAGTTTTCATTAAAGCGGCCTGAGCTTTGTTATTGACACCATAGGTTGCCTATTCAGGGAAATGCAGTAAAATTTATCAGTGTGCTTTCTACACCTAATAAATCATCCAAACAGGGAACCATATGGCAGATAAGACCTTGAAAATGTGGCTTCAGCATGTGAAGAGTCAAGTTGCTGAAATCTTGAATGATTTCAGCCTGCACATTTTCCCCTGGAATATCTTATAGTTATTTTACATGCCATTTTCTTGTTCACCCTATCGCCTCTTTGTCTGTCTCTCTCTCCTGGCAGGGGCTGCTATTTCAGAAAAAAGTCAAAAAGCAGATAAGACGTTTTTATAATGCCTTGCTGGTAGTAGGAAGAGGGGCAAGGAGGAGCAGAGACTGATGGGAAAGGATGATATATGTGGCGGCTGTGTCCCAACTCTCCTCTAGCCCGTTGTCATTAATCATGGCTATTATTTTTTTTTCCAGAGCTGCCTTGTCTGCACAGTGCCTCAGAAAAGCCATTGTTTTTCCATAGCACGGTCCAGGGCAAGGGGAGGAGGCGCACAAGAGAAAACCCTCTCTAGTACTCTTTTTTCCCCCTGCCTGCCAGAATTATTTTTCCTCTAAGGGAAAAGGAGCTCAGTTGTTTGTACTTTGTGTAAGCACTTATCTGGTGACACAAACACAGGTCAGATGATTGTAATACATACTCACTGAGTAGCAGCTTTTGCTATTCACGCTACATTTTCATCTTAAATTTTTGAATAATGCCATAGATGACTGGACGTAGACACCTTGTAATCATGGGACATCAGCAAGATGCAAAGACCTAGCCTATGATACTTTTCCCCCCTCCCCCCCAACAGGCACTTTTAAAACTTGTGATGGTTGGGGAAGAAAATCACTATTGTGGGAATTTGATGCAGCAGCTGCTGAAACATACTCTTCATTGTCTCTTGAATAGGCACAACCTTCCTTAAAGAAACAAGCAAAGCTGCAAAATGAAAAACTTTCTGTCTTGGGGAGAGAGGAACATGTGCAATTGGCAAGCTACATTCTTAATAGACATAAACATTTGTGGCTTTGCAGCCTACATTCAGAAAGGTTTACACTGTAGAAATTCAGAATCTTTCTAGCCATTTTTTAACAAGAAAAGGATATCTGTTGTGAGAGGTCCAATTTATGGTAACGTTTTGTTATAGGGAAAAATATCATGAAGTATGTTTGCATTTGTGAAAATTATCGGATTTAATTGCATTTTTATTTGTTGGAAAAAGAATTCCAATACCAACCCAAGCAAATTGACTTATTATTTATCATTCTCCTATTAGTTAATGAAGCAGTAATTGTGTTGCATTAATTTCAGATTGTAAACTTAACTAATACTAAATGTAGTGGTGCTTGTGAAAAAGGTTCTGGATTGACCGTACTAGGCACTTTTTCCCTCTGAAGAACAAATGCAATATGGACTTTGAGAATACAAGCTTCCAAAGGCCTGGCTATGTAAAATTCAACTCTCACTGCAAGGCAAGCTAGGGATATGTCAGTCATCTTGCCTGTGAATTTCTAGTCCTCTTGAACTGCCTTTGTAGGAGAGTGTGAGAGAGATGGAAGTGTTGCCCTCTAAGAACTAGAATAAGACTGCTAGCTTTTTCTCTTGAAAGAACATGATACCAGCTTGCCAAACACTGTTCATGTGGTAAGACTCATGTAGTCCTGAATTTAAACTGGTGACATACCATAGAGATGAAGGACTTTGTACACCTTGTTAGCAACACCCCTGAGCCATTGTCTCGCAGAACTTATGAGATGAAAACAATTAATATACCAATTTCCTCATGAGTTTGAATGTCTGCACTCCCGTAAGAAGACTGTAAACCAAAATAACAGGTAGTTATTTACAGTATGAAGGTAAATAGGGATAGCCCCAATGATGTGCTAAATGCTTTTTGGTCACAAAATAAGATGCAGCCTAAGAAAATCATTTGACTATATTGCCATTTGTATTCAAAATCTACAGCTTTGTTTATTTGTAACGATAGGATTATTCCGGGTACTGCCCACTTTCACAAGAGACACCCTTAGACAGCGGATAACCTGACATGCAGCTCTGTTGATTGACTTTTTTGCTATGTTCAACCACCCTGTGTTGGTTTGTGCTTACAATGAGATCTTCAGCATGAAGATGAGACTTGTCAGAAGAATTCACTGGAGATGAATTTTAGAAAAGGCCTCATGGATTCCAAGGCCAGAAAGGACTATCATGCTCATCTCGTCTGACCTCCTGCCTAGCAGAGGCCATAGAACTTTCCCAAAATAATTCCACGAGCAGCTGGTTCAAGAAAAACTTCCCATCTTGATTTTAAAATGGTCAGTGATGGACAATCCATCATGATCCTTGGTAAACAGTTCCAATGGTCAGTTACTTTCACCTTTAAATTATGCCTTGTTTCCAATTTGAATTTGTCTAGAATCATCTTCCAGCAGTTGGCTCACATTATACCTTTTTCTGCTACATTAAAGAGCCCATTATTAAATATTTGTTGCCCACTTATAGACTGTAATCATCATCCCTTAACCTTTTCTTTATTACGCTAAATAGACTCTATGATCTCACTCTATCATGGAGAAGCATTTTTAATCCGTGAATCATTCTTACGGCACTTCTCTGAACCCTCGCCAATACATCAACATTTTTTTTTTTTTTTGCATTGTGCACACCAGAACTGAACTCAGAATTCTAGCAGCGGTCACACCAGTGCCAAGTACACAGAGGTTAAAGGTAAAGATTCCCCAGTTCATACACCCTACTCCAGGATCTTGGTTAGTTCTTTTGGCCATGGTGTCACGCTATGGTCAGTTGATTATCCACTGTGATCCCCAAATCACTGCTTCCCGGGATAGGACCCTCTCTCCTGTAAGTATGACCTCCATTCTTGGTTCTCAGCTGTATGTTTTCATTTAGCCATGTTAATACACACACTATTTGCTTGCTCCCATTTTACCAAGCAATTCAGATTACTCTGAATCAGTGACCTGTTTTTATTTATCACTCACCTAATTTTTGTCCTCTGCAAACTTTACCAGTGGCAATTGTATGTTTTCTTTAGGGCATTCATTAAAAATGTTAAACTGCATAGGACCAGCAACTGACCTTTGTGGTTCTCCACTGGAATCACATGGCCGTTGAGTGTGTTCTCATCCTTCAGGCAAGTCTTTTGCTGTTGGAGGTGGAGATAGTTACACAGCTCAGTCCTCACCCTTTAGCTTTCTTTCATAGAGTGCTTAAAAATTCATTAGGACACATCCATGGAGAGTAGCCCAGAGACATTAACTGGGTTATTTTATGGTATTGTGGAGTTGGATACTGTTATGAACATAAAGGTTGAGAACTAGGCATAATGACCTCGGATCTGCCTTCATTGGAGAGAGCACTCAAAGCATTTCATGATCTTATGCGTTCTTGTTAGTCTCTAAAGTGCTGCAGGACCACTGGCGTGTAGAGACGTTCTCTTCTGAGGGGACTGATTCTCTAACTTTTGATGTAACTTCTCATGCCTGCATACCTATTTCACAGTGAGCCAGGCTGCTGTTCCTGATGAAGCATAGTGTGTTATGGATGTACAAATGTTCCTTCCCATCTCAGGTCTCTGACCAAGACAACTGCTGCCTTGAGGGCTTAAGGAGTTAAGCCTAGGCTGAATGCTAAGGCCTATTACTGGAAATGTCCCTTGTGTTTCATTGCCCAAGACAGCACCTTGTAAGTGGCTTGAATGGGTGTCTGTGATGATAATCTCTGGAAAGGAAAATCTGTGACTGGTCTCTGGAAGCTGGTGTAGAATGAGCATGCAATTGTTTGTTCTTTGCTTGCCCAAATATACGTTCTGTTCTTTTTCTTTGTGCCAGTTGCTCGGCAGATGCAGGGTCAGAAATCTAGGTTTCTAGTCTTTCTTTAAAAGGGAACAACACAATCCCATAAATGGTAGCTGCCATTGGATACTAGATTCTGGGAGTTAGTCCTGACATGCCATCTTTCTATCAGCCAGATAGTTATCTTGCTGTAGCCCTTGAACTACACCTCCTACCCCACTGTCCAGTTTCATTTGCTTACCTTTCACTTCATCTGTCCCATGTCCTCTTTCTGCCTCCTTCCTTCCTTTTTAACCTTATACTCGGTCATCTTCTGTTTCCCGGTCTCTCTCCCTCCCTGGCTCTTTCTTCCCTGATTTCTTATCAAAACACCCCTCTTGTGCCACAAGTCCCTCTTCCCACCCATCTGTGGGGACGCCTACAATTCGGGGTAGAGGTGTAATTCCACTGCGTTCTGTATGACCGGGTGCCCTAGAAAGAGAAGCATCACTGTGTAGTGTAAGCATCTGAAGGACTGGTTATGTGCCTAATATCGCTGACAGATATACTTAGGCGGCTAGCCAACCCCTCCTCCCTTTGTGCCATGGTAGCAACATTTCTATATTTAGCAGTGTCGCTTGAAGAGAGCCAGCACAGGTACATCTCCTCAAGCTGGAAATTGCACCTCTGTCTTGACGTGTAGACACACCCTTAGTGTTTCATTTGTTCAGATTTCTGCAGACACCGGAGCGTCTGGGCTCCACTACTTGCAGACGCTTCCCACTTTTTAACATTTAAAAGAAAAGGCATGTATAATTATTACCAAATGTTGTTCTGCTCATTGGACTCGCAGCAAACACCAGCCAGCTGGCATTGCAGATTTCCACTACTAAATATCTAGTTTAGAGACAGATTTACTAGGGTTTTGGAGAGAGGAAGCTGTGGTCATATGTCTCCAGTGCTCCATCTTCTTCTAGTCCTTGCTTCTTGTGAGCATTCAGGCACAAAAAAGGGAAATATAGTCTTTCTGCTCCCAAGAGACTTGCTCAAAATAAGGGGGAGGGGGGAGTTGAGCGGCAAAAGGAGGATGGAGGGGAAAGGAATTTTACAATTGTTCCTTTTACGGCATGTTGCCTTATGCCTGGTTGGGAGTCTGTGGTGGGGGGAAAAGTTCATGCTTGGGGATACAAAACCTATTGTAGACTTACAAATTGCAATCATTTAGTTTTTTAATATACAAGTAATTTGATGATGACCCCATGCACTGACCAAAGGAATGTGTTTCTCAGACTACTGCCTTTACTGAATGAAATGTGTTCTCTGAGAATAGTGTGGAGAAACCTTACCAGTGTGTGGGTGTTATGAGGGACCTGACACTTGATTGGGTATTAGAGCAGGTGGTGATGTCTTTGTGGTGTCTTTATAAATCTTGGCTTGCTACTCAATTTGCATAATTAATCTCTCCCCCCTCCCCCAAAGTCCAGGATGAAGAGCAACAGAGAAATGCTTGATACTAAGACTATGTCTAGACTGCAGAGCTTTTCAGGGATACCAGATGTATCCCAGAAAAGCTCTGTCGTGTCCAAGGAATGCATCCGGTTTTTCGGAACAGTTTCCAGAACCGGATGCATTCCTCTGTCGCGTCCAAGGAATAAGGGATGTTCCAAAAGAGGACTTTTTTCTGAAATTTGGCCCTGTGTAGATGGGCCAAATTTTGGGGGAGCCTCTTTCAGAAGAAAAGCGGAAAAAGATACGCAAATTGCGATTCGCAATTTGCGTATCTTTTTCCGATTATTCTCGGCAGTCTAGACCTAGCCGAAATCAATGAGGGGGGGAAAAAAGCCCAAGCTGTTAACAATTTATGGTTTGGCATGCCTGGAAAACTGGAAGCTGGAGACCACACTTAAAAAAAACCCCAAAAAACCCCTTATTCTGATAGTGAATACAACACTGTATGTAGCTGTGTCTACGATTTTTATTTTCTGCAAAGTCATATGTTTTTAGCTGTGATTGCAGTCTGTGCCAAATGGTTCACCTTGTCTTGAGTAATGAGAATAAACAACTGGTCACTGCACTGACCAATGAAACTAATAAAGATATATGGCATTGTGCTTGCTTAGGGAGTCACATACGCACTCTTAAACTATATGTGACATTTATACCAAAGTAACATGATTCCAAACTCTCTCACTCACTGCTTACAAATTCTGAAGAAGAACAAACTATTTGACTGATGGCTTGCTAAATTTAATATGCTTAGCAAGTAAAATTATTGCCTACTCTAATGCTGTGTAATTATTAAGATACACTGCTTTTAAAAATACCAAGTGAATAATATTGATTTAGTGAACTGCTATTTAGAAAAATGCCAGCAAAGGAGGAATATTTTATTTTAGCTGCCTTTAAGCTGTAATGGGTCTGTGCTGAGATATGCATGTGGAAATAAATTATGCACAAGGTAAACTATTTTGTTATACAGTACCCATAATATTAATTAAGCTGTAATTTTTACCAACAAAGCTTTAATTTAACAAATAAACAGGAATCATCTGTACTGTTCTTTCAAATATACAACTTCGGGACTGTAATAAAACACTCGAGCACCGGCAATTAATTTTAAAGCAAATAGTGTGACTAGCAACTTTAAAGGGTAATTGTAATTTATAATTTATTTATTTGACTTGCACTGAATATAATTACAGTTACAATGTGTTATGATTTTCATACCAATGTTAGATCTATCTAGCTTACATTTAAAGAGGGCAGACTGGTGGAATACCAGCCTCTGAAGCTGCCACCCATAATAAGAGCATGCACAATAACCTATCTAGATGGACCATTGTCAAGTCATGGCTGTTCCAAAGAGACTCTGGTGTACATTAAATTAGATGTTTGTATTTTTCCATTTAGTAAGACAGTTACCCTGTGTTTAGCCATTCGTTGGATGCCACATACAGTAACTCTGTAAATTTGTTGGCATGACTAGTTGTGATATTTAAGTGGGCATTGTGTGTTGTGCTTCTGTTGGGAACCTTTAAAAGGTGTGTGTGTGTGTGTGTGTGTGTGTGTGTGTGTGTGTGTGTGTCTTGCCGTGCTTGGCATTTTTCTTCACAGTGCTGCATCTCTAAAGTTTAAAGAAATAGTAGTATGAGAGAAATACCATTGCAGGAAAAAAAGGAAGCAATTATACTGGGCTGTTTGTTTGTGGCTAACAGAATGCTGAAATGGCAGATTTGCAAATTTGTAAGCGAGAAAAGCTTAGTGTTCATCTTTATCAGCCAAAGTGGTTTCTTGTTAGCTGAGCAGCAAGCTAGAAAGCGACCGATTTTGACAACATAATTTACATCTTTGTATAAAACTATTGCTGGCAGCCGAACTAATTTGCGCTGGATTAGGTTGTTTGTCTCTGCTGCTGACTAACCATGCAATCTATCAGGGGCCATTTTCAAATATCACTTTTCAACTGTGCCCTTGAGAGGAAGAATTGATCGGGAATATACCATGCAAAATTACTCCAATAACTTTACAGAAAAAACAATTACTGAATCATACAGATGTGAATAATTCTGAAAAGCAGAAATAAATGTAATGAGTTTAACTCTGTTTCTATCATTTACATATATGCACCATTTATTAATAACATACAGTTCCTCTCTTGTACCTTGAACTTGCTGGAAAGTAATGTTTATAATAGCATGAAGTGTACTCAGCGGAGGGTGTTTGCTTTCCAAAATATAGCTTGGTATACGTTCATTATGCATGGTACATTATTAAATGGTCTCCTTTGTGTGTCATGTTGGAGTTGCCTACAATAAGAGGAATCGGTCAGTTTCTGTGTGCACAAATGCAATGTGACATTAGGTCACATTCCTAACCTTTAAAGTAAAAGGTTACTATTTCTTCAAGAAGGATATGATACATCAATAAGTAAAACGAAGCCACACCAACCTAGCCATTATAATTGTGTGCACATTCTATCATATTTTTATCCATTTGCTATGATGATAATTTTAATGTGGCAAGGACAGGCAAATTATACAGCCTTTTTGTTTTTTGTTGAATGTTGCAGATTTTTCTTCCTGTCCTCCAAGGAGATTATGGATGATAGAATAATATAAGGGGGGAAAAAGTGGTTTTGCCGCTGATAACCAATCCTGAGTCATTTATAAGATGCTCTAGATTAGCCAGCAAACAAAAAACCATTAAGCACCTATTATTTTAAAGCAGCGGGTACATTTTTCATCACTTTCCTCTGATGAATTTTCACTTGTGCATCCTGCTGGAGGTAATTAATTGCTTTCAGTTCAGAGGAGTAATAATGCAATAAATTATGCTGGTATTTCTTGTCAGAGAAGAATCATATTGCTGCTTTTTTTTTTTTTACCAAAGCAGGACTAATAAAAATCTAGTCAGAGTCATGGACTCTGGAAAGAGCATGTAGTCTTAGAAATTGGTTATATAATGAGTCAAAGGACTAAATGCATCCTAAAAAATATTCCTAAATTTCATTGCATCTAATTCTTAGCGTGTCTCCCCCGCTCCCCCTCGTTTTCCCTCTTTGGATTGGAGGGAAAAAACCCACAGGAGTGGAAGTCAGTTGATTTGGGTTCAGTTCCACTCCCACTTGACTTTGGGCAAATCACTAAACCTCTCTGCTTGAATTCCCCATCTGCAAAACAGGGATGTGAGACATCATCCAGGGTATGCTCTGGACTGGTGTGTGTACGCACGCACGCACGCACGCACACACGCAGAGCCTCTATAGCACATGATTCGCTCCCAGTTACACTGCAAGAATTCTGTGGCTGGCCACCCTTGAATTATGCTGCAGATCAACTCCAGCAAATTCCTAGGCCTAGACTTTCAGAAATGTACATCCTGTACTGTCCAGCTCTCTCCTGGAAATACAAGAATGTATGACAGTCTATCATTTTGTTAATAGAAAATGATATGCACAAATCCTGTTACCCTAACTGGAGCTTCCCAAACACTTCAGCCAAAAGACACTGGTCTAGATAAAACAGTGAGAAGTATATTAACTATAGAAAGATGGATTTTAAGAGGTTACAAGTAATGAATCTTAAGTCATACTTGGTTACAAATAAATGAAAAGTAAAATGCAACTATTACTAAATGCTATGTATACAATGCTGTTGGCTAGAGTGAATTCAGAGCAAAAGTCTCTCTTACCATGTGTTTTAGCAGTTTTACTGGCTTGATTAATCATTAATCCCGCACTCCAAAGCTGTTTCCTTTGTTCGTCAGGTGTTGTAGATACCATGGGTAGAGAAAGAAAGGAGGAGTTTGTTGGACCAGCACCTTCCTTTATAGTCCTTTCTCTTCTTTGAGAATTATCTCCACCCAAGGATCATGAAATAGAAAGTCTGTGCACAGGAACCCTCCTCCACCCATACCGCTAGTCTTTTGTCGAGATGTAGATTTTGGCCTGCATCCTCTTTTCTGGCCCTTAAGGAGGTGATAATCCATTTGATGTGTGTTTGACACATGGCTGATGCCTCAACTAATTTTTTGTCTCTGGGGGAACTGATTTTTTACTCTTCCCCAGAGATGAAAATGTGTGTCTATCAGTAGAATCCCATAATTTTTACATGCAATGTTGCTACATGTATTTTACCAGGACAATGATGATCATTAAATTGAGTTTTCAAATGATACTTTCGTACAAAGTACACATTATCAGAGTGGTGTAAAAGGGACAAGCATAGGGGTGTAGAGTGTCACAGGATGGCAGTGCTGCCATAAATCAGAGTGCTTCATTAATATTTGAGGTGCTTTGGTATTGAAAGAAAGATGAAGAAATTAAGAGGCCCATACTGTAGATACAGGACAGCTATTCCATAGGGAAGGAGCTAGAGAGAGATAAAGGCTCTTGTGATAACTATGGAGTGACTAAGAAGGAACAGAGAAATAGTCTCTTGCTAGCTGAGTTTCAAGGGCAGGGGGTGGACCAGAAAGATTGGAGATGGATTTGGGGGCAAGTCTCTGAACAGTTTTCAGGACAGTAGGTTTGAAATGGATTCCCTGAAGTCTGTGAAACCAATGGGTCTGAGAAACTCATTGGCTGTTGAGCCATGCCGCTTCTGTTATCAGTAGGGGGTAGGGATGTAAGCGACTAGTCGACTATCAGATAAACAAAAGCTTATTGGATAGATGACTAGTTCCTAGACTAGTCACGTCCTCCCCCCGCCTTGCTGCCTCTATCAGAGGCAGTAAGTGCAGGGGAGAGTAGGAGCTGGTGCTGGGGGGAGCCAGCTTAAAAGCCAGCAGCGGAGTAGCGGGGACCAGCTGATTCCTGGCTTGTGCCCAGTCCCAGATGCTGCATATCTGCTTTTTAAATGTATTAAGAGCCTACCAGCTCTTAATACATTTAAAAATCAGAAGTGCAGTGGGGGCAATCTGGCACAACTTCGGATGGCTGATTCCCGGCTTGCGTTGGGTCTCCCCCGCTGTCGCTCTGCCTTTTAAATGTATTAAGAGACTGCTTGCTCTTAATACATTTAAAAGGCAGAGCCACAGCAGGGTTAGCTCCCGGGCACGGGAGCTAACCCCGCTGCAGCTCCTCCGCTTATTGACTAATCAACTAGTTGATGGAAAATCCGTTGATTAAATCTAACATCCCTAGTAGGGGGTGAGCAGCTAGCTTCCTAACCACAGCTTAGCACAGTTAGAGGTCTTTATTCCAGTGGTGGCAACCAAACTCTTGCATGATCAATATTGCATATGTTGTGCGTACACGCACAGCTGTGTTAGATGAATAATATTAAAGCTGCAAAGTCAAGGTTAGGCAGTGCCAGAGTTAGGAATGCCTGGGCAATGTTAATTTGGCCTCCCTCTGTATATACATTCTTATGTCATATACACTATCCTAATGTATATACAGAGGGAGGCCAAATGAACTTAATTCTGGCACTTCCTAATCTTTGCTTGACTGTGCATTTAATATTGTTTTAATGTAGTTTTTGTGGATAGTTTCCTAGGCTACTTGAGAAAAGCAAACTAAAAACAAATTCCATCCTGTGGCATGATGCTAACCTTCTATTCATCAGCAGGTTGGAAACCTTTAGGTCCACGGTACCCGCCCCCCCCCCCCCGGTCGCTTGACCTTCTGGATCATGATGGCGGGTTGTTGGCCTCTGTGTGGTCCAGCTCTCTAGAGCAGGATGCGACACCTGCCAGGCAGTGTTACCCGTAAGCTGAGCGCTTTGGCGGCTGCCCAGGAGAGATTCCAGTGCCATCCAGCTGCTTAGCAGAGTGTTCACAGCCTCCCACAGCCCGCAGCATGTGTTTCTGTTGGTGGTGCACATCTGTATGTGCCTGGATGCACATAATTTTACTATTCTGCACATGGACGGATAAAATTAGAGGGAACATTGCTGCTTACATGGGTATTTTTTAACAGCAGAGACTCAGGAATCTTTAGTTCTTTCCATGTTGGAGATAGGTATGTGCTTTCAGTGGGAGTCTCTTCAAGGTTTGATCTCTTCATCCCTATGGCCTCCAACCTGTTCTGGGCCCAGTTCTATCTCTTCTCCACACCTTGCCACTATCCCAGGCATCTTATCCTAGGCCCGGTCTCCTTGTCCAGCGAATTCCAGTATCCCCTTCTATTTGATCTATCTCCCCTTATTCTGCTACTTTGGAGTCTTTCTCTCCCTCTCCCCCCGCCCGCCCGCACCAGGATCTTCATCCAATTTGTTTCTTCCTTTCTTTTTCCTGGCTCCTTATCATCCCAGTCTCTTTGCCCAGACAGTTCCAGTTCTTCCCCTGTGTACTAACATTACTGTCGAACCTTTTTTCTTCTTTCCCCTCACTACTTCCTAGGCCAAGTCCTCCCCTATTTCCTTGTCTGATCTGATGTTACTGCTGCTGTTGTCCCTGCTCCCAGCGGGCCACCCATTTCCCTCCCAGACTCCTATCCCGGCATCTCCTTGCCACACTGGTTCCAATCTCACCAGACTTGATCCCATTCGACTTCTTTCCCTCTCTTTCACCTCCCCCCACTTCCAACTTTTGTCCCCTCTGCATTTGAGTCCAATGGCTTCCTGTAGATTCCTTTGTGGGTACGAATAGAACTCCCTGCTCCAGTTCTAGGGTGTCTCCTTCATTGGCTGAGAGCAGCCCTTTCAGGAAAAGTCCTTTTTAAGTTCTCCTAGTCGTATGATGACCCGTGGGGCTGGTCATCGTGGGGAGCTGAGTAGCTTTCATATGTTCAGTGATTTCAGAAATAAGTGTTACAATTTATGGCTACAATTTCAGAGACTAGTTACTCTAGTAAAATACTGATTTACGTGACCTTTCTTCAGAGCATCCCATTTTAGATACAGTACAATTGAGCCCTAAATTTTCCACGATTATCCCTGCCACCATTTCCAAACCTCCTTTAGTCATGATGTTGTTGTTTAGTGCTCCTGAAAGAAAATCACTCTCAGTGCAGGCAGGTCAAATGAGTGCTAAGAGAAGCAATTGGCACCTCTTGCTCACGGCTCTGCCAATGCCTTTTAATCTTGGCCAAATAGCATTTCTGCGGCTACAGTTCTGCGCCTATCTTGGTTCAGAGCTGCCAGTTGTGCTCAATTTTTATCCAAGTGTAGGGTGACTTTTGTAGTGTGCACTGCATGAAAGGAGGAGACAGTCTCTTTCATTATCCCTTCTCACCTCAGTAGGCTTTCCAGAGGGAGAGGCTACTTGCACTAAACCATTGCACCTTTCATGTGCATTGGCTCTACTGCCAGAGAAGTAATAGGTATTGAGTAATCTTGTTTGATCGGCTAATAAAGGCAGACCTCTATTTTTTTCCTCCTTTTTCTGAAGAACTAATAATCTTTCACTGTCAAGAGAGAGACTGTCTTTGCCTATATTTGGACAGACCCTAGCTCAATGGGGCCATGATGACAATTAGGCTGCTACTGAAGCATTTCAAATATAATAATCTTCTTTCTGATTGTATGACCCACTAAACAGGGTGTGATATGTTCCTCTTTGATGCCCCATCTGGAGGATGTAAATCTGCCTATCCCCATCAGCAGTGCTTGGCTCTTCTCAGCTCAGGTGGTAGAAACTCAGGCTTTTAGCTTTGGAGGGGAAGCTTCTGATGGCCTTTGATCTTTTGTTCTTCTGACATCAGGAGTTTGAACCAGCTATGCCATCCTCAGTGTCTGTTTCGGAAGAGATACATTTTTTTTATTCCCTGTGAGAATGTGCTGCTTTTAAGGAAACCTTTTTTTCTGAAAAAGTACTTCCTCTTTCTCCCAAAGTGGGAGTGGAAGGAATTGGCTTAAATAAGATTCCAAGACTGTGTTAAGCCTTGTCTACACTTACCGAGAGATCGGCACTGCAGAGATTGCTCTTTGGGGGCAGGGTCAATTTAGCGGGTCTCGTTAAGACCCACTAAATCAACTGCTGATCATGCTCCTGTTGACTCTGGGACTCATAGTCCAGCTAAGCAGGTACATTGACTCCAGTTATGCTATTCATGTAGCTGGAGTTACGTACCTTAGTTTGCAGATGATACCAATCCAGGAGGGGTTGCAAGTGTTTTGGAGGACAGGGTAATAATTCAAAATGATCTGGGCAAACTTGAAAAATGGTCTGAGGTAAACAGGATGAAGTTTAATAAGGTGCAAAGTACTCCACTTTGGAAGGAACAATCAGTTTCACACATACAGAATGGGAAGCGACTGTCTAGGAAGGGGTACTGCAGAAAGGGATCTAGAGATCATAATGGGCCACAAGCTAAATATGAGTCAACAGTGTGACAAGGTTGCAAAAAAGCAAACATGATTCTGGGAGGCATTAACAGGAGTGTTGTGAGCAAGACACAAGAAGTCATTCTTCCATTCCACTCTGTGCTGATTAGGCTTCAATTGGAGTATTGTGTCCAATTCTGAGCACCACATTTCAAGACAGGTGTGGAGATATTGGAGAGGGTCCAGAGAAGAATAAAAACAATGATTAAAGGACTAGAGAACTTGAACGATGAGGGAAAACTGAAAGAATTTGGTTTTAGTTTGGAAAGGAGAAGACTGAGAGGGAATGTGATAGCAGTTTTAAAGTACCTACAAGTGTGTTACAAGGAGAAGGGAGGAAAAATGGTTCTCCTTGGCCTCTGACGATAGGACAAGAAGCAGTGGGCTTAAATTGCAGCGAGGGAGGATTAGGTTGGACATTAGGAACAACTTCCTAACTGTTATGGTGATTAAATACTGGAATAAATTGCCTAGGGAGGTTGTAGAATCTCCATCACTGGAGATATTTAAGAGCAGGTTGGACAGATATCCTGCTGGTGCATGGTCCTGCTGGGAGGGCAGGGGATTGGACTTGATGACCCCTTGAGGTCACTCCCAGTTCTGGTATTCTATGATTTTCCCCTGGTGTAGATCTGGCCTTAGGTAATTGGCTTCCCTTTTCACCCTGGCATTGCAGGGAAAGTGCTTCCCGTGAGTGTTTCCCTTCTGCTCTCTTCTGCCTTCAGGACTGAGGGGGGGAATTTTTCAGTTTACAACTGGGTGCAGTATTTTGGGGGAACATTCCCATAGCACCAGTGGCCGCCTCCCCTTCCCTGGAGACATTTGCAGCTGTTTGAATCTGCGTATTAGCTACATCCTACTCTAATGCATCATGAATTGGAGACTGTCTGGGGGATTTCAGGAATGTACCACAAGTACTGGCTGTCCTGCCTCTCTCGGGTCATCAATGATTCCATGGTGAGCCTGCCCCCCACTTGTTGGGAAACAATCTGGGGTCTCTTCTTTCTGGTCCTTGTTTCCTGACATCTTTTCTTCCAAACTGCCTCCATGCTCCTAAATAAGATGACTAGGAGAAGAATGTGGGAAGTTAATTGGTGCGGGGTAGTTTGGTGTGTGGGACCCCAGAGAAAATCATAGTCACCAATTTAGTTCAACACACACAGCCAGGGATTTTTAGCAGCAGCTTCTCCTGCTTTAAAAGGAAAATCCCACTGCTCCCTGAGCTCAGTCCTGACATTGCAGATCGGAGCAACTGATTTTAGCAAAAGGCACTGAGCTTCTCTGATGACCTGTTGTATCCTCCCTTCTCTGGCATCTATTCATAATCCTGTGATAAGGAAAACAGTGTAGTGGCTCAGATCATGAGCATGACAGGGATGCTTTTTTCATCCTCGTTGAGCTGCGGTCTCTCATTAGAGAGCAAGGAACAATGGAAATTGAAGGTTTGCCACTAATATGTTGTCGGGCTGATGGAGCTGAAAGTAAGGGAAGGTCTTTAAGTCTGGGTCTCTTACTGAGCAGTTGTGGTTCCATACACAGCAAAAACTCCTGTGCCTTGTGGATGGCCCAGGTTCAGCTGAGCAGTCCTCCGGGGCCGAAGCTCCTAAGGGTTAAGCCCGGGACGGTTATCCCCTGTGCAGAGCAGTGGGATGAGAAGTGAATTCTGAGATGTTTCCACTGATCACTATTCCACGATGGAGGCAGATTGCACTAGTGTTGCCACCAGTCTTCCTCAGACATCCCCAAGGGATGCAAGTCTTCCAGAGTCCGAGAGAGGCTTAAACTGAAGCTGCTTCTCTTCCTTATGCCTGCTAATTGCAAGTGGAGAGTAGGGTCTTCACCATTGCCGAGTAGGGTCTTCACCATTGCCTTCTGTCTTGGTGAGTCTCCTGCTGTTCTTAGTTTCTTCATTTTTCATTCATTTTTCATTTTGATAGTTTTTAATTCTGCTATTTTTGTGTAATTTCATGTTATCCTTGGCTGACCTTGTCATTTCATGCCTGGGGGTTTGTCCAACACCTGTGTTACGTTGTTCTGGTCTTTGTTCCATGTGTATCCTAGCCATCTGCATTTTTTGTTCGGTAACTTCCTGACCTCTCAGTTGGTTTTGTCTTCCTCCAGAGTTCTTGGATTGTGCCCTTTTATTTATTGTCCACCTGTTATTGGGGATTTGTCTAAAGCAGCTGCTTAGGAAAACTTGGTGCTGAGACCAGTAAAGTCTTAAGTTTCCACATTTCTGCACCATGTAGTAAGACCAACATAACTTGGTCACATATTTGGTGTGAAATATTCAAAGCTTAGCTTGGAGAGCATGATGTGTTTCCAGATAAGCTTCAGAATTACGAATGCATGTTTGGATTTTTTTTATCTTTCTCTGTTTCACTTGTGAATGTACAATGCTGCTGACATGCTGGCCCTCTCTTTACATCAGTCTCAGAACATGGTTTTGGTATTTTATCTGTGTGGGTTTTCAACCTCGCTCATTTTTGTGCATGGACCTAGAGATCATCTGTTTGGGTTTGCATCTATTTGAGTATGGGAATAGGAAGTTGCTGTAATCTGCAAAATCAGGTTCTCTAGGTTTCCATGGGAAAGTCCATTGGTTGCTCTGTGGTCTTATTACCAATGTTACCAGTAAAAGATCATGGGTGACGGACATCCTTGTTGGATACCTGTGGTAACTTTGAATGGCATAGCGTATTTTCATGGAAGCTCTGAATGATGATCACAAATTTCTGAGAGATTCTATCGTGGCAAAGCAACGTCCATAGAACTCTTCTGCCTGCTGTAACAAAGGTTGTTTGAATATCTGTAAAATTCATAAGTGGTGACTGATTTTTCATCAACCATTCTGTGTTGTAGGGTTACAATTTTATCTATGATTTTTCCTCTCTCTGAAACATGCCTGTTTGTGTTATAACCTTGAATCTACCATTTGTTCTGTCTAGAGTAATACATGTAAATATGTTACTTGGGATAGACTCAGAGTAATGTCCCATCAGTTTTTACATTGATTGTGGTCTCCTTTCTTGGCAGCTTTATTCTGACCCTTTTTTCCTCCTTGGTACTTTTTCTTTCTGTGTCTTTTGTAAGAGATTTAGCATCTAGTATGCTCTTCATATCTAGTATGCTCTTCAAGTCTATCTTAAGAATCTCTGTTGGAATGTTATGCGGACCTGGTGCCTTTTCACTTTAACCAATTTACTGCTTTCTCTGCTTCTACTCTGGTGAGCCATAGTCCCATGCCCAGATATTTTCTCTTGATGTTTGGGGGATTGGCCACTGGCCTGCCATTCATTAGTTGACTAATGTACTGCTTCCATATATCAGTTATTCTGATGTCTTCATTAAGTTGTCTTTGTTGTCTTTAACTGGCTGGTTAATATTTGTTTTTCTTGGCAGCTGTCTACTAATGCTGTTCACTATCCTCATGCCATTTTGTGCTGCAGCAGTCTGGGCGCCTCTTGACATTTTGTCTATAAAGTCTCATTAGTCTTTTCTAGCTGTCTTTTTAGCTTCATTATTCTTCATGGCTTATCACTTCTGGAGTTGCTTTGTCTGTGTTCCTTTTCTTGTGTGACTTAATTTGCTTAATTTTCCATATTTCTTCCACTTTCTGCAATGTGTCCTCCAATAACCATTCGTTACGGGGATGTTTTGTTCTGAATCCCACTATTTCACAAGTTTTAGTGAAAGTTTTCTCTCCCCATTTGCATGCTAATGTTCCGTGACCTTTGTTTTCATGCACCTTGTATCGATTTACCTCTGATCTTCAGCCTGTTTGCAGGATCCAGTGGTGGACAGGATTCCGAATATTGAAATCCTTAATGCATTATCAGATATCTGGCATTCAAAGCATACTTTAAACACTCCGTAGCATGGGGCTGTGCATCTCATTCATTGGCCAGCTCTGGTACATTCAAGGAGGTATGTTATGATCAGCTAAAGCCTTAACAACTGATCTCTTGGTGGCCAGTACAGTGTGTTACATTAGCTGAAATCAAACTTAAAAGCATATCGGGTTGGCCTTAGCAGCTGGGAAGCCCATGGCTGAGCAAGAGCGATGGCAGATTTGTCCTGTTACTATTAACAGTTTTGTACTGTTCATGCTTTTCACATAAGATGTGCTTGTGCCATGCTTCAAAGAAACACTACAACAGCCTGCAATGGTCATGGACAATATTGTGTGTCCCACTCATGCTGTTGATGATTCTCAAATTGATCTGAGGCTGCATGTACGTGTTCAGATACTGTTTGCTGAATCGTCACACATCACCATTGATACGCAACTCCTTCGTCTCCTCGTCTGTTTTCTAGCAGAATTCTAACCCTCACGTTCATTTGCTTTAGCTTGGTGATGATCTAACTTACACTGGTGTTAGAGAAACTCAGACCAACTCCATTCAAATAGACATAGAAGAGAGATGATGGTAACGTGACTTGGCCAAACACCAAAGGAAGCAACTCTGTTGTCGTCTCAATCTCTAACCAAAAAGTGTACCTGGAATATTCTAACCCTATATAAGCATGGTAAAATGGTCAAAATATTAATAATAGTAATAATAATAATAATATGGACAGATATAAACTCGATACCCTAGCTTAAGTGAAATGAGATGGGTAACATTAAGACAAATAATATGGGCTACCAAATCCCAGGAAAGTACACACAAAATGGGTTTGATATGATCAAGGAGGGCAAGCTTGATAAAATGAGCATCAGTTTATAACAGGATTATAACACTATTTTATATTAGATTTCCAGGAAATGTTCACTATTCAACTATATTGTCCAGCAAATCATGCTAGCTAAGAAGAAATAAAGAAAACTTCTGCGAGGTCCTCAAGAGTTATTGTCCCAGTAACTGGAGAAGTGATTGTTAAAGTAAAGCATAGGAATGTTGTCAGGGAAGTAATTATGGGGAAATAAGGTCTTGCTGAACTGAATGTTTGCTGATTTTTGAGAAATGAATGACCTGGTCATTGGAGGAATGATCTTCCCTCGTCCTACTAATCAAAAGACATGTGGTACAAATGGGAAGAATTTTAGAAGATACAAATAGCAGGAAGGGGGCAGTTGTGGGAACAGGCCATACATTAGCGGTAGATTAAACTGAGAATCAGAATAGGAACAAAGAAGTGATATGAAGAACAGAGATGCCATTGTTGTAACATCACCGGAGTTGAATCTAAGCAAACTCCTTTTGAAAACAAGGCTTATGAGTAAATGCAACACATAGCAATATGCTGCAGAAAACTATTTCTTGCTGCCAGCTCTGGCCTCCTTTTTTTTTTTTTTTTTTTTTTTTTTTTTTTAAAACCTTGTACCATGGTATCTGTCTAAACCATATGAGTCTGTTGAAGTAGGATGCCTTTCTAATGTAGCATAATCATCTCATGAAAGGATTACATCAACCTCTAAGTTCTACTTTGCCAGAATGAGCAAATGATTCCTTTTCCTAGATAGATAAGTCTACTCTCTGAGTGCTTCCTTTTGAGATTTTAGGGGATATTGTTTGAGAATTATGAAGGAACAAATTGCAAGCATTATAACGTTAGGTACTGTTTTTGAAGTGACATAGCTTTCTTCTTCCTGAATGCTGGTAGAGCCAAGATGAGTGTTTTACATTATGCCTAATGCACTACTAAGATTTGGTCACTTGGGAGGTGCGGGGTAGGGGAGGGGAAAAGCTGCCACCTGGCATATAATCAGCAATGCACCACGGGATACCACAATTGAGAGAGTGTAAATTTTGGGTAAAGCCCCTGTGGTGCTCTTACAAAATGTGATGGAATAATCATGTAGAGCAGATGGGACATCAGCTTTTAAAGGCTCATCTGAAACACGTCCAAGCCCCTGTCCCTCCTCCCCACTTCCTTACACATGGGATTCCTGAACACCTGGCTCACTGGGAATCGAGGTATTTGGAGTGTGCCCCCTAAACAAACCTATAGAGCAGTAGTGAGCAACCTGCGGCCTTACAGCCTCGTACGGCCCGTTGGGGCTTTGTGTGACCCACGACTTGCTAGCTTAGGTTGCCCTTGACTGCTACAGAGTGTTTCTCACTGACAATTTGATTGCTTTAGGCTTATGTGCTTGCTAACCCCTGAGTCTATGATCTTCCTTCCTCAGCCATTCCCAGCCTATCCTATTGAAGGCCTTTTTAGAGATGCTCTTTTCCATAATGCTGGAGGGTTTGGCTAGAACCACACCACATTTGGCAAGTGTGGGTTGCCAAAGGCTTCACATGACTGGCTGCGTCAGTCTAAGCCGCTGACCTTACCCTTGGCCCTTTTTGCTTGACAGACCGTTGCCTCCAGCGGCATCCGTCAGAAGCCCTTCGCTGGGCCAGTTGTTACTAATCCACTGACTCTGGCAGTCTCTGTTGCTGCATATTCTCAAAACTGTGATCTGGATCAACAGAGTTTCATTTGTTACGATGCAGACAAATAGTTAAAATTTCACATCTAAAAGTTTAAATATAATGGTGTAATTAGAAAAAAAATTACATGATTTACGCTAGCATTTTTCTATTTATATAGATGACAACTAATGGTTTCTTTTCCTCTCCAGCTTTAACAAAGATTCCTCAACTTTGTAATTTTAAAACATTTTCTCCTACATGTGTCATTGTTCTTTTTAATAGGATCTGCCAGAACAACGCAGAGCTTTTGCTCTGCGTTTTCACATTATTATCTCATTGTCTATCCCTAGTGTTATAGCCTTACTCTGACTTCCTAACTAATCAGCTATTTCAACTTTCATTCCATAAGCTTTATGTCTGAGTGTAATTAAATGAGCATTAAGTCCTTTTTTACTAGCAAAGCCTGAAAGTTCTGATATTACAGTAATAAGTGTGAAGTGAATTTTGAATGGCATTTATATCCGTTCATGGGCTCTAAATGTTTGATTTGCATAACTAGTTAAAATGATATCAGAGCAGCATATTGATTTAATTCCATCTCAGAAAACTGTTAATTAATAATGATAATAAATGTGTCACTCCTTTATTATCTGCTTTGAATTGGTGATGATGTCTATATTAATACCACTTCAGTAATAGACCTCTGCTGGCTATTGTTGGCAAAGCTTTGATGGCTTGAATAACCAGTAATCAGAATTTATAAAATTTATTACAGGTCAGATTTTAAAAGAATAGTCACTTTATCACATGTGTAATTTTATTAATGCCTACACTTGAACATTTTATTGACATAAATCACTAAGAACAGAAACAGAGGAGGTTTTTTGAATGAAGAATGGATTTTCATTTAAAAAAACTTTTGTGTTTGTCATTGCAAGTAAAGTTTTAAACATAGTATTTTTTAATGCAAAGAAAATGATCAAAAGTAGCACCATGGCTTCACTAAATACCACTTTTCTCTAAAAGTCCAAAGAATTGCCTTATAAAGACTTAATAACATGTGTAAGCTTTTGACTAAAAAGTGCACCCAAGAATTCGGCAGTCGTTGTAGTGGTATCTTTTTTCTATTGCTATTTTGCTGTCTTAAATTCTTAATTGTAATATAAATGACATTCTCCTCTCTTATCTACTCCATCTTTCCCAATCTTGCCTTCTGAATGAGGGCAGACTTGTTCCTGTTTTATTTTTTTTAACTGTTAGATTAACAATTAAAAAACAAAGAAAGTTGGTTTGAGACTTTTTCCTTCCTTGTTTTGGTTGGCAGAAGAGTCCAACTTTTTTATTACATAGATCACCCATTCATTTCTAGGGTAGTGTTTATCTTTTCCCAGCAAAGTACGTGTCTGTAGCCAAAAGTTGAGATGAGTACTTTCATCTCTGGTCTGATAATGCAATTCCATAAATCAGTGTGATGCTTGGGTAGTTGACAGAGTTTGCCTTCTTTTTTAGATCAGGAAATGTTTTGGAACTGCCACTTTCTCAGCAGGTGGCTTGACCAAGTGAGCTGAAGAGGTGTCACATTTGGCCTACACATGCACCAAGTGGGTGTCTTGAGGTTGCTACCAATTTTTTTTTTTCCTTTTCGTGATGGTTTCCTTCTGCAGCTAGCTTTCCTTTTTTTTCCCTCTGGTGCCACAATTTTGGTATGTACAAAAACTGTCAAATCTAAAAGGCAAGTTTTAAAAACTTGAACAGAAACAGTCTTAAAGTTTTCAAAAACGGACCTGCTATGCATTAATTAATTTTATTAACCGTTACTACAACAGTGGTGTTAACAGAGTACAAGTTTATGTAGCCACACTTTTTTCATTACAGGGATGATTCAATCCACCTACCGTTTGGATATTCTCTGTAGTTTGTCTTCATTCCATCCTTATTGCCCCTCATCATGAACATACACTGTTTTTGCCCAGAAACCGAACCATTGGCCTGTTCATTGCAAGATAGGCTTTCATGTTAGGCCGCTTTAGTCCCCTGACCATTAAACTCCAAGCTAGAGCCCTCTTCTAAATGTCAGATATCTATTGATCAGAATTGCAGGTGTGCAAGCCTCATTTCTAGCTGTTGAAACAGGGTCTTCGGCTTCTTCCAGGTTGAAAGGGTGCAGGCCACTGCCTCTCTCTCAGGAAACGGAGAGCCCCATATATGTAAAACCAAAGCCTACATTTTTACAGTTGTTGCTCCATGAGGTCCTGTTAAATAGAATGACCATAGTGCTAAGTGCGTTGTAGTAACGCTCCACTGGAACATCTGCGATGAATATTTTTTGTGTAGTAATAACACAAGTTGTATTAGAAAATTATTTGCTACTTCAGCTACTCTATGCTATTTACTGATACTCAATTTTAGTTTTGATTGTTACAATCCAGTTCTGCTTTACACTTAAACTAGGTTAACATAACTAGTTGGGTATGAGGTGTGAAACATGTACATATCTGACTAGCTGTGTTGACAGAACTCCCACCGCGCATGCAACTGTGCTGATGGAATAATTCTTCTGTCAATGTAGCTGCTGTGCTTTTGGGGAGGTAGTGTTCCTACGCCAGTTGGAAAACTCCCTCCCTTACAATAGACTGCATTCACAGTATGAAGTTATACTGGCATAGCTATGGGGTGTAAGTTATGCTGGTCTAGTCTCTGTAGTGTAGACATATTCCAGTTGTTAAGGTCCCCCTTTTTTGTGTGGAGGTCTCCGTGTATGTGTAAATGAGTGTTTGACATGGCAATTACAATAGAAAAATAACTGGGATTTATAAAAGAATGTCTTGGAAAACATGCTCTGCATATACCAGGATATATTGCTTTGCCAATGCAGCCTGACCCAAAAGAATACATGAGTTAGAAAACTGGTTCTCAGTACTGGTATGTAGTAACTTTCCAAGAAGTTTTCAAGCTAATCTTCATTATGGCTGTTTAGTGAGACTGTCTCTAAAAGATGTTGGCCCTACCTTGCTTTCATTTTGCTACCATTCTCTTCCTGGAAAAGCTCCTTTCCTTTAGATCAGGTTTTCCCAAACTTTCCAAGCTTCAGAACTTCCTTCCATACCAAGAAGATTGCAGAACATTTCCTCCCCATTAGAGTCTAACCCAAACCGTGAACAGAGTACCACCTATCATCATAACCAGACCGGAAATGATATCCGAAAAAGCAGCTTCAGTTTTAAGTGAGAGAGAAGCAGAAATATGCATGCAATAGAGTGGGCACACCTGTCTTTCTGAAAAGAGATGTTCTACACCCAATTGATTGGTTTGAGACTACACATTTCCCATTTCTGATTGTGTGATTACTAGGCATAGATATTATTGCTATACATAAATATTATTGCTGTCATTGGAAAGGAACCTTACTTATTGAGTTTGAAAGAACAAAAGTGTAAGCTTTCCAGGTTTCAACTAAAAACTTGGGGGGGTGTGTCTTCTCAAAAGAGAACCAAAGTCTGCCAAATTCTTGACTAGGAAAAGTCCTATGAAAACACTACCACTGAGAAGTCTGTCAGTTTCTTTTGCAATAAAATAGTTGCAAAACCTCTCTTCTGAGGGTTTTTTTTTTCCAGAAAAAAGTGTCCTGTAACAAATTTTGTAGCTTCTCAGATTTCACTGGTTCTTTGACAAGCTCCTCCAATTCCTTTGAATTCTGATTCAGGAGCTAACCACACTGGAACTTGGGAAGACCAATATCCAGACTTTTCTGATGAAGACTTATTCTGTGTCATGAAGGGAAAAATATTCCTATTCCACCCTGGAGAGAAGAGTGTATTTCATTTAGGTGCCAGAAGATGCCAGACTGGCAGAGAATAGCATCCCAAATTACTTCACTGCCTGGCTTGAAGAGTGGTACAAGCAGTTCTGATGAGGACCAACACAATGCAGTGTGATGAGAGTCTGTGTTATGAAACCCAAAGTTGAGAGAGAAGGCATCCATTACAGTGAGGTAAACTGTTTTGTGAAGAACTTGCTTATGTGACAGTTCATATAAGTGAGGCCATGAAGCAAGGTTCTTAGCCTGGTCTCATGGGGCGAATAGATGACTGTGTTTTCTTATTAGTGCCCTAGTATCCATGCGGGTAAAAGTACCACACTCATGATGACCCTGGAAATCTCTGAGGGCTTTCTAAAACATCTTGCATAAGTATTCTGTGGTCTTCAATAGGTTTACACCAAAACAAGTTTTCTTTTGGAAAAACTTGGCCAACTCTGGAAGCTGTGGTGCATTTAAACACTGGTTGACTCATGAAGTTGAACTGCCAGTTAGCTGCTTCTCCTGAATTTTTAAAAGCAGTTGCTGGTGGATGTTCTCATGGCATTATCTGACATGCACAGTTCAATTGGGTAGCTGCTTCAGACTATTGAAACCATGTCTCTTGCCCAGAGCAGGACATGATTTTTTGCAAAGGTGTGCTCCTTGTCTAGTGTGTGGTTTGTAGAGAGACCAAATACAGTGCCAGAGGCATATCTATGTTGTTAATGCTAGTTTGAGCAATCAAGCTATCTTGATTTTTTGCAAGAATTCCAGTTTTCTTTGACGATAAATCCTCATGCTTATTATCTTTCATTGATGGAATTTTGTATTTATGTCCCCAAAACTTCAACATACTATCAATGGCAAATCACTTGAGAGCACTCTACATAAGTCACCATGAGGGGTTATTTTTAATTATTTGGCCTAAAATGGAGACACATTTATTTCCACATTTTGTTTGAGGAGACTGTGGAAGAACTTGCCATGGTCGCTTCTGTGAAAAGATCCATCTCTCAATTGCTCTCACCAGAACTGAGCAACAACAGACGGAACCTTGTCTGTAAAACACGGTTTGGGAAACCCTGCTTTGAGAGGAACTCCAAAACAAATTCTGAAGACTATATGATCTCCCGCTCTTGAAGTGCACTCTGATTCCAGTAAATGGCGTCTTACCACCCCCCTTTTTTACGGCTATGGTGAAGCCCTGTTACATGCATATTATTTTTACAGTTTTCTCCCTATTTTCACTTCTGCATTCCTCTGTTCTCTTTTTTTTTTCTATATGCATCTGCCCAAAGGAAAGCCTTGCATTGGT
Source organism: Pelochelys cantorii (assembly GCA_032595735.1). Lineage (NCBI taxonomy): Eukaryota > Metazoa > Chordata > Testudines > Trionychidae > Pelochelys > Pelochelys cantorii. The sequence continues at coordinate 7,189,093 of CM064333.1, forward strand.
TAACTAGCAAACAGTGACTGGTGCGACAGCTCCACTGTGCAACGTGCCAACACTAACTGCTCGTAAATGACATTTATTTGCATAGTGCATGGAGGAGCTGCAAACTCTCCTCTCATTAATTGTGTAAGAACTCCAGCTTAACCAGGGGCACTAAAAATTGTGCTGAGCTCCAGTGGGGTGGTACTGTGAGCCCCTGGCTAGCGTAGGAATTTCTAAGGGGATGGCGATAATATGATTGCAGTGCAGGTAAATAGTAGAACATAAAGATGTGATGTTTTGGCAAAGTTTTTGCTGCCATTCAAGTTATGTCCTATGTTTTAACTCCCACACGATTCTATTTCTTACTCCTTTTCCGGCGTGAAAATACACCAACTCTTTTGGGTGAAACTAACAATAATCAGCAAAGGGTGAGGTCAACAAGGAATGACTAATCTAATGAAAAGACTTTATTGCAAAAGTTGCCACTCGTGCACCTTAGGTTTTGCATTTAATTTATATACAAAATAGTGTAGTGATGTCCAGCAATATTTTACTGCTAGCTGTATTTTGTAATACTTGAGCAATATATAACTGTGATCAATGTTGTGACCTAAGGGAAATTGCTTATATAATTACAGAAAGTTTACAGTAGTAAGACAAGGAGTGGGGAAAATATATCACTGTAAAATATAAATATGTTTAAATTACATTTAGGATTTGGAATAGTTCCTTGCTTGTGTTTTACAGAGTAATCTGTGATTTAAATCAGGTTTAGTTGTGTGTTTTTTTTCTAAATTGGGTATTATAAATCAAGAGTAGTTGCTGCATATAGCACACAAGAGGATTTCTTATACATTTTAATGTTGCATAAGTAAGAAATACCAGTAGTTCAGCAGTAAAATTGCAAATGTAAGCAAAAGTGAAGATTTTTTGAAATTTAACTAGGTTGCGTTTGTTTAGTAAATTCTGTCTATAATTTACTGTTTTATTGCATTTGCCTTTGAAAATTTTGCTAGCCTTTATATATATATATATATATATATATATATATATATATATATATAAATAAAAATAAAAAAAAATAAGAAGGTACTACATTATAATTGCTATGCAGCCAGGGGGGAAAAAGAGAGGACTAAACAGTCTGCGTATGGTAAGTTAGAGTAGCAAAAATAAGTCTTGACAAGATAATATATTGTTGTGAAAGTATGTGATTTGAGACCAAGGAATTTTCAGCAATATAAAGATGTCTTTACTATTTGTGGGCTGGTGCAGTTCCTAATAAAAATTTCACAGCCTACGATGCAGTAGTTATGTCCTCCAAAGCCTTTCCAGGCACGAGGTAGTCGGTGATAAAAGATCTGGCAGCTTTCTTTGTTAAAGAAAGCAAATTACCCCAGTTTAGGAATTCAGACAAATATCATTAACTTGCTAGACCCAAAGCTTATCCAGATGAACTGTGCTCCACAAACCATCATTTGAATGTGCACTGTGGTTTTGCATACGCATGTTTGCTCTACAGATCGATTTTTATATGCCTCAGACTGTTAACATAAACCCTAGTTTAGTTTAACTGTGGTTTGAGAGAAGTGAACTCTGGGATTGGACTGGATGATGTTGATTAATAGGTGTGTGAGGGTGAAAGACTCCAGGGCCAAGCAGTAGGTCCATCTTGGTGGCATCTGATGTTGATTGGCTTTGTCCTGCGCGGCTGCGCTGGAAGAGCGGACATTAAGATTAAGTGATGCTGTCGTGTTGAGGAGCGCTGCACTGCATCATTCTGGGAAGAGACAGCTGTGGTGGTTAATCCTTCATCACCAAGGGAGTGCTGCCAGCAGAAAGATATACAGCCAAAGATAACCCTCCATAACTTGTGCTAAAGATCAGAAAACTTTGAATTCACATCCATCTGCTTAGTCTGGGGTGAAGATGAAAGATAGGCAGAATAGGAAATAAAAAACTCCTGAGGGATTAATCTTAGACACGGTATGCAGCACGCAGTGGAAAAGGCAGGAGCTAAATTTTTGCATGTATTTTAAAGGAACTGGACTGATTTTAATTTTCCTTTAATTGCTTTAATGCAGTTCTGAGGCTCGTTTACAATATATGTTGTATCCTTCCTAGTAGTTCAAGAATGCTGTTCTATAGTATAAAGTTTCAAGGGGCAATTTGCTGTTAATACTGCATTGGTGGCTAAAACACAAGAGCGGATAACAGTGGAAGGTTTAGCATAATCTCTGGTAAAGAGCGTTGCTATTTACTCTGTGATGTTTAGCAGGTTTATTCCAAATTATCGCACATGTTCAACAAAAATATGTTCTGTCTTGGCTGGTGGTGAGTCAAGGCCGCTATTTTACACAGATTTATTCACAACAAAGTGAGAAACAGTACAAAGACCAGATGATAAATTAGTTGTCTTGAAAATTGTTACATGCAAAACCAGGGCAAGAGGAAAATACTATGAAATGTATCACTCGATATTGGTGTTTAGATCTCTCAGTAACAATCAAATTAATAGACTTTCAATTCAGAATCAATATTTATAAGAACCAAAGACAGTGGATCCATCTGCACTAATATAGGGTTACATTTTGAACTAACAATGGTTTTACTCTTCAATGTAGTCTGAACAGATGTATGTTATATTGTGGGAAAAGGAAGTGATATATTTTTTTTTTTTTTAAAGATACTGCAGTAGCCGTCACTAAAGCTATGTCCAGACTACATCCCTCTTCTAAAAGAGGGTTGTAAATTAGACAGATTGAAATTGCAAATGTAGCTGGGATTTGAATTTCCCGTGCTTCATTTACATAATGGCGGCCACGCGTTCTTTTGAAAACGGATATTTCGAAAGTGAAACCGCTGTCTATACGTGGTTCTTTTTGGGGGGGAAAAAAACTTTTTCAAAAGATCCTGAACTTCTCAAAAAATGAATACTGCTAATACCAACTATCTAGTGATTCAACTTTGCTTTTGTCCAGGCATAGTGAAGTTCAGTGCTGTTCTTGTGGTTTCACTGCATTTTAAATTTAGTCTTCACTGTGCTTATATTTAATATTCTACCAGTAATATTAACACTTTCCTTATATAAAAATTAGGTGCTATAAGAAGGCAGTATTATATGAATATTTAATTTTTAGAGTGAGAGTTTGAGATTAGGTGGGTGCCTAAATGTCTTTGAAAAGGTCTGACCCTTGATGAAATATTTGAAGTCTTCAGTGCTGGTGTCATGGAGAGGGGCATAGTATCTAGTAACGGCATTTTATCAACCCAAACTTGACTTGCAGTTTTAGTACTAAATATTTCTTTGTGCCGTATACCATTAGGCAATGCTGTCTTGTGCTGTGAAAAAGCTGCTTTGTTCCTTCTCAGAGGTAGCTGCATTTCATTGGTATGGGAAGTGTTATCAGTGAGTTGTATCTTTCGCAGTTCTTTGGAATGGGAGGTGCAATATAAATAAATGTGACGTATATAGGTTATCCAAAATCTGAAATTCTGAGGTAGCAAAGAGGTATTCTCAGGTGTGCTAGTGACAAAAACTTCATTAGTCTGTGTGTGCTTATTTGTTATACATATTTTTAATTAATCACAGAAGACCATTTCTGTGTTAGAAGATACTAGTTTTAGTTAAATTAGGAAAAGTAAACTTGAAGCATATCATGCTTTTGCACTATGTGTTGCTAATTGATCAGAGATGATAGTTGTATTGCTATTGGTGACTAGTGTTGCTATATTAATCTTACACAATTAACACTTTGGTTATAATAGGACTTGACAGATGTTTTGTGCTTCTATTGCATTAAACTACAATTTAAGCACAGTATAGCATATGTATATATTATGGGACAGTTATGTTCCTAAGGTCCCTAATGTGTGTTGGAGGGAGAAACCTAAATATGTCTGGACATTTTAGGTAGCAAACTCATTCAAAAATATCAGCTGAGAAATTATGATTTATAGGAACACCATATGGTGCTGAGAAGTACATTTTTGACTTTGGTCTGACTGAATCTGACACATTTCTTCAACTTTGGTGGTAAAGTTGGGGGACTGACTCTCTAAAAATTCCTGGCCTATAAAAATCATGATTTTAAAAAAATTAGTATGTTGTGGTAGCTTGTAATATCAATGAAAATCTAAATTTTTAACATGATGTTTGAGGATCAAGTGAGCAAACTTGGTTAGGATGAATTTTAAAAAACTCAGCAAATAAGGCTGGAATGGGTTAAGACCCTGACTTGTGTGGGTTTACAAGCATTGGCCCTTCTCTTTGTTTGTGTGTGTGTGTGTGTGTGTGGTGTGTGTTTTTTTTTTTTTTTTTTAATCATATACATTTATCATGTTCAACCTGGCAACCCAACCAAATAGCTATTTAAGTTGTAAAAAATGAATCATAGCACCATTTCATGAACTCTATGATTAAAACCAAGTCTAATAACATTATATAGCAGAAGTTAGAAGCTCTTGGATTCTTTGTCCCACCTTAAAATAATAATTAAATAAAAACATAAAAATAAACCATGAGTGTTTGCCATTCTTTGTAAGGAACAACTAGAGAGCATGTGAATGTGTTGGATAAAGCTGTAATTTCCTGTTCAACCCAGTAAAGGCTAATGTGGGGTGTTTACCTTTTGCTGGTGCATCTAAAGAGCTGGGCATTGTTTAATAGTGAGGCATGTGAGGATTGAGGATAAAGGTGTGTTACGGCTTAATATATTAAAAAAAGGAGTAACACTTTGAAACAAAAACTTCTGTGTGTGTGTGTCTCTCTCACATTCATATATATATATATATATATATATATATATATATATATAAAAAAAATAAACACCCACTATATTAGGAATGTGCCTCCACTGTCTCCATTCAATTTAAACGGAAAGAAACATGTTATATATATTTCTGTTAGATGTCAGCATATTTTAGACTGCTTGGGTTTCCATGTGTGCAGCTGGTTCTGATGCAGCTGTCAGGCTGTGATTGATGAGTATCATCATTTAAAGTGTAAAAGAAAATGTCTTGGCATAAAGGGATGTGTTGAACTGCTGTCTGCCAGACACCATACATGTTACATGGTCACCATTTTCTTCACCCCTCCCCCCCCCCCCCATTCCGTTTTTGTGCATTGTCCTTGCCAGAATCTACAAAAGTCATCGGGGGCAGCTCAGCCCAGCCTCTAGTCTTCTCATATCACTTTGGTAGTTGTCAGATCATATGAAACGTCAAAATTCATGTGGCCTCCGTGAAGAGATATATTTAGTACAGCTGCTGCATACCTACATAGTACCTCTGACATTGACATATTAGTTATGCTGTCTTTTGCAATCTGATATCTTTAAATTTGCCACCTTGTTAAGTTTTGATTAATGTGATTCCATTTCACTAAAGTAATTGGCTTGGCCTGTTGTAGAAAATAATCAGGCTTTCTATGGAACAAATGCTAGAACATGCTAATGAGGGAGTGAGTTCGTTAAATTGATGGCGTGGAGTGACAGTTATTAATGATTGTTATGATAAACAGACGAGTGCGAATTGGGATGAGTTGGGCAAAAGTGACAGTTTAAAAATAACGTATATTGGAAAGTACTAACGAAGTAATATACTGTTAGGAAAACAATCATGCAAGTTGTCAAGGGAAGAAGTGTAATTATACAGCTGCACGAGCTGCCTGGGAGGACAGGGACCTGGCTGATAATGGACACATTTTTTGTTGGCAAGAGGAAAATATGTTATGGCAGAGAGGAGTACAGATTGATAAATTAATTGGCCTTTCTCATTGTTCCAAGAGCAAATTTGGCCAGCAATAGCCGGACAGATTAGGCAAATAAATGAAGTGACCAACTCTCCCCTCACCCGATGCACTTCTTATTCTTTCTGTAAATCCATCTACACAAAAACCCACAAGCTAATTGCTTAAGCTAGCGGTGTTCGTAAAATGGTCGTTTTTTCACTGGGAATGTTTACAGCCTTGTAAAGCAAAAGGCTTTGTGCTGCTAGAGCTACGACTCACGAGAGTTGAGCTAATTATGAAAAGCCATCAACTTCATTGTGTAAGGAAGTGTGAAAGTAGACTAGAGGCTAAGAGGAGTGCTACTGATGAAATGCCCACTAACGGCTTTTTTTTTGTTTGGGAGGCAGGAATGGCTGAGGACTGGAAGCTCATGGGTCAGAATAGACTAGGGTGAAGCTAAATGAGATGTATAAAGTCACAGGGTCCTTTCTGAGATGGGGAGGGATGATGCTTTGCATCTTGCTGGGTTGCCTTCATTTACTCTTGCAAGAGGCTACAAATTTGACTATAAGTCACGGCAATCTGGGGTTCCATTCGGTGGGTATGGGAATTAATACTCCTGTCTATTAATCAAGCTAGATGCCGATGCCATAGCACAGCTATCAAACCAATGCTTGCTCCTTCTGTAGGTAAAACCAGAACAGGGGTTAAATATGGAGTATTTCATTGTGGCTTTTTTTTTTTTTAAATTCCACTGTATATGGCAAGGAGGTGTGAGAGAGTACTCTAGAGAGTTGAGAGTGCGCAACACAGATCTCCCAGATAAAAACCCAAAACTCATAAGAACTACCACACTGGGTAAACCCAAGGTTCATCCAGCCCAGTTATCCTGTCTTCAGACAAGGCCAATGTCCGGTGCCCCAGAGAGAATGAACATAACATGCAATCACCAAGTGATCCATCCTCTGTCACCCATCTTCTGACAGAGGCTGGGGACACCGTTACTGTCCATCCTGGCATATAGCTATTGATGAACCTAAATTCCTCCATGAATTTATCTAATTTCTTTTCACAGCATCCTCTGGCAAAGGAGTTCCAGATGTTGACTGCATACAAAGAAATACTTCCTCTTTGTTGTTTTAAACCTAACCCTGTTCAGTTAAAAAAAAAAATACAGGTGTTCAGTTACATTCATATCATCCTGGAAAAATTACTCAGTATGTCAGGCGTGGGCAAGAGGCTGCCAGCGGGCTGGATCCGGCCTGCCAAGCCACCAGATCTGGCCTGTGGCTGCCTAGCCAGAACCTTTAGTCAGAGAACAGGTCACACTTTAAAAAGTGAGCTGTTCTCTGTTCTGGACAGTTGGGGAGGGAGACTTCTCATGCTGTTCCTGCCTCTCTCCCCCCCCCCCCCCAGCAAAATGTCTTAGCTCCCATTGGCCAATCTCTCAGTTTCTGGCCAACAGGAGCTGAGAATTTTTTGCTGGGAGCAGGGGCAGTGTAGGAAGCCTTTCCCTGCCCTCCTTGTCCTCCCTTCCCCTCCATGCCTGGAGTTGAGCCATGTGGAGCAGCCTGCAGCCTGTGGAGCAGTCTGTCTCAGGTTTCTGCTGGTGAGCATTTCCTAGCCAGAGCCTGCCTCTGGCCTCCCCAGCTCCTCCCTTCCCCAACCCTCTGCCCCTTCTCCCCCTCCCCCCCCCCCCCCGCACCCATACCCCCTCCCAGAACTGGCACCCCAATCTCCTGCCCCAGATCACATCCCCTCCTACCCTAGGTCATCTCAAAACCCTGCATCCCAGTTCCCTGCCCCAGGTCACAACTCCCTCCTTCACCCAAACTCCCTCCCAGACCCCATTCTCCTGCACCCCAATCCCTTCCCCCAAGCTCCCTTCTGCACCCAACCTCTATTCCAGACCCCAGAATTTCTCCATTAATATCCTGGAAGAGTGCAGCCCTCGAACACCAGAACTGACACTCAGGGACACACCCAGCTGGGGGATTACTGGGGACGGGAGTGGCCCTGGCACCAGCCGCAGGGATCTGACCCGCCCCCACACTCACCAGTGTCAGTGGGAGCCGCAGGAAGTGGAGTGGCCTGGTCCTTTCTGCCGTCTCCCAGCTGAGGTTGCTCTGCTTCACTGTAGTGGCAGGAGGCAGAGTGACCAGGTCACAGCCCACTCCGCTTCTCCAAGTGATGTGCCTGGGAGTCAGGGGAGTAGAGTAGAGTGGGGTGGGGCCAGCTTGCTCTGCTTCCCATTGTCATGGTGAGTGCGGAGAGGGCCTGACCCCTGCTAACAGTGCCAGGCACCTGGTAATAACCCATGCTACATCACTCAAGGGGATTTGGGGGAAGGGGTGCAATGGGCATGGGAGGGGGCAGAGCGGGGGTAGAGTTTGGGGGAAGGGATGGAATGGGGGTAGAGCAGGGGTAGGGTGATGGTGGAGAGGAGCATTGTCCTGGTCCCCCCCAGAGTCCCTCCCCCAAGGGCCTTTCCTCTGACCTCCTTAACTCTGGCTAATTCTTCAATGTTTCTATCATTCATACATCTTGCATTCCCTTCACTGCATCTTTCTGCATAAAGGTCAAATCTCTCTTCACTTTCAAGGTTCTGTACCAAGCCCTGCCTGCTTACATTTTTCGTTGCCCATACTCTTGCTCCCCATTCTTCTTGCCTTCATACTTGGTGTGGTAGCTACTCTGACTCTTGCCTTCATATCATGCATTTTCATGCTGCTTTTTCTATGCACTCAACCTCCCTTTTCCCAGTCCTTCCTCAAAATGCCTTGCTTTTTCCTCATTGACTTTAACCATCGTGCTTTTTCCTTTGTTCTTTCTCCAGCCGATGTTAGGCTCCAGTTGGATATTAGCATTTTCAATAGAACCTCAGGTACAAACACCAGAATTAGGAACTTACCGCTCACCCATATACCTCATTTGGAACCAGAAGCAAGAATGGAATCAGGCAGCAGGAAAGGACACCCCTCCCTACCCTCTCCTCAATGCAGTGCTGTACTGTGTTCAATATAAATGAAATTAAAAAAAAAAATCATGGTAAGGAAACGGTGTCTGTGCTTGTTGCATTTAAATTATGATGGTTAAAAGAACCATTTTTCCCCATGCACAGTAAAATTTTAAAGCTGTATTAAGTTAACGTTTAGTTGTAAACTTTTGAAAGAACAACCGTAACATTTTTGTTCAGCATTTGTTCAGTGTTCCTAACTGAGCTTCTGTTGTATATAATTCAGTCCCTCATTTTAGTATTCTCTTTTAACCCTTATCTATCTTTTCCCTACTGCCTTCCTTGGTCGCCGTGTGTGATGTTTGTCTAATAAAGCTTGCAAAGTCTTGAGAGGAAGCACCCTTGTATATTTTCCCCCAAACATGCAACTGTGTAAAAAGCTAATGAAAGTTGTTGTTCCATACAAACTTTTAATGCCTTCAGTATTGGCATAGAACTTAATAGATGATTATCTATATTACATGTAAAGACTTCTATCTCTCTGTGATCTTTTGTGTTTATAGGCCTTTGTCTATAGTGCCTGAAAATGTTGCTATGCTACATGTATTAATTTGGAGGACCCAATTAAACTTTTTTTTTTTTTATAAGAGGGCCTTGTGTCCACATCCTATAACAGATTCCCACTCCTTGATAATTTTCTTTGCCATTTTAGTAGTAGTAGATTTGAATAGGCATGAGGTAAACTAGCCTCCAGGGCCTAGCCGAGGTAGTTGTACTTAAGGGGTGAAGCATATTGGCAGAAGTGGGTGTGTGGAAGCTTTCAATGCCATTGTTTGTGCTATCCTCGTTATCCTGCTCCTTAAATGCGCTGTGGTTTAGAGGACAAGTCACATGACTAGAGGTTAGATTGAACTCCAAGCTTGATAGTTCACCTTCTGTGTGACCTTGAGCAAGGCACTTTACAATTGGCGGATCAGTTTCCTCATCGATAAATGGGAATGACCTTCCTTTGTAAAACATTTTGACATCTCAGGATCAAAGCACTGTGATGGAGCTAGGTGGTATAGATATTTCGTTTCCCAAGTTTGTCAAGTGAGCATCTTTCATAGGGTCTAAATTCCCTAAGAGTGGTTCTTTGCAAGATCAGACAGGACTTAGCCCAGCTGAAATGGTTACCGTTTCAGTTCCCAGACATATGGGACGTTTCCATCTACCAGCCAAAGACCTTGGCTCTGCTAACGGGTGTACTGTCACAAAGTGAAGGCAAACCCCTGCGTTGAGAACTGAAGTCCCTTCATCTCATGGTGTGGCTATTGGATGAATGTAGAGCAATCCTCCTCCTCACTTGTCCAGAATCTTAGTGAACAGGAGGGAAGATGCTAAAAGGCAAATTTACCTGGTGAAATGGAAAAAAAAAATTCTTCCTGCTGTACCCAGAGTTCTCTAAATCCACCAGAAGACCCAGACATCTTGGGCTACCTGCTTGACTTGAAACAATTGAACCCGTCACTTAACTCAGTCAGGGGATGCTATTTCTGCACAACAGCCTCTAGTAGATGAACACGCTTTTCTCCTCACCCAACTGTGATCAGGTTTCTGAAAGGGGCTTTCAAGTGTGTCCATCTGCTGAAGAACCAGTTTCACCAGAGGATCATAACCTACTTTCTCTGGACTCTGTTGAGCTTATCCTTTTAGCCAACAGTGATGTAGTCACTGTTTAGACTTTCAGTGAAAATGACTTTTGATTGGAAGGTAGGGTAGGAGAAATCTAAACATTAATTACTGACTCTCCTTATACTTTTTTTTTTTAATTAAATCCAGACAGTGTCTCTGAGGACAAGTCTTTGGTTTTTGCCAATGGTCATTAAAGAGTTCAGTCTAAACTAGGATATATGCTCACCTGTGTTTTCCTTCCTAAGATTCACCTTTCAAAACAGAGGCTACGCTGTGTATCTTAGATGTTAGATATGGCCTGGCATTTTATTTGCAGAAAAGTAAACATTTCAGATCTTTTCTGAGATGACGGGTCTGTTATGAATATTGGACTGAGAGAACCTGTGATGTAGTGGCCAAAGTTGATTTTCCTTCTACATTGAGCATTCTCCACTGGAACTCCTAAAACTTTGGCAGCAATACTGATGAGATTGTGTATTTTGGACATATTTAAATCAGCTGCTGAGGGTTCTGTTCGTACATTTGAGACATAATGTGTAACAATATGAATTTTCTGTAGCCATATTGGAAGGCCTGAATTAACGCCTTCTTCTGCAGCCAAACTGAAGAGCAGTAGCCATTGGCTTTAAAGCCTGGAGTCTCATACTCACGTTCCATCTAAATTGCATTAAAATAGTGTCACACCAGGCTGTGAGAAGGGGGTCCTGCCCTAATACCACCCACTGTCACCAGATGATGAAACAGATGACAAGATAGGTAGAGAAAACTTAATAGCATTTTGTCTGACAAACTGTTTACCAATAGCTTCAGGGGGTAGCCGAGTTAGTCTGTACAGAAAAAAACAACAAATGGTTCGGTAGCACTTGATAGACTAACAAAACATGTAGATGGTATCATCAGCTTTCGTGGGCATAGCCCACTTCTTGTGCCTACAAAAGCTCATGATACCATCTACATGTTTTGTTAGTCTATAAAGTGCTACCAGACCATTTGTTGTTTATCAATAGTTGAGGTTGTGGAATCCGAATTCTCTGATTATTGTCCTCACTTTAATTGGGTCCTCGCTGTTTGTGTGATCTCTGTCTGCTTTGTAACTGTTTCTGTCAGCTGTATAATTTTGCTAAGTGTAAATCAACTAAGGTGGTGGGGTGTGATTGGTGAGGGAATTTTTGTAACAGTATGTTATGATTGGTTAGTAAAATTATACTAAAATTAAGGTATAGCTAAGCAGGAAGTTTTGCTATATAAACTGGGGTCCAAGAAGGAGACAAGCAAGGAAAAGGATAGAAGGAAAAGGGGGAAAAGCAAGAAGAAGGAAAGAACGAAAGGATCCCCAAAAGGAGGGAAGACCTGGAAGAACTCACCTCCAAGACGCAGCCTAAGACCAGAGCTGCCAGAACTCCTCTGCATGACCGTGATGTGCAGCAGCTAAGATCTAGAGAGACTGACCTTGCTTGGCCAACAGCGGAAGTCTGCCCGCCTTTATCAGGATTGAGCACGACACTGTGTGCTTAGCATATGTATTGTGCTTGCTTGGGAATTGTCAATAAATAGAGAAGTTACGTCCTGAGCCTTAGGACTTGGGTGAGAGTGGGTGTTTAAATTTACAGGGTTGCACCTTGAGCCCTAGGAACTGGGTAAAGGTGTGTGTCCCTAAAGTGTGGAAGGGGTAGAGAAAGGTGTGTGGGTAACAAATGCTGTTAATGAAGCACCAAGATCAGGTGCTGCATTTGGGAAAGCGACTTGCAATCTTTATTTTCTTCCACCTCTGCTGGATCAGTCCATTGCTTGAGTCTCACCATTAGTGAAATATACCTACATGGATAGTCTCTCAAAGGGGAAAGAAAAGTTATTTACCTGTATTATAGTTGAAGTTCTTTGAAGTGTGCTGTCCATACGCACATTCCGTAACACACCTTGCATTTGCTACTCTGGAATGCTTTTTGCATATTAAGATGATGTGGTGGGGAGAAAACTGATTTGCAGTTGGCAGACTCTGCCTTTTTCTTCTCTCAGTCTATGGTCCAAGTGCACTTCAGAAAGATGCATGCATGTCCATAAGGGACACTGCTGGCCAAAAGACTCTTGATATTGCATGGGTGCATGCACATACTTCGTGGGAATTGAATGTGGTCTTTGGTTATTGTACAGATAAGTAACTTACTTTTCTCACAGGAGAAGTTTTCTGTTCTGTCTCAGAAACTAATCCCTATCTTTACAGTTAAATGTGAGAAGTACTTAACTAGACTGAACCCAAGTTCTATCCAGATCTTAAATACCAATCCCATTTACTTACCCAGGAGCAGACTAAACAAAATTCACCTATCAAATATGTTCACTTAAAAAGTCTTCTAGGTTTTCGACATCACACATACAAAAACTCTTTTCATAATTTAAGTGTAGTTATCATATTCCCTTTTTTGTAGGTTGGCAAATTTTTTAATATTGCATCTTTCTCATCTTGCAAATTCCTAATTTTCACAAGGTGGCAACCAACTACTGATTATGCCTCTATTGGAAGCTAGAAAATCCAACAAGCAAGAGGTGTAGGCCTAGGATGACTTGGAAACATACGATTATCAATGACAGAGAAAAATTTAACTTGAAATCGGAGGACTTGGGTCACATGGCTGCTGATAGACAAGCATGGAGAATGGGGGGTAGCCCAATGTGGTGAAAGGTCTTTCGATAACACAGACTTTTAGTTGACTTTTTTTTTTGAGTCTGCACAAAGAATGTTGCTGCTACTTTGAGTTCTAATAGCGAGGAGGGAGGGGACTACTACATCTAACCCAGAGGTCAGTAGTCTCCTGTTGTGAAAGAGGGTCTACTTTTTTGACCTGAGGCTACACTTTGCAAAGATTGCAGAACCTTGTCTGTGCCTTCAAGCAACTTGTGACAGCAGGGACAAGACTTGGATTCGGGTTGTTTGAGATGTGCAAGGCCACATTAGAGGTGATACACAGTTCACCGGATGAGCCCATGCTGTGTCGGAACAGTAAATATAGATAACTTACATCAGTATTACAATAGTAACCCATCCTCAAAGAACAATAGATGTTAACTCTGCGCTCAGAACGCTGCTTTTGGCAGTAGCTTTGCTTTGTGAATGTAGATATTTACTGTGTTAATTTTTTTTGCAATAACTGTAGATAGCCTCAAAAAGCAATCTTTTTCTTCCCGAGGAAATAAACTGCATATTTTTATGGGCAGGTAAATTCGTTCTGAATTGGTGCAATGTCAATCTATTATGCACATTTCTCATTATTCTTAAATAGTTTCTCTCTCTCTCTCTCAATATTGAAAATAAGGAAATATAAAATATTACATAATATACCATCTAACCTCCAAGCTTTCATCAGACATAACATCAAACCGTATGGGGTTGATAAATGTACCATAGTCTGACATATCAAGTAGTTCATTTTATACGGTATATTGTACCAAATTGTATAATATGAAATCATCCCATGTTTAAAAGTATGTAATATACCAGCAGATGTCATCTCTTGTAATATTTCGGCAAAGTTAATTAAATCATAGTCGCATTCCCTGAAACCTGGCACATTTGTGGAAATGCTGGGAGCATTAGGCCTAAATTTTCAAGAGTGATTAGTGCTTAGAAGTGTATCAAGTTTTGGTGCCCAATTTCAGACAAGCTACAGGGGCCTGATTGTCTAACTACATGGAAAGAAGGGCAAGACACATTTGACATAGATTTAATCAGGCCACAATTGTATTATTAGAAGCCTTGGACTACCCAGAAGATAAGTGTCCAGGGCAGGAAATTCCATGTTAATTTTTGTAATTAGCTTTTAGCAGCTTCTCCCCCACCCTTTTCCATCCAGGGGGTCTCCAGAAAATTTAGTGCTGGGACCTTACCATCTATCACCCCTCATAGGAAGGTTAAGGTGGGATATAAGAATGGGGAGTTGGCTCCTTGCTGAAGCAACCATTGGAGTCTTTAACTGCCCTAGCATTTGCTCCTTTAATGAACACTTCAAGTCCTTTTTCCAAGCCATTGAGTACCTTTTCCTATGGAGGATCTGCACTAGACATCTGCTACAAGGAGGCACCAGCTATTATCTTTGCTGCTTCTGCCCCAAACCCAGTCAGATTCCCAGAAATCTCTTACTGCCGCCCCTTTTATATTGGCCAAAATAAATGGGCTCCAAAGCTTTAGCAGGGAACCCCATCGTCCCTGAATAATTGGTGCCTCAGGATGCCAAACACTGCAAGCATGGATGTCTGAAAACCTGGATCAGCATGAATTCTCCCCCTGCCACCTTTTTTTTTTGTTTTTGTTTTGTTCTGGGCAGTCACAGAACTCTTTTGCACATTCCCCAATTAGTGTTCTTCACTATTTTCTGTAAGAGACAGCTGACTGTGCAGCAGTGGCATGAGCTGGGCTAATAATGTGCTGTTGCTTCCATACCAATGTAGACCTGCCAGCCCTTAAGAACACTAGGTCATCATGTGTACAAGAAAAACAGTCCTGTGCCCACAGATCCATACCCATGTATCCATGGCCAGTCTGCCAACATCTGGAATGGTGACTGAGCATGTGAGGTGGCATACATGTATTGTATGCTTCCGAATGCCAACACCCAATCATCAGAATTGCCTGCGGCTATGTCTACAATGCAGGCTTCTTTAGGAAAAAGCTTTTCTGAAAGAGATCTTTCCAAAGAGTGTGTCCACACTGCCACGGCGCATTGAAAAAGCGATTCTCTTTTTTGAAAGAGAGCGTCCACGCTGAATGGACGCTCTCTCGCATTTAAGGTGTGATTATTATGAATGGAGTGGCCACCAGGGCACCTGTGCTTTTTCCTCCTCTTTCGAAAGAACTCCCTCTTCCCCGTCCACACACGCCTTTTTCCGAAAAAGCTCTTTCGGAAAAAGGCTTCTTCCTCGTAGAAATGTCAGGAAAAACTCCTCTGTTCTTTCGAATTTTTGTCGAAAGAATGTGATTGCAGTGTGGACGTAAATGAAGTTTTTTCGGGAAAAATGGCCATTTTTCCAAAAAAACCTGTGGCGTGTAGACATATCCTGAGTCCCTGCACCCAGCTGCACCACTGTTGTTGTGGCCTCTGACTGAGTGACTGAGAACCAAATACCATGGGGCATAGCCAAGCTCACAGCTTATCTGCAAGATAAATGCTGATCAGTCTCCTTGATGAGTGGTTGTTCACCGCAGGTTTAACATCCCTTTTGGCCCCTCCAAGCCCCCTCTTTGACCATGCCCCTCACAGAAACCAGCTATTAGCTCACTGATCCTAAAAGCACCAAAACTTGCTTTTTAATGCGAGCAAGACAGTTCAGATTCTTGAGAACATCAACTGTGACATGCCCACATGACTGCTGGAGAGTGTCACTGGAATACAAGCACCCTGCCAGCAACCTTTGCGTTCAGACTGAGTGGATATGGATAACCATCTAGCCCACTGCTAAATGTAGCAGCCGGCAGGCGATTCCAAGATTGGTGAGGACCCCATCTTGTCCCCAGGTTCCATGTGGCTGGCAGAATTCACTCAGGTTCTTGGCTGGCTCCTGGTACCAGCCTTGGAAACCTTGTTCCTTAAAAATGAGGCAAGGTATCTGCTTTGCCAGTATAGACCCAAGACAAATAATAGAGCGATAGGCTAATACTTGGGAGCCTATTTCAGGACGCAAGCCCCAGAGATAAATCTGAGAGTTATGTGCAGGCCATTGCATGCAGAGCCCTTGATACCCTGCCTTCAGTTCATTCCCGTGGAACGTTTTGTCTGGATTGTTTTATAGCCTAGCCATGCCCCCACCTATAGAATGTGGTTTGGGTTTTTTTGAGAGAACATTACATACCCCATCCACTCCCGTGATTCCATGTTTTTGGGTATTATTTATAATCCCCGTAAACAGAATCCTAAACCCACAGAATGTGCCTCCCTATCTGTTGTATTAAGGTACTTCCAGTTGAGCCACAGTAAAATTTCCAGCTGAACTGGAAAAGTCTTTGGAAACCTGTGGGCGGCACCTGATGTACTGCTATGCTGATTCCCCCAAGATCCTTTCTTTCCCTCTATGGCATGAAGATGCTGCATGCACCCCAAAACATAATTGCAAACATGCTTGCCCTCGTGGGCACACACCACTTTCCAAAGCCAGCATCCAGCATGCCCTATGCCTTTGTTGCACATCTGTTTTCAGCATTGCCATTGCATCTAGTACCCAGATGAGATGAACATCGGTGCTTCAGGTCATACGGTAGACTTGGAAAACCCCAAATGCTTTCTTAGCTTGTGTGAAAATTCCTGCTGACCGAGGTAGAAGTTTACCTCCCTGGGAGTGCCCTGAGCCATGAACCCAGGGATGCGTGGGTGGGGGGCTGCCTTTGGTAATGAAACTGACACCATCTCCCCCTGACTAGATGCTCCAGCCTAGAACTAGTCCTGTGCCCCAAATTGCATGGCTATTATCCTTCCTGCCAGAGACTCCCCACAACCCTGCTAGATGTGCTCTTCAGCCTGCTGCATGTCAAAGGGAGGCTTCAGGTGCATTCTTGTTCCTTTTATCAAATCTGCATTCCTAGGGCGTGAGTCTGTGACCGCTCTGACTCCTTTTGCAGCAGTTTTTCATCCCCTCCCCTCCAGCCATTAAGCACTGTTCCTTTCTCTCAGCCAGCCAAACACACTGCCTACCCTATTTAAAGGTGCAGGGCAGTGGTTTTCAGACCATAACTGCTTAACACTTTCTGACAAATCTGTGTCATTTTCAAGTGTCACTTTTTTTAAAATTCAGGCCTTATTATGTAAGCTCCAATGAAAATGTGCATTATTTCCTATTGAAATAACGCCTCCATATAGAGATTACATAACAAAAAGACACTTTTTTTTTTTTTTAACAGAACTTTCATCTATGATAGAGGCACTTGGTGCCATAGAAAGGATCCAAAACTTAAGTGGTTTCCATCACAGAAGATTCCAGGTCTGGTATGACCATTAGAGAAGACTTTCCTAACCTGCACAGATGTGTCAGCTGTGACCTCAGCATAGTGAGATTTGACCCCACCAAAAAAACTCCAGTTCCATCCAATCTTGTCTGTCTGAAAAAATGCCTTTAGTCAAAGAGCACTCATTCTTTCCCCCCTCAACTATAGTTCCCGTCAACTTGCATTATGCATCGATAACACAGAAACTTAGAGACATGCCCTCTAGCTTCCCATTGTAATGGGATTAATCATAGATAATTACAATAATAAGTGATAATACTTAGAACATCCTGTTAAACAATACTGTACACACTCAGTGGCATTAAATCTGAAAAAAGAGACTAAATAAATAAATAAGCCGTGCTTTGAAAGGGGGAACATGTCCCCTCTGTTCAGTTATCTCTCCATTGTCTAGGTGTAGTCTGGTTCTTGATTCTCTAGAACCACTGAAGTATTCAAGGGATAAGGTCGCCTTAGGTTATGTCTGCATTGGCAAATCAATGACAAAACCTTTGAGAGGTATTAGAATGATACACCAGAGGCACAGACAAATTTGTGGACCACACATGCCACTACAAACAGTGCTTTGTCGGCAGGAGCGCTTTCCTGCTGACATAGCTAATGTCGCTCATTGGAGATGGAAGTATTTTGTCGGCAAAAGAGGCAAGGAAACAGCGGCTACGCTGCCTGACTTAGCAACCCAGGTGTATCGCTACAGCCATGTATCTAAAAGCTACGTAGTGTAGACAAACCCTAAGTCTATCCTTATTCTGACATAAAGTAGGCTCATTTCAAGAAGGATTTTGTCACAGCAGCCTTTCTGTTTTTTGGACTGCTGAGCTGGAGATCTGTCTTCTAGCTTTTACAATGAAATTCTGGAGTCTTAAATGTGTCCTGGTTTGACGTCACATTTTTAGATTGTTCATCTGTGATATATTGGAAAAATATCACTGAGGTTTAAGCACCTTTGACCATTTCAGTGCATCTCAAAACGTGATGGGAAAACACACGCTGTATTCACTGGTTACAAAAATTAATTACAATAATATTAATATTAATATCACTGTTGCTAAATATCCATGCATTTGGAGCAATATGCTGCTAATATTTAAGTACAGCTAACTTTTTTTTTTCATGTCCTCAATATGATTTCTCAGTATTTTGCTATGTATTCTTTATTTCTCAGTGTGTGTTTGTTGGAAGTTGCCTTTATGGCCAAGATTCTGTTGTTTTATGCCTTATGTACACATTTATACTGTGGCAAATTATAAAACGCTCCTTCTAAGAATGTTTAAAAGTCTCAGGGGGTAGCTGTGTTAGTCTGTATCTTTTTAAAAAAATGAGTAGTCTGGTAGCATCTTAAAGACCTTTTTATTTTTTTATATATAAAAGCTTTTGTAGGCAAAACCCATTGGGTTTGCCCACAAAAGCTCATTATACTACATATATATTTTTGTTAGCCTTTAAGGTGCTACAGGACTACTTGTTGACTTATAAGAATGGTAACGGACACTGGCTTTGGGCAATAGAGGATTTTTGTCCTATGTCTTCATATTTTTCCTCCTTTGAAATCTTAAATTAGATACTTTTTCCTTTACTGTAACAATTACTGTCTGACTCACATTCAGCCTCTTCCCAATATCCACCGAATTCTGACTAAGCAAGTCCAACATCCTTTGAATGAAATCCATACTTCCCTATGGTGTGAAACTGCAAGCAGACAGGCATGTCTGTGGATTAGTGGAAAAAGCCGAAGCAAAATACTGAATCTTTAGCAGTCCGGGGGTTTTTTATTGCAGACATTGTAGGATATCTTCATCTTCTTAGCATTGCTCTTTTTAATGCAAAAAGAAATGTAATCTGAAAAAAGAAATAAAGCAATGGCTTTGACTCTAAGCTTTTCACAATAGGGAATGACTGTGCGCATGAGTGAGGTACCCAAGTAATTAACAACAACAAATCCTCACACACAAACATTGTTTGTAAAAACTACCTTCATTTTAGCCTAGTTCAAGTGCCAGTGTTTATTTAAAAAACACAACAAGAGAGTGGAACTTACTTACATTACATCAGATTATAACACTGAACTCTTTATAATAAAGCACAGTAGACTCAAAGGCCCAAATTGTTTAAACACCATGCGTTGTGCCATTTGTAATTTAGTCTATGGATTGCTGCCTACAGTATGTTAACATTCATATCTTGAGTGCTTTCATAGTGTAAAAATACATGCGAAGAGTTTTTTAAGTAGACGGACCAAGGACATGGGGAAGGGAATAGGCATAATAATTAAATGTTTGAAGGGACAGGTACCTAGTGGTTGATTTGAATATCCATAATCTCTCCTTTCAATGTATTTTCATTCTCAAACCTGCTTCCTTACTCCATGTGTTATCCAAGTCCATATAGTTTGAATTCCCCTTTCTAGATTTACAGCTGAGTTTGAGACGCAAAAAGGGAAAAGATGACCATTTTTAGTTTGCTTTCAAAAGTTGGGACAAGCCGCCTGTGTTCATAAGTACTGGAACGGGAGATGCTGGGGGGTGAGGCTGTAGCACCCCTCGTTTGTAGTGGTTTCCATTACAAACATGGGTTAAAGCTTTTGTTCAATGGCTTTCTGCACCCTCACTATAAAAATTGTTCTAGCACCTATGCCTGGGTGTGCAATAGTACACTCCTGGCTTCAGCCATCAATCCATAGAGACTTGAACAGCTCCTGTCACATGGTGCAGTTTATTCCTGGATTTTTTTAAAAAATAGCTTCCCTGCTATATATCTTTACTTCTATAGCTCTAGTGTGTCCAATAGGCAACATATTCCATGCTTTTACCTCATGAAGAGCGATACCTATGTTTCCATTGCTGCAGGCATTTTCCATTTCCTTTGGCCCCCAGGTCTGATGCAAACCCCACGGCATGCAAATTCATTGTCTTTATGGCTACACAGTGAAGTGTGTTGCTTACCTACATAGCATAGCTGGGTCCAAGAGTGTTACTGTCTTCTGATATCCAGAAGCAAAGCATTTCTACATTTAACTTGGCTAATTGATTATTTTCAGAGAAGCAGTGCTGATGTGAAATGATACACGAGTTGTACAAGGATGGAGTAGGTGTAAAGGTTGTCATCTCTGACTTTCTACGCTCTGTCTTCCAACTATCGGTAAATGATGTAGCTATGTAGTTCAGATGAATAGTATGTGAAAGCTGCTTACATTGGTTGTGAAGAGAGTTTCTGCATGGGATACTCTTAGATCATGGGGTCGACAAAGTAAGGAAGGAGTACAAATATTTTTTAAAGATATTGTCCCGCCATTCAAGACAAATTGACTACTGCTTTTGGTTAGAATATGCAATTCTGGATTTTGTAAGATCCCACTTCTATTCTGAACAGCGAGAGAGTCCTGCAAATCTATGGGATAGTCACTTCAGAGGTACCCGCATCCACAAATGTTGCATGCAGATATTTGCAGCTCATTTTTGCAGATACAAATTTTGTATCTAGAACCCTGCAAATATATGGATATTTGCTTTTTATCTGTGACTCAGTTTTGCAGATGCAAATTTTGTATCCTGTGCAGGGCTCTTTTATATATGTTTAACAGGTAGTAAGCAGATAGATTGAGAGAGTTGATGTATTTATCCGGTCATCAAAATCTGGTCTTAAACAGTGTTTTACATGGTAGATTTTAGTTGTTTCACACTTCTCCCCATCCTCCCCCAATTGGCTAGGTCCTCAAAACCTTCACTTAATCTTTAAGAAGAAAGGAGGCTTTAAGCAGGGGCTTTGCAATTGCGTACTGCTGTGAGAGCTGAAACCGTTAGTTTTAGCCATGTTTTGGTCAGCTGTGGCATAGTTGAACTATATCCCCAAAAATGTTTCAATGCAAATCCATGATTGTAACTAGGAATTGTGTAGTTTTTGTCCTCCTCTACAATGTTTTAGGGAATAGAATGAATTCTAATGATCTCTCTTTTTTTTTATTAAGTAGTATATTTAGTGTTTATGAAGGGAACTGCTTTGAATGCCCTTATGAATGAAGTTTCCACAGAACAAAGCAGTATCTTTTGAAGTTTTTCTACCTCGCTAATGGGTTTCAGCCATATTCTGGAGGTGTCATCTCAGCTGTAGTCTCCAGGCCTATTTAATTCTTGCTGTCTCTGTTGAGGGTGTCAACAAAGGTGTCTGTTCAAGTTTTTCTGTGTGTGATGGGTGTTCTCCAAACTGAATTCATTTTGTGCATGGCATCAAGGTACCCTCAGATAGTGACAATTTTTACTGAGTGAGTTAGGTAGTACGCGTAAGTTTTCTCCGCAGCTTTTGTTGACTTTCCATGCTATATAATAACGTATTTTGCGCAACTTGAGTCACTGAAGTGTCACAAAATAGGGATTTTTGTTGTTGCTAATCCATGGTAATTTCTTGGATAATTGAAATATTGTAGATTTTGGAGGAAATATCAGCTGATTCTTTTAAAGGGTTGTATTATTGGTCACATTACCATTTCTCCCCCCCCCCCTCCGCCCCCCAATCAATAGGTCTCTTTCTTAGCCTAAAACAAGATATGTAATAATCTATTTTTGGATACTGGGAAATACAGTTCAATTTTTTTTAACTATTCCAGGTGAAGATAAAAGACTGAGCTCTTTATTGAGCTGACATGAGTTCAGAATTCATTAGATTACAGACTTTCTTTCAAGCTTTAGATGGGATAGTGAAGTGAAAAACCTGCACTGGATTCTTATGCCTTATTAGCTGTCCTCGCTGTATAATGTACCACAGGAAGTGCTAATTGTCACTCACCATGATTCATGACAGAGTAAAACCTTTAGGAAAATCTTGATTGTTTGAGAGGAATGTAGTAAACAAAATCAGTGGGCTAAAAAGTGTATCTTTCTGTGGTGGTGCTCTTCAAAGATACCTGAGTCAATTCATCCAGGGTCATGATTAAAAAATTTCCTATTTATGGTCAAACTCGAGTCATTATACGTATGCATGTAATTCCTGTGTATAATGCACCACATAATTGTCTCTAAATAGCTTAAATTGAAGTTGTTGCCTTTGTGTAGCTTTTGCATGTAACTCAGATTGGAATAAACTGTCACAAATATTGAGCTGATAAACTATTGTATTTTATACAGTTTTTTATATTTATGTATAAAATGCTTCAACTGCTTGCACATACTGAATTTGTTTTATGCTTTTGGTTTAAAACAAGCATTATGGAACCTAGGGTTTAAAGTAAAATTGTATATGTTTACTATTGTTTGCCTTTGCTCCTTTTATTACTGTGGCTGCTGAAAGTACTATTTTAGAAATCTATTTCTAGCTTAGCTTCATATAAATAAATTCAACACAGTTAGCAGTTGATTAAAACTTTTTGAGGTATAGCCGGATAAACTGGCTAGAAAAGAGTTATCACGAGCTCCAAATTACAATTAAAAAAGATTCTAGGGCTACACATAATGAAATATCTAGACTGACAAACTATTTAAAAGTAAATTGCTAAATAAAACAGCTTTCATGTTTTTTAGTTCGCATTTCAGTAGTGTGATGATTTACCATCTTGGAATATTTCTACTTTTCTCTTGCAGAGAAGTTGGAACAGATGAGTAGAACTTGTTTTTTAATAAGAAAAACTAGTAATATGAAGTTGAAATATACTCTTCAGTGATTTAACATGGTTGTGTGTTTGTTATGACCAGAATTAACTTGGTGAATAATGCAAATTAAACTGTGTGTGTGTATATATACACATTGTGTTCATGTATACCCAAAAATTATTTGTAATATGATGAGATTTGATTTTAACATGCATTTTTTGAAAAATTTGCTTTTTCATTTTTATACATTTTTAAATTTTATGCATGACAGAAGTCAAGAACGTGTGCAAAATTAGCAACATTTACAGTAAATTCTAAGTTAAGTAAAGGCATGAAGTTGTAGCGATTTGAGAAAGCAATGTGTGCTAAAGTCTTATTTTTTTTTCATATGCTTTTCTGAAATACACCTATGAAGGTGAAAGGGTTACATAAGCATATGAAAACATTAGTATTAAGAACTTCATGAACAAATTTTGCTTTGAAAACCTAGGTACTTCACAGGTACATGTAACTGATAAAATCTTTTTGTAGTTGTCAAAACAAGCATAGCTAACTTTGTACATTTTCTATTCTAACTAAAAGCACTTTGACAGTCTAAAACCCAGTATATCAATAGGGAAAGCAAACAGACTATTCATTTTACCACCCAGGATTCATTAAGAGTTTTGACACTTTTTGAAATATATCACTTCAAAACAGTGAGACACTGATGATTAAAAGTTGTTACTAGCAGAATCTGTGGTGGTTACCGATTATTTTGATATTTCATAGCGATTCCTTTGTGTGATGGAATTGTCTTGTCTGAAGAGTGAGGTAGTTGACCACATGGAGCGTATCTGCGTGTCTCATTGTAGTCCATTAAGTACTTTCTATCCCGCTAAGGTATCTGGAAAAAAAGAGAAGAAAGGAGAGATAATGCTAACCTAGTTGTTGCTTGGTGACTGTTATTGTTTGGAGTCTACCTGTCAGTTCTCAGTTTGGTTGATGTGTGGAACTACGTTGCCCTGATGTCTAAAGTCACTCACAATTAACTTGAACTAGAGATGCTGCCAGTGCAGCAGTGGTTTGGAAAGATAAAGTAGACTGCAATGACCTGATATTTGCTTTCTCAGTCTGGGAAAATTACCATGTGTTTGTCAATGGAATGCACTATGCTCAGGCATTCTAGAGAAACATTGCATCAGGCCATTTTATCCAACTTGGCCTACAGGTTTTTGGGGAGTAATTATTTCTCCATTGAACAGGCCTTTATAAGCTGTTCAGAAACCACAGATGTGTCAATGTACAGTTAGCCACCGAAGATCAGTACAAATATACACTTTTCCTTTATTAAAACATTTTGCCAATTGCCTCAGAGGAACCAGCAATACCAACCTGATTACAGTAGCTGACGCGTGGAAAAGTCTGACACAAAATTATCAGCTTTTCAACAGTAATATTTACAGTACTACTAATGCAGTCCTCAGACCTCTGAGGCCTTGTCTTTACTCTGCAAAAGACTGACACTGCTGCGATCTATCTTCCGGAATTCGATTTAGCAAATCTAGTTAAGATTCGCTAAATTCAACTCAGAGGGTGCCCCCACTGGCAGCCAGTACTCCTACTCTTGTGAGGAGCAAGGGAAGCCGACGGGAGCACTTGCTCTTGTTGGCCTTTCGCCGTGAGGATGGCGCCACGCTCAGCTTAAAGTAAGCAGATTCCAGCTGTGTATTCTACGTAGCTGGAGTTGCATACCTTCAGCCAAGCTTCCGGGTCTAGTGTAGGGGTCTAGTGTAGACCTCGCCTCAGGTGCTGGCTCTCAGCCAGAATTGTGGTGCTGTTGGGTGGGGGATGGCCAGCAAACAGAATTCAGAGGCTCTACTGATCAGCACCAGTGTTGGGATTGCTGGGATCCATGGCAGAGAGCCTACCACCCCCTAGGGTTGAAACAGAAGCCTGAGCAACTTAGCTTTGTGGATTCCCTGGGAGGTTGCCCTACTTGCTACCCACTAATGCAGGCCCTGACTCTTTTATATGCAGAAAGCTCTGTGGAGTTTTTAGACTGAGAATCACTGTTCTTGGCTTATGTCTGTACTACAACCAAAGGTGTAATTACTAAAAATAATGGAAGATGTGGCATTGCAGGCTTCTGCATGGGCAGCACAGGTGAGTATGTATGCAGGGGGCTTAGAATCATAGAATGCTAGAACTGGAAGGGACTTTGAGAGGTCACTGAGTTGAGTCCCCTGCCCTCACGGCAGGACCAAGCACCATCTAGATCATCTGACAGGGGTCTGTCTAACCTGCTCTTAAATATCTCCCGTGATGGAGTTGCCACAACCTTCCGTGGCAAGGCGGGCTTGTAACGCCTGCGCTGATGTGTAAGACCCTATGTCCTTACTGTACTTCTAGAGAGTTAGCAAGATTAAGGTTAGCATGAGTATGTCTATACAAGCCCTAAATTACACCCCCCTCTGTTGCAGTGCAACCATAACCAAAGGTCTGTTGAGCATTCTGTCCCTGATCCAGGAAAGACAAGGACATGTATGATTTGTCCCAGTGAAGTCAGTGGCACTAATCATATGACTTGAGTTAGTTGGCATGGGTCTGATCTGTGACATGGTACTCAGCATTTTTCAGGGTGAATTCCATAGTTCGTCCATATAAAAAGTAATTTTGTCTTGCTCTTTTGTCTGCATGTTTGACTTGGAACTCCCTCCCCCTTTCGGTCAATATTTATATTTTCGGTGGATAAGAGTAGTTGTGTATGTATTTTTTTTTTTTTTTGTCCTTTTTCCTGTGACGGCCAAAAAGGTGGCTAATTGTGGGCTGGGTATTGTAGGATCTAGAGACGGCTGACTTGTCCATATAAGTTAGCGATGCAAATATTAATTGAAGCGTATTTCAGATGAGCCTGAAGTTCAAAGATTCTGTTCTGGGCTCTCCAGCCTTACCCTAAATACATCTACAGTTATATCCAAGGAGAAGTATGGGTTACTAGTGCATATAGAAGTGTCTAAGTAAAGTGTCTGAGTGAGAGAATTGTTGTGAGCCCTTTAACTGTGTCACTTGGGTAGGGCTCCAGAGTAAGAGAGTTTCTAATTGATGGATGTCCAAGTTCATAGACATGGTCAAAACTCTGCAGTCTTATCCACTTTTTTCTTAATCTATTAACTGATCTGCTAGAACTGAGTGTGCAAGCCATGTCTATTCTAGAAAATGGCTGCTTTGTGTGTTTAAAAAAACAACTTGTCTTGCACATTGCTTCCAACTATCCTTCTCAGTAGTACAAAACTGAACATTTTTTTTCATGGAAATGTGAGGCATCTGTTAGCCGTAGATTGTGTGCCATGGTGAATTCAGAGTTAAAATGCATTTGTCTTCATGGCAGTTAGAATAATGCCCTAGTGACCAGTTGCCACTTAGACATAAAATTTCAGGTATTCAAAATATCTCTTCAGTTATATGGGGACATACAGTGGCCCTCCTTCACCCTAGGTTTTGACACACACAGTTCAAAATGCTCTTAGAATTAGGGATGTGAAGGACTAGTCGACTAGTTGCTTCCCCCCCTTGCTGCCTCTTAGAGGCAGCAAGGAGGGGAGAAAAGGGGAGTACTTCAAAGCAGCAACACCGCATGGAGCCCGGGTTCAGCAGCTCAGTGCAGCGCTGCTGCTTTGAAATGCCACAGGGAGCCCAGCTCCAGGTCAGCTGGGGCGTTTCAAAGCAGCAGCGCTGCATGGAGCCCGGGGTCAGCGGGGGAGTCCCCAGCTGACCCAGTGCTTCGGCACTTTCCACCTTTCCCAAGGGCTGTTGCATTTTTGCATTGACTATTCAATTAGTCAATAGGGCACCTCTGCCTTTGAAGTGTAGCATCAACTATTCGATTAGTTAATTACCCGATACTTAACATCCTTACTTAGAATCTCTTGATACCATTACCCTCTTGCAAGCGTCACAATTTGGATAGTTGCAGAACTTCTAGGGTATATCTGCACAGCAGTGCTTAACTCGAAATAAGCTACGCAAATTGAGCTACGTCAATTGCGTAGCTTATTTCGATAGCTTATTTCGAAATATGGGGTGTCTACACAGCACTTATTTCAAAATAGAGCACGCTCCTTCTGACTTCCCTTGCTCCTCGTACGATGAGGGTTACAGGAGTCAGACTAAAAAGTCCTCCAGCTTGACAGTATTTCGACATTATTTTGAAATAACTGCCTGCTGTGTAGATGCGGACTAAGTTATTTTGAAATATGGCTAGTTATTTAGAAATAATGTTGCTGTGTAGACGTACCCCCTAGATCACTTAATGCCATTCTGAAACATCGAACAGAGACATGTCTGTTGGGAAAAGATTCTTACATTTAAATAAGAACTTTATTAAGAATTCATGAATAATGGAATGGTATTACAATGAACTTGAGCATGCCACTCTTTTTTCCATTTCAAGTATGTTCCTTCCTACAGTGAGAGTTGTAAAGAAAGGAAATTCATTACTGGGAAAAACAGGATTACTTGAATAACAGTCTCTCGTGTTCTCGTAGCTGCTAGTGTGAAAGTGACGATGAAGTATCGTAGGCGAAATCCTTACTTTATCTGAAAATGTCTGTTTAAAATGCCACCTAATATTATATAACACAAGCAAATTGCCTAATATCGGCATCAGTAACACAACAAACAATGAAGATTAGAAGCTTCGGAGGGGTAGAGTTAGTCTGTAATTGGAAAAACCTAAAAAACAACAAATAGTCTTTAAGGTGCTGCATGACTAACAAAACATGTAGATGGTATCATGCGCTTTCGTGGGCACAACCCACTTCTTATTAGGTGAGGCTTTCCCGGATTATATGTTCAAACCTGAAGAGAATTTGTTAATATGGAAAGCAGAGTTTTTAAAAAAAAATATAGATGAAGCAAAATTTACCTGAAGGGAATATCTGATTTTTATTTTTTATTTTTTTTGAGTACAGAGAGATTAAAATGTGTAGAATATTGTATTTCTTGGTGGGGTGCTCATGGGATGCCAGCTGTACCGATATGTTCAGATATTTCTGACACCATAATCATGCTGTAGTTCACGCCACCGGCTTAGTATCCATATCTTTGTTTGATGTCACAATGAGAATTTTTTGTTTTTCCTCAGTCAAGTCATTTTTATGTACTAGCGTTTCAACTGGAGAGACAAACAACTAATATTTTTCTGGTGCATAAAAGATGTAACGTCACATTTAAATGTATTGTAAAACATTACGCACATCTGTAATTATATTACTTAAAAATAAAGCCTTCCATCCATTCTAAGATCTTTTGATGTCCCTTTCCCGCTGACTCTATTTTTTTTCTTGTTCCCACTTACGTTAATGTGAAGAGACAGTTGAGTAAATGCACAATGAACTTCAAAACCTAGTAATTGTTTTTCAGAAAGAATGAAACTTGTGAATTAGATATGGATTGTAAAAGAACACCAGAGCTGATTAGTGTTCGTTAGGTTTGCCTGCTGGACCGTTCTGACACCTGTCTTCCAGCTTTCTCCATAAATGCCATTGCGGATCCCTCTATACTGCCAGTCACATGACAGCTAGGGAGAACTTGTGGGTGGGAGTTAAAAGACTCCTAGTGAACCTTGTCAGGCTTAGCAATTCATGAAACTCGACATAAAAGGAAACATTAAACAAAGATGAGTTGAATCCATTTACATGCAAACTCTAGTTATCTGTGAATATCTCTGTACAGAAATAAAGCATGCAATGGGTAAATGTTGAAAGGGTTACTGTTTTTCTTTTTAGGGTGTGTAAATGATGAGTGTTGCAAGATTTGGGGGGAAAGGAATAAGCCAACTTTCAAGGCACTGAAAAATTGCTTTTTAGGAAAAATCTGTTTCATCCTAACCATCTGCTTGCGTCTTGTTTACAGCACAGCGTGCCAGTTTGTGCTTATTAATCATGCTTACACAAGTATCTTAATTACTCCCTGTGTAGCTGCTCTGTCTTGAACTCAGAAGTTGACCTTTCTCTTTTTATTCCTTTAAATCATTAATCATACATAATCAGCGCCAACGGGGCAGAGCCATGGAGAAGGCTACCCAGGTTCTGAAAGCACACAAACCAGTCCTGGGAAGCCATGTAGATGAGTGACTCCATTGCTAGCAGTCAGGCATATCTTAATTAATGACTTCTTTGTCTGTACGTATGCACACATGTACCCTGATTCTATTTTTTCTCCTTTGCTTGTATCTACCTAGAATTCATTGAGTCAGTTTATTACACTGACAGTCATAAAGAAGAACGTGTCTGCATTTAAAAACATGCAAATAATCTAGAAGAGCTGATAAGGAAACAGATCATTTTGTCAGATATGAATTCCTTCTCAATGTGCTAGTTAAATTTTCTAGAGTGAGCTGTATGGATTTTAAAAGAATAACATTATGATCTCCTTTCAGAACAACACTTTTGAAAGTTGCAAATATGTCTGAGGTGAACGTGTGTGTGTGTGTGTGTGTGTGTGTGTGTGTGTGTGTGTGTGTCTATATACACACATCTTTAAAAGGGGAGGATTTCTGATATGTAAACCTCATTATTTTCACTGGGAGCACCATGCACAAAGCAATTTTTTTCTTCAGAGGGGTCAAAAATCAGAAAATTGCAGCATTCAAAAAAAAAATTGATGGAAAAAAGTGGGGAGTAAAAGATTGAAAGAGCATGGCTAGAATTTCAGAAAAGCCTTCTGGTTTCCAATATACTAGACAAATTACAGTATGCAAAAGTAATTTTGCCTGTCCCTAAACTCTTCAGTATGATGAAAATTCTATCGATACTATACAAAAGGAGAAATCTGAACCACTCTGTCTACTCATTTTGTTGTCTTAGATTTTTGTAGGTATGGAAAGAAGAGACTTAAGATTTTGTTGCAACATGACATGCATTTTTTTGTCTGTCCCTATTGCATTATTTTTGGTTTTGCCATAAACACTAGTTTAATGTTTTAATATGAGTTTTTGAATTTGCTATCTAATCTATTATGCTCACTCTTGGTGTGAAAATCTGTAGAGAAGCTTTAACTAGAGTACAGGCTCCCACTAACGTTGAATTATAGTTTTCATCATCATACCGTAGCTTTGGTTTTATATTTATTGTCATTACATGAAAAATACTCCGTTCTAGCTAACGTGAAACAGAAAAATGTAAAGGGGGGGGGGGGAAATCTATCAACATAAACCAGAAAATCTACATAGTGAACAACACCGAATTCAGATGCCATTCCAAATGTAACAGGAATATATATCTTTGAGGGTTTGATTTATATTAAAAAATTACTTGTTCATGAGGTAAAGAAATAAATCAGTTAGCACTGAATGAGGTGAATTAGCTAGATGTTTCATCCAGTTAAGCATGTATATTTGACTGGCCATTACTCTGGGAATTTTTTCTTTGATGTATGAAGTGACAATTCTATCTTGTCTCTGAAAAGGGCTCCATGAAGCCGCTCTGTGTATTTCTAGTATGTAGGCGTGACAGTTGATCACTGTAATCTTACTTTATATTTTAGAAATGTACCTGTATGTCCATCTGTGTCAGTTGGTTCCAGAACGTTTCCTAAACAGTAAGAACTAGGATCGCCAAATCTAGTATGTAGCTTACCTCTTATCATAACTTAAAGCAACCTAAGGGGTTTATTGTGCCAGGAAAACAGGATGTGCCTGGAATGGGATTGCTTCTCATAAAACCAAACAGAAAAGAGATCAAACTAAGAAATGTGGAGTTATTGCTCCCTTTTGGCACAGCAAAATCAATGCTTCAGATTTGAAAAGTAGAAGAAAATATTGAAAACCAAATTGACTATAACCCTTTTTTGATACAATGTAGTAAATGACGAGTTTATAAAGATGAAGATACAAAATACATTTGATGGAATTCCTGAATTACAGACGTGAGCAACGCCGGGTAAATCTGCTAGTTAACGTAACATGTAACCAACTTCATTGGCCAAAGTAATAATTGGAGAGTTAGGACTGAAACGCTTGGATTGTGGATCTTGGATTGTGTAACACTCACTTGCCTTAAACTACTTGCTTTTGGAAATATCCATGACTTCAGGAACAGTGAATTAATCATTTTAAAGCCATACTTGGCAGAAAATTACTACTACCTACGTGTTCACTTCTGCCCCAACGAAGGCAATGAATTTTGTCTCCTTTTGTGTAAACAGAGCTATTGTGGAATTCCTCCAAAATGCTTTTGCTAACATCCAGGAGCCTATGGGGGGGGAAGCTGGATAGCTCTTTCCAAAGTAATCTCCGTCAAAATGTATATTCTAACTTTTTCTTCCATAATCTCTCACTATTTTCTAAGTTGTGTAAAGTATATTGGTTTAGAAAAATACCATTATGGTTTTGATCTGCATTAATCATAGTTGTCAGAGGAAAGTTTTATGGCTTTTCCTCTTTAAACTTGATACCCTAACTGGTTTTTCTGACATGCTCTAGCCATAGCCTGTCTGTCATAATGGCATTTTACCATAATTGCCCATCACACTGTATGTTACTTTAAACTTCACATCTATCTGCCAAACACAAATGGGTTTGGAAAACCTAAAGAAAGGATCACTTTTTTTCCTTTTAAAAACACTTTGGTTAGAAGGAATTAACCCAGCTAAGACTGCATGTTTGAAATTGTGCAAGGCAAGGGGACAGACCACTCAGAGTAATATGCAAGGGTCAATTTTTATAAGAAAAATATGAATTCAGATTACGAAGAGATTAAATGAGCGGGTTTGAATTTAAATGAGCTCACAATTTTAGAAATTAATTCTTAAATTACTGGTGGGGGTGGGGGAGAAGAGAAGAACAGTTTAGAATGGGGATGGGCGAAGAGCGTTGTATCACTTTGACTTTCCTTTGTGCCCAAGTTGCATAAACAGGACTTAAGCTAGCTTACTTTAAAGTGAAATTGATGGAAATTTGCTTTAATTGGAATTGGGTTAAGCCTTTGGATTGTGAGCTATTTTGACAGGGACTTTGTATGGCTTTATGTTTATAAAGCATTGACAGTGGCATGCTTTGGAACACTAGAAATAACAAACTCTTGTTACCATAACTATACTTTCTCCAAAATGATGAATGAGTATCCATGGTAGACTACATCAGCTGAGGTGAGGAACCGATTCCTTTTGTCAATCCATCCAACCCATGCCCTTCCTTAGACAAGGTAAATTTAGTACTGCCACAGGCCTGGGAGAAGCTTGAATGTTTCTTGGAAACTTGTGTTTCCAAGTGAGCACCTCCGTTGTGTAAGATGTATGGTAGGTTAAGGACATTTATTTGTGTCAAAGCCTTTCCCAAGACATGTATCAAAAGAGACCAAGCTGGTTAAGAGTATCTGTGCGAGGCCTGGATGTGCTTATTCCTTATGCCCCGAATATATGCTTGTGAAGGGTTGTCACACCACTACAGTGATGATGTCACTGGTTGTGACTCATCCCTTCAGTGTATGTTTTTCACTATTTGTTAAGATCTGAATTTAGGATGGTCTGACCATGTTACATTGGCTCCATTTTCAATAAATAATTGTGGGGGCATTCGTGATGTACCGCACTGCAGTCAGTGTGCTAAGCCCTAAGGCAAGAGCAATAGATTTAGAATACCTTTATGAATACAAATATCTGTGTTTAGAGGGGGGTCTGAGTGTCCTGGCATGCAAGGTCTTCCATTTACCAACAGAACATTTGTAGCATGGGCAGACCCTAGTGTAAACTTCTTCATACTGCTCTGTGCTTCAATCCTCTTCTAGTAGTGAGAATATGGCTGACTTTTTCAGGCACATCCAATCCTTTGGCTTCTTAACTGAGACTTTAAGCCCAGATGCTTTTGGGGTCGGAGGCTTTTGTGATGTGGCTATGTAGTTCATTAGTTATTGGATAGATGGTAACCGTTTAACAACTGGATGGTAACTATTTTTGGTCCGGGCTGACCTGGCCCGGATTTGAACAGGTAACCGAGAGATGTAAGACTTCATAGCAGTGTTGTAAAACACTGGACATACAGTCGGAAGACCATGGTTTTCTACCTGGTGCTACCACTGACTTGCTGTGTGACTTCAGTCAAATAATTTCACTTTTTGTGCTTCTTTCCCCTCCTGCCCACTGTCTCGTTTGCTTATGATTTTAGGAAGGAACTCTCTCAGGTTATAGACTAACAGATGTATAGGAGCATAAGCTTTTGTGTGCAAAGACCCACTTCATCAGATGCATGTAGTGGAAATTTCCAGAGGCAGGTATAAATATGCAGGCCAGAATAAGGCTAGAGATAATGACGTTAATTCAGTCAAGGAGGGTGAGGCCCACTTCTAGCAGCTGATGTGGAGGTGTGAACACCAAGAGAGGAGAAACTGCTTTTGTACTTGGCTAGCCATTCATAGTCTTTGTTTAATCCTAAACTGATGGTGTCAAATTTGCAGATGAACTGTAGCTCAGCAGATCCAGACTAAAACAGCTACCCCTCTGAAACTTGTCTCAGGTTGTGTCTGTACAGAAGCTATCCAAGTACTGTTCCCTCTTAGTTGGGGCTATTAGACTCAGTAATTCTGTTCTTTTGAGCCACTAGGCTTTTCTTATTTTTTTTCCAATGCACACATGAATCTAGATAAAACCTAGCTTCAGTTTTCACTTGTTTAACAGACACTTCTGCAGAGAAATCTGTAAAAACAGACCACTCCTGTTTTCAACTGTCTTAAAAGGAGTACCCTCCAACCATATGTAATAAAATTGTTCGCAACGTATTGCCTCTGTTAAGCAGCTGCTACTGGTTGCTTTTTCCATGTCCACTTTAGACACACATCAGTGTATTGAATCATGTGCAGGGCCAGATTAAGGGGGGGGCTAGACTGGCAGCTGCCCGGGGCGCCAACCTATGGGGGGCGCCTGATGGCAGCTGTAAGGGGCGCCACGCGCCCAGGGCCGGGGGCTGCACAGCGCCCCTTAGAGGTGCAATCAGGTGCCGCATGCCTGATTGCAGCTGTAAGGTGCGCAGCGCGCCGGGGGAGGCGGGGCCATGCATGCGCTGTGTGCCCAGGGGCGGAGCCACTCATGCGTCGCGTGCCTGCTGCCCGGGGCGCAGGAATGGCTCGAGCCGGCCCTGATCATGTGATCTAATAAGGATAAAGGTTTTACTGACTTCAGGATTTGAAATGGTGCTTCAAAATCCACCATAGTCTCTGAGCACGTTCATTAGTCAAGGTTATCCCTTCCACTTAAGGATTCCTGTAATTTAAGCAACTTTGCAGCCATTTTTGGAAGTTGCAAAAGTTTAGAATTGTGTTTGACTCATTCCTTTTAATGCTGGCAGCGCTATTTCCTTTTCTTTGCTTATGCAAATGTTTGATGGTTGTTGGCACCCCTCTTCCCTGTGGAGACTGAAATGAAATGTGCCTATTTCCCCATGTGTTGTTTCTATGCCGGAGCGCAAAGGCCATTACGTCCTGCATTTTCTTTATAAACCAAACGCAGGTTGACGTTTGTTCTTTGAGAGTCTTCTCTTCAAACTGTCTGTTCAGTTCCCTTTACCTGTTTGCCTGAGATGGGAGGAAGAGTCATCATCTTGTCTACTCGGAAAACTTAGAGATAGCTGTTGCTTTTTTCCAATGGCTGGCTACCAGCAGACATGAATATGTATAGGACTGCTAATGGGAGAGTTGTGCTTTGGGGGCTGGATTACCTCACACCTATGCTTTGGAATGTATGCCTTTGTGGTTCCCATCACTGGGATAAAATGCCCTGGTATGGGTTGTGAGGTGTGATGGTACCTGCTAGTTTCCCAAGGGTGGTGGTGGGGGAGGTATTTTTGAGGGAAAGCTGGGAGTAAATTTGCCTTAAGTCAGGCTTTCTCTTTCAGGAGCTCTTTCCAGGAGAAGCTACATTTTTAGAAAAGTTCATTATGATTGGTAACTTTCATTTTCAGGCAGATTTAGAGATGTTACAAAGGAAGTTCTCTTCATTCGGAGTAAATAAAAAGCAAAAGCAAAATGTTTCAACCCGTAGGCTCCCATCTGTGCCTTTTTAAAATATGGCAATCCTCTGCATCCTTTTTTATTTCTTTTTTCTCTTATTTTAGCTTAGATTTATTCTTCTGTTTTGCAGAGGGTAATTTCATTATTTGGACTTAACACTGTTCTACTATCCCCTCCCTGAACGTTTGATAGCCCATTATTATGAATTTCTCAGCCATCCAGAATAAAATTTTCTTAAATTCTTGCACCTCTGGTTTTTTTCATACGTTTCTAATTGAAGCATTTTGTTTCCAGTAGCCCCACCACTATAGACAATGGTGCTTTATTTCTCCCTTTTCCCATCAGCTTGTTTTAGTCATTTGCTTTTACTTAGTTTTCATGGTTCTATGTTTAAGTTTTCATTCATGTAATTCCCTCTCCTCAATTCTAGTGTTTAAATTTTAATAAGGAATCTTCTTGTATTGCCCCTTCTTGATGTTTAACTGCTTGACTATCTCTAAAATATCTTTACAGTCTTGATTGTGTGAAGTGTTCTGTTGGTGTCACATCTTATCTCAGGTCTCTGTAGAGCTGAAAGAAAAGAGAAAGTGTGTGTGTAACCAATTAAATGCTTGCTGAAGAGAAGTCCGCAGGATTTTTGTAACTTTGCCAACTCAGAGTTTCACAGCATTATTGCAGTTCAGGTTGCAAGAAGTTTGCTTTGCTTCTTTATTGAAAACTTTATAAAAATGCATACAACGTATGTTTACATGGGCTAATTCATGGAGTGACAGATCAACAGATGGGAGAGTGATTGGCCACTCCAGGAGGAGGACTCAAATAGATAAACTGTCAGAAAAGAGGGTTTTTTCTTGCAAAATTACTAGGTATTGATAGTGAATTAAAAAAAAAAAAACCCAGTTCTTCTAGTATGATGAAAAAGGCTTATATTTACCATTATAAAACTCAAGATGGTTAAGAAATCTGGAAACCAGAAATTTATTGGCTGTTCTGATGCTAGGGAGGAAAGATTTTTTTTTTTTTTTCTCTCTGATCATCTCACTTTACATTTTCTTCTTGAGACATAGTGTTGGCAGGTAATGGTAAAAGTGCTTATATTAATCACTCATATTTTTGCTCCATTTAAATCATATTTACAACGATTCAAGTAGGCGCTGCAGTGTGACATTTCCATATATGCAATGAGATGCTTTGGTAAATGGTATTGTGTGAATACAATATACTGCTTAATAATCCAAACCTATTATTTCCCCTTGGATATGTGTAGGGTACTGATAATGAGGGTCTTAACCTCTCCCCCCCACCCCCCGCCCCTTAAAAAAAGCCCCAGAGATGTGATTTAGACCTATATCTTGGATCTAAATGGAACTTTTGCTCCGAGTGTGAACTTTACAAATCCAACCTCTGTCTGCTAAATACAAACAAATCTATTCTTCAGAGGGGTAGCCAAGTTAGTCTGTACAGGATAAACTTAAAAAACAACAAATAGTCTGGTAGCACTTTGAAGACTAACAAAACATGGTATTTTTTAAGTTAAATCTATTCTTGAGAGTCGTAAGGGTCAAACCTGCAAGGTCCCCAGAGATGTAGCTAAGTTTCTGGAGAGTTAAAGCCCAGAGAAACCGGGGAACTCTGTAGCTATGCTCCTGTTAGCTTTTGCTGTTGAATGTTCAGGAGTTTTGTGTCCAGTTCTTTGAGCCCGGGGTTGTTTCCCAGGTTTTAAATGTCCCTCACAAGCTTTGGAAAACTAGTTTGAAAAGTTAAAAATTGAACTTCAAGGTGACATGGTCATTGTATTGGTCACTTCTTCCCCGTTAAAGGAGTCAGTAACCGGTTAGAGGAGATGGCATTCATTCTTGCTGTTTCACTGAATTTATTACTATCCATACCTGCCTCAGTGTTCCTTCGATTGAAGAGCTTGTCCTAACGTTAGTAGGAAATATATTTCTCTACTTCCCTTTCCTGTGCCCAATTTATCTTTTAGAAGCAAATCCTAGACTCTGAACATGGAGCTGTAGTAGTTGGGGATTTACTGCCTCCTGCAGTGCTGTTTCTCCAGTGAATGGCCTGTAGCAGATTTTCATAAAGTTCAGGGAACCCTTTGCGCTTGGCCTCATTCCTAATGTCTTTCTCTTCTGCAGGGGAACCACAGTGTTTAAACAGGGTCACAGCTCTATTTAGCAATAGGGGGTGGAAGTAGGATTTAGCCTTATGTTCTGGTCTGACTGTGCATGTATCTTTTAAAATAAAAGTCTTGACTTCTCTGCTGTTGAACTATCACATGTTGGGTTTGCCAACATCAGACCCGTCTCTGTATTTGCACCTAATTCTGGAATAGGCTTCTGTATGTGGTTTTTCAGTGGTACATAGTCTGTGGTACATAGTCTGTTTTAAAAGGTTCTTGCTGTGTATGAAAACAAAATAGATGGTATCGTACCTTCAGAGAAGACTGAGTGAATGCATGGGAAGGAAAAGAAAAGTAATACTGCAAAACAAGCTTTGTTTTTATTATAGGATCAAATGAATGTATGTTGTTGACAAATGTCTAGAGAAGTGAATCTTAGAGAGGAAGAATTTCTGTACTGGTGTGAGACCTTGTGCCCTGGTGGATGGGTTGTTAGATACTGCTCTGTCTGAGCGTGAATGTAAAATGATTTGGGGGAGTGACTCCACTTACTGACGGGCATTCTGTCCTGCCCTGGCTGGCAGACTCTCTGACATTGCTATGGAGAACCTGCTGATGGCCAGCAATGACTCTGCTTTTTTTTGTCTGCGTTGAGATGGGGGTCAATCAGGTAACTCAGTCTCTTAGGCCAGGAAGGTCAGGTTGAAGTACGCAACTCTAGCTATGTAAATAACGTTAGCTGGAGTCGACATACCTTAAGTCAAGTTTGGTGACATCTTCACAGCAAATTCTCCTGTCGGCTTCCCTTATTCCTTGCAAATTGAGGAGTACTGGCATGAAAGGGGGGCATCCTCAGTGTTTGATTTGACTAGACCTGTTAAATCGAATGCCAGAAGATTGATCTCTGGCACGGCAAGTGCAGACATGGCCTTAGAAAAACCAAACCATCTCAGATCTGGTAATAGTGGAAATGAAAGGAAGGGAAGAAGAAAAGCTGTCATTACTAGGGATGTGAATGACTCATCGACACACTAGTTGATTAGTTGCTTCCCTCCCCTCCCACCGCCCTTGCTGCCTCTATTGGAAAGAGGCAACAAGGGAAGGGAAGAGGAGATGGTGCTTCAAAATGGCAGTACCGCATGGAGCCCAGGGCCAGACCCTGGGCTTCACACAGTGCTGCTGGGTTGAAATGCTGCATCCAGCCCAAGGCCAGCTGTGGAGTCCCCAGCTGGCCCAGGCTGCACATGGCATTTCAAAGTGGCAGTGCCATGTGGAGCCTGGGGTCTGCTGCTTTGAAATGCCACATGCAGCCCAGGACCAGC
The DNA here is from genome assembly GCA_032595735.1 of Pelochelys cantorii. Classification (NCBI taxonomy): domain Eukaryota; kingdom Metazoa; phylum Chordata; order Testudines; family Trionychidae; genus Pelochelys; species Pelochelys cantorii. The sequence goes on from CM064333.1 coordinate 7,227,428, forward strand.
TGGGAGTCTCCAGCTGGCTCGGGCTGCATGCAGTGTTTCAAAATGGCAGCGCCGTGTGGAGTCTGGGGTCAGCTGGGGACTCCCCGCTGACCCCGGGCTGTATGCGGCACTGCCACTTTGAAATGCCGTGGGAACACGGAGTCAGCGAGGTTCGGTTTGAGTTCCCTCCTGACCCTGTGTTCCCCGCAGCATTTTTGCCGTTGAAGTGTAGCAACAGCCCTGGAGAGGTGGAGGCACCCTTATCAACTAACCAAATAGTCAATGCAAATTGCATCGACTATTCGATTAGCCAATTAATCTAAATTTAACATCTATTGTCATTATCACCTTCTATGCTTCCAGACTCTAACATGACACTCAAGTAGAGCAATGACCAGAGGAGCCTGAAGGGAGGCTAAGCAGAGAGGGGAAGGCATGTAGTAAGGAGGGAACGGCAGAATAACTGGAATTTTGTAATATAGACAAACATATAAAGAAGGGGGAGAGACTCGGAGTAGCATTGTATTCAGCTTCTCTTTCTCGATCACTTACCTCTCCTTCCCTCCTGCATAATTTCAAGCCTCAGTACTGTGCTACCCCCTCATAATGCCATAATAGAGATTGACATAGAACATAAGAAGCTGCTTATTTTCTTGTGCCCATAGGATCCATCCTCGCTTGTCCTGTTGCCAAGGGGTGTTTGAAAGGCCAAAGTATGTTGGAATTTGAAAAGATTGGTGGAGAAAGTCCATGTCAGATTCAAGAGCAGGAAACCTCACACATGGAATAGTTTATACCTAGGATAATGAAAGAACACAGCTGTCATGCAATTTTAGTTGGCTCATGCACAGAGCAATTATAAGAGCAATAACTCCAGTAATGATCAGCCAGACTGTTATGATGATATCTTGCAATACATCAGCAGTGGCTTTTATCAAAAACCATTAAAAAACAAGCTTAGATCACTTGCGATCATCTTGACACACACATGTCTCTACCCTATAGGATAAGTGAACATGTAGAGTGTTCATTGCTACTTCAAGTGACCATACATAAAAATGTCAACTTTTTTTTTAAAATTTGGGCTAAATTCTTAACTTATTGTGATGTTCTGGATGTTTATAAGAGCAGAATTTGTCCCTTTCTAATCATATTGTTGTCAAAATATCTTTTCTGAAAGCTTGAATGCTGGTAAATGTCTTACATTTTTGATAATCCAAACAAAAATGGTTGTGAAAACTTCACTTGAGCCAACATAAACAGACCAGCTCAATTGTGTTGCGTATTCCATATTTCAATATGGAATACAAGTGTTAAAATGGATTCTTAGTTTCCTATGACTAAAATCCTTTGTGAATAAAAAAGCCTTATTCCAGGTAAATGTTTTTTTGCCCCACAACAGAGTTCAATACAGTATCATGGGAGGGGGAAGGGAGAAAGTAGCCTGACTACGTATGTGAGTATCTGAGTGAGTGGGATTCTAAACCTGAGGGGTAGCTGTATTAATCTGTAACTTTGAAAACAACAAGTGATCTATGCCATCAAATGCCAACAATGCCCCTCTGCCATATAAATTGGCCAAACTGGACAGTCTCTATGGGAAAGAATTAATGGACACAAATCAGATATCCGAAAAGGTAACACCCAGAAACCTGCTCGGACATTCATTAATGGATCCCAAAGTCACCGTGTTGTTTCAGGCCAATTCCACAAGCCGAATACACAGGGAAGCGCCGGAACTTAGCTTCATTTACAAGTTTGGGAGCTGTCAAAAAGGTATGACTAAAGACATTGCCTGGCTAGCACACTATCTTCCACATCCTAATGACTTAACCAACTAAACAATGGGTACTTAAGGACAATTTGCACCTCCTCTATCAGCTTCTTGTAACTTGAACACTCTAATTCACTATTTTTCCCCTTCCTTCTCCCTCCCTTCCTCCCTCCCTCCCTCCCTTATATATTGTTGGAACTAGACTTTTAATACTCCATTCATCTGAAGAAGCGGGTTGTACCCACAAAAGCTCATGATACCATCTACATGTTTTGTTAGCCTTTAAGGTGCTGCTAGACTATTCATTGTTTTTTAAATATATAGTATCGTGAGCTTTCATGGGAAAAACCATGTGATGAAGTGGGTTTTGCCCATGAAATTTCATGACACCATATATATTTGTTAGTCTCTAAGTGCTACGGGACTACTTGTTTGTTTTTCTGATTCTAAAGAAAATGGAAATTCCCATTAATTTCTCTTCCTCTACATTGTCCGGATAGTCATTTTGTTCACAATGCAAGTACATATTACATTTTGCTGAATAGCTTTGCATAGGTGATTAGAAATGGAATAACTTTTCTAGTTAAATTTCAAATTTGTGTAAAACAGCCTGACAAGCAAAGGGGAAAAAAAAAGTAAGGGTATAGTAATGCTTAATTTTATGAGATCTAGACTTGGGATATATCTTGAGGTGTGAGTTTGATTCAGCTATGTTCTTACTACCTGAATTTCAATGCTACTAGGATGATTATTATAAGGATCAATACAGTGCTTTCGCCGAGGAGTGGTGATATTCTGTAGGGCATTTTTGGTAGGTCTCTGAGCGAGTGCTCCCTGTTTTCATATCCTGGGACTGATAGAAGATTAATTCAAGAAAGTAGGTCAGATTCAAGTCCCTTTGTTTATACAAAGTTTACGAAGTTGGATGGAGTTTTAAACCATCCACTTAGAGCTGTTATAACCAGCTGAATTATTTTGTGGATTATCACAAACATTGATCTGTCCTTGACGTTACTTTTGATGCTTGAGCTAAGCCCAAGGAAATGATAGCATTAGTGTGGCATCATTTTTGTCACTTGAAAGCCTCCCTCAGTCAACTGCAGTTTGAAAGGAGTCCAATGTAACAAAGCATAAATATCTGTTAAACTTTGCTTTAACCTTCAAAGACTAATAATTTATTATTCTGTGTTACGCATCAATACTCTTTTTGGTAAAAGTAGATCATTTTTAATGTTAGTACTGTAGCTTGATTTTTTTTTTTTTTTTTTTTTTGGTACTATAAAGACACACATAGGAGAAAAGGAAAATGGTAGCTAAGTACTTTGATGGTTGGCAGTCTGAATACTATTCTTGATACAATTCATCAAACATTTGTCTGCATAAATTATGGCAGTCAAATGAAGAGCAGAGACATGTACACTTAGGGTCCTTTTTATAGCAGCATAAAGCAGAGTAAAAATTACATTCATTACTTTTTAAAATATATCAACTCATTTTTTTTCATTCATTGGGTTTAGAATCTTTCAGCTAATGAAACATTGTTTGACAGTCAGAATACTTTGAGCTGCAGTTGGGATAATATTTGCATATTGATAAAATACTATTATAAAATACTCTCACCTCTTGTAATGACAACAGTTGGCCAGTGATTTTTACATAAAGTGAATGACCTTTCACTAGGATTTTTTTTTTTTGAAAAAAAAAAAAAAAAATCTTGTTAGCGCTAATGAGTAACTTTAAATCTTACAAAGGGCATTCAACTAAAGTGGCTGAAATGAAAGTTGCTTCTAGTATTTTGCTGGCCTGTGTGTGAGAGAAGGCCAAATTTCCATACTAGACAAAGCTTAGGTTGGGTACATTTTATATTTTTATCCAAATCACCCTTGTGCATCCATAGCTATTGTATTTTTCATTTTTTAGCAATAAATGTACTCTATTGTGATTTGTTAAAAAAAAATAAAAAATAAAAAGTGACATACAATGCATACAACTTGACCCTATTACATGAGTTTGGTGTGATGTCCATAAGCGCTCCCGTGCATTGCATGGAAGAAATTTATCTCCTTTGCCAGACTCCTGAAGCAGATTAACTCTTGAAGAAGCTCTTTGGTGGGAAGCAGAAAAGTTACAGTTTAAGACTCCAGTTCAGCAGTGTCAATGTGACTACTCATTTGTAGATCAAATATATGCATAATTGTTTACAGAATGGTGGCCTAAAACTGAAAGGGAAATAAAACATCCTAAAAGACTTTACAAAATAGAAGTTGTCCCACATGGTACAAATATAGGTCTTAGTGTTAGATTTTTAGTTTGTCTCCATTGCTAGAAGGGATGAAGAACTCAAGTTGTTGCGTCTCCTCCACGGCAGGAAATATTAAGTTCTTCGTGTGTCCTGTGGCTTCCTGTTTCATGGTTCTATGATGCTTGTAAGTAGCAATGAAAATATCACTGTTGCAATGGTGTAATATACATAGGCCCAATCTACGTGACTGAAGTTTACAGACGACTTTTCAAAAAATATATTTAATATGTGATATGGGCACTCTCTAAAACTTGGCATACAAACCTGTACATCCAGTTAAATGGATAAAATCAGTTTTAAACTGATAAGTAAGGCTTAGATTTTATCAAGGGTATTTTTAGTAAAGTTCATGGTCAGGAATGTGGGCAAGCAACAATAAATCACTGGAGCCTGAGTCTCGCTGCCCAGGACTGACAGCCCAAGTCCAGCAGCAGGGGGCTGAAGTCCCAGAAGTCACACACAACGACAGAATCCATGACCGACTCTTAACCATACTGACAAGTATGTTCACAAAAGAGTTTGCATTAGCTGAAACCAGTTTAGCTAAGCCAATGCGAATGTGTCTGCATACAAGCCAATAAGTTGACCAATACTCTGAAGCAGGGTTTTTTAAACTTGACCCTCGTTATTTTATGACCTTATGGAATTTATTGCCTTAAATCTCATCTTGACACAGATGTACTGAATTTGTGCAAGAGATGGAGAAAAGTGGTAAAATGGTTCAAAAATAACTTCTTTTCTTAGAATACTGTAATCCCACTAGCAAAATATACCTACAGGGAGAAAATCCTTAACATATTTATGTTGAAATTCAAATGCCAATGGGGATTTGTAAATCAGATTATTCCTGCTAAAAGTGAAACATGACACACAGTTACCATCAAATATATGGATACTGAGCAGTTAACAGATTAGGTAACATAAGCATGTTGGTTCCACTCGTCTGCTGTAATCCTACCATGTATGCGTTCACTGCCCGACATTACTCTTGAATTAAGTTTTGAAAATTTGGGCCTAAATTTGAATCCTGATCTGATTAAATGTGGGTTGTGTTAAGTTGTTGTGGTAGTTCATCTATTTATTTAGGTGATGTGTGGGAAAGAATTTTTACATTTTCCCCCAAAGCTTTGGTTATCCTGATGTTCCTTGCAGATGCCATGATGGTATCATTTAAAACCTCTTAACCTGAGAAATGATGTGACATGTCTTGATGTGTGTCATGGGAAATACATGCATATTATCTCAAGACTGGCTTGTGATGGAGTAGTTGTGTGGTGAATGAAGATCTAAGTTAGTAGAAATGAAGAGAAACTATTGTAGTTTCAGATCTTTTTTTCAAATCTTTGTTAAAACAAATAGAATTACAGGTTGAACCACTCTGGTCCAGCAACATCTGTGGTCCAGCAGGATTTTGGTTAGCTGGATGCCCACTTATCATGGGTGTGACCAAGTTTCCCATGGTCCCGTAAAGGTGGCTTACCACCACCAGTCCTGGCTCTGTGTTCTGTGCTGCTGTTTAGCTCTAATTTACCCCTAAATGTCTTTAAGAACCGAGTAAGCTGTGGAAGTGTTGGTAAAGCTGCTAGACAATATTGACCTCCTGTGGTTAGGCAGATTCTCCGGTTTGGCACCGGTCAGGTTCTGAGGGTGCCGGACTAGAGAAGTTCAGCCTGTACTGCATGCATGCCAGCTCTCCCCCTTTTGCTCCACATATACTTTTTAATTATGTGTTAGATACTTGAATTTAGGAGTTTTCTTTAGGAAATCAAGATTCCATAGTGAGTCCAGCTGTATTATTTTGAATAAAAGTCCTGTAGAGAAGACCCCTTTTGTTCCCTGTTAAATTTACTCTTAACTCTTGGGGTATTTGGATGCATGCTGTTCTACTAGTTCACAATTGTAGGCCATGCTGGCACACATGTGGCTGGCTCTTGGCACTACCCATTTGCAATAGTGTGCTAATCCTTCCAAATGAACTTAATGTAAAATGTAACACACAGTGATTAGAGCTCCATCAAAGTTCTACTTTCACCTTTATTTTATATAGTCCAGCAGCTCCACTGTAAAACCTCACATGTATTAATTGGATTCAGTGTAACATTTTTTTTCTGTCCAGGAATACTGTCTAGTGTACTTCAGTAACCAAAGTATATGAGCTATTGTAACATGGGAGTGAGATAGGTAATAAGTATCTTTTAGTTGTCCCTTAAAATGATGGACCAGTTTGTTTTCATTTGGTCATTGATAGTAGACAATAATGAAACTCAGGCACTTGAAAGATGGCTGTGGTCTTGGATTTGCCACTTAATTTCCACCTCCCTGGAAATTCTTTACTTGGGATTTTCTTGAGTCTAAGTAGACTTTTGTCACCACTGCGGTTGTGGCGAACGTCTCTCTTCTGAGTTTCCACTCCTCACTGGAGCCAACAACATAAGCTACCAAATCAAGGGATCATTCAACTGTACATAAAGTAATTTGATCTATGCCATCAAATGCCAGCAGTGCCCCATGGCTATATATAGTGGACAAACTGGACAGTCCCTACAAGAGAGAATCAATGGACACAAATCTGATATACGTAAAGGGAACATACAGAAACCTGTTGGACAGCACTTCAGTCTACCTAATCACTCTTTAAAAGATGTCCAGGTGGCTGTCTTGTCACAAACTCTGCCAGTCAAATACACAGAGAAGTGTTGGAATTACAATTCATCCCCAAGTTCAGTTCTCATGCTAATGGCCTCAATGGGGATGAGGGATGGCTGGGACATTACCAACCTAACAATCAGTGAACATTCAAACATCTTTGTGTAGATTTTTGTGTTAGCACCCTCCCTATTTATTGACTTTGATCCTTATCTGCTTCGTTTTAACTGTCCAATCTTCAGGTGCTTACTGATTTGCCTGTTCTGCCTTCCTGTTTTTCCCTTTGATATTTTCATAAGCTCTGCTCCTTGTGTCCCGCCCTCCCTCTCCCTTCTCCCCTATTTATTTTGGGTCTGCACATCCTAAACTCAAAACTCTGGTCATCTGAAGAGGTGGGCTGTGCCCACGAAAGCTCATGATACTATCTATGTGTTTCGTTAGTCTATGAAGTGCTACCAGACCGGTTTTTGTTTTGTAAGTTTATCCTGTACAGACTAAGTTGGCTACCCCCTGAAGCTTTTGAGAAATCTCATTCTCACACATTTTTTACATTACTGAACCAAGCCAGGGACAAGTAGAGATTGTTTAATCAGAGACTAATCATTTGATACAAGAGCAGAGAAACAAATACATAGAGAACTATAGTGGTACCCAACAAAACTGGTACCAATGTTAGCCTTTTTTTTTTTTTTCATTAGAGGTCTCTAAAAAGTTCCTTATATAAGTACTTCTGTAACTTGGCTGCTGTGTTTTAAAGTTAAAATTTAACACTATACACTTTTTTGGGGTATTTATGATGAATGAGCCTCTAAATATTACTTAATTGTACTGTTAAAGATTGGAAAACACTAGTTTCCTTAAGAGGGTTTGTTTTGCATATGAAAGTGTTTTCATTGACCTGGGAATTTTCAGGTTGTCTAAAATCGTGATTAAGGGTAGCATTTCCAGTTATATTTATGGCTATTGGAGTGAATGATGGACCGTGACGTGAAAGACAAAAATAATGTGGCACAGAGCTTTTGCCTTCCACTTTTCCCTTCTAGTCTTACTCTAGATGATAGAAGACAGGTATAAGGTCCAAATTTCTGTCTTGAACCACCATTACAGTAGGTCACTTGCCAGCAGTCTTAGCAGAAAGATCAGTGCTTGACTGGAAATAGAGACCAAATAACCTTTCCTTCCTCTAAATGCAAGCTTGAGTATTATGCAGCAGTGTATTGGTAGAACAAATAAGTGGAGTCAGCATTGTTACTGACGGTGTTTTATCTGCTTTGTGAACAAAACAGAAGGTGTGAATTTGCTTCATTTGTTTTCTCTCCCACCACTGATAGCCACAAAGGACCTTCTCCCATAAAGCCCCTTAGAGTCTTCATGCATTTTATTGACACAGTTTGTTCAACTGTTGCTTAAAAGAGCCATCTCTTCTCCCTGGTTTAGGGCCAAAGTAGCAAAAAGAGAGAGGGAAAATATTTAGTGGAACTTCAATGAAAAAATAGTGACAGTTGAATCCCACGTCACTTTGTTGCTCCAAACTTTTGCTTTTCATAAATCATGTGCAAAGTGCAGTATTTGCAACATTTTGAAGTATAACAAGTTTTGATGAAAAAATAAACAACTATAGCTGAACTGAATTTTGCACATCCAAAGTCATCCTAGAATACTAGAACTGGAAGGGACCTCGAGAGGTTATCGAATCCAGTCGCCTGCCCTCACAGAGCCAAGTAGAACCAAGCACCATCTAGACCATCCCTGATAAATGTCTATCCAACCTACTCTAAAATATCTCCAGTGATGGAGATTCCACAACCTCCCTAAGCAATTTATTTTAGTGTTTAACCACCCTGACAAGTTAAGAAGTTTTTCCTAATGTCCAAACTAGCCTTCCCTTGCTGCAACTGAAGCCCGCCCGCTGCTTCTTGTCCTATCATTAAAGGCCAAGGAGAAAAATTTTTCTCCCTCCTCTTTGTGATGCCCTTTTAGATACTTGAAAACCGCTATCATGTCCCCCCTCGGTCTTTTCCTTTCCAAACTAAACAAGCCCAGTTCTTTCAGTCTTCCCTCATGGGTCATGTGCTCAAGACCTTTAATCATTTTTGTTACTCTTCTCTGGACCTTCTCCAGTTTTTCCGCATTTTCTTGAAATGGGGTATCCAGAACTAGACACAGTACTCCAACTGAGGCCTAATCAGTGCAGAGTAGAGCGGAAGAATAACTTCTCGTGTCTTGATCACAAAACTCCTGTTAATGCCTCTCGGAATCGTGTTTGCTCTTTTGCAACAGTGTCACACTGTTGACTCATAGTAGCTTGTGGTCCACTATGACCCCTAGATCCCTTTCTGCAGTATTCCTTCCTAGACAGCCGCTTCCCATTCTGTATGTGTGACATGGATTGTTCCTTCCTAAGTAGAGTACTTTGCATTTGTCCTTATTAAACTTCATCCTATTTACCTCAGACCATTTCTCCAGTTTGTCCAGATGATTTTGAATTATGACCCTATCCTCCAAAGCAGTTGTAACCCCTCCCAGCTTGGTATCATCTGCAAACTTAATAAGCGTGTTCTCTATGCCAATATCTAAATCGTTGATGAAGTTATCGAACAGAACTGGTCCCAAAACAGTGGAAACCTACTTGTTATGCCCTTCCAGCATGATTGCGAACCATTAATAACTACTCTCTGAGAACGGTTCTGTTACCTTAAATAACAAAAGGCAAAAATGATCCTAGTTTTGAGTAAAAGCACAAAATTTCACAGGATTCTAGCAAAAATGGAACCAATTTGTGAAACTCAAGTGAGCCCCGAACACCACTCCAATGTTATAATGAATGGTACGTAGCCCTGATTATGAATCCTGCTTCTCTCTGACATACAGTGCTCTAATCAGGCCGCACTTAATTGGGAAATCTTTGTAATTGAGATGACTGCAGGGAATCTCTCTAAACACTAACTGCCGTTTAATGGGTGTGGTAATTCTGCTTAATTGGGATGCATTCAGTGATTTAGTTTTGCTTGTCTTCCATGTGTCTGTCTCATGCTGATTCTTTGTTTGCTCCTCTGGAAGCTGCTTTTAGCCCTTCCTTCCAGAATGTGTATGAAGCGCGTATAGGTGTGCTGCTATGCCACTGCACTAGGCCTCTCAAAGCTGCTTCCACTGTCAATATGGGGCAAGTAGGAGGCATAAGCCTTTAGCTCAGTGTAGATAGGGCTACCTGCCAACTCTGTAGGCTTGTCCATTAGTGAGGTACTGCTGCCCTCAGAACAAACTGTATCAGTACAAAAAATATTTCTTTTCTGAATTCAGAACTTTACTTAGGCTGCTGAGTTGGGAAATTGTCACCAAAAAAGGATTTTCTTCCTTCTAAGCATTCTCATTTTCTGCCCTTCAGCAGGGCTGCTAGAATACATGGGTATTGTACCGTCGGTAAAGGTGCCATATTAGGTTTGAAGGCAGGAACATGTGGGAAGACGATTGATGTTCCAGCTAAGGTGTAAATGCCGCTGGGAAGTCAGTGGCACCTTAGGGGGGTATCTAGACTATGCCGAACGGTCGAAAGAGGATATGCAAATTCTGTGGGAATTTGCATATCTTCTTCCGATCGCACTTTCGAAAGCTGAGCTTTTGAAAGTGGAAGTAATTAAGATGCAGCTTTTTTGGTGAGCCTTCCCCTTTGTCGAAAAGCCGCTCTTCCTTAAAAAAGGAGGTTTACGCGGCTTTTCGACAAAGGGGGAGGTTCACCGAAAAAGCTGCATCTTAATTACTTTCACTTTCGAAACCTCCGCTTTCGAAAGTGTGATCGGAAGAAGATATGCAAATTCCCACGGAATTTGCATATCCTCTTTCGACCGTTCGTCGTAGTCTAGAGACACCCTTAAAGACTAACCATTTTATTATGGCATAAGCTTTTGTGAGCTGCAACTTGCTTCATCAGGTGTCAAAGCTGATGTACTGATGGCACTGAAAGTCTGTGGTGGTGGATGATATTTCCCATGGGTTCAGATAGATGTCGTAAAGGAAAAGAGAAAGGACTGATTCCATCCTCTGTGGCGCTACTGGAGCGTTAACAAGGTGGGTGAGTGTTCTTGTTTCCATGTAAAGTATGTGAATATTGCTTCTGACCAAATTTAGAACTAGGGGTGCAGGGATAGAAACCAGGTTTCTTGAACCCTAGCCCGTTACCTTATCCAGTAGAGCAATGGTCAGCAACCAGCCGTTCAGAATTGACTGGTAGATCCTGGAGCCTCTGACAGGTGATCCTGACAGGTTTGGCTGGGAAGCTATCAAGTGCTGGCACGTCAGCTGCCCCTCTCTCCTCCCCCCTGCCTGCTGATTTGGAACTGGCTCCTGGGTGCCTCCTGCTTGCTGTGCAGGGTGGGGAACACTGAGGAGAGGAATGCTGAGGTGTGAGGGTGCCCCCTGTCCCTGTACCCCATCTCCGCCAGGTGAGAAGAGGTGGGGCCTCAGGGAAAGAGGTGGAGCAAGATTGTTTGGGTTTGAGGTAGATCCTGGACTGACTTGTGCTTAAAAAGGTTGGGGACCAATGCAGTAGACTGTTCTTCCCTCAAAAATATACATATTACTGAAGTACGCTCTCGTGTAGCTGTCAATTGCTGTGAAGAGTTCTCAGGTGGTACTTCACGCACTGCTTCCTCCTTCCCCCTCATTATTACTGTGTTTTTTTGACTGGCTGGGGTATATAATGGAGAATAAGGAACAGCTATCAACACACCTTAGAATGCTTGTACCAAATTTAAAAATTCGGGGCACACTGCTCATAAGCTATTTGTTTTTCTGTACTTCAGTTATTTGGAAGAACTTCACCTGGTTCCGTAGATGCATCGCTCAAACTAAAAGCCAAGTGCAGGTGTACAGAAGACTAACCAATCCCATCTCCCTCTTTATAAACAGTATTAATAAATACTTGTTTAGGCTTGATCCTAATCAGCTTGTATCAGTGCTTGTGTTCTTTGGCACAATCAGAGCTATGCTAACGTTGTGTTAGATATGAAAAATCTCTATGCTCTGATTTTTATTGCTAGTATGTTTTAAAGAAGATATTGTGCCATGTCATTTATTTCATTTGATTAAGCCATTAGGGAAGATTAAAGGTGGCTCATTTCTTAGATATATGTTTAACAAGAAAGGGATTTTACAAACATCTGTGCAAAAACATACAACATCTTCCTGTTTTCTTATCGGGAAATGCAGCTGTTCCTGTTTTAAATACCAGATAAGTGTGGTGATATGGCACAGCTCTAGTTGAAGGCTGCATTTTCTGATATCTTAGACATGTTTCTCTTTCCTGGGTTTGTACAGGTGTAAAATATGAAAAATAAGCTTAAAATTGTATACTGGTATTTTTTATCATAATCAAAACTTATGACCATCGACTAACTGAATTGCACTTTTCATCATGTATTTGTGTTTTATTAGAAAGGGGCTAAAACTTAAATTGGCATCTATGCTTACAGTAATTGGACTGTGATAAAGTTCAACTTTCATCTAGTTTAAAGTACCATCACTAAAGGGGCATCGTAGAAAGAAAATTAGAGGTCTGATTTTTGAAGTAAAGTTATGATAGTAACAAGTAATGTTCACTGTCATAAATGAAAGATCAGAAAAGATTATTTTTCTTTTCTAGTTCATTTACTTTCTGAATTTGAAAGCACACCCTCTAGGCTCTGTCTGCACTATGTACAGTAGTTAGTTGTTTTAATGCTGCACCCATAAAAAAACAACACATTGTGAAATTGAACAATATGAAAATCTGATTGTAAATTTTAAAATGTTCTTGGAAAATATATCCTGCGTAACTTGTGACTTCATGGGATCACAGCCTCAGTTGATATCACTCCAGACAACCAAAAACCACCAGTCATTTCAGAGTCATATTTTCATTGTAATGCTTTAGTTAAGGCAAAATTGACAATATATATTTTTACGATTCAAAATAGGACACACAAAGAAAGTAAAATAGATACATATTTTCATATGGGTTTGTAATTGCCTTATAATGTTTGTTTTAACCATAACTGAATTTCTTGAAATAATATTAAGCAAAACACATTATATAATTTGAAAACTGTGCATATGCATAAGAATGCTAAGTGTTTTTTAACTACATCTCTGTCCCTTTAGAATGAAAAAGAAACTAAACATTAGAACTTGTTAGCCTGATGAAATTTCACTTTTTTATTTTAAATCAGTTTTTAAAACTATTTTTGGTAAACCTGTGCAAAAACATGGAGTGAGTCTAATTTTGGTTTGACCGGCTTATATCAATTTTGTGTACGTTGGTAAGCAGTCAAATTAAGCAAAATAAATTTGAGCCAGGCTCGTGCTGAAATATGATGGGTTTTGTACCAATTTAACTACATCAGTGTAAACCAGAGGTAGGCAACTTGCTTGCTCGCATGTGACCGATTGGGATGATCGGCTGGCAGGCTGCAAGACATTTTGACTATCCACCGGCATGGCCTGCTGCAGCTCCCAGAGGCTAGTTCTATGTCTTTCGGATGATCATGATTCTGAAGTACCCTGCATATATTCCTGTGGGGCACTGAGCTCTGATGGCTTTCCACAGGAGAGCTATAGGAATTGAAAGTGCAGAGTGTACCTTACTGGATGCCCATTGGGGCCCTGCATGTAGTCTGAGCCAGTGTAGGGATATGTCAACAGCATTTGCCAAGACTGCGAGCAGTAGTTGACACAGTAAGGTTTTCTCTCTAAATAGGAAGATGTTGAAAGAGATGAGTGGCAGGAGGTTTGTGTGGAAAATGGCGAGAATCGGGATTTTTCAGGGAGGGAGGTGGAAGTAGAAAAAAGTTGGTGTCCCTTCCTTCCCTGGTTGATTCTTATACTTTTATTAAAAAATTATAAGTGAAGACAACTATAACTCTCAGCTTTGCATTGACTTCAAAGTGGCGTCACCCATATGCAGTGAGAATATTGGATCCTACGTAGCAACCACTTCTACCACCAGGAAATTTAGGTTCCTCTGAGATGGGGCATAGCAATATAGAATGGCAGAGTTAATCAAACATTGTAGAATAGCATTTGAGTAATCGTAGTTTGATCATGACAACTGCAATTTTAAAACTTGTAACTATTTTCTTCTGCATTTGATCTCTTATACTGTACTTCATACCTCCCAAACAGCAGACTGTGTTTGTGCAAGAATCCCAGACAAAAGAGGTGTAAAAAGGGAGGAGTGATGATAAAAATCCAAATGAGTAAACTCCTACGCCCAAAAGAGAGGTTCTATCCATGCCAGTAAAGTGATAGCTCAAAGATTGTGCAAGAAAGGGGGCAGAAATTGCTTCACCCAAAAATATCTAGGCAAACAATTCTTTAAGATACTTCTTAGCGAAAATTATTGTTTTGAAAATAGAACACATTCTTTCTTTGGGAGCTGAAAGGGCCTTAGTTAATGTTGGATTTTCTAAAATATGTAAGCAATGAATCTGGGTTAGAAGTAGGCAGCCCAAGTGTATTTGCCCTCCAAGTCATATTTTTACTTTTTACTTGTATGATTGCTTGTATTGTCATGTTTAAATAGGGCTTCCAAACTCTATGCTTTGATTTGCTTTATTATAAATATTCAGTTGCTGAAGAGAGACCTAGATTCAATTTGCAGCAGTTCTATCTCATCAGTACTACCAGATTTACCTGTATCAGTATGCTCCAGGAGCCTTTGTTGTTCCTTATTTTTATGAAGTAATTTGATTTTTTTTATTAATATAAGTAATAGAAGAGTTTGGCAACTGGATATGCTGTCTGTTTTCTGTTCTTCGTTTATTTTTCTCTTGTTAAAGTCATCAAGATGTTGACAGCTGCATAACTCTTTTTAAAGCCATCATACTCTGACAGATATTACAGATATTTGTCATTTTACTTACAGTAAGTGACAGCTAAATTAGCTTTATGCTGTATGGGAGGATATCTCAGATGTAGGGAGTCCAGTCAAATTTGTATTGCATTTCTTTAATATGCAACTCATTTTGAGTAGTCATTATGAAATGAATAGTTCAGGGACTCGTGAAGAAATGTGGAATTCTTGAGTTAGCAGATATTCAAGGTTAACCAGGATTATTTCATTGGTTCACTGTAATAAATCTTAAGTTTTCACTTTTTTTTTCAACTGGCTTTTAGGGTCTCAGCTTAGTCCTTAACAGTTACCGTTATCACAGTGACAGTCCACAACTGAACAGGGCTAGTAGTCTGTTTTGAGAGATGGTCTGGGACTGGAGTAGAGTGAAAGTTTGTGGGTTATCACTGAAATGCCTTGGTAGAGCAAGGCTGAGAAACTGAACACCTGCCTGTGCTGGGCATTGCTGACTTTAACTTTATCATTTGCATGGCTATTTCATATGCCATCCAAAAAATTCTAAAAGATAAATTTGGTATTTCAAGAGTTAAGGTGGTAATACATGTTTAGGAATAGGCCATATGGGATAAAAATGATATTTTCCACTCCAGTTTACAGTTAACTTTTATTCAATAACTTTACTGTACTAGGCATAAATACAAAGCACAATTAAAAAAATTGTAGCGATTTTTTTTTGAGTGCTGTACTAAAATATATCTACAAAAAGAGATATTTTTAAATGCACATTTTGCCTTTTATCCAGGTAGCTTAATTACACAATTCAGCTTTCTGTAAAATTGTCTGTTTAAATTGCTGCTAGAAACAGAAAATTCTATAGCATGATATTTCTGTCTTGGAGTATGTTCAATGCATTAGAAATGATCCTGAAACTTTGAAAGTACTAGAGATGTATCACAAAATTGTTATACAGAGGCAGTGCAATGTTCACTCTTTGTTGATGTGTTATAGTCTTACCTGCTGCCCAGGAGCACAATTAACACTTGGCAACTTAGTTATTTGAATAAACCTTTTCATGATCAACTTATTTTGTGTCATATCCTTAGAAAAGAGATGAAACAAAACACTATAGACAGAATGATTGATTTGACTGTGAAAGACATTTTTATGCAGTAATGTCACTTAAACATTGTCAGCTCTTAGCTTCTCCAAATCTTTTTTAATAAGAAAATTAGCATTTGCCACTTACTTTATTATTTTTAATCCACATAACTTATATGTACACTGTCGTCAGAAGCAATCTACTTTTCCCTCTGCCTTTGCCTGAGCAAATACCCTATGTAGAAGCTAAGTCACGTAGTTTTTATTGTACGACTTCCAAGAGAGCAATGATTTAGTCTTCTGTGTGTGCATCACAACTTGCACAGTGGGCCCTCTCTCCTGATTTGGAGTCTTTTGAGCACTCCTGTAATACAAGTAATGGTCATATTACTTAGCACTTAGGTTTTTTGTTTTTTTTTTCTTCTCAAAAGCATTCAGCATTGGAGCAGTCTTGTTCCCACTGAAGTCAATGAGGAAACTCTCACTGACTTTGAAGGGAAGAGAGGAAGCCAAGAGTGAATGCTTTTGAAAATCCCACCTTAAGATATCGCTTTATTCTTCATTTGGCTTTGCCCTTCCCTGTGTGTGTGTTGTTAAGGAATCTTCTTTTTCGCCAAAAGTTGTCAGAGAGCTGTGAATCGGTAGACAACTTCATGGGAGACCATAATGCATAAAGTGGCCATACAGAACTTACAGGAAAATGTGGAAAATAACTGAATTTAGAGTACTGCTTTCATTTTTCATTTGAAATTAATGTTCAGTCTATAAAAACATATAAAGAATATAAATCGCCAGAGACTGGGGCTGACATTTTAAAGCTCTCACCTGCTTTAATTCACAGCATTCATGGCAGGAGTTTACACAGTCCTGAGGATCAGGAGATACTAGGATGGGAGGCGCTTAAGATCCAGTTTTCTGCTTGCTTATGCAATGCTGAGCTTTTTGAAAAAGAATATATAGCTTATTTAGCTTTCTCTAAAAACAATAATTGCCCTATTCAGATTTTATCTGTAATTTTACTTTTTGTGTTGGGTGGTATTAATAATGCTGTAATAAACTACACTAAAGCAGTACTCTAAGAATCTTTAGTGATAGGATAAATATTCCCCATGAACACACAAGCAGAACATGGAGATTGCTTTAGTATGAGAGAGACGCATCTGTCTGCAGCATAACCGTATTACCATCGTATCTTGCCGACTTGGCAGGAGCTTTAAGAGTACAATATTTCAAGTTGGTTTTATAGAAACTTGCTGAGCAACTGGACAGGATTAATCATGGATGAGATATATCACACTTAGTAGGGTATTAAATTCTAGCAATAGAATGATGCAAACCAGTTCACAACCTTATAGGAGCATTGCGTGCTACAGTAATCACAGGGAAATAGTGTAATCCAAATTAATGATGATTGTGTAGAAGGTTGGGATGAGTCCTATAATTACCTGTTGCTTTATTTTTTGGCCTGAACACAGCAGAAGGAAAAACAAGACCCCAGAAATGTGGTTAAATGAGACAGCAGTTTTGCTAACATGTGTTGGAACTCTTAGGCAAGAGCTTATCATCATCCTTCCTTTGTCTCCCATGCTATCAGGGGAGAGGCTGCCATGGGTCCCCTACTGCTCGATTCCTTGTGGTCCCAAGTATTATTTTGCTGGGTACCCATTGTCTGTGCCTTGTAAGAAGTTGAATGCGGTTTTCTCTTCTCTGTGCCAGGCGTAAGAACCCCCAGTCAAATTACCCATCTTCTTTAGCAGATACCCTCTCCGATGAGCTTCTGATCCCTATGGCTTCGTCTACACGGCAGGGTTTTTGCGGAAGAAGCCTTTTGCGCAAAAACGTATGGTGCAAAAACACATCCAGACCTCAAAGTGCATCGCAAAAGCAATGTGCTTTTGCACAAGAGAGCATCCACGCTGCATGGACACTCTTGCGCAAGAAAGCTCTGATGGCCATTCACAGAATGGCCATCAGAGCACCTGTGCTTTTTCCGATAGGGATTTCTTGCACGGGAAACCCCCTGCAGTGTGTCCACATGCAAGAGCTGTAGCACAAAAAGGAGTTATCCCTCGTGGGGAGAGGAATAACTCTACTAGCAAAAGCCCTCTGTTCTGTCATTCCCCCCCCCCCTTGCAAAAGCGCGCTTGAGGTGTGGGTGGACACTCCGCCAGTTTTTGCGCAAAAACCTTGTAGTGTAGATGTAGCCTCTATGTCCAGGGATCTGGACTTCCTACCTGTGCTGGGCACCTCCCAGTGTGGATTCCTGGGCAGTTGTTTAGGGGATGGATTTGACTCTTGAGCAGAAGTGGTCATTAAGTGGTCCATTGGCTGGACCTGGTTCACCATCTGTGTCCAGCCTGTGGGCCACCTGTTGTATGACCCTGCTCTTGACCTAGGTCCAAGGCCCTACAGCCCCAAGGTAGGTTGGCTGTGCAAACTGACTGGTCATCTTTTGAAAGCGTAGGTCCAGAAAGATCGGCATTCACACACATCTTGCAGAGCTAATGGGTAAGTGAACAATGAAAGGTATATTGGCTCAGTATTGATCAAAAAGGTGTTAGGTACAGTTTTTAGAAAGTATCTCCAAAGTATTGCATAAAAGAAAAGCCTTTACACTGGGTGATAAGGCCATTCATAGTGTAGGACATCAGACAAGGCCTTTATCTCAAAGGATTTAAGCCCTGAATTTAAAGAGGGTAAGAAGAAATAAGGTAGTGTGGTGGAGCTGGACAGAGATCGGTTGTGATCATGCATCAAAGACTTCGTGGTGAAAAATATGCTACATAAGTTGTCCAACTTTTTTAAACTGCACAGCATAGTCTATTATCTGTCTTTACATAGAAGATACCACCAGACAGTTGCCTTGCTGTGGAAGTTGAAGATCACCCCAGGCAAAATCTGCTGCTAATATTCTTTTAACACATTTTCTTAGCCACCCTGCAATCAAGTGCGGGAGTTGGGTGTCTCTGTAAAAGCAAAGCTGTCTGACCCTTACTTGTCTGCTTGGCAAATAAGGCCAATAGAAAGAAGTCTTAGCTTTTTGTGGCTCATGATGTCCTCTGTGATTTTTTTTTTTTTTTGTATTTGTTAAATATTTAATGTTACAACACTGTGTGGTATTTGAGATTTGAAGAGAGATGGAGGCCTGGCCCTAGAGAGCATACAGTCTATAACAGAGAAACACTAGGCAATTAAGAGAAGGTTTAAAAATTAAACAAATGAAGAATGAGTAGCTATTCACTACCAGAAATGTTTTAATTGAAGACAGGATGATGAAGGACTTTGGTGGGGCAATGTGATGGTATGTTGCTTTTCTGCTTTGCATCTTAGTGAGTGGAGAACAGTTACCTCAAAGGCTGCTGTTTTTTGTGATGGGGGGGTGATGTTACTAATACTCTTCATACTACGGTAGCATATATAAGCCACAAAAATTATCAAGACTTACTTGTAGTGAGATATAGTAAGACAGTACCTTAGGCCTTGTCTCCACTTGCTGGAGGATTGATGCACCGGCAATCAATCTCCCAGTATTCGATTTAGTGGATCTAGTAAAGACCTGATAAATCAAATGTTGAGGGTGCCCCCTTCAACCTCCCACTGTGAGGCAATCCCAGAAAATTGACACAAGGTACATTGACTCCAGCTATACAATTCTTGTAGCTGAAGTTGGGTATCTTGAACTGATTTTTTTTTTTCTCCGCCAGGATAGACCTGGCCTTACAAGGAGCCTGGCCAACTAGACAAGTCAAAGGTTAGGAGAAAGTAAGAAGTAGCAGTATATCTATTGTCTAATGAGGAACTAAATGACTTACCTATGTTGAAACAGGAAGTTTATGGCAGAGATGGGATTTCACCCTGATCTGCTGAATTGCAAACCATTTCTGAACTATGAGACTATTTTTTCTATCGAGGACCTGGGAGAGTCCATTTTTTTTTAATAAAAAGGAAAAACAGGTGTTGGTAGAATTTATTATTCTTTTTGCTAGGACAAAGAGGAAGCTTGATTTCATTGAGATTAAAGATAAATATCCCTCTGATTTTAAAAGAAAACTACATCCATTTTGCTTAACTACACATTGAAAGTTCACACGACAAGGACGTAAACTGCAATGTATTCTTTTAATCCGTTGTACTTTCTGCTGCTTCCCAATTGCCAGTGTCACATTTCCATAAATTCAGGCTACTGCTAACAATGGACTCAGAAATCCAGTTTTTCCTGAACATTTTTTAGCTACACTTACAAACTAGTGGAAATCAGATAAATTTTCTTTACAAACTACGGGGAAATGTACTCAGATCTTCTGTACTGATTAATGGGACTTCATCATTTAGCCAATAATGGGTGTGAAAGGTCTAAATTCTGCCTTACTCATGGGATGAGTGCTGTTCATGTCTTATGTAAAGTAATCAATTTACATAGAGTTAAAGTATTATGATTCACATAGATTTTAAATTTGGTGACACCTCCCATTAATTTACATTTTAATAATGAAAATATTTTATTTAAAGGAATTTTTTAAAAAAAATCAGCACTAGACTAGTTCTTAGACTTCCTATTTGATCTTTTTTTCCATCGGTTAGTGAAGTCCATCACTTAAATGTCACTTTTATAGTTGAAAATAACAAAAATCTGAGTTAGCCAGATCTAAGATCAGTTCCATCCTGTCCTTCTGGGATCATTATTGTACACCTAATGATGCCAATAATTATAAAGACATTCTTAAG
Source organism: Pelochelys cantorii (assembly GCA_032595735.1). NCBI lineage: Eukaryota > Metazoa > Chordata > Testudines > Trionychidae > Pelochelys > Pelochelys cantorii. The sequence goes on from CM064333.1 coordinate 7,247,777, forward strand.
AATTTTTGCTAGAGTCCAATATGCTGCCTATAGGAAAGCATTTCCAGAGTCATGTATATTTTTTTTCTAGTAACTAAATGTAAAACCTTTCAAATCTTCTGTAAATTAGCTTGCACAAAAAGATAGGTATGAGGTCTCCAGACATCCCACACAAATGTCTGGGGGAACTCTCTTCTGCCAAGGTGCATTTGAGTATCTGCACTTTGACATCATGGAAAGAGGTTAGAAAAGAGTCTTCATTCAAAGCTAATTCAAGCCAATTTCTCTTTCTTGCACTTTGCCAAAGATGCTTTCCACGTTCAGGGCAGAGTTGAAGGAACAAAATTATTTTGATGCTGATGCTATGTTTGAGTTGGACAGCCCTGGTAGATAAATGCACATCTATATAGAAATGAAGGATGCAGCAGAAGCAAAATGAGACTTTCAGCAGAGGGCGAAGTGGACTGTGGTGGAGTGCAGTATGATTTTTCAGCTTCAAGTTGAGAGAAAGGAAGGTGGTTTGATCGGATCTGGTCCCTCTGTTGGACGGGCTGTACACGGCTTGCATTCCCTAGGCAGAAGGCATTCCTCCCCTCCCCATCCGCCCCAGACATTGAGCCCACATTATTGCCAGTGGTTTTAGCTAAAATTTTGGTGCTTAGAGCTCTTCTGAAAATTTGGTCCTAAATTATGTAAATCTGTGGAATATATAGTCAGTTACCGAATATATCTTCAAGAATTGCAGTCAATAGTAAAACATTCAATCTTGCACTGCAGGAGTGTAAAGAATAAAACAAAATAAAAAAGTCATATTACGTAAGTAAACAACTTAAAAATTTTTTTTTTAAAACCCCAAGGGGTAATATGGTAAAACAGTTCACTTGTTGAAATTGGCCTCACTAAAATGATGGTATAAAGCGTTTGCTGATGATAATAATCTTGAGCAAGTGTGTGGTGGTGTGTTTTTTTTTTGTTTGGGTTTGTATCCCAAATGGCTTTATTTTCTTGTATTGTTGGCTCTTGTTTGGCAGTGGTTCCAGGTTTCCACTGCAGAGAGAGGACTCTGTAGCTGTCTTTTTTTATTTGTAATTGCTCCTTTTTTTGTGGGGTCAAAAATTTGTTTTGGGGTTTGTAAATTTAAGGCTCACTGAAGGAGTCTGACTTTCCTAAGTTTTCACCATCCCTTTGAAACTGAACTTCCAATACAATGGGAATGGAGTGGGTTACAGGCACTAGCTTTGGTTGGTGTGTTCAGATAAAAGTACAGGTTGAACCTTTCTAGTCCAGAACCATTGGGACCTTACAGGTTCTGAATGAGAGAATTGTCTGGACCACAGGATGTCAATATTGTGAAGCAGCATTACCAACACTTCCACTGTGCTGTTACTGTGCTTCCACTTACTGTGCTGTTAGAGGACATTTAGGGGTAAATTAGAGCTAAATAACAGCACAGAATCCTGAGAACCAGGACTGTTGGTTGTAAACAGCTTTTATAGGACCATGGGAATATTTCTGGCTGAGAGAGTTCTGTATTAGAGAGGTTCAACCTGTACTTGAATTGCATTCATTTTGCACCACACACTCAGATTGTAGCTGCCACTTAGCTTTGTTGCTTCCTCCTTTCCCTAGTTCATATGCCTATATGATTCCTCCTAATGTTAGAATGGTTCTTCATCTTAATCCCTGTACAAGACACTAAATGGTTACCTCATTGTGTCTTCCAGTATCCAGTTTCTACCTCTTTACATTGTGTATGGTACCCCACTAATATATGGCTTTTGTACTTAACTATGTCAATCCATAAAAGCATCTGCCATAACTTGCCCTCCGTAAAAATGACATGTGTTTCCTTACTTGTAACAAATGTTGCCGCTAAAACCTCTCTTGGATTTGCCTATAGCTTTCTTGGGGAAACAATTTGAAAATACCCTTTTAAAAATGCAAGGCTGATTGTACAATCATAACCTATTTATTTCCTCATGTTTCAGTTACAGCAATCAGAAGAGATGCTTTTCTTTAGAGTTCGGAATTCTCTGTCATTCTGTCGAGCTATTTCCATGTGATTTCTGATGAGCTTAAGAATCATACACAAACCTGGGTATACTGCATTATTGTGAAGCTTAATAAGATGCTACTTCTCACCGAAATGCTATAGGCTGGTTTTTGCAGATCACTGCCAGTGTTTGCTGAGTGCCCATGTGGGAGCACTTTCTGTGATCTAGTGCTTTTGCTGGTATAATACTGATTTAGAAAAACAGCCCGCTTGGAGGGATACATTAATTAGATGCAAAGAACAAGTTATATCATGCTTTGTGTGGGGTGGACGGGAGGAAAAGCACAGCAAATAAATTATCTCCCATTTGTGCAGTGTGTTATAGTTGTCAGCTGTCAGTTGCCAAAGAACCACAATGGTACTAAATGCTTGTGACACTTTGCCCAATCAAGGTATAGCAAAAGCCTGTTATGGATCTCGCTTTGTGACAACCTGTGCTAGTTTACATAAGCTTAACCAATCACTTTTTTTTCCCCTGTGCTTGGCGAAATTTGTTAAATTAATTCTGTAGCAATTAGCAGATTTATGGGAAAGTACCCTGTTATCCTTTAATTGGAGAGCATAAAACTACAAACTGAATCTGCTGGTTCTATTTGTGTAATAGGCAATCTATCTACGACAAGGTTTGATCGATGGAGTCGTATGATGCCCTTGCCTTGTTTTATATTGGCTGTCAGCTCTTAACTGGGACTGAAGTATCCGGGTAACAAAAATTGATATAATGACTTAATGTGCCTTATTCTCTTTGAGCTACATCAGTTTAGAGCACTTCTGAGAGAAAAATGTCTGGAAAATATCAGGAAGTCATTTATCAACCTGTTTTCATTAGCATACTGCCTAGCACTGGCAGGGATTTGAATAAAAAAAAAAAGAGGATAGTACAATTTATTTCAGGTTTCATATTTCTTGGATGAAAGGAGATTTCTAATAAAAGGAAAATATGGAAGGATGCTTTTCTTGCTGATTTTTCTAAATAAAAACATGCAAAAAATTTTTTAATGTTAATGCTGATGCAGCAAGCACATACATATAAGGATAATTAGAATATCCTTTATTTGCTATTGGATCGTGTTAGTGGGTTTCAATGACATTATTTAATATGTATGTAACTATAAAAAAATAAAGGCTTTTAAAAAAGTTAAGATCTGATCACTTTCCAGATGAAGCTGCTAAGAGCTTGCTGAAGGTGAAGTGAAACCGAAAAAGGATGACAATGTTTGTCTAGTGGGCAAAATGTGTGCAATGTATCGAGTCATTTGTCCTCCCTACTGTAAGATGCTAACCACAAGAGGTAATAGTAACTGAAAAGCAGTTGTATGTAAGCAAATCCTTTTTTGCATGAAATTTTTATGTATCAGTCAGACTGCATACAGTGTGCCTAATGTATAAAATAAATTGGTGCATAAATCAGATTAAGATCAGCGTGTAGGCAAGCCTGACTTTGCATACAGGAATCAAATCCAGGCAAAGGTCTCTGACATGAGGACTTGTCAGGTGGCAGTTTCATCCTTAAAAATAAAAATAGCTAGAATGCTACACAATGCAACAAGGATATAGAAAATAGCATGGCATGTGGCTGTGTTTAAGATTATATTGTAACCCTGTCGATAGCTCCTAATTATGTCAAGGAATTGGAATGCCAATCGATAAAAAGTGATTTATGATTGCTATAAGCAGTAGCACATAGCTTCACATTGATCAGCATGTAGATTCCCTGACATAATAAGTTATTACCTGTGACAGACACTATCTAACTGCTAATTCAATTGCACATCCTTCCAGATCATCAAACTACCATGGTATCCAACATATAGAACATAAACTTTATACTTTGCATATGAAAATAAAACGGTGATAATTGCTAACAGTGTCAGAACACAGACTACCTAACTGTAAGCATCATGTAGCACTGTAACGTGCATGGAATAGAATTGACAGTGTGGCCCACGGTCCCCATGAGAATCAAGAGGAGCGCCAGGTCCACAATGTTTCTTCTATTCAGTAGAAAATCTACCACATGTAGTTTATTTATAGCTTCTTACTCAGTTTACCTGCCTATAACATTGCGGTAAAATATTGGGTGTAAAAGCAGTAGTAGTTTTAAGGACTAGGCTTTCTTGATCGTTTGAGTCAACATCAAACTGGATTGGTGTCTGTCTAAACCCCTCCCCGGGGAGGGAGGGATATTTCTGTGGTGTTACAAAGAAAACAACTAGTGCATATGATCCAAAGATCAGACTTCTCTATTGAGTGCATATTTGCATCACTCTGTTACCTTTGGCTCCCGTCAGTTCTTTCTCTCATTTACCTGTTACCTTTCAGGACCCGGGCTGCTATCTTAGTGCATCTAGTACATTGAAAGCCTGAGGGCATTACTGCTGTGTAAAGTGCTGATAACAGTAAGTTGCAGAATGAAGCCGTGTGTCAGAGCTATGGTATGAGAGCGCCATGGGCTTAAATTTCAGCAAGGGAAGTTTAGGTTGGACATTAGGAAAAACATCCTAGCTGTCAGGGTGGTGAAGCACTGGAACAAATTGCCTAGGGAGGTTGTGGAATCTCCATCTCTGGAGATATTTAAGACCAAGTTAGACATCTGTCACAGATGTTCTAGATGGTGCTTGGTCCTGCTGTGAGGGCAGGGGACTGGACTTGATGATCTCTCGAGGTCCTTTCCAGTTCTAGTGTTCTGTGATTTTATGCACCGTGCATGTCTGCTCTAATCAATGCGTATTTTCCATCCTTATTGTTTCCTTCTCTGCTCTGCTGTCCTTCCATCCATCTGTGTTTCACTGAGCTTTCTGTAAATTCTCATTCAACTTGAGAGATAACTGGGTGTATCTCAGTTGGGTACAATGTGCCTACATCTGTCCTGGAACAGTTTTTCTTGGAAAAACTAGATGCCATCCATTGTAGCACTGTCTAGCTACCAGTTTCTAAGTCCCACCTTCTTGAGAGCCATGTTAGTTGCTGACTGTACAAACAATGCATAGCCTAATGCGGCTGTGTAAGAGAGAATAAGATTTGCACCTGTAATGGAAATATGTTCTAGAACAAGATAGCTAAGGAACAGGTGGTATGTTCTCCTCTGTCATCTATATGGTCTTAATTCTTTATCCAAACATTCATAGGTGGTAAAATAATTCCGAGAGAAGATAAAAGGAGCCTCCAAAATCCAACTACAGATGGTGCAAAATGGAGTTCTATTTTACTCATGTTGTAATGCACTCATTAATCTCAGATGCCATTAGGTATTGTTTGTACTGTTGGCTGGATGCACACTTACCATACTGAAATATTCTCCTTGCTGGAGTTGGAAATGCACAGGCTAGCATTTTACTTTACAGAGGGGATTTATTTATGTTACTGCATATATTGAGCCTAATATACTCAAGGAATGCACCTGTTTCTCCCTACATTTGGCTTGAGCTAGCACTAATAACCCCAATTTTAGCTTTGAGGATTTTTCAAATTGTTGTTCTACAATGTGGCATAGTACCTAATACTTGTTGATCATTCTCTCCTTTTCAATGATTTTATAAACTCAAATGTCTCTCATTTCCAAAACTTAAAACATTAGATTTCAGTCACCTTTAACGCACCAATGGCAAATTAAATGTACATGTTGAATGTAAGAACAGAAGATGTTTCCTAACCACTGTTGTATTGCCTTATAATGCTGTTTGATTAGCTCAATAAATTACACTGGAGACAATGTTGTTTTTGTTGTTTAAATAAATAAGCAAAATATATACACACACACACAGTGTTAAGAGACTTTTTTTAAAAATTTAACCACTTTACTCAAAAATGTAAAATAAATAAATAAAAATAGAGGATAAGGTAGTATAGAGTTGAGAGATGTAAATATTGGACCATGATAACCGCATCAAATAATCCCCAAACAGGAGAAATTGGAAGAGTTTGGTGTCTTTTTGCTGTATTTCTTGGAGACCGTTGCGATTGGAAAGCTTGAGTAAAATACTATCCACAATATTTGGAAATGACAATGCTGAGGTTTTTATACTGCGCTGAGATTTTGTGAAGATGAAAAGTCTGTTTTTCTTGAAAGCATATTCATGATGTTTGTGTTCAAATAAAAAGATTTAAAGTGTGATTTAAGATGAACTTTTTTTTTTACTAAAAAGTAAAAATTTGATGTGCCTCTTCCACACTTTACAGCTCAGTGCCTCATAATGCTGTGCTCTGTGTACCCTCCACCTGGAGGATCCAGAATAGATTTGCTTAACCTTGTTTTCCTCCAAATTTTCTTTTGAGTATGAGCTGTATTTCTGGACTGGATAAATTGTCCAGGGTATATTCTTAGTTAAACTGTTGTGGTGGTGTTGAAATTTGTTTGTGGAGTGCTCAGTTTGCAAGTTTAGTTTCTTTCGAGTGGGAAAAGTCCTACTAATTGCATAGTCCACAGCATTGTGTCTATGAATTAAAATTTGAGTGACTATTAGGAAGTGTAGGATGATGGGAGTGGATACTTAAGAGAAATGTCTACAGTAGAATTGAACTTTAATTTTATTGAAGCACTTCACTGACACTCCCAAAGCTTTTATTAACGTAGATTAAGCTTCACAATACCCTTGTGAGGTAGGAATAAATGTATTGCACGTGTTTGCCAACGATTAATGTTAAGTACAGAGAAGTGATGAAACTTGTTCAGAGCCGGGAGCAGAACACAGGTGTTGATTCTAGTGTCTTGCTAGATCACAAGTCAGTAGCGTATTGTGCGTTCCTGTGACTTGTGCTTTTTAAATTGTAATAGGCCCATCTGTTCCCTTTATTGCATAGGGTGGCTGGTGCTGAATTACTCATCAGAATGGGGGAAAGCCATACCTGACTTAAAAAAAAAAAAGTCAAATTCCAAGCTTTTCATTGATACTTGTTTTAGTCAACTGCCTTCACTGTGTGTATAATGGGTAGGCATTGGTAATATTTTGTGTGGGGAATTATTTTGTTTGAAACAATTGTTGGATCTTATCTGTTTAAACTTTCTAATGTCCTGTGTGTAGAAGGATGGAATAGCTCCGGCTACAATCTCAGTGCTTGGATCTATCAGGACTTCGTTTGTGGTGTGTTTGGTGCGTTTGTGGGTGGGTTGTTGTGACTGTTTTGGTTTTTTGTATATGGAGTGCGTAAGTGGGCCGTGGATCCCTAAGACCGCCCTTGAAGCTTTGACCAGTGCCTTGCTAAAGGCCATGAGGCTTTAACTCTTGGACTATCGATCATCCCAGCTCTGTGAAGTTTGAGGGAGGAAGGATGGAGCTGAGATGAGCTAAGCAAGGAAGGCTTGGTATAAAAAGTCACTTGTGAGATGCACTTGAGAGCTGTGAATAAGAGTGTTTTAGAGGGAATTTAAAGTGGGAACATGTGAGACTTTCTTTCCAGGTTCAGCACTATGTGCGATACCAAGATAGCCAGCAACGGCACAGTAGTGATGATCTGCAGTGCACGTGCTGTGTTTTTCTTCCTGCCTGAAGACAGAAGGGATTTCCTGTGTATAAAATGCAAGTTGGTGGCTGTGCAGGAGGAAAAAGATTCTTGGGTTGGAGTGACAAGAAATGCTATCAAGAATGAGAGAGGTTGAGGGGGTCCTAGTTAAATAGATTTGGGAAACTCCTCTACCACAGGTACAAAGGAAAAAAGAAATTGCCACAAAGAAATTGGTGAGAGTAGAGACCTGGCAGTTTGTAACCACCAGAGGTAAAAGATCACAGCAACATTCTTCATGGTTGGAGACAGATGAGGATAGGTAGATTATCACTAGCAAAGAAAAGAGGAGTAGGGGAAATTTCACATAGCTAGAAGTTATAAATCAATACCAGATCCTCAGATTGGAAACGATGGCAGATAATACTCCTGATCCAGTAGTGGAAGGGAGTGGAAAGATATATCGGCTACACATGTGGATGGTAGCTCATCCCAACCTGTAAGAAAATTAAGCTTGTCCACAAAGAGTTCTTCAACCATCCAAGGGAGATAGATGATCCTTTTTGGAGCGTCAATTCTCAGAAAACTCTAAAGACCACTGTGTCGGAAGGTGGACAACACAAGCGTGTGCTGTCTTCCTGGGAATAAGACATGAGATATTTGTTTGGACAAGCTTCTGAATGAAGCTAAATGCAAGGATCCATTAGCGATGGTTCATGTTGGCACTAATGATGTTGCATTGAGAGATTTCTTGCAGATAGTAGGTGACTTCCAGGGAATTTGGAATCATGCTGAATAAGGTCCAAACAATCTTTTGTCAGATGCTTCCTGTCCCAAAAGCAAACCAATACAGAAAGCAAAAGGGTTGGGAAGTGGCTGGAGGGCTTTGTGTTTTTGGAACACTGCTCCACTTTCTAAAAGGAGAGGGGCTGTGTAGTTTGGATACTCTTGACCTCAGTAGATCAAGAGCCTTGGGGACAGGCTGTCTAGCATTTTCAGGAGGGGTTTTAACTGATAACAAAAGGGGAAAGGCATGAGGACTCTGGTTTCTTCACTAATTTTGTTCTCAACGTCTCAATTTTGTGCAAAGGACATGAAAAGCAGAAATTCTGCAATAGTCCATTCACTAAAACTAGAATCCTGGGTACTACACGGGGAATTCACATTGTTCATTTATGTTCATAAACAATCTGGTGGTTGTTGCCTGTTATTGCTGCCAGTTTATATTCATCTACATGTTTGATAATTCTTTTCTTTACATAGTCTCAACCAATTTGCCTGGAAAGTTAGTCTTACAGGATCACATATGGAGCTTTTTTTAAAAAATTGACATCACATTAGCTGGCCACCAGTCATCTGGTACAAAGGCTTATTCAAATGCTAGGTTACATACCACGGTTAATATTTCTGCAATTTCATATTTGAGTTCCTTTAAACTGTTGAGTAAGTGCCATCTGGTCCTGCCACTTATTACTGTTGAATTATCCTATGTTCTAAAATGCTACTGATGTCTCAATCTCAGGTTTGTCACCTAAAAAAAAATGGTTCAGGTGTGGAAATCTCCCTCATCCTTTGTAATGAAGACCTGTATATTTAACATTTCATTGTCTTCCTTGAGCACTCCTTTGGAACGTCAATCATCCAGTGGCATCACTGATTATTTATTTGTCTTCTTTCTTCTGATGTACTTAAAAAAAAAATTGCTGTCTGGTTTTGTGTCTTCAGCTAGCTGTTCTTCAATTTCTTTTTTGGCCTGCCTAATTACGCTTTTATACATGCCAAAGCACTCGGGAGTAATTACTTTGAATGACTCTGGGGAGTAATTATTTCAAAATAGCAGCAGTGGAGCATCCACACTACCGCTATTTTGAAATAACAATTTTGAAATAAGCATTATTCTTCATGGAAAGCAGGAGTTATTTAGAAATAACCAGCCCCTTCTTTTGAAATAACGGGCTTGGTAGTGTGGACACTCCGCTTATGATTTCAAAATAAGGGGAGATATTTCAAAATAACTCCCTAGTGTAGAACAGGGCACAGTGATTAACAACACTCAGTACTTTCCACTAATATCTCTGGAGGGTGTTAAACAGAAGCTATTACATTTAAACATTTTTTAAAATCAGCAGGGTCAGATAACCTCAATGCAAGAGTTTAAAAAGAACATGCTGAGGAACTCACTGGCCCTTTAATGTTGATTTTAATATATCTTGGAGCACTGTGGGAATTGTAGAACACTAGAAGACCGCTAATGTGCAAGTTTTAGAAAACTGGTAAATGGGACGATTTGGGATGTTAGGGGCTTATCAGCAAAATAATGGGGATATGGTCTAGGGATTATTTTAAGGAAGTTCTATTGCCTGTGAGATCTAGGAGGTCAGACTAGAATATCACAATGGTCCTTTCTGGTCTTAGAATCTATGAATGTTAAATGAGTAGAGAAAGTTTAGTGCACGTTATAAGTTAGATGTTTGTAGGCCCCGCCCTCACCAAAGAAGGTCTAATATGTATTGGCAGATGTGAAAATGTTCAGTTTTATGCAGATATGTTCTTTAGCCTTTTGAAAGGGAACATCATTGGTCTTGATTTTTAAAAAAATTTACAATGGCAAGCATGCAGTTCTTGTTAGTATTATCTACAGTAGACTATCCCTGAGAGGTGTTTGTCTAACCGGCTCTTAAACATCTCCATTGACAGAGTCCACATCCTCCCAAGGCAATTTATTCCATTGCTTAATCAGCCTGATAGTAAGTTTTTCATAATGTCCAACCTAAACGCCCTTGCAGCAATTTAAGCCCATTGCTTTTTGTATTCTCCTCAGAGGTTAAACAAAACAATTTTTTCTCCCTCCTTGTAACAACCTTTTGGTTCTTGAAAACTGTTATCAGCTCCCACTGTTATCAAGTCCCACTTCAGTCTTCTCTTCTCCAGACTAAACAAGCCTAGTTTATTCCATCTTCCTTCACAGATCATGTTTTTTAGAACTTGCATTGTTGTTTGTTGCTCCGCTTTAGATTTTCTCCAGTTTGTCCACATCTCTCCTGAAATGTGGCATCCAGAACTGGACACAATACTTCAGCTAGGCAGAAGAGTTACTACTTGTGCCTTGTTTTCAATACTCCAGCTAATACTAGGGATGTGAATGTATAACTGTGTAAATGGTTAACTGATAGGCCTGAGCTTCTCGGTTGATGGTCATGTTTACGTGCAGGCTCCCGCTCCCCCCCCGGAGAGCTGCCTTTGACACAGAGTAGCAGCATGGGATGATACCTGCCTCTCCGTGAGCTGTGTGCACCGTCTGCTGGGGAGCCAGCTGCAGGTGTGTGTAACCACTGAGCTTTTCAGCGGTTATACATTTACACAATTACCCGCATTTTAATACCCCTAGCTAATACAGGACTGATACATTTTATATTAACATAAATATTTCTGTAAGTCAGTTTTAAGTACTTAAGGTGTTTTGCAAAATGGCTTCCTTTTATTTTTATCTTGCATCTGAAAATCATAAGTCTTGTTACTAAAAAAAATTGAAAATGTGCTTATTTATCAGTAAAAGATAGTTAAAGTCAAAGCAACCTTTTGTGGATCAAGGCTGCCCTTTTCAAAGTCATAAAGCTAACTAACGACTGTTGCAGGATTTAAATACGGCTTTGCAAAGCCAGGAGAGTGTGGTGTGGTCTCAGTGGCATGCCGTGACACATTTTTAGTTGGGCATGCAATAACTTTTTAGATTAACAGAAAAATAATTTTTTTTTAATAAATTACATACACAGAGGGATGAATAAACCAAAATGCATAGTCTCTTACAGTAAATAAACTTATGCGGAACTTTTGCATTGCTCTTTCCATTCTGACTGAGGTTACATCACTAGCTCACTTCTGTCATGGATTATTCAATTCTACACTGGCGTGCTTTGTTTGCAGTTCTACCTTTTGCATGCCTTTTTAGCCCTCTATGCAGAAATGCACCCAGATTAACTCCCCTCAAGAACTCAACAGTGTTTCAAATAGCTATATTCTAATTCCTTCCTGTTAGAACTTTCAGTAGATGCCTGGTATTAGAAAACAAACCTCAGAGCTATGCTGAACACCTATGGTGAACTTAATTTAATCATCTGCCAGGAATATACATAGGCAAAAGGTCTCATTCATAATTATTGCATATTTGAGTCATTCAAAGGGGATATTCCCTTCTTTACGTGCACAATAGCAAGTCTCCATTAAAACTTTATATATTTAATTCTACAGTTACACGTTTTAATGACATTCCACAAAGTAGCAACTTCCATGTAGCACAACCTCACTTATACTGTGCATGCAAGATTTTATTTTACAAAATGGCAATCTTTATGCATTTTCAGAAGCCACTTGTTGGACCATGTTGAATCAGCTGGACGTGAGTTGCATGTTTTGCATACATAGGTCGCGCACACTCTAGTGGCAACATACATCCATAAGAAGAATGCTATGAAAGTGGCTATCTACTAATAACAGATGGACAAAAGGGGTGGTTCCAACATGCATGATAAAATGCCACTTTTGCATCTACTAATAGTTTGGAAAAAGAAAAAACCTATTCAGACCCAGGTATTAATGTTCTAATCTACTTGATCCATATTTGGAAGATGGATCCTGCATAATATTTAAGGACATGACAGAGGGGCCCGTTCTTGAGTCTGAGAGGCAGGGATGAAAATGACATCAAAATTGGGGCTTAGGGAGAAATAGATATCTTGGGTAAAGGTGTTTTAAAGGAGATAATAGGTGTCGAATAACTACAGGTCCATGCTGATTTTTGAACATAAAGTTTGGCAAGATCGCTACTTTTATCTTCTGACTCAAACAGAAGGGGGAAAATATGAATAGAAAAGGTTCAACATTGTATCCAGATAAATAGATATGGACTTCTTGGAACCTATTATGTTCTTTGAGAGCCGTTTGGCTCTTACAGCTCCTCTTAATTGTGTTGAAAAGGTAGTATAGGTTGACATGGATGTGTTGTGTTGCCCATTTTGAAATACTTATGATGTCTGTCAGTTTGCTTTAAAACATCTTGATCTATAGAAGTGTATCATAAAAAGCTGGTGTATGCAACATCCATTATTCAAATGTTTGAGCTATTTATACATATATTTAAAGACACATAATATGCATAATGGACTCTTTTCAGTTTCATTTGTTTCAAGCTGGTTTAGAGAGGTTTTTTTAAAAGCATCTAAAACTGTCATATGTTTTTCAATTTATCACTTTAAAATGGTTCAATAATGTTTTTGGGGGCTGAGGGAATGGGAACAGGTTTGCAAATAAGCAGTGTTTTGTTAAATTCTGAAATGGGTGTCTCTGCTTGAGAGATCTTTATAACTACCTCACATGTAAATATTTTCAAAAATTCTCCTTTGGAAGCACATTTCACCTGAACATAGACTCTTATGTCTTCCTGAAAAGTAAATACCCACCAGTGAGCATATAAACACATCATTACACTTTCATGACAGATAAGCTTGCTCTATTCGAGTGTAAACTCATTTCTTTTTTGGGTGACCTTTAAATAGTACTCTGCTCCTGTATGGGATTTAAATCAATAATTTTGTCAAAACAAAATATACTGCATTTTCTTTCCTTTATCATTTAAACAGTTCTGTAACCTATCAAGCGGTAATGGATTTCAACATGTTGTCCTCCAGGAAAAAAAAATCCACTAAAATTCACTTAACCAGAATGAAGAGTCATCCTTTTTTGGTTCCCTTAGTACTTAGTTTTATCTTGCAGAATGCTAAACCAGCAGGCTAACATCCAGTGCTACTATAATTAGTGGCTTAATGCCTTCTCTGCATTCCCATTGTAAAACAACCAAGTGTCCCAGGTGTGAGAAGGTTAAAATGAGAAGTACCCAGTAGTTATGAAGCAGCAATAATGAGTTTCCTTCTACTTACCATGGATTTGTGTGATATACAACTTGCAATTAAGCATGGCTTGGTGATTCAGTGATTAATGTATATACGACTCCTAAAGGAGCAGCACAGGCCTCCCGTCACATCCTTCATGATGTTTACAGCTGGGTACCTATTAACGGGAAGATGGAAAGGGCCATTTACAATTCAGTAACCTTTATGACAGTGAACTCTTTAATCAGCATTTTATTTCCTTTGTAACACTTTAGTCATCTACAAATGTCAGAATAAAATAGGGCTATGAAATATTTAGGATCGGCATGTGGAAATTGACTTCCTTGATTTAAGCTGCTGTGTCTTTTCATTTTGTTGTTTTGGGAGCCTTTACTTTTATTGAGAGACAATTTATAACTAAATGCTCCCAATAGTGACAGGCATTGGGGTAGGAGAAATTACAGAAATTCAAGTTTTAGTTTGATAAAACCTTGGTGCTCGCGGTCTTGTGTAATAAGTTATTTGCATAAAGACATTAGGAAAGGGCTTGCATTTCAAAGTAGTATTTTGTACTGTCCGGCAGACTTCATAGAGTTTGACAAAATATCCCAACATAAATTACAAATGTAATTAAGTATGAATTTGTCCTTTATATTGTGTACCTGAAATGTGCATTACTATCCCACGTTATTTTCTTAGTGGGATTCTGAGACTTCTCTTCAACTCAACAACTCCCTACAGACTTCATGTATGTATGTGCTTCTGGACGTGCACACACTGTGCACAACAGTGGAAGAACGGGGATAATGGCACACTGAAAATAATACTCTGTGGCCAAGCTGACCTTTTTAAAGCTTTTTAACCAGCTAAAATTTTCATATCTACATATGTTGTGGTCTGTGTTGTGCCTATTGAGATTTATAATGTTCTTGTGGTTTAGTATTTAAGGTGAAGTGTATTCTGTTCTTAGTCAATCATCCTTAGATTTATATAAGATTTTAGGCGTATTTTTTGACAAACAGCAAAATTTGAGGATTGGTCTTTCCCAAAAATCTTTGAAACATCTGACCTGATTATGACCTATGTTTAAAAAAGTTAATGCCAAAGATGCTTGGCAGCGCTATAACAAACCTTTAATTTGCTTAATAAAGTCTTTGCTTTGTTGAGTTGCTGTAACATGGTAGAAGTCCAGCTCAGGTGGCCATAGGCTTTCTTGCAGGTTTAATTGTGATACTGCTTTACAAACTGTAATGTGGAAAAAATGGGAGTGTCGTCTCATGTTTCTCGGGGATGTTAACAAGTGCTGCATATGGTTGGCAATGACCTTCATGCTGTGCTGCTGGTCGAGCTAGCCTTGGACAAACAGTTATTTATTTTATCGTTATATGTACAGGTTGAACCTCTGAAATCTGGGACTCTCTGGTTCGGCAACATAAGTGATCTGCCACGAATGTTGCTGGATCAAATAGCTTTGGTGGCTGGAAGTCTGGCACCTGGGAGCCCTATCTGGGGCTGAGGAGCCAATCGGGAGTCCAGTGGTGGGGAGCCCCAGACCCAGACGGTGGCAGCGGAACCTGTGATGGGAGGGGAGCCCCAGACCTGGCTGACGGCCGCGGGACTGGCAGTGGGCAGGGAGCCTAAGATCTGTGTCTGGTGGCAGTGGGGCCGGGTGGCATGCTGCGAGGCTAGTGGCAGGAGATCTCCTCTGGTTTGGCAAATTCTCTTATTTGGGACTAATCAGGTCATGAGGGTGCCACACCAGGGAGGCCCAACCTGTATTACCACTTTTCTGAATTCTGGACCTTTCAAAAGTTCTGAAAAAAAAAATCCTTAATGTGAAAATAAACACAAACCAAGGGCCTAACAAAGAAGCCTACAGCACAAACATTGCTTAAGTAAGATAATTGAGTCAAAAAGGGAATGAATGCTAAACAGGATAACAATTGATGCAAACAGAAGAGATGGAGAAATCAATAATACCTGGTGTCTTTTTTTTTTAATTTTTAGCACTAATAGGCAGTCATTTTCAATCAGATAAGGAGGCAAAGGAAGTGGTGTATTGGTATATATTTGGGCCTATATCTTCAGAAGTTCCTGAGACCACAAGGGTAACTGTCGGAAATATATCAAAAGGTGTAAAGCCCTAACCTTCATCACCTTACGTTGTTGTTGTTGTTTTTGTTTTTATTATTTATTAATGATATAACAAGCTCACTTTTATAGTGCAGCAGCACCTAGTGACCAACCAATCAATGTCACATTTGTGCTTGGCATTATACAGACATACAATACGAATCTCTGCCCTCAAAGCAAGTCTTAGGAAATGGATGGAACAAGACGAGCTGGGCTGTGCGGATGGGATTGGAAAAATAATAGCGTGCGCAATGCTTACTCAGTCTCAGGCAGTGAGCGCTGTTCACCATCTAGCAGTGATTAGGTCATGTGCATTTTGAAAGAAGTGAGTTTTGAAGAGCATCGAGGAGGTTGACAAGATGGTAGCTTTGCTCGTTTAGACTGGTAATTCTTCCCACCCATATGTGATGACAAAAGCAGGTGCTGGTCAGAGAACAACCCCGGTGGTCTTAAGATGAGAGTCAATCTCAAGAGGGGGGGAAAAAATGAAAGGGAGACAAGTGTCTTGATTGTTGTGTGGGGTCTGCAAATGTGGATGTTATTTCACAAGAAGCAGCATAGTTTTTTTTTTTTTAAAAGGGCTACTGCTGCATAGAAGTCTGCTATTAAGGATGAGAAGAGGAATATTAACACATTTACCTTACTGAAGCTGGTTTGCCTACTGGGGTCAGATGTTACGGGCCCTTTTAAAATGAAAAACTGTTACACAGTCTCACATTCTCTGTTGTTAACTCTGTCGTTTACAGGATCAGATCCTGTTCTCTTGGATCTGTGTGATCTCGTGGGTTTCATGGATACAATCAGGATGGATTTAGCTGAACTTTTTTTCCCTTTATTAGTGCAGTGTCTCAGAACGCAGATCAATACATTTATTTTAGACATTTCAGGTAAACCTAGATTAGCATGTAAAGTTACACCCAGGAAGTGTGTAAATCCAAACTGGGCTTGTTGTTCTCAGGGTGAAAGCCGTAGAAAACATAGCATGATGATGTGTAATGAACAATCTGACATGGAAGCCTATGACTGGCAGACAGAATGGAATAGCATAGTCACTGTACCAAGTATCGTGTAACCTACTATTGAGTGTATGCGGCAATAGCAGTGGATACATTTGTAACAAACAAATTAACGTATTGGCCTACATTGCTGTTATGAGGATAGGTGTACTATTTCTTTTAAAGTGTGGCAGGAAACCGGGCAGGAGGGGAGCTGGCAAAAATTCTTGGCAAAATCTGAGCTGCCCGCAAATACATGCGCACTCACTAAACTCAGAGACTGTACGAAGGGTCAGGAGACACAGCAAATGTTATACTTGCTGTTTAAAAGAGACCCAGGTGGTGAATTTGGGAATTACAGGTCAGTCTTAATTCATTGTCAGCTAAATGACTTTTAATTATACTGTCAAGTAAAATTTATTAAACACTTAGGTGAGTCTGCTACATGGTAAGGTACACATGAGCTCTGTGTTCAGTTTTATAGTTAGGTGTATGTTAACTGAATAATCTGAATTTTTAACATTAAATCATTCCTCGAGAGAGAGATGTGAGTGAAAGATGAGTACCACCTGATAACGATATCAAGAAATCTTCACTTATCCATTTGGAGGAGGACCGAAGACAAAGCTAATTAAATAAGGAGCCCTCTTTGGGAAAGAGGAAAGTGACCCTTTCCACTTCTGTAGCATCTGTTGTCAGAGGAGATGCTAGTTCCCTGCCTTAAACATCTAATGATCCATCTTTCCTAGATGAATATTGAATTTGTTTTGAGGATAGCACAGCTCTTCCGAGAGAAACCAGTTATGGTGGCATACAGGAACATGAACAGTAGCTACCTTTTGTTGCCTACAAGGAAGGTAATTTGTGTTAGAAATTTACATTCACCATAAATTAGTCATTTAGTCAGCTGGCAGAATTAATCGTTTCAGGAGATCGGTCAAATATTGTGCCTAGAGTTCAAAAAATTCTGGATGAACAATACTGACACGAAAAACAAGTAGGCCCATTCAAGTCAGGGTGGAAGTGGCTCATTTACAGTAGTTGATGTGGAAGTGTGTATATTACGAGGGAAAATTGCCTTTGTAGTCTGTAAGGATCTTAACTGGTTAATGCATTACAGAGGCTACTTCCCCTCTTGTGATATACACAGTTCCACATCAATGGCTGTGAATGAGCCACTTGCACCCTGACTTGATTACCTTCTTTCTTTCATTGTCTGTCTGTCGCTCTCGCTCTCACTCTCGCTCTCTATATCTGTGTACACGTGCATACACACACACACACACACACACACACACACACACACACACCCCCACCCATGCCTCTGTAAACTCCACTCCAGTTCATCTGATGAAGTGAGTTTTACCCAGAAAAGCTTATGCCCTAATAAATCGGTTCGTCTTTAAGGCTAAGTCTACACTCATAGGGAACATGAAATCCAGAAACATAACTCCAACTATGTTAATAATGGAGCTGGACTGGACCTACCTTGTTTTGCATTTTCCCACCATCCTCACAGCAGGAGGCGGATAAGAGCAAACACTCCCATTGGCCTCCCTTAACTCCTTGCAGAACCAGGAGTACTGGGAGACTGCGGGGGCACTCTGAGTTCAATTTAGTGAGTCTTAACTAGATTCGTTAATTCAAACTCTGTAAGATTGATCACTACAGTGTCAAGCTTCCGTCCAGTGAAGACATGGCCTAAGGTACCACAGGACTCTTTGATTTTTGCAGATACAGACTATCGCAGCTTACCCCCAAGACTTAATACCAACACTTACAGCTTTATAAAGGGCAAAGATTATCTCATGTACCAGGGCATTGGGTGATGGCTATAGCACAGGAACTTCCCCCATTGGGCAGCAGCTGTTGTGCGACTAGGGATTTGTATCCTTCCTTCCTCGGAAGAAGCATCTGGTATTAGCAAAGCAGATTTTCGGCTTGGGAGACCCGGCATTCTTATCAGGTATAGGAAATCATATGGTCCTTAGGGAGATACTTTATGTTCATAAAAGTTTGCATTTTTGGTAGCTTTTGTGGGCAGAGACTGTTTCCTCAGCATGTTGTCCAAACCCAAGTATCCAGCTCGTGTTAATGAATGATGGTGATAATAGAAAAGGCAAAGAAACAAACGACCGGACAGATTTTTTTTTTTTTTTTGTTAATGCTTCCAAGATACCCAAGCTGCTGCCTTGCTGGTAATCAACCAAATCCGTGGCCTTCTCTCGAGACTGCAGAAGCGTGGATTTTTTTACATGACCTTTGTACCTCTATCGGTGCTAAATGTAGCCACGTTTTGGGTAGGATTATTTACATGTTTATCCTTTCTTGCTGCTTGACCTTTCCTGCTCGGCTCCAGTTCCTGTGCCCAGCTTGCTTTGTGTTTCATGAGCTCAGTAAACCGTGGCCTTCAATTCCCTTGTTCTAGTGTTTTCACTTAAGACCAGGAGTGATGAGCAAAAGGTTTCAGGCTCAATCCTTGAGCAAAGGGCCGCTGTGACAGGGATTATTATTTATTTGTCATCTTGGATGTAATAAGCTGTAGGTACAGCATCGAGAGCCCTTGATTTATTGCGCTGTCGACTGCCACTAGCGGGACGTCTGCTGTACCATGCAGGATGAATACCACACTGTCAGCTCTGTCGATCTGTCTCTGCCATTGCACTCTCTCTCATAACACATTCCCATTTCATGCCAGAATACATAAACAATCTTTCATTATTTTGATGCCTTTTTCATATTTGTTCTTTACAGAACATAAAGTTTGAATTTATGGGTTTCCTTTACATTATTTCAACACACTCCACCATTTTCCGGGTTTGTGGTTTAACTCTCAGAAATTGGCTGCCAGGTGATTTAGTTATTTTGGCTTTCTAGTTTTATAGTTATTTAATATCACAGTGCCAGATACTGAGAAAATGTAGTGTATAGAATGCGTGAGATTTGCAGCTAAGGTCTGTCATCAACAAAATGTGACCATGGGGACACAACATGGAAATTAAAAGCTAGACATGCAGAGGAGGAATATTCCCCCCCCCCCCCATGCCCATTTATTATTTAAATACTACTTCCAAAGATTTTTTTTTCCTGGGTTGCTATTATGATCTTAATGGAGATCTGTTGAATTGGAAAAGAACATAAATAGCAAGCAAGTCATTGCCCTTGAATAATTGCAATTAAGGGGATTTCTAAGTTGTTGGCCCAAAAAAAGCTCCATTTCATCTGCTTTTTTTATAGTAGCTGATGTAAATACGTTCAGCTACTTGATTGCTTTTAATACACTACTTATTTCCTACTATGAAAAGCTATGAACTGTAGTAGTTTCTTTATTTTTGTTTTCCTAAATTTTAAAATAATCTGCAACAGATGGTTCATGAATTGAGAAAGTGTTCACTAATGGGAAAAGAAACATTGAATGCTTAAATCACATTTAAATGACAATTTTTCACAACAGGACCATGGATCGATATTGACACACGTTTTAATGTTGATACAAGAAAGTTTGTAGTTCTTTTTAATAGCCAAATGATAATCTGTAGAATAACTGGGAAACAAAGGATTCAGTCTTGCAAACCCACTCATCTACCTTTACTCATATGGGCTGTACTTGAGTTTACTGACACACAAATTAGACCATAAGGTTTTCAAGGAAGGGACAGTAACTCCCTATGTGTTTATACGCCACTTGACATAAAGGGTCTCCCTTCCCTATTTGGGGCACTACTGACATACAGGTAACTTATTTACTTCCGCATTATTACTTTTGGCTCTCACATGTCCATAAATGTCTGTAGGATTGGAATCACCGACTAGTTCACACCTTCTTCCATGTCATTCATCATTATTAAAAATCTGCTTAGGTTGGTTAATCCTGCAAAGATTATAAAGTTTGTATGTTCAAGAGCATTTTAAGTAGTTCCTAATAAAATGTTTTTGTTTTGTTAAGTAAACCTCTGTGTTTGTATTTTTTTTCAACAAGAATATTTTGCTACTGGGAATCTGTGACAAAACTTATGATAGTTTTTCTTTCTAGGGTTAAAAGGAGGGGTAGGAGGGGCCATCAGTGCTAAAGTTTGGTGAGTGGAAAGTTGTTTTGATTGCCTCTGAAAAACAGACCTTTCTGTAAAATGTGCAGATGAGTATGTATCCGTGCAAGATATTATTTTTTGGTATTCCCTTTTCAATACAGCCTTCATTAGGACAGCTGGGAATATGCTTAGCTCACATTACATCGTAGAGACTTGTTTTAGTTGCACTGAAACCTAAGTTAATTAATATGAGAAATTTGGTTTTGTGTCCCTGGTTTAAAAAAAAAAAAAGACTGTGCAGGTTGGTGTTGTCAGCAAAAGCTGCTTGTCTCTTTGACCTGCTCTGTTAAGTGTTTGATGTGTTTTCTCAGAGTAATCGGTGAATAACATTACATCCAGCCAGCAGAGAAACAGAGGGAGCGATAGCAAAATTAATATCTGGAAGCGTTGATAATTATATATCAGAATCTAATTTTTAGCACAGAAAATGTGTTAATGACAGAGCAGAAAACAAAAACCACTAGCTTCTCCCAGCAGGATCCAAAGTGTCATTTATTATTTCTCAGCTGGATATCTATCAAGTTTATGGGTTAATTTTTCTGTAGACTGTTATTTATGGGTTTTTGTTTGTTTTCAGCCATCATTACTAACAATACGGTTAATAGCAATCATTTGTTATCCGGCACCAGCGGTGATGCTTCAGATGCGAGCAGTGAACTGAGAATACTCATTTGGTAGCTGAATAAGGCTTTGACAGGGCCCATTTATAACAAGCTCATTCCATAATGTCCAGCCTATTAATAAAATTTTGTTGCTGTCTAATTAGAGATGTCTGATGTGTATAGTAGCACAGCAGAGAAGGCTTTCTTGTGCTGCTTTTTAGTTCTGTTCTGTCATACCTACAACATATTTGAGACAACTGATTTTGGGAAATAAAAGGAAGATGTTACTGTGTACTTCTGTCTTGTACCAACAGGCATTATGGAAGACTAACTTGCATAATGAGCAACAGAAATGGAGTTATAAGTGTATTGAGAGAAGGTCATATTGTTTCCATTGGCTAAGTCTTTGTTTGTTTTTCTTTGTGTACTCTCTTGTCTTGATTTAAAAATCAGGTTTTGACCTGAAAGCAACAGTTGCTATAAATGGATATTTTTGTGCAATATTTGACCAAAATGGGATTCTGATGTATGTTTTCTTTTTAAGAAACAGAATGATCTGATGCTAACACAGGATGTATGGGAGAAAAATCTGGGGCCTCATTTTGTTGTGGTTACATGATGACCAAAACTTAAGGAACAAATGTTCCCAGAACAGTACAATGATAGGGGGAGACATAGAGCCTGACAGGAATTTTCTAATCTAAATAACCCTTGATGATTATAGTGCAATAAGTGTGAATACTTAGCATGCACACATCTCAAAATATTTTACAAGTAGGAATAAATCATATTGAACATCCTTCATTCAGATCACACAGGAAGTCTGACAGGAAGCTAGGAACAGAACCCCAGATCTGTTCGTTCCCACTCCTAGTTTTAGCCATAAGCCATGGTTTTTGTTTTTTCTTCAAATCAACCCCAGAGAATTGTTTGGTTACCTTGTCATTGCCCTTACAAGTGAAGTGTGGTGCAAAAGTGTATGCAAAAAGATTTAAATACTTATGAAATTATTTTATGTTGATGAGCAATCTGGTATATCGAAGTTGTATGTTCCTCCTCTGTCCAATACTTTGTAACACACACATGTATCATCTGAAATATTTTGTAATAACTTGTAGCCATAGTTAAGACAACTTCAATAATCAGTAACGTTTCTTATCACAAGATATGCATGGAATCACACAGCGGTGAATTAACATACAAGCAGGCAAAACACTAAAAAATATTTTTAAATTGTTTGAGTGCTCTAGGTAACAATATTCTGTCTTTAGCAATAAACGTTTCACATTGTCCTTTAAGTCTTTTGTAAATGATCTTTTGAATGAAAACATATCTGTTTTTAACACTGTAGTTTCCTAAAATGTTTCTTTAAGGTAACTAACATTTTTTATTAAACCAAAATATACATGGTCTTGTCTTGAAGTTGCCAGGAAAGTGGTGTATGGATTTCAACTGGTTGAGAATCTGTGTAAGGTGGTGAGCATTTCCCCCCTCCCAAACTGCACTTGACGTAGAGCTTATCAACCCTTAATTAGTGATACATTTTCTCCCTGTGATTTCTATTGATGTTTTCGAGAGGGAAGACGAATTGAGCTTCAACCTGACTAGAGTAAGAATTGTTTTAGAAAATCCAGCAAACATCTCTCTCTCTCTCTCTCCCTCTGTCTCTCTGTCTCTTTCTCTATTCTTCCCCATAGGAAAGGTGAAAAGCTGCACGATAGAAATCAGGTTCGGTATTAGCGGTTTTGCTTGCCTGTGCAATAGAAAACGACAAGCGTCAGGGCCTCAGTCAGCAGATCAGGGAGACGCAGATGGGAGGCGAAAAGCTCCCTCGTGGCATCAGTATTGCTTGGATGTGATTGTGAGAGCCAGGATGAAGTCAGCACTGACAAAGTGTGTGGATTGATGGATGGACAAAGCCGAGAACTGGATGTGAGAATGGATGAGGGCAGAGGGGGAATTTAACACAGACAAACAGAATGAAAGACAGAGAGGAATTGCCTGCTAAAGTATTCCAGCACTCAGAGCCCATAGCAATTTACTTACTGCTAACCGAACACAGGAGGATTCTTTGCATCTTTGCAGATTTTCCTAAAATATATGAAGAGGCCAAGCAGCAAATGCAGCTAGAAAATTCCAGCTAGTGTTTTATAGTTGGATTTCTTTTTAACAGCGATTCACTCACACTCCGTTAATTCAAACTGAGCGCTTGATTATTTCCAATAAGTTCATACAGTATGTTTCAACAGAATAAATTTTCTTTCCAAAGCCATGATTTTAATGTTTCCACTAAATTTACGTTGATCAGTTATTGTTACTTTTACTGTAATAAATAACAATATTTAGGTTTCTTTTCCAAATTATATTCCTGCTAGAAGACATATATTGATAGTTCATTCAGGTGCATAATAACAATACTAAATCCATTATGCTCTTTTTTTTCCTGAAGAAGAAAAAATTAGTTGCTTTCTGTGTATGGAAACTCAATACATTGCCAAATAGCAAAAATATTGGCTTTTTTTCCCCAAGAGGAGCATGCCCAAAGCTGTTAGCTGCCCTCACAAAATTTGCTATTCAAAGATGATTTTTGCTTGTTGCATTACGACACTGATGGATGGTGAAACTAAAGCATGTTACTCGTTTTGTCACAACCTTAATATGATGCTAATGTGTGTCAGATTTACTAAAGTTTTCCAATTTAAAATGAGACACACAGTTGAAAAATTGGTATCAAAACTAACATGTAGCAGGAATATCTGGCCATAAGGTTGGGACAGATTCTACTCTTACCTACTCCAGTGTAAATCTAGAGTAATTTCATTGAATTTGATGGAATTATTTTGGATTTACACTGGTGTAATTGAGAGCAGGATTTGGTCCAAAATCTAAACACTATAAAGTAGTTAAAATGGGATCATGCTTCTCAGCATTTCCTTGTGACCCCTGTGTTGCTTCAGTATTTGAAAGGGAAGAACAGAAGTCTAATCTTTGAGCCTATTATCTAGAGAGGAAACTGATTGCCAAATACTGGTTTTTATGCTATATTAGAAATGACCATCTACATACTCATACAATATGTTTGATTTTTAATGAAGATTTGTAGTTCTCCTAAAAGGCATTTTGGAAGTTGGTATTACTCAAAATACTAGTGCATTGTTTTTACAGATGAATTTTCTAGAGTTTCCGTGAAACTGATAAGGTCCTTTAAACTGGAAAATTTCTCTTATTAATGGATTCTCCAAACATTGCCTAGGAATTATTGGGGCTTGAGAAGAAACACGTAATTTATGTGGGAAAGATTACTCCTGTTCACAGTGCATGCTAGATGTGCTAATCCATCTTTTAAACCTGAGATCACCAGCAGTGGCTTCAGAATGTAAAGTTTGAAGGTGTCTGCTGTATCTGCAGGTGTCTGTGGAAAACATGGGATTTGCTCATATCGACTATTTCCGTTTGTTTTCATTTACCATTTACCTTTTCATTGGGGAATCCTTATATCAGCTAGACTTGTGAATGAAATATTGGGAATATCTATCACCAGTCAATGTATACTTGCAAATTCCTGTAATAAATGGGGATAACTTCTGTCTTTAATGGTGTTTTGAGGTTTTCTTTGGGCCCTGTTGTGTTTAAAAATATTTTACAATGAGGAAAGTTCTGTTGGCATGATATAGTTCATAAATGTTAATGCTGTTAGTGAAAGTAGTAAACTGTTTCACTGGGTACTACAGATGGAGTTCTGGATTATGCATAATATTATCTATCTCATGCCTACTTTGAGAAGTAGTTTGAGCTAAAACTGGAATCTAATCTGTGTTAAATGTCATATTGGCTACATTATGGGTATATGTAATCACTTCCTGATTAAGACATCAGGTTGGAATATAATAAGGTGCACCATAATCGGTCCTAAACAAGGACAGATTATAAAGGGGGGGGGGGGTCTGTTTTGCTATTTTTCACTTAGAGATGCCTGGCCTTCCTTTTATGTCAACTGCCAGAGATGCTATTTCCTTGTAGGTCACCGTATTGTAACTTTTGTGAACTGGTGACTGTAACAGAATGCAAGTTGTACTATGCTCATTGCCTCCTGGCCTGCCTTGTGCAAACGGGGTCCATCAGGATAAAACAGAGCTGTGGAGACAGGAGGCCTTGTGCTGTACTATGGAAATTCCATTGTGAACCTGAGATCAGCTGTTGCTCCTTGGAGGTAGGGGAAGATTAATCATTCATTTACCAGGTACCATTTTCATGAGGGTGAGATGTTTTTTTTTAATTGTAATCCTACACCTTCAAAAATAATTGGTGCATGTTACAAAATGGTGTCTGGCTTTGTCTTATAACTTAGGTTGCCCTTGTGACTGCTTATAATGATTATCAGTTGGGAATGATTCTGATATGATGCCCTTGTTAGCATTACTTGATTAGCTCTTGAATTTATCCAATAAAGACCCACTTTACATCTTAGGCATGCAAGAGATCTCTGGCATCATATCAACTTGCTTTCCATTCATATCCATACTACCAGCATCTATTAAATAAGAAATGGGAACAAAGTCAAATTTGTCATGGGGGGGGTACTGACTTGTTGAGTCTCCCTCTCATATTCTTCACTATCACTCTTTCCTTTGGTAGTTCTTTTTAGTGCACCGACTCTATTGACATTGTGGTGATGTGACTTGACATGCTGATAGTTTTTGACTTTTAACTAAGGCCAGACCTACACTGGAGGAGAAAATCAATGCATGATATGCAACTCCAATTACGTGACTTGCGTAGCTGGAGTTAACGTACCTTTCATCGATTTTTCTTGAATGACCCCACAGTGGGAGGTCAATGGGGAAAAATGCACCTGTTTACTTACCTTACTCGTTGCAACAGCTAGGAGTACTGGTGCCAACCAGGGTGCCCCCCATGTTCAATTTATCGGGTCTTTACTAAATCTGCTAAATCAAACCCCAATCGCCAGAATGTCGATTCTCCAGTAAGTAGAGACATGGCCTGCACCCAGAAGAAGTTCCAGCTTTGTCATCCACCTAGCCAAAGTGAAAATGTGGACGTCAGGGTATCTTAGAAATAGGTGCTGAAATGTTTTCGCTTAGGTTTATGAATATATAGTGTGCACTTCTTAAAGGCAGCTCATTGATGATATTCATATAACTAGGAACACCCATGTATTAATGTGCTCAAAGTTTTGTTTGTGGCTGGTGTGAAATAATATGCCTATTCTTTTTAGTATGCTGTGAAAATCTTAATTGCACCAGCTGGTATGGAAATAGGACAAGTGATGGGCAGCAGCAAGGATGACAGCTTTGTTGATGAACATGGTGTTTGCTGACTTGTTTGACAAAACCTTGTAACATTCCGAAGGGGACTCCTGAGCTGGCACCACGTTACTTGCTCATGCAAAATTGTGAAACACCAGTTACATTTTACACTCAGTTTATTTGCTTTCTAATGAGCAACTTATTAATGGCCAAATCACTTAGTTGCGTTAGTCAATGTACAGCCATGCACCTTTCTAGTTAATGGATTTTCTTTCTGGTGTGCACTATTGGATTGGTGTGTGGTGTGTACCTTCCCCAGCCACACTTACATTCTCAATATATTTATTAATTTATTTGCTTTATGCTGGTTGTAGTAGCCTGGCAAAAACACCTATATTCCAACATTTAAATGAAAACTAAAAGCAATTTTTAAAAAAAATTGCTTTATCATATGCTCCAGTTTCTATGCTTGTTTTAACGTCTCATTGGTTTGTTAGCAGTTTGTTGGATTATTTTCATTTAAAAATGAAATTGTCTTTTGAGACACAGATTGTTATAGACAAGCAAAACACAATTACAGCTAAGCAATCCCCTCTGCCAAGAAATTATATATACAATTATATATGTATATAATTATATATAAAATAAATAATATACATGCACTACTGTGACTTATCTTAATTTTGGTAAATGGAAATTTTAGATATACATGTAGTGCACATAAAAAAGCAAGCAAATCTGTTTATAATAAATCTTTCTGTGGTATGTGTGCTATCATTTCCTTCATTTGACCTTGGTGGAGCAAGCTGATGGGGTAGTGAAAAGTATGATATGAAAAATGAGTGAACAGAGCGAGGTGAGCAGTGAATCAGTCTTGTGTGTGATTAGCTGTGAAAATCTCACAAACAGAATGGAGTCACTTTTCTTCCTCTCCCCCCGCCCCCACGCTCCTAAAGGTAGTTCTTTTCCATGTATATTAGTCATTTAGGAGTTACCTAACAGAACAGACACAAATATTTTAATACCAGTTGCGGTTTAATAGTTTTAGGTGAAGAGAGTGTTATGAAGTGCAGTGAGTTTGAGGGTTCACTACACAAAATTGCAGCCTGTTTAAGTTTGTGTGGCTCTATAGCTAAGCTTTAGTGACTTTAATAGAGGTCACTGTGTCACATTGTGTCATGAATATGACATAGCGATTTCAGCGTGGCACTGTAAATCTGCAATTATAACTTAAGGTGCAGTGATTTGTTGAAGTCTTCCTTAAATTCCTTTGTCATGTCAAACGCTGTAAAAACACAAGGCCGCTAAAACATTTTTACAATGAAGTACCGAGATTGCCTGCATATACCCCCAAGTTTGCTTTTTTTTTTTTTTTGCAGATCATAGTATCATAGGGTATGTTTACACAGCAAAGTTATTTCGAAATAACAGCCCAGCGTCTACACAGCCAAACTGCTATTTCGAAATAAATTCAAAATAGCGGAGCGCTTATTTTGAATTTGGTGAACCTCGTTCCACGAGGAATAACGCCAAATTCGAAATAGCTATTTCGAAATAAGTGCTGTGTAGACACTTATTTCTAAATAGGGGGCCTCCAGCCATCCCAGGGTGCTCTGGTGGCTACTCCATCCTCAACCAAGAACACTTCTCTCCCTCCCCGCCTCCCTGGAGCCCTTAAAGGGATAGACTCTGGCCACAGTGCCTGTGCCAGCCCAGAGCCAGCAGTCACTGCCCCTGACCCAGTGGCCCCAAAACATGAGCCAGCCATCCCTCCACTGCTCCCCAGGAGCAGTCTGCCAGCTCCCAGGAGCCTGCCAGGGCCCAAAGAAGGCGGGTGCCTTCCTGGTCCAGGGTGGAGATCATGGACCTTATTCAGGTTTGGGGGGATGCCCCCAACGTCCATGATCTCCCCACAAGACGGGGGGACACGGCCGTCTATGGCAGGATAGCTGCCAGCCTCGCCACCAAAGGCCACATGCGAACCCAGGAGCAGGTTTGCATGACAGTCAAGTTGGTCCGGCGAGACCCCCAACCCTGAGCCCTGAGCTTCCCCTCCCCTTCTTTCCCTTGTTTCCCCCTTCCAGCTCCCTCCTCCCAGGTTTCCCCCTCCCGTCTCCCACTCTCCCTTCTCACCTCTCCTGCCTCTTTTTTCCCCAGTCTCACCGAAGTTTCATTCTCCCCCCCCTTGTGTTAAATAAAGAGAGTTTGTGTTCATGAAAATGTGTATTTTATTTGACATCAGGAAGGGGGGTTAGGGAGGGGTAAGTGGAAGGATGTGAGGGAGGAATGAGGCACAAGCCCCCAGTGGGGCAGACCAGGGAGGCTCTTAGTGCTCCTCAGGGTGGAAGCTGTCCCGCAGGGCCTCCTGGATACTGACAGCCCCCCAATGGACCTCCTGGATGGCAGCCTGCGGAAAGTGCAGCCAGGCTCGCAGCAATGCGTCCACGAGAAGCACCAGAGTGCCCAGGGGCAGCTCTGGCTCCATATTGCAGAGTGCTGTGGTGTCCCGAGTGAGGGCAACTGGAGCACGCAGACACACAATGCTTTGCTGTCCCTCATTGAGGTAGAAAAGCAAGCAGGGATAGCTGAGAACTGGCTGTCCGGGGCGGTCTCTTTAAGCACAGACCTCAGATAGATAGCCTCAGGCAGCAGCCCCACACAGTAAGTCCTGACCTGGTGCCCTGCTGGAACTGGTTCCGGCCAGCCTTAAATGCGATTCAGCATCCACTCAGTGTGGCCACGCTATTTCGAAATAGCAAAATGCTATTTCAAAATGCATTTTGTGTGTAGACGAGTTATTTCGAAATAAGCTATTTCAAAATAACACTGTAGTGTAGACATTCCCATAGACTTCTCGAGGTCTTCTAATCCAGTACCCTATACTCGTGGCAGGACTAAGTATTTACCTATGCTCCAACTTTTATACACACCAACTTTTAAATTTTCAGGGCAACCCAGGATCCTATCATACCTTTTCCCTGAAGCCACACCCACTCCATTCCCTTCCCCCAACCCTCCATCACTTGCTCTCCCTTCCCCTCACTCACTTTCACTGGGCGGGAGCAGTGGGTGCGGGCAGTCTGCCTGAGATCTTCTGTGCAGCTCAACTTCAGTGATTGTGATCGACTGGCTGATGCTCCAGGATCAACCAGTTGATTGCAATCGACAGGTTGCTGACTCCTGACCTAGACCATCCCAGACAGATGTTTATCTAAGCCGCTCTTAAAAATCTCCTGTGAAAGCGAATCCACAACTTCCCTAGGCAATTTATTCCAGGGTTTGACTATGCAGACAGCAAGTTTTTCCTGATGTCCAACCTAAACCTCCCTTGTTGCGATTTAAGGCCATTGCTTCTTCTCCTGTGCTCGGAGATTAGAGAACAGTTTTTCTCTCTTCTCTTTGTAACAACCTTTTATGTATTTGAAAACAATTATTGCATCCCTTCTGTCTTCTCTTTTCCACACTAAATCCAATATTTTCTGTCTTTTCTCCTAAGTCATGCTTTCTAGACATTTAATACTTTTTCTTGCTCTTTTCTAGATTTTTGTCTAGTTTGTCAACATCTTTTCTGCTGTGCTGCCTAGAACTAGGCACAATACTCTAGCTGAAGTCTAATCAGCATAGAGTGGAAGAATTACTTCTGTTGTCTTCCTTATAGTGCTTCTGCTAATACAGCCCAGAATGTTTGCTTTTTTTTTTATTGCACCACAGTGTTACATTATTGACTCACACTTAAATTGTGATCTACTGTGACTCCCCCCATCCCCCCGCTGATCCCTTTCCCCAGTATTCCTTCCTAAGCAGTCATTTCCCAATTTGTATGTATGCAACTGATCGTTCCTTCCAAAGTGGAGTCCTTTGCATTTAACCTTTTTAAAATTTTACCTTCAAACCATTTCTGCAGTTGGACCAAATCATTTTGAATTTTAATCCTATTTTTAAGGCCTTTGCAACCCTTCCCAGCTTGGTATCATTTGCAGACTTTAGAAGTGTACTCTCTCTGCCATTACCAATCATATTATCATTATGATGAAAATATTTAACAGAACCAGACCCAGAACTGGTCCTTCTTTTAAGATTGCTTTTAAAGTATAACTTAACCAACTTAGTGCTCAGTTACAACCTAAGCACATTTAGTTTGTATTCAGGTCTCTTCCTGCTTTTCTTCCTTCTGCTCTCTTGATTTTCTTTGTACAGGTTACAGTGTGTTTGAAATGGTGCCCAGGTATGGTGGATCATGTTATCTTTCCAAGTACCTGAATGAAGTTTGCAAATATAGGGCCTCCCCCCCCCCTTTTTTTTCTATAAAAGAATTGTACACACCTTAATGCTGACTGTCAGCTTTACTGGTTCTAATCAATACGTGCAGCCTTTTCAATGCATTATGTACTAAAGAGGTTTCATAGACCCTGTTGGTCTATTTAGCCATTGTAAAGCTTCCCCCAATTATCAGCTTTACGTGAGTGTGAGCTGTTCTAGTGTAGAGAAGCACATACTTTCTGGGTCAGGCTGTTGCAAGGTTACTATAGCTCATTGTAATCACTTGAACCAGTCATCCTTTGTGACTTATTTTGCGCACTGCCTACTTAATTTTTTGCTGTTCAGAAACCCACCTAAAATGGCATATTTCATTGCCAGAAAGCATAAAACCTGAAAGTTAAAAAAACATTTGTGTAATAAGGAACTGGGGAAGTTAGAATCATGTGTACATGGAGATATAATTCGATAGTTGTCTTGTAGTGTTGTCATTTATGATAGCTTTGAGACCAGGTTTGGGCTCACTTGGGTTGTCCTGCGTTAAGATCAAAAAGTCAAATCCAATGCTCAAGGGTGCAACTGCTGTTTCAGAAAGTGTTTACTATCAATTGCTTCATGACTCAGGAGCCAGTTCTGGTAGTGCATTACTGCTATGGAAAATCTCCAGTAGGAGAAGAGAAATTTGTGGTGTTAGATTTTTTTTTTTTCTTAATTGCACATGATAAATATATCCCCTCTTAAATAAAGAAGTTGAATTAGATAATTGTGCCAAGTATTTAAGGAACAAGCCTGTTTGCACTTTACTTTTTGAAGAGAGTGTAAAAATTCAGTTTTCAAAGTCCTCAACTCCGTTAGTCTCCTTTGAAAATCTGCTTTGAAAATCTGAGTAAGAGTTCTCTGTTGATAAGTAAAGTGGAAGGGGCATGCTCTTCTACAGTTTTCCTCTAAATGAAGCAGAATAGAGGCCCATTTAAAACACAGAATGAAACACTTGATATCTTGTATTTCTGCAGCTATTTTACTCAGTGTAGCCTTTTCATAGAAATTAAGGGGAAGCTTTTCAAAAATGGTCAGAGTTGGCCTTTCTCTACTTCCACTGAGGCCAACACAAGTTTTACACCTGACTTCAGTGGGAGCAAAGTCAGACTAATGCTGAGCCCTTTTGAAAACCCTACCTGTGATTTTCTAATATTTCTAATTTTTATATGGTTGTCTTAAATATGGACAGAAACAGTGACTTGCATGATTAATGTTGGAGTTCCACAAAACTGGAAGAAAACTCTTGTTTTGCCAAACTTTAAAATAGGATGACTTGGTGATTATAGGCCTGTCAGTCTGACATTGAAACCCAAGAGTGGCTGACAATGGCCTTAATCAATAAAGATTAAAGAAGAAGAATAAAGTTATTGCCAATCATCATAGGTTTATGGAAAATAAAACTTGTGAAACCAACTGGATATTTTTTTTGAGGTGATGACAGGTTGTATTAATAAGGGTAGCAGTGTTTATGTAATATATTTTGTTTGTGAGGTTGTTATGGCCATGTTAGCCTCAGGATAGTAGATACACAAGCTGGATCATGGAGAGGAGTCAAAATGTAATTGTAAATAGGAAATCATCCAATGGGTGTTTCTTTTGAGGTGTCCCACAAGAATGGGTTCTTGGCTCTGTGCTATTTGATATTTTTAGTAATGACCTTGAAGTTGGCAATGACACACACATTGGGGGAGTGGAAAATAATGTAGAGACCATTGATTGGGAGGGACCTGAGTCACCTGGGGAGATGGGCACAAACAGTAAGTAAAATTTATACATCTAGGAACAAAGACTGTAATTTGAATGAGAGACTTTAGTCTGAAATTTAAAGTGAACTCCTTGGGTATGTCTAGACTACATGGCTCCGTCGATGGAGCCATGTAGATGAGGTTTCTAGACATAGGGAAATGAAGCGGCAATTTAAATAATCGCAGCTTCATTTACATCAAAATGGCTGCCGCGCTGTGCCGATCAGCTGTTTGGCGGTACAGCGCGGTAGTCTGGACGCGCCGTGGTTGACAAGGCCCCGTTATGCCTCGTGGAATGAGGTTTACCAGGGCGGTCAACAAGGGCTTCCCAGACTACCACGCTGATCGGCACAGCGCGGCAGCCATTTTGATGTAAATGAAGCGGCGATTATTTAAATCGCCGCTTCATTTCCCTTTTTCGAGTACACTAATCTGCATGGCTCCGTCGATGGAGCCATGTAGTCTAGACATACCCCTAGTGCGCTACTGTGGCCAAAAGTCCTAACACCATTCTTTAATGATAGACTCAAAGAGGTAAATCTATTTAGCTTGACAAAGAGAAAGTTACGGGGTGATGTGATCACAATCTGTAAGTACGTACATGGGAAAGAAATACTTAATAATGGGCTCTTCGGTCTAGCAGAAAAAGGTGCAACACAATATAATGGCTAGACGTGAAAGGCAGACAAATTCTGTTTAGAAGTACGGTGCACTTTTTAACAGAGCAATTGGCCACTGAAACAACTTACCAGGGTTCATGATCATTCTTAAACATATATTGGATGATTTTCCGAAGACATGTTCTATGATTCATTTGGGGGAATTTTGTGGCCAGTGCTAAATAAGTTAGATTAGATGAACACAATGGCACCTTGTGGCCAGAGAATATATGAATCAGCTGCTAAATCTCTGCAACCAGTGTCGCAGTTCTTCCAAACCCCAAATCAATAAACATCTTCCCCCACCCCACAAGTCCACCTTGCTGGGAGAACTCTTGTTTTCCAGCTATGCCCTTCAGAGACAGCATGGTGCGGCACAAGCTTAGCAAAGGAATTTCTAACTCACAAACTATTGACTCTAAAAAGCCTAGGAAATTTACTGATCTATGGAAAATCTCACACTCCTGAGGTAAGTCCCCCTCAGTCTGACCTTGCCACCTCTGAGAGTCCTGTGTTTGCCTTAGGGTTGCCTGGTATATGGTTTTTTTTTAACCAGAATGCCCAACTCAAAAAGGATTCCTGGTGGCTCTGATCAGCACTGCTGAGTAGGCCTGTAGCACAGCAGGGCTATGGCAGGCTCCCTGTCTGTGCTGGCTTTGAGTGGCTCTGGAAGCATCCGGAATGTCCCTGCAGTTCTAGGCACAGGGGCATCCAGGCTGTCCCTGTTCCGAGCACCAGTTTGCAGCTCCCATTGAGAACCACAGTGGGTGGTGCCTGCTGGGGTGGGCAGCACAAAGACCTGCCTGGCTACGCCTCTGCCGTGGGGCTGCAGAAACGTCCTATTGCTTCCATTGCCGTGTGGTGATACAGACGACAAGAAGCCTGCCTTAGCCCTGCTGTGCTGCCAGCCAGTGGCCACCTGAGGTAAGTGTCATCCAGCTGCAGCCCACACCTCGAACTGCCTCCTGCACCTCAAACTGCCTCTCACACCCCAACCTCCTGCCCCAGGTTGGAACCTCCCCCCTCCTCTGCACCCTAACTCCCTCCAGAGCTTGCATCCGTGCCCCCCCCCCACCTGGACCTGCCCTGAGTCCCCTCCCCCACCCCAACTCCCTCCTGGAACCTGCACCCCATACCACCTACTATACCTCCAAAGCCCTATTCTAGGCCTGAGCTCCCTCCTACACCCCGAGCCCACACCCACAGCTGAACCCATACACCCTCCTGCCATGCAAACCCCTCCCTAAGAACTGAATGCTCCCTTCCATGCTGAACATCCTGGCCTCAGCCAAGAGTTCTCTCGTGCACCCTTAACTCCCCTATCCCTGGCTTCACCAAAGAGCTTGAATCCCCAGCCAGAGCTCTTACCCCTTCCTCCATCAGCCTGGACTTTTTCCCACTGTGTCCACATCTTTGCTGAAATGTGGTACCCAGAACTGGACACGGTAATGCAGCTGAGGCCTAATCAAGGTGGAGTAGAGTGGAAAAATTATTTCTCATTTCTTGCTTAAAACACTCCTGCTAAAACAACCCAGAATGTTCGCTTCCCCCCTCCCCCCAATAGTATCACACTGTTGACTCGTATTTGGCTTGTGGTCCACTCTGACCCCAGATACTTTTCGGCAGTCCTTTCCCATTTTGTATGTGTGCATCTGATTGTTCCTTCCTACTTTGCATTTGTCCTTATTGAATTTTGTCCTATTTACCTCAGACTATTTCTCTAATTTGTCCAGGGCATTTTGAATTCTAATCCTGACCTGTAAAGCACTTTCAACCTCTCCCAGCTTGGTATCATCTGCAAATTCTATAAGTGTTAACCATTCAAAGTCAATGGCCCCTGCCAGCAGCGAACTCATTGTTCCACTAGGGTAGAGCCATTCAATATTGGTGGTCCTTGGTGGTTCTGTCCGCTTCTCAGATCCAGTCTGTTCAGTAGATGTCAAGTCCCTACTCCCCTATAATGAAGGCTGCAATCATAAATGGCCTTCATAGAACAAAAAGGAATTA
Source organism: Pelochelys cantorii (assembly GCA_032595735.1). Classification (NCBI taxonomy): domain Eukaryota; kingdom Metazoa; phylum Chordata; order Testudines; family Trionychidae; genus Pelochelys; species Pelochelys cantorii. Next base: position 7,282,925 of record CM064333.1, read on the forward strand.
ATTACCCGATACAGACTTGTCCTCAAACACTCACAGTAAGTAGATGCTATTGTTCCTGACTTACATTACTTACAGAGTTTAAAGAGAAGCTAGATAATTTCATGGAGGTTAGGTCCATAAAAGGCTATTAGCCAGGGGATAAAATGGTGTCCTTGGCCTCTGTTTGACAGAGGCTGGAGAGGGATGGCAGGAGACAAAGCGCTTGATCATTGTCTTCGGTCCACCCCCTCTGGGGCACCTGGTGCTGGCCACTGTCGGCAGACAGGATACTGGGCTAGATGGACCTTTGGTCTGACCCGGTACGGCCGTTCTTATGTTCTTATGTTCTTATGCTGGGGGTCATTGAGGCTTAGAGAGTTGGACAAGCGGTGGACACATTTTAAAAAATACTTTAAGGAGGTATATTGTGAAGTCATTAGCTGGAATTCTTGTTATAAGTGATTGTTTCAGCAAGGGATAATATATTGTGTTTTTAGTGGGATGGAGTTCCACTATAATTGTGTCTATACTAGACAATTAGTTAAAACTTCTTCCTGGAGACCTTATTTCATATAATGTTATTTCCTCATACAGAAGTTAATGTGTTAATGTATGTGCTTGCATTGTGTTTCTATGCCTATGCTGAGGGGCATACATACGTTTCTTTAAGTTTGACTTAGGTCTTGCATTTTGTGGGTTGTGCCCACGAAAGCTCATGATAACCATCTACATTTTTTGTTAGTCTCTAAGTTGCTGCAGGACTATTCGTTGTTTTTTAAGTTTATCCTAGTTTAACAACTCCTGTTTCAGAAAATGCTGGAAGATTTGTCTCCGGGAGACAATGTATTTTTCATCTGTTTATCTGCATTATTAACTCTTTCAGGTAGATCAAGAATTGAAGACACTGATCAATTCCAGTTGGATCTAATGCTAGTATTTCCTATACTTTTAGCAAAATTCAGGTTTTTGTTTTAAATGTCTCTTTGTTTCTATCTGATAACTCAAGCTAACATTTGTCTTTAAAGAAGAGAAGATAAACCTATTTTTTGTTTTTATTTCAGTACTTGAACCTAAGACTGTTGGGGGGTAAAAAATAAGGGAAAAAGAAAATGTGAAAGTGTTTTTGATATATGAACTAATGGACTGACGCTGTCAAATGCATCTTTTTAAAAGAGATTCAGAATCTGTTGTCCAGAGGTGAAATATCAGGGCTTTTAGGCTGTATTCTTCTTGTAGAATGTAACCTAGATAGGTACTTATAGAAGCAGTTGGGCTTATCTTTCAGTTTTTCTCCTCAGCTCGGTTATGCACAAAGGTCTTTTTCTAGGTGACATATCATGTTGTATTCCAAAGTACACTTTCTTTTAATTTACAACTTAATTTTCAGCCTAATTCAGAAGATTGATACTATAATGCTATTTGCAGAAGTATTGAAATGTCAGTAAGTTTTATTGTAGTAATAAAGAGAATTCCATATATCATGCACTCTATAGGGATCCTTGCTTTTTGCATAGATCTTCATAGCAACAACCAGTGGCTAAATGCTGGCAATCATTAATTTTTAAAGAAGACATGGTTATGATGAGTTGAGAAATTAAAGCCATGGTAAAGAATGAACTTTAATTTTTGTCACTTTTTGTTAGACTTAGAGGAGGCATAGGGAGATGGTTTTAAAAAAATGGCCCAAGTCCCAGGTTCCTAATACTTAAAATGCTGTCTTGCTCGTAAAAGATTTCAGTCAGAGAGAGGCCATCTTCGAGCTCCTCTTAACAAATGGGTATCAGTGGTCCATGAAATAATCAATGTCGATAATCCATCCTGGGGTCTGCCAATATGTTAATGGCTCTGCCGCATCGTTATTGCTACAAGGCCATAAATCATTTCCGTACCAGAACGCTTAGCAGTCGAGGACTCAAACCCCTAGCCTGGAATAAAATGCTGTGTCTCTTAACAATTAATGTCTAAACATTTTGCAGCTTTGTGCCTTGATTGTTTTCAGATGCTAAAAAAGTAAGTAGGACAGATTGTAAATCAATAAAACAATAAGACAAAGTGTTTTAATAATAGAAAGGCTCAGAGTAAATCATAGTTCTGTGTTTATTATTGCGTTTGAGGATATAAATAAACAGTACCAACCAGCAAGGGTTTAGTTAAGATGGAGAAATAAGTCCAATATTGACATTTTGGGCATATGTTGCTTCCATATCAGTCAACTTCATTTTTATTAAGTTTAGGATATTTTTTTATTTGTATTCCCTCCCCCCCCCCCAAATAATAGTAACAGAGGGAGAATTGGAGTTACTGCATTTAGAACTGCAAATATTTCCTAATCTGTCCAACATTATTTCAGTGATTACATTGGAAGGCACTCAGCTCCAAGTTGCCACTGGTATAAACACTTGCACTCTGCTTCAGGGAAATAGAAGAGGTTCTTGTTTAGAAAATGGAGTTGGATCAAATTGATCTGACTCCTGTTGGTTTTGGCCAATTTAGTTCACAAGTGAAGGTGGTGTGAAACACGGTGGGAAATTATTAATTTTGTATTGTATAGCCACAGCTTCTTTGTGCCAATCATGGTGTTTCTTGCTCTGCAGCTGTACATTGAGTTATACTTTTGTGTTAGTACGGAGTGAGTAAATAAGAAAATATATTAATATGTCTGGGAATAGAAAGGGGGCATGCACACCTCTCTCCTTCTCTCTCTCTCTCTGTAAAATCTCACATGTTAGGAAAAAGAACGTCTAAGGAAAGGTAGATATGTTGTACTTAAGTAGGGTTGCCAGATGGTTTCAACAAAAATACCGGACACACTTGACATTACATCACAATCTACATTACATCTTATTTAGAAAATACCGGACATTTATATTTTTTCATTTATATTTTCTCAATTTGTTTCCCGAACAGAAAGCTCAAATACTGGACTGTCCGGTTCAAAACCAGACACCTGGCAACCCTACTTAACTGGTGTAGTGGAAACCAAACCTTTCAAATATATGGAAGTCTGTTATTTTGATTTTTCCTTTGAGCTTTATAACAGATAATGGATAATGCTTAATCTGGACTAAATTCATTTAGTGTACCAAATTTAATACTTTAAAACAATGAAATGAATCCAAATTCTGCATATTGACTATGCAAAAACAATAAGGAGTCCTGTGGTGCCTTAGAGACTAAGAGATTTATTTCCGCATAAGCTTTCAAGGGTAAAACTTACTGTGGAATTGAACATGACCTACTATGGGTTTTTACCCACGAAAGCTCATGCCATAATAAATCTATTAATCTCTAAAGTGCCGCAGGACTCCTCATTGTTTTTGCAGATGCAGACAAACACAGCTACCCTTCTGAGACATTGACTATGAACAGAATATAGCTTAGGCCATGGAAGACCTAGAATGGTTAAACCAACTTTCCTTTTCAATGCCTGTACAAATGTTTAATACTTATAAAAAGGAACCCAGGGAAGAAGGTTAACAATAATACAAATGAAAAGCAGCTTTTTATTTTAAGAACAGAGACTTGCCTACCTAGCATTAAACAATTTTATGTGGCCATAGTTTATTTTGGTGCTCAGGATGTAAGGGCAGGAAGGAGCCAGAAAAACAGTGGCTCAGTATGGACAAAAAGACAATTAAAACTGATATGACTCTTAACAGAAGTGGCAACATCAGCCAGGATGGAAGTAATTTATTCAAAAAATTGTCCAAATAAATAAACTGCACTGATATATGGTTTGGTGGTGGGGCAGTGGAAAATTTGATAGTTGTTTCCGTTGTGTGAATTACTCAGGCAGGATGCCTTTGTGAAGTATGAGGGTTTGTTTAATGTTCTGACAACAATTTAGATCCTGTTATGGTTATTGCAGTGTAATGCAGTAGTAAAAATTGAACATGACACACCAGCAATTTATTATTTGTGTGTTTTTTAACCTTGAGTATCGGATTGTTTGTCCGAGCATATCCTTTGATTTGCTATGAAATTTATTGTTGATAAAAACAATCAGATTTCCATTAGAAGCAAAAAATTCATTTTTTTTTTTTTGCCATGAACCATAGATTTAGAAAAAAATTCAAGCTAGGCTGCAGGACTTATGACAGGTAGGCTTATGACATTATATGGTAATTCAGCATGAAAGAATAATTGTGACACTCTACTTGGTGCTGGAGTATAATCGTGCTGTGAGGTTCAATTCACTGAAAGGCCAAATTATCTTCAACTACATTAGTCTGACAACCTATAATGCTTAGCAGAAGCAATTTGTAGATGTTTCACAGAATGCCAGCAAACATGGCTCACCATTATGCTCCCCATTAACAAATTTGTGTAGAGGAAAAAAGTAACTTTTCCATTTTCCTAACTGTGTTTGAGCTTTGGAATACAATAAATATATACAGTGTAATAGTGGTATATACGTTGCTGTTTAATGTTCATTTTTAAACCTACCAGGGATTGAAAGATGTTAATTTTATGAAGGGCACTTTCTCAGAAATATTTATATTTTCTTATATTTGAACAGCAGCATCTGTGGAGAGCTAATGTGGAGAGCATTAACATAAAGAAATCCAAACTGAGAAAAATGTATGGCATACAAGAGAATGGATATTTTGAGGCACTATATGCATTTTAGTATGATAATACCATAAACTTTTGACTCTGCCTGGGGTGGGGATATTTGGACATTCTGTCTGTCTGCTGTATCGGTGTGATTACAGTGCATTTTAAAAGACATAGCCTTTGAGTGCCTTGCTTGCACTCTGTCCAGAAATCATTTGTAGTCGAACCAGTTCCCCATTCATCTGGAGCAGCATCAAGTATGTAGATTATTTAAAACTGCACATGTTGTTTCCTCATTTCTCCCTGATGCTGATTTGGGCCTAGGTGCTATTGCAATACAAGGAAATATAATTCTCATCTTGGGGTATTGGCAGTATAATAAATACTTGAGTCTAGGCCAGAGACAGGCTTTAGGCCCAGTATCTTCTAACCTGTGGAGAGTATCCTTATGTATTTTATGCCTTTTGGTAAAGCAGGTTATCAGTTTTGCATTGGAGTGAACAGGACACACAGGCTAGGTAGGTACTAAGATATAAGGCCTTAAGTTACAAGGCGGCCTTGTATGGAAAAATTATTTTAGGTAGCTTTGTAGAAATATCTAATGTTTGCTACAACTTTTTGTTCCTTAAGGCCATGTAATTGGCCAGCTACTACCAAAGCACCTGCCTTCTCAGAAAGGCTACTAACGGAATGGCAATACATTTTTCAAAAGTAATTTTTTGTGACGCCTTTGAAATATATAACGTACATAATAACTGCAATATACACTTTAATAGCCCTTGTTTTGGATTAACCGTAACTCTTTTGGCTGCTTCATTGGTGCAGAAAGTGGTCATCTGTAACTCCTTCCCATTTAAGTTATCTCTCCCAACCATGCATTTCCTGTATTTTTATAAAAGGTCTAATCACAAGGATCTCAGAACTATTTTAAAATGAAATTTTTACAAAACTGTTGAATCTTGGCAAAACTCTTTTTTCCCCAGAGTAGTTGTCACCTTTATTTTCTAGTCATTTCTTTTAATCCTAACCATTGTAATGTCTTAAAAACATCCTGAACTTCTTTTAACCAATCATAGGGTCAAAGAATCACTGTTTCCTTAATAGTGTAGGTAAAAGTGATCTTTTACTGTGAAAATCAAGATGGTTACACAGTAGTGATCACTATCCTTCAGGAACAGAAGTGTTTGCTGTATTATCTTCATTTCAAGTTCCCGCATGAGTGCCTTGAATTGATGTCTGTCAGCTGTTTTGGAATTACGTATTCTTCAATAAAGACCATGTTTTTCCTCCTCCCTGTCTAAAATATGACAGTTGACATAGAAATATGGTCACGTTCACCAATTGATAATTCTGGAAACTTATCTAGTTGCATTTTTGAAGATGATTTGTGGGGCGGCTCACAGGTAGGATGGTGGAAGAGTTACTATAAACATGAAACATTGTAAGAAGTTTCCCTAATAAGCGTTAGAACAGTGTGAGAAGGCTAGTGATGTCACTCTGCTTTGAAAGGAATTTTGGGGTCAGAAGTGGAAGGTCTGACATTTTCTTTTGTAATAATTGCAATGAATTGCCTTGAAAAATATTTGAAGCAAACAATTTGAGAGACTGAGTAAGACCTATGCATTATTATAATGAATTCACTCAGAGGGACCTTGGAAACTTCATATACTTTGAAATCTTCTGTGGTTACCACAGAACAGTCGAATGTACATTTTAATACTTTCTTTGTTGCTGTGTGGGCCAAAAGTTTTTTTTTGTTTTGTGTGTGTGTGGTTTTTTTTTTTTTAATGAGAGCCTAAAGTTAAAACTCCCTAATCCATATTCAGAAGCTTAAATATTCACATCTCGGTACTTATCAGCTCAAAGAGTTCTCCATTGGAGTCAGTGGGAAGTGGAGGGAAATCCAAAATGTTTGGAAGTCTGGTCACTTGCCTAAGCTTACAAATATAGATTTAGGAGCTTAAAGTTCAGTTTTCATTCTTTGCCAAATCACAAACTTTTAAAATAGCTTGTGAATTGGGGGACAATTGTAATATTTACTGAACTCAATATGAAAGCATGCGCAAGTCCCATTTCACTGGAAAGACACACACATGGGGGGGGGGTGTTCTGTCTGTTGGACACAGACTAATTCTAGTCACATTAGGCCACTACTATTTGAAATATATAAATATTCCTTCTACCTAGGTCTGTGCTACGGTTCTTTAATGAAAATGCATAGATACTCTAGCTACGGGAACACTAGGTAACTCCATCACAGACAGAACTAAGTTGAACTAGGAAATTTTTTTCTTTGCCACTTGCTCAAGACGCAGACTTCTTGGTTACAGATGGCTGTTATAAAACACATACAGAAAGGGGATGAAAATTGACCAATTTTCCATTCTCTAAAGGAAACAAAAATTCTTACCAATGCATGGTGTTTTATGTTGGTTACCAGCAAACTTGTTCTTAGGTAAACATATTTCAAGAAGTTTACTTGGAGGCAAATGCCAGCATTTGAACACTGTGCATCTACGTGGCATTTTTATTTTAGGGTTGTGGAGTATTCTTATCCAGAGGCCATGGAGTGTCAATATAGTTAAACAGTAGGTTGGCGAAGGAAGTAATTGCCCACCTTTATGCCCTATGTCCCTCAATTAATTAGAGGAAGTTGCTGTTTACATTGTAAGGGTGATGGTAGAGGAAAGAGTATAACCTGATGAGACGCACATTAGATTATTTTACAATGGGAAAATGCACATAAAAAGAATTGTACAGGAAAAAATAGAATCCTATCAGGTAACAGATTATTTTGCAGACTACAGAGTCCCAGTTGCATAGTTAAGGACACGGTGCAGCATTAATGTTTACGCATAATGCTTTCCAAAGTAATTTAGGCTGAACTGCCACTGACTTACTTAACATTTATAGGTCAACCACCTGCAGAAAGGGCATGTAGGTAGATTATTGTTGACTTTATGGTTATGGAAGCCAGCTAATCAGTGGGCATGCTGGGATATAACTTGTTATGCTTGAGCAGCTTTAACACCAGGCCTTAAGATTTCTTATGGGCACAAGGTAACACACTCATTTCTCATGACTAAAGCCCCCACTGAGAGGGGAACTTTCATGTTGTAGGAAAAATAGAGGATAAAAGAGATTTCTGAAAATCTTTAAATGTGCCAAATCAAACAACTTAAATCGTCCCTTGGAAATGTACAGCACTGCTGAGAGTAAGGAAGTTGACACAGTGTACAAAGTTGTGGAACTGTGTCCTAGGAGAATTGACTAGCCACTCTGATGCTGGCAGTCAAATGACTTCCATAGTTAGTTTTTTGTTTGGTTTTGTTGATTTTTTTTTTTTTTTTTTTTTTTAAAGAAGGCATGTCGGAGAATGAACGAAAATTGATGGCATTTTCTTGAAATTGAGCAAGTTATTCCCATGGTGATAAAGTATTTTTATTTCTTTGCAAACTAATTATGAATATTTCTTTCTCCACACCCTTTAAAGTTGGTATTTGTAACCTACACAATAACCTCCCTACCTTTGATTTTTACAATAGAAGTTGAGGGCACAATGCAAAACTAACAGATTTCCTTCAGTCATTTTGATGACACCAAATATTATACAAATATATTCACCAACATTTGGGTTCAAATTGGGTAAAGTGGCAATTATCTTGTATGTTCTTCTATGTCTATGGTCTATGTGTATTTCAGAACCCTAATTAACTGAAGTACATCGTGAGTCCGAAAGGGCAAAATGGTTTCTTTTATATCCCAAAAGGATTTGCATCAATGTGGACTAAAAGAGACTGAGATTTCTAGCTTTGTCACGTTGGTCTTTCATTTTAATGTTTTCAGTTGTTCACCAGTTTTCAGAGATTAGTTTATATGTGTTATGTGTATAACATATAGAGATATACACATGTGTAGATAAATGCATGCGCACGCACACGTTTAAAAAGTCAGCTAATTCATCTTCCAAAGGTGTCAGGCTTCAATTATACTTATGAATATATAGGAAATATTCACTTCACATTTTCTCCATATAGGCTGTTTATGAAAATCCTTTATGTGGTCTCTGAATACATACATACGCACACCTATAACTACAGTATATTATTTTAGAGGAAAAATGCAATGACAATGCAAAAATAATATAAAAGAAGATTGCAGTGATTTATTTACATAACAAAGACTGGTAAAATGTGGGTGTTTATACTTTTCCCAGTTCATTTCTTTCATTTTTGTATTTTATAGATTTGAACGGATGCTCAGTTTGGTGGTATAAAACTGTCTAATTTATTTTTTCCACAAAACCATTATTTCCTTTTTAGTCAGTCAGGTGCTATATAACTTGTGAATATGTTTATGCACAAGTTTGCTTACCAGGCCTACAAGTTTTCAATTTATTTTTGGTGTATTTATATTGTAGCCCTCGTGAGGGTAACTGAATGCCTTCATGCCACACATCCAAATTGCATTTGAGAAATGACTATGAAACCAAGCTTTGAAGGCACTGTACAGAAGTGTGTGACTTGGTAGAACAAAAGAATTGCTAGAACTGGTAGTTAAACTACTAGATCTCTGGTCCAGCAACATCATTTAATTATATTCCACGCAAAAAACTGAAAGGCGCAGATAACCATGGTGGCTGCTGGCTATTGAATGCTTAACATTGTGTTTGTATCCTTTACTCTGCCCCTTGTGTGTATGTATTAGTTTTCTTTAGTTACATCATCACATTCTTTCTCTCATGTAATGCAATGGAATATACATTTTTGCATCAGTAGATAAACACGTAACTTTTTGTAACGTTTGCCACTATTTTTACTTCACTTTCACTTAGCCTTTGTATCGGATTCATTTTCTATCTGCACAGTTAATTGTTTTGCCATATCCAGGAGTATGATCTCTGTCCTATTTTAATAATTATCCATATAAGTATGTTGTCCCAAAATTATAATGGTATAAGCACCCTAAACTACATTGTATGCATATTGAAATTGGTACTTGTGTTTTTAAGTGTGCTTTTTGTTTTGGTATTGATAATCTAGCCAGGGGCTACATTTGATACATATGAAAACACAATCATTGGGAACATATGGAGTATGTTGTGAAGTGCTTAGAATAGAATTGTCATTCATGATGACTGAACAACCCTGTGAATTATGAAGAAGCCTGGATCAGCACTCTCCTGAGTGTGGCTAAGAGTTTTGAAAGAGTCCCCTCGTCAGATATCTGCATAATAATTCATCAAATGGTGCCATGTAAGGTCTCTACTGAGAGCCAGTAGCCCATTGGTAGCTAAGGAGTTATCTATTTTGAAAATTATATTCTTCACGTCTTGACGTTAAAGTAGGTCACCAGGAGGTTGACATAAATCAGAGAGATTCCTTTCAGACAGGTGGTAACAGACACCAGACTCCCTGCCTGGCCACTTCTGTGTTGTGTATTGCATGCCTCAGACTGTGTGCATATTTGCATACTGAGTTGGGTATGGACCGTGATATTGCAAAATTTGCAATAGAGGAAATCTTCAGGAATAAACAAACAGCTGGATTGGCCTGGTATGTTTTGGCGTACAAAGAGACAAATGAAAGCCTTCACTCCGGAGGTAAACTGACTGTGTGCATTTCTCATGACAAGAAGGTTTTAGCTAGCCTGGCTGTGAGGTGCTGCAAAAAATGTATTGGGCAAAAAAATAATTAAGCCTAAGCTCCAGAATGCGTGCTATGATTTTATTTTCTGTGTAACTCTTTGCAATACTTCTTCTTGCTGCTACTTCAACTTTTATCCTTGTGAAATAAAACTTACACTTGATTTCACGGTAGTCCTATCCAAGTGCTGTGGGGTAAGCCAAGCAGGGCGCTGGTGTGATGGGGGTGAGCTGGAGTGTACTGTTTCGTTGGGAGCAGCAGGCGGGTAAATACTGCGAGTGTCCTGCGGGTCAGTGGTTGGACATTTCAGGGAGGGTCTCACAGGGCTCCAGCATTAGTGTGACTATGGCTAGCCTATGAAGTGACAGTGGGACCTGAGAGGCATTGAGTGGAAACCTTGTGCCGCTGTGACCAGTGGGGTGGGGAAGCTGACATATGGCAGGAACAGAGAAGGATTCCTTCATGCTGAGGCAAGTGGTGGCTTGGTGCCTCTCAGTCCTAGCTACTCTTGGAAAGCCTTACGGAGCATAACAAATAGGGGGGAAATTGACTATAAAATTCCCAGAGCTGGTTGGGAAGAGATCTTCTGCTAGCCAACGGAGCATATTTCAGGCAAATTCCGCAGTGAGCTTGTGGCTTTTAGGTGTGACCCAGGCAGGCTATGAAAGGAGGCATGGCAGTTACACATTTGGGATATTAGCAGACCACAAGCCATCAAGGCAAAGGATACTGCTTACCTGTCATCACAGAAACATGTGTAGGTCAAAGAGCAAAACAGATGTGAAGGACACGATTAAAGTTGGCAGATGCCAGACTTCAAAGGCACGGAAAGATGTTCGTTTTGTTCGTGTTGGGAAGAACCCTAGGAAGAAGGCCAAGTTCAGTGCCGGTGTAAGTGAGCATAACAGTTGTTGAATTAAGTGGCGATGTGGAGCCAAGGATATTCAGGGCTAAAAGTGACCCCTGAATTTAAAAAAAAAAAAACAAAACAATGCCACTGCTATTTATGGTGTCTCTAGACCTTGTGCTAGATTAGGTTTTAGTAACCAAATCTAGTAGATGTGAATAATGGAGCTACCAAAATGGGAGCAATTGGTTGGCCTTGCTTCCGTTTCCCATGCAATTCCTAAATGTGATGCCAAGGTGACCTCCTAAAGAAATCAGTAGTATTTGGGAATTTGTGTGGAGAGGCTAGCCACAACTGCATGTTTAATTTTGATGAATTCAGCGGCTGATGCATGTCTGAGGTGGCTGTTTCTTTAATGAGGAACTCTTAACCACGTGAGTAAATTGCTAGCACTCAGGCCACTGAAAGATTCAGTGTCAGTCCTTTCTAATTTGGTTCTTTTGTGCTAGTGAAAAAATTTTTTTGCTTGTTTTTGTTTCAGACAAATACATGTAATATTGGCTTGTGACTTGGCTGAGAGGGAAATAAAAAGGACTCAAACTGACCTCTGCTTATACTAATCTATATTTTTTAACTGTTATTTCTTAGGGAGTGATTTATGTACAGTGACAGCTTGTTACTTATGGTAGCTGCTGCCAGCTTCTGAAGTAATCTGATAACGTCAAATTGTGAAAGGGAAGCTATAGGCTTTGCCTTGACTGACATGCTATAAATCATGTACATAGCTGGTGTGTACGTATAGGGATACTTGGGCTGATACTGATAGAAATACAAATCAAATACAACCTGTGCCAACCCAGTTTGGAGCAAGAGATTCTGGATTAAGCCTATTGGGTTCATATTTTTAAATGAAATAAAACAGACATCCTTGCTGCTATATCAAAACGTCAAAACTGGGTATGATACACTAAGTTAGACAAAGGAAGGGAAAAGAAAAGAGTTAACGCAGAATGACAGGCAGATTTTGAACAGGCAGAGGAAAGAAACCCATGAAACATAATGGACAAAGATGCCTCAAGAGCTCATCAACAGTCAACCATACTGACGGCCCAGAAGTAAGTTCAGAGTTACCAGTACAGCAGCATATTATTCCTTCCGTGGAGGCAAGTGTCAGTGCAGAATGAAAATTGTACATATAGTGTCATCTGGCTGCTGCAGCCTCAGGAGGACTAATGGTAGCTATTTCTAAAGTAAGGATGGTTTGGGTCTTTTTCCTCGTGAAGTGTTAATTTAAATTTGATACATATGCAATTTTTGCACAAGATGAGAGAAACATGGATAGCAAATGGGTGTGAGGTAAATAATGGCAGCTGTTGTGTACTGTATGTGATAACACATAATTCTAATGGTTGTGTTAGTGGGACAAAGCGTGCTGTTTGACTCAAAGTGACTGAGTGTTATGTTCCATAAGGCCAACTCTATTTGGAAATGGTTTCCCTGCGCCTTAAGGCTATTTTGTTTTGTAAACGAGAGGATTAAAGCTACACTTCTCTGCAGGCTCTCTTCATCCATTTTAGGAAAGCTGGCTTCCTCTTGGAAGTGTTGGTCAGAAGCTTGAAATAGGTGACAGGGTAGGGAGCAGCTGATGATTCCCTGTTCTGTTCATTCCCTCTGGGACACCTGTCATTGGCCACTATCAGAAGACAGGATACTGGGCTGGATGGACCTTTGGTCTGATATAGTCTGACCGCTCTGATGTTCTTAAGTGTTGAAGAAAACTGTACTCCATGGTTCAAATTTCTGAAGTAGATTTGAGGGGAAAATCAAGCTGCCTACGTAGGGCTTTTATTGAGTGTGCCACCTTCACTGAAGTTACTAGTGGGACAGAAAATCTTGATTGTTTGTAGTCTATCTACTTCTCTCCCTTATCAAAATAATATCTTGTTGTTAATTGAAGTCCGTCCATGCTCTTGTGCACAGGATATAAAACAAATTGTGTGTGAGAGAGAACCAGTATGTTCTTTTTAGGATCATCAATTTCTTAGATTCATAATTGGATTATCTCATAATTTCGTACCTCATGTTCTCTTTATACCCAGCCCCTTCACACAAATGACAGCAACGATGACAAATCCGAATTGGACCCCACACAAATATACAACCCTGTAAATAGCAATTTTGCAAGAATGATCACCAAATTTAGGTAAATTGGCTGCAGCAAGACAATTTTGTCCCCAGAAATACACCAATGGGATTAAGAAGAAGGTACTATAAGAAAATGTGGATGGTAGCCTTTCTTCCTAATATGCAACTTTGTAAATAGACTTTAGAAGTATACCCAACCGCTACATAACTATGCTCAAATTGGAAATGTGGTCCGAGCTGATCTGAGGGGTCACACGTTAGTTACGAGACAGCCATGTCCTTCCTAAAATTCATTGGTTGCTTCAACTTCTACTCATTTTTCTCTGGTTTTAGTAGTAGCAGCAAGAAATGTGGCTCTCTCTCAAGCACTTATAGTCTTTTCTCTCCCCCCCAGTTAGAATGATGATGGACAAGAATAATGTTGTTTTAAACAGGGCCAACAATTCCTCATACACCTCTTGATTCAAGCAAGCAGAATAATAATGTAAAGAAGCTTGTCTACATTAAGCAAACTAGAAAAACCCCTCACCCCACACATGTTGAATCTTACAAGAGACATTTCCCCTGTTTCTGTTTGCAGTTCAGTAGGGATACCATGTGCTGCTTGAGGTATAAGCCTGCTTGCTAATTAGAAATGAATATCATGACATTTACATAACTCCTGGTAACTAGGTGAAACTGTAACTACCCTATGATTACCAGGTCAAGCTAACTCTGTTAGCAGTGCCAGAATGGGAAGGCAAGGTAGAGATCTGGTGCATAGACTATATATTTTGCAGATGAGAGATTTCCTTTAAAAGAGAAAAGTAAAAGCAAGTATGGGGGAAAAGCTGAAACACCATTAATGGAAGCAAGTCATTGCCAAAAAGCACGTAGTGCCTCACCACAACCTACCACTTTTTGCCTAACATCCAAATGTCTGCCTGCTAATTCAGCGTGTCCAGCATACGGTCCTATTAGTCTCCTTTCTGGTTCCTCCATGAGCAATGACCTAGTGATGCCGTAGCTGGTTTCACATAAGAAATGGATCCATCTGCATGGGATCAGGGCAAAAGTATCATGCCACTGGAGCAGTGGGAACTCAGACCTTTCTTCTCTTAAAATTCTCTTCATCAGTTGCCAGAGAGATGCAAGTGAAACAAATATCTCCTCTCTAAGCAAATGCAACGATTTGTTACTCTTAGACTTGTGACTTTCTCCTCAGAGTTCTCACTAGCATGTTTAGATGGTTTTGATGAAAACAAGTTTTAAAAAATGCTTGACAAGCTCATCCCAAGTACATAAATACACACATCTGCAGCAACATACTCCACCTTGAGCCACAGGAAACTTTGTGTTCCATGCTGGACATGTGGACAGAAATGCCGGGATCTTTTGATTATAGCTAAATTTAGACGCAGCCATTAAAAAAGGTATCTAAGATTGTCATTTGATTTCTGTGGTTTGATTATCTGAAACAGAATAAATGAAATCATTTCAGTATTGAATGCTATCACTTTAGCACTAATTTTTGGGGAAAATAACACTGTAGCTAAGGGTTTTGTGTTAAAATGGTAACAGTTTACAGTTATAGCTCTGGTTAGAACACCAGGCAAGACTATAAGCTTTAATTTATGTTGTTCAATGGACATTTTTCAGAAACTATTTACCTATTACCTCTTAGGTCAGTGGCCTAATAATGCAACAAAGCACTTTTTGAAATTGCAGATAATTTTCAGTGCTCAGATCTCTGTGTAGTATTGATGGGGAGAGAAGCTGATTAGGATCTTGGGAATTGTGCTTGATGGGAACAATCTGGAAGGAGTGAAAAATTATTAAACACACACAGCGGGAGTTGTAGGATTTACCATTGTCGTGCAGTGCTATTAATTCTCATTGCATCGTACAGCAGCTTGATTGCACACTGTGAATACTGTTTATTGGAGAGTGGGTACAATTTTGCTGCAGTTGTTGTAATGTAATACTAAATGCTAATTAGGCTTCTAACAATAATTAGAACCTCTTGCTAGACTTAGAAATAGAAACACTCAATTTAATTTATAGAAACAAAGACCTTTAAGCTATGCCAGGAGCAGTTGTAGAGCAGCAGTATCAACTTCTTAAAGTTTTTTTTATATTTTAGTTACAGAATCACAAACATGCATTTTTTTTTTATGGTGTGCATAATGAGTTCATTATGTGCTCAATAGGATTATTCTTTCAATTCATGGCTGAGAGAGAGCTAGAAAGCCAAGTAAATATTAGGAAGGACGACCACAGATAAACCTGATGAGAGAGACTGTTGAGAAGAGAGGAGACATTGATAGTTATTCCATGGTTATTGTTACTAAATACAACAAAACATTCCTTTTCACTGTCTTAGGATCTTGCTGTTCACTAACAGAAATAAACACTCCTAAGGCTCATGCCTCACACTACTTTTACCATACCTTACTGACGAGGCCTTCTAAATCTTTAGTCTGAATTCACTAAAGCACATAAGTGCATATTTAACTTGAAGTACATGACAATTCATATTGAACTCAGTAGCACTGCTTGTCTTTAAAGTTCTCATGCTTCAGTGCTTTGCTGAATCGGGGCCCTTTTGTGTTCTACATCAAGTGTTTTCAATACTTTAGAATAAAGGTGAGTCTTAACTCTGAATCATATGGCTTTTTGATATTTAACCTTTTCCTCATTTGGACATAAAGTTAGTCTACTTTCAGTAGATAAGCTGTAGACATCAGTGACATGTCATGATGTGCCAGGTACAATGCACCGGATGGATGAGAGCGAGATAGATTTGGCATGTTTGGCAGCATAACATTAATATTTCCGGATAAGTCTGTTGTACATGTTTTAAATTTTTCTGTTTCTTTAACAAAGCTATAAATATGGAATGTAACTGTAATAACCCCTTCCATTTAAAAAGAGGGGGGGAGAGAGAGAGAGAAGAAAGAGTCCCTTTTTTCCAAACAAATTAAATTAGTATGGCAACATTAATAAGGTGGTACCAGATTTGAATTATTGTAATACATGCAGCCAATTATGGTAATAAAAACAGACTCTAGAAACCCAATTTGAAATTGCTTAAAGTTAGAGATATATGCCAAGTTTCAGTATGAAGTAATTTTTTATAGCAAGTTGTAAATTTATGGAAACCAGGTTTTATAATGGAAACACTGACGGAACCTTAAGTGTAGTTCTGGTAGCATGTACCCCTGGTTCAGTAACAATGTTAGCAATCGACTGCCCAGTATGTAGACTCTAGTAATACTGAAAGTTTTTATTGCTAGTTTGGAAGTTATTGAATAACCTTCTGCTTCTTGATGCCCATCTTACCATAATACAAAACCAGAAATGGTTCAATATTCATATGGATGTCCTTTATTTTTTAAAAATCAATTAACATTTATTTAACATCCACTGATAATGGGGAGACACTTGCCTTTGAAAGACAACTTTATGGCACACATCAAACAACTATTGTGGGGGGGGCAGGTGGCTAGTAACTTTAATGTAAATGTCTGATAACACTTCAAATTCTGAATTGGCTCTAAAAAACCCATCTCTTTGCTTAAAATATTTAGTATCCTTTAGTAGTCATACAAACATTATCATGTTAAGGCTGTGTTTTCATTGTATGAGTTGGGATTTGATACATATAAAAACTATAAGCACTTACTGGTAAGAATATCAATTTTTATAGAAATGTGCTAATTTTACACTAACTTTTCTGCTTTTGATGGCGTCAATAAGTAATCAATAGTTATCACTGTGATGGCGGTGCAACTTTGAACTGTGGGATTGCTGTGCTCCTTAACTCTCCAACCTGGGCTAGGAATGCTACACAACGCAATGTCAGTGACAAGCAGCAAAACCCCTCCAGGTGCTGTGATCGCTCAGCTGCCAACATTTGTATCCATGCACCCAGCTAAATTGCCCAAATGCTCCCTGAGCTACTCATGAATCAGAGAGAGAGAGGCACCAGCCTTCACCCGAGAAATATACTGTCTTACACTTCTCAAGGTTTCCCTTGGACAGCACAAGCGCATTAACAAGTTTGCCACTTCTGCAAAGTGAACGCGTGCCTGCCTTTGTAAGCTGAGCTGAGATTCCTCAAATATTTCGGCCAAAGCCATTGTTTCAGGTCATATATAAAGGTAAGATATATTAACTACCAAAAGATGCATATTAGGTGATTGTAAGTAGGAGACATAGAGATCAGAACTGATTCCCTAAGAAATAAAAATAGGAACACAGTCGAAGTTCTAACTTTAACAGACTATGCAAGATTTGAATTGAGCAATCTTTCACCCTGACAGACATAACTGGGAGCTCATAGTGTCTTAATACACAGACTGGACTCTCTTCCAGCCTGGGACCAGTCTCTCTAGCTCAGTGCCTGTCTTTTAGACAATCTTCCTGGTGTTTAGATGGGGGGAAGGAAAGAGAGGCCAAGTGATAATGTCACTCTCCTCTTTTTTATTTTCTTCCAGCTGCTAGAAAGATAGCTGCTCTGATGTGGTATTCGGCAGTCCTCGTTGCATATGCACACTCTCTGAGAAGTCTCTGGACTGGTGGATTCTTCTTGATGGGCCATTTCAACCTGTCTGGCCACTGGTAGTTGCTGAAAGGCCGGCTGTGGGCATCTCCCAACCTCGCAACGTATTTCAGTCACACATACAGCAATACTAAATAACTTCACATGCTATGAAAGAACAAAAGGGTATTGAGGCTCAATAGATCAAGATGTTTAAAAACTACCCCTCACAAGGCATGCACCGTGCAAAACGCATCATGATCACATGACCGTGGTGAAAAAGGGTGCTGCTTTGAGGTGTGGAGTGTTAGTCTCTCTCTCTCTCTCACCCAGCTTTTAGGTTTTGAACAGTCCTGACTATATTAGACTTGCAGTTTGAGTCAAGCTCAGAAACTGTAGCTGTTGTGCCATTTGTGAGGCAAACCAATGGCATTTTAAATGGTTAGTGTGTGTGAAATAGGATTTTTGCAAATGTAGCTCATGCCTGTGTGTTTGGTTCTTTTGGAATGACCTGTTGCATTTGTTAGCTTCAGCAGTGGTCTGGAAAGGGTGAAACTGGAACAACTCAAATGAGTCTCTTCCATTTTCCAGGGATTATTTTCCTTACAGAAGTCAATGTTGCCTTCAGGCAGAGGACTTGCTGAGATGGCAACTTCCTGCTGAGCAACTTTTAATCCTGTCCTGCTCAAACACTGGCCCTTAAATCACCTTCCTATCATGCCATGGACATATGCATGCTATAGCAGCAATTTGAGGTCAAGTCAATATGGCTGACATGTATGTTTTTCCGTTAGTATTGTCATATGTATCCTAGTGGAGAGACTTTGACAAACGGCAGCTGTATGACCTGGTAGTCTTGGGTCACAGTGAGAGAAATTGGTGTTGTACTAAGATGTATGTTAATACATATATTATTTATATAGGCATTAGTGAATGCTATTGTTGCCTCAGCACAAACCAAGGCCCAGGCCACGGCCTTCGGGCTTTCAGTAGCTCACTTCATCATGTGTTGTGATTTTTTTTTTTGGCTTATGAATAATTAAAAACTTAAATTACTTGCCATGTACAAAATTCATATGCTGGGGAAAATAGCTACATGAAAATTAATTTTCTGTTCTGAGAGACTGACGGGAAATCAATTAATCTTGATGTATTTTATGCAGAACAGGGTGCAGGAACCAGCAGAGAGAGTGGCTACAGCTGTTCTTGTTGGTTGGGCCATATATTATAGTTGGCGGGTTTGACAGCTTCTGAAGGAAATGGCTGAAAGGTATCAGGCAGGTGAATCAACTGTAAAAATTTATTGGAGGATACAAACTGTTTCCAGGGGACTGATATAAAACTCACACTTGAGAACTGAAGTATTGAATGTTTTTGTGACTGAAGCAGCTTGTTGTCAATATTTATAGCTTTTCTCTTTGTTACATGTCCTATTTGTTTGATTAACTAGTCAGATGTTAGTGTCTGTTGGTAATTTATTTGTTGTGCCTTCTGTAGCATTTTTTTGATACATAAAGATTTACCACTAGGTAAATAAAGCAGCTCACACAATGCAATATGCTAAATAAAATGACAGAGCTGTTTACAGCGTGTTACAAGTTTTATAACTCACTAGGTAGATCAGTAACTTTTGTTTACCGGTGTCACTGTTATGTTGAAACATGTCTCAATGTATTAAATGCTTTGGGGGTAAACCAGTCTCCTTTTAAATAAGCCGAGATTATAATCAATGTATGCCTTACGATAAATCATTTAAGAGACTCTATAAAAAGGTTTATGAATCCCATACATAATGCATACATTTCTAAAATAAAATGAAGTAAATTCATGCTGTTAGAATGGGCTTATAGCTACTTTTCAATGCATTTACACCAATTCTCTCTCTCAATAAATAAAAGGAAAAACATTAAAGCAGTCACTAGCAAGACTGCAGGTGAAAACAACAAGGAGTCTGGTGACACCTTAAAGGCTAACAATTTTATTGTGACATAAGCTTTTGTAATTTGCAGCACCACAATAAAATTGTTAGCCTTTAAGGTGCCACTGGACTCCTTGTTGTTGTTTTTTTGCTGAAACAGACTAACCTGGCTACCTCTGAAAGACTGAAGGTGAAATCTTGGCCATCATCTGGATGCACAAAATGCAATCTGTTGCAGAAATACTCTGTGTCATAGAACATCACATGGGGCCTCTTCATTGCATGAGTTGTTCTAGTGTGGTACTCTGCACAAAAATTCGAAATGGGGGCTTTGTAGGCAAATAGGCTAGAGGTGCGGCATTGCATAAATCCATGGGTGTAGAATTCTGTATAGAAATACAGTGGGCCATCGCTATTACTTGAGCATGAAGGTAAGTGGCAGCAGTGGAGTGTCTGCGTAAGTGGAAGCCTATGCACTGCCTCTAGGTTCAGTGATGAAAGGATGAACCTTAGTGTTGATACCTCATGAGGGCCATCCTTAGCCATATGCAGAATACATAGTTTGCCTTGGGTACCTGAAAATTTGGGGCACCTCTGGGTTTTAATGTCCACCCGTCGACTCTTCCTATCCCTCTTCGGAGGCTTTGCTTCCTCCAGAGAGGATCTAGTTAACTTAAAACTCAAAAAGCCTGCCAGAGTTATTAGCAGAACACTGACCCTGTGAAAGAGCCATTCAGATAGTAATGAAATCATTTACCAGGCATTTGCCAACCCCGGGTATATGCTGTCAGTTTCTGAATTTACTGTTAGTCTACACAAGACCTTAGTTTAGAATTTGCTTGAAAAATATTTCATTAGCGCATTGCTGAAGATTATAAAAGCACATATCTAAAAAATAACACACCCAGCTGCCAGTTTAATAGTACTGCATAGGGCTCCATAAATTCTAAGGATGGCCCCGTACTCCATGCAGTGATTAGCAAGCTTTTGTGGCTTCAGTCTTTGAGTTTTTTGACATTCCCTGTTCATAGAATCATAGAACCATAGAGGTGGTCATCAAGTCCAGCCCCCTGCTCTAGGCAGGACCAGTCCCAACTAAATCAACCCAGCCAGGGCTTGGTCAAGCCGAGACTTAAACACCTCTAGGGATGGAGACTCCACTACTTCCCTAGGTAACCCATTCCAGTGCTTCACTACCCTCCGAGTGAAATAGTTTTTCCTAATATCCAACCTGGACCTCTCCCACCACAACTTGAGACCATTGCTCCTTGTTCTGCCATCTGTCACTACTGAGAACAGCCTCTCTCCATCTTCTTTGGAACCTCCCTTCAGGAAGTTGAAGGCTGCTATCAAATCCCCCCTCACTCTTCGCTTCTGCAGACTAAACAGACCCAACTCCCTCAGCCTCTCCTCATAAGTCATATGCTCCAGCCCCCTAATCATTTTGGTTGCCCTCCACTGGACCCCCTCCAATGCGTCCACATCCTTTTTGTAGTGGGGGGGCTCAGAACTGGACACAATACTCCAGATGTGGCCTCACCAGAGCTGAATAAAGGGGAATAATCACATCTCCGGATCTGCTGGCAATGCTCCTCTTAATGCAACCTAATATGCCATTAGCCTCCTTGGCTACAAGGGCACACTGTTGACTCATATCCAGCTTCTCATCCACTGTAACCCCCAGGTCCTTTTCTGCAGAACTACTACTTAACTGGTTGGTCCCCAGCTTATAACTATGCTTGGGATTCTTCAGTCCCAAGTGCAGGACTCTGCACTTCTCCTTGTTGAACTTCATCAGATTTCTTGTGGCCCAATCTTCCAATTTGTCTAAGTCACTCTGGACCCTATCCCTGCCCTCCAGCGTATCTACCTCTCCCCCTAGCTTAGTGTCATCCGCAAACTTGCTGAGGGTGCAATCCATCCCCTCACCCAGGTCATTAATAAAGATATTGAACAAAACCGGTCCTAGAACCGAACCTTGGGGCACTCCGCTAGTAACCGACCGCCATCCTGACATCGAGCCGTTGATCACTACCCGCTGGGCCCGGCCTTCTAGCCATCTTTCTATCCATCTTACTGTCCATTTATCCAATCCACATTCCCTTAACTTGCTGGCAAGAATATTGCGGGAGACCGTATCAAAAGCCTTGCTAAAGTCAAGGTAGATCACATCCACTGACTTTCCCACATCCACAGAGCCAGTTACCTCATCATAGAAGCTAATCAAATTGGTCAGGCATGACTTGCCCTTTGTGAATCCATGCTGACTATTCCTAATCACTTTCCTCTCTTCCAAGTGCCTCAAAATGGATTCCTTAAGGATCCCTTCCATGATTTTTCCAGGAACCGAGGTAAGACTCACCGGCCTTTAATTCCCTGGATCATCCTTCTTCCCTTTTTTTGGGGATCATCCGGGATCTCTCCTGATCTCCACGACTTTTCAAAGATAATGGCCAAAGGCTCCTCAATGACATTTGCCAACTCCCTCAGTACCCTCGGATGCATTAAGTCCAGACCCATGGATTTGTTTAGCTTTTCTAAATAGTTCCTAACCTGGTCTTTACCCACCACAGGCTGTCCATCTTCATCCCATCTTGCGTCACTTGGCTCCTGGACTTCCGCGCTGACCTTGTCCGTGAATACAGAGGCAAAGAAAGCATTGAGTACTTCAGCTTTCCCCACATCATCTGTCACTAGGTTACCTCCTTCATCCAGTAGGGGCTGCACACCCTCTCTGATCACCACCTTCTTGTTAACATGCCTGTAGAAACCTTTCTTGTTATCCTTCACATCCTTAGCCAGTCGCAATTCCATTTGTGCTTTCGCCTTCCTGATAACCCCCTGGCATTCTCGAGCTATATGCTTAAACCCCTCCCTGGTCATTTGTCCAAGTTTCCACTTTTTGTAAGCTTCCTTTTTGTGCTTAAGTTCACCAAGGATTTCCCCCGTAAGCCAATCCGGTCTCCTACCATTTTTGCCTCTCTTGCTATGCGTCGGGATAGTTTCTTTCTGTGCCTTCAATAAGGCTTCTTTAAAATACTGCCAGCTGTCCTGGACTCCTTTCCCCTTCATGTTAGCATCCCAGGGGATTCTGCCCATCAGATCTCTGAGGGAGTCAAAATCTGCTTTTTTGAAGTCCAAGGTGTGTATTTAATACTGTCTTTTCTTCCTTTGGTCAGGATCCTGAAATCTACCATCTCATGATCACTGCTTCCCAGGTTGTCACCCACCTCTACTTCCCCTGTTAGTTCCTCCCTGTTTGTGAGCAGAAGGTCAAGCTACACACGGCCCCTGGTCGGATCCTTCAGCACTTGTACCAAGAAGTTATCCCCAACATTCTCCAAAAACTTCCTGGATTGCCTGTGTACTGCCGTATTGGTTTCCCAACAGATGTCAGGGTGATTAAAGTCCTGCACGAGAACCAGGGCCTGCGATCTGGAAGCTTCTCTCAGTTGTCCGAAGAAAGCCTCATCTACCTCATCTACCTGATTCTGTGGCCTGTAGCAGACAGCAACCACAACATCACTGCTGTTGTTTGCTCCTTTAAACTTAACCCATAGACTCTCAACAGGTTTTTCTCCCTCTTTATACTGGAGTTCAGAGCAATCATAGTGCTCTCTTACATATAGTGCAACTCCTTCTTTTCTCCCCTGCCTGTTCTTCCTGAACAGTTTATACCCTTCCATGACAGTGCTCCAGACATGCGAGTCATCCCACCAAGTCTCTGTTATCCCAATTAAATCATATTTCTTGGACTGGGCCAGGGCCTCCAGTTCTTCCTGTTTGTTGCCCAGGCTTCTCGTGTTAGTGTACAAACACCTCAGGTAACCAGTTGATTGCCCTATCTTCTCCATTCGAAACAGGGGTCCTCCTTTCTTGCTCGTTCCTCTCTGCATTTCTTCCCGGTATCCGACTTTCCCACTCCCCTCAGGGTTTTGGTCACTGTCCCCTGATGAACCTAGTTTAAAGCCCTCCTCACTAGGTTTGCAAGCCTGCCCGCGAAGATGCTCCTTCCTCTCTTCGTTAGGTGGATCCCATCTCTTCCTAACAATCCTCGTGCCTGGAACAGAGTCCCATGGTCGAAGAAACCAAAGCCCTCTCTGCGTCACCACCTGCGCAACCACGCTACGTCCTCAATTCAACAATCCCTGCCCAGTCCTTTCCCCTCAACAGGGAGGATGGACGAGAACACCACTTGCGCTCCGAATT
The DNA here is from genome assembly GCA_032595735.1 of Pelochelys cantorii. NCBI lineage: Eukaryota > Metazoa > Chordata > Testudines > Trionychidae > Pelochelys > Pelochelys cantorii. The sequence continues at coordinate 7,306,747 of CM064333.1, forward strand.
CTTGGATCCTTCTTCCCAGCGCTACATAATCCGCAGTAACCCGCTCAAGGTCATTCTTCGCCGTATCGTTAGTTCCCACGTGGAAAAGCAGGAAGGGGTAGCAATCCGAAGGTTTGATCAGTTTGGTAAGCCTCTCAGTCACATCCTGAATGCGAGCTCCTGGTAAGCAGAGCACCTCTCGAGATTCCAGGTCCGGACGGCAGAGAGATGGCTCAGTCCCTCTTAGGAGGGAGTCCCCGACCACCACTCCTGTTCTGTCATATTGTCAGTTGGGGTTAAATGGCCATATACAAATAAAATTATGTACAGTGGGATATTTAGGAATAAAACTATTAATTTTTTTAAAATGAAGGGGACAGAGGCAGAAAACATCTTAAGTGCTATTACTACAGGTGTATAGGGAGGGTAGCGTATGCATTGTGGGTCACCTCTGCGTTTTGAAAAATAAGCTGAATTAGTAACTTTGAGTAGTACAAGTTTGTCACGTGAGGGTTAATACAGTGTCCAGAGGGGTGCACATTTGGATTGTTGGAGGGTAATTAGAGTGGACCAGAGTTGGTCTATAGGAAAGGGGATGAGTCCTCTTACCCATTTCCTATCAAAATGGCACTCATTTTTACACTCAAAATAGAGAACTTTGATCCTTTAACCCATTAGTTATAAGTTTTACACTATCATTAGAGGACTAGTGTGGATTTCTGCAGAGGTCTGTGAGAATGGTCTCTACTATGCAATCCAGCTCTTTATTGGCAACTATATATTGCAGATGTTTCAAATTAAAAACAAAAACTCCAAACCTAGCCCTAGTTCTTCAAAACGAAACTAAGAATGAGATTGTGGCAAAACACACAAGATGTGAACAAGTTTTTCAAGAAGAGGTATTATAATTTTAACATTGTAGATCATAAAATAAACCATTCAGCCAAAGCTCCCATGGCTTCAATGGCATTTCTGTGCATACACACATGGTAGATGTGGCATCCACTTTGGAGTAATACTCAGGAATATGAATTAGTTGCCTTCATCTGCTAGGAAACTTTATATGCAATTTGTAAAATATAATGTTGAATCTAAGAATGAAATAAAAAAGCAGTCCTTAGCTTATGAAATTTTGGAAAATAATGAAAAATCAGATATGAGGAAATCGTTGCAAAAAAGGGAATTGAAAACCAAAGTTTTGGGAAATTCAGATATGGCCCTGAAAGTAAATGGGGGGGAGGGAGGGTTACAAGTTACATACAAATATTTATTTTAAATCGAAAAGAAATTTTTTCACTTGTAGACATTCCTGAAGATGCACATATCATTAGAGGTTTGAAATCGGCTGGATGTTTTCGGTGAAGTGTCTTTCCTTTGTTAGAAAAACTGAACAGAAAATGGTGAAGTTTAAAGCACGGGTTTTCAAACTCGGGGTTGTGGCTTGTAAGGGTAAGCCCCTAGCTGGCTGTAAGATGCTTTGTTTATCTGTGACTTTGCAGGTATGGGTAATGGCAGCTCCAATTGATCTCAGATCGCTGTTCCCGGCCAATGAGAGTTGCAGGAAGTGGTGTAAACCAGGACACTGCTTCCCGCAGCTCTCATTGGCCGGGAATGGTGATTCATAGCCAATAGGAGCTGTGATTGCCTGTAGCTACGGAGGCGCAGGTAAACAAAGCGTCTCGCAGCCAGCTAGCAGCTTGCCCTTATAGGCCACAACCCAGAGTTTGAAAACTCCTGGTTTATAGTTACTGCTGGCTAGCATTGTCTCCTAAAAAGAGAAGAGATTTGTCGGGGCAACTTTCACAGATGTTGAACATTTGGAGATATTACTTGGGGCTGCTTGAACCACATTAAAGTCCAGCCAATAGTGTGTTGAAACAGCTGGACACTATAATAAAATAGACATAAAAAGAAATTGAGACATTAGGCATTATTTGGTGATGACATTTAGGAAATTAAAAATTTTCCATACGTTGTTTCCTCATCTACATAAATTGTTTAGGTATTTTAAGTAATAGGATATAGTTTGTAATTGCTACTATATTTCTGGCAGGTGTGCATAATTTCATAATGCATCAAATATGACAAATTATTGTTCAGTTACAATACAGCCATAATAAGATCACATCTGTTCATACTATGCAGTAGAGAGGATATTTGATTTAAAGGGTTTAGTTACTGGTACTGTATTGTTTAAATGTTTAACAATTTTAGACACAAATTATAAAAAAAAACATTATTGCGTATAAAAATGAAGACTATTTCTTCAGCTATGTTTTTCCTTTTATCATTCAAGTCCTGTTCATCCTATTCGGGAAGTGATTACCCCGTTTAAATGGTCTCTTGATTTTCTTGTGGACATGTATGCATCTGTGTGCCCACCCTAAGAAAAATAGCTAGATGTCCAAAGCAACTTAGGTTTGTCTACCTCATGTGTTAGTCCACATGGGTAGGGTATAATCTGTAATCTATACCATTCAGGCTACGTCTACACAGCAAAACTATTTTGGGATACCTCCGGTATCCTGAAATACTTAATCCACGTCTTAGGAGCAAGCCCATTATATCGAAATATAATGGGTTCACTATTCTGACGTCCCAGTAAACCTCCTTGCATGAGGGTTAAGGGACGTTTTGGAATAGCACCTTATTTTGAAATAAGATTGAAATAAGCTACACAACTTGCTGTGCAGTTGCACCCTTATGTATGAGACACTGGGGCAGACTTGATGCTGCTCATATGAAATAATCTATCATGTAGGCAAGCTCTCTCTGTTGGTTTGTACAAATGCTGCCACCCCAGCAGTAGAATGCATGAGCAGCTTCACAGTGCAAAGCAACATTAAAGAGCAAGTTGAGGTCAGGAAGTGAAGATGATTGTACCCATTTCAAATCTCTGGGAAAATAAAGTTGACAAAACTAATAACCGTGTGAGAATTGGCTGCAGTTATGGAGTTTGCTGTCCTGATCATCAAGCAAGTGTCATGCATTTTTAAGTGACCAGAACTTGGCTTTTTATGTTTCATTCAGTCAAAACGTACCTTCCTGCAACACAAGGGCCACAACATAGTCCAGGTGTTTGGTCAGCCCGAATACTGAGAGAGCATTATAAGGGTGTTTTCCCTGCATCATTTTCTTAATTGGCTATTGCAAAAGTGACAAGGAGTCCTGTAGCACCTTATAGACTAACACATGTATTGGAGCATAAGCTTTCGTTGGCAAAGACCCACTTCATCAGTTGCATCTTCGCCCACAAAAGCTTATGCTCCAATACATCTGTTAGTCTATAAGGTGCTACAGGACTCCTTGTCACTTTTGCAGATCCAGACTAACACGGCTACCCCTCTGATACTTAATTGGCTATTGTTTATCATGATGCTGCTTCTTGAGCCAAAATGGCTGTCGGTAGCATTGCCACTCATATATCTCTTAGTCTCTTGCCTCATTGGTCCTAGAAACAAGATGGAGTTCCACTTGTTTCTGCTTAAGTTTTGAAAGGGGACATTTCACCTGGAAGCCAACTTTAAAAGATTTGTGCAAAAAGAAAAGGAAGGGCCTCACTAGTATTTCTTATCTATCCCTCTTGCTTTTATCAATTTTTGTTTCAATGCAGCTTATTTCAGTAGGCCTCAGTTTGTGTTCTTGCCTTATCCTATTTAAACATCAGTTTGTTGTTTTACTGTTTGTGGTACCTTGACTTTACAAGGCAGAATCAAATAAGAGAAACTGGGTTATAGGAAACCCTTGTTTCATCACAAATACCCAGCAGGTGTGTGGGTGGAGGGATTTGCAAACAGATAAATGAACATATTCATTCTGAGAGTTGCACAGATTACTGGAATTGGGTCTTTCACATAAATAGCATTGTGTAACACATAGACCAGGGGATCTCAAAGTCTTATCCCATAATCATATGCCATTATGTGGAAGACCAACTGATGGCTGGCGCACTCTGTTCTATTTCTCTGTAATTGCAACATCAAAGGGCAGGTCTACATTACTACTTAAGTTGATCTAACTTGCATCGCTCAGGGGGTATGAAATAACACCTCAACCCCCTAAATGACATAAGTGACAGTGACCTAAGCACTGTCCACGCTGGAGCTATGCTAGCAGGAGACATTCTTCTGCCAACATAGCTTCTGCTTCTTGAGGAGTTGGAGTAACTATGCTGATGGGAGAATACTCTCCCATTAGCATAGTACATCTTCACCACATGTGCTACAGTGGTGCAGCTATGCCAAGGTTGCACTTCTTGTATAGACCTGCTCTGAGTAAAGGAATCTAAAACAGATTAAATACTTCTCCCTGTTGAGCAATTGCTGTACTATCGCATGATCATTGATCACTCATGGAAGGGGATAAGTCCACAAAGTCTCTATTAAAATGTGGACCACACTGTGGGAAAGTTTGACACACCCTTGTTCGTATACAGTCTTGTGCAGTTCTTTTAAAAAATAAAGTTCTCTGTAATTAGGTCTAATATATAAACAAAGGGGTCTCATAGGGTACAACTACATTGCAACACTATTTCAAAATAACTAGCGCTATTCCAAAATAACTTGGTCTGCGACTACTCAGCAGGCAGTTATTTCGAAATAGTGTGGCAATACTGTCAAGCTGGAGGACTTCTTACTCTGACTCCTGTAACCCTCATTGTACGAGGAATAAGGGCAGTTGGAGGAAGAGTGCTCTATTTCGAAATAAGTGCAGTGTAGACGCTCCATTTTTCGACATAACCTATTTCGAAATAAGATACGCAATTGGCGTAGCTCAGTTTGCATAGCTCATTTTGAGTTCAGTGTAGACACACCCTTATAGTTGCCAAAGATATGGTGTGAGAGTGCCGTTGGATCGGCAGTTCTGCTTGCTGCCGTCATGAAGTCTGTTCCCCTACCAGTGACATCAGAGCCTCCCTCTGTTGAATGGGGTGGGTGTTCTCTCATGTTGCTAGTTGTTGAGCAGGAAGAAGGTTGCTTCAGTGTTGTGGTGGATCTGCTTGAGCTGGCTAAAAGTTCTGCCCCGGTGGTTGTCATGAATTTCAGCTTCTGTGTGTTAATAAAAAAAAAACCTGATCTCCATCTGAAAACCAATTTGGTGGTCTCCACTCACAGTTGTACTTAATTGCACATAATTGCTGAAATATGATCACTTCTCACATCTCTATTTTATGAAGTGCCTAAGGCAGAGCAAGAATGGAGATGGGATTAGTTTTTTACTTGGAATGAAGATTTCACTTCCAGATGAAGACAGCGTGGGCCAATGCATTCAAGGAAGGGGTTTTGTTTTCTGCCATAAAGTTTTTAAGTACTAAAAAAAAAATCATTGGTAGTAATTAGCCATGTTCTGTGTAGTACTAATGAGGGGGCACTAGCAATCTCCAAAACTGAATTGCTTTTTCCGATGTTGCTTTTATAGTCATGTAGTGTATTGCTACAAGTTCTAAAGACTAGAAAAGCTGTAATTTAAATAAATATAAATGAGCAACAGGTTTACCTATGCTTCTGCTAAGTTTTAAAGCTGTCTCAGTTCCCTAAAGGCAAGAGTATGTTAAACAGCTTTTTTTAATGACTTATGGTTCCGTCAACTATGTCAAGGATATTACCTTAATTTTTGTGTGTATTGTTTTTAAATATTTCATTGCGCATAAGGCAGAGCTCACTTCTCTCAGGGGCACTGTATATCTCATAACTATGTGCCCTTCATGCTTTATTATGTAATTTAATTTTTCATGTCTTTCATTTATTAGCAGTAAAATGGTTTGGGGAAAATAATTAGATTAAGAGGCTAAAATCACTGTTAAGATAAAAATGACAGTTCAGTGAAATATGTTTCCTATTTTCTAAAATCAAATAGTCTTAGAGATTTAATTATGGTATTACTCAAGTAAACTTCACATGATTTAACAGGAAAAAGCCACCATTCTTAGTACAATATGTACATATTCTTTGTCCGCTGAACTTTCAGACTGAACAAACCCTTTAGAGATAGGAAGGGGTGGTATGGTTTTCTAATGTTCTTCATTTAGAGGTGTAGGAAAGTACAAAACCCAACATTTAGATTCTATTCAGGAATAGCATCTTGCTCTTTAAATAATTCTCTGTCCATTCTAAAGCCACGTTCTCAGTTTGTCAAAGTCTCATGTTGTATTTCCCATTTAAGATTATAGAAATTTGGAAATGCTTCTAAGGAGAAAATACCTTTCAATATATTCTAAACGTTGGCACCAAGACTGGTAGCAAATACTGTAGTGGTTTGGGAGATTGTATACAGCCGGTGAATAACTTAATAGCTTCTGCACAAAAAGGTCAACTTTTTCCTTGTTTTATGAATTATGAAGCAAAAATGACTTCCTATTTTGTATTTAATTGTAATTTTCACTATTCTTGGTTTGCTCTTCCTTTAAGAGACTTTGATTGCATGGAATTCATATTTTAAAATAGGGAAGTATAGCTTAGTTGTGATTGGCTATTTAAGTCACATGGTATGTATATGTCCCTTATTGAATGAGCGTAACTCCAGTTCCCAGGAGATGGTTTTGGTTTTATGATTCTTTAGTTAGATCTTTATGCATATTCTCCAATATATTTAGTTCTTCTTGTTTAAAAAAACAAATCCTCTCTTTAAAGTTTTTGGCTAAAATCTTTACATAGGAAACCAAAGATCAAAAGGGGCATACCAAATCCAGTTCAAGTGCATTTTATTTAAAAATGCAAATGGATATTTGTGGAAAAATTACGTGTAGTATTTACCATATTTTAGCATTAGCATTCATGTGTTCTCCCAACAGTCACTGCCTTGACAGTTCAACAGTAATTAAAGTTAACCACTTTCTGCAGCTTTCTATACTGGTTTGCCAAGCAAAACACATGGCTGTTGCCGGATGTATTGGAAACCTTTCCTCTAGCATTGAAAGAATGCTTGCGTTCTTCCATTGCTAAGAGGCTAAAGCATATGCCAGCAACTACAGTTTGTTCTTCAAAAGCCCCCCCCGCCTCTTCCCCCGCAATCAAAACAACAAAAAAAAGTAGGCCGTCTTGTTTGTAGCAGTGTGAGTTCTAGGGTATTAAAGAGACAAGGTTGAGGTAATATCTTTTACTGGGCCAACTTCTGTTGGTGACAGACACAATCTTTCAAGCGACATGGAGCAATTCTTACTTTAAGAGTAAGAATCTCTTTTAAGCTCTGTGTAGCTTAAAAGTTTGTGTCTCACTCTCAAACAGAAGTTGGCACAATTAAAAAAAAAATTACCTCACCCATCTAGTCTGTATAAGGACATGTAAAAAAGTGGCTTTCAACCTCTTTTATTTGTGGACTATTAAAAAGTTTTGAATGGAGGTATTGGGCCCTTTTGGAAATCTTAGACATAGTCTGTAGATCCTTCCCCACCATGCATTTAAAAACCATTGATGTAAAGCATTTTAAACCTCAAACTCAACACGGTGTGTGTAAAGTTTGTAAATAAATTAATCATTTGAAACATTGTTTACAATTTTTCTATTTGAATATGGGATTTCCTTTCTGAATATGGGTTTTATCAATCATTATTGGTATGTAGTATTAGAATTGTTTAACACATTGAGATCAAAGTATTAGTAAGTTTTATGAGATGTAGTATGTGTTTGACAGATGACTTTACACCAGTGGGACAACACTTATAAAGTCAAGAGGGTTATCTAGACCGAAGAATCAAAGGAAGTAGTTAGTACAGCTCTTTGTCAATAGTATCATGATTATATGGAAACTTTTATTGTTTGTAGCTGTTTAAATGGATTGAAATACTTTAATTTTATTGAATGTCAGACAAGTATAGTGTATTCTGGGAAGGCTATATTTGGGGTTATAGCATAGAAAGAGGTATGCTTCTGGTCATATTATACCACTTAAGGATATCTTGGAAATGGAGTGTCTGCAGATTTGTTGGAAAGACATTTGGGAGGGAGAAATAGCACATATGTCATATAAGCAATTATAACAGCCAATCCAAAATAACTTGGGCTTGGGCTTTGGAAAAGAAATGTAGTCTACATTTTCTCAGAAACATTTGAAGATGAGGTTGAGTGTTTAAAATTTGTTGCATTTCCCAACATGTAATCCAAACTGTATTACATTAAATTGCCAGCTTAAATGTTTTTCATCCAAACATTGAATATGTTCTCTTTCAGTCTAATCACACGGAATAGACTTTTTATATTTTTATGGCCTTTTTGTTTTTACTTGTCACAGTCGCTGGTATTAGTTACCTGTAAATAATGACTTTTCTATATTAAGAGACAGCTGACTTACTGGATGTTAGGTGCTATCCACAAACTTTTTAAAGTCTGCATTTTTTTATATGCATGTTTTCCCGCTTTGCCCCACTTCTTGCTGTAATACTGATCCATGAGAATAACTCTTCCACATAGTAAAATTCTGTAGATTTGGTCCATTAGTTTCAGTCTCTTAGCTTACTCATCCGTGATGGTTTGTTTGATAATTGTTACTCTGTTCTTTTAGCTTTCTTTCATCCCAGAACTTTTTTGGATGAGCTTGAAGATAAAATCACTTTCATGGCAGACTGGACAGATCATGTGCTGGGATACTGTGTCTAGTCCTGGGTCTCTATTCTGCAGGGGTGTTTTGCGGTACAGGCTCAATGGCACAGTCCATGGGAATGTGTCTTTCAGCACCTACCTTCTCCCTGGCCCAAAATATTCAGGCTAGGTCTACACTAGGGGGTAAGTTTGAATTAAGATACGCTACTCCAGCTATGTCATTGCATTGCTTGAGTCGAAGTATCTTAAACTGAATTTTGGTGCCATCCATACTGCAGGAAGTTGAAGGAAGAACACTGTCTTTGACTTCCCTTATTCCTCGTAGGAGCCAGACTGCCAGCCTCGATGGGAACGTCCTCTCAGTTTGAATTAGCGGGTCTTCATTAGACCTGCGAATTCAAACCCCAGAAGATCAACTGCAGCAGCTTCGACCTTCTCTGTGGTGTAGCCATGGCCTCTGACTTCCACCTTAAATCCCAGTCCTGCATGCCAGTTAGCACATGTGGGGGACATGTATCTGAGGTCCCTCACAGAGAATGTCTTTCTGCCAGCCCAATTGCTCTCAAACCAACGAGGGAAGCAGATTGGGAGCCACACAGCTGTGTCAACGGGGCATGATGGGAAGGGACCTTTCCATCACCCGGGATGGTTCCAAGCCACTTAACGTAAAATGTTGGTAGTTTTGCAGAACTTGGAAGAACAATGAAATATTTGTTTCTGCCAGTGAAGTCTGCCTCATGCTACTTCTCTGTTTGTGAGTGCTTCCTATTTATGTATCAGAGGCTGTGTCTACGCTACAAAGAAAAGTCGGAAAAAGCTACACAAATTGTGAACCACAATTTGTATCTTTTTCCATTTTTCTTTCAGTAGAGGCTTTTCCAAAATTTGGCTCATTTTCACGGCATCAAATTTCAGAAAAATCCCCTCTTTTGGCACATCCCTTCTTCCTTGTACAATGAGGTTTACAGGGATGGTGAAAGAACACGTCTGTTTTCTGCATTTTTTTCAGAAAAGCAGACACGTTCCTTGGACATGGCATAGCTTTTCTGGGATACCTCCAGTATCCCAGAAAAGCGCTGCAGTGTAGACATAGCCAGAGGCATTACCGCTCAATAATGGGCAATGCAGTGGTTTGTGATGCATATGTCTTTTAGATATGTTTGAGGGAGAGAGCCGCAGCCAAGGGAAATGGACTAACAGGTCCTGAAAATTTTCTGTAGCTATTGAAGAGTTTTATGTAATTAATAGTATTCAAAATAGAGAAAAAATATTTATATTAAGGATACCTATGCAGTTTATAAAAGGTAAATAATTGATAAATATTTTTGTATAAGATTAGCCAACTGTTACAGATTTAATCCAGCAGATCAAAAGGTGGCAACTATCTATAACACACATGTTAGTCATCTCTAACAAATGTATCAACCCGTTATAAACTACATCAATATTTAACCCTAATATATGTGATATAAATAGTGACTGTGTGCTTTTAAAATCCAAATCTTTTCCCATATTCTCACCACAATTCCAGTTTTTCAGCACTCATATATCTCAGTAATTCCAAGAGTTGGCTGTTCTTTTGTGCCATTTGAAAGCTAGGTTAACAAACTTTGAGGTATTTATTTTACTTTGATTAGTGACTGCTTTGAGGGCATGTCTACACTAGGAAACTATTTTGAAGTAACTAAAATCAGTTTAACTCTCAAAATAACAAAATTGAAATAGCTTGTCCTCATTATGGGGTAGCCTCAAAATTAGTCCAGGCAGGCTCTGTTAATGTGGACATGCTACCTTGGCTGAGAGCCTCAGGAAGCACTGGGGAGTAATTAGTTTGAATTACTCTGGTGGGTAGTTATTTTGAAATAGTGGCACTGGAGCATCCACACTTAATGCTATTTCAAAATAGCTCTTTTGAAATTAGCGTTATTCCTCGAGAAATGCAGGAATACAGATTTTGAAATGAGTGGCCCGTTATTTTGAAGTAATGGGCTTGGTAGTGTCGACGCACCTCTTATTCATTCGACTAAGGAGGGTTATTTCAAAATAAAGCCCTAGTGTAGACCAGGGCAGAATGACTTCTTCACAAATCCTTCCCCAAACACTACCACCCATCTACTTTTCTATCTCTTCCATGCACTGCCCCTTCATACCTTTTATTAGAATCTCTTTTTGGGTAAAACCATGTGCACTCATATAAATGTTGAAAGTTAATGTGGTGCAGAGAAAGCATGGTCATGATGACTAGGTGAGAGTGTGGTTGGCATGAAAGTGAGTGCAGTGACATTGGGGGATGTTGCAGAGTGTTTAGATATTTTACTTTGTGGCCCTTGCTTACCTTTTGGCTGCTGGTTTGCTTCTTTGTCAAGTTTTTTTTAAATAACAATAAGCTAGGTTAAAAATTAGTTATTGCAAAACTATAGAGTTTTTTTCCCCCAACAACCAAAGTATTGTTAGCTAATAGTGGATGTCGAGAAATGTTAGTGTGAAGAGCAAATTTATCAAAAAACAACATCATACAACCACCCCTAAACAACCACTTGGAAAACAGCACAGTATCAATACTTTGGATGGGAGGGGAAAGAGAAACTCTGAAACAATCATGTTCTTTTTGTAACAAACTCTTCCATCTCATGAGTGACCACAATCCCTGTTGTTCTTATTCATGTAATGCTTGAGCAAACTCTTTTCTGCTTTACAGCCATACAGTGGATCCCCCCCCCCCCAAAAAAAAAAAGCCAAGTTCTTAACTGGAACAACGGCATAGAGAAAATCACCACCCTGGGCTCTGTGCAGGTTAAGGTGCTGATGTGGTATTGAAGTTCTAATACAATGGATGAGACGAATTATGCGAATATCAATAAATACAGAGCTGGCAGAGCGGAATAGGTAAAGCTGCTAGGTCCATATCACTCTACAAATTGAAGATGTTAAGTGTCTGTTCTTTGTAGACTGCATAAATCCCTTGGGATGTGTATTGTGATGGAAAGACAGGAGAAGGGAAGTGGCATGGTTATGGTGTTGGCATTTTGAGAACTTTGTTAACCTTGTCTCAAACATTCTTAGTACCTTGACCAAAAGCTCTTCAACTTAAACTGAGGAGATCTTGCTATAGAGATCCTGTGACCCTCCAGTTGTCAGAGTAGGAATTTCAGAGATCACACTTCAATGAAGGAAAAATTGGAGATTGGCATTACCACGGAGGCAATTAAGGGCATTTTGTTGTGCACACAGAATGTGCTGATAATGTTTGGTGTTCCAATTATGTACTTAACCTTAACAGATGCGCTTTTATAGTTACATTATTTTTTAAAAATATTGGTATGGGATTGTACATATTTAGAATGGCACTTCCCAAAATGGGTCCATTCACCACAGAAGTTATTTGTTTGGGAATAAGCATTGTTGTCGCATACAATCACTGGGCAGACATGTATAGTTAGTTCTAACAGGCTATCACAGTTTTATATGTATCGTCTTTGAGTTTCTATTATTTGTATTTTATTTTCAAACCTTTTAAATGAAGCTGAGCTTCTTTAAATTCACTCCAGAACTACATGCCATCAAATCTCATCACTAGTCACTTAGACCTCTAATTAACTTATACTCTGTAGACCCATTTCTTTGCTTATATTCCTTTCAAGTCTCTCTAATGTGCTGAGAGTTACACTGGAAGGAACAATAAGATTTAAGGGAAGAATTAATTTAGAAAGTTAGGAATAGAACAGATAAGGGAAAATGAGAAAAAGCAGCTCAGTATTTTGTCTTGTAAATGGCCTTGCTCTGCTAGACCAAAGAACCCATTTATTCAAGGAGAGGAGGAGTGTTAATGAAATAGATCATGAACAGAGCTATTACGGTAATGAATTTCAGCACTCACTTTGTTATGTGATATTTTATTTATGAGCTTCTTGATTATTCAGATAAAGACAAGAAGTTTATGGCACTAGATTATGTCTTGTTTTCATAAACATATTCAGGAGTTTAATAAACATAATTTATTTTTTCTCCTTAAAAATCAGCAAAATTTATGAGAGATTATCTTAGGGTTAATGAAGTCTAACATTAAGGAAATATTACCCTATAATATTAGAGCCTTCAGTGCTAGAGTTGTAATTGCTTAATGCTTTTTTCTACAGGCAATTTTTATATAGTACATGCTTTGTACCATTAATCCTATTTTTACAAGTTACTCTTAAGCCAATTCATTGGGAAGTGTATATCAGTGTTTATATTTTTCAGTCAGTGCTGTCATTAAAAGAGGTAATAAACAGTTGAAAAATTAATATATGAAAGAAATAAGACAGTTATCTATTTTTCTGTCTAGACATGTTCATGTGTGTTGTAAATGTGTGTTTTCCCTTGAACTGAATCCCATTAGGAATTTCTTCTCTGCATATGAAAGTTGGGAGGCACTCAAGAATTAAAGTTCTGATGCTTCTTTTGGAGTCTTCTAGTAATCAGTTAGGACTGTGAGCCAACTAATATACAAACCAAAATATACGTAAGCAAAAGAGTAGCACTGTGTTGGAGAGGTTAGTGTTTACTTGTGAGACTCTCACTAATTAGTAATGTAATAAGTTATCTAACTGACATCTTGAAAATGAAAAATTGAAAGCATGTAGAAGGGGCATAACAGCCTCCACGTGCATTTATTTTGTTCATTCTTTGGCGGGGGGGAAATAAGCAGTGAGGAAAACGAAATTGCAATTGTTTCAGTTTCTCATATATAAAAGACCCCAGCAAGTAACGCAGTCCTTGGAATACGATTTAATACTTGTGAAAACTTTTGGAACATATTTGCATATGGTACATTCTAAGGAAAAGCACAGGTAGAATATACAGTATTTGGACTAATCAGGCCATATTGATTAGCATTTCAGATTGTTTCTGTAACCATATCGAAATACATTACACCGATTGCAGTCATTTTATGTCTCTCTGCAAATAATCTGGGGACACCTAAGCATGCTGATGCTTCCTTTATTTTAAGCATATATGCGTTTCAGATTATGAATAAGGTTAGCAGGGTATTGTAAAATTTGAATAGTTTGACAGTAAATATTCTGAGGCATACTTCAGCAAATTATTTCATAATGCTGTTGCATAGATACTGTAATTTGCTGTGTTTGGTAATCTTGTTCTGGCATGCCTTGCGTGCTGTTTGTCAGGGAGGGAGTACACAAAGGAATTGTGGAAAGTTTGGAAGCAACTGGCAGGTAGGTTAGCATTTTTCCAGGTTAATTCACTTGATGAAAAGCTGCTGCATGTGATGTGTCATATATCAAAGGCAGGGCATCAGTAATCTTTGCTCAAGGGCACGAGTAACAGACAGATAGACATGTGAATGAGATGGAAAAAAGCAACTCATCCTTTTCTGCTAACACCACAAGGAGATAAAGGAAGATTTATGAGTCATCTTGGACCACATACGAGCAAGCTGCATACAGTATTTTTCACGTGTTCTAAAAATTGGTGGTGGAAGGTAATCAGGTTGTCACAATGTCCATCAGGTACTTTACGAAGAAATTGGATCCTTTGGGCTTTTGATTGTATAGTCAGCTTTTTTTTCCTTATGTTCTGGCAATCTTGAGGGTGCTTTTTTTGTTAAAGCAAATAATTTTTTAAATAGAATAAAATAAACCTTACATGTTTAACTATTTTCATTTAGTTCCACAAGTTAGCATCAGCCAAAACACAACAGAGCTACAACTGGCTGATCATCTCTTTGTTTTGCAAAGGAGAATTTCAGATCATTCAATTTTGCTTATAATATTTATAATATTTTATTGGACTTTCCCAATTTAAGTAAATACACAAATAGATAAATTATACCCCATGTGAGCAGATTATGTTCTATAATGAAAGAATAGTACTTATTAATTCTGTCCCTGCTCTTGCTTAATGCTCTCCAAATGCTATGTATTGAGGAGTTGCATTATGCCACAGAGCAAATCATTTTAAATACAAATGGGAAAAGGGCATGATGGGTCAGGTAACTGTTCTTTATCTGCAGTTCCTGGCATCACTCTTTCACGTGGAATTAAAGAACTTTACAGTACCGACAATCCTAAGCATTCAATCACATTCAAGCAGGCCCCCAAAATCCTCATTCGCTTAAAAATCACTCTCATTTACTTCTGGGTTCTTTTTACGTGGCTTCTGGTTTCTGAGACTGTAGAGTTCACTCCCTCCCATTTTCAGGGTTTTCTTCACAGTCCCAAAGGTTGAGCGCATGCATGCATACACACATTGAGATTCACGTTAGCCTGGGAGAATGGGCTTTAAATTAAATTCCAGTTATGAGCTCAAAGTGAAATCATAAGTGGTGGCAACATTGAGAAAAGACGACCCTGCATCATCTCACAGAAACTCTTCTGTCTGTTGCCACCGCTACTTCATTGGTAGCTGTGTCGTAAATTATGGAACTACTGTTTGAGTCATCTGGGCTACCATAATGTAATTGACAACATGACTCCATTATGCACTGCATCGTATATGCACAAAGGAAGAGACAGTCCCTGATCTAATAGTGAGAGGGATACAACATTTAGGCTATGTTCTGTTTTGAAAGAGGATATGCAAATTCTGCGGGATCTCACTTTCAAATGAAGATCTTCTGAAAGTGAAAATAGTCTGGATGCATTTTTTTGGGGGGGGGGAAACCCTTTTTCAAAAAAACGCTCTTCTTTTAAAAATGAGATTTACGCGGGTTTTTTTTGGTTTTTTTTTGAAAAAGGGTTTTTTTCCCGAAAAAACCTCATCCAGACTACTTTCACTTTCAAAAGAAGATCTTTTGGAAGTGAGAGCGGAAGAAGATATGTAAATCCACAGGAATTTGCATATCCTTTTTTGAAAAAAAAATGTAGTTTAGACATACCCATAAGCAGAACATGGTATCTGAGATGTAGAAAAATTAAGCGACTTGCCCAAGATTAGGACCGCCGTGGCTGAAGTTAAAATTGAATTTAAATCTCCTGAGGACCATTTTATTGTCTCACACCAATGGGCTAGAATGGTCTGCCCAGAACTAGCTCTAATGTTCCAAGACTAGACATTTCTTCAAACAATTGCAAGCCTGCCAGATGTTGGTCCCATTGTCCCCAAGGGGAATCCACGCCTTTTCCCCCCCCCCCCCCCCTTCCGCCATAAACATGCTTGTGGCTTACGATGGGCAAAATTTAGGTTTTCACTAGGGTCTTAAATCCAATGTCCTAATATGCTAAAGGGCCAGAAAGGGGCTTTTGGGAAAGGGGAAACCCTCAGCTTGCTTTTGTAACCTTTTATTCCAATATATTGTATATTAAATAATTTTTGTAATGAAGGGAATGTGAGATTCAAAAAGTATGGCTCAATTGTGCCTTGTGCAGTGAGATGCATGCTAGCCAAATTACATGTCTTTGTTTGCAGATGATATAACCTCCCCTTGGCCCATGAAACCCTACAACTTTTCTAGAATAGTTTTTATCTCGCTTGTGTGATGAGTAAATTATGTGGTGTAGTGCAGTATAAAAGCTTTTTGAGCACTTATTTGGGAGGACTTGTGTAACTCATACATAGCTGTATTACTTAACAGCAAGAGGTCACATTCTGATAAATGTTTGTTACTGAGCTGTGTCAACATAAAAGTATATAAATTAGATAAAATTGAGTCAAAATGACGTAATCTTTGCACACATTTTCTTGAAAATAAGCTTTGAAATTTGGGAATTACAATGAACTTTTGAGCTTTTTCCGCCAACTTTTTTATAACTGTGGGAGGGAACCCAGTAAAATGTATAGAGAAACATGAAGTAAGCGCCAGCTGAAATGCGTGTGTGTAAATAGGTATTTCCCAATGGGATTGCAGTCTTTCATTTGTCACTTGATGCACTTCTTCTCTTTGCCTAGATATAATTGCACCTGAATTTGCTACATCAATGGTCTGATTTACTCTTTTAGTCCATGCAGGTGTCTTGTTTTGTTTTTTATTTTAGTTTGTTTGGGGATTTTTGTGTTTTTGGTTTGTTTATTTTTTTAAACTGTTGTAGTTCTTGTGAATGATTTTTTTTTTTTTTTCCAAAGGATGCCAGGATTATAGTGAATTAGTATGTGCCAGGGTTATGGTCATTGTTTTCATGTCAAAGTCAGAGTAAGTTTGTTATTTAAAAAGGAAAAGTAGAAAATCCCCAAATGGGGGAAAGTGTTAGGCAATTCTGGATCACATAAATGTGTCATCAGTATCTTTCAGTAGATGAAATCCTCGCTAAAGTCAATGGCAAAACTCCCACTGACTTCACTGGGATGAGAACTACATCTAACATCAAGTCCTAAGCTGCAATTTACTTTAAGCTATATAGCTATATTTCTTTTAAGCTATGTACCTTTAGACAACCAGCTACGGTTTTTGTTTTTGTTTTGTTTTTTTGAGGATGAACTGCACCTTAAATGGGCAAGCTAACACATTGCATGTGCAGATTTTTTTAAAAAAAATTTTGATTTGCATTTAGCTTTCAACTGAACAGTGTATTCTGAATACTACATTTGGTTTTGCCTAATTACTTTTTTATGCTCCTATGTTGTTTTTGTCATTTCTGATTGATGCATTTGTCATTTCTGAGTAACTATTAGTATTCTTTTCCATATTCATGCAGATCACATTTCATTTTCAAGTGAGTCATGCATTTTCAGAGATTAATCCATTTACTACAATTTGGAAGGTACTTGAATTCCAAAATAAGACATTAGAAAGTTACCTCCCTCTCCACCCCTCCCCAAAAATCTCCTGCGGTATGTTTCATTTCTTTTGGAGCATGCAATTAGAATTCTTTACAGACAGTGATGATTGCAGTTTCCCAGTGAGAGTTGTGTGTGCAAATCGCCTTTTAGACTAACTGAAATATGCAGGGGGAAAAAACTTGAAACTGTTACTAAAACAGTAGGTGGGTGGTCAGAGGAGCTCCCAAAAAACTGCTGATAGATTATCATTTGTTCTATAATACCGCTTTTCTTGATTACATAGCAATAAGATTTCACACTGATACTTAATGACAGACTTGGCATGGAATACATTTTCTAAATGGGAGGATAGTTATCTGTTTGTGCTGGGCTAGCATGTAGGAATCCAAGTCATCAGCTAGGGCCTTGTTGTTCTAGGCTCTATACAAATGTATACCAAGATGACAGTCCCTGCCCCAGTGTTAACAGTGTAAGTATCAACAAATCCCCTTTCTTAATTTAGGCCTGAAAACCTTTTGTGCCATCTTGGCAGGGACGGAGTCCATGTCAGCAGAGCCTACTGCTCCCTACACCCACTATATCCTGAAATAAAAGAGATGATTTAGAGAAATCTCTCTGTTCTCTAAAGGAAGACAGGTTAACCTATGACAAGTTCACATTTTGAGATGGAAAACACTCCTTTAGCCAACTCTATGCACTGAATTTGTTGGCTAGTGTGAGCAGATACAGGGCACCAGAGTAATGTAGACTGGATTGTGATCAAATGCTGCTGTTTGTATTAGTGTCTATAGGCTTTAACAAAGATTTGGCCCCATTGTGTTGGGGGACTGTAGAAACATAGAATAAAAGACTGTTCCTCCTCATGAAATGTTTTGCAATGTAGATTGAGAAAATGGCAAAGGCAGAACTGCACGAGGTCAGGAAGGAAAGTATCCTGTCCAAGTCAGTCCTCTGTCCATAATCATGTTCCTTTTTCACTTCCATAAAATGGGTGTAGCTGCTCTGCTAGGCCTAGATAAAATCAGTATGGCTCACATTACTTAAGGCTACCTGGCCACATAGGGGATGTAGTAGCTGAGCATATCCGACAATAGGCCTCAAGCAGTAACAAAAGCAACAGAGTGCCTTTGTGGAAGAATAAACAAACTCTTCAGGTGTGAAATATAAGGCTTACCAGCCTGGACAAGAAAGTCTGCTAAGGCTGCCAAGACTACTCCATTTGAATGACTAAACCCAATAAACCAAGCTCGTGTGGTGATTCTCTGTAAATGTCTCAGCCTCCAGTTGAGACTGGATACCAAAACTCAGATGTTCTCAGTTTAGTATCATCTAGACATAATTCTTGAGGTCTGTTACAGATTTTTTCATAGTTTAAAATTGTGGTTTTACCCGGTGTTGCCCATTAGTGCCAGTGGAAGCGATGAAGTCTCTGCAGACTTCTTGATAAATGGACTCCTTAAACTCTTCTGCACTTCAGGGCCAACGTCTGCATCAAATTTTCTTCAATCCTGTAGTACAGATAACAAGGGCCTCTAGCTGTTCATTATTCCTTCTCCATGGAGATCACCATAATCTATACAATTTTACATATTCATTCTATGTGCATTTTGGGGGAGACACCTATTGAAGCATTTTACATGGAGCACAGACGGCCTTTTGTTCTAGACAGTATGAAAGTTTGTGTGTGTTTAGCAGTCTCTTTATTAAAAAAAAAAAAAAAAAAAAAAGCAGAATGACACATCTGCAGTCATTGCACCCAAAGTCAAAAATGGAAGATTTGTTTCTTCGTCTGGATAAGTCAGGCAGAGTTCATATCAGACACAGGTGAAGTCAGGCAACATCAGTTAGAATAACTGTAATAGAAGAGCCCAGATGAAGTGTTTCATGGCAGCAGGCTACAGTACAGAATCACAGAGGAATTACTCTCATGGGAGTTGGGCATTCTCTGTTTTGTTCATTGCTGTCCCAATGACTGGCTGTGTGACCTTTGGGCAAGTCACTTCACCTGTGTATTTCTTCAGGTCTGTGAAATGGGGAGGCTTCTACTTAATATTCAGGACTGTTATGAGGCTGGATCTTAATTTAGCTTCAGAGCCTCTGGTGGAATTGAAAATGATGATATTCCAATGTCGGATTGATTGACAATGCTTACCCTGGGCCTGTAGGTGACCCGTGACTGTGTTGGGCTTTCTGGGTGGTGCTTTATAAGGGAAAACGGTTCAACATTGTCTATCTACCCTCCCTTTTTACATACCCGAACTTGTTCCTATCCCACACAAATAAATGGTCAGGCCCACCGACAGCTTTTCTGGGCCCCAGGGCAGAACAATCAATGGGCCCCCGACCCTTCCTTTGGCCGGGGCTCCAAGCACACCCTCCCCCACCACAAGAGCCCTGGGCTGAACCAGACTCATCTCCCACCTGCTCAGAGGAGCCCCAGGACTGCCACACTGGGTTCCCCTCTCGTACCCGGACCCAGCCTGTCTGTTGGGGAAGAGTTGCAGCAGCCCCTCTCGATTGCCATATGCAGCTTCTGGGGTCCCCAGTAGGTCACCCCTGAAACTGCCTGGAGCATATCAAAAGCATATTTGAATCAAGAGATGCTTTCCCTAGAGCAGGCAAAGGTACTACAGCAGTGACTGCTCCCTCCCTCCCCCCTCCCCCGGGCCCTTTTAAATTGCCTGGACCCGGGGGGGAAGGAGAGGAAGAGCGACCGCTTTGGTATGGGGTTGGAGGTCGGGGGGAGGGGCTCAGTGCCATGGAAGGGGCTTGATCTTAGAGGGCTGGCTCTCCAAACCCCATCTCTTCCACCTGAGACATCTGGACTGCAGGTATATGCTGTCGGTTTCTGAATTTACAGGACTTAGCTGAAAACAAATTTTAAACTAATGTCATGAGTGCATTTCTGAAGATTATAAAATCGCATCTCTCAAAAAAAATCTCTCTTTCCCCAGCTGCCATCAGCCGTAGGGGCCCCAGTTCAATAGTACTGTGTTAGGGCCTTATAAATCCTAGGGAGGACCCTGCTCGAAGAAGGAGAGCTGTGTGTGACTTGGGTGCTGAAAGGACTATAATGAACAATGTGCCAAACAGGAAAGGGCTTCTGGAATAAAACGCATGCAGTGTGACCAGTTGGGAAGGCGGTGAATGCAATTTCCCCATCTGAGATGATACAAAAATCAGCCTTTGAACTGTGCCCTGAGATTGCAAGCCATATTCTGCTGATCGCTTCTTATGTAGAGCCAAAATGGAAGGCCCAAGCTGTTTTATGAGGACTGTACTAGGCAAGGGCATTCTTGTTCTCATCCTGAGACCATTATGAACTTGTGCGCATTGGGAAAACCCAGCTGTGGGTTCTGAAGGACTGACACCTACAAAGCCCGAGGCTGGAGTTGGGGTGACCTTGAGTAAAATGGTTAGCATGCATGTAGGTTCTTTGATTGTTTTTTAATGTCTGCTCTGTATTCTTTCCACCTCAGGAAATTGGTGTCTCTCTCATCTTGGGTTATAAAGAGCTGGTTGGTGACCCATAACTGCAGGTAATACACTGGATGCTGGCCTGTTTAGGCTGTCAAGTTACTTGGGGATATTGCAGTGTATGTGGGAACTGGGCAGCTTGAAAAAGCCGTGGACCAGAGGGAGACCCATTGATAACTATTTCTGATCAGTTCTAACAAACTGAGTTTATGCTCATCTATCAAAATGGAGAATGTTCTACTGCACCCAGCATTGCTATTGGTAGTATATTTGTCCATTTTGCTGCCATGTATATGTAGAGAGATGTGCAGTAGGCAAAAAAAAAAGTGCTTTACAGTACCATTATGACTATGGAATAGCTGTTAAATAAAGATTTTTACTGTGTTGCTAGATTACCAGGCACAGTTTATATTAGTCCTGATAGTTTGTGTGTTATGCACAAGGTTTGTTCCTGGCTCTGCTGTTGGCTTTTCTAGTGCCATCATAGCTTGTAATTGTACGTAATATTGTAGATTAAAAATGCAGAAGTCTTACATATTTTACTTGCCTGTACATGCAGACAGTGTTACTTAAATACTAGCTGCATGTATACTTTGTGTGTGTGGTTTTAAAAATTCTATCATCCATAATAAATCCTGTAGCCACAGGATTGTAGAAAGATGAGGGGCATGGCTGTACGAGAGTGCAGTGTATTATAGTCAGTGGGACTATTCTTCCAAATGACATTCTTGGCTCTGTGGTGCCAAATCACTTGTCTTTTCTTATGAGGGATGTTCCCTTCTCCGCTACGTTGGAATGCGAGAGCTCATAGTTACTGTAAATTGGCTATAAATTTGTCTGCCACAGCACCTGGTGCTGAGATCCTGTCACAGATCACAAGCTAAGCAGGATTAGGCTTAGTTAGTGCTTCGAAGGCACTACCAAGAAAAACTGAAAGTTCAGCTGGAAGTGATTCTTTAATGGTTATATTGGTGAGGGCATGGCTGTCAATGGCGTGGGGTGGGGGAGGTGCAGCTGCCCCGAGGCCTAGCGATTTAAACGGGCCTGGGGCCACTGCTGCCGCTACCATGGCAGCAGCAGTGTCTGGATCCCTGGGTCCTTTAAATTGCCATTGGCACCCCCAAGATTGTGCCCTGCACCAGCCCTGCCCTTTTTGCCTGAGGCACTGCGCTTTTTGGAGGGTCTGGAGCTGGACCCACTAAGCTCTGGTGAAGACTCTCGGCCCTGGGAGAGGGCTCCCATCTGAGTCAGTGTACTGCCCAGATGGTGGTGGTGAGTTGCTGTGCTTTTTAATGTACTGTCTTGATGTAGTGCTGAGAGGCTAATTATTTGTGCTTACCTGAAATATTCAGTGTTGTTGCAAAAACACCCACGTGTTAGACTAAGAGGCCCAGCCAAGTACGCTATGGGCAAGTGCCTTATAACTACTTAAATTCCTTTAGTACATTGACTTAGATATAATAGTCTTTACTTCCAGTCCTTGATATTTGAAGAGTGATGTTGTACAGCATAAAATATTGCAGCTCAAACATGGGTGTGTTTAGGGAGGGATAGCTCAGTGGTTTGAGCATTGGCCTGCTAAACCCAGGGTTGAGAGTCCAATCCTTGAGGGGGCCATTTAGGGATCTGGGGCAAATTTGTCAGGGATGGTACTTGGTCCTGCCATGAGGGCAGGGGACTGGACTTGATGACCTCTCAAGGTCCCTTCCAGTTCTGAGAGAGGTATATCTCCATAAATTAGTCATATACTTTTGTTTTTAAAATATGGAAAGAACTTTGGGATGAAAGGAACTGATTGAGTGTAAAGTAATTAGAATACATTTATATAATGGTGTGTGTTAATGACCAGAGTGACTTTTATTAGATTACATGTTTAATTCTTCTCTGTTCGTTTTCTGCAAATATTGTGTTTGTTTTTGAGTATCTTAGTAAGTTAGTAATTATTCAGTTCAACTGAAAATGCCGGTAATTCAAAACCTGATCGTTCTTTTTCAATAAACCATTTTACATAGCATGGACTGGAATTGTAAATGCCTTTCTGAAAGTAGTAAGGAATTATTGTAGCAGAAGTGTACCATTAAACTGAAGTCTGCTAAAAACACATTATGGTTTGCTCCAGCCATTATTTTTTCCTCAAACTTAGTGATTTAGTATTCTAATTGCAACCAGCACAGGGAAAGGCACAAAACTGAGGTTCCAGTGCAAAAATTATTTGCTGGTAGCAGTAGGCGCGGTATGCTGCAAAATTGAATAAAAAGGAGCTGAATGTGATACACCCAATTGGGCTGTTACTTATAAGAAAACGTTGTAAATCACAGAATTATAAAGAAGTGAGCAAATCCCTTAATTGCAACAAGTTCCCAATGCACAAAAGGACTATC
Source organism: Pelochelys cantorii (assembly GCA_032595735.1). NCBI lineage: Eukaryota > Metazoa > Chordata > Testudines > Trionychidae > Pelochelys > Pelochelys cantorii. The sequence goes on from CM064333.1 coordinate 7,329,833, forward strand.
TGGCGGACAAAATTGGCCGTGTTCTGGTGATCAGATATAACAGCTGGAACACTTCTAGTCAAACTACTTTTGTAGTAATAAACCTAATAATTTATCCACAAATTGCGGTGATAGCCATAATTCTGTTCTGCTAAAATGTCTGTTCTCTATATTTGCAGATGCTGATATGCATACTTATTTTGGCCTAGCCTTATTAGGAGGTTAATGTTTTTTTTTTAAACATTGTGGGATATTTTGTGTGTCAGAATATTTTGTGCAAAAGATTGAGTAACATTCAGTTAGGATTTTAAAATGATACTGAAACTTCTTTTGTGAATTACTCTTTATTGCTAGCTTATTTTTTTTCTTCAACTGGTAGATGATGTTCAATTAAAAGTTATATAACTGAGTATATAGCTTGAGAAGGTGAAATGTGTGTAATCTTTGTTTGGGTAAGTTTCAGCTGGAACACTGGTGGCAGCTTTTTTTTGTTTGTTTGTTTGTTTGTTTTAAACTGATAATTCTGTTTGTGACTGGCACTTTCTCTAAATGCTGTTTACAAGTACAATTATCAGACGGCCATTGCAAGCATCATGGAGTGAAGAAATTGTTCAGCCTAGCTCCCCAAGTTCAAAACAAAGAGTGATGGGATGAAAATAAAACTGTGAATTTAGGATGAATAATCAAAAGGGAGAAAAGATCTATGAGACTCTCATGCAATCTTCCAATGGAAAATGGAAGCCTCGTTAATTGAGATATTTACAACTGAACTGGACAAGTCACTGGCCAATATAATTGGCAGATCAATACTGCAGTTGCTGGAGAATTGAAGGGAATAACTAATAGGTCTTTTCCATCAAATTTATTATTGTGTGCTACTTTCTTGTGTTACCCAGGATGGTGAAACGAATTGTTAATAAAATGACTATATGGTTCAACAGAAGAAGCCTTCATTTAATTATTTCTTCCTTTTTAAAAATAATCTGTTCTAATAATGCAGCTATGACCCTCACCCCCACCTCCTTGGAAGATGGTCTCCTGTCATCTTCACGGACGAACCGATTATGACAGATAAGATGGGTAGATGTTGTAAAAAGATGTAGTAGGCATAGCATGAGCACATACAAATAATTTAGAGCAAGGGAATAGACAAAGATTAGCATATAAGTAAATTGTGGTAGTCCAAAGGAGTCAGGCAGATTGCTGAATGGAGTGAAGTTCTTTCTTGGAACAGTGAGGAGAATGCTGGATGGAGCTGTGTGTTAGAACACATTACGAGGTTGATTAAAGATTCAGAATATGAAAGATCACCTCATTTGTTGTCATCAGATTAATGTTTAAGGTCTAAAACATTAGGTATTAGACTGGCACTCAAAAGTTCTAGCATTTACAGCTTGTCCAATCTACATGACTCACCCGAGTTATGGGCAATTACTTTTCCCAGATAGCTGGCATAAACCAGTTGCAGTTTTGGGAAACTCTTTGAGTGGATGCCTAAATTCAAGTAGGACTTTTCCTACCATGCAGGAAATTTACTTTACTACTGAATGGTCCTAGGATCAGAAAGTCAAAATGTTCCCTTTTCATACTTGGTAGATCATCTTACTTTGGTGTAAAAAGACAGAAGGCTCCTGTATTTGGAGAACGTGCAAAACGTTCTTCTCATTTAAATCTGTGTGTTGCTTGGCATATTTTTTGTTTGTATCATAGAAATACCAACTGCTGCAGTTCTTGCGTGAAACCGTCCCCACCCCACCTTGCCCGGGGCTCGTGGTGACTGTCGGCCCTTCTATTTCTGAAATTTTGGTGTCTGTCGGCTCTGCTGTATCTGAAACTGGAAATGAGTAAGACCTTAGGAAACTGGGCAGAAATGAATCTTTTCTTTTATGCTATTGATTGCTATAGACTCTTGGGCTAGCATCTGTGGTTTCATCCAAATGCCAATGAAGTCTTTCCATTGACTTCACTGGGAGTTGAATAGGGCCCCTAGTGCATAAATCGTACTGTTACAAAGTTTGTCCATACTCTGGTTAAAACAACCAATTAAAACAAAACACTTTTCCAATAATCAACTTTTACCTTTAACTTCAAGATTGAACCCAATTTTTTTATGTGCTTTACCAACATTTAAAGTTTTAAATAGATTTTCATAAGCAATAAATAATAGTTTTCCCAAACTTTTAAAAAAATATTGAAGAGTTATTTCCTCTCTCTGCTACTTTTATGCTCTTTTTTTGAAGCTGAAAGGTAGAATTTTTAAATGAAATGAGAGCTCTTGGTCAGGTTAGTACATTTTCATTTAGCATGTATAATGTCTAATGTTCTTAGAACTGTTGGTGACTTTATACCAATTTATTTTTTATTACTGTTTACTTAATGCAAAAAGCAAATAATGTTATTTGATTTTTGAAATAACTGCCAGGAAATTAGTGAATAAGACAGATTATTACATGTTTCAAATTACACTACATAGACCAAGTTGAGAGAGATGAAGAATAACTTACCTTACAGAGAAAGCAAAGGAATATTGCAGGCATATGGCATATTGTAATAATGTAACTGATATGCATTCCGTATAGTTCATAATTCAAAAAGTAAACCAGTGATCAACATTTCTGTACCTTTCTATCCTATTGTTTATTTGATGCTGTCAGTCTGAAAATAGTAAGACAACCTGACAATGAAAATGACAAGTAAGCGCTAAGAAATAAAATTCTCAGAAGTGCAGTCTTAGCAGATTTTTCAAGGAAAACGTTTACTGGTTCAAAGAAGGCACTTCATAAATTCATGCCATCCAACAGTTCTAATTACCTCCTGCCAAGAATCTGAAGCTTCGCTCACGTTAGTGTAATATTAGGAATCCTTCCCAGAACTTAATTAGTGGAATTAAAGTGGGAGAAAAGTTAGTGGAACTTAACAAAACAAAAACATATCCTCCAGCCTACTTTTTCCCCCAAAAAATTTAAATTTGAATTTTTAAATCTGGAAAAAAAAATTCAGCTAGGTTTCTAGCTGCTAAAAGAACATGGGGCAAAAAGTGAAAAATTCATCATTTTTTTTCCCCTCTAATTTCTTGTAAAATTAGAAAAAAAATCCATTAGCTGTTCTAATTCAATACTGCTGAAGTCCGAACATAAATAAAACAGCTGTAAGCAATAATATTTACTTGCTACTACTGAAATTTTACATTGGCTTTAAATTCGAACTTATAAAATCTGAATAGCAAGGATCTTAACTGGTTAAAACTTGGAAACCTATGAAGAGGATAGTTATATATTACTGCTGCTGTTTTGACCTCTGAAGAGAAGTGATCAATTTTTGGTTAATTATGTTTTACTGGTGAATTACCACTCATGCACACAACCTTCTAATAAGAACAACATTTTTGAAAGAAGTACTAGTTTTGAACAGTTGCTCAGGGCTCCAAGTATCTGCCATATGGAAACATACTAATATAGAGTAAAATTAGTCAGAAAACTAAATATACTATCTCAGAGCACAGTTATATGAAAATGAATTCTAATAATTGGTGAAAGGTAGTTCTGAGAGTCTAACTTAGAAGCACTTTAAAGGGGCATGACTTTCAGATCCTTAAGACAGCCACACACTGAAAAATGAAGCCATGTCACAGTTTGTCTGGTTGAACGCTCAAAATCCAAGGCACCTAAAATCACTAGTAATTTTTTTTTTAAAGTTTTGCGCCAAATCAAAAGGGCAGCACATTAATGTTTTGGAAGAAAATTTTCTAAAGCCCTAAAACTGTGTGTCAATTTTATTGTATTTGATCTGTATTTTTTCTATTTCTTGATAATATGCACTTTACTAGTGCTTGTGTTATCCACCACTGATCTAGCTCAGAAAATACTCTATCTAATCCCATTCACTAGAATAGTATTTACTAACTAGTGCAGATAGTCCTTAAATCTAACACAGGCATTTTCCTTTTTAATGCTTGCCTTGTACACTAATTCCACTAAAGCAAAGAAAGTTAAAAACATACAGTGAGAAGCAGTACAAATAAGTCTTGCAGGTTTTGAGCAGATATTGCAATTCAGAACTTGGACTATCAATTTCAGTAGTATGCACTGAAAACTGAGAGGGAGAAAAATGCTGCATTGGTGCTAACCACTCACATGCTTAGAGTCCTTTCTAGATTTTGTGTGGCAAGCTTCTCTCTCGTATACTCTCTACAAGAGCTTGTACTTTTGATAGTTTAAGCATTGCTTAGCACCCTTTTCCTGCAAAAGCATTGTTGTGTTGTGATTTAAGTTCAATTCTTTTCTGCTATACTGGACATCATATGTCATTTGCTGAATAATATTTCACTGTGCACGAGATCATCATTTTATTTCAAGCATGCAAGGAAGGAGGGTTAATTTTATTAATCATAACAAATAACGAGGATTTTTTGCGGTTGGTCTCAATCTTCACATAGCCATAATAATGGAAAATTAGAAAACACAAAACTCCAGATAATCCCAGTGCTATTTTCACAATATACTGTACAACAGCATAAAACTGCCCAATCCTTAACACAACTAACTGATTTGTTTGCCCTTAGATTCTTGGCTTCCTGTTTTGTTATAATACTAATAAAATCTCAATGAAATGTTCACAACTACACATTACATTTCCCATGTGCAAATTAACAGGAATCTACTGGTAAAGAATGAGCAAGTATATGTATATTACCCCATGAATTAAGAAAGTTCCCATCTGTTTTGCAACTCTTCTATGAAAACCATCCAAACTGCACCTGTTCAAACTGTTCAGTAAAATAGTTTGAAATGTAAACAGTCGAGTTTGGAGTGCATTATAAGACAGTATTGTTCAACATGGCAGTTTATTGATGGTAGTCTTTAATTATGTCCATGCTGTCAACCTTTGCGGTCCTTATTGCTTTGTTGTAGATCAGATACGAAGTCTGAGGTTTTCAAAGCTGTAAAGATGAAAGAGTAAACATATTCAAACAGTTCATTCAAAGATGCTTAAGGAAAAGAATGGTATTACTAGAGCATGCAGGGGAGCTAACAATAACCTAAAAGCACTTTTTCCTTTTGATTTACAATGACAGCCCTAGAGTTCAATCACAGATTACTCTTTATATGAAATGGAAAAGTGCCAGTGCAGAATAATGATCAAGTAGTTTATTAAATAATGGTAAACACAAAGATTTCCAGTACTGCATTTCTTTATTTGTTGCATTACCAAGGCAAAATGTTTCATAATTGATTGCACATTTACACGCGCTAAATTTAATGGAATGCTGCATTAGACAATCCCTGTTTTTCCTTCTTGGGCAAGGGAATTAAGGCAGTTCTGGCTACTGTACCTTTCAGAATTGCAAGGCACTTTTCAGAGTTCTCTACCAGGCAGACTGGCTGCCTGTTTGTGGTTTCTTTTTGTCTTTTGCTTGTGTAAGTTATCCTTAAAGGAGATACCATATTTTTTGTTAGATAAGCCTCCGAGAAGATGAGCAACAAAGTATTGACAGGGTAATCAAAGGGTACCATTCAAATATGTATTCATTGCATCTTTTGTCTATTTGGGTATTCAGGGAATACTTTGATTTAAATATAATTTCTAGTAATAATGTTTTTCTCTCTCATTCTTTGCCTGCCCTGCAAAGAGCGCGGAAAGCCTTTTAGTCTCTGTACACCAGCTTAGACTCCTTGCAGGGATCTGTTCTGTGCTTTGTGTTTGTTCTTCTCCCAAGAACGGTTTCAGTTCTTGACACAATGTGCCTCCCTCCCCTTAATGGATCCAGGAATTGAGGAGGGGTTGGGAAAGTGGGTCATATTTGGAGAATAGGTCAAGGGAGCCATGGCTGGTCATGGCTTACTCCAGTCCTGAACTTCCTTTCTCTCCAGCATTGCCTTCCATTGCTTAATTTGGGGATGGGGAACCTACGGCCCAGGGGCCGTATTTGGCCCCCCAGCTTGCCTGGATTTGGCTCCCGGGTCTTGAAGCTCCCCCCCAGCATCAGGGAGTTGGCGCTGGCACTTAAGCCCTGCAATCCTCTCCTGCCCAGACCACCCCCCCACTCCTGCATCCTCCCTCCCTCCTGCCCAGACTCCACATCCCAAACCTGCTTCCTGGCAGCTCCCTCCCACACACTGAACTCCTCATTTTGGGCCCCAAGCCAGAGCCTAAGGGGGCCCACAAAATCTACTAGCCTTCCCCCTCCCCCCAGTCTCTGATGTGCAAGGAGATAGGAGGAGTTTCTCACTCAGGGTTTTGGTTGGGTGTGTTTGTTTTGGGGGTGTTTTATCTACCTACCTACCTACCTACTTCTCATTTTTTGTGTGGCTCCCCCCCCAAAAAGGTTCCCCACTCCTGGCTTAACTGGATTACACTCGTTTAGGAAATAAGTCACGAGCTGATACTTGAGGATTTCTCGATGCTTGATTTCTGAAGGGGCTAGAATATGTTCAGTGTCATTTCAAAACTGTTTTATGTGATGGTTTTAATATTATTAATGGTTAGATAAGTGTGTGCTAAACATTGTGAAAAGGGGAAAGATTGTTCAGGCTGGGGCAAGAGGGTTTTGGAGTAATGAAAAAGAGAACTCGGTTTAAGCTGACAAGCAGAAAAAATGGGGAATAGTCTTTTTGAAATGAACCAGGGCTTCCTGGGACTTGTAAAACCAGATTGGACCTATCATTTTAAGGAAAAATGCTGCAGTGGCAAAGGGAATGTAACCACTTAAGTAGATGGTTTTCTGTCTGTAACTTCACTGCCTTCAAGTCTGAAGGAGAGGTAACTCCATCAATAATTGTTTGCAAAGCACGTTGCATTAATTATAGGTATCTAAGTGAATTTTTAATAATATACAGATAAAGAAATCACTAGCTTTTTTTAGTGTTGCTAATTTTGATAACTATGATTATGGAAAATAAGACTTAATGCCTTAATATTTTAAACATTTTTATTTTGGGAAAAAATTTAAACTCTGCTTTCAATGAGTACATGTATAAATTATTAAGTAGTGTCCATCAAAACGTGAAACTAGTAGCTATTGGCTTCAGTGCGTTAGGGAGTTGGTTGAGAGATTTTCTTTGGTCAACCTTTCTTCCTTCATTTCCCCTATTTCCTCTATAGAGCAATAATGTAGAAACTGACATTGGGATCAGCTTAAAGCAACAAACATATTGGCTTTGATTTTTGTATTTGAGACTGCAAATGAAGCTTCCATTTTACATGACTGTCAACAGAAACCACATTGGCATGGAAGCAGCAGCTTTTGCTGTGGGATTTCCCGCTCGCTGTTGTTTGGGGATTGTTGTAGATGGGAGGACGCCCTTCTCATGCAAGGGGTCGCTTCACTCCTGAGTTGGCTTTATTTTTAGTAATAACATCCAATACGGCTGAAAGTGGGGTCAAGGCGAGGCTAGGACACTTTCAAGAAGGGGACTAGGGAGAAACAACAAACAGATGTTCTTTGATGATAACTGTTGAAGAGAGAGAATTTGGCTGGGAGATCTGTAGCTTTCACTTGTTGAGAGCCTTTAACTTGAGCCAGTGATGCTGTTTTTTTTGCCCCCCAGAGTAGCAGTGTACCTGCTGTTGCTATCCAGCCACTTGCCAACAGTAGCATCTGCTCAGTGTAGACCTCAAGAATTTGAATGTCGATATCTTTGCCTTGAAATGAATGGAAAAGTATTTGTCACTCAGCAGCAATCATTCTTCAAATAAAAGGTTAGCCAGACAGAGCCCTTAATCAAAGAGTCGGTCTTTTCTGTCAGCAGTGCCTTTTAAATAGCAATGACGAAGGCTGGCTGTCAGTGTACGACTTGATGAGCTAGGTGATTGATCTGCATAAATCATTTGCTTTTAACATTGTCAGTGAAGAGTAAATTGGTGTGGTTCTAGGGGTATTCGCTATCTTGAAATGAATATATACAGTATCTTAACTTTGACCTCTGTGTCACGGCTTCGATAAAAATGTGAAAATTACAGAGGATCTTAATATCTATTGTTCTAATAATGAAATATAATTGTTATTACTATCATCACTGCGCATGTTATGTTCCAAAGTTGAACAAATAAGATTTTATGAGCTGCAAAAGAAATCAGTAGAGGAATTAGGTTCAGACAACATCCTTTAACTAAACCTGCGAAGCTTAGGACTCGAAGGACAAAACTGAGGCATGTGTTTTAAAATTGCTCATACATTGATGTAGTCGATCCAGGTTTCATTGGTCAAAAGCAAAGAAAAGAAACCTTTGCCTCAAATCTTGGACTACCTTGTACCTGGGGTATTTCCACTATGGGATATGTGTTTCCGTAAGTCAATCTACTCTCTGCTTGAATTTCAGTGCATTTAACATAATGTGTCTCTTGTTTTCAGGCATGTCGTAGCCCTGTGTGGCTGGGTTTTGTGAGGATACTCCGTGCTTGCTGCTCCCATTGATTTCGGTGGAAGCACAGCAGTTCCTGCGCTCAAGCTAATAATACAGGCTTAAATAAATTGAGAGGCGAGAGGAAGATTTTCAAAGGCACAAATGGGAGTTCGGTGCCTGGCCTCTGTGCCTTTGAAAATCTCCCCATCAATAAATAATCGAGGGAGAGTCGCATTCAGCAGCACTGACAGTACAGGAACCATTGTGTAGTCTCTGTATGGTCAGACGGGCTTTCCACTTACTGTGTTGTGTTTTCCCGGGTCGGGATTTACTTGTGAAGCAGATGCTCCTAATACTATTGAGCAAAGCCCTTTTCCCCACTGCATGCCTCTAATAACCTGGTAAAGGACTTGCCTACGCCCTTCCGAAATAGCTACTTTGCAGTGAATACTCTTCGTATAGACAAGGCAGCCTCAGCCACCGGTTTTTAACTGTAAATCTTGTTGTTTTCGGGGGGTGGGTGGGAGGGAAAAAAGTGCATCTGGATGAGATAAATGACTGCTGCCCTCCCTCTTCCTAAACCCTGTGGTATAAGAACTGATTGAGCAGGACTTGGAAATAAAGCCAATACAAAGGTGGCTTTTTCACATTTTAAAAATAATTTTATTGATTAGATATCTAAGTGTCTGAGAAATGTACTTTATATTGTCTTCTGGCAGAGACTGTTGACTTGAAATATTGAATAAAATGGTTAAATGGATGTTGTCAACTATTTAGAACCCAGCATTTACATTTCTCACCTGCCCCAACCAGCATGCCTGCATGATGTCTAACCATATGGATGGTAATGTTCCCTCTAACTTTTTTCATCAATGTGCAAATTTTTCATTCATGTGCGGAATAATTTTTATGTGCACAGAGGCATGTGTGAATGTGCACCACCAGTAGAAATACAAAACCTAGCTGTGGGCACTCTGCTAATCAGCTGTGCGGCATTGGAATCTCTTAGGGTATGTCTACACTGCAACACTATTTCAAAATAACTAGTACTATTCCGAAATAACTTAGTCCATGTCTACACAGCAGGCAGTAATTTCAAAATAGTGTCAAAATACTGTCAAGCTGGAGAACTTCTTACTCCAACTCCTGCAACCCTGATTGTACGAGGAATAAGGGAAGTAGGGGGGAGAGTGCTCTATTTCAAAATAAGTGCTGTGTGGATGCTCCCTATTTCAAAACAAGCTATTTTGAAATAAGATACGCAATTGATGTAACTCAATTTGCATAGCTTATTTCGAGCTAAGCCCTGCAGTGTAGACGCACCCTTAGAGCGGCTGCACAAGTGCCCAGCTTATAGGGAACACTGGTGGATGGGTGTATAATATTGTTGTGTCCTCAGCAGGTTGTTTTGGGCAGTTGAATATTGAAAACAATGTGAATTAAAAATGTCATTTATGAATCCTCTGACATATGTATGTGTAGTATAACATATGTAGTGCATCGTACAATGGATGAAATAACACTATCAGTACAATTTTATAGGAAGCGTGTTTTTGGTGATTCAGGTGTCCTACTAGGAGACTTTTATGTATGACTAGGATAACATGTTTGTATGTTCACTCAGGAAATACAAATTTTGGAGTGTAAACAGGTTCATGTGGACCCTTCAGTATTAGAGTCTAGGTTTTCACGCGTGCTGTGTACACATCCTGGAAATGATTATGAATTTATGGGGGCACCCTTGGCTCCAAAACTTTCCTTTCAGTGGTTCAATGTATTGCTTTATATAACCGTGTCCATAAAGCTCATGCAAAGTTGTGTTTGGGAACAGCTCTCATCGCATATTAAGCAACGGATTATGTAATTCCCATGAAAAGAATTATTTTGGACTGGGATTAAGATCTTGAAGCCCATCTTCTATATTGTGAATATGTGAATGTCATACAGAAACAAAAGTAGCTCAACATAATGTTAAATACTCTACATTCATTGCAGAGGAAGCAGTAAAAGAAAAAAAAAATCCACAGCGAGATTCTCAAAGTCAACTAGTGGATTTAACCACACAAGTCCTTTTTAGTTTTAAGTAGAGTTAGGGGATGACTCTACTTGCTAGTTGGCTTTAAGAATCTCAGCTCTTGTCGTTAGCTGGTACTGTTTTCAGGATTCTTGAACACTCTGGAGCTGAGTAGTATGAGATTTTTGTGGGGTTTTTTCAATTTTATCTATATATATTTTAATTTTGTGGTTACTTTTCAATTATATATAGATATTCAGATAAAAATATGGCGCTGAAATGTATTTTAAATTACATATTAAATGTAGTCCATTGCTTCCCTTTTGTTATCCATTCCCAACTGTCATGGTCTTGACTGGACTTTGCTGAACTTCTATCCTTCCTCGTGGATGATGGTTTTTAAGGGGTAGGGAAGACGTGTGATTAATGTTTTGAAGCATTATTTACCATGCACTTCAGCTTTATTTACCATGTGCCCAACTTTTAAGTACCTAGAATCATATGGCTTCTCCCACTGAAGTGAGTGTGGCTACTCACATGCTTACTATGCTGAGTACTTTATTTGCCTTTTCAAATGAGGGCCTGATGCAGTTCAGAATGAAAGGTGCTAATGTTGATTATTAAAATTGAATATATTATGTATTCTGCCCATGACTTAACTTTTCAATAATGTGTGTTTCGTTGTTTCTAATCTCACTTCTGGGATTAAGGGGTGATTGGTGTAGGCAACTATAAGATAAAAAGAAGTCAGTGTAAAAATACTCTGATTTCATGAACTGAAATATTTGGGATGCATGTCAAATAACCAAGCTTAACCTGGAACAGAAGAGTCATAAAAATATTGTACTGCTTATATTTTCCCCTCTCATGCATGCAGGTTTCTCACATGAATGGAAATTTCATGCCACTATCTGGCCTGTAGTCTGCATGCCAAATGACAATGCTGCAGGTTATCATAATGATAGAGTAGATCTAGCCTCTGACTTTGACATGTCTCTTATGAAAATATTCTCAGGAGAAATATCTTTGGTAAAGGCAAGAGGTGGTCAAAATGTTTCATAGGTTAAATTTAAATCTGCTTTCTCCCCCACTCCTTCCCTGCTCTGTTTGCGTCAAGCATAGCTGTTCCTAAACAGTTCCATGGGTGACTACTGCAGAACTTTCTTCGCATTAATACTTGTAGGTGAACTTGATAGCTTTCTTTGGGGGTGCTGAAATGTGGTCAGTGCATTTTGTTTGTGGAAGAAATGTCTGGGCTAAATTCAGATGTTTAAGCCTGTCTGAAGTGTCCCTTGCAGTTTTAAAATTGCAAGGGACAAGTCCTTCAGGCTTTTGAAAATGTATTTGTTGAAACTTTTAGAATATATCAGCTGCTTGGAAACATACTAAAATGTATTTAGGGGTGTGTGTGTGTGTGTGTGTGTGTGTGTGTATACATCTCTAGATAGATAGATCAACAGATTAAATGAGTTAAGTGAGACTCTAAAGATACTCCTTCCGGAGCATCCTGCCCTTAGCATCTTATTTAGAAAGGACACATGTAGACATCCCAACTTGCTATCTAGGCAGGATTCATTGTCAGGATTCAATGAAATTATGTTAATTTCCTGTTCAGGATTAATTGCATGTAATGAAGGTATTAAACAAGGTGTTTAAAAGCTCTTCTCATGTTTCATCTGTGGTAATCTATCAGAACAATAGATATTTTTGGTTCTTTATTGCATATGAAACATTAACTTAAAGTCAGTAAAGGTTTTAATTTTAAGTACCAATATCCATAATAATTTGCTATAAAACTCTGCTTCCTTACATTTTACTTTTATAATAGTATCTGCACTGAGTGTTGCAGTTAGATTTATTTAGAAGCGTGAGACTAAAATGATCATGGAACTTTTTTCTTAAAAATCCAAAGTTGATTTTACAGAAGTTGATAGAAGTATTGTGATGCACAGATACGCTGATCATCAAAGTCTAAATTGATGTTCCGGCTCTCCAAATACCCAGATCCAAAATGGACACATTTCTGGTGAATATGGTAGGCAAGGGCTGCTTTCGTTTTATTGCTTTTACTTTATCTTTCTATAAAACCTATAAAGGCCTGTAGATTAACCAATTGACAAATTTGATAATCAAATAACAAAATTGTATCCATCAGATAAAACAAACCAAAATAAAACATGTTTGATGCCTCCTATTTTATATATCCTTTAAATTCCCCTTCCCCAAGCATCTGAGAAAAGAGTTCAAGCGGTGGTGGTTGGGAAACCTGTTTTGGGGTGGGGGTTGTTGGTTTGTTTGGTTTTTTTTATTCTGTTGAGTTGAGCCTTAGTTTAGGTGTCACGTGTATGAGCGGACTAGTTTGAAAATATTATTGGTTGAGTTTGCCAAAACCTTGCACCAAATGCGATGTCTCTTCCCTATCTGGCTGTCTGGAACATCACTTGGGTGGGGGGGGAGCAACCAATTCCTAAGTTTTGGAGAGTGTTCTAGGCATCAGTAGCTGGGACCATATTTTTTTGGTAGAAAATTAGAAAACAGCTGATATCAGGGAAGGAGAACAGAGAGTGCCTAGCAGGCAGAGAAGGTACGAGTAGAGTCAGGACAGCAGATGGAGACCCTGCAGTGGCTGTGGGGAGAATTGGGTCCATACACAGCTGCTGGCATAAGGAGGAAAATGGGGAACCCTTACTGAGAGGAGGGGGGAGTGGGGAGGAGTTGTTGTAAGGCCTCCCAGAAATGGAGAGGATGGAAAGGCGGCATGCGGCGAGCTGGTGGAGTAGAGGGGAAGGATACAAGGAGCCCCTATACCTGGTGTATGGAATGGGCTCAGCTGACAAGCTATGAAATGTAGATAGCAAATCCTGCCTACGCTTGCAAACTGGAATGAGCTACTGCTGGCTTGGTCTGTCAAGTGCACCAGAAAGTGGCTAGTAGCTGCTATCATAGTTCAGGGCATTAGCATGTTTCTCTCTCCTCTCCTCTCCTCTCCTCTCCTCTCCTCTCCTCTCCTCTCCTCTCCTCTCCCCATCCCACCCATGGTCAAGCAAGGGCACTCATCCATAGGCTTTGGCTTCCCAGCCATCACTTCTCTTGGGAAGAGACCCACATCTCTCCTTCCTGACTGGGATATCTTCAGGCTGCACAGCTCCCTGCCTACGCTGTGAAGAGCCCAGCAAGGCCGATTCCCTCAGCAGAATATCCTTGCTCTCTGTTTTTAGAGGCTATAAACAACATAATTGCTCACAATCAAGTTAACACCAGCCCCTTCAAGCAAGCACATTTATTCTTACAGGGAAAGCATTGCAGAGGAAACATATTTAAAAACGATAAAAGAAGCTGCATGGGGCACCAATAAACTTACCAGTGAGAATCCAACACCAGCAGGAGCTGTGGCTGATGAACAGTCCAGAGATTTTATCTTGTTGTTACAAGTGCATAACAGCTGTGGCTTCAGAACAAGCACCTCAGAAATAGTCTAGTCCTCTCCTTTATACAACACTTTCATTTTAGCAGTGGCTTCTGAATCTTTGATCTCAGAATAGATAATTCATAGACAACAGGTATCAGGATGTAGCTTCTAAAGTGGAGGGGGCTGGCCGTAGGCATTTGCATTAATCTCTTCCCAAATATTTCCTAAGAAACCCAGTCCTCTTTAAAAGTTCACATGGGTTCAGTGGGTCTTTGAAGTTCATTACACTTCCCAGGTTTTCATAGAATGGTGGGGTTAGTAGGGATCGCAAGGGACATCTAGTCTAACTGCCTGAAGATTCAGGATTACTCATGTCTCCTTCCTAGAAGGGTTATATCCAATCCTGCATTAACTTCTCAAGAAAACATGTATGTGTAAAACAGCAGAGTTCCCTGCAATCTTGGAACCTTAACATTTAGCATTTCTTGCCGTATTGTAATTTTAAATATGTATTTTTATTGCATAAACATGTTTTCTGTATTTCATAACCATGTATAAATAGAGGCACATAATTGAATGGCAGGTAAATGTGTATACTTATGCATGTTTGTGTTTGTCAGGCTCCATAGGAATATGGTTTTACTTTCCAGCATGGACTGCATGCATATATGTATATAGGATATAGTCTTTATTCATAATACAGTTTAGACAATATTAAAAACAGAAATCTTTTGTGGGGACATATTAGACAGAGCTTGATTTCCATTCTGTGACAGTGAAGAAACCCTATATGAGTTGGAAAAGTCATCAGGTGGCTGGGGGCCCAGTCAGCCCCTCCCTGCAACACCTAAAGCAGGTGTGAGGCTTCAAAAGAAAGGCTAACAAGGGAGGGCCCAGTTCAGCTGGGAGGGAGAGACGATCTCATGGCAGAGCTAATTTACCTAAATCTGGAAGATGTTGCTGGAAGATGTTGCAGGATAGATGAATCAGGAAAGAAACACCACCTCAGAAGAGGGGGGTATGCAATCGCAAATCATTTCTTCAGCATTTTTTAAATTGTTTTCCAGAAATTTCATGTACACTTCCCCTATATTACATTTTATTTGCACACTCTCCCCCTCCCTCCACGTATAATATTCTCCCTATATATATTAATGTCAAGAGTTGTCTCAATTTTTCTCATATTCACTTGAGTCGCTATTTGCAGCAGAAATATTTTGTGGAAGAATGCAGTTTTCAGGGCATACTATTGGACCAATATGTAAGGTTTGTATAACTAGAAAATGCATGTTATGTTTTTAGAACATGAATAATATAAAACAATAAAATTATAGAGGATCAACATTTCCATTTCAGCAATGCACCCTTTAATTTTGAGGTAATTCTTGGCTTAGCAAACTGGTCACTTGAATCAGGGATTCATTATGATCTTCCTTTGTGGTATTAAAAGAAGATTTGGAAACTAATGGATAAGCTCGCTTTTATTCAACCCAACAAAAGCTGAGTTTTTTTGGAAGTTAGTGCACTAAGCATAAAAGATTCACACCCAAACTGGAAAGCCCTCACAGATGTGTGGTTAAGTATTTATTATGAACATGCAAATAATGCTGTCCCAAAGGAACAGTCTTTGATTTTTGAAACTGCTGGGTGGGAGAGGAGGTTTGGTAACTGACATGAAACATGTCTTTGCATTGATACAATACATGGCTTTCGGGAAACCACTGATAGAGGAGAAAAAGAACGGAGATGTCCTCACCTTTCTTATTTTTAGAAAATATTATTATATTTATTATGGGGTGTATTGTCCAGCCACATTGGAAGAAAGATGGGAAGTTTTCCACATAATTCCCAGCCCGTTGCTAGGACCTCCCTGTAGACCCCTTGCAAAAGGTTTAAAGGCACTAGAATAGGAGTGGTATTGGCTCCCCGTTGTAACAGACGTAGGAGACCAGAATCTCATTTCCTCAGCTCCTTTAAGGGATCTGTTCCTTTACAATCTTTTCCTGTCCGTTTTATCTGAAAACAGCATCCCTTCCAAAATAAGTATCTGCACTGGACATCTGCCACAAGTTTTACATACCAAGTTGTGATGTTCTAGTCTAATTGTCCTACCATGCTTCACTGGGTCCCCCACCTGCTGTGGGGAAGGTGAAAAAAACCCAACATGTCTTGTCCAGTCGGGTGGAGAGGGGACCAAAAACAGGGCAACTAGTATAATAATTACAGCAAGTAATGAATTGGTCTTTTAGATTCTGGGAGTGAGAGGGTTCGTGGTAACAGCACGGTCCAGATGAAAAAGGACTTCTTTAGATCTGGAGGGTGTATTAACACACCCTCCTTTTTGATCTGGTGAAAGGGCAAACCTTCCCTGCTGCCCACCTCATCTGGTGCAGCACTTCCATTTTCTGCTCCACGCACCTAAAATAGGTGCCTGAAAGTCAATGAGAGCCGCTGGGGTACTTTTGAAAACTGGCCCATTTGATGAAGAGCCTTGATCAGGATAGCTTAATTTAGGCTACTATTTTTAATAATCTTTGCCCTAGCCAACTAATAACCCATGAACCCCCCATCAACCTCTCTAGTCTGCCATCCGTGGGACCTGACTGGTGCTGAAACAGAGAATTTGCTGAACCACAGGAGGTCAATATTGTCTAGCAGCATCACCAACACTTCCACTGCTCCCTGGGCTCTTAGAAGACATTTAGGGGTAAATTGGAGCTAAAGAACAGCACAGAACTTTGAGAGCAAGGACTGGTGGCTTTAGACAAAATTTATGGGACCACGGGAAACTTGGCTACATCCACGATAAGTGGACATCATGCTGGACCATGGATGTTGGTAGACTAGAGCATGCTGGGCTACAGAGGTTCAACCTGTACTGCATTTTGCATTTCATTTGGGTTGAACAGTGCAGCTAGACTGTTCAGTTCCACTTCTCGATTCTCACAACACTCCTGAATGGGTACAGGATCACTACACAGAAGAATCCTTCACATTACCAAAGTGAAGTGGTGTAAGCTGCCTTAATGTCCATGGATACCAGCCTTAATGTAAATGAAAATCCCCAGTATTTAGATGTACTTTGACTCAGCCTCTTGAGCATTGCGAGAGACTTAGAAGAACCATAACTGAAGACAGGAAACACCATCACTACTGTTGGTGGCATTCACTAACTCTCTGGTAGCTTGGGGAGCAAGGACCCTTATCTGCCAAGGAAATGAGATTTTTTTATGGCAGCGTGTTACAAGAAATGGGCTACTTAAAGCTCAGCTTACATTCAGTGACAGAGCTGCCAGATAAAGAGTGATAGAAGCCTTTCTAAGCTGGTTCTAAGAGAGTTCCTATTTGTAGGTTTGTATTTTGTGCACTGATATATTAAAGAGAAGTTCTGGTCAGTGTAAAAAATGGCAGCTTCTTACCATGTTTGTATAGAGCGTCAATATTTGCTGTCTTACCAATCAAAAATAATTTATTTTTTCTTCCCTTAGTTCTCCAGAGCCCATTCCATCTATCAAATCTTAACTGGAGTCTATTCTGTTTCACTTGTCAGCTAAATTACTGTTTGTCAGGGGTTTTCAAACTGGGGGTCGTGACCCAGGTCTGGGTGGTGGAATGTCAGGCACTGGCTCTCCTTGCTGTAGGGGGATCAGGTGACCAGAGGGGGTGCTAAGGCAGCGACCTGCCTGTCCTGGCACCACAGACTGCGCTGTGCCCCAGAAGCAGCTGGCAACAGGCCCAGCTTCTAGGTGTTTGGGGGGGGGGGGGAAGGAGGGAGAGGCAAGAGCACACAGGGTTCTATGCTCTGACCCTGCCCTGAGCACTAGCTCCACACTCCCATTGGCTGGGAACCTGCTGCTGGCTACTTCTGGGGTGCAGCCTGGTCTGCAGTGTCACGAGAGGCAGGAACCTACCTTAGAACCCCCACTGCACCGTTGTCCGGGAGCTGCTCAAAGTAAGCCCCTCCTGCCCCAGCCATGAGCCCCCTCCCCAAAGCTGGCACCCTCTCTTAAAAGCTCTCATTCTCAGCCCTACCCCAGGGCCCACACTCTAGTCAAATTATATTGGGTCATGGGCGTCAACAATCTTCTTCAACTGGGTCTTCAGAACAAAAGTGTTGCTGAATCTCTTAGTGGAGGGCGATATAGGAGCAAAAAAGAACCCAGCTTGACTTTCAAATCTCTGGTTGATTTTGCCCAGCCAGGCCTACCAGTTGGGGGGTGAGAGGGGACAAAGGGCCGTTGCCCTAAGGACCCGGAGCAAAGGTTGCCAGGTGTCCGGTTTTGAACTGGACAGTCCAGTATTTGAGCTTTCTGTTCAGGAAACAAATTGAAAAAATATAAATGTCCGGTATTTTCTAAATAAGATGTAATGTAGATTGCAATGTAATGTCAAGTGTGTCCAGTATTTTTGTTGAAACCATCTGGCAACCCGACCCGGAGCTCCCAGCTGCCACACAGTGGAACTCTGAGCCCTTTCAATTGCTGAAGGAGTGCCGGCTCTGAGGGCTGGGGGGCGGGGCGCCGTGTTCTGTGTGGCACAGAAGGCTGTCTGCCTCAGGCCCTGACCCTTCCGGGAGTGTGGAGCCAGGTTCTCCCACCTTGCCCAGGGGTCTGCTGAGGCCGTCGTTGGCAAAAAGTATGAGCAGGAAGTCACTGAAGACAAGACAAATGTGGAACATCACAGTACTGTTTTACAGATAGGTGTCGAGGTAGACACATGTTTTGAGGGCAAGATTTTCAAGAGTAACTAGTGATATACTGGGTCTCACTTTTTGTGTACCCAAACTGACGTCTGACCAAACTGCCTGCTTTTGAGGGTGCTTAGCACCTACCATCTGAATATCTGGACCTTTTAAAGTGTCCCAAATTGGGCACGCACAATCCAGTCTTTTGAAAATTTAAACCTTTCTTTTTCTCTCCCCCCCTCCCAACCCCCCCCCCAAAGGGTCTTTAAACCACATTAGTGATCCATGTATAAGCCTGGATCCCAACTACAATAGTTTCTAACATAGCTCAGTCTACCATTGTCTGTGAGGCTGAATTATGTTAGAACAATTTTTACAAACCACATGGTAATACAGTTAAAGTTCTAAGCAATTAAATATTGCTTTATCTGAATGTTTTAAGTGAAATTGAAAACAGGTTCCCCGACACTGTTCCATGAATGTTAAGAACCGTAGTCCGTTTTAGTCCTATTAGTGTCTGTCTCTTTTTTTAAAGCAATATTTTAGGATCAGCTTTATTGTGATAGAATCTTCAGTAGAAATAAATTAGCCAAATATATTGTGCGTAGAAATTACTCTTTCTATCTTGCCTGGAAGTCTTTGGAAATGTGTGCTTTTAAAACATGCAATAAAAACAACAGCTTTAAATTGTGCATGTGTGTGAGAGAGAGAGAGACTATTGTGTGTGTATATATAATATTCGCTTGCATGCATACATATTTGATCAGGACATGCAGTCATATTTTCTTCTACATAGATCAATCATTGTCTTTCAATTCCTGTCTTGTCTGGCATCTGCTGACCCATGCTTTAATTCTGTCAGGTCAGAGATATACAGGCCTTTGTGGTGTGCTTGTACTTCATGTCATGTCCCAGCGTTGTTGTACATCTTGTTTCAGAGATATTTTGCTGTAATGTTCTGTGACCTTTTCCATTGAGTGAGGCAGTTGGAGAGTCACTCAGTGAGCGAAAATTGAGCTGTTTTATTCCTCCCCAAGGAGCCTCGTGTTTCCTTTCCACCATTCATTTGAAAGCTATCATTTTCTTGATTTTATAGCTGAAAAACACCATTGATTCACTGGATGTTAGATGCTAAGAGTCCTTCTATTGACATGCCTATTGACAGTTTTCAGTATATTCTGCGTCTAATTATCACTCTTGGCTAAATGATACACCTTGTGGACTTGAGAGATGGAGTCAATAGCTCTCACTGTATTGTTCTAGGAGCCCCTATTGAGGATGGTGTCAAAGCAAATGTGATTTATGCGATCAGAAAGAAAATTTCTGTTGCTGTGCTGCATAATTAAACAAAGTACAGAGTGACTGGTGACAAAACCAGGTCTGCCAAAGTCATCAGCAAATGAGAAAAGATCTCTACAGTAAATGGCTGAGACATTGAAGAATCTCTTTTGGCATCTTGTGCTTTTCAATTTTCAAGTGTTCGATTTTCTTCCCTGTATAGTGGAGAGGTTTTGTTGCTGCTTTCTGTTTCTTCCATTAGATCATATTAAAAGCCCAGCATATTAATTTATGCTCATGCGACTCAAGTCTGTGTCTCTAACAACTGCTTAAATGGGATTATTATTTAATTTGCATTATTTTTAAATAGAGAAATATAAATACATGGCTTGTGTATTATGGCAAAGAAGCAGACACTGACTGCTAAGTAGTTTGCAAAGCCAAATGGTCAGTATTTTTTTGGGTTTCATCATAGCTGGGTCTAGTTACTTTATTTGTGGTTAATGGTCAGAAATGGGAGATTCATTTTATGGTTGGGTGGCAGGTCCATTTGCCCATTACTAAACCACCTTTAAAGGAGACTCTCCTCAATAGTAGAAGGAAAAAGCTGTTTGCATGCAAACCTACATACTATGTGTATGTGTGTCTGTGTGTTTCCTAATTAGAGTTTGGCATAATGGACTAAAACCAGAAAGAATCCAATTACGTTACCGAGAGGAAGAGGAAACTCAAATATCCTAGTTGGCAGGTCAAGAAAAATTAAGTTGTTAATTTTTTGTATGTCTCTGGCACTATAAAGCTTCTCATTTGAGGGCTTCCCAGTGCATGTGAAAAGTAGCAACAATGTGTTTCACTGAGAGATGTTCTTACAGTAGTGTTAGAAGTAAGCATTCTTTTCATTTTTATCATGCTTTCCGTCAGTGCCTCTGACTTTATAAATGTTCAGAGATTAATGAACTCTTGTTACATCCCTATGAGGAGGGTAGTTACTATAAATGTAGAACAGTCCAGGTTAACAGGGGGAGAAACTGAAGCACAGCATATGCATGACTTGTGCAAGGTAGCACAGGAAATCCATGGTGCCACCAAGACCAAAACCCAAATGTCCTAACTCCATTGTCTTCCTATCTTTAACTCCAGTGCAGTCTTGTCTCCTCTCTGTCAGTGGAGTTGCTTGTAGTCACCAAAAGATGACAAAAGGAAAAATTAGAAATGAGGTAAACACCTATAAACGTACTTTGGAAAATCATGTCATTTGCTTAGTGCCCTCAATTTTTACTCCTTTTGTGGTTTTTTTGGTAATAAAACTAACTTAAAATATGTTGTCAAAAACATGAAAACCTACCTTACCAATGTAAAAGCCTACTTCTCGTCAATAATAAGTAGAATAAAGGATTGTAAATGCCTAAGAGTAGCATTAATGCAATAGCCAATAAGAATGACGAATCTGATTTTCTCAGAAGGGTAGCCGTATTCGTCTGAAACTTTAAAAAAAAAATCCTGTAGCACCTTAGAGACTAATAAAAATATATAAATAGTATCATGAGTTTTTGTGGGCACAACCCACTTCTTTGTCATACTATTTATATATTTTTGTTAGTCTCTAAGTTGCTACAGAATCTGATTATAATTTTCATATGCATGAAATCGTATCGCCTCCTACATCTCGAGATTGCTTAGAATTTGTGTGTGGGTGCTGATTTTTTTAAAAAACCAGTTGAAAATTTCTTTTTTTAAAGAACTCCACTGCCCCATTTTCACAACCACCATTTTTTACCCTGCATATTCTTTAGTAGACTTGTCAATTTTAATTCCTTTGTTACATTATAGTTGCCCCTAAACTGATTGCATATCAGTGAAGCAGCACTGAAATTAAATAGTACAAAATATACAGCTTAAAGTCTTGCTTTTGTCTGTATTAAGGATCAAAATAAATATCAATATTTAAATAGGGTGGTTAAATATAACATTGGATTGTGGCTGCATATAAGTTCTAACTGTATTTAGACCACACAGAAGTACTGTTGTTTCTCTCTCTCTCATTTATCATGGAACGTGTAGGTTTTTTCCCATTTCACAATTTCAGCCGAAAAATCCTGCAGCTGTCGTTACTATATTCCACAAGCTTGTTTATAATAGTGCAAGGCTGAACTAACAGCAAGCATATGGAGTGTTCGTTTTGGAGTGGTACATGGGAAAGAATGCGATGCTGCGTTTTCCCTCTGGGATTGTCAAGAAAGGTAGAGACCTCCGAGAGAAAATCCAAAAGCACAGCAGATCAAAGTGTGTTTGTGACTGCAAAGCCCTAGGGTTAGTGCAGTGTGAGGTGTAGCTTGGCAAATCACCATGCTTACAAACAAAAGAGTGTACTATATTCAAATCTTCCTCCAAGCGTTTCAGCATTTCAAAATGACAAATTATTGTTTTTGTTATTTCTGCATTTGGAATTGTTTATGCATTTCAAATGATCTGTGAAGCGAATTGTATGCACTCAACAAACTTTTTCTTTAAAGTAGGCGGGTTGGAAAAAGCGATGCAGTCACATTAAATGCCAACTCTTCTGCTCTTCATTCAGTCAGACAAACAGTAGCCTAAAAATGGCAGTGGATTAAATTGATATAATGACAAGAATTCACATAGTATACTGTAGAGGGGAAGAGGAATAATGCACAGTCTTTGAAGTAAAGTAATGCACTTTGATCTGCTCTACATGAAAAATCTAATATACCTGTGCTTGTGTTGGTTCCAAACCACCTCACGATAGGGTGAATGCAATTTTTACAACTTGCTCTTTAAAATTAGAGTGATCTATTTTATTTACTAGAGATGTTTCTCATAAAGAACTTAAATGCAGGTTTGAATGAATTGGACCTCTCCTAAAGACTTCACAAAGACTTCAATTTGTGTATCGCACAAAAAAAGATGAATGGAATATATGATGACTTGGAGATGTTTAAATTATTCATTTGATGAAGGCATATTTTTGTTCTGGGAGAAAATAAACTGTATTTCTTTATTTTAAACCTATCCATGGTGGGGTTTTTTTTTTTTTTTAAATCATTTCAATTCCACATAGTTACCTTGATACAAGAGAATCAAATTGGAGGCCTTGATTCTACAGTTAATTAAGTGTGGGAGATTACTTTTTTCACAGAGCCCCACTGAAGTCAGCAGTGGTCAACCTACATTCAGTGAACTCCAGAATCGGGGCTAAGGGTTTCATAACTTTATAAATGTGCATGTGTGTTTGTGTGTGATCAGTTTTGAAGGAATGTTCTATGATGGACCAGGCCTATTGAAGTTTAGTTCCTTACTTCACAAATAGTCTCACTGAAGTCAGTGGTCCTAACTGAGAGATGGGGTGCTGCTCTGCTGATCATTTTTGAGCATTCGGTGTGTTCTAGGCATTTAGCCAGACAAACAGAACGTCCCTGTGCAAAGACACTTAGACTAGTAAGGAATGACAAAGGGGACGGGAGACAAGAAATGCAAAGACAGCTGTTGAAATTATGGATTTAGTGTTAATTGGCATAGGCCGGCTAACCACTGTTAATATAGCTGGAGAAACATGACTGGCTATTTTACCTATGATACTGTATGTTATTCTATGGGTCTTGATTATTTTTATATAAAACTGTAGGAGAATAAGGTGCAGCTTGGTTTCTGCTTATTAAATGCAACATTATTTAATATGACTGATCATAGGATTTTAATCAAAGTTGGTGCTATAGGATTTTCTTTTCAAATTAATTTTTTTCCTTTTGTCCAGTAAGCACTTTTGGATGACTGTGCAATAGGGTGGCAATCGGGAAAGTGAAAAGCTGCTATGTCAGGAGCTTTGTTTATCTACTTCAGAGAGTTGGAAGGAGCAGAAGTTCTTTACATGGGGTTTCCATGGATTTCCCTTTTGGTCTGAGATTTCTAAGGGTCAAAGCTCTGGCATCTACTTTGAATCCTATAAATGTAAAATGGAAGAAAAGTTTGTTATAGACTTTGGCCACTTCTAGATTTGCGAGAAGATCAACGCTGTGGCGGTCGATCTAGTAAAGACTGAGAAGGTCAAATTGCGATTATTTGGCTAATTGTGTCGTCGATACAATTTGTATCGACGACACAATTAGTCAATAAGGGTGCCCGCCGCAGCTGGAGCCGGGACTAAGCAGCGGACTGCTGCAGCTCTACATTTTAAACGTAGTAAGAGCCACCGGGCTCTTGCTACGTTTAAAATACAGAGGCGCAGCATCCCACAGTGGTGCAAGCTGGGACTGCTTGGTCCCAGCTCCCATGGGGTCCAGCAGCCCCTGTTCACAGCAGCCTCCTCTATCCCACCCTGCTGCCTCAGATAGAGGCAGCAGGGGGTGGATGGGAGAGGGAGGAAGCAAGTGGCACCAAGTGGGGGGAAGCGAGTAGTTGAGAACTCCATTTGACTATACAATAAGCACAAGCTTATCCGTAGTCGAATAGTTGACTACTCGCTTATATCCCTCGTAAAGACCCACTAAATCGAATGCTGAGGGCACCCCCCTGTTGGTGCCTGTATTTCTCGCTATCATGAGGAATAAGGGAAGTAGACAAACACATTTTTCCCGTTGACCTCCTGCTGTGGAAACGGTGCCAAAGTTTGGCTTAAGGGACTCCAGCTATGTTTAGGAATGTAAAAGGTTAATTGGTTAACCGGTAAACATAACCTTTACTTAGTGATGCTTACTGGTTCTGGTTAACTGGTGGGGTCTAGAGCAGCTCCCTGCTCTGGTAATCTGGAGCAGCCTCTGTCCGCACTGGGGTTGCTCTAGTGAGGGGTTGTTCCAGCCCAGCCTTGACAGATGGGGTAGGGGAGAGGGAGGCTGCTTCAGCCCAGCAGGGCTCTAGCAGGCCTTCTCCCCCTCCCCCCCCGCCCACATCTTCTTTAATTGGTTAACCAATTAAATGGGATTTTACATTCCTAGCTACATTATTTACATAGCTGGAATTGCGTACCTCATGCCGACCTTCCCCTGTAGTTTAGATGTGACCTTTGTGTTGACGAGTTATCCCAATGCCCTTATCAGAGGTACTGTGGCCGAGACATGTTGCCTGAGGAGGTCTTCTGACTCAGTTGTGACCAACTATCTCCTGAGTAAATACAAGCTTTCACTTCCAGCTTGTCGAATGCAAAATGGGTCTCTCCTTTTTGAAGGAATAACATGACTTCCCAATAATATAATATATCTTACTAGGGAAAACCTAAAACTTTTCTGTAGTTCAGACAATGGCTCCATCAAGTAATGATCATTTGAATGACACTCATTTTTTCATAATATTAACAGAATGTATTGATTTACTTCCTGCTTTCATCTTCCAGTTCTTCTAGAGTCCTCTATCACTTCAGCTTCATAGGTCAGTTAATCAATGCTGCTTAATTCTGACAACTTCTGTAGTGGTAGAATCACCCTGCCACTGGGACCAACATTCTTGTGATTTTCCTGGGTTGACCTTGGAAATGATTGGTCCAGCCATGGGCTAGGACGTTTACTGTTTTTACCACCTCATTGTAACCTTGCGGAAGGTGGTATGAATCACTGAGATTGGGGATGGCCAGTGACTTGACTAGGGCTTTATAATGTTTGTTTTTATCATGTCTCTTCTGGCCAGGCATCAGTAACCTGGTCTGCCCTTGGGGCGGCAGTTCTGACACATTTAGTTGTTATAATGGAGTCCCTCTTAAATGGATACATTTAAGAATGAATACAATACTCCATTTAAGAGTCCCTCTTAAATGGAGTATTGTATTCAGCAACCTACTATTCAGTCTTCTGTTCCATTTGTGACAATTCAGTATATGTAAGAGACCCTACTGTGCTAGCAGTCTCCCATTGTATTGTGAGCAAAACAGTCCTCTGCTTCAGCTTTGAGTCTTTTTTCCTACTATGAATATCTCCCTGGACCATGAGTTTTATGGTGCAAAGATCTTATATCAGTGGTTTTCATATTGTTAAACTGCAGACAACTGGCCATCCCTGTGTATCCGGCAGGTCGTGTAGTCCTGATTTCATCACTTTGCTGCCAACTGCTTCTACAGATGTCCAAAGCCTGGATGTCTATTAATAGATAAAAACAAGGAGGAGCCGTCAGCCTAGCTGTCTTTACTGTTAGCCCCTGCTGTTGTATGTAGGAGCCTCTCAATCCATCAATGGAAGAGTTAAAAGCTGCTAAACACTTCCACAACATTACTTTTCCATGAGAGCAGTACTGTATTTGTCGGAGGGCATTGTGTGACTTACATAATCATAAATGGGAGGAGAAGCGTCCTGTCCACCAGACAATATTTTTATTGAGAGGTGAGCCACATTGTGAAAGAAGGTTGAGAATCCCTCTTCTGGTACCCATCTGGAGAGATGAAGTGGAGAAGTAATATGGCAGTAATACCCATCAGGATATAAATAATAGCTTGAATTCAGTCTAAAGCTCTGAGAGGTGTTTCAGTAATGTTAGTAAAGTAAACCTCATTCCATCTCTGGGTGGTGATAGACATTATTAGTAACATCACTATCAAATTGAAAAGTTGAAATAAGTTCACTCTTAGGTTCATGTTGGGTAATATGGCAAAACTATTGATAGCGGCAGGCTCCCTGAATTTGTTTTTCTTTTTAATGCTTCGTATTTTTACAGTGTTTGGAAGTGACTTTATTCGACAAGCCATCCCCCCCTGAACTTAACTACTTTTGTTTTGCTTGAAGACAGATTACCCGCCAAGTACACAGAGCACGTTGACAGAACCAGATCAAAATGCTTTGCATTCTGGAAATGATTTTTTTTTTCTCCTTCTATCGAGCATTCTGATAAAAGAAGAGGAGTTGTCATCTTGAGAACAGCATTCTGTGCACTGCGAAGAATTCCAATTAGCACATTTTGAATCTTGTATAAGATCTGATGCTTAAAAATGGGACGTTACAAAATGAAATTGTGTCACGGCACTTTAAATTCTGCCTTTCTAATCAGTTCGTTAGAGTTTTGAGAAAACGATCATCCAGCAATGCAGTGCACATGCTCATTTTAACACACATACAATATTTTCCCCCTCCCCAATTACAGAGCACCTTTCACAATTATCAAAGTGCTGTATGAAAGGAGTACTGCAGATCATATGACATGACATGCTCTATATGGTAGAACATATAGGCCGTGCCAAATCATTTGTGTGAAGAGTGATAATCAGAAAATAAGTTGCTGTTATAAATAGTAATGACACCAGCTAGGCATATGTCTGAGGATAAAGAGTCAGAGCTCTACAAAGGTAGTGCCAGATGGACTAAAGCACAGAATTTAGGATGTGGCAGGGAATAACTGAGGGATACATAGAGACAGATCTGTAATGGGTTTGATGGTAAGCTCTCTGGTTACATGTTGTGCACATCTTCACATATACAGCTCCTGCAAATAGCCTTAAAAGCCAAACATTTATTGGCATAAGGGCTAACAATAAAGACTCTAAAAGGAAAACAGTACTGTGTGAAGGTGGAGGTGTATTAAGAATGATCAGAGAAGGCTCAATTGTGAAGCCCTTACTTCTCTTGGCGCAAACATATAAAAGTATCAGAGGTGTAACCGAGTTCGTTGTTTTTTCAGTTTTCCCAATTATAGACTAATAGTCTTACAGCACCTTAGGGTACGTCTGCACTTGCTCCCTAATTCGAACTAGGGATGCAAATGTAGGCGACCGAAATTGCTAATGAAGCGGGGATTTAAATATCATTTTTTGAGGAGTAACCAAGGCGCGCACTTTCACTTTCGAAACAGCTGTTGAGCGGAGTAACGCGCCGGCGAGATCATGCTAATGAAGTGCAGGATATTTAAATCTCCACTTCATTAGCAATTTCAGTTGCCTACATTTGCATCCTTAGTTCGAACTAGGGAGCAAATGTAGGCGTACCCTTAAAGACTAACAAAACATGTAGATGGTATCATGAGCTTTTGTGGGCACAACCCTCTTCTTCAGATGAAAAGTAAAAAGTACTTCATATAAAAGTAGATTTGTTGGCTTCATTAGGATTATCTACATGGTGATTGTAGTGATACGCAAAAGCGTCTGTTTCAAACTATTTTGCATTACAAATGGGGTTTCAGAGCCTGATGGTGGTTAAGTTACTTCACTGCAAAGTGCTATAATTCATGCCACCAGCAGTATATGGATGGTAAGTGTAAATGAGAATATATAAACTGGTTACCTCACTCTTGTATGCTGGCTTAATTATCAGAAGAAGAAAATTTGATTTGTAATATTTACACCAAAGGTTAATGATACTAAGCACTTTATTATGCAAACATTGACATTTTAACAACAGGATGCAAGCTGGAGAGAGCAGTCTTCTACCTTGGGCTTGATTTGCTAGTCTTGCATGAATCAGTGGTTGGATAAATTCAATTTTTATTACAGATTAGGTTTTAAAAAGTATTCTGAATGTATAAATCTTTGGATTCCTGAATTTTTACATCTTTAAGCACCCCTTCCCAATCAAAATCAATGAACAGTGTTTGCAAAGTAAATCTGTAATATAAACGTAGTTTAGGCAATAATATATATTCCTGGCATTGGCGCACTAAATATTATTTACCTTTTTGGATGCCTTATTTTGCTCTTCACTTTCTTTATTAATAAACACTAAATGCTAAAGTTCATCACTGATTCCTCTTAAAGGTCTCTTTAAATAGTCCTTCATATAGCTGCACTGGGCTGGCCTTGGGGCTTTGTGAAAACAATGGCCAGAGGCCTTTTGAATTCTGAGGGCCCACTCGGTATCTATGACAGGAAGTACCAGATGGTTGCTGAAGATGCGGTAACTCCTATCCAGATGCCTGCCTGCAGCTGAACAGGCTCCATTGCAGAACAGATGTTGTGTAAACTCTGCCCATGGGAGGAGGAGGACTTGTCCAGGCCAGTAGTTGTGTTTAAATCTCCTACAACTGCACTACCACCCTGGTAACTGCCCGTGTTTGCCCTCCTCCCCCTTCAGCAGGCATTACTACCATTGGTCCAGCTCCTCCACTACCTGAAATGGCATAGGTTGGGGCTGATTATTTCACCTTTGGGGCGGTCAAAGCTTCTTCCTCTCTGAGTAGTGTTAGGAGGCTTTAACAAAGCTGCTTATGTAGCCAATGTCACACTATGGTCTAGTGAACTAAGGAAGGTGCGGGGTGGGGGAAGATCAAAGGACTTTTGCAGTCTTATTGTGAGACTGACTCCCCTTGGGGAAGGTGTCTTAATCTTTTCCAGCCTCTTCTCACTCTGCATGAAGTAGGGAATGTGAAAATCAACATTCATTTCTGCAAACGTAAAGTGCTGGAATTGAACAGTGTGCACACAAACCTTTCCAGTGGTAGAAGCCCCAGAATGCCACCCCAGCTCCCAAATTCATTTGGAACATTTGTCCTCTCTAAAACTTTTGTAAATGTTCAAAACTCCACTTGAAGCTCAACACAAGCAGCGAGTCCTTTCCCATCCCAGGCCCTGATCTTGGGGAGGCTGCCCGCATGTTCTCTGTGTGGGATCGGGGTCACGAGTGGTAAGCTCTTTGGGGCAGAGACTACCTCTCATTGTGTGCCCCTACAGCACCCATCACAATATTGTGTTGCCTGTATTCATGGTATTGCCTGAAGCCTTGGGGATCTGCCTGCAACACCAATTACATCCATTGCCTGTTGGCGTGAATGAATGGTGTTAGCAGGCATAGAATGAAAGAAGAATTGCTTCCTCGACATTTTCAAGGGTCTGTACTCCACAACAGTCAAACCATTGTTGGCATTTTCTCAGACACTTTTAGCAAGATTTTAATCTTAGAAAATCTCCCTACTTCCGTCCATCTTAATGTCCACATTCCCGCAAGTCCTCCCATTGCTCCTTAGAAGGGTTGCTGGAACAATTTGTATAGTGGGGTTGCTGATTGCCACTGACCCAAACTGGAAACCCTGTGTATAATGGACACCATTTCAAGTCAGAAGGTGCTGCAGCACCCCTCTCCCCACTCCTAGTTCCAGCACCTAGGCTCATTAGGCTAGCGCAGCTAAGGCATGTCAATGACACACAAGGGGGTGACATGGCTGCATTGCATCCAGCTGTCTTCGACTGCTGTAACCTAATAGATCCGGGTAAAATGGAAGTGGCCTTTCCGTGTTAGCTTGGGTGAGACTCCAACCTGTAATCTTCAGGTTTGTAGACAAGCTATTCACCTACTCAGCCACTGCCCTTCTTCTTAATAATAATTTAAAAATGGGCAATTTAACATGAGAACGTCCATACTGGGTCAGACCAAAGGTCCATCTAGCCCAGTATCCTGTCTTCCGAAAGTGGTCAATACCAGATACCCCAGAGGGAGTGTACAGAAACAGGTAATTATCATGTGATCCCTCTCCCGTCGTTCATTTCCCGCCCCTGATGAAGAGAGGCTAGAGACTCCATTCCTGCCCATTCTGGCTAATAGTCATTGATGGACCTAACCTCCATGAATTTATCTAGTTATTTTTTGAACCCTGTTAAAGTCCTGGTCTTCATGACATCCTCTGGCAAGGAGTTCCACAGGTTGATACTGTACTGCGCAAAGAACAACTTCCTTTTGTTTGTTTGAAACCTACCATCTATTAATTTCATTTGGTGACCCTTAGTTCTTATGTTATGGGAACAAGTAAATAACTTTTCCTTATTTACTTTCTGCATGCCTGTCATGATTTAAAAGACCTCTATTATATCCTCCCTTAATCTCCTCTTTTCTAAGATGAAAAGCCCCAGTCTTTTTAATCTCTCTTCATATAGCACCCATTCCAAACCCCTAATCATTTTTGTTGCCCTTCTCTGAACCTTTTCCAATGCCAATATATCTTTTGAGATGAGGAGAGCACATCTGTACTCAGTATTCAAGATGTGGCGTACCATGGATTTATATAGAGGCAATAAGATATTTTCTGTCTTATTCTCTATCCCTTTTTAAATGATTCCAAACATTGTTTGCTTTTTTGACTGCCTCTGCACATTGAGTGGATGGTTTTCAGAGAACTATTCATAATGACTCTAAGATCTCTCTCTTGTGTGGTTATAGTTACATTTAGTCCCCATCATTTTATATGTGTAGCTGGGATTATTTTTTCCAATGAGCATTACTTTGCATTTATCAACATGCAAGGCACACCGTGTGGCACCTGATTGCAGCTCTAAGGGGTGCCGTGCAGCCCCTGGCCCTGGGCGCGCGGCGCCTGATGGCAGCTCTAAGGGGCGCTGCGTGGTCGGGTGCGCGGCACCCCTTACAGCTGCCATCAGGTGCCCTGGGCAGCTAGCCCCTGCCTTAATCTGGCCCTGCTCCAGATCATTTATAAATAGCTTAAATAGGATTCATCCCAGAATGGAGCCTAGGGGGGGAAACCACTAGTTACCTCTCTCCATTCTGAAAATTGACCATTTATTCCTACCCTTTGTTTGCTGTCTTTTAACCAGTTATCAATCCATGCCTGTCAATGCAGGGGCTCCATGTGCATCCCATTTTTATCTTTTTCAGTCATTCAGGATGTCCATAAACAGAGGCAATGTGGGGGTATTGTTATGCCGGGAGGTGTTAATGGCTGCTATCAACCAATTCTGTGCTCTGTGTACAATTTATACCTATCTGAAGCTGCTGTTACCTGCTCATGGTAGGGACTCCCTCCCTTTTCCCTTCCAGTTTTCTGATTTTCACCAAAATCAATCGGTTTTCGCTCAGTGATGCCTAAATTATTCCTTGAAGATTTGTGATTGACAAGATGCAGTGTTCAAAGGTTACCATGTTACAGACAAATGCCATCAAGTTGCGCGTACAGCCTCACAAGCACCTTTTTGAGATGTGGATCGTGATGCATGACTTGTCTTGACTTTTTGTTTCTTGTAATTTTTTTAACGTCATTATGATTTATGAGATTGAAAGCCAAGTTTGGCAACAGAGCAAGTGGAATGAGTTAATATTTCTGTTTTGAGAAGATTGAGTGAAATAAATAGGTGGCTTGATTTGAAATGAGGTAATAAGAGCTACTTCATCGGAGATAGAATCGATTATGGACCAAGGAAGGTACCACTTGACACTTAAAATACACTTTAAAATCTAATTAAATGTCGTGTCCCCAGCAAGGGGTGGAACGAGCCTGCACTTGTGATATTAAGTAGACGTTTCTCAGACCACCTGTCAGTGGAAGTCATGACTTTCCTTGGGTGCAGAACAGATTTGCACCACTTAGATAGTCGTGATTTCTTTCTGAAATCACCGTAAATCCAGGATATAGATTTGAATCTCATTGGAGATTCCCAGAGAAGGGAAGGCAAGTTAGAGCTAAAAGCACAAATGGTACTTGGAAAAAGGAAAAGCCAGTGACTTTTTTTTTCCACCATGGCTCCCCAGGTCTTTCTGTTCCTGAGTTTCCATTGTAAGTCATGACTATCCATTACTGCTGGTTCTAGTGTCAGATGTGACTTTTCCACTAGCATCAGCTCTTTTTCATTAATCTTGATATTTCGCTTGCATTTCCATAGCTTCCGTAACGCATATTTAGATCTATGTTGCAATAGCTTTTCAAAAATGCTGTACTGGATCCATAATGTTTTCTGGGGTAAAATGTATGTACTTTCAAATACATGGTTCTTGTTGGGTGTTTCAGATGCATGTTATCTGAGAATACATCCATTCGTACCCAGCATTGTGAAACCCAAGCATTCAAAACTCACAAGTCAAGCCTGCAAAAAAAATTAGATTTGTGCATATAGGGGTCTTTTTATTTGTCTTCTGATTAGGGATGTAAAATTCTGTTTAGTTAACCAATTAAACAGGGGCAGGCAGGGTAGGGCCATGTTTATACGTCAGTCCATAGAAATATTCCAGAATGTAAAGCGACATATTTTAGTTACTAAAATAGGGGAGCAACACTAAAAGCTATACATGTTTGCTTCTTCATGTTGTTACTCGTCATTTATTTCAATAACAAAAATTATTTGCTCTCTGTGGTGGGGAAAAAAATAAGATTTAAAATGTGAACTCCTACCTGGAGAAATTGCTTTTTAGTATTCAAGTAGTTTCCTGGAATACGGTAAAATTTGTTTGATCATTTTCAAACTAATGAAAAAGGCTCCTTACGAGAGATGGGCCAATTATAGGAAAATGTTTCATCCAAACTTCCTCCTTTGAGTGTAGTATTTTTACTGCTAGGTAATTTCATTTGTAGTTGCAGCTCTGAGCACCAGTCACATCTGTTGCCCAGTTAAGTCAGTGACAGGTGTGCGGTCTGTATGATTTCTTAAGAATATGAAACATTGACATTTCCTACTCAGTGTGTGTGAACTCGTGTGTCGAGACGAAAGCTTAGTTTTGGCCCTTGTTTACGCGCGCGCGCGCGTGTGTGTGTGTGTGTGTGTGTGTGTGTGTGTGTGTGTGTGTGTGTGACGGATTTTTTTTAAATTGGGTTTGTGCATTAAAATTAGATGACAAAATTCCCTTGGGCATTATGTTCACATGTGCAACATTCCTAAATAATTCATTTTCTACTATTACACTGCATACTGAATATGTCACTTAGGAGTTCTCATGTATTATTTCATTCATTGCAAAAAGAGGGGACCAGATACTGTTAGCCTTATTCACGTTTAAGTCAATACAACAATTCATGGAATAAGGCCTTACTTGGCATGAGTAAAAGTTGTGGAATCTAGCCCTAAATTAGCCATTTTTATGTGCTCAGATCGACTGAAGATGCAAAACATTAGAAAATAAGTGACAAAAAAATAAGCAAATATACGCTTACCTCACAAGAATGTGGCAAGCAGTGAAAATATTTACACCACTTTAATATGAATGGTTGAAAAAATATATATATTGCACATTCAGCGTGATGTATGAAACCATAACATACTCTAGAGTAGTAAGCAACGGAACCATTCACATAACAAATTGCAATTCAAGCTGACATTATTCTGCATCTTTTCGATCTTCTCTTGCCAAGCGCTGGAGACTAAGGCAGTCCTGCCAAATGCTGCACTTAGGAACCGCCTGCCCAGAGCCTGTAAGAAGATTAACCCCCAAGTTCAGAGGCTGGTGTAGGGGTTATTTTACTGGATACCCCCTAAAACGTACAAAACAAACAAAACACCACCGGTCAACAATGTGCCACCTAAGAGAATAGGGAACAGGGCATTTGCCTATATCTTTAGGCCTTAATGGCTTGTGCTTATTTAGTTTTTATACAATTGCTAAACTACTTTGGAAAAGCATTGCCCGCTCTCTTTGCTATTAGAAGCAATACTACCCCAGTGGGGGGAAGGTGGTAGGCTTTGCATTTCTGAGATCTCCAGTTTGGCTACTAGCACAAGATGATCTCAAGTATAGTTAGGGAACTCCATAGATAGAGGCACCTTGAAAGATGTACTGAAATGGCACCTTTCCTGGGTAAGCTCCTAAATCCCCTAGTTTTGGAGGAGTTGGAGAAAACCCTTCCTCTTGGGTGGGCTGTCTTCCTCCGTGGATCTGCAGTCTGGATTTCACAGGTTTCTGCCAAAGGGAGAGTGCAGCCTAATGTGTTCTAGCCACAACACTGGTAGCTTTGGGGAAATGATTGGTACCAATTTACTATTTGTATTTAGCTTCTCTTTCTGTTCAGCAAATTAATCATGATTTTCTTTATATGTTGTCTAATATTCACCAAATGCTTGCATATAGTTTTTTCATTAGCAGCGTGTTTGTGAATAGTTTGCTTCTGGGGCTCTGAATTCCAGCTGTTTTGTCTGGCTATGAAGGTCAGATGATATATTTCTGCATTCATTGGATCAGGTGTAAATGTCAATATTCTGAATTAGATTGCTGAGGTAAAATGCATGCTACTGCAGATTTTAACAGTGCTTTTTCCAAATACCTTGCGAGAAGATGATTGAAGTTAGCTATTCAGGCAAATATTCCTGTCAGTAAATTTGTTCTCTACAGTATTTGGAGAAAGAACACAGGGCAGAATACAGGGCACAACTACTTTTTTTTTTTTTTTTTTTTTTTTTTTTTTTTTTAATGGAATGGATATTTGTAGAAAAGTTTTTGCAAAATTTGTTTGGCTCTCGTTCTGGGTCCATAAAGTCTTTCAAAATATCTCTTTCATTTGCAGATGTACTAGAACTTTTCCTTTCATCAATATCAATAATTCTCTCCTACCCGTGACATCATCCAGTCATCCCAGGTTTTCCCATGCCAAGTGTAAAGAAATTTTTGTTTTCATTCTCGTAGTGCTCCAGCTTGGAATGTCTCTTCTACTTCCACTATTTCCCGTGTTCCTCTTCCTCTCCTCTCTTCTCCTCTCCTTGCACGCTGGGGCATTACTAACATCTTAAGATTTTAATTCTGTATGTGTATTTCCTACTATTTGTTGCTATTCTTTATTCAAACCATTTATAAAAATTAATATAAACTTTTATTTTTCCCTTTTGCAGTTTAAACACTGGTAGGACCTAAGTTATAGAACTTTGTAATTCCTCAAATTCCATTGTCATGATTATAAAGACATTCCAGACTAATGTTAATTGTGGGTTGGCTGATAGCACTGCTTATTATTGAAATTGCCTGACATTTCCCATTATATACCTCTGTTTTCAGTTGCTTATAACTTTGCCAAACTGATATTTGTTTTTGAAAATTCCTGCCAAAACCATTCAGCCATTTCTTAATGAAAGATTACAGAAAAATGTTTTACTCAAGTTTAAAAAAAAATGTTGGCACCTTTTTCCTTTGTGATGGCCCCCTCGGGCTTTGGAGCAGGAACTTGAAAATTTGCTAAGGTGACAGCCTTTTGCTGCCCCTGTGAAAACCTGTCTACATTTGGCCAAGGCACAAGGCTTTGAAAAATTGCAGTTTGCATATGCTCAGTAGAGTTTGGCTACAATGTTGCAGTTAAATGTCCAAAGATTCTGCCGTCACTGAGCATGCTTCAGCTTAGGGTGGAGTGGGAGTTCACCAGCAACTGTAGTTATTGACTGCTCTGAATTGTCAGGCCAGCCATTGAATTGGAGAGTCCAGGTGTCCTGTATTAACAATGACCTCCTTGCTAATACTTGGGCTATTTGTGCCTTGATTTCTACAAGGTTCTACAATGGCCATTTCTGGAGACCTGTTCTGAAAGCTTGGGTAAATGTATGGATGTCTGTACCCTCCCTTTTTAAGTACTGTATTTCATCTCTCACTAATTTTATCAAGCCAGTCTGTGACAGGGCTGCCACTAGGAAGGGATGGGTAAGGGGGGCGGTTGCCCCAGGGCTCAGAGATTCTAAAGGGCCCGCGCTCCAGCTACTGCCTCTGCTGTAGTAGCCCTTCCCTAGAGCCCCACTCCTTCTGCCTGAGGCCCCGCCCCTTCTGGAAGCCTGGAGCCACCCCCCACATACATGCCCCATGGGCCCAACAATCCTGTTGGCTGACCTAAACTGTGATAACATGCTTAGACAGTATACTGAGAGCGTTCTTGTCTCCTCAAAAATGCCTTGAATTATTTCATAATAGCAAGTTGTAGATATAAACCAATTTGGGGAGTTATACTAAACTAACTAGATCATGCTACACTTCGGTAGTATTTAGATATATTGGGAGAAATACTGGGGCTCTGTATTAAGCATAGGATAATGTAAGTCTCTACAATATTTAGGCTTTGACATCACTGTAATTTTTAAATTAGCAAAAGGTTTCCTTAGACACTACATTTTATAGCTAAAAAGCCTGTTACTTTAAAACAAGGTTACTGTCTAAGTTTGAGGTTGCATTAAGTCCCCTTCATTTATATGTTTTGTGTGTTTGGTGGCCATATATTTTAAATATCTATTGTAAAATGAACTGTAGAATTCCAGCAGAAAATTACTTTTTGTATTTCAGTAATGAATCCAGTGGGATTATTTTTGCATAAATCTTTTTCTTCTATTTTCAGAGACAAATCTGCTTTACAGAAGAATGTTTTTTGTAGTTAAAAATGTGAATATATTTTTCCCTCTTTTTGGGACCTAATTTCTGAAAGATGATGATTAGAGACATTCTTTCTTAAGGAAATGGTAATTTGTATATTTTGTTATAATTACAAATTCCTTTTTATAAAGAATGTATGTCACTGTTATCAGTTCGTTTGCTGCACTCATTGGTGATACCTTAAGAAGAAATATTTTGTTTGCGCTTGTAAATTTGTCATGAGCAGTTTTTTGTTGAGTATAACTGATTTCTTTAGCAATTCTTATGCCTCAAAGAAGAATGAATAGTCATTTGGTATAATTCTATTAAATCTTAGTACTTTGATTTTTATGTATTTCCTTTTACTTTCTCTTATCACTTGTTCTTTTTAATCTTTGTCAAGATACCACAGAAAGATCTTTGAATACTTTTAATTGGCCAATGATTGTTCCTAAGATTAGGGAGCTCCATTTTACACAATATTGATACGTGGAGTGAATATGGTCCACTCCTGCATGTTGATTTTTGCCAAAGAAATTTTGAGTTTGAGCATGTTTACATATTTTCAATAATTTCATGCATCTGTCACAAAATGTCCAAGAAACAGCATTCGTTGGAAACAGTTTGGTAATTGGTTGCTCTCCTGAATTTGTTTATCATGCTGTGACTTCATTTGAGGACTGGAAAATGTTTCTGCCCATGTCACATTTTTTAAGCAGAACCTTTCTTAAAGACGTGCAGTCATTGTCTCTTGATGAATTTTGCACCTCACAACTAAAAGTTTGTTGTTGTTCTTGCTGATGCGAGATCTCATGAGAAGATACATTAGCATCCGTAAGCATGCAGGTTTGTTGTAGGTCATAAAACTTTATTTTGCCATGATGCTTAGAATGCTGCTACTGAGTTTTGGCCTGATTCAAGGCCCACTAAAAGCAGTGGGTCACTTACTTTTGAATATAGTAGGCTTTGGATTAGTCCCTTTGGAATCTGCAAAATATTTGGATTTTTGAAAGATTCATAAACATGGTAAGGCCACATTATCCATATACTGGTTTCAGATTTCTCCCACCCTGCCTCCAAACACCCAGAGCCTTGATAATTGTTTGATATGTCATTCAGTTGGGTATCAGATGGTTTTCTCAGCTTAGTTATATGTTATTTTAAATGAAGTTGAAGAATGTTTCTAATAGAGAGGTGATGCTCTGAGACCTTAACATTGTGCATATTAATTTATCTAAAGGAAAGGTCTTCCAAAGAGATTTTATTTTCCAAGAGAGAACATGTGTGATTGTGTGTGCCCAGATGTTATGTACTTTAGGTTTTGAGGTTACGACTTTGGGGATTTACAATACATGTGATTTTGTTAACAGCCTTAATGTCTCATAATCATAATATGGATCTGATTCTGGGACTGTTTTGACTTCTTAATCTGATTTCTGGTTCAGTTATTGAGCTACCATTTCCCTTACCTCCAAGAAGGGATGCAAATTTTTTATTGTTAGAGGTGGGTTTTTTGTATCCTGGAAATTGAAACAGATTTTGAGAAATGTATTATTTACAGCAGGAAATTTAACTAATCTGTTAAATGTTGCCAGACCTGGGCCAGTTTTTTTTTTTTCTTTTGATCCATGAGTTTTTCAGGGTAGACTGTCTAGGATTTAAATCCTTATTTAGCAAGGCATAACATAGGCCACGAATGACACCTCTACAGATTTAAGGTACATGCCGCTGAAGCTTTTGCAAAAGAACATGTATCGTAAGAAACACCATAGCAAAGTACTTAGACTTTGTAAGATCCTCTTTAAAGGCTCCACTATTTTCACTGAATTGGATTCTTCTCCCAATGCACTGATATTCTTTGTACTTCATAGAGTTTGTAAATACCACAAATATGTGGATTTTGGACCCTGTCAGTGTTTCTTCATTTTCTCAGCATAGGATCTCAGGGATCTATAAAGGCTTTGCTGAGGCCAGCGTGCAAGTGGACAAAGAAATAACCTTCTTTACATTGTGTCAGCCAGCAATTATTTGGAATAGCAATAATGTTTTACTGAGTGTTTGAGAAGTTCTCAGAACCTAACTCTATTCTAGAAACTGCAAATTTGAGATTCTGAAATACTCATTTGTTTGTTCCAAGGTGCAGAGGCATAAAACCTATAATTAATACCCTACCGTGTTTTACAAGGAGACCTTGTACAGAGGTGATGGGTTGTATCGTAATAGGAGAGGCCATTTCCCCTCTCCATTTGGGAGCCTGTGTAGAGGTGGTCTGGAGATGAATTTGTTTACCAAACATTGCAAGCTAAACAAATGAACATTGTTTGATTCTGCTAGTAGTATGGTCAATAAGGTCTGATCCAAACCCTAGTGAACACAGTGGAGATACACTGATATGGCAATGTTTATATTAGGGATGTTAAATATTGGTTAATTGAATAGTCAATTAACCTCATGAATTCTTATTGGTTACTTGACTATTCTTTAGTCCCTGGGGATGGGGCTGGCAGCCAGTGGAGCTCCCTGCCACTCCACACTGCTGCCTCTATATCAGAAGCAGTGTGGGTTGCTAGGCGGGAGCTGGTCCACGAGGGGAGCCAGTTTAAAAACCAGCTCCCCTTGTGGACCGGCTGCCTGTTGCCCCACATTATTGCCTCTCATACTGAGGCAGCAGTGTGGGGTGGCAGCTGCCCCTGTCTGGGTGGAGGGGTCCGAGCTCCCGGACCTGGCACGAGCTGGAACTAAGCCAGGCTGCCTACCTGCCTGGCTCCTAATACATTTTATCTATTGAGAGTTGCAGCAGGGGTAGCTCCTGGACCTGGCACAAGCCAGGCTGAACCGGGCTGCTGGTCAGTCTGCTAAAAAATTTACTGGTTGGGGAGGCGAAATGCGTGTAGTCTATATAGCATTAACCGATAAGCTTTTGCTTATTGGTTAATTGAGTATACTATTACATGCCTAGATTATATATTGATAGCATGTGTAAATTACTGTCCTCTTATCGGAATTCTCCTTCTGCCTCCGTGAAACTTCTCATGATCTATTTCAAGGCCCTGAGTTATTTCACTCCTGTCTGCCTTCCTGCTCTCATTTGTTTTTTTTCTGTGCTAGACAGCCTTACTTCTATGTGCTCCCTAACTTGGTCTGTCGTACCTCTACGTTCACTTCCTTTCAAATCCCTCAACAAACATTCTCTGGGTGTTCTCTCTCACATCAGTGGACACATTGGGGTGTGTCTATATGGCTATAAAAACGAATGCTCATTGCTAGGGTCTGAGGTCTTAGTCCTGCCCACACATAAACATATGAGTAATTTAGATTATTCCTCTTGATGTTGATAGAAGTGCTTGGATGACCAAAGTTATTTGCGTGCTGAAATATTTATGGAATCAGGGCCTTTAGCCATGTCTAGCAACTGGGCTTCTGCAGAGCACATGGATTTCTCCACTTTATTTTCCCCTTAAAATAAACGAGAATTGTTAGGATCTGTAAGGCCTGCCTTGTAAAAGAAAGAAAATCTTCAGAAAAGTATAGACAGCTTTTCCTATTAAAATACGATCCAATAAATATCTTTCAGTCCAGTTATTTTCCTTCTAGTCTGTGGATGAGCAATTGGTCGTTGCTCTCCTGAATGCACGTTGTTTTTGTTAATAGCTATAAGCAAAGCTGCCCAGTGTCTGTCATTACTGCAATGGGATGTAAACATTATCATGGTTTCTTTAGATTGTGACAGTTGTTGGTTCTAGTTGCACTATACTCATGATCCCTTTTTGGTCTCTAACATGTTATCTGAAGTATCTAGAAAACTTTATCAATTAAAGAAACTCAAAAATAAGTAAGATATCTTAGTCTATATCCAGAACTTAGTGTGATGAAGGAGAGCACTCTTTATAGCCCACTTATTAGTTCAAAATAGTAAAATAAAAAATCAGGAAAACACCAAACTGAATTAACATAATGATTTGGGATTGTAATAATGTTATATTATTCAATATGGAATGGGACTGTTTCAATTTTAAGGCCATTTGCCTTGCGTATTAAACTAAGTCCAGTAGTGGCACAATATGCATATTGCAGCTACCAAGACAAATGTGTTGTCATGTGAATTATAATGCAAACTAATTGCCTAGGAGATTAAGGCTATTGGTTTCAAAAGTGGGTAGGAGATGGGACATGAGCTCCCAAGTCACTTAGGTGCATTTAAAAAGCCCACCCTAAATATTTCATAGTATTTTAGTATCAATGTTTTTGATTTTTTTGTGCTCCTACTCAAATTAGAACAACACACATCCTGTTACATTCTGAAAGTTCTGTTCTTAGAATATTTCACATTTTGTTGGCCTTTTTGAGATTTTTTTTTCCCTCCCTCGTGCGTTTGATTCTTTGTCAGTTTGCTGCGTGTAATAACTGATTTTTAGTAGGACCGCAAACTCAGAGGATGAAATCCTGATCCTGTTGAATTCAATATGATATATGCCTTGGATTTCACATTACTCGGCTAGTATATGGGACTTGAGCTTTTCAGAGAGCTTACTTTTTTCTTTAAGACACGTAAATATTTAAAAAAAATAATGCCCAGAATAGACAGGGCAAGTGTCCGTATTGCACTCTCGGGCCCAGTTCATAAAGGTGCTGAGTGACTCCTGTGAAGGCTCCCAGGATCAGTGATCAATCACAGTGAGATATCAGTCATGATACTTGTTCGCTTTGAAGAGAGAGCTGAACACTGGCTGTTTGTATGGCCTAGCAAATTTCTCCCAATTCCATGTCGAGACACTGGGCTCTGATATTCAGAAAAGACCATCAATCTATATGCATCGTTTAGATTTGTGCCTGTGGACATGTATACCGTTTAAATGCATGTCGTTTTCCATTTTCTACTAAAGTTTCCAAAGGAGCAAGAAAAATTTGCTGGGCCTATCCTTCACTTAGCTTTTTGTTTTTAACAAATGAAAAATACGTAGAGCAGTTGTCATTTGTTAAAGTGTAGCAGAAAGAGCGAAACAGGCCAGTGGACGCTTCATCAGGAACACTCATTCAGAATGATGAATGTGGCTAAACACACATTTGTTCGTAAAACTTGCAGAGTGGATGAGCATCATTAAGCATGAGAAATAGGTGCAGCATGCTGAGAAGAGAGTGGAGCAAACAGATGTTGTGAATTTTCGCAGGCATCTTTCATCCACCAGTCTATCATTAATATAGTTGAAGGTGATCTTTTCTTTTTATTTAATAAGCACAAACAAAGTGCTGGGATACTGCTGAACACACTATTTTCTACAGGAAGCAGAGTTTATGAGGACATTTAAAAATGCAGATACATATAGTAATGATATATGGTAAGAGCATGCCAGCTTCATGAGATATACATACTGATTTGACATGGCTGCTGCATATTTTCCC
Source organism: Pelochelys cantorii (assembly GCA_032595735.1). Classification (NCBI taxonomy): domain Eukaryota; kingdom Metazoa; phylum Chordata; order Testudines; family Trionychidae; genus Pelochelys; species Pelochelys cantorii. The sequence continues at coordinate 7,371,879 of CM064333.1, forward strand.
TTCTTGAAATCACAGGAATAGCTTTGACTGGTTTGTCAAGTGCTCCAATGTTAAGGTCTGAAAAAATTTACAAAATGCATTGAAGGAATCATTTTCTTCTGTGACATTACCTTAAGTGATATTCCTGTGTTTGTTTGTTGCTCTTCAGTTCATGCAAGCAAATTCCTTTATGCCTTACTGTCTTCCTTTCAGGACTTTCTTCAAACTTTTGTCTCAGAAATCATCTGGGTTTCCATTTGCAGATAATACCTCCAAGTCACGTTCTCAGTCCTGATAAAGAGAAGGATTGTGGTGGTGCTTCTTAACTTTAAAAATGTGTTATACAGGTATTTTGGATCATAAATATGATTTATTTTAATTGCCTGAAACCCTACACTGCAGTAATTTCAAAGGTATTCTAAAAAAGTAGTCTAAATATTTACTTGTTGATATCAAGTGGGTTGTGATAGGGGAACTTGTCTGTACCACATTTAAATCTGTGCCTTGTATTTTCCCCTGTAATTATCATTACTGAGTTAGTTTGATAAAGCTGTTTTGTGTGATAACTGAGTTACCTCCAGTCTCTCCACTGTGAATGTGTAACATGATTCTGAGTTTGATGTCCGCAAAATCCTACCTGGGATAGAATGCTTTGCCAACATATCAAAACAGGGCAATGCAGACAAAGATTCTGGCAGACAGACTCTCTGCAGCTCAATTTTATTTAGTTACTCTTGAATGGGAAATTTTAAAAGGTGCTAAACTGCCATCATTAGTGTCTTTTGAAAAAAAATCCTCCCCTGAAGACCCTAGCCCAGCAATTGAATTGGCTTATGTGGGCTCCCCTTCCTGTGCAGAGCTTGTTGATATCAAGGTGGTGCTAAAAAGGGGTCTGTCTGAGCAGAGCACACTGCAGGATAGCACAGACTGTGCAAGTTCCCATCCACGTACCCAAGCTAGATATCCTCTCTGCCTCAAAGTTTGAGACCTTTATGACCCTTTTTTTGAAAGAGTTTCCCTATGTCCATAACCAGTGGCACAGGAATGTTCTTAGTAGTGGGGGTGCTGAAATTCAGCCCTCTTCCCCTGTCCATCTGCTCCCAACTGAGGACGGGTGAGGAGCCAGGAGCAGAGCCTTGGGGCGGGCAGCCACGGGTGGGGGAGAGGTGCAGCAGAGTCCCTGTTTTGCATATCTCTGTCCACAACTTCGTGTAAAGAATTGATTGACAATATTCACACGTGTAATTGTTTGTAGGATGGGGACCTGAATAAGAGAGACGAGAAGATAAAATGGAGAGAAGGGATAGGAAGTATGGAGACAAATTAGAAAGATAAGATCTTGAAATATCACTGACATCTGAGGAAAAACAGTGCCAATGTACATTTATTTCTGTAAAGGGTTTTTTTGATCAAGGTTTGTCCAGTATGCGTCCTACCCCTATTTTGCAAGTATGCCTTAGAAATAAGGCTAGGAATGCTAATTATTTCTCCACGGAGTGGAAGTGGAGAGATGGAGGTGGAGGAAAACAATAACTTGATAGCGCCATTTAATCTAACTTGGTCATCTTCATTTTTTTTTGTAATATTAATTATCTTTTTTCTTTGTTAAATTTCCCGATGGCTTTTAATTGTTAGGGAAGATGTTGCAACAAAATATTGCTATGGAATGTTATGCCAACCCCATGTTAAATCCCTCTCATTAGGGAAAAACTGAACAGTCTTTTACATCTTTTCTGAGGTTAGAACAGATAGGTGACTTGCACTGAAGGCAGTGAACAATCTTGAGGGTCCTAATTCACACTACAAACTTTGGACTGGAACAGCAGGGGGCTCTTGAAACCATTTTAATTAATTTTATTGCATACTTTGTTTTTTCAAACTCTCTCTCTCTCCTCCATGCTTTGCATGGGAGGAGAGTTCTCATTGTTTAATTAAAAAAAAAAAAAAAGCTTAACTGGACTCTTAGAAGCCTAAGTAATGATTTGTTGTGAAAAAGACATAGGCAATTTTCCTCACTCTTCTGGTAATAGTGTCCTCCTTAATCTCATTATTTTTCTTTGCAGCTGTCAAAGAATTTTCCCATATTGACAGATTAGCTTAGTCATGTATATTGGTCCCCAATCCTTACCTTCCATCTTCTCTGCCCCTTCCCTCTAGAGCCCTGGGCCTTTTAAACTGCCACCAGAGCCCCATGCATCATGCTCCAAGAGGCTTGAAGGGTTGAGGGGGACAGGGTCACACTTCAGGTGGCACAGAGGGCTGGTTTCCCTGGCCCTGCCCCTGCCCCTTCTGACTGAGGCTCCACCCCTTCCAGGAATGTGGAGCTGGGCCTGTACTACCTTGCCCAGAGGCCTGTGGAGGCTGTCGGTGTCCCATGAATGCCGAAAGTAATGAGTGACTATTTCTTGAACAGTTTGCTTTAGACAAGTTTAATCCTTAGCAAAACTGATGGCAGCAGCTTTTAACTCAAACCTGTCCTGTCCGTGGTGTGCATATTGGCGTGGCTGTTGGATTAGGGAGTTGCACTGAGGAGCATATACTTACGGCCAATGAAATAATTGTAGCTATGTAAGTGAGAGTTTCTGTTATGAACGCCATTTTGGGGGAGAGCCCTATGTACGTACATAGGGTGCCAACATTGAAATTTGTTCCTCCAACAATTCAGTCGAGGAATATTTTTTCTTTAAAAAAATATTTTTCATTTGTCAGACCTCTCTTAAATTACATGGGTGAAGAAAACAGAATTATAATATTTGGGGACATTAAACGGTTTTTTGTGGGTTTCACAGACTGTGATGTTGGAACGTTCTTGGGCCGGTTGGTTTTTCAAATTGGTTAACAAATGGATTACAGGTGACAGAATGATGGCTCAGGTTGCTTAAAAGCTGCTTGGCTTATGTCTTTGTAAGGCCTTTTGTTCCCATTGAACTTGTTCAGTGACAATGTCAATGTATATTTTGTACAGATAAGTGTTGGTCGACACATATTTGATCTAGTCTTTCTTACCATTCAATAAGTACTATGCAGTTCTCACAAGGCTTTTTCCCTCCCCTTCCAAAATGAAATACCTCAGCCCAGGACTGTAAGCAACTATATAATAGATAATGTATTTTTCTGATTGGATTATGAGCTTTTGCTATGTATTTCATGGTGCCTAGCTCTATGTAAGTGCAGCTTTTGCTATGTATTTCACTGGCACCACTTTAATAGGAATAAATAATATACAAGTCCTACCGTAACAAGACAATATGTGCATATGTAACCCACACACTGTCCCATGTAGTGGCACTTAGACCACTTACAGCAAGAGATAAGAACAAGGGAGCTCTACAACTCAAGTGGTAGAGGTTCCTACACTAAAATCCAGAGGTCCCAGGTTCAAATCTGCCCAGTTGCAATTATATAGGTTATGTGTATATCTGGTAAATATGTGGGAAAGACTGTGACAGTTTTCAGTTCCATGGTACCTTCTGATCAGTGACCACAAATTACTTTATCAATGTGTGTAAGAAGTAGATTTCCCATTTTACAGATGTCAAAGCAGACACAAAGAAATCAAGTGTACAAACCAAGTACACTTTTTCAGTTAGTGGCAGAACTGGCAATAGGAACCCATGTTTTGTGATACCCAGTTCAAACCATGATACACTAACCCCCAATATGAAATGTATGAGATCAGCAACTATAATATTTAATGCATAGCTGTTAACAGTAAGAATTATATTTTCAACAATTAGTTTTAATTTTATGTTACGTTCTTACACAGGACTGAGGACAGAAATACCAGACCCCTAGAAAGGTTGGGGGGAGAGGGGGGGAGGAAAGGCTGGGGACAGCTCCAGGCCCTCCTGGAAGGGGCAAGGCCTCAGGCAGAAAAGATGGGCTGTGGGTTAGCCTCCCCCCGCCAGCCCTTCTGTGCTGCCCAGACCACACAGCCAGAGGTGCTGGCTGCAATTTTAAAAGGATCCACAGCTCCGGCCGCTGTTGTGGTTGTAGTATCGGTGGTGGTGGGGAGACCCGAGCTCTTTTAAATTACCAGGCCCGGGGGCAGCTGCTCTCTTTCCTCTCCCTCTCTCCACCATTTGCAGCCCTGATCACACAATTAGTAACTAATTCTAAAGTATTTGATTTTGAGGGAACTTTTTCCCAAAAAGATCTGATCTTACACAAAAACGTGTTTTACAATCAAGAACCAGTTGTCATTTTAGCTATAAATCAGATGTAATTTTTACCATAACATGCCTTTCTGTTTCAGTTAATACTTCATTATCTGCTAGATAATGTATTTTTTAACTTTATGAATAATATGTCCTCTGGATAGCAATTAATAAAGATTTTAGCATGCATGTTAATGTGCTGATCCAGTGAATTTATTGCCTATGTAAACAAACAGTCCGTAGGTTAATCTTAGTGGAGAAATATACATTTGAATCTCTACTAATTGAGTGTTGAGAAATGTAGTGGAAAGTAACTTCTCTTTGTGGGGCATATGATTGGTAATGATTTTAGGTTTTTTTGCTGAGACTCTCATAAAATAATTCTAGCTAGAACTAGGATCTGTTGTTAGTAATTAATCCATCTCTTCCATACAAAAGTGGATGTGATTTTTATTGTTCAGAAACAATCCCAAATGAGAGAGGACTGTCTACTGCAACGTAGAGTATATTTGGTGATATCGCAACATGTATTTACCTATGTAAACAAATAGTCTAAATTATTAGACTAGCCTTGATTGCTATCATCAGTTTGTGATGTCAGCAGGAAGAGAAACATATTCCTTAAATCCTATCAGATACTGAATACAGGTTTAAAACAAACAAAAGGAAGTTTTTCTTCACTCATCGCACAGTCAACCTGTGGAACTCCTTGCCAGAGGATGTTGTGAAGACCAGGACTTTAACAGGGTTCAGGAAAGAGCTAGATAGATTCATGGAGATAAGGTCCATCAATGACTTTCAGCCAGAATAGGTAGGAATGATATCCCTAGCTTCTGTTTTTCTGGAAATGGATGACAGGAGAGGGATCATGTGATGTACTTGTTGTGTTCGCTCCCTCTGGGGCATCTGTTTTGGCCACTGTTGGCGGATAGGATATTGAGCTAGACGGATCTTTGGTCCGAACCTGTATGGCTGTTCTTATGTAATTCCCAAATCACCACACTATATATTAGTGGATGTTTGATACAGCTAGGTATTAAAATAACACATACATAACAAATACACTTGACGCATTGAGTGTAAATTAATTCTGAAGTCAGCAAGCTATATTCTAGGTGCGCAGACTTAGAGAGGTGTCATTTGCAACCTGTATATAGGACTAGGAGTAAAGAACTTCTAAATTCTAATCCCATTTGGAATACTGATACCTTCTGTGCCTTTGAGAAGATACTTAACCCCTCTGCCTCCATTTGTCCTTCTGTAAAATGGGGATAATTGTACTGAGAGACTTCCAAAGGCAGCAGTGAGGCCTGTTTAATTAGTTTAACTAAGTGGAGGCCAGTAAGTGATATGTAAGTGCAAAGTATAAAAATACTAAGTAGCAAGTAGGGCGCGAGAGAGACCCTAGGGTTGGTGTGTGGGTGTATGCACGTGTTTTCAAAATCAGCATGAGGATCTTTAGAGGACAGGCTAGCACTATTATGTTAAATTGTGCTACCTACAACATAAGCTTCTGTCTTTGCTAAAGCTGCCAGTTTTTATAAACAACTGAAGACAGAAAGGGTTTACTAAGAATAATGTTGAAGCCCAAAAGAATCCTGCAGCCTATAAATCTTAATAGAGGCTCTAAGATTCCAACGGGCTGCATGTGTCTCTTTTACCCAACCTCACTCCATCTTGGCTCCCCTGTGATGACTGCAATTTTCTTGAAAGAGAGGCACAGTGACTTGAATTTACTTGTGGCACTATTTGCCTACAAACAGGAATACATGCATATAACCTATGCAAATCAATAAAAACATGTCAAGACCCCTTAGATCGCAGTACTCTCCTAAAATGCAATTTATCATGCCGCAAATGAGAGTAAGAGACTAGGTAACAAATAGCGTCTGATCATTTAACTAGCACCTGTTGTCATGCATTTGAAAACTGCATTTTTCATTTGACGTACAGTAAATTGCATTTTCATATATATTGAATGGAAGTGGGACTTGGGGATATACATATGCAGGCTTTTATGAATTTTATGAACAATAGAAGTTTTACGGAGGCTTGTTCAGAGGTCACATTAGATTGTAAAAATCTGTTGCGAGCCCAAGATAGAGGTTCTCATAGTACAATATTAGAGGTATGGTGATTCTGAAAGTCTATTTAGAACTCTGATAGAGGGGGAATTACTGTAAATTTTTTGTAGGGAAAAAAGCCACCTATATGTGAACATATAGGGGTGTAAAAATAAAAAGTTGTCAGTGAAGTAACATTTTCATTTTGGAGCACAGTTTGTTTGTGGGTGGTTTTTTTTTGTTTGTTTTTTTTAAGTTATTTGTGTGATGGGCTTAAATTGTGACTTCGCAATACTTTGTGTACAGATGTGTGACCATTGCACAAATTGAACAGTGTGTTAGTAAGCATAGGTTTGAAATGGGACTCAACCTCACAGGAGGCCCCATTTTTGGAATGTCTGTGGAAAAACATGTTGCCGAATAATTGTTTATGCGGAGGCAAATCCAGTTCCTGTCACTGGGACTGTAGAGGATCCGATACGTCAGCGAAGGAGAGTTCTGCAGGGTTTAGGAAGAGTGGACATGGAGGAAGGAGCAATTATGTGGGTTCTGCTCCAGATATTGTACGTTACTGGAGTTAGCACTGCCAGCATTTCCAGCCGGACGCCATTTGCAACAGTGCTGTCCCATCAGGAAAGTTGGCAACTCTAATTGGAGTCACCTTTGGTCATGTCTAGTTGCGTTTTTTATTGGATACATCTGAGTTCCTTTGCTTCCTGTGAATATTTTCTTTTAAAACACACAGATTTCCCCCCTCCCCCACCTCTGCATATTTTTTTTCCTGTGCACTATCAAATGCATTTCTCAAAACCTCTTTGACCTCATTATTCACTGTGCTTGAAAGAATTCAGTTCCATGGTAGTCCAGTTGTTTTTATCAGTCACACAACGTAGCTTTATTGCATAGTTCTGTAGTATAATTCTGAAGGGTCGCCTGTGGCAGCGTACTTCCTGTACAGAAGAAAAAATGCTCCCTCCCCCCCTCCCCCCAGTGCAATTCTCAAATAGATGGTTGTGGTCTTGACATTTTTGCATTACTTTATCTAGAAATTTGTGGTACTTTTCCTACAGCTATTGGAATGTACTGTCTGTTCCTGTCAGATACCATGATGGGGATGGCCAGGCCTACCAGAGCAGTGGCAGTCATGTCTAGTGGTTGGAGCCACAATCAGGAAGTCAGCGTGGCATTGGAACAAGGACAACACAGGGCTGGGAAGAGGGGCTGGAGCAGGTTAAGGCTTGTGGAGTATCTGGGAGGAGAAAGTACCAAACCATGAAGTGAGGCTGAACAAGCTCAACATTTTTCCTTTGAAGCTTATTACATACCTGACCTGACCTGACCATACCTGACCAGCTCCTGGCTTGGGAATTGGCTGGAACCGACCACAGGAATGGATCCTGGAGCTTGGTCTTCATCCTGAGCCTGAATGGCTACACAATGATTTTGTAGCCCTGGATTTTGACTCATCTGTTTTTTTTGTTTGTTTGTTTGTTTGTTTTTGTCCCTGGGCAGACACAGCATGTAGTTTTGCATGTAGTTCCATGAAAGTTGCTCGCGAACATAATTTTTGTAATTGTATGTACAATGTACACATTTATTGTCCTATGCTATGCTTGATAGTTGTGCAAATGTGTCTAGTGGGGGAAATAGAGTCCACAAATAATTGTGTACCAGATTATGCTTAGGCGGACTTCTTGAAAATTTGACCCTTTGTACTCATGGGGGAAAAAAGATACTACATATTAATACAGGTTGGACCTCGCTGGTTCGGCACCCTTGGGACCTGAGTGGTTCTGAAAAAGGGAGTTTGTTGAACCATGGGAGGTCAGGCTCCGAGCTCTCCTGGGGCTCCTCTCCTGGCATCTAGCCCTGGCTAATATGCTACACCTGGCCCATCTGCAGTCCTGGGCCCACTGGCAGGGCTCCATTCAAGGCCACTGGCCCTGCTTCAGCCAGTGGGGCGCTCTGCCCCCAGACCACTGGCCCGGTCGGCTGCCAGCCACCAGTTTGGCTCCACTCCCAGCCACTGGGGCTGCTTGGTCCAGGGGCTCTCTAGTTCAGCAACATCCGAGGTCCTGCCAGCCCAAGGATGTTGCCAGACCAGGGAGTCCCAGACTAGAGAGATTCAACCTGTAGTGGCAAATTTCAGTAGTTAGGGGGAAAAGAATGGTTCTCAGTAGGCTAGTGTACAGAAACTGAGTACTTGAATAGAAAAGTAAAGAGTGAAGTTGTATATAAATAGAGATCTCAGAATTAGGAATGAAAGCAGATGTAGTAATAGGCATAACTGATAACAAATAAAAGATGGGCTGGGTTGCAGTGTTTAAGCTTTGTTGTACTCATGATGAAATATTAATTGTGCTGTGGGACAGAAAACTTTGCCAAGTCATATGTTTTTTATTTCAGATCATTAGTATGATGGTCATGTTGTGTTTATGCGAATAAAACTTGTGTGAACATTTATTTGAATGGCCACTTAATCATCTCACTAAGTGTGTGATTATTTTTTGGCAACAAAAGTACCAGTTTTACTCAATAAAACCTGTCTCTTTCTTGAGATATTAATGTTAAAATCACAATGTATTATTTCATATATTTATTTTTAGTATTTTGGTAACTCATGGGATTGAACGGCACTGGTGTGTTCAAATTGGTGTGTTTTATGATGCATGCATTCTCAGACCCTCCAGAGCCTTGTTTTTATATAAAAATATAATCTGTATACAGGGCTGTCGATGGGGGAAGGGAGTAAAGGGAACAGCTGCCCCAGGGCCTGGCGATTTTAAAAGGGCTCAGGGCTCCTGGCTGCCACTGGTACTTCCACAGACATGGCAGTGACTGTAGCCCCAGGCCCTTTAAATCTCTTCTGGAGCCCCCTGGCTGCGTGTGCCCTGAGGCCCCAGTGGCACTGAAGGGTAGTTCCTAGCTCCATCCCTTCTCCCCAAGGCCCCACCCCTTCCAGAGGCCCGGACCCAGCTCTCCTTAGCGCCCCTCAAAGTCTCTCCTTAGCCCGGTAAGTATTTATAATAAACAATCGTGCACACAGACACATGCATATCATTTAAAATACATGAAACATATTAAAACTGTAGGTCCGTAACACATCATTTGTGTGTGTGTGTGTGTGTGTGTGTGTGTGTGTGTGTGTCAATATATATAGACACACACATAATATTTTAAGTTTCTAGTGATGACTGCAGTGGATATAAATGGAAAAAAATTTATATAAAGACCCGTACCTGGCATTGTTTTAAAATCAATATTGGTTGATAGTTATAACTATGTCCACTAATGTATAATTCATTTAAAGTAATTCCCATGGACGTTTATATGTGTGTTATCTATGTGTTTATAAGTCTGTTGGATGTCCTGCAAGGGATAGGTGTGTATAGCAACTTTTCTATAGCAGATCTCAAAGTGCATTTCAAACATCAGTTAACCTATCAAGAACTTTGTCAGGTAGGGACATAGTAGTACCGCTATGTGAAGAGGTTCTTTAATGCCCATAGAGGAGACTTTGGATTGTGCCTCAGTCCCTAGGAGGAATCCCTGATGAGGCAGAGGCTGAGCTGGATTAAAGAGGTTTTTTTCCCCTCTGAAGGAAAGGGATTAATTTAAGAGCAGGTTGGATAGACCTCCATCAGGGATGATCTAGACAGGGTTTTGGTCCTTCCGTGAGGGCAGGTGGAGATGATGATCTCTCGAGGTCTCTTCCTGTTCTAGAGTTTCATGATTCTATGAACTCCTAGTAACTCAGTGAGGTAGCTGTAGCTGGCACTAATTAGCTGAGTCTAATTAGGCCCATCATCCTGTGAAGGGGCTGAGCTACTTCATGGATCAGAAGCTGGGAGTTGAGAGGTACGTCTTGCTTTGCATATTGTGATGTGGCGCTGGTTTTAAAGCTGCCTGGAGGGAATACAGGTGGAGACTTGAAGGTACTTCTGAATGTAGCACACCCATCAAGTGACCTTAAGGGGAAAGCTCTGACTGGTCACTTATACCACTTCTCTGCCATCCCTGAGGGAGCAGGAAGAGTGAAGCCGCTGAGGGTGGCTCAGCTTGGCTTTCTCTGCTTCCCCCCCCCCTCCATCCTTGCAATACCAGGCTTGAGAGGGGAGAAGGTTTGAAAAAACCTGGAGCTGCCCCAGGGAAACCGAGAGGACAATGGTTCTGCTCTAGGGAATGAAGAACCCTTGGCCTGGGAGAAAGCTGTGAAAAACCCGTGGAGCCCATAGAGGTTTGGTGTTGACCTTGGAGCCTCCTGTGTTAGTTTCTAAGGGGCCACAGGACTACTCATTCTTCCTGTGAATAGTGTGTCTAGCAATTTAGAATCTGGTTCTGGCGCAAGGGGCCTGTTAGAAAACTGAGGCATAGAGCAATTATAACTTGATCAGTGTTAAGAGTGAGCGCTGGGCCCCAAAACACATCTCGGACTCACTCATAATGCAATTAATTGTACTGCTTTTAGGAGCAGCTTCATGTTTCTCGTCAGTGGACTGCCCAGAATTTTTCTTTCCCTACACCTGTTACCTTTGATTTTCCTAAATATATTCTTAGGTTGTAGAATAAACAGCAGTCCGATTTTAGCTATCTGAATTGATAGTGTTACAATGCACGGTTACTGTGTCTTCAAGGACAGACATTGCTATTCATTATGAGATGCTCTGGATTTGCCATGAGCTCTGATGGGGCTCATAATATTGGTTGTGCCCTTCACCTAAGCCCTAAAGAAGGCTATGCACATTTACACGCTGAAAGAACAGAACATTGTTCTCTGTAGAACCCACATGATGAACTGTTTAGGAAAAGCCCACAGGAAATCAGGGGATAAATGCATATGAAAATGCAAAGCAAATTAAAATAGGGCTGTTACTCTCCTTTGGATGAATAAAATAAGAGAGTCAATCTTTATGGAAAGCTTCTTTTGTTCAAAATGATTGAATATGATTTGGTGGTATTACTTGCTGCTGTAACTCCATTTTTGTGTGTTTAAATTTGAATCTGATCTATTTTCCTGTGTCTGGAACACATTCAAATTGTTTTTAAATGAGAAGTACACCAACTAGGTGCAAAGATTTCCATTTAGTTAGCAGAAAGAGAGGGGAGGCTGAATTTGTAAAGTAAAGCTTCACTGAATTGCCCACTGAGGGAATGGAAAACACATTTTAAATATTTTGACATCGGAGGTCAGATAGAAAATGTTTCATTTCATTGTTTCAAATATTTGATACTTTTTTTTTATACCCTTTCTCTGCATGGATTTAAAACGTGTATAAAAAGGTGTTGTACTTACAAGTGCCATAGTAGCTATTTATTTGCAATCCCGAGCAAATACTGTGATTTAGGCAGCTGTGCTGCTTTTTGAGCCTCGAAGGCCCCAAACTATTCTAGCTACTTGTTCTGAAGATAAATTAGTGGCTTCTAAATAATGCAGTGAACCCTAATTCTCTTTGATTAGTAGCAAGTTAGATGATAGCGACCCATTGAAATTGGTCATCAGCATAAATAATGAGTGAATGAACTGATAAAATGCAAAGTCACCAGCCATCATAAATCAAATGAAATCCACTTTCTCTGGAAGTCACTGAAATTAGAAGTCCATGCTCCTATTAATTATTTTGCCTTCTGAAGACGACAGTGTTATAAATCAGCCTTGAAAGGTACTTCACTTAGAAAGCTGAAGGAGTAAGACTGCCTCTAAATTGTTTTGTATACAGACCTAATTGTTTCTTAAGTAATCCACCTTTTGTAGCATGGCTGCAGAAAAGCAAAAGGTACCCAAACAGATTAATGGAAGCAGCATGTGATAGACATTGCTGTAAGGACATTAGCTGGTCAAAATATCCCTCCTCCCCCTCTTCCCCCCCCCCCCCCCCCGCATTTCCTGCTGGTCAAGCTGAACCTCTATTTAGTGTCTGCATTAGGTGGGTTTAATCCAACCAAGCTGGTCATTAGATGCCACTCATTTACTGTGTGTAGCATATGCTCACAAGGCAGATTTTTTTTATTAACATAGTTGAAATAGTCTGAACTTGTAACATACAGCACAAATGTGGAAAAGTCCTATTTTTTACCCTACCCTCACCTAAAAAGGTTGGTGGCTATTTTTATTAAAGCAAGTAATCTGCTAAACAGCAACATCTATTTAAAACAGAAAAGGCAAGGGGAAATGAAAATTGGGTGCACTAATCTTATTCAGAGTTATAATAATATGCATTTATCTAAACATAATGACACATGAATTCTCAAGGGGTGTGTGGAAAAATCACATTAATTTTAAGAAGATGCATACACATCAAGATAAGCACTTTTAAAAAAAAATGTGGTATGAGGAGAACAAAAGGTAAACTTTACAGTAGTAATTTTCCTGGAGGTTATGTTTCTTTTCATTCCTGTACTAAAACTCTGCTTCATGTACAGATCTAAACAGGCCCCAAAATGTGTGTTTGCTTGTGCCACTGGATATGTTGGGAAATGATTTGTATCTGGTCAAGGACTAATGGTTTGCAGAACAGCCTTTGAGAAATATAGATTTTTAAAGTGGTTCAAATGAATGGAAAACGTGAAATGTTCTGCCAATTGGTCATACCTGGTGTGGTATCCACTGTTTCTGCAGCTGAGAAGCATTTGAAGCAAGACTTGGAAATTCAACTTTCATTAACATAACCAAAGATCTAAATTTTATTACAGTCCTGGAACCTTAATATTTCTCTCGGTCTTGGGAAAATCCTTCCTTAGTAAAGTGAATTCCAGGTGAGACCATAGAGTTCCTATAATGGATATTCTCTTCCTACAGAACAGCTAGGGTTTCTGCCAGAGTGCTAACTAAACAAACATACCTTCCCCCCGCCCCCCTCCCCCCACAAAATGGTACCATTCTGTAATTTCCTGGTTTCGATCTGCCAGTACAGAACCGCTTAAATGAATCAACAGCAAGAGAATAATCTACTGGGGTACTCGCATAATTTATTTCATATTCTATGTATTTGCGATTGTTCTGTTTCAAATAAATAGCTGCTTCTAGGGATATGTGTAATAAAAGATAAAATCTGAATTTCTGGTGTTTTATATATGATTTATGGTATCTTTACTGTGTCATATAGAATAACCGATACATTTCTTAGAGATTTGGAATGTTAAAGAACTGTGAGGCTTTCTAGACCATCCCCTGCTGTCTATTTAGGATTATTGCTTAATGTCTATTAGTTTGAGTGAGATTTAAATTTTTCTTTCCTTGATTTAGAAGACATAGCAGTGCTATATGTAGATTCTGTGTAACTGATTTACATTGATGGCTAGTTGAAGTCTCTCAGGATCAGAGGTTGTTTTGGTGATAGTATGGGTTTCTTTTTTTGTCACTAGTGCTAATAAAGTTCAAGAGCTCTTTGCAATACTAGTAGCTCATCTAAGAGGTCACTTCGTCTTATACATTACTCTATTTAATGGATAAAGAGGTCAGGGCCATTTGAAAAAAGCAAAACAATGAATCTCAGCAGCTGTACCAGACAAGGCTGAGAGGGATTAAAAATGCAGCCAGAGACATTGGAAGTAGCAATACCGGTAGACCACTGGTACAAAGTAACTTTTTTTTTTTTTTTTTTTTCGAAAACGTTGAGCCATCTGGGCTGTGAGGAGGTCTTAGAAAGAATAAATCCTCCCCTTCCTCTAATTAAAAATGTGGAGGAGGAAGATAATCTTCATGAAGCTGCCAAAGTTCTTTAAGAACTTCTGTAGCCTGTCAGGCCAGTTTGAAATGGAGTTTGCACTGTGTCTGTGCAAAACAAAACAAAGTGGGTATGTCAGGGAGGAATGAAAGTATTTGCAGATGCAGTGAACGTTCTAATCTCATTAACACAGAATGCATATTGTTTTAACAGGGTTATCTCTTTTTTGTGGTGTTTGTTTTTGTGTGTCACATTATGCTAACAGAGAGAGAGAGAGCGCATTTTGGGTTTCTAGGTGACTCAAAATTAATGTTGTTTATGTGATCATATCTGCAAACAATTCTAATGACCGAAGCATTCTTTGCAGTTCCAGTTCTAGTTTTCATAGCAAGTGGCATGTCCAGGGTGATTATTCTTCATCTGGTCTTAATAGGAAGCTAAAGTGAAAACAGTTCTCTTTTAGGAGCAAAAAAGGCAAACCTAAACCAAGAATAAAATGGTTATTCACTTAAAAATCCATACCAAAATTTACTTGTGCAAAGATGAATACTTGGTTCCATCATCTGCACTCATTCTTTCAATGAGAGAATAAAGTACACAGTCTATTAGCTTTCAGTTTGGGAGGTGGGGTAATATCTTTTTATTGGACCATGTTCTGTTGGTGAAAGAGACAAGCTTTCAAGCAACACAGAGCTCTTCTTCTGGTAGCTCGAAATCACGACTTTGCCACCCAGAGTAGTTGGTTTAATAAAAGATATAATGTCAATTGCCTTGTCTGTCTGGTATAAACTGTATCCATGATGATGATGTTCATGCTGATAAATTTAGGGCCTTGACAGGAAGGCACATTTTCTTCTTTGTTTAGATGTATTAAAAGCATCTATTCAGGTTCTAGGTACCTGTATAAATAATATAAAGAAAGGAATGGACATTCTTATTGCAAAGAAGCATCAGCCCAAATTGTTAACAATGTAACTAATTTAAAATCGCATAAAGCCCATTTAACAATTGAGAAGCAGGATGATGTCATATTCTTCATTGTCATGGCGCTATGACAGAATCTCTGATTTCTGCTTATTGTTGCTAGCTCAGAGGTAGATCAATTTTAAAAGTAAAGTGCCCTCTTTTATGCTTCTTGGTCTCTGCCGTGGTACCTTTGACTGGTTCTCCCATTAGCTTACAAAACCCATCCAAGAGCTTTCATTGTGTGCAAATTTGCCACATCTTAAAACACTTGCTTTTGTGATCTTTTAAATGGGAAGGAAATACAAACAGAAATCCACAAGATGACAAAGATCAACAGAGCTCCCAGGATCACTTTGCAAAGGCTAAGGTGAACTGGAAGAAACTACCTGTGAACGCTTTACCTATCTTGCCTAGGGGGAGTATACAGATGTCACCATCCATCATGACCAAGATATTGAGAAAGAGACCTAAAAAGGAGAAACCACTGAAATGTACTAGGCATTATAAAAGGATAATAGGCAAACAGCAGATGCCTCCAGTTTGGTCAACTTAACATACCTTCTTTGCACACCTGTGCATCATGCATTTTTAAAAGCTTAGTATGTCTAATTTAAGTTGAGGTATGATATGGGGCTGTCAAGTGGTGCCATTACTGTGGAAACAGGGATAAACAATGACACCATTTACACACACAATGGTCAC
Source organism: Pelochelys cantorii (assembly GCA_032595735.1). Lineage (NCBI taxonomy): Eukaryota > Metazoa > Chordata > Testudines > Trionychidae > Pelochelys > Pelochelys cantorii. The sequence continues at coordinate 7,387,410 of CM064333.1, forward strand.
TGAAATATTTCCATTCATTTCTGTAAGTTTCATGACTCTATGTACTATTTCAAGACATAAAATTGGGTTTCTTTGGAACCTCATGGCATAACAGTCTAAAGGGTACAACAAAACCTAGTAATACATTTTTACATGTATCATGGAAATCTAATAGTACTGGTGACATTCCTACTCAGCGTCATTGCCAACAAATTGTTCATCATTGTGACGTCTGTCAAGCGTGCATCTTCATTGCGTTGGCATATACACAGTTCGTTGCAGTGAAGGTTTTTCTAGTAACCGACACAGTTGACTCCTCCTGGCACAGGCACAGATAAAGTCTTGTAGAAGCACAGATGACTTTTAGATCCTTGGAGAGTACAGGAAGTTAATCGGCATCCACATTTCCCCCTTCACGTTGCAACGTTGATCCAAATATCTTGTTTATCTACGTATGAAGACATTTAAATCTTGGTTTGCCAAGATGCTATTTTAATGTGGGTTTCAAAACTGTTTTTTACATAGTGGGAATCTGACTAGTGACTTACGCTTTTTGATGGCTATATTGAGCAATTCAGGTCTCTGTGGGCCTACTTTCCTTTTCCACTCTGGTCATCGTGTACTAGTACCAGCTTGCTTGCTTGTCTGTCACTCTCCCCCAGTTTGGTAAGATTTCTGCAGTCGTTCAATCCCTTTGTTTTGACAATGTTAAATAGATTTTTTTTCTCAGTATCAAATAGAGATGACATGGTCACATCCTTGTAAGAAAGGCACAACAGGAAGTATGTTTGCCAAGGTCAGAAACGAGCACCTTACAAATTGCACACACAACTATGAAGTGATATGTGTCAGTTGTGCTGGTAATGGTGCCTGTTTCAGGCCATATGTTACCCATGTGTTTGTTTTGGAAAGTAGTGAACAGCAAGAAACATAATGTTCATCCCAGGTGACCTGATTACTATGATTCATTTTTATATCAAGAGACCCAAAACCCACATACAGCATGCAGAGCATTCTTGTTCTTGCTTCCTTTGGAGTACTGTACAAATCTTGAGCTTCTTCAACACTTCTACTGGTGATGGACTTGTTGCTAATTCACTGTTGGAAAAGCCTCCAGCAAGGAGGAGTGTTTGGATTGGGTGTGCTTCTACACTCCCAGGTACGTTTTTGAATCACACGCTCAGAGGAATTTTATGAGTAAATAATTGTTGGGTGCCATGTTTAGAAACTTCTACAATGGAGGCATCCACCTGGTATTTCTTGAATCCAACCTTAAATCTTGCCTGGTGCTGTTGGTCTGCAGTTTTCACAGAGTTTATGTTGTCATATCAGTCACAGACTTCAATTACAGAATTAGTTTTGTTAAGTCCTTGCTCAGCTAGGAAGCAGCCAATTCACAGAATATGTGGAATTTGTCTCCAGCCATTATTTGCACGACAGTCATGAAGTCTCTGAGGTTTCTCTATTACACGCTCTTTGCTCATAGATTCTTTCAGTTTGAGCTCCCAGCTGATGCTCTCATGTCTGTTTTTCTTCCATTTTCTTACACACACACACACACACACACACACACACACACACACACACACACACACACACACACACACACACACACACACACACGGATGTGTGAATTTTCCATTGAAACAGCATCTCTGTATCTTGCCAAGGACAAGCTTCTGAGGAAAACAATTTCTGGAGTGATAACTGCTGAGGTGGACCCTTCTTTGCCAGACTTAAGTGTGGTCTCCTTGGGTGTGTCAGCAAATGTTTTGATCCCAAATTGCTTAACTGGGTGAAGAAGCTACGGGTCCCTACAAAATCAATTGCATCTTTCCCAAATCTTCCCATTTTTGTTGTTCACCAAGGACTATTTTCAGTAGAGACTCTTGAACAGCTCATGTCCCATGCTGTCCAGTTAATGTGTTGATAAACTCCTCTGGATGTGATTTAGGGTCAAATGGGTTTGTCATATTGTTGATGGTACAGTAAGAGCTATAACATATTCATCTCTCTCCAATACATAGGCAAGGACTTGTTTGTGGGCGTTGTCTTCAGTACCACTTTGTTCTGCCTTAGCTTTTGCATATTCACTCAGGAGAGGGCTTGTGATGATCCATCTGGCAAGGTCAGGCTTCTTTTTGTATCAGCTCTATAACCCTTCTGCCATCTTTTTGTTAGTCTTTCTCTCTTTCTATGTCACTTCCAATTCCATTGAAGAACCTAGATTCGGATGCACAGCAAATGCTCCACATTTTGAGAGGTAGTGTGTACTTTTTCAGGGAGACTTAACATAGCAAGAATATCGATTGCTAGTCTCCTAGCATAGTTGGGCCCGTTTGCAGTATGGTAGTATGGAAGCATGGCATGCTGTGGGAGTCGGTGAAGTTTCCAATCACCCTCCTACTCTGCATGGACACTTAGAAGAAGTATCTGCAGAAGCTGGAGAAAATGATCCCAGTATGTTGTTACAGGAGTCTGGTCATAACCCCGTGTCTGAAATTCCTCCCATAGCGGTAGCATATGCCAACTTAGAATACTATCAGGTTCTTCGTTGTTGTAAAGACTCAGTGCCTTCAAACTCAAATGCCTTTTGCGTGTTAGCCAACATCTGCCAGACAAATGACGGGACTACATTAGCACCTGCTTCCTGGTCACACAGTTTAATAAATGGACAAAGCTTTGGAGCATTCAGGGTCTTGTGAGAGTCCAGCCACACACAGCATGGTTGCATTACTTAGTAGCAAGCGTTTGATCTCCAGTATGAACTGCATACACATCAGAATCAATAAGGAGGTCTGGTAATCCTGTCACCCCAAATTTCCCAAAACTTGCAATACTATAACACAAGGTATAAAATTACATTGGTACCAAGTGCAGGGAGAGACCATTTCACTTGCTCAGTAACAACACAGAGCTGCTGGTTCATAGTCTGAGCTGCATGTTGATGTCCTAGAACTGTTGACATTTCCTCAAATTTCAGCATTGCGGTATAGATTATGGGCATATCAGATGGCTTGGCATCCACAATAGGTACATAGGCAGCTGCTGTGCAGGTGCTCTTCTTTAGTGCAGGTAGGTGTTTGAAAATGGTCCGAAACAGACTCTAAATGTGAATATCAACTCTGTCATTTGGTATTGGTAGGCTATCATGAAAGTACTAACCTTAAGTTGCCAGGAGAGATCTTGGACAGCATTAATTTGTAGGTGACAAGTCTCTGTTTTCTCAAGTACTTTTTCGTGACGAATCAGTTCTGGATCTGTTTGAAACTTTTCAAATGCTGTGCCCTGCATAACAGATTCTGATTAGCCAAGGAGAATAAGTGACCTTTTCTTTCTCTTCCTGCCGCATCTGGGACAGAAGGGCCTTTTTTGGTACATAAGATTGTCTGTCTTCAATCAGCTGATCATAGTGTAACTGCATCATTGCAGCCTATCTAGATGGCTTTACTAAAGGTTCATTCTAATGAAGTAGAAAGAGAGATACTTAGCCTGATAAACTACTACTTTAGCTATCAAGTAGTCCACAGATATTTAGCACAACATGTCATCATCACCCCCTTGAGGTATTGCTTCCTTTGGATGGTTGCTCTCTGAAATGTTTATATATCATGCAGCTGCTTGTCCTCTTTGTGTGTTTTTTTTTTCCTTATGCAAATAATGCAACAGGACCAGTCACTCCTGGTTGGGGGATAGACAGACACAAAAAGACAAGCTCTCTGACATATATAGTAGATGGCTATCCCTTTCTCCACCCCCTGCTGGCCTCGTATGGTTATAGTCATCCCAGTTCCCAGATCTGGCCCCTTGCTACACCCGTGTGGTCATTCTTCAGTATAAATTTCCTTCCTACCAGACCCCTCCCTTTCCATTTTATGAGGCACAATCAGATTCCAGACACATCCCATTGCCCTAACACAATCAAACCCTTACCTTGTTTTAAGTTACAATAAGAGGAATCGGCATATAAAATTTGGTGATCCTAGCTTTTACCATTTAGGAGGAGTTCTGGAACACAGATGTATAAACTCTCTAAAATATATAGTAGATCATCTGTACTAGTACTATCTTGTGCCTGTTAATGAAATTACCACCACTCGTTTTCATTGTAGCACTATATGGCATCTATTGATGTAATAATATGGGAACATGTCAAGTGTTAATGAAACACAGAAGACTCAGATTCTGAAATTTTGAATAGACTTGCATTAGTATATTAGAATTTTGGTTCTGTAAAACCTGTCTGAGGATCTCAAAGCTCTTTATCAATTTAGCCAGTGGCATACCTGAAGCTGGTGGTGGTGGTGATAAAGAATTAGAAATGCTGATTGGAGATGGGCAAGATATTGGTTTTCCCATCCCATGAGAATTTTCAAGACTTCAAGTTCTTTCCCATCCCAGACCAGGGTGAAAAGACAAGATCTAGAAAATTTTCATGAAGTACCAATCTAATCCCATCTGGTATTTTCAGTCTAAATGTTTTATTTAATTCAACCTTTTAACAATCCACCTTTTAACTATCAAAAGATGTTTTGACCCTCAACCAAAACATTTTCATTTTGAAAATGTCAAAAAAGGACATTTTTGGCACTTTAAACTTTTTTAAAGGGGAATTTCTTCTGCACCAACCCTTTCTGGTGAACAGCTTGGGTTTCAATGAATTGGCATTTTCGGTGAAAATAACTTTGAACTGAAAAATTGCAGACCAGATCAACTATCACCTCCAAGATTTATTACTGGGGAGCTTTCCTCCATAATGTATTATCAAAAAGATATAACGGTCTCACACTATTATGCTATTTAGATGTCAAAATCCATCCCCTTTCTTTTTTCTATTTGCAGGGTGTATTTCAAAAATCTTATGAAATAGTTTTTCAAATTCTAACATGAGTTAATAATATTTTATACATTGATTTATTATACTATTGATTTGCTCTATTATAAAACACACACTCTGTGGTTAGACAGAAAACAATAGAGGGATATTAAAATATCATGAAACTTTTGAGCCTGAAGCAAATAAGGAGTTAAGTGTCTTATAATTCTTTTTGTTTGGTACTTGCTTTGAAAAATCCTGCATGTAAATATATTTTTATGTATGCTGAGCATAAAGATAGCTCTGTCCTACCATATTGATTTATTAGATTCTCTGACATTTTAGTTGTGGTCGTTATGTTATATTTATGAGATGAATGTTGGATCTCCTCATTATGTTATCCTCATTTATTTTACATACTTTTATGGCTGGTTGTGCTCAGCTTTACATTTAAAGCTTTATTGCAGCTGTTAGTGTTTGGGGGGATGGGGAGACAAGTACTTATTGATCAAAATTTACATGTTTACTGTTGTAATCATGATTTATTTAATCTGTTTCTATGTATAAATATAAATGTTCTCTAAAACAAAGTCATATATTTCAGGAAGTCTTTTCATCTGAAAGACTTTTTTTGGTTAGCAGTTGAGTAGTAGCCAGACTCTTCTGGCAACAATTAAATAGTTTATATCATTAAAGTCGAACTTCAATCCCTTATAAAACAACATGGAACCTTTTATATAATTTTATTCTTTATTACCAATTGGAAACAGAAGCTATGCTCACGTTGTTTAATGTTTGAGAACAGCAATATTATAAATGACAAGGTGGACCAATTAATGGCAGTGAGAGAATCCTCATTGGTTATCAAAACATATACAGAAATGTATGAGTGCGTGCTTTCTGTAAGTTTACTATAATTATGTGTTGCGCTTAAATAGTATCTTTCATCCAATGATCTTTGATTTAAAGAGCACATAGCATTTGAGAAGCATGAATTAATTTATCTTTGTGTCCCCCATGTGATATAGCTGGCTGTATGTATACTTTATAGAATGGGAAACGGTGATGGAGAGTTGACCTACATTTTCAGAAGCTACCTATGATGTGGGTGTTGAAGCTTTTGAATACTCACCCCGAGATGCTTTAAAAGGGTCTGATTCTCAGATCCTTGAGTTCTTGTGTTCTGAAAATCCAGTTGCTTTAATGTCCCAAATTAGGTACCCAGAAATTGTGGCACTCAAAATCACAAGTTCCTTTTGGTAATCTGACTTGCTCAAGATCTCACATGGAGTCGGCGGTAGAGCTGGAAGAGAGATTGGGACTGAGATTTGTCAGTCTAACTACTATTCTCCCTCTCTGTTGCAAAGAGTTAAGATCTAATCCAGGAAGGTACGTGCCACATTTTGTGACATTTTGAGCCCCTCCTGGTTGAACTGAGTGCACTGTGAAGAATTGGGACCTTAGTTTAGTTACTTTTCAAAAGGAAAACCTATTCTGTATTTGGAAAGAATTTGTGAATGTTATCTGGCTACTCCTCTGTAAACTAAATCTGTTACTGTAATATTTTAACTGTGTATTTGATAGTGTACTTAAAATTTGGCAGTGATCCTAGGAAATAATTTCTTCTTTAATCTATACTTTCTTTTTGATTTCCAAGGAATAATTTATCTGGAATTGCAGTTTGCTATATGAATTCATCATTGTTTTCACAGACTCTGAGTGTAGTGAACCAATGATTTCTAATCAAGATTTCTAGGTCACTGTTCATAATTAAGCTTACTATTGTGTATAATTCACTGTACCACATTTCCCAGTGACAGCCGCGTAAATTAGATATCATCACAAGAGTTCTGGAGATTTATATTGTTATAAGAATACACCATAGCTTTTCTCCATAAACTAGAGGAAAACTGAGTATATGTTCCTGGCGTGCAAATACTGCATAAAACCTGCATTTTTGTTAACTAGCTCTTAGTTGCCATGTTATCACATGACATCTAAAGTCCACACATTGTACAGTTTTTCTCTATTGAGTAGCATTACTGTTGTAATCTTCTGAAATATGCTATGATAAAAATTGTAGGAATGATGCAGTCTGAGATTGGGATATCCTTACTCACCACAACTACTTTGTTTTGAAAACTTTGGAGAAATTGTTAATTAAAATTAAATAATTTTGATCAATAATATCATCCTACTATCCATTTGGTCATATAATTTCTACATTAAAGTATAGACCCATGTGTTAGCACATACTCTGTCAATAAGTCTTCAGCATTAGATGATTATTCCTCTAAAAGTTGTTCTTACGCCTCTGCTTTTTGATTTACACATTGGCTTGGTTTTTAGGCTGATTTTTTTTTTAAAGGTGCAAATTACCAAAATACAAATCCATGTTTTTCTAATGAATTATTATGAAGTATTATCATCAAAGGTTATTCACTGAAAGCTTGAGAAAAAGGCAATGAAAACTAATTTTGATTGTTAATGGAAATGTATTTTTAGTCTTAAACAGCTTCCTTCAGCAATATTTATAGTTATGGCTCTTGGGTGTTTTTGGACTTTTAAATTTAACATTCAGCAGCTCTTTTTTCGTCTAGCAGTTAATTTTTACAGAGCACTGCAAATTCACTCTCCTCTCCAACATTTGGGGAGCTGACCTATTTTGTTTCCCCTTCCTTTTCATATATATACATAATTGCTTGACAAATATAACTAATTTTTTTCTTTGCTAAGATGATATTGCTCTATCAATATGCTAATATGGGACTGAGAATAATCTGAAGTGCTGGGGTATTAGCACACAATTCAGGTTTGTGTCTCTGCTGGATCTGAAAATCATGACTCTGAAGATTAGCATCAATAATCAACAAGTAATAAGAAGCAGGCAAGCCCATTTCCTTGTGGGAACAGACTTCTACTTTCCAGCCATAGCAATATAGAGCTATACTCTGCAAGGTGGGTAATGATTTTTGTTATTTGGTCATCAATATGAAAGCATCCACAGGAAGTACAGAGTGTGGGAGTAATGAGTGATCCAAGTAATACTTAGTGATTAATATACATTTTAAAAGACAGGGTTAATTTTTTTTGACATTGTGGATTTCCATTTACAATCAATAACCACGTAAAAAGCATCCAGGTACAGATTCTATTCCAGGAAGAAAGTTTCCAGATGCTTAATTCATCCAAGTCTTTTCTGAAAACAGAAACTTGGCAAGACTGAAATAGTTAAGGCCTCCTGATTCAAGTCATGGCCTTCCAATTAAAAACTGCATGGGAAATGTGGAAGTGACTTCATACAACTTTATATCTATGAACCTTACATATGATGGCATGTAGCATTTACAGTTTGTTTTAACCATTAAGAAGTGGTTAAAATTAATCTGGTGTACAGCTACTGAGAGAAGAAGCAGGCCAGAAATGTCAATAAATCTAGATGTGTTTGAAGCAAACGCCACTAAATCTTAGTCTTGACTGCTCTCTGGTAATGTCAAGAGCTGCTCTGTAAGATGAATTTGAGGGGAGGATGAAAAAGGTACCATATTAAACCACAGCACTGATAAGTTTAGTTAAAAGGCAGGAGATGTGTCCTTGCAGTGACATTCAGTGGCCGATATTTGTTTCCCTTTAAATAATACGCTGTACATCTATGAGAATGATGGTTTGGTGTTTGTGACATTGCATCTTCACCAAGGTTACTGGCTCCAGGACAGGCAGTCTCTCCTCTCTCTTTCTCTCTCACACCCTGTCAATAAATATCCACTTGTCTGAGGAAGTGAGATACAGATTTTACAGCTGACACCAGAGCATCTTCATTTCCAGAAGCAATGAGTTTCAATACATGTGAACGTGAATGAGGGGGAAAAAAATTAAAGGGATATATCTTTCAAGTCTTTGTCATAAGAAAGCATTATCCCTTTCAGGTGACAGAACCCAAGGTTTGGCAACAACATAACATTTAAACTATTGAAACAAAATCACAAATTTAAATCCAATTCCAAAGCGCTCTCATTAAAATAAATAAGCGTGCTAGTCTTTTAAAAGCCAGACTGTTTTTGCCCAAAACCACATATAACTTACTTTTGCTGCCCTGTTAATCAAAGATATTCAAGGTCAATATCAGACAAACTTCTTCTCTCACCCTCTACTCCTCCCACAAAAAACCAAAACCAATCAATCAATCCCTTTCTTGTATAAAAAGTGATGTCAGAAAGGTTCCCAAAACATATTTATGTACTATGCTCTAGGTAGAGGAAGAGCTAGTATTTCTGCTCTCCAAGTTTTATCATGGTGTGTTTTTTTTTTTTAAAGTAGTCTTCGAAATACTATTTCTTTGTAAACTAATAAGCTGTGTTCTGTGGGAATTAGAAATTCATCTATAGCTCGTTTAATTTAGCTTCTGTAGTTTCATAAGCTTAAATATTCCTTAATCAAGGGCGCCCTTTTTATATTACTTCCTGGGTAATTTTTGTAATTTCTTTTTCAACAACAAAAGCTTATCATTGAAATACCTTGCTATGCAGTTGCAAATCTGTTTCATCTTTGGCCTACACCAAATTAACAATTCACAATGAACCAAATTTTATTTTTTTCTTCTTCCTATATAGGATAAATTCTTAAAGTACAACTGAGCATTGACAAGTACTCATTTCTTGTCACTGGCAGTGGTAGTTCTAGACCTTCAGCACCAAAAGTAGACTAAGTGCTTCAAATAATTTCTCAGGCTTGTGGTGGCCTATTTGCGTCAGTAGTACAGGCAGCACCCATCCATCCTTGCTCCCAGTGAGGACATGGCTAGATATCACAGCTATCATAAGGACAAATATGTAGCTACATGCACATTTTTTTTTTCCTCAGTAAGATCATCTTGTTTCTTGGAAGGCTCCCCAACCAGCTGAACTGAATACCCTAGAGATTCATCTGGGGATATCATATAGTCAAACTACCCTGAGGCTAACCAAGGGACATTATCCTTCCCTTTGTCTTTTTCCTGAGTCTCCCTTGGTTCTCAGGGTTATTCCTCTTTGAGTATGTGATGTTCAGAGAACAGTGTTCTCCAAGATCTTAGATCACAGCAGAGAAGAGGCTCTAAAACATTGTGCCTGGTGTAAACATGTACACTGCTCTTGAATATCCCGAAACAAAAGACAGGACTATGCAGCGATATTCTGATAAGTGGGTGAGCTGCATGCTTGAATTTGTTCTGAGAATCAAAAATAAAGTCTGGAGCCTTTCAACAGAGCAAATAAATCTTGCAACATTCAATGCGATAGAAGGAATTTCTCAGAGAACTAAGATTTTATTTTATCCCCTATAAAATGTCACACTATTTTTGGGCCAAAAAATAAATATTTGTCAAAAGTTGCCTCAGACAACTTTTCAGATGATTGAATGCATTTGTGGAGGTTGTGTTAAAGAATGATCAGGTATTATTCTTGAGTACCAATATCCTGTGTTATGTCTACAATAGCATCACATGCAGGTCTATAGAGAATGCTTGTCTAATCTCGCAAAGCTGTTAATAGCCACACCTCTTAAGAAGAACCTTGCTAGGTTCTTTGATGTAAATCAGGTACATGGAGGCAAAGCTCAGCCCCAGTACCCAGCTAAAACAAGTGGATTTCGACCTTGCAGTACTTGAGAGATGGTGGCAAAACATTGCCAAGATCCTTTTCACCTTAGGATCCAGGTTATGTGTTGGGTTTGTAAATAGAATTGTGGCCTTTGCTCTGTCAATGTCTTTGGGAATGGAAGCTCAAATGTTGCCCACTTCCCTGTTTTCTGGGCTGGAGGTAATTATTCCCTGCCCCCTCTCACCACTGTAGCTGGCTGGCATCTTGGACCAGGAGCAGTGGGTAGCTGGACTGGTGCTCCGTGGGGCTGAGATTCCAAATCAGTATTCTTTGTTATTGCATAACATAGTCTGGGATACTTCAGGCCTTGAATTGAAAGAGGCACCAGTTACTGAAGCAAAAGTCTTTTATGCTATGCGCCAACAAAAGAGTAAGTTAGCAGACAAGAGGCATTTTCCGGTCATTCATTCTCCTGACAATGAGGGGAATGTGTTATCCTGATGTCTGGAGCCCTGCAAATTTGCAGATATCTGCTTTATATATGTGGGTATCCACAGATGTGTATATCTGCAGCTCATTTTTGGGGAAACGGATACAGATTTTGTATCTAGAACCCTGCAAGTCTGTGGGTATCCAATTTATATGTGCTGATACAGGTCATATTTGCGGATGTGGATACAAATTTTTTATCTTAACAGAGCTGTACTGATGCCCCTGGAAGAAACGGGGAGGAGAGAGGGTTACAAATTATCAGGTTCCGAAGTAAAATATGTGGAGGATAACAGTGTGTATACAGTACATTTGTCGTGTTTACAGGAGGGAAAGATTGCATGCTGCACTTTGAATTCTTCATAAGCATTTTAATAAATGCATCAACTCTAAATGTTTTCAGAGCCTTTTCTCCTCCAAATAACTCTTTTTGGTCATATCTATTAAAAGTGAAGCTCTAGTGTAGTACTATATAAAAATGGCACCTTCTTCTTCCATAGAGCCTGTCTCTGGTGTATTGAATCTCATCTGCTGGCTTTAGTAACAAAAACAAGTTTTTACAGCTTTTCTATTCCCATAAGTACTGCAGCTCGAAGGAGTGAGAATTAGATTCTGTTCTGCCTTATGTGTCCACAAGAGAACTGTTAGGCAGGCTCCAACTGCAGGGTCAGATGGTGTCTTGTGTTACAGCTTTGAACCCCCAGCTGCAAGATTTCTTAAAAAAAAATGTCATGAGGTTGCATAGGTGTGACTGAGGCAGAATATAACCCATAATAAGTTTATTTCTGGTGATGATATGAGACCTACAGATTCCCAAGACATAACACAGGTTGACTTTAAAATCCAATCTTGGATTTGTAAGGTTGTCAGAGAGCCATGTTTTTTGCTCTAAAATGAACCAGTGAGTGATGACAAACATGGAATTCTGCGGTCCTGGCCTTACAACTCCAGAAGAAGGTCGGAGAGGCTTACTAGGTTTTTATCCAATTATGCACTTAAGTATCTGCTGATCTGAATAGTTCTGTTGCAGATGATGATATACCATTGGCATTAGTCAAGCATTTCTTGGTGTAAAAACATCATCCCAATTCTCCAGTAAGCCACACTGATACCATCGATTAAAAGTGGAGCTGTGCATGTGAAAAGAGGGTAAATTTGCACTTCTCCTGCAGGGTTTAGACAGACAGACATAAGGTCAGAAGAGCTACTCAGCTTTGGAAGCCCCGGGGCCACAATGATACTCACAGCACATGCCGCGGGCTGCAACTTCAGTTCAGTTGCATATACATGCAAATATATAAACATCCTTCTTTCACACTGACAGGAATGAATACAAAGCATTTTCCACAATGCCTCGGCACTCCACCATCTGCTCTGTGGGGGCTAGAAACGTTGACACTCTGTACTCGTCTGTTCCAGCCAGCCTGTCGGTTTGCGTCTTTCAGTGCTCACCCCGCCTTGGAGATGCTTTGCTGTTGTGGAGCGTGTTCCCAGTGGAGGCCATGTTCAAAGGATCCCACCATGGGCCACGTGTTGAGACTCGTGTAATCCCAAACCGCCCTGCGGGCCACAAATAAACAGGCTGCATGCAGCCCATGGGCTGCGTGTTGAGTAGCCCTAATCTATACTGATTCTTAAAATGTTTGTAAAGTGTCTGTGCAGAAATAGCATGGAAGATTTAGGTATCTTCTAAATGCTGGCATAAGGCTAGCAAACTCTTAGTGCTAAAAATGAAGAGTTTATGGATGCTAATAATTAGGTTGCTGTGAAACCAATGGTTAAGTTTCAGCTATTTTATAAAAATGCCAAGTTCATTGTAGATGTTAGCTTGCATTGCCTTACTGATGTATAACTTTTTGTTTATAAGTAAAAGGAAAGTGGGAAGAGATTCCCTTGGATATATGGTATTTTAATTGTCTTACTTGGGTAGATGTTCATACTGGTGCATGGGGAGTTCTTTTCATAGTTCCCTTTTACAATAAGAATTATTATTACATTCTTGTACACCACTTTGAACATTCATCCTTGCTGTATCCAGAACCCTTGATTATTTACCTACTTATTGGGGTAACAGTACATTCATGGCTTGCAAAGGAATGTGATGCTGTAGTAATTGCTATATTTCATGACTGAGGTATCAAAATATTATGTGGGTCTAACTACTTACGAAAAAATATACCACTGTAATGAAAACACAATATACCGTACATATACACCATCACTCAAATTATCCCTGCTAATTATAATAAGTATTTTAATTATTGATATATTCAGCCACTAAAACAGTACATTTATTAGGTAGGATTCCTTTCCCCTTTATTTTTGATGATGTCAATGTACATTTAATCTCAATTTATTTCTACTAGTCATTGTTATGAAACCTAATATGTGGAAACACAATATTTATCCCAGCAGCTGTTAAAAATCTGTAGATATGGATTAATGTCAGCTTCTAAATGTGTAGTGCTTTAGTTAATTCCATCCAAGGACAGATGATATCATCCAGTAGGAAGGAATATATTAGAAACTGTCAGCCAGAAGGTAGTAAAAGTAGGTGATATGTTATAAGGAGGACTAAAAGGTCATTCAAAGAAGAGATATTGCTAATAAGTCAATTAAAATTTTCAAGCTGACATTTTACAAATATCCGTGTAAGCCCTAAAACATTTTTGGAGCTAGCTAAATTCACATCCAACACTGGAAAAACAGGGGTCATACAGGATCTACACAATTCCTATGTGAAATGAGCAACAATTGGTAGCTACTTGCCCTTAGAGAGGCAATTTCATAGGGAGCGCTATCAATTATAGAGATGAACTGTAGGGATAGATCAGCGATATCTATATTTGTTGTTTATTTGGATGTTGCTGTACTTTAGTCTGGGTGCTTCTAGATGACAAGACTTTGCGCAAAAGCAGTCGCTTTTGCGCAAAAACTTGCCGCCTGTCTACACTGGCCACGAGAATTTGCGCAAGAACACTGGCTTTGTAATGTACAAAATCAGTGCTTCTTGTGCAAATACTTTGATGCTCCCGCTCAGGCATAAGCCCTCTTACGCAAGAATACTTGCGCAAGAGGGTCAGTGTAGACAGGAATGTTAATTTCTTGCACAAGAAAGCCCAATGGCTAAAATGGCCATTGGAGCTTTCTTGTACAAGAGAGCGTCTATACTGGGCATGGATGCTTTTGCGCAAAAGCAAATCTTTTGCGCAAAGGCGCATGCCAGTGTAGACGCTCTCTTGCGCAAATACTTTTAACGGAAAAACTTTTCCGTTAAAAGTATTTGTGCAAAATCATGCCAGTCTAGATGCAACCTCTGTGTATTCCGTGTAGGAAAGCAAATTTACTTTCTACAAATCACCACTCAGATTTTGCAGGTTTTGTAGTTTTTAGGTTCAGTCTAAAATAGCTGCCTATCCTCTCTAAGGATCTGAAGTATAGTTTCCATGTGACTCTCCATATGATGTACAAGTGGCTAATACTATATGGGAATACATTTTAGATCAACCATCTCTAATGCAGCTAATTGCCATACTGTAAGAAACCAGTAGAGAGAAATCTCATATGTAATGGATGATATCTTGGGAGCCACTGTAGTATCACTTTTAGTCTACTAACCTGTTACATACACACACGCCTGTGTGCGTGTGTGTATAAAATAATGAAAAAAAGGATAGGAGTTGAAACAAAAGACCTGATTTGTATATTGCCATAAATGGGAGTTGAGGGAGCTAAGAACTTAGAAGGATCAGGCCCAAAGGTCAGAAAGAGAGTTGAGAAGAAAATCCTGTTCAGATTCTAAAAAGGGAGAAATGGTTCCAGTGTGGTGGGGTGTGTGTGTAGAAGAGACTTTTGTTGTACAAAGACGTAGAGAAAAGTATTCAATGGAAAAGTAAAAAGCAAACTGGTTTACTTCCAAATCCCAAGGGATGTTACTCCCCTCTGACAAACCTGGGAGCAAAATGATCAGTGAACTTGTTCTGTTTCATAACTGTGCAATGGAAGTCTGTGTTGCCCAACGATGAATGCCCTCCACCTTTAAACAGGAGTAGAGTATTTGCCTGGCCAAATGTAGGGAATAATGCATTATTCCCTAACAGGGAGGAGGGACTGCTGCCCAAGGGGGTAAGTGTGGTCTCTGACTCATCGCCTAGGAATGCAGGGCTTAAAAGGGGCAGCCCTGGGCCTAAAGCCTCTTTTTTAAACATAGCAAGCTGAAGCAGGATCAAGCCTCCCTCTCTGTGAGGTGGTAAAATATGAGGTTTAGTCCAGACCTGCTTTGGGCACAATACTAGTCGCCCCTAGCCTTGCCAGATGCTATCACCAAAAATCCTGAACATAGCAAAAAAACAAACCAAAAAAACCCCCCAAAAAACCTGAGACACCAAACTATGCCTTTGAGAAATCCCTGCAATCCTCACTTCCCACCGCCCACACAAGACGCAGCAGGGGAACATTGTCCCTGCTGGCCTTCCATCCGAGAGAAACAGAGGAAAAAAATGTTATTTTCTGGGGTTTTTTACAGGACGGGCCAGAAAAAATGGACTGTCCGGGTGAAAACCGGACACCTGGCAACCCTAATCGCCCCTTTCTTTTGACAGGCTGGGAAAGAATTTTTCCCTTCATACCGTACTGGCTTGGATGCAGTTGGGGTTTTTTCACCTACCCCACGTGAGTTTAGAAGGGGTTCTGTTCATGCCTGGCATAACTCATTATTCAAGTGTAGCGCTGCTCTCCAGTGCAGGTACACCATAGGAAAGGCATACAGAGACTGGATAGAGGGCTTGGAAACGGACTTCAGAAGCTGCATTAGTTAAAGGAACAAATGGCGGTGTTGAGGACTCCTATGATTGCCACCTTAACTCTCTTAGAAGGGGTGGATGGGAAGTCTCAGCAATGCATCTGCGAGAGACTCAGATGGGAAAAAAAATCAGCTGGTGGAAGTCCCAACCCAGCCTGGCTATAGTAAGAGCCCAGCAAAAAAATTGCTGGAGGGAGTTGGATGGAAAAGAAGGGGAGCTAATACGAGACCTTTGGGTAATTACAGAATAAACGTGGGATTACCCTCACTGTACACTTTCATCTGCCAGGTAGTCTGAGACATCTAGTAATAAAGTTGTGGCTTGATTAAACCTATGTCAAATATCTCTTGTCCTTTCAGCGTAGCCAGATAATGCATCTCAGTTGTCGCCTTAGTATGGCTTCTGCAGACGCCTCATCCATGGAGCCAGGCAGAAAGCAGCTACAGGGGGAATGGGTTCTGTTCTGTACTCCTTTGTGAATCTGAACCTGAACATATGGTGTAAGTGTACAAAAGAAAATGTGACTCCAAGGGGAAAGGGTCTCCTTCCAGCTGCATTGCAGTGCTTGCTGGTCTTCTCTTTTTCTCAGTTTCTAGGGTAGAGATTTTTAATTGTAGTTTTGTATAGGATAGTTTTCATGTTATTGCATGATTCCCAACTATTCTTTGCTGGATCTCTTTCCCCTTCCCCCACTATCTTGTACCAGGGTCTTCAGCGGTCTCTCTTACTCTAAGTAATGCAAGGCAAGAAGATTATTCTGCTTAGCATCTTAAGAGGAGGATTCAATAAAATAAGGTTTCTTCGCTTAGTGTTTTTTTTCAGCCAGACAGTGAACGATCAAGCATTGATAGCCAGACACGGATTCCTTTCCGACAGAGTCCTTCTTGACTCTCTTTTCTGACATTTTCAGATGGTCTTTTAAGGCTTGTTTTTAAATGTTTGTCCCGATACCTACAGAAGAGTTCCTTTCTACTTTCTTGACCAGGTGGCTCACCAGACGCGCATTTAAAAGGGAAAAACAATTCAGCAACTCAGTGCAAAAAGAAACTCTTACGAATCAAAATCTAGAAGACATATGGATGCCCATAAGCCACTGCTGACTGCTTTTCAACTGTCCAACATATCTGTTATTGAATTATATTCCATTAGATAACTCAAAAAATCTTATTGGAGTATGATATGAATACATGTATCACACCATTAAAGCAGGGCAAAGTATGTTTTTGGAAAGGTGTATCTATACATGCACAAGTGCATGCGACATACGTGTGTGTGTGTAACACAAATCTATGATATCACGTCTGTATTCACTAATCTAACACGATTAGTTTGGCCCTGCTTGTTTTGCTTGACAAGCAGGCAATGGCATCAATCAAAATTTCTGCCATTCATGTTGCTTTTGCTGTGCCAGTGAGAACCCTGACAGGTTTCTTTCCAGTGGGACTAGAATAGCATCAGGCTTTTGGTATTCTGTAAAGGGTAGAGGGGGAGTTCATTCATATCTGTACACACACAAAACATTAACCTTTACACATTTAATCTGTGACACTTGGGTGAACCATAGATCTTTGAAACTAGGCCTCTCAGGTGCTTGCTTAGGGTTAGGGTTGCCAGATGGTTACAGAAAAAATACTGAACCAAAAAAAACCCCACAAAACCCCTACACCAGGAAAAAGTTTGTTGTTCAAAAAAAAAAAAAAGGACCGAGAGTTAAACAAAAAATAACAAAAACAAAAAAACCACCATGGCCCCTTTAAAAACCACGTGGTGAGGCTTTTTGGCCCTAACAGGCGGCTAGCGGCCGCCTGCCATCTTGCCTCCCTACACCGGGCTGGACAGCTCCCCTGTGGAACCTGGTAAGCACTAGGATTGCCAGGCTGCCTCCGTATTGAGCTGGACAACTCGGGATTTTCGCCTCCTGGCCAGGAAAAAATCAGAAGGTACTGGACATTTTAGGTATCCGGTATTTACTGAATTTTTTTTTTTACTGGACAGGAGGCAAAAATATCGGACTGTCCGGTTCAATACCGGACACCTGGCAACCCTATTTAGAGTATTTCACATTGTCTGGAAAGGAGCAAAATATCAATACGAGAAAAATAATGTATTTGAATTGTAGTGCAATGAAAATGTACTTTTATTTTCCATTGCTCCCTATTGTGCGCTTACTGGAAACTTACCACAAAATAGTAATAAATGTGGTGGTGGTTTTGTATGTGTTAAGTGCTATGAAATCAAAACAAGAGTTGATCTTTATAAGGCAATTTTTTTTACCATCCTCACGGGCCTCCCATGGTATTGAGCTCTAATTCAGCTCCACCCATATTGTAAAGTAGTTTCTCTCTGTCCCAAGACCTGTCATGCAAGGTAAATTTTCTTTATATAGCCCTGGCAGGTTTACATGGTGTTGTAAGGGGCATTTTAAAATAAAAGGGAAATGTAATCATTTAAATGAAGCATGTACATTTTTCAAAAATAGTGTTATTTTTAGGAAGTTAATTTTTATTTTGCTTTTCTTTAGAAGGGGATTGTTAAAATGTTTCCATTTAATAGGTTTTTAGTAAATGTTTAAAAATTTCTTACAGGTTTTGTCATATTGCATCCCTCCCCTGGGCAGGAGATACAACAGTACTTGTAAAAGATTTAAGTGTGGGGTGGGGTGGGGTGTGTGTGTAAAGGCAGGAAGTTGGGGATTTTGGGGTGTGCATGGAGGGCGGCTCAGGGCTGGGGTGATGATGTGGAGGTGCAGGAGTTTGGGATGTGGGAGGCTCAGGGCTTGAGGGGTTTGAGAGCTTCAGTGTTGAATGGGGCGATAAGGGCTCAGGGCAGGGAGCTGGGCCTGGAGATGTGGGGAACTCAGAGCAGGGGCTGGTGGTGTGTTTTTCTAGTGCGTTTGGAAATCATACTGACTCTAAGGCCTTGTTTCATTGGAAGACAGAGGACTTCTGATTAAAGCCCCGGTAGCAGCAGCACCATTTCTTTTCATTTAGGTAGAATGGCCCATAAAGACCTCTGCAGTGTGTATTTAAAAAAAAAAAAAAAAAAAAAAAAAGACAGAAAGTGTGTGTTTGGGGTAGCAAATGACTCAGAGTACCTTTCTTACCTATGGAAAAAAAGAGCTCAGTGTAGCTCAAGTCTTGTGCATCTCACCAACAGACGTTGGTCCAATAAAAGATATTACCTCACCTACCTTCTCTCTCCAATATCTTGAGACTGACATGGCTATAGCTACGCCATTATGCAAAAAGGTCATTTTGCTTTTTGTAAACTAAACAGCTATTGGACTACTCTAAATGGTGAACACTTTCTTTATGACCAGAAATAGATTATTCTCTGGCTTGTTTGGGGAGGGATTGCATAATGAAAATGGTCTGACTATTTTTTTTGGGGGGGGGGGAAGGGGACGCATAGTTTACTGTAGCTTAAAGCAGATAAATGAAGTTGAAGGTGATTATGATGCTGGAGCCTGTGAGATCGTCGCTTAAGGCGCAATTTATCCTTTTCAGGTTGCCATTTAAAATCGTTGCTTATTCCCAAGTTTCCCATGACCGTAAGGCCCTGGTTCTGTAAATTCCTAAGCGGATGTATAACTTCACTTTTGCAAGTTGTCACACAAAAATCAGTGTGCTAGTCACATGAGTGAAGCGACCCATATTCTTAAACATTTGCAGGATTGGGACCTTCATGACCACTTCTTCAGTTAAGAAGATTAATGAGTCTCAGGGGATTTTGTCCATATTATTGTAATACGCACTCTACTGACAGCTGCTTCAGAGCTACTCCTGCCTTAATTTCTAAACTCAGTTTAGTTTTTCTCTTGAACGCGAAAATAGTTTGTCCAAAAAGCTCCTCAGAGAAACTCCTGTGGTGTTAGACCTTAATTTTTTTTTTTTTTTTTAAGAATTGTTGCTTTTTGAGGTGAGGGGTTCTTTTTAATATTTTCATTTGGTGATCAGGGAGGAAACTACAGTAAGCCCATATCTAGTTGACTTAATGCCACATGATTTTGTGGAGGTCTTGTGAATAACTGTTAAAAATGTTTTATTTATATTATTTGTAAAGCAGTGCTTTATCCAGGGGTTCGCCCTTGTGAAGAGACTTTCAGATGAGGCACTGAATTTCTTCTCCACTGGCTATCCTGGTATCTCCTAAAGAATATTTTGTAGTTTGCCCGT
Source organism: Pelochelys cantorii (assembly GCA_032595735.1). NCBI lineage: Eukaryota > Metazoa > Chordata > Testudines > Trionychidae > Pelochelys > Pelochelys cantorii. The sequence goes on from CM064333.1 coordinate 7,407,247, forward strand.
CCTCTGAGACTTTCTTTTATAAGACAGTCTTGTGTGTGAGGCATATTCCTGAGCACAAGTGATTTCCACCTCTACCTGTGCTTTCTCAACAATACCAATATCTACTGAAAATTCAAAAATATGTTACATGAAACCAAATATTTCCTTTTGCAGATGCGTGGGTGGGAGAATGGGAGAGTTGGAAAGCCCCTCTTGGAACATCATAGACGCTGTGCATCTGCAAAAAATGATTTAGACTTCAGTGGCAGAGGCTTCTTTTGGAAGTAAGCTGTTTTGGAAGTAGCTGGATTTTTCTTGAATAGGTTAATTTTGATTTTTCTAAACTTGTGCTTCACAGCAGGCTTTTGTGGGCAATTTCCATATAATGGTGAATGATAGCCTTACTATATAATTTCTAAACAAACCGATAGAGTTCTATAGCGGAGATGACATTCTTTAATCAATTTGGCAGAAAAATTTTGAAAATGCTGCAGGGTATTGCTCTCTACTAATTGCTATAGATTGGTATTTAATATCCATAGAACCCTGTTTAATATCTCTTAAACACTGTTTAATTCAACTAGTGATTTTCAATAAGGGGAAGTGGGAGAATGCATTCTTGGATCAGGAGCCATACTGTTACATTACTTCACAATTGGCTAGATTCCCAAAGAGTTTATCTTGAAATGTGGTATTTTTCCCCTACTGAAAGTGAGATGCAGGACTAGATGGGACATTGTTTCGATCCCTTAGGGTGAATCCCAAGTTCCATTGACATTTGTCGTCTCTGTTTTCGGAAATAATCAAGAATACTGTTTCCTGAAATAAGGTGCCAGACTTAGAGAGACAGTGTCATAGTATTGGAAGTGACCTCTAGAGGTCATCTAATCAGATCATCTAGAGTCAGGACTAAGTATTAATTAGATCATTCCTCTCAGGAGCTTGTCTATTCTTCTCTTATAAGTCTCCAAAGATGGAGGTTCTCCATCCTTCCTAGGCAATTTATTCCAGTGCTTAACCTGTAGTTACTTCAAATCATTCAGTGGTTAGTTCTGCATATGCACTGAACAAGCTGAAGTAACTACAGGGATTCCATTTTTACCCAATGGAATACATGCGAACTGGGGTGAGGAACCTCAGGCCCGGGGGCCAGATGCGGCCCCCAACTTGCCTGGATCCGGCCCCTGAGGCTCAGCATTGGGGAACCCATGCTGGCACTCCAGCCCTCCCAGATACCCGCTCGCAGGACTGGAGCACACAAAATCTACTAGCCTGGGCCCCCTTATGCTCTGGTGTGCCAGGGGAGTATGGAGAGTGTCGTCTTCTCAGTCAGAAGTTTCTCACTTGGCTTCTCACTTGTGTGTGGCCCCCGACTGATTTTTCTGGGGGTCAGTGGTCCCTGACTCAAAAAAGTTTCCCCACCACGATGTAAACTATGGAGGTCATTATTAATAAGGAAGCCCCTTTCTTTTCAGTTTAAAGTGATTTTTTACTCAGAAAGATCCCAGGTTTTACAAAAAGTACTACAGTATTTGGTTTTTTTGCCCTGATTTTCACCATACCTTTTTGTCATTCACATGTGTATATAAAAACTTGTTTCATTAGGAAAATGCAATATGTTAAACAAGATCTATGTATCACAATAATGCACTAGCCAGTGTGTATATGTAAAGCTGCCTGTTGAGGGAAGGCCATATAATAGTTTAGAAGATAAAATAAATCACATTTTGTCATTTTGTGTAGGGTCACAAAAAAATACAGTAGTTCATTGTTATTCTATTAAGGACAAAAATAAAATAAAGTTGACTACCTTGGATTCTATTACTATGTAAAAGCTATTTTAAAACCTCTAACCATCTGCTTAATGGCTGGTAATGTTTCTAATGGTCACTCTTGATAAGATACTTTCAATTTGCTACAGTAATAGTAATCAAACAGCAAAGTGCATTCTAAAGCGATATGACTGAGATTGTTCACCAGTTTCGTGCCAGCAAAGGGGCATTAGTCTTTCATCGAAAAAAATGTAGCTGCTTTAAAAGTTGTGTGTCTTATTCTGAGTCATGTTGAGTATGAAATGCACATATAAGGTGAGTGTTCCTGGTGATACAAATTTATGGCTTTAATTTTTCACTGTTTACGCGTCCAGGTGCTGCTGTTATCATGGCTGTACCCGGAGGTCAGTTTAATTAATATGTGTCCTTTCCTCTTGGATGATATACACTGAATCGTTGTCATCAAGGACCTTACTTCTCTTTGTCCAATCCCAGCAGCTGGTGACAGCTTGGCAAATTAGGAGTTTCTTGGCTTAAAACAGACTAAATTGCAGACAAAACAAGCCATCATCTGAGTAAATACTGTACCTCTGTTTGGCTTCAATGAGAAGAAGGAGATTAGCATGAATACTTAGTGTTCATAATTACTAGTAAGAGGCAAATGGTAGGCTCAGGCTGACTGGAGATTGTTCCATTATATCCAATTAACACCCACTTGATTATTCTTAATTATTTGTGTTGGATGACAGAGGGGTAAAGATGTCATACTTCAAACATACAAATACCATCTGGGTCATCGATACACTGACAATGATCGTATAACATCCTGCTCATTCTTAGAGGCTACTTAATATTTTCTCTGTATAGCTCTTACAGAGGAAATAGCTGCTTTTAGATCTTTTTAATTGCCCCTTGAACATGCTCTCTTAAACATACAGACAGTAATTTTTCTCTCTCTGCAATTTTGACTTCAAAAGAGAATCTACATTTGTACTGTTAAGTTGCTTGAGATAAGAAAGATCCAAATGAGACTAGCATTCTTTCATTAGTAATTTTTCTTTCCCAATAGGCCTTTATAGAAAGGTAACTTGAGATTCAGAGTAGGTAAATGACAGGTAGTGCCATTTTAAAAAATGAGTGGGGAACCTTTTTTGGGTTGGGGGGCTGCTGACCCACAAACAAAATCAGTTGGAGCCACATACAAGTAAGAACCGAAAAAACAAAAACAAACAAAAAACCCTCAACTGAGAAGGCCAAAGAGAGACACTCCCCACATTCCCCTTGCACACCAGAGCAAGGCTAGTAGGTTTTGGGTGCTTCAGCCCCATGGGGGAACAACCCGGGGGGAAGGGAGGAGAGCACTGGAGTTCAAGCATGGTCTCCCCAATGCTGGAGGGAGCTCTGAATCCCAGGGGCCAGATCCAGGCAAGCTGGGAGCAATATCCGGCCCCCGGGCCTTAGATTTCTCACCCTTGTTGTAAAATGTTACATAAATTCTTACGTACTGGTCAGCTTCAGTTTAAAAAAAAAATTAAGACTGAGATTTTCAAATTGAATGGGAATGAAACACCTGATTCCCACTGAAACCTTTGAAAACTCCAGCCTAAAAAATCCAGTGATGTGATGTATGTAAATACTGTTGCCACCTTCTCCTGGTTACTGCTAATGGACTATGGTAGATGACTGAAACTAATACCTAAAAAGTGAGGCCTCTATATGCAATGAGATAATGAAGACCTTTCTCCTTTTTAAGTTCTAATATATATATTTACACAGTGAAGAAATAAGCATTAGAAAGTGTATTGAGGTGAGGAAATTCCTAAGTATACTTAAAGATTTTAATAGGGAATTGAATGTCCTTTGAAATCTCTAATGTAAAAATGGTCTATTTTCAAAGGGTGCACACCATGTTAAAATCACCTTCCAAATAGTGTAAATATATATTTTTATAATGAACAGATATCAGTGAAATGGCATATGGTCATAGGATAATAGGTTCTGTTTGATGGATGCTGAGACAGAGCCAAAATACTCAATTTTAAAGGCGACATTGATTCTATGGCAATATTCTATTACAATTACTTTTATTTCTGATTGTACCAGCTGGTCAATGTAGAAGCTGTCATCTTGTCTGATGGGTACTGGGACTAGAGTGAGAGACACCAGTAATGCACAGCAGTATTCTTGCTCTTAAAAAAAAAAAATAGTATGTTTATGTATGTTAGGCAATTTGGAGTAAAAAATACTGAACCATATTGCCCAATGACCTTGTAAAAATTTCATTGTCATCGAAGTGCAGCACATAGTGGCCGCTCAGACTTTCATAGTGGGAACAGGGGTTGAGTTTGAATCCTTCTGTTTCAAAATCACAGACAATCTACTACTTGAGGTAAAGAAAGATCTCTTGGCAGTATTGGACCTATGACAAAATAAAGCTGTTCTGAGCCTATCCAGTAGATGGCAATGGCCCAGACATACCAGCCAGTTCATTACAGTATTGCTGCAAAGACTTGAAATCATAGTAAGTGATCTCCCCTGCTGGAGTCAGATTATCATGTTTCCGCATTTTGTTCTGCTGTTTTAAATATTTTAAGTGATAGCCATTCCTCTACATATTCCACAGTTTAACAGATCTCACTGTCAGAAGTTTTTCCTTTTTATTGTGAACCTCATTTTCCCCCTTCTTAATATAGTCCCATTGGATTCTAAAATTTTCAGGCTATCTTGTGTTTTGAACAGCCCCAGCACTGTTGGATCTTGTCCCATGACTGGGGCTCCGAGATGCTACCAAAGTACTAATAATACTGATATTTACTCCTAGTTGTGTACTCTTTTGCCACTCAAAAATAAACCGTATTTTCTTCATAATTACATTTCCAATGGGCTGAAGCTGATATTTTTTTTCTGAGGGTGTCAATGAGAGACATCGAAATATCTGGCGCAGATTCCAAGTGGCACAATAATAAATAGAATAGCTAGCATTTTATGTGGCTTACTATAGAACCATGAGGTGTGTTATTGAAACACATTCCCAATGATAATTAGGAAGTACTTTAAAAACCAATTGTCATTGTGATTTTAATTACTGTAACATTTTGTTTTCAACTGCGCATTTTACAGAGCTTACACCTAAAGGGTAAAACAGTGCTTCTTCCATAAATGTGTGCTTTTTAGATGTGCTCAGAATAAATTAAACTCCTGTCGATTGCAGTGGGCAACAAAAAATAAAGTGTTTGTCTTTCTAGACTGTTCTGTCAGCAGTTGTACATGCTCTCTTGAACACTTACTTCAGGATTTACATTGGTGGGTTTCTCATTCTGAGTACAGCACTGAGGACAGGGCATTTTGTAAAGAAAAGGCAATATCAAAGACCTTCTTAAATTCACTATTCCTAGTTGAAAAAAGCATGATGGATTAGACATTCCATCCCATTACTTACAGGTGTTCTTTAAGGGAGTGCTTAGGAAGTTTTACTCAATTAAACTTAAGACATAAGTAATATTCCCAATTCAGAGCAATGGTTTAGAACCTGACTGAATGTCCTTTTTGCTAAGTAATTATTCTGGTTTCCTTACTAAATGTTATTTTATCTATTATGTTTAATAGCCTCTTTCTCTTTGATATGGTAGAATGGTAATAGTGGTTCCTATCACTCAGGCTTATTTTTAAGCTGCCTTTTTTCTGGGGTTTTTTCCACAGTTTTCCACTCAGGCATCGTAGTAGTGTCTTTCCCACCATGTGTGCCCACAGCCCAAATAATAGTCCAAATAGCATATGGGACCTCATGAGTCACTTCTAGACATTTACCTCACTCTTGTATTTCTTCAAAGCACAGTTCTGAGATGATGTGATGCTGCAGGATATGTTTCTTGCCATTAGATACTGCAAGTGATGAATGAATGAGTCTCTCTTTATTCACAATCCTGTACATATTAATTTTGCAATACCCTGAAGTGGCAGCAATTTAGAAAACTAAGCTCCTTGTCCACCCACTATTGTTTCCAATAGGTTTACATAAAATGTGTCTTCCAAACAAACTCTGTATGGGTATACTTTCCTTTTTTCCAAACTTCTTTCTTACGCATTTTTGGCAATACCTAATAAATCCCTTCGGGGGTATAGAGATGCCCCAGGAAACTGATATCCTATAATGGAACTTTTCAGAGCTTCTCTGGTATATTATTTTCCCCAATTGTAGTGCATTGGAGGCATGATAATTTATTGCTAGATTTGAGGATAATTGGCTCAGTTGTCCAATAGCAGGTACCAGTCTTCTGTCCTAATTTACCTTCTCTATGGCAAGTCCTTGTGCTAAAATTCCCATACGAAACTTGTAGTGTTGAAAAATATTCTTGCTTTTCATATAGAAAAGACCCTCTGCTTGACCCAAATAGACTGTAGTGACTTTAAATGAATAGCCAAGAGTGGAGCGAATCTTTCAGTACCCTAGCTGCTGTGTCATTTGGATGGCACAATGAAGCTGAAAACCAAGTGAATCTGGCTACCTGTGGATAATCCCTCATTTTAGTTGATATGGACAATGGAAGGAGACTTGGCTGGAGAACCCCTGCACTCTGGTCTTTAGTTTGTAACATGTTCCTGAAGCTGCTCTAATTTATCCTGCTTGCTAAATGGCCCGAGCAAGCTTTGCCCCTCTCTGCTAAGCTGAGCAGAGCCCTGCTACAAAGGAAGATCTCCATACTTTGTAGAGATCATTTAATAAACTGCAACTTATTCCTAAGAGTTCTTGGGTCTGGAGTTTTAACTTCTTTTAAATCTGCCTGCTAAGTCTTTAGGAAATGGTTGCATAACTTTCCTCACCTTACTGAAAATGCACGTCACTCTTGCAGAGTGTTTTCCGATAAGCAGCCTTACAATTTCAATTGGATATATAGATTTTATAATTTTTGGATTCTTATGATATAAAAGCACACTTAGTCCCCCCCCCAAAAAATCTGTGTTTAATGAAAAATATTTGGAAAGAACTTAGACCTTTTTGTGCCAAGTTGGAATTGTGTGGCAGATTTATCTTATAAATACTTGAAATTAAGGGTTTATCATGGAGATGCTGAAACATACTAAACATTAATAAGTGAGTAGTACTGCAATAAAACATTAACAGGCAACATAAGCTATATAGTTGATGAATACTGCACTGATATTTGAGATGTATACTGTTTTGGAAACTGAGGTAGCTTTAAGCAAAATAATTGTCATTCGTTCTTTTACTTCTGTTAGCAAAGTGTAATGGTTTGACTTAATGCTAATGGCTACTGAACTTTAGGAGATGTGACTTTTGCCATTAATTTTGCTAGCAATTTGATTAAACAACCAATAAAGTTAATAAGGTTATTGAGTAAGAGGGAGTATGCATCTTTTGTAGAAAGAAAAGTGTAAGTTATTTTTAAGTGACATCAGAGATTCATATACGTATGGGGCACACAGGTATACCTAACTGGTTTGAGGACCTAACTTTCAAGAGTTTGAGTTACAAACCACACACAGATAGGGATCCCGGAGGAATCCCTGCCTTTCTCTACATGACCCTAAACCTAACCAACCAACCTCACTTAGGAGCCCCCGTCACCCCTCCTCCAGTATTACCCCTTTTTGCTAGCTTGAGGCTTCCTTGGGAGAAGGTATTTTTAGGGTCTTCCCCTCTCTGGCCCATAGCCAGGCCTGTCCCCCCCCCCCATCATTCCAGTACTTCCAGTAATGGTATGACCTTCCATTCAGAGTCACGCTGGCAGGGGCAGAGCACTGTGTGCTTCAGAACAGCATCCCTTGTCTGTTGCTTGTCAAAACCACATCAGATTTTGGCCTCGCTAGCAGATGAGATGGAGGGGGATGGAAAAACCATCACATGAGTAGTTCAGTGAGCTTTCTGTGCTGAGGAGTGTCAAAGCAGCACAGTAGTCTCTCCAGCCCTCCCACTGACGCAGACGTCTGCCTGCTGCTGTGTTCCTAGCAGGGTAGAACAGGAGTATTCAAAAAAGTCTCTCGCAGGTCTAAACGTGTGGGGTTTTTTTTTGGTCGCTAAAACTGGGTGTTTTTCCTGACAAAAATCGCCTTGTAGTGTGTATGCTCACTGTTTTGCCAACAAAAGGTCGTTTTTGGCAGCAAAACATGCGAGTGTAGACAAGGTCTCAGAGCCAACAGCAGAAAGGACCATGAATAGTCTCCCCGCTGTCTCTCTCAATCTAAATGGGGCCTGCTGGCCTGAGGCCTTCTACGGCACTGAACGGAGCTGTTGTGGGTTTGGGGCAAAAGCTCTGGCTGGCGCACAAGAACTTGGGTGACATCTGTGCACCTTCCAGTGCCCATGCTGCCTTGCTTCCATCCCTCCTCCACGCTGGTTCAAGGCTTCCTCTGTCCTTGGTGCTGAGTGGAGCCGCTGTGCATTCTGACATGTTGAGGGTCCAGGCGATCCCTGCCATATGAGTTGCACGGTTGATATGAAAATGCTGCAGATTAAAGGAAACATTGCTATTCAGATTGGAGTCACACCAAGACAAAGGTGTTTAATTTTTTTTATTTATTGTAAACTGTCACCATCCAGTGTAGAGGCTATATCTGAGCAGCAAAGAGATGCAATATTTTTCTGCCATGGGTATAATTGACTTTCCTCATTGTTGTGAGCCTTCTTATGGGAATGCTATGCAAATCCACATCAAAACTAGAAGACAGATATTTTTTTGACAGCTCGCTCTCTATTAATTTGCATAAACATTTTTGTATGCTTTTATTTACATTGGTTAGCCATAATCGTAGCTCACCAGCTTTGATGTTCATCCACCTTGAAGATTAGAGTTTTCTCTTTAAAAAGCAAACAGTTTTGTGTTGATTTGAATAAGAGATGAAAAAACCTAAGTTCACATTTAAAAAGAGCATACTTGTACACTACAATAGGATGTATTTATTAATTTTAAAGGATTATAAACTGCTAACTTTACTGGGTCTATGATAATTTACACTACCTGAGTATGTGCCCTTGGTTCTGATGCTGATTTTTTTGCCTTACTGGGCAAGTCATTTATATTTCTCAGTGTGTAAAATAGGGGTAATACTTCTCTTCTCTAAGTGCTTTGAGAAATGTGGATGATTTCAAAGCTTGTTGAGAGAGAAATTCTGTAGACTCACATCAAGATTTTTTTGACTAGTGGTTTTGAGTGCTTCAAGATTTGGGTGTCTATTGTGAGACACCTTGAAGGGGTCTAAGCCCAGGTCTACAATAGGGGGCAATTTTGAATTATGGTACAAAACTCCAGTTACATGAATAGTGTAGCTGTAGTTGACGTACCTTGGTTAGTTACCACACCGTCTCCACTGTGAGGGGTTGATGGGAGAAACTGTCCCATCAGTGTCCCTTACTCCTCTCAGTCTGGTAGAGTACTGTAGTTGACAGGAGTATGATCAGCAGTCAATTTAGTGAGATCCCTGGGAGATTGATCCCCGCAATGCCGGTCTCCCACTAAATATAGACAAGGTCTGATTTTTCAGAGGGCGCTCTGTACTTTCTGCAAATCTGGTGTCTCTAGTTGAGCATCCAAAAGCACTCATTAGTCTTGAAAATTGTGGACTTCGTGATTTTTTTACATCATAACCCTTCAGATTGGAATGTTTCTTTTCTGTATTTGTACATGTCTCAGCACAATGAGGCTTCTTTTTGGGTGCTAAAGTAATTAAAAATGTACTGCTACTAAGTGTCCAGAGCAGGGAATAAGCCCTTTTTTAAGAAATAGGAATGGAAACAGCCATAATATTGAGATCATGGGTTGCAGATACTTTTCATGCTTTGTTTTCTCCATGTGCTTACTACTATGAGCTCGTGTATTGAGAAACTGGGCAAACGTGGATATGCTTATAGTATAGTCTATTAATTTGTCTATCAAATCTGAGATGTTTTCCTAGAAACTCCCTTTATATGTAGACCTGAATATAACTTTCTATTGATTATATAATCTTATAAGTCTAAGCAGCTCATAAATATATATTTAAATGTACAGAAACCCTTGCATAGAGTACAGTGAGACAGAAAATCATATTTCACTCATGTGCATATATATCTGTATTTACTGTTACAGGCCCTACATTCACATACTTGAGTAATACCATTTAAGGTTGGTGGGACTACTCCCTTAATTAAGCTTAGTTCCAAAGTTTTGTAGGTTCCAGGGCTATGTATGCTATATCTTTCCAACTGCTTATATTTAGTCCATGAAGTACCAACATACTTTTTCAAGGCAGAGCATGGGGATTATGCATACAATTTGTATTAATACTAAATTTGAAAGCAAATAAACAAAACAAAAAACCCAACAATGAGGAGTTCTGTGGCACTTTAAAGACTAACATTTATTTGGGCATAAGCTTTCAGGGGTAAAAACCACTTCATCAGATGCATGGAGCGGAAATCTGACAAAGTGGTTTTTATCCATGAACCCTTACGCCCAAATAAATCTGTTAGTCTTTATCTGCCAAAACAACAGAGTCCTGTGGCACCGTAAAGACTAATACAGCCACGCCTCTGAGACTAAATTTCTATTCATGCTACTCCAAAAATGTCTGAGCAATGTCTACCATTAAGCAAGAGAGAGCAGACTGAAAATGCAGGCCTTGGTCTTTTTGCCTCTGTATTTAAGAGCTTATCAAAGTGTAGGTAAAATTATGCTCTATTGTACGTAGATAAGATTCAGCTAGAGTTTTTTGACTGTCAGCCATAGCTCTGAATTCTTGGCATGTGGGGATTTAACTCAAACCTATTCTAACATTTTTTTTCTCATTATGCTAACAAAATCATATTGTTATAGCTTACATGAAACCCATTTCCTTATACATTGAATTCTCATTGTGAGAATAAAAAGACACGTGACTTGTTTAATTTATTTTTGCAAAATAAATTAGGACAACATTTTTGGGGGGAAGATGACATCGGTGTATCTTCTGTAACAGCTTTTATCATTACCACTGCTTTTCCAAATAATACAACTTGTGACAAATGGGAGCATTAATTACAGTTAACAGAGCAATATAATGTGAAGTGTTCATGTTTAAAAAAAGCCACCCAATCAGTGAGATTACATCTTACACTAAGCTTCAAGTCAAAGTTCAAAAGTCAGAAATCAAATGCCATCAGTTATCAAATTATGTTAATGATTCTAATGAAAGCTTCTGGTATTTTGCTCAACACTGTGTTACTATTATGGTAACTAATAGGACAAGAAAAGCTGATGGCCATGAATAAATTAAAACTGACTGCTGGAGTTTCAATTTTTTTATATTTGACATTCTGTTTAGTCACCCAGAGTTTTCATGTAGTGCTCTCATTTTTTCCATCAGGCATCAGAACGGAGCAGAGTGTATATTTTAATCATATTAGCACACACAAAAGTACTTTCACATAATATTAAGATTGTGATATAAACCGACAAAAGCAAAGAAAATCATAGTGAAAGCTGACACTTTGTCACAAATCTTTACCATTGTGTCTGACTTGTGCAGCACTTACTAGATGCAGTGACCTGCAGCATTTATATAATAATCTGACAATTGAAGGGAATATTGGCATTCTGTTTTATTAATTTAAATTTACATGATTGTGTTATCACAGGAATTTACTGTTCATAATTGCAAGGGACTGGTAGCACTAGCAAGAGCCTTAGTATTTTAAGGTGCTGTCCAGACTGCCTGAAACAGATTTGGGTTACACTTTGCTTGTGATTCAAAGTCCATTGAAATGAGTGAAAAGAGCCCCCTATTGCTGACTTTAGTGGGCTTTGCATCCAACCACTAAAGCCTAAGATGATGTATTTTTTTTCTTGCAGTTCAAAGTATCTGCTGAGTAGTTATGCCTAGTTGTATATGGTTCTGAAGTGTAGGCAAATGGAAGATCCCAACTAACTATAAAACTTGTTTTCACTTATGAACTCGGGATTTAAGTTTTAGCTTTTAAGAAAGTTGTGTTAAGAATCCCCCTGCTTCTGCCCACCTTCACATTGTGTGTTTTGGATTTGAGGGTTTGTGTGAAAGTCTTTACATGTTCATCTATTTTGATCTTTGCAGTTTTTTAAGCAGCACATTAGCAGCAGCATAATAAAAGCCTTCATAGAATTGACAGAACACATTATAACAGTCTTTCTTCTCTTACCTATAGTAAATATATATTTAGAAAATTTTTGAAATGTGGTGGTCTGTATCTATTCCAGTAGGGAATACACGAGTCAAGGTGCATCCGGTGGGTTCATTTGCATCTTGCCCAAACCTTGGTGCTATTTAGTAAGCAAATCATTTTATTAATTTTTATGTTTGTAGATGAAATGGCATAATATGTTGTTAATGAAGAGCAAACAATGGTGTAAAAAGGATGTAAATATGGAGGACATGGTAGGCAGACTGACGGGTCCAACAGGATGAAGGAGTACTGGCGTACTTTTGCAAAAGCTGGCTGTCGTCAAACTCTTCCACAAAGTGGCTGCAAGGCCAATTGTAATTAGATTAGTGATTGACTGAAGTAAATCAGGTAGGGTACGTCTAGACTACAAGCCTCTTTCAAAAGAGATCATCTAAACACCCACGAGAGTTTCAAAAAAGCGATTTGCTTTTTCAAAAGAGAGCACCCAGGCAATCTGGATGCTCTCTTTCGAAAAAGCCTTGTTTGCGTTCAAGAACACTTTTAAAGAGCTCTTTCAAAAAAAGGTGTTCTTCCTGGTAAACCTAGATTTACCAATTTTTGGAAAAACCGCCACCTTCTTTCGATTTAATTTTGAAAGAACACGACAGCAGTCAAGATGCAGGTGAAGTTTTTTCGGAAAAAGGCCACTTTTTTTCGAAAAAAGTCGATAGTCTAGACACACCTGTACTGATGACTTTTTGTGACTTATAAAAGCTGCCCACGTTCATCAGCAGACTGGGGAAACATGGGGAAATGGGGGTGCTGATTGACTAACATTCCCCATGCAGGGCCATGTGAGCTCTCTTTTAGCTCCCTCCTGAATTAGGAAGGTGACAGATGCTGTGGGTTTAGTGGTTGCCCCTTTAAAGGACCAGAATGGATTTTTTTTCTCCTGTTGGCCATTTGGCAGAGGAACAGGGAGTATTTTGCTCCCTTCACAGCATGTGCAAGCCACAGTAGGTGAAGTAGGAACTTGCATGGTACTTAGAAGGGGTATTGGGTTGGTGGTATTAGCATGTCACAGCTAGTGCCCAGTTTCCAGTGCATGCAAGAGAATAAAATAAACGGTTCCAAGAAGTTATATGGTAAAGAGCCCTGGCATCAGTTGAAAGTTTTATAGCAAGGATCTGATTCCTCTCCCTGTTCCTCTCAATCTTCAGTCATCTTCTAGTGAAGTTGATGGCCTCTGAAGTTTCCCCCTCTTCGTTATCTTCTGAGAGTGCTTCCTTGACAACTCTCCTCCCTACAGTTACAAGATTCGTTGGCAGCCCAGAAGGCATGAGGCAAATGTGGCAAAAGTGAGGGGAGAAGTTGTCCCATAGCACAGTGGTTCTCAACCAGGGGTCCTGGACTCAGTGTGGGGGACATGAACAGATTTCAAGGGGTTGCCAAGTAGGGCCAGTGTCACTTTTACTGGGGTCTAGGGCAGTAACCTGGAGCCCAAGTACATGGGGCTGAAGTGTGGGGTCCTGAGCCCTGCCATCTGGGGCTAAAGACAAAGTCTAAGCAACTTAGCTTTGTGGGGGCCCCTGCAGCCAGGGGAGAGGGAGGGGGGCACTCAAGCAATTGCATTGCCTGCTATCCCTAACCCCAGCCCTGGCTTTTATAAATAGAAAACCAATTGTTGTGGCATGGGTGGGCTGTGGAGTTTTTATAGCCAGTTTGAGAAGCCCTTCCATAATATGTTGTATGGAGGAGGGGACTACATCTTCACCATTTGTCCTTTTGGAGCAAGGTGTAGGGGAGACAATTTTTTGTCCCACCCTCTTCACCTCAAAAAGAGGGGTGTAGAGCAGGAAAGTGGGACACTTCTCCTAATACTTTTCCAGTTGGATTTTCAATGTAATGTTCAGGGAAAGTATTTGGAAAGATTGTCAAAACATCCAGGCCCAACCATTAGTTGAACTAATGCTGGAAATTCTTTGTCATCAGTGGAAACATTTAACTATCACTTAGCCAAGGAAATCCATCGTTTCTTAAATTCAGAGTTCATTGGCAAAACTTACATGGGGATGGTCTGGTGTGGTTTGAAGACTGACTCTCAACTTTGCATTTTGTTAAGCTTAGGCCCTTATCCTGCTGTGAGCTCTGTATATATGAACCCCAGTGGTTACAGGTGGTTCAGGGCATTTGATGACACAGATCAAGGTCTGAGCTGAGTGGTTTGCAAGCATATTCAATGCTAGTGTTTTTAATGTGTTTAATATGTACACGTGTGGGCTTGTATATAAAAATATTTTACCTAAACAGTAGCTGGTAAATAAGACTTTTTAGTATCTGTATTGTGTTTTATTCCTGCCACAACAGGGGCTCAAAAAATGAATGTGTCAGTAAAGGATTTGACAGTGTGTTACGACAGTCATCAATCCAGCAAGCCCTGTAGCCATAAATAAGCTTCATACAGTGCCACACTAAAGAGGACAGTTTCTCTTCTGCAGGACATTGAAAATGTCACAGCCAGGAAATTGTTTGTCCCTGTCGCCACGACAACGCCACCGGCATTTATCATTAACTTTCACACCGAGATTTTAATCAGTGCTCTTTGTGGCGTAAGACGGAGTCAACATCAGCCCAAATTTTCAAAGCCGTTATTCTAATTATGACGAGAAGCTATAGATTGATGAGCTTAGTTTTCTGCGAGGACTGGTGGCAGTTAATTCCTGTGACCTGTGTGCCTCCAGAAGTCCTTTTTCGAGATGGAGTCTTGAAAGTTCGATTATTAGTGACAGGTTGTAAGTGAGAAGAAGCTTATCTCTCCAGAGAGTGTTGATAACTTGAGACAAGGTTTAACTAGGAAGTAGTGAGACAGTAGATGGCAAAAAAAAAGTGCCTTCTCTATCTGCAGAAAGCACATGGGGATGAGAAAATAGAGACAACCACAATTTCACAAGTTGTAAATTCTGGTAGCATTTTGTTGTAAATTCTGGTGGCTCCTGTTTTTCTCAGCTATCTGATAATGTGTGAAAATATTTGTCGCACTGCTTTGCAGGCATGAGTGCACAGTGCTTTTTAGGCAAGCATTAAACATTCAAAGCCTCAGTGAATGCAGTTCCATCAGGTTTAGAAGTCCCTGAAAAATAAATAAGAATAAAAAAAGCTTTTTTTAATGTAAAAGAAAATAAGGATGATATTGATGCTGTTACTGTAGCTTTTTCTTTGAATAGCTAGCACAGGTGAACAAATGTTACTGCTTATTTGTTACTTGCAGACAGTATGCTCAGAGCTGTTCAAGCTGAAGAAGACAACACATTTTTTGCTCTGAGGAACCTGCGTTCTGAAAGGGTGGATTATCCGAACCACAGAGGAAGCACAGAGAAGAATTCTATCTTAGAGCATTTTGTGCTTATTTAATTTGGATGTGGACTGCTGCTGTTATTTTTGGAGATTGGGACTGGCATTTGTGGAAGAGGTAGTTTTAGAAGAGGGAGTTTGAAAGAAGACATGTGGATGCCAGCTTATTAAGATTTTGGATTGTTTTTGAGGGTAGAATCATAGAATACTAGAACTGGAAGGGACCTCGAGAGGTCATCGAGTCCAGTCCCCTACCCTCACGGCAGGATCAAGCACTGTCTAGACCAGGGGTGGCCAACCCATTACAAATGAAGAGCCAAAATAGTGGTGGATACAGCGCAAAGAGCCAAGGGAAAAAAATTGTTGAGCAGCAAAAAAGCTGCCACCCTTTTAAGAGCAGATCAGGCATTGCCCTTTGAAGGCAGGCATTTTGAAGTCTGCACGGGATGCCGCGACTCCGGCTCTCTTGCTTTCAGACAGAAACACACTGCCCCTTTCAGAGCTGCGAGGTGTGGGAGCTGCAATTTTTTCTTTGAAGAGCCGCATGCGGCTCACGAGCTGCGGGTTGGCTACCCCTGGTCTAGACAATCCCTAGTAGATGTCTGTCTAACTTGCTGTTAAATATCTCCAGAGATGGAGATTCCACAGCCGCCCTAGGCAATTTATTCCAGTGTTTAACCACCCTGACAGCTAGGAAGCTTTTCCGAAATTGCAGCGTAGCCCTCCCTTGCTGCAGTTAAAGCCCATTGCTTCTTGTCCTAGCCTCAGAGGCCAAGGAGAACAGTTTTTCTCCCTCCTTGTAACATTTTAGGTACTTAAGAAGGGATAACGTGGAGAAGACAGGAGAGGAAGAAAGATATGAGACAGGATTCATTAGTGGAGTGAAGGTTGATTAAGTCTCACAGTATCCTCAGTAGACGGGTAAGCATCATTAGGCTCATTTTTCAAGAGATAAATTGAGAGACAGTGGATATCTTCACATTACAATTATGTACCTGTAATGCCAGCTGACTCAGGATCGTGGTGCTTGGGCTACAGAGCTGTTTAAATGAGGTGTAGATATTTGGGCTCAGGGACTCCGTGTGGAGTTAGGGCCCCAGAGCCTGGGCTCCAGCCCAAGCATAAACCTCTACACTTCAATTAAGCAGCCCAATAAGCGTAAATCTGCTGGCACAGGTGAGCCACAGGGGCCTAATTGCAGTGTTGACCTATCTAGAGGGGTTCAGTGAGCTCTTGCAGGTCACCCAGTGAGTCAGTGGCAAAGCCAGAAATAAAACCCTGCCAACTGCATCCTGAGTTAAATGCTCTACACAGAGGTGGGATACCTCTCTGCTAGTTAAGCCTGTTTTAGACTCCAGTTTTTGTTAGGCATTGGAGCCGCACTCTCAGCCGCACTAATTGTGTAATACCCAGTGGTCGGAAGTTGCTCTAGCCCACCTCTCCTTGCTAACTCTCTTAACAGCCCTGGATTATCTCTCTGAAGAAAGGGAGGTACTGGCATGGAATCCTACTGGAGTCTTGTATGAGAGCTCTCCTCAGGAGAGGTGAGAGAGTGCTCCAAATTACCCTATGTCAGAGAAGGAAAGTTGTTGGAGTGACTCTGTTTACACCCTTAGAGGATCCTAAGTTTTAACCCAGTAGTCAGTGGTCTTGAAGATGGTCTTCTCATCTGTTTCTAGGAGAACCTAGGCCAAAAGTCTCTACGATGCCTGGACCTAAAGTTCTTAAGGCATCAGAAAGAACCCAGTCCTGGAGTAGCACCGGGGAGGGGGAAGGGTCAGAGGATCTTTCAGCTTGTTTTAGAATAGGAGCAGACAGGAGCAAGCATCACTTAAAACCCTAATGTAATGGGATGATGGATTTGTCCCATTCTGGGGGATCAGTAGATCAAAGTGCTAGGTCTCCATTACTGAGGGACATGATTATGGAAGTGGTTGATCATGTTCACACTATGAATATTCACCCAGGTCTAACTAAAATGCTAGACGCCTTTCTTAATATACTTGGAACTCACAAGTAACACCAGAAAAGAGTTGTTTGGGGGCAGTCTTTCCTTTGGCGGTTCCATTGCTATGATCAGGAGTTCTAGGTGGGAATGTCTCTGGCACACACCAGAATTACATTGCATCATTAACTACTACTTCTTCAAATTAAGGCCTAATCTACCAAGTTTGGTCACCAAAAACTGCCTTCCCCGGGAGACTTTTTTTCTTCTCCCCTCCTTTTTATTATTGACAAGGAGCCAGTCTAGACACTGCTGCTGGTTTTGTTGACAGAATTGCCTTTCACCAGTATCCCCTGCCCTGATGCCTCTGCTCAGTGTTTTGCAATCTTTGCTCCCCTGCAGGCATGTGCCCCTCTTCTTTCAAAGCTCTGGGAAATATCTGAGAGCTGTGTGTGCTGTTCCATTGGGGAACCAAGAGCAAATTATTGGATTGCTCCTGTTCTGCCGGCACTAGGAACACAGCGGCAGGCAGACTACTTTTGAAGGAAGAGGGGGACAGACTGCTGTGCTGCGTTGTCATACCTCAGCATGGAAAAATTACAGAGCTACTTACAATGCCGCTTTTAGTACCTGAGGATGCTGTGGGAGAACTTGGAGGGAATCCGAAGACATCCAGTGGTCAGCTCCACCTTCCCACAGCACTACACTGGGGGATACATACCCACAGCACATTGCTCACACTGTCAATGATGGTGCCCTCAATGTGGATGTGATTTTTGTTTGGTTGAGCATTGGGTGTCAACCTAAGTTTTGTTGATACAATGTGATCATGCAGACAAGGCCTCATGCTTAGTGAATTATCAGTTACTTGAAACTAAGCTTAACTTAAATTTATTTCCTGTACAAAGAAATGAATCCTTTGACGCTGTTTCAGTATAAACCAACAGTAGCAGCTATAGCTGTCCATGTTCTTGCATTATGCCTTTCACTGTGGCATCTGGATATCTTAAACATTTCTGAAAGTGAATAGAGATCTCACGATCCCTTTCCTTTTCCAGTATCATGGGCACACTCCATGATGGGCACCATTGCCTTTTATTTCTTAATTAGATTAATGTGAACACATTCCTTATGGAGAAAAGGGGGAGTATGCATCTTTACCCTCTTTGAATAGCCTTTTGTCTTTTTAAATTTCCCAACAAAATATGGGAATTTAATTTTCCCAAGAGCCGCTTTCCATCTCAAGGCAACTTAGAGCTTTACAATAGCATTCGAAGATTACCTCTGCTGCTGAGTTTACTAGTACTTGCAGTCTGTTAAGAGAAATTACAACATGTAACTCTCAAAGGTGACCTGAAAGGATTTTTTTTTTCTATATTGGGCTTGTGTGCTGTTTCTTTGTTTCTGATTAGGCTTGGCAGAATTTGATTTTTTTTTAAATAATTTGTACAATAATATTCACATTTATTGGAAACATTTTTTTTATTTGTATTAGGCCTGTCACGATTAAAAAATAACTGGTAGCTTCTTTGCATTTTATCAGAGCCGCAGCAAAAATATTCCTAAAATGAACAAATGTATGCTTGGTCATCATTCCAGACTGCTGTAACATGAAATATATGGTAGGATGGTAAACAGAGAGCAGAGATATTCAATTCTCCTCCAAAAGTTCAGTTATAAATTGAATTAATGCATTATTTTTTAACGTGTGTCATCAGCATGGAAGCATGTCCTCTGGAATGGGGGCAGAAGCACGAAAGGGCATATGAATGTTTAGCATATCTGGCATGTAAATACCTTGCATTGCTGGCTACTACAGAGCCATAAAAACTTGTTTGTCTTAGCGAATGGCTGAACAAGAAGTGATACTCACTAAAGTTTTACTTGGATTTATTTTTTGAGTACAGTTATGTAAGAAAATAAATCAACATTTGTAAATTGCCCTTTCACGATAGAGATTGCACAACAGAATTTGTATGAGGTGAATTGAAAGTACTATTTCTTGGGTTTTTTTACAGTGAAAATGTTTGTAATAAAAATGCGAGCGCTGTATACTTGGTATTCAGTGTTGTAGTTGAAATCAGTATATTTGAAAATGTAGAAAACTTGAAATTTTAACTAATATTCTATTGTTTAATTGTGCGATTAAAATTGTGATCAAGATTAATTATTTTGAGGTAATTGCATGAATTGACTTCAATTAATTGACTGCCCTAATTTTTATCAACTTAAATTTTCACAATTATAGGAAATTTTATGGGGAGGTGTTAAGTCATAATAATAACTTTTATTAATAAGGTCAGTAGACGAGATTCAAAAAGCTAAGCTAAGCTTTTAAACTCCTATAACAAAATTGTCAACATCAAGTGGCAAAATATTCAAAGTAAATGTTCTTAAATAAATGCTAAGTTCTCAAGCAGCCTTTTGCTTTGCTTATCTGTACATTTTGACTATTTATGGTTTCTCTGGTGCTACTTGTGGCTTGCCTATCTGCAATGTGCTGTATTGGGAGTAAATCCTCAATGTAGAGACGGCCAAGTTGTCCAGTCTTCTGAGGTCTTCTCTGCAAGAGTGGACAGAACCTGACTTTCTAATGTATCAAAACAGAGGGGAAAAAACCGTTCTTGTTGGCAGGGAAAACCCTCGCTCTTTAGGCCAATTGTGTTCCATAAATAAACAAAAGGGACATTCACATAAACAGTGAAAAATGTACTTAAAATGAAAATAGATAACATTAATGAGAGAGGTTCTTTATGTCAAGAAACAATACTGTGAGCCCTAACCTTTTCAGTTCATTACAGCTAGATGATTTACCCAAAAAAGACTTCCGATTTCACTCCAGTGGAACATTCAAAATCTTTCACTGGTAACTAGCTATTTCATAGTATGCTGTGCTTTTGCAGAAGCATGGCAACTGGACTTTAGAATCTTGTGTAAACATAGACACACCCATTTTCCTGGTGGGTATGGTTTTCATAGGATATATTGGAAATAGCGTTGTTAGATGTTTTTTGTACAAAGTGGATTACTGCACATTGTAGTAAATTCTTTGTCCCAAACTTTAATCTGTAGAACTGAAAGTTGTTGTAACCAGTGGAGCTCTTCGACAATTTTTTAAATGCCTGCCTGTCCTTGTTAATTAGAAGTGTACATATTGGGAAATTAACTATGAAATACTAAAAATGATAAATTATTCCTTATTTGAAAGTATAAATTAAAGGTTTAGTGTATATAAAATTTGTCATGTTTAATTGCAAGTTCAATTAAAATTCAGGGTAATGATGATTTATACAGGTTTCTGTGTAATTTGATATTCATTAGCTTAGCCAGACACATGCTGATATTAGCTCGTTAATTATGTTTCCTTTTGTTGAAAGCAGCCTTGTGAAAGCAATCTGCTCAAAGTTTTCTAAACTCATTCTGCTAAATGAATATTTGGCAGCTGCTCATGTTATTGAGATGGTCACTGTGGCTTCATTTCATTCATATATGACATCAATCATACCTACTGTATGACAAGTAAGGGTTTCTCATTACAAACCTATTTGTGAAGGTTATGCTTGACATTAAAGAACTATTGCATGGGAACGTGATGTTACTTTTGTCTTTACAGTAACATTAGTGTTTAGCCACAGTGCCTATACCTCCTATTAAGCATAGTCAAAATGCTTAATACTGCAATATGTGGTGGTAATCTGGAAAGGGAATGGGGAAAGTAGCTCTAAAGTTGACTCCAATGCAAGTAATCCTTGTGGGTATATTTAGTGCCAAGTACAGCTTAGTTTCCTTTTGTTGATACAGGTTGCACCTCTCTAGTCTGACACCTTCGTGCGGTGCCAAACCAGAGATTTTGCCGGGCCCCCGAGGTCAATATTGTGTAGCAGCATTATCAACACTTCCACTGCTTACTGGTCTGCTAGAAGACATTTAGGGGTAAACACAGCACAGAACACTGAGAGCCAGGACTGGAAGCTGTAAACAAACTTTATGGGATACTGGGAAATTTGGCCACACCCATAAGTGGACATTTGGCTCGCTAAAATCATGCTGGACCACGGATGTTGGCAGATCAGAGTGTGCTGGATTAGAGAGGTTCACCTTGTCCTAGAAGATGGGCAAGGCTTCCGGTTATGATTAAACTACAATACTCGGCCTGATATGGGTATATTTGGAGGTTGACTGATACTCTCAAGAGTGACATTATGGTGACCGACAATGAGTAATTTGGGTGTTCATGCTGCATCAGATAGTTGAGAGAGGATTAGATCATCACATGATAACTGGCCAATTCTTTGGCAGGTAGGGGAAAGGAAAATACATTTATTTGAGCAGGAGCTTTGTTTTTGACATCCCTGATCTTAAAGTAAATAACTGTAGATTAGTCAAGGGTTCAAAGGGTTTAGCAATTTAAAAATCAAAATCACTAGATAATTCGTCAAAAAATATTTAAGGTAAAATGACTGTTTAAGAAAAAAACATTACAGCTTTGCAAAGTCTGATTTTGAGATGTGTGATCCATTCTTGTCTTGGTTTCCTTAATGTGAACACAAGTCAATTGTATAGATTGAGCATGAGTAGGGAGGTCGTAAGACGGGGTTTGTTCTCTCTCTGATTTCTGATCATCATTGCAGTTGTGTGTTAATTCTCCCACCTCACCAGAACACTGCTCCATTTGAGGCTGTCAGCTGGGACTATTCCCTTCAGCTTTGTTGAACTATTCAATCTTCCGTTGACTGAGATGTGGAAAAGTTGCCTTCTAGGGGTGCGTCTAGACTACATCCCTTTTTCGGTAAAGGGATGTAAATTAGGCATGTTGATATTGCAAATGAAGCCGGGATTTGAATTTCCTGCACTTCATTTGCATAATGGCGGCCATCGCTTTCTTTGAAACGGCTTTTTTGGGAAGAAAAAAAAAAAAACCCCACCCCGGCAGTTTAGATGGGGACCTTTTGAAAATAAAACTCTTTTTCAAAAGATCCTGTAAACCTCATTTTTTGAGGAGTACAGGATCTTTCAAAAAAGCGTTTTATTTTTTAAAAGATCCCTGTTTAAACTGCCGTTTTTTAACAAAAAAGCCCCATTTTGGGGGGGGGAGGGCGAAGCGGCGGCTGCCATTATGCAAATGAAGTGTGGGAAATTCAAATCCCAGCTTCATTTGCAATATCGACGTGCCTAATTTACATCCTTTTACCAAAAAAGGGATGTAGTCTAGATACACCCTAGGAGTATGGGAAACACAGCCATGGCATGCAGATTATCTGCCAGAGCCAAGCTAGGGTAACCTCATGGGGTTCATCTCTGGGTAGCAGGTAGGGTTGACTGCAAGACAGGCTCTCCCTTAGCTTTTTTGTAATAACTAAAGAACACTCTTGGCTTTATTCCTTCGTGTTTACTACTATATCAATTCTTCACTTATTCGTAATGTGGGTGGTCTGGTGGATAAAGCATGGTCTTGAGTTTCCCAAGTTCTCTTACAGGCTCTGCCTCTTGTGGCTGCGTGACCTGTAGCAAACCACTTCACATCTCTGTGGTTCACTTGCTCCATTTGAACCATGACAATAACAACACTTATCTATAATAACCAACAGAAAGTCAGCTGGCCTAGGTGAGTCTTGGAGTGTGGGGCTGTGGTGAGCTCCCTCTACATTTCTTTATTCCCTGCTGAAGTTATTCTTCGGAACTCTAACATTCTTTATTCCCTCAAATCCAGTTGGAGAGCTCTCTGGTCTTTCAGTGTAGGCAAAACAGGCTGCAAGAGCAAATGTTTCCATTTTCAATAAGCACTTTGAGAGCTTCGCTTCTTAATTAAGCACTGACTGTGCATTACCTCTCTCCTGGAGTATGTGGGGTTTCACACTAACAAATCATAAATCTGAAAAGAAAGCTCACTGAGTCACTGCCCTGACTTGAAGAGGAGTATTAAACACACTCAGATGTTTGTGTTGCTCAATAACTGGCAAACCACCATCACTACTAGCCAGTACAGCTTCATGCATCTTCTGTTGTTTTCCTTGGCACAATTTATGCCCCGTCAACCACAGGTTACTCTTCCAGCTGACTGCCTCCTTTCTTGTGAGCTAGCATGGAGGTAGTGAAAGCCTTCTGACAAGCCTATTCATAATGCTGACTGCTTTTTGGTGGTGTAGCCAGGAAGGTTACACAGCTAGGTGTTGCATATCTGTAGGCAGAGTGCTAGCTTAGGTTTAGGAGAAAAGCAGAAGGTAAGAAGTGTAGATGGTGGAACAGGATTTCAGAGGAGGAAATAGGACTATGAGGACAACATTTTTAAAGGGGAAAAATCTTGTTGTGGTGGCGAATATCTCCTGATGCCCCCCTGGAATGGCTAGCTTCATTTATGTTTTGTTTTGTTTTATTTTAATTGTGAAATATCCACTTTGAAAATGAAAGTGACCTGTTTTCTGCAGTTGTACAGTCACACTGATGGCATTAAGTTGACTGTTCCAGTCCAACAGGAGGACATATCACTGTGGAATATACATGTAGGGCGAGAAACTGATGATCGATAGGCCAAATGTAGACATAGGCAATTATTTTTCCAATCCAATAATTATTTTTTTCCCTTTGATTTTTGCATGCCTATTAGGCAGCAGAGTATGATATTTATATGGTTTGCAATACAAATGTCATAAAACTGAGAGGCATAGTAAGTGAGGTCATGTTTTTCACTGGACCTCCTTCTGTAGGTGAAAGAGACAAGCTGTTGAGGTATATGGAGATCTTCAGGCTCAAAAAAAAATCAGACACACACACACACATCAGGTGGGACAGAAGGGTCCCCACATGTTTAAAAAATGGTGTGGGCAATTAACCCCTCTGCAATTGGAGGGCAAAAAAGGGTTGCTGGGGTACAGATTTGTTATGAGCCAGAAAGTCAGTATCCCTGTTGAGTCCATGATTTTTAGAGTTTAGCAGAGTTGTGAATTTAAGCTCTCAGGCTCAGCTTTTCATTAATAATGCATACGTACATTTTTCCTTTTACCTTATGACACACATGGTAGCAGCTAGGTGGTGCACTGTCCCCCTTGTGCTCCTGCCAAAATTTTGATTGCTAAATGGGATGCTCTCTCATGTCAATCTCTCTGTTCCTCTGGGTGGCCTTCCCTGCATCCCCTGACATCTCAGGCACCAGTCACCTATGCCTTTCACTGTCAAAAGATGATCCAATTAAATTGTTAACCTCATTCATTACACAAATATTTTGCACAGTTCCAAATATATACTGTGTCCTTAGTGTTCAAGTGCAGTACAGGTTGAACCTCTGTAGTCCGGCACCCTTGGGACCTGGCCGGTGCCAAACCAGAGAATTTGCTGGACCATGGGAGGTCAATATTGTCTAGCAGCATTACAAACCCTTCCAAAGATTTGTAGGGGTAAATGAGAGCTAAATAACAGCACAGAACACTGAGAGCCAGGACTGGTAGCTGTAAACAGTCTTTGAGATCATGGGAAACTTGGTCACACCAGTGATAAGTGGACCTCTGGCTAACTAAAATCATGCTGGACCATTCTAGAGGGGCTCAACCTGTATATAAAATGAGTGCTTCTGCATCACTTTATATATACACCATGTAAATTCTCTCTAAATTAGGGGTGGGGGAAACAGGCAGAATGCAACTCTTGTTCAGCTCCAGAGCAAAGTTTTTGACCAGGATCATTCAACTCCAGAGTTGTGTTCTTGGCATTGGTGCATAATAGCTGTGCTTACAGTTTGGGATATAATTTTAAACCTTTGCAGGAATTCATCACAAATGTCTTTATAAACTCAGCTACATCTCTTTGTTAGCTCTACTTCTAAAGTTTATAAAGGGTGTTAGATTTCCTTTGTTTGCTACCTCTGTGTCTTAGATAACACAGGAATGAATGTTATAGTTGTAGACAAAGTGCTTTTACCTTGATTTAAAACAGTCGCTTGAAAACCTATTTGGATGCTTGCATACTTGTTGAAAGAAGCAAAGTCAGTATCTGAGTGGCGATGAGGTGGATTTAGGTGGGTATATTTCGAGAGGAAAAAATAATTTAGATTTAGAATTTTTTTAACTAACGATTGTACGAGTTTTTTTCTGCTGTTATGATACTATGTTACAGACAAAATCAACTTCAATTCATTTTTATAGTACAAATACAGAATAGTAGAATGTAATTTGGCAGGTTATTTCAAAACTGGTGTTTGGTGGCTTTTTCTGGATTCTAGCAGTTGAATAGAACTAGTTTTATTATGAATGTTTTTCCCAGTGCTTCATTTGATTAAATGTTTAAATATATAAGTACATTAATTCTTCCCAGACATTAGTATATAACTATCTTTATGGATCATTGAGGACAATTTTTGTCAAAATGGCTAGATCTGTATTTTTATTAATTGTAATTAGTGTGAACATATTTTTAGCACCCAATCTTTAGCTTGATTCCCTTGTAAGACTTCTAGTGGTCCCATTTTCAAGACAAAAGATTTAAAAAAAAATGCATTTTGTACAAATGTTGTCAAAATGAATTCTTCCAGACCTAAACTCGCAGATAATATCTTACAACCTGTGCACTGTGTATACTCTGTTGTTTTTCTTCCTAATGTGAGTTCATTTGCCTGATGGTGATGGACGTGTTCTGGGAAGAACCTACCAATATTAAATGCCCCCTGAAACCATTTCTGTTTAAGGTGCTGTTCTGCTACAAAAACGACTCTCTGAAAATGCTTTTTTGTGGAGCCCCATGTTTGTTGTCAGCAAATGTCAGACATATTGTCATCACTGCAAGTTTAATCTAGTATCAGAGTGTCAGATTCAATTCTCTCCTCCTCATACATCATCAATGGTGGTAAAGAATCTGCTGGCCTGTTTCTGCCCTTCCTCTGTGCAATTCAGTTAATTTGCAGTTAATTCAAGTATGAGCTACATTAAAATACACTTTTCAGGACAGGGACCGTGCTGTCTTCTGTTTTTGGGAAGTCCGTAGCGCATGTGTATTGCTACAATTTGAATATCTATATCTATATCAAAAATGAAATAGCTGTCCTTCTGTCTGTGCAAGAACTCCCCCTAAACAGTAACCGCTAGAGCCATCAAATTTCTCACTCCTCCCCACCACTTCACCTGGAATGTGGGGATTCTCCCCTCCCCCTCGCTTCCTCACAGGGCCTGGTTTCCCAGCAAGGGTTCCCTCCTCCCTTCCAACCACCCGTGCCAATTCACCCAGGGCTTGGGGATTCCTCCCCTGCCTACAGGGACCTGAACACCCTCCCTTTGCCCCGCTGCTCAACATGGGATATGGAGATTCCGCCTCCCTCCCCTTCATGGGGCCAGGACCTGGCCTCTTTCCTTCCCTCTCCTTGCCACTTTTCATTTTAGTTCCCAACAACCCCAACCAACCATTTCTTGAGTTACACGCCCGAGCAATGCCAGGTAAATCTGTTAGTAATAAATAATGACAATCAGTCTCCCCTAGATATGCGGCTTATTCTGTGTTAATGATGTAGCTGGTTTGATATTTTCCAAAATAAGGAAAGAAGATTTGACTTGGAATATACACACAATCAATCCTGTTGGGCAAGTCTGTGTCCTTTTTACTTTTCAGAGTAGAATGGGACTTCACCATCTGTTCAACAGCATGTTGAGTGGTGAAGATGAAGCGGTAGTTGAGGTTTCCTAATCAAAGAATGCAAAATATTTGAGAGAACATTGCAAAACCAGGTTTGTATCTTCACAGGCATCAAACTGGGTGGTGCCCGCTCAGATTGCATGCAGATTTAATCTTTGGAGGTGTGAATGATTCTTTCCCTCCCCCCCCCCCCCCCCCACCATTCATTATGTCAGTTCTCTCTCTTGTCATGGAAAAAAGCCTGGGGACTTATTTTTTGCATTGGTGAATCAGCTGAACCAGGTTAATATAGCAATTTGCATAGGTTATTATGGGGATATTGGAATAATATGTGTGGAAATAAATAACTCTTGGCCAGTAGCATTTTCAATAAAGTTTAGTGGGTGAGAGAGAGAGAGAACCTATTTCATTTCAAAATGTCACTGTTTCTTGTCTCTAAAGGGATGCCACATTTGAGGGAAACACATCTGCCTCTCGTGTATAGCATACTGTACAGAGTGGTAACTCAAGTTCATTCTGCTTTTCTGAATCTTGAAAATGCATATTCATTAATTTTCATGCATAGCAAAAGGTACCATCCCCATGATGGTAAAGAATAGCAACAGTTGTATGGAAACACCTAAAAATCACCACAGGCATAAAAGAAAGTTCTTAATCTAAAGTTGCAACTGCATACAAATGATTGCTTGTTGAGCAAGAACTTGTCAGCTTTTTATTGCAATACATTATTTGGTAATAGTTTTAAAATTATTTATAGAATGAAATCTCAGCTGCCTTGAAGACCATCGTTTAATCTGTTGTCTATGATTCTCATTAGCTTTTTTAGCCTAAGGCTTTATGAAAAGAATCAAGATTTGACAATATTTCCAAGATGGAGCACTATATAAAATTTTTGTCAAGGGACTTGTTGACCTTATGTGAAGTCACCTTGTTGAGAAGCTTTCCATATTATGGTAGCAGTTGCTATGGCAGTTATGTAAACCTAGCAACAGTCACTGTTTATTGGTACTGTATATTTCATGAGTTTGCCCTGTAAATGAGAGAATTAGCTTATTGCACAGGTGATAACTAATGTACAGAAATGTTATCTATAATCCATGCAACCCCTCCAGTTCTGTAGGAGGATGGTGTGTGGTGTTTATGGACAAAGGTCGGTATGAATATGCATGTGCGTGAACATGCATACTACTGATTGTCATTGAAAATATGATCGTTTTATGTGAAAATGGTAACTGACTTGCCACAGATATTCTCAGCATTTCTGAATCTCAAATGTAAACTATCAGAGTATGTTGCAACAAATACTGGGGTACTTTAAATTTCTATTTTTGAGACTCTGTGTGCACGCACACATACACACACACACTTGTGCTGGTTGTATAATATTTCTTGTTATTTGTTACCCGTGCTCAGGTGATGTGGTAACCCTTCCCATTTTTTTCACTTTAAGCCCTACAGCCGTTCAGATTCAATAAAACCTCAGAAGTCTTGCCGGGCTATGGTCTGGATATGTTCAGCCTAGAACAACACTTCTGGAATTTCCTGGTCCTTTTATTTCTGGCAATGCTCTTGGGAAAGGTAGGCTTGAGCAAGCTTTGATTGCTATCTGTCTGTTTGGCTGACTCAGCAGCACACGGATACTCTAACTTAAAGGAGAACTCACAATCCTACCATTCCCCTCCCCATCTCCATCAGGAAAACAACCATTCAGCCAGAAAGATCCACTCCCAGAAATTCATCACAGTCACTTCAGAAGTTTGATTTTCAGGTGGCACTAGAATTGATGGTGTTGAGGGCAGAGACTTGGAGCATTGAATCTTTATATGGTTAAGTGAGTTAAGCAAAACAGCTGGCTCTGAGAAGTCTCTCTCTCTTTAACAGCTAGAAAATAGGATAAATGAGAGAGGAAAAAGGCAGGCTCAATTTAAGGTGGGCAAAATTATTTTTAACCCTTATAACAACCACCACCTCAAACCCTACACTAATTAGTTAATACTATGTGAACCACGTGTATAGATGTATTTCGGTGTATAGTTTTGAAATAGTCATCATGCTGATACAATTTTGAAGATCACCCATTGAAAAGAGATTGAATGGACACTCTTTGAGAGTGCAGATGTTAATGTATGTAGTAGAATAGAGCTTACCAAATTGTAGATATCTAAGGTAAGTACAAGGAGAACAAACGAGATGTATCTAGCTTATATTAAATGGGTTGGTTCTTGAGGTAGTCCAGTTGTATAGGACGATTGCCAGTTCATAATCCCAGTGGACTGCTTGGGTCGCACACAGATCTGTGACCTTTTCCATTACATTGCATCCATTCAAACAAAAGTCTGTGGAGATTTTCCAACACTGAACAATGTCCTTTTGTACATTGGGCAATATTTATGATACAGTATATTCTTTGCTCCAACACCTGGTGGTAGTGGAGGTCAATCTGTTTCTTCACTTCTCCAGGTGGGTATAGTAGTTTTAAGAATGCCTGATAGAGATCTTGTAGGCATGTGCCTCTGTCTGAGGTATTGGAGGCAATGCGGTTGGATCTTAGGGCTTGGCTGTAAATAATGGATCGTGTGGTGTGTTCTGGATGAAAGCTGTACGTAGGTAAATGCGTACAGTGGTCAGTAGGTTTCCAGTATAGGATGGTGTTTGTGACCATCACTTATTTGCACTGTAGTGTCCAGGAAATGGACCTCTTGAGTGGAATTGTCCAGGTTGGGATTGCCGGTGGGGTGAGCTGCAACGCAAGAAAGCTCATGCCTTAATAAAATTGTTTGTTGCTCTGTTTCAGCAAAAACAAGGAGTCTCGTGGCTCCTTAAAGGCTAACACAGGTACCTCTGAAAAAATGTCACCACAAACAAACCATGCCTAAACGTGTTCTTTTGCATCCTGGTTAGTGACCAGATATGCTGTGGCAAAAATGTATTTGGACTACGCTGGACCAGTTATGGGTTCTTTGGTGGGGATTTTGTCATGTTTTACATATAGTGTGAAAGAGCAAAAGATTCAATCATTGTTTTTAACCATTCATTTAGGAAGAATTACTTGAAAATTTGGGTAGCTGGGTAAAGAGCATACTGGCAAGATGAATAGAGGGAGAAACTAATTCTTTGTTTTTTTTAATTGTGTCTATTTGATCTCTTACATGAGTGATATTCCTCAAGAGTGTGTTACTCCTGTAGGGATTTTTTTTTTTAGTCCATTGAGAAATACTCATTGTGGCATAGGACCAAGATGTAGGCCAAGTGGAAATACACCGAAGTGATTTAATAGAAAAGGTAATTCCTATTCAAACTGGATGGTCCCTTATTCATTTCCTCGGATTATCATCAAATTTATGTCACCAGCAAAGGAGCTTTATTGAGTTTCACAGATATATTCCTTTTGCTTTCATTGTCATTAGTTGGCACACTGACATTTTCATATGTGTCTCAGCTAATGCCTCAAAATTACTCCATCTACAAATGTAACAATTGAACAGATAATTTTAATAAGATTCAGCTTGACTTCAGACTGCACTCCTTCCTTTCTTTATAGAATGCAAATTGTAACCTGTTTTTAAAGCCGTGCAATGCAGTGAACTTTAATGGGATTTGACAACATCATATTAAGCACAACAACTACGCATAATGTACCGAAAAATTGGACGTGAAATTGGAAACATAGCTGAGAACAAAGTAAATTTACATGGTTTGGTAGTTTGAATGTCTGATATCATATTCTCTCATGCAAGCTCCATAAAAAGCAAGGGATTTAACAATGGATATCAGCGGAAAGTGCTTTTAAAGTTAAAGCTGATGGATGGCTTGTCAAAAAAAATAATTGCATTGGTTGGAAAGTCGGGATGCGTGCTGAGGGGGAGAGAACAGGATATACAGAGAGGATGATGGGAAGTGACAGTGGTCTGTCAAGAAGCAGTGGCTGCCCAGAGAAGTGTGAAGCCAGAGCTATAAGGTGGCAGAGTAGAACAGGCTGTCAGAGCGGGAAAGTGGCTTTAATACCCTGAAAAGCAAAGGAATCCGCCTGTCAGCCTTGCTCAGCCGTGCTGAAAGAGGAGAAGAACATGGCATAAAGTTAGAGACATTAAACGGGAAAAAAAGAGAGGCCAGGGAAAGCAAAAGGGAGGGGGTGTTGTTGGGGGTGTGGGTGTGTGTGTGTTTTGGTTTTTTTTTAATCCTGACAAATGACAACTTTTAGGTATGTGTTCACTTTTGACTAAACTGAGCTTTTTACAGGTAATGTAAATACAAACTGCTTATAAATAAACAGTGTCAGAGAGTTCATTAGAGGCCTTCTGAAAAAGGGAAAGTAGTACAATGCCTATTTCTGGCATATTTAAATGTATCACATCGCCTTACTTCCATTGTGTGTGAATGGATTCGTCCGTCTCTTCTATGCCATGCGGACATAGATTCAGTGGGGGAATACCTTAGTACATGACCACTTTTTGCAACAGTAAACATTTGGATGACTCGACGTGTAAGCCAAAATTAATTGTTTTTTGAATTTCTCTCTCTTCGGCTATGTCAGTTTGGTATGGGGTGGGTTTTTTTCCAGCATAATTCTTGAGTATGGAGATTAGATTAGTCATCCTACATTCTTTCCATGGACATTGACACTTATATTTAATTTTATTGCATTGTCACACAAAAACATCTCTTTGAAGTTAGATTCCAAACATTTTCTATAAATTTTTCTTTTATGAGAAGAAAAGTTGAAATACAAAGATTTACTCATTAAAGTAGTAAGAATTCTTTTGTGCAACTATCACATGACAGGGTTTTTAAAGAAAAAAAAAGTAATATATTGTCCAGATAGACATGCTTGTAATCACCTGCCAACAAAAAATGCATTTTAAGTGAAAAGATACATATTACAACCTGCAATGAACAGCTCTGTATAGATAGTGACTTTAAGAAAAATACATTTTTCTGCAACCGCGGTTCACATAACTTCTGTGACTATTGGTATGTGCTAATAATAGTATTACTAAACAGGTTTCAGGTACGAACGGCATTAGAAACAGTGCAAAGTGCTCTGTAAAAGATTTCAGTGTGTTGGTTTAACTTTTCTGAATGGAGTACATTATAAATATGTAAATAAAAACCAGATTGGTCGTGTGCACAGACAGATTTATGGGCAGAAGATGTAGGTTGCACATTAAAAAATATTCTGAAGTAAGGTCTGAACATCCTTGACTCCCACTGATTTTAATAGCAGCTGAGAGGGTACAGTAGTGTACAGAAGGAGTCTTCAGGATTTGGCCCATACTTAATAATTATGCGCGTGCCATTTTTTAATGCAGTTTTGCTTTGGGGGATTTGATCTACTGAACTAATCCTGGAAGAAAAGACTGCTTTGAGGCAGCGCTAGGCTCATTAAGCTATGCAAATTGCATAGCTTATTTCGACATAGCCAATTTTTTAAATAGAGCGTTATTCCGGTGTCTTCCTTATTCCTCGTGCAACGAGGTATACAGAAAGCTGGAATAAGCTGCCCGTTATTTCAGAATTATTTCAAAATTAATGGGTGTGCTCTTAAGACACGCACAATGCTATTTTGGATGTCTGTTATCGGACGTTAGCCAGAAATAGCGCTGCTGTGTAGATGTAACCTGAGTGTGGAATCAAAGTGTGTAGCTAGCTCTGAATTGGCAAATGGAAGGGAATGAAAAATGAAAAGATTACATTTTAGGATTATAGATACGTCTGAGTTTTTATGGCAATATTTACTTTGGATTACAGTGGCATGCCACTGTAGTTACGACTTGTAATGTTTTCATTCTCTATTCTTGTTTTTATGTGGTTGTTTTTCTTGCCCTCCTTCTCTTTGGGGACTAAATTAGAAGAATTCTTCTCCACCTACAATCATACTTCTAATGCAGTAATAAACAAGAAATCATTATACCATTATCCAGAACTCCAAAGGACAGAAATTCACATAAGTTTTTGTTTGTTCCAGTACCCCCAAATGCTTCCTTGTATTCTCTTTGCATCTAGATATTGCTGGAGTTTTCAAATAAGAGACGATTTCAAAAATAAATAATCTTTATTCACATGTTTCTTTCATGTTCAATGCTGGTCCAGTTGGATACATTGCAATATTCATACACTAAGCAAATGAATGAATGATAAAGCTTTCCACTGGGCAGCGTGAAAAAACCCTATTTCTACAGCATTGGAATAACTGTACTCACCTGCCCAATAAAATGCCTTGTTCTTGCCCTTCTTTGGTGTGCAGAAAGGCTGAATGTGAATGAATCCATGTGGCAGTGTGCTACATATGCTAGGCACAATGGAGTATCTTATGGGGTGGAATTTCAACTTTCACTCCATATTTCTTTGCTCCTAGTCTTCAAAACGCATCTGTACTATTGTTTGAAATATAGTATTCTGAAGATGAATAGGCTTTGTGGTTTGCAAGTAATATAGCAATGTGTCACTTTGTGGTTCCAATAGGGTCACTGTTTTTTTTTTGGGGGGGGGGGGGGTTTGGTCTTACTTTTTTTTATTTTGTTTTTACATTTAAGTAAGATTGCTGCTGTTATCTGTAAATCTATTGCTTGGGCACAAGTGGGATTACATGATAAGATTTAAAGAAGCAGCTGTATTTTATTCTTTTCTCAGGAAAATAACCTCTTACCTAGTGTAGCTAAAAATACATTTAAAAAAGACGACTACATTTGGCAACAAAGCTTCTGCCTTTATTACCTCAGCAGTGTCTGAATAAAGTGTCTTATTAAGTAAGATATAAGGGCAATGAAAGAGGAGAGTAAGTCAAATTAGTTGACATCTAAAGCTTGGAGCATCATAGATAGTGTGGATAGTAGCTGTTTAGTAAAATGGATTTAATGCTTAATATAAATGCTGATCTCTAGGTGGCTGTATTTTGGTAACTCAGAAATGCTGGCTTCCAAAACAGCACGACAAAGAAATGTTTTCCTCAGGTTTTACACCATAGTAATCAATGGGAAAATTGACTTGGGCCCCAATAACAACCTAATTGTACAATATTTAAGAGAGTGGCGAGACACGAAGGAGGGGTATATTGTTCACAATGTTATTGACCATCAAAACAAACTGGGAAAATATTTATTTATTATACTTTGTTGGCATCACTGGGCATGTGTTCACCCTGCCTACTATTAATCAGCATATCCTGAACCAGGTGGGCACACAACACTGGCTGAGTGTCAATCAGCCAACAACTTCAGTTAGTGTCCTAGAGAAGAAATGCCTGAAATATATTTTTGGGTGGAAATGTTGCATTCGTTGTCAGCCTGTGGTGAAATCAACTCATTTTTTTGACCAAATTCTCTCTTCTGCATGGAAATTGCACATAAAGGGCAGGAAAAGCGAATCCAGAGTAACCATGAAATGATCATTTTGAGGAGATGGAACATGATTCGTCCCCCGTGAGCTGGGCAGAGAGCTGGTCTCTCATACCCACGAGACACCTGGGATTTTCATGGGGCTCATGCACTGGTATATGCTCGAATGAGAGGCTGTGTGGGTCCTTCCAGGGCATTCATCATCATACTATGAGAGCATCTCACAATCATTGATGGTTTTATCCTCTCAACACTTTTTGTGGGTAGGAAAATACTGTCACTATTTTACAGCTAGGAAATGGAAAAGTAGGTGTTATGCCTACAATCACTCAAGAAATCTATGTCTGAGCCGGAAATGTAACCCAGAGCGCTTGAATCTCAATCCAGTGCTCTGTCTACTAGACTTATCTTTCTAATCCTGGTTACTCTTCATCAGTTTTGGTTCAGTTCAATCAAAACACTTCATTTGGATTTCGACCATTTTCATTAAAGAAAAGTTGTATCATAATTAGCTTAACTGTCAAACAGTCATTTCAAACCAGAAAATGATTGGTTCCATTTCAGAAATGTTGAAATGGGATATTTCAAGAATGTCTATTTGCAGATTTTCTGTAAGCAGAGGAACTTGCTGAAACAGATCATTTCCCTTTAAACATTTTGATTTAGTCACTTTGGTTGAAAGTTTACTTCTAAAATGCTTGTGGATTTGAGAGAGAAAAGGCTAGTGTGAAGAATAGCCATTTCCCCTGGTCCTGATTTCTTCCTGTCCAGCCACATTACTTTAAGAACAAGAGAATCCCAAGTATGAGGGACTTTCCAAAGGAGGGATGAATAATACCATACAATATTTTTGTTAAACTTAAAAAAAACAACAAATAGTCTGGTAGCATTTTAAAGACTAACAAAACATGTAGATGGTATCATGAGCTTTCGTGGGCACAGCTCACTTCTTTTTGTTGTAGCTCAAATTGGACTAGTGTCATAGGTAATAATCTGCATTTTTATTTCTACCAAACTCCTCGGGACTTTTTGGAACGGTACAAATACTCCCTGTATTAAAAATCCAGGATTTTTTCCCGTAAACTTTTGAGATTCCGTTGGTCTCTTTGCTACCAATGCTAGATATGCTGTTGGTAGTAATGTGTATCAGCTGTATAGCAGGAAGACATGCCTGTGCCCCTAAGAATATCCGAGTGCCAGAAAGTAAGGGGCTCATCTGAGTTGGCCGGTTGAGTGGATGCTCGGGTAGTGAGCTTCAGGTGACCTGGCCAATTGAGTGTGTCCAATTCAATTATGTCATCATCAGTATTGAATAGGAATTGTTTAAGTTATCATTTGAATCCCAGTATCACATTCCTCATTAATAGCCCTGCATGGTGTCCTTATGGTAACCCCCCCCCCCCCCCCAAGGGTTTACTATACAAACATAAATAAGGGCTAAAATGTGTTTGAACTTACCACGTCGGGGGAGTGAGTAAACGAGTTTTATTTCAGACACAGAAAAGGCCAACACCTCCATCCAGGTGCGATCACAAACCATTGGCAACTACAGTTAAGTGGTCATATGTTGGCATTTCAGGGGTCATGGGGAAAGCACCAGTGAGGAAGAAGCATGAAGCTTTTCCATCAGACTCCAGGATACCTTTCTTTACAGTAGGGGTATTGGTCTTTGAAAACAGTACATTTTAGAAAGTTCACTGGCCTCTAAAAGAGAGAGGTGAAAGATGACTTGATTTTTTTACCCAAGATGGCAAATGAATATTGTGCATGATCCTGACCAAGAAGGGATAACCCATCTTGGTAGAAGGAGATGCCGTAAGATTCTTACCTTGAACCAAGACTGTAGTTATGTTAGGTCTGAGACACTAGAGAGCTTAGCTTGTAACTATTGCTGAATTTATCCCCTACACGTGAATTCACTGAAATGGTCTCTTTTGGGTTCAATAAACTTGTTTTACTTTTGTTTTAAATCAACCCAGTGCTGTGTTGAATTTGAAGTGATGATTAATTCCAGTTAAAACAAGCTGATGTGGTTTTTGTCTCCTTAAAGGAACAGCAGGTCTCCTCATTTCTCTGACTGTTCCAGGAGTGAGCTGGGTATTGTAGGGCAGGCAGTTTGGGGGAATCTTGGGACAAAGGGTGTGTTGGGGTTACTTGGCTAGTAGCAATCAAGGTGCTGGAGTCAAAAGTTACTGACTGAGCGCTGCTCAAGGCACGGGCATGCTGTGTGCATGCTTGTCTGTTGGCTGAGAGCGGGGAGAAAGAGAGGTAGAGCAGCAAACCTCCAGGGTTACAGGAGAAGTGGTGTCACAGCTCTGTTGTCTGAACTGAAGCCCAGAATGTGATAATGGTTTAGTTTTTGAGGGAGTTTAATGGGTAAATATAATATCCATAGAAAAGAGGTGGACAGAAACCCATGAGCCTGTAGTTGTAGAAAATCAGGCGTAGGGAATGTCTGCTGATGTAAACAGAGGGACACTTTTTTTTTCCAGAGGGCCATTAACATTTGGAATTCTCTCCCCCACTAACTCTGGGAGCAAAATCAACCGTATCAAGGCTCAAGACAAAAGGGGCAGGAACTGAGAGACTCAGATAAGACCTTTAACTTGGCTCCTCTTTTGTCACATGAAAAAGTTTGGACAAATCAGCATATTTGGGATTGAAAAGCAATTTGCTTCCTAGCTGTCTGATTGGGACATCGGGACACATAATGGGGAGGGTTATGTTCATAAAGACAAAGGCGAGAGTAAGGCCTCGCAAAAAGTTACCTTCAGCTACAGTGGGTCAACCATTGAAGGGCCTGAGTCTTCCTATTAACTTACTACTTCTAATTCCAACCTCTTTGTCCTCTAATGACAAGAAGAAAAAGCCATGCCTTGCTCATGAGGAAAGAAAACTAGATTCAGAAGTACATAACGCAGGGTTTTGAAGCTTCTTGAAATGGACGGTGTTATGTTGATGGCATACACAGTGGAAAACTGGATTAAAAATACTCTTGGCGGAAGGTTGCGACAGAACACGACTTTATTTCTTAGAATTCAGAATAACAACACACAAGAACCCCAAAACAGAGAGGATCAAGGCAGGCTGCTTCTGAAAACAGAGGTACAATTCACTCTGCCTTAATCATAGGTTGTCTGTCTTCGGACATACTGCTACTGGGCTCTGATGGCAGGCTTACCTGCAGAGTGCTTTAGTCTGCAAACAGGCCCAGGAAACCCCTCTCAAAATTGAATGTGATAAATCACAATTTTAATACAGTTGTTGGGATTGAAAAGCTGTCCGCGACAGACAGCAGTGCTGAATAACTGCCCAGATCACCTCCAAGAGAAAACATACAAAAGTAGGAGAAAATGCATAGAATTAGATCACACATTTTTTTTATATTAAGGACATTGCAATCAAGAATGGGAAGATGGATCCATTAAATGTTAATGAGATGGAGATTTGCATTGTGCATAAAACTATCAACTGGAGGAGGCCAGGCATGTGTCTTCAGTGATGGTTTATAAATTTTGGCTTTTCTGCCTTGGAAGTGTGCTTTATATTAACTACCTCTGCCTTGGGTCTGGTCTAACTTGTCTATCCAACCTTCTGAATTAACACCACTCAGTTTATATATCTCCTGCTCCTTTCCATTTTATAGGAGTATGCTTGTGTTCAGCATAACACAGCATTTTGTTACTTTGTCGCATTCATTTTCACTAGTGAAAAACTGTATTTATTAGAAGAGCCTGAACTGTGAATGATTTAGGCCCAAACTTTCTTGTAGTACAGGAATGCTCAAAACAGGGGTTCTGGTTTAATTTTTTTATCATGCCAGTAATGGCCTGCAACGTTTGTGTTTGGCCCATCTTTATGGTAAAAGAGCAGGTTTATAATTGGAAAGAACGGATGCTTGAAAAGAAAGACTAGTTGTCTTGTGTGGACATTGCTGATAAACTAATTTTTTCACAACATCATCTGATAATGGCAAAAGCAAATTATAAGTGTCATTTGGATGGACTGTCTCTAATGTTGGCATGGGGGACTGAAACCCCAGTGCTTCTACTCACCTAAATGCATCTGTATAGCTACATAAAAGAGCAGAAACTAACTTCCTCTTCTTTATTGAACAAGTCATGTCCTGAAGGCTTCAGTAAGTCACTCTGAACCAATGTTCTGCTTAGAAACTGTTTTTATTGTAATATAACTTTATATTACTTATATCTTGTCAAAAAGGTCAAGCAATTTATTACTATTTCTGTTCCAGTTATGTGCTTTTTTAAAAACACAGAAGTAACTCTTCCAGAGGCCCTTGGTAACCAAACTAAATCTGGGCTGGTAGCAGGCTTTGTCTTGTCCAATTTCTTCTGATTTTCCTCCCTTCATCCCCCTTTGCTCTCCCTCCCTCCACTGGCAAAACATCTACACATACACCCCCTTCTCGGAACGTGGTATTTCCCTCAACCAAATGAGCTCTAAAGACACAAGGGCATTGAAAAATTTAAAACTGGCCAAGACGGATGGCAAAAAACACCATGCATAAATAATTTTTTTTTTTTTTTTTTTTAAAGAACAATGATTGTGTGGTTGAAGACCTGGCTGAATAAGTGTGTCAGGTACTGATTGGAAGAATGATAAATGGAGTGACCTAACAAAGGATTGACTTCTCCAAAAGACAGGCCCTTTTTAATGGATGGAAAAGGAGGAAGCCTCATTTAGAAGGGAAAGGCTGTTGGCAGTGCAGATATGACAAAGGGGAAGTCGACAACCATTGATTTACGTTCGGGAATGACAGTTGAAAAATTCAACAATAATCATGACAAATGAGAAGCGATGCAGTCAGAGGAAAAAATGCCAATACGTTAAGCCTGAGAAGAAATGCCAAGGTCATAGGGAAAGGTTTCCAAACTTCTGCTTTTGACAGCCCTAATGGAAATATTGGAAAAGATGGGGTGCAGGTTAAAAGGTATGGTTTGGAGTGAGGGATTGTAGGTGATGCTAATTAGTGTCCGTTATTTAAAGGGAGGTCGTGTGTGTTACTTACGCTGTTGCTGAGGCACACTGACCATTAACAGACTCTGGGAACCTTCCGGTGTGACTTTGCTTCTTCTGGAATGGTTGAAATAAAACAAATTAATACCAGGATCGGGGAAAAAAAACTTGTATTTATTTGTGACTATCCATGTGGTAGTTGACTAAATAAAGCAGCTGTGCAGGTTTTCCTCTGGCCTAAAAACTATTATATAACTTGCTGGGGGGTGGGGGCGGGACACATGAGAATGCTAGGAGATAAGAACGTGTAGGGTTTAGATAGACTATTACATCAGATCTGGAAAAAAATTCTCATAATCGAGGAAAATTATCATAGTTTCATAGATGCAAATACATATGCACACACACACACACACACACACACGTGTACTAGTGCAGAAGAGCTGTTTTAAAATATTTTCAGTAGTCTAGGAAATTGCAGAACAACCTTTGTTTTTATTTTCAGCTTATTCAAGCAGTATTTGTTAAATGAATGCCCTACATAAATAAAAACCATTTTAGTCTAGAGCATATTGCCTCCCCAGAATCACAATATAACTTTCAAAATTACAGCATGCAGAGAAAAATGTTACAAGGAATTGTTTGGTTTGTTGTTTCTGGTCATAGATGTCATGAGCTGCTTAGGTCTCTGTTCAAATGGAGAACTGGGAAAACAGTGTTAGCAAGTGAAATGTGAACCCATTGTAGAGCCTAAAAAATGGGTAGGAAAGTAATGAATAATAATAATAAATAAAAAAAAATTAGGCAATAGGAAGTGGCATGAATTACCTTGTAAATGTATCTTAATTTGCAAATATTTCATTCTATCACTGGAAAATTATTTCATCCTCATCCAACAAAACTCCCTTTAGGTAGGACTGAAAAGAGAAGTTCTCTAATTAGATGGCATGATCAGGTTTATAACAGCTCATTATCAGAGTACCTTTTTTTCAAATTAAATTGATTTCAGTATCTTGAGTCTTAAAGGATTAACCCTTCTTGTTCTGGTACTAATTGTACACACTGATTGTAATTTCAGCTTGCATGCAGTAAAAATGGATCACACACTTAAAAACAAATGTTAAATGCTGCATTGTCAAATGCTGTCTAGGCTTCATCAGTTAAGACACCTTTTAAACTTTAGAAATTCAGCAAAAAAGCAAGGTTACAAATGGCTGAGACCTGTTATTCAAGATAATCTTGGATCTATAATAGCTTCTCACAACTCCACTTACACCCAGGGCTGTAAAGCAGGTATATAAGGAAACTAGTCTCTTTAGATTAAACATTTTCTAATCAGCTTTATCACTCATATCTGAATTTATCTTATTTCAAGAAAATGCCAATATATTAGCAGGCATATATGATACACAAGGTGACCCTACCAACTTAATGACATAATACATTATCCTTAATGAAGTCAATATCTTGTCTTTTAGCTGTCTGTCTATTGGGGCGATTAATTGCAGTGTCATTAAAGTTAGCTCTCTTTTCATTTGAGCTTGACAAGTCGCATAAAACTAATGTTCTTAGTTATCAGCCACTGGAATAGGATGGAGGATAGAGGAAATTGTAGGACAAATAAGGGGGTACTGCAACAGCTAACATGAAGGAATTTTTCCAATGACTGTTTCCCAAGGCTTCTATTGCCAACAATCCACTAATAGTTAAAATGTTAGGCGCAGTTAGAATTATCCAGTTTGGGGTTTTGCTTCTGTGCATGAAGCTTAGATTAGATCATAATGAACAGTGAAGTATCAAAGGCCATTGCATTATTAAAACTTCAGGGCTGAAAAATCTGCAGAAACAGCACCTTGAGTGAAGTTAAATAAGATGACTTAGCCTAAATTAATGCAATAAACAATATAAAAATATATATTGTTATCCCTCTATAAAATTTCTCATTTTTTTCCCAGGAGGGCAAAATAAATACAAAGTGCTTTAGGAAACTAATTTTATATAAAATCATGTGTTAAAATAGCCACAATAAGCCAATATTAGCCTCCAGTGAGGTTACGTATGTAGCACTGGTGTCCAGTGCTAATTGTAGAAGAAAAGCATCACTCCCTGCCTTCCCCCTACCTCTGAAACTACAAGACAGGATGGCTGTAATTTACAGTGTGTTATCTTTGTCTATAGCGGCAAGATGATATGAAGTAAATCAAGGTACGAGTAATGAAAGACTGAAAATTTATTCCTTGGAGCACACTTTAAAGTGTAGTATCTGTTATAGTGGCACTGCCTGAAGACCCTGAAATGAGACTTGGATGAAGGGCAATAAAGAAGCATAGAGGCTCATGTTAATGTTGTTTGTCTGAGGTTAGTAATTGGGTTCCACTGATGAGTTGTGTGAAGACAAAGTGAGAATTCTAGCAAGTATTGTAAATCTTACATTGTTGGAACAAGAAGCAATCCTAACAAATATTGATCCTGCCTGTGCCCAGAGGCGAGGAAGAAAGCAGCATGCTGCTGAGCCAGTGTTGTTTCAATAGCACCAATTACCTTAGTGAAGCTGGTGCTCTGCATGAAATCCCACCAGGCTCACAAATTGTGAATTATCAATGATTAGGGTTTTTAGATGGAGCCCCCAAAACCATGCTAGGTTACCTTTTGGTATCAATTATCCTTTTAGTCCTAAAACCATATTTCTTTAAAGCCCTTATTTTCAGTTATTAAAATGCTCCAGGTAGGTGCAGGTATAGCTGTACTATTTGGGGTTTTTCTTCTTCCCTTTTTTTTCTGTGGGAAAAAGACATTTCAAAAGAGCTGAGACTATTTTTGGCAACATTTACTGAACCTTTGACTAAAATTAACTCATTCATTTTCTCTGATTCACATTAGCGACTATCAAATGCCTAAATAAATGGTGGAGAGGCAGTTTTAAAAAGCTGCAGGGTTTTCGTATTACTTGTGTGCCTGAACCTTGTCCATTTTTACGCTAAATTCTGTTTTAATGTTACTTTTGTTCAATAATATACACACTCCATTAGGTCCTGTGATTTTTCTTCTAAGTGAAGTTCGTGCCACGTTGTGTGCATGGATATGAGAGAAATGCACTATTGCTTTATTATATGTATGATACTATAGCCTAGATGTGTATCTGACACTGCCTACCCCTTGTGCTAGGCACTGTATGGACGCATAATAAGAAACAGTCCCTGCCCTGAGGAGCTTGCAGTCTGAATAGAGGAGACAAAGAGCAGGAGGTGAAACTGAGGCAAAATTTGCCCAGTTTCACAGACTCCCAGTCTAGTGTACTATGCAGTGGGCAACTTTGCATTATTTTTACAGTACATATTATTTACTTACAGTAAGTTTAGTTGAACGTTATAGGAGAAATATTTCATGAGTCTGTACTGCATTGTTCAACCCTAAAGTGACATATTCAGTCAACTTTTTTACCTGAAAACATTTATTTAATTGACATTTAGAACACAAAAACGTAAGGATGGCTATTCTGGGTCAGACCAAAGGTCCATCTAGTCCAGTATTCTGTCTGCTGACAGTGGCCGGCCAATACCAGATGCCCCAGAGGGAGGGTACATAACAGGTAATCCTCACGTGATCCCTCTCGTGTCATCTATTTCCAGACCAACAGAAGCTAGGGATACTAGTCCTAACCATCCTGGCTAATAGCCATTGATGGACCTAACCTCCATGAATCTATCTAGCTCTTTTTTTGCGCATTGTCAAGGTCCTAGTCTTTACAACATCCTCTGGCAAGGAGTTCCACAGGTCAACCATGTGCTGAATGAAGAAAAACTTCCTTTTGTTTGTTTTAAACCTGCTGCCTATTAATTTCATTTGGTGACCCTAGTTCTTACGTTGTCAGAATAAGTAAATAACTTTTCCTTATTCACTTTTTCCACACCAGTCATGATTTTATTGACCTCTATCATATTCCCCCTTAGTCTCCTCCTTTCTAAGCTGAAAAGTCCAAGTCTTTTTAATTTCTCTTCATATGGGACCCATTCCAAACTCCTAATCATTTTTGTTGCCCTTTTCTGAACCTTTTCCAATGCCAATATATCCTTTTTGAGATGAGGCATCCACATCTGTATGCAGTATTCAAGATGTGGGCATACCAGGGTTTTATATAGAGACAGGTATATTTTCCTAATTGCCAGGTAGTAAGTATTGTTCCCTTGATCAGCTACCATCGCCACTACTGTAATCTATTTACCTGGGAGAAACCCTGCATAAAAATGGAGTTGTGTGGTCGGTTTTATGTATGTGGGGGCTACATGTTGAATTGTTCTCTGTGGTATTGCAAATACTTAACTTCTAGTGTAGAAAGTATAACCCCACTTTCAGTGATTTCACATAAAGCATGGCTGAGTCCTTTTTTTTTCTTGGGTCTTACAGACATGTGTTCTGTTCTGATGTTTGAGCTTTTTGCCTGGTATACCATAACATTTAAACCATTTTAAACATCAATTTAAGGGATCTAAGGACTGTTGGACGGGGAGAATCAGTGCATGCCTGGCAACCATTTTCAGCAATGGGTCATTTTCCAGTTATCAAGGAGGCCTTAATGGGAAGACAGTGAGAAGGTGAACCAAAAAAAGAAGCCGTATAAACACAACTTGAGATGGAGGAAGAGGTGATATAAAGGACAATATAAGTTAGTTCTTGAATTGCATCTTCAACTTTACTAAAACTGGATCTTGACAGATTATAAGGCATCCAGAGATGACTGTTCTTAACCACAAAGAGTTTTATTTGGGCAAGAGCTGGAGGCCAGCTAGTACAGAATGTAACTGGCTATTTAAGCAAGATTCTGCTGCTTAGCACTCAGAGCGAAAGCCAAAGCCATAGGCAGAGAAGCCCTGTTGGAGAGAATTGGGTTCCAAGTCACCTTGAAAAGTGCCCAAATGCAGAAAAAAATGCCAGAGCAGAGCCACTTGTTTGGGTAGGTAAACTTGTGACTCCACCATTTGAGTAACATGGTGAGGCAGCAGACACATCTATATAGTACTCATACTGTATACGTGAGAGATATAAAATATGGGGGGGGGGGTGTATATATGTATAGAGAGAAAGAAAGAACATTCAAATGTGTTGTGATTGGCCATGACTTTGAAAATTGACTCCTAGTTGGCTGTAATACTTGAAGCTGCATGGCAACTGAGGGCTTTATTTCTGCTAGTCTCACCTTTTCCAACCAAGGAAGAATTCTCTTTGATGTCATGCTTCTAAAAAATACGTATTTGCTGTGCATGTGCAGAAATTTTAGTTACTCTTGGCTAAACCTCTGTTTCAAAAATCCTTGGGTCATGTGATCCTCAGAAGCAATCAGCCCTGGAGCAGCAAGCCAATAGCAGTCCCTGCGGTTTCTATTTTGGTTTTAAAAGAAAGCATGTTTGGACTTGTTCACCCTTGGATTTGGTGGTTTGCAGCGTGTCTCTTGGTGACCTCTTTGTGGGCAATAAGTGGCCTGCAGTCCAGAACACGGTTGGCCAGGATTAGCTCCTAGCAGGCCGCCAGACACTTCATTTACCTGTGCATCTGCAGGTGCACCTACTTGGCCCATGCTGCTTCCTGCAGCCCCCAGTGACTGGAAATGGTGAACCACGGCCCTGGGGAACTACAAGCGGCTGTAACTGTGGGTGCGTAGGCAAATAGTGTCTGGCAGCCTGCCAGGAGCTAACCCACGTGAACCATATCTGGCCTGTGGGCCACTTATTGCCCACCCTGAGCTAAGCCAATATCTGTGATCCTACTATAGTGATGCTGAATTTCCCATTATTACCTA
This sequence comes from Pelochelys cantorii, assembly GCA_032595735.1. Taxonomy (NCBI): domain Eukaryota; kingdom Metazoa; phylum Chordata; order Testudines; family Trionychidae; genus Pelochelys; species Pelochelys cantorii. Next base: position 7,452,122 of record CM064333.1, read on the forward strand.
GGCCTTGTGGCAGGCCCACCGACTGGGGCAGGTATCAACGGGGTCAACGCCCCCAGCATCTGGTGATTCGAAAAGGGCCTGAGGTTCCAGCCTCCACTGCTGCTGGAGCACTGCCCCCTCTGTGAAGATCTAAGGGCAGGCAGCACTGAGGGCTGTGGGGGTAGACAGGTGAGCCGTGCTTACTGCCCCAGCCCTGTGCCTTCTGCCTGAGGCCCCTTCCCTTCCCTTCCACAAGCACAGAGCTGCCTGCCCCTCCCCTTCCAGAAGCATAGAGTTGCTCCCCCACCCCCACACACACACCTTACCCAGAGGCCCAGCATCGCTGTCGGCTCCCCTCCTATAGACTACAAAGAGTTCTACTTAAAGGCAGGGTTGCCAGATGGTTGAAACAAAAATACCGAACCCCTCCCCTCCCCCCCCCCCAAAAAAAAACACCAGGAAAAAATTCTGTTGAAGGGGAAGGGGGGAGACCAAAGTTTTTGAGCAAAAAAAAAGGCCTCCAAGGACTTAAGCCAAAAAAAATTAAAATAAAACAGCATGTCCCCTTTAAGAGTGAGTAAAGGATAAGAACAGGGGAGCGGTTGAGCATTGCTTCCCCTAGGTCTTTTGGCCAGCAGCCATTTTGTGCCGGCAGCCTTCGGGAACCAGGTAAGCATGGGGGCTGGGGTCGGGCGGCTGGGGGTGTTGGGGGTTGGAGGGAGCTCGGGGGGATGGGGTGTGGGGAGGCTGGGCGCTGAGTGTTTGTAGGGTTGCCAGGTGCCTGGCATTTTTGCCTCCTGGCCGGGGAAAAATTCAGAAAATACCGGACATCACAGGTGTCCGGTATTCTCTAAATTTTTTTACTGGACAGGAGGCGAAAATACCAGACTGTCCAGGTGAATACCAGACACCTGGCAATCCTACTTAAAGGCTAAAGTTGAAGGCCGTTTGGAATCTTGAGCTGGCATGTCATGTAACTGGCTGCTTAAGTCAAACCAGCCAGCCAGACTGAGGCTAAAACACCAATTTTCAGCTCTGCTCTGACTTTTTTTTTTCTGCATTTGGGCACGTTACAAGGTGTTGGTCTATGAAGCCCAAGTGAGTTGGAACCCAATTCTCACCCAAAGAAATCCATACTGGTTCTTTGCCTTTGGCTTTCAACTCTGGGTCTTAAGCAACAGGATCTTGCTTAAGTAGCCAGTTATATTCCATGCTAGCTGGCCTCCAGCTCTTGCCCAAATAAAACTATTTGTGGTTAAGAACAGTCATCTCTGGACCCCTTGTTCTTTGTTGTAATCTGTGAAGACCCAATTTTAGTGAAGGTGAATGTTCAAGAACATTCTGTACAGGTCCTTTCTAATGTTTATATTATTGAGATATCCGTAAGATGTGTGCATTGCACATTACTCTGTTAATAAAATAAATGTATATCTAGGGTGCTAAGCTTTCAGTGGGTAATGGTTTATTTAGAAGATATTTCTTATCTATTCCTGTAGGTCACTATAAAGTCTGATTTGGGCAAGTTGAGTTCGGTAATCCTCAAGGTATATATTAAAAGAATCTTGATATTCAGCTAATGACTATTATTTGATCATGTTGATATTGTTTTTGAAACAATCTTTCATAACACGACAACATATTTGCCTGCTTTTTTGTGTGTTACCTGTTGAGAAGATCTTCAGTGAGAGAACTTCTTGTTGGAGTACATCATGCTCTAGAGAATTTTTCTAAACTGAATAATGGTGCTGTCGAAGAAAAAACATTATTGCTGCTTGAAAATGGGGGAGTTTTAAACTAGCTTGCTCTGAGTTTTAAAATCAATTGTTCATTTCAAGTAGAGATACCCTGACTAAATATTTCTATGATTTTTTACTATAATTTTAAACTTTTGATTATCTGTTAAGAAATATGCATTCAAAGCAACCCAGGAATGAGTCTACAACAACACTGGAAAGATTTTATTGTAGTATTATGGAGATACATTTAAATCCTTTAAATCTGTGATTTTTCTAGCATGCAGCCAAAAAGTATTGTATCTCCTGAGCCAGGAGTATTTTAAAGTGGAAAATAAGGAACACTGCCTATAAATTTTGTGTTTATCATACAAATGTGATGATATTTTTGCATTTTTATGACACGGCTAAGTGGTGAGCATTCATTTGTCCCATCTTACCCCAGATGCCCATCATAAGAGTGTAGCCGTTAATCATACACTGATCTCCTTCCCTCAGCCTAAACAAGAAACTTGGGACCACTAAAAACATGCTCCCTTTCATTAAAGAGGAAATTATTACCATATATTTTTGTAATAACCAATAACATTTCAAATTACTCACATTTATAGCTTGTAATCAAGTTTATGCTTAACCTCTAATCCCCATGAAGTAGGTAATGACTGGTTTGTTAGTTGACTACTCATGGGGAGTTAAGGGCAGTTAACAATCTACCAAACCAGTCATTAACTACAATAGTGACTGATTTCTCAGGTGTTATTGGCATAATAAATGCTATTCAATGGTTTGTAACCGAAATATTAATTTATACAGGGAAAAAATATAGCATGATTCAGTTGCAATGCTGTGACAGACTGGAAAATTTGGATAATTCCTGGCACTAAACGATGATTTTTTTTTCCACCAGTCAATATGTGAAATATTTATTTGGTGCATTTTGAGGCTACCTGTCTGGATCCTTTTTGAGAACAAGCACAGTAACAAGTATTTTAATAGGATTGGTTTAGACATATATGGACAGCTAGAGTTTGAAGAGCTCTTGGATGAAATTTCCTGCTGCTAGGTAAATATGTCCGCCTTCTGTAATGCTCAGTAGCCTGTAGCAACGATGTCATGGCATTCGCGTATTGTGATATACATGAAGATGATTCAGCATGATGTGCTTTAATTATGTCTGCCATTTAAATAGTCTCTTTTAGTGCATAATCATATAGAACACATATTAAAAACAGCATTTCAGCAGCAAAAGGTTGACGCTGACTAGTTAGGTCCTGTAGTTTGTCACATTTGGGCATGACATAAAGGCTAAAAGTGCAGTTAAGCAAAGGGTCTGTCTTTAGTTTCTCCTGAGTAGAATTTTCATTGGCACATACATCTACAATAATACTGAATTAATGAACTATTCGCAATACAATAGAAAGGCTAAAAACATCCAGACGAGTAACTTAGGATATGTCTACAAAGGCAATGGGAAGTATTTTTACAACCATTCTATTACAAGCCCACCTTAGATCCGGGGGGCACGGCTACACTACACGTAAGATAGCCACCACCACGATTGGTCTTCTGGGGTTCGATTTAGCGGGTGTAGTATAGAGTGTTTAGATCAAACTCAAAGGGTGCCCCCATTGGCACCGGTACTCCTACTTCTTGCGAGGAGTAAGGGAAGCCGATGGGAGTGTTTGCTCAGGTCGGCCTCCCGCTGTGCGGGCGGGGATTTAAGATATAGCAACTCCATCTACATAGTTTACATAGCTGGAGTTGCTTATCTTACTTAGACTTTTCTGTGTAGTGTAGACCAGGCCACAGTGTGTACTGCCATGGTTTCACTTTTATTTTTAGCAAGCTACCTCAATCAAAGGTAGTTCTAATTCATCTATTTGGTCTTAAATTGAGCAGCCTTGTGTGCCATATCAGAATTTACATAATCTGAGTATCTTTGGTTACATCATAAATTTTGCTCACAAGAATGGCTTGAATGGCTAAGAATTTTGAGTAAATACCTTAAGCATCACCATCTAGTTGAATTATGTTGGTTAAATTCTCAAGAGTATGAAGCCCACCATGTGAGCTAAACTTGAGTGAATAGTGTTTGTCGGTGATTTTTAGGGCAGTAGGCCAAAAAGTGCCAGATTTTATTTACGTAAATATGTAGAGAGCCAGCAAAAACACACTGCATGATTCCTAGCATTGGGGGAAAGCCTGAATTTTTGGAAATTTCATTTGGCGGGTGAAACTGCATGCTGTTTTTCCCATGTTTGTCTTATTTGTTTTGAGGGGAAAAAAGATCACTTGCCAATCTCACAGATGGCGAGAGAACCAAATAAATGTGGTTACCTGCCATCTACCCTGAGACTGTTGTTCAGAGACAGAAACATTTGAGCTATGTTTTGGTGGAACTACCGTGTAGAAATCTTTTGGTGGAGACCTACATTTAAAGGCCCTGCAGAGTTGACCTCAGCATAAAGTTGATGAAGCGATGCTCTTTTGTCTTGATTGCATTCTGTGTCTCATTTAGCTCATTCCCTTCTGTTCTTACATTTGACATAAATGCTGTCAGATTCAACAAAATATGTTACATGATAATGAAAATATGTAAGTAATAGAAGATACCAAACTTGGTTGTAAAATGGAAGTTCTTGCAAATGCCGTGCTTTAAACTCCTATAATGAAGATATTGAGACTTTAACATTTAATTAATACATTCCATTTTTAAATGAAAGTGCATTTAGTGCTGGATTCACTGTACTGGAAAACAGTCTCCGAGTTGTTAAAATTTGCTAGGCTACAGAACCGATGTAGGGCAACACAGTCTCTCCAAAAAGATTTCACATCCCCACAACCCCACCTGAACCAATCTCTTCTATGAGTCTGTGGGGTTTCCAGAAATGATGCAAAGTATTGCCTGTGGTGAAAGTGTTATTTTTGTGAAGTGGGCATCTTTTCAGTAGGTACTGGTTTAAGGCTACTAAGTCATTTCGCATAGGTCACCAAACAGCTGTCAAAAAGTAACGACTTTAGGTTGCTACCAACGTGGCTCACATTCGAACCAATGACCTAAAGGTGAAAGGATTTCTCTGCTGCTATCAATCCCTTGATCCATCCCATTCCCACTCCAGTGCTTTTCATTAGAACGTCCACCTGATCAGTGGGGTTTGTGATTTCATGTAACGTGACATCCGATCTCGTCAGGAAAATATTGCCTTGGTATGTCAGTTCAAGTTCTTTGATTTGTATTTAACAATATATAGCACCCTTTCGGCAAAGCATCATGTTTTTTATAATTTGGGTGTTAAATGGGTTAAAGACAGCTGTATTCAAATGATAGCTTTGCAGTTACAGGCTGATCTACTGTAATCTGTGTCCCTTTTTTGGGGGGTGGGGAGGCAGGGAGCAAGTGCCAACCCTAGATTATCAGGAAATTCCAGCCAAACTGCAATTGCATTGTGGTAATGCAGTACTTTGTTACTGAGCAGGCTAAGAATTGATATCCCCATTATGTAGCATATCATGAAATGAATGTTATTGTTAAGTATGAGAACAGGACGTATTAGTGGTATCTTTTATTACACAGTCTTCATTACAAAAAGAAAAGCTAGTGTTAAAATGTTATCCTATCCAGGGTAGGTAGAGGTATGTTCTTATGCTGCTGGCTCTGATTAAGGCTAGGATAATGCATAGTTCCTGCCTTTTATGTCCATCAGGAAACAAGACAGACCAAGGTAAAATAGATGAGCATATGTTGGCAACAGATTAAAAAGACCAGTGGTAAAGTCCATTAATAATTCTCATATTTAGGATTTGCTCTGTACTGTACTTACAGAATCTACAACATTTAATCTCTTTTCAGAAAGACCAGCTGAGAGAACCTTTTTCCCCCACTGAGTGATAGGCCTAGATTTTCAGAGGCAGCACATTTGTCTGTCAGAGCTCTTGGCTGGTGTGGTGATTTAGTTTCCGTCAAATGATGTTGGTGTCCGGTTGATGATATAGCCTTGCTGGATATGGGGAAATTTGTTACCTTTAGCTTTGACAGGAAGATAATTGCTGATGGTTAACAGAACTGTGCAGAATCCATGGGTTTTGTAGCAACACAAGCAATGGAATCTGCTTCAAGAAGTCAGGGGTTTTTTTTAATATAAACTTCTATAGGCAGGTATTCCTTAAGACAAATTTTATTTTACATTACATTGGATTGTCTGTTTTTCATTAGCAATGGAGCTTTATTGATCTGAGTGACTGGGAAGTGCTTTATTACAACAAAGACTTTGTGATGTAGCATCATTTTAGGTCAGAGTGCACTGGTTTTATATATATATATGTTGCTTTTTTTAAACAGTTGACCAAGGAAGGGGCTCAATTTTACAGATCCCCTTTAAAAAATAAGATGGAAATACACTTCAGCCTCTTTTAATCTGGGTGTTTGTGATCCGGACACACACGTGGTTCAGACTTCCGCACCCCAACCCTCACGCTCCTGCACCCTACCTCCCTCCTGGACCTCTCCACTCCCCCCCCCCACTCTCAATAACAGTTTAAATACAGTGCATTAAGGATTTATCTTATGACATGTTATCCACGTACAGTACTCTATAATGGTGTGTACATGCAAAAGCTTTAGTAATAGTCCAATCAAATAGTTAGAATTAGTAGAACAGGACTTAAAAATCAATTTAAAACCGATGGAACACATTTTTATTAATATAAGATGCAAGTATTAATGCAGAGCTCTTTAAGATCCAGATATTTGTATGATATAAATAATATGAACATGCTAAAAGATGTTGCTATATATTGTGACCGAGTCTGAGAGTTTGGTATCTAAACATTTTCATGAGTGGTTCTCAAGGTTTTTTGGGCCAATAGGCCCCATCACATTTTAATTTTAAATATTAGTCTCCCTGTCAAATTTAATTTTAATCAGAGTCGTCGCCTTTTCCTTCCTTCAGTTTTGCCGCTGATGTTGCGGGGCAAAAACTTTGGTCTTCACCCCCCTCCAGTCTGGATTGGCAGATGCAAAACAAACTGGACAATTACTTTTTGTCCAGTGTTTATTGTAGAAAGTACTTTATTAATAAATGGGAGGGAAAGTAAAATCCATAGCTATAGTATCCAGGGATAGCACTCTAGGATGTTTTGGAAAATATTTGGCATTTGAACGATGGGGGAAAATAATTGCACTTACTGAAGTAGCTCTGTCAAAGTTCTTCATAGATATTCCCAGACCAGGCTCGGCGGGGGAGGGAAGAGTTGACCTGGTAATTCAAAGGGGCCTAGGGTTCCCAACCACTGCCACTGCTACTACAGCAGCAATAACAGCTGGAGCCCCGAACCCTTTAAGTTGCGATCAGAACCTCCAGTAGCATACTCTGGGCAGCACTAAGGGAGGATGGGAATACAGTCTAGGCAGCACGGAGGCCCCTCTGCCTGAGGCTCCGCCCCTTCTGGGAGTGCAGAGCCACCCCCTCCAACTTTGCCCAAGGGCCCATGGAGACTTTCAGTTCTCGTGTGTGTGCAAAATGTTTATGATGGCAAGAGTTTTTACAAGATTAGTGCTTTACAAGGTGTGCTCAACTGTGATTGGAGAGTGCTCAGCTCTCCGTAAAAATCAGCCTCCTTAAAAAGCATTGTTGTCTTAACTTCTCTACTACAACCTTTCAGTTTTCTCCAGTGCCTTTTCTCTTCTTCCCTGTTTGTCTATAGGTTGCCAGGTGTCCAGTATTGACCCGGATAGCCCGGTATTTTCATCTCTTGTCCATTAAAAAAATTCAGAAAATACCAGACACCTGAAATGTCCAGTATTTTCTGATTTCCTGCCCCCCCCCCTCCCCCACCCCAGCCAGAAGGTGAAAATACCAGACACCTGGCAACCCTACGACATACTCGGCAACTGGGCCAAGCTCCCGGCCTCTCCCACCCCCAGGATCCCCGACATCCCCAGCCCCCTGACTCCCTACTTACCTGGTTCTTCAGGGAAACTGCATTCTGGCTTGATCAAGGAAACAAAATGGCCGCCGGCAAAAATCCTAAAGACCAAGGGAAAGCAATGCCTTCCCTGGGTCTTAGTGCTCAACCGCTCCCCTGTTCCTATCCCTATTCTGACTCTGCATGCACTGAAAGGGCCATGCTGTTTTAATGCTGTGGTGGTTTTTTTGTTTTTGTTTTTGTTTTTTTGCTTAATAACTCTTCCGAGGGTTTTTTTTTCCCCCCGATGATTTTTTTGGGGGGGGAGGTGTTCAGTATTTTTGGTTAAACCATCTGGCAACCCTATTTGTCTAATTCCCAAGATGCCACCTCCTTCCTCTCTTCCTTATTCTCTCTCTCTCTCTCTCTCTCTCGCTCAATGTCTCCTTTCTCATTTCCAGCCTCTCCCCTCAGACACGCTCTTCTTTATCCATGTCTTTTTTTCCACAAATACTTAGTCCTCTGAGTCCTGTTTTCTTATCCTGTCCTCTCACTCCTGGATCTGCAGGCTTGTTCTCTTTCTCTTAGACTGTTCTGTAGACCTCCCAGGGCTCAGCTCATTGCAAGTTCAGGAGCCTGACATGGCAGCCAGTTTGTTTCCGTATGCCAAGGGTTGACAGGCCAGTTTCCGGCTCCACATTAGGAGGAGAAGGGAATGTGTTGCTAGAAACCACCACAATTTTAGCTCTACTTCCTACCTGCATTTATTTTATCTTGTGGAGTAAGAGGAGGCAGAGCTTGTTTATCTCTGCGCAAGTCAAGGAGCCACTGACTACATTTATGCTCAGCATTAAAGTCAATAGCTAGGAGAGAGAACTACACAGTAGACCCTAGAGCCCCTTAGCAAACTGGTCTTCCCCACTTTGAGAATCTCTGCCACAGATCATTCCAGGACCTCTTTTGCACATAAGACACGCCAAAAAAGTGTGAAATAAAATGGAAATTTCAGTCCTGGCCAATTGATGGTAAAAATATATTTGAAAATCATTTTACATTTTTTACAAAAATAAAATAATGTCCTCCTATATTAATGAACTACATTCCCAGCTTTATGATATGGGGAAATAAAAAAAATCTGACACACATAATGGAATTTGTCAAATTATTTGGATTTTGCTTGGCTACCTCTCAGACTTCTTTATTAGATCAAGTCTGTTGAAGTTTCCTGTTCTCATGTTTCTTGGTTAATAATGCACATTAAATAACCACTATTTTGTCAGCATAGGAGCCATAAAAGAAAAGATGGTGGTAGATTTTTCAGCATTGCAGTTCATTTTGTTAATCTCTTCAGCATCTCTTCCACCTGACAGAAACATTTGAAAATATTGATTGGCTGCTACCCCTTTGAAAAGTCTGAGTAGATCAAGCTCTGACCGAGCGGTATAACTTAAATTTTTCAAACTGACCATTACCCTTTTGGAACTACAGCATGAGGGTGGTTTCGTGACTAAGAATTTGCAAGGCAGAAAGGGAAGTAATGAAATAATCAGAGGATTTAATGAAAATTATGTTGTATTATCAGAGATGTCGCTGATAATACATTTTCTAATTTTATATCTTAAATACCTAATTCCTCCTCCAAAAAATCCCCCAAAGAATGTTTAAATTGTATTCTGTACCTCAAAGTTTTTCAGGTTTTTTTTTTTCCCCTCCCCCCACCCATCGCGCATCATTTTATTTTCTTTACTTGGTTTTACCACTGTATGACCTCGTGTTGTATTTTTTCTGAATGACAATGAAAGTAATTGAAAATATTGATTGGCAGTACAGTTAAGTTGTCAACACAACCATTTAATTTGTCAGGAGGACTTGTTAAATTGTCAAAAATCATATAAAAAAACTCCTTCAGTCACTGATGATATACATTAGAGATGTTCATGAATCAAATGGGCCATTTTTGAGATAAGTGTTGAACAAAAAATTCAGCAATGGTTTTCTCCAGATATATATATTGTGTGTAAGGTCAGTTTTAAAAAGAATATCCAAAAAATACTTGGCTGAAGCACGTTTTCAGTCGATTGCCCTCAACCCAAAATGCTGAACCCTTATTTTCTGGCAGCTTGCTTAAACTTTATATTTGTAGGAACTCTATTCAAAGCTTTGGAGATACTTAGGCCAGCGGTCAGCAACCTTTTCAAACCAAAGAGCCAAACTACATCAAAATTCAGAACAAGTGGTCAACAAAGAGCTAAATAAGAATGCTTATTTGCATGACTGAAAATATACAAGTTAATCTTATTGATAGTTGACATCATGATTAATAAAAGGGTAAATGAAACATTGCACTCAGACTTTAATGGGACTTCTGCTGCATCTTTTTGCACATTTCTTTGAAGTTTACATCATAACTGGTCAAATTCAGGTTCATGCACACATTCAAGATACATGAGTATTTAAACGTTTTTAAAATTTTGAATTAGTTTTTTCATTTTAATTTAAAAAGTTGCATGCATTGTGAGAATGACAAAAGAGCCATATTTGGTTTCATATGGACCATATTTGGCTCAAGAGTCTTGGGTGCAGACCCCTGACTTAGGCTATATCTACACTACAGAGCCTGTACTATGTCTGGTGACATAGTTATGCTAGCATAGCCCACTAATATGTAGATGTACCATATACTGGCAGGAATATTTTGGCAGTTTAAGAACAACACCTCCCCGAGCGACATGAACTAAGCCAATAGAGCCACCTTCTGTCAGTATTGCTGTGTGTACTTGGTGGGTTTGTCAGCATCGTGATATCGCTTGGTAGTGATTTTTTTCCCCCACACCCTTCACTGACATAGTTATGTGGATCTGCATTTTAAGCATAGACCAGGCCCTAGGGTTTTTTTAAATCTTTGGATGCTCTGGATATCAGCTATTCAGTTTTGAATCACCATATTTTTGCTAACTATGCACATGTGTAAGGCTTCTATGACTGGAAAAATCTTCTTTCATATGCTTTACCTTGGTGCCTTAGATGTATCTGTTTTGGGCAGTCAACCCTGGGAAAAAGTTGGAGTATGTTGAGATTCCAGTAATAACTGGTACTGGCTTTCTTCTGCAAAGTGTTGGTTTATCGTGTTCATAGAATCCCAACTCCTTTCCCTGGAATGGAATTTCAAAAGTGCCACAGGAAGTTGTGGGTACACAAGTTCCATTGCTTCTCAAATACATCAGATTTTCGATGAATATCACTGGGACCTGCTTACCAAGATCCCTGAATCCTTCCTTTAACATATCTGTTTGGGGGGCCAACGTTGTTCTGCAAGATACTGAGTGCCCTTAATTTCTACTGAATTCATTAAGCGTACATTGCAGATGTGATTCTCTCCAAGTCTTTCAGTTGCTACTTCCACTTCACTGCGACCAGATTTTTGTCTGAAGTAAGCTATTGGAAAGGGGAGATTCTTAGTTTTTTCCCCAGACTTTGAAGGTGTAACTGAAAAAATATGCCAGCTCAGGCACAAAATGTAATTCCATGCTTTTATCCAGAGAAGTGATAATGAACAACCTAAAGAGATTGTATTTGCCCATCAAAAACCTATTAGTTCTAGTGAGTGGAATTTTGCAAGGCCATGTGTCTACTGTTTGGTAAGTGCTTCAGGTTAAAATGCACTGCATAAACACAGAATAGTATTTAAGAAGAAAAGAGTGATGTGTAGTTTACCCCCCCCCCCTTTTTTTTTAACAGAAAAGCCTTAGTCTTTTATGTTTAGCTCTAAAACAATGTAACTGAGTAGACTTGTGGTATGTAGCTGACTCTGTACTGCAAAGTTTCTATAGTATTTACAGATTGGATGAATTTTTACTTAAGAAAGCGATGTGTGTATGTGTAATGAAACATGTTGCCCTAAGTGAACAGTCATGTAAGAGGAGAGCCGGGATCAGACAGTAAGGCAGAATTAGAACAGTTGGCAATAAAATAAATAAATAAAATAAACTGGCACAAAACACAGCAGTGGGGTTTGGGGACTATTTAGCAGTAATAGCTTGTCCTAGGTCACAGGGTTTCCACCCTCAGCACATCAGTGCGTTAAATAACATTTGCTGAGATAGGATATTGCCTTTTATCACAAAAAAAAAGGCGAATGTTATTTAAAAATAAAAAGGTATTGTAGTAGAAATAAAATGTGAATATTCTCTAATTGCAAAAAAGGTGGAAAATCCTGTATGTTTCAGAAGCGTGTTAGGTTAGCCATGTGTTCATTGTATTGAGGGCTTTGCATTTTAATTATGATTTGTGATGTCCAAATTATAGGTCGGCGTGTATCCTTCTGTTGCGTTACTGTCTTTTTATCCAGCCATTCATCTGAGCTATCATTTGAGCTGTAATATTACTTTTTTTCTAATAAAAATTTAAACTGATCAGCGTAGGACAAGGAAATTGTTCCTGAATTGGTCCCCCACTGGGTTCCAAGTAGGAGCGGGGTAGGGGGCCTCACTCCAAACAAAATGGTTCATTCCACTTGCAGGAAGCAGAGAAGTATTGTGGCAGAGTCCTGGCATCACGGAGGGAAGCAGCACTACCCTGAACATTAGAGTCTCCTGACCTTAATTGTTCAGGACAGAGACAATGAATCTTGGTCCCTGGGATAGTCGTGGCTATCTGGGAAAGGTAGTCCTCTTCAAGTGTGACATCTTGGTTATGACAGATGAGGCACGTTTCAGATGAGATCTCTAGGGATTAGTGATTAACAAGCACAGTCAAATAATAACTTTTTTCTGGGGTATGATCCTACCAAATGTTCAGTGACTTCAAATCTCTGTTAAGTTAGTGGGAGCTGAGAGCGCTGCATATCGTCAAGGACTGATCCTTTATTGTGTAATGGCCTGACATAGACTCTTTCTTTCAGAAGGCATCCCCTCACCTACCAAAGCATACCTTCTGGAAGAGCCCATAGAGTCTATTGTACTGCAGATTATGCTAACAGCTTCTATGAAAGAGGCTGTTCCTAAGTCTGTTATTTCTCCAGCACCACTTGAAGAATGGGTAACCCTTCTGATGTCTGCAAATGTTCTGGAATAGCCATGTTTTCTGGAGACCTCAAAACCATAATGCAAGAGGTCCATGCATGAATAAAATAAATGAGAAGCTATAATAATAGTCGAGAGCCCCATGTAAATCCATGTAGCTAGAACACAAGTTAGGAACTTTCTATTAGAGGAAACCAAATGCTAAGTGGTCCCCTTTGGTATGAAGTGCTCTTGCTAGAATGACACACTGAGGTCACCAAGTTAGGCTGCATAAGGTGATGATGGATGAAACCCATTATGGGCCCTGTGGAAAAAATGAGAGGCCTCGCAGCTGCTTTCGTAGCACAGTACATACACTTAGGTTAATGAACATCATTTATATGGGCTACTGCCTACGTGTTGTTCTGTTGAGTATTTGCAGATCTGCAAAATGTTGAACTTCCCGAGTGGTGACCTTTGTATGAGCAGGATCTGGCTCCTTGTTAGGCAAGGCAAAGGGAAGAGAAGATGATATAGTGATTCCCGAATCCTAGACCTTGAATTACATGGTCCATCCACTGCCATTGTTCCCTGCAGTACACGTGTTATAGCCTAGTTGGAAATTCCACTCGGGGCCAATTGCCACTTACTGTTGGGAATACAATTTGGTTGAAAGAGGAAAGGCAGCCTACAAAAATGGTGTGCCGATGTGAGAAGTAATTTCCCACAGCCCCCTGAAATTGTGTGCCCTAACTTCTATGTGAAGCCACGTTCGACTGAAAACTCCGTTTTGCTGAGCTGTGTAAGGTCTAGGGTGAAGAAAATTTGCAGTGCTCAGATCAGCATATACTATGTAAAACTAATTTCGTGTGCCATTTTCGGTGGTTCATGGTCACAGTAACATTTAGATACGAAGCATAGGGAAGAGCCATGTCATTGTCCGTCTTGTACAGCACTGAGCACATTGCACTAAAAAAATAGCATTACTCTGTGATTGTAAAGTAGTACTTTACATCCAAGACTCCTGAAAAGCACATTCTTTATGCTATAAGTTGCCACTGCCAGGACTGGATGAGGTTGAAGCCAGAAGGATGGATTGGAGTGTAAGAGACAGGAAGAAAACTTAGGTGACCTGGGTTCATTTCCAGTCTCTACTTTAGATTTCCAGTGTATGCTTGGGCAGGTTACTTCATCTCTCTGTGCCTCAGTCTTCCATCTGTGAAATGTGGATAACAACACAGTTTTTCTCCTTTGTCAGTCTTGTGCAGGGGGGCTGGCAGACTTGCTGGCCCCCCTGGGAAAGGTGTGGGGTGGGGGCTGTAGCTCTGTGCTCCCAGAAGGGGTGGAGCCTCAGGTGGAAGGGGCAGGGCTGGGGGCAGGAAGCCATTAGCGCCACCTGGAGCGCACCACGATGGCTCCTCCACCCCCAGCCAGCCCTGAGAGCCACATGGAACCCCAGTGGTGATTTAAAGGGACCAGAACTCCGACTGCTGCCACCACTGCAGTAGCGGCAGCTGGGAGCTCCCAGCCCTTTGTGTCGTAGGTCCCTAAGCAACTGCCCCTTTCATCCCCTCCCCCCGTTGACAGGCTGGCCTTGTACATTTAGATAGTAATCAATTTGGGTCCGGGACTTTTTCTGACGGTGCCTAGCACTGTTGGGGGCCCTGTAGATGCTGATGTAATACAAATATGACCTAATAGTACTTCTGTGTTTCAGACCACTTGCTAATTCTCACTCCGGTTTAACGCTACTATGACTCAAAGATCCGGTCTGATTACCGATCAGTGCTTGTCTGCACCTATGTGCTAAGTGATGCATTATCCCTTTAGTGCTGCTGCCTGTGAAGCGCATATTCATTTTGTGAATATTTTAGAGAATTAGTTTAGGTTTCATAGTTTTAAACTGTAATGCCATTTTTTAACTATGATGGGTGAATTGTGCATATTGACCATTTTCTATTCAGAATACATTAAGATAGATGTTGATACCTGCACACTTATGTTTGCTTATCTGTAAATAGTTCGTCTTGGCATTATCACCAATAGTAGTAACCTAGTTCAGTGAACAACAAAATAAGCTCCGAACTCTTACCAAATCACCATTTTATACAGTAAAGTTATGTTTTTTACCAGTTACTATATGTGCTGTCATTGTTCTTTTATGGTTATGTCAGTGTGATAAAAATCATACATCCAGCTGTCAGTTTTATTTCCCTTCTTATAAAATCTGTGCTAAATTTCTCATTGTGTCCTACATTTTTATCTTTACTGTTCACACAGATGCTGGTTATTCCCTTTAGAGGAGGAAAAAAAAAGTATGCTCTTTTGAAGTATTCAACTTTTGCCTGTCCTTTGTTGAAAAAGATACTCTAACGTGTTTTTATTTTTACTCTATAATAACTGAACCTGCAACTGTCAAAGGTGATAAATTAGTAACAGTGGGTTTTTAATTCTTATTTACACATGAAAGTGGGTTAAAACATCTTACTCTTGCTTTTGGGGTGATCTTCAACAAAACTGAGATGGAAAACAGACTTTGTTCCTCTGGCCCTGCAGTCATTGGGACTTGGTGATGAAAGGATACTGCATTAATCCTTGCATCATTTAGCCTCCTTATCTAATAGCACATGCTTATTCTTTGTAACTAACAGCAATGAAGGGTGCCTTTAAGAAATCTCCAGTGAGCACCGAGGCATTACAGATTAGGTCAGTGGAACTGCTGCTAGGTTGAGCATGATGGATGAGTGGGAGAATGAGTTTCTGCCGCACGGTATTGTGAAATCTTTTCATTGTCACCAACGGGCCTATGAGGAGCTGATGAATGAGGGAGCAAGTGTCAGAAACGCCCTTCCTTGCCCTGGTACACTTTTAATATCTTCCAGAGCTACAGGATGAGTATTGATAAAAGTAAAGTTTAAAAATAACCATGAAGTGATAGGTAGCAATGATTTAAGGAGAACGAGGCAATGGGGTTAGAGAGGGTTCATTTTCCAAAAGTGCACAGCAGAGAGGAAGCTGCACTATGTGGATCAGAGAAAAGAGCAGGAGGCTTTTTATAAGAAGCTAATGTGATGAGGATGACGAGTTCCGTGATGGATGAGTTACTTCCATCTGGTTGCAGTATATGTAATAAATAGCTGTGCTCATGTTTGACCTCTCCCACTTCCCAGGCACATTTTTCTCTTTTGGGATATCCAGGAGGGCCCTTCCACTGGGGGGGGGGGGGGGCGCGGCGGGGAGGAAAGTGGCCAGGATGCAGAGCTTGGGAGGTTTATGGTTTTGTGACGAGGGCAAAGGAAGATGGCTTCAAAGTGAGATTTATAAACTGAAGAGAACAAAGACGCGGTTATACTGCTTTCTGTGCCGGGCCATTTTATCATGAAAAATATGGTTTTACATGGTCAGCTTCTCACATCAAAAATAAGGCACCGAGCCTTACAGAAGTCTTGGATTAACTCGATGGATTAAAATGGGCGTGTGTTTATCACCATTTGGTTTTTGCAAACTTAGCCATTGCAAGACTTAATAGTGAAGGAAAGCAAAATACTAGGGACTTACTGAACGTAAGCAGTTTGGGAGGGGAGAGGAAGCAGCAATAGGCCTTTGTTGAGGATAGGGATGGAGGAGGAGATGGAAAATATATGTTTTTGGGTAGCCTGATTTAAACATACCGGCAAGGCAGCCTATTGACTTCCTTATTCTTGCTGGGTAGTCTCCATAATGGGTTTCATGAGCAAGAGACCATGTATTTACCTTAGCCTTTCAGACTAAGCTGAAAATGTAATCTTCTATACTAGGCCTTGTTGTTGTGAAAACTCCTAATTTTAATTTTACTCTTTTGTGCTACCTTGGGTTAAAAAAGTAGGATCCTTCTCAAAGTGGCCCAGCGCATCAGATTGGTGTGGCCAGCTGTTGAGTTGAGCATCTGCCGGAAATCCCTAAATATAAAGAGGTTCTGATTTCTTACTGAAACTTTGTCTTTAACACAGACTAGTGTGCTTAGGAACGGTTGCCCTCATTGTTTGCACAGCACAAAGCTCCAGCCTCTAAATGTGACTGCCTTTGCACATAGCACTCAGTTCAAGTAGACTCAGTGTTGTAATTTTTAGGTTCTACCGTAATTTAATTTCTGGGTGCATTTTGCTTTTAAAATATTTTTAAAAGAGGGGAAAGTATGCCAAGATATTTTTATGAGCTTCAAGCCCTCCCCCCCATGCACACACACACATGAGTTCACTGGCTATGTTCAGAATCCACCAATTTTTGTCGCTTTATCCTAAAATCAATTAGTGGTGCACAGTGTAATGACCCCTCTGCTGCCACCCTGTGAAAGGAGTATTAACTGCATTCCTATCTGCATGGTGCATGACAGATCCATAATATCAATGAATATATTATAAAAGTCCTTGTGAAAACAGTAGTTATACATGAACGGGAGTGTGTTGCATTTTAAACCTCATTGCCATTGAACGATAAATGTACTAATGATCAACAAAATAAATGTCAATACATGAAGCTGTTTTTAAAGTATATAGCCACTAAACAGCAATGTCTCTTGTACCTAAAAAAAGTTTGCTTTAAAATAGATAATAAAGTTTGGCGTCCTAGCTTACTTTAGTGAGGCTGGGTTGGATTTCAAGGGTGAGGTAAGGTATGAGAGTGTCTCTGAGTGAAATTTGAACTAAATCCATATACCAGGCAGGTTAAAAGATGAAAGGGCACTGGTTATCTTTGTGCTCTATCTGCCAAAAATATGACATTAGATACTCTTCCTGGCCTAACATCTGTCAGTTCCATTTTCCTCCACCACTGCTATCTATCAGTCCTACCATCTCCCTACTCTGATCCACCATCCTTCCATTCTACCATTCTCCCCTGTCATGCTCCCCCCTCCTCAGTGCTTGTGGAGGTGGGCTCTTTGAGATGGTTCTGCTACCTGGCAGCTACTGGTGGTAGCAGGTTGAGTGTCCTGCTTCCCCTGTTGGCTGTGATAGCAAGAAGGGTGATGTTGTAGACTTTGTCCATAGGATATTGGCTGGGTTGGGAAGTGCAGGGTGGGGCGGGGGAGGGGCGGGGCAGTTGATCAAGTGGGTTTGGTTTTTGAGGTGGACAAGACTGATGACCGGTTGTCTTCCTATCTGACGTGGAAGGTTTGGTGTGTAAGCAGCCTACCAGATTGGTGTGGGAAGAGACTGAGTGTTTCTTGGTCACCGATGGTGCAGGCTATGGAGAAACAGGCTTCAAATTCATATCCAATAACAGG